>CM028130.1:45707500-50507500 GCA_016271365.2 Neoceratodus forsteri | reverse complement strand
TTCTGTACAAATACCTGCTGACACTTTAACAGCCCTCTAGATAACAATGTATATTTTTTCGTTTTGAAAATAGTGGCACAAAGTGACACCAAATCTTATATGGCAAACTTCCTCTTGGGCCATACTAGCTTACAGGGCAACTTGAGGAGTTGATTCACTTTTTCTGCCACCACCTTATTATGTAAGGAAATATCTTTGTCCAGCTCAGAGACTTGAAAGGTCAAACATAGTGAAATGTGGTAAAGTGCATTCTGGATGGCAGACTTGAAACAGAGAAGCCCCTGCTTGCCAGTAGAAATAGGATGTCTATCTTTCCCAGAAAAATGTACAGCCATTGGTTCTATAAAAATAGATTCTTCACTACTAAATACTGCAGATATTGGGGGATACGATGGGGGTGCAACTTTTGAACTTGTTCTGCACTTCAAATACCTAAGCATCACTATCGATTCCACCCTATCATATGCCGAGCACATTGACATTACTGCAAGGGCCATCAATATCAGAATCAGGATCCTGTATCGGCACAGGCACTGCCTCGCACATGAAGTCCTGAGCACTGCCATCAACAGCTCAGTTGTCTCATTCATCGACTATGGTCGAGTAATCGATGGATCTACAACAGATGTAGCCCTCCACCGCATCTCAACCACAATGAATAAAGTCTGCTGTCTCCTCAAAGAAGCTACTAGACTCACACACACCTGTGATCTCTATACTATGGCTGGCTGGCTACAGCTCAGTGGAAGAATCAGGTACCAAACCTGCCTCCTTGCCAAAAAAAGCCTCCATAAACCTTCTACCTCCAGGAGTACAGAACCAACTGACCCCTTCCTGGAGCACAAACCAAATCAGAAGCACTGCCTCTCAGGTATTCCATGTGCCAAGGTGCCACACTACATTGGCTCATCAGGATTTCTCATACTGTGCCCTCCTCTGGACAAATGCACTACCTCAGGACATCTGTGATGCAGCAGCGATTAGCTCTTTTAAACACAAACTGTGCCAACACCTTCCCACCATGGGTACCTGTGCCTGCCCCCACTAAATCCCTCATGAGTTCAGTAATCCCATTGCTGTAGTCTGCATTTACCTTGTAACACTTCTTAACCCTGTCACTGTTCCACTGGGTAGCCCCGGTCTTGCACTTCACTGACCCACTGTCCTTTCCCATGGTGCTGCCATGCTCCCACACCTCTCTTCCCTACCCCTATCTCTCCTCCTCCACCTCCTACCCCCCACCCACTCCTTTCTTTTACCATTACCTCTCCATCTTCTCCCCCCTTCTCATCCCTCTGTCTACTTTACTGATTTTTGTCTCTCCTTGACATGGGCATACATTGTACAATGCCTCAGTATAGTGTAACCATAAACTTTATCTGCATTGTTGTACCATAACATGTGTTTGTATATTTGCTACCGAATCACTCTGTATTTGAATGTTTATGTATCACTCTGTACTTATTTACTGACGTGGACCCAATTAATGAGCTTCCGCTCACTGGTGCTATCCAAGATTTCAAAATAAAATTATAATAAATTGACAGTGTGTGTGTGTGTGTGTGTAAGCATGTGCGCATGTGTTCACATCTCCTGGCAAAACTGTCTTTTCCCACTTAGGTCGTTTTAAGTCAGCAACTACCATTTTATTTTGTTTTAACTTGCTGTTTTGTGTTATCCTTGGGGGAATTTTCATATTTATTTGTATCTGTGAGTCCCTATTGAGTTCTGAATCGAGGCGGGAAGTATAAATGGCAGCAGTGAAACTATTGATTGCAGTCAGTGTGTTTTAACTCGACCGTCGATTGGTAACACTTTTTTCCGATAATTCAGTTGATTGGGTTCATCTGCACCAGTAGTTGTAAGCTGGGCATAAACATTGCAAGGACTCTGGTGGTGCTTGCTTATAGCACCAGAAAAATTTTTCAGCCACTTGATTTTTGGTAGCTAGCGGTGAGAGCAGATTACAGCTGGCGCTAACTTCAGGAGTGACCACTGAATTCATGTCTGGCAGAGAGAAGGTCATGGGTCAGCTGGGAAAAGGGTGATCTACCTGGTGCCCTAGCCTGGAGTACTGGCCTACAGTGGTGAGAGGCAGCTGTATGAGTCTTCGAGCTGCCTTTCTGAAGTGAGCTGTGCCAGATTTTAGAGCTGTGCTGAGAGTGGTTACTATTGTGAGCTCGGAGGACATGGCTAGCCAGACGGACATGACCTGAGGTAGGAGTGGAGTGCGGCTGTTTTTTCCCCTGGGGGGGGCGGAGGTGCCAGCTGAAGGGTAGACATTAGCCCAAGCTCCTAGAGCTATTGGTGGGCAGCCTGATGGGGGTCGGGTTACTGCTGTGGCCTAGGTGGGGGGAATTGGTTATGCTCTGCTGCCTGTCCAGGGGCTAGATCCAGGGCCTGGCATTTGGACCATCGTAGAACTGGAAAGAGGAATCCATTTTCTCTAGACTGGCTCTGTGGAAGTTCTTCTTCAGCGTAGAAACAGATTGAGACTGCTCCGGAAACTTAAGTGGGCTGATGTTAACATATTTATTCATTCTTTTGGAGGCAGTGAGAACCTCTACTTTTTCTTGGTCATAACACTTTATGAACATGCATTGATGTTGCAGTGAGAAGGCTACATTTATTGGACATATTTCTTTATGGACAGGGGGTGTTGAGAGCCCCCTTTTCCAGTTTCAAAATTCTTTCAAGCTATAGCATGGCTTTCTGGACAGTGCTAAATTATATTCATTAGTTAAAATCTAGACAGTACCGGTATATTACTGGACAATAATCACTGAACAAAAATGAGTACATTGTTGCTGTTTTGGACTGCTGTCTGTTCTTTTGTTTTATTTTTATTCTGTGTTGTTTTTGTTTTTTAGGTTGTAGGTTTTTAGGTTTGTTTTAAAGTTGTAATTAGATTAGTTTCTTTGTTTGAGGAGTAGTTTGATTGTTAGGGGGTATTTTGTGGTATTTTAAGGTTTGAGTGTGAGAGTGATTATATGGTTGACTGAGTGAGTGAATGATTGGTATCTTAATCGGTAGCTGCTGAGTGAGATTATGGCAGGATGTGTTGGCAGAGGGCTTCGATGGGCATGTACTACTCTCCCTTTGAGCTTTGGGATCTTCACCTCTTCGAATGCCCCCGCTCCCAGCTGAGGCTTATAGGCACTGTCATGCCTTGGTGTAGCTACAGGGGCAGTAGGGTGGGGGGCGGGGAGGAGCAGAGGTGAATCAGAGTTGTGGGGCCAAAGAGATGCCCTGGAGAAAAATGGGTCCAGGAAATGGGACCACCCTGCCTGGTGCCTATACCCAAGGGCTCCACTTTTTGTGGGCAGATAGCGTGGTCAGCCTCAACTGCTCATCCAACCCCGGGCTGTGTTATGAAATGCCAGGTCAATTAGAAACCTGATAGCATTAGTTGCTGATCTTGTTGGGTCATCCAACGTGACTTGCATCACTGAAACCTGGCTGGATGAGAATGCTGGTCCCATTTTAGAGTGAGTGGTTATAGCCAGGTATTCGGTGATACACCTCCCGAGGTTAGATAGTAGGGGCAGGGGGGCAGCCATCTGTTTCAAGACAGAACATGGCCTTGTGAATGTGCCAGTTGGGATCACTAGATCCTTTGAATGTATCATGGGTGCAGGTGTGGGTTGTAAGATACTTCTCATCTACTATCCACCCCGGGGTGAGATGGATTTTTCCTACAGAAAGTCACTGACTTTATCATTGAGATGGTGTTGGAGTCTCCCAGATGGCTGGTGCTGGTGAACTTCAGTACCTTGGTCAATGATAAACTCTTGCATTTTGGCCAAGACTTCCTCCAACTGATGCTTTCATTGGGCTTTTCACAGGTGATTACCTGTATGACTCACATACTAGGTCATTCGTTGGACCTAGTGTTTCTTCTGGGGATGGAGATCTCTGATGTGGTGGTGGAACCCATCAGATGGTCCAATCTCCACACCATAGGGTTCAGTTTCTTGGCCACCCCAAAATATCTGCCCCTACACAGATGGTCAGGTACTGCCATTTGTGGGGTTTGACCCTGATGGTCTCATGGCAGTCCTGGATCTATAGGAGAGTTTGAGTGTTAGCATGGGTCCAGAGGATCTTTTGCTAGCCTATAGTAAGGCAGTGGGGACTGCTCTGGATTCCATTCCTCCTGTCCAGGTATGCCTTCTCACCCCTTACCCTTGGTCCTCTTGGTTTGATGGGTCCCTGAGGGAGTTGAGGAGAGCAGGGAGAAGGTTGGAGCAATGCTGGCGGCAATCGGGCTTGAATGATGACAAACTTAGATTGATGTTCCACTATAGGTATTATCAGTCTGCAGTCTCCCAAAAGAAGGCAGAGTTCCTGTCCAGGGAGATTACAGCAGCAAGAAATCAACTGGCTCAGCTCTTCCATACTGTGGGCAGGTTGTGCAATCCAGCCTGTCTCCAGAACTGGGGAGCTTTTTCACAGAAGAAATGTGATCAGTTTGCTCAATTCTTGGCAGATAAGGTTGGCACCATCAGGTCTGAGATCTGCACAGTGTGCTCAAATGGGGAGAGCAGAGATTGGTGCGAGGCTACAAGCACCCGGTTTGTCTGGTCAGATTTTATCCAGTTGGTAATCAAGGATGTCACGAAGATGATCCAGGGTTTGTGACTGACTTACTGTAGTTTGGACCATGGTCAAATATGCCTCCTGATGGAGTGTACGGTGGTAATCGGACCAGTCCTTGCTGAGATAGTTAGGTGTTCGTTAGAGACCCGAGTGTTTCCAGACACCTTGAAGGAGGTGGTGGCTCACTCCCTCCTGAAAAAACCTTCTCTCGACCCTGACTGTCTCGCAAACTACAGGCCCATCTCTAACCTACCTTCTATGGATAAGGTTATTGAGAGGGCAGTCACATTGCAGTTCCAGGAGCATCTGACCACCCACAATATCTACGATCCTCTCTAGTCCAGTTTCAGGAAGAGGCTTAGTACCGAGACAGCATTAGTTCGGGTATTTAATGATCTCCTGACAGTGAGAGATTGGAGGAGTCATTCCATCTTGGTCCTCCTTGACATCTCCGTGGTATTTGACACCGTGGACCATTGGGTGTTGCAAAAGTGCCTGCGGCTACTCTGTGGACTGTCTGGTACAGTCCTCAAATGGTTTCACTCCTTCCTCACTGGCAGGATGCAAAGAGTTGAGTTGGGAGTTTTCTCCTTGGCTCCCCACCCCCTGACATGTTGGGTGCCACAGGGCTCTGTGCTTCTCCCATGTTGTTCACAGTGAACATGATGCCATTGGAAGATTATTAAGCAGTATGCGTTGAGTTCTCACTACTATGCAGATGATACTCAACTGTACATGTCCTTTGTGCCTGAACAAAACAATGCTGTTTCAGTCTTTAACAGCTGCCTTTCTGAAATTCAGGACTGGATGAGTGCCAATTGGCTGAGACTGATTCCAGATAAGACTGAGTTGTTGGTTGTGGACCCAGGTCATCAGGTAGCAAGGCTGTCAGCTGGGCAGCCATCTGGACTTTGGCTGGGTGGCATCCAGCTGATGAGCTCTAACCAGGTGCAGAATCTGGGCGTTATTCTTGTTAGCGAGCTGATGCTTAAGTCTCAGGTGTTGGCTGTTGTCAAGCCCTAATTTTACCATCTGAGGAATATTGCCCAGATGAAGCACCTAGTCCCACCTGATGACCTTCTGACATTGGTCCACGCCTTTGTGACCATGCACCTTGATTACTGCAATGCCCTTTATCTAGGGCTAACAGGGGTGGATCTTCGTCACCTGCAGCTGGTGCATAATGCGGCTACCAGGTTGTTGAATGGCTCATCAAGATCTTGCCATGTTGCACCTGTGCTCCGTGAACTTCACTGGCTGCCAGTGTGGTGGAGAATCACCTTCAAGGTCAGACTACTGACCTATAAGACCCTACAAGGACTGGGACCAGAGTATCTGAAAGATCTCCTTTGTCCTTACTGCCTCCTTCGTCCTCTCCGCTCTGCTAACAAAGGATTGCTAGAGAGCCCCAGGATCTGTTTGACAACTTCAGGTGCTAGATCATTTGCTTTTGCAGCTCTGACCCTGTGGAATTCCCTACCTCGACAGGTTAGGGAGTGCCCACCATAGAGGCCTTTATATCTGCCTTGAAAACTTATTTATTTGAACTGGCATTTTTTGATATTTAATCCTGCTATTTCATATATGTGTTTTAAATATTTTTATTCTGCTGAAATTAATGTTTTATGATTTTTATGATTTTTCTTTTTGTAAAACAGTATGATCTTGTTGGAATAGCATTCCATAAATAAACTTTGCTTGTTTGCTTGCTTGCTAGCCCTTTCTCACTTCTGTTTTACTATTTCATTGCATCCTGCCTGCACAGGATGTCTTTGTGGGAAACTTTGTACTCCCCCATCTGTGAGTTGTTTACCTCTTGGAGCTTTCCCATTGCAGCTGTTGGGACATGTGACCTGGCATCCATTTTATATGCCATACATAACTCCAAACAGCAAGAACTTATATGAGTATAATTATAAACAAAAAATAAATACATTAACTAAAAAGAGATTAAATTAACCTGGTCACCTTCTCATCACACCTTACAACTAGTTTTTTTTTCCAATTGTTTAACCAGGTGAGACACAATAAACTGAAAGCTTGTTTACAGGTGCAACCTGGGAGCACAGGGAAGTTAAGTGACTTGCTCAGGGTCACACAGTATGCAAGTGGGGGCTGTGGGATTCAAACCCAGGTCTCCAGATTTGCAGCTCAGAGCCTTAAACCACTGCACTATACTGCCTCCCTACAGTGATCATTTGTCACAAAGGACACTGTGACAGAAGTATCTAGATATGTTAAGTCATGATGGAGCATGATGCTGGGCATCACTGTCACAGGAGTGTTGGAAGGGTATTACAGGGCCATAATGCTAGTGCAGGTAAGGTGATTCATGATGGAGCATGATGCTGGGCATCACTGTCACGGAGTGTTGGTGGGGCACTGAAGGGCAACGATGCTTGCGCAGGTAAGGTGATTCATGATGGAGCATGATGCTGGGCATCACTGTCACAGGAGTGTTGGCAGGGTATTGCAGGGCCATGATGCTTGTGCAGATAAGGTGATTCATTATGGAGCATGATGCTGGGCATCACTGTCACAGGAATGTTGGAGGGGCATTGCAGGGCCATGACGCTAGTGCAAGTAAGGTGATTCATGATGGAGCATGATGCTGGGCATCACTGTCACAGGAGTGTTGGAGGGACATTGCAGGGCCATGATCCTAGTGCAGGTAATGGGATTTAGTGGTGATAAAAGCTTTGAGAAAGTTAAATTCCACAAGTGAAATTTTAGTGACATTACCTATCATGAGTCCATTAATTTTTGAGTAAGTTCTGCCAATTAGTAATTTTTAAAGTGTACATAATAGATTTTAAAGACAAAGAACCTCTGTGCGCAAACACTGAGGCAAGGGTTACCCCAAAGGGCATTTGGCTGGGAAGCCAAGTTTCAAGAAAATACTAAATCACACATGCCCCCACACTGTGGGGGCATGTGTGATTTTGTATAATAGATTTTAACCTACTAAACCACATCTATGCAACTTTATTAGATTTCAGGATATATTTACTTTAGTATGCATGCCAAATCTTGAGTGCATACCTGCAATAGCAGGAAAACTATAAACGTTCAAATATTTTGAACATTTCCACACAATTTAACAAATAAATTGTGAAAATTTAAACTGTAACTTACATTTTATTAAATAAATACCTTACCATTTAACATGACTCTTCCAAGGAAGTATGCATATGAATTTTCAATTATCTAGCTCAAAAGGTGGCTAAAGTGAAGAACAGAAATATTTTCAAAAATTTACACATGAATAATAAATTGCCAGATGTTGAGCCCCTATCATTTCTTTGCCTCTCAACCATATGTTATGAAACACGGCATCCGTTTCGAGCCTGTTCCATCCAATGTGAATACCAAATTTCAGATCTTTAGCTTTAACAATGATTGCGTTACAACCAATTAGTTCATTAAATTCCACAAAATCTTGCAGAATTTCATGAAATTCTATGAAATTAGATCTTGCTAAAATTGGCCAGCCTTAATGCACACAAACACATGGACTCACACACACCTACAAATAAACAGGAATATAAATAATTCCTTGTTGTTCAGATTTTATTGCTGGCCACATAATAATTAGGGCCCCATATTCAGAGCCAGTCGAATAGGTGCACTAAGTGCAGAAATAGGGCTGAATGGCTCTAGCACCATATTCAAACAAATAGCACAATCTGAACTGGCTGCACTATCTGTTTGAATATTGGACTCTGGCAACGTGGCACACAGCAAGTTGTCGCCATGTTCAACAGAGTGCTACCAGGGTGCAGGGCTGAAGACTGTCCAAAGGGCTACAGCATGATGCACACTGGTAAGTGCCACTGCCTCCATGGGTGATATTCAGCCCAAACATGCAAATAAGTCTATTGGGCATGTAACATGGAACATAGAAACATAGACTGTGATGGCAGATAAGGACCGCTTGACCCACCTAGTCTGCCCATTTCCCTACCTAGAGCATGTACAGTGCTAGGGGCCATTTGCATGCCCATTATGGGCTCATCTGGCTCAAAGGTTTTCCAAACTGCTGTCTAAATAAATAAATAAATCCGCATGTCAGCACCCAGCCTGATTGAGCAGGCCCAGGTCCCTCCCTGCCCCAATCTGTGTAATAATAAAAATTGTTCCTGTTCCCCTGGTAGTCTAGTGGTTCCCGCTCACCATGCTCCAATCTGTGTAAAACAAATAATTTTCTCCATCTCCCTGTTAGTTTAGCTAGCCTCTGTTCCATTCCTCGATCTATGTTAAATTAAAAATGTCCCCTGTCTTCCTTGTAGTCCAGTGTTTCTCCCTCCTCAGTCCTGATCTGAGTAAAAATAATACATTTCCACCTCTCCCTGGTAGTCTAGCGGTCTCTCCTCCGCATGCCCTGATCTGTATAAAAAGAATAACTTTCCCCATCTTCCTGGTAGTCAAGTGCCCCCCCGAGCCCTGATCCATGTATTAATACAAAAAAATTTCCCTGGTAGTTCAGTGGTCCCCCTTCCTGAACCATGATCTATGTATTAATATAAAAAAAAAAACTGTCCCTGGTAGTTCAGTGGTCCCCCCTCCCTGAGCCCCGATCAGTGTATTAAAAAAAAACCAAAAAAAACAGTCCTTGGTAGTGTAGTGGTCCCCCCTCCCTAAGCCCCAAGCCCCACTTCCATTCAGCATAATTCAAATTCCCATATCACTGGTAGTCTGATAGCCCCCTACCCCAGTAGACAGTGACCAACCACCCCACCCCACAACCCGACCACAGTCGACAGCTGGCACAGCCTTCCTCACACCGCCACAGCCAGCCTCTGACTGAACTGCACCAGAGCTCTCACAGTATATAGTACATGCTTATTGGCTGACCTCAGTCAATAAGCATGTACTACATACTGCAGTCATTCCAGTAGAGTTCAGTTGGTGGCTGGCCGTGGAGGTGTAAGGAGGGCTGTGCCAGGGCATCGGCCTCAGTCAGGTGGGGGTGGGGGCAGGTTGGTGGGCTGCCTGCCGTGTGGGGGGTGGGGAGCCACTAGACTACCAGGGACATGGGGATTTGAATTATGCTGAATGGGATCGAGGCTCAGGGAGGGGGGACTATCAGGGACTGTTTCTTTTTTATTATTAATACACTGATCAGGGCTCAGGGAGGGGGGACCACTAGACTACCACGGGAGATGAAGAAATGTATTATTTTTACTCACATGGGGCAGGGGAAGGGGACCACTTGACTATCAGGGACTGGGGTTTATTTTATTAATTCACAAATCAGGACTCAGAAAGTGGGGACCACTAGACTACCAGGGAATCAGTGTTTTTTGTTATTTCAGCATGGATGGAGGCTGAGATAGGGATCACTGAACTACCACAGTACCCAGCCCTTGAAAGTGGTTAGACAGGTCTACGCACTGTTAAGGGCTGGGTTTCAGAAGCATTAAACTGTGCCACTGTTGGCAGCTATTTAGTACTTCTGAACACCTTCAATATTGTGCTGCATCACTTATGCATGGGGGAACCCTCATTTGAATAGGTGCAGCACAATAATGCATGCTATGGTGCTGTTGGGGGTGCGCCACAAATATGTGCCCTTTGAATATGGGCACACCCCCGACAGCTGGTTCTTTTGCCAGTTAGCAGGGCACAAACCCAATCTGTGCTGTGCTAACCTTTTGAAAATGGGGCACTAAGTGCCTTGCACTTCTAACTTAGATTGAGTCACTTCTACTCCACTTTGAGAAATTACTGTTCTAAATAGGAACATGGGATCCATTGATCTCAGGTGTCTCTCTGTAGGTGGGATGTCCATTTTGCTGAGCTATAGGGAAGTAAATGTGTATAGTCCTTGAAACATGGGGTCCAACTTTCAAATGCCAAAATTTGGTGCAAGGTGTCTGAACCAAAAGGATTTAATGTAAGTGGCACCTTGTGCAAAATGTTGCAGCAATCCCAATTGTAGAATGCAGTCTGCGTTGCAATGAGAATGCTGTGTGCAGAACCTGCCCCATACCATGCTTGCTCCAGAAGAGGTGGTACAACATGGTGGGGCTGCAGCATCCCCTTATTTGGGATTTTAGAAGCCCTGCCATGACTGCAAGTCAGAGCTGAGGTAAGGCCAGCCATGAGCTGGTCTAATGTCCCTGTGCCAGAAATCTGGAGGGAGGTGAGTGGGAGATAACTTGCGAGGAAATGGGACAGGGCATAGGGACCTGTGGGGGTGTTGTAGTGGGCAGTGGTGATGTGGCAGCTGTGGCAGGGTACAGATGTGGCACGATGCAGATGCACCCTGGATAGCTGGACAGAGCAGCTAAGACCAGATACTCCCTGCTAGGCAAGCACAGACCTTGTCCCTGACCCCCAGGTGCCACCAGCCCTGGCACCCATCCCAGAGCTTACACAGTCCTTAACACTGTAGTTGGGCATCAACATGGCTCCATGTGGTGGGCAGTTCAGCAAGGGAAAGTTGCAAGGTCTGGGAGATGCCCCATCCACTGATTGCATCTAGTACCCTGCTGCCAGTGCCAACTGCCACTTGTCAGTGACTGTGTAAACTCAAGGACAGGTGCCAGGGCTGGTGGCATCTGGGGGCCAAAGGCAAGGTCTGTGCTTGCCTGCCTGAGAGTTCTGCATCCTAATGGCTCTGTCCAGCTGTCCAGTGCATATTAGCCCAGTGTCACTTATGGACCCTGCCAAAGCTGCCATAACCCTGCTGCCCACTACAGCACCTCCACAAGTCCCTCTGCCCTGTCCCATCACCTCCCAGGCTCCCCCCCCAGACTTCATAGCGGGACATTCGTTGCACCAGGCAGGGGGCCTGACAGGACCCTTTGTCAAACCCCTGTAGTGTGCCAATTCTTCACCACACCGCTCTGACTGAGGCAACTCTCAGGACTTTTGCACAGGTATCCCCCTCTTTACCCGACATTGGGTGCAGAGTTGCTGATGCACCCAGAGTTTGCCATTGCCATGGATTGGTATACTGTGCACAGATCTAGCAGCCCTCTGAAAATCAGGCCCATGGTATCTGTCAGTCTTCAAATTATTTGCACATTTTGCTATCTATATAGAGCACCTTAACTGGTGCCAGAACAATCAGCTCCAATTATATCTGATGTGTTTAGATCACTATGACAACTGTAAAAATGCCCTATGGGTAGATTGTTGTTAGTATAAAAAGGTATGTTGTAAACTGAAGTGATAGTCATACGGGCATATGACTAAGCCAGCAGAAAAAGGCCATTTGGTCTACCGACTCTGCTCTTAATGCACGGTCCTTGGATTAGCTACTGACCCTGTCCCCTCAATCTGTCCTTCCCCTCCTTCTACCATTCTCATGACCCTTATTTTCCCCATTACTCTATGACACCCTCACTTGAGGCTGATTGCATTTTTAATGAAACACCTCTCAGGAAGCTCATTCCAACCTGCTACCACCCTCACCATGAAGAAGTGCCTCCTAGCCTTTCTTCTAAACCTCCCCCCTTCAAATTGAGACTGTGTCCCTTTGTGTTTTGGTCCCTACTTGGTTTGAAGAGACACTCCTTATCCACCCTGTTTATTCCTTTCAAATAATGTCTCCTCTCTCTACCCTTTCCTTATAGGAGCACATGTCCAGGGCCTTCAACCTCTCCTCACACGTCCTACCAGGGCCTCCAACCTCTCCTCACACATCCTACCATGCTGGCTCATGATCATCTTAGCTGCCCTCCTTTGGACCATCTCCAGCAGATGTATGTCCTTTTAAAAGTATGAGAACCAGTACTGAATCCTGTACTCAAGATGTGGCCTCACTGAAGACCTGTAGAATGGCATTACTACATCCTTACATCTGGTGCTGATCTCCCCAGCAAGTCACCCAAACATGTTATTTGCCTTTGCTGCTGCTATCCTACTTTACTTGGAGTGGTCACTAGTGATAATTACTCCCAAGTAATTCTCCTCCTCTGGTGCAGATATCCAGACCCTGCACAGGCTGTACTCAGTCTGTAGGTTCCTGGCTCCAGTGTGCACAAACTTGCATTTCTTTTTTTTTTAAACACCTCTTTATTGATTTTCAAATACAAACAGAACAAACAGCCCTGGGATCCCAGGGTACACAATCCAAAACTGATTGTGTAAACTATGTACAATACAACTATTTACACGCACAAAAGAAGTATCACCCCTTCACATCAGGTCTCACTCAAAACTTGGCAATATTTCCACATACAGGCTACATACTGTTTGCCACACCTACCTTCCCCTCTCCTTCCCACAAAGATCCCATGCAGCCTGACCCGTACTCTTTAGGCCAAGTTAGAACCGAGCTATAACTTGTTTAGGAGGCGAAACCTCCCTGTGCCCCCTTGAAAGAGAGAGAATCCCCAACCCCCCAACATTATGGCAGACCTCAGTTTTTACACTTAAGCACATCCCCAAACCTTACCAGACCACTTGCCCACTCGACCTATCCCTAACATCTCCCTAACCATACTATATGTCTTACTTCATTCAGATTCAAGTTTTCAGCTAAACACAGCCCTACAGACAGACCTGTGTCAATCAAATATCCCTTTATTGGGAATAAATTGCCTCCAATGACGCCCACCTTTTGGGTATAACTCTTTCCTCCCCTCTGAATATAAATGTCTTTTAACCCTACTCAAGGCCCCAATGAGATCTCCCACCCAATGCTCATACTCATAAAGCTGATCATCCTTCCAATGCTGAACCACATATGATTTAACTACAACCACACTTAGAGATACATGATATTTTGGTGTGGTGCTCACTATTTGCGATAGATCCCCTAGAATACATATCTCTGGTGTAATGAATTATGAATAGTCGAGCATTGGGTCCATCTGGTTTTTGATTTCACCCCACAATGGCGATATTTTGCTACAATTCCATAGCACATGTAATAAATCCCCTTTCTCCTGTCCACACCTAAAGCATAGGTCTGTCTGTCTAAGGCCTCTTTCACTTAATTTCACAGGGGTAAAGTATAGGTTAGAAGCAATGAAAAAATGTAGACTCCTATATTTAGGTATTGTTATATATTTGCTATTTTTCCACACACTAGCCCAATCAATGTTTTGGGGAGCCAACCTATCGTCCCAATATGACACCGATATGGGGGAGCCCGAACCAAAAAACTTCACTAAAATTCTGTATACTTGCGATAGAGGTTTGGTTTTCAGGTCACTCTCCCTCAAGTCGTCCCACTTAAATGAATTGTCCGAGAGACTCCCCATCCCTTTAAAACCCCTACCAGCATCTGTGTAATTTGCAACCTTTGAAAAAAGGGCATACTGTCGCACTGCACCGGGAGGGCCACTCTATTACCCTGAATAACATCCTTTAGATACAGGCCCGAAACCCATCTGGCCCATCTCCCTTTAAGTACCTTATTCCCTATAAGTAGATTAGGATTACCCACCAGTGGCTGTTCTTGGGCCTTCATTTGAACCTCTTTCTGTGCCCTGGTCAAGAGCGACTACCAGGCTTCTGCCGCCTTCATAACTGGGCTTCCCCACCTAAACTTAGAACATTCAGTCATATTAGCATATAAAGGGACTTCTGTAGAAAGCCCAGCTTCCCTCATCATTTGAGACTCCAGATACAGCCATTCCGGAACATATTCCTCTCCCTCCGTACTATGGCCCCAACGGATCATCATACCCAGCTGTCCTGCTACATAATACAAGTGGAGATCTGGCAGTTTGAGCCCTCCTAAGAAGGGAGGGGGAGCCGTAGATCATTATGTTTTTTCCTAGGGGGTTTACCATCCCGCAAAAAATCTGAGAATACTTTCTTGATCTTTATGAACCACTTTTTAGGGATACTATATGGAGCTAAATACACCGGGCATAATAACCTAGGTAACATGTTCATTTTAATGAGCCCCAGACAGGCCATAAAATTCAGGGGTAGCTTATTGCTCCTTATTAAATCTCCCTTAATAGCTGACAGCATCCCATCCATGTTCGCTTCAGCCCCTAGATCGTTATTCCTTGTGATCCAGATACTTAAGTTTGTCAGATACCCATTGGACTCGTAACCGAGCAAAATCTGCCCTATATACGTATGGTGTCAAGGGGAGGATCTGAGTTTTAGTCAAATTTAGTTTATAATTAGAAACTTTAGCAAAACTATCAATTAGCTCTCTAGTCCTCTTGAATCCCCCCACCGGATCCCGTAAATGCAACAATATGTCGTCTGCAAAGACTGAGAGCTTTAACTCCTTTCCCATTATCTCCACCACCATTATCTGTCTATCCATATTTATAGCCCTCAGCAAGGGTTCTAAGTAAATGTTAAATAATATCAGGGAGAGTGGGCATCCTTGTTGAGTTCCATTTTCCAATTGGATTTCCCAGGAGATATAACCATTGCAAAGAACTCTAGCCGTCGGAGCAGCATATAGATTTTTAATGCCTTTAAGTAGGCCTTCCGGGAAGCCCACCCTCCCCATTGTAGCAAACAGAAAGGGATGAGAAACCCTATCAAAGGCCTTCTCCGCATCTAAAGATATTAATGCTAAAGGTAATTGGGAGTCCACTGCATAGTTCAGAATATGATGGAGCTTCCTCAGGGCATCAAGGGCTCCCCTCCCTGGCATAAATCCCGCCACAAACTTGCATTTCTTTACATTGAAGCCAAGTTGCCAAACCCAACACCACCTCTGTGGCTCTTCCATATCTTCTCTTATGTCTTGTATCCCTTCTGCTGTGTTCATCCTCCCACAGAGCTTGGTGTCATCCAAGAATAGGCAAAATATGCCCTTAATGCCATCTCCAATATTGTTGATGAAGACATTAAACAGCACCTGTCTGAGCACTGAACCCTGTTGTACCCCACTGGCAACCTCTCTGGTGCTGGAGAGCTCACCTCTGAATACCACACTGTGGGTCTGGTCCGTCAGCCAGTTTTCTACCATCTGGTCAACTTCTCACCATCTTCTAGATCTACCAACTTACTGATCAATGTATTGAGGGGTTCAAAGTCAAAGGCCTTGCTGAAGTCCAGGTAAAGATGTCCACTGCTTGGCCCCTGCTCACTGTTTCAGTGACCCAGTCAAGAAGTCAGATTTGTTTGACATGAACTCCCTTCCATAAACCCCTGTTGCCTCTCATCCTGGAGACCATTCTAATCCAGATGCTCTACTAACCTTTCCTTATGTACAGTCTCCATGAGCTTGCACAAAACTGAGATCAGACTGACTAGCCTGTAATTTCCTGGATCATCTTTGAGATCACTCTTATGGAGGGGCACTACATGTGCCATTCTCCAGTCCTGCAGTACCACACCTGACTCCAGTGAACTATCAAACAGGTCAGCTGAGGGATCCACACGCACCTCTGCCAGCTTCCTCAGCCACCTTGGGGGTATGGCATCTGGACCTGGGGATTTACCTACCCTCATAGCTAGCAACCCTGTCCTCACCCTATCCACCTCTTTCAGAACATCTTTGTGCCCTCCTTCCCTTCTCCTCTCCTTCCCCTAGTTGTACTGGCCCATCTCCCTCCCTATTGAAGATGGACAGAAGTACTCATTCAGTGCTACAGCTTTGCCCACATGTTCCTCCACACACCCATCCCCTTCCTGAGCCTAACAATCCCATCTTTCTTGTCCCTCTTCTGACTAATGTAGCAAAATAAGGCCATCCCTCTTTTTATTTCCCTCAGCTAGCTGCAAGTCCTTCTGTGCTTTAGCCCACCAGACTTCCTTATCTGCTATGCTAGCCATCTTTAGGTAGTCCTCCTTGTCTTCTTCCCTCTGAGTTCTCCTGAATTTCTTATAAGCTGCCCGTCTTTTTCCTTACTGCCTGGGCAACCTCAGTGCTAAGCCAGCTGGATTCTTTGGCCCTGGAGTTCTTCCCTTTGAGCCTAACACACTCTCTTGTAACATTCATTATTCCCTCCTTGATGATGGACCACCTTTGTTCCACCCCATGTCCATTGAGATGCTTACCAGATGATTTCTTAGTGGCTAACCCATCTTTCTGAAGTCCACCTTTCTTAAATCCAGAGTTTTAGTCGTAGTCTTTTCCCTGCCCATGTCCAACCAGAACCACACTTCGTGATGGTTACTCCCACCCAGGGTCTCCTCAACCTTTATATCCTAGACATGGTTCCCATTTGTCAGCACCAGATCAAGGATTGCCCTCTCCCTGGTGGGTTTTGAGACTCCCTGTGTCAGGAACCCACTTTGCAGTGTATCTAAGATCACCTGACTCCTGGCGCTGCTTGTGGCTGGTACCCTCCAGATCACCTTGGGTAGTTTGAAGTCTCCCACTATTATCACCTCTCCCTTCCCTGCAGCAGTCCATATTTGTGAGTTCAACTTCCTGTCTCTTTTCTCTTTCTAGATCAGTGGTCTGTAAACCAACTCCAACCTCAGCTTCCTCCCTCTATTAGACAGTAACTGAATCCACATTGCTTCAACCCTTCCCTCTTCCGATTCCTCCCTCATATAAGTTATATCCTCTCTGATGTAAACCACAACCCCACCCCCTTTTACTACCTCTCTGTCCCTTCTATATAATTTAAACTAAGGGATCAAGAGGTCCCAGTCATGGTTAGGTGTGGCCCATGTCTCCATGACCTCCACAATGACCACCCACCACTCAGCCAACAATGCTTGCAGGACATCCATCTTGCTTCCAAGACTGTGTGCATTCAGGGACACTACCTTCCACCTGGAGCTTGAGCCTCCTTTCCTTCCCTCCCATCTGCTTTTCTCATTTCTCCCTGTAACCTGTGCCTCTACCTATTGCTGCTAACATTCTTGCTCCCCCTCCACCTCCACCTTCCAGTCCCCCACTACTGCTAAAATGGGAGGTCTGCTGACCTCCTTCTGCTCCTGGAGACTTGGGGCATGCTGCCTGCTTGCCACCCCAGTAGTTAAAATTAAGTTTTTGGTTTATGTACCCCCCCAGCTCGTCCCTGAAGACTCTTTAACCCCACCCACTACTGAGATGAAGTCTGTATGGTGCAAATATGTATTATGTTCCCAAGTCTCCCCCAGTCCCCAATACAGTCATACCCTTCCTCTTTGCACCACTCCTTCTACTAGTCATTGAACTCTGCTATTCTTTTATTCCTAACTGTGCTGATTCTCTGTACTGGCAACATCTCTGAGAATGCAAATGATCTGGCTACCTCTCTGCAAGTCCTCCGTGTCACCCTGAATCTTTCCAGTAACTACCCCCACCTCCTCCCAGGCTAGGTTATTGGTAGCTAGGTATATAACTTTGAGTGCTTCCTCCCAACTCCCCTCAAAAACACCAAGTCTTCAAACACCACTGCCTTGGTGTGCCACTATGCTCTTCTCAAGTCACTCCATACTTCATGAGAGTGCTCCACCTAATTAATATAGAGCATGGCATGTTCTTCATTCATGTCTTTCTCCCCAGCACCACTTTCCACTTGTGCTTCACCTAGGAGGTTGGAAGCCAGAGGGTATTAGTGGTTCTGTCTGAACATAAACAAAACTCAGTGCAGTGATTTCATTCAGTCAGTCACATAACTAAGCTCTTGATCCACAATGCCTTTTGCACATTTGTTTTGCCTTCCACATCTAAGGACAGATCCCCCTGCATCTGCAGAGCACTTACCTGCATGCATGAAAAACCCACGTGTGCACAAAATGAACTATGTGGGAAGTCAGGTTAAAGGGTGGGCAGGGGTGGGGCCTTGATCTGCATGGCCTGTGTGAAATGCATGCTGTAGAAACATAGAAATATGGAAACTGGTAGCAGATTGCCCACCAAGTCTGCAAATTTTCAATGTGATTGCTTTTCCTATAGACCCTCCTTGGTCTATGGCACTGTCCTGTCTACCCCTTTCCTTTCCTTTATGATTTCCTTGTGCCTATCTCAAGCTTTTTTGAATCTCAACACTGTTTTTGCCCCCATGACTTCCACTGGCATCCAACACCCTTTAGGTGAAGAATTATTTCCTCACATCTCTCCTGAACATACCCCCTCCAGCTTCATATTGTGACCCCTTGTTCTAGAGCATCCTTTCTTTAGAATACCTCCCAGCTGTACTTTATTCACCCCCGTGAGGTATTTAAAGGTCTTGATCATATCCACCTCCCCTCTCCTCCATGGTGTACATATTGAGTTCCATTACCTCTGCTCATATGGCTTTTGATGCAGACCCTGTACCATCTTGGTAGCCCTCCTCTTGACCATGTCTGCTCTATCTCTTTCCTGAGATGTTGTCTCCAAAACTGGAGACAGTACTCCAGATGGGGCTCTACCAATGTCCTATATAGGAGGAACACCACTTCACTCGTTCCTGTAGGTGATACCCTCACCTATAATCCCCAGCATCTGACAATGCTTAACAACTGCCTGTCAGAGATCAATGACTGGATTTCCTCCAACTGGTTGTGACTGGGCCCAGATAAGAAAAGAGGTACTAGTGACTGAGCTGGATTGCTGATGTGATGGAAGTGCCTCTGGAGCAGCCTTGGGACTGATCCTATGGACCACTCTGTTGATGGCTTCCCCTAGGGTGAGGAATCTTGGCATCATCCTGGATGACAGATTGACTCTTGATAGTCTGGGATCATCTGTTGTTCAAAGTAGTTTTCACTACTTAAGAAATGTTGCCAGGATAAAAAAACCCTAGTTCCACCTGAGGATCTGCCATCACCAGTTCATGCCTTTGTTACATCTAGACTTGATTACTGTAATGCTCTGTACTTCAGAGTCAGTGAAGGGACTCCCAGCTGGCTGCAGCTGGTGCAGAACATAGCAGCCAGGTTAATGACAGGCCTACCAAGGTCTAGTCATGAGACCCCAGTCCTGAGAGCTCTGCACTGGATGCCTATCACTTATAAGGCCCTATACAGTCTGGACCCTGGCTACCTGGCTGATCTCCTGACACCTGCTGCCTCAGTCCACTCCCTCTGCTCCTCCACCAGGGGCCCCCTGGCAGTTCCGAGGGCCAGGTTAAAAACCTTCCAGTGAACAAGCCTATGAAGTTGCTAGTCTGGCCGTCTGGAACATATTTCCCATCTTGGTCAGGGACCCTCAATGGTGGAGGATTTTTTAATGTAAATTGTGGGTGCGATTTGTCCTACTTGTATTTCCTTTTTGTCTTGCTTTTCTTGACTAGCTCTTGTAAGGGTACAACATCCCTCATCAGGTTCTTGGTGGAACAAAACAATAGAGAAGAGACAACAGACAAGTGGTACTCATGGAATTAATGACATTTATTACATATGGAGAATACAGACTTATTACCAGTACAGTTTAAAGACAGAGAAGCAGGTTTCCTTACCTAGGTAAAAGCAGACAGGCTCTATCTCGGAGCTATGTGTTACAAGGGGTCTTATATCTTGATAATTACTATAGCAACTGCTAAAGAAGAGAAATAAAATGGATATAATTGGACAAAAACTGGTGGTGTTGGTAACTGTCTGAACTAGTGTCAAAGTTACATTACTAAGCAGATAACAGTACAAAGAAGGTATTCATCTCCAAGGTCAGTTGGAATGATGCACAAATACTAAAAATGGCACTGTTGCCTTACATATAGAAATGCAATAAAAATGGAGTAAAAGCATTTCTTATGGCTGAACATCAGTGAACCATACTAGAATACAAATCTTGACACTTATGCTTATATGATAAGCGTCTTCACCCTAAAGTTAGTACATATACCTACATGTGTTGCTGTCCACTATGTGTGGGCACTATCAGGGGTGCTGGACCATGGATAACATTCTCCTCTCCCTTGTTGCCTTCAAAAGAAAAGGCAACAACCACAGAAAAGTAGTGGGATGGAGCTACAGAAGCCATTATTTACAAGCCTTATAAAGGAATTCAGGTTATTCGTGATGTTGTCTAAGACTACGTTGCAGACAGCAAAGGGTTAGTATCAGAAAAAACAATAAAAAATGCTTGTATAATCACAAAAGCTTTAAAAGTGATTTCCAACCAAGTACTGGATAGAGCAGTACTTAAATCATCATCATAAATAAGTGCATTAAGAGCATTACCAGCTGTAGAACTATTATTGCAAATATAGACGAGAGGTGACTCTTTTCTGTCTAAAAGTGTTTTCAAAGAAAGTGTCAAAGGATCAATATGTACATTAAAAATAGGTAAATATTGAGACAAGGCAAGCAAATAGTGTGGATCAGTATCAATAACATCTGGTGCAGGGAGAGGTACAGGGGTAATCACAGTGTGACCAATTACAGTTTTCTGCTGTGCAGTAAAGCAAAAGTTAGGAAAGTTTATGCTACAGGTTTTGGCATTAGAGGTGGACGGAAGCAGCAGATTCTGCTTTCGCAGAACGTTCGCAGAAATTTGGAAATTTTGTGGAATTTTCTTAACTACCGCCATTTGTGAGATTGGAATCTTCTGAATGTGTTTGACAGATTTTTGCCCTGTTCCATGGAATTTTTTGGCAGAACTGAGGAACACTGCACATGAACTGCGGAATAACAGTTCTGAGGAATATTTTTTCTGCAGCTGAAGGAATTATCCCTCAGTACATATAATTATTCCGCAGTTCTGTGATCAGTTCTGAGGACTTTTTCTCCTCAATTTAATGCAATAATCCACAATTTACAATTTTTTTACCTGTTCTAAGTAAAAATTTCTGCAAAAGATGCTCATTTGATTTCTGCACTTTCATGGAAGTGAAAATTCACCTTTTGCGGAAATTCCACCAGCTGTCTTTTTCTCTGCACACCTCTGTTTAGCGCCATATGGAAAAGAAGCATGATTTGTCACTACAAAATATTGCCCATTGGAAGTATAGGTAACTCTCACAATTGGAACCCTCCATTTTTGTAGATGGATAGGACATGAGAAGGATTGGCTGGTGAGCTGCATGGTGACGGGATGCAGCTGTTTTGGCATCTGGCACTGAAGATGCAGCTTGTGGAGACTGTTAAGTCAGGTTGGACGGCAGATCATCACATAAGGTATAGGAACAATCCAGATTTACCAGTGAATATCCACATGTTGGTTTCACAATGTCAAAAACTTCACAATGATAGAGGTAATGATATCCTCTCTTGGTGCAGCAGTTGGTTTGCGGTGCAACCCAAGCTTGCAGAACAGGATGGTAAACCAGCAAAGATGGCAGTTCAGTTTGTTCTCGGTAAATGTTCTTGTCAAGATGTCTGATGGAATTTATAGCATCCAGTTTGTCAAAGACAGATGTTTTGGGATCAAGGCAAGGTAGTGACACAGTGAATGCAACAAACATATTGTCATGGATTCTACAACGATTGTTGAAATAGCAGGTGCTTGGTTTGGATAACGTGTAATGTACCCAAGATTTCGAGCAGCAGATAAAGAAATGTTAACAGAATTTGAAATAAACAGTGTAATGCAAGTTGTAGATTTACAGTGAGGACAGTACCATTTAGACATCCTCCTATCATGACTAATATCCGGAATGCATCCTGTTTCCAAATCCCGGAAGAGATTGTTAACTGTTGTAATTACATAAGAACCATAAGCAGAGCATAGGAGTTCACAGACAATATATTGCTTGTCTGCCTCCTTTTTATTTTGAAAAATTAGTTTGTTAATTTTGTTTTTAGTTTCATTTAACCCTTTTGTAATGTTTTGCATATTGTATATTGTAAAGTGCTCTTCCTTACTTAAACCATCTATACCATGTAACAGTGGTGGCAACACATAATTTTTCATGGTTTGATGAAATGTAAGTGTTTGTGCTTTAATACCAGCTACTGTATATCTGCTCTATTCCAGATTGACATTTATGAGCAAAAAAGACCAGAGACGGTGCCTGCTGTACCGATAACATCAGCAGTGGAACACCTAGTGCGTGATTTGCCCTTAGCATTAGGTACTAGTCTAAAAACTCCTAAGTGTTCAGTAACATGAGGTCCACTAACTGGATCCTGTGTGTGACTTTAATAAGCAGCTATATTATCTAGAAGCATCATGCTGAAAAATTTAGAAGTGTTAGATGTACAGTATGACAGAGACCGAACTCTGCCATATTCCAGTGTGTGAAATTAAAAACAACAGGGACATTCATGATTTGCACATTGTTAATTAAAGCCCCTGTAGGAGAAGTGAAGATCAAGCCACTAGGAGAACCAGGTTCCTGAGGAGGACATTCAGTCATTTTTTCTTCAGTGGGTGGGACCACAGAAAGGAACATAGCTTCTGCAGCCATACAGTTGTGAAGACAGAAAGATTGCGACTCCTGAGAGGTGAGGTGGTAACAAAAGGTAGGATCTATTAAAGCAGTCAAGTTGTAGAGGCCAGAGTGTCTGAGGTTGCTTGTTGAATGGCAAGTGTACCATTTGGTGCAATCCCTGTGTTGGGCCAACCTTGGAAAGTGCCCTTAGATAAACATGCTACAGGAAGACTGTATCCATTGCAATGTTTTCTATTGTATCTGTTGTGTGAACCTATCTGGAGCTACTACCATAACATTAAGTAGGCATATGTGCCTTCCTTAACAGTAATTAATTTGCTAGGGCCATCTATGTGGACTCCCTGAGGGCTGGAGATGGTTGCATCTCTAGATGTATGTTCAAGGTTTTGGAGCAAAATGTGCCATGTGTCATCTTTGGTCAGTTGTAAGAGGTTTGTCTTGAGAGTAAGTCAAAGAAAGTAGTCCCACCTGGAGGATCAGGTGCAAGATAGCCATCTTGCCAGTGTATCTGAAAGAAACAGAAAAGGATTGTTAAGACAGGGGTACTATTCCGCCCCAACAGGGTTGGGAAAAGTATTTAATCACCTTTGTACAACTTACTGTGATTAGCATGGAACCACTTAACAGTGGTCTGTTTCTGATGCTTAACTTTGATGCTTAACTCTGATGCTTAGTGTCAGTGACTCAGTAGGTAGCACACTCGCCTCTGAGGCCAAGAGATCAGAGGGCTGTGAGTTCAGTTCCCACATATGACACTTGGGTTACTGACACTGTACTGCAGTATGAGAGGGGTGCTGCACTTCTGAGGTGCCATCTTTTGAATGAGACGTTAAACCAAGGTCCCATCTGCCTGGATTTGTGGTAGTTCAGGTAGATGTTAAAGATCCCATTGCACTTATCAAAAAGAGTAGGGGTAATTCTTTATTATAATAAGGCATGTTACACAAATACGCAGAGACAGAAAGTACGATTAAAAATACAAATACAACAAAAAGGTAAAGACACATTCAAAAGCAAGGAAATAATTACTATAGCAAATCCTACACACAAATAAAAATAGAAGCAGAATTATCTAAATGGGCAATGCTCTAAACTTATTTAAACTTAATAATATGCGCAAACCCTTTCCACCATGACTTCACCTTTGCAGTGTTATACAATTGCATATCTTTCAAATAAACTTTTTGTAATTCATTAACGATATACTGACAAAATCCTTCCTCAGTAGATTTCTTTTGGTACAATACCCATTGGCACCTGACTTGCCACAAACAATACCTAAGACATGCGGTAAATACCCATAAAGTTTCTTTCTCATAAATTTTTAACTTCGAAGGAAAAATCCCAATAACCAATAAATCATATGTAGGTTTTGCTAACCAGTCTATTGACCATTTCTTTGCCAAATAGTGCCATAGTTTCATGGAAATGAATAATGCAGAAAGAAATGCTCCATAGTCTCCTCCATGTTTATACATTCCAAATATGGGCAATTTCTTTCTGCTTTTGCCTTATACTTTGCCGTGCCTCTAACATTTAGATGGCTATACATAATAAGCCACTGTACCTCCCACATCTGGGGGGGTAAGCTAGGGTTGTTCAATTGGTCCAGTACATTATGGATCATGACAGAAGGACAATTTTTGAAACCAGGAATCATAGGATATACTAAAGACGTGACCATTTTATACCGGTTTTGGGAGGAATTGTCACGAATTTGAGATTTAGTCAGCTGCCATTTAAAAAGCTTTTGAGCTGCAGGCCTAAAAAAAACTGGTAATGAAAATGTATGATGTAGTTTAGGAGCACAATGCAGCCATGCCACTATATAGCATTCCAACAGTTCCTGAAACCATGAATTTTCATACTTGATGGGAGTTTTGAAACAATTTTGTAGAGAATGGGAAAAAATAAAGTGTGACAAAATATTACCGGATCAACCATACCTGTTCCCCCCTTGTTTTTATCCATATAAGTGTAACATATTTTAACTGGGTTAAGCCTATTACCCCAAAATAACTGGAAGCTAAGGCTATACAGCCGTGTCTCAAAATGAAGAGGTAATGGGTAAAGCACCGCAATATACTGCAAAGAGGGTAAAATAAATTGTTTCAAGATCTGTACCCTCTTTAATTTTGTAAACCGAAACACTTTCCATCTTACTACTTTCCGTTCTATTGAATCCAATACCTTTATCCAATTATCGTCCGGTGAATTTTGTGTACCATAAATAACTCCCAAAACCGTGATGGGTTTTGTTGATATCTGAATATTTTGATATACTACAGGTGTTTGGTATGAACATCCCATTAATAAACCCTGCAATTTAGAAAAATTAATTTTGGCATTGGCAAGAACAGCGTATTTCTGAAATTCCTGAAAAAAACACCCCAACTGGTCAATATTTTTGAAAAAAAGGCACACGTCATCTGCGTGTGCTTGGATTGTTAACAAGGAATTTGAGCCAGGAATCTGAAAACCTTCCCACTTAGGTATGACAGTAATAGCTCTAACAAGGGGTTCCAAAGAACAAACGTATAGTAGTGAACTTAAAGGACAGCCTTGTCTAACCCCAGATTCCATGACCCACCCTTTCTCGATTTTTCCCTTTATAACGGGTGAATCTTAGCAACTGCATACAACTTTTTAATTATTGTAAGTAAAGCAAAAGGCATCCCTAGTGATTCCAACGTTGCAAACAGAAAAGGGTGACTGACCCTATCAAAAGCTTTTTCTAGGTCCAGGGAAAGTAATATCCCAGAACGTCCCGTCATAGTCAGATATTCAATCAGATCCCTAATTAAGAAAAGAATGGACTGTATCTTCCTGTTGGGTAAACTACAATGCTGTACAGGAGAAATAACAACTGATGCCCACCTCTTCAGTCTATTAGTTAATAGTGTGGCAAACATTTTGTAATCCGAATTTAGCAAGGTAATAGGTCTCCAATTACTTATATCACCTTTATACCCAGATTTATAGATATAAATCTGTAAACCTACTGAAAAAGAATTTGGAATTGAGTTTCCTGCCAAAAATGTACGAAAAACCAAATTTAAACAATTAACTAGTGCAGTACGAAAAGTTTTATAAAATGAGTTGGATAAACCATTCAAACCCGGGGAAATATCATTCTTTAGGTTAGCAATAAGTGCCTCAATTTCTTGTGTAGAAAAAGGTTTTGTCATATTTTTTACCATAAATTGATTTACCTTAGGACAGTGAACCGACTTTTAGTCTCATATTTGATCATGAGAAGGAGGAACTATAGGCCATAGCTCCTGAAAATGCTGTGCAATATGAATACCCATTGTACAGGAATCCTCTATTTTGCCTATATTGGAGTCTAAAAATTCTAAAGTTGAGGATTCTTTAAGTGATTTGCACAAAATATAAGGATCACCTATTACGGATTTTGTCATATGATTATTAAGTAATGCTTGTAATGTTCTAGCTCGGTCATATTGATACTGCCTCATTTGCAACTTGGTCATTTCAATTTGTAATGAATAATCCTGCCGTGAGGTATTAGCTAGCGAAATTAAATATTGTAAGTGAGCTCTTAATTTTAAATAGGACAAAAAAAATGAGTTCCGTTGACCGGGTACCATAACTTTTAAACCAGTTAATACAATCCTGCTTTGTCTCTTCCCACCATACTCCTAAGTCAGGGTATAAAAAACTTACTGACAATCTAGCTTGTAAAATAAGTCCAATGGAGGTTTTTACAAATTGTTCCTGTAGAATGGAAGTGTTCAGCTTCCATCTATGTCTCCTGTAATATCGTTTAGAATCAACTTCCACAATTACTTGAAGCATCATGTGATCTGAGAACTCTATTGGTATCCTTCTGAAACCGAACCAAAAGATTTTTGAGGCAAACAAATAGTCAATACTGAACTCTTATTACCTTTTAAAAGGTACAACCAGTGATTTTTGACTCTAAACAGTTACAGGTAATAAGATCTGATACCTTAATAATTGATTTTAGACAGTTTGAATCACAATACACCTTTTTAGAAATGGTCGATGAACTCATAATACTACAGTTAAAATCCCCAACCCATAATATAGGTAAGGTAGTAACCAAAAAGGGTTGAATCTCTTTCATGGCGGAGATCCTAGATGTTTTCGTCTGGGGATTATAAATGTTAATTAACCGAAAGGATTTAGTATCCCACAGACCATCAATAATCAACACCCTTCCAGGAGTCAACTCTATAAGTTTCTGTAAAACAAACCTATAGGAATTAAACAAAATCCCAACACTGTCTGCCTTCTCCTCCCCAAAGGACCAATAAGAGGGTCCCCATGGCCAATCAGACTGGAACGAGTGAACTTGATCGGTGTTAAACATCCAGGTCTCTTGTAAAAAACAAATAGAACTTTTTTCCTCATGTATCAAATGAAAAATGGCCTTCCGTTTATTACTATTTAGAATACTATGCGTATTCAAAGAGGCCCAAAAAAAGCCCATGATGACAACTAAAGTTAGGAAACCAACACCTCATATTTTCCTCCTTTTTTTCTTCTTTTATTTATAATCTTCCCGTGGAACCCCCAAACCATCTTGTACTGATTTTTGGGAATCAGAGTCCCCCATATCCATCTCCAAGTCGCCCCATGGGGTAGCAAGAGCAGAAAATGAATTCTGAGATTCAAAAGATTCAGTCACTGGAAAAGGCACTATTTTTAAGTTCCTATTGGACCTCCTTGGAGGTATTGGTGACAGATAAGCTGGGGGTCCTAATGGTTTAACTGCTGGATCCGTATAACACACAGGTCGTAATAAGGTAGTATCTTGAATAGTATTCTCCTTTTTAAGTGGTGTAACTAGTTCCTAAGGGGTGGGGGAGGGCAAAAGAAGATTCACTTCTTCTGTCGGGGGCGAGGTTACCATTTCTGAGGGTATTGTGGGGGGGTTCATATTAGCAATGTCACCTGGCTTTCCATCCAAAGCCTCTTGTGCTTGTTGGAGAATCAGATCAGTGCTTCCACAAGAGGCCTTATTTTTTGCAGCCCAAGGGCAATCCTTAAAAGAGTGCTCCAAACCATCACAAAGATCGCATCTAGTAGGATTATCACATTGTACAGTAGCATGACCCTCCTCCCCACAATTATCACACCGTAGACAATCACAAACACTAGACAGGTGCATTTTGGAGCCACATTTGTAACAGGCTCTGGGTTGCCCACTATAAAAACATACACCCCGGTCTCTACCTAACAAGAAGGAATTTGGGATGTGTTCAAGCCCCCTTTCTGACTGTCGCAATTTTACTTTATATTTCCATCCCCCAGTCCAAAACCATTCTGAATCCAAAATAGGCTCTGGGGTGCCTTGAATGTCACATTTCTGGGATAACCAGTAGGTAATATCCTCAACATGGACACCTTCATTCCGGAACATTACTGTGACATATTTAATGGAAGGTTGTGACAGAGGAACCACCATAAAAGGAGTCCATATTGGGGAAAACTTTACTTGGGTATATCTTTCCCAGCATAAATCCAACAAACTAGCTGAGCGAAAACTGATATCATAATTATCCTCCCCCGATATGTTAATAAAGGCAAACACTTCCCTGGGAGAAAACCTTAAAGACTCTTTAATTAAGGTTTTCCCCACAAAATATCGGTCAGGCCTTTCTGCCATACCACCTTTATATCGAATGCGCACAGCATTGCACCTCGGTGCTGCCTCCCTCTTAGCCTGAGTAAACAATTCAGACATAAGAGGTTTTTGAGCAGGTAGAGGCTTATTAACATTAGGTAACTGAACAACAGTAGTGTTAACCACACCATTTCCCTGAGAGTCACATGTCTTGTTAATATGATGCTTATGCAGGGTACCATCTTCCACTGGACCAGCCTGCATAGTCTCTTTATATGGTTTACTTGGTTTCCACATTGGAGAGTGGCAATTTAAATCAAAGGAAGTGTCCCATGTTAAATCAGGAGTCCAAACTCCGTTTGCCTGCTTTTCCCATCCAGCTGCTAGCAGTGCACTCTGTGGAGACCACGTCTGCTCCTGATTTTTAGAGTCAACTGCAGCAGGTAAATGACTCACAAGTTCAGTTGAACAAAAGTCCTTAGTCACTGAAAGTGAAACAGGACATCCTGGGTGTTTCACTAAATCCATAACAGGAGAAACCTTGTCGCCAAAGCTAAACTATGTTGCCTCTTTTTGATTATTTATTTCAGTTTGATAAACAGTAGCAGCAGTAAAATGAAATGGAAAATCCCCAACATTAGGGGGATGAAAAACAAATCCTGCTTCCTTCACCAAGTTCTCTTTTTTTGACAGTGGGTGTATTTGCCGTGTACTCACCGGTACCTGCCGAGATGCCATGGAAGAATCAAAATCCGTGCCTTCCAACCGAAGACCAGACCGTGCAGCCGCAATAGAGTTAATATCCAGCCGACCTCCCAACTGAGCAGCTCCAGACGTAGAAATATTTTTCTGGGCAATATCATTTTCCACAACAGACTGCGCTGTACACTGAGGCTGTTCTCGAACAGAGACGTTTACTTCCGCATTCGTGGACTCAAACCTGACCACTCGGGAAGCAGAAACAACTGATGTTGACGCTGTTACTTCACTGACATGCAGATTCGAACTCACAGGATCCTCCGCTATATTAGCCATCAACGAACTCCCGTTGACTGGGTTTCGTGCGATGTTGCCCAACTCTGGTGGAAAATCAGCGCTCGTTGTAACCGTTTCATGGTAAATCTCATCTTTATCTACTTCAAGAACGGTTGTCTCCTGAAAAGCCGGCTGAATAGTTTGTATAGTCAATTCGCTCCGCGTGTCAACCTCCTTCTGCACCAAGCACTGGCTAGATGTGGCCATCCTGAAAGCAGCGTCCAGCACCCCTACTGGCTTCAGAGCACCAGCAGAGTAGGGGAATTTCCCCGGTGTCCTGGCTAAATTTCCCTCATTCACTAAAAAAATACCACCAAAGGTCAATTGGTATTCATCTGTATCCCCCTCCTCCGGGTCATGCTTGAAAACAGGCAGGATTTGTTTAGTGCACTTACCCGGTCAACAAAAACTAAATAAATAAATGAAACTCTCACCTGATAAACTGCAGGGCTGAGTTTGTTGACAATGGGGAACTGATCTTACCATTTGTTTGCAAATGAATGAGCCAGTGGTCTGTACTGGAGAAACATGATTTGATCCCTGACTTGCCAGTCGACATCTTTCGCATGCTTATCAAAATGGGCTTTTGCTTGTTGTTGAGCCTTACCCATCTGACTAGCAGTGAACAAGTGTGTCTTCATGATGTCATCTCAAAGTTTTTCAACATCTTTGTCCTCAGATACCCTGTCTGCTGTAGGAGTGTGGAGGTCAATCAACAGGTGCTCAGGTAATCTCATGGCTCTACCAGTCATAACCTCATATGGTGTGTACTGAATAGCTGCTGCAGGAGTGCCCCTAATTGCCCTCAAAAGTAGTGGCAAGAGGGAATCCCAGTCCCTGTGATTGTCATTGATGAATTTGCATAAAATCTGTTTGATTCTTCTGTTGGCTCTTTCTACCTGATCTGAGGAGTGAGGATGGCATGAGATATGACATTTCTGATCTACTCTAAGCATTTGGAATGTCTCCTACATCAGCTCAGCTGTAAAACTGGTTCCCTGGTCTGAGTCTGCCTTGAGGGGTAGGCCCCATCTGTAGAACAATTGGTCCACCAGGATGTTAACAGTTCTCTTTGCCATGGTATTCCAAGCAGGGAATGCCTCAACCCACTTGGAAAACAAATCTGTGACAAGTGCATACTTGTTGTTCTTCCAGGAGTTAGTCAGTGGGCCAGTGAAATTGATTTATGTCACATTCCATGGTCCAGATTGCCTTTGTGACAATAATTTGACATTTCTCTTCACTAAAATCAGATTGTTCTGGGTACACACTATGCAGTTGTTCACATAGGTCTTGCTGAAGTCTAGGTAGGCCACATCGACTGCCCCTCCCTGGTCACAAACCTTGGTTACCCAGTCAAAAAAATCTAGATTTAGATTTGTTTGGCACAACCTTCCCTCTGTGAAACCATACTGCCTTGGGTCCTACAGTCCATTGGATTCAAGGTATTCCACAATCCATTCCTTAAATGTTTCCATTAACTTCCCTACCACTGAAGTCAGACTGGCAGGTCTATAATTTCCTACTTCCTCCTTGCTACCACTTTTGTGAAGTAGGACTATGTCCACTCTTCTCCAGTCCTCTGAGACCATGCCAGTCTCTGGAGAACTGTTAAACAAGTCTGCCAGGAGTGCAACCAGCACCTCCCTGAGTTCCTTATGCACCTTTAGTTGCACCTCCTCTGGACCCGTGTCTTTGTCCACCCTCAAATTAATTAGTGCTTTCCTGCCCCTCTCCTCAGAAAAGGAACTCATATCCTTGTCCCTCCCCTCAAAACTCTTGGTACTTATTTGTGGTCCCTGCCCTTCTCCTTCTACTGTGAACACTGAGCAGAAGTATTTGTTTAAGATATTTGCCTTTTCTTGGTCCTTCACCATACAGTCCCCCGTTTTTAAATGATGCAATCCCTCCCTTTGGTTTCCTTTTCTCAATAACATACCTGAAAAGTGTCTTGTCCTCTTTCAATACAGCCTGGGCTATTCTTTTCTCAGTTTGTACCTATGCACTCCTTACTGCTTTGCCTGCCTCCCTCTGTTTCCCCAGATACACTTATTTATTTATTTAAAAGTTTTACCAGGAAGACACACTGAGCACTAGTGCTTGATTCCAGGTGTATCCTGGGGAAAGAGGCATAGGGAACATACATACCCATCGGACAAAAGAACAAACAATACTTGTAATGAGCACAGGGTAATATTGTACATGAAATTAAGCAGGAATAATACAAGTTATACAGAACAAATATATACAGAGCAGATTAATCACAACAAAGCACATCCAGTAGAATGAAGAGAAGTGCATGACAATAAAAAGCAGCGAACAAAATTTCAGGCAGTACAACCACGTGGTAAGGTCAGGACTCCCGGATTCACTTTTATTGTTTTAGTTTCAAACTACCCACAGGCACGTGATGACATGAAATGAGAGTTGATGAGGGAGCTGAAATGCATTGCCTGGAGGATATGCTGACTGAAAGTAGGGAAGGAGTTCCATAGTTTGGGCATCTGGTATCTGAAGGATGTTTGACCACTCGAGGAAGACACACATGGGATGGCCAAGGTTCGTGTGTCTGTGTTCCTGAAGGAGTGTACAGGATGGGTAGGGATGACTATCACAGAGGGGAGATATTGTAGGTATGCAAGGACCGGGACCAGTACTTGGCAGTGAGCTTGGCCCAGTGGGATAATCTGTGGTCGTGGAGTGAGTGAAGGGTGAGAGACCGGTAGAGTGCACAGTGGTGAGTGGGGGGGGGGCTATCCAGTGCAAAGCAGCAGAAAGAGTGGAAGCGAGGATCCAGTCTGGTTAGGATGGATTTGGGAGCAGTACTGTAGACTACATCTCCATATTCAAATATAGGAAGAATTATTTTCTGAACGAGTGCAGGGCGAGCTGGTGGTGGGATCCAACCATGACTCTGATGGAGGGCACCCAGTGTGGGGAAGAGCTTTTTGTGGATGACATCGATATGTACAGAAAAGTCAAGGTGCTGATTGAGCCATACCCCAAGATATCTATTAGTGGTACAGACTTCTCGAATAGTCCTGTCCAGGATGTGGAAGCAAGGGGTTGTAGGGAGCCTAAGGAGTCTCTGTCTTGTGCCGAAGGTCAAGGAGACTGTCTTCATAGTGTTGAGAAGAAGCTGGTTTGCACAGAACCATGAACTAGAGCTGAACATCATTGAAGTCCTGCTGTAGTCTGGTCACAACATCAGCTGATGCAGGGCCAGATGTATACAAGACCGTATCATCTGCGTACATATGGATGGATGTGTGTGGGCAGGCAGAGGGCAGATCATTTAGGAATATGGAGAATAGGAGCGGTCCAAGGACAGAACCTTGAGGGACCCCTGAGGTTACTGGGAGGGGAGGTGAGATGGAACTTCAAATTCTAACTGCCTGGGATCGACCGACCGGGTAGAAGCAGAACCAGCTGGTGACCAAGGTAGAGAGCTCAGCCTGGGAGAGCTTGTCAAGGAGAATGCAATGGGAGACCTTGTTGAATGCCTTTGCCAGGTCGACAAAATTTTTATTTATTTAAAATTTGGTGACCGGGAAAGGCACACTGAGCCAAGGCTCGTTTCCAGGTGCCACCTGGGTACAGAGGTGTACATAGAGGTTAACCAGAGGAAATACGTACAAACCAAATTAATTTGTTGTAGACAGGGTTGTTACAAAGAGATTAATGTTACGGGTAGTAGTTACTACATACAGTGTTTATTTGGTTGAGGCGATAAGGCCCTTGTCTATGCCATCGAGGATTGAGTTTGTGTGCCTGAGGAGCGAGGTGGCAGTACAGTGAGATTTCCTGAAACCAGACTGGTAGGGTGAGAAGAAAGAGGAGGTGTTAAGAAAGGTGGAGAGTTGAGAGAGGACTAAATGCTGCTGTAGCTTAGCTATAATAGATAGGAGGGAAATGGGTTTATAGTTTTTCAGGGGCCGAGGTATCACCCCTTCCCTTGTGGAGCAGGATTACTGTTGCCAGCTTCCAGTCCTTAGGGATGGATGCTAAGGAGAATGAAAGGTTTAAAAAGTCAGCCATGGGAGCGGTGATAGCAGGGGCAGCCAGGTGGAGCATCTTTGAGTCCAGCCCAGAGGGGCATTTGCCTTTGTTCGGGTTTAGGGAAAGCAAGACATGATAGACTTCTGGCAGGGTGACCTGCCGAATGAGGGAGTCATAGGAGGAGGAGGCTGAGCAGGGAGGAAAGGTGTGGAGGGATTAGGCTGGAAGCGGGGGAGAGTGGAGAGCAGAACTGAGGTGCAGCTGGTAAAGGGGAAGGCATTGAAAGCAGAGGCAATTGCGTGTAGGTCAGTTACAACAGACCCGCCTATATTCAGTGCCTGGTTGGGAGGCTGGGAGGGTGGTGAAAAAGGGATTTAACCACCTTCCAGAATTTTGTTTGTTAATTTAAGTTAGCCTTTCCCATCCTCCTCCTCTCTCTGGGTCTCCTTATACATTCTGAATGTCATTCTTTTTGGCCTTACCTTTTCTGCAACCTCCCTCAAGAACCATAAAGGTCTCCGCTTCCTTCTGCTTTTGCTTACTTGCTTGATGTACAGGTTTATTGCTTTATTATGCCCTCTTTTAATCTGGCCCATTTGCCCTCGACCCCACCCAGGACATCTCCCCCTTCCAGGTCCTTTTGGAAGTATTCCTCCATCATTAGGAGACAGTATAGCACAGTGGGTTAAGGCTCTTAGCTGCAGATCTGGAGACCTGAGTTTGAATCCCACAGCCACCTAGGTGCATACTGTGTGATCCTGAGCAAGTCATTTAACTTTCTTATGCTCCCAGATCGCATCTGGAAACAAGCTTTGGCTAAGTGTGCTACTCCTGGTTAAACAATGTTCCCTTTCCCCTTTCCCTTTGTAAACTCAGCCCTTCTAAAATCCAGGACCCTCACCCTTGTGTGGTTTGATTCCGCTGCTGTTCTTATATTAAACCATGCTGAGTAATGGTCACTAGTCCCCAGATGACTTTCCACCCTCATGTCTGCAACACTGTCCCTGTTAGTAAGCACCAGGTCCAGCTGCCCCAGCCTGAGTGGGATCACTAGCCAACTGCCTGAGAAATGCCCTCTGCAAAGAATCCAGGATGTCTTTACTTCTAGTTGATGCTGCAGCAGGGAGCCTCCAATCTATATCTGGCAAATTAAAGTCCCCAACCAGCACCATCTCCCCCTTCTTAGCCATTTTTCCAACATCTTCTAATATTTCTTTATCTAAGTACTCCTCCTGCGTTGGAGGCCTGTAGACCACTCCTATCCGAATAGTGGCTGTTTCCTGACTCAAGCATGGCACATAACACCTCGGCCCTCCTTGAATTTACTGTACCTCCATCACTTTATGTTTTCCTTAAAATAAAGCACTACTTCCCCTTCTTTCCTTCCTATCCTGTCTCTTCTAAACATTGTGTAGCCAGGTATGACCATTTCCCAGTTATAGTTGTTAGTCCACCATGATTCGGTTATGGTCACAATATCTAGGTCTGCCTCCACAATGGTGGCCTCCAGGACTAGTATCTTATTTCCCAGACTTCTAGCATTGGTGTACATTAGTTTACAGATGTTGTTAGCCCTTTTCTTGTCCCTTCCCTCTTTTTCTAGCTGTTCACCTTTTTAATTTGGCCTGTTCCCCTTCTCCCTTTCTCCCTTATTAATCTCTTGGTACTTCGATTGTCTTGCATCCTGGTGGGAATCTCTTCTCCTGGGATTTCTCTACCCTCTATCACAGCCTGTGAGGGCAGTTGCTGCCTCCCCTTTGCCTTCCACCATCCTCTTTGGCTAGTTTAAACGTCCATCAAAGTAACACTTAAGCCATCCACTGAGGACCGCTTTTCGCTTCCTGGATAGATGCAGGCCATTCCCCTGGTATAAGTGATGATCTCTCCAGATGGAACCCCAGTCCCCGTTGCAGGCATACACCTCCTCTCTGCATCATTCCTTCAACCATGAGTTGAAGGCCTTAGTGTGGAACACCTCTTCTTCCCCCTTTTCTAGACAGGTAGCACTTCCATAAAGGCTACAGTACATGCTACAAGTTCCCTAAATTGCTACTGCACTGCCCCCATTCTATCCAAAGCTAGTTAACCCTTCCTTCCTATTGCCCTCATGCTCCATTTAATATGCTTTCTATCCCTCTGAGCTGTTGTGCTAGGTAGGCACTTTACCTCCCTTTCTAGTTCCTTTCCTTCCCCCAACTCTTTCCCGCTGACAATAGAGTCCCCTATCAGAAGTTGCTTCCTCCTTCTCTGGGGTCCTCCTTTCTCCCTCCAGGGACTCCATTCCAGAGGAACTCCATATCCTCACTGTACACCAGCTTAGGTGCCCCTTCTTGGCAGTCCCGTTCCATCAGAATGGCATAGGAATTTCTTAGTGGCACTGGTTGAGAAATGTACCTGTGACCCGCTTCTCCCAGCCTTGCAAGTTCCACCACCCCTGCCCTGCTTGAGCCCACTGTAGTCCAACTGCTCCTCCTTTCTGGCATCCTTAGAGGTAGCAGTGTCAGGCTAGGTGTTCCCTGGGTGGTAAAAATGATTCCCCAACTCCTCGCCTATGCAACTTAGAGCCTAGTGAGATTCATCTGACTCTCGGCCAGCACCCATGGAGCCTGGAGAACTGCTGACTTCACCCAGAGAGGTGCATGCAGATGTGGCAGCACCACAGTCTCCAGAAGGTCTCCCTGTAGACTGCTGCTCCAAATCACTGCATTACACCACTCCCCATATTTCCTTGTTTCCAGTTCTCCTTGTGCTGCCTGTCCTCCTGTCCCAGACACCAGTAAAGCAATCATTTAATAGCAAGTCCCTACACACTAAAATACCAGGCGACCATTTAACAGTAAGCCACTGAAAATCGAAATACACTAGTACCTAGCAACAGTTAAACAGCAATCCCTAAAACCCAGAAACATATTAATACCCTGCAGCAGTTTAAAAAGCAAGCTCCTAAGCCCACAATCACACTTACCCCCAAAAGCTTAACAAGCCTCCAAAGTAGTGCTTCCCTAAAATGCTACTTCCAACAGGTGTCCCTGGGATCTGATGAGCAGGGGTTCACTTACTGTTGGTCAGCAGGGGAGCAGAGTGGCCATCTGTCAGCTGCCTCATTGAGCTGACTCTGCTGGGCAGACTCCAATGTCCTTTTCATGTGAATTCTTCGTGCAGGGGAATGCAGTGTGGGGAGGGTTGCTTGGTGGTCTACTTCCTAAAAATCAGCAAGAAACTGACAGATAAGTAGGCCAGAGCATTGGATTGGTCCACCAGGGTCTGGGACGTATGCTATTGGGGTTGTCAGACTGTGTTACCAAATATTTGGGAGCAGGATGCCGTGGTTCACGTGGCCTCCCGAGACAGCAAACAGATAATGGCAAGTAAGCAACATAGGATACTGGTACTGAGTGGTGTGGACAGTTGAGGCATTGTGCCTTACCTCCTGTCACACCTGCGACCAGCATTTGGTGATGAACGCAAGTTGTGGGGGGTCTGCAGGGAAGGGAGAAGAAGGATCATCTGGAGGATAGCTTTTTGCTCCCAGGGTGGGTGGCTGGGCATTCCCACCAAACAACTCACCCCAGGTGGAGGCCTGAGGGTAGTGTAGATCATGGACATCAATGATGAGAGGCTGCTGAGGGACACTGCAGTGTGTGCACACCTCCACCTCCGCACTGCCGTGCATGCTCCAGCAATGGTGAGTTGAGCAATGGCTGTCATTTTTTTGAATTCACCTTCTGAAACATTAAAAAATCTAATTTTAAAACATGGCCCCATAGAAACCTATAGCACCCATCGCCGCACTCTACAGACTCTTACATTAAATAGATACATAGATACATTGAATTTTCTGGCAGATGAGGACCACCTGGCCTATCTAAACATAAAAACATAGAAACATAGACTTTGATGGCAGATAAGGACCGCTTGGCCCATCTAGTCTGCCCATTTTCCTACCTAACAGATAAGCTGCAGATCCTAATTAACCAACAGCTTACTTCCTCCTACCCCCCACTAGGACTGCCTTATGTCTGTCCCATGCATTCTTGAATTCCCCCACTGTTCTTGACTCCACGACCTCCTCAGGGAGGCTGTTCCATGCATCCACAACCCTCTCTGTGAAAAAATACTTCATAGAAACATAGATAGTTTCCTCTTTTTTTACCTTTAACTTATGCTGCAGACTGTAGTTGATCTGCGGCTTTCCTACTCTTTCTAGTGTTCCCTTGTGTGTTTCCCATGCATTTTTGAATTCCTCCACCCTTTTTGCCCCTACCAGCCCTGCAGGGATGCTGTTCCAAGCATCCACCACCCACTCTGTAAAGAAAAACTTCTTCACATTACACCTGATTCTCCCTCCTTCCAACTTCTTCTCATGTCCCCTAGTTCTTGTCCATCTTCTTTTCTGAAAGATGCTACCCTCCTGTACCTTATTGATCCCTTGAAGGTATTTACACACCTCTATCATGTCCTCCTTCTCTCTTTGCATCTCAAGAAAATACATAATGAGGTCTTCACCAGGAGAGCAGTCGGGAACTGCAGAGGGTCACCGGGGAGCCGGTGGCTTCCTTTTGTCCAGCAGGACACAGCAGGTGGAAGAAGGATGCCACTTCAGATTTGGGGATACATGTTCTGGGGAACACAGAGAGAGTTTGTGTTAATTGTAAAGCTGATTTCCTACTTGTGGTTCTGGAGTTGTACATAGGTGAGGGGGCTCTGTGTAAGTTTGAAGAATTGATATCTTACTTTAGCAGGAGGGAGCTGAGCTGTTCAGTGCTGCTGCACTGAGTGGCAGAGTTGTTTGGAATCCCATTACTGGGCCTCATTTTCCTCCACACGTGTGATGCCAGATTTAACTACAGGGCGACAAAAGAAGCAGGTGACAACAACTAGTGATGCAGCAGGAGGACAGCACCAATCGGGGATGCTCTCAGAGGGAGCGTGCCAGGTTTAAAGAGGAAGACATGGTTTAAAAACCCTGTAAAGCAACTCGGGGCCTACTTCACTTGGAGTGTAGCAGGGAGCTGCAGAAGGGAGAGCAGTCAGGAGCTGCAGAGGAGCACAGGGGATCCGGTGGCTTCCATTAGTCCAGCAGGACATGACGGGTGGAAGAAGGACTCCACTTCAGGTTTGGGGATTGGTGCTATGGGGAACACTATGGTGGTTTGTGTTAATTGTATAGCTGATTTCCTACTTGTGGTTGTGGAGCTGCACATAGGAAGGAAGGGGCTCTGTGTAAGTTTGAAGAATTGGTATCTTACTTTAGCAGGAGGGAGCTGAGCTGTTCAGTGCTGCTGTACTGAGTGGCAGGGTTCCCAACCTTGACCTCTATTAAATGGCCTTGGTGGGAGGGGTCAGCTTTGCGGAGCAGCACTGGGTCAAAGGATGAGGTGTTGGAGGGACAATGAGACAAGAACTGGTGAGTGGCAGGGGGTGTCAAATTACTATTGAAGAAAGGAGAAAGGTTGTTAGGTCTGTTTTTATAGAGGGAAGCAGAGCAGGGGTTTGCTAAAGTTACATTTGATAGGAAGGTCTATCTTATGGGGGGTATTCAGGGACAATAGCGATGCTGGGTGGGTAAATGGAGGGTGCTAGGGTAGGACACACTAGGAGATGGAGGGGTACTAGTGGGGGAGGACAGGGATGGCATACAGGGAGGGGTGCAGGGAGCAGCAGAGTGTAAGAACGGCCAGTGGGGGAAGAATAATGGGCTGCAATGATTGTGGGAATGCATTATGGAAGCTAGGACAGTGTCCGATCTGTCACAGGATGATTATTTATTTATTTATTTATATAGTTTTTGTTAACCGGGTAGGTGCACTAGCCATAAAATGACTATTTTCAGGCATGACCTGGGAGAGTATAACAAAAGGAGAACAGTTGAACAACAGCAACATGGGTACAATAATACAAATAGAGGAACAGTACAGCAGTGCTACAAAAATACAATGGGTAGAAACAACAAAAAATAATGGCAAGCATTATACAGATAATGGCAGTAAGATATATAATAAGTGCAGAAACCATGGACCCGACCTGTGGAGTGAAAGGGTTAATAAGATAGTAAGGTCATGTAGACAGAAATGTGAGGAATGTTCAAACATAACAAGAAAGACAGAACACAAGGAAGGGTCAGGGGTGGTAACTGGCAAAACAACAGTGGATGGTCAGCAACAAGGTTCGAGAAGGAAGAGAGCTAGCAGTCAAGAAGTTATTTACAAAGAGAAGGAAAAATATAGGGAAGGGAAGAGGAGACAGTCTTGGAGCTGGATTAGAGCAGGGGTGACATTACTGGTAAGTCTCAGGAGCTTCAGGTTGGGTCAAAGCACGTACAAGCATCAGCTAAGGATAGATAACGACGATACTCAAATTTTAAATCCAAAGTGAGACTAAGACAGCCGGAGGTTGAGTGGAAGAGCATTCCATAGCCAGGGAACAGAGAACTGGATGGTCCCTGTGCCTTTAGTTGTCTGACATCTCGGAACATAGAGCAAGAATTTGTCAGCTGATCGCAGGCCATGGGAGGATGGTTGAGGGACCAGCAACGCCGCTAGCTGGGATGTTTGTTTTTTCACGGATGATCGAATCCATTAGTGATCCAAGGTAGTATTGTCTACTGGCAGAGGGTGAGAGCCAATTCAGATCCTTATAAAGAAGGCAGTGATGTTTGAGTCGAGGTGACAAAGAGGCAAATCGGCATATATTGTTATAAGTTACGTCCCGTTTTAGTAGGGAGGTTTTATGGGCAGAGGTAAGAATAGAGGCACCATAAGTAAGGATTGGGAGCAGAATACGTCAGGCAATTACTAATTTGGCTGAGGGTGTAAGCATGTAGCTCATTTTGCAAGTTACTCCTAGTTTCGAGTTTACAGCTTTGCACAAGGACTGAATGTGAAGATTAAAATCCAGAGACTGGTCCAGCAGGATCCCAAGGTACTTGAAGAAAGTAACATTTTCAAGTGGAAATCCTCATGGATGAAGAACCTCCAGCAAACTAGAACAGGTCTTAATCTTCGGTGCAGAACCTAGGAGCATGGCTTTCATTTTCTTTTCATTTAGTACAAGCTTACAGTCTAGTAGCCAGTCTAAGACCTTATTGAAGTCTAAAGTAAGTGATGTGTTTATGCAGGCAATACTAGAAGAACTAGTGTAGATGATCAGGTCATCAGCATAGAGAATAGCTGAGCAGGATTCCAGGACCTCAGCTGCATTGTTGATAAAAATTGAGAACAGAAGGGGCCCATGGATAGAGCCCTTGGGGACCCCAAAGTTGATAGTAGACGTGTTGGACAGGGAGGAGTTAAATCTGACTGCTTGCAACCTGTTTGATAGATAGCTACAGAACCAGTCCACTACAGGGGTAGAGAAATGGAACTTATGGAGAGTGGAGAGAAGCAGGGGATGGTCTACTAGGTTGAAAGCCTTAGTGAGGTCAATGAAGATGGCACCTGTGAGTTTTCCAGAGTCCATGTTGGACAGAATATCAGTAGTTAGTTGAAGAAGAGTTGTGGTGGTGGTGCTATGACCTTTTCTGAAACCATGCTGGGTGTCTGAGAGGAGGGTGTAGTGTGTAAGGTATTCAAGTGCCTGTGATGTAACTATTTTCTCTAGGATCTTGTTAAGGACAGAGAGAATTGCTATAGGTCTGTAATAGGCCATGTCCTTTGGGTCACCTTTTTTAAAGACAAGCGTTACTCTTGCAGATTTCCATAGGTCTGGCACAGTGCTATGGATAAGGGATAAAGTGTAGATTCTGGCACTCGGAGAGGCAATGAGTGGAGCAGCCAGCTTAAGAAGACGAGGTCCCTGTGAGTCAGAACCAGAGCTGGTATTGGCAGATATGGATCTCAGTAATTTCAGAACTTCCACTCTTCATATAGCCTTGAAATAGAATGGTGGCGCTGGAGGAGCATCATACGATAGGGCAGTATGGTTGTCTGATGGTAGTGTGGTTGGTAGACTGGAGTGTGATCCACTAGGTTGTAAAGCCAAGGTATAGTATGACAGAGCAGAGAAAAGATTGTTAAAACTGTTTGAGATAGTCCTAGGGTCATTACAATGTGCCCCATTTATGATCTTTTCATCAGGAGTGACCGACTGATGAGTCTTGAGGATGAAGTGCAGTGGCTCAGTAGAGAGTTGGGGAGGTTGGGAGGAGAGGGAAAGGCAGCCGGGGCAGAGAGCAACAGGAATGTGCCATGTGGGTGGAACAATGGTTGGGGGGGTGGGACAGTAAAGGCTAGAGCACTACAAATAGTTGGACTAGAATGAGACGTGGGGGCAAGGGCAGGTGGAAGGAGCCCACACCAAGCATGGTAGAGGAGGCAGGTAATAGGTTTGCGGTGCTGGCAACACTGGAGGAGGATGGGGGGTGAGGGATCTCCAGGAAGGGGCTGGTAGGGGGAAGCGAGGGGATCGCACACGAGACAGGAGTCAGGACAAGGACTGTGGTAAGAGTATGGGAGGAGGGAGCATTACTGGAAAGATGGACAAAGGGAACAGGGTCAAAAGGAAGAGAATTGCAAGTGAGGAGCAAGGGAGAGACTTAGCTGGGGGGGGACCAAGGGGGAGGATGGGGAGGCAAGTGAGGGAACAAAGAAGGGGTGCGGGGATAAGACTGATGAGGAGGGGTGATCTAGAACCATTAGAGGGAAGGGAAGGAAACAGCATGGAAGGACTCTAGAAATGGATAACAGGGTAAAAGGGGAGGGGACGAGGAGTAGAGAGGGAGGGGTATTAGTGTTAGGGAATTCCATACTTAAAGGGATAAGATGAGATGGCAAAAGGGAATGGCACAGTCACATCTGGGTGGAATTCATACCTGGCTTAACTGCAGCTAGGGCAGGGCAGTAAAGTCTTAAGTGTGTAAGGAGGGGAAGGAGGAACCCGCATCTACAGTAGTTGTACATGTAGGTACAAATGACCTGGCAGTGGAGATGGTGGAAGTAGTGAAGGAGAGGTTCAAGGAACTAGGCAGGCTGTCTGATGAGCCTGGGGAATAGGTAGCTTTCTCAGAGGTGCTCCCAGTGCCATGCGCTAGTACAGTGATAAAGGTAAGGATTGGGGAGTTCAACAACTGGCTGAGGGAGTGAAGTCAATCCAAATGATATGGGCTGGTGGAGAGTTGGAACAGAACCTGGGACAACATTGAACTTTATGCAGAGGAAAGGCCACAATTGAGTGGGGTGGGTAAGGGGGTATTAAAGCGGAGGGTAGGGGAATACATAGCTACCAAGGTGGATTTACACTAGGTAGTAGGGAGGCGAGTGGACAGATGGTAGGCAGGGATCCCATAGAGGGGAGCCAAATGAGCTTACCCCCAGGCTAGTAGGGAGGAGCTAGGAGTAGTGGTACAGGGGGAGACTAGGAGGGGGGTATATTAGGGAGGGGAAGGGGCAAGGTCAGGTTGGAGGGTGATCTCACTAAATGCGAGAAGCCTTGGTAACAAATCAGCAGAATTACAGGCTCTCTTGGCAGTAGTGGGGGTTGACATTGTGGCCATCAAGGAAATGTGGGCCACCCAATACCAGGAATGGTATTTGATGATCCCTTGCTATAGGTAAGTCAGGAAGGATAGGGCTAAGGGGAAAGGTGGGGAGTGGCAATATTCTGTATGTACGAGAGGGGATAAGATGCATAAGGGAAGAGGGGTGAGGAAGGCTGAACAGAGGCCCAAGGGATGCTGCTTCAGGATGCAGGAGGTAGGACTGTGAGACTGGCAGAGGTGTACTGGCTGCCAGCCAAAGGGGCTGATCTGGATAGGGAGTTAGCTGATCAAATCTGAAGGGTCTATAGGAAAGGGGACACTGTGGTGGTGGTGGGGGGGACTTCAACCTACCGGGGGGGTGGAGTGGAACACCCCAGTCACCACGTGTGCGAAGGAGCAGGTCATATTGCAGGCATTTCAGGACAGCTTCCTGGTGTAGTTGGTCAGTGAGTCAACTAGATTGAACAGGACTCAGGACCTGGTTCTATCCAACAGGGAGGTTTAAGGGATCTGGAGGTGGAGGACCCTCTGATTGGGAGCGACTACCACATGATATGGTTCATGCTCAACATGGGCAGGGAAACAGGAGGAATGGAAACTAGGATGATTGACTTTAAGGATGGCGGAATTTGTTGGGATGGGGTAAATCTTTGGCAGGCATCAGATGGGAATTCACACATGGATGGCAGCCTAAAATGAGAGATAATTAGAGAAGGGCTGGTGGAGGTGACTGGGACTTGTGCAAGAACAAGGAGCACAAAGGGAAGGGTGAAAAAAACAGCTGGCTGACACAGGAGGTCATGGAAGCGGTGAGGGCCAAAAGAAAGGCATTTTAGAGGCTCAAGAAACTGGGGGGAAGGGATAACAGAGAGATGTAGATGAAGAAGTCCAGAGAGGTTACCAGGTTAGTCAGCGTGGTCAAGGCTTCCAGGGAACTGAGATTGGCACAGGGCATTAAGAATGGGGAAAAGGACTTATTCAGATGCATTGGTGAAAATTGGAAAACCGAAGATCAAGTTGTGAGGATCAGGAAGGATGGGGGCTAGGTGGAGAAAGGAGTGGACCAGGCAGAGGCTCTAAACAAGTACCTCTGCTCTGTGTTCACAAAAAAGAAAGGGGGGCAGGTACATCCTGGGAGAAGAGGAGTGGGCAGGGGGGATGGGGTGACTGATATAGGGATTACAGAGGATAAGGTGCTAAAAGGATTAAGGGCACTGAGGGGGGGCAAGGCACCAGGTCCAGACAGTATTCATCCTAGGGTATTCAAGGAACTAGCAGAGGTCCTGATGGGACCATTGACTGACCTGTTCAACACCTCCCTGGACACAGAATGTGTACCGCAGGACTGGAGGATGGCCGATGTGGTGTCCTCCACAGGCTTCAGCTGGTGCAGAATGCAGCTGCCCTGGCTACTGGTGGAACTAGCTCGGGCATGCCATGTGACTCTGGTTTTGCATGTTCATCATTGCCTGCCACTCAGGTGGAGGGTCCTTTTCAAGGTGGGCTTGCTCACTTATAAGGCCCTAGATGGGCTGGGTCCTGGCTACCTGTCTGAGTTCCTGTCACCTACGACCTCTGCCCGTTCCCTCTGCTCCATTTCGAGGGGCCTCCTGGATGTTCCTAGGGTTCGGCTCAAGACTTTAAAAGTTATTTATTTACACTGGCATTTGAATAGACTATTTTATGGTCATTTTATGGACATTTCATTGTTTATGTTATTATTTATTATTGTTGATGTTTTATCTTTTGTTATGTATTAGAGCTTTGATTTATTGAAAAGCGCTTTATAAGTAAATTTTGATTGATTGATTGATTGAAGACATCTGGTGATCGAGCATTCAATGTCCCTGGGTCGACCCTGTGGAACACGCTTTCAGCTGCAGTCTGGGAGGCCCCTTCAATTGGTGTTTTTAAGCAGATGCTTAAGACCCATCTTTTCTGCCAGGCTTTTGGGGATTAAGTCTTCTCCCCCCTACCCTCAGTTATTTATATTTTACATTTTATATTTAGACTTTTAAAAACATTGTTTTAAAGTTTTTACTACTGCACAAATGTTATTTATGTATTTTGTATTTTTATTTTTATTATGTACGGCCCCCAGAGCCTCCAGGATTGGGCACCTTAGAAATAAAATTGCCTTGCCTTGCCCATTCACAAAAGTTGTCCTAAGGATGAACCAGGCAGCTACAGGCCAGTGAGCCTCACCTCAATTCTGGGAAAACTCATGAAAACAATCCTAAAGGAGAGGCTGGTGGTCTTCTTAGAGAACAATGTTCTCCAGGATGGTCAGCAGCATGGGTTTGTCTCAGGTAGATCCTGCCAGACAAACCTGATTGAGTACTATGACTGGGTAACAAGGGAACTGGACAAAGGCCACATGGTGCATGTCTTGTATTTGGATTTCAGCAAGGCCTTTGACTCTGTGCCGCATGGGAGACTGGGAGGAAAGATGGAATATTTAGGGATAGAAACAAAGGTGGTTAATTTATTTATTATTTATTTATTGAATTTGTTGATCTGGTAAGCCCACTGGGTCTAGAAGCTCCTTTTTCAGGGACAACCGGGGGGAAGGGGATACAGATGGTAAGCAACAGAAATTGAACCAGACTAAGCTGTTGGTGGTATTTTTAGTGAATGAGAGAAATTTGGCCAAGACACCGGGGAAATTCCCCTACTCTTTTTCGATAAGTGCCATGGGATCTTTAACATCCACCTGAACTACCACCAATCCAGGCAGATGGGACCTCAGTTTAACGTCTCATCTGAAAGACAGACCACCAACTGGATCACCAATTGGCTGTGGGGAAAGCAGCAAAGGGTGGTGGTTGTGGGGAGCTCTTATCTCTGAAGTATCTGACAAGTGGGGTGCCACTGGGATCTGTGTTGGGACCAGTGCTGTTTGGAATATATATACCTGATATCTCCTATGGAGTTTGGAGTAAGATCAGTCTATTCATAGATGACACAAAGATGGGAGCAGTGGTAGATAACAGTGAAGGATGGCGGGGGCTACAAGAGGACATGACCAAACTACAGGAGTGGTCAGATGCATGGCAACTGGGGTTTTAATACCAAGAAGTGCAAGGTATTGCACTTCAGGGCTAATAAGAAGTGAAGAAGATAATTTCTGGGGGTGAGGGTACAGCTTTAGTGCACAGAGGAGGAGAAGGATCTAGGGGTGCTTATAACAGGGAGTATGAACAACTCAGCACAGTGCAGAAAGGTGGCAGCAAAAGCCAACAAGATGCTGGAGTGTATAGATGGGGGAATCTCCTCCAGAAATAGGGAGGTGATCCTGCCACTATGCAGGTCACTTATCAGGCTGCACCTGGAATACTGTGTGCGGTACTGGTGCCTGTCCCTGAAGAAGGACATCAGATTGTTGGAGGGCGTACAGTGGAGGGTGACAAAGATGATCCAAGGATTAGAGGAATACTTCTATGAGGAGAGGCTGTGAGAGCTGAACATGTATTCCAAGGAGGAGAGGAGGGATGGGGGACATGACAGTAACCTTAAAATACTTACAGTGAATCAACAAGACTAGTTCAGAAGGAATTTTCCAGATTAGAAGGGGAAGGGTCATAAGAGGTCACCAGCTGAGACTGGGGGGGGGGATTCAGGAGGGAAGTCAGGAGACATTTTTTTCACAGAGAGGGTGATGGATAAGTGGAATACTCTGCCTAAGGAGGTAGCATCCTGTAGCACAGTAGATGCTACAGGCTACAGTAGCACAGTAGATGGTTTAAAGAGGGGTTGGGATAGAGTGAGGGGTTATTTATGAGCAGGGGAGGGGTGGGTAAGGCAGCTACAAACTGAGTGGCTAGCTGCACAATCGAGCAGACTCGATAGACTGAGAGGCCTGTTCTGCTGGCAGTTTCGTATATTTGTATGTCTTTCAGCCTCTCATCATGTGACATCTGGTGCAGCCTGTGTATCATTTCTGTAGCCCTTCTTTAGGCTGCCTCCACTCTGTCTATGTTCTTCCTGACATGTGGCCTCAAAAACTGGACACTGTGCTCCAGATGAGGTCCCACTAATGATCTGTATAGTGGTATAACACCTCCTTTTTAAGTTTGTCGAGCATGCCATGAACAAACTTGTTGATATGAGAGCTGCAAACAGGTGTGTGAGGGGTGCCAGCCCAATGACCAGCAGTTCTTCAGGGGTCGGTCTGTGACATGCAAATCAGCAGGCAGTGTCCTGATGACACTGTTTTGCTTAAGGGGCTGGTCTTGGCAAACATTTCAATGGACAGAACCGACGCTGAGCATGGCTCTATCCTTTGAAATGCGAGTCCTTCAGCTGCAGTAGCCCTTAGTGTTTCTCTCTCTCTCCTAGTTCAGCAATTTCCCTGTTTGCTGCAGCTCAGCGCATTTTTTCTGGTGAAACAATGTCCCCCATCCCTACTGTCCCATAGCGTGTCTTTCCCAGTGAAACGATTTCCACTTTCCAACATCAGGATGCCCACATTCGAAGTCAGATGCGCCCCCCCCCCCCGTCTATATCATTAACCGATAGCGGGGTTCCCAATCCCCCTGTCGGCAATGGTAGATCCTGGCCCCCCGGCCCACAGACACACGCTGTTATGGCACACTGGGAGACCACCCCAGTGTGCCTAAATGTTTTAAAAAAAATCCCTGTAAAAACAAAAAAAAGTGCAACCAAGTCTTTTTTTTAAATTTTACTTGTAAAAAACCTTCCACACTCATCTCCCGGTCCCACCTCCCCACCCACCCTCCTCTATACAACCACCTCTCTGCACCCCCACACATACTTATCCTCCAGAGGTCGGGATCCACGAGCTTCACTGGCCTGGGATAAGTCAGCACTCTTCAAAGCCGAACTAGGAACTGAGGAATTGGGCAAGCCTGTATAATGGGACTCAATGGGGGGTTTCAACTTAGGTTAATATCTCAGCCCTTTTTAGGAATTTTGGCCCTAAATTTTCAACATGGGGATCTTGAGACCCCACCTCATGAACATTTCAGCGTCATTTTGTTTCTCGGTCACGTAAGGCGATTTTGAGGTCACTGCGTGGAATCATCTTTCAGGACTGTTACCGAAATGACTGTGCAACCATTCATGAGGTGGGGTCCCAGAAAGCCTGTGTTGCAAATTTGGTGGAAAAATTCCAAAAAATGCCTGCTTTACCATTGTACATATGGCAGTTTTCACGCACGCCAGAATTCGCTTAATTTTTATATTTTCACCCAGATTTTCAGTATTGCCATTTTTTCACATCTCCTTATAAAAAGTGTGGCTGTCATTTTTCACATCCTGCCCAAAATGTGTTTTCACACATATGCCCCAGAATGGCACAGTCTGTGGGCGAAATCAACTTTCAGGATGGAGTAACAAATCATAGTGCTATTGTTCATGAAGGGAGATCCCTAAAAGGCCATGTTTAAAATTTGGTGAAAAAATTCCACAAAATGCCTGCGTTATGAGCGTGTGTTGCACAGTTTCTATGCACGCTCATATATTTGTCTATTTTTAATATTTTTACTCCAGATTTTCAACCTTGCCATTTTTTCACACTTCCTTATGAACAGTACAGCTATACTTTTTTTGCATCCTGCCTGAAATGTGTTTTCACACCTGTGGCACAGAAGAGTACGGTTGCTCTGCGAAATAACCTTTCAGCACAAGTGAACAAAATGACACTGGCATTCCTCATGAGGTGGGGCATCAAAAAGGCCATGTTGAAAATTTGGTGACACAGATCCAACAAATGGCCAAGTTACACTCGGTTGTTTGCAATTTTCTTCGCACTTGTGTAACCTTGGTCATTTGCAATATTTTCACTCTGAATTTTCAATATAGCCATTTTATCACTCCTCCTCATGAACAGTACAGCTGTCATACAACTTTCTATTGCTCATTATCAATAAAACTCTTCCTGCACTACTACACTTCCTTATCTCTATGCACAACAAACTTTTGGCATTGATACATGCTTGTTTCTGCTTGTGATGCTTCTCCCTATGCACTCCAACGTCTCACTGACCCTTCTAACCACCTTCTTACACTTTCCAGCTACCTCTATGTCCTCAGATATAATTATTCCTAGATCCCTTTCCTGTTTGGTGGCCGACAGTATCACCCCGTGAGCAGCTGTCTTGGGCTCCCATCACCTAATTGCATAATTTTGCATTTCTTGGTATTAAATCTTTAATTACCATACATTTGGCCAATCCTCCAGCTTGCCCAGATCCCTTCAATTTCTTTCCACTCCCCCTTCGAGTGTCTACCCTGTTGCAGATCTCTGTGTCATCTTCAAAGTGGCACACCTTCCCCTCCAGCCTGTCTGCAAATGTAGCATCAATATCAAGCACACAACACATGTGAGCATGGGGTTATGGCTCACATTCATCTGAAGAAGGACCCCCAGAAATTTACCAGGGACTCTGAAGTTTGAGCTGTGGACCCATTTTTTTTATTTAAAGAAAGTACCTGATACACAAACCAAAAGTCATACCTATAGCCCAGTGCATTGCAATATAATGCTAATCATTTTTTGAGTGAATCCATGGCACAGTAGACAACATAAATACAACCAATTCATTTTACATATTTTGCTACATCCTTTTATGCCAAGTGCTACACATTTTCACAGTTGCTCAGCATATTCAGACATAAAACTGCTAATCAATTTTTTGGGATCATGTCATACCCTGGGGTACTCTGTTCCCATCCTCCCACAATATATGGTGTGGGTCAAGAGGGGATAAGATGAAACTGGATCACTATACTGTTACTTACTGGTTACTCCACTGGAGTCAGCGTCATTGTCCATGGAACTGATGCAGCAGATGATGAAGAATTTGTAAGTTGTCTTTTAACAGCATTGTCCGGGATAACATAAGATGCTGTACAACCCAACAGGAAGATCCAGTGTTTCTCTCCATCAGCTTGGCCTTTACACGTGATGACTCTTGGCAGCAGTAACACTCCAATGCAGTGGGTTTCATAATGCAGTTGCAACACTGACACCATTCCATATAGCCCAATCAAGTAGTAGTTATTGTCAATGTGTCAACATCGCTATCACTGACACTGTTGCTTGCATCACTGTTCAGTGTTGGTCTCTCATCATTTATTTATTTATTTAAACGTTTCACCAGGAAAGACATACTGAGCAGAAAATGCTTGTTTCCAGATGCATCCGGGGGAGAGGCAAATTGGAATATACAGTAAGTACAGCAGCAAATGTTAAAACAGTGCATAACCTATTAATACCATTCAAAGCTAACTTCACCCTAACTGTCATCTCACTTGACAGCTCCCCTCTGCACGATGTGCTATGTTTCAAACACCTAGGTGTCACCCTAGACCACTCCCTAACCTTTGATGCACACATAAAAGTAACTGTCAGGCACATTAACCAGAAACTGAGGACTGGTTTCCATCTCAAGCATTGCCTGGCCCCTGAGGCATGACTTGCCATCACTCAGGGCACTCAACTCCCTTTGTTGGATTACTGCACACCCATATACTCCAATACCTCTTCTCTCCTGCTCATCAGGCTCAACACTGCTTACAACAATGTTTGTAGGTTTGCACTGATGGCACCTCCCTCCTTGCACCACTGCACCCTGTACCAATTCCAAGGCTGGCTGTCCCTGTCAGCCAGACATAACTATGCACTTGCATGCATCACTGACAATGCTCTCAATAGCAGTATCCTATCCCCCCTACTCCTCCTTGATCCAAATTAAGACTTTGTCCTGCAGCCTCCAGCAGTCCTCTCTTCCACCACTGGTAGTCCCTCAGACCTCCACTTGCCTAGGTAGCAGTGCCTTGTCCATCACTGCCCCCAAACTGTGTAAAAATCGGCCAACCTCCCTACGATCCTTTGACACTCACTGCCCAGACCCAGATCAGAGCATGGTTGCTGGAAGAAGCTATATGCAGTTGTGCAGTTGTTTGAACTCTGGGGTTCCTTTCCCCACTCTAACCCTCTGCCCTATGCTAACCTCATAAAAAGGCACGCCTGTGCCCTTATTTTGGTGCAATTACTCTGTAGTGACAGATTGTATTGATTGTATCCTTTAAAATTAGTGTAATCCTGTACCTATTATGTTATCCTGTTTAGTGTCCTCTGTATTTCTTCCACTTGTACATTTCTACTGTACTCAGTGTATTCAGTGTACTTCAACTGTATGCATTACTGTGCCATCTATATGGCCCAGGTCATGCCTGAAAATTGTCTCTGGGATTAGTGTACTTACCCAGTGAAGAAATAAATACATAAAAAAATAAATAATGGAAATAGAATACATCAAACAGGATGACGAAATAGATAACAATACATTGCAATAACCATTTAACAATACCAAGAAAAAGTGCTCGGAGACTATATGTAGACTACGTGTAACTTTTGATATCCTTGTCTGCTGATTTTGCACTGGTAAAAGCTAAATGATTATTCTATCCTTGTCTGCTGATTTTGCACTAGTAAAGTTAAATGATTGTCCTAATATGCGATACTAAAATCTATTTGTCCGTTTGGCTTTGCATTTGTAAAGTTATGTGTTTGTTTTCTATGTGAAATGTATAGACTTGTATAAACAGGATTGTCTTGAAAATAGCCCCCCCCCGGGAACTAATGATGGTGCCTATGCATGAAAGGGCAGAAAGTATGCACTGGAGGCACGTATCACACTTGCATAGCTCCACATCTGTGGGCAGCTGTGCATTGGCTGGTATTCACCATTGGCTGCCACCTGTCGGGGGGCCCACCTCCCAATCACGCAGGACTTCACAGGGTGGCAAGGGGTGTGGATGCAGACCCAGGAGGGCATCCAATTGGATGCCTGTCTGGGTCCCTGAGTGGATCCCTTGCATGGCAGAGCCCAGATCTGAGTGCATGAATAGCCCCACAGGCACCTGGCTCCATGTAGCAATGCCCCTGTGGCCAGCAGTGACCACCCAATGCACACATGTCCCCCTACCCCATGGCTGCTGTTTCCACCCCCTCACATCCGCTCCCTCTCCGTGTGGGCGATTGGACCCCTGACAGGGTGGTGCCCCATCCCTGAAATGCCAAAGCAACCCCCACCCTGGCTTTGGCACCCCAGTCTCCCTGTGCACAATTGACAGACCCCCTGAACCAACACACATATGCCCGTACTACTACAGTGCATTACACACACCCAACCAACAGCAATGGGCTGCCTGTGCCCCATGTGCACCAACTAGACACGCACTCCTCAACATGTGGCAGCCAATTCCCCATGCAATACAAGCCCCCATTACACATAGGCACCATGCCTGACCCCCCGACCCCCAGACTGGCACCCCTGTTGTACAATTGGTGGCCATTGTCCACCCCCCAAGTGGTGCCAACCCCCCCTTTTCCCCATACCATCCTAACAGTGCCAAAGCTCTGGGCAACCAGCGGCACAGCCCTCCTCACACCATTGCAGCCACCAGATTCCTGACTGAAGCTGGGGGTGTGCTGCCTATATATAGGCAGCTTGCCCCCAGCATCAATTGGGAGGCAGGCAGCCAAAGAGGTGTGAGGAGGGCTATGCCACTGGCCATCCAGAGCTGTGGCACCAACAGGAAGGTACATGGGACAGGAGATAGGGGTCAGTGCCAAGGGGGGTGCCGACCATCACTGCAGGGGTGGGAGTTTGTGAACAGGTGTAGGGGAGTTGGCAGATCCTGCCATATGTACTGGGCACAGTGTTGCACTATGTGCGGTGGAGGGGGTTGGAGGGTGACATTACCATCACCGGGATGGGGCAGCAGTAGGTGGTGGTGGATGCCATATAGGTATCCAGGGTCAGAGCATCACTATGAGCTGGGTGTGCATGAGGTATTCAACCCCAGGGTGTGCATCACCTGTGTGTGTTGGGGAGGGTGCCAAATGCCTCCAAGGGCCTAGATAGGTGCTGCTGAGCTATGCATGGTGTTTGGTATGTAGGTCATTTATGGCAGGGTTCTCCCTGGCATAATGGGTGCCCCACCATGCCCCTCCGGTGCATAGCACTACTCGCCTTGGTGACTGGGGCATAGTGCTGACACACCTCTGACATGCCCCCACCCATCCCCAATGCATTGCTATCCATGCAGCTGGTGGTTCAGGTGTGTAGGAGTTCGAGCATCCTGCATGTGGGGCTCAATGAGTGTGAGATGGCTATGTGCCACATAGCCACTCTGCCCATTTGTGCATAGGTCCAGATGTTTATAAGACTTTTTTCCTGTATAAAAATAAAGAATTTTACTACTACATAAAAACAAACAGTAGCAATCAGTTGCATAAGTAATATAGGATAAGTGTTAACCTACAAGTGAGTGCAGAGGCTAGAAATTAAAAACATCTGCAAGAAAGGAGAAAGATCCTTGAGGAGGGAGTTAAGGATCAGCAGGGAAGCAGCATGATGGATGGGAGGTGGGAGGGGGTTCCAAATTTATGGGAAATGGTGTGAAAATGCAGCCTGGCCAACCGAGATAGTCCTGGATGGGATGGTTACGGTGTGGTGGTCATGGTTTCTAAGTGAGAGAAAAGGAGGTTTGAGGGAAATAGAAAAGGAGACCTAGGGAGGGAGAGAGTGAAACCAGAATTTGCCAAGAAAGTTGGCACAGTGGATGTGGCACCTGTCAGCTAGGAAAGGAAGTGAGAGAGACTGGTAAAAGGTGCAGTGATGGGTATGGGGAGGACATTCAAGAGCAAAATGGCAGAAAGAGTGGAAAAGAGAGTCCAGCCTGGTTAGGGATGATTTGGGACTGACACTGTAGACTACAACACCATGGTCAAAAATAGGTAGGATCATTTTCTGGACCAGTGCACTGCAAGCCAGTAGAGGAATACATCCATGATTTCTATATAGGACACCCAGTTTGGGGTTCAGCTTTTTGTGGATTGTGTAAATGTGTCCAGAAAAGGAGAGGTTCTGGTCAAGCCAGACCCCAATGTAACTGAAAGAGGAGTTGACCTCAAGCAATGTCCCATCTAGGGTGTGGAAAAAAGAGAGTAAAGCTGAGAGTATCTCTGTTTCATGCCAAAGGTAATTTAGACTGTCTTCTTGACATCCAAAAATAACTGGTTTGAGCAAAACCAGAGCTGAACCTGGTCAAAGTCATGCTGACATTTTGATGCTACAATGGGGGGGGGGTAGATTCATACAGGACAGTATCATTCACATACATGTGGATGGACATGAGAGGGCAGATAGTGGGAAGGTTGTTTAGGAAGACAGAGAATAGTAGTGTGCCCAACATGGAAACCTGAGGAACACCAGTGTTAATGGCAAGGGGAAGGGATTTTGTATCACTAATCCAGACAAACCATGTTCTACCCACTAGATAAGAATGAAACCAACTGGGAGCTGCATTTGAGAGCCCCAGAGCAGTGAGTTTGGCAAGCAGAAGGGGGTGGGAGACTGTATTGAATGCCTTGGTTTGGTCAATAAAAATAGGAGTGGTGGTGAGGCCGGAAGTTTCCAAGGGAAGATTGATCACCTCCTTTAGCGAGAGCGATAACAGTGGAATGTTTCCAGAGAGATGGGACAGATGCAAGAGTAAAAGAGATTTAGTAAAGAAGCAAGGGGAGTAGTAATAGCAGGAGCAGAGAGAGATAAAGGATTCTAGAGTTGAGACCAGAGGGGCACTTACCCTTAGTGGGGTTTAATGCCAGAAAAGCATTTAGAGAATTGGATGGGGACAAGGGATAGAAAGAGAAAGAGGAGGATGTGGCAGAATCCGAATGAGAGGGATCAGGGGGATAAAGCTGAGAATGAAGGGAGAGTGGAAAGAAGTGAGGAGGCACAGGAGGTAAAGAATGTGTTAAACTCTATGGCCACAAGGAGGGGATCAGCTAGGAAGATATCTTCCACTTTAAGAACAGGTGGGGGGGGATGGGAAGCAGGACTGAACAAGGAGTGAACCACCTTTCAGAATTTTGATGGGTGGTTGATGTTAGACTTGAATGTGGCAGAGAAGTATTTAGCTTTCACAAGTGTAATTGCCATAGTGCAAGCATTTCTGGGCGTGCATTACTTCTGAAGGGTTATTAAGGAGCCAGTTTGATTGTGCAACTTCCATGCCTTATCCCTGGCATGTAGATATGCCAACAGCTCAGCTGAGATCCAAGGGAGGTGTGAGCCATGCACACGGGTGTGTCTTATGGGGCATAGTGATCCAGCTAGTGAGTAACTTGGAACTTGAAATATTCCAGGGTGGAGTCACTCGAGGAAGCCAGGTAGATCAGGGACAAATCAGTGTTAGACAGGTCATTTAGAACAGGAACCAGATCCAAGGATTTATATGAGCGGATCAGTAAGATTTTCAGTGAGGCTTCTGGACGACAGATTTTGCAAAAAGTGTATACCAGGTGGTGGTCGCTTAGGGCATCAGGTAATATACCAGCTACAATAATGCAATGTGGGTACCCATTCAATTAAGGAATGATTTAGGGATTTGGAGTTTAGTCAGGTGGGTTCCCTTATTAACTGGGTTAGGTTAAGCGATGTTATTTCATTTTAAGTTTTATTTTGAGTGGCAAGAGCCAGTTCATGTTAAAGTCACCCAGTATATACAGTTCACCTGAAGAGAAGTAAGACTGGAGGGTAGTCAGTAGAGTTGTGATAGAGGGAGGAGAAGGATCTGGGCAGCAGTATGTCCCAGCTACAACAAGCATTTGTCAATACTGAATGTTTGCTTGCTGGTATTGGCTTTGGTAGTGCAGGAGTTAGAGAGATGCACAATAGGAATGGCAATGAAGTATTAAACTAACACCAACCCCCAACCCCACCCTACAGAGACTGACAGGCATTTGGGGGTGTGCCTTTGGGTCATCAGCCATAACGCTCATACCATTCCACCTCACTCCACCCTGCAGACAATGACAAGTGATGCAATGTGCCTTGAGGTCTTTGGCCCTTATGCTCACCCCATTCCATAAGGAAATAAGATGAGATGGGTTCAGTATAGGAGAATGGGTTGAACATTAGGGCTGAAAACCCCAAGGCACACCTCAATACCTGTCACTGGCTGCAGGGTGGAGGTGGAATGGTGTGAGCATCACAGCTGATGACCCCAAGTCACACCCCTGATGCCTGTCAGTCTCTACAGAGTGAGACATTATGGTTGGAAACCCTAACACCCCAGGAATTTGATGGTATTTTCACTCCAAATTTTCAACATGGGCTTTTTGGGAACCCACCTCATGAAAAGTGGCACTATCATTTGATTACTCAATCCCGAAAGGTGATTTTGCACAGCGACTACTCCATTTGGTGCCACAGCTGTGAAAACACATTTTGGTAGGATGTGAAAAATGACAGAAACAATGAAAGTTCAGACTGTGCTCAGATAAGAGGGGGTATGCAGTAAAAGGGTGGCTAACCCAACTACTGAATACATCAAAAAACATACTGCGCACCAAGCAAAGAAAAACACCAGACGACGGTTAAATCAACTCAATAGTTGTATTTTAAATACTCCACCATCTAAGTACCCCCAGTGCCTTGGCTTAATGCATTCAAGGGGGTGTTTACATCCTGGTATTCAGTAAGTCTTTAAATTAGATACAAGATAGTGACATCATACAGAGAACCAATCATCTTTACAAAAAATGATTCTTTTACAAATGGAATCAATTAAAGCAGTAATTACTAGTAGTCACAACCTAATGTTGTGTTGCTAAAGACTACACAATGCTAAGCCGGCTCATCGGCACAGCGGTTGGATTTCCACTTGCGACGCCGGCGACCCGGGTTCGGGAACGGACCCGAGTCATCGGAGGGTCGGGTCGGGGAGAAGGATCGAAAGGCCAGTTGGACTGCTCTCTCCGGGGAGGATGGGGTAGCATCCAGGGCAATGGGGACTCCTAGCAGAGGCCAGGAGCACCCACGCTGCTGTGCTCAAAGATTGTAGGAGGCGGGGCGGATGCTGGGCATCATTGCATGACCCCGCCTCCCCGGAAAAAGAGGAAAAGGGACGGCTGCCAGCCGCCCTCCATGAAGCCCGCTGTGGCTTTGATTAGCCCCCCCAGGCCAGTCCTCCGACCAATTACGGTCTCTGCAGGATGTCTCGCCCTCTCCATCCCGCAGCCCCACCATGGGGGGTAAGCCACGGGGTATCGGAGGACCCGAGGCCGATGTGGGGGGGTGGAAGCCGTCGGCCCATGACCGGGCTGAACATTGGGTGGCCGGCCGCTAGGAGGTGGAAAAATGCAAATTTAAAAAAAAAAAGAAAAAAAAAAGACTACACAATGCTGCATAACATCAGAAAAACAGATAAGCACCGAACACAAAAAGGAAGGTGGATAATTTGCTAATCTCCATTGCAAAAAGTAAAGTCTTATCTGAGCACAGTGTGAACTTTCTTTGTTTCTGTTACTTGGCATCTGCATTTGACTGCAAATGGTTGGGGGACATACCCAGAGGGTTGCAAACCCCATGGTACCTCCTTTTATGTGAGAGCCAGTTTTTCATATCGCTCATTAGCTTTCTTTGTGTGGAATTCGAACTGGTTATATTTGGGACAGAAGACACATGTGCGGAGGGAGAGAAACAAATTCCCCTTTTAAAATTTCTGCGCTCTACTAGGAATGTCTGAAGATGAACCCGGAACCAATGATTTGGGATAAGAGAGCGAGCGCTTTAGCGTGGAGACCTTAACACCACTGCAAATAAGGAAACAGAAGCTCCACTGCAATTTGGAAGGATCAGCTGTCACAGGAGCTTCTGCCACTTTAACGGACACCGGAGGTAACATTAAAACTTCTTTTTTGAAATTGGAATGCCTACTAATTAAAGAAATCAATGTGAGTTATAATAGAACCTCATTTGACACACTGGTAAAAATCAAGCACCATGAGGAGTGAAAGTGATTAAAACCCCTTCCTGTGGGTTAGAAAATTTCAAAAGTAAAGATGCCTGGTTGAAAATATCAGAAGCTGCATCTCTGGCATATACTAAATAGATTATAGTAGATATTGAAAATTACCTCAATTTAGAAGTAGAACTAAGCACTGTAAAAGCAGAAGTAGCTGTGTTTAGAGTGCATAAGGACTTTGCTCAGCTTGATAAAAGTCTTAGAAATAAAATTATTAAGCATGAGAAAGAGGTAATTGTACACAATCAAACAAACAAAGTTGTTAAGAGATGCAGGAGATTGTGAGTCAGGCACTCCCTATATTCCTCAAAAAGAAATTTGTTCGACAAGTAGAGGGAGGTCAAGAAATAGAAATTTCAACAGAAATAGGAAAGCCAGTAAGAGTACAAATAAAAACACTAGTGTGAAAGAAACAACAGAAAAAGTGTTGCAAAAGAAGGGCAGTAAATCTGTAACAATTGATTTGACCGCTAACATTTTAGCACCCTTTTATGAGCAAAGGGACTTTGCCAGTGGACAAAGCCATAGAGGAAGGAGAACCAGGAGAGGTAACAGTGAAGGGAGAAAATCAAGGAAACAAGGTTTATGGGCTGATAATTTCAAAGAATACGAGCTACAAGTTATAAATCTTAGTGATTTTGTTTTAAACAAACCACAGTTTTCTCTTCTAAAAAGAGGATTACAGTTTGTGCCAACATCATCTATTGATTATTTCTTGGTTTTTGTGGATCTATTTAAGCTGTTTCATAAAATCAGATTAAGACTCTATTTTTCTAATCAAAGTAGTACCACTGAAATAGGAAAGATGAGATACACTGAAGAGTTGATGCAACAGGTATCACAGCATAATGAAGGTTTGGATTTTTTGTTGGCAGAAGCACAGATGATTGAAGGTATTCAGGTATCTGAGATACTAGATAATTTGACACCTATTGATATCATGGAAACTAATTTGGACAAACTTCTAGAGCTAAGGCAGATACAGAATGCTCCAACTTTGGGGCACCAGTAATTGGATCTGAGGATATTAAAATCACGTGGGACACTTTATTTAAGAGCAGTTCGAACTTCCTACCCCTAATACTTAATACCAGCATAAGTGCCTTTGAGAATACATTGTTTAAGGTAAGGCAGCTGATAACTGAACCAAAAAAGAAATATGATGTAAAAAAAGTTGTCCTGTGCTGAGAGAGTAGTATTAAGACAGCTTTCCAATGATCACAGTATAGTGACTAATACATCTGGAAATATTGTTGTGATGAGCAGTGATAAATATAAAAATATGGTAGAGAAAGTATTGTTTAATGTTTTTTATTTATTTATTTATTTTATTTTTATTTATTTCATTTTTGTTGACCAGGTAAGTGCACTAGACAAATCCTGCCTATTTTCAGGCACGACCCGGGGGAGGGGGATACAGATGAATGCCAACTGACTTTGAACCAGATTAAGCTGTTGGTGGTATTTTCAGTGAATGAGGGCAATTTGTCCAGGACACTGGGGAAATTCTCCTACTCTTTTTCGATAAGTGCCATGGGATCTTTAACATGCACCTGAACTACTACCAATCCAGGCAGATGGGACCTCGGTTTTACGTCTCATCCGAAAGACGGCACCTCAGAAGTTCAGCACCCCTCTCATGCTGCACTGCAGTGCCAGTACTGGGATATTAACAACTATAGTAATCAACTATAAAAAGCTCAGAAGCAACCTGACCTTACAATTTAGGAAGGAACTATGTGGCTTATTAGACAGGGCTGTACAGAATAGGAGCATTAGTAACAACAAATTCAGCTACTTGTATTATGAATTTACAGTCATTCCCATGCTGTACTGCCTGCTGCGAGTACACAAAAATTTGTCTGAACCACCGGGCAGACCAATTGTTTCTGGTATTGGTTCTGTGTCAGAACATTTGTATGAATTCCCTGATTTGTTTCTCCAACATAGTATGACATTTATGTCTTCTTACCTTAAAGATACTGGAAACACCATCAAAAAATACGGGGGTATGACATGAGAATCTAGATTCATGTAGATTTGTATAGATATAGAAGAATTGTACACCTCCATTTGACACTGATGGTGTCAAATCAGCTAAATACTTTTTAGAAAGGGATCAAGAGGTAACAGGTGCACCTGTAGCATTTCTAGTTGAGTCACTAGAATTTGTATTTTTAATTGAACAACAAACATTATGCCCAGATATGCGGTACAGCTATGGGGCCTCCATGGCTCCTTCATATGCTAACCTGTTTATGGGGTTGTGGGAACAAGAGTAAATGGATTCACATCTTGGTTAAACAGATAATCAAACAGATAATCAGTATGTCATTAAATGGGATGATATATAGGTGACTGCTTATGTATCTGGAGGGGGGAGCAGAAAAGGCCCAATAATTCCTTAAATGGCTCAATAACAACACATTGAACCTCAGATTCACATTAGAAATGCATCAAGTGTCCATAGATTTCTTAGTTATAACTTTAAGTGGAGATAGTGCAACAGCTAAAATAAGTACTAAGGGCTTCAGAAAAAAACTCTTCTACAGACTCACTTTTGAGAAATGATAGTTCCCTTCCATTTAAACTCACAAAATCCATTCCTTATGGGCAGTTAATAAGAATTAGGAGGAAATGCACTGATAATAAAGAATTCCATGCTCAAGCTGAAGAGCTGCTGAAGAGGTTCAAAGAAAGGGGTTCTACAATGGCAAAACTGAATGAAGCCATGGGAAGAGTCCAAAGTAAAACTCAGGCAGAGTTATTGGTAGGTGAAAAGAAACACAAGTGTATAGATGCTGAAAAACAGATTACATATTCTTTAGAAGTTAATGCAGCTTCAGGTGAGATTGGAAATACAGTATGGAAGTGTTGGGACATGTTGAAAGTGGATCCAAACCTGAGAGAAATATTATCAAACTCCATAGGGTCACTTTTAGGAGAACTGCAAATCTACATGATAAATTAGTCCACAGCCAGTTTTACAGGAAGGAAACATCATAAAGTACATGATTGCCTGTGAAACCAGTAGGAAACCATAAATGCAAGAGATTTATTGCGTGCCAGCAAATAATTTTGTAACATGTTCTACTACATTTCTTGTTAACATCCTTTGATGTAGTTTTAATTTGTACTACATAGGTAAAACTGTAAGGCCACTTAAAGAACGAGTTCAAGAGCATGTGCGCTCTATTATCAATCAGAAAATGGATACACCAGTGGGTAGACATTTTTATCATGTACGTAATTCTGATATTTGCAGCTTTTGATTCATGGGAATAGAACAAGTATGGAGTCCCCCAAGGGGAGGAGATAGACCTAATCTTTTGTTGCGCAAAGAAAGTGCCTGGACTTTTATAGCTGAAACAGTAAGGCCATTTGTCCTAAATGAGAGATGGGATTTAAAACCCTTTCTAAAGTATAAGAAATTAAGTGACTATTATAACAGTATTGCTTTATTTTGTTCTCTTTTCTCCCTTCCCTTCTCCCCTTCATCCCTTCTCCAATAAGGTTATTCAAGTTCAGGGTAAGTCTTTTGGAATGAAAAATGCCCCTGCCTCCTTCCAAAGGCTGGTCAACCAGGTGTTACATGGTATTGAAGAATAAGCAGTGGCATATCTGGATGATATTGCCATCTTCAGTGCCAGCTGGAAGGAGCACCTGTCCCACCTGAAGGAATTGTTGGGCAGAAGGAACTGGAAGGGGACAGGATCAGTTGTGTTCCAGGACAGTAGCTGCTGCTTGTTGTTTTTACAGAGTTCTTCTGAATTTTACTTGGTAGAAGGTTATTTCTTTGCTTTCTTACTTCTAAAGGACTAGCAGGGTATTGTTGTGGGGGCTGTTGGAGTGTTTGAAAACTGGTTTGGTGGCTGTAAGTAGGCTCATTTGTTGGATGTTTCACTGTGTAACAGGCTGCGCTGGTGGAGGCCTATTTCTTCTTATTTAAAACCTATTTGGTGGGATTTGCTTGGGCCTGGGTATTTGAATTGGAGACCTATATCTGTTAATTTCAAGCCTATTTTGATGTGTTTTTAGTGAAGCTGATTGAATTGAGACCTGTTTCCTTTCACAACAAACATATTTTGGGGCTTTGAGTTGAATTTTGATTCATTGTTGCTGACTTCAGTAGCTGCAAAGATTACTGCATAGTGGGGGAAGGGTGTTAATGGTCTGGCCAGGTCTCACTCAGCTAATTGACTGGAGGCAGAGCTGAATCAGGTTTGTGGTGTTGGCTGCTTTGTCTCCTCAGAAGGAACTGGAAGGGGACAGGATCAGTTGTGTTCCAGGACAGTAGCTGCTGCTTGTTGTTTTTACAGGGTTCTTGTGGATTTTACTTGGTAGAAGGTTATTTCTTTGCTTTCTTACTTGTAAGGGGCTAGCAGGGTATTGTTGTGGGGGCTGTTGGAGTGTTTGAAAACTGGTTTGGTGGCTGTAAGTGGGCTCATTTGTTGGATGTTTCACTGTGTAACAGGCTGCGCTGGTGGAGGCCTATTTCTTCTGATTTAAAACCTATTTGGTGGGATTTGCTTGGGCCTGGGTATTTGGCTGCTGGGCTTGGAGGGGAGACACAGGGCTGATACACTCTCTCTCAAGTCAGGTGTCTGCCCAAGATCCACCCTCCCCACCCCTCCCTCCCAGAGTTCTGCTAATTTATAGGGAACACCTGCCCTGCAACTGGAGGAAAAGGCTGCAGGTGCAGCTCATGTAGTTCTAGCCACTGGGGGTTGGAATTAAAGGCCGGGAGAGAGGAGCTTAGGAAGTTTTTCATTTCCCTTATAAGCTTACTGTGTTGTACTGCACCTAGTAACAGGGTTACCGGTACTGTGGGACTGTATCTAAGATTAGTGGGTGACCTGATTAGGCAGTAGGGGTGTATCTTGGACTGGGGGGAACCTGGTGGCTCACACAAGGAAACCTACTTGGAAGGGGATGGAACCACATGGCATTAGGGCCGGCATCTTTGGGAGGGTGGTGGGGTGCACAGGGTGTGGAGCAGCCATGATACTGGACTGGGCTTGAAGTTTGGTGGTTGCCCAGTGTGCTACCAGCTGGCACAGCTTAGGGAGGAGGTTGGGATTAGGAGACAGCTGGGGAAGGGGGTATGGGTTGGGGAAGAGGGCAGGGGATCTCCCACAGGGTTGCACCAAGCACTGGGGGCAGTGGCATAGGGAAAGGAGTGCAGGAGAATACTCAGGGGTCACATAGGGACCCTGGCAGAGGGGGTCCAAAAGGACACACTAAGGAAGCAGGCAGGTAACTGGGGATCCTCACAAAGGAGGGACAGAGGGACAACATTCTCAGGGAAATAGGCAGATGGCCAGGGCTGGACAGAAGGTAGCAAGGCAGGGAGGTGGATCAGATCTTACACTCAGTAACTGCTTCAATTCTCTTCTTCTGCTCGAGGATGAGGGGGGTGATGTAGCCATGACAGGGGTGGTAAGAGATGGAAACAGAGTGGGGGGCAGGAGGCAGGGGCCAGATAGCAGGAAGAACAGGGGGGAACTTGGAATGCAGGAAAATGGGGGGAGCAGTGAATTAGAGCAGAAGGGGCAGGGGGAAGAGGGAGGAAAGCGCAAGGAGAAGGACCAGTTGAGAGGAAAGGTAAAGGAGAAGGACCAGAAGTACAAGAAGGATTTAGTAAAGGAAGCTGAGGGTTTAGGCCAGGGGAGCACAACAAGCAAGGAGGGACTAAATGGAGACAGCAAGGAAGGGAGGACAAGCCAGGCTAGTTTAGCAGATGGGGGAGAAGGACCAGTTGCGAGCAGTGAGGGAGGAGTTAGCAAGGTACAGAAGGATACTCAGGAGGAGGAGAGACATAGGATTGGAGGGGAGGGGTGGTCAGGGTAAATAAGGAGGGGGTGGCATGTGGCACCCAGATAGGGGGAGGAACAAGGAGCCGGCTGGGTGGAGGGGCCGGTAGAAAGGATGAGGGACATGGAAGGGGGGGAAATGGAGGAAAAGGAGCGGTCAGAGTGCTCCTGTTGGGGGATTCTATGATCAGAGGTATCAAATGGGATAGGGAGGGAGAAGCCTGGCCAGTTAGAACAAAATGCTTCCCTGGACTAACGGTGCACAGGGCCAAGCACGAGGTATATCAGCTGGCAAAGGATTCTGGGGGTTCCCCGGACATACTGGTCCACCTGGGTACAAATGACATTGAGGGAAATAGATAGCTAGAGATACAGGCAAGATTCAGGGAGCTTGCCAGGGTCTGTCATGACATAGGATGCACAGTTTCCTTCTCAGAAATCCTGCCGGTGCCAAGGGCTAGTGGGGAACACAAAAGGAAGATTAGGGAGATAAACCAGTGGCTCAGGGAGTGGTGTGAGGCCAGAGGGTATGGGTTGATTGAGGATTGGGGGGAGACCTGGGAGGATAAGGAGCTGTATGCTAGAGATAGACTCCATCTCAATTTGGAGGGGAGGGGAATCTTTAAGTTGGAAATAGAGGGGTTCATTGGTGAAAAGTGGGGTTTAAACTTGTGAAGGGGGGAAGGATGGGAGAAAAGGCTGTCAAGGGGGTGCCGATAAAGGAGGGACTCTGTCTCTACCCCCCTGGGGAGCTGGAGGATTGTGGGAAAAGGCTGACTGGTAAAGTGCAGACCAGGGGAAAACAGAATCCCCATCATACCTCTCAACTGTCCCTGATTTTCAGGGATGTCCCTGATTTTGCCTCAAACTTTTACTCTGTCCCTCCTAAAAATTGTGTTTCTGTGACCAAACAGTGGGGGTTATAAGCACAAAATAATGTCAAACATTAAAATTACAGAGTTGTTCTTCCTTAGAAAATGCATTTTACACTAAGCCTCTTATTCTACCAGCTTTCAGAATAGATATCCCTAATTTTGAAGATGTGTCCCTGATTTTGGTCCCTTGTCCCTGATTTTTTTAAGCCTTGTCCCTGATTTATGAGGCAGGAGGTTGAGAGGTATGATCCCCATGGGAACATGAGCAGGGGAAATGGAAGTATAGGGAAAGGGTGGAACTGAAGGTAGTCCTGCTAAATGCCAGGAGCTTGGGAAATAAAATGCCTGAGCTCCAGGCGATGCTAACTGAGGGAGCAGTAGATGTGGCAGCGGTCACTGAGACCTGGGCCACTGCAGGACACGACTGGGACCTGAACCTGGAGGGTTACACTATGTTCAGGAAGGACAGGGGGAGGGAAGGGAGGAGGGTAGCAATGATAGTCAAAAACTGCATTGGCATGGGGAGTAGAGGAGGTGGAGGAACCGTGGAAGCAATTTGGGTCACCTTGATAACAAGGGGGCAAGAGTAAAAATAGGAGTGGTGTATAGACCCCTGCTCTGGCGGGAGGAGCTGGAGGAGAGTCTGGTGGCAGATGTTGGGAGACACTGCAGACTGGGCAGAGGAACGGTGGTGGTGTTGGGGGACTTAAACATGCCAGGAACAGACTGGGAGACTATGACATCTTCTGTGACCAGGGAACAGAGGTTGTTGGATGTCTTTCAAGACACGTTCCTAACTCAGCAGGTGGGGGAACTGACCAGGGAGGCATGGGTACTGGATGTGGTCCTGGCAGACAGTGACCAGATTAGGGACCTGGAGGTAAGGGACCCATTGACGGGGAGTGACCATGCCATGGTCTGGTTCTGCCTGGATCTAGGAGGGCTAGAAAGCTGCACAAAGATGGAGGTAACTGACTTCAGGGGAGCGGATTTTAAAGAAATGGGAAGGATCCTTAAGGAGCATTTGGATGGGATTGGGTCAGACATGGACGCTGATAGTAGGTGGGAAATCATCAGGAGAGGGGTGCAAGATGCTACCAGCACCTGTGCAAGAGTAAGATGAAAATGCGGTAGGGCCTGAAAACCCTGCTGGTGGACCAGGGAGGTCCAGGAGGTGGTGCAGGGAAAGAAGGCAGGCTATAGGCAATTCAAGTGCTCAAGGAGTGAAAGGGATTGAGGGGAGTATGAGCTGATGGCTAGAAGGCCACTAGGGTGGTGAGGGTGGCTAAGGCAAGGAAGGAGCAGAACCTGGCCAGGGAAATCAGGAGAGGGAACAAGGGGTTCTTTAGATACATTGGGGAAAAATGAAGGGTGAAGGGGTAGATTAGCAGGATTAAATCAGGGGAGAGATGGGCACAAGACCCGAGAGAGCAGGCTGAGGTACTAAATGAGTACTTCACCTCAGCCTTCACCAAGGAAAATGGGGGTGCTGCATCATACATGGGAGGAGACAGAGATACTGAGGAGGAGGGGGGGACCCTTACCGATCAGCGGGTCTGGGGAGAGGGGAAGGCATCACTGGCAGGAGGGGGGAGGGCTAAGCAGGGAGAAAAGGTACTGGAAGTGGAAATCACAACAGAGAGAGTGAGGGAAGCCCTCAGCTCCCTTAAGATGGAGAAAGCACCGGGGCTGGATAAATTACATCCCAGAGTGCTGAAGGAACTTGCGGATGTCCTGGCGAAACCCCTGGCGGAGCTTTTCACCATCTCTCTGAGGACAGGGTGAGTGCCCCAGGACTGGAAGGTGGATATAGTGCCTATCCACAAGGGGGGATCAAGAGAGGTGGCAGAGAACTACAGGCCTGTCAGCCTGACATCGGTGATGGGCAAGGTGATGGAGGGCATTGTAAAGGAGAGGCTAGGGGGGACCTGGAAAAGTCAGGGTGCCTGGACGATAGACAGCATGGATTCGTCTCAGGGAATTCATGTCAGACAAACCTTGTGGAGTTCTATGATTGGGTGACGAGTGCCTTGGGCCTTGGTAGACCAGTGGACATCCTCTTTCTAGACTTCAGCAAGGCATTTGACTCTGTTCCTCACATGGGCCTGTTGGATAAGCTGGGAGAAATGGGAGTGGGGAACCAGATGATCAGATGGATAGGCAATTGGCTCCAGGACCGGACCCAGTGGGTCGTAGTTGGCGGGATAGTCTCATCCCCAAAGAAGGTCATTAGTGGGGTCCCACAGGGATCAGTCCTTGGGCCCCTCCTGTTTAATGCCTACATCTCTGACATAAGGACAGGAATCAGGAGTGAGATGAGTCTCTTTGCGGATGACTCAAAACTGGGGGCGGTCGGGATGGGGAGGAGGGAGGTGGCCCTACAGGGGACCTGGAGGCTCTGGAAAGATGGTCTAGAAAGTGGAAGCTGAGGGTTCAATGCAGGGAAATGCAGGTACTCCACCTGGGGCCAGAAACCCGGGCCAAGTGTACACCCTGGGGAAATGCTGCAAATCTCGATGGCTGAGAGGGACCTGGGGTGGTGGTGGATGTCAAAATGAACAACTTGGAGACTTGTGGAGGACAGCAGCCAAGGCCAACAGGATGCTGGGATGCATCGCTAGGGGGATCACCTCCAGAAGGAGGGAAGTGATGCTCCCGCTGTATAACTGCTTGGTGAGGCCACACCTTGAGTACTGCATGCAGTTTTGGAGGCCACACTTCAAGAGGGACATTAAACTCCTGGAGAGGGTCCAGAGGAGGGCAATCAAAATGATTTGGGGCTTGGGGGACAGGACCTATGAGGAGAGGCTCGAAGAGCTAAATATGTACACATTGGAAGAGAGAATGGACTGGGGGGACATGATAGAGGTCTTCAAGTACATGAAGAGGGTAAATAGGGGAGGAACAGTCAGGGTGCTTTGAAGGAAGGAGGAGGGGGCCACTAGAGGGCATGGGTGGAAGCTGGAGGGGGGAAGATTCAGGGGAGAAAGGAGGAGGTGCTACTTCACTGAGAGGGTGGTGGAGCCATGGAATGCACTGCCTAGGGGGCTGGTGGAGGCAGAGATGGTGGAGGGATTCAAGAGGGGCTGGGACAGGTACAGGGGAAGGGTTCTGGAAGCAAAATCCAATGCAGCAAGAATATCCAGAACTGGGAAGGGAGAAGCCAGAAAAGGCGATGGGGGCAGCCAGGTCAGCACCCAGGGTGGGGGCTGACCAATCGAGCAGACTCGAAAGACCGTTAGGCCTATTCTGCTGGCATTTTCCTATGTTAGTATGTTAGAATACAGAGGGTAGGGCTCACTGTCAAGGCTGAAAAGTACCAGGTGGCCATGGTGGAGGTGGCATACAGAGGACATGTAGTAGGGCAGTGGCAGCTGTGTCCCAGTCAAGCCAAGGATTACACAATAGAGGCCTGGCCCAAGCCCAAAACCCAGAAGCAGGTTCAGAGTTTCCTAGGGACAGCCAGGTACTATCAAAAGTTTGTACCACATTACGGTACCCTGGCAGATCCCCTGTCTGGCCTGCTAAAGAAAAGAATGCCCAAAAAGGTAAAATGGGAGCCAACCTGTGAATGAGCCTTTGCATGGCTAAAGGAGGCACTGTGCAGTGCCCCTGTATTTGGCCAGTCCAGACTACAGTAAGCCATTTGTAGTCCAGACAGATGCCTCAGATGTGGGTATTGGAGCAGTCCTCAGTCAGACCTCTAACCAGTGTAAAGATCACCCAATAGTGTACCTTAGTAAAATGTTGTTTCCCTGGGAGCAGGTATATTCCGCAATCGAAAGGTATGCCTTCCACTGGTATGGACCCTGAAGAAATTAGAGCCGTACCTCTATGGGAGGCACTTTGAGGTACATACCAATCATAACCCCCCCGATGTGGCTTACTCAGATGGGGAAAATGAATGGTCTTCTCTTAAGATGGAGCTTTACCTTACTGGGCTACGCTATGACCATTACCCACAGGGCTGGATCAGCTAATGCAGATGGGCTATCTCGCCAGTTAGAGTAATGGGCAGAATTTGTGAAACTCATACTGTGCTTAGGGATGGATTCCCACAAATTCAGTCTAGGAGCATGGGATGTTGCAAAATATGCCCTGCCAGTCAAGTGGACAGATGTGTGGTGTTATAATCTGTTATATTTTGTATATGTACATGCCACGAGAGGGCCAGTGTTAAAGAAAGGCCTAATAGGATAGTGAGAGAGGCTGGATTTTTGAGTGTTTTGACCTTCCTCTGACCTGAGAGAAACCAACTTGCCTGCCAGGAAACTGACAATTATTTGTCAATGGCTTTGGGGTAGCTGATCAGAGTATTTTCTTGGTTAACTAATTGAGGGAAGCCAACATAATAAAACTCTTAAGCATATGGAGAGAAGCTATTCCATGTTGTAAAGTCAAAAGTCCAGGACGTGTTAAACAGGATTTTGGGAAGTAGTCATTCTTTTCAGGACACTGCAAATTATCTTACAGGGTGTTATACTGAGACCTTAAAGTTTTAACTCTTTTTTTTATCGCAGCCCTTTTTTCTCCACTGCTGTGGCGCCTCACTGGCAGGAGCATCCAGCCACCAACCCTTCCCATGGGGACAGCAGCAGGCTCACTCGCATGATGGAGGGGTCCAGCACAACCATGGCTGATCCACTGGAGAGCTACCCCATCCCAACCAGCTGGACTACTGCCTAACCCCCCCAGTGCGATTCCACAACAGTCCTCCCTGCACAGCAGGGCACGGCCATCAAGCTGCTCGGTCATGCCCAGCCTTTTTCCTGTTTTCTCCCCAATGGGGGCACAGACATGCAATGATGTCCATGCACTAACTTGTAGATGTCTGCAGTGCTCCCCCCCTTTCAGACTCCCATGTGTCCACAGTACCACCGGGCATCCCTGGGGACCACCAAAGCGGTGTGTGTGTCCCACTCTTTCCCCAGGACTGGGAGAGCAGTCGATGGACGCTCACTCCCAGTCCTCCCCTGCTGACTTCCGGTGGCCCAGGCTCATTCCTGAACCCAGGTCACAGGTGTAGAGTGAGGTGCGGCATCCAGAGCCTCAAACCTCAGTGCCACCAGGCCGGGCCTTAAAGTTTTAACTCTGAAGTCATGTTCATGGTTATAAATATCTGCCAGGAGGTTGTGATGTCAGAACATCAGTAAAATATTTAGACAGCAGAGTGGCACCTACTGGCCTAAAAGTTAAGACTTTCAGAATGCCTTGGACCTCAGGTATATAAGACGGTCCACAGAGCAGTTTGAGACGCATTCTCCTCCGGACATTCTGCTTGACACACTTTTCAAAATGGACTTCACTTGACACACAGCAAAACTGTTGAAACCCAGTGTGGCTACAAGGACTTTGAAATTTTATTATACTGTAACCTAAATTGGTATATGTCCTCTTTTAGTTGTCACTGCATTTAATTATTTTAGTAAAAACCTTGTTTTTTCTAAAGAAATTCTGACTGTGTGTGTTTCCTTATTTTGCATGTGTGACTGTAGAAGGTTTATTAAAAATCTGTGACAACTGTTGCATGCTTAGAGGGGTCACCAACAACAACCAAATTGAAAAAGGGTCTGAAAAGGAGGAATCAGAAAGGAAAGGGAGAACACCAAAGTCTCATACAAGTTTGCAGGGATTGTGAACTAGACTGTTGCCTGTCCTGTAGGGCAAAGGCCAAATGAGGTATTGCACTGCTGAAGAGTCAATGCCTGGGTCTTTCTCCTTTGTGTATTAGCCAAGAAAAGTTTTCATATTTAGCCACAAGACTCGAGACTGGTATTGTGCACTGATCCAAAGTAAAAACGGACACTCTGGGACCTCATGATGAGCATTCCATTGTAAACCCAGTGAATGAAACATAGAAACATAGAAACATAGACTTTGATGGCAGATAAGGACCACTTGGCCCACCCAGTCTGCCCATTTCCCTACCTACTGGATAAGCTGCAGATTCTAGTTAACCAACAGCCTATTTCCTGCAACCCCCCACTATAATTGCCTTATGTCTGTCCCATGCATGTTTGAATTCCTCCACTGTTTTAGACCCCACAACCTCTCCAGGAAGACGGTTCCATGCATCCACCACTCTCTCCATGAAAAAGAATTTCCTCACATTACCCCTGAGCCATCCCCCCTCTAACTTTAAATTGTGCCCCCTTGTTCTTACACATCTCTTTTTCTGAAAGATGCTACCCTCCTGGACTTTGTTGATTCCCTTGAGGTACTTAAAAGTTTCTATCATGTCCCCCTGTCCCTCCTTTCATCAAGGGTATACATATTAAGCTCTCTCAGTCTCTTCATATGGTTTCTGATGTAGACCCTGCACCATTTTAGTTGCCCTCCTCTGGACTACTTCCATCCTGTCTATGTCCTTGCGTAGATGAGGTCTCCAAAACTGCACGCAGTACTCCAGATGGGGTCTCACCAACTGTCTGTCTAGAGGGATAACCACTTCCCTTTTCCTACTTGTGATGCCCTCCTATGCATCCCAGTATCCCCTGGCTTTCCTACTGACTTCTCACATTGCATACCCACCTTTAGGTCATTCTGATATGACTACACCCAGATCCCTTTCCATTATTGTTGTTGTTAGTACCTCCCCTGCTATTGTGTACTCTTCTCCTGGATTTTTATTTCCCAGGTGCATTACTTTGCACTTCTTTGCATTGAATCTAAGTTGCCATATGTCCGACCATTCCTCCAACCTTGCCAAGTCCCTTCTCATCCTTTCTAGCCCCCTTGTGTATCAACTCTGTTACAGATCTTTGTGTCATCCACAAAGAGGCATACCTTTCCTTCCAGACCCTCTGCAATGTCACCTATAAAGACGTTAATGAGGACTGGACCCAGTACTGAGCCCTGAGGTACTCCACTGGTAACCCCCCTTTCTTCAGAATGTGTTCCATTCACTATTACCTTCTGTGTCCTGTTGTGCAGCCAGTTTTCTCCAGGCTACCACCCTGGGACCCACTCCAGGCTGGCTAACTTGATTATTAATCTTTTGTGCGAGACTGTGTCAAATGCCTTGCTAAAGTCTAGGTAGGCCATATCCACAGCCCCTCCTGGTCTATTACTTTGGTCACCCAGTCAAAGAAATCGATTAGATTTGTCTGACATGACCTTCCTGCTGTGAATCCATGCTGCTTTGGGTCCAGTGCCCCGCTGGCCTCTAGGTACTCAACAATTCTTTCTTTCAGAAGTGATTCCATCATTTTCTCCACCACTGAGGTCAAACTAACAGGTCTGTAGTTTTCTGCTTCTGCCTTGCTCCCACTTTTGTGAAGGGGAATCACATCTGCCCTCCTCCGGTCCTCAGGTACCACCCCATCTTCCCATGATTTGCTAAAAAGTGTGGTTAGTGGTGTCACTAGGTCCTCCCTTAGCTCTTTTAGGATTCTAGGGTGAATCCCGTCAGGCCCCATTGCTTTGTCCACCTTGAGTTTTAGAAGTTCTTTCAGTACTCTTTCTTCTTTAAATGGACTGGTATCAACCCCACTATCCAGAGTGCTTCTACTGTTTGGTTTAGATAACTCCTCCTCTTCTTCTTTTGTGAATACTGAGCAAAAGTATTCATTCATTATCTCTGCCTTTTCACTGTCTCCCTATGCCCACCTCCCCTCTCCTTTATTAATCTTCCCTATCCCTCTCTTAACTTTTCTATGTTCCCTAATGTACCTATAAAAGGTTTTATCCCCCTTCTTAACTGAGTTGGCTATCCTTTCCTCGGTTTAGGCCTTTGCTTTTCTGACTGCCTTCCCCACTTCTTTCTGCTTTAATTGATACAGTTCCCTGTTGTGCTCTGTCTGTGATTCCTTATACTTTTTGAATGCATCCTTTTTCTCCTTAACCTTCCCTGACACTTCTTTTGAGAGCCATAGTGGTTTTTATTCCGCTTTGTTTTCTTTATTTGTTTCACACAAAGGCTTGTTGCCTCCATGATGGCAGTTTTGATTTTTCTCCATTGTTCTTCCACCCCTCCTTTCTGGCCATTTGCTAATGTATTCCTCAGGTATTCACCCATTTTTCCAAAGTCAGCCCTTCTAAAGTCCAGTATCCTTGTATTTGTATGGCTTGTCTCCATGGTTGTGTTTATTGCGAAGCACACTGTGCAGTGGTCGCTTGTTCCCAGGTGTCTACTGACTTCTAAGTTTGTGATCCTCTCTCCATTTGAGAGTACCAGGTCTAATATTGCTCCCTCCCGAGTGGGTTCCACCACTAGCTGTCTAAGGCAAGCTCCCTGTAGGGCATCGAGAATGACCCTGCTCTTGGATGTGGCTGCAGTCCATGTTGCCCAGTTAACATCTGGCATATTCAGGTCCCCCATCAACAGTATCTCCCCTTTGTCAGCCATTTTGAGAATGCCCTCTATCATTTTCTTGTCCATTTCCTCCCCTTGAGACAGGGGTCTGTATACAACCCCTGTGCGGATTGTGATGCCATTCCCTGTCTCCAATGTGACCGAGAGTTCCTCTTGTCCTCCCCCTTTACCTTTTAGTTCTGTTACTTTGATCCCTTCCCTTATGTAGAGAGCTACTCCACCTCCTCTTTTACCCTCCCTGTCCCTTCTGTAGATTGTGTACCCTGGTATGTTGACATCCCAGTCATGGTTCTCCATGTACCATGTTTCTGTGACTGCCACAATATCTAAATGTTCCACTTCCATCAGGGCTACTAGATCTGGAAGCTTGTTTCCAAGACTATGGGCATTGGTACTCATTGCCCTCCATTTAATGTTGGCTTTATCCTTTTTTACCCCATCCCTGCTCTTATTGCCCTTGTCCATTTTTCCATTTACTCCTGTCCTGCCCTCTGTCAAGCTCTGTACCTCAGTGTTTACCCTACTACCTGCCATGCTTTGCGGGGGGAGGCTTGAACTTTCCTGTTTCCTATCAGCACCTCCCCCCTTGGCTAGTTTAAAAAGCTTGCCAAGGAAGCCTTCTAAACCTGTCACCTAGGGCGTGTTTCCCTTCTGACAGATGCAGACCATCATGCCAGTATAGACCTTCATCTCTCCAGGTGGACCCCTAGTCCCAATGAAGCCAAAGTCCTGTGCTCTGCACCAGTTTTGCAACCATTCATTAAACCGCATGGTGTGCAGTACCCAAGCCTCACCCCTGCCATGGACTGGCAGCACCTCTGAGAAGGTTACCATGCTTGCTACCTGTCTGAGGCCCCTCCCCAACTCCACAAATTCATCCTGCACTGCACTGATCTCATGCCTAGCTAGGTCATTTGTCCCGAGGTGGACAATGATATCTAGTTTCCTCTCCTGTGATGCTGCTTCTGCAATCCTGAGGATTCGCTTCCTGTCCCTCCAAGCCATGGCACCAGGCAGGCGCCTTACTTTCCTCTCCTCACCCTTCCCCAGGTATACACCCCTAACAACTGAGTCCCCTATCAGAAGCTGTTTCTTTCCCTTGTGTTGTCCCTTGCCACTCTTTTGTGGGTCTCCCTTGTGGATGTCCCCAGCATTCTTCTTGGTCTCCAATGAGGGTGTCATCATAGAGGAACCTTGATTTGCCAGACCAACATATGATCTGTGTAGAGGTGCAACTTGGGGGTTATGCCTCTGTTCCACCACCCTCACCCTCCCAGAACCTACTGTGGTCCATCTGCTCTTCACACATGGCAACCTCTGAGGCAGTGGTTGTGGAACTGGTGCTCTTGGGGTTGGGGAGTCCTCCTTAGTCCTTGCCAGTTCAGCCTGGAGGTGGGCAACCTCCTCCCTCAGAGCTGACAGTTGCCTGCAAATAGGGCAGCAACGCAGGTTCCAGAATGTTTCCCAGCAAATTGCTGCCCCACAGCCAGTGCATTGCACCACTCCCCACATGTCCCTCTTCCTTATAATATACAATTTTTTTTTTCTTTTTTTGGTGTGTGTATACTTACGTTTTATGCACTGTGCTGGGTAATTAAGAATATGACAGTTCTGCTCCAAGACCTGTTGAGGAAGTGATGTCAGAACCTTGGCTATAAAGGAAAGGCCACAACCACTGGTGACTGTTAGAAACAATCAATTACACCACTGCTCCACCACCCTGGTGAGTACTGCCCTTTATAGTAAGTCAACCAACACCACAATGTACTAGACCACTGCTCCTACACAAACCACTCTACTGAGTCCAGGGATAAAAACAAACTCACTGTTCAGGCCAGCAGGACACTTCCAAAATATTGCACAAATATCCTTCCAAATACTATGTGTCTAGCACAGAAATCAAGCAACTTCAGTTGTATTACAACCCCTCTGGTTATAAAATTACTACACTTTAATGGAATCCTGCAATTCTTAATGCCAATAAGAAAATAATGAAACTTTCTGTAGAAAATGTAGCTTACCTTCCTAGTCCCCTACAATATTATGTTTTACCAAGTTACCAGTTCCTCAAATGCGTTCTAGTTTGTTCTCTGCAGTATAGCCAATTTCTCAGCTTCCAAAAGGAACAGGCAGGTCCTCTGACTGACTTTACTCTGTGTAGTATGCCTAAACAGAATAGTGATACAAGCCCCACCCAGAATCAATTGATTGACTAGTGACACCTGTGATGTAAGCAGGCCTTTCAGTGAAGACAATTTGCTATGTCTGCTTCTAATACTCTGGAAGGACACAAGGAGGATATCTCTGTTTTCCCCCTCCCTGTCATTGATTGCACTTAGGGGTGGGGACTGTGAGCTCATTGGACCTTGATCCTCAGGAGTGGGTTTGTGACAATTTCACTTTAGTTAATACTTTTGTATTTTAACCTAGTAGTGAAAAAGAATGTGAATTAGCCAAAATGAAATGAACAGAAGTGGAGTGCTGGGCTGTTTTTTCTTGGTATATGAACCCACATTGTGTTGATCATTTTTGTGTGAAATTTGCACTGGTTTTACAATTAAAATATATTTTTATTTCTAGCATGGAGTGCTGTTAACTAATTTTATCATTCTACATTTTACAGCACCCAACCTTATCTGTGAGCATGACTCTGCTTTCTCCAGAATTCTGGAGACTGTTGGAAGAGCTGCTATGAATACACCAAAAAGGAAAGAGAAAGGGAGAGAGAGGCTTGATCCTGACTTGAAGGAGCCAAGAAGTAAAGGAGGGGGGCAGAGTAAGAGGAGGAACCACATCATCAGGCAGAAATTGGTTCCAGCAGCACTCTATATAAAGAAGACTAGCTCTGGATGTGGTGGGGGGGGGCTGGGGAGGAGGGTAGGATTAGTATAAATAGTGATGCATGAGGCACAGTGCCACAAGTTTGCAGAGCTGGGCTGAAGTATAGCTGCTGTTTGAAGTGCAAGCTCCATGGAGCAGATTGCTGCTCTGCTGTTGCTCTGTTTTGCTAGATGAGGAAGGGCAGAATCAGAGCCATTGGAGGTGAAAAGCCTGTAAGGTAACAGATGATTAAATGGTCATTAGGGTCTAGAAAAGATTGGGTGGGAAACAAGGATGGCCAGACTAGAAGAAAGGGGAGGAAGGGGGTGGGAGTGAGTGAAAGACAAGGGACACACACTAAAACAAATATGTCTGGCCTAACATTACAACAGGCTACTCCAGAGTGAAACAGCAACATTAATAATATGTTTTCTGGCACAGTCACTGCATAATATGGAGCTAAAACTACACCTTAAATCAGCAGTCAGCACACGAGTTAGGGGACTGGAGGATCATACATTGGTTCAAAAGGATATTGCATGATATGGTTACCACGTGCCATGATACCAATGTGACCTGAAGTGCAAAACCAAAAGGTCACTGACATGCAACAATGAAAGACACACAACTGGGCAGTATATGTGTTTATGCAAAGTGAACTTACCACCTTCTACAACACATCTAAAAGGTGGAGGATGCCTCGTCCCACTTTAGGAAGCTTCAGCCACTGTTCAATAAAAACACAGTCTCTGATCCTCACCTTCACAAGCACAGTAGTGGTGACATGAGAAACATACCAGGATGGCAATGTCGTCTTCAATATGGGTATAAATATTGACATGGACGATGATACTTTCATGCAGTTTAGGAGCGGGCAGTGGAGACACAGATACATGCAATCACATGATCCTTGGGAAAATTTAAATATGGATTGGGAAGACAGACAATGCACACTTGGCTCATGCAGGATGACCAAGTTTTTTCAACCTTTTTTTAACCCTTACATGGAACAACAGCACAGGACCAGTGCTCCCCCTACCTCTAACACCTGTTGCTTTGTCATCAAAAGATTTTTCAGCTGTTCTGAAGAACGGTATCAGTGATGGAAAAAATAGAACAGGGCACCAATGTAGTAATAGTATTGGCATAAATATTGACATCTGTCATGCAGTATTCATTCAGTAACGGTTCCTACAGTGGTGATTCCCACTATGGCAATCATATGCTACGTGAAAACAAAACATAGAACTTGACCGCGTGCAAGACATGGTCAATTTGCACTATATTTTGAGCTAGTAAAACAGTGTTACGATTAACCCCTAAGGGATGAACTATCCCTCCCCAACCCCAGCAGCAATAGAGCTGAGCTACAACTACCACCCAGCACAGGAGTTGTGCCACCCCCCCCAGCAGAACAGGAGCTAAGCTCCCCCTACCTATCATGGCACAGGAGCTGAGCTATCCATCCACAAATAGCAGAGGAATTGATAACACCACCCCAGCACAGAAGATGAGCTTATTGTGACCCACAGCACTCAGGAGCTGTAGTTGCACTCATCCACCAGCAGTACAGGACTTGAGCTGCCTCACTCCCACCACTGTACATGAGCTGTGCTACCCCTCCTCAATTCTCTAATCAAAAAACAGCTCATCCTCCCACACAGCAAAGGTGCTGAACTCCCTCTTTCCCCATACAGCAGAGAAGATGAGCTCACACTACATATTATATCCAAGCAGCAATGGAGCTGAGCTTCCTTTCTAACCAAGCAGTGCTCCCACTCCAGCCAAGCACAGGAGATCATCTCCCCCATCAGCACAAGAGTTGAGCTCCCCTACCCACCACTGATATTTTAAGACTACTTCAACTTTCTCTCAACTCCCTGCATCCATTCATTTTGAATCCCCCTTTTGCTGACAATGAAAGAAACACAGAAAACTGTAAGCAGAAAAGAGCATATCCACAGTCTGTTCTATGAGATGGTATATGTCCTCATGGCTTCATGACCATCCTAGCAACATCCCCACCCTGACATACTTAGCTTCCTTGATTTGCCCTTCAAGTCAATACCACCTCCTCTTACATCTACCCACCATTTTAGTACTGGCCAGTGCTGTAGGCAGTTTATTTCACCATTCCACCATTCACGTCATAAAAACTTGAGTCCAAACGTTTCTTAACTCCACTCCCACCCCAGTCTCTAATAAGAACATAGGTTCAGTCCCCCTAGTTTCTGCCCACAGTCCTCCATTGCTGCTTCTGTACCACAATGGTCACCTTCCATTGCACTTACTCCTGTATAGTTATGGCCGTCCTTAGGAGATGGTTCAGAAACTACACACCTCCATGTGCAGTTTAACCAGGGTTCTGTACAGGAGTAAGATAGACAGATAGATAGAAACTTTATTTGTATACAGTAGCACCTCTTCCTGAAGGCTCAGAGCATTGTACAGCATTTAAAAACAGACATCTTTAATAAATTGTACAACCAAACATTTACAACCCCACCCTGCAGAGTATAAACAATATTTTATAATCTATCTACAGTATTAAACTTAGAATTATAGTTGGTATAATACAGAGCTTCTAGCAATAATACACTATCCACATTATAGACTTGGTTAAATAAAAAAGTTTTTAACCCTTTTTTGAAGGTTGTTAGGTCTGTTTTCTTAGAGGGAAGCAGAGTAGGGGTTTGCTAAAGTTACATTTGATAGGAAGGTCTATCTTATGGGGGGTATTCAGGGACAATAGCGATGCTGGGTGAGTAAATGGAGGGTGCTAGGGTAGGACACACTAGGAGATGGAGGGGTACTAGTGGGGGAGGACGGGGATGGCATACAGGGAAGGGTGCAGGGAGCAGCAGAGTGTGAGAGCGGCCAGTGGGGGAAGAATAATGGGCTGCAATGATTGTGGGATGGCAGTCTGGATGAATGCATTATGGAAGCTAGGACAGTGTCCAATTTGTCACAGGATGATTTATTTATTTATTTATTTATTTAGATAGTTTTTGTTAACCAGGTAGGTGCACTAGCCATAAAATGACTATTTTCAGGCACGACCTGGGAGAGTACAACAAAAGGAGAACAGTTGAACAATAGCAACATGGGTACAATAATACAAACAGAGGAACAGTACAGCAGTGCTACAAAAATACAATGGGTAGAAACAACAAAAAATAATGGCAAGCATTATACAGATAATAGCAGTAAGATATATAATAAGTCCAGAAACCATGGATCCGACCTGTGGAGTGAAAGGGTTAATATGATAGTAAGGTCATGTAGACAGAAATGTGAGGAATGTTCAAACATACCAAGAAAGACAGAACAGAAGGAAGGTCAGGGGTGGTAATTGGCAAAACAACAGTGGATGGTCAGCAACAAGGTTCGAGAAGGAAGAGAGCTAGTAGTCAAGAAGTTATTTACAAAGAGAAGGAAAAATATGGGGAAGGGAAGAGGAGACAGTCTTGGAGCTGGACTAGAGCAGGGGTGACATTACTGGTAAGTCTCAGGAGCTTCAGGCTGGGTCAAAGCACGTACAAGCATCAGCTAAGGATAGATAACGATGATATTCACTTGTAAATCCAAAGTGAGACTAAGACAGTTGGAGGTTGAGTGGAAGAGCATTCCATAGCCTGGGAACAGAGAATTGGATGGTCCCTGTGCCTTTAGTCGTCCAACATCTCGGAACATAGAGCAAGGATTTGTCAGCTGATCGTAGGCCATGGGAGGATGGTTGAGGGACCAGCAACGCCGCCAGCTGGGATGTTTTTTTTCCCCGGATGATTGAGTCCATTAGTGATCCAAGGTAGTATTGTCTACTGGCAGAGGGTGAGAGCCAATTCAGATCCTTATAAAGAAGACAGTGATGTTTGAGTCAAAGCGACAAAGAGGCAAATCGGCATATACTGTTATAAGTTACATCCCATTTTAGTAGGGAGGTTTTATGGGCAGAGGTAAAAATAGAGGCACCATAAGTAAGGGTTGGAAGCAGAATACCTCAGGCAATTACTAATTTGGCTGAGGGTGTAGGCATGTAGCTCATTTTGCAAGCTACTTCTAGTTTCGAGTTTACAGCTTTGCATGAAGACTGAATGTGAAGATTAAATTCCAAGGACTGGTCCAGCAGGATCCCAAGGTACTTGACGGAAGTAACATTTTCAAGTAGAAATCCTCATGGGTGAAGAACCTCCAGCAAACTAGAACAGGTCTTAATCATCGGTGCAGAACCTAGGAGCATGGCTTTCATTTTTCTTTTCATTTAGTACAAGCTTACAGTCTAGTAGCCAGTCTAAGACCTTATTAAAGTCTAAAGTAAGTGATGTGTTCATGCAGGCAATACTAGAAGAACTAGTGTAGATGATCGGGTCATCAGCGTAAAGAATAGCTGAGCAGGATTCCAGGACCTCAGCTGCATTGTTGATAAAAATTGAGAACAGAAGGAGCCCATGGATAGAGCCCTGGGGGACCCCAAGGTTGATAGTAGACGTGTTGGACAGGGAGGAGTTAAATCTGACAGCTTGCAACCTGTTTGATAGGTAGCTACAGAACCAGTCCACAACAGGGGTAGAGAAATGGAACTTATGGAGAGTGGAGAGAAGCAGGGGATGGTCTACTAGGTCGAAAGCCTTAGTGAGGCCAATGACGATGGCACCTGTGAGTTTTCCAGAGTCCATGTTGGACAGAATATCAGTAGTTAGTTGAAGAAGAGCTGTGGTGATGGTGCTATGACCTTTTCTGAAACCATGCTGGGTGTCTGAGAGGAGGGTGTAGTGTGTAAGGTAGTCAAGTGCCTGTGATGCAACTATTTTCTCTAGGATCTTGTTAAGGACAGAGAGAATTGCTATAGGTCTGTAATAGGCCATGTCCTTTGGGTCACCTTTTTCAAAGACAAGCGTTACTCTTGCAGATTTCCATAGGTCTGGCACAGTGCTATGGATAAGGGATAAAGTGTAGAGTCTGGCAATTGGAGAGGCAATGAGTGGAGCAGCCAGCTTAAGAAGACGAGGTTCCAGGGAGTCAGAACCAGAGCTGGTATCGGCAGATATGGATCTCAGTAATTTCAGAACTTCCACTCTTGATATAGCCTTGAAATAGAATGGTGGCGCTGGAGGAGCATCATATGATAGAACAGTATGGTTGTCGGATGGTAGTGTGGTTGGTAGATTGGAGTGCGATGCACTAGGTTGTAAAGCCAAGATATAGTATGACAGATCAGAGAAAAGATTGTTAAAACGGTTTGAGATAGTCCTAGGGTCATTACAATGTGCCCCATTTATGATCATTTCATCAGGAGTGACCGACTGATAGTCTTGAGGATGAAGTGCAGTGGCTCAGGAGAGAGTTGGGGAGGTTGGGGGGAGAGGGAAAGACAGCTGGGGCAGAGAGCATCAGGAATGTGCCATGTGGGTGGAACAATGGTTGGGGGGGGGTGGGACAGTAAAGACTGGAGCACTACAAATAGTTGGACGAGAATTGGACGTGGGGGCAAGGGCAGGTGGAAGGAGCCCACACCAAGCATGGTAGAGGGGGCGAGTAATAGATTTGCGGTGCTGGCAACACTGGAGGAGGATGGAGGGGTGAGGGATCTCCAGGAAGGGGCTGGTAGGGGAAGCGAGAGAATCGCACATGAGACAGGAGTCAGGACAAGGACTGTGGTAAGAGTATGTGGGGGGCATTACTGGAAAGATGGACAAAGGGAACAGGGTCAAAAGGGAGAGAATTGCAAGTGAGGAGCAAGGGAGAGACTTAGTGAGGGGAGGACCAAGGGGGAGGATAGGGAGGCAAATGAGAGAACAAAGAAGGGGTGCGGGGATAAGACTGATGAGGAGGGGTGATCTAGAACCATTGGGGGGAAGGGGAAGGAAACAGCATGGAAGGACTCTAGAAATGGATAACAGGGTAAAAGGGGAGGGGACGAGGAGTAGAGAGGGAGTGGTATTAGTGTTAGGGGATTCCATACTTAAAGGGATAAGATGAGATGGCAAAAGGGAATGGCACAGTCACATCTGGGTGGAATTCATGCCTGGCTTAACTGCAGCTAGGGCAGGGCAGTAAAGTCTTAAGTGTGTAAGGAGGGGTAGGAGGAACCCACATCTACAGTAGTTGTACATGTAGGTACAAATGACCTGGCAGTGGAGGTGGTGGAAGTAGTGAAGGAGAGGTTCGAGGAACTAGGCAGGCTGTGTGATGAGCCTGGGGAATAGGTAGCTTTCTCAGAGGTGCTCCCAGTGCCATGCACTAGTACAGTGATGAAGGTAAGGATTGGGGAGTTCAACACCTGGCTGAGGGAGTGAAGTCAATCCAGATGATATGGGCTGGTGGAGGGTTGGAACAGAACATGGGAGAACATTGAACTTTATGCAGAGGAAAGGCCACAATTGAGTGGGGTGGGCAAGGGGGTATTAAAGCAGAGGGTAGGGGAATACATAGCTACAAAGGTGGATTTACACTAGGTAGTAGGGAGGTGAGTGGACAGATGGTAGGCAGGGATCCCATAGAGGGGAGCCAAATGAGCTTAACCCCAGGCTAGTAGGGAGGAGCTAGGAGTAGTGGTACGGGGGAGACTAGGAGGGGGGTTTATCAAGGAGGGGAAGGGGCAAGGTCAGGTTGGAGAGTGATTTCACTGAATGCGAGAAGCCTTGGTAACAAATCAGCAGAATTACAGGCTCTCTTGGCAGTAGGAGGGGTTGACATTGTGGCCATCATGGAAATGTGGGCCACCCAGTACCAGGAATGGTATTTGATGATCCCACGCTATAGGTTAGTCAGGAAGGATAGGGTTAAGGGGAAAGGTGGGGAGTGGCAATATTCTGTATGTACGAGAGGGGATAAGATGCACAAGGGAAGAGGGATGAGGAAGGCTGAACAGAGGCCCAAGGGATGCTGCTTCAGGATGCAGGAGGTAGGACTGTGAGACTGGCGGAGGTGTACAGGCCGCCAGCCCAAGGGGATGATCTGGATAGGGAGCTAGCTGATCAAATCTGAAGGGTCTATAGGAAAGGGACACTGTGGTGGTGGTGGGGGACTTCAACCTACCGGGGGGGTGGAGTGGAACACCCCAGCCACCACGAGTGCGAAGGAGCAGGTCTTATTGCAGGCATTTCAGGACAGCTTCCTGGTGTAGTTGGTCAGTGAGTCAACTAGATTGAACAGGACTCTGGACCTGGTTCTATCCAACAGGGAGGTTTAAGGGATCTGGAGGTGGAGAACCCTCTAATTGGGAGCGACTACCACATGATATGGTTCATGCTCAACATGGGCAGGGAAACAGGAGGAACGGAAACTAGGATGATTGACTTTAAAGATGGCGGAATTTGTTGGGATGGGGGAAATCTTGGGCAGGCATCAGATGGGAATTCACATACGGATGGCAGCCAAAAATGAGAGATAATTAGAGAAGGACTGGTGGAGGTGACTGGGACTTGTGCAAGAACAAGGAGCACAAAGGGAAGGGTGAAAAAAAAACAGCTGGCTGACACAGGAGGTCATGGAAGCGGTGAGGGCCAAAAGAAAAGCATTTTAGAGGCTCAAGAAACTGGGAGGGGGGGATTACAGGGAGATGTATATGAAGAAGTCCAGGGAGGTTACCAGGTTAGTCAGCATGGTCAAGGCTTCAAGGGAACTGAGATTGGCACAGGGCATTGAGAATGGGGAAAAGGACTTTTTCAGATACATTGGTGAAAATCGGAAAACCGAATATCAAGTTGTGAGGATCAGGAAGTATGGGGGCTCGGTGGAGAAAGGAGTGGACCAGAAAGAGGCTCTAAACAAGTACCTCTGTTCTGTGTTCACAAAAAAGAAAGGGGGGCAGGTACATCCTGGGAGAAGAGGAGTGGGCAGGGGGGATGGGGTGACTGATATAGGGATTACAGAGGATAAGGTGCTAAAAGGATTAAGGGCACTGAGGGGGGGACAAGGCACCAGGTCCAGACAGTATTCATCCTAGAGTACTCAAGGAACTAGCAGAGGTCCTGACGGGACCATTGACTGACCTGTTCAACACCTCCCTGGACACAGAATGTGTACCGCAGGACTAGAGGATGGCCGATGTGGTGCCCTCCACAGGCTGCAGCCAGTGCAGAATGCAGCTGCCCTGGCTACTGGTGGAACTAGCTCGGTCATGCCATGTGACCCTGGTTTTGCATGTTCAGCACTGCCTGCCACTCAGGTGGAGGGTCCTTTTCAAGGTGGGCTTGCTCACTTATAAGACCCTAGATGGGCTGGGTCCTGGATACCTGTCTGAGTTCCTGTCACGTACGACCTCTGCCCGTTCCCTCCGCTCCATTTCGAGGGGCCTCCTGGATGTTCCTAGGGTTCGGCTCAAGACTTTAAAAGTTATTTATTTACACTGGCATTTGAATAGACTATTTTATGGTCTTTTTATGAACATTTTATTGTTTATGTTATTATTTATTATTGTTGATGTTTTATCTTTTGTTATGTATTAGCGCTTTGATTTATTGAAAAGCGCTTTATAAATAAATTTTGATTGATTGATTGAAGACATCTGGTGATCGAGCATTCAATGTCTCTGGGTCGACCCTGTGGAACACGCTTTCAGCTGCAGTCTGGGAGGCCCCTTCAATTGGTGTTTTTAAGCAGATGCTGAAGACCCATCTTTTCTGCCAGGCTTTTGGGGATTAAGTCTTCTCCCCCCTACCCTCAGTTATTTATATTTTACATTTTATATTTAGACTTTTAAAAACACTGTTTTAAAGTTTTTACTACTGCACAAACATTATTTATGTATTTTGTATTTTTGTTTTTATTATGTACGGCCCCCAGAGCCTCCAGGATTGGGCACCTTAGAAATAAAATTGCCTTGCCTTGCCCATTCACAAAAGTTGTCCTAAGGATGAACCAAGCAACTACAGACCAGTGAGCCTCACCTCAATTCTGGGAAAACTCATGAAAACAATCCTAAAGGAGAGGCTGGTGGTCTTCTTAGAGAACAATGGTCTCCAGGATGGTCAGCAGCATGGGTTTGTCTCAGGTAGATCCTGCCAGACAAACCTGATTGAGTACTATGACTGGGTAACAAGGGAACTGGACAAAGGCCACATGGTGCATGTCTTCTATTTGGATTTCAGCATGGCCTTTGACTCTGTGCCACATGGGAGACTGGGAGGAAAGTTGGAATATATAGGGATAGGAACAAATGTGGTTAATTGGATCACCAATTGGCTGTGGGGAAAGCAGCAAAGGGTGGTGGTTGTGGGGAGCTCTTATCTCCGAAGTATCTGACGAGTGGGGTGCCACAGGGATCTGTGCTGGGACCAGTGCTGTTTGGAATATATATAGCTGCTATCTCCTATGGGGTCTGGAGTAAGATTAGTCTATTCATAGATGACACAAAGATGGGAGCAGTGGTAGATAACAGTGAAGGATGGCAGGGGCTGCAAGAGGACATGACCAAATTACAGGAGTGGTCAGATGCATGCCAACTGGGGTTTAATACCAAGAAGTGCAAGGTATTGCACTTGGGCTAATAACCAGTGAAGAAGATAATTTCTGGGGGGGGGGGGATACAGCTTTAATGCACAGAGGAGGAGAAGGATCTAGGGGTGCTTACAACAGGGAGTATGAACAACTCAGCACAGTGCAGAAAGGTGGCAGCAAAAGCCAACAAGATGCTGGGGTGTATAGAGGGGGGAATCTCCTCCAGAAACAGAGAGGTGATCCTGCCACTATGCAGGTCACTTATCAGGCTGCACCTGGAATACTATGTGCGGTACTGGTGCCTATCCCTGAAGAAGGACATCAGATTGTTGGAGGGCGTACAGTGGAGGGTGACAAAGATGATCCAAGGATTAGAGGGATACTTCTATGAGGAGAGGCTGTGAGAGCTGAACATGTATTCCAAGGAGGAGAGGAGGGATGGGGGACATGATAGAAACCTTAAAATACTTACAGTGAATCAACAAGACTAGTTCAGAAGGAATTTTCCAGATTAGAAGGGGAAGGGTCATAAGATGTCACCAGCTGAGACTGGGGCGGGGGGGATTCAGGAGGGAAGTCAGGAGACTTTTTTTCACAGAGAGGGTGGTGGATAAGTGAAATACTCTGCCTAAGGAGGTAGCATCCTGTAGCACAGTAGATGCTACAGGCTGCAGTAGCACAGTAGACGGTTTAAAGAGGGATTGGGATAGAGTGAGAGGGGGTTATTTATGAGCAGGGGAGGGGTGGGTAGGGCAGCTACAAACTGAGTGGCTAGCTGCACAATCAAGCAGACTCGATAGACTGAGAGGCCTGTTCTGCTGGCAGTTTTGTATATTTGTATGTCTTTCAGCCTCTCATCATATGACATCTGGTGCAGCCTGTGTATCATTTCTGTAGCCCTTCTTTGGGCTGCCTCCACTCTGTCTAAGTTCTTCCTGATATGTGGCCTCAAAAACTGGACACTGTGCTCCAGATGAGGTCCCACTAATGATCTGTATAGTGGTATAACACTTCCTTTTTAAGTTTGTCGAGCATGCAAGCGTGAACAAACTTGTTGATATGAGAGTTGCTAAACAGGTGTGTGAGGGGTGCCAGCCCAATGACCAGCAGTGCTTCAGGGGTCAGTCTGTGACCTGCAAATCAGCAGGCAGTGTCCTGATGACACTGTTTTGCTTAAGGGGCTGGTCTTGGCAAACATTTCAATGGACAGAACCGGCGCTGCACATGGCTCTATCCTTTGAAATGCGAGTCCTTCAGCTGCAGCAGCCCTTAGTGTTTCTCTCTCCTAGTTCAGCAATTGCCCTCTTTGCTGCAGCTCAGCACATCTTTCCTGTTGAAACAATTTCCCCCATCCCTACAGTCCCATAGCGTGTCTTTCCCAGTGAAACGATTTCCACTTTCCAACATCGGGATGCCCACATCCGAAGTCAGATGCGCCCCCCAGTCTATATCATTAAACGATAGCGGGTTGCCCAATCCCCCTGTTGGCAATGGTAGGTCCTGGCCCCCTGGCCCACAGACACACGCTGTTATGGCACACTGGGAGACCACCCCAGTGTGCCTAAATGTTTTAAAAAAAATCCTTGTAAAAACAAAAAGTGCAGCCAGTCTTTTTTTTAATTTTACCTGTAAAACACCTTTCACCCTCATCTCCCAGTCCCGCCTCCCCACCCGACCCTCCCTCTGTACACCCACCTCTCTGCACCCCCCACACATACTTATCCTCCAGAGGTCGGGATTCACAAGCTTCACTGGCCTGGGATAAGTCTGCACTCTTCAAAGCCGGACTAGGAACTGAGGAATTGGGCAAGCCTGTATAATGGGACTCAATGGGGGGTTTCAACTTAGGTTAATATCTCAGCCCTTTTGAAGAATTTTGGCCCTAAATTTTCAACATGGGGATCTTGGGACCCCACCTCATGAACATTTCAGTGTCATTTTCTTTCTCAGTCCCGTAAGGTGATTTTGCGGTCACTGCGTGGAATCATCTTTCAGGACTGATTACCGAAATGACAGTGCCACCATTCATGAGGTGGGGTACCAGAAAGCCTATGTTGCAAATTTGGTGGAAAAATTCCAAAAAATGCCTGTTTTACCAGTGTACATTGTGCAGTTTTTACGCACGCTCGTAACTTCGCTAACTTTTTATATTTTCACTCCAGATTTTCAATATTGTCATTTTTTCACATCTCCTTATAAAAAGTGTGGCTGTCATTTTTCACATCCTGCCCAAAATGTGTTTTCGCACATATGGCCCAGAATGGCACAGTCTGTGGGCGAAATCAGCTTTCGGGATGGAGTAACAAATCACTGTGCTATTGTTCATGAGGGGAGGTCCCTAAAAGGCCATGTTTAAAATCTGGTGAAAAAATTCCACAAAATGCCTGCGTTATGAGCGTGTGTTGCACAGTTTCTATGCACGCTCATATATTTGTCTATTTTTAATATTTTTACTCCAGGTTTTCAACCTTGCCATTTTTTCACACTTCCTTATGAACAGTATGGCTATACTTTTTTTTACATCCGCCTGAAATGTGTTTTCACACCTGTGGCGCAGAAGAACACGGTTGCTCTGCGAAATAACCTTTCAGCACAAGTGAACAAAATGACACTGGCATCCCTCATGAGGTGAGGCATCAAAAAGGCCATGTTGAAAATTTGGTGACACAGATCCAACAAATGGTCAAGTTACACCCGGTTGTTCGCAATTTTCTACGCACTCATGTAACTTTGGTCATTTGCAATATTTTCACTCCAAATTTTCAATATAGCCATTTTGTCACTCCTTCTCATGAACAGTACAGCTGTCATACAACTTTCTATTGCTTATTATCAACAAAACTCTTCCTGCACTACTTCGCTTCCTTATCTCTATGCACGACAAACTTTCAGCATCGATAAATGCTTGTTTCTGCTTGTGATGCTTCTCACTATGCACTCCAACATCTCGCTGACCCTTCTAACCACCTTCTTACATTTTCCAGCTACCTCTATGTCCTCAGATATAATTATTCCTAGATTCCTTCCTGTTTGGTGGCCGACAGTATCACCCCACCCCCGTGCGTACTGCTGTCTTGGGTTCCCATCACCTAAATGCGTAATTTTGCACTTCTTGGTATTGAATCTTTAATTACCATACATTTGGCCAAACCTCCAGCTTGCCCAGGTCCCTTCACTTTCTTTCCACTCCCCCTTCGAGTGTCTATCCTGTTGCAGATCTCTGTGTCATCTGCAAAGTGGCACACCTTCCCCTCCAGCCTGCCTGCAAATGTAGCATCAATATCTAGCACACAACACATGTGAGCATGGGGTTATGGCTCACATTCATCTGAAGAAGAACCCCCAGAAATTTACCAGGGACTCTGAAGTTTGAGCTGTGGACCCAAATTTTTTATTTAAAGAAAGTACCTGACACACAAACCAAAAGTCATACCTATAGCCCAGTGCATTGCAATATAATGCTAATCATTTTTTGAGTGACTCCACGGCACAGTAGACAACATAAATACAACCAATTCATTTTACATATTTTGCTACATCCTTTTATGCCAAGTGCTACACATTTTCACAGATGCTTAGCATATTCAGATATAAAACTGCTTATCAATTTTTTTGGATCATGTCATACCCTGTGGTACTCTGTACCCATCCTCCCTCAATATATGGTGTGGGTCAAGAGGGGATAAGATGAAACTGGATTACTATACTGTCACTTATTGGTTACTCCACTGGAGTCAGCGTCATTGTCCATGGAACTGATTCAGCAGATGAAGAAGAATTTGTAAGTTGTCTTTCAACAGCACTGTCCTGGATAACATAGGATGCTGTACAACCCAACAGGAAGATCCAGTGTTTCTCTCCATCAACTTGGCCTTTACACGTGATGAATCTTGGCAGCAGTACCACTCCAATGCAGTGGGTTTCATAATGCAGTTGCAACATTGACACCATTCCATATAGCCCAATCAAGTAGTAGTTAATGTCAGTGTGTCAACATCGCTATCACTGCCACTGTTGCTTGCACCACTGTTCTGTGTTGGTCTCTCATAATTTATTTATTTATTTAAACATTTCACCAGGAAAGACATACTGAGCAGAAAATGCTTGTTTCCAGATGCATCCAGGGGAGAGGGAAATGGGAATATACAGTAAGTACAGCAGCAAATGTTAAAACAGTGCATAACCTATTAATACCATTCAAAGCTAACTCCACCCTAACTGTCATTTCACTTGACAGCTCCCCTCTGCAGGATGTGCTATGTTTCAAACACCTAGGTGTCACCCTAGACCACTCCCTAACCTTTGATGCACACATTAAACTAACTGTCAGGCACATTAACCAGAAACTGAGTACTGGTTTCCATCTCAAGCATTGCCTGGCCCCTGAGGCATGACTTGCCATCACTCAGGGCACTCAACTCCCTTTGTTGGATTACTGCACACCCATATACTCCAATACCTCTTCACTCCTGCTCATCAGGCTCAACACTGCTTACAACAGTGTTTGTTGATTTGCACTGATGGCACCTCTCTCCATGCACCACTGCACCCTGTACCAATTCCAAGGCTGGCTGTCCCTGCCAGCCAGGCATAACTACACACTTGCGTGCATCACTGACAATGCTCTCAATAGCAGTATCCTATCCCCCCTACTCCTCCTTGATCCAAATTAAGACTTTGTCCTGCTGCCTCCAGCAGTCCTCTCTTCCACCACTGGTAGTCCCTCAGACCTCCACTTGCCTAGGTAGCAGTGCCTTGTCCATCACTGCCCCCAAACTGTGGAAAAATCTGCCAGACTCCCTACAATCCTTTGATGCTCACTGCCCAGACCCAGATCAGAGCATGGTTGCTGGAAGAAGCTATATGCAGTTGTGCAGTTGTTTGATCTCTGGGGTTCCTTTCCCCACTCTAACCCTGTGCCCTATGCTAACCTCGTAAAAAGGCACGCCTGTGCCCTTATTTTGGTGCACTTACTCTGTAGTGTCAGATTGTATTGGTTGTATCCTTTAAAATTAGTGTAATCCTGTACCTATTATGTTATCCTGTTTAGTGTCCTCTGTATTTCTTCCACTTGTACATTTCTACTGTACTCAGTGTATTCCATGTACTTGAACTGTATGTATTACTGTGCCATCTATATGGCCCGGGTCATGCCTGAAAATTGTCTCTGGGATTAGTGTACCTACCCAGTAAAGAAATAAATACATAAAAAAATAAATAATGGAAATAGAATACATCAAACAGGATGACAAAATAGATAACAATACATTGCAATAACCATTTAACAATAACAAGAAAAAGTGCTTGGAGACTATATGTAGACTATGTGTAACTTTTTATATCCTTGTCTGCTGATTTTGTACTGGTAAAGTTAAATGATTATTCTATCCTTGTCTGCTGATTTTGCACTAATAAAGTTAAATGATTGTCCTAATATGCGATACTACAGTCTATTTGTCCGTTTGGCTTTGCATTTGTAAAGTTATATGTTTGTTTTCTATGGGAAATGTATAGACTTTTATAAACAGGATTGTCTTGAAAATAGGCCCCCCCGGGAACTAATGATGGCGTCTATGCATGAAAGGGCAGGAAGTATGCACTGGAGGCACGTATCACACTTGCATAGCTCCACACCTGTGGACAGCTGTGCATTGGTTGGTATTCACCATTGGCTGCCACCTGTCTGGGGACCTACCTCCAAATCACACAGGACTTCACAGGGTGGCCAGGGGTGTGGATGCTGACCCAGGATGGCATTCAATTGGATGCCTGCCTGGGTCCCTGAGTGGATCCCTTGCATGGTAGAGCCCAGATCTGAGTACATGAATAGCCCCACAGGCACCTGGCTCCATGTAGCAATGCCCCTGTGGCCAGCAGTGACCACCCAATGCACACATGTCCCCCTACCCGATGGCCGCTTTTTCCACCCCCACACATCCGCTCCATCTCTGTGTGGGTGATTGGACCCCTGACAGGGTGGTGCCCCAACCCTGAAATGCCAAAGCAACCCCCACCCTGGCTATTGGCACCCCAGTCTCCCTGTGCACAATTGACAGACCCCCTGAACCAACACACATATGCCGTACCACTACAGTGCGTTACACACACCCAAACAACGGCAATGGGCTGCCTGTGCCCCATGTGAACCAACTAGACACACACTCCTCAACATGTGGCAGCCAATTCCCCATGCAATACAAGCCCCCAATACACATAGACACCATGCCTGACCCCCTGACCCCCAGCCTGGCACCCCTGTTGTACAATTGGTGGCCATTGTCCACCCCCCCAGTGGCACCAACCCCTCCTTTTCCCCATACCATCCTAACAGTGCCAAAGCTCTGGGCAACCAGTGGCACAGCCCTACTCACACCACTGCAGCCACCAGATGCCCGACTGAAGCTGGGGGTATGCTGCCTGTATATATAGGCAGCTTGCCCCCAGCTTCAATTGGGTAGCAGGCAGCCAAAGAGGTGTGAGTAGGGCTGTTCCACTGGCCATCCAGAGCTGTGGCACCAGCAGGAAGGTACATGGGACAGGAGATAGGGGTCAGTGCCAAGGGGGGTGCCAACCATCACTGCAGGGGTGGGAGTCTGTGAACAGGTGTAGGGGAGATGGCAAGTCCTGCCATATGTGCCAGGCACAGTGTTGCACTATGTGCAGGGCAGGGGGTGGGATGGTGCCATTACCATCACCGGGATGGGGCAGCAGTAGGTGTTGGCGGATGCCATATAGGTATCCAGGGTCAGAGCACCACTATGAGCTGGGTGTGCATGAGGTATTCAACCCCAGGGTGTGCATCACCTGTGTGTGTTGGGGAGGGTGCCAAATGCCTCCAGGAGCCTAGATATGTGCTGCTGGGCTATGCACGTGGTTTGGTGTGTAGGTCATTTATGGCAGGGTTCTCCCTTGCATAATGGGTGCCCCACTATGCCCCCCCCCCTGCATAGCACTACTCGCCTTGGAGACTTGGGCATAATGCTGACACACCTCTGACATGTCCCTGCCCACCCCCGATGCATTGCTGTCCATGCAGTTGGGGGTTCAGGTGTGTAGGAGTTGAGCACCCATGTTTGAGCATCCTGCATGTGGGGCTCAATGAGTGTGAGATGGCTATGTGCCACAGCCACTCTGCCCATTTGCATAGGTCCAGATGTTTATAAGACTTTTTCCTGTATAAAAAAAAGAATTTTACTACTACATAAAACAAACAGTAGCAATCAGTTGCATGAGTAATATAGGATAAATGTTAACCTACAAGCGAGTGCAGAGTCTAGAAATTAAATACATCTGCAAGAAAGGAGAAAGATCCTTGAGGAGGGAGTTAAGGATCAGTCGGGAAGCAGCATGATGGATGGAAGGTGGGAGGGGGTTCCAAATTTATGGGAAATGGTGTGAAAATGCAGCCTGGACAACCGAGATAGCCCTGGATGGGATGGTTACGGTGTGGTGGTCATGGTTTCTAAGTGAGAGAGAAGGGGGTTTGAGGGAAATAGAAAAGGAGACCTAGGGAGAGAGAGAGTGAAACCAGAATTTGTCAAGAAAGTTGGCATAGTGGATGTGGCACCTGTCAGCTAGGAAAGGAAGTGAGAGAGACTGGTAAAAGGTGCAGTGATGGGTATGGGGAGGACATTCAAGAGCAAAATGGCAGAAAGAGTGGAAAAGAGAGTCCAGCCTGGTTAGGGACGATTTGGGACTGACACTGTAGACTACAACACCATAGTCAAAAATAGGTAGGATCATTTTCTGGACCAGTGCACTGCAAGCCAGTAGAGGAATACAGCCATGATTTCTATATAGGACACCCAGTTTGGGGTTCAGCTTTTTGTGGATTGTGTAAATGTGTCCAGAAAAGGAGAGGTTCTGGTCAAGCCAGACCCCAATGTACCTGATAGAGGAGTTGACCTCAAGTAATGTCTCATCTAGGGTGTGGAAAAAAGAGAGTAAAGCTGAGAGTGTCTCTGTTTCATGCCAAAGGTAATTTAGACTGTCTTCTTGACATCCAAAAAATAACTGGTGTTAGCAAAACCAGAGCTGAACCTTGTCAAAGTCATGCTGACATTTTGATGGTACAATGGAGGGGGGGGAGGCAGATTCATACAGGACAGTATCATCCACATACATGTGGATGGACATGAGAGGGCAGGTAGTGGGAAGGTTGTTTAGGAAAACATAGAATAGTAGTGGGCTCAACATGGAAACCTGAGGAAAACCAGTGTTAATGGCAAGGGGAGGGGATTTTGCATCACTAATCCAAACAAATCATGTTCTACCCACTAGATAAGAATGAAACCAACTGGGAGTTGCATTTGAGAGCCCCAAGAGCAGTGAGTTTGGCAAGCAGAAGGGGGTGGGAGACTGTATTGAATGCCTTGGTTAGGTCAATAAAAATAGGAGTGGTGGTGAGGCTCTGGTCTATACCAGTGAGTATGGAAACAGAGAGCCTCAGGAGGAAGGAGGTGGTGGAATGGTGTTTGGAGAAACCAGACTGGTAATGCATGAAGAAAGAAGAGGAATCAAGGTAGGAGAAAAGTTGGGATAGTACCAGGCATTTCTGTAGTTTGGCAAGAATGGAAAGCAAAGAGATATGCCAGTAGTTTCCAGGTGAAGATTGATCACCTCCTTTAGAGAGGGGGATAACAGTGGAATGTTTCCAGAGAGATGGGACAGATGCAAGAGTAAAAGAGATTTAGTAAAGAAGCAAGGGGAGTAGTAATAGCAGGAGCAGAGAGAGATAAAGGATTCTAGAGTTGAGAGCAGAGGGGCACTTACCCTTAGTGGGGTTTATGGCAAGAAGAGCATTTACAGAATTGGATGCAGATAAGGGATAGAGAAAGAGAAGGATGGGGCAGAATCCGAATGAGAGGGATCGGGGGGGGGGATAAAGCTGAGAATGAAGGGAGAGTGGAAAGAAGTGAGGAGGCACAGGAGGTAAAGAATGTGTTAAACTCTATGGCCACAAGGAGGGGATCAGCTAGGAAGATATCTCCCACTTTAAGAACAGGTGGTGGGGGATCGGAAGCAGGACTGAACAAGGAGTGAACCACCTTTCAGAATTTTGATGGGTGGTTGATGTTAGAACTGAATGTGGCAGAGAAGTATTTAGCTTTCGCCAGTATAATTGCCATAGTGAAAGCATTTCTGAGCGTGCATTACTTCTGAAGGGTTATTAAGGAGCCAGTTTGATTGTGCAACTTCCAGGCCTTATCCCTGGCATGTAGACATACCAACAGCTCAGCTGAGATCCAAGGGAGGTGTGAGCCATGCACACCATTGTGTCTTATGGGGCATAGTGATCCCAGCTAGTGAGTAACTTGGAACTTGAAATATTCCAGGGTGGAGTCACTCAAGGAAGCCAGGGAGATCAGGGACAAATCAGTGTTAGACAGGTCATTTAGAACAGGGACCAGATCCAAGGATTTATATGAGCGGATCAGTAAGATTTTCAGTGAGGCTTCTGGATGACAGATTTTGCAAAAAGTGTATACCAGGTGGTGGATGCTTAGGGCATCAGGTAATATACCAGCTACAATAATGCAATGTGGGTACCCATTCAATTAAGGAATGATTTAGGGATTTGGAGTTTAGTCAGGTGGGTTCCCTTATTAACTGGGTTAGGTTAAGCGATGCTATTTCATTCTGAGTTTTATTTTGAGTGGGCAAGAGCCAGTTCACGTTAAAGTCACCCAGTATATACAGTTCACCTGAAGAGAAGTAAGACTGGAGGGTAGTCAGTAGAGTTGTGATAGAGGAAGGAGAAGGATCTGGGCAGCAGTATGTCACAGCTACAACAAGCATTTGTCAATACCGAATGTTTTCTTGCTGGTATTGACATTGGTAGTGCAGGAGTTAGAGATGCACAATAGGAATGGCAACGTTGGTGGGCCTTTCTAGCCCAAAAATGGGGTATGCCATTGCTTCAGTTTGTCTCTTACCCGATGATTATGTATGGAGCATTCCCCCCTCAATGGTCTCTGTGGAACACTGATACTTTAAATCTTATTTTTGTTGTAATCAAATGGCATATTTGGATGGCAAGATGCCAGTTCACCCTGCAGCAGAAAATTTGTACATATATAGAAATTGAACAAAAGATTGTTCGGATTGAAAACTGTTTATGCACGTGAACTTGTATCTCATTCCAGGCCTGGTCTGTTCGCCCTTTGGAAAGCCCTACCTTGTATTACAGACTCGGATGCACCGGTGACTTGAAGGACTTTTGTTCTCTCAGTATCATTTCCTTAGTTTTCTTGCTTTGTTTTCTCCCATACCTTTTGATATGAACACTGTTGTATACTGTCTTGATTTTACCTGGTATGTTCTTCTTGTGTTTTCTTTATTGTATATTGCCTGATTTCTTGTTTCAATAAAACTTTCCCCTACTCTTTTTCGATAAGTGCCATGGGGTCTTTAACATCCACTTGAACTACCACAAATCCAGGCAGATGGGACCTCGGTTTAACGTCTCATCTGAAAGATGGCACCTCAGAAGTTCAGCACCCCTCTCATGCTGCACTGCAGTGTCAGTACTGAGATATTAACAGCTATAGTAAACAACTATAAAAAGCTCAGAAGGAACCCGACCTTGCAATTTAGGAAGGAACTATGTGGGTTATTGGACAGGGCTGTACAGAATGGGAGCATTAGTAACAACAAATTCAGCTATTTGTATTGTGCATTTACAGTCATTCCCATGCTGTACTGCCTGCCGCGAGTACACAAAAATTTGTCTGAACCACCGGGCAGACCAGTTGTTTCTGGTATTGGTTCTGTGACAGAACATTTGTATGAATTCCCTGATTTGTTTCTCCCAGACAGTATGACATTTATGCCTTCTTACCTTAAAGATACTGGAAACACCATCAAAAAATGTGGGGGTATTACATGGGAATCTAGATTCATGTAGATTTGTATAGATATAGAAGCATTGTACACCTCGATTCGACACTGATGGTGTCAAATCAGCTAAATACTTTATAGAAAGGGTTCAAGAGGTAACAGGGCACCTGTAGCATTTCTAGTTGAGTCACTAGAATTTGTATTTTTAATTGAACAACAAACATTATGCCCAGATATGCGGTACAGCTATGGGGCCTCCATGGCTCCTTCATATGCTAACCTGTTTATGGGGTTGTGGGAACAAGAGTAAATGGATCCACATCTTGGTTAAACAGATAATCAGTATGCCGTTAAATGGGGATGATATATAGATGACTGCTTATGTATCTGTGGGGAGCAGAAAAGGCCCAATAATTCCTTAAATGGCTCAATGACAACACGTTGAACCTCAGATTCACATTAGAAATGCATCAAGTGTCCATAGATTTCTTAGTTATAACTTTAAGTGGAGAAATAAGTACTAAGGGCTTCAGAAAAAAACTTTTCTACAGACTCACTTTTGAGAAATGATAGTACCCATCCATTTAAACTCAACAAATCCATTCCTTTTGGGCAGTTAATAAGAATTAGGAAGAAATGCACTGATAATAAAAAATTCCATGCTCAAGCTGAAGAGCTGCTGAAGAGGTTCAAAGAAAGGGGTTCTACAATGGCAAAACTGAATGAAGCCATGGGAAGAGTCCAAAGTAAAACTAAGGCAGAGTTATTGGTAGGTGAAAAGAAATACAAGTGTATAGTTGCTGAAAAACAGATTACATATTCTTTAGAAGTTAATGCAGCTTCCGGTGAGATTGGAAATACAGTATGGAAGTGTTGAGACATGTTGAAAGTGGATCCAAACCTGAAAGAAATATTATCAAACACCCTAGGGTCACTTTTAGGAGAACTGCAAATCTACATGATAAATTAGTCCACCGCCAGAGAAAGGGAGAGAGAGAGGCTTGATCCTGACTTGGAGGAGCCAAGAAGTAAAGGCGGGCAGAGTAGGAGGAGGAGGAGGAGGAACCACTTCATCAGGCAGAAATTGGTTCCAGCAGCACTCTATATAAAGAAGACTAGCTCCGGATGTGGGTGGGGTGGAGGTGGGAGGAGGGAGGTGGGATTTGTATAAATAGTGATGCATGAGGCACAGTGCCACAAGCTTGCAGAGCTGGGCTGAAGTATACCTGCTGTTTGAAGTGCAGGCTCCGTGGAGCAGATTGCTGCTCTGCTGTTGCTCTGTTTTGCTGGATGAGGAAGGGCAGAATCGGAGCCATTGGAGGTGAAAAGCCTGTAAGGTAACAAACAGATGATTAAATGGCCACTAGGGTCTAGAAAAGATTGGGTGGGAAACAAGGATGGCCAGACTAGAAGAAAGGGGGAGGGGGTGGGAGTGAGTGAAAGACAAGGGACACACACTAAAACAAATATGTCTGACCTAACATTACAACACACTACTCCTGAGTCAAACAGCAACATTAATAATATGTTTTCTGGCACAGTCACTGCATAATATGGAGCTAAAACTACACCTTAAATCAGCAGTCAGCACACAAGTTAAGGGACTGGAGGATCATACATCGGTTCAAAAGGATATTGCACAATATGGTTACCACGTGCCATGATACCAATGTGACCTGAAGTGCAAAACAAAAAGGTCACTGACATGCAACAATGAAAGACACATGACTGGGCAGTATATGTGTTTATGCAAAGTGAACTTACCACCTTCTACAACATTTCTAAAAGGTGAAGCATGCCTCGTCCCACTTTAGGAAGCTTCAGCCACTGTTCAATAACAACACAGTCTCTGATCCTCACCTTCACAAGCACAGCAGTGGTGACATGAGAAACATACCAGGATGGCAATGTCGTCTTCAATATGGGTATAAATATTGACATGGATGATGATACTTTCATGCAGTTTAGGAGCGCAGTGGAGACACAGGTACATGCAATCACAGGATCCTTGGGAAAATTTAAATATGGATTGGGAAGACAGACAATGCACACTTGGCTCATGCAGGATGACCAAGTTTTTTCAACCTTTTTTTAACCCTCACATGGAACAGCAGCACAGCAACTACCCCCCCCCCCACAACAACAGCACAGGACCAGTGCTCCCCCTACTTCTAACACCTGTTGCTTTGTCATCAAAAGATGGTTCAGCTGTTCTGAAGAACGGTATCAGTGATGGGAAAAATAGAACAGGGCACCAATGTAGTAATAGTATTGGCATAAATATTGACATTTGTCATGCAGTATTCATTCAGCAACGGTTCATACAGTGGTGATCCCCACGATGGCAATCATATGCTACATGAAAACAAAACATAGAACATGACCGCGTGCAAGACATGGTCAATTTGCACTATATATTGGGCTAGTAAAACAGTGTTAAGATTAACCCCAAGAGATGAACTATCCCTCCCCAACCCCAGCAGCAATGGAGCTGAGCTACAACTACCACCCAGCACAGGGGTTGCACCCCCCCCCCCAGCAGAACCGGAACCAAGCTCCCCCTACCTATCATGGCACAGGAGCTGAGCTTATCTATCCACAAGCAGAGGAATTGATAACACCACCCCAGCAAAGAAGATGAGCTTATTGTGACCCACAGCACTCAGGAGCTGTAGTTGCACTCATCCACCAGCAGTACAGGACTTGAGCTGCCTCACTCCCACCACTGTACATGAGCTGTGCTACCCCTCCTCAACCCCCTAATCAAAAACAACTCATCCTCCCGCACAACAAAGGTGCTGAACTCCCTCTTTCCCCATACAGCAGAGAAGATGAGCTCACACTACATATTATATCCAAGCAGCAATGGAGCTGAGCTTCCTCTCTAACCAAGCAGTGCTCCCACTCCAGCCAAGCACAGGAGATCATCTCCCCCATCAGCACAAGAGTTGAGCTCCCCTACCCACCACTGACATTTTAAGACTACTTCAACTTTCTCTCAACTCCCTGCATCCATTCATTTTGAATCCCCCTTTTGCTGACAATGAAAGAAACACAGAAAACTGCTAGCAGAAAAGGGCATATCCACAGTCTGTTCTATGAGATGGTACATGTCCTTTATGGCTTCATGACCATCCTAGCAACATCCCCACCCTGACATACTTAGCTCCCTTGATTTGCCCTTCAAGTCAATACCACCTCCTCTTAAATCTACCCACCATTATAGTACTGGCCAGTGCTGTAGGCAGTTTATTTCACCATTCCACCATTCACGTCATAAAAACTTGAGTCCAAATGTTTCGTAACTCCACTCCCACCCCAGTCTCTAATAAGAACATCAGTTCAGTCCCCCTAGTCTCTGCCCACAGTCCTCCATTGCTGCTTCTGTACCACATTGGTCACCTTCCATTGCACTTACTCCTCCATGGTTATGCCCTTCCTTAGGAGATGGTTCTGAAACTACACACCTCCATGTGCGGTTTAACCAGGGTTCTGTACAGGAGTAAGATAGACAGATAGATAGAAACTTTATTTGTATACAGTAGCACCTTTTCCTGAAGGCTCATAGCATTGTACAGCATTTAAAAACAGACATCTTTAATAAATTGCACAACCAAAAATTTACAACCCCACCCTGCAGAGTATAAACAATATTTTATAATCTATCTACGGTATTAAACTTAGAAACATGACAGTTGGTATAATACAGAGCTTCTAGCAATAATACACTATCCACATTATAGACTTGGTTAAATAAAAAAGGTTTTAACCCTTTTTTGAAGGTTTCCATTGAGGATGCATCCCTTAAATAAACTGGTAGTAACTTCCACAGGACTAGTGCGACCATGGAGAAAGCACAGTCACCAGATTGCAGCAACCTAGTCCTGGGAACCACTGGAATGTAACCCTCAATGCAACAGAGAGCGCAAGCTGGGTGGTGAGGAACCAGGTGGTCTTGCAGATAGTCTGATAAACCGACCTTAAAGGCAATCCTCCACCTAATTGGTAGCCAGTGTAGTCCATGGAGAACTGGCATGACATGTCAAATCTCCAAACCCCAGACAACAGCCTGGCTGCCACATTCTGCACCAGCTGCAAATGGCAGAAATTGCCTCCAGAAAGCCCAAGGTACAGAGCATTGCAGAAATCTAACCTAGACATGATGAAGACATGCACTAGAGTGCCCAGGTCATCAGCTGGTATCAGGGTCTGGATACAGGCAATGTTCCTAAGATGATAAAAAGCACTTTGCACAATGGCTGACACCTGAGCATCAAGTGTCAGACTGTCATAAAAGGCCACACCCAGATCCCTGACCTGAGTAGAGGGGGGTCAAGGGAACACCTCCCAGTATCAAACCAGGGTCATTCCCCAACCTTCCCCCATCTTGTCAATGTCCAGGATCCACTACCAGTACCTCTGTCTTGCCTGGGTTGAGTTGTAGCCAGTTTTGAGCCATCCAGTTCAGGATCTTGTCTAGGCAGGTGTTAAACACTGAGGCTGCCATCTGGTTTCCAGGTGCACAGGATGAGTTTAGCTGGATATAATTGGAGTAGTAATGAAAACCCAGCCCATACTGCCTGATAATGTCTCCTAATGGCAGTATATACACCCTTGAACAACAGAGGCAAATGAACTGACCCTTGCAGAATTCCACAGGGTAGGGGCACTGGGCTAGATGAGGATAACCTCGTCATCACCCTTTGCACCCTACCTATGAGGTAGGACCTAAACCAGCTGATGACTTTGCCAGTCAGTCTACACCAGTTCTACAGTCTGTCCAATAACACCTCATGGTCCACAATGTGAAGCTCCGCAGAGAGATCTAGGAGAAGAGGGATGGTATGCTCTCCCCTATCTCTCACTATCAGGAGATTGTTCAGCACCTTCACCAGGGCAGTCTCCACGCTGTGTCCAGGTACAAATCCAGACTGAAAATGCTGAAAAGTAGTGGAGGAGGTGAGGTGAGGCAAGTCTTAAGTTGGATAGCCACCACTTTTTCTAAAACATTCCCTAAAAATGGGAGTTTTGAAACTGGTCTGTAGTTGGTGAGACACTCTGGCTCCATTGAAGGTTTCTTCAAAAGGGGTCTAAACAAGCCTCTGTCAAGGCCATAGGAAATATTCCACTCCCCAATGAATAATGGTAATCTCAACAACCACAGGTCCAATCAGGCCAATGCAACCAACTAGGAGTCGAGTTGGGCCTGGGTCTAGATCACAACATGTTGGTCGCAGACTCTTGACTACCTCATCCACCCCAACTGGATCAAACTCACCCCACACAAGGGGGATGCCCCGGCACTATCCCAGTCTCATCCTGCAAGCTCTTTGGGCAGCACTGGAGAAGATCTCAGCCCTGATAGAAGTCACTTTGTCAGCAAAGAACAGAGAAAGCTCTTCGCACCTCGTGCTTGATCTTGCTCCTCCCACATGGAGACAGGCTGAATGTAGCAACATGTCCAGCATTCAGAAGAGCTGAGCTGATCTGTTACTGGCTGCAGCAATATCTCTTGACAGAAAATCCACTTTCTTCCTGGAGATTGCCCTTTGATAGCCACCATAATGTGACTTCAAAGCCAATTTGTCCTCCATTAGCTCAGACCTCCTTCAGTGCTGCTCCAACCTCCGGCACTTAATCTTTAACTCCCTGAGTTCTCCATCAAATAAGGGGGGGCCAACAATGCATAGATAAGGGCTGGACTTGTATGGATGTTATAGAGTCAAAGGCTGCAGTAGCAGCCCTATTATAGACTGCCACTGACTCCTCCTCACTCCTCACACACACAGTTTCCACACTTAATAGGTCCATCTCCATCTGTAGTCCTGTTGGGGACACTCCCCACAAAGGACAATACTGGACCATCTCCACAGAGGATGGACCCTCAGGGGGGCCCCAAATGTGAACCTCATAGTGCTATGATCTGACCATACAACTGGATAAATCATGGGGTCATCGATCCCAAGACCCAGTGTGAACAACAGGTCCAGTGTGTGTGGCTGTGCAAGTGGGTCACTCAGATAACCTCCTGTGACATGCTCAGAGCTTCCATACTCTGCAGGAAATCACAACCAAATGAGAAGAGTCTGCCGTTGACCCAGGCATTGAAAACCCCCAGAACCAACCATCTGGGAGATTCCAACATCAGGCCAATGACAAAGTCTCAGAACTCCTGCAGGAATTCCCTCTCCTAGCTTGGAGGTCAGTAAATTAGAAGTATTTTGTAGCCTGGGCCAGGTCCCCCCACATGGCAACACTCTCAGATGACCTGGTAGTGTCCACTGGTAGCACCATGAGGCCCAGGCTGATTTTAAAACAAATGGCCACTCTCCCGCCTCTGCAATCCTTCCTTGGGGTGTGTATCATGGAGTAGGAGTACCCAGTCGGAACTAGTGCCTTCAAAATGGAGGGCAGCATTTTCATCCAGCCAGGTCTCCATGACTCAAGCCAGGTCTACCAAGGAAACAAATCTGCTATTATGGCAGTCTTGTTCCACATCAACCTTCTTGACTAGCAATCACCTGCCCACTATCTTGTGTGGACCCCTTGGGTATGGGGGAACCAGACAGGGAGTACCCCTCTCTAGAAACCATTTCACCCCAGGGCACCCCTGGACCTCACCCCTCAAATCGCAGACTCTTCAGCACTAACTCACACAGCCCCCTGCCTTGACCTCCCTCCCTCCACAAGCAATCCCCAAGGCCCTACATTTCGCATATGTCTCAGCTGTTAAAGAGGGGAGCTTGAAAGGCAGAAGGTCATACAGATGGGCCTCTGAGTAACTGCGCCTTATGGGCTTATGCCCCTAACACATTCTAACTGTTGATATTGGCCTTCAATAACCAAAATTTCTATGTATAATAAGAACAGTAACATTCTGGTCCCTCCCTCTGCTGGACTAGTAATTGGGGTACAAGGCATTATTAAAAAAAATCCTTTTCATTCATTCCAGTACTGCTGGAAAACAAGCAGGTCAGTGACAACTATGGTTAACTCAATACACATGGCTCACCCTTGTAGTTTCTTAAAGAATCCACAATACACAGATCCACAAAATGTTTGGTTAACTTGAGAAATAATATGAATACAGCTTGTGTTGCTTCTATGAAGTCCAGTGCCACCTGGGGCATGGTTGTAGCCAGGCTTCTGGGACTAGGGGCCCAAATGTTTTGTTTGGGCCCCTAACCTTGTGCTTTACACTCTCCATCCTAGTACTGGGGCCATGAACCTTGTCCATACTCCTGACTCTGCCCCGGTGCACAGCTCTCCTTTTTTCAATCAATGAACATCCTTTCTGGACCATGGTGGATACTTGCACAACTTGCCGATCCATTGCTAGCATGAGCTATTGTTCAGGGCCTGGGCCCCAAATCAAAGGCCAGGGGTCTCTTAGCTTCCTTGGCCCCCAGAAGCTGTAGAACATTTGGTGTTCTCTTGTGCAAAATAACCCATTTCTGCTACTTTTGCCTGTTTCATTTTCCCCACTCCTGTAGTGCATAACTTGGGAGATGTTTGTTCTTTTTTGACAAAAAAAAGGCACAAGGGGAGAAGAGCACCTGCAACCAAAAACTCCACTCAGGAAGTGGTTTGCAAAAAGTTTTCTTACCCTTTGCTTAGTACAAAATCTCAATGCATAAAACATCCTCAACTAGGTATGTGGACCAAACCCATGCCCAAGTGATGTCACGGTTACACCACCACTCACTAAAGTTTCGCTAAGGCTCCCCAAGCATATCCAGAGTTACTCCTTCCAATACATGGTGCCCTTTATATACTCCAAAATATGCAAATGAGCCATTATTAATCTATATGCATAATAGTGCTACAAAATAAAAACAACATTCGAATAAAAAACTTGGTGTCTGAATGGTCAATGCAAAATAGATGCCCATATTGTAGTTAGGAACCTGTACAAAACATTAAAGTAAATAGATTTGTTGTATTAAAATACTAGAGCCTCATTATATTATGGCTTATACAGATCAGTAGTGGGGGATTTGTAACCCTACATCACCACCTGAATTTTAAAAAGGGCCAGTGTAAACAATTGGCAAATAAATATAACCAATTTTAAATCCCGAGGCTTAAAATGTGGAAACAAATTCAATAGTGCATTTCTTCTCATTCAATAATACTAATAAAGCCTCTGTACCTGGTAAACCTCACTATAAGAGGCTGTTTATTAAGGGTATAGCATAAAGACAACATAAGTACAGTATATAGATAAACCTGCCCCTTTATGTCAATGAAAATATCAAAGCTACAGAAATTCAGAACACACATAAGGAGCCAAAAGAACTGTGGGTCACCCTGGAAACAGGAAATGGGACAGCCATACAAAATGGGGTCATCTACATTCCTCCAGTCCAGGGGGGAGGACATAGACACATTACTGTAAGAAGATATACAAAACATGACAGCTAAAGGGGAGGTTCTGATAATGGGAGACTTCAACATGCCAGATACAGATTGGTCAATATCAGCAGGAAAATGTGCCAGAACTAGACACGTGGTGGATTCCATGCAGGGGGAGGGCCTCATACAACTGGTACAACAACCCACAAGAGACAGGGCTATCCTAGCTCTAGTACTGACTAACAGGAAAAGGATCACAGATCTCCAGGTAGAAGATCACATGGTATGGTTCAATTTGGCCACTAGAACTAAATCATCCCATTCCAAGGCAAAATTATAGGACTTCAGAGGAGCTGACTTTGATCAGATGGCCAACAGAATTAAGCTATCCCTGGCAAGAAGAAATAAAGGGGGTACAGGCAAAGTGGGCAAGCATTAAGGATGCTATACTTGAAGCAACATCCCATTGTGTTAGGGAGAAAAGTGAGAGCAAAGAAGGAGGAAACCACTTTGGTTCTCAAAAACAGTATCTGAAAAGATCAGAGCCAAAAGGCTGGCCTTCAGGAAATATAAGGGAATGCAGTAGGTTGAAGATAGGGAGGCATACCAAACTTCCAACTAAAAGTTTATTTATTTTTCAAGAAAAAACAGAATTTTGCATATAAAATGACACAGAAGCAAATAAGTGTATTGCAAAGGTTGAGGATAAAATCATCAATTAGATTTACAACAATTGGCTATCTAACAGTGTCAATTACATATATCAAGATAAAAAAACCACATATCATTAAACATATCTACTCGATCCAGAGCAATGTAACTGATTCTCTCATTATTTACCCAACTGGCTAGGGAATACAACCATTGATTAAGTGTAGGAATTGTTGGATTTTTCCAGTTTTTTAACAGGAACCTTTTAAAAGCCAGAAGCACTGAGCAAAACCAAAGCTTTTTATGTTTTTGAATAACATTGAATATCTGCTGTATCCCCCAAGATGAGGGGAAAATGGAATGAAAGTTCCCAGGAATGTTGGCAAATTATGTGAATTTGTTTTCACATTTTCAGCACTCCTTTGCAATGCCAAAGTAAATCACCCAGGCCTGCCTTTGCTTCTCTACACCTCCAACATAAATCATCTGGTACTAGACCCAACTTATATAATTGTTTAGGAGAATAATAAAAATAGTGTAACATTTTAAATTGAATGATTCTCCCTTGTATTTCCCTACAGGATTTGATTGCATTACCCCAGAGACATTCCCATGTTGCATCAGAAATTTTCAAATGAAAATCATTTTCCCATTTTATTTTGGCTGAAGTTGTTAAAGAAGGAGCTGGCTCATTTAATACTTTTTAAATCAGACTAAAAGCCTTAGGTAAAAAAGCAACTTTAAAGAAATTCTCCCATGCTGTAAAAGTTTTAAGAGAATAATCTGTTTCTAGGAATTTCATTTTTAAATAATGTCTCAGTTGTAAATAAAAACCAAAATTGGTTTTGTTTAAGTGAAATTTAAGTCTTAAATCTTCAAAGGAGCATAACCTGCTATCACTATCTAACAAATCTCCAATATTTCTTATGCCTTTAACCATCCAATCCTTATGAAAAAGAGCCTTGCCATTTGAAGATATATTTTGCCATAGGAGCATGAATTTTAATGGCACATACTCCATTTTCTTTAGTTGGTTAAATTTCCGATATACCCTTGTTGATATTTGGAGAGTGGGGTGTTTGTTACAGTTGAAAGGTGTCTTTTTAAAAAAATATATCAGTTAAAGCCATAGGGGAGATTAAATTGTTTTCTATTCTAAGCCATAGTGGAGTATTATTTTTATTAATGGAGGCAAACCATAAAGTGGTTTGTTTGAGTTTGAAAGCCCAGAAATAACCTTGCCACCAAGGGAGAGCAAAACCACTTCTTATTGCTGGGGCTCTTAGCTTATTCTTAGCTAAACAAGGGGGGTTTCCTTCCCAAAGAAAATTAGAAATTACCCTATCTATTCTGGTGAACCAATCAGGTGGGATATTAGCAAGGAAGTTATTCATGAAATAGAAGAATATTGGGGCTATAATCAGGTTAATGGCATTAATCTTCCCCAAAAGAGACAAATGTAACTATTTATCTAAAGTCTCCTTCCGGTCATTAATTAATTTGGATAGATTTTGATGGAGAATTTTATCTATTGAGTTAAAAAGTTTTACACCTAAGTATGATGACCCTTTGGAAGGCCAGGATATTTTCAAATTCTTTTTCAGATTTTCTATTTCCAAAGAAGAACCATTATTTAGCTGCATGCATTCAGATTAGCTCCAATTAACAAAAAGTCCAGAAAAATTTTCAAAACTATCTAATATTTCTTTGATATAGTTTATGGAAGATGTGGGGTGTGTCACAGTCAGCAAAATATCGTCAGCAAATGCAAATATTTTGTTATTGTAATTTCAAATTTTAATTCCTAAAACCTTATCAGATAATAAAATACTCCTAATCAGAGGGTCAATAGCCAGAATAAATAGAAGAGGGGACAAAGGGCAACCCTGCCTAGATCCTCTGAATAGGGGAATAGGGGGTGATTTAACTCCATTGGAAATTACACAGGCTCTTGGCCTACTATATAATGTTTGAATCCATCTTAGCATGCCAGAACCAAATCCATCATACTTCAGAACCTTATATAAATAATCCCATTCTAGATGATCAAAGGCCTTACCAATGTCTAGGGAAATTGCTAATGAAGCCAATCCACCAACCCTTAAAAATGTTGATGCCCAGAGTACTGAAAATAGTCTAAAATTATCTGGAGCTTGTCTACCCTTCATGAATCCTACCTGTTCTTCACCTATAGGTTTATGTAGAACTTTAGATATTCTATTAGCTAATATCTTGGCTAAGATCTTGTAATCAAAGTTAAGTAATGAAATCGGTCTATAATTCCTACATTCCGTTTCATCTTTGTCTTTTTTATGTAGTAAACAAATGTAGGTCTCGCTCATCGAATCAGGGATGGTACCTTCAGTTAAGGAGTCCTGAAAAACCTCTAATATATGAAGAGCCACAGACATGCCCAGATGTTTATAAAATTCACTAGGTAACCCATCAGGTCCAGGCATTTTCCCTTTTGGTGCTCCTGCAATTACCTCCGAAATCTCTACTAATGATATTGGTTTGTCCAATGCAATTCTATTAGTATCTTTTATTTTAGGTAGGTTGACTTTGTTTAGGAAGTCAGCAGTCTTAGCTTCATCCAGTATATTTTGTGATTTGTATAGATCAGTGTAAAAATCCCCAAAACATGTATTAATTTCTTTCAAATCATAAGTTAACACAACTTTTTTGTCTCTAATACCATGAATTGTATTCTGATTCTGCTTCTTTTTAATCCTGTAGGCCAATAATTTCCCTGCCTTCTCTCCAGACTCCCAGAATCTCTGTTTGGTATTCAAATTTACATCTTACTAATTTCATATTTTAAACCCAAAATTCTATATAGCTCATCTTTTATTTTCATGGGATTTTGTTCAAATCTGCTACAACACTAATTAATAGGTCTTCTTTCTCTTTCAATTCCTTCTGTCTCTCCTTCCTTTTTTTGAAGCAAAACTGATAATGCCACCCATTATAAATGCTTTGTAAGCTTCCCATACCATGTTTGGAGATGAATCCTGCTTGCCATTGACTTTAAAGTAAAAGGAAGTTTCTTCCTGTAACCATGACTGGAAGGTAGGGTCAGCCAATAATGAAGTGTTAAATTTCCAGCTATTCAGTTCCCCCTGTTGTTCTCTAAGAGTAAAAAACTCTTAAGTAGGCAGTAATCTGAAAGCAATAAATTTTCATAACTCTCTTGGCTAATATTATTGCAAAAGGGCTAGGGGCATAAAAAGATAATCTAACCTACTGAGAACCCCATGCCTTGCTGATAAAAAAAGAGAAATCACAACCATCTGGATGCATAATTCTCCAAACATCCAGTAAACCTAAATCTTCCACCAGGCTATGTAAACTTTTTTGTGTGGCAGACAAGAAACCAATTTTCTTTGATCCAGACCTGTCCAATAAGGGATTCATAACTTCATTAAAGTCCCCACCTACAATGTATTTTTATTCCCCTATATTAGTTAGAACAAATGACAAATGTTGAAAAAATTCCTTTTGTTTCACATTTGGTGCATAAGCATTATAGATAGACACATTTGTGCCAAATTAATTTCCCATAGAACCTGATATCTTCCTTCTGTGTCTATCAGGTGTCCATGTTTAATAAAATTAATTCCTTTCCAAATTAAAATAGCTACTCCTCTTTTTTTTGTAGAAACACCACTATGTTCTACGGTAGCAACTCAACTCCTTGCTAGTTTGTTTGCTTCTATGGGTAATAAATGGTTTTCTTGTAATACAGCGATATCAGCTCTATGCTTATTCAAATGATTTAAAATTCTATACCTCTTGACAGGTGAACTTAAACCTTGAACATTCCATGTAACAATATTAATTGCATTTATAGTAACTATGTTGAAAAAAGATGCTAAGTAAATACACTAATATTCCTAAATAAGATTAGACTAACACACACTAAGAACAAACTCAATAAGATGGATGTAAGCTAATCACTGAGAACCAGGTCTCAAATTGGAAGCTACGACATAACGACAGCCAAAACTAGTAACCCACACTTATATCACACTAATAAAATTAATGTCTATTTATACTGTTTTTGAAATAATAAAAAAAAAATTTAAATATGCTCTGTCAGATGAGTACTGAATACCAATGTTAGATAGACCAAATGTCTCTCAAAACATAAAGGATTCATTAATAATTATTCCTTCGTCATACCATGAAATGAACAGCAAGGGTCTCCAGAGTAATCCATAAGAACTAGAGTTAAAACCTACTGTAGTCTAGTAAAATAATTGTGCAAAAAAACCAAAAAGACACAGGCAAATATCCCAATATGAAACTATTACTTATCTTGCCCCTTCTGAAAAGCTGCAGCCCCCAAGGATGTTTCATACTTCCCAAACAGAGGTATCCAGGTATTAGACCTTCCTTCCTGAACTAACCAATGAAGAATACAAAGCATTCTTGAGTGGGCCAATTCTGAAAATAAAAGGCTGCAAAACAGACAAGCACACTAATTCACTTTTTAGTGACCTTGCATATATGTCTGAATTTTTTAATGACCTGAGTAATCACTAATCCTGTAGAGTAGGCTAATTGCAGCACCTTTAGTGAAAGGGCCATAGTAAAATAAAGGGATAGGAGCCTTGAATCTAGGGTGAAAACATATACTATGATGAAGACTAACTGGAAAAACATTACTACAATCCCATGGCATGAATTAGCTATATCTGTTCCTCCACCTGCCTGGTAATATGGAAACAGCACATCATCTACACTCTACATACTCTGCATACCTATATTCTGGATATATTATCATTGGAAAAAAAAATTGTCAGTCATTTTTACCTTTTTGGAATTATCACATACTCATATATACATCAACCTTCATAACTAGATCTGGTATTCAGAGGCATCGTGGCCTGTTGCATGCTTTGACCCCTTGTAACCTTTAACCTGTGTACCATGCCCCCGAGTACCCAAACACTGCATGAAGGAATTAAATAATTGCATAGCACATTGGATAACCAGGCTAGAAAATGCAAGAAGTATAAGCAAAAGAAACAGATAATATAACTAGCTTAGCAATAATTAAGATTTTATAGCTAATGATTGGTAGTTTTTGAGTTTTGAGCCCATGTGATCGTGGTAAGCCAAATAATGTTGTGGTCACCACAAATCAGTGAGGGAGAGGCTCTGTTTCTCTCTTGTAAACTCATACCATTGAAAAGGCATATTCAGGTTCCTCCTTCGTAGTCTTGCTTGCTCAATGAGTACAGCTGTTCGAACATGTCCATGTCCGGACTGAACAGACTCTGTAAACATGTAGGGTTTTCTGGGATATAAGTAGAGAGTTCAGTGTTGTAGCTACCTTCTGTTTCTCTTTGTTTCATGGCAGGAGTTCTCTGGATTGTAGAGATGATAATGAAGCCCTTACTTTTAAATGAAGGTTGTACTCTTCTGGATATCTTTGTAGACCAGGCCATTGATTTAGGTAGGGAGGCTTTGGGATCAGAAAGGTGCCTTGTACAATGTTTTGCCACTGGGATATGAATTTGCTGGTTCTCTATTTGTTGAAGCACTTTAAGAGGTGAGGCTTAGGCTCCTTGTGATGGTTCTTGTACTCATGGATGAGATTCAGCTTTGGAACTCTGTATGCTCTGTGTTCCAACACTAACAGTTGGGACCTGTTTTGGAAATGGCTGAAATTTTGGCCTAGATTTTTGAATATTAACAGCCTCCAGACAGAATTTTGCAATAAAACCCCATGCTTCCTGCTGTGAAGTGAAATTGTATGTGTCGCTACCTTTGGATATTACTAATATTGCTGGGTATTTAATGTAATAGACAATGTTAAGTTTCTGAAGTACAAAGCAAATATCTCCAAACACTTTTCTTTTTTCCACAATTTCTGATTAGAAGTTCTGGAATATATAGATCTTACTGTCACCCCAGTATAGTGATTTCTTTTGTCTTGTCACTGCTAAAATTTCTTCTTTTACATTAAACCTGAGAAAATGAGCAATAATGGGCTTAGGTTTTTGACCCTGTTTTGGAATAGCTTTCAAGGATCTATGTGCCCTTTCAATTTCTAGGGACCACATCCAATTGTAATTTAAAATAGAAGGCAAGAAGTCCTGTACAAAATGTACCATATCACCTCCCTCCAATAGTTCTGGTACACCAACAATTCTTAAATTATTCCTCCTGCTTTGGTTTTCAAGGTCATCAATTTTAGCCCCCATGGTTACAATTTTATTAGCATTTCTATCTGATTTATCTTCAATACTGCAAAGTGACTGTTCTATAAAAGCCAGTCTCTCCTCAATCAAATTTAGCCTTTCCTCTAGAGAATTTGCTTTAGCTTTCTCCACATCAGCTTTTCTTTTTAGGCTAACAATATCTATATGCATAGATTTGAACTTTTCTTTAATAAAAGCCATATCTTCACCTCCATCATCACTTTCCTTATTATGTTTTTCCCATTTGCTTGTTTCTGTTTATTTGAGCTTGTAGCTAATTCAGGAAAATGCAAGGGGGAGCCTCCGGATTGCATTGCTGCAGTAATTGGCTTATATTTAGAGTCATTTGACATCGTGTAGTGACTGTTACCACTATATTATAAAACAGAATTATTTTAAAAATTAAGTGACCGATTTAAATCCCGTTTGAAAGGATGAGTTATCTGGGCTTTTCTATTATTCCGATCATTCAAGTTCACAAATTAATGTACTTTTAACAGGTAACAGGATTTTGATAAATTGCCATTGGTGGGAGAGCTAAACCTTAGGCTGCCATCTCCAAGCACCAGCGTGTGACCTCAGCATACCAAACTTCCCTAAGGGAAGCGGGAAGGCAGTAAGGCAGACAAAGGCCCAAACCAAGGAAACATTAGCACAAACAGTAAAAGAAGGTGACAAGACTTTCTATAGATACATTAGTGAAAGGAGAAAGTCCAGAGGGGGTATTGCTAAGATCAAAGGGGATAAGGGGGCGTGTGAGGAGGAGGACTATGTAAAAGCATATATCCTAAATACATACTTCTGCTCAGTACTTACCGAAGAGAAGGTAGGGCAGGGCCCACAGCTCAGCATCATGGACACAGGGGGGAAGGAGGTGTGCACTAGTCCCTTCACAAAAGAAAGGGTCCTACAAGAGCTTGATAAGCTCAGGGTGGACAAGGCAATGGGACCTGAGAGCATACACTCCAGGGTACTAAAGGAGCTAACAGTGGAACTAGCAGAGCCATTATCAGAACTGTTTAGTGAGTCTGTGAGCACAGTAGATGTCCCAGAAGACTGGAGAAGGGCTCATGTGATCCCACTCCACAAGAGTAATAGCAGGAAGGAGGCAGGGAACTACAGACCAGTCAGTCTTACATCAGTAGTAGGCAAGATAATGGAGACACTCCTTAAGGAAAGCATAGTGCAACACCTGGAATCCATAGGAGCACAGGATCCAAGACAGCATGGCTTTACAACAAGAAGGGTCTGTCAAACTAATCTCATAGATTTCTTTGACTGGGTAACCAGAGTGGTGGACCAAGGGGGAGCAGTTGAAGTCGCCTACCTTGACTTCAGCAAAGCTTTCAATACTGTTCCACATAGAAGATTGATTAATAAGCTGGGTAGGCTCGGGGTGGGACAGAAGTTGATCAACTGGGTGGCAAACTGGTTGACGGGCAGAAAACAGAGAGTGGTGGTAAACGGTATAGAAACATAGAGGATGGCGGCAGATAAGGACTGCAAGGCCCATCCAGTCTGCCCATTTCTTTTTCTACCTTATAAATGTGCCATCAGCCTTTGCTCTGTCAGTGGCCTGTCTATTCATACTCATCTGTGTTGCTCCCTTATGCCTATCCCATGCCTGTTTGAAGCCCTGCAATGTATTCATAGCCACCACTTCCTGAAGTAGGCCATTCCATGCATCCACCACTCTTTCTGTGAAAAAGAATTTCCTCACATTCCCCCTTAATTAGCCTTCCTCTAATCTCATGTTGTGTCCTCTTGTCCTGCTATTTTTCTTATATTTAAACATGTTACACTCTTTCACCTTGTTAATGCCCTTAAGGTGTTTGAATGTTTCAAGCATATCACCTCTCTCCCTCCTTTGCTCAAGGGTATACATATTGAGCTCTGTTAATCTGTCCTCATATGTCTTCTGATGCAGTCCCTGCACCTTTTGGGTTTCCCTTCTCTGTACTGCCTCAATTTGGTAAATGTCCTTGTGAAGGTGTGGCCTCCAGTACTGCACATAGTACTCCAGATGGGGCCTAACCAGTGTCTTGTAAAGAGGGATTATTACCTCCCTCTTACGACTTGTGATGCCCCTACTAATACACCCTAACATCCCCCTAGCCTTACCTACTGCTTTAGAAGTCTGCTTGGATGATTTCAGGTCATCGGTGATGATGATGCCCAAGTCTCTTTCTTCCTTTGTGACTGCCAGCAACTCCCCTCCCAGCCTATAGGTGACTTCAGAGTTTCTCTTCCCTATGTGCATGATCTTGCATTTCTTTGCATTAAATCCCAGTTGCCACTCTTCTGACCATTTTGCTAGTTTATCCAGGTCTCTTTTCATTCTGCCCACCCCATCTGGATCATCTACTCTGTTGCAGATCTTGGTGTTATCTGCAAACAGACAAACCTTACCCTCTAGTCCATCTGCAATGTCACTAATGAAGATATTGAAGAGGACTGGCCCCAGGACTGATCCCTGAGGTACCCCACTTGTGACTTGCATCTCTTCTGACTGTATACCATTTACCACCACTCTCTGTTTTCTGCCTGTCAACCAGTTTGCCACCCAGTTGACCAACTTCTTACCCACCCCGAGCCTACCCAGCTTATTTATCAATCTTCTATATGGAACAGTGTTGAAAGCTTTGCTGAAGTCAAGGTAGGCAACATCAACTGCTTCCCCTTGGTCAACCACTCTGGTTACCAAGTCAAAGAAATCTATGAGATTAGTTTGACAGGACCTTCCTTTTGTAAACCCATGCTGTCTTGGATCCTGTGCCCCTATGGATTCCAGGTGTTGCACTATCCTTTCCTTAAGGAGTGCCTCCATAATCTTGCCCACTACTGAGGTAAGACTGACTGGTCTGCAGTTCCCTGCCTTCTCCCTGCTACCACTCTTGTGGAGTGGGATCACATGAGCCCTTCTCCAGTCTTCTGGGACCTCTCCTGTACTCAGAGACTCATTAAACTGTTCTGCTAATGGCTCTGCTAGTTCCACCCTTAGCTCCTTAAGTACCCTGGGATGTGGGTATGCAGTCAGAAGATATGCAAGTCACAAGTGGGGTACCTCAGGGATCAGTCCTGGGGCCTGTCCTCTTCAATATCTTCATCAGTGACATTGCAGATGGACTAGAAGGTAAAGCTTGTCTGTTTGCAGATGACACCAAGATCTGCAACAGAGTAGATGATCCAAATGGGGTGGGCAGAATGAGAAGAGATCTGGATAAACTAGCAAAATGGTCAGAAGAGTGGCAACTGGGGTTTAATGCAAAGAAGTGCAAGATCATACACATATAGAAGAGAAACTCTGAAGCCACCTATAGGCTGGGAGGGGAGTTGCTGGCAGTCACAATGGAAGAAAGAGGCTTGGGCATCATCATCACCGATGACCTGAAATCATCCAAGCAGACCACTAAAGCAGTAGGTAAGACTAGGAAGATGTTGGGGTGTATTAGTAGGGGTATCACAAGTCAGAAGAGGGAGATAATAATCCCTCTTTACAAGACACTGGTTAGGCCCCTTCTGGAGTACTGCGTGCAGTACTGGAGGCCACATCTTCACAAGGACATTAACCAAATTGAGGCAGTCTAGTGAAGGGCAACCAAAATGGTGCAGGGACTGCATCAGAAAACTTATGAGGACAGATTAACAGAGCTCAATACGTGTACCCTACATCAAAGGAGGGAGAGAGGTGATATGATCGAAACATTCAAACACCTTAAGGGCATTAACAAGGTGAAAGAGTCTAACATGTTTCAATATAAGAAATATAGCAGGACAAGAGGACACAGCATGAGATTAGAGTGAGGCTGATTAAGGGGTGATGTGAAGAAGTTCTTTTTCACAGAAAGGGTGGTGGATGCATGGAACGGTCTACCTCAAGAAGTGGTGGATATGAACACAGTGCAGGGCTTCAAACAGGCATGGAATAGGCATAAGGGAGAAATACAGATGAGTTTGAATAGATAGGCCATTGACAGAGCAAAGGCTGATGGCACATTCATAAGGTAGGAAAAGAAATGGGCAGACTGGATGGGCCCTGTGGTCCTTATCTGCCATCAACTTGCATGTTTCTATGTTTCTAATCCTCCTACTATAATAATAAATATATAACAAAGCATAGCAATCTGACAGAGTTAAACCAATCAAAAAATAGAAAAAAGGGTTAAAACCTATACTGAAAAAGATTGCACACCCAGTGCACCTTACAGATGAAGTGCAGTTAGTTCTTAAAAACATGACTATAACAAAGGGCAAAATACATCACATGACCCAAACTGAAACACTAGGCACAACCTTTATGTTAGAAATGTGTATCATTACTATAGGAGAGACGGCAAAACCCAAAACTAACCCACACGGTAACTACTTATACATTGTGCAATACATGTTCATATTCCTACATCTAAAATCTTTCATCACATATGCATACAACCTTACAGGTGGCACATATATGAAAGGCAATGCTTTTTACTCTATCCCTCATATCCAGTATATCTACAGGAATACTGATAAATCTATATTGTCATAGAGACCATGACCACCCTGCGCCCCAATTCATAAATCAAATAGGATTCCTGCTGACCAAGAATTTTCTTCAGATCACAACCTTTTGGTCAGAGAGCTACTCTTTCGATGCCCACAAATCTGATGTTATGTGCAATGTTAGAGAAACATTTTGCATGTTTTGCTATGGCATAACTCTCATCTCCCCTCTATAGAGCTCAAACGTGTTCCCCAATTCTAGGTTTGAATTGTCGGATAGTGTGTCCTAAGTAGAATGCACCTCAACTGCATTTAAGCAGATACACCACCCATATATACTGCAAGTCACAAAATATTTCAGGACAACCTTTCTCCCATTAATCGGCTGCATAATTAATTTTGTTTGTCTAATGTATCCATAGTAAATAGGGGATACATGATGGGCAGGAGTGGGATATGGAAAATATTCTCACTACTGCAGAATGAGAATGCACAGCTCACTCTACAGGACTGAGAATATTTACCATATCCCACGAACTGCACATCATGTCTGTGATTTATACCATGGGGTGAGAGCTTTAGGAACATTTTTTTCTGTGTTCTTTTTCTGTTTCTGTGTGTTTTCTGCTCTTTCTCTGTGTGTGTGTGTGTGTGTGTGTGTGTGTGTGTGTGTGTGTGTGTGTGTGTGTGTGTGTGTGTGTTTGTGTGTGTGTGAGTTGTTCTGAATTGACTGGGAGTCAGAAACACAATGGGACATAGGTAAGTGTCTTTTGCAAAACTGATTGAGTAAGTTGTAGGAATCAGTGAGAAAGAGAAACTGTTGCAGGTAGCATTGAGAAAGAGAAACTGCTTTGTGAATGAGTTCCATTTAGAATGCAGGTTATTTTGAAGCTGAGATCAGCATAGTAATGGGCTAGAAGTTTCAGAAACACTATGGGCCACAGGTGAGTGTCTTTTGCAAGTAAGTTGCAGGCTTCAGTGAGAAAAAGAAACTGTTTTCTGAAGCAGTTTCATTTAGAATGCAGGCTGCAGTGAATATATCCTCACTCTGGTGGCATCAGCAGAGTGTGGATAAATTAAGCAATGAGACATGACCAGGGGTTAGATTAACAGTCTGTTAATCACCCCTTAGTGGTGTAATGTGGCACAAGGTGCAGCTGAGTGCCATATTGCCCCAGGGGGTGATTAACTATTACTCTAACTCCTGGGAGTGCCTTATTGCTATTATAAAAATATCATTCCAAAATAAAATTGTTAAAAGTATACTTTGTGAATGTTTTACTCATTTAGAGGGAGATTTTTAATAAAATAGTTCTTCCACCAATAGTTTAAGAATGCTGGTTCAAAATCAGAATGCAGCATTCCAGTCATTTAGCAGTGCTAGAGGACGGAATGCTGGCAGGAAGAATCCATGTGCCATTGTGATCAGGCTGTACACAACAGTTTAACAAGGATTAATGTAAGGCTGTCAGAATTCTTACAGCCAATCAGATTGCAGCATTCCTGAGATCTTTTTTGTAATGTCATTTATCCTCACTCTGCTGATGTCATCAGGATTTAGCCTCACTCCAGTGGAAATAACACAGGATAGTCTACTGAGAAAGCTCTCACCCCCGTGGTATAAATGCATTTACTGTATTTTTGAGTACTCAATGGGGGAGGTGTGACCATGTGCCGCTATCTGGTTCAGGGCTAGGTAACAAGCTGAGGACAGCAATGTCTTGAATAGTGTGAGTTTTTTAAAAAAAACACTTGAGGTCTCTTATCTACTAGTTCCTTTAATTTAGGCTCTGTGTTCAAAGTTGGTCAATTCTGATTTATTATGTGTCTCACTTGCTCAGATTGGAATGAAAACATGGTCACAAATGGGCAGACACTTGGTGGTTTGCAAAGTTCCCTAATCCTTGGGGTAAGTGTGTTATCCTTTCCATTTAATCAACTTCGCTTATTGTAGTAAAGACCAGGTCCACAGTTTCTCCCTCCCAAAACATATAAGGCAGTTTACCAGTCCCCAAATCCATTGTGCCATAAAGTTGAATTAATTGCTGCCTCTGTTCACAGAAAAATCACTCATAATTTACACCGTGGAGACCTGCTACCAAAATGCTCTGGCTTTCTTAGTCAGAACCCCCCACGCACACACACACTAGCACATTTCATGACATTGGTAAATGAAGAACACGGGTGCACTCCATAGACTTCAAAGGGGGAACTTTTTACAGGAGTTTTTTATAGTTTATAGTGCCGATTTTGACAAATGACTGCCACTGCTCAACTAACAAGGATCTTGTTAGTTGAGCAGTGACCATCATTTGTCAAAATCGACACTCAAAACAATGAAAAACTCCAGTAAAAAAATGCTTCCATTGTAGTCTATGGAGTGCCATCACAAAACGTGCTACAGTATCGTGGAGTCTTGTCTCTGACCAAAGAAGTCAGAGTGTTTTAGCAATGGGTCTCCATGGAGTACATTACTAGTGATTTTTCCGCAATTAGAGGCAGCAATAAATTCTACTTTATGGCACAATGGATTTGGGGACTGGTAAACTGCCTCATATGTTTGGTTGGGCAGAAATAGAGAACTAAGAACCTGGGGCAGGATTCTCAAAGCTTTCAGAAGGTGCAAAACCTTCCCTAAGTCCCCAAAACTTCCTCAGCTATGGGATAAAAGGGGAGTTTGCTCCAAGTGCTATTCACAAAACCCTCCACAGCTGTGGGAAAAACCACTATGGACTGTGGAAAAAAGTGCAGCTGCAGAAGTCCCTCAGGACAAAAAGGTGTGAAATAAGTAAGGCACAGCCCCTGAAAGACTATTCACAGCCAGTTTTTTTCCGCAGCTGAGGAAAGAATGTTACACACAGTGGAATGAGGTGTAACTCTCCCTCAGCACACTGCAGTAGTGCCCCAGCAATTGGAATCAATTAAGGTGGAGGGGAGACACAAGTAATCGCATCCCAGCTAGTATAGCAGTGGCTGTTGGTACAGCAACAAATGCACACATTGCCATGATATGGCAACAGGCAACAACCACCAGACCCAGTGCAGCCCATGACGGAGCCCCACAGGCAGTAGAGACTTGCCAGCCTGCAGCAAGTGCTACCCCCGTAGGCCACAGGAACACCCCAGGGAGGGACAACCTGCAGTGACAGTCAGCCACTGTGGTACCATGGTATTGCTGGTACCTGTGGTGCTGCAGTGGTCCCAGTTGAGGGACTGGTTGCAGGTCCCTTTGTATGTGCTGTCAGCTTCATATTAAGCCAGCAATGTTAAAGGCTGCTGCTTTAGCTACATAGATTTACTATTGCTGTGCCTCCTTAACCATTTGTACAGCTGCGGATCTGCAGCTGTGGATTTGCACCACTTACGGGATTCCTGCAACTGCTGCAATTCTGCAGCTGTGGGACTTTTTGTGGAATTCCCTCAGCTGCTGGAGTTTCTTTAAGAATATCATGCAACTACGTTTCCGCAGTGCTGCAAGCTTTTTTCCAGCAGCTACGGAATATTTGCTGTTCTTTGAGAATCCTGCCCCTGCTCTTTAACAATACAATGCTGCTATATCCCCTTTCTTTAAACCTGCTAACCTGCTCAACTTTTTTAACACCATACTCTGTTTTTTTCATGCAGTTCCATAATGTTCTGATCAATGGCCCTTTAGGGATATTGCAAATAATGTGGGGGGATGTCAAATATCATATAATCTCAAAATGTTTATGTTAATTGTGTTTTGAAATAACATGGTACACACTTCACCTGCAGTACTTCTGTAAATTTTCAACTTCACATAAATAATCTCCAGAGGGTGTATGACATACTTAAACCTCCAACAGTCGCAAGTACTTTCCAACCAGAAAACAAATTCTACAAATTATTCTTCACTTCCCTTTCACACAACTAGCACATCATTGATAAAGTGATACCACAATTCTAAATATTGAAAATATGGATTTGTGGTGTCATTGTACAGTACATCAGTTTCCCATTTCCCCACAAACAGGTTTCATAACTGGGGGCCATAGCAGCCCCCATGGCTGTACTCTTTACCTGCCTGTAGTAACGATTCTGGAAAATTAACATTTTTTTTTTCAAGCAGTAAGTTAGTCAATTCTAATAAATACTACAAAGTTAGTGATACACTAGCATATGCATCTCTTTGGTCTAGGAAGTACTGTAGCTCAATGCCTCTAGCCCTACCAAATGGGATATCAGAGAACAGAGGGACTCCACTTTGGCTGCATGTCTAAATTCTCCATGATGTTAATGATCTCCATGGAGCCTCTCATGTATGAAAGTGCGTTCTTGACAAAAGGCTGAAATAACTATCTAGCAATGTGGAGAGGGGCTCTGTAATCCAGTCCCTTATGAAGATGATGGGCCGACCAGGTGGACAGTTTGCATTTGCCCCCAGATCCCCTCCCAATAAAACACAGACTACTGTTGTGTGGGTGCTCAGTTGGCAATTAATTTATTACAATCGTTTTCACATATCCATTTCCAAATGATTTCGTCCTCATCATATTTACATCAATATGCCATCATTATCTTTATTCTAGATAATATTTTTATAAACAACACATTTTCATTATTGTCTTTTTCTTCTCCCCCAGATGTACATCTGGGGGACGCTCTTTTCCTTTTCTTCTCTCTTGCTGGGTACATGTGTACACCAATACTCTGCTTCTGTCTTGTGTTGTTCTGTGGCCCTCTGGGTCCCATTGTCCCACACCTCTACCCTTTTTCTTTTCTTACACTAGCTCAACTCCAGCTTGTGCTGGAAAGTGGGCTTCCCCTCTGTTAGGTCTTCCCCCACACCCTCTCATTTTTTAAACGTTCTTGTCTTTCTTTTAGCCATTTTGGAATTAAATAGATCTAGACCCGTACCTGAGAGATAAACCCTGTCCCTTGTATATAACTCATCTAGACTTTCTTCTACCCCTCTCTTTATGACCCTTCCTCCAGCTGCCATGAACAAGGCACCTACCCTCTGGTTTATGCACCTCCTTGCCTTTTCAATGGCCCTGAGGCTATGTGCATGGTGCCACACCCTCCTAGGGAACATCTCTGACCATACCAAGGTAACACCAGGCCACCACTCTTTTATTTTTGCAATGTCCACCTTTATTTGAAAAAAAATGTCTACCCATGGCCTGGTTCCTAGGTCATTTCCTCCTACATGTATTATGACCATATCTGGTCCCATGTTTTACACCCTCATCTCATAAAGGAGTGGCAGCAGCTGGGCCCATTGCATTCCTAGTACTCCTTTCCAGGTCAGCTTGATCTGGGTCAGATGTAGTTAGTGTCTCATTTCTTAACATTCTGAACATATCCCTTAAAACAACTGGAGTCCCACCGGCCTATCTTTTTAACCTCCTTGCTTGTCACCCCTTGCACAGCAACCTCTGATGCTGCACCAATCCTGAAGGAATGGGACAAGTAATCCTTTGGATCCTCCCCCTAGAATTCCAGCTCCTTCTTCAATATTGAAGCTTGCTGTATGCTAGTTACCTGGGTGCCATCTCCATGTATGAACAATGGTTCACTGTCCCCTGGTTGCACTGCAGTATATGCTGACAATACATTCACTGAGCATAAGGCATCTGTTTGATTCTTTTTAATACAGTGTTGACCCCTTTTCCCACCTGGTCTGTTTCTGATTTCCTAAGAATCAGGCCGACTTCCTTGGCCCTCCACATTTTATCCCCCCCATCTCAAACACCTGGGCTTGTCTCCCTCCCATAGTCTATTACCTCACTAACCCAGAAAGCCCTATGATACATGGTTGTATATACCATCCAAAATAGAGTTGCCTCATTAATAGACTGGCATATCTTAGGTAGTATTCCCATTAGCCTCCCTAGCAAATCCTCTGTGATTGGCCGCCAGCTGTCTGGTACCTTGCCTGCTACTCTCAGTCACCATTGCATCATTCTTCTAACCAGATTGCCTTTGTTGGTTCCCCTCAAACTTTTAGGCTACAAACTAGCCCTATTGCTGACAAATGTACTCAAATGGTTGCAAGTGAGTTTCCGTTTTCCAACCCAGTACCACAAATTTTGCTACCTGGTCTTCCGTCACAGCCCCACTTACATTAAATTCATGACTCTCCCTGAAAGCTTGCAATACCCTCCAAGACCATTCATAGGTTTTTAAAGTCTGGGGCAATAAAGAGCTGTGGAATAGCAATTAAGCTCCTTCCAACCAATCTCCCATATGTATGTTAATACTGGGGACTGTCTGTTTTCTGCTCCTGGCACAATGGTGTGGAACCTGTCCAACTGCAGACAGGAGAGGCTGTCAGCTATTGTGTTAATTACCCTGTCTATATGCCTGGCCCTAAATAACATGTTCAGTCTTAGTCCCTATAAAACTAGCTGCCTCAATACCCTCATCACGGTCTTGGACATCGCTCCCCTTTTGTTCAAGACTTCAACTATAGCTTTGTTTTCACAACACAGTGTTGACTTCTGATTTCTTAGCTCCTTCCCCCACACTAAGGTGGCTGCCCATATGGGGAAGATTTCTAAGAAAGTGATGTCTTTTGTAATGCCCATCCTTACCCATTCTGCTGGCCATTCTTCCAAGAACCACTTCTCCCCAAAATAGGTCCCCATACTTATACTCCCTGATGCATCAGTATACAGTTGAAGGTTGGTGTTGAATGCCCTGCCTTCCTGCCAAAAGGTCTTATCATCATACTCTCTTAGAAATGCCACCCAGATCTCCAGATCCTGCCTTGTGCCCTTATAAATGTCCACCTAGTGGTGTGGCCTGGTAGCACCTCTGGTAGCCCTGGCCAGATGATGTGTAAATGTAATTCCCAGTGCAGTGGTCCTACCGGCAAAGTTCATGTGCCCCATGAGTTGCTACACTTGATGTAGCTGAACTCTCCTGTGTCATTTTATTGAGTTGACCAAACCCTTCAGTTTCTCAACCTTCTTTTCAGGCAACTTAAATAACTTCCCCTCTGTATCTATCTCTATCTCTATCCGTGAAAATCTGAGTTGCTGGCTCAGGCCTTCTGTCTTGTCTGGTGCCAAAGGCACTCTCAGTTCTTGACACATCTTCCCAAATCTGATTAGCATCCTTTCAGCCACTTCCCTTCCTTCCCTAATTAGAAGGAAATCATCCAAATAATGGATGACTAACCTATACCCATATTTCTCAAGAAGTACACATTGCAACCATGTGCTAGACATCTCACACATAGCACAGGCAATAAAACAACCCATTGGCATTGCTTTGTTGAAATAGTACTGCCCCCACACCTGAAAACCTAACAAATCCCAGTCCTCTGGCCTTACTGGTAGTAACCTGAAAGCTGCCTCGATATCAGTTTTCACTAACTAGGCTCCTGGGGTTGCCCCTATCAAACATACTGCTTCTTCCAGTGTGGCATATGTGACCCTGTTGTCCTCCTCATCTATGAGATCATTCACCGAATCCCCCTCTGGTAGGACAGGTGATGTATCACCCTAAATTTCTCCACCTGCTTCATTGGTACTAAACCCAAAGGAGATACCTGCAAGTCAGGCAAAGGGAGTGTGATAAATGGTCCCTCTACCCTACCTGCCTCTATCTCTTTTCTTATCTTTCTCTCTAGAAGGTCCTCCTTCCCTTTGATTGACCCCAGATTTTCTTCCTTTGTCCCAATACTTTTTTCCTGAAACTAGAGGTCAAACTCTTTAAAACCTTCTCTCAATCTCTTAACTGCTTCCCTATCCTGGTAATGCCTAACCCATTCAGCCAGTACTTATGCACTTATTGGTGTTTTTGGCATCCTAAATGCTCTTATTCCACCCTCTTCAACTGTCTTACTTACCTTCATACTATGCATGCTCTCTCCTCCCACTGCTGCCCCTCCCTCTGCCCCAAGTTTGTCCCCTGAAACCTGAGTGAACAGCCCAAAAGGACTGAGGGTTATGACTATTAGTGTTATTTTTGTCCCAAAAGGGCCTATATTTTGAGGCTGGATGTGTCCCACCACACTTTCAACAAGCATGTTTAAAACAGCAGTGAGACCAGGAGCAATATGATATGCTGTAACCCAAGCAACATTTCTCTAGGGCCCATGTCTTTTTATCCCACTACCCATCACTTCCGCCTGTGCCTAGCAGTGTCTTCAGCCACAATTCAATCTACCTGGTGTCCTGTCTTACATCCCCAGAATTTGCCATTCATTTCCTAAATTTCTCATCATATCAGATTCATAACCAACTGTGGCCACCCATTGTTTTATATTCATTTTTTACTATCAAGGAATAGATCAGCAAGGGGATGGCCAATGCCGGTTTCTTTTCTATTGCAATGGCTATATAATACGTGAAACCAGTTGATCACACATCCCAAAATTTTCCCTTTCATGTCTCATCTTCCTCCCCTTTTCCCAGTATTACCACTGCTGCTGCCATATCCTTTTTTCCAAAAGTTTCTTTTTCATTGCATTTGTCTATGGCATCTAAATTGGCTAAGGCAAACACATCCACATATTCCCCTTTCCAAATTTTTTCCTTTGTTGCCAGTGGTACACATGGTACCAGATTCTAACCCCTGGTGTCCCTATCTCTGCCTCCCAAACTTTCACTTTCTCTGCTTCTGCCTTCGGTACCCCTGGCCCCTCCCCCTTACCCTTCTTAATCTCCCCCAACACTTTCTCAAGCTGGCCCATCCCATTATCTCCCATGAAGCTTAACATCTGCTCCACATTCTCTTTAATATTACTTTCCATTGTGAGATCCACATTACCTGTTTTCTGTGGTTCCCACACCAGGGCCGACACTGGTGCTACTAGACCTGTTGCTGGGTTGTTGTTGGGAGGAATGGGATTTGTTGTAGGAGCCAGAGGCACTCCTCTGGGGGGGCTCAGGAGTTGGAGGAGCTGGTTGAATTGTGGGTGCTGGGGCGAGCTTGGGCAGAGGTTCTTGGACCAGCGCTGGAGGTAGGATAGGGTCAATAGACACTGGTGCCCATGGTGGTACCAGACCCACAGGCTCTGGGGCTGGAGAAGCCTTTGCATATTTCTTGTTGCCCTCTCCACCTCGCCCTTTGCCTGCCTTCTGTTTTTTTCCATGCCCTGTCTGGTCCTCCTCCGTGCTCTCTAATATCTTGTTTGCCTTTTCTTCAAGCTCCATAACAGCTTCGTAAGCATCCTCCTTGGTGGCCACGTTCTTTCTGGATACCATAATGTCGGTATCCGCAAGCCCTGGGAAACTGAAAAATAATTGCAAAAAAGTGTTACCATTCCTTGCAGTTGAACACTGTTCATGTAGTCCCCCTCTTATTTACATACTAACATACTAAGATGCCAGCAGAGTAGGCCCATCGGTCTATTGAGTCTGTTGTGAATCAGCACCTGGTAAATTGCAGCTGTTACTGCCCTCCGTGACCTCATAACCTCATCCCCCATAGGGGGTACATCTCCAGGTCTGGCATTACTCAGTTTTACCTTCCCCATACCTGTCCCAGCCCATCTTGAAACCGTCCACATTATTGACTTCCACCAGTTCTGCAGGCAGTGCATTTCAAGGCTCCACTACCCTCTCTGTGAAGTAGTGTCTACTAGTCTCCACCCTGAGCCTCCTGCCTACCAGCCTCATGGGATGCCCCCTGGTGACCACTGCCTCCCTCAGCTGGAAAATCCTATCAAGGCTTGCTCTATTCATCCCCTTTAGGTACTTAAAGATCTCAATCATATCCCCTTTGTCCCTCCTCTCCTTCAGGGAGTACAAATTGAATTCCCTGAGTCTTTCCTCATAGTACTTTTCCCCCTGTCCCTGTATCATCCTGGTCATCCTCCTCTGGACCGTTTCAAGGAGTGCAATGATCTTCTTCAAGTGCAGTTGCCCCAACTGCACACAGTATTTAAGGTGCAGCCTAACCAGGCAGTTATACAAAGGGTGAATCACCTCCCTCTTCCTGGAAGTTATCCCTCTGGCAATGCATGCCAGCATTTTATTTGCTTTGGCTGCAGCCCTCCTGTACTGGTCAGAGTTATTCATTTCAGCATCCACAGCCATCCCAAGGTCCTTCTCCCCATCTGAAACCTGCTGTTTCTCCCCTCCAAGAAAGTAGTCCTGAGCTGTGTTCCTAAACCCCAAGTGGAGAACCCTACATTTCCTAGCATTAAACGTCAGTCCCCAGGTGTGAGACCACCCCTCAAGAGTCTCCAAGTCCCCCTGAAGGCTCTTCTACCCTCCTCCCCACCCGAAACCATCCCCAGCTTCAAGTCACTGGCAAAGAGGCTCATCTCACTCCTGATACCACTTCTGATATTGGAGATGTAAGTATTAAACAGGAGTGGTCTCAGCACTGACTCTTGCGGTACCCCACTAATGACCCTCTTAGGAGAGGAGACCATGTATATATGTTTTTTTTGTACTGACTGTGCAGTGGCTTGCCATTACCTGCTGCCCTCTCCCATGCCTAACTGTTGCAGTCCCTTTCCCAGCATCCAGGTTTTGTGTTCTTCTTTTTTTTTTATTTATACGGCTTGAAAATAAAACCCAATCTTCCTTCAGACAGCTGATTACAGTACTCTCCATGTGCTTGTGCCCAAAAAACGTCTTGGCAACTGTACCTCCTGCAGGCATGCTCAACAAAGGCTCCCACCTGTGGTCTTTTATATTTTTTTTTTTTGGGAAACACATAATTATATATATATATATATATATATATATCTACCCCTATTGCTGGATGCCTGCTTTAAATGGCACTGGCCACACGGCATCCCTTGCATATCATGGCAGTCATGTTCAACATGCCTAAAATGGTGGCCACCCTATACACATACCACTCTCTTAAGATGGCAACCCCCATACAGTCCACCTTCCTAATGTTACACACTCTTAATATGGCGGCTGCAATGCGGTCCACCTTGTGAGTCCAAAAAATACTCCCAGGCTGCTGTCATGTGGCCAAAAACAACCGACTGTGGTGGCCCAATGGGGTCTGCTTCCATCTGCTCCTCTTAACCATTCTATGGCAGCCACCACATGGCCTAATGTGTGCTTAAAGACCTAGCAGCCACCTTGCTGCCCATCCTCAGTTCAGGAGCAACCCTAATCCCAACCTGCAGTTGCAACTGTTTTGTGTGGTGACCCTATAAGGGCCACTTTTCCATTGAGGCCATCCCATGGCCTCAGGCACTCCTCCAGACCCTGGTGGCTGCCACATGGTCCATCCTCTGCACAGACCTAATTTAATATGTGCAAACCCATGCGCTGAATCAAAGAGGCCCCAATGCCCCAACTGCAAGAACCTGTCTTTTTTTTTTTAATCCAATCAAATCAGACCATCTTCTGGTCCAAACTAACACCTGTATCTCCCCAGGATCTGCATCTGGTACTCTGTGGACCTCAGCGGTATGGTTGTTTCCATTCCTTTGGATCACTGGTGCCTGCCATGTGGCCTCAATGTGCTGTGCAACATCTTCGTTGGACAGAAGGCTCAATGGCATCTTCCATGAGGCAATGCACTGTGCAGCATCTTCCTCAGCTTAGAGAACCTGCTCCTTTCCTTCTACTGTCCTGCTAGAGTGGGTTCCTTGACCATGTTCTGCAAGTCTTCTGTTTTTTTTTTTGTTTGTTTTTTTAAATGCATGCTCCTGTTCTGGAAGATACCAACCAGCTGATTCAACTAATAAAATGTGGCACAAGAAGGCTGTTAACTCTATATCTGCTGCACTAAAACAGCACAATTCTGACAAATGTCTAGTGAACAGCATCTGCTCATAGAAAACTGTCCTTCCCTCTCGAGGAACAAGCTCTATATTTGCTTAAAACACCAACATTTTAAGCTTGCTATCATATAATCACAAATGGATTGTTCTACTGTTCAAAGAATACACATGGGGATATCTGTGCATTGTCTGTTAATCGAAACCTGTACTTTTAATTAAAGGCATGACTTACCTCTTTTAGAAAACCAAGTTCTCATCACAAAACTCTGTAACTGCAATAAACTGAAACCAATTTAGCTAACAAAAACTAGCCAATTCGTAGAAACAACTAACAATTTAAGACTAATGGAATCAACTGAGAAACTGATGTGCTTCCAAGTACAATTTACAGAAAGCAAAATTGTGAGGCTTTCTCTCTCTTGCTTTCCATTTTTAAACCCCACTTACTCACCCCTCTCTCTTTCCCTACCCAACCCTTATCATCTACCACATCATGATGTCACGAGGCTCCACTCCTTTTCTGAGGTCATCCTGCCACCTCCTTCTTTCTGATTAGCATGCCTCCTGTTCAGTTTTTCCCAATCGAAATCACTCCCCTTCCTGCCTCCTCATCCGCCTTTCTGCATCTTTCTTCTGAAATGCCTTGAAGTCACCCTGTTGGTCAGGGGCCTGTTCACAAATGGGCCTGCCTTTAAAATATGCAAACCTCCTTTTATGTAGCTTTGGTAGAGTATAGGTAGTAGGTGTAATATAGTGTGCAACTTTAACTGCTCTATAGGTATTCTCGGATAGATATCCCCTAACAAATCTCATGCTTAGACATTCATCGACTTGTGCCTTAAATAAGGGAGCATGATTACTTGAAAGTTGTTCATAAAAACTAACATCTGAAAGCTGTCGTTCAATTTCACTGACAATCTATAGTATTCATTCTGACAACAACTTCCCCCCTCATTTATCTGCAGATTTGATAACTGTGTTTTTGTTACCTGCTAAGCTGTTCAAACAATTTTGTTCTAATTTGCTACAATTTCTATAAGCAGTAGTTTTTTGGGTACCTTTACTACGAATTTCTAAGCTGCACTCACATTTTTTGATGAAAGTAGATACAGCTGTATTGTGTGCAGGGTGATAGGAAGACTTGGGATGCAGTTCTACCAGCCCATTACCACCATTAACCTGAATATCACTATTTTGAACATCGACATCATAAATACATTTAAAAGTCAAACTGCATGCAAACTTTTGCAAGCCCACCATACAGTAGTTGAAAAAAGTTAATGTCTGTTGTTGGTGCAAATGAGACCCTTACTCAGGATCTTTACATCTGCTGGTGTCTGTGTGTAGTCCAAGATATTATTACAGTTGTCAGGTTCATGTTATTTGAAGGCCTGGATGTAGTGTCCAAATATAGTTTAATATTGTCCTCTCTTTTTTCTTTTTCCATGCCACCCCACACCCCCCCCCCATCCTCTTCTTGTGTATTTGGAACGGTGGCTGGAAACAGGTCCTGCAATCACTCTGTCTGAGTGGTGGTCTCTGTACCTGTCCCATTTCTTCCTCTTCTAAAAAAAAATCTTCAACTTCAGACCCATCAGTGTCAGAGGGTCCCATGGTTTAATCAAGTACTGTGTTACTACCAGCAGCTGCAATACCTTTTGTGGATTTTAGGATCAACTCAGAAGGGGTTGGTGGAAGTTCATTAGGCTTATTATCTTGCCAATTAAATACCTTGTCATTCTTGTAATCATTTTCATCATGCATAAACTATTTTTGTTTCACTTTTTCCAATTGTGTGTCATATTGTCACAGTGATACCTTATCATGCAGCAGTTTGTTTCTGAAGTTCTTCCGAGGTAGCCTTTTGTTTAAGTAACTCTTCCATCTCAGCAATTTCATGAGAAACTTGTTCTCTGATGGGACCAGCTCTGTCAAAGATCAATTGAATGGATTCCAGAGCAGCCTTCTCCATTAAATTATGACACAATTTCATAAACTCTGTGTCTTCTGTTCATAGGTCAGTTTTTTTTATGATCCTCAATCTACAAGGCACATGTTTGACTTGTAGGTATGTCTCCAGGGTTATTTTGTGCCAGTATATCCATCTACCCTTAAGTACATGTTTTTCTATTTTTTTTTTTTTTGCTTGCCGTCAGGTAAAGCATCTTGGTATGGTACAGGGTATTGAGAGGTTTATTGCAGTGATCCAAGGCAGGAGACTCTACAAGGGCTTGACCAATAATCAGCAAGCCTGATTATGACACTGCTCAGGCATGAAGTGAGTAGACCTCAAAACAGTGTGCCAACAGACACAGTCATAAATTAGCTCTTTCAACAAGCACAGATGATCTCATCTTGTGCCTTTGCTCTCTGTGTCAGAGCAGGGAAAGGTTAGTGTCTGTATCTGATGCATGTTATTTGGAATGCAATGAGTCTGTTGTAATGTGGGCTGTACATGGCAAAGGCTATAAATCTGTTAGGGGAGACTTCTGCCAGATTAACTGTAGAAGCTGTTAAGTGGGACAATTGATGTAATCCTTTCTTTCCCAATGCGGAATCAGCTGCCTACCTCAATCTAGGGCTTCACTAGTGCATTTCTGTCACCAAAATACTGTACATTGTAAGTGCTGCACGGCCCTAATTAAATAAAAAAAACAACAACAATGGCTTATCTTTTACCATGCACATTCTTTTCATTAAGTTCCAGCTTTCTTCCAGCTAGACTGCTTTTGTCCAGAATTCAAGCACTGCAGGCTTTTTAGAATCAGGTTTTTAAACAACATTTAAACTCTTTACAAAGTACCCTCTGCACTTTATTTATATCAACAGCCAGCAAACATGTGTGGCACTTTATGATTGCTAAAGCACAATAAACACTTTCTTAGGCAGTTTTTCTTATTCAAATGCATATCAAGCATTTTATTCAGCATGACATGTGCTTTAGCACCACATATGGACAGAAAAGAAAAAACATGTAAGAGAAAGAATAGTAAGAGGGGAGACTACCTAGGTACAGTAGGTGGTCAATCTACCGAGGCATAAAATGGGAAATAGATAGAATAAGAAAATGGCACTGCTGCAGCAGACTACTAAGACAGAAAAGGGGAGAGGTTAGAAAAATATGCCCCTGGGTGCTCCAATTATTCCTAATGTGGAGCACAGATCTACCACCACTTGCAGTTCGGTTTTATGATGATCTCACACCAGACTGGTGGTAATAGAAGCCACATTCCTTTCTGAGGTCTCCCAAGTACACCAGATTTGCATCACCAGGTAAGGAAAAAGGTCTAGCTCCCCATACCATATGCAGGGGAAAAACTGGACCTCGCACTACAATTAAAACACCGAAATCTAGCCAGTGGAAAATCATGTGCACAAATGCCTGCTGTCTGGAAAACAAGATCCCAGAGCTGGAGGCAACAATGACAGAGTCTAAACTGGACATAGTAGCCATTAGTGAGACAAGGTTCACCAGTAACCACACTTGGGAGACTTCAGTACCCTGCTATGTACTGTTCAGAAGAGACCAAGTTGCAAAGGGGGGGAGTGGCCCTTAATGTCAATGAAAATATCAAAGCTACAGAAATTCAGAATACACATAAGGAGCCAGAAGAACTGTGGCTCACCCTGGAAACAGGAAATGGGGCAGCCATATGAACTGGGGTTGTCTACAGGCCTCCAAACCAGGGGGAGGACATAGACATATTACTGTTAGAAGATATACAAAACATGACAGCTAAAGGGGAGGTTGTGTTAATGAGAGACTTCAACATACCAGATACAGATTGGTCAATACCAGCAGGAACATCTGCCAGAACGAGACACATAATGGATTTCCTGCAGGGGAAGGTCCTCAAACAATTGGTACAACAACCCACAAAAGACCTTGCTATCCTGGATCTAGTACTGACTAACAGGGAAAGGATCACAGATCTCCAGGTAGAAGGTCACCTTGGGGCCAGTAACCATCACAAGGTATGATTCAATTTGACCACTAGAACTAATCATCCTATTCCAATGCAAAAATATGGGACTTCAGAGGAGCTAACTTTGATAAGATGGCCAACAGAGTTAAGCTAGCCCTGGCAAGAAGAAATACAGGTGAGGGGGTACAGGCAAAGTGGGCAAGCATTAAGGATGCAATACTTGAAGCAACATCCCATTGTGTAAGGGGAAAAAAGTAAGACCAAAAGAAAGAGGAAACCACTTTGGTTCTCAAAAACAGTAGCAGAAAAGATCAGAGCCAAAAGGTTGGCCTTCAGAAAATATAAGGCAACACAGCAGGATGAAGCTAGGGAGGCATACCAAACTTTCCTAAGGGAAGCAGTGAAGGCAGTAAGGCAGGCAAAGGCCCAAACTTGAGGAAACACTAGCATGAACAGTAAAATGGCTTGGAGGGACAAAGAGCGAATCCTCAGGATTGCCGGAGTAGCTGCACAGGGAAGGGAGCTGGATGTCATTGTCTACCTAGGGACGAATGACCTGGCTAAGAAAGGGATCAGTGCAGTGCAGGAAGAGTTTGTGGAATTGGGGAAGGGCCTTAGACAAGTAGCATGCATGGTAACCTTCTCGGAGGTGCTGCCTGTCTATGGTGTACAAGAGGCAAGGGTGCTCCACACCATGGAATTCAATCAGTGGTTGAAAAACTGGTGCAGAGCTCAGGGATTTGGCTTCATTTGGCACTGGGGGTCCACCTGGAGTGATGCAAGCCTATACTGGCATGATGGGTTGCGTCTGTCCAGGAGGGGAACCAGGTTCCTAGGTGATAGGTTTAAATGCTTTATTGGCAAGTATTTAAACTAGCCAAGGGGGGAGGCACTGGAAAGGAGCAGAGAAATCCAACCCCCCCCCAAAAAGTCACGGTAGTAAGTGCAGTAAACACCAACATAGAGATATTGATAGGGAGAAGGGCGGGGTAAATGGAGAAAGTGACAAAGGCAAGAAGGACAGGGATGGGGCAAAAAGGAGTAAGACCATCAGAAAATGGAGGATAATGAGTACCAATGCCTGTAGCCTGGGCAACAAGCTCCGTGAACTGGTGGCCTTGATGGAAGAGGGATGCCTGGATATCGTAGCAGTCACAGAAACATGGTACACAGAGAACCATGACTGGGATGTTAACATACCAGGGTATGTAACCTACAAGAGAGACAGGGAGGGGAGAAGAGGGGTAGGAGAAGCTCTCTATGTAAAGAAAGGGATAAAAGCAACTGAACAAAAGAATAAACAGGGAGGAGAGGAGGCACTGTGGGTCACCTTGGAGACTGGAAGTGACACCAAAATCTGCACAGGGGTTGTATACAGACCCCCATGTCAGGCGGAGGGAATGGACAAGGATATGATAGAATGCATTCTTAGGATGGCAGAGAAAGAGGAGATACTGTTGATGGGAGACCTGAATATGCCAGATGTTAACTGGAGCACACTTGCTGCAGCCACATCCAAGAGCAGAGCCATTCTCGATGCACTACAGGTGGCATGCCTCAGACAGCTAGTTTTGGAACCCACTCATGAGGGAGCAGTCTTAGACCTCGTACTCTCAAATGGGGAAAGTGAGAGGATTTCAGATCTAGAAGTGGGAGAATGCCTCAGAAAAGCACTAGTCAACAGACTAGAAGGAGGGGTGGAGAAACACTGGGGAATCATCAAAACTGCCATCATAGAGGCAACAAGCCTTTGTGTGAAGCAAATAAACAAATCAAAATGAAAGAAAAAGCCACTATGGTTCTCAAAAGAGGTGGCGGGGAAGGTCAGGGAGAAAAAGATAGCATTCAGGAAGTACAAGGAAACACAGAAGGAGCAGGACAGAGAGCTGTACCAGTTAAGGCAGAAGGAAGCAGGGAGGGAAGTCAGAATAGCAAAGGCCCAAACTGAGGAAATGATAGCCAACTCGGTTAGAAGGGGAATAAAACCTTTTATATGTACATCAGGGAGCGTAGAAAGACAAAGGGAGAAATAGTGAGGCTGAATAGAACGAACAGTAAGTGGGCAGAGGGGGAAGTGAAAAAGCAGGGATACTGAACGAATATTTCTGCTCAGTATTCACAAAAGAGGAGGGGGAGATGCCTAATCCAATTAACAGAAGCACTCTGGATAGGGAGGTCGATCCCAGTCCTTTCACAGAAAAAAGGGTTCTGAAAGAACTCCTAAAACTGAAGGTGGACAAAGCAATGGGGCCTGATGGAATTCACCCCAGAATTTTAAAAGAATTAAGGGGAGAACTAGTGAAACCACTGACTACCCTTTTTAACAAATCATGGGAGGTTGGTGTGGTACCCGAGGACTGGAGGAAGGCGGATGTGATTCCCCTTCACAAAAGTGGGACCAAGACAGAGGCAGGAAACTACAGACCTGTCAGTTTGACCTCTGTCATAGTGAAAGTGATGGAATCACTTCTGAAAGAAAGAATTGTTGAGTACCTAGAGGCCAGTGGGGCACAGGACCCAAGGCAGCATGAGTTCACAGCGGGAAGATCATGTCAGATGAATCTAATTGATTTCTTTGACTGGGTGACCAAAGTAGTAGACCAGGGAGGGGCTGTGGACATGGCCTACCTAGACTTTAGCAAGGCATTTGACACAGTCCCACACAAAAGATTAATAATCAAATTAACCAGCCTGGGAGTAGGTCCCAGGGTGGTAGCCTGGGTAAAACATTTGCTATACAACAGGACACAGAAGGTAATTATAAATGGAGTCCACTCTGAAGAAAGAGGGGTTACTAGTGGGGTACCGCAGGATTCAGTACTGGGTCCAGTCCTTTTTAATGTCTTTATAAGTGACATTGCAGAGGGACTGGAAGGAAAAGTATGCCTCTTTGCAGATGACACAAAGATCTGCAACAGGATTGATACACAAGGAGGCGTGGAAAGGATGAGAAGGGACTTGGCAAGGTTGGAAGAATGGTTGGAAGTATGGCAGCTAGGATTCAATGCAAAGAAGTGTAAATAATGCACCTGGGAAACAAAAACCCAGGGGAAGATTACACAATGGGGGGGGAGGTAGTAACAAAAACAAAAAAGGAAAGGGACCTGGGGGTGATCATATCAGATGACCTTAAGGTTAGCAAGCAATTAGAGAAGGCAGTAGGAAGAGATGGGGGTGTACTGGGATGCATAGGGAGAGGCATCACCAGCAGAATACATGAAGTTGTTATCCCTCTGTACAGACAGTGAGTTAGACCCCATCTGGAGTACTGCATCCAGTTCTGGAGACCCCATCTCCGCAAGGACATAGACAGGACAGAGGCAGTCCAGAGGAGGGCAACTAGAATGGTGCAGGGTCTGCAAGAGAAGCCATGTGACGAGACACTAAAAGAGCTTAATATGTATACCCTTGAGGAAAGGAGGGAGAGGGGGGACATGATAGAAATGTTTGAGTACCTCAGTGGAATCAACAAAGTCCAAGAGGGTAGCATATTTCAGAAAAAGAGATATGCAAGAAAAAGGGGACACAATTTAAAGACATGGGGGGGCGGATCAGGGGCAATGTGAGGAAGTATTTTTTCACAGAGAGGGTAGTGGATGCATAGAAAAACCTTCCTGAGGAGGTTGTGGGGTCTAAAACTGTGGGAGAATTCAAGAATACATGGGAGAGACATAAGGCAATTCTTGTGGGGGGTAGGAAGAAATAGGCTGTTGGTTAACTAGGATCTGCGGCTTATCCTGTAGGTAGGAAAATGGGCAGACTAAGTGGGCCAAGCGGTCCTTATCTGCTGTCAAAGTCTATGTTTCTATGTTTCTATAAGGGGACAAGACTTTCTATAGATACATTAGTGAAAGGAGATAGTCCTGAGGGGGTATTCCTAAGATCAAAGGGGATAAGGGGGAGTGTGTGGAGGAGGACCAAAGAAAAGCATCTATCCTAAATAGATACTTCTGCTCAGTATTTACTGAGTTGAAAGTAGGGCAGGACCCACAGCTTAGCACCATGGACACGGCGGGGAGGGAGGTGTGCACAAGTCCCTTCACAAAAGAAAGGGTCCTGTACAATCTCACTAAGCTCAAGGTGGACAATGCAATGGGACCTGATGGCATACATTCCAGGGTACTAAAGGAGCTAAGGGTGGAACTTGCAGAGCCATTAGCAGAACTGATTAGTGAGTCTCTGAGCATAGGAGAGGTCCAAGAAGACTGGAGGAGGGCTCATATGATCTCACTCCACAAGAGTGGAAGCAGGGAGAAGGCAGGGAACTACAGACCAGTCAGTCTTACTTCATCCTTAAGGAAAGGATAGAAACATAGAATTTGACGGCAGATAAGGACCACAAGGCCCATCCAGTCTGCCAATTTCTTTTTCTACCTTATAAATCTGCCATCGGCCTTTGCTCTGTCAGTGGTCTATCTATTCATACTCATCTGTGTTGCTCCCTTATGCCTATCCCATGCCTGTTTGAAGCCCTGCACTGTATTCATAGCCACCACTTCCTGAGGTAGGCAGTTCCATACATCCACCACCCTTTCTGTGAAAAAGAATTTCCTCACATTCCCCCTTAATTGGCCTCCCTCTAATCTCATGCTGTGTTCTCTTGTCCTGCTATTTTTCTTATATTTACACATGTTAGACTCTTTCACCTTGTTAATGCCCTTAAGATGTTTGAATGACTCTATCATATCACCTCTCTCCCTCCTTTGCTCAAAGGTGTACATATTGAGCTCCATTAATCTGTCCTTATATGTCTTCTGATGCAGTCCCTGCACTATTTTGGTTGCCCTTCTCTAGACTGCCTCAATTTGGTTAATGTCCTTGTGATGGTGTGGCCTCCAGTACTGCATGCAGTACTCCAGATGGGGCCTAACCAGTGTCTTGTAAAGAGAGATTATTACCTTCCTCTTCTGACTTTGTGATACCCTTACTAATACACCCTAACATCCCCCTAGCCTCACCTACTGCTTTAGAGGTCTGCTTGGATGATTTCAGGTCATCCGTGATGATGATGCTGCTCAAGTCTCTTTCTTCCTTTGAGACTGCCAACAACTCCCCTCCCAGCCTATAGGTGGATTCAGGGTTTCTCTTCCCTATGTGCATGATCTAGCACTTCTTTGCATTAAATCCCAGTTGCCACTCTTCTGACCATTTTGCTAGTTTATCCAGATCTCTTCTCATTCTGCCCACCCCATCTGGATCATCTACTCTGTTGCAGATCTTGGTGTCATCTGCAAACAGACAAGCTTTACCTTCTAGTCCATCTGCAATGTCACTAATGAAGATATTGAAGAGCACTGGCCCCAGGACTGATCCCTGAAGTACCCCACTTGTGACTTGCATCTCTTCTGACTGTATACCATTTACCACCACTCTCTGTTTTCTGCCTGTCAACCAGTTTGCCAACCAGTTGACCAACTTCTGACCCACCCTGAGCCTACCCAGCTTATTTATCCATCTTCTACGTGGAACAGTGTCAAAAGCTTTGCTGAAGTCAAGGTAGGCGACATCAACTGCTCCCCCTTGGTCCACCACCCTGCTTACCCAGTCAAAGAAATCTATGAAATCAGTTTGACAGGACCTTCCTTGCTGTCTTGGATCCTGTGCTCCTATGGATTCCAGGTGTTGCACTATCCTTTCCTTACGGAGTGCCTCCATAATCTTGCCCACTACTGAGGTAAGACTGACTGGTCTGTAGTTCCCTGCCTCCTCCCTGCTACCACTATTGTGGAGCGGGATCACATGAGCCCTTCTCCAGTCTTCTTGGACCTCTCCTGTACTCAGAGACTCACTAAATAGTTCTGCTAATGGCTCTGCTAGTTCCACCCTTAGCTCCTTAAGTAAACTGGGATGTATGCCATAAGGTCCCATTGCCTTGCCCACCCTGAGCTTAGTGAGCTCTTGTAGGACCCTTTCTTTTGTGAAGGGAGTAGTGCTCACCTCCTTCCCCCCTGTGTCCATGGTGCTGAGCTGTGGGCCCTGCCCTACCTTCTCTTCAGTAAATACTGAGCAAAAGTATCTATTTAGGATAGATGCTTTTACAGGGTCCTCCTCCTCCTCACATGCCCCCTGTTCTCCTTTGAGCTTAGCAATACCCCCTCTGGACTTTCTCCTTTCACTAATGTATCTATAGAAAGTCTTGTCACCTACTTTTACTGTTCATGCTAGTGTTTCCTCAATTTGGGACTTCGCCTGCCTTACTGCCTTCCCTGCTTCTCTTAGGGCAGTTTGGTATGCCTCCCTATCTTCATCCCGCTGTGTTCCCTTATATTTCCTGAAGGCCAGCCTTCTGGCTCTGACCTTTTTCTCTACTGTATTTGAGAACCAAAGTGGTTTCCTTCTTCTTCTTTGCATTTCTTCTGTCTAACACAATAGGATGTTGCTTCAAGTATTGCATCCTTAATGCTTGCCCACTTTGCCTGTACCCCTCACCTGTGTTTCTTTTTGCCAGGGCTAGCTTAACTCTGTTGGCCATCTTATCAAAGTCAGCTCCTCTGAAGTCCCATATTTTTGCTGTGGAATGGGATGATTTAGATGTAGTGGCCAAATTAAACCATACCATGTGATGGTCACTGGCCCCCAGGTGACCTTCTACCTGGAGATCTGTGATCCCTTCCCTGTTAGTCAGTACTAGATCTAGGATAGCCCTGTCTCATGTGGGTTGTTGTTCCAGTTGTTTGAGGCCCTCCCCCTGCAGGGAATCCACCATGTGTCTAGTTCTGGCAAATGTCCCTGCTGGTATTGACCAATCTGTATCCGGCATGTTGAAGTCTCCCATTATCAGAACCTCCCCTTTAGCTGTCATGCTTTGTATATCTTCTAACAGTAATGTGTCTATGTCCTTCCCCTGGTCTGGGGGCCTGTAGACAACCCCAGTTCTTATGGCTGTCCCATTGCCTGTTTCTGGGGTGACCCACAGTTCTTCTGGCTCCTTATGTGTGTTCTAAATTTCTGTAGCTTTGATATTTTCATTGACATACAGGGCCACTCCACCCCCCCTCCCCTTTTTGCATCTCGGTCTCTTCTGAACAGAACATAGCCAGGTACTGAAGTCTCCCAAGTATGGTTACTGGTAAACCACATCTCACTAATTGCTACTACATCCAGTTTAGCCTCTGACATTATTGCCTGCAGGTCTGGGATCTTATTTCCCAGACTATGAGCATTTGTGTACATGATTTTCCATTGGCCAGATTTCAGTGTGTTAGTTGTTGGGTGAGGTTTAGCATTTCCCCTGTGCATCGTATGGGGAGACGGACCTTTTTTCTTACCTGGCGATGCAAATGAACTGCAAACATGCTGAATCCCTGTTTGACCACTAGCCGAGGGGAGGGCGTCTTCCCATTCGACGCTTGGGTGCTGCACCCCTCCCATTTGCTAGTTTAAATATTCTGCAAAGACGCTAAACTTCTGCCCTAATGCACTGACTCCTCTTTAGTCAGATGCAGTCCATCAAATTTAAAGAACTTTTGCTCCCAGAACTGTTGCCAGTTCCTACAAATCTGTGTCCTTTTCCTGGCACCAGCCCTTGTGCCACATGTTTAGCTCCCCTATCTCCCTTCTCTGACCTTCCGTCCATCTGCCCCCCCTTCCAGACTGGCAGGATCTCATAGAAGGAGATGCCGGATGAAATGGATGATAGTTTGTCACCCAGCCTGGTCAGGTGTTCCTTGGTCTCCACAACTGACTGGCTGGTGAGATCATTAGTCCCTATGTGTACCAGGACATCAATGTTTTCTCATGCTTTGTGAGTAATTTTAGCAATGCGGTCAGTGTCTCTCCATGCTAACGTATCTGGGAGACATCTGACCATTACCTCTGCCTGGAGATGGGTATCAACTCCCTGAATCATTGAGTCTCCTATGACCAGAAGTTTTTTGGATTTCCTTTTTGCTTTTTTTGTTTTGGTTCCTGATTTGGGCAAGTTTTGTTGTGCTAGCTCCTGTGCTGCAGTGTCCTCTGCCCCTTTGTTTGATTTTGGAGATAGAGGTAGACACCTGTTTGTAGTGTTTATATGGATTTTGGAGGTAATATGTTAGAGAGCACAGAGTGATGGGGCACCCGATTTGCCCCTCCTAACCACCTGCCAACCTCCTGGACCAACTACCCTCTGCGATCGAGGTTCTTCTGTTAGATGTTGGGGAAATGGCGGGTGGTTCTTATAATATATTTACTCTTGAATATGAAATTTGAGGTGTGCAACCTCTGCCCATGCTGCCCGGAGCTGAGCCCTAAGATCTTCAATGGCCCAGCATGTAGGATAGTGTCCTAAATCCTGTAACACTGTCCTTCTGAAAAGTGTTCCACAGTACCTGCAGTTAATGATATCCATTCCAGATAAGTTGCTGGGTTTATAACCTGGTCAGAGTAATTAGAAGGAAGAAAATGCAAGTAATGGTTTGATTTTGTGTTTTGTTTTCATATAACTTGTTATAACAAGTTAAATTACTAGTGCCCTTGTAAATGAGCTCACCTTGTGGATGCCCCACTGATCCGCCCCTTCCTGCTTTGCTACAGGAAATGTCACAGCTGTGGTATCCTATAAAAGGAGTGTAGTGTGGGGTGGTTGGGGATGGGGGTGGGTGGCTGGGCTCTTCCACTGCCAAAAAAGAACAACCACGAATGAAAGAACAAGGAGGTAAGAGCAGAAACAATCAGTCAACAGCAAATGTAGTAACCCTGAAAGCGTATCCTAATGTTAGATAAAACTGTAAAACCTGTAAAGCACTACCTGTAATAATTTCAGAGAAGATATACCCTGTAAGAAACACTCCGCTACAGAGAAAAATAAAGCAGTAACAGAAGATATACCTTGCAAAAGACAATTTGAATCAGAAGATTACAGCAGTAATCTGTTAGCACACACCTGTAGGTACACCTAGTAATACTGCAGAAGAAGGTATACCAGCAACAACAATTTGAATCTGAGAAAAATAAAGCAATAAAATGTTAGCAACAAACAGTAGCAATCCCTGTGAGTAGAAAATAAAAACAACACACAGTAAATCTGCTTAGCCAAAAGAAGTCTTAATCCTGAGGATAGCACTGGAGGATAGTGAAACACCTGGAATCCATATGAGCACAGGGTGTAAGACAGCATGGATTTACTACAGGAAGGTCCTGTCAATCTAATCTCATAGATTTCTTCAACTGGGTAACCACAGTGGTAGACCAAGGGGGTGCAGTTGATGTTGCCTACCTTGACTTCAGCAAAGCTTTTGATACTGTTCCACATAGAAGATTGATTAATATGCTGTGGAGGCTCAGGGTGGTTCAGAAGTTGATCAACTGGGTGGCAAACTGGTTGGTGGGCAGAAAACAGAGAGTGGTGGTAAATGGTATACAGTCAGAAGAGATTCAAGTCACAAGTGGGGTACCTCGGTGATCAGTTTTGGGGCCAGTCCTCATCAATAGCTTCATCAGTGACATTGCAGATGGACTGGAGGGTAAGGTTTGCCTGTTTGTAGATGACACCAAGATCAGCAACAGAATAGATGATCCAGAAGGGGTGAGCAGAATGAGAAGAGGTCTGGAAAAACTGGCAAAATGGTCAGAAGAGTGGCAACTGGGGTTTAACGAAAAAAATTGCAAGATCATGCACATGAGGAAGAGAAACCCTGAAGCTCCCTATAGGTTGGAAGGGGTGTTGCTGGCAATCATGAGGTAAGAAAAAGACTTGGGCATCATCATCACAGATGACATGAAATCATCCAAGCAGACCACTAAAGCAGTAGGTAAAGCTAGAGGAGGAGGTAATAATCCCTCTTTACAAGACACTGGCTAGGCCCCATCTGGAGTACTGCATGGAGTACTGGAGGCCACACCTGCACAAGGACATTAACAAAATGGAGGCAGTCCAGAGAAGGGGACAGCAAAATGGTGCACGGACTGCATCAGAAAACATATGAGGACAGATTAACAGAGCTCAATGTGTATACCCTAGAGCAAAGGAGGGAGAGAGGTAATATGATCAAAACATTCAAACATCTTAAAGGCATTAACAAAGTGAAAGAGTCTAACATGTTTCAATATAATAATGATAATAATAATATGCTTTATTTTTAATGCGCCTTTCAGATGTCAAGGCGCAGTACAATTAAAACAGTTAAAATCGATGCTGTAATCTCAATAAAATATACAATACAGTTAGAATCCTTCGTCTTCGTCACCATATGCCTTGTTCCAAAGATACGTTTTTAAGGCCTGTTTGAATCCCCCCACAGTCATGCACTCCCTAATCCAACGGGGTGGAGAATTCCAAGGGGTAGGCGCCATGAACATAAATGCCCAGGCCCCGGAAGATTTTAAAGACACACTTGGAATCTCCAGCAACCCCTTGTCGGCCGAGCGGAGCGGTCGCTCAGGGAGGTAAGGAACCTGGAGCTCTTTCAGGTAGTCAGGGCCCAGTCTGTGTAGGGATTTATATGTCAGTAAACTGACTTTGAAGGTGATCAACCACTGAACAGGCAGCCAGTGCAGTTCCCGCAGCACTGGTGTGATATGGGAAGATCTAGAAATCCCCATCAACATCTGGGCTGTGGAATTCTGCACCAGCTGTAAGTGGCAGATATCAACCCCCCAGTAGCCCAAAGTAAAGCCAAGTAAAATATAAGAAAAATAGCAGGACAATAGGACACAGCATGAGATTAGAGGGACGCTAATTAAGGAATAATGTGAGGAAGTTCTTTTTCACAAAAAGGGTGGTGGATGCATGGAACGGCCTACCTCAGGAAGTGGTGGATATGAATACAGTACAGGGCTTCAAACTGGCATGGGGTAGGCATAAGGGAGCAATACAGATGAGTATGAATAAATAGGCCATTGACAGAGTAAAGACCAATGGTACATTCATAAGGTAGAAAAAATGGGCAGACTGGATGGGCCTTGCGGTCCTTATCTGCCGTCAACTTCTATTTTTCTATGTTTCTAGATTACAGCAGCACTGCTGCAGAGGAATCTCTACACTTAGAGCCCAGCCCCTCTCCATGCAGAGAATGGTGAAAGCTGCATTGTTTATTCTTTTAAATTCCATTTTAGTTTGTGACTTGTTGCCCCACCTTAACTCCCCCCCCCCCACGGTCCAAACCTTAGTCTTCTGGCATGGCCTGGGATCTGCACCTTAACCCAGTACAATATTAATATCAGCGGCAAGTATCCAGCATTGACAAATGTTTGTTAAAAGCTGTTTTAGCTTCCAGTTCCACATTCACACCCCCTGTGTTGCCATGAGAGGCAAGAATAATCATAGAAACATAGAAGCCATCGACAGAAAAGGACCTCTTGGTCCACCTAGTCTGCTCTAAAGTCCCTACCTACTGTGCTACCTTAGAACCTAATTAATCTTCAACCTTACTTCTCCATCCATGTTACATGTTACTAAGGTCCCCCTATGTCTATCCCATGCATATTTGAAACCTATTATCATTTCAGTACCCACCACCTCTGCTGGGAGGCTGTTCAAGGCATTCACCACCCTTTCCATGAAGAAATATTTCCTCACATTCCCTCTATGTCTCCCCCTTCCAACTTCATATCATACCCCCTCATCCTTGAGCATCTCTTTCTGTGCAGTATGCCACCCGCCTGTACCTTATTGATATCCTTGCAGTATTTAAATGTTTCTGTCATGTATCCCTTTTCTCTCCTTTCCTCCAGTGAGTACATATTTAATTCCCTGAGTCTTTCCTCATAAGGCTTCTGATGCATGCCATGCATGATTTTGGTTGCCCTTCTCTGTACTGCCTCCACCATGTCCATGTCCTTCCTGAGATGGGGCCTCCAGAACTGGACACACCACTCCAGGTGTGGTCTCACCACTGATCTATATAGGAGTAACACTACCTCCCTTTTTCTGCTGGTGATACCCCTCCCTATGCACATCAACATTCTACTAGTCTTTCCTACTGCCTTATCACACTGCTTTGCTACCTTCAGGTCATCAGATATAATGATCCCCAGATTCCTTTCCTGTTTTGTTGTTGTTAGCACCTCCTCCCCAAATGATACGTTGCCCGTGGGTTTTTCTGCCCCATGTGCATAATTTTACATTTTTTTGACATTGATGCCAGTTGCCAAACCCTTGACCAGTCCCAGTTTTTGTTAGATCTTCCTTCATTTTCTCCACCTATCCCCCTTGTGTCTACTCTGTTGCAGATTGTTGTGTCATCCACAAAGAGGCATACCTTTCTTGACCCTACTTGATCTCTGGAAACTCCTCCCCACCCTTGCTTTGCTGCCAAAATTCCTTTGTGCCTATCCCACGCATGGACTGGAAGAGCCTTCCAGACACCCACCACTCTTTCACTGAAGAAGTACTTCCTCGCATCCCTCCTACATTTTGAAAATACAAACATGAAAGAGCCAGCAGAAGAAGATGATTTGGTCTACCGAGTCTGCTCATTATTAAAGGCTCCATAGCTTATGCCATTAACCCTGCCCACCTTCCACTGTCTTCCCTTTCTCCTGACTACCCTCACATGGTCCCATGGATTCCCATTATGCCTATTCCAGGCCCTGTTGAAGCCACACACCATCTTCGCTGAGACCACTTCCTCCGGCAGTGCATTCCATGTTGTCACCACCCTCACCATAATGAAATTCTTTCTAACATACCCCAAACCACCCCACCAGCCGTAACTATGCCCCCCTTTAATTATATATATATATGTATATATATATATATATATAAACACACATACATATATATATAAAAATTGCATTTATGTATGTATGTATGTGTTTGATAACTGGGTGAGTACACTGATCCAAAGGACCATTTTCAGGCACTGCCCAAGCCACAGCATGACACATTGAGCAATACAGGTGTGGAGAACAACAGTAAATGCAGGCCTCAACATGAGGTGCAGGAAATGACAGAACAATGGGTCACTACATAAAGTGCAATTACATAAGAATACAAGGTGTCAAATAAGGCCAGCATACAGGTCAAAAATGCATAGTCACAGGCCAGGCAACAGACTGAAATATAAGTCACAAAACACTGAGACCAAATACAAGTCTCAGATATGATACATAAAGTACAAAATGCATTCAGGTACACTAATAGTGCACAGGACAATGAGCAGCTTGGAACTCTGAAATCAAGTACAATGCTTCCCCCTAGCAAATGGTGATGGGATGTAGAATAGGGAGGCAACAGCAGAAGGCCAGAAAAGTGTGGGAAGAGGACAGGAGTGGTGGAGGTTAGTGTAGCAAGGATGAGATACTGCAAATAGGTGGAGGGGAGATGGAGGAAGGGGATGCCAGAGATTACCCAGGAGAGCAGTGGCATTTGGCTTCAGACAGTATCCACTCTTTGAAATTGTTTTTGAAGGAGAGATGGCAGGTGGAAGAGTGGAGAGTTGTAGGAAGTATGTTCCATGGGGGGGGGAGCAGAGATGGAAAAGGCTTTACTACCCATGGTAGAGGAGGTTTGTGAAACTACCGGGGGGGGGGTGGATGATTCATGGAGGCTTCTAGCTGCCACTCCGCCCATGAGGAGGGATGAGTATGGGGACAGGTGTCCACCTCTCAGAGTACTGTCAACTAAGCAACCAAGGGCATAGTCAAACCGTCCTTGCAGTGGGAGCCAACCAAGTAACTGGTACAATACACAATGACGGGAAGAAAGGGGGCATGGAGGACAAAGTGACAGATACTGTTGTAGACTGAGTTCAGTCTACAGTGCAGAGCTGATTATATGAGAGAATAGACATGACAGCAGTATTCAAGGAGATGTAGAAGGTTTCCTTGTGCCTTCTACTACTCCTTGAATATTGAACATGGGGTAAGATACTGTTGTCCATACCTTAAGAAGGACATCAGCTTACTAGAGAAAGTCCAAAGTAGGGCAACCAAGATGATTGTGGGTCAGCAGGGAAGTCTTACCAGGAGAGGCTGGGAACCCAGAGAATGTACTGCCAAGAGAAGCGAAGGGAGAGAGTAGATATGATAGAAACCTTCAAATACTTGAAGGGGACAAAATGAGTGGATAGGAAAGGTCTTTTCAAACTAAGAGACAAGCAAACCAGATGCAGTTAGCTTCCTCACAAATGCCCTCATTCAGATACAAGACCTCCACTTTCTTCTCATTACTTAGAGGGTGAGAGGGGGTTGCACCCGATGGCTATCCAAAGAGTTACTGTCCCTAATGAAAAAGAGGGACAGTAAATGGAAAGCTCATAAAGCATCACCTCCCCCCCAGCTCTGAAACACCTATAGGTGCTTGTGCAGCACATGTAAGCAAACTGTCAAATCGCTAAAGCACAATTTCTATCTAAACCTTCAAAGCAACAACCTTAGCAATCACCGTCACTTCTGATGTCAACTGGGTCCTTGCTCAACCCCAAGACACATAGCCAAGTTACTCAGCTCACCTCCTCCTTAGGCCCCTTGACTGATCCCACTGAGACTGCGCAGCTTTTTAACATAGTATTTTCTGACCTCTTCCCCTAACATACCAAACTACCCTCCCAATCATCCACCAGCCCAGCAGCTTTAGTCTATTTTCTAATCATGTACTCAAAAACATGGATGCGGATAAGGCCACTGGTGCTGTATTCATGGATCTGACTAAGGCCTTTGATCTCGTTGACCACTCCCTCCTCCACTCCACTCTCCTACACCTTGGCTACTCTGCCGAGACAACAGCATGGTTTAGAATCTACCTCAAAGGCAGGTCCCAGTCTGTTACAATTCTTACAGCCTCATCCTCTGCCCTACCAGTATCCACAGGGGTTCCCCAAGGCCCCCTACTTTTTCCATTTTTATTAATGCACTCCGGTCTGAAATCCTTACCTGTGATGCTCTCCTCTATGCGGATGACATTGTCCTTTACCACAGCAACAAGTCTCTTGCAAACATCTCCTCTGCTCTTACATTTATCTATGGTGCTCCCCGCAATGGGTTTCTTTCTAACAGACTCTCAGAAGAAGCCAGAAGGTGAAGGAAGGAAACATATTCAATTCAGTGCTTCAGAGTAACTGGTAACTGGTATTTTTCCTTTAAACTTAGATTGTAGGCTTGTAGTGACACTATACTTTCTTTCTGTGTTGTCTTTACTTATAATTGTTTTTGGGCTGTTGAAAATTTAAAAAATAGTGGTGGTGTAATTTTGTGCTGTCTTTAATTGCTGCAAGTGCCCCCCTCCCAATCCTCCCCAACTCTTAATTATATGCCCTGATAAATCTGATTGACAGGAGCTAAACACAGGGTATAGTAAGAAGTGTGAAGTAGGAGGGGCATAGGGAAAGAAGACCACCTCAGCACGACAAGTGTTTTGACTCATTTATTTATTTATTGGTTCTTTTCCTTAAAAAATATATATCTGAGGATCAGTTACAGGATTTTTAATACTGTAAATAAACACAAAGAGAACTAAGAGAGCTCAGTAGCAGATAAGTAGTGGAATTGTACAATAATGGGAGGAAAAATGTAGTGGCTGTGGGGCAGCTATTCAGGCAGACCTTCTGACACTGAGGTGCTGCCCCTATCTGCATGCATCCTTGGGACTGAGGGATGAGGTAGCCAGACTCAGAGCGAGTAAACTGGGTCAGGAGTACCATCACCCCCCTGTCCAGGAACCACCAAGTCCAATGCAGCTGCCTCAAAGGATGCAGAACGCAGGAGCACTTGGATGACAGTGGCTCAGGGAGGGTTAGAGCAGTCAGGCAGAGGCACATCCCAGATCCTATTCCTCTCAAGAACTAACATGCCACACTGGCAAATGAGGACAACCAAATAGAGGTATCCAGGAAGTGGAAGGAAAGGATGTGGAGGTTAGGCAAGGAGGTGACCTCAGTGGAGAAAGCAGTGGACCCCAGAGGAGGAGAAGCCGAATCCTGGTGGGGGACTCCATCATAGAGTGGGATCCAGCTAGGAACAGGAGGGAGGACAGGGAGGTGAAGGTGCCTCGGTGCCACGGATGGAGGGATGGAAGGAAGATACTGGGATCACTGGGAAGGCAAGACAGGAGGGTGAGCTGGATGTCATTATCCACCTAGGTACTAATGACTTGGCAAATGGGGAGCCAAAGGAAGTTCAGGAAGAGTTTAGGAAACTGGGAGGGTCTCAAGCAAGCAGCTACTTCTGTCACTTCTCAGAAGTACTACCTGTGAGAGGCAAGGAGAGCATAGAGTGCATGCACCAGGAACTTTAACTCATGGTTGAAGAACTGGTGCTGTGAGGAAGGGTTTGATTCATTGGTGACTGGGGACCCATCTGGAGGGGATGGAGGTTTGTTCAAACCTGACGGCCTGCATCCATCCTGGAGGGAATCCAACACTCAATGATAAGTTTAAATGCTACATTGACAAGCATTTAAACTAGCAAAGGGGTGGCAGGCCAGCAAGGATGGTACCTACTTGCTCACCCACAGCTAGTAATGGAACCAGTAAACCAGAGGTGGCTATCTCTGCAAAGCATGTGCAAAAGTTGGAGATTAGTGTCCAAAAGGTGGATAAGCAGAAAAGGGCAAAATTCAGCAGAAGGGCAGACAGCAAGGAGAACCAGGGATAAATGACAACCAAGGAAGGGGCTGGAGTAGAACAGTGAAGCAGTCTAGGGAGGTCAAATCATGGAAAGCCATGTGTGCAAATGCCAGGAGCCTTAGCAACAAGATGGAAGATCTGGAGGCTGTCATGGTACAGTCAGACCTGGACATTGTGGCCATCACTGAAACCTGGTGTAATGATAACCATGACTGGGAGATGGCCATACCTGGCTACAACATATTCAGAAGAGACAGAGCAGGCAGGAAAGGAGGAGGAGTGGCACTGTATGTGAAAAATGACATAAGGGCCACACAGATCCAGGAGGAACAAAATGGGGGAGAGATACCGTGGGTTAAGCTGGAAAGGAAAATGGGGCCAGCCATCCCACAGGTGTGGGTCTATAGACCACCAGCCCAGGAGGAAGAAACAGATAGGAGTTGATGCTAGCCATCCAAGGATGGCTGACAAGGAGAGGTAGTACTGGTTGGAGACTTCAATATTCCAGATGTGGACTGGAGCATCCCAGCAGCAGCATCAACTAGGAGCAGATTTATCCTGGAATCCCTTCAGGGTGCCTTCCTCAAGCAACTGGTCATGGAACCAACTCGGCAGAAGGCAATACTGGACCTTGTGCTCACAAACAGGGACAGTGTGATGGGGGTAACAGTGGGGGAGCACCTGGGTAACAGTGACCACCAGTCATTGTGGTTTGAAATCACAGAAAGAGCAGAACCAAACCACACAAAAACACGTATCCTGGATTTTAGGGGGGCAGACTTTGGGAAAATGGGGAGATGCTGAAAGAGGCATTAAGGGAATGGGACAGGAATCAGGGATTGAGGAACAGTGGGCAGTATTTAAAATGGGGATTATAAGAACAACAGAATATGCATTAAGCAGGTTAGCAAGAGGAAAAGAAGAGGAGAACCATTATGGTTTCAAAGAGGTAGCAAAGAAAATGAAAGCCAAAAAGACTGCATTCAGGCAATACAAAAGACACAGGCAGAAGGGGATAGGGAGAAGTACCAGGAGAAACAAAGGGAGGCAGGGAAGTCAGTAAGGAAGCCAAAGCTCAGACAGAAGAACATATTAGCAAAGTCAGTGGTTAAGGGGACAAAACCTTTTACAGGTACATAAGTGAAAAAGAAGGACAAGGGAGGATAGTTAGACTGAAGGGGAGGATGGAGCAGCGTGGAGGATGACAACAGTAAAGCTGACATAATGAACAGGTATTTCTGCTCAGTCTTTACTAAGGAAAGAGGGTAATAGGGTCTGAAGGAGTACAAGGGGTGAGAATGGTGCAGAAATGGACAGAAGTCCCTTTACAGAGAAGGGTCCTGAAGGAACTGGAAGTAATAAGAGTTGACAAAGCAATGGGGCCAGATGGGGTGCACCTCTAGGGTCCTAAAGAACTAAGAGAGGTGGTGGCTGAACCTCTGGCTATCCTGTTCAGCCAATCACTGAAACAGGGAGGTACCCAAAGACTGAGGACAGCAGATGTAGTCCCCTTATGCAAAAGTGGGAACAAAAGAGAAGCAGGGAACTACAGACCAGTCAGCCTCACCTCGGTAGTGGGAAAGATCATGGAACCACTACTGAAGGAGAGATTGGTGGAACATCTGGTTGTCAATGGACTACAGGACCCAAGGCAGCATGGTTTCACCAGGGGAGGTCATGTCAGACCAACCTCATTGAATTTTTGACTGGGTGACTAGGGAGGTGGATCGAGGGAGGGCAGTGGACATGGCCTATCTGGACTTCAGCAAGGCCTTTGACACTGTGCCACATAGAAGACTATTACACAAACTGGGGAATATGGGTGTGGGCAGGACAGTAGGTGGTGGGTAGGTAACTGGCTGGGTGGCAGGACACAGAGGGTGGTGGTAAATGGCTGTCACTCCACAGAGGAAGAGTGACCAGTGGGGTACCACAGGGATCAGTGCTGGGACGGTCCTATTCAACATCTTCATCAGTGACATTGCACAGGATCTAGAAGGCAGAATTTCACTGTTAGCTGATGACACAAAGCTCTGTAACAGAGTAGACACACCAGAGGTGTAGACAGAATGAGAAGGACCTGCAGAAACTTGAAAAGAATGGTCAAGGGTTTGGCAGTTGAAATTCAATGCAAAAGTACAAGATAATGCATATGGGCACAAAAAACCCTGGCACAATATATCAGTTTGGAGGTGAGGATATAGCATGCACCAAGCAGGAAAAGGGATCTTGGGGTTATCATCTCTAATGACCTCAAGGTAGGAAACAGTGTGACAAGGCATCAGGTAAAACAAATAGGATGCTGGGATGTATAGGCAGGCATCACCAGCAGGAAAAGGAGGTCATAATTCCGCTATACAAGACACTAGTGAGGCCCCACCTGGAGTACAGTGTACAGTTCTGGAGACCATACTACGTAAGGACATAGACAGGGTGAGAAGGTTCAGAGGGGCAACAAAGATGGTGCATGGGTTGCATCACAAATCCTATGAAGACAGGTTGAAGGAACTGAACATGTACTCCCTGGAGGAGAGGAGGAGAGGGATATGATAGAGACATACAAGTATCTTACAGGGAGGAACAGGGTGCAGGAAAAAGATAAGGGCCTATGGCCCACCCAGTCTGCCCATTTGAGCTTGTAAATTCAGTTTATGTTTTCCTAGAAGTCTGTTGGCCCTTACCCCTCACCTCCAGAATTCCTTTATGTCTATCCCATGCATTCTTAAATCCCATGATTGTCTCAGCCCTCACCACTTCCTCTGGCAGGGTGTTCCACTTGTCCACCACCCATTCTGTGAAGAAATTCTTTCTCATGTTTCCTCTGAATTGTCCTCCCTCCAACTTCATCCCATGCCCTCTAGTCCTGGAACATCTTTTTTGCTTACAAATAGTGTATTCCTGCACCCTGTTCCTCCCTGTGAGATACTTGTATGTCTCTATCATATCCCCTCTCTCCCTCCTCTCCTCCAGGGAGTATATGTTCAACCTGTCTTCATAGGACTTGTGATGCAATCCATGCACCATCTTTGTTGCCCTCCTCTGAACCTTCTCTACCCTGTCTATGTCCTTACATAGGTATGGTCTCCAGAACTGTACACTGTACTCCAGGTGGGGCCTCACTACTGTCTTGTATAGCGGAATTATTGCCTCCCTTTTCCTGTTGGTGATGCCCCTGCCTATACATCCCAGCATCCTATTTGCTTTACCTGCTGCCTTGTCACACTGTTTCCCTGCCTTGAGGTCATCAGAGATGATAACCCCAAGATCCCTTTCCTGCTTGGTGCATGCTATATCCTCACCCCCCAACTGATATATTGTGCCAGGGTTTTTGTGCCCCATATGCATTATCTTGCACTTCTTTGCATTGACTTTCAACTGCCAAACCCCTGACCATTCTTAAAGTTTCTGCAGGTCCCTTCTCATTCTGTCTACACCCTCTGGTGTGTCTACTCTGTTACAGAGCTTTGTGTCATCAGTCAACAGTGAAATTCTGCCTTCTAGGTCCTGTGCAATGTCACTGATGAAGATGTTGAATAGGACCGGTCCTAGCACTGATCCCTGTGGTACCCCACTGGTCACTCTTCCCTCTGTGGAGTGACAGCCATTTACCACCAGCCTCTGTGTCCTGCCACCCAGCCAGTTACCTACCCACCATGCATTGTATGTTAACATCACCTTTGGACTGCTCTGCTTATTTTTATGTGACAGCTTGCAATTGTGCGGATTGTTCTAAAGAAAAAAGTTTATTTTCTGGAACAAGAAAATGCAAAGAATATGATAATGTGAGTGTTGTGAACTCATAAGCTTTGGCCTCCCTCTATCAAGTGACTAACAACAAGTAACAACAGCTTCAGGTACAGGATTTCAGTCAAAAGTCTGTCTCCAGAGTGAAAGGCCAGTTTGATGACACTTTTGGGTGGGGATTCCTGGAGTAAGTGCTTTGGAGAGGACTACATGCACCGAAACAAGGAAATCAAGTGCACAAAAGGAACAAAATAAATAGATAAATTTAAAACAGCAGAGTGGATAAAACTGGATGATAATTCACAGGTCTGCTAATTGGGGGGTACCATAACCAATGTGTTTACTGAAAATTTGAAAAACTTGCTATTTAACAGGTGGTTCTGTAGAAGCAAAACCAAGAACCACAAAGAGTATACATAACATTGGGGGCCTATGCACAATGGGTGTGCGTCATACAAAGGGAACACAGGAACAGAGCACAGATGGGTATGTGGCATTTGTGCACCAGACACCCCTTTGCAGCATGCACAGTGTGCCTAAAGGACACTGCATAAGGCAGTAACTTGCAGCCACACAGACCCTCCACATGCCATGTACATGGGTGTGTGCCACATAGTGGCATTCATATACCACCACAGCATGCATGCAAGAAGCCATGTATGATGGCTATGCACAGTGTGCAAGGCACAGATACCTATATAAGCCAGAGGGCTGCTGTAAGTATACGTACCCAGCAGCTGAACCACATGCAACAAGGCACAGCAGACGCTTGTGGCTGTAGAGTGACTGCCAAACATCTGCGATCACACCACAGCACAGCCAAGGGCACCACAGAGTACACGGCAGTTGCTGAGCTCCATCTGCCATAATGAACAAAGGGGCCATACCATGGTGCACTGGTGCCCACCATGGTGGTGGGTACCCACAGCACAGATGGCAACAATGGGTTTACCTGGACCACAGAGCACCATTATGGTGGCATGTGGTGCAGGTCATGAGCCCCGGTCCTGTGCAAGCATGCTGTGGATGTACTGTACCTCCACACAGCACGCAGGCCACTGTGCACACACCCAGTGCCACTGCAAGCCAGCAGGTATAGACTGCCATATGGGCCACAAAGGGCCCTTCCATGGTGCTGTATGTGGTCATGGACAGGCACACAGAGGCCAGGCTCCCCCCATGATGGCACACCTGTGCATGCCCCTCATGATGTCACACCGTGCCTGCCCAGCCCATGATGGCACACCAGTACCTGCTGCTCCCATGACAGCACACCCCTGCCTGCCCTCCATGTCAGTACACCTGTGCTGTCCCCCCATGACTGCACATCCATGCAAGCCCCCCCCACACCCAGGAGACAAGAAACACACACATGGATGGCACAGGAAAGCGTTATTGGACACAGCCAGTGAAGCCAAATAGAAACAGTAGAATGTAACATAAAATGCAATACCCCCACAGACATCCATGTAGGGTTGTGGTGAATCACTATCGGTGCCAAGGGGCCATTACTAAGGGTGTAAGTTCATCACAGAGGTCATGTGAACAGTGATTTTTCTGATGCCTCCCTGACTTTTAACATTTTACTGGTTTTCCCTTTCATGCATGCACAGCAGGGCTGTGTCCCTTTAAGTCCACCATTTTGTGAAGGGCAGAGTGCTGAAATTCACATGCTTGAGTGACATGACACTCCAGATCCTCAAAGAAAGGCTCTTCATACAGCTGCTCACATACTGTGGCACCATCTTCATCTGGGTTCGTTGGCTACTCTCTTTGGTGACATAGCAGATATGGGGGGGGGTTCTCTGGTGGCAAAAATTAAAGAATGCGATCAGCTGATTGCTCTGATCCCAAGATTGCCTGCATTTCAGGGCTGACTGTTGGAGGCTTGGAGGGGGAGGTAAAGGAGCCACTGGCAGGTGCAGTGTAAATGTTGGACTGGGATGGGAACACGAGTGAACCTGGGGACCTGTGGGGGTTCTGACTGACTAAAAAAAAGATTGTTCCTGAGAAGGAAGTTTCTAAGTGGTGGCAAAGCTGAAGGGACACAATAAAAAACATTCTATGTGGATCCCTCAATTAAGTGACTGGATCTGAAGGAAAATGTTGCAGGCCTGAAGGGGTTGCAGAAAAACTGTATCGGTGGACAGGGGAAGGGAAGAGAGTTTACTTGTGAGCTGGTGAACTGATGTGCTGCTTCTGCCATGAAACTGGTAGCAAACTAAGGGAGCTGAAAAAAAAACATTTGCTCCCCAGAAGAAACTGGCTGCATGAAGGGCTGACTTGCTGGAGAATTGGAGGGGTAGGTAGCAAACAGTCACAGGCAGCATGCTGCTGCATTGAAAGTGTACTGCTGGACTGGTTGGTCCGGGGAGAAGAAGCACTTCAAAGAGTAAAGCACTGGAAAACAAGTCAGTGTACAAAATTGTATGCAGGCCTGGGAACATCATTTGAAAGCAACTACAGTGCTCTGAAGAGATCTCAAAGACAGTAAATCATTCATTTATTTGGGGAAGTCCTTTTTAAAATATTCTCTGCAAATTAACTGAAGTGCAGAAAAAAGAGCATATAGATGAACAAATAGAAACAAATAAAAAATTATTTTATTGGAGCAGTTTTTGTTAAGGTGATGCTGTGTAACATATTTTTATTCTGTGTCTGTCAGAAATGAATTATAGAGCCATTATGTATGGGGAAGAAGGAGGAATTGGTAATGTACAGTGTAGCAATCGGAGGTACAAATCCTGTGTATGTTCAAGCAGCAAGAAAAGGCTTGAATGGCTGCTGCAACTGAATACGTCAAGTAACTGTACTTTGTTGTATTCATTTTGCCACCTGCCAACTCATGGAATATACCCTCAATTTCATAGCAGGTATACTGTAAATGCAGTTTACAGTATCTTTTTTTTTTGTGAGTGATGAAGATGGAGGTTACCTGTTGTCCTGTGTCGTAACATCGAATTTTGGTCACTGCAGACAGCTTGATCTACCATTCATATGATCTAAAAATATAGCTATAGAGATATGGATGGAAATGCTAATGCACATCTGCCAAATTGTAGTATACCTGACACTGAAATTTAGTATCCTGAATAAAAAAGTATATAAAAAATGTGAGTAAATAATGAAACTTTCAGCATGTACATTCACAACTTTTGTACAAATGAGAGTCATAAGCATAAAAATTAAGAATGACTGGTACAACTGATTAAGTAGTGAAATGTGTTTTGGGACTGGGTATGTACGAAAAGGGGTATAAAAAAACCAAATGAATTTGCTGTCCTGTAGTTAACGTCACCTTCCCTAAAACATGAAGTAAAGGAAGTTGATTTGATTACCAAAGTTCCTTTCTTTTTCTCTATATTTATGTATCCAGGAGAACTCAACTGAGCAGCAACATCTCATATTCAGTGAAGGCATGTAGCTGAGAGGTTTGAAGCATGGGGAGGTTGATGTAGTTTCTCAGGGTTACTGTGTGAGCAAGTGATTGTTATGGAATTTGAACCTTGGTCTCCCGGTCCTCAAGACTGTTCTGTTCCCACTTTGCCATGCTGTCTACCCTTCTGTCTACATATAAAGGGCCTCTGATTTCAGGGTCAAGGGCAGATTCACCTTGCTATCTTAGTGATTGTAGCTCACGTACGGGGATGTGGTTTAAAATGTTATTGTAAGCTAAGGTCAGTTTTTACATTATTTTTTGATGTTACAATGCCCAATAAGATTAACATGATATGTAACTGTTATTGTTTGTGTTCCTGCTGACACTTGACAACTCATGAAATTTCCTAGAATGGTGACACAAGTGTGACCTGTGGAGCACAGGTTTGAGTCCTACCAATGCCATTTTAACCATGTGTAAACTTGAACAAGTTATCTGGCCTCCTTCTGTCCAATCTCCCCCCATCCATCTCCAGCATTGTTTGATCTTACCTGTAGCTGTCACTAATTGCTCTGTGTATGCAGTATGACTGCTGCAAAGATTCCCAGAAAATGATTTGTGACAGGGTGTGTCTGGAAAACACACATCAAATTGGTTCTGAAAGGTTTTAAAAAAAATGTGTAAAAGGTATACAAGGAAGTTTACACAGCAGTCTTTTTAAGGGGTTGCCATGCACATTTTTTGTCCTTTTTTTCTGTGTCTACCAGAAATGAATTACAGATCTATTATTCCTGGGGAAGGAGGAATTGTTAATTTACAGTGTAGCATACGTGTGTATGTGCAAGTCCCAAGAAAAGGTTTGGTGGAATTGATTCAGTACCGTGATCTTGGGAACACAGGTTTAAATCCCACCACTACAATGTGTTGTGTTGAGTAACCTTGAGCAAGTCAGTTGACATCCTTGTGCCCAAACCCCTCCACAACCCCAAATTATTGTTTTCTGTTATGTTTAGCATTTGACAGGGTATTATGAAAACAGTTATATAAAACCAAATAAATGTTCATTTCTGAAGTGAACCTCAACTGTTGGTAAACATGAATGAAAGGAAGTCAAGTCAATTTCTAAGTGACCTTTGCTTTTTTTCTGCAAAATTTATTTACCCATGAGAATTCAACTGAGCTGCAGCCAGTTTACTTCCTTTTGTCCAACCCTTCCTACCCCCCCCTTCATTGTTTGGTTTTACCTGTAATTGTCAGTAATTGCTCTGTGCATGCAGTATGGCTGATGCAAATGATTGCTGGAAAATGTGTTGGGACAGGGCATGTATGGAAAACACACATCAAATTTATTTACCCAGGAGAATTCAACTGAGCTGCAGCATCTCATTTTCAGTGATGTCATACAGTTTGGTGTTTTTTTTTTATGTGGTATTTCTCTGGCACCTTGGTGGCACTGCTGCCTTTAGCTGTCACCCCCCCAGTGCCATTCCTCGAAGATCAGACCCCCTCCCTTGAGCACCCACGACTTACCTTTTGTGGCAGAGTGGTGGGGAGTGACTCGACCCACCCAGCATGGATCATTGCCAGGGAGGTGCCTTCTCAAGGGCCACGCCGCGGTGACAGCTTCATGTAGCAGAGGCTATTTCACCATTTTTTCCCCTTGTGTGAAGTTGAGGCATGCAATGATGCCTGCGAAGAGAGCATGCACACTTCCGCACACACTCTCTCCAAGCATCTGCCCCATCTCCTCCCCTTGTTGTACAGCATCAGCATGCTGCCCCCCCAGCAGCCACTAGGGGCCAGTGGAGCACCAACCACTGAAGTCCCCCTTCCCCGGAGAAGGAGAGCAGTCCCTCGGATGCTCAATCCTTCTCCTCCCCAGCTGACCCCCGCAGCCCATGCTCATTCCCGAAAACACGGGTTGCCAGCATGGTGCAAGGTAAGGCATCCAGTGCCTCAGCCCTCAGATCCACTGGGCCAGTCAGTTTGGAGGTTTGAAGCATGAGGAGATCAATTTACTTGCCCACGGTCACAGTGTGAGCAAATGGATCTAATGGAATTTGAACCTGTGTCTCCCAGTCCTCAAGACTGTGCTGTGTCCACTGTGTCATTCTGCCTTACCTTTCTGTCCACATCTCGAGGCCCTATGCTTTCAGTGTCAAGGGCAGACATACTTTGCTGTCTCAGTGACGCTAACTCACAGAAGGGTATGTTTTAAAGCTTTTATTGTAAACTAAGGTCATCCATTTTATTTTTATTTTTATTTTTAATTTTGCTGTAACAATGTCCAATAAGAATAAAATGGCATGTAACTGTAGGTGTTTGTGTTCCCACTGACACATGACAACTCACAGCATTTCCTAGAATGGATACAAAATTGTGACCTGTGGAACACAGATTTGAGTCCCACCAATGACAGTTTTACCCTGTGTAAACCTGAATAAGCCAACTGACCTCCTTTTGTCCAACCGTTCCTACTCCCCCTTCATTGTTTGGTCTTACCTGTAACTGTCAGTAATTGCTCTGTGTATGTAGTATGACTGATGCAAATGAGTATCATAAACTGTTTTTAAAACCTGTATAAAAATTATACAAGGAAATAGACATGGCAGTCTTTGTTACAGTGGTGCTGTGTGACTTTGTTTTGTTCCTGGTCTGTCAGAAATGAATTGTGGAGCCATTATGAATGGGGAAGAAGGAGGAATTGGCAATGTACAGCGTAGCAATTGGAGGTACTCAAGACCAGTTTCCTATCACAAATCCTGTGTATGTGCAAGCAGCAAAAAATGCTTGCTAGAATAGATACACTAGTGTGATCTTGGGATCACAGGTTTGAATTCCACCACTACAATTTTTGTGCTGTGTAGCAGTGAGCAAGTCAATTGACAGTGTTGTGCCCAAATCCACCCCCCCCCAACCTGCAATCATTGTTTGGTCTTATGTTTAGCTTCTGACAGGGTATGTATGAAAAAGTATATATGAAAAAAAATATTTTCTTTTCAAAAAAGAACCACAACTTGCGGTAAATATGAATGAAAGGAAGGTGTGTCAATTTCTAAGCAGCCTTTGTTTTTTGGTTTTGTGTGTGTTTTTTTGTGGTTATATTTTTGCTACATTTCTGTACCCAGGAGAACTCAACTGAGCTTCAGCATCTCCTTTTCAGTGAAGTCATGCATTTGGGAGGTTTGAAGCACCGGGGGGTTGATTTACTTGCTTGGGGTAATGCTGTGAGCAAGTGGATCTTATGGACTGTGAAGAGAGGTCCCAGAAGACTGGAGAAGGGCTCATGTGATCCCGCTCCTCAAGAGTGGTAGCAGGGAGGAGGCGGGAAACTACAGACCAGTCAGTCTTACCTCAGTAGTGGGCAAGATTATGGAGGCACTCCTTAAGGAAAGGATAGTGCAACACCTGGAATCCATAGGGGCACAGGATCCAAGACAGCATGGGTTTACAAAAGGAAGGTCCTGTCAAACTAATCTCATAGATTTCTTTGACTGGGTAACCAGAGTGGTGGACCAACGGGGAGCAGTTGATGTCGCCTACCTTGACTTCAGCAAAGCTTTTGACACTGTTCCACATAGAAGATTGATAAATAAGCTAGGTAGGCTCGGGGTGGGTCAGAAGTTGGTCAACTGGGTGGCAAACTGGTTGACTGGCAGAAAACAGAGAGTGGTGGTAAATGGTATACAGTCAGAAGAGATGCAAGTCACAAGTGGGGTACCTCAGGGATCAGTCCTGGGGCCAGTCCTATTCAACATCGTCATTAGTGACCTCGCAGATGGACTAGAGGGTAAGGCTTGTCTGTTTGCAGATGACACCAAGATCTGCAACAGAGTAGATGATCCAGATGGGGTGGGCAGAATGAGAAGAGATCTGGATAAACTAACAAAATGGTCAGAAGAGTGGCAACTGGGATTTAATGCAAAGAAGTGCAAAATCATGCACATAGGGAAGAGAAACCCTGAAGCCACTTATAGGCTGGGAGGGAGTTGCTAGCAGTCACAAAGGAAGAAAGAACTTGGGCATCATCATCACTGATGACCTAAAATCATCCAAGCAGACCTCTAAAGCAGTAGGTAAGGCTAGGGGCGTTAGGGTGTATTAGTAGGGGTATCATAAGTCACAAGAGGGAGGTAATAATCCCTCTGTACAAGACATTGGTTAGCCCCATCTGGAGTACTGCTGCAGTATTGGAGGCCACACCTTCACAAGGACATTAACCAAATTGAGGCAGTCCAGAGAAGGGCAACCAAAATGGTGCAGGGACTGCATCAGAAAACATATGAGGACAGATTAACGGAGCTCAATATGTATTACCCTTGAGCAAAGGAGGAGAGAGGTGATATGATCGAGACATTTAAACACCTTAAGGGCATAAACAAGGTGAAAGAGTCTAACATGTTTAAATATAAGAAAATAGCAGGACAAGAGGACACAGCATGAGATTAGAGGAGGCCGATTAAGGGGAATGTGAGGAAATTCTTTTTCACAGAAAGGGTGGTAGATGCATGGAATAGCTTACCACAAGAAGTGGTGGCTATGAATACAGTGCAGGGCTTCAAACAGGCATGGGATAGGCATAAGGGAGCAATACAAATGACTATGAATAGATAGGTCACTGACAGAGCAAAGGCCGATGGCACATTTATAAGGTAGAAAAAGAAATGGGCAGACTGGATGGGCCTTGCGGTCCTTATCTGCCGTCAACTTCTATGTTTCTGTGTTTCTATGTAAGCTGTCCTTCGGTCCTTGAGACTGTGCTGTTCCCACTTTGCCATAAGCCTCCACTTCTTTCCTCATCTCCAGGACTTCTGGATTCAGGGTCATGGGCAGATTCACTTAACTGCTGTAGTAAGGCTAACTCACTTAAGGGTATTTTTCAAAATTTATATTGTATAATACAGTCATGTTTTACTTCTACTTTTACAATGTCCAATATGAATAAAATGTGTTGTAACTGTAATTGTTTCTTTTCCTGTTGACACCTGCCAACTCATGAAATTCACCACCATTTTCATAACAGTCATAAATGTAGTTTTCATTACCTTACTTTGTGTGTGATGAAAATGACAGTTACATGTGGGCCAGCAAAGTAACATCACAACCCCCCCCCCCAACCAGTATTGCAGAGCAACACAGTTTTGTATGAATAAGAGTGAAAGAAAAGTGGTTATGGACTAAGCTGGTCTGAAAGTGCCTAAAGGGGGTGCCACACACACAATATGACCCATTTTGCCTCTTACAGTTAATAAGCAGTATCCCCCTCCACACACACACAAGTAATAACTACATGTATGCCAACCAAAGTAGCATCACATGTTTGGCTACCTAAAAAAGTACTGAGTTGAATTTTAAACATATGATAGTGAAGTAATCTGGTTTGAAACCAGTCCCATTTCTATTGAGCTCACATTTTCAAGTCTCTGCACACCAGTCAGCAGTCATGTAAGCAGGTCACAATTTGTTAGCCTGTAACGCAGATGTGCCTGACCTAACCCGAGTGTTACTGCACCCTTGAAATATCACAATCATGGGCATATGAGGTCATTTACATCCTATGATCTTGTCAAATACATTGACAGCACTGATAGTTGATTATAAAAAGCAAAGATACACACCTAAAATGTTTTACAAAGAAAATAAAAACAGTATAAAAGATATGAAATGAAGTATACACCGCAGTCTTCTGTAATGTGGCACTGTGCATCTTATATGTTTTTCCTGCATTTTCCACAAATGATGACTCCAATATATCAGTGAAGAAGGAAGAATTGTTCAATTACTGTGTAGCAATGGGAGGGTATTAGCTGCAATTGCTGAGATGAACCTCTGATTTTGCTACTGTTTATAAATTAATGCACTGCCTGTGTACTATGAAAAGGGAGAGAGACATACTTGGCATTGTTTTTGACAGGCTAAAAATAAACTGCATAAAACGTAATACATGGATGTATATAGAGCAGTTTTCTTTAAGATGAGGCAGTGCAAATGAATTTTTTTCCCTCCAGCTGCCACAAGTGATATATGGGGCCATTATTTATGTGGAAGAAGTAGAAATTGTTCATTTGCATTTCAGTATATGGAGGTTGTCAGCAGTAGTAGCCTAGTACAGTTATTGTGTATGTACACACACCAAGAAAAATCAGGCAATAGTGAATACATTAGTGGCATCATGGGAGCATATGTTTGAATCCCACTACTACCATTTTTATGTGTTGTAACCGTGATCTAGTCAACTGAACTCCTTGTGCCTGAGCCATTTCTCTCTCCCCATTCATTGTCTGGTGTTATCTTCATGATTTCTTAATCGGTCTGCGTATGCATCATGGCTAATGCAACTCAGGACATCTTGGACAAAGTTTTGGAACAGGGTGTGTTTGAAAAGGACCATATCAAAGAAAAGTAATTTTCTTTCCTAACATGAACCTCACATTCTAGTACACATGAAGGGAAAGAAGAGGAGTCCACTTCAACTGGTTCAAGCTACCTTCCTATCTTTAATAGATTACGCAGACCTGTGCTACAGCCACTGCACTGCCTCTGCACTGGTTAAGTTGGACACCCTCTACCACAGAGCTATCAGGTTCATTACTGGCCTTCCACTTTCCACACACCATTGCTCCCTGTACTCATCATTAGGCTGGACTTCCCTTCATTATAGAAGGAATAGAAATGCCACCCTATGGGCCTTCAGAGCAGTGACCAACAAGCTCCCCTCATATGTCTCAGATTGTATTCCCTGGAGTGTGTTAGGCAACTATGCTCTAAGGAGCTATTCCCTAATTTCTCCATGTTCCAAGGGTCAAAACTCATTTCGGCAAAGCTGCTCTAAGCTTCTCTTTACCCACATTGTGGAATGGTTTACAAAGGAACTTGAAGCTGAGCTACCCTGTTAGCCTGAATATCTTCAAGGCGCTCTACGATTGCTATATGAAAGCACCTTGCAAATGTTTTCCTCACTGCTAGCCCAATAATTCCGCAACTCCCCCTTTCCATGCTGATGCTCGCCATGTTTCTACCCCTGGGTCTCACTCTTTCCCTATTAACTCTTCCTGCTGCACCCACCCTTCCCTGTCCACTCCAGCCTGGCTAAAGTCCCACCCAATCCATAGTAGTGTCCCAATTATCTACCCGTCCTCCGTCATTATCATAATAAACAAGTACACGACAGCCATCGTCACTTTCTGTGGTTTTAGCTCAATTTTCCCCCAGTCATCAGTAATATATCCCTCATCTTCTTTACCTCTCTAACCTGCCACCCCATACACGGCCTCTTTCCCCTATATGTGTAGTTGCCAGCTGCCTCACTCAAAAGATCTCTGCTTATAACCCCAGTATGCCTATGGTTGATTGTACATCTGCTGACTTCTTCAATTGTAAAATAATGCTTTTTTTTTTTTTTTATTTATTTCAACTGCGTACACTGTATATACTTTTTCTTTCTTGTATATTATTGCTTTTTGTATACCTGCTTCTGTACTGTATTTTGATGTATTCATGACCAGGTCTACTTTGCAAATGAGCCTTGCTCAATGGTGCCCGCCTGGATAAATAAAGATTTTGATTGATTGATTGATTGATTGAGTCCATTTCCAAGGCTTCTTTTTTCCCCGAGATTTATTTACCCAGGAGAACTCAGCTGAGCTGCAGCATCTCACTTTGATTGAAGCCATGCAGTTGGGAGGTTTGAAGCACTGGGATGTTGATTTACTTGCTCAGGGTCACACTGTGAGAATGTGACTCTTATAAAAGTTGAACATGGGCCTCCCAGTCCTCAGGAATGTGCTGTTCCCACTTTGACATACTGCCACTCCCTATTTCCAAGTTCCAAGTTTTTTTTCTCTAAGTGTATTTACCCAGGAGAACTTAGCTGAGGAGCAGCTTCTCATTTTTAGTGAAGTCATGGAGCTGAGAAGTGTGAAGCACTTGGAGGTCGATTTAGTTGCTCAGGGCCACACTGTGAGCAACTGGCTGTTATGGAACTTGAACCTGGCTCTCCAGATCCTCAAGAATGTGCTGTTGCCACTTAATTTGTTTTCCTAAAGTGAACCTCACTTTCTGTTAAACGTGAAGGAAAGGAAGTAGATTTGAATCCAAGGCTCATTTTTTTTTCCTGTTTATTCACACAAGGCAACTAAATTGAGCAGCAACATTTGATTTTCAGTGAAGTCATGCAGCTTGGAAGTTTGAAGTGCTTGGAGGTCACTTTGCTTGCTAAGGGTCACAATGTGAGCAAGTGGTTCTTATGGAATTCGGCATTGGGTCTCTCGGTCATCAAGACTGTGCTGTTCCCACTTTGCCATAATGCCTCCCCAGATTTCCAATTCTAAAGCTCCATTTTTTAAACTAAATTTATGTACCCAAGAGAATTCAACTGAACTGCAGCATCTCATTTACACTGAAGTCATGCAGCTGGGAGGTTTGAAGGATGGGGAGGTTGATTTTGTTTCTCATGGCTGTGCGAGCAAGTGACTGTTATGGAATTTGAATCTGGGTTTTCAGATCCTCAAGACTGTGTTGTTCCCACTTTGCCATGCTGCTTCCTCCTCTTTACACTTCTCCATGCCCTCTGCTGTCAGGGTCATGGGTAGAGGCACTTAGCTGTCTCAGTGATGCCAGCTCAGTTTAGGGTACATGTTGTAACTGTATATTGTAAATCATGCATCACTAACTACAAAATAAACTCCATGACAATTAACAAAGGCCTACTTCAGAACTTCCTACTTCCAACAAGAGACTTAGAAAAATTCATTTTTGACAGCCTCGTAATAACATACAGTGACTGTACAACATTCTTATACTATTATAATCAGCCATATTGCATATGAGAACATAAACAAAATTCACAGTGATTACTTCTCTGAGCCTGAACAAAATACACCTGAAAGAGCTCCTGGTTCCTTACTGCCCTGGGTGATCGCTCCGCTCAGCTGGCGAGCGGTTGCTAGAGATCCTGAGGGTGTCTTTGAAATCTTCTGGGGCCCGTACATTTATGTATGTGGCCCCTACCCTCTGGAATTCTCTATCACGTCAGTTACAGGAGTGCGTGACTGTGGGGGGATTTAAAAAAGCTCTGAAAACATATTTATGGACTCAAGCATTTGGAGTCTGATTTTATTTGTCCATTTGTGTTAGTTGCTTTTAACTCCAAGATTTGAAATGCTTGGTTTGTTTTGTTTTGTAAGACGCCTTGGTTTTTTGGAAGGCGCCATAGAAATAAAGTTTTATTGTTATTATTATGATTTATTATTATTATCATTTAACTACTAAAACACCTACCCCCAAATGCAAGAGGAGAAAACTACAATGATGTCCAACTAAACATTCTATCAACAACTTTGAAACTAACTGTGCTACTGTCAACACATTTTGTATTACTGCATAACCCAGGCAGCACCTTATGGACAAACCACAAATTTGGACTATTCAGCATTTTACAAAATCAAAAGACTGGACATAGGATGACCATTCACTGTGCTTCCACACAAACCAACTATGTATCTACTGTATGTATTGATTACCTTACTATCATTTGCATTGCACAATTTGTAACATGCTTTTTTCTATTACTTACCCCCTATATTCACTAATAAACATAGATTACTACTTGCACTCCATTGTATTGTTTCTCCATAACTATTCAATACTTCCACACACCATCATTACTATCATTATCCAGCCATACTGGCTCCGAGCAGAGTTTGTTCTTGTGAGTGTGTGTGTCTCTCTTGCTTACTTCCTTCCCTCCTCCCTTGCAGCAGTGGTGCTTTGCAATTCCTTGGTTCTGACTTGCTGCTTTCGTTTATTTGAGCTTTTAAGCCCAGTGGAAGACTGACTAGCCAGTATTAACTCTGTATTTGACAGGTCCAAGAATGAAGCAACTGCCTGTCACAGTAATTAACTAATATGCAAGAAGCTTTGCTTTAGGAGTGTATTTCATTCAAAGGGGAGCTGACAGGCTTGTTCTGCAGCATCCCCCAAGGAAAGGAGACGAAATTTAACCAAACTATTTTCTCTAGGAGAGGAGAAAAAAAATGAATTTATTCATAGAATCATAGAACTTGATGGCAGAAAAGGACAGCATGGTCCATCCAGTCTGCCCTTTTCTCCCATACTATGCTAGTCATCTCCTTTCTTGGTTACCCACCCCATTCCCTAGTAACCCTTTGTGCCTGTCCCAAGTCCTTTTGAATCCTGTCACCTGCTCCACCCCACGACCTCATCTGGAAGCTCGTTCCAGGTATCCACCACCCTGTCCATGAAGAACTGCCCTCTCAAGTTCCCTCTGAAGTATTCTCCCAGTAGTTTCAGTCCATGAACCCTTGTCATGGTATCCTTTTTCATTTGGAATAAGATCTCTGGGTCCAGCTTATTTATCCCTTTAAAATATATGAAGGTTTCTATCATGTCCCCTCTCTCCCTTCTGGTCTCTAGTGTGTATAACCCCAGCTTCTTGCATCTCTGCTCATTAGGACTGTGCGAATACCTTTTTTCTAATATTCGGCTGAATATTTGTTATTCAGTGCTGAAATATTCGTTATTCGATATTCGGATGGCTGGGAGGGGGTATTTAAAAATTAAAAATCACCCCCCCCCCCGGCCAGCATTAAATAAATGTTTTAATCCCTGGTGTCTAGTGGTCCCATCCCAACCCCTGGCTGATCGCCAGTCCAAAATAATGAATCCCTCTACCCCTGCCCAGACTCTCAGCATTATCCCCAGCCCCAAATGTGTAAAAATTAAAAAAAAAAACTAATTTCCCTGGTGTCTAGTGAACCCCCCACCGTGTCAGGAAGTGCCTTCCACCCCTCTTCACCCCTACTCATGACCCCGAGTAGGCCAGCTGCAAAGAAAAAAAAGTAATTCCCACCCTTCTGGTCAACATTAAATTAATATTTTAGCCCTGGTGTCTAGTGGTCCCACTCTCCCGGCCAATCCTCAGTCCAACACGAAGAATGCCCCCTCCCAAAGACCCTCAGCAATACCCCCCCAGTCCCCTATCCCCAAATATATAAAAATAAAAAAAATCTGGTAATTTCCTGGTGTCTGGTGGACCCTACCCCCCCCACCTGGTCAGGAGGTGCCTCCACCCATCTCCCCCCACCCATGACCTGGAGCGGGCCACTGGCATAGCCCTCCTTTCACCTCCATGGCCAGCAGCCTGACTGAATTTTCAGTGAATGAGCACGTACGCTGGCTTAAAGTGGGAAGGCAAGACCACAGACTCTAGAAGGCCACCATGACTTTGGCAGATCCAGCCCCAGGCCACTGCTGCTATGCCACCAGATAAGCACAACTGCTAATACGACTACTTGCGTGGAACTCTGCGGTACATTTTCCCTTAATACCTCAGCCCCATACACTCAAAACCCTTTTTTGTGTTCCTCTGTTGTTGTTGTTTTTTTTTTTTATTATGTATAGGGGTTGCCTACATTAACCAGCAGGAATAATGAGGCCAGGAGCAGGCCTATCAATGCAGTGGACCAAGATTCTTTCCCACTGCCATGTTCACCCTGCCCCCAGGCGTAATAGCCCCACAGGCCTACTAGGCACTTACCTGGCTGTGAGCTAGTTAGCACACATCCTCATCCTTGACGGCAAGAGGAGAACATACTAACATACAAAAATGCCAGCAGAAACAGGCCTCACGGTCCATTGAGTCTGCTCAATTGTGCAGCTAGCCCCTCAACTCACAGCTGCCTCACCTTCCCCTTCCCTCTTCATCATCACCCCCTACTCTGTCCCAACCTCTCTTAAAACTTCCCACCATTCTACAGGTTACCACCTCCTCAGACAGAGAATTCCATCTGTCCACCACTCTTTCTGTGAAAAAATGTCTCCTGATTTCCCTCCTGAATCCTTCCCCCTTCAGTCTCAGCTGATGCCCTCTCGTATCCCTCCCTCTTCTAATCTGGAAAATCCTTTCTGTATTAGTCTTGTTTATCCACTTCAGGTATTTAAAGGTTTTGATCATATCCCCCCATCGTTCCTCTCCTCCAGGGAGTACATGGTCTGCTCTGTCAGCCTATCCTCATAGGACTTTCCCTCCTTATCTGCCATCAAATTCTATGTTTTTATTCTAGTGGGGGGTAGGAGGAAGTCGGCTGTTGGTTAACTAGGATCTGCAGCTTATCCATCAGGTAGGGAAATGGGCAGACTAGATGGGCAAAGCGGTCTTTATCTGCCGTCAAATTCTATGTTTCTATGTTTCTAATGTTTCCAATCCCTGGGTCATCCTTGTCCCCCTATGTTGTACCCCATCCAACAATTTAATGTCCTTCTTCAGGAATGGGCACCAGTAGTGCACACAGTACAACAGGTGCAGCCTGACCAGAGATCTATACAGGGGAAGGATCACCACCCTATTTCTGGAGAAGATTCCCCTCACTATATACCACAGCATCCTGTTGGCTTTTGCTGCCGCCTTCCTGCACTGAGCTGAGTTGTTCATGTTGCTCATTATAAGCACCCCCAGATCTTTTTCTTCATTTGTGCTATCCAGTTGTACCCCTCCCAGCTGATAGCTCCTTCCCAGTTCCTCGCTCTGAAGTGCAGTGCCTTGCACTTCTTGGCATTGAACCCCAACTGCCATGTTTCTGACAACTCCTGTAGTTTGACCAGGTCCTCCTGCAGCCCCCTCCATCCTTTGATGTCATGTACCACAGCCCTCATCTTTGTATTGTCTGCAAACAGACTGATCCTACTTTGGATCCCATCTGAGATATCAGCTATGACTATCCCAAACAGCACTTGTCCCAGTACCGATCCCTGTGGTACCCCACTCGTCACCTCCCTCATTGATGAGAGTCCCCCCCACTACCACCCTTTGCTGCCTCCTATTCAGCCAGTTGATGATCCATTTGACCATCTTTGTTCCCACCCCTATATATTCCAGCTCTCCCCCAACCTCCTTTTGTGAACACAGAACAGAAGTATTCATTTAATGCCTCTACCTGTTCCTTCCCCTTCTTCACCCACCCTCCGTACTTCAAGATCCTCACAATCTGGTCCTTGTTTTTACTTCTCTTGCTAATGTATCTGAAGAGTTCCTTTTTCCTTCCTTAATACCCTGTGCCAGTCTTAGCTCCCTTGTAGCCTTGGCCACACTGACTAGCCTGGTAACCTTGCTGGACTTCTTTGTATACTCCTCCTTGTCGTCTCCCACTCCCAATTTCTTGAGTCTCCAAAATGCTTTTCTCTTGGCCTTCACCTCTTCCGTGACCTTCTGAGTTAACCAACTGGGTTTCTTTGCCATTTCCTTCTTACTATGTGTCTTTGTACATGTCCCAGTAGCCTCCGCCAGCCTTTTTTTTTAATTATATCCCATTTTTGACTGGCCTCTATGCTTGGTTGATTTCCCGCTAGATATCTACCAAGAATTTCCCCCATCCTTATAAAGTTCATTCCTTAAAATCAGTCACACTGGTTCCTGTCCCCCTAGTTTCCCTACCCATGTTGAGCATGAACCACACAGAGGGGTGGTCACTTTCAGCCAGAGGGTCCTCCACTCCCAGATCCCTTACAGCCTCCCCATTTGATAGTACCAGGTCCCGAGTCCTCTCTAATCTAGTTGGCTTGTGTTTCAATCATACCAGGAAGCTGCCCGGAAATGCTTCTAGTATGGCCTGTTTCTTTGCACTCATGGTGGTTGTGGTGCTCCAGTCCACCCCAGGTAGGTTGAAGTCCCCCACCACCACTGTGTTCCCCTTAGTACAGACCCCTCTGATTTGCTCAGCTAGCTCTCTTGCCAAGTCATCCCCTTGAGCTGGTGGTCTGTATACTACCCCCATCCTCAGTATCCTACCTTTCGAGTCCTGAAACTGCATCCATAGGGCCTCCGTCCTGCCTTCCTCCCCTTCTTCCCTTATACACCTTATCCCTTCCCACACATAGATTGCCACCCTCCCTTTTCCCCTTAACCCTATCCTTCCAGAATGTCCTGTACTCTACGATCATCATATCCTAGACCTGGTACTGGATGGCCCATGTTTTCATGATGGCCACAATGTCTACCCTCCCCACTGCCAAGAGACCCTGCAACTCAGCTGACTTTTTACGTAGGCTTCTCAAATTAAGTGCAGCCACCAACCACCCCATTTCTTTCTCTTTCACTCCCTGTGTTCCCCACCTCATAATCCCTCCCATGTCACTACCCTGACTCCTTCCTCTAGTTTAAATCCATCTTTGTTGCTATGTACCCCTCTATCCTCTGCTTTAATACTCCCTTTCCCTCCCTGCTCAAGTGTAACCTGTCCCCTGCATATAGATCATTATCTTCCCAGGCTCTGCCCCAGCCACTCACTAACCCATACCCCATGGATTGACACCATTCCACTACCAAGTGTTGAACTCCCCAATCTTTCCTTTCCTCACTGTACTCACACAGGGTACTGGGAGCACCTCTGAGATGGACACAGATTCCTTCATCTCCTCACACAGTGTTCCTAGTCCCTTGAACCTCTCCCTCACTACTTCCATTGTCTCCCCCACTAGGTTGTTCATACCCACGTGCATCACAGGATGCAGTTTCTTCCTACCTCTCATTGCGCAGTTAAGAATTGACTGCCCTATCCTGCCCACCTTTAACCCAGGTATGACCTCTACCCAAAGGTGATTATGCCTTACCCCCTTACTTCCCCATCTGATCCCTTTTAGCATGGAATCTCCCAGTACTAGTACACCCCTCTCATCATTACTCATCCCAGTCCCCACCCTATTACCAAGGTATCTTTCTCTAGAATCTGCCACATTTGTAGCTCTACCCTTCCTCCCTATGGCTCCCCCCACCCTTAACCAGCCCCCACCTCACTGTTCTCTCACTATTCTCCACATCCCTCTCATCCTCCCTGGGCCTCCCCCCGCCTTCTTTGCCCTTTTTGTCCTTCATACCAGCATTGTTCCTCCCCCCTTACCCCTGTTCTCTTTGTCTGCCCCCAGCTGTGCCCCTCCCCTCCTTGTCCCTGCCACCCTCCTCCATCCAATTACTGTCCTTGTTCCTTCCTCTCCCTTTCTTTCTCTCCTGAGGATCCTTCACATCCTTATCCTCCCCCAATGTTGTCAGCACCGAAAACCTATTACCTGCTCCTTCTGCTTTGCTTAGCATTGGCTCCTTCTTCCTGCCTTTAGCCTTCCCTTCAGTACTAGGTCTCTTATTCGTTATGTTCCCACACACCCTCATCCCCTCCCTCAAATTGATGTTCCACCCATGTGGTGTCCTCATGTTTCCCCCTGCAGAGGTCTTCCTGTCCTAGCATCCCCCTCCCTCCATCATCAACAGCTCTCTACCAAGCCACAGCACTTCCTCCTTGAGCCTTCCCAGCCTGCGACAGATTGGACACCCTCCCAGCTTCCACAATATGTTCATCCAAACTGCCACCCCATATCCACTATAACCCACTATTCTACCCATGTTTAAGAAGTACTAACTGAAAGGAGAATAAGAAGAAATAAAAATAAAATGCAGTACTACCTGAGTTTTTTAACCAGTCTTTTTTTTAATTTATTTTATTATAGCAGTTTTTACACACGTCAAGACATTGTACAATGTGTTGATTTAGAAAAGGTAGTAGACAGCAGCAAAGAGCAGTCAGTAAAATCATTCTTCCTAGGGATATAAATATAATTGAGCAATTGCCATTGGCTGAATTTAATTATTGCTAGAAAAAGTCCATCTCCATGATATCATTCTTACTTTGGGTGGAAAAAGTCCATCTTTTAGCCTTGTAGTTAAGCCAATATTTACCATAACATATAAGGCCCTTAAATATAAAATGCTAGTTTAACTCCATTTAGACATTAATTGTTACTCTGAGTTATTCTTTGTCCCCCCAACCCGCTCATCCCCTTATGCGAGTAAATAATGTTACCCCATGCCGAGTTTTTTTAACCAGTCTTGTTCCTAATTAAAATACCGCACCAACTATACTAGCAAAGATGCATAAAACAGTACTAACAAATAAAACAGTACTATTAACTATAGATACAGTATCATCTACCATGATACAGTTTGAGATGCTACACCTTTGCTCTCACCCTCCTATAGCCATTAATGCCAGACTAACTAAAATATTTTACCAACTATATGTGCAAGATACAGAAACAGTACTAGCTAAAAAATGAAACAGTCCTAACTAAAAAAATACAGTATCATCTACCAAAATACAGCTTTGCAGTCACCTCTCATTGTCACTAATGCCAAATAGATTAACTAAATACCTTACCAACTTTCTTGCAAGATGCATAAAATAGTACTAGCTAAAAAATGAAATAGTCCTAACTAAAAAATACAGTATGATATGCTACTCCATTGCACTCACCCCCTATAGATAATAATGCCAAAAAGACTCACCATCCGCACCCATCTCAAATCCAAGAAGTCCAAGCAGTGCTCAGCTCCTTCCTGGCCCTTTCTTATGTATCATACCTCCCCCTAGAGGGTGCTGCCTTCTGCTGCTTAGCAGCACTTTGCTGCTCCATAAAAATGACCCCTCCAACCAAGACCATTTAATAGAGGATGGGGCCGGGTGGGTGGACAGGGCATGGGTGGGTGGGTGGGACAAAAACTTTCTCTGGTTTGTTGCTTTAAACCTCTTCAGTTTGCTGCTTGGGATTGCAACGGCTCCTGCCATCCACTTGATCGGCTCTGCTCCCTGATTCAGCAGCTCCCGCCACATGATTAAGCCATGTATTTGGCTCTTCCAGGGCTCCTGACTCCCACAGCAGCTCCCACTGCTCTACCCAGCTCCATCAAAAGAGGAGGGACTGCTGGCTAACGTCCCACTGCATTCCTCTTTCTCCTCTGCCCACAGGATGTGACCCCCCCAAATGGGAGGCACTGGTAGTCCCAATGTCCAATCACAGGACCCTCCCTGACCTCTAGAAACCACCTCTGTCCACTCCTCTCTTCTCAGGTCCAAGGAAGGATGGCCCCAGATAAATTGCAGCCTCTGCTTTATACTGAAAAATGGAATAAATAAAGCATTCAGCATGCATTGACTACTACAGGCCAGAAGTAAAAGTTATTTATTACAGGAGCTAATGATACATGACCATCACATTATTTCAGTAAAACAAACAACAAACATTAATCTGCTAAAACAAACTAGCTGATTGCTGTGTAATCAATAATGAAGCCCATCTCTCATTATCATTATTTAATTTTTTAGGTTGTAGTCATCATAAAGTCACAGTATTTGTCTAATATTTTTTACTTCTTGTTTGTAGCAGACAATGTGCTGAATGCCTTGTTTTTACTGTGACCCAGTTTTGTCCCAGTGCTGTGGGAGTTTTGCTATGCTGGTGACCTGGCTGGACGCCACTGCCCACTCTGTTCTGATAGACCAACTGCTGAGGGATTTCTCCTCCCTATCCCACTACCTGGTGTAGGGTCAAGATCAGTGGGTATACTGGCCTGGTGGTCCTAAGGGTTGAGGCACTGGATGCCACACCTCATGGCACACTGGTGACCCGAGTTTGGGAGCGAGCTTGGGTGCCAGGGGTTGGCAGGGGAGGAACTGGATTAAGTGCCCGCAGGGCTGCTCTCCTGTCCTGGGGGGAGGGTATCAGGGAGCTCGGCACTTCAGCGGCCCCTGGTGGAGACTGGGTGCACTGTATTAGTGCAGAGCTGCATGTACTAGTGTGCCTGATGCTGGCAGGGTAGCCATGTGTCAGGCAGTGCACAAGCATGGGAGGGGAGTGGGCACAACAAGAACACAGGAAAAACTCTGGTTCTGGGGGCAAGCGACGGCACCAATCCCCATGCCCATGACTGGGTCTAACTCGGCCGGCCCTCACAGATCCTCCGACCAGGGCCCACATCAGCAGCTGGAATCTACAAAGTAAGAACACCCAAGCTAGGGGTGGCCCCACCCCGGAGGGGTTAAGCTGAGGGTGCCAGCTGTGAGACGAGGGTGGAGGAGAATAGGGTTCAGTCAGGGAGACTTCAAGCAAGGCAGGATAAGGTTGGATGCCTAAGAGAGGCTCCCAGAACTGTGACCGGAGGGAAAAAGAACTGAAAAAAAAAAAGATCAGTGGAGGTAAGCCAGGGTTCTGGCCTACAACACCTAGCAGAAACCCAGGATCCACTTGTGCTACAACTACTAAACAAGAGATATAAAAAAAAGCATGTTATATAATTTCTTATCTCAATAATTAAGAAATGGTCCCAGCAGCAGATCCTGGCTATTATATTTTTAGATTCATAAATGAGAGGGAAATAAGAGCAACAATCAACACCTCCTCAAGCCCAGGCCACAATGGTCATCAGGGCTGGACTGCAGCACAAGTTCTTACTTTGAAAGTGAATACTGGGGCCCATCTGGAAAATCAGTAGGGAAGGCTCCAGGGTGACACATTCATCTGTGTATTCCATTTCAGTGTGATGCAGTAACTCTGTGCTTTCATTTTACATTTATCAACAGTGCTCTAGATGCCCCATTTAATTAGAAAAAAGATTACAAATACAAAGATTTCCAGAGTTATGAGGTGGCCAGGTACCCAGCAGAGAGGGGCCACTTTTAAATTTCCAGGTATCCTGGTGGACCAGTTCAGCTGTGATGGTTATGACTGGAATATTGAACTACTGTGTAATGATGTAGTTCAGCAGCTGCCAGGAGGTCAAATTCTCCAGGTTTTTGCTCAACAGATTAATTTTATTCAGTAGGTTATTATTGTCATTGTAATTATGCATGTCAACTTGCAAAATTCAGTGGTAACACCACCAAAACAGCACAGCATTCATCAAACTCTGAAAGTTTGATCAGATATTCAAATACATCAAACAGGGTAAAGTAGCAGGAGAACAGACAGCAAATCAGCTTTCAGATTTTCAAATCTTAATTTTATTATTTGATTTTATTTCAGTCGGGATGCTTCAACCTGTGACAGAACTGACCAAAAAAGAAAGAGAAGCTTCACTCCCACTGAACTAATCACAATCTATCTGACTCTGTCTGTATCTCACAGCACATTCTGACAGCTTTTTAAAATTAGAAACTTTACTAATTTTCAAAAGCACAGTCTTGGCAGTTGAATAACAACTTATGATGACCCGAACAACCTGTCTAGCTTCATATAATCAAACAGTAACCTGTTCAGTATTTACAAAGTAATACAACTAGAGGGAGCTAGAGAACCTAGCCATATTAGTTCAGATAACAGAGCATACAGTTTGCCCCACTTACGGTTAAAGGAAGCTGGTCTATTCTTAATACTGGCTATCAGTTTTTCCATTCTGAAAAAAAAGACAATTCATGTAACCATTTTGTGTAAGACATGGACTGGTCTAGAGACCGGGCTACTTGCAAGATCTCCTTCGGCCCTACCTCCCTCTCAGCTCACTCCGTTCCACCGATGAGGGATTGCTAGAGATACCCAGGGTTTGTCTTCAATCTTCTGGGGCCAGATCTTTTTATTTTGTGGCTACAACCCTGTGGAATTCTCTACCTCATCGGATTAGGGAGTGCCCATCCACAGACTCTTTCAAAACCGCTTTGAAGAGTTTTCAGTTTGTTTCGGCCTTTGATTAGTTAAACTGTGCTAATTTTATCTGTGTTTATTTTTTTATTTATATTAATGTTATGTTTTTATGTATCTGCACTTTGGCATTTGAAAAGCGCAAAGGAAATACATTTTGACTTGACTTAACTTGACCATAATTTGGGATAAATCTCCCAGTATACAGATATTCAAAGTAAAGAAATCATCCAAACCTAACAGGATTCATTTGGGACTTGATTGTGTCCCACGGGGGTAAAACTTTTCACAAGTCCAGAAGACATGTAGTAATGTCCCATCCACTTTGTCACATCTAACACAAGATGGAGACTGCAAATGTCCAATGTTTGCTAATTTGACTGGGGTATAATACATATTATTGTGTATTTGATACTGGGTAAGTCTTAGCCAGTCTTGTGTATTGTAAGTATGCAGGTCCTTCCACATATTAGACCAACCAACCCTGTGGTCTGGGATAAGAGAATCTGATATTTTGGATCCTGTCAAAGGGGTGGGATAGAAGGTAGAAAGCAGGCAAGTGTATATTGATAAGACACCATGTGCTTTGACAGCCAGATCCTGAATCTGGGAAGAGAAAGTGGTTAACCCGGATGGAACATGAGCCGTTCCGAATTTATGCAGCAGGAGATGTCTCAGTTGATATACCTTATAAATATGCATAGGGAGGATATAGAATTTTGAGAGAATTCCTGTTGATGAAAGGAGTTTGTCAGACTGGTAAAAATCCAAAACTCGAATCCCTTGTAACTGAGGGAGCCAGTCCACTGAAAGAGAAGGGTTTACAATTCATAAAGCAGGATTGCCCAGGATAGCTTGTATTGTATCATTGGCTGGGCATATTTGAATGGAGGAACATATTTGGGAGAAAATTATGTTGAAAGTGCCCAGCACCGAGTTTTTGATGTTGTCTAGTAGTGACTTTGGGGGTGAGAGGATAACCCCAATCGGAGACGGCTTAGTGGAGCAGAAAATATCCAACGCAAGTTTAAGCCATATAGGAACATAATCTTGTCCCTGTTGATTAAGAGGAAGAGATAGCCACTTTCTGAATTTTTGGAGATGGCTAGCCCAATAATAATACAGAATATTAGGAAGTTTGAGTCCCCTACTGACCTTGGGAAGGATACGTTTATTATAAGCTTGTCTGGTTCCCTTATCTAACCATAAAAATTATGTGATATTAGTATGTATATAATGGAAAAAGGAGAGGGGCAACCAAATATTGAGCATGTTAAGAGGATAGAATAATCTGGGGGTGGATATTCATTTTAATAAGGTTTACCCTACCCCAAAGAGATATACTAACATACTAAAATGCCAGCAGAATAGGCCTAATGGTCTTTCAAGTCTGCTCGATTGGTCAGCCCCCACCCTGGGTGCTGACCTTGCTGCCCCCCTCGCCTTCTCTGGCTTCTCCCTTCCCAGTTCCTGATATTCTTGCTGCATTGGATTTTGCTTCCAGAACTCTTCCCCTGTACCTGTCCCAGCCCCTCTTGAACCCCTCCACCGTCTCTGCCTCCACCAGCCCCCTAGGCAGTGCATTCCATGGCTCCACCATCCTCTCAGTGAAGTAGCACCTCCTCCTTTCTCCCCTGAATCTTCCCCCCTCCAGCTTCCACCCATGCCCTCTAGTGGCCCTCTCCTCCTTCCTTGAAGCACCACAGCTGTTCCTCCCCTATTTACGCGCTCTTCATGTACCTGAAGACCTCTATCATATCCCCCAGTCCCTTCTCTCTTCCAATGTGTACATATTTAGCTCTTGAGCCTCTCCTCATAGGTTCTGTCCCCAAGCCCCAAATCATTTTGGTTGCCTCCTCTGGACCCTCCCCAGGAGTTTAATGTCCCTCTTTAAGTGTGGCCTCCAGAACTGCACGCAGTACTCAAGGTGCGGCCTCACCAAGCAGTTATACAGAGGGAGTATCACATCCCTCCTTCTGGAGGTGATCCCCCTAGCGATGCATCCCAGCATCCTGTTGGCCTTGGCTGCTGCCCTCCTACATGTCTCCGAGTTGTTCATCTTGACATCCACCACCACCCCCAGGTCCCTCTCACCCATTGAGACTTGTAGCATCCCCCCCCCCCGGGTGTACACTTGGCCCAGGTTTCTGGCCCCCAGGTGGAGTACCTTGCATTTCCCTGCATTGAACCTCAGCTTCCACTTTTTAGGCCATCTTTTCAGAGCCTCCAGATCCCCCTGTAGGGCCACCCTCCCCTCCTCCCTATCCACCACCGCCCCCAGTTTTGAGTCATCTACAAAGAGACTCATCTCACTCCTGATTCCTGTCCTTATGTCAGAGACGTAGGCGTTGAACAGGAGATATGGGTAGAGCTTCCCTTGAAGCTAGATTCTGCTGAATCTTCTGAATCAGATCTTCTAAATTTTGTTTTTTAAGCCTAAGAGGATCTGTGATAAGATGTATACCCAGGTACTTAATTGACTGGGGGGCCCACTTCATTCTAAACCTAGTAAAGTCCTGATGCAAAATATAATGATTAAGAGGGAGGATTTTCATTTTATTGCAGTTCAATCTGTAATTAGAGACCCAGCCAAATTATTCGATAATCAATGGTGGTGAATCAAGAGAAGATGTGGAGTTCGAAAGATGGAGGAGAATGTCATCTGTGCATACAGAGAGTACCAAATTGGATTCACCCAGTGGTATTCTGTGTATCTGTGGGGAAGCTTTTAATTGTCTGATCAATGGTTCAAGATACAGGTTGAAAAGAAAGAGGATAGAGGGCAGCCCTGTCTCATGCCTGAGTAAAGAGAGAAGAGAGGAGAGAAAATCCCATTATAACAGATTCGTGCAGTGGGAGCAGAGTAGATCCTTCTGAGTCAGTGAATGTACATTTTGACAGCTGACCTGACAGCACCAAATAGATGGAGTGTCAGTGGCCACCACAGGTAGGTCCCAGGGATGACAAGCGATAGTGTTGGGAAACCACAAGGGCAAAGGGGGCACACCGGTAGAGTGGGGATGAAATGAAATAGATGGAGTGAGGTTCCCCTACCTCATTTAATCAGGAGCTTTCCCCACCATGGTACAAGCCTCCATTCTATATTCAGCAGTTTAATTAAGTTCCCTAACTCAGCACCCACTATCCAATTTATCTCCTCCCCTTCCTCACCCAGCACCTCCCAAAAAGAACAAATACTGCTGGGTCATGACAGCCATAGCTACACATCCTAATGTGGATCTAAATGACCAAACCTCGATACCTCATCTCTGTCTTACCTATCTCACACTAGTGTCATCCCCTTCCATTCTGCCCATCCCTACGCAATCAAAACACCCTCTCATCTCCTTTATTATACCCCCTTATCCATCTACTATACTACTATAGCTACATTTCTACCTTTACCTCTGGGCATCTCAGGCAGACTTGAATTGCAACCCACTTTTGCCTAAATTTTAGGGGATGAGAGTTTAAGTTTGAGCCCAGTTAGCACTGATTCAAGTATGACATCACATTTTATTTCAAGAGGCTGCAACACCTACAAATGTCTCGGACACCCTCAGCCCAATGGACACTAAGACAAGCTTTGTTCATTGCCACAACCTCACTGAAACTACCACCCCATCTGAATTCTGCATACAACAATGGTGCAGATTCAAATAGTGCTGCATTTTGCATTGGCGTATTATGAATACATTTTGGTACAGGGACCAGAACCAGACAAACAAGTGAAGTTCTGTAACATTTATCTCCATTCCTTTGCTCACTGTTGCATTGGAAGTGTGTGTTGGTGTACGTAAATTGTATCTGGCTGTGCAGACATCTAACATTTCTTTATCTAAGTCCTCCCCTATGTCAGAGGTCTATAGATCACTCTTGTCCAAATAGCGGCTCTGTTTCTTGACTCAGGAGTAACCCACATCTCCCTGGCCCTCCCTGATTTCCTTGTACCTCTGTAACTTTTATGTTTTGTGATGGAACAGGTCTGGAAGGAGGAGGTGGAAGGTGGAAGAACACAGCAAAGGGTGGAGGGGGTGAGGAACACATAACATGGGTATGTAGAGGGGTGCACACAGAGAGGATAAATGTGAATAGAAGAACAGAGGAAAGAGAAGGAAGGTCAGATTCTAGGTGGAGGGTGGTGTCTCTGAATGAGCAGAGTCTTGGAAACAAGATGGATGACCTGCAGGTACTAGTAGCAGACTGGAAGGTGGACATAGCTGTAGTAACCAACTCTTGAGTGACATCACACCATGACTGGCACCTTGCAGTCTCTGGATATAAACTATACATGAAGAACAGAGTAGTCAGGAGGGGTGGCAGTTTGTATCAGAGATGGAATAACTTGCATGAGGGAGAAGTTAGAGGAAGGGCAGGTGGAGGCATTATGGGTTCAGTTAAGGTCCAATTGATGGAAAAAGGTGAGGTTGGGGGTGGATTACAGACCACCCAGTCAGGATGAGGAGAGGGACAGGGAACTCAACTCACAAATATTGGAAGCTGCATGGAAGGAAGAGGCAGTAATTGTAGGTGACTTCAACCAGCCCAAGGTGGAGTGGAGCACATCATCCACAAGATGTGCTAGGAGTCAGGTGATCCAAGAAGGACTGCAGAGTGGGTTCCTGACTCAGGGCATCACTAAACCAACAAGAGCTGAGGCAATTCTTGATCTGGTGCTCACCAATGGGGAGCATGTTCAGGAAATAATGGTCAGGGAGCCACTGGGTGGAAGTGATCATTTCACAGTGTGGTTTGCAGTTGGATATGAGCAGGGAAAGTGTCCCGACTAAGCCTCAAATCTTGGATTTCAGGAGGGAAGACTTCAGGAAAATGGGCGATGTGCTAAGGAGCCATCTGGCAGGCATCAGAGCAGATATGGGGGTGGACCTAAAGTGGTCCATCATTAAGGAAGGAATACTGGTTGCCACAGATGAATGTGTAGGCTCAGGTGGAAGAACACAAGGGCCAAAGTGCCCAACTGGTTTCTGTTCTGAGGTTGCCGAGGAAGTAAGGGAAAATAGGTTGACTTATAGAAAATTCAGTAAGACCAAGAGAGAGGTGGATAGGGAAAATGACCTATGATTGGCTAGTGAGTCAAGTAAGGAAGGCTGGACAGCAAAGGTACAGAAGAAGCTGCAGATAGCTAAAGGAATTAAGAAGGGGGAGAAGGCTTTCTTTTGATATGTAGGTGAGAAAATGAACACGAAGGTGGGGATTGTTAGGCTTAAGAAATGGGTGGAGTGGGTGGAGGATAATGGTGGGAAAAGCAGAGATACTAAATGAATACTTCTGTTCCATCTTCACCAGTGAGAAAGATGGATGAGTGCCTTCAGGAGGGAAAAGAGGAGCAGGAGGAGGGGAACACAGATGTAGTGATAGAGGAGGATAGAGTGAGGGAGGAGCTTCTGACATTGAAGGTGGGCAAATCACCAGACCCAGACAGAGTACATCCAAGGATACTAAAGGAACTGTCTGAGGAGCTGGTAGGGTCATTGGCACACCAATTTAATAGTTCACTAGAGTCAGGAGTGGCCCTGCAGGACTGGAGAACAGTACATATAGTGCCCCTCAACAAAAGTGGTCCCAAGGATGGCCCAGGGAATTATAGACCAGTCAGTCTGACCTCCATTGTGGGCAAACTCATGGAGACAATACTAAAGGAAAGGTTGGTGGAATATCTAGAGGAACATGGTCTTCAGGAGGCGAGGCAGCATGGGTTCATGGGGGGAGACTGTGTCAAACAAATATGATTGACTTCTTTGACTGTGTTACTAAGATAGTAGACAGGGGCCAAGTGGTAGACATCCTCTATCTTGATTTCAGCAAGGCCTTTGTCTATGTGCCCCACAAAAGGTTGATCAGGAAGTTTGTGGATGTCAGGGTTGGAGAAAAGATGGCCAAATGGGTGGGAAACTGGCTGAGGGACAGAACCCAGAGGGCGGTTGTGGGGGGAAGAGTTATATGGCACTAGAGAGGTAACCGGGGTCCCACTGGGCTCAGTGTTGGGGTGGGTGTTGTTCAATGTCTTCATCAATGACATTGGAGATGGCATTAAGGGAAACATATGCCTATTAATGGATGACACGAGGCTTTGTGGAAGATTGGACACAGCTGAAGGGTTACAGGACCTACAGAAAGATCTTGAAAAGCTGGAGAAGTGGTCCAAGATCTGGAAGCTTGGCTTCAATGCCAAGAAATACAAAGTTATGCATATTGGAGCCAAGAATCCCAGGACAGAGTACTACCTGGGTGGAATCTGAGTATCTGCATCAGAGGAGGAGAAGGACTTGGGAGTGATAATCACTAGTGACCTGAAGTACTCATGTAGTGCAAGAAAGCAGCAGCAAAGGGAAACAAGGTGCTGGGATGCATATCTTGGGGGATCAGTGGTAGGGGAGAAGAGGTTATACTGCCCTTGTACAGGTCACTGCTAAGACCGCATCCAGAGTATGGAGTTCCGTACTGGTTCCCACACATCAAAAAGGACATTAACCTGCTGGAGAAGGTCCAGAGGAGGGCTACAAAGGAGAGGTTGAGGGTACTGAACATGTACTCCCTGGAAGACAGGAGAGAGAGAGAGAGAGAGGGGACATGACTGGGACCTTCAAGTACTTGAAAGGAATAAATAAGGTTGATAAGGAGAGTCTCTTTAAGCTGAGTGGCAATCATAACATGAGGGGGCAGGGTCTTAAGCTGGAAGGTGGGAGGTTTAGGAGGGAGATCAAGAAGCACTTCTTCATAGAGAGAGTGGTGGACACTTGGAATGCACTGCCAGAAGAGATTATCTTATTGAAGACAGTAGGCAGCTTTAAGAGAGCCTGGGATAGGCATAGGGAGAAGGTAAGGATCATGGGTAGAGAGGATGGGAGGAGTAGGGAGGGAGGGCAGGGACATTAGCTCAAGCTGTGGACCCTGCAATATGAGCAGACTTGATAGACCAAATAGCCTTCTTCTGCTGGCTTCTTCGTAAGTCTGTATGTTCATATGTTTTCCTTCACATAAAGCATGCCCCCCACTTCTTCCGTATCCTGTCTCTTCTGAACATTCCATAGCCTGTAGTTGTGAAGTTACCAAAGGCAGCTAAGTCTGTCAGCACTCAAAAGGGATTGCAATCAATCCTGTATTTTTATTTGACTTATTTAAAGTGCTATGTGGTACAAACATGGTGCTTTACAGTGCAACGGTATCTTTTAGTAAAGTGCTACTTTTCTTGAATGTTTAGTGCAGAAAGAATGTCATATCCCAAATGGGAATCTTTTTACCATTTTTTGTTTCCATTCTTGTTCTTCACGGCTCAGTTGCCTAGCCTGGGGGGGAGACCCCTTTTATATTCCTGGCCCTTTCCGGTATTACCAAGTTTGATTTAGGAGCACGACTAAACCTTGTCCATAACAAAAATGTAATCTGTTGTACTGTACATTATAAGTAGTGATATATATGTTGACATGTCCATGTGGGCTGAACTACATAGGCTGAACCAAAAGAGCATTAAAACGTAGAATTGGGGAGCACAGGACAGTAATAAGAACTGGAAACATAAAATAGGCAATGGCTAGACATTATTTAGATGCCAAACACAGACTGGCTGCTTTTCTTACACATATTGGCTTGGAAAAAGTGGAAACCGCTGCAAGAGGAGGAAATATACAAAATATGTTACAGCAAAGAGAAGCTTACTGGATTTTTGAATTACAGATCATGCAACCAAAGGGACTGACCAAGGAACAAGTTCTAAATAGCTGTCTTGGTTGAAAGCAGAAAAGCATGGAAATAGGAGTAACAAAGTAGAGAAATAATGGAATCTAAAAAAATCTGTATAGAAAAATAAAAAGAATGTATAAAAAATTAAAAAGAACACTAAAAACTGATAGAAAAAATGTTGTATGCTAAGAAGGGAGTACACAGGGATCTTGGGTGCTAGCGGGTTTAGTATAAAACACCAGCAGTCTCATTGATTTTAAAGTTGGGTATAGTTTCACATTTTATTAAATATTGGTGTTATTTATATATTATTTATTTAAGATAGAGTGTATATGTACATTGAGGATGAGCAAAACCATAGAGAAACAGAAATTGAGATGTGTTTATTTTTTATGTAAGCATCTCATTTACACCAGTGTCCTAACACTGCTGCAGAAACAGGGCTAACTCAGGTTGCCATGGTAACGCACTACATGAAAACGGGTGACTGATTATCTCAAGTCAGCTATGAGGATGGCGTCGCATGACTCTGAAAACATTAACTGTACATCCATCTTGGTAGATCTTGGTAGATCCAGAGGCCAGGCCAGCAGAGGAAGTGTGGAACTTAAGCAGCAGCTAAAAAAACTCACAACATCAAGTGTAGAGCCTTAAAGTTGCCCCGGTGTCCGACGGATATGGGTGCTTCAACTCCTGCACATTTGCACCTTTGTATCAATGTTTTGAAATGGTAAAACAGAAGAAAGAAAAAAACAACTCATTATCAGAATGCCAGAAGTCCAGGGATGTAAAAGCCCCCCCCCCCCCCGACTAGGCAATTGAGCTGAGAGGAGGACTGGAAACAAGAAATGGTAAAAAGATTCCCTTTTGGGATATGACTTTCTTTTTATACAAAACATTCAAGAAAAGTAGCACTTTACTAAAAGATACTGTTGCACTGTAAAGCACTTTGTTTGTACCACATAGCACTTTAAATAAATAAGTGAAATAAGAATACAGAATTGACTGCAATCACTTTCAAGTGCTGATAGACTAAGCTGCCTTTGGTAATGTCACAGCTACATTTGTCCCTGCTATCAGGCAATGAATTTTCTTTCTGATATCACCAAGTTAGATATAAGAGCACAACTAAACCTTGTCCATGTTCTATTACATTGTGTAGCCTGCTATGATCATGTCCCAGACACAGTTGTCAGTACACCGTGATTCAGTAATGGCCACACTATCCAGGTCTGCATTCAACATGAATAAATAAATTGAAAATAAAATAAATAAAAAATGATGGCCTCTAGATCTTGGATCTCATTTCCCAGACTCTAGCACTGGCACACACGACCTTCTATATTTTGCTAGCTCTTTTCTTATTACTTTCTCCTTTTCTAATTTTTCCCACTTCTTAACCTTTCTTCTTTGACTGATCCTTTCTCCTTTGTTATATACCACTTGCTTCACGAATAACTTGCATTTTGGTAGGACTCTCTCCCCTCATGATCTCCCTACTCTCTATCTCAGCTTTTGGTGGGCCAGTTTCTGCGTCCCCTGTTTCTTCCACCACCCTCCAACTACTTTAAATGTTCATTTAAGTAATATGTAAACTATCCACTGAAGACTATGCTTCCCTCCTGGATGGAAGCAGGCCATCACCTCAGTATAGGCTCTTATCCTCCCAGGTTGGCCCACAGTCCCAAGTGTAGCCATACCTCTCCTGTCTGCACCATTCCTTCCACCATTGTTTGAAGGCCTTGGTGCGGAGCTCTATCTCTGTTCATTTTTTAAAAACACAGGAAACACGGGATCAACCAAATAAATTATCTAACTTTACCAAAAATGAAATTTACACACAGAGCTGACTACAGCAATTCATCTTTATGTTTAAGCCCATGAAACACCCTTATCAAGTTAATGCATTGGCAGCCATATTGGCTCTGATCAGAATTTGTTCCTGACTGTGCTGGCTCTGGGAACTGGAATCACTTCTGAAAAGGCCAAAGGGCTCCCTATTTTCCTGCAGGGCTTTGCCAATTCTTTAAACCTACTGTATTCTGGTTCCCCTACTCCAGTTTCATTGCATGCCCCTGAGGAACAATCTGCAAGGATCTGAAGTGACAGAGTGGTCCTTGTCTGTTTTTTCATGCAATACAACTCACTCCATATGCACTAACTTAGTGCAGTGTTACTTTTGCAGAGTGATCGTTTGTTGTTTTTGTCCCCCTTGTTCTACTATACCTTCTCTTCTGAAAAATACTCTACTCTTGTACCTTATTTACATTTGTGAGGTACTTACAGGTATATAATGCCCCACTCATTTTCCTGTTTTCCAGGGTGTACATATTGATATCCTTCAGTGTCTCCTTACAGTGCTTAGGATGTAGCCCTTGCATCATTTTAATTGTTCTCTCCTAGACAGCCTCCACCCTGTTTATGTCCTTCTTGATGTGTGGTCTCCAAAACTTGACACAGCACTATAAGCTGGGACTCACCAATGATTGATACAGTGGTAACACCACCTCTTTCCCTCAACTGGTGATTCCACTCCCTATGCACCCCAGCATCCCACTGGCCCTTCCTACTGCTTTGTCACACTACCCTGTGACCATGTGGTTATCAGCAATGATAATCCCAATTTCCAATTCATGTTTAGTGGCTGTCAATACTTGTTCCCCTATTTTATACACTGCCCATGAATTTCTGTGCCCTAGGTGCATGGTTTTGCACTTTACTTTTTTGCATTGAAACCCAGCTGCCATACCCTCAACCACTCTTCAACCTTTCTGAGGTCTGTGCTCATTATGTACACCCCCTTTGGAGTTTATACTATACTTCAGATTTTGGTGCCATCTGCAAAGAGGCATTATCCTTCCCTTCTCTTCCCTTCCCTTCCCTTCCCTTCCCTTCCCTTCCCGCTCTTCAGTAATGTCATTTACAGTATGAAGACTTTTAAGAGGACAAGTCCCAGTATTGAGCACTGAGGTACCAAACTGATCACTCTTCCTACATAAAACTGTTATGTGATGGGTTATGCACCCCTATTATCTGGATCTATGTGATAATGGCGAACGCCCAAAGGCGATCACTGTTATCACACAGTCAGAGTGGCAGAAACATTTTTGGCACTCTGACAACCCCGGCATGCAGGACAACGGCACCAGGACAGTTTTTTGGGCTGGGGAGGGGTGGTGGGGCTCAGTGGGCGGGTGGAGGGGGTACCTCTAGACCACCAGGATATTGGACAGAATTCTTCTTCTTTTTTTTTTTACAAATGCCCGCGATCGGGCAGACAGCGGTCCACTGGACCACCAGAGATATTGGACAGAATTCTTGTTTTCTTTTTACAAATGCCCGTGATCGGGCAGACAGCAGTCCCCTGGACCACCAGGGATATTGGACAGAATTCTTCTTTTTATTTACAAATGCCCATGATCGGGCATGGGGAGGCACCGCCAGGTGCAGCCGGAGCTTGGGTGGCCACCAACAGGTGGCAGCTGCCTTGTTGCACCTTGCAATGTGGCAGCTCACCTGTGGGTGGCCATCAGCTTTGTGCTGGTGCAGGTAGGGGTTGCACATGCATGGCTCTGCACATCCCGGGCTGAACATCAGGCTGTGCAGGGTATGCATGGGCACACCCCCCCCACCTGCACCTGCATACATTACTGATGTGCTCCGGCACATCGGGATTTGTGCTGCAACACTTTTCCTTTTGAATATCGGTTGGTGCATCAGTGCGTTACGGATGGTGCAAAACTTTTGCGCCATGCACAACCCTTTTGAATATCTGGGCCACCATGTTTACATGTTATACACCAATGCATTATGTCCCTTATATCTGTAACTGTGCTGATATAATTGTAACTACGTTTCTCATCTGTACTATATAGCCTTCTGTAAGCCAGCTCCTCAGAGAGAACTGTACTTTCCCTGAGGACTGGTGAGAAACTGACTCCCTTGTGATTTTCTCTGTCAAATGCCTGGCATGAGTATTGTAATTAACCTTTTGTTATTATTACGTACTGCTAGAGAGTGTGTTCTTTGGCTCACACTACAGACATACAAGAACCTGATTCATCTAGAGCTGGACTCCAGATGACAAATTTAGATCTTCTTATAGGTTCTTAGGTTCATAGGTAGATACAAGTTTGAGGGACAAGCCCATGATGAACTTGCCACCTTTATCTAAAGGTGGCAACGATATTTGTGTTCTCCCATATACGTGTCCAGATTAAGGTTGAATTGCTGTAAACTAGTACTTAGAACTACCTCTGCCAGAAGGGTGTTCCAAATAGGAGCTGCTCTCTGGGTAAATAACCTATTCCTTTTCACAGTTTTGTTAATGATGGTCTTGAGTTTCAGCTTGTGAGACCTGGTGATACCATGGGACACATGCCAATCTAAACAGATAGTTTCAAAGAGGATAGGATCCCTTGTGGCTCTATATATCAAACAGGGGTCACCACTCAGGGAATGATATTGTAGGGAGAATAATCCCAAAGCCCTCCATCTGTTTTCGTATGGAACAGTTTTCAGCTCAGTAATGTTCTTGGTTAACCTTCTTTGTAATTTTTCCATGGTTACTCTTTCTTGTGTTGAGATAGGCGCGCAAAAGGAGGAACAAAATTCTAGATGTGATCTTACTAAACCTGAATAAAGTAGTAAAAGTACCTCGGGTTCTCTGCTTTTGATGTTTTTCAAAATACACGTAATCAGTCTATGACATTTCTTTGCAGTTCTATTTATATGTTCGGTAAACTTTAGGTTATTGGAGAGGTATATTCTCAGGTATTTTTCTGAGGTAACTGCCTGTAACGCTATATTGTTCATATAGCAGTCCGTTAGTCTATTGTTTTTACCGAGGTGCATAACCTTACATTTGGAAACACTGAATACCAGTTTGTGCTCAATCGCCCAATTAGTTAAACTATCTAGATTACCCTGTAGGGAGTCAACAGTTGGGATGTCATTTACAATGCTTCTGAGTTTACTATCATCTGCATACTTGTTTAGCCATGCACTGTTTGTAGTTTGCATGGAGGCAATAACAATATTAAACAGTATGGGACCCAGCACCAAACCCTGGGGCATCCCTCTGGTCACAGAATTCCAGGTAGATTTGTACCTTCTTATACTGACCTGCTGTTTCCTACTGGTGAGCCAAGATTCACTCCACATAATGATGATAGGATGCAGTTTAATCTTGACAAGTTGTTCTTTTAAAACTCTGTGGGATATTGAATCAAAAGCCTTTTCATAGTCTAAGAACACAACATCAACATGCAATCCACCATCTAGTGCTTCACCAATAGGTTCAAAGAAATTTAACAAGTTGCCATGGCAGGATCTCCTATGTGTAAAACCATGCTGGCTAATGTCAAAAAGGTTATTAGTAGAAATATGACTAATAATTTTATGTAGTAATAGTCTCTCAATGATGTTACCAATGCATGAAGTAAGACTAATAGGTCTGTAATTTGACACATTTAATTTACATCCTCCTTTATGGATGGGGACACTTGCAACCATTTTCCAATCCTGAATAGCTGTACCTACAGATATGGATTTATTGTATAAAAAGGTAAATAAACCTGCTATCTCAATGGAAATTTCCTTTAGGAGTAAGGAAGGGATATTGTCAGGACTCGCAGATGAGTTGATTTTAAACGAGTTAATACGATCATATGTTTCAGAGACATTAAACCTCAGTGGGGAATCAAGATTATTCAATCCTAAACACCAGGTTTTTTCTTTAGGTTTATAAATATTTGTAAAGCAGGTGTTGAACTCTTGGGCCATAGCTTATTCATCAGAAATAACTTTATCACTGATTTTAATGGGACCTACCTTTGGAACATTACTCTTAAGGAACCCAATATACAGTATATGCCGCTTATACCAGACACCTTTAGCTGGTAGTATTTTGTCCAGTATTAGAGGTATCCATTGTATCAAAATGAGCAAAAACACTCACTTGTATTCTCTGGTAGCTTCTGTTAAAGGTAGAATAGGTGATGCAGGTAAAGACAAAGATGGACACAGCAACATACAGTATTAAATTAAATGATTAGAGCTCTTTTATAAAGATGTGCTGCTATAGTTCCAGGGCCAAAACCAGACAGCACTCCAAGCAGCATCAGCAGGAGTGGAGTACAATCTTTCAGCATTCATTGTGGAGGGGGCACATTTTTTTTTTTCTCGCTGCTGCACATGATAACTCTCTCTCTCTTCTCTCTCTCTCTCTCTCTCTCTCTTTCTTTCTCTCTCCCTCCCCAGGACCAGTCAGAAGAACTGTAACTGCTGCAGTCAGCAGATCAAGTTGTAATGCTAGTGTACAGCAGAATAATTCAGTGATTAGCTGGTGATCCAGTAAGTAGCAAGCCTTTATCACAGCTATCATCATTGCTGAACTTCTGGGTGCTGGGTGCTGGGAGCTCTGGTGTCCATTATAAATGGCAGGCCAGGTTCATTATAACAGCTGTAATTAACATGGGCTACGATAGCAAATGGCTTTTGGTTTTGCAGTTTTGTCCATAATATGCGGCTGTCTGCAATAAGCATGGGCACTACAAGTGGCGCATACTGTAATTCAATTTTTTTTTCTTATTGTCCTTAGTCACTTTTGCTAGGTTATACTCTAGCTCCTTTTTAGCAGTTCTAATGGCCAATTTAGTTTTTTTGGCTTTGATTTTGAACCTGTTGCAATTCTGATCAGTTTTATGTTTGTTGTACTTATTGAAGGCTCATTTTTTATTCTTTTTTTTGTGTTATTTATTTATCCCTCCTTCTTGCCTCCTGGTCTGCCACTCCTTCCGGCTGCTCATGCCTCCCATGACCCTCTCGCCCTGACCCCCCCTCCCCACACCCCAGATCGCAGCCGACTCAGGGGTGGCCCGGCTTATCCCTTCCCTGGGTGGGTCCCCCTCCTCCGAGAGGGAAGGCACCAGGAGGGCCGACCAGCGCACTAGGCATCAGTCCCTGAGTGCTGCTGAGGTGGGTTTGGAGGCATCAGGGCATCTCGGGCCGACAGGAGTGAGGCAGCCATCATCCAGCAGACCCAGAGGTCAGATTTTCCATTTTTCTCCCCGGGGGCGTGGAGTGCCACGAACGTCTGGGCAGAGCCGACGTTCACCACACTCCCATGTGTGTTGGGGCTATGCTGCTGGTCTCCCTGGCAGATGTCATTGCACATCCGTGGTCCCAATGGGGAAAGAACAGGGGAAAATGGCAGAAAGGGTCCATGGCAGTTTGATAGCTGCAGCTACACTGGCCAATGATGCCTGGAAGTATGTTCCAGTACTGGTTCCTCACCAGGCATGGGGGGCTATAGGGGGGCCTCCTTCCACAGGTGTAGTTGCATCTTCCAGCTGGGCATGCAAGCTTCAGGGTCAGCGGCGGAGTGGAGTGGTGGTTGGATGTAGAGCAGGACTGTGGCTGCAGAGAATAGAATGTTAAATGATAAAAAAAAAGAAGAAAGCTACCTCACCTCCTTTAGTAATAGTACTTTTCTTTATGTTGATTGCGCGCATGTGCAAGAAACATGTTGTGGCAGCTTGCTGCAGAAGCAGGTTCTGGAGGTCGGGCACTGTTGTGGCCAATGCCCCCACTGCCTTTGAGGCTTGGCCCATTTTCCCCAATGGGGTGGCACATTGCTGCTGACACTAGTTCAGCCAGCATGCCACCACCATGAAACGATTTGGACACTGCAATCAGGGGACGCCACATCAGTGCGGCGTCAGCCATTCTGCTGCAATGAGGGAGTGACCTGTCATTGCAGGGCAGTCCCTTGCATTCCCCTGACCCAGTTTGCCAATGGAGATCCCAGTCCTGGTCGGTTTGTGTGGTCTGCCGAGGGGTGCCCAATCCCCCTCGGCATCATGTCCCCTCCCCCTGTTTCTCTGCCGATGGGAGTGCCGATCCCGTTGGCATATCCCCCTTTCTTTAGTGCCGAGTGCCCAATCCCTCGGCTCATGAGACCCCATGAGTATGTGCCGGCAGGGGTGCCCAATCCCCATTGGCTCCAATCCCCCCACCTCAAAGCATGAAGGTGGGATACTGGGAGCCCACGCCAGCATGTCAAAAGTACCTGCTAAAATTAAAAACTGCCCCATGATGTCTATTTGTTTTTTTCAACCCTGTAAAGAAGAAAATGGTCCCTTGCCGTCTGTGCACCATCCCCAAACCCACACCTCCCTACTGTGTACCCACCTCCCCACACCCCCACTCACCCCATACTTACCTCTGGAGCTCGGTGTGAAGATCTTCGGTGGACTGGGAACACGTCTGCACTCTTCAAAGCCAACCGCAAACTCAAGAAATGCCAGTAAGCTGTATAATGGCATAAATAGTTTTTTTTTTTTCAACTTTGCTGCATATCTCAGGCATTTTTGGAATTTTAGCACCAAATTTTCAACATGGGCCATTGGGACCCCTCCTCATGAATTCAGCCACTGTCATGGTGTTATTCAGTCCCGAAAGGTGATTTTGCGGTCACTGCATGGAATAACCTTTTGGGACTGGTTAATGAAACAACAGTGCCAGTGTTCATGAGGTGGGCTCTCAAAAAGCCTATGTTGCAAATTTGGTGGAAAAAATCCAAATAATGACTGTTTCATGAACGTGCCTTGCGCAGTTGCTATGCACGTTCGTAACTTCGCGAATTTGCAATATTTTCATGCCAGATTTTCAACAATGGCATTTTTTCACACCTCCTTATGAACAGTACAGCTGTCATTTTCCCATCCTAGCTAAAATGTGTTTTTGCACTTCCAACACAGAATAGCGCAGTCGCTGTGGGAAATCAGTGTTCGGGACAGATTAAGAAAATGACAGTGACACTGTTCATGAGCAGAGTTCCTATAATGCCTAAGTTGAAAATTTGGTGATGATAGTCCATCAAATGACTGTGGTTACAAGTGTGCTTTGCACAGTTTCCATGCACCCTTGTTACCTCGCAGATTTGTAATATTGTCACACCATATTTTCAACACTGGCATTTATTCACACCTCCTTATGAACAGTACAGTTGTCATTTTTCACATCCTGGCCAAAACATGTTTTCCATTTCTGGAACAGAACAGCATGGTTGCTGTGGGAAATCAGTGTTTGGGGCAGATTAAAATCAAGTGAGTGAGAGGGGGCCGTGACCTAGCTCAACTGAGCTCTGTCAGGACTGCTGCAGATTTCTTTGTGGGCAGAAAAAGGCCCCAACGCAGGCAGGAGCCCAGTGCAATAAGGCAGCCTGCAGCATGGGGAGAAACAGAACAAGAGAGCGAGAGAGGGAGGGAGGGGGTTGAGCAAACTCAACGGAGCTCTGTTGGGACTGCTGTGGAGTTCTCTGTGGGCAGAAAAAGGTGTCAAAGCAGGCAGTGGCACGGTACAAAAGGGCAGCCTACAGCGGTGGGAGAAACAGCATGAGCGAGTGAGAGAGGGGGAGTGAGTGAGCACAGCGGAGCTGTATCAGAATGCTGTGTATTACTTTGTGGACAGAAAAAAGGTGCCAATGCAGGCAGGAGCCCAGTATGAAAGGGCAGCCTGCAGCGTCAGGAGAAATGGAACAAGCGAGTGAGAGAGGAGGAGTGAGCAAGCTCAACAAGGCTCTGTTGGGACTGCTGTGGAGTTCTTTGTGGGCAGAAAAAGGTGCCAGCTGAGGCAGGAGCCCAGTACAAAAGGGCAGCCTGCAGTGCCCGGAGATACAGAACAAGCGAGTGAGAGAGGGGGAGTGAGCGAGCTCAACAGAGCTGTGTTGGGACTGCAGCAGATTTCTTTGTAGGTAGAAAAAGGCACCACCGCAAGTAGGAGCCCAGTACAAAAGGGCAGCCTGTAGCTTCAGGAGAAATAGAATGAGCAAGTGAGAGAGAGGGAATGAGCGAGCTCAATGGAACTCTGCTGGAACTTTAGAGTTTTCCACCCTTTTGCCTAGGGTCCTCTGTGGTCATATATTACAACAGGGTCTCTGGAGTGAAGACAAAGCAATGATTGGATACTTTTAGGATTGCTGTAATTATACAGATTAAGTTGTTTTGTTTATTTCTCTAACTGAGTTAAGTACTGATCTATACTGTAATGGTTGCTGTAATAATACATATTTATTTGTTCTGTTTATTTCTCTAACTGAGCTGAGTAATAAATTTGGTAGAAAAAAATCTAAATAATGACTGTTTTATGAGTGTACATTGCACAGTTGCTATGCACGCTCGTAACTTCATAAATTTGCAATATTTTCACTCAAGATTTTCAACATTGGCATTTCTACACACCTCCTTATGAACAGTGCAGCTGTAATTTTTTACATCCTGGCTGAAATGTGTTTTCACACTTCTGGTGCAGAATAGTGCGGACGCTGTGGGAAATCAGTGTTTGGGACAGATTAAAATCAAGTGATTGAGAGGGGGGAATGACCAAGCTCAACTGAGCTCTGTCAGGACTGCTGCAGATTTCTTTGTGGGCAGAAAAAGGCACCAATGCAGGCAGGAGCCCAGTGCAATAGGGCAGCCTGCAGCGCAGGGAGAAGCAGAAGGAGAGAGTGAGAGAGGGAGGGGGTTGAGCAAACTCAACGGAGCTCTGTCGGAACTGCTGTGGAGTTCTTTGTGGGCAGAAAAAGGCATCAAAGCAGGCAGGGGCACGGTACAAAAGGGCAGCCTACGGCGGTGGGACAAACAGTATGAGCGAGTGAAAGAGGGGGAGTGAGTGAGCACAACGGAGCTCTATCGGGATGCTGTGGATTACTTTGTGGGCAGAAAAAAGGTGCCAATGCTGGCAGGAGCCCAGTATGAAAGGGCAGCCTGCAGCGCAGGAAGAAACGGAACAAGCAAGTGAGAGAGGAGGAGTGAGCAAGCTCAACGAGGCTCTGTTGGGACTGCTGCAGATTTCTTTGTGGGCAGAAAAAGGTGCCAGCTGAGGCAGGAGGCCAGTACAAAAGGGCAGCCTGCAGCGCCCGGAGACACAGGACAAGCGAGTGAGAGAGGAGGAGTGACCGAGCTCAACAGAGCCGTGTTGAGACTGCTGCAGATTTCTTTGTAGGTAGAAAAAGGCACCACCGCAAGTAAAAGCCCAGTACAAAAGGGCACCCTGCAGCTTTTGGAGAAATAGAATGAGCAAGTGAGATAGGGGGAATGAGCGAGCTCAATGGAACTCTGCCGGAACTTTAGAGTTGTCCACCCTTCTGCCTAGGGTCCTCTGTGGTCCTATATTACAACAGGGTCTGTGGAGTGGAAACAAAGCAATGATCGGATACTTTTAGGATTGCTGTAATAATACAGATTAAGTTGTTTTCTTTATTTCTCTGAGTTAAGTACTGTTTTATACTGTAATGGTTGCTGTAATAATACATATTTATTTGTTCTGTTTATTTCTCTAACTGAGCTGAGTAATAAATTTGGTAGAAAAAAATCCAAAAAATGACTGTTTTACAAGCGTACATTGCACAGTTGCTATGCATGCTCGTAACTTCACAAATTTGCAATATTTTCACTCCAGATTTTCAATATTGGCATTTTTCTACACCTCCTTATGAACAGTGCAGCTGTAATTTTCACATCCTGGCTGAAATGCGTTTTCGCACTTCTGGTGCAGAATAGTGCGGTCGCTGTGGGAAATCAGTGTTTGGGACACATTAAGAAAACCACAATGACACTGTTCATGAGCAGAGGTCCTAAAATGCCTGTGTTGAAAATTTTTCGATGAAAGTCCATAAAAGGACAGTTACGAGCGTACATTGTGCAGTTTCCAATCACCCTTATAACTTTACAAATTATTAATATTTTCACACCAGATTTTCAACACTGGCATTTTTTCACACCTCTTTATGAACAGTACAGCTGTCATTTTTCACATCCAGGCTGAAATGTGTTTTCATGCTTCTGGCGCAGAATAGCGCACTCGCTTTGGGAAATCAGTGTTTGGGACAGATTAAAATTGAGCGAGTGATAGAGGGGGAGTGACCAAACTCAACTGAGCTCTGTCAGAACTGCTGTGGATTTCTTTCTGGGCAGAAAAAGGCACCAACACAGGCAGGAGCACAGTACAAAAGGGCAGCCTGCAGTGCTGGGAGAAGCAGAATGAGCGAGTGAGGGAGGGGGAGTGAGTGACCTCAACAGAACTCTGTCAGGACAGCTGTGAACTTCTTTGTGGGCAGAAAAAGGCACCAATGCAGGCAGGAGCCCAGTACAAAAGGGCAGCCTGCAGCTTTGGGAGAAACAGAATGAGCGAGTGAGAGAAGGGGAGTGAGCAAGCTCAATAGAGCAGTGCCAGGACTGCTGCATATTTCTTTGTGGGCAGAAAAAGGCACCAATGCAAGCAGGAGCCCATTACAAAAGGGAAGCCTGAGCATCAGGAGAAATAGAATGAGTGAGTGAGAGAGGGGGAGTGAGTGAGCTCAATGGAGCTCTGGCTGGGCTTTACAGTTGCCCACCCTCCCACCCAGTGTCATCTGTGGTCCTCTATTACAGCAGGGTATCTGGAGTGGAGACAAAGCAAATGATTGGATACTTTAGGACTGCTGTAATAATACAGATTTACTTCTTCTGTTTCTTTCTCTAACTGAGCTATACTGTTATGATTACTGTAAAAATACATATTTATTTGTTCTGTTTATTTCTCTAACTGAGCTGAGTAATACTTGGAGTGCAATAGGATTTCTAACTCGGCTAAGTGACACTATATGAGAGCCGAGAACAAAAAGTATGGTAGCTGAGGGATGAAAAATGGACAAGGAGGATTTAGGATTGCTACAGTAATACAGTATCTAATGGATGACATTTGAGCCTGAATTACCCCCCCGTCGGCAAGGGGCCAGTAGGGGGACTAGTGGGGGGGCAGGAATCTGGGTTAATAGGGGCCTAACAGTTGTAGTAGTGTACAGAACCTGGGAGTAAGAGCCCCTAACATAAGATGGGGGCCAAAATTTGGCATGTGCCACATGTCAGTAGGGCGGACATCTTTGAAAAGGTGGAGGGATGAACAGGGTGTTGGTGTGCCATGATCCTGGACTGGGCTTGGAAGATGGGGGGGTGCATAGTCTGTAGATGACTGGCTAGTTTGATGGAGGAACTGTGGAGGTTAGGGAGGAGTGTAAGTGGCAGGGCAGATGAGTATGGTAGGCATCCTGAGGGGAGGAATAGGGGATGGCGAAGGGGGACGGAGGAAGAATAACTAGGGACTGAAAGTGAGCCCAGTATCAGAGGCACTAGCAGGAAAAAGAGGAGAAGGGAGGTGGTGCGTGAGGTGAGGGTGGGGCTACCTCCTAATGGGGGAGGAAGAGACCACGAAGAGTACCAGGGAGAGAGCAGATGGCTGCGGGTAGGGAGGTACCAGGGGTGGCACAGAGAGGAACAAGTAGGAGGGGGAAACTGATAGGATGAAGAGATGTAGGACAGGTATCGACTATGAATAGATTCGAACCTCTGCTATGGGGCAGAGAGGAGGAGGAGCAGGAACATACTGAAGGGGGGAGGACAAGCGGAGCATGAGAGAGATGGCAACAGGTAGGGAAAGAGATAGTGAGGACAAAAGGGTAGAAGGGGCTAGTAAGGAAGGATGGGGTGGTGACTGAAGAAGAGAAGGCTACAGAAAGAGGGAAGGATGGGCAGGGCATCACTATTGGGGTATAAAAGGAATTGGGGCTCTAAATTGACAACAATGGGGATAGGAGAGGGGTTGGAAATCAGCAGGGGAGGAGGGGAGGTCAACATGGGAAGCTCAGTCGGAAGTAGTCAGGCTGGGAAGGGGTTCAAGGGGGATGGGCAGAATAAGGCAGAGAAAAGGGGTGAGGCGGAAGTAGGTGGTACAGATACAGAAGTCACAGAGGGTGCGGTTGGCGGAGGTAAGGGACAGGGTTGAATGAATACTGGGGTGGTGGAAGGGGCATTAGAAGGGAAAGGGGGTAAGAGATGGTGGGAGTACTCATCCTGTGGGATTCTATACTGAAATGGGTGAGATGGGGGAGAATGAGGGAATGTCACAGCCATATTTGGGTTGAAGCTGTCCCCAGGTTGACTGCAGGAGGAGCAGGGTAGGCACTGCTCAAGCGTACAGTGAGGTGCAGGAAAAAAACTCATTTACTGTTACATGTGGGTACTAACGACTTGATGGGGAACACTGTGGAAGTAGTGAGGGGGAGGTTTGAGTACTTGGACAGGCAGTGTGAGGGGGTGGGGAAGTCGGTGACCTTCTTGGAGGTACTGGCAGTACCATGTGCAAGCATGGGGAGGAAGGGTAGGCTTGAGGAGTTCAAGTGGCTGAGGGATTGGTGCCACACAAAACATTATCGGTTAGTGACTAACTGGTGTAGTGTCTGGGGAGAACAGTGACTTGTACGTGGGGGACAGGGTACTCTGGAGCAGGAAGGGGAAGGGAGTATTAAAGGCAGCATTGCTGCCGGGGCACTGGCGCTGAGGGTTGAGGCGCTGGATGCCACACCATGCCATGCTGGCGACCCGGGTTCAGTTGCAAGCCCGAGCCACCAGGGGTTGGCAAGGGAGGGATAGGATTGAGCGTCTGGAGGACTGCTCTCCTATCTCAGGGTGGGATCCAGGGACCCACTGCTCTGTAGCAGTCCCTGATGATGACTGTGGGCACCACTACAACAGTGTAGTAAAGGGTGTCAGATTGTGGTGGACATTGGCACGCTGTGTCTAAGCATCATTGCACGCCCACACTCCACAAAGGGGAGAAAAGTAGAAAATGGGCTACAGTCAGGCAGCATAAGCTTCCAACCCCCCTGCCCACCCCGAATGGCATCTTCTCAACCGGTTCCTGCTCCAGTGGGTTGACTTGGGAAGCTCCTTACCACCCCACCATGGGAGTAATCCGTGAAGGTGAGCAGGTCAGCCTGATGTCGGGGGCAGGGCTAGAGGGGTCGGTTGAGATGACCAAGCTGACCATAGCCCACTGAGAAAATATGTAAAAAAAAAAAAAAAGGCAGGATTAGAGGGGTATATCTCTACTAAGGTCGATTTAAACAAAGGGGGGGGGTGGCAAAAGACTGAGTTTAGTAGGAAGGTCCAGACAGGGGAGCCTGATGAGCTCACTGCCCTAGATATAGGTACAGGCGGAGGCGTAGTAACCCTGGAAGAGGGCAGGCAGAATGGTCTGAGTGTAATACAGAAGGCACCACCACCCAGTAAGAATAAGGAGGAGAAAGGGTGCGGACTACCGGGAGGAGGGACACAGGCCAAGGAGGAGAACAGTGAGGAGAAGAAGGGGTGTGGGTGGAAGGTGGTCTTATTAAATGGATAGAGAACTGGTTACAGGGGAAGGTGCAGAGGGTGGTGTGGTGGGGTAGCTCTCGGCACCCAGAGCAGTGACAAGTGGGGTGCCACAGGGCTCATTGCTTGGCCCAATGCTATTTGGGCTCTTTATCTCCGATATAGTACACAAAGTGGGGAGCAGGGTTAGTCTGTTTGCACATTATACCAAATCAAAGGCAACTAGTTATAGTAGCAGAGCCCCCCCCCACACACACACACACACATAAACACTCCCCAAAAAGCTGCTTAACTCATTGAGTTCTGTTGGTCATTTTGGGTCAGGTTCTGTAATGGATGGTTCCGACACCATATGACGTCTACTGGACCCAATGAGTTAAAAGCCTGCAATTCATTCAAATCAGTTCCATTTTCTTACTTATTTGGGGTTCAATGCTAAGTGTAAAATCATGTACCTAGGGCATAGGAACCCCGATGCTGGGTTATTGGATGGGGAGAGGTACTGATACTCACTAGATATGAAAGAGTCTTTGAGGTTATTATATCAGAGGACCTTAAGATGGCAGTACAGTGTGACAAGGCTATGGGCAGGACAAATTGGATTCTGAGGTGCACAAGGACTGGCATCTCCAGTAGGAGGAGGGATGTTGTGCTGCCATTGTATCACTCCCTGACATACCCCCAGCAGGAGTACCATGTCCAATTTTAGTGTCCACACTTCAGAAAGGACATAAGGTGGACTTTTTCCAGAGAAGGCCAACTAAAATGGTTCAGAATTTTCATAGGAATTCCTACAAGGAAAGGCTGAAGAATCTCAACATGTAAACTCTGGAAGAGATGAGGGCGAGAGGTGACATGATCAAGACCTACAGAGTACCTCACAGGGGTTAAGAGGGTACCGTTGGGGAGTTTCCTTCAAATGAGGATGAGCACCCAAACCAAAGGATATACAATGAAGCTAGGGGGGCATTCAGGATAGATGTGAAGAAATATTTCTTTACTGAAATGGTGGTAGATGCTTTGAACAGACTGCCGGGAGAAGTGGTGGAAGTTAAAATGGTAGAGGGCATGAGGCATGCATGGGATAAACATAGGGGTATATTACAGAAAGGGGAAGGAGGGGGATCAATGGAGATCAATAGGGCTATGAAAGTGGAGTAGGTTCAAGTTCATTGCAGGAAAAATCCATTAAGCAAGCTCATACACAAGGAGGTCCCGATGAATGCAGGCAGAATAAGACATGCAGTAACATATACAGGCAGGAGTAACAAGTAGGTAGAGAACACTTGGCCAGACTGGATGGGCCGATTGGTCCTTTTCTGCTGACAAAGTCTATGTTTCTATCGCATCATGTGTTAATTCAGGTGCAGTGTTTATTTAAAGTTGGGTCTACCATACATCCAGATGTAAGGTATAGTAAATTACTGAATTAGATGCAGCCCACTTATAGCACAATAAACAGAACCTTAGTGCTTTGAGAATCATTTACTCTTCATAAGGCTGCTTAAAGAGCTGGGGTTCTGTTTGCAGTGTCCATGCCAGTATGCTGATCTTAAAATCGACACTGCATCTGAATAAGTACTTAATTCTTGCTCACTCCATTTCTTCCCCCAGTTTGAAACCTGCTTGTCCTGAGTTACTTTTGGGCTGGCAGTACTTCGCCTGTGTTGGAAGATGACCAATAAGTGGCACTGAAAGACATCAGACTTCACAGACTGTGAAGGCAGCTGCTCACAGACAGACATAAGGCAATTCTACTGGGGGGTAGGAGGAAGTAAGCTGTTGATTAACTAGGATCTGCAGCTTATCCACCAGGTAGGAAAATGGGCAGACTAGGTAGGCCAAGCGGTCCTTATCTGCCGTAAAATTCTATGTTTCTATGTTTCTCACCCACCATCTTGGCAAGAAGAAGGCTGCAGCTGTGGCCACTGATGGCTGTTGGGGTATAGAGATGGGGGGACCAAAGAGGACAGACATAAGGAGATAAAATCATAATAAAAATTGTGAGACCTTCACCAGCTTTCCAAAATGCTTACCAGTAAAAGAACACTCTATAAAGTTTTTCAAATGGCAACACAAACTGGTGAGCCCTCTGTCTGACATCTGACACCAGACATCAACCAGCATAAAATTGCGTAAAGAAGGCAGTGTGGTCATGGGGTTACTTAAATACTGGAGATTACAGATTTATAAGAAGAAAAGAATATTACACAGAAGCTGGCACATATGCCTATAGCAGCTGTCTCCTGCTTCTTATTAGTTATATTTATACCCTTCAGGGACTTGAATGTTTCTATTATATCCCCTCTTTCCCTCCTCTCTTCCAGTGAGTACATATTGAGGTCCCTTAATTTCTCCTCATACGCCTTGTGTTGCAAGCTCTGTACCATCTCATTTGCCCTTCTCTGGACCAGCTACAGCCTGTTAATATCCTTACAAAGGTGCGGCCTCCAGAACTTCACGCAGTACTTCATGTGAAGCCTGACAATGGTTTTATATAATGGTATCACTACCTCCCTCCTTATGATGATGATAATACCCCTGCCTATGCACCCCAGCATGTCACTGGCCCTCTCAGCTGCCTTAGCACTTTGACATTTTAGGTAATCTGAAATAAGAACCCTTAGGTCCCTTTCCTTCTTTGTGACCATCAGGAACCCCCCCCCCATCCTGTACCTTTCCCCAGGGTTTCTGTGTCTCAGGTGCATAATTTTGCACTTTTTTGAATAAAGCTTCAGTTGCCAGTCCTCAGACCATTTCTCAAGCTTTCTCAAGTCCCTCATTTTCTCCACCCCCTCTGGGGTATCCACTGTGTTACAGATCTTGGTGTTATCTGCAAACAGGCAGACCTTCCCCTTCAGCTCTTTTGCAATGTCACTATTGAAAACATTGAACAGGACTGGCCCAATGACCAATCCCTGCAGCACTCCACTGCTCACCCCCTCTCCCCAGACTGCTCCCCATTTACCACCACTCTACCTCCTGCCTCTTACCCAGTTTCTAACCCACTTTACCACCCTTTCCCCCATGCCCACCCAACTAAGCTAGTTTATCAGCCTCCTATGTGAGACGGTGTCAAAAGCTTTGCTTACATCGAGGCAAGTGTTGTCCACTGCCCCGCCCTGATTTACTTCCTTTGTCACCCAGTCAAAGAGATCAACCATATTTGTCTGACGTGACCTCCCCACTGTGAATCCATGTTGCCTATGGTCCTGGGCTCTGATGGCTTCCAGATGCCCCACTATCCTTTCTTTAATCAATGTCTCCATGATCTTCCCCACTACTGAGGTGAGGCTGACTGGCCTATAGTTCCCCGGCTCCTCCCTACTGCTGGATTTGTATAGCGGGACCACATGTGCCCTACTCCAATTCTCTGGCACCACCCCTGTGTTGAATGACTCAGTGAACATGGCTGCCAGAGGTACTGCTATTTCCCTTCACAGTTCTTTTAATATCCTTGTGTGTATGTTATCTGGTCCCATCACTTTATCCACCTTCAATTTACTCACCTTCTGCAGGATTCTTCTGCCTGTGAATGGACTATTGCCCACCTCTTCAAACTTTTGCAGCTGCTGTACTGCTGTGGTCCTTGTCCCTCCCCTTCTTCTGTGAATACTGAACAGAAAGACATAGTAGAAGTATTTGGGGGGGCACATGACAGTTCTTAGGCATGGTACTTTAACTTCCGAATACCTAAGCAGCACATACAGTATCAGCAATTAACATTCGGCATTGACAAATGCTTGTTTATTGTTGTATACCCAAGAATGTCCTGGCCCCAATCATTATCTGTGAACCAAGTCTCAGTGGCAGCACAGACATCAATGCTATATTTGTTCAAAATGAGCTGAAGTTCATCCATTTTATTATTTGAACTCCTGGCATTAAAGAGTAATATTTTAAGCTCAGAATAGGTAGTTATGGGGTAAGTATCTGAGTGGCTAGTGGCTACATTGGCAAGTAACTTTGCCAGCAGTTAGGAAAGCAGTGGGGGTGGTAGATAACAGGTAAAAGGTATTTCCCTCCCCCCATTAGTTAGTTTAAATGTATGGCAATGTGCGAGTTTAGAAGATTTCCTAATGTAGATGCACCTTTTCTACCTGGATGGAGACCATCCCTGCAAAATAATTCCTATTGTATTGAAATTTCTCCCAGTATATTATACAACCTGGGTGGGATATTCAGACTGCAACAGAAATATGCGCAATAGAGGGATCAGGCGCATGTCCAGTGCACCATTGCACAACTGGCGCAATATTCAAACCATGTGCAGGACAAGAGGTGTCTGCGCAATGTGGCTGAATATCGCACCTGATGTGCCATGGTGCAATGAGGGATGCGCCATAGAGCAGGGACAATGCACAATAGCACCCGTAGGGATGCCCATAGACAAAAACAGGAAGCAGCTGAGCAGCAGCCATGGATGCACCATGTGCTGAGGAGCATGCATCAGGACAGACAGACCATCCCCCCACCCCCCCACCAGGGCAAGGTCCCCATGAGCAGCACAACCAGATGGGTGCAGGATGGATCACTGACCCTCGAACCCCAGTGCTGAACCACCAGCAGATGTGACCCAGTAGTCCCCACCTTCTTGGCATGGTGCCCCTGTACTGTCCACCAGCCAACAGGGATGAGGAGTCAATGATGGCCAAGCTCCACCCATGCCACAGCAGCACACCATTGCTGCCCCACCCCAGTACAGATTGCCCGAGACACCTAGACCAGAAGCAGAACCAAACAGCTCATGGCACTGAAGGCAGTCTGGCACCACTGTGCCAAGGCATCCAGTTACCCCGGAGCAAAATGCACAAGTACCAGAACCCCACTGTGACCACCCAATGCATGTGGTCACACAATCCACCAACGCCACCACAACCCACACAAGGCCCACCAGCATGGCACACATGGAAGCCCAGTAAGGTGGGTGACCTGGCACCAGTACCCGAGGGACCCTGCATGAGACAAGGACTGCTCTGGATGCCAGCACAAGCATGAGGGCAGCACGAACACAGGGCCAGAGCAAGGTTCTCCACCCATGCTCCCACCCTGCCACAGCACCAGCCCCACCAGGCAAGACAGCACCCTCCTGTGGTACATGGAGGCCTCTGCCACACAGGAGGCAACACAGGACACACACAGTGCTCCCCCTACCTAGTCACATGGGTGCACCTGCAAACAGCAACACAAAGCCATGCAACAGGCCCTGCCATCGTGAGGCTCATGGTGCCATGTAACCTGCGGCCAGCCCACCCCCAGGGTGCCGGTGAGCCTGAAATGTGGTGGTCACCCCATGACCCTGGCCGCCCCGATGGCAGGTGCAGGAACCTGTGATCAGGCCACCACCCACATGCAGCAGGACCCCATGTGACAGCCACCAGACCACAGGCACTGCCCCAGTCACCATGGATAGCATGGAGGGAGCAACCAATTGCACCACCCACAGTGGCAACAGGGACAGATGTGTGATAGTCCAGGGGCCAAAATGCCAGCAGCAAGGGCGCAGTGCCTGCAAGGTGACAGGTATGTGCTGCCCCAGAAGGCATGCCATCAGCCGAGCATGCAGTGGTGGGGGCCACATGACCATGTGTACCACAGCTGCACATGGTGACAGTGTAGCAGCAATGGCCACAGCCACACAGAAAAAGCACACACTGACAGGGGTGGATGGGATACGGCACATGCACCACATCCTGCTGCACACAGGCGAATGGAGCACAGGACACACCACACATGCCCTAGACAGAGGCCATGGCCCCCACCCACACCAGTGGAGTAGCCCCGCCAGGCACACCCACGCCCAAGCCATCCTCACCCCACAGTAGCCATGCACACCACTGCAGCAAGGCACCATGCGCCTACTGCAAATCAGAGACCGACACGGACATGGATATTTTCTAGGAATTACTACCTTTGAGCCAGAGGCTCTTTTACAAAGGTTCCACGTCAATTAGGTACAGTACAAAAAAGGTTACATAGATAACACAACAATTTGTACTGTGTCAAGAGCGAGAAAACATATACAAATACATATCAAATCATTTGTGCAAAAGGACATGAGATATCAATAATCACATTATTATTACAAGAAAGAGGTCATGCCAGAATGGGAGAAACAAATAGGGAAAAAGTCCAGAACAGAGAGGGTAAGTGAAAGGTGTGGGGAGCAGACAATAGCAGGAGAAAAGGTTTCCCAAACATGTCAAATAATGGAACAGGGTGGGTAGTGAGAAAATAGGAGGTTTAATCAGGGCAGTCACAGGAGCTGGAGGTGGCAAGGTGAGAGAACAGCCTTGACTTGAAAATACATAGAGAGGTGGAGGCAGTAATATGAGTGCTGAGGGCATTTAGCCAACTGGGGGCACGATAGGCAAATGATCTTTGTCCCTGAGAAGTTCGACATCGGGGGACTTGGAGAGGCTGGTGTTCTGATCTTCTGGTAAAACAGGTGCTAGAGCTCGGGCATAACAGGTCTTGGATACAAGGTGGAGTGAGGCCCAGGGTGGATTTTTTTGCCATCAGGCAGGTAAGGTGCTTTATCCGGTTTGAGAGTTGCAACCAACCTGAGTCAGCATAGAGTTCACATGTGTGGGTACGTCGATGTGCACCAGTGAGCAGCCGACAGGCCTTATTTAGCGACTAAGTGCTGTGGTAGTGGCAGATCCATATATAACTAAGCCATAGTCAACGACTGGGATGATAGAGGATTGGATGGCAATCCTCAGTGCAGAATGGGTAAGGAGCTGTCGGTTCCGATACAGAATCCCAATTCGCTGATGAATAGTTTTTGCTGTACTATCAATGTGAGTTGCAAAGGTTAGGCCTTGATCAAAGTTGATTCCAAGATATTTGAAAATTGGCACTTGTTCAAGGGTATTTCCCAGGTATGTATTAACGGTGAGTGAGACTTGCCGTTTCTTGTTTTGCAGGTTAGAGAAGAGCATGGATTTAGTTTTTTTGTGGTTTAGAACCAGCTTATGTTCGAGGAACCACATCTCAACTTTGGAAAAAGCATGCTGAAGGTTGAGGCGTAAGAGGTTCGGATCTTTATGAGTGGCAAGAATCATGGCATCATCGGCATAGAGGATTATTTGTTCAAGGCAGGATTTGGGGAGGGAGTTTAGGAAAAGGCTGAAAAGGAGGGGGCCCAGGATGAATCCATGGGGAACTCCTGAATGAACTGGTTTTGAGTCTGAGAGAACTCCAGCTACTTTTACAGATTGAGAGCGCTGAGCAAGGTAATTTTTTACCCAGTCACCAGGACCCTATGAGAGCCCTAGGGATAGTAGTTGTTTGATAAGTAGGCCATGGTGTACTGTTTCAAATGCCTTGGTTAAGTCAATGTAGACTGCTCCAGTTAGGTTTCCTTTGTCCATGGCATTGTGGATTGCTCCTGAGAATTCAAGTAGGGCAGTCGATGTGCTGTGCCCTTTCCTAAATCCATGCTGCTGAGTGCATAGGATGTTGTGCTTTTCCAGGTAGTCTGAAAGTTGGTCCGCCACCAAGCGTTCAAGGGCCTTAGAGAAAGGTGGTAGTATTGATATCGGGTGATAGTTATCAGGCAGTGACTTATCACCGCTTTTGTGCACCAGAATGACAACCGCAGCCTTCCATTTCCTAGGGAATTTGCTGTAGCAGAGGGAGAGATTGAAAATTTTTGTGAGGGGGAGCAGTACTTCCTCCAGAGTGAGGAACAGAAGTTTAAGGTCAATAGTGTCGCTGATTGCTCGGGACTTAGAAATGGCCTTCTTTACATATTTATAGACTTCATGTGCCTTTACTAGTTTGAAATGGAAGGGTGGTTTGGTTGGAGAGGCAGTAGTAGAAGTAGATTTGGAGTGTCAGCATCAGTGAAGAAATCAGATGAGAGGACACCACTTAGGTCCGTGAAGGTATCGTTTAGGGTGTTTGCAATGATCTCTGGGTCTAATGTAGTGGTTCCATCCACATTCATTATTGTAGGAGAGGATTTGGACTGCTGACCCATGATATTTCTTATGTTGTACCAGAAGAATTTCCCTTCACCCCAGGAGTTGGAGAGGGCATTCTTGAAGTAGGAGCTCTTCATCAAGTGGATCTGTTTAGTACAGTGGTTGCGAGCCTGTTTATATTTTTGGATGTCCGACAGAGTGCCAGTAGCTCTTGCAGTGGCCCAGAGGTGATCCCTACTTTTGAGCTGTGCCAATAGCTTCACCGTGAGCCAGGGATTTGTGAGTGCTTTGATTTTGCATTTTTTTACTGGTGCATAGGTGTCACAGGCAGTGTTGAAAGTAGTAATAAAGTAATCAAGGGCTAGGTCAACATCTTGAGTTTTGCAAATCAAGGACCAGTCTATCTGCCTAAGACAGGTCTTGAGATGAGTAAGGTTGCCATATAAGGTATGACTCTGCTATAGATGGTTTTTGGAGGCGGCTTACGAAAATTATTTGTCCAGGTACATATTATTGGAGAGTGATCACTGAGCGAGTCAGGGAGAACACTTACATTGGTTATATGGGTAGGGTGGCTGGTAAGGATCCAGTCAATGAGGGTGCTGGTCCTTGATTTGTAGTTTTTCCTGGTAGGGGGAGTTTACCACTTGTGTTAAATTTGCTGTTAGGATAGAATCTTTGTTTGACCCTGCATCAGGAGCAAGCCAATTTATATTAAAGTCCCCAAGGAGAAGGAGTTCAATGTCAGAAGGTTGTGTACTTACGAACTCGAGGACAGCCTGTAGGCCAGAATCAGGATCTTTTGGTGGGATATAGACAGCAGCAATCATGAGGACTTTGTTTTGGGCACCAAGTAGTATCTTGATAGGGAGGAGTTGCACTGAGGTTTCTGTGGTGGGGTAAGAACCAGGGAGACAGGTGAGGTAGTCCTTCATGTAGACTGCACACCCACCACCCCTTTTCGATATAAACAAATGTATTAAAACAGAACAACAACAGTAACAACAGAATCAGAACCTATATACAAATATGTACAACAGAGGAGGGATGGGTGGGGACACTGCAAGGGGGGAGGGGAAAGGGCAGTGGACAACCGTCAAGGTAAAGGTGGGAGACATGGGGGAGTGATGTACAGTCCAGGGAGGGATTGAGCATCTCCACATGCTTCAGGTACTACTGGCGGCCCCGGTCCTCTCCTGCCGCCCTGTGGTGCCTGTGGTGCCACCACCTGTCCCCCCGTCCATCCTCTCTAGTAGCTTCAGTGTTGCCTGGGTAACCAGTAGGATTTCCCAGAGGGTCTTCTCCATGGCCTCCCAATGACAGCCACCTAGGACAAGGGAGCAGAATCAGTATGAGTGACTGCCCTGACCAACGCAGCCCACCCAACGTGCACAGCGTGCATCAGTGACTGGCACCCCTGGGATGTCATGTTACCACCTACAGTGAGTGTGCCCACATGAGCTGCCCACCCTGGCAACATTAGCCATGTAAACCGCAGCACATCTTCCCCGCCCATACACCGCACAGCACCATTCTGACCGTCTGACATCATGGTAGTGCAGTGGGACGTCAGTGGCACAGCCAGGCACTGAGTGCACCCACAGCCCACCTGTGACACCCACCCACATGTGCAGGTCCACAGGATGGTGCAGAGGGCACCGCAGGAAGTACACAGAGGGAGAGGCCATGTGCAGAGGGGCCAAGCCACACTACTACCCTTGCAACCTACCTTGCACAGATGTATAAGGAAACATGGTATTCACCTGCATCCTGGTCTGCAGGGTGCTGCTGACTTGTAGCACCACCACTGTGGCCTTCCCACATGGCTACTCCCCCAGCATGGTCCTAGTCCTGCTGCTCCCTGGCCAACTATGCCCTACAGCATTCCTCCAGGCCTGGGGGGAAACATGGAGAGAGTCACATCAGTACAAGTCTGACCCATAGGCCCCACCTCCCCGGGCTTCAGCCCACACAGCCTGTCTGTGTTGATGTGGCGTAGAGTGGGCATGATGCTCCCCCACTCCCGAAGACACAGGTACTGACCCCCCCAAAGGCCTGGCCTGCCAACCCCTGTGCCCCAAGGACTGTTAGAGATGGCTAGTGATGATCATGAACCACCTACCTGGCCATGGAACAGCTTCTCACTGGGCATGTGCCTGCAGGTGCCTCAGGTGGTCAGGGTCACACCGCCAGATGTCACCATAGTGGTGGCGACACTGCTGTCCAGTACAATGGCTCCCAGTGGCCTCTTCAAGCCCATCTGCTGCCTCCTGCCACACCATGGTGCGGGGCTTCTGGAGAGGCACCTGTCCAAACAGGGCACCAGCATGTGGTTCTACAAGGGCCACCAGGTTGGCCAGCTTAATGGCACTCCACACTGGGGCTTTGGTGCACAGCATGATTCAGGCTGTCCCCAGTGCAAAATGGCACCCGGTAACGCACGTGCCCCATGTGCTGTGGCAGTGCAGTGCTGTGCTGCCAGTTGCAATCGCGCTGGCACCGTACTGCAAATAGGGCAGCAGCCATGCAGCCGCATGGTGCCTAGAGGGCAAAGGGCAGTCGCATGGTCAAGAGTCAGGCTGCTCACGGAGTGCCACTGCACTATTGGGAGACCCTGTATGGTACATGGTAGAGTGCATGTGTGTGATGCCATGCAGTGGCCTACTGAGCTGGGTGCCATGATACCCATGGCGCAGTGGCGCAATATGGGGCATGATGGCACTGCACCATCCACACTATATCAGGTGTGCCCCATATGACCTACAGCACACAAGTGCCACAGGCACAGTAGTGGCTGTGCACTGTACTGCCTCCCACGCTATGTGCGTATGCTGCACCGCTCACATATGTGTCAGCACTGTGCGCATGCATGGTGTGGGCCCGATTGCACAAGTCACAGTGGTGCACCATGAGTTGAGCATGCACAACACCATTGTGCAAGGCGCAGCAGCATGATATTCAGCCAGGTTATGAAAATCAGCTCATGATCCATTCCACAGCACATCAGCTGCATTTGCATCCCATTACATTTGAGCATACCCTCATTTGCATGAGATGCGCTATAAAAGCGACATGGAAATGCACAGGCCATGGATTGGTATTGCAGCCTTTGGAGGCACGTGCCATGCTGTGGAGATGTGGGGACAGTGGTCTGGGAGGGCAGTATGGGACTGCACAGTCCATGGTAACACCTGTCCATCTTCCCAGGTTCAAGCATGACCGAATGTGAGGAGGATGAGGAGCAGGGGAGGGTGTGGAAGCGGAGGCCCAACTATACCAGGGCAGAATTGGATGCCCTGTTCAAGGCCTACCTTGACCGGGAACCACTACTCAGTGGACAGAGAGGCACACCACAGGCCCGTATGGCTGCATGGGGCAAGGTGGCAAGTGCGGTCAACCAGCAGGGCAGCCACTAGCTTTCCATGCAGGAATGCAAGAAGAAGGTTGGCATGGACAGGATGAGGATTAAGGACAAGGTGGCTGCCTTCAGGGCAGTGCATGCAGCCACTGGTGGGTGCCAGCAGGATGTGCCTTGCCTGACACCACTGGAAGAGCAGGTGGCTGGCAGCATGTGGCATTGTGCCATTAAGGGTGTGCCCGGCGGAGGCTTCCAGATGGGTGGCATCCCATCACTACATGGTAGGACCGGTGCTGGAAGTGTGTGGGTGGTGTCCAGGGCCAGGTGGAACCACTAACGGTATTGTGTTCCTTTACAGCTCCTGAGCATCTGCATGGGGCAGCAGAGGTGGGTGTGTCCACCGAGGAGGCAGCCCTGGAACCAGTGGAGTGCCCATCCATCTCCACAGGTGTCCGAGGGACCGACCACCTGCAGCCCTGCACAGCTGTCCAGACTGATGCCTGTGGTGCAGGTGCGGATGAGGCCCTGACTGTGCACCAGTGGGACCCCAGTCACGGTGTCCTGTGTGTTGAGACACAGATCAGGGCCAGCTCCAGTACTGATGATGATGTGACGCATGTTCCAGACAGTGATGTTGGTGGGTCACAGGGGGAACCCATGACTGGCATCCATTTAGGCAGCAGTGCGGGCAGTGCTGGCATGGTTGCCTGCCCAAAAGCCCTTGTCCCTGACATGTCTGTGGCACCCAGTGGGGCAGCACTGGCATGCAGACATGGGAGTGTGGTTGGTGGTGCTGATGCAGCCACGCTGGTGATACCTAGCACTCAGCAGCTGGAGGAGCAATGGCAGCAGCAAGTCAGTGTTGATGGAGGGACTGGGGCAGGGGGCAGCAACAGTGCACCGCATGAGGATGTACCCCAAGAAGGCACTGCCGTGTGACACCCACTGTCACGTGCCTCAGGGTCAGGAACAACACAGCGGTCAGCATGTTGGCCATGCAGATGACCCCTTGGACATTGTCATCTGTCTTCTCCTGGCCTCTGTGGATCAGCTGGTATGGCTCATGGTGGAGGTAGATGCACTCCATGCGGAGCTGTGCCAGGCAGAGGAGTGGCGCAGCAGGGACCATGCCCTTCTCCTAGCAGAGTTAGTTCAACAGCAGGCAGATGTGACCACAGCCATCAACAGGCACACTGCTGTGATGGCGACTGTTGCGGCTACACTGGCTGACCAGCTGTGTGCCCAGCCACCGCACAACCCACAGAGTGCAATGTCCAACCCCCGTTCTCTGCTTCTGGTGACCCCTGCCATGTCGACGCTGGGTTCAGCTGTGGGCATACTGAGCATGCCTGGTGCGGACACGTTTGGTGGCCTACAGACACCTGCATGGACACAGTCAAGTTCACGCAGTGTCACCCCTTGGGGACCATTGGTGCCACTCCATAAGGCCACTGGTCAGCCTGTTACAGCTGGCAGGTCTTGGTGGGGCTGCCCATGTATCCGTGGTGGCTGTGCTGCTGTGCAGGATGACTGACCTTTCCCCCTCTATGACTGCTGTCTGCCACTGCCCAGTGTACACTGTGGTGTTCCATGTGCAATGCAAGGGTGTGGAGCCCTCTCTTGCACTTACACAGTCCCTGTGCACACCCGTATGGTTGCTGGCCACTGTGGTGTGTACATTATGATACCAGCATAATGCTGTCCACCACTGTGCAACGGTGCTCAGCATCTGAGGCATGCACAGTGCCTGCCACTGGTTGTGGTTGTGTTGGGTCCTGTGTGGGTGTTGGGGGGCATATGGGAGTGGGTGTACATGTGGCCCTGTGGGCATGGATTGGGGTGTGTGTGCCTGTGTATGCATGCTGTGTGCAGCCCTGCTCTTCTCTGCCTTTGTGTGCAGGCACCCACCCATTCCCACACCACTGCCGCTGAACCTGCCTTGGTACCTGCTTGTGGCCCTGTTAACCTACCTGTGTGGTCCATAGTGCTTCTCTTCAGTGGTGTCCCGGTGCTGCTGGGCCAGCTGGAGATCCCTTCACCCAGGGGGTGGCTGCCAAACACCAGCTGGAACGGCGTTCTCATCGTCTCCACCCCTGTCCCCCTCCTAGACCTCAATGGCTATTCCACAGTCGGTGGTCATCTTGTGCATGATACAGCAGGCCAGGAATAGCTGGCATACCTTTGAGGGGCTGTACTGTAGGGCAACACCAGAAGTGTTCAGGCAATGGAACCATGTCTTCAGCAGCCCAAACACCCACTCGATGATAATCCATGTTGTGGCATGTGCCTCATTGTACTGTTGCTGCACTGGGGTCGAGGGGTGCTGGTCTGGTGTGAGCAGCCAGGGCTGCAGTGAGTACCCACTGTCACCTGTGTGTAGAGCAGTATCATTAGCATGGTGGTCTGTGACACTGTGCCACTGGCCTTCTAGGCTGATCCCCATGGCACCCCTGCCTTTGCCCCACACACACCCCCATCTGCACCTATCATCCGGGGTGCTATGCATACTCACCTACCAGATGGCCAATAGGGATGTCCCCACTCTGAAACCTATGGCACAGTGCAGACCGGTGCCAGATGAAGGCATCATGTGCTCCCCCAGAGTGTGTGGCACAGACATAGATTATGCACCCCCTGGCATCGCACACCGCCTGGCAGTTGACACTCGGGTATCCCTTGTGGTTTATATATGCTGCCCCCTCATGACCAGGTGACATGCAGATGCTGACATGGGTGCAATTGATGGCCCCGAGCATGCCAGGCAACCGTGCTACCCTGTGGAACTCCTGCATGTTTGCTGTGCACTCTGTCTGTGTGCTGTGGAAATGGATGTACTCCACAGCATGTGGCAGCAGTGCGCTGAGGAATTGTGTGAGTAGGTGTGATGCGACCGACTGGGTTATGCCTATTGTGTCCCCTGTTGGTCTCTGGAAAGTGCCTATGGTGATCAGGCACATGACTGCTGTGATCTTTGTCTCCAAGGACAGAGCATAGCTTCGTCTTGTGGGTGCCTGCATCTCCTCACTGCACAGCTCACAGAGCTGCCTCAGAATGGCCCAGTTCAGGTGGTACCGGCCCACAATCTCGATGTCACTGTATGGCTCAAAGCTGACGTGGGCATGTTACAGCCTGTTCTGGGCATATTGCCAATGGGCCCTTCCACGATCACACCTCCCTGCTGCTTGCTTCCTCACACCCCTCATTACTACCTCCATCTTGAAGGTGGCACTGGCCATGTCCCTGGTTGGTGTCCCCCCCCAGGAGGCAGACTTCCAGGCCCCCCCCGCTGTGTGATGCTGGTACTACCCCTGCACTGAGTGCCCCCCTGGCACTACACCACTGCATGCCCTGCCTCTGCCCCACTGCTCTCCTTCCTCTGTGGCACATTCAGACCCTCACACATGCACACACACACACACACACACACACACACACACACACTCACACATGCCTCCAGTGGCCCCACATCCACCTCTTGGCCACCCCTGATTGCCTGCTTCTTTGCCTGGCTCCCTGCTACTCTGTCTCCACACTCCCCCACTATGGCTCCTCTCTAGCGCAATCATCCTCCCCTCACTTGCTCCCTTTTCTATTTGCTCATATCTGCTATCACACAACTTCCGCTTGCTCCGCTGTTACACCCGTCACCTGCTGTTGAATATCGCACTGTGCACATTATTCCTGGTTACAATCCCTTCACTTGAGCATACATTCATTACCATTGTGCTATGGCGCATTGGGTTTTGTACTGTGCATCTGATGCCACTGAATATCGCATTGTGGCAAATGTCCAGTCTTGCATGGGTGCATCCATGTTGTGCATGGCACAACTGCTCTGAATATCCCACACCTAAGTTTTGTTTCAGGCACCTAAATCACAGCCAGTTATTTATATGTTTAATTTTGGAATCAGTGTGTATATCTGCTATGGGTACTGGTAGGATTTCAGAGAAGGCTACAGTACATCCTATGTCGGAAAGAGCATTTGTCAAACAGATATATTCTTCCTTAATTTCTTGGACTGTTTGACACCTGATGTTATTAACATCTGCATGCACAATGATCAAGGGGTTGTCCCTACAGTTGTTTAAAATCTGCCTGGGTATTCTAGTAATGTCATGAATTTTGGCACCATGAAAACAGGAAAGTGTTCTGTTGGTTTTATCCATATTTGGCCATCCAACTGTTTAGTCATTGAATCTCCCAGGATGTAAATCTGTTTGGGGCCTGTATAGGTGGGACATAGGGGTGGGCAAAGTTGTGAATTCTGCTTTTGTTGAACTTCTGTGAAATTTCCCAAATTTCATGGAAATTGCAAAAGTGTTGCCATTGGCGAAAGTAGGATTTTCTGTGGATTTTCGCCGAGTTCTGTGGACTTTCTTTGTGAACTGCGGAAAAATGCATTACAAATGTGAAATTTATTCTTTCCACAGTTTAATGAACTGTCAGTGAATGAGCAACTGCTTGTATAACCATGCAGTTATTCACTGACAATTCAGTGGGCCACTGGTAGTGGAGAAGAGAGGAGTGCTGCACCGGTGGCCTGCTCAGGGGCAGGGTGGGGAGGGGAGTTGGGTGGTGGCAGATGAACTGTCAGGGTGGTGTTTGTGGGGGTATAATAGACACCAGGGAATTGAGATTATTTTTTTTGTACAAGGGATCTGGGATGGGGAGGTCCACTAGACACCAGGAATACCGGGAATAGAGGGGGATGAGTTGCTGGACTGCAGGCTGTTTATTTGTGAACTAAGGAATCCAGGATAGAGAGGGGGTCTGCTAGACATAAGGGAAATAAAATGTTTTGGGAGCTATGATCGATGGGTGGAAGGGGCCACTAGAAACCATGAGGGTCCAAGGAAGGGATTAGAGGTATTTACTGGGACCCAGATCAGTGGGGGTGGATTAATGACTTAAACTGCAGTTAAAAAAGCCTCAGAAATTACCACTAGCAGTGATCCTTTCTGAGGAATTTTTTTCTGCAGTTTAATAAATTATCCCACAGTTTTTTATACTTTTTCTGCAGCTTTAAGGTGGAATTTCTGCAAAAGTTCCGAAAATGATTTCCGAACTTTTGTGGAAGCGAAATTGGCACTTTAGCCAAAATTCCACCAGCTGAAACTAATTTTCGCACATCCCTAGTGGGATATCAATGTCTATAAGATTGACCTCTGTATTTTCAGCATTGTTACTAGGATTCAAGGATTCAGGTGTGTGGACTGGTCCCTGATCAAGATCGCTATGCTCATGGGGGGGGGGAAACAGAAACAGGGTCCTGCTCATCATTACAATTAATTAATGGATCAAAACTGTTGTGCACAGGTAGCTGGAAGCAACTGGCTTTCCTGCCTTTTTTGGCAGCTTTTGTACTCTGGACCAAAAACCAGCCATCTTCTGCATAATCTGAATTGACAACCTCTCTAGAACTCTTTTTCTAATGACTACTGGTGGGATTATTTCAGTCCATATTAACAGCACCCATTATGGAGTGATTATCAGAAGTGACATTTGGAATCTTTTCAATGTCTCAATTTGACTTTGTTTAAGTGCACGCAGTCCAGCATCAAACCTGGTGATTTCTTCCACCATACTCTCATAGTGTGTACATTTGGTGCATTTATATTGATTGCCTGTAACATCCATAGTTTTAAAGCTGTACATTTGGCAGGAATTACATAAAATGCCTAACCTTCCAGCAGATGCAGTGATTAGTTCAGTCATTCTAGAGAGTTATATTTGAAGCTACGGCTCAGAAGCACATGTTAAGAGTTTAACACCTAACTCAAACGTGTACCTTTTATAATCAGAGATTGTAATGTTGTTCACCTGTACCTGCTAACCATGCCAAACATGCGCAGGTGCATGTCTTCACACGCAGCTATGCATGCTTGCACTGCTCAGGCTCACCCTGCTTACCATAGAGCACAATTTAGTAATCCCAAGTGACCCAGAAGTTACCCACAAGGTCACAGAGCAAGTGCTGAAATAAAATAAGTTAAAACCCCAAGAAATCAGTACATATAGTGCTGCAAGTATGTTGCATTGCAAAATAAGAGTGCCTACTGTGCTTCAAAATGAAAATGATCAATAAATAAGTAGCAGTAGTTCCTAGTACACATCAAAGAACTACACACACTCTTCCTGTTCCTGGAAGGACAGGGCTCCAAAGGTAGTAAATGCATAGCACACAATACAGTTTAGAATTTCATATAAACAACAATTTTCATGTGGGGAAACAGCCCTTCACACTCCAGACCTGAAAAGACTCACAGAAAGGATTCCATATTCTAGATAACAAATGGCTACTGCAGCTAATGTCTGAGTGCTGGTCAGAGTTATACTGATTTCCCTAGTGGATTTATACATTGAGGTGAGGAATCCCTCAGTGACAAGCAGCTGTTAGCTTCTACTGTGTAAATCTTTAAGGTCTGCTGTTTTCCAGTGCTTGGAACTTAGACACTAGAGACTTTTTGCTAGACTTTTAAATCTGGGCAGTGAGCAGCCTTTCCCCTGGGAGAACAAAGAGCTGCAATTGATTCTGGGAAGACAGATTGCTTTCAGATAGTGGGAATTCCTTCATGGACATCCACATACACCAAAGCTGTCTGTGTGCTTTCATTTACTGTGGTTCAAAACACAGTTCCTGGAAAACAAACAGCTAAAGGTTTCTCTGTTTATTTTTTGACATGTCTTAAAAAATATGCAGAGTTGAGGTTAGAAACCTCACAGTTCCTCAGTAGCCATGGTGGTTTTGAGGATTTGCTACTATAGCTAAGAATAAAGTTGATCCTGTACAGACTATCTTTGATCATTATACTGATTTAAAGAATGGTACCAAAATAATTCTTCCATTGCTTTGTTAGTTGCAAAGTTGTCTGCTGGCTTTGAAGTGTCATTAAGCCAGATGTTTGCTCTGGGTTTGGATTGCACTGACTTCAGGTGAAAGATGGGAGTGTTTAATTCTGAGCTTTCAGAATGTGCACTCAAACTGGAATCACAGGTTGAAACACTGCATCAGCAAAATGATTCTCTGATATATGAAATACCTGCCAGCACTGTTAAGGAATTACATGCTTTGAGGAGAGATGAATGTGAAACAGCAATGCTTAATAGAAAGGAGGTTATACACATGAATGACTTATCTAAGACTAATAATACCTCACATATGGAAAACAAGGAGCTGAAGTGTGAGATGAAGCAGGTCAGTGGTAAACTCAAAAGTAAGATTAGGGACCATGCTGAAATAAGCACCGAATACAAAGTCTTGCAGAAGTATGTTGAAAGTGGTTTGTGTGTTACCAATTGTAAGGTTAATCACATGAAATGCAGAGCAAAGATGGTGAGATTGTGCCATCGGTGAGAGGTACTGGCTGGGCATATTAAAGCCATAAAAGACTTTCAATTTATGCCCATTGGTCTTAGCTCTTCTGGTGATGTGAAGTCTGATTCTGAGGACTCACAGCATGCTATGGAGTGGGCTAGCCCAATGGCTGGTCATTCTTGTTTTGGTTCACAAAATGGTGCATTGTTAAAGTCTCAAAATGGTGGATACACATGTCATATTCATGGGTTCACCACAATATATCCCAGGCACACTGCCTTAGGGGTAGCTGGTCCATTCCACTGGGGTGTCAAACAGACGAGGCATACTGATGAGTCCTGGTAGGACGAAACACGTGTCTATGTCTTCTGTTAGCACCCTTTGCAAACTATGTGAGAGGCCTTTCGGCACCATGCAATTCTGCTTAAAGTTGGACCAGCATAACATTCTGTGGTGATTTGCATATGCAGCCCATGATGCTTTGCATTGTGGGGGCATGTGTGATTTTGTATTTTCACATGTCATATTGTTGTGTCACCATGCCATCTCCAAGATGGCAGCTCCTAGTCACATGATGGTGGCCATGTGCCATACACCAAAATGGCGGCACCCAGTGCAGCTTCCAAAATGGCTGACCATCGCATCATGGAGCTGTGCATATTCAGTTGCAGGGGTCTGTGATTGCTGCCTTAACCAGACAAAACAAACTGGAGGTTTTAGGCATAATTAATTATGTTATCAATAAGACAGGTATTTCTGAGGAACAGAAGGATCTCCTTAAAAAGGAGGTCAATGTAATTTTGAGGAAGGTTGGTACACAGCCTAATGTTATGAAGTCAGTTACTGATGCTGCAGCAGCAGCAGCAGTTAAAGGGGCCACTATTAGGATTTCACCTACCCCGAGAGCACCACCAAGCAACCCCATTAAATCTGCTCATTTAGCCGAGCAAAAGGCTGACAAGGTCACTGCCATGCAGCAGCCTTCTGGTGGGCAACCCACTATGCTGTTGGGGGGGCACAGGATAACATGGCTCATGCCTCCAATAATAAACAGGGCAACAAGTATTCCTGTAATGGGCCACCTTACAAGCAGGTTGCTGAGGAAAACAAAAACCTGAGACGAGCCCTGCAACAGGCTAGAGCTACTGCTAACCCTGATTTTAGAAGCCCCATGGCTGTGATATTTTCATCATCACAGGCCACGTTGGGGGGGGATACAGGTTTGGTTTATCAAACTGTGCTGCCAGATGTTCCAGTACCACCTCCTCTACCCCAGGAGGCTACAGAACCGTGAATCATAGCTGGAGCACTATGCACAGTCTGCACATTGCCTTTCCCCACAGTGTAGGCACACCCCATGGTGCCAGTACCACCTGCACCTGCTGCAGGGCCCCCTCCACTAGTACCACTTCGATCATCCCATACTGTGGCTGCAGTAGCAGGCAAAAGTAAGGAACAGTCTGAGTTATTCCTAGCATAGATAATAGCAGGCACGTCTGGAAAGAAGGCGCAAGATATTGTAATGTTAATGCTGATGTTTTACTTTTTAGAGCATTCCAATCAGATGCCCACAAGATTTCTGAAGTCAGACAGAGTGAAAGATAGCTCTGTCTCCAATGCCAAACTTACACACTGGTCTCTTCTTCTACAAGGTCATGACATCACTGTCCTTCCTACCCAGACTCCATTCTTGTTTGCCCATGGCCTACTATTTACAGGAGAGAGCAATGATTGTTCACTCCAACCCCCCTGACCTACCTGACCCAGAGCCCTTCCTGTCAGCACCTCAGGAATTGTTAAATGACCCTACTATGTGTCATGTTTTTTACTGATGGCTCAGCCTCACATACTAAAGAGGGTCAGATAGCAAGGTTTGGAATTCTCGATGTACATCCTAATTCTGACAGAGTGTGCATTGCTAGGAGGTATACCATCATTTCTGCACAGTATCCAGGCATTGTTGAAACATGCCTGGCAAACAATGTGAATCAGGAAGCCAAGGAATCACTTTATAACTACCACAAATGTTTGTGTATGGCTTACAATGCTGGCAAGTCCTTGGCAAAAGAACAGTTTGCTGTTGTTAATGTGGAATATAAAGATTTTTTCCTATGTTATGACACCAGCACTCTGTGAGATGGTTAAGTGTTCTGCACAGTATGACAAACCACCTGCTGGGGCTTGTACTCTGGAACTGCTGAAGCAAGGCTTTGCTGACACTATCTATATTAGAGATTTTGATTGGGTCTGTTCCTCTCTGACTGAGTTTCTAACCTTTTGAGAGAAAACAAACTTAGAGTCCTCTGAAGGTACTCCTGTAAAATACATACTTGTTTGTGTACATCACACAGAAACATAGAATTTGATGGCAGATAAGGACCACTTGGCCCACCTAGTCTGCCCATTTCCCTACCTAATGCATAGGATGCAGATCCTAGTTAACCAACAGCCTACTTCTTCCTACTCCCCACTAAAATTGCCTTATGTCTGTCCCATGCATTCTTGAATTCCCCCACTGTTTTTGACTCCACTACCTCTTCAAGAAGGCTGTTCCATGCATCCACAACCCTCTCCATGAAAAAATACTTCCTCACATTACCTCTGAGCTGTCCCCCCTCAATCTTCAATTTGTGCCCCCTTGTTCTTGCACATCTCTTTTTCTGAAAGATGCTACCGTCTTGGACTCTGTTGATTCCCTTGATGTACTAAAAAGTTTCTATCATGTACCCCCTCTCCCTCCTCTCCTCAAGTGTATACATGTTAAGCTACTTTAATCTCTCTTTGTATGTCTTCTGGTGCAAACCCTGCACCATTTTAGTTGCCCTCCTCTGGATAGCCTCCATTCTGTCTATGTCCTTGTGGAGATGGGGTCTCCAGAATTGGATGCACAACTCCAGATGGTGTCTCACCAACTGTCTGTACAGAGGAATAACAACTTCATGTTTTGTACTGGTGATGCCTCTCCCTATGCATCTCAGAATCCCAGCAGCCCTCCTTACTGCCCTGTCACATTGCTTGCCCACCTTAAGGTCATCTGATATAACTATCCCCAGGTTCCTTTCCATTTCTGTTATTGTTATTATCTCGCCCCCCCATTGTGTACTCTTTCCCTGGATTTTTGTTTCGCAGGTACATTACTTTGCATTTCTTTGCATTGAGTCTAAGCTGCTATACATTTGACCATGCCTCCAACCTTGCCAAGTCCCTTTGCATCCTCTCCACCCCACCTTCTGTATCAACCCTGTTGCAGATCTTTGTGTCGTCTACAGAGACATACTTTTCCTACCAGTCCCTCTGCGATGTTACTTATAAAGACATTAAAGAGGACCGTCCCCAGTACTGAACCCTGCGGTAGCCCACTAGTAACCCCTCTTTGTTCAGAGTAAACTCTGTTTACTATTACTCTCTGTATCCTGTTGTCCAGCAAATTTTTTAACCAGGCTACCACCTTGGGACCCACTCCAAGGCTAGCTAACTTGTATATTAATCTTTTGTGTGGGACTGTATCAAATGCTTTGCTAAAGTCTAGGTAGGCTATGTCCACAGCCCCTCCCTGGTCTACTACTATGGTAACCCAGTTAAAGAAATCAATTATATTTGTCTGACATGACCTTCCTGCTGTGAATCCATGCTGCCTTGAGTCCTGTGCCCCACTGGCCTCTAGGAACTCAACAATTCTTTCCTTTAGAAGTAATTCCATCATTTTCCCTACCCCTCCCTAGACTGAGGTCAAACTAACAGGTCTCTAGTTTTCTGCCTCTGTCTTGCTCCCACTTTTATGAAGGGGAATCACGTCTGTGCTCCTCCAGTCCTCTGGTACCACACCATCCTCCCATGATTTGTTAAAAAGGGAGGTCAGTGGTGTCACTATTTCTACCCTTAGTTCTTTCAGAATTCTTGAGTGAATCCCATCAGGCCCCATTGCTTTGTCCACCTTCAGTTTTAAGAATTCTTTCAGAACCCTTTCTTCTGTGAATGGGCTGGTATTGACCTCCCTATCCGGAGTGCTTCTATTCTTTGATTTAGGTACCTCCCCCTCCTCTTCTTTTGTGAATACTAAGCAGAAGTATTCATTCGGTATCCCTGCCTTTTCACTGCCACCCTCTGCCCACTATCCCTCCCCTTTATTAAGCCTCTCTCTCCCTTCCTTCATCTTTCTTCTCTCCCTGATGTACCTATAAAAGGTTTTATCCCCCTTCTTAACTGAGTTGGCTATCTTTTCCTCAGTCTGAGCTTTTGCTATTCTGATTGTCTTCCCCACTTCCGTCTGCTTTAACTGGTACAGTTCTCTGTTTTGCTTCTTCTGTGTTTCCTTATGCTTCCTGAATACTGTCTTTTTCTCCTTAATCTGCCCGGCCACCTCTTTTGAGAACCATAGTGTTTTTTTCCTTTGTTTTGCTTTGTTGATTTGTTTCACACAAAGGCTCTTTGCCTCTGTGATGACTGTTTTGATTTTTCCCCATTGTTCCCCTCCTTCTTGCAAGTTTGCTAGTGCTTTTCTGAGGCACTCTCCCATTTTCCCAAAGTCAGCCCTCCTAAAGTCCAACACTTTTGGTTTTGTATGGGTTGACTGTATGGCTGTGTTTATCTTGAACCACACTGTTTGGTGATCACTTGTTCCCAGATGGCTACCCACTTCTAAATCTGAGATCCTTTCTCCATCCCCATTTGACAGTACCAGGTCTAAGATTGCTCCCTCCCTAGTGGGTTCCACCACTAACTGAATGAGGCATGCACCCTAAAGGGCATCAAGAATAAACCTGCTTTTTGATGTGATTGTAGCTAGGGTGCTCCAGCTAATGTCTGGCACATTCAGGTCCTCCATCAACAGTATCTCCTGTTTTTCTGCCATTCTAAGGATGCCTTCTATCATTTCCTTGTCCATTGCCTCCCCCTGAGATGGGGTTCTGTATACCACCCCTGTGCGAATTGAGGTGCCATAACCTGTCTCCAGGCTAACCCACAGTGCCTCCTCTACTCTCTGTTTATCCTTTAGTTCTGTTGCTTTGATCCCTGCCCTTATATAGAGAGCTACTCCTCCTCATCTTTAACCAGTCAGTTTAAATACAAACTGTGCTTTCATAATGTTCAAGCACACTGAAAGAGTGAATCTCATTTCCCTTTTAACAACCACGCCGACTGTCTGGCGAAAGAAGGTGCTCGAAGAGGGGACATATGGGAAAAGAAAACTCCCTTTGTCTCAGATACAGTATGTATAGCCACTGTGAATAAAAAAACAACTCCTTTTGTGCCCTTAGATCTAGCATCTGCACAAAAGACAGACCCTCATTTGAGGGTAGTGTTCAGATTCCTTGACAAGGGGACTGAGGAAGAACTCCCAACAAACAGCCCCTACAAAAAAGTGAAAGATAACCTTCACCTAGCCAGTGATAACAGGCAAATTAAGCACATGTTATCCAAATCCATTCAGAAAAACCCCATGGACTGGGATTCATTATTGTCTTTACTCCTTATGGCAATAAGAGGGACACCCTCCACAAGTACACAGTGTACCCCATTTGAAGTCATAGTCGGATGATCCACGAGACTACCAGAACACCCACTTCTGGACCTGTGTGCTCCCACTGATGATAGAGTATCAGTAGATAAATATGTCAAGCAACTCAAAAAGGACATCCAAAAAGTACACCTGTTTGCTGCACAAGATATGAGAAAAGCCCAACAACAGGCCAAACTACAATTTGACAAAACTGTATATTATGTGGATTGGCAGATTGGGGATCAGGTAATGGTTTTCAGATTTGCACAACCTGCTAATACATTTGAAAACAAATGGGAGATGCCCTACCCCATTGTAAACAGGCTCCGTCCATTAGTCTATCAAGTTAGACTACCCCAGAACAAGAAATTCACTGACAAATGGCTACATGTCAATCAGATGATGCGGTATAAAGGAGATTAAATTTACTTTTCCTTACCCACTGGGTGGAATAGTATTGAACTAACTGTGTTTTTCTTTTATCTTTTCTTTTAGGTTCCAGAGATAGATGGCTGCTTTATGCTTGCTTTTCTTTTTAAGAATGTTGGTCTTCCTACAAGCCTAGCTTATATATTGTACTGCAGATAAGAACCCAATGACAACCCAAACCCAGCAGTCTAGTAGAGTCTGAATACTTTACAAATCCATGGAGTCCATAGAGTCCACATTAATGTATCAGAAGATACTGTCAAAATACAGGAGGGCACAGAGGCCCTACTGAATGTTTGGATCACCTCTTCAGATCAAACCAGTCTTGAAATTCAGAGGTATACATTTCACAGTAAGAGTCCAATACCAGTAGCCCACCTTTACAAATGCACCCTCCAAGGCTGGCCTATTGTCAGGATTTTCCATGATGGTACCCTATCCCTTAAAAAGGCACACATCACAGATTCTGTAGTATACAGTCTAACAGCTAGGATTTATCTGGAATCCTGTTTAACATTCATTGATAACCAGGAAGTTTGCATACAGAATCATATGACTACCACTACCACTGAACTAAAAGTTCTACTATATGATGCTCCTGAATTTGTAACATCAGATACTGAGTCTCCCAAACAGGAACCAGGTCAATCCAGTGGCCTGATCGCCACCTTCCTACCAAGTGCCCTTGTAAATAATGTGCAGTTCATGCACATCCCAGTGGTTTTAAACCTCACCCATTGGAATTTGGAGAAATTCAGTTTATATTCCGCAACAAACATTTAAGAGTTCTTCCAAAATATGTTATTAGATATTCTGGCAGCGTACCAGGTATGAAATAATGACCTCTATACTGGGGCTGTTAGCACCACACATAGCACTGGGTCTGATAGCACCACACATAGATGATTTTCAAAACCTAAACTTAGTGGTACAGCCAATAAAGGTAAACATCCCAAACCAACAAAGTGTTCTATTGCAGAAACAGGTTTAGCCTCAGGCTTATTTGGTATGTCTACCTGGAATAGGGCTGATATAGCCAGTATTCAAACACAAATGTCAAATGTTCATGATCGTATGAAGTAGAACATCATACCTTCCCTCTTGCATGGTGTAGTAAATGGTCTCACTCAGGAAGTGCTTTTTACAATTTATAACATGAAAGACATTGTTAAGGGATTTGATTTGACAAAGAATAAAATGAATGAATTAATTTCTAACAATAAGGAAGCAAAAGAGCATCACTTAGCCAGGGAAGTCCTTTGCACTGTCTATGGCTCTTATGTCCTTACATTCATTAGTAATCTCTTCCAGGATTTGGAACTGGGATGTAGTCCTGATCTCATACATGATAGGTGTATTGGACAGTGGTATTGCCCCAAATGTACTTCTACTACTTGTTCCATTTTGCCTTCAGGGATTTTATATGTCACTATTTATTGTCAACTGGTGTATAAGCAAGATTACACTGTGCGTTTACTGTTTTATTTTTGTTTGTTTTATTGGTTTATCTGTACAGCATTTTGACAATTTGAATTGTGCTTTACAAATATAGAATATAATTTGTATTATTATTATTATTATTATTACTATTATTATTATTATTATTATTATTATATTACTACATGTGTTAACAAATGCTTAACTGATATCATTTCTATTCCCTTGTCTATGACAAGGAACCTTGGGCATGTCACCACACATATGAGCATTGCTCCATGTTTTGAAACACATTCCTGCACAATCAAGGACTCCATGTTTGTGAGTTTCACAGTTTCATTGCTGCAGTTTGATCCTGCACCTTCCATCTTTGATCATTTGGCTACCATCAGTTCTATTGGTCATCTTGATGGGAACATTTATCATGAGTGGCTAAAATTACCTTCTTTGTTGGTTTACCATGAGGTCCTGGATACTACATTAGCACCTAATATTAATTGTAGTACTTGGAAAGGATATAATTTCCTGTGCAGGTGTGACATCTTCAAACTTGTCTTGCCAGTTTGTGGGTACTGGCCTAATAATTGGAATTGGGCTTCCTTGTGTGAATACTCAAATAAACTGAAAAAGGTCCAGCCAATTCAGACTCTAACATCAAGCTCATTGTTCTGCATACTATGAAGCCAAGCCTCAGTTGAGGGCAATCCCCTAACTTCAGCAAGAAGACTCTACTTCAGTTGATTTTCGAGTAAGACATCCATTTTCTTCACTGCTGGTGTTTTCCAAGCCTGGCTGGCACCTCATACAAACTGAGTGTTATGTTATAAACTGTTAGTCTTTGTGCAGGGTTGTGATCAACTTCCACAACACTAATGCTATGCCAGTGTATGTTGCTATTCCATTGTATGACTCAATGCACTATCTAATGCACCCCCTGCTGAGGCCTCTGCAAATATAGCAGCCATCTGAACATTTGGATCCATCCTTGAGAAATCTAAATGGATCGAAAACACACACTAAAACTTTGTTTAACACTGGAAGAAACTGTGGATTTATCCCTGGATTTAACTGTGGTTTGTGGATTGTGGACACTGATATTTCATGCCCTGTTCAACTACACAAATGGAAAATATTATCTTCCAAGGTGGTTCACTCTGCAGCTGGAGAATACTGTGTGGTGGCTACCTATAAAAAATTTTGGTATGGTTCTAAATTGTGTGATGTGAACTTTCCTAACTTCTGTTTTTTCCCTAAACAGTGTGTACTGATAGGGCATACTGTCATAACTCCTGTTCCCATCTCGGAACCTGATACCATTGAGTCTAGTCCTGGCTATCTTGATGCTCTAATAGAGTTTTTACTAATATTTAATGTTCATATTGACAACTTGAGTTTGTCTCTCCAATCTCTTCTCAATAGAACACATACATACCTCATTTACATAAGTAATAATATTTCTAAAGCACAGACTGCACTTGATGATCTAATCAGTGATGATATTGCTATGATTTGGAAAATCCCATTGTTAAGTTTACATTTCACATTTTTGTTTTTATTCAAGGTTTGCTAATATTTGGCCTTATAGTTACACTATGTTGTCCGAGGAAAGGCCTACAACACCACCATAATCAGTTAAAGTTCCTTTACCCATTCAGAGCTGTAGGCCTATATCCCTCCTAAATCAGGATATCAAGATTCTCTCAAAGATTTTAGCTAACAGGTTATCTGTCGTGCTTCCTGAGTTAATAGGTATGAATCAGGTAGGTTTCATGAAACTGCTGTTCAGCGGATCATCTGTGTTCGTTATCCCATGTCTTCTCGGCTTCCAGAGATGTTGATTTTCCTGCAGGTTTGGTCTCCTTGGACGCAGAGAAGGCATTTGACCAGGTGAATTGGAGTTTTCTCTCCAAAGGTATCTGGTGCCTTTAAATTTCCTCCGGTATTCATTTCCTGGGTTGCCGCATTATATACTGTAAATCCCCCATAGCAAGAATCTCAGCTAATGGGGCCTTCTCAAAGTACTTCTCACTTCATTCAGGTACTAGGCAGGGTTTCCCCCTATCACCTCTGTTGTTCAATTTATATCTGGAACCTCTCTTCCAAAACATTCTCCAAAATACCTCTATACAAGATATCAGAGTTGGGCATCATGAGATTAAACTCACCGCATATGCAGATGATTTACTGATACATCTCTCCCATCCGGTTTCTTTAATACCACCCTTACTGAATGAAATGGCCAAGTTTAGCACACTATCCAACTATAAGTTGAATGCTGGCAAATCCTTATTTTTTCCATTAAACCATAAAGTATTTAAGGATGATATTTGCCCCCTAGGTTTAGGCTGGACTCCTAGGACAATTAAATATCTGGGCATAAAGCTATCCCGTAACCCTTTAATGTGGATTAAAGATAATCTGAACTATCTCTCTTACAGGTTATTATTCACTATCTCGACAGATGGTCTAAGCTTCCAATATCATTATGGGGCAGGATAAACATTATTAAGATGAATGTTTTTCCTAGAATTTATTACCCTTTATCTCTTCTCAATTCTTTTATTCCCATACGCTGGTTTAAGAAACTCCACAATACATTTACCAGATTTATATGGACTTATGAATATCCCCGGTTGGCCTACTACAAACTAGCTGCCCCAAAACCTGAATGGAGGGGTTGAGGATTCCTCATATGGCATTATATTACTGGGCAAGTCGTCTAGCAAAATGTCTGAGATGGATATCCCCAGGCCCTGAAATGGCACAACCAGTATGGCTTAAGATTGAGTTAGACACAATTAAAGCCAAATGTCTGGACCCCTTAAATTTATTTTACCTCAAACTGTCCCATGTATAGATGCCTGACTGCACCACAATAAGCATCTCTCTAAGAGTTTATACACAATTATATTTATTCCTTCGTTATTCCCCTCAGACTGATTTAGCTCAGTGTATTTGGAATTCCCCATCTTTTATTTTTAATGGTAAGTGGATTCCCCGTAATTGGCTGCCTCAATTAGGTGATGGCATGCTGCTTTCCTTGGCAGATGGGGAAGGGCGCTGGTTGTCCTCACATGGAATTATTAACAAATTCCTTATCCCGGTTTCATCCCACTTTAAAAGTCGTGCAGTTAAGACACCTTTTCCCCTTCCAAAAGTTATCAGCTTTGATTCCTGAAATTTCCCTTTTGTCTGGATTATCAGGCATAGTATCCAAGCTACACAGAGTGTTGTTCTGTAAAAAATATGGGAACCCCTTTGGACCTACTAGTCTCTGGAACTCACTCCTCCCTCATTATCAGTTAGGCTGGCAATCCCTATGGAGATCCTGTCATAAGTATGTTTCCCAAGATAGACTGCATCTCATGCAATACTACATTTTACACAACATGTACTGCACCCTTATTAAATTAAAAAAATGGGGATTCTTGAACTCTAGTATATGTACCAAGTGCTTACAAGAAGAGGGTACCCTCCTGCATATGTTCTGGTCCTGTCCCAAAGTTTCCTCCTTATGGAATTAAATTAAGATGTCTCTCGATCCCTTACTGGGCCTGCAGAAGTATTTTACTCCGGAGGTGTGCCTTCTGGGGGTTATGTCCTTGGTCAGTGTTAGAATTAGGAAATACCATATCTCTATCATTGTGCTTTCAGTTAAGAAACTCATATTATGGCATTGGAAGTAACAATCGGCTCCTTTCTTCCAGGAATGGTTACATGAAATCATGGCTAATCTTCGAACAGAGAAGGCAATTGCTAGTCTTCATAATAGACTAGCAGCATATAGTCAGATATAGGATCTCCTTCATTCTTTACTCTTGTTACCTCACTGAGGATATATCACATTCTGGTACTACCCATATGTTCAATGGAACTGTGCACTGCAAGTTAGGGCGATTATGATTTGTTGCTCCTGTAAAGAGGGGCGGGATGAGAGGGGTGGGATGGGCAGTCTCTCACTGTTCAAGTGCTATGTTACACCCTGACTTGCTGTAACTGCCCTTTGTAATGGAAATGTACTAGTAAAGTTTAAATTATATAAAAAAAGTTCCTTTACCAGATTTGTGCCTCAAGCCTATAAACGAATGGTGCCTAACCATCATGTCTTTGTTGTGTTGCCTCTACTACCAAGGCAGCAAGAAGGGGATTGTTATGCAATGGATTGTACACCCCTATTATCCCACATACACAAAATATATGACACAGAAGGTAATGACAGTGATGCACTCAGATGGCCACACATTGAACTTGTTTTTTTCCTTAGGTTTAGATATTATGGACATTAGTGTAGATCTGGTGGTCTGGTCATATCATAGCACTGTGGGGTTCATGTTTAGGGTCCCCGATGGTCCTGCCCCTATGGGGATGGTCCAGTACTGGTCATTGAGGGGAGTATTTAATGATGCTGGACCTATTGGGTGTTGGAGCAGCTTATGCAATTGGGTTGGAGGAGGCAGTAGCGGTCTATAATGGGGTGGTTGGTGTGGCTCTTGACTCAGTTGCATCCTTGAATTTCTGACCCCCATCTACCCATTGGAGATCTCCCAGGTATCAAGACAATCTCTGAGATTTAAAGACTAGGGGTCAGAGGTTAGAGAGGTGTTGGAGGAGATTTGGACTGATGGGGGACAAATTGGCCTTGAAGTCCCTTTATATGGACTATCAGGGGCAATCTTCAGTAAAAAGGCAGACTTTTTGTCTATGGAGATTGCTGCAGTGAGAAGCAGACCAGCTTAGCTCTTCCATATGGTGGACAGACTTTTACATCCAGACTGTCTACATATGGGAGGAGCAGGTTCTAGCACAAGGTAAGAGGAACTGGCTCTTTTTTTTTGCTGACAAGGTGTCCTCCATCAGGGCTGAGGTCTTGTTGAACGCCTCTCAAAAGGGCTGCAGGGTCTGGCCTGAGTCAAGTCAGAGCACTTCTGCTGTTTGAGATAAGTTTGAGCTGTTTGGGGTCGAGGAGATAGTAGAGATAATATCTAAGATGTGGCCAACACACTGTGATTTAGATCCAGGCCCAACTCACCTTTTTGTTGAATGTTTGGACCTGACAGGTCCAGTGGTTGTGGAGGTAGTCTGGAGTTCACTAAGGAGTGAGATAGTTCCTTTGGCCTTGAAAGAGGCCTTGGTTAGATCTCTCCTGAAAAAAACATCTCTAGACCAGGACTGCGTCGACAGCTACTGACCTGTTTCAAACTTCCCATTTTTAGAGAATGTTATTGAAAAAGTGGTGGCTGTTCAACTTGAGAGTTGTCTTGCTGCCTCCTCAGCCTATAAGCCATTCCAGTCTGCATTGCAAGTGGGGCATAGTACAGCGATGGCACTGGTGAGGGTGCTTAATGACCTCCTGATAGCAAGGGATAGAAGGAACTGTACAATCTTGGTTCTTCTAGACCTCTCTGTGGTGTTTGACACCATAGATCATGAGGTGTTACCTGACCACCGGCAATTCTGGTGTGGCCTGTCTGTAAATGTTATCAACTGGTTCAGATCATACCTCACAGACAGACTGCAGAGGGTGACCATGGAAATTTTCTCATCAAATCCAAAGTCTCTGTGCTGTGGTATTCTGCAGGGGTCAGTCTTGTCACCTCTGCTGTTCACAGTGTATATGCTGCCTCTGGGGGACATTATCAGGAGGTACGGGATGGGGTTTCACTGCTATGCAGATGATACCCAGCTGCACCTTTCCTGTGCACTCAATAGCCTAATGTCAGACTCTGTATTCAACAGCTACCTTGAGGAGATTCAGATGTGGATAACTCACAATTGGCATAAGCTTAACCCAGACAAGACTGAAGTACTAGTGGTGAAGCTGGATCATTAGGGAGGAGGGAGATGTGGGGCATTATCTCCAAACCTTACGCTGGGGGTGTTTCTTAGCCCCCTCTAGACAGGTGAAGAGCTTGGGAGTATTCCTTGATGTTAGCCTGCAACTTGATGCTCAGTCGTCAGCCATGGTGAGAAGCAGGTTCTATCATCTCAAGAATATTTCCCAAATTCGAGCCCTGATCCCACCTGAGGACCTGCCCACACTAGTGTATGCTTTCATCATTTCCAGGTTGAACTACTGCAATGCCTTGTACCTAGGGTTATCTGGAGGTGGCCTCTGCAGACTGCAGCTGGTGCAGAATGCAGCAGTGAGATTAATGATGGGGGTGAAAATAGGTGAGCATATCACCCCGGTGCTCTGTGAACTGCACTAGCTGCCAGTTTGGTGGAGAGTTGTCTTCAAGATAGGGCTACTGACCTATAAGACCCTGCATGAGAGGGGCCCAGCTTATCTGCAAGAGCTCCTTGTGCTTTACAGTCCAGCCCTGGCCCTCCATTCTGCTGGGGGTGGCCTTCTTGGGGTTCCCAGGGTCAGGCTGTGACACTCTGGAGACAGAGCATCTGTGGTGGCCTCGTCTACCCTGTAGAAATCCTTGCCTGGTTATCTGAGGGAGGTCCCCTCGGTAGACGCCTTCAAGAAGGGCTTCAAATCATATTTATTTGTTCAGGCATTTAACTGAATTTTACATTACAGTGGTCAGCATTTTAAATAGAAAAGAGGTCTAGGTTCTTATTAGTTATTTTATATTTTGTTTGTTTTATTTTAATGTGTTGAATTGTTCTTATTGTGCAGCACCCAGAGTCTGAATGGAGATTCGTGTTATATAAATAAAATATTGATTGATTATGTGCTGCTGGTCACTTATACTGTAATACCACCATTTGCACTAACATGTAGATGTAGTAGGTACCCATCGTACAAGCATGGGTACTAGGAATGTGCTTTGCTGCTATTATATGCTACTATATATTATGTTTACATCATTCTATATGCTGTTTTACTGTTATGAGTATGTTTTACACTTATCATGCATGTTATATATTAGTCCTCATTATAATGAATTTACTTAGGTTGTGATACGTTTTATGTATTGTATACACATATATTCTGACCCATATCAATGATAAGAGGGTCTTTATGGATCATCAGTGATTACTATATGTCCTTATATACTTATATTCTCATATAATCACATGTAGTTTGTGTCTTACAATTAGTTATAATGCCACACTTATTTCTGCCTATTCGGCAGTTCCTTTGTCAGTGAGTTAGTGCTGACAGATAATTTCATTTGTCTAACCCATTTTATTCATTAGTAATTCTGGTGCCTAGGTCTTTACCCAAGGGAGATGCCTAGAATACACCTTGTTTACATTCTATACACCTATGCATTATGTTCCTTATGTCCGTAACTATGCTGTTATTAGTGTAACTATGTTATTATCTGTACTATATAACCTTCTACATGTCAGTTCCTCAGAAAGAGAGTTGTACTTTCCTTGAGAATTGGTGAGAGACTGACTCCCTTGTGATCTTCTCTGTCACATGTTTGATGTGAGTATTGTAATAAACCTTTCGTTATTATTACGTACTGCTTGTGTGTGTCTTCTTTGACTCACACTACAGACAGACATGAACCTGTTTCATCTAGAGATGGACTCCAGATGACAAATCTAGACCTTCTAGATAACAATACTGAGCACCATTAATGACTCCCTGTGTCACCTATCCATCAACTAGTTCCATACTCAGTTTACCACCTTATTTCCCACCCCAAAATGCTTAATTTCCTTATAAACCTCCTATGTGGTACAGTGCCTAGGGCCTTGCTGAAGTCTAAGTGAGCTACATCGGCTGCACCACCCTGTTACACTTTCCTGGTCATGGAGTTGAAGAAATAGATCAGGTTCATAAAACAAGACCCCCCCCCCATGAATGTGTGCTGCCTTGGGGAAGCAGACTGTGATACAGAGCCACTTTTTTCTGTCTGTCCAAATCCTATCACAGGAGTTTAAATATAAAAGACACCCCTTCTGATTTATAATCAGTTAAGAGCCTTTTGTTGCCTTTTTTATTATGCTGTCCTCCCCCTTGGTGCTAAAGGGGAGCCCTCCCTCTTAACACTTCTTCACAAGGGCACACTGTACAGAAGATAAAAGGTGCAGTGGCTTTGTGTGCTGACTGGCTGAAATCATATATTTGTTTTTTTAATTCAATGCAATGCACTTTTTTTCTTTTCATTCGGCCCTATAAGGCCACTTTTGCACATAACATAACAGTATGCAAAACAGTACACAGCACCCCCCATGTTATCAGCAGTACAAAGGGAAAAAAAACAATGGGACTGGTGTGCTCACCCAGTGTATAGTTACCAACTATAGGGAGTATAATATTTGTAATCTACTACAGTATTTTCCAAACTTAGGCAATCTGTTATTTAAACAAGCTATTATATTCTCTACTGAAAGGTTAAGCAAAAGGTCCTGCGGCCACTCTGAGTAGGAGATGGTTTCACTATCCATCCAGTGTCTTAAGACTAATTTCTTGACTGACACTGCCATAATAGCTAGATGATACTTCCTTTCCGTGACCAATATAAGGGAGAAATCACCCAACAGGCAAGCAGCTATTCCCAATAAGGGGTCTGCTCTCTGTCTGATGAGTGCCCAAAGTGGAGCCACTTTAGGGCAATCCCAAATAATATGATATAGTGACCCCTTGCTTGCATGCAGTACCTGCATGTTGGGGAGGGGGATCTGTTCATCTTGGCTGGGGTATAGTGCATGTTATTAATAATCTGATACTGTATTAGCCTATCCTGAGTAATAAACCTACGGGTATCCTGCCAGACCTACCCCCAATTAAATGTTTTCTTTGGAAGTTGGGCATTTCAGCATCTGGAAGACCCATCCTGTTGAGGAAAAGCTCTTTCTAGTAGTACAGAGTATATGCCAGAAACTGCATGAGGTTGTGTGGCTATAAAACTAAGTAGTTGCAGCAACCTTCCTCCATCCCTTGCTTCCTGTTTTAGTTGAGAGTTAACCAAACTATGTCTGAGTTGGAACACTTTAAAACCCAGTTGGGGCCCAAGATTATATATGTGGATGATGTCCCCTGATGACCTAACTTGCCTCTCATTCCATAAGTCAGCAAGAGAGATTGCCACCAGTTGGGGAATCCAGGAAGCTTTTACCATTATTCCCCCTATTTTTAAGTTTGGTTTACCAACTAAGGGTTGGACAGGATCCTACGTGTTCTTGTTGGACAGGGAGGTACACATCTTAATATGGGTCTTTACTGAAATTCTGATCGGTGTTTAGGCTAGGGATAATGAGAACAGCTTGAAGGGTATGTGCAAAAGGGCAAGGGAAGAGAGGCCTTGAGCTAAGATGAGTTCTTTCTCCAGCGTGTGCCACAGGGGTCTGTACTGATCTGAGTCTAGGTCCCTGGATCTATCTGTCCATCTCAAATATTTTGCAGCCTGGCTAGCCCAGTAATACAGTTTAAAGTTGGGAAGACTCAGCCCTCCTTTGACCCTAGGGACAGTTAATTTCGCATAAGCCCTGCAGGGTTATTTATTCTTCCATATGAAGTTGGTTATCAGGGAGTGTAATTTAGAAAACCAGGTCTGTGGCAGCCACAAATTTAGCATGTTGAGGGGGTAGAAAATAGGGGGTAGTACTTTCATTTCAAATAAATTTATTCTACTCCAGAGCGATAAGGGCAGCAACATCTATCTGTCAAAATCCTGTTGAATTTTCTCTACCTGAGCATCCAGGTTACTTTCCTTGAGGGATCTAGAGTCCAGAGTCAGCACTGTCCCCAGGTATTTAAGTTTTTCATTTTCCCAGCATAAGCATAAGCCGTCAACCTCCTTCATACTGTATATGTGACCGAGTTCAAGGGGAATGCTATAGTCTTCTCCAAGTTCAGTTTGTAATTTGACAGTAGTCCAAATTCTTGGATCAGTCACAGGGTCCTGTTAATTGAGGCCATCAGATTTGTTAGGGGGAGAAGTATGTCATCAGCATATGCGATAATTTGAATTCTTGAGGACCTACAGCTATTCTTTGAATTTCTGGGTCCCGTTTAATCAATGCCAGCAGTGGTTCCAGGTATAACTTGAACAAAAGGGGAGATAATGGACAACCTTGTCTGGTGGCAGAGTGTGAGGTGAAATATGAAGAGACGGTTCTGTTACAATTGATATGAGCACTGGGTTTCATGTATAGGGCCTTGATCCATTGCACAAAGAGGGGAGGGAAACCAGATCTGAGAAGTGTTCTAAAGAGAACGCACTAATCCACCATGTTGAATGCTTTCTCTGCATCCAGAGACATCAACACTGCAGCAGAAGGGTTGTCTCTGGACACAGAGAAAATATGGTCCAATTTTCTCAAGTGATCCGAGGATGATCTACCTAACATGAAGCCCACCTGTTCTGCCCCAATCAGAGTGCTCATAACCCAACCCAATCTATTTGGCAGAAGTTTGGCCAATATTTTGATGTCATAGTTCAGGAGTGAAATCAGTCTAAAGTTGGAAATGTGTTCTGTATCTCTCCCCTCCTTGTGCAACACCATTATCAGAGCCTTAAAAAAGATGAGGGTTTTGAGAGTCCCCGGCTAGGATAGACTGAAACAAGTGAAGCAACCTTAGTGCCAGGTTCTTCTCCAAAATTTTATAATTTTGAGGAAAAGCCACCTGAACCTGGAGCCTTCTCCAACGTTATACTTCAGATCACCAGTTTATTCCTGGCTTCCAAAATGGAGAAATCAGAAAGGATTGTTGCTCAGGAGAAAGCTCAGGTAATGTCAGCTCCCACAAATATACGTCAACCCTCTCTACCAAAGGGGGTCAGCCCTAGCACTGTATAGGCCCTTATAGAATGACTGGAATTCTGCTACAATGTCTTTAGAGTTCATTTTAAGGGAACCGTCTTCCATTGACTGAACTGCATTAAGCAGTCTAGAGGCCTCCTGTTGTTTCAATCTCAATGCCAACAAATGGCCAGCCTTTTCCCCCTGATCTATATAGGTGGAATTCATTTCAAGAATAGAATACTCGGCTCTTTCACCCAACAAATCATTGTATCGTACTCTTAAGCAAATCGACTCCTGATGGTGTGTGTCAGTGGAAGAAGGAAATAGGCTCTTCTGCAATTGTCTAATTTTATCTAATGACTCCTTAATTTCATGTTCCCTCTTGCACTTCCATACTGAGGCAATCCTGATGAGTTCTCCCCTATAAAATCACTTCAGGCCTCCCCATTCCATCTCAGTATGGCCTGTAGTGTTTAGGTTATCTGCTGTGTGCTGTGATACACAGGATTTCAATTTGTCCATAACCCATTAATTTTTTAACAATCCATTATTAATTTTCCAAGCTGTCTCTACACATTGGGTAGGGGATACTGATAAAACACAGATCACTAAGGAGTGATCTGAAATAACCTCTGGAGAAATCTGACATTCCATGAGTCCTGGGAGAAATTGCTTACTTATTAAAAAGTAGTCTATGCGAGAAGAGGTCCTGTGCACCAGACACCAGAAGGTCTATTCCTGCTGAGTAGGATGCAGGATCCTCCAGGGATCACATAAACCTAGTTTACCTGTCAACTCCCTTATGGCTGTTTGAGCCGGTGACAAACCAATCTTCAATTTATCTATCCTGTCTGTGTCTGGGGAAAAAGGTAGATTCCAGTGTCCTCCTAGCATAAGTGGTACAGACAGGAAAGGCAACAGGAGATTATGTATCTCCATAAAAAAGGAAGAAGAATCTGTATTAGGGCCATAAATAGGCCCTAGGACAATGCCAGATCTCCCCAAGGTATCAATCACAAATACATATCTGTCCAGTGGCTCTCGGAGGCAGTGACTGCAGTTAAAGCCAAGGTTCCTAGTTAACAGAATAGCCACTCCTTTACTCTGTGTATTTGTGCCTGCAGCATAAACGTGACCTATGTTTAATCTCCTTAGTAAGTTTGCTTCCTTTTCCAGTAAGTGGGTCTCCTGCAAGAAGGAGATTGGTCCCTGGACCACTTGCAGATGTTTAAGTATTTTATACCATTTATGCCTGTTACACACAGCCTTAACATTCCTGGATGTAAATTGTATAGTATTAGCCATCTATGTAACTGAATAAGAGTCTCGATTTGAAATAACCAACACAAAATTCCCTTGCCGAAACCATGAGTCCCTCTTGCCTCCCCCCAATAAGTATCTCCAAAACCCAGTTCAGATGCCGTAACCTCCCCGTCAACCCTCCACTTCCCCTCTCAAAGCATACTTCCAAATTACATAAGACTACCCCTGCCAGACCGTCATTTGACATCCAACTAGGTAGCAACCAAACACTATATTGGATAGACACCCTTCCTTCAATACTGTGCATGATTCTGCCAGTATTAGCAGTTAAAGTCCCTGTCCCTCCCCCCCCCACTACTAAACAGTAACATTGGTTAAATTAATACCCTAGCTATCATCTAAACACTTTAGAATGCCATTGCAATTATTAACTATTCCAATACTTTCCGGTGGACTTAAGTGAAAACTACCCAACCTGAGAATGAGGCATACAGGGTGCCATTCCAAACTCCAGGGAGTTTAGAACACAGTTTACTTGCTGACTTCTTGATAACCAGGGCTATCCCAGGATTGTAAAAAATGATATGAAGTTGCCATACTGTAGCTAGAAGGGTAGCAAAACCAATCTTCCCACTTGATCATACTGTGATAGGAGGCTTGTTATTTCAGCCCAGTACACTTGAAACATTTACCAACATGTAACATAGCCCCTGAAATCTGCTACAGTGCTAGGAGCATTATACAGTTCCAAAAGCAGTAAACAGTTTAACCCTTAACTCCAGGTAAAATACAAGAAAAAAAAGAAAAATGGGAAAAAGAGGTTCTCCCAGTTCAAACTGATGAGGGTGCAATTGATTGGAATGCATGGAACAGAGCTCATAATCCAACCATTCATGCTCGCTGTATTTGAATAAAACATTGTGGGCACATTTGTGCAGGAATTGAGTTTGCGGAGTGTATTAGCTGCAGCCCCACAGATGTGTGCATCTTCATACTGTAAAAATGGCCGTAGAGTAAGCTGATTGCAACCATACAGGTGTGCTCATGATCGAGCAGCAGGAACAGTTACTAGATGACTGAGTTAATGCTGAGCCCTGCACTGGTACACAAACGTGGCAAAACAAATACAATCTTGTACTTAGCTAGAAAAGGGCAAATAACACCACAACAAAGCTTGCACAGTCCAATGCAGAAACCAGACTAAAAATCTGTGATAATAGTCAACTTGCTGTAGCAATTAAACCAGCTTATATTCTTAGAATGCAGGGAATTGCATCCTGTATGCAGCAAGTAAATCAGAAGGTGATAGCCACTAGTACTGTAGACCCAGTATGAGCTTTTGAGTAGACCTGTGTCAGAAAGCCCAGTACAGTTGTCAGCTACAGTTTAGTCTGGATGGCCACTGACTTCAAGTTTCACTTCTCTATCACCCCACAATATAGTATATCACTCCCCCAAAAATCTTCATCCACATTTAGAGAGAGATCACTTCTTGAACAGATCTGGGAGCAGTTCTTCAATTCTTTTACTGCTTGATCTTTGTTTTCAAATGAGTGCCACTTTTCCTGCACCTTAATGTGCAGAAGTGCAGGGTACAGCATCCGAAAATGCACTCCAGTAGGAATGAGGTAAGAGACCATGGAGTGGAATGAGACCCATTTTGTCTTACCGAGGCCAGTAGGTCCTGTGAGATATGTGTTTTATTTCTTGCCACATTACCGCTTGCATGTCTCTCAATTTAGACAGGATATGTTGTCAATCAAGGTAGTTCAGCAGCTTCAGGAGAAATGGTTGAAGGGGTGATACTGGAGCTGGCTTAGAGTGCAATGCCCGGTGGGTCCATTCCATGATGTATGAGGGGCTATTGGGTGATGGGTCTGTCACTTTCTCCAGTAATTTCTGGGTGAAGAGAATGGTGGAGGACCCTTCCTCATTCTCCAGGAGTCCAATCACCACCAAGTTGTTGCAGCTATGACAGCCCTCGAGATCTTCTAGTTTCAGCTCCATCTTGCTAATCTGTTTCTTGAGGGCTATGATCTCTGTGTCCATAGTCACCCTCCACTTCTCTAATGATATGGCCCTCACATCAGTGTCTTTGATTTGCCTAGAGACCTCTACCAAGTTCTTCTTTAATGCTGCCACATCCATAGTGAGCAAGAGCAAGGCCTCCTGGAGCTGCTTCATCTCCAGCAAGAAGTGCTCTTCAGGTAATGGTGTAGCAGTGTTTTCGCTCGTGGAGGCAGGGGCTGGCTTAGTAGGCTGCTGTCTAGCTTTTTTGGGGGGTCTTCTTGGGAGAAGGCAGCAGAATGTGGCATGGTAGTTCCTGCTGCATTACCATGTCCAAGACTAAATTAAATGCGCTTTTCCACAAGTGGCACCCAGGTAATCACTCCAGGCATTTCTTTTTCAGTTAGAAAAAGCTGTCTCATCCATTTATATAGTTATTTTAGACTAAGTATGGAGTGGGAGAGCAGGAGAAAGTCAAGAGCGCTGCTTTCTCTAGCCAGGCATCACGTGACCCCCCTGAAATCACATTATTAATTTCTTTGTTTTTTATTTACTAGGTAGTTGCACTAGACAAAACATTTACCTGTTTTCAGGCATGATCTGGAAGATTAAAAGAGTGGAAATTGTCACAACGATATACAAAATTCAAGAAGAGTCTTTACAGTTGTCTAGTAATAATTCAGAGAAATAAACCAAAAAAACGTAATATAATATATGGATAGTAAGATGCGAGGTACTGGGCAGGGTTACCTGAACTCGGATCACTCTAAATGAGTCTGTAGCATGGCTGCCTTTTTGCAACATGGCTGAAATGAAGGTTGTGTAGGCCTTGTCAATTTTCAAGATCCACTAATAACTTGCTTTGCTTGTATTGGTCCAGGTACTTGGACATCTAGGATGTATCTGCTCCTTGTTGCGGCTGCTGCATGACAGCTGCAATTGACATTCTGCAAATGGAAATCTCCTACCAGCAGTACTTCTCCTTTAGCTGCCATTTTGTGAATGACTTCCACCAGGACCCTGTCCATCTTTTCCCCTAGTGCAGGTGGCCTGTAAATCGCCCCACTACAAATGGTGCCATTTTCCATTTCCAGGGTGACCCACAGTGCCTCTGATCCTTCCTGCATTCCTTGAACCTCAGTAGCCTGAATTCCATCCCTAACATAGATAGCCACTCCTCCTCTCTAATTTCCCTCCCCATCTTTTTGGAATAGTGTATACCCTAGTATAGCCATGTCCCAGTCATGGTTTCCTGTGCACCATGTCTTGGTGATAGTGACAATGTCCAAATCTGCCACTACCATTTAGGCCACTAGGTCTGGAATTTTATTTCCCAGGTTGCAGGCATTTGTGCACATTGCATCTACCTCCCCTCTTGCTTTTACTCCTCCTATTTCCATACTTCCCATTTTTAACCCTCCTGTCCCTACTCCTGGCATGTGTAGTATCCCTCTCTACCTACAATTGCTAATTGACCCTCGTCTTTCCTTCTCTTTTACCCCTGTTTGCATTCTTTCTATTTCTGTGTGTACTTTCTATTTGTGGGGGATTGATGGCTAAATTCTTATCATTTAAAGTGTCTTTGATAGGTTCTTTAGCCTCTGACTCCCCTCTCTCCTACTTTAAATGCCCAAAGCTGACATCAAAATTCTGTCCCAGCACTCTTACTGCTTCCTTGGTCAGGTGCAATCCATCATATCTAAAGAACCTCCTTTCCCAGAAGTCACCCCAAGCACCTATGAAGTGGAACCATTTTTCTTGACATCAGCTCTGCAAACATACGTTAAACTCTTCTGTCTCCTTTCTTCTGATCCTATCTGCACTTCCACCCTCTTTTGTAGTTGAGTGGCTCTTGTAGTTTGATGCTTCCACCTTTGCCCCACACTGGAAGAAGCTCTGGGAAGGTCATCATAGGCCAGGAAATGATTCAGACTTTATTTGCCGAGTCCATTTTTACATTTTCTCCCTGCCTGCTTCCTCGGTGTTGGGTTCAGCCCAGAACTGGCCTTGCATGCTGCTGATGTGCCCCTGCAGAGGGGCAAGCTCCCTGTACCACTGCAGGGGCCACCTGAGCAACTGATCCTGACACATTCCCTCCCCAAGCCCTTGGGCATGTCGAACCCAGCTCCTGACTTTGCTCCTAAACCCGGATCACCAGTGTATGAGCATGAAGTGATACCTGCTGTGCCATTGAACAGCTACGCATGCAGATGATCCTTGTAGTAGATCATAGCCCCCCCCCACCACCTCTCTTAGATGCAGTACAGACAGATCTAATGAAGTTGTGATCTGGCAAGGCACCAGAATTATTAGGTAAGTGGACTGTAAGCAGGTTTTGGTTATGCCAAGAATACCCAGTTTGTAACAGTTAACCCACTCTGCAAGTTTGCGAAGGTTTTTGGTTAGGCATATTACATTAATGTGGGCAATTTTGTTGAAGTTCTGTCAGTTCTGATGAAGCCCATAGCATACTGACCAAAATATGAGGTGATGTAGTACATCTGGCTAAGAGAACCTAGACTGTGGACATGGACTTTTGAGTTTACAATACTGTTTATTCTTTGGTGCAATTTTTAAATAAATGAGCAGTGAACTGCATATTTAAACACAACCTTTTGTCCTGGTCTTCTTCTTTGGGTTTGTACTTTTTTTTCAGTTCAGTTTATCTGATTGTATTCATTGGGGGATGTACAGTTTGTGCATCAGACCATAACAAGGTGATCATATGCCATTCTCATGAAATGAGGAAGGAAATGTAACCTCTATATTAATTTGGGATTTACTTATGCCTTCCTGCACCCCTCTAACAGAAGCTGGTGACTGCAGCATGGGATAAAGGCGTGAAGTGAAATGTTCAGAGGGAGAGAGTGTCAGAAAGTCCTAGTTCAGATGAGGAGAGAAAGCTTGGAGTATACTCACAGGTCCCTAATTTCAGGGCCTGGGTTCTAGTCATGACCTGATCCACAGAATGAGAGTGGTGATGTGACAGCAGCTGTGGATGGCAGCCCCTATAGTGGTTAAAAGGGAAGGTCACTCAGCTTGGTGAGTTGGTGAGCCTAGTACCAGCAGCAGAAATACAGAACTGTAATCAGCCACCTGTAAAATTCCTAAATACTGTGGAGGAAACAATACAGTGATTCTAAACTAATTAAGGTATCATGTGTGGTTGCAGATCCCTTGCCTAGTGTTTTCAATACAGTACTATGCCATAGAAATGTAGAAATAGAAGAGGGAAAATGGGAAAGAGACAATTTGCTTTATGAACACCCTTAATGGAATCCTCTTAAACTGTGATTAAGCTTATGTCCATAGGATAATAACTTGATTTGATGCAAGGTGAAAAGAGGTACTGTTCTTCAGGGACAGTCTGAATTCCTGGATTGGGGGTTAGGGAAAAATCAGGTATGCTTTTGATGCTTGTACTGGGGGAGGTCACATGTGCTGGTTCAGTCCTGTACAATAAGGCTGTTTCTGTTGCCCAGGGAGATCCACATGTGGACCTGATGACTAAGAGTACAGCCCAAAGGAGGAAACATGTTGGTAGAGGAAAAGTAAAAATCATCAGTCTCTGTAAAAAGAACATTTGGGAGTGTGATCAGGAGCCTCTGAAAATATTACTGTTGTCCTTGAGTCAAGCAATAGGAAATTGGAACAGAACAGAAGAAGGAAACCATGTATAATGATCTACTAAACCCATACTGCATAACTGGACATCTTTGATTATACAGTTACTTTGTTTAAACATGGTGTTTCACAGTTTTATATTGCAATTTGCATAGTAGTTAACAAAACAAATGATACAGCTCAATTGATATGTGGTGCCATAATACAAAATCCTTGGCTCAGATGAAGAAAAATATGAAGACAGCATTACCCTCCCCTTCTGTACCATAAATGACTGCAAACTACAAAGTCACTGTGGTGTCTTGCTACAAAATTCTTGGCTCCAATTACAGCACTCACCCCATCCATACAATAAATGATTGCTAAATACAGTCACAGTGCGCTGATGCATCAGTCATTATTTCACAGTGATGTTGCAGTCCATTCCAATCCAACAACAAAGTTCTGGGCTGCTCGAGCAATGAATGCTACTACACACGAAGTCTTTTTAAAGTTTGTTATTTTTATTTTATCAAGCCCCATTTCACCTAGTATTAGGCCTCTTCTGGGGAACTGTAAAAAGATTTATGAACAAATATTTACTATATTTCACATTTGAAAATAATATTACATTTTTTAATTATCAATTTTTAATATGTTTCCATATTAGACCATGCCAGTCATAAATGACTGGATGTACCAACTTTCAATTGTACAGTAGTTATTAAAGCAATATTAAAACCAAAATGATATTTTAAACACCTGGTTATCCTTTACATTCATTAACAGTCATAACATTCTTATACATTTTGCCCAACTAGATGCCACCAATATAAATGCATGAAAAATTAATTGCCTTACTTTTTAACAATGTCAGCAAAAGCCAAACATCTGCCAAGTTTCCTCAAGAATTGCCTCCTGTATATGTTCACTTTAAAAATAAATAAAACACTTAGGTCAAGTGCTACATACTCCAAATTGCAACAAACAGTGCTGCTTTATCATTTATGGTTTAAGTTCTCAATATTCACCGTTTTATTTATTCTACTTTTTGATTTCAGATATTTTTATTCAACCATTTAACTGATAGTTAAATAAATAAATAAAAGGGGACAGAACGAGGAGGAAAAAAGTTATAACAAAGAACATCAAATGTTAATTTAAATGCTTCTTTAAAGTTATTTGCACACATTATACAGTATTTCTAATATGTTCATACACTCGATTTTAAATATTCACCTTTTTATATGGTACTTTGCTTTTAACATGTTTTCTTCATGCCTCATGTCTATTAGGCAATGTGCACCAGGGAAAGCTGGGAGGTGAGAACAAAAAGCAATTACTTTTTATTTACCTACATAAGTGTTAAATCATGTGTTCAAAACCAACCCATTTTTATATATATTTCAATCCACCTCTACTCAAATTCCTTAAAAGCTTAGTAATTAATGTAATGTTCTTCGTTTCCTTTGAAATTCAGATTTAGCCTATTTAAACCATGAGTGCACAAAACAAACCTAAATCAGTTCTCTAGTGCCATGTGCTTCTAGCATCTGATGCAGTTACATGCAAAGCTTCGTTTCCCCTAATTTTCCTTTTTAGCTTATCAGATAAACATTCTCCTCTAAATGTTACTAAATAATACAATTCACTTCATAGTCTTAAACTTTTTATTCACTGATTTAATAATCCTTTTGCTGTTAACTAATTAAATCCTATGACCAAGTGCATTTCTAAGTATAAGTGTTACAGAAAAAAAATCTCTGACTTACTCAATGGAGTTCTGAAGGCAGACTGGCAGCACTGGCTGCTTGGCTGACTAGGCCTCTTTATGTCAGGGAGAGAAGTCACATGACACCAAAGCTTGTGGTAAATGTGCAGCATATGGTAACACTTCCCGGAGAACATCTTTTAAACACCCCATACAGGAAGGGAATATTATATAAGGTCACATATAACGTGTGCGATGATGGGGGTGATTTATCTCATTCAATGTTCATGTGACCAACTATATGTTGGCAAAACATTGAGAGAACTAAGGACCCATATCTCAGAGCATAAAAGTCATATCCGTAATAGAGATGAGCATTCCGACAACTACCGGCTTCTCCCCCCCCCCAGCAGGTGCTCCCTCCTGGAGCGCAGAACACGCAGGCGCTAGGAAGTAATAAACTACCTCCAAACAGCAGCACCCTTGTGAGGGGTAATAGCCCATTGATGCACTGCACGCATCAACTGCCCCACCCACCCTAGCTCAGCATTTCCTTTATAGGCTATTTCTAATAACTTCACTTCCTATTACTCATTTTTACTAAGTCCCCACTTTTCCATTAGCAGGTTATACCTGCTAGCCACCAGAGGGACCCTCTGTCCTCCCTCCTCTATCCCCTATACCTGTATTAACCTCACACTTCTGGCTGCCCTCTACCTGCTTAGGTTAATTCTCTCCCTTCTCACACTCTTGCCACTACTCACACCCCTCCCTTACTTGCCATCTGGCTAACCCTTCGCCCCTCCCTAGTCAAATTGTCCAACCCTCTCCCAGCCTGCCACCTACCCTCAGTGTCCACTAGGAGTCACTATTTCATCCCCATTTTTTGGCCCAAACATAGCCCGCTACAAGCCACCCAGTATCTGGCTCCTGGTGCTCAGCCTGGCCCAAGCCCTTCTGACCTACCAGGGTCTTGAATCCTGCACCCTGTCCACCAGAGTCCGTAACAGTACCACTACTCCAAAGTGGTATCTACACTCTTGGAGGGGCTATCAAGACACTTGTAACTCCTCTCGAGATATATAGGTATTATGACCTGCCTCCTCTTCCCCAAATCTAGCAAAATGACCCCCGCTCATCTCTGGCACTATTGTTCGCCCCATTTTTCTAGCCCTCCCCACATCCACCCCTCCATGTTCTACCCTTCACCACCCCCTCCACCAACTATTCTGTCACACCCTTCTTTTGCCCCCTTTAAATCCACTGCTTCCCTCCCAGCCATCTCCTGGTCCCACTATCCCATTCCTCCTTCCCCCCCAGTCTATTCCTTTGGTTGCCTTCTGGCCTCTCTGTCTCTGTCTCCTGCACCTACTCCATCCACACTGCCCCCACTACTACTGCCCCGACCCATCATTTAGCCAAATCCTGGCCCCTTCATTCACTACGCTGTCACCTTACCATTGCTCTACTCCTACTGGCAGCTGGGGATATTCACCCTAACCCCGGCCCAACCTCTACTCAAAGCCCAGGTCACCTCTATTCAAACCCCTCGTCCAGCACAAACTCCAGCTCCCATCCTAGCTACCTCCCCAGTGGCCTGCGTCTCCTCCATCTAAATATTTGTAGCCTAGCACCTAAGCTCGATCAGCTCCAAGTCCTTGCCACTCATTATACCCCTGATATTATCATCCTATCCAAGACCTGGCTAAACCACAGCCTACCTGATAAAAATCTCTCTATCCCTGGGTTCAATATCATATGGCAAGACCAGCCCACCAGAGGCGGTGGGGTGGCTATCTACATCAGATCAGCCCTCCACTTCACTGTCTCCTTTACTAAAACGGTACCCAAAGCTTACGAACTTCTGTTGGTGAAACTGTCCCCCCCCATTACCTATCTTTGTGGCTGGTATTTACTGTGTCCAGGCACGCCAACAACAGTAGTCACTGATCTGCTGTGACAGCTCTCTTCCCTTGCCCAGTCGGGTGAACTTTATGTTACGGGTGATTTTAACCACAATTGGCTAGCACCCAGTCTAAACAAAACCCAAACTCAGTTAACTGCCCTTAACCTAACCCAAACCATCACAGAACCCACTCACTCAAACTTTAAGTCCGGCAATCACTCACTCCTCGACTGGGCACTTACTTCCCTCCCTCACCGTGCCATCAGCTCAGGCCTTCTCCCCGATTCCATCAGTGACCATCACCTAATCTACCTAGTCCGCAAAATCCACAGAGTTAAATCCCCTCCCAAATTTATATTCCAGTGCTCATATAAATCCCTCAACCTCTCCCCCCTTTTGGACGACCTTTACCACTCTAATTGGGTCCCAAGCTCAAATCGCTCTAATATGGATTCGGCCCTTACGCACTTTCAGAATACTTTCCTCTCTGTCTGGGATAAACATGCCTCCACACACCGGACTAGAGTCCGCAGTTCTCACCTACCCTGGATAACCCCTGAGCTGGTTGCCTGCCTACAAGCCCGTGATAAGGCCTGGCATAACTATAAATCTTCTCTCCTACCAGATGAACATACCTCCTACCGCATGCTCCGCAATAGATGCACCAAGGCCATCCATCTAGCTAAGTCAGAATATTTTATTAACACACTTAATGCTAACATTGGAAGCCCATCCAAATTCTGGAAAGTCATTAACTCCCTTTTCTCCCCCAAAACAGCTAGCCCTCCATCTCTTCTCCTGGTTCAAGGGACTCTCCTTTCTGACCCCCAGAAGGTAGCTTCAGAGTTTAATTCCTACTTCACTACTTGTGCCCTGACCCTCCTTGACTCCCTCCCACACACAACCACTCCTTCTTCTAAATCTTCCTTCCCCCATACATCTGGTATGAACTCCTTTTCCTTTCGACCCATTTCCCCCAATGAAACCCTAGACGCCCTTCGCACCCTAAACCCCTCCAAAGATAAATCCCCCGACAGTCTTGATAACAAACTTCTCTACCTATCTGCTCCTGCCATCGCTACCCCCCTCACAGCCCTACTAAACCTTTCCTTCACTACCGCATCACTCCCCTCCATCTGGAAGCATGCCACTGTTCTACCCCTCCCTGAAGGTGGTGACCTTACCTCTGCATCGAATTACCGCCCTATCTCCCTCCTCCCCACCCTCGCGAAACTCCAGGAACACCTAGTGCTATCCCAACTCTCCCAATTCCTCTCAGAAACTAACTTCTTCACCCCCTTCCAGTCTGGGTTCAGAAAGCACCACTCCACCACCTCCTCCCTGCTAAGAATCACTAACCATATCCTCACTGGGATGGACAAAGGGCTAATCACTGCTGCTATTTTCATAGACCTAGCAAAAGCCTTCGACACTGTATCCCATTCTCTCCTTCTATCCTGCCTTTCTGGAGCTGGGTTAGCTGATTCAGCCACAAACTGGTTCAATGCCTACCTCCTAAACAGAACCCAATCCACCAAAATAGCTGACCACATCTCCCCCCCAATCACCACTGGCATCCCCCAAGGCTCAGTTATCAGCCCCATCCTCTTCTCCATCCTGCTAAATGACCTGCCTAACTCGTGCTCCTTTTCTGCCATTCATATGTACGCAGACGATACTGTCCTCTTCACCTCCAGCCGGACCCATGAAGAAATCACCTCCAAACTTCAAAACTGACTTCAACAAAATCCAACACTGGTTCAACAGCAACCAACTGTCCCTAAATGCTAAAAAGACCAACTCCATGACTTTCGGTACCAGACAGCGGCTATCCAAACTCCCTCCCCTCTGAGATTTCACACCCTAAATAACACCATCCTTGAAGAAGTACCCACCTTCAGGTATCATGGGGTTTGACTTGACCGTCACCTCTCCTTTTCTTCACACATGGATGCCATCATCTCTAAATTATGCCCCAAACTTGGTGCCCTCTATAGAAACCGCACTAGTCTCCCACTTCCTGTCAGATGCAAAATCGTCCAGAAAATGATTGTACCCTCCTTTGATTACTGTGATATAGTTTACAGCTCCGCTGCACAGACCACCTTAGCCAGACTAGACCCTCTCTTCAATGCATTCTGCCTCTTTGCCCTCAATGCCCCCCTCGTATACACCACTGCATGCTTTATCGTTCCCTGTCCCTGCCTTTTCTAAGTAACCGGCGCCTAATTCATTGCGCTAAATTCATTTCTAAAGTCTGGCTTGGCTCCCTGCCTCGCATCTGCCCTATCCCCCCCACCTCCCCCCTCGCACACCCTCAGGTCTGCTGACGCTAGGCTTCTATTCATCCCCCATCGAAGGACCTCCACCAGCCAATCCGCTTTCTCTTACCTCTTCCCTAAACTCTGGAATGACCTGCCCACCCAGTTCCACCATTCTTCATCCAAACTCTCCCTTTCCTATGCCCTCTCTAACTTCTTTACCCCCAACTGCTGCTGCCCCTGACCTCCCCCCTTTACCTCCCCTTCCCCGTTCCCCCTTCGCCTGACCAGCGGCCTGGCTACTGCCTAATTGACTGGCCTATATACTGCCCTACACACTTACTCTCTCTTACTCACTCCCCACTGTCAATTTCTCTCTCCCCTTCCCTTCCACCCACGCCTCCCCATCCGCCCGTCCCTTCTCACCTAACCTCCCTTCACAGCTCATCACCCCTACTCCTCCTTTCCTACTCCCCACCTTGCCCTCCTATTCCCCCGCCTAGCCTGTTACATCTCCCTTTATCTCAACTTCTGCTACTTGCACTCAAGCTCTGCTGTCAATGCTCCTGTTATGAAACTTGCACTTATGTACCTCACTCTGCCTCAATGTGTACCATGTTTTGTATTCCTAACCCTATTGTTCATGTTCAGCTCTGTTCCTAACTCGCTGTTCAACCAAGATCCTGTTTACTCGGTTACTGTTTGATATTGTGGCGTACTTATCTGTTCTCCCTACGTATATACTAACATACTAACATACTATTTGCCAGCAGATTAGGCCTATATGCTCAGTTGTAATCCCTTCCAACTATGCTCTGTATCTGATTGTATTATTGCTAAGCTCAACCATTTATATGTTTACTAGCCTCCTCTGTAACCCTCCCCCCGCCCCCAGGTCGCACCTTGAGACGAGCATCTTTTGCTCAGTGTGCCTTTCCTGGTAAAACATTTTCAATAAATAAATAAATAAAATTCCCCTTTTGCTAGACATTATAATGAAAGAGGTCATTCCCCTGTGCAAATTAGATTTTGGGAACTTGAACAAGTTCCTGAACCAGCAAGAGGTGGCTGCTATAATGATTTACTAGAGAAAAGAGAGATGTTTTGGATCTATGGATTGGGCCTTATACATAAGAAATGGGGTTTAAATGAGGATGTTAATTGGCAGGTGTGTTGGGGGTACTAAGAAGAAATAGAAAATGTTTATGAATATTAGCACTACAGTGGTAAGGTCTAGGAATGACACAAAGACAAAAAAAGGAAAAAACTACTTCCATCTGACTCCAAATAATGTAGCAATCTCTCCTTCATTTATCCTTAAGTAAAATATACAAATGCAGTTAACTTAATTATAATGGAAAGAAAATGGTTGATCTAGCTATGGTCCTGTCTATCATTTTCAGCGATTCTGTAACTTGCTAGGAGTGTCAAATAGGGCTAGTGAGCATAATACTATTTAAGTGTTACTACACAATCAAAATCATGTATCTTAACTACATACCTTTTAGCATCTCAAGCTGATAATGATGTCACCTTTTACTATGAGCTGCAGTTTTGCAGCTAGCTGGGAATGTTAGATGGGGCTATCTAGTAAAATAATATTATAAAGTGCTAAAAATGCACTTGGAATTGTGCTATTTACTATACACCTTTTTTAATATTTTATGCAGTTTCTATATATTTTTCTGTGAACAGTGGATGGACTGGTTAATTCAGTCACTTCCATAAAGAGTCAGCATACATTTAAAAACTGTGTATATCCATTTAAAAGACTTTCCAGCACAGTCAATTATCCTTGCAATGCTGAAATGTCAGGGAAAGGAGTCACTGGACACTATGACGACCACCTTGCTTAGGCAAGGAATGATGACACAAGCTTTGGTGTCATGTGACTTCTCTTTCTGACATAAAGAGGCCTAGTCAGCCAAGCAGCCAGTGCTGCCAAGCTTTTAAGGAATTTGACTAGAGGTGGATTGAAATATATATAAAAAATGGGTTGGTTTTTGAACACATGATTTAACACTTATGTAGGTAAATAAAAAAGTAATTGCTTTTTTGTTCTCAACCCCCCCCCCAGCTTTCCCTGGTGCACATTGCCTAATAGACATGAGGCATGAAGAAAACATGTTAAAAGCAAAGTACCATATAAAAAGGTGAATATTTAAAATCGAGTGTATGAACATATTAAAAATACTGTATAATGTGTGCAAATAACTTTAAAGAAGCATTTAAATTAACAATCGATGTTCTTTGTTATAACTTTTTTCTCCTCTTTCTGTCCCCTTTTATTTATTTATTTAATTATCAGTTAAATGGTTGAATAAAAATATCTGAAATCAAAAAGTAGAATAAATAAAACGGTGAATATTGAGAACTTAAACTATAAATGATAAAGCAGCACTGTTTGTTGCAATTTGGAGTATGTAGCACTTGACCTAAGTGTTTTATTTATTTTTAAAGTGAATATATACAGGAGGCAATTCTTGAGGAAACTTGGCAGATGTTTGGCTTTTGCTGACATTGTTAAAAAGTAAGGCAATGAATTGTTCATGCATTTATATTGGTGGCATCTAGTTGGGCAAAATGTATAAGAATGTTATGACTGTTAATGAATGTAAAGGATAACCAGGTGGTTAAAATATCATTTTGGTTTTTATATTGCTTTAATAACTACAATTGCAAGTTGGTACATCCAGTCATTTATGACTAGCATGGTCTAATATGGAAAGATATTAAAAAATGATAATTAAAACATTAAATATTATTTTCAAATGTGAAATATAGTAAATATTTGTTTATAAATCTTTTTACAGTTCCCCAGAAGAAGCCTAATACTAGGCAAAATGTTGGGACTTTATAAAATAAAAATAATGAACTTTAAAAAGACTTTGTGTGTAGTAGCATTTATTGCTCCAGCAGGCCAGAACTTTGTTGCTGGATTTGAATGTACTGGAAACTTGGCGAGCTCCACCAGATACCTTACTGAATCATTTGTACAAGACGGCTGATTTCCCTGGGCACACAAACTTTTTGCACTAGTCCATTCTAGGACAAAACAAGCACAACTTTAGGTTTGCAGCCCAAACATAACAAAGGCATACAGTATGCTAGCCTGACAGTTTCCCCTCCAGACAAAAAAATACTTTATCAGAGCTTAAAGTGGTAGTCAGTGACAAAATGCAGACCATGCAGATATATCATAGTACATTGCAAAAAGTTCCCATTCTTTTCAATTTGATTTCCTGTATTAGTGCTGTATATTAAAGCTAAATGAGATCTTGAGGGAAAGGCTCACGTAGAGGGTGGGGTGGATGGGTCAAAAATAACAAGGGGAACCAAGCATCCTATTTTGAAGTCTAAAGGCAAACAGCACAACCTGCTCTCCTCCATGGCTTCTGACTTCAGAATAAATGAAAGTGCTCTTGCACTTATTCTTTCTAATAGCTGATCTGTTGGTTTTATCCTTTGACTGAGCAAGTGTGCAAGCAATTCCATTCATTCTGAAGACAGGCAGCTGTGCAAGAGGACACTCTTTGTGCTAATCGCCTTTGTACTTTAAAAATGGGTACGGCGTGCAAAGTGTGTGGGATCAGGTTGCTGTCATTGTGAGTGGTGGGGATCATTTGGGACTTAATTTGTTTAGTGCAGACAAAAGTTTTTCATTCAGGAAGACAGTGGCTGGCACTGGACATGGCTGGGTTGTGCCAATTGCCAACTTTGGGATTATAATACTCAAAATTGTTGGTACTGGGGAGAGAAGGGTGTGAGCGTGGAACTGACAGATGGTGGGGGTTACATTATTTACTGGGTTCTGGCTGGGGAGGAGGGTGGGGGGCTCTTTTTTTAATTTATTTTTTTGTATTTTAGAAGGTAGCTGACTAGAAAATCCCAAATGCAAGAACTCCCTCATTCAGGAAGTGCTCCTGAATGTTCCGGAGCCCTACTATTTGTGGTAGTTAGGAAATCCTGTTTGGCCCCTCCACAGTCTTACTCTCCACACAATCAAACTGTCATTGTGTATCGATGCTTCCTGACCAGTAGGGGTAAACACAGATTAGGAAGGATGAAGGGATGCACTAAAATGATGGTGGGGCTGCCAATCAATGAAAACTCCAGGCAAAATTGGTGCCACTCATCATTGTTTACAAAGTAAGCCCAAGGCTCTTTTGAAATGCAAAAAAAAATCTTTATTCACCATAAAAAACAGTAAGAGAGGTGTGCAGGCATGGGTCCTCAATGTTTTGCATGTGACTGTCTGAACATTGGTGAGTAGCACCCTTTTTTTGGTTGCCAGTAAATACAAATTTCTTTCCACATTAATCGCAGTTTTCTCCTACTCGATTCCCTGTATACAGGTTTCATAGGTTCATAAGATTCATCAGTGCTTCCAGAGCATAGTAGACTATTGTCTGTATAGTTCACCATTTTGTTTTTTTTATTAATGTCTATATCCCTTTATGTTTTAGGAAATGCAGTGTTTATCTAGCTTCCTTTTGAGTTCACTTAAATTCTTGCTACCTAGTACATCTTCAGGAAGGTAGTTCCAAAGCGACAATCCTCTTTGATTATACCAGGTTGGAGATGTTTGCCCTTCACCAGCATATAGTTCCGTTGGAGAAAAGAAAATACATTGTTAATTAATACCGAGTCAGTTAGTGTGAGAATGACTTTTTTTTTGTAATCCTGTTTTCCTCCATTTGGAGGAGAAATATTCCTCTTCTTCTACACCATTGTGTAATAGTCCAGCTCTCTGGTTGCCCATCTTTTAATGGACAAAAAATGGTGCCCATGGACATCAATGTCCATCCCTGCTTTGTCACTGATCTTTGTCCATTATAACTCCATCTCGGGTTTGCCATGATTCATAGACAAGATTGTCCATGGTTGATGAACATGCACAAATGCTGGAAAAAAACACAATCAAGAGAAACTAAACAGAAGAACTAAATCATTTTCAGTCTGGTAAATGAAAGAAAAAAGTATTTGAGGTGCAGGTAGTATACATGATTGCTTATAACTAGACTGTGGTTTTCTGCCTCCATGCTTGATAAGTTTTTAATGATAATGTTTTAAATTAAGATATTCGTGAAATTGATTCTGCTTTTTTTTGTCCTGTGTAAGATTATGTCATAGATGGTATTGATGTTAAAACATAAGCATTACATATTGCATATCCCATTGTTAGTTCCATAATTTCTAACTACTTAAGATACAGAAGCCCATATTAAGAAGGCTAGTGTGGTACTAACAGCAATAGCACTGCACTAACCGGATACAGGATATCAAAATGGTGAATATCCATATTCAGTGGCCCTGAAGCAAGGTGCACAGAAGATAGTATGATTACACTTAATACACCACTGCACCCATGCAAATGAGGGAATCCTCTTGCACACAGATTAAATACACATAATAGAAAATATTTTTATACCATAAGAGCAGCAAATCTCTGGAACGAGCTGTCTTTCTCAATAAAAAATTAAAATTGAGTTAAAAACTTATTTATTCACTTTGGCCTTTCCAAATTATGGTTAACGTGTTTTATTGCTTGTTTTAACTCATATTTGTATTTGTTTGTACTCAATTTTATGTACAGCGCCTTGGTTCTGAAAGGCGATATAAAAATAAAGTTTGATTTGATCTGATTTGAATATCTAGCACAAGTAAAGACAATTAAAAAAAAATAAATTAGACAATTACATTGCTAAAAATAGGAACATGGAGTTTTACTCCATGTCCTAACAGGAGCTAATTATGGTCCTCAATCTTTTTCTGCTCCTAGAAACCTAGTGAAACCTAATAAAAGGGTGCAGTGGTACAGTGAGAGAATTTCTGAAGTGCTAATTGCATATCAAGGCAGCGCTATATACTGCTATCAAAACTGTACTCATGCCAGTGCACACATTGATTCATGACTCCCCCCAGCTCTCCCCTGACAGCATTGGTTCTAGTTAGTGTAGGAACACTCTCCCACCATCTTGCCCTGATCCCCATTGTATGAAGCTGAAACTCTTTGCTATACAATTGATGCCCTCTTCCACCCTGATCCTCACTGTGCAAAGTAATAACTCCCTGGTAATGCCCCTTCCCATCCCCTCTACTCAGCACCACCACCCCTACACCCCATCTGGCGCCACATCCACTTGAATAACCCGGTTGCAACTGGTGGGCAGAGTGGTGGACAATGACCAGCACAGACCCTCCTCTCACTACCTCTGCAGGCCACCATTTGAAGGAAAGGGGCAAAGCAAACACATTGTGTAGAAGCAGCTATTTCTACACTATGTGATAACAGATCAGGAGAGGAATTTTTTTTAACCCTAAGATTAGTAATGAGAAGAAGAGTGGTTTTCAGGACTCTAAGCTTGTTACACCTTACAGTGAGAAGGCAAATCAGGTTGAAAAAATCACTGAGAGCTGGGCATGTCCTAAAGGCAGATGCAGTACTGGAGAAATTGGTGGAGGAGCCCACCAAAATAGTGTACAGATGTCCTAATCAAATTAGAGATAAGCTGGTGGATAGTTTGCAACCCTTGGAACAAAGAAAGTAGCTGTCTACACTACCTAAAGGATGCTTCCATTGTAGTAATTGTAAGTTGTGTCTGACTATCCTAAAGACAAAGGCTGTCACAAATCCTGTGGATGGTAACATTATTTGGATTAGTGACTTTGTGAACTGCAGCATGGAAGCAATGTTCTATGTGACCAGCTGTAAGTGCAGCACATTTTATCTTAGAAAACTACTCAGCAGGTCCGGTGGTGCTGAGGGTTGAGGCTCTGGATGCCATATCTCATGCCACACCGAGGTTTAGGGATGGACTCGGGCCGCCGGGGGCTAGCAGGGGAGAGGAAGGATTAAGTGTCCCATGACTGCTGTCCTTCTTCTGGGGCAGGTGGGAGCAACCCATCATGCTGCAGTGGTGACTGGCGGGGGCCAGCTGCACTACAGCTGTGTGACTGGAAATGGGGGGAGTGCGGAGGGCATCAGCACAGCCGTGCATCTGATGCCATTGCACATCCAGTTCCCAAGGACAAGAAAATGGTGGAAAATAGCTGGATGATCTTGGTGACTAATGGCTGTGCCCTGCGACCCCAGACACGAGAGGCACCTTCACTGGGGTGTGGCCAATCACATGTGTATGGGATGCATAAATCCGAGTGCCAGACCTGGTCCGGGGCTGTGGGTGCCAGCGGCTGGATATCACTGGGTCTGCTCCACAGGGGTGAGAGACAGGAGTAATATAAAAAGGAAAACACTCAGAAAAATTAAAATAAGCACGGGGGTGTGCCTTAAGATCATTAGACTAGGGGACACTGATAATGTCCTAGCACCGCATATTAAAAATTGCAATGACACAAGAAAACAACTTTTTTATTTTTGGGGGCTAGAAAAGGTGAACGTGGGGATAAAGAAGGGGATCCATGCAATCACTTACTCAGACAGGAATCATATTGTGTCTTCACACTCAGGGCAATAGAACAGCCAGGGCTGCAGGACCGGTTTTAATGTTCTCCATTCTTGTACTGTACGGTAACTAAGACTTGTTTCTTTTTCAAGCATATCAATGGAGCTTGAAAGCTTCAGCTTCCTGTGATCCCTATAAAGTGCAGAGTTTTTCTACATTCTGTTTCAGGGGACAAAGAGTTGTTTAGCACCAACAAATGTATTTATCATGCTGCATTTGTTTTTAACAATTTAAATGACCTGTACTATAAGGACGTAATCCAGACTCTTGAATGTGTATTTTATATCTTCATTTCACAATTTTATATTTGAATCACACCATGTTTTCATTTATTTGAACATTCTGTATATTTTGTATGATGAGTTGTTCCACAGTTTGGTGTAAGATTTTGACTGCATATTTAAGATAAAGGCATGGAGGTAAACAAAGCTATTACCTTAACAAAGCACAAACAGTATATGTGCAAAACAATCTTTTTGTAGAGCTGTGTGTGAGCAGTTCTTACAGACTGTTTTTATTTGTCTGTGCTGGCACTATGACACCTCAAGGAAATTTAGTACAACCTTATGGCGTAGTCCATTTCTGTATCTTCATTTGCACTGCAGGGGCGTAGCTAGGGGGGTTTCCTGGGTGCTCAGAACCCCCCCGCTGACCGCGCACCCCCCCGCTTCCCCACTGTGCAACCCGGCACCCCTCAATTGTCCACAGCCGCCAGATCATCTTGTTCTCCTCTCCTCCCCCGACCCTGACGGACTCACGGCAAGATCTCTTTTCTGGGGGCGACTGGACCGCAGCAGGTGTCAGAGTCACTGGCACGAAACAGTTAAGCCCCTTCAAACTGGTGCAAGGCATGCGAGGAAGTCAGGCACCCTCAGTCGGCGACGCTCGCCTTGTAGGCATCAGGTCTCAGCTCGCCTCGGCTCTGCATCACATGTGAGTGCAGCTTGGCAGTCACATGATGCAGACCCAGGCGTAGAAGTGCCAGAGCGTGACTTTGAGCTCAACTTGGGAGTCGACCGTGGTGAGGGTACAGTCTGTGAGGCAGCTTTCCCGGAGCGCCATCACTGTTAATAAAAAGAATTTTCACACAACACTCACTGCACAGTGTTTAATCCGAACCTGCGTGAATACGCCACTTGACTGGGCACTGAGGGGGTCTGGATCTTGATCGGAGGAGCGTAATTTCACATATTTTGTATTTGGAGCTCCTTAGGGTGGCCTAGCATCGTGGAGGGGTGGCAGAAAAGGACCAGGTGCACACGGTGAAGTCAGGGACTACTCGGAGGACAAATATTAAATAAATATTGAAAGTATGATGTTTGCTGCTGCAACCGTCTGGGCAATAAACAAATCAATGGGGAACTATCGGGTGTCTGATGAAAAAATAATTAGTGAGACACATGCCATCAGGTCTTCGGAGCAGCTGCTGTGACCAGTGAATTTTTGAAATGGTAAGGGGTAAAATTGAGGGATACACTATTAGTAACATGGCAGGTTAGGGTTGGAAGGTAACCAGGATCTTTCAGGTAACAACTAGTGCCCTCAGCTGAGGTGAAGTGGCCGGGGAAAAGTTGTACCCAAGGAGCAATGGGTGTAGGCAGGCATAACTCCAAGCACTCCATGGTGTGCAATTATTTTATTTAAGGGGGTAGCAAATAGGCTCTGAACTGTTTCCTTTTTCCATGAAACTAACAAAGGTGGAAATACTGAACCTTTCTGTAATTTTATTCAAAGGAGTCAAAACTAGAAGGAGTGGTCACTAATACTCTTTGCATCCCAAGGACAATACAGCTTTGCAGGTTCTGGGCTGGTATGTGAGTGTCTAGAACAATGCATGGCATTTGTATTTACCCATGCATGGCAACAACCACTGTCATGAGATAAGTTGTATTTATTGTGCCAAATGAGGCAACAAACACAGTCCTGGTGTACATTTGTATATTATGTGGCTACACCCCGGGGAGGGGGTAGCTCACCCTAACAAGGGGGGTAGGGTAGCATTGAGTCCACTTGGTGTGCAGATCTGAAATCCCTGGCTAGACCCCTGCTCAGGAGGATATTTGTGATGTAACATCTTGGCAGTGCTGCAGGTCCTGTGAGGTGAAATGGGATGGGACAAACAGATTCAGAAGGATAAGTAAACTGACATGGGCCAGGAATTAAGGAAAAATACCTCCAGCCAGGAAGATATCCATGACTGCAGCTCTGTTACTGAAGTGAAAATGGATCAAATAAACAGGGGAATAAAATAGCTAGGAACTGAAGGTAAAAATTACCTCAGCCAGAGAGATATTTCGTGCACTGCAAGCAGTTTCGTGAGTGAGGAGAAATGGGGTAAATAAACGGATTCAGAGGAAAACTTAAGGAAAGACTGATGTAGGAATTAAGGTGGATATTTCAGGTAGCATGTCCAACTCTGTGACTGAGGTGAAATTGTGGTAGGCTGTTCCATGCATCCACCACCATTTCTGTGAAAAAGAACTTCATCACATTACCCCTTAATCGGCCTCCATCTGATCTCATGCTGTGTCCTGTCCTGTAATTTTTCTTATATTGAAACATGTTACACTCTTTCACCTTGTTAATACCCTTTAGGTGTTTGAATGTTTCAATCATGTCACCTCTCTCCTCTCCTTTGCTGTAGGGTAATCTGCCCCCTCATATGTTTTCTGATCAGACGACCCTACACCATTTTGGTTGCCCTTCTCTGGACTGCCTCACTTTGGTTAATGTCCTTGTGAAGGTGTGAGCTGCAGTACTCCAGATGGACCAGTGTCTTGTAAATAAGGGTTTATTATCTCCCTCTTCTGACTTGTGATACTCCTACTGATACACCCGTCCCTAACACTCCCTAGCCTTACCTACTGATTTAGTGGACTGCTTGGATGATTTCAGGTCATCTGTGATGATGATGCACAAGCCAGGCAGTCACAAGGGAAGAAAAAGATTTGTGCATATCAACTCCCCTCTCAGCGTATAGGTGGCTTCAGGGTTTCTCTTCCCTATGTGCATGATCTTGCACATCTTTGCATTAAACCCCAGTTGCCATTCTTCAGACCATTTTACTAGTTTATCCATATCTCTGTTCATTCTGCCCACCCCATCTGGATCATACTGTGTTGCAGGTGTCATCTGCAAACTAACGGACAAACTTTGCCCGCCAGTCCATCTGCAATGTCTGTGATTGAGGGACTGGGTGAATAGGAAATAAACGTGTGGCTGGTTTATGAATTAGCACAGCTAACTGGATACAGAATGCAATGAGGTTACTTATATCTGGTCACAGTCACACATGAGTCAAAAAACATAAAGGGGTTCTATCTGTGAGCTGTGTGTATTACTCTCATGAGACTGCATATTAAAATACATTCAGAGTGGTGGGCTGACCTGTAAGCTGCCTGTATAATCCACCATCTCATTCATGGAGTACTGATTAAAATTACACAGGCCCATAAGATTAATGGTGATTTGAATTAAATTATTCCACAACATGCTGGGTGTGAGAGTAGTAAAAAATAGCACACAAAGATTATAATTTCACAATACTTTATTCTGGCAGATAAAGACCACTTGGTCCGCCCACCATTTCCTCTAGTGGCTAAGCTGGCAGATCAGTTCTAACAGCACATACTTTCCTCCGTACTAGAACTGTCTTGCGCTCTGTGTCCCTACATTCATTTTCACACCTGAACCTCAGGAAGACCATTCCATGCATCCACCACTCCTCTATGAAAAATACTTCCTCATGTTGCCCTCAGTCACCCTCCTATCTCCGAAATTGTGACTCTTTTTCACATTTTGTTCAGAAAGATGCTACCCTGTTGGACTTTGTTCCTTTTAGGCACGAAATTTTCTCTCATGTTTCCCAGTCAGGCTTCTCATACCTAGAGGGTATATTCGGGTCCTAAAGTCTCTCTCTCTTCATATTTTGCTGCAAACCATGCACCATGTTAGTTGCTGTCTGGGCTGCCTCCATCCTGTCTTTATGTCCTTGCAGAGAGATCCCCAAAACTGCATGCAGTACTCAGGATGGGTCTCACCAGCTTTCTGTACATGGATAACAACTTCCTGTTTTTTATTGGTGAAGACACTGACTATCTCAAGATCCCCCTGGTCTCCTTACCTTTCCCATTGCCTTAGTCTCAGCATCCAGTTGTCTCCATGCTTGAACATATTGCTGTCAGTTACTGAGCACATGAATATGAATAGAAAATCCCTGTAAGATGCTGGGTTATGGATGTCTTTAACTGTATTACAACACCCTGCTTTCTTACTTAAGTTCTTATCTCGTTCTTGCCATCAGTTTTTAAGAAGTACGAACACTAAATAATGGAACAGTACTTCTCCGTAGAATAAAGGATACCCTTCCCATTGCCTTAGTCTCAGCATCCAGTTGTCTCCATGCTTGAACATATTGCTGTCAGTTACTGAACACATGAATATAAATAGAAAATCCCTGTAAGATGCTGGGTTACAGATGTCTTTAACTGTATTACAACACTCTGCTTTCTTACTTAAGTTCTTATCTCGTTCTTGCCATCAGTTTTTAAGAAGTACGAACACTAAATAATGGAACAGTACTTCTCCATAGAATAAAGGATACCCTTCCCATTGCCTTAGTCTCAGCATCCAGTTGTCTCCATGCTTATCAACATATTGCTGTCAGTTACTGAGCACATGAATGTAAATAGAGAGAAAATCCCTGTAAGATGGGTTACGGATGTCTTATTACAACACCCTGCTTTCTTACTTAAGTTCTTATCTTGTCTTGCCATCAGTTGACAGCCCAGGCACAGATGATTGGACTTAGCTGGGCCTTTTGGCAGGGGTTACATTTAATATTGTGAAGTTTGTTCTGTTTGCAAGGCAAATACATTTAAAGTAATGAGACTGATATTGAAACCATGCATTAAGTAAAACTCTGCTCCTCCATTTCAAAAAGGGACATTGACTTGGATCAGTCTCTGAGATGGCAGCTACTAAGAAGCGAGGATTTACCAATCAGGCAACTCTTTCTTCATTTGGATTTGGAACAAAACGACCATTAAGCCCATCAGAAAGTGAAAGCTCTCAAGGTGTGTCTCTTGTATATTGGAAATGCACTGTTGAATCTTTATTATCAGTCTTTTGTAAAACAACTGAATTATAGTCAGAAAACAGACTCATGATTCTTATTTGCATAAGAATGATTGTTTTTCTATCTTGTATTGTGCCTCCCACCACTCCATGTTTTCATATTATCATAGGTAGTTTGCACTTGTCATTAATGACATTAGTCTCAGCAATAAATACATTATTGAATGCACTTACTGCTACAATTATTTCATGGCAGGAAATGAAAGGTTCATGTTTCTGCACAGACTTAATCCTGCTGGTCATATGATCTTTCTCACTAAAATATTCCCATTACCACCTACACTTCACCGTTTGCATGTCCCCATTGTCTCAATCTATCCCCCACCAGCAGTTTTGCAATACTGTTATTTGGGAAACAGCATTTGAGCAACACATAAAAAAAACACTTGTCTCATCTCTGCTTTCATTTTCCCATATGCATTAACAATGCCTTTTGTATTTTTAGATTCAGGTATTGCAGCAGGCAGTGACAACAGAAGCACTGTTTAAGAAAGATTCTCCAATGAAAACAGCAATAATAGCATACTAGTGCAAAATGTGCAAAATGAGAGTAGCAGTATGCCAGAGGAAGGACCTTATGATGTTGGTAGAATCACTGGCACCTCACTCAATGATTCTGAGAAGTATAAATACCTCACTCAGCACTTCAGTCCATCAGCTACTTATATGTTTCCAAAGACAGTGATGCATGGTAAACACAGATCCTTCCAACACAAATGGTGTGTTGAATACCCTTGGCTAGTTTACAGTGAATCGTTGAGGGTGGCTTGTAAGTTTTGTAGCTTGTTTGGCTACAGTGATAGCTTGGTACTCTTGTCACTAAACCATTAATTAACTGGACAAAAGCAAAGGAGATTCTAAAAGAACACTGCAAGAAACAATATCACATGAATGCATTGGAAAAGGCTCAGAATTTTAAAATAACTATGGAAACCCCAGAAAAATCAGTGAGGAGCGAACTTGATGCTAGGTGTGCTGCAAGAATTGAACAAAACAGGAAAATATTAGGATCAATAATAGAAACTGTACTTGTCTGTGGTCGCCAGAATATAGCTTTACGTGGCCATATTGAGAAAATAGATGATGATACCACAATCCAGGAAACTTTATCTCCTGTTAAAATTCAGGGTAAATGCTGGAGATACAAGTTTAGCTGAACATTTACAGTTCGGTGGAGAAATGCACAATATCACTCGCCAGATATTCAAAATGAGTTGATAGACATTATTGGGGATCAGATTCGAGACAATATAATTAAAGACGTAAAGATGCGAGTACTACTCTATTCTTGGTGATGAAGTTACAGATGTAAGTAACAGAGAAGTTTTGTCTCTGGTACTGCGATATATTGACAAAACTCAGAATATAAGAGAGGACTTCTAGACTTTGTACCTTGTGAGAGAATAACTGGTGAGGCACTTGCAAAGAACATATTACATAAATTGGTACAATGGAGTCTTGACATTCAAGCATGCCGAGGCCAAGGATATGATGGGGCCTCAAACATGTCCTCAAACGTTCGAGGCACACAAGGTTTAATTTGCCAGCAGAATGAATCCGCTGTTTACGTGCACTGTAATGCACATTGCCTCAATTTGTGTATAGTGCGCTCTTGTCAACACCCTGAAATCCGGAACATGCATGATGTGCTTAACCAGTGTTGTAACTTCTTCAATTTCTCACCCAAAAGAAATGAGCTTCTGTTGAAAGTAGTAGGGCGTAATTATCCTGAAGCTAAACGAGTGACATTGCAATCTCTTTGCAGAACAGGATGGGCAATGAGGCATACAGCATATGAGATATTTTATGATCTTTTTTCATGTATTCTCATTGCACTACATGTCATCAGTAATGGACAGCAATATGCTGATGAGTATGGAGAATGGAACTGGGATGCTGAGACTAAAACATTAGCAAATGGGGTCCTTTATTCTATGGAGAATTTCCGTTACATTATTTGCTTCATCACAGTCATGAAGGTACTGAAGTTTGTGCAACCACTGAGTGTAAAACTGCAAAACAGTGCAATTGATATAATTAATGCTTACAACATGATTACCACAGTAGAGGACAGTATAAAGGTAGCTCGACAAGAAATTGAGACTCTCTTCCACAGCTGGTACACTGAGGCATGTAGTGTTTCAGAAAAGGTCAACGTTCAACCTGAAGTACCATGCACTGTTGGGAGACAGACTCACCGAAGCAATACTCCTGCAAGTGATCCTGAAGAGTATTACAGGAGGGTGATTGCAATTCCAATGCTTGATTATCTCCTTAAGGCACTGGCTGTGAAATTTTCAAGAACACAGCAAGTTGTGGCTAAGCTAATGGGCCTTATTCCATCAGTGATTAAATGCAATGGTGGAAACATCAACCTAGATGAAGTTATCGATTTCTATAAAAAAGATATTCCTTCTCCTCAGGTTATAGATGTGGAACTGCTAACATGGAAAACTAAATGGCAAAACAATCAAAACCCACCTGATACTCCTGTAGAAGCATTCAGAGCCTGTGATGCATCCTTTTTCCCAAATATATACACTTTACTCCAAGATACTCTCGTAATTCCAGTCAGTAGTGCACAATGTAGCGCTCTTTCAGTGCTCTTCAGGCTCAAAACTTATGTGAGAAGCACAATGGGAAATGAGAGAATGTCAGGCCTTGCCTTAATGCAGATTCATTATGGAGCTAAAGTAGACACTGATAAAGTGATTGAAAGGTTTGCAGCAAAACATCCAAGACGGATGTTGCTTGTGAATGTGATGGCACAGAAACAAAATGAGAATTAGAGTAAGAAAGCAGGGGTCCATTTAAGTAATTTCTTCCTAGGCATCTTAAAATACTTTAGTATATTTGCCATTTTGAAGCTGGGAATCCTTATTTTGCATCAATCCAGACTTTAAATACAGAACTAGATTAGAGAACATAAATCTGATAAAGAAACAAGAGAGCCTGGCAAATAACTATGTGAAGTTGAGGGTTAGTTGTAGTGTGCATGTTACTTGTTATTCTTACACTCTGATGACACCAGTTGTCAAATAATTCAATCTACCATCTGTATCTGTTCTACTGGTTTGGTAATTTTAGTCACATTGATAATTACAGAAAGCCAGCCTTGTCTTAATGCACATTCATGTGCAGAAAAAGTGTAAACTGAGGAAGTTGAAAGGTTTGCAACAAAACATCCAAAGCAGTGGTGGTTCTGTGATGGCAGTAACAAAATTAGAACTAGAGTAAGAAAGCAGCCTGTGATCCATTAATTTCTTCCAACCCAACATGATTTTTCTGTTTATTTCCATACTACATGTTGTTATTTTGAAGCTGGGACTCCTTATTTTGTGTCATTCACAGACTGAAAAAAACTCAACATGAGTACAGAAGATAACCTGATAAAAGAGTTCTAGGAAAATAACTATATGTGTTTGATGTGAAAAGTAGTTAATTTAATGTTTGTAGTTAACATTTAAAAACACTCTTAACACCCAGTTGTCAAATGTGTCATTCACTGGTTACATACTACTTTAATGGGAAAAGCTGTGTATCCCATGTGTATCAATATGTGGCGTACATTATAGACAGGCACTTTATATATGTTTTAAATATTTTAATGCATTACTGTTTAATATGTGAGCTGCACACAAACAATAAACATTTAAAAATAAAAGTACCTGAGTATTATTTGTTTTCCTTAAGAGTGTGGTCATGCATGTAAAAGAGGCAAAGGGAGGAAAACAATTAACAGAAACCATAAAAACTACGGGCAGTTTTTCAAAGGGGAATACATGCAGTGGGAAAGGTGGAACATAAAGGACAAGGCAATAGTTGAACAAATAAATTAAATTTGGGGAAATGAAAATTACTCTCCCCCCCCAAAAAAAAAATTTATAAGGAGCACCTGGCTGAAATACTTGAGATTTCAGGAATGGATGAGAATGATGATTCAAATTTTGAACATTTTGTGACTCAACAATTGCCTAAAATGTATGAAAATACACCATTTAACACCTACATTTTCAAAATTTTCTGGGGGGGCATGCTCCCAGACCCCCCTAAAATTGTCTGGGAACCCCCTCCCTACCAAATCCTGGCTACGCCCCTGCACTGTCACTGCTATTTTACAGTTACTTGACTTTTCATTGTTATCACCACAGGGAGCTGCTTTACACAGAAACATAGAAATTGTTGGCAGATAAGGACTGCTAGGCCCATCCAGTCTGCCCATAGGCCCTATATATTGTATGTGGCCACTGACCCTATGTGATCAATGGCTTCAGATAAGGCAGTGCTGCTCTTTTGTAAAGTGAAATTCAGGATCCCCATATACTGTTGCATGCAGTCATGGGACACGTGTCATACAGTAAATTTAGGGTGCAGTGCATTACCCCATTGCACAGTCACTGACAATTGATATACCAAAGCCCAGATATAGTTGCTGAGGGGTTTTACCAAGTGGTTAAACAGCTACTACACCACCTTAAATAAAAGCTTTTAGAAGTAGGCATCTGATACTTTTTAGGGCTGCAGTGGGCAGAGCCCTGCAGACCACCTGCAAATGATTGAAAAAGGGAGACTTTTCCCACCTAACAACACTGTAGAGTTGCAACACAGTCGCCTCCACATCCATGAAGTACTCCGGTCACTGTCTCCATTAGCAGTCGCACTGCACTATTTTAACTCTGTCGGTGGTCACAGCAGAACACAGAATACTCTGTCATGTCCAAGATGGCCACCAAACTATATTGCACATGCACGACTACTAGCGCATGTGCAATAGAGTGTGTCAGCCATCTTGATCATGGCAGACTGTGCCATGTTCCACCTGGACTGCCAATCTTTTTTTTTGCTTTATTTTAGATAAACCTCCAACTGACCCTCCCTCTCAGCACCCCCCCCGAAACATAACAGTGGCACTGGGGTGCCCAATCCCCTAGTGTTGCAATCAAGACTCCACAGTGGGGAATTTTTGTTAATATTGACCCTCACTCGACACCGTCTCAGCATTCCCTCTCTCAGAAACACAAGTGTGACACTGGGGGTGCTCAGTCCCCCAGTGTCATGATCTGAACAGCACCCACTATGACACTTGACCAACTGGTTATGATTATTGTATAATATTGCTGTATAAATAAATGGTCAGTACTGTATATAATATGTCAGTCTGTGAGATTTGGCCCTTTTAAATTACAAGGTGTCAGCAACTGAAATCACAGGATGTATTACACTGACCAGGCGATCTCTGTAATGTAATTAACTTCCATGAGAAATTGCATTTTATGGCCTTTTTATGACCTCATGCTTTTGAATTTGGAAACTATACATTTTAGTACATCAGGAAAGAATGCCATTTAGCTGATTTCTGTTGGCTACCTCACACCTAGGCAACGGACTGCAGGGTTGTAAATCTGAAAGGAACTGGTTGATCAAAGACTCATATTATGGGAAATGGGGTTTTGCTGATGTTTACATTATTTAAAATACCTCCTGGTAGGAAAATCATGTTTGTAATTTCATATTCTGAAAGGAAGAGCTAGATGATTCACAGAAGGGGTGTGGAGACACAAAGATTAAACTGATACTTGTGTTTGAAATGTATGTTATATCGTTTTGGGCTCTTAAGAAACAAGATCTCTAATTTAACTGCACTTATAGAGGTAATACATTAGATAGTACAATCTAAATGTATTATGGCAGGACTTTGTTCTGTAGTTTTCCTTTTTTCTTTTATGTGATTGCGATGCTCTTTGATATCTGGTCTGTATTTTATCTTACTGTTTTTATCCATTTTTAGTAAACATATTCTTTAACATACTGCCTGGGTCTCCCAGTTTTCTTTCTGCATGTGGAGTGTCTATATTATTAAGTCTTACAACTGTTCAAGGGCTTGATGGTGTTACTAAGCTTGGGAGAAGGTAAAAATATTTATTTATTTAGTTTTTGTTGACCAGGTAAGTGCACTAGACAAATCTTGCCTATTTTCAGGCATGAGCCAGGGGAGGGGGATACAGATGAATGCCAACTGACCTTGAACCAGATTAAGCTGTTGGTGGTATTTTTTTAGTGAATATACCTAAGGTATCTTATAGAGTTTTAAGGGTTTATTTTGGATACCTGGTTAGGTGCCCTTAGGTGTAAGATATATTGTATTCCTCCAAAGAGAATATTATCTGAGCCTATACATTTGGGTATGCTAGCATCAGGTTCACAGTCTGAATCCCTCATAACTTGAAACTAAAGGTGATTCAGACCCAAAAGCAGACAGGAGGGTTACCCTGTCTGTTACCTGTTCACACTATTGTGCTCTGAGGTTGGCACTGTGGAAGTAAAGGGCCTGATCTGTGGAGTGCATTTGTGACAAATTTGGTTGGCAACCCTGCAATAAATTTGGTAACACAAGCTTAAACTGTTCAGTGTGTCAATTTAATACTGTACAGCTCATTTGCAAAATAAGGCAGTGAGAAAGGAGTCTTGCACGAGGGAAGAACCACCAAGCAGAACCTCATGGATGCTCTGATGGCCGCTGATGCCCAGAGTATTGAGTTACAGACTGTGACATGGAGGGGCCAGTGGTCAGTGCAGTGTATAGATCCGGTGAGGAGGACAGCAGGGCCAGTGCAAGCCAAGGGCCATAGCAGCAGGGGAAGGTCACCAGCATTCTAGAGCCAGAAACAATCAGGCTGCAAATTGAGTTGTGCAGGATGGAGCCGAAGTTCCAGGGAGAAGAAAAGAGAAGCGAGAGCAGTGAGCTGCAGAGGAGAAGAGGGAGCGAGAACAGCATGCTGCAGAGGAGAAGAGGGAGCAAGAACAGTGAGAAGCTGACCAGAAAGAGCATGAGCACCTGAGGCAACATGAACTGTAGAAGCTACAACTCTAACCACCAGCACCAGAGCAGGTAAATGGCTTGGGTTTAACTGGAACTACATGACTGGGTTAAAAATTAAATTCCAGATTGGTAGCTGAATTTAAAGAGGTGGAAGATATGGATGCCTTTTTAAATTCCTTTGAAAAAGTTTGTATTCAGGCAAAGATTCCTAGAGGGTCCTGGAGCTTACATCTATCTCCGCTACTTACTGGGAAAGTTTGGGATGCATTGAGTCAAATGGACAATGAGGACAGTAATGATTACAGCAAACTTAAAGCTGTACTTTTAAAAAAGTTTGATTTAACTGCAGAAGCATACAGAGCTACATTCTGTAATCTCAGGAGAAGCCCTGACATGAGCTATGAGGAGCTAGCCATGAAACAACATCAGTGTTTAAAACATTGGTGGGAAGGAATTGAAGCAAACTCTGTAGATAAAGTTCAAAATGCTGTATTGTTAGAACAGTTTTTTGGGAATGTCCAGCAGAGCTGAAAACCTGGCTGGAGGACTGAGATCCCAAAACAGTGCAAGAGGCTGCAGAACTCTTGGACCACTATGCCAAGAACAGACCTGCTCTGAGAGTGAATGGAGCAGGCGTGGCAGCACAGAAAGGGAAAAGTATGCCTTCAGGGCAGCTAAAACCTTCACTGCCTCCACTGAAACCAGTTAACCCCAGGCTTCAAAGTAAGATTTTTCTGAGAAAAGAAACAAATGTTGGGTTTGCAAAGAAATTGGGCATATTGCCAGACAGTGTCCCAAACAGATGAGCAATACACAAAATGGGGCTGGGAAAGCAGTGGGTTATTTGTGTGTCCCTGGAAGCATGACTGTGAACATGAGGGAACACATGCACCCAGTCACTGTGAATGGTGTACAGACACAAGGGTTAAGAGACACGGGGCATCCCTGATGTTGGTAAAAGGGGATCTGGTAGAACCTGGTCAGCTTATACCCAATAAATTTCTAACTGTACAAGGTTTCACTGGGGAGGAAAAAACATTTCCACTAGCTAATGTTCTCCTAGACTGGGGTGAAACGGGGGAACTGTGCAACAGGTGGCTGTAGCTAAAACTTTAGCAGTTTATGTCATCCTTGGCAACAATCTGAAACAGGGGATGGTGTGTGCAGTTACCCATAGCCAAGCAGCAAGGTAAAATTGTAGTTTCCTTGATCCCATAGAAGCCACTGTGGAAACCACTTGGAGGCTGGTTCCCCAGCTTATGTCTCCTGATATGGAGACTAATGAAAGGGGGATAGAAATGTCCACAGTAGCAGTTAACCAAACAGCTATGGAGGGTTACTCCAAAAAAGGAGGGGTGACCCATTGTCAGAGGGTTAGAAATGACAGTGATCCTGAGCGCCCTGATGCTACAGCTAGGGACCCTAGTTTAGATACTGATGGGGACCTGTCCCATGCCTTAGGAATGTGTAAGAAGTTTGCAGCTGCTCAGAAAAGTGACCCTAGTCCAGAGAAACTGAGAACTTGGGCACACTCTAAAGGAGCACAGGGAGGTGACAGAAAACATTAAGTTTATTGGGACAATGGACTGCTGTACACTCAGGATGCTAAGACTGAGGGAGGGGTGATAGGCAGGCAGCTTGTCGTTCCCCAGGGAACCGCGAGCAGCTGCTCAAGATTGCACATGACACTCCCTTGTCTGGTTATCTGGGAATCATGTGCACTATGTAGCAATTGGCCCAGAATTTCTATTGGACAAACTACACCCAGCAGGTGAAGGAGTATTGCAGGTCTTGTCACCGGTGCCAAGAATTAGGGAAGGCAGGAAAGAAAACCCAAGCCACCCTAATTCCATTGCCCATAGTGGAGGAGCCATTGCAGAGGGTGGGAATGGATATTGTGGGGCTTTTAAATACCCCCAGCTCCTCTGGGAAGAGGTTCATCCTGACTGTGGTGGATTATGCCACCCAGTATGCAGAGGCAGTTGCCTTATCCTCACTGAGGACAGACAAAGTGGTAGATGCCTTATTTGGGATTTTCTCCAGTGTTGGGTTTCCACAGGAGTTTATCTCCCATCGAGGGGGTTCCTTCATGTCGCCCCTGACGAAATGTTTGTGGGAGAAGTGTGGGGTGGTGCAGAGGTGCACAACACCTTATCACCCACAAGCCAATGGGCTTGTAGAAAGATTTAACGGTACCCTGAAATCAATGCTCCAGGCATTTGCTGAACAGCATGGGAAGGACTAGAAGAAGTACCTTCCCCAGCTGTTGTTTGCATGCAGGGAGGTACCCCAAGAGTCAACAGGGTTTCCCCCTTTCGAGCTCTTATATGGACGCCATGTACATGGGCCCCTAAACTTGATCTGGGAGGACTGGGAAGGCAAGCATGCCACCCAGGGAACTACCATAGTAGGTTACATCCTTAGGTTTAGGGAAAGGCTGAAGGAGCTTATGGGGGACATCCCAGAGCAACCTAGCAGCTGTCCAACAGAAACAAAACATGTGGTACGACCGCAGAGCCAGAGCTCACTCATACATGGTGGGGCAGGAAGTCATGGTCCTTATCCCTGCCCAGAAAGACAAGCTGCAGGCTGAGTGGGCAGGACTGCACAAAGTAGTCAGAAAGGTAAATGATGTGAACTATATCATAGAATTACCTGACAGAAGACATACAGAAAGAATGTACCATGTCAACATGATGATGCTATATGCTAATAGGGCTGACATGGTGTTTGCAGTATGTAGTCCCGGGGAAGGGACGGATGAAGGAGACCCCCTTCTGGACTTGCCAAAAGAAAGCAAGTGGGAGTCCTCTGTGGTGGTAGTTGAATTGTTACCCCAGCTGGCCCTGGACAAGATCCAGGAAGTAAGGGAGATTTTAGCAGACTTTGCTCCACTGTTTAGCGCCAAGCCCGGCCTAACCCCCTTAGCAACACATGATGTGGAGACAGGGACACAGATGCCCATATGGCAGACAGTATATCAGGTGTCAGAGGCTGTCCAAAAGGACATTAGGAGGGAGGTGGAGGAAATGCTGGATTTAGGGGTACTCCAGAGATCCCACAGCCCCTGAGCCTTACCCGCAGTCCTTGTGCCCAAGCCAGAGGGATCTATTCATTTTTGTGTGGTCTGTCGTGGACTGAATGCAGTCACAAAGTGAGATGCCCATCTGATGCCCTCGACAGATGAACTCCTGGACAAGTTGGGAGGGGCGACATACCTTATGACTATTGACCTGTCAAAGGAGTATTGGCAGGTAGAGTTAACTGATAGAGCTAAGGAGAGGTCAGCCTTCATCACTCCGATAGGCTTATTTGAATTTAAAGTAATGCCTTTTGGAATGAAGAACGTTCTGGCCACTTTCCAAAGGTTGGTGAACCAGGTGTTAAATGGTGCTGAGGAGTACACTGTGTCATACTTGGATGACACTGTCATCTTTAGTATCAGCTGGGACAGGATACACAGGGCCGGGCTCACTGTCAAAGCTGAGATGTGCCAGGTGGCCATGGCTGAAGTGGCATACCTCGGGCATGTTGTAGGCTGGGGACAGCTCCCTCTCAACCAAGTGAAAATAGAGGTGATCAAGGCATGGCCAAGACCAGAAATGCAGAAGCAGGACAAGATTTTTCTAGGAAAAGTGGGGTACTATAGGAAATTTGTACATAATTACAGCACCCAGGCTGCTCCCCTATCTGACCTGGTAAAGTAAAAATTGCCTAAGAAAATTACCTGGGAACCAGCCTGTGTAAAAACCTTTATCAGATGGAAGGAGGCACTGTGCAGTGCTCCTGTGCAGACAAGTCCTGACTATAGCAGACCCTTTATTATCCAGACTGATGCCTCAGGCATGGGTATTGGGGCAGTACTGAGTCAGACATCCAACAAAGGGAAAGATCACCCTGTAGTGTACCTCAGTAAAAAGTTACTTCCCAGGGAGCAGGCTTACTCTACTGTGGAAAAAGAGTGTCTTGCCATTGTGTGGGCCCTAAAGATGTTAGAGCCATACTTATACAGGCAGCATTTTGAGGTACAAACTGACCTCAGCCCCCTGGTTTGGCTGACATGTATGGGAAAAACTAATGGTAGACTACTAAGCTACAGTCTTACCTTGCAAGGGTATGACATGATGATCTTACATACGGCTGGGGCCACCAATCAGAAGACAGATGGCTTGTCACATCTATGTGAAGAGTGAATTGACTTAGGGAGCCCCAAAATTCAGTCTAGGTGGAGACAATTGTGATGTTTGGCCAGCTGGTTATGATTGTTGTATGATATTGGTAGTATAAATAAATGGGCGGTATATGAAATTTCAGTCTATGAGATTTGGCCCTTTTAAATTAGAAGGTGTCAGCAGCTAAAATCACAGGCTGTATTACACTGACCAGGAGATCTCTGTAATGTAATTAACTTCCTTGAGAAATTGCATTTTACGGCCTTTTTATGACCTCACGCTTTTGAATTTGGAAACTAAATATACATTTTATTACATCAGGAAAGTATGTCATTTAGCTGATTCCTGATGGCTACTTCACACCTGGGTGACAGACTGCATGCTTGTAAACCTCAAAGGAACTGGTTGATCAAAGACTCATAATATGGAAAATGGGTTTTTGCTGATATTCACATTATTTAAAATACCTCCTGGTAGGAAAATCATGCTTGTAATTTTATATTCTTAAAGGAGGAGCTACTGTATATGACTCACAGAAGGGGTGTGGAGACAGAGAGTTAAACTGATACTTGTGTCTGAAATGTATGCCATATCTTTGGGGGATCTTAAGAAACAAGGTCTATAATTTAACAGCACTTACAGAGGTAATACATTAGATAGAAAACATCTAACTGTATTGTGGTAGGAGTTTGTTCTACAGTTTTCCTTTTTTTCTTTTATGTTATTCTGATGCTCTTTGATATTTTTTCTGTATTTTACCATACTGTTTTTATCTATTTTTAGTAAACATATTCTTTAAGATACTGCCTGGGTCTCCTGATTTTCTTTCTGCATGTGGAGTACCTATATTATTAAGTCTGATGACTGTTCAAGGGCTTGATGGTGTTACTAAGCTTGGTAAAAGGTAAGAATATACCTAAGGTCTCATCTAATTTTAAGGGTTCATTTTGGATACCTGGTTAGGTGCCCTTAGGCAAAAGATATATCGCATCCACCCGAAGAGAATATAATCTGAGCCTATACATTTGGGTACGCTAGCATAAGCTTCACAGTTTGAATCCTCCCAGAACTTGAGACTAAATGTGATTCAGACGCAAAAGCAGACAGGAGGGTTACCTTGTCTGTTACCTGTTCACACTATTGCACTCTGAGGTTGGCACTGTGGGAGCAGAGGGCCTGACCTGTGGAGTGCGTTTGTGATAACCACCACCCCACCCCCACAGAAACATAAGACTGACACTAGAGGTTCCCAGTCCCCCAGTGTCATGATCCAGAATCCTCTTATTTTTTAACCCTGTAAAAAGAAAACTCTCCATCAATGTCTTTTGTGGCTGTTTCTGTCTTCCCACCCGACCCCCAAACTCAGCACCTACCCTCCTTAGCCCTTACTTGACCATAGGGGTCCAACGCTAGAATCATCTCTGTACCACAGACACATCTTCACTCTTCATAGCCAGACTGCAAACTGAAAAAAACAGGTATGTGGGTTAATGTATTTCAATGGGGTTTTGAACTTAGGGGCATAACTTAGCTATTTTTGCATATTTTTGGTCCAAATTTCAACATACCTTTTTTGGGACCCACCTCAAGAACAACTGCACTAACATTAGGCAAATCTGTCCCAAAATGTGATTTCATGGTCCCTGCCCAAAATCATCATTTGGGCAGAAATTGAACATTTTCTCTGCCCTTATCCTAAGAAGGCTATTTTTAAAACTTGGTGTAAAAAGTAATAACAACAAGGTTATGAGCCTACATTGAAGTTTGTGAACTCAGGCTCATAACTCTGGTATTTTTCAATATTTTGGCCCTAAATTTACAACATAGTCATATCTTCATAACACCTCATGAATGTGATAGCTGTCATTTTCCATATTCCAGCCATTTCTTTTCTTACATCCTGAAAGGTGATTTTGTGGTCGCTGTGCGAAATCACCTTTCAGGCAGGAGTTGAAAAATGTCTTTGTCCTTATTCATGGGGTGGAGTCATAAGAAGGCTATTTTTCTAAATTTGGTGTAAAAATATTTTAAAAAAGTTATGAGGCTACATTGAATTTTGCAAATGCAGGCTTACCTGTAGAAGTTTGGTAATATTCAATATTTTACCCCAAATTTTCAGCATAGCCATTTCTTTACAACACCCCATGAATGTGATAGCTGTCATTTTTCAACTCTTGCTTAAAATGTGTTTTGCATCCCAAAAGTTGATGATTTATTTATTTATTCTTTGGTAACTGGGTATGTGCACTGGTCCTGGGGACCGTATTCAGTCACGACCTGGGCCAACTAGTGGCAAAAAGTACATAGGCAAAAATAGGTAAATAGTTAACAATACTAAAACAGTACATGTAATTATTACAATACAATAGAACTAAACTGGTAGCATACCCAGAAATACAATATAGTACAGGAAGAGTAAACTTAAGTCACTATAAGGTACAGACACGTAGCAAATTGTAGTACACAAGTAAATAGATAGTCTGAATTCCTATGAGTGTGAGCAGACAGTAATAAACTAGGGTGTGGGTAACAGGTGGAGAAAGCTGGGAAGGGATAAGATAAAGAGGTAGATAATGTGGTGTGACAAAGGGAGGTGGGGAGGTAGGGAGAGTGAGGATGCCAAGAGGCACAATTCAGGCAGGATGAGTGCTAACAGGAGGGGAAGTGACAGTTGTATTTGTTTAGAAGCCAGGATTTGAGGCTGCTTTTGAAAATTTGGTGAGTGTCTGATAGTTTTACAGGGTTGGCAGACCATTCCACAAAGTGGGGGCCACACTAGGTAGCACTCTCACTCCCATACCGGTGAGGGTTTTGGGTTCCTGGAGGGAGGGCAAGGAAGAGGAGCATAGGTTCCTGGTGACTGTTCTGAAATTGAAAAGGGTGGTGAGAGGAGAGCTGTTGCCAATTCTGGTGGTGGAATCTACAAGGCAAGCAAGGGTATAGTCAAATCGCCCCTGCAAGGGGAGCCAGCATAGTGAGTGGTATAGGTCACAGTGGTGAGTGCTGAAAGGATTGGACAGAACAAAATGACAGGCATTATTGTAGGCAACCATGAGCCTAGCCTGAAGGGTGGTCAAGATACTGAAGTATATGGGACAGCAATAATCAAAGATAGGGAGTAGGTTTCCAGTGACTATGCTGAACGTCACATCGCAAGTAGGTAAGCTTTTAGGCAGTAGGTGGCACCCAGTTTCTGATTTACTCTCCTGACAATGCTGTTTATGTGATCAATGTAAGTGAGCAAGGGGTCAAGTAGTACTCCCAGGTACTTAAAAGAAGAGACATTCCCGAAGGGAGGACCATCAGTGGGGTGGATGCAGTGGACATCATTAGCATGCAGAGTTTGGGCAAGTTAGGGTTTAGAGCTGAACAGTATGGTATTTGTTTTCTTTTTGCATTGACAAACAGGAAGTTAGAAGAGAACCATGTTGAGGCTGTGCAGTAGTTTTTGGACAAGACAGAGGATATACGGGAGAGGGACTGGTCACTGTGGAAGATGACAAGGTCATTGGCGTAGAGCAGTGAGCTACTGGTGAGGCTGTCAGTGGGAAGTGAGTTAACAAATATGGAGAACAATAATGGGCCCATGATGGATCTCTGGGGGACGCCCATGGAAACAGGTAAGAGAGGGAAGGAGGTGGCAGTGGTGCCAATACACACTGACTGGAAGTGCTCTGAGAGGTAGCTCCACCACCAGGCTGTGGATTCAGTAGAGCAGACAAGGGCTGGTAGTTTGGAGAGGAGGAGGAGGGAGTGATTGACCATATCAAAAGCTTTCTATAAATCTACAAAGACAGCACCAGTGGCACGTCCTCGATTCATGTTTGTGAGTATGTGGTCTGTGAGTAGGGCAAGGGCAGTTGCAGAGCTGTGATGTTTACAGAAACCATGCTCCTAGCTGCATAGTAGATTGTGGTTGGTTAGGTAGTCAGTTTAATTTATTTTTTATTTATGAAGTATTTCAGAAAGTACCTTTGAGTCAAAGACTCTTTTTCAAAGGTTCCATGTCAGTACAGGTAGATACTATAGGAGAAAGAGTACAGATCAACATCAAAAGCAGAGACAAGAAAGAACTATCACTATACATACATTAGAACATCTGACATTTAAATCCTGGTCTTAAATGTACTAGTCACAGATTCAGTACATTTGCAGAAGCAGTAATACAAATAGTCAAGTAGTATACAGTAGTACATTAAACTGGCATATATATAGAGCCCTGAGATCCTATGTGCTAGCCACTAAGTCTAGGGAGCATTTGAAAACTTCAGTGCGGGGCTATCAGTGAGGTATCCTGGAATTTGTGTGACAGCCTAAGCCCAGTCAGTGACGGATGGGAGTATGGCCAGTTTGGTGGCAGTCACAGAAATTATTAGATTGTAGGTGGTGTCTAAGATGGGTTTTGTAGGGGCCAAGTCTATTCAGGCTAATGAGGGCATTAGGCAGGATGTTGGCCCAGGATGGGGTTCAGTAACTGAAGGACCTTTGGAATTGAGAGGTGTGGCATTGGGGAACTATGAGGAGTTGTTTGCTAGTACTATGGGTGTTCTGCTGGGGAGTGGCCCATTGTATTATGGGGGAGAGTCCACTAGGTGTGAGACCAAGGGAAATCTTTTTGGCCATGAGGCAGGTGTGAAACCTGATTCTGTTATCAAGGTTAAGCCAGTTTGTAGCATTGTACAGGGAACATGTGTAGGTTAGACGATCACAACCCAGGGCAAGGCAGCAGGCTTTGTTGAGGGAAATCTGAAGTCTGGATAAGGCTGTGGGGCTGTCAGCACTGTAGATAAGAATACCATAGTCAAGATGGGAGAGGACCGAGGAGGAGATCACTAGGCGAATGGCATCCGGAGTGAGGCAGTGTTTAAACTGATAGAGGATGCTGAACCGGATGTTGAGGGCCGTGGACAGTAGGTGAATGTGGGGGTTGAAACTGAGGGCAGGGTCAAGAGTAATGCCCAGGTATTTAAAGGAATCCACTTTTTCAAGTGGGGTTTAGCTGGATGTTAGTAGAGGTGGACATTGGCCCTTCTTTGAAATTTGAGGGTGTGAGAAGTACATAACTTTAGTCTTTTTGTAGTTTAGAATGAGGCGCTGTGAGGTGAACCACTTTTCAGTTTCACTGAAAGAGGATTGGAGGGAGAGGTAGAGTTGAGGGGGGTCTTGGTTGGAGGAGTACAGGACAGCATCATCCGCATAGAGTAGGATCTTACCTGAATAGGACTGGGGGAGGGACTTGAGAAAGAGGCTGAATAATAAAGGTCTGAGGACAGACCCCTGTGGGACACCATAGTGGACAGGCAGTTTGTCAGATAAGGTGGTTTCAATTTTTATTTGCTGTGAGCGGTCAGCCAGATAGTCAGTGAACCAGCTGAGAGCGTCTAGAGAGAGACCGAGTTTGGAAAGGGTAGTTCGTAGGAGGGAATGGTTGACAGTGTCAAACGCCTTTGTGAGGTCTAGGAAGACTGCACCAGCGAGTTGACCTCTGTCGATGGCCATGTAGAGGTGGGTGGTGAACTCTAGAAGGGCGGTGGTCATGCTGTGTCCCTTGTGGAAACGATGTTGTTGGTGGCAAAGTAATTTGTGTTTGTTCAGGTGGTCGTTGAGCTGATCAGAGACAATACGCTCTAGGGCCTTCGATAGGGGTGGGAGGATAGACATTGGGCGATAATTGTTGTTGGAAGTACGGTTACCATTTTTAAATACGGGTGTGATGGAGGCCATTTTCCAGCACAAGGGGAATTTTCTGAGACATAGGGATTGGTTAATAATATGCTTAAAGGGGGTGAACACCTCATTTAGAGTGAAACGAAGAAGTCTCAGGTCTAAGGAGTCACTACTGTAACTGGAGTGGCTAATGGCCTTTCTGAGATAGGATTCTGCCAACTTAGGGGAGATGCAACATAGGTGAAAAGGAGGGTGAGTGGGGGGAGTAGGAGGTGGGGGTGGTGCAGGGGTTGGGCTGAAGAAGTGGTGGGAGAGGACATGGCTGAGGTCAGTGAAGGCATGGTTAAATGCAGAGGCAATCTGGGTGGGATCAGAAGTGAGTCCCTTCTCTACCAATATTTGGGTGGGGGCACAGTTGTTGGTTTTTCTGCAGATGTCCTTTATATTGTCCCAAAATTTGAGACCCTCACCCCAGGTAGTGGTAAGGGCAGATTTGTAGAACTCAGCTTTGGGATTTACGTATTGCCCATGTACATTGGTTAAAGGCTGCATGGTTCTTTTGTCTGTCACTAGGTTGGCCAGTCTCATTGGCGAGCTGCCATAGGGAATCTCTGGACTGCATCAGGGCTGATATGCGATCCATTATCCATGGTGCTGGGTTGCCTTTGACCATTTTTTTAGTCAGGGGGCGAACATATCACAGGCAATGTTGTAGGTGTGTATGAAAAGGTCAAGGGCTCTATCTGGGTCAAGGGTGTTAGTTATAAATGACCAGTCCATTGCATTAAGATGGGCTTTCAAGAAGATGCATTTTCCTGGTCCAAGTTTGCGCCTGTGTATTAGTTTTGGCAGAGATTTGGATGTCTTACAAGTCCATGAGCAGAGAACCGGGGAATGGTCACTGATTGCATCGGGGAGAACAGTAGTGTTGGAGATTTTGTGAGGGCGGTTTGTGAAAATTAGATCAAGCAGAGAGGATGATCCAGTACATTGGTGTAGTCTGGTGGGAGAGTGAACTATTTGGGTGAGGTCATGGGTAGAGGTTGCAACGATGTAAGGGGCAGCTGCTTTGGAAAGCCAGTTGACATTGCAATCCCCCATTATGATTTTTTCATTTTGAGAGGGCAGGGTGTCAAGATAGGACAGAAGGGAATGGAAGGCTGCTTTTTGATCTCTAGGGGGAAATTATATTGCGGTGATGAGCAAGGGGGGTTGGGAGCGCACTATGGTTAGTTCGAGAGTAAGAGCCTGTGGTCCGGGAGGGAGTTGGGGAGGGGGGAGGATGTGAACCTTTAGCGTGTCCTTGGTGTATAACACACAGCCCCCACCTCTCTTACCCTGTCTGTCAGCCCGGAAGACATTATACCCTGGGAGTGAGACAGAGGAGTCTGGAATATGGGAGGAGAGACAAGTTTCACCTATTGCTATGATGTCTGGTTGATGCTGCAGGACCCATCCCTGGAAGGAGTCCCATTTTTTCAGTAGGCTGCATATGTTTAGGGAGGCTATACATAGTCCACCTGCAGGTGTTCGATGTGGTGTGGGGGTGGTGATGGGTCCTGGGTTTGGGTGAATATTACCAGTCATTAGGAGTAGGAGGAGGAGAGACCTGATGATGGGATTCCAGGTCAGCTTTTTGTTGCAATACAGCTTAAGAGCTATGGACCCTTTGGTGGCCATGTGTGTAGATATGGGGAGGATAAGGATGTAGGGGGATGCATGGATAGGACTTTGAAGAGAGTTGGGGGGTGTCAGAACAAGTGGAGGAGATAGGGGTGTCAGGGTGGAGCTGGTATTCAGGCACCCTGTGATTGTGGTGGCCAGGTAGTGTGGGAGGAGGTATCCAGCATAGTAGATCACTAGATAAGTTTTAGGGCAGACGTTCTCAATAGGTGCGATTGGATAATTACCATGTTGTGTCAGATATTCAGGCAGCAAGTCAACTGTAGCATTTTTAAGGAGATTAATGGGAAAGATTGAAGGGGGAGAAATCAGCACTGGGAAGAGCAGGGTGAGAACAGGGAAGACTGAGTGAAACATTCTTAACCTCGGGTTGGGAGGAGGATCAGAGTGCATCCAGTAAGGGGAGGTGTGCAGCCTAGAAGTCTGCTCCTACTGACGAGCGCATATAAGCTGCAGATAGGGAAGTGGGCTGATTGGTTCAGAGCCACACATTCCCCTCTATATAAGGGACAGCCAATCAAGGGACCAAGGGGGTGGTGGGGAGCCGACATTCAGCGTCGGCAGGGACAATGTCTGGAGAGCTGCTTCAGTGGTTGAGCTCCTGTGCTTGACGTGGCATGGCAGTACCTGATTCCTTTCATGGTGGCTTTGGGGAAGGGGAGGTAGACCACTCCACTGGCCCTCATGACCCATGCAGCTCCAGACCTCTTGTGTGGAAGAAGAGAGAGTCAGGTAAGAATTTATAGTTATTTTCAGGTGGTGGGGTGCTGTCTCTTAGGCCAGGTTGGTGCTGCGTAGCTGGGATTTTCTGAGGTGCATGTTTGCTAAGAAGGATCAAGTAAGCTTCTACCTTTCAGGGCACTGTGCAATAACAGTTTAAGTCTAAATTGTCTGGGCTAATCCCTCAAGTAGTGATTTAACTGTTCAGGCCGGTCTGCTGAAATTTAAATTAACTTTTAGACATGCTTGTGATGAAGTTCAGTCCCCAGTAGTTAAAACTAATGAAACCCTCTCCTTGGTTACACAAATTAACTTTTGGAGGTGCTACTGATATACTTCAGTCCCCTGCCATTCAAAACTGATGAAACCCTCACCTCGGTAAAGAGATTGTGGTTCTCAGGTTGAGATTTGTACAGAAAATATATATAGATACAGTTTAGCTTTAAGGTATGCGAGCAATGCAGTTCAGCCCCCAGAAGTACAGATTAAAGAACCCTCCCATTGGTTTCAGAGACTGGGGGTACCAGGTAGAAAAATTGGTAGGGAAAAAAACAATTGGCACATGTCTACTGACAGAAATTGATACTTAAGGTTACTTTAAGTTACAAGTTAAAGTTTATGTGGTGCCTAGCTCCAGGTCGGGTTGAAATTCAAAAAAGGCGCCAAAAATAACTTGTGAAGAGCTGCTCCAATGGTTGAGCTCCTGTGCTTGGCATGGCGTGGCAGTATCTGATTCTTTTCATCATGGCTTCGGGGCGACTGCTCCACTGGCCCTCATGACCCTTGCAGCTCCGGACTGCTTCTGATTCCTTTCGTGGTGGCTTCGGGGGGGAGGGCCACCACTCCCCTGGCCCTCATGGCCCTTGCAGCTCCAGACTGCTTCTGATTCCTTTGTGGTGGCTTCGGGGGGGGGCACTGCTCCACTGGTCCTCACGACCCTTGCAGCTCTGGACTGCTTCTGATTCCTTTTGTGGTGGCTTCAGGGGTGGCTTCAGTTAATTGGCCAGGTATGACTCTTTCAAGGAGTTAGCTTAGGTGGGGAAGGATAGATATGAGCTGATAATTTTCAGAGGAGTGGGTGTCCCTGGACTTAAAGATGGGGACTACTTTGATGGATTTCCAGGAGGTAGGCATAGTGGAGGTAGCTAGAGCAAGGTTGTAGATGAAGGTGAGTGGTTTGGAGATCATTGGGGCAGCAAGTTTCAAGAAAACTGGGGAGAGGCCGTCTGTGTAAAATCACTTTTTGGCCAAGATTCGAACATTTTATCCGCCCTTCTTCATGAGGCAGGGTCATAGCAAGGCTGTGTTGAAAATTTGATGTACAAGTATAACAAAACAACAAATTTATGAGCCTACCTTACATTTTGCTACTGCAGGCTCATAACTTTGGTAATTTGCAATATTTTAACCCCAAATTCCTCAGCTGCAGCCCTATCAGCTGTGGCCAGATTTTATTATATCTGAAGTAGTTTTTCTTTTCCCTTTTGCCACATAGAAGATATTCTCCTAAAAAGTACTAGATGTGATGCATTGAACAGCACTCTAGGCAAGCAATAAGACACAAGCGAAGAAGGCATTGGTCTGTATCCACACACCGTGGGACATAGTGAGGTTTGAAACTGTTGGCAGAAAGTCTTACAGCCCATGGAAGTGTGGATATGGCCCAACACCACACACCCTTGAGTGTCTTACTGCACTTAGAAAATGGGGCAAAAAGCAGATTAATTAATTAATTTTAAATATTAAATTATTGCTCCAATATTTCTATAAGATGGATGTAACACTCCCATACATATTTCAGATGCATGCTGCATTCAACCAAATGTGGCGGGATGCTTGTGGCACATTTAAAAACATCCCAGTACATTTGTGACACTTACCACTTTTTCTGTCATAACAAATTAAATACAAAAATAAAGACACATTTGTCTATTTATTTTATGTATGTATTTAGCTTTTGTTTACTTGGTAAGAGCATTAGACAGAACCTGCCTATTTTCAGGCATGACCTGCGAAAGTACCTTACAGATAACAACAGTACTACTATGCTCAGAATACAGTGATTGAAGTCAGTAGAGAAAAGTTGCACAATTGCAACCATCAGGTGGGTACAATGCAGTGTCATTAGCTAAAAGGAAATTAAGTACAGGTAGGGGCAAATAGACCAAGACTAACTGGCAGTGACAGTGAAAACACTATCAAAAAAAGGTCCCTGAGAAAACAGGAGAAATGAACCAGTCTTTTTAGAAGCATGCATCATTTTCAGGATGCAAGTCAAAGTGATCGCGCCCAGAAGTTAGATCACCTTGTAGGTGGTCATTGTCTGAGCAGATATCATGTGGCCACATTCATAAAATGGACTTTGCTATCTGACAGTCTCAACCATTAGCTTTACTTCTCGCATCATCGAAATAGTTCTTCTGCTGTGGCTGGCGGTGGCAAGCACAAGCGACATGATGGCTGTGAGCATGCACACACTTGCACAGGTGTGCGCTGCACTGTTTCCATCTGCTTACTCACGCTTGCTGTCTCTCTTGTTCTCCTTTGTGTCTCTCTTAACTGATTTACTCAGCTACATGACTGTGGTATTTACTATTTAGCAGAGTATTTCATTCAGTGACATGGCTGCTACTAACACTAAGAGTGGAGTGAGACTCAAAAGCAGGAAAGAAGTTACAGCTATTTTAAAGATGAAAACTGTAAGCTGTATATTGACATGCATGGTACTGGGACAGGGTGTTACTGGATGTTGCTTTTTAGGTGGTCTCGGCTGCCCCATGAATGTATAGTATAAGAAAGCTCTTAGCAAATCAAATCCAGGGTTTTCTATACCCATTTTAGAATTACAGTAGAACTTGACATTATTAGTTCTGTTACCCTTCATATGTCATCAGCATTTTAACCTCAGTGATGATGACCCCACAAATGAACATGAGGAGGAGTACACGTCCTGCCAGATGTGTCACTTATTATGTCACAATGTGTAAATTCACAATGCTGATGTGGCATGACGTGAAATAGAATTATTTATGCCTCCTTCCAGGTACAAGCTGTTCAACTATAAGGTAGAAAATATTCTAAGTAATAAACATAATTTTAAAATTGTCTTCCGATATAATATAAAACTACTGGCTGTTAAAGGTATGTTAATATTTTCTGTCTGCTGCGCTTTGCTGCTACTAGCTCTTTCAGAAATAATGTACTGTATATCATTAGTCAGATGGTAGTTAGTGGAACCAGGGATTAGAACCACTAAGATGCTGCAATGTGAAACTTGCAGAAATTTGGGAATTGCATAGTTCCAGCTACGATAAAGCAGTAATAGTATGTATAAACCAGGTGGAAGACACAAGGCAACAAATACATGTCAGGAGAGTTTATTGGAGTAGAAATGCTCACTGACAACTAGAAACATAGAAACATAGATTTTGACGGCAGTTAAGGACTGCTTGGCTCACCCAGTCTGCCCATTTCCCTACCTAATGGATAAGCTGCAGATCCTAGTTAACCAGCAGCCTACTTCTTCCTACCCCCACCCCCTAGAATTGCCTTTATGACTGTCCCATACATGCTTGAATTCCACCACTGTTTTTGACTCCACAACCTCCTCCGGAAGGCCATTCCATGCATCCACAACCCTCTCTGTGAAAAAATACTTCCTTAAATTACCTATGAGCTGCCCCCCTTCTGTCTTCAAATTGTGCCCCCTTGTTCTTGCACACCTCTTTTTTTGAAAGATGCTACCCTTTTGAACTTTGTTGATTCCCTTGAGGTACTTGAAAGTTTCTATCATGTCCCCTCTCCTCCTTTCCTCGAGGCTATACATATTTAGCTCCTTAAGTCTCTCTTCATATGTCTTCTGGTGCAGACCCTGCACCATTTTAGTTGCCTCCTCTGGACAGCTTCCATCCTGTCTATGTCTTTGCAGAGATTGGGTCTCCAGAACTGCACACAGTACTCCAGATGGGGTCTCACCAACTGTCTGTACAGAGGATAATAACTTCCTGTTTTCTACTGGTGATGCCTCTCCCTATGCATCCCAGTATCCCCCCAGCCCTCCTTGCTGCCCTCTCACATTGCTTGCCCACCTTTAGGTCATCTGATATGACTACCCCCAGGTCCCTTTCTATTTTTGTTGTTGTTAGTATCTCACCCCCCATTGTGTACTCTTCCCCACCATTTAAAACTAAGTTTCCAATTCTCAGTTAATCACCATACCGTCCCCCAACATGTCTTCTGTTTCTGAGTAAGTGTATTTCAAAATATTTCACACTGTGAGAATTCCCTTTGAATCCTAAATACTCTTTCAACTATTTTTTTTTATTTACCATACCACAGGACAACAGTTCTGTTCATTTACAGTATTTTATTTGATTTACTGTATTCATTTGTGTTACTGTATAAGGAGGCGGGCTGGGTAATTTGTCTTGTTTTCTGTCACTCCTGTTACAGAAACATTTCCCTGATAACCGGTGATTTCCTGTGTTCATTAACTCCTGATAAGAAATAAATCAATTTGTCACTATGTATTATATTTAAAAGAGTATCATTCATATAAAAACAGTGCTACGCTTACAGTCAAAATATTATGTTCATTATGTCTTTACCTTATCTCACCACTACACAAATGCTTCAATTAACTGGGCAAAAATTAGTGATCACAGGAAGCATGGTGTTCTATCACTCTTTTTAATTTATATTCATGGGAATATATTGCATTAACATTTTAATTGCTGTGGGACTGGTATATATCAATAAGTCTTTATTAATGCTTTAGGCTAAAAGCCATTGAGGAGATTAAATTGTATACATAAGTACAAAATTACACTTTAGACAAGAACATTAAAAAGAAACCTTTTAAAGAAATATCCATACACTGGATACAGATAAAGCACAAATTGTTTTAGTGTAATTGTTAACTTTTTTCATCAGGTCTACAGAACACTACCATGGTAAACAAAAGTAGGCTAAGTGAAAATAAAATGAAATACATTTATCATTAATACAGTATTACAGTATCACAGTTGGCATTTTAGCTAGATCCAGCCCTATTTCATATGTAAATATTCACAAGCAGGGACACACAATATTAGCCGTATTTTATTTTTATGAGCCATAACCACTGCCTCAATGAAAATGCTGCAAAGAAACCCACAGCAAACTGTACAAGCAGGGCTTCGAAACTCAAAAGACAAACTATTAAAAGCTGGATCATCAGCGCAGAGGCAGGCTAACTGTTCACATCACTGGTGACCAGGGTTCAGGAACAAGCATGAGCTTTGAGGGTAGGGTGGGGTCAGAAGGAGGGGATGCTTGCCTTTTACGAAGATGAAGGATTTGTAAGTTCCATTACCATACTTAGGTGACCACCAGTGGCATCTCAGCTGAAATCATACGTGGAAGGGGGGCATCTTCTAGGCTCTGCAACAGCAGCAGGCATCTGCATGCATGTATGCTTGGAGCCCCTCACCTGTAAACAACAGAAATGATGGGGACTGATGCATGAAAAAACAGACACAGGGACTGCACAATGGAAATGCCTGTACTGCCCATCCCAGACATTGCTGAATACTCGACCCCAGCCTCTCCTAAATGTTTATTATGAAAACATCCCGAGTGAACGACAGCACGCAGCCTGGGTGTTAGGTTCCCACTGTGGTGCAAGTCTCAGAGCAACCTGTCCAAGGACCAGTTCTGAAAGGATCAACAGGTATGTAGGTTTGTGGGAAAAAGTTTGTAGTGTGATGTTCATAAGAACTAATGTCTATAAAGAATACATATTTTGAAAGCTGAACCATTAAACAGTCATCAGTTTAACCATGCTTTTTATAGACTGGGAAGTATAACAATTTTTTTCTTCACAAATAGTGGATTAACAGAAACATACATAGGCCAGGATATTTGTGGGTTCTGGTGTGGCCCCACTAAATGTTTGATCCAGGAACACATTATTGCCTGGAACAAACCAGAGGTATATCAAACATGCTTGGACACTTTTCAGGTGCTAAAGGCATGTTTCAATATATCACAGAAACATAGTTACGTAGACACATAGAATTTGACAGCAGATAAAGACTGCTTGGCCCATCCAGTCTGCCCATTTTTCCCTACCTACTGTATATAATATAGATCCTACCTGATCTCTGGCTTAGCCCTCCCTTCCCAAATGACTAAGATTCCCTTATGCCTATCCCATGCATTCTTAAATCCTGCCACAACATTCACCCCCACCACCTCTGTTAGAAGGCTTTTCCAGACATCCACCACTCTCTGTGAAGAAGTACTTCCTTACATTTCCCCTGAGTCTACTCCCTTCTAGCTTCATAGCTTGTCCCTTTGTTCTTGAGCATCTTTTTTCAGAAAAATGTTTCCCTTTTGTACCTTATTTATACCTGTGAGGTATTTGAAAGTCTCTATCATCCTCCAGGGTGTACATATTGAGGTCCTTTAGTCTCTCATCATATGGTCTCTGGTGCAGACCCTGCACCATTTTTGTTGCCCTCTTCTGGACTGCTGCTGCTCTGTCTATGTCCTTACAGAGATGTAGTCTCCAGAATTGGATACAGTACTGCAAGTGAGGTCTAACCAATGATTTATACAGTGCTATCACCACCTCCCTCTTTCTGATGGTGATAACCTTCCCTATGCATCCTAGCATCCCACTGGCTCTCCCCACAGCCTTGTCATACTGTTTGGCCACCTTTAGATCATCAGATATGATTACCCCCAGTCTCTTTCCTGTTTGGTGGTCATAAGTACCAGTCCCTCCATCTTGTACTCTGCCCCTAGGTTTCTTTGCCCTAAGTGCATGATTTTGCACTTTTTTGCACTGAAACTTGGTTGCCACATTCTTGACCACTCCTCAAACCTTCTAGATCCCTATTCATTTTTCCACACCCCCCTTGGAGTGTCTACCCTATTGCAGATTTTAGTGTCAGCTGCAAAAAGTCACACTTTCCCTTCTAGTCCATCTGCAATGTCATTAATAAATATATTACAGCGGACTGGTCCCAGTACCGATCCTTGTGGTACCCCACTGGTCACCCTCCCTTCCTTAGAATGAACTCTGTTTACTACCACCCTCTGATGCCTATCCTCCAACCAGTAGCTTACCCAGTTTACCACTTCTGGCCCCACTCCCAAGCTGCCCAGCTTGTTTACTAGTCTCCTGTCTGGAACAGTGTTGAAGGTCTTACTGAGATCTAGGAAGTCCACATCCACTACTCCATCTGATCTACTTCCCTGATCAACCAGTCAAAGAAATCTATCAGATTTGTTTGACATAACTTCCCTCTGGCGAATCCATGCTGCTTTAGATCCTATAAGTTCCTGGTATCAAAATATTCCACAGTCCTTCCTTCAGCAGTGATTCCATTAATTTCCCCATCACTGAGATCACGCTGACTGGTTTGTAATATACAGCTTCCTCCCTGATACCACTTTTGTGAAGTAGGATTACATCTGCTCTCCTCCAGTCCTCTGGGACCACTCATCTCCAGTAAGTGACTGAATAGGACTATCTAAGGTGCAGCCTCTGGCAGTCTAATATCAACTAGTACTATCCAGTTTGCGATCACAAACCCAATCCCCTACTGAGGTATTTGTCCAATAGGATAGGAATTACGATCATAATTTAGCTGTTAGATCCCACTAATGGTGATTGCTCTACTTGAGCTAGCTGCTATATTCCTACCTTAAGATGCAAATGACCCTGTAGTACTAGCAAGGCACTATGGGGTCATTTATATCTCATTAGGGCCTCATTACAAGCCAGACGCAAACAGAGTTTGCAACCCCCTTCCTCCCAGCACCTGTCAGGACTGCCTGTACTGGTGGTCTAGTGTTATCCTCAGCCACTGAAGGCTACTGCCAGTAGGCAAACATCATTCCCTAGTGTCCCACTATCCTCCCACTCCCCCTGCCAGTATGTATAAATTATTGGCTGGTGTCTAGTGGTTTCCCTCTGCCCCCGAACACACCATTTATTTTAATCATAGAAAAGTTTATTATTTTTTCAGATTACAAGTTTATGCAGGATAAGCACAAAAGTTAGACAGGAGTACAACAAATCCTCTTACATTGCAAGGTAAACAGTCATGATGCAGTCTGGTAACCACCAAAAACAAAATAGAAGAAATATAGCAAGGATAAAAGGTATGCATCTAGCAATTAACAGAAACAACCTGTCACTAAAGGGTATGATAGTGGTGTGCACTTCCCAGAAGACAGAGGAGATGGTCAGGTCCAGGTAACAGCAGGACTAATCGCAGAGTGCAACCTGTTGCTGCTACACAGTCCTAATTGAAGTGAACTCTGCAGCAAAGAAGCAGTCCAGTAAAGGTGAGTAGGTCAGGCCCTATCTTGAGGGGAGAGGGGAAACAGTGAACCTGAGCACATCTTCTAGAATGTATGAATTACTCCTTGGTGTATAGAGGTCCTCCCCACCCCGAATACCCCATTGACGTTATTATAATCTTTCTCTGGTGTCCAGTGATCTCCCCCTTCCCCCTGAACATCCCAGGGTCTATCTGATATGTTTTCCCTGGTGTCCAGTGGTCCACTGCCCCTGGGTCTGAATCCCCCACCTGCTCTGGCACACCACCCAGAGGTCAGACCCCCCCCAACCAAACAGTACTATCCTCATCACACCCCTTTGGTGACTGGCACAGACCATCTGCTCACCTCAATGGCTGGCTACCAACTGTTATTACAAGCACACCTTCTATAATCAGCTGGTACAGTAGGCACGCAATCATGAACTGTCAGTTGGGGGGGTTCTGACCTCCAGAGGGGATGTACAAGGAACAAGGTAAGTGAGGGATTCAAACCAGGTGCAGAGGAACCACTGGACATCAGGGAAAGATTAAAATAAAATCAGCAGGAAGTTCATGGGCAGAGAGGAACACCAGATATCATGGAATAATTTATACATACTAGCAGGGGTGTTCGGTTTGGCATGGAGGTGGTTATGGGGCAGATGGTAAGACTGGTTTGGGGAAGTGGTATATAGTATGGCACTGATGGCTACTTACCACCTCTCCAAGCCTGTCTATATGCCAGTGCTCCTACAGTATATGCAAAGTGCTATCATCTGCTTTGCAGAGGCACCCTGGCATATTTTTGGGCTGGTCACAAACTGGTTAGTGATTTGCTAACCATACCATCCAATATGGCATTTTGCAGTCCTTCCTTGCTTTGGCCCCTAAAATGGTGTTAATAACTCACTAACCCATTTTGCGTGCACAAATGGGGTTTGAATTCCTGTATCACTCAAAAAATTGGGGAGTGACCTACTAAAAACATACAGCCCATGACTGCTGAACTAATACTGGACATGGAGTGGTATGATGGCCTTGTCAAAACTCTATTACTGCACCACAAACTTACCCATGAGGCTGGCAGAAAAATGGTGGACAAAAATAGATCAGATGTTTGCCTCATTTTTATGGGTAGCACAACCACTTAGATTTGGGAAACAAAGACTCAAGGCCCCGAAGCAATTGGGGGGGATGAAATGTCCCATGCCCTTGGGCCTATCACCTGATCCAGGGTATAAAGAACAGGTTGGCTTTGCTGCAACCAGAGGAGAGCACACCCCTGTGGATCAAAATAGAACAAGCCCTACAGGGTATCAATCATCCATGGGGTGCTGTGGATGAAGGACAACAGGGCTGTGCAGTATTCTCAGTCCACAGACTTTACAAGATATGTTCTAAAAATACTGTAGGCCATATTGTACTGGAAGACTTTCTCATTGGGCTGTCAGAATCCCTGTGGCACAACCCTAAGTTCAGGATAGCAAGCAAGTTGGTACATTGGCCAATGTGAACCAAGGAGTGGATTCTAAGACAAAGAGACATTGTCTATCCTGTCACAATGACCATGAAATCCTTTCAGCAGCTGAAGGGGGGCTATCACCTCCCCAATGTAGTTCACTGGCAATTTCTCCAGTTCTGACATGTTCTTGGACCTGGATAGGCCTGGGGCTCAAATATAAGCCAATCGACATGGGAGCAATACTGGAGCAATGGGCTCTGTCAAAAGGTAAAAAGGGTAAAGAGATATACAGTTACATCCAACAATCCTATCTACCCAATTTGGAGCCTCACAGGATTAAATGGGAAGCAGACTTACAAACCAAATCCAGCCAGAAACATGGCATAGTTGCTGGACATTAGCCGATATAGAAACACCAGACCCCAAGACTCAGCTCATACAAATAAAGGTCCTTAGCCGGTAGCATCGGACCCCAGCAAATTTAACCAAGATGAGAATTGCCATTAAGAATGAATGCTGGAGATGCCACTCTCATTGAGGACATATAGGCTGTCTACTCTGGTTGTGTCCAATGGTGAGACCATTTCGGCATGGAGTCTTTGACTAGGCAGTTATCTTATTCAGTAGGAGCACAGAAACATAGGAATTGTCAGCAGATAAGGAATGCTAGGCCCATCCAGTCTGCCTGTGAACCCTACACTTGTATGTGGCCTCCGACCCTACCTGGTGAATGGCTTTTCACCACTCCTACTCACTTCTAGGGTTCCCTTAAGCCTGTCCCAGGCATGTTTAAACCCCTCCACTATCCTTGCTTCCACCACCTTCTGTGGCAGTCCATTCCATGTGTCCACCACCCTCTCCATAAAGAAAAACTTCTTCACATTTCCCCTGCCCACATCACCAACATTATGGGTTCTTGGTGATATCACACTACTTTCAGGGCTAGCTGCAAAGCACACAACTCTGGTGTACATCATGACCACAGAGGCTAAATGGCAGCTACTGATGAAATGGAGGCAGCACACAATACCCTCCAAACTAGAATGGGAATTAGCTGTTATAAAAGCAGCCTCCTTTATTACAGTCCTACAGTCATAGGGGGACCAACTCTGAATTTGACAAGGCATCAAAGCCATGGATAAATCAGGGACCTAAGCCAACTAATATAGGATAGAAGGGGAACAATGGAGGACCTCCAGGGGAGTGAGAAGTAACGGTTGGGGAGGATGCAAGCAGGCAGGGAAAAGGCAGAAGTAACACCCAGTGAACATCTCATATATTTTCTTTTTCTCTTCTCCATTCCCATTGCCTACATATAGGCCTTCTCTTAAGAATCTGTTCATCCTTTCACAACTTTTCACTTCAAGAAATTAATGAAGGATAATAAGTCCTTCTGAGCAGAGGGGATAAGACCCCAGACACGTATAGCTGTCTCATCTGTTTGAAAGCCCACTGTCATTTTAAGCAGTATTTACCATTCATTCCACATTTACAGACACTGAAGTAGCATAAACTGAAAGCTATACATGACTGAGTTGCACACCTAGGTCTAGGTAAGCTCTGCTTGAGAAGGCAATACCAACTCTGGCTACATGAACATTAAGTATAGAGTTAGGGATGACTTTAGACAGATGTATAAGTTTTAGTTTTGTTAAGAAATTTTTTCTATTTTAGCAGTTAAGCTAAACCTGTAGTTAGTCTTTCAAACAACATGAAGTCTTGCTGTATTCTGACAATTGCAGTTAGCTCCAGCCTTTGCTACCCCAGAGAGTATAAGGTTAAATTTCTATGCAGGGCATAGAACATTGAGCTCGAGCTCGGCTGAAGACTCTGTCTGCACTACTTTGAATCCAAACCATCAGATTCTTTACTCCGCTTCACTGAACAGTCATTTCGGAGATTGCTCCTGCTGCTCGGTTCAAAGACTCGGTTAAAGTGTCGGTTAAAGTCTTGGTTTTCCAAATTATTTTACTGCGATTCGGTTCACTCTGTCTGCGGTATAGCAAGTACTTAGATAGTGTTGTTTGGATTGTGGAAATTTTAAAAGTCCTGATTAGTTCGGCTCAACTGATCCTTTAGGTCTTTTGATTTAATCATTTTAGTGTGTGGTTACTGGTTCTTATCGGTTTTAAAAAAAAGGGCTTTTAGCGTTTTTTCAAACACCCGTAATACAGTTAGAAAGTGATAAGAGAGTCTTGCCTGGTGGTTGCTGAAAAAAGGGTAAGTTTGGTTAGGTTGGCCATGTCTGAGAAACCCAAGAAAAAAAACGGGCCCACTGGGTTTCAACACTGCAATGAATGTGGGGAAGTCTTTGCAAAGGCCGATCCCCACACCACCTGTGTTTACTGTCTGGGGTTTGGCCACCTCGATTCAGACTGCCAAATATGTAAGAATTTTCTCAAGTGTACTCTGGATAAGAGATTAGGTGGACTTAGGGAGAAGGAGGCCAAGAAATCCGGTAACCCGGAAGGCCAGCCCAGATCGGTTACCACTGAACCAGAAGGTGTGCCCTCTGACCAGGGCGATACTTCTTTGGGCAAGAGGAGAGCTGATCCTGAGGGGTCAGTTCCTACAAAAAGGAAAAGAAAGGAAAAATCTGCTTGTTCAGATCCAGAACTCCATATTCTGACTGCAGAAGTAATTGCCCGAGCGATTCAGATTGTGGAATCACTTTGTCCGGTTCTGACCAATCCGGTCCTGGTTGGTAGGTGTTCAGTTCGGCCGGTGCCTCCGGTTCAGGATTATGCCCCTGAAGATTTTTATGAACCAGATTTTGAGGAGGGGGACTGTGAACAATGTGAGGATTATGATGATGAGTGCTTAGAAAATCTGGATGTGCCTATAGAATCGGACATCTCCCCAGACAGACCTTCTGGTGTTTCCCCTCCTAGGCTCTCTGAGTCCCTTTCCCACTTTCTGTTTTACAGGAAAGTGGCAGAAACCTTCCAGATTCCTATAGAGGAGGCTGTGCATGACCAAGAAGAGCCTGACTTCGTTGAAATGATGGATATCCCAGAGTCTAAGAGACTGTCTATTCCCCTTCATAAGTCTTTTGGGAAGCAGACTCAAAACATTCTAAAGTCTCCTAACTCTATACCTCCTGTGGACAGAAGGATGGACAAGAGGTATACTCTGTTAGGCTTGGATACAGAGTCTTCACCAGCAATGCAGCCATTTTGGGGTAGTGTAGGCTGCAGCCTGTGACAGGGCAGGCATTATCTTGGCTTCTCACCCCCCAGATAAAGACTCCAGGAAGCTGGATGCCATGGCAAAGAAACAGTACACGGCATCCTCTTTGGGACTCAGACAGGCTAATTATATGGCCAATACAGCCAGGTACCAGAAGTCCAGATGGGACACTGTACTGGCACTGGCTAAACAGACTTCACCCCAGCTGGCCAAGGAGCTGGAGGGGGTGGCTGCTGATGGGATCGAGGCATCCAAGGTTCAGTTACATGCTGCTGTGGACTCCAATGGTGTGTCATGAAGAGTCATGGCTACATCTGTGGCTCTTCGGAGAATGGCTTGGCTCAGATGTACTAGCCTTTCACAGGACACCCAGGCTAAGACCATGGATTTCTCTGTCTTGGGTAATTCTTTGTTTGGGGAGCAGACAGACAATTACATGAAGAAAATGAACCAATGCAGAACCACTTACAGGAATGCACAGGCCAAGGAAAGGCAGACAACTCCTCAAAGGCAGCAAGCCAGGGGCAGGCTTTTTCACAGGCCTTTCTACCAAGTGCAGGCCTCTTCTCCCTTTTCCCAGAGGGGGTTCTTCAGAGAGAGAGGCAGAAGGGGGATGAGCAGGGCTGCATCCACCCCTCAGCCTAAAGCTCCTGCCAAGCAGACACCCTGAGGTGTCAGCCCGGGTCAATTACCCCATATCAGTAGGACGCAGGCTGGCTTACTTCATCCAGGACTGGAAGTCTGTTACTTCAGACAAATGGGTCCTGGAAGTGGTAAGCCAGGAACTGGTCCTCAGCTTCAAAAGATTTCCAAAGCTGAGGCCCAGATCTTTTCCACCTGCAAGCACCTCAGAATCCCTTGCCTTGCAAGCAGAGGTTTCATCTCTCTTGGCTCTAAGGGCTATTGAGAGGGTGCCTTACCTACACAGGGGCAAAGGTCTGTACTCCAGGTGCTTCCTTACCCCAAAAAAGACAGGGGAGTGGTGACCCATCCTGGATTTAAGATATCTGAACAAGCATCTGTTAAAACCAAAGTTCAAAATGGTGACTCTGGGAATAATTCTTCCCTCTCTAAGGCCTGGGACTAGCTAGCCTCCCTGGACCTCAAGGATGCCTTCTTTCACATTCCCATCAGGGGCTCCCACAGAAAGTACCTCAGGTTTGAATTGCCTTCAGGCCATTATCAGTTCAGAGCAATGCCCTTTGGCCTAACATCAGCTCCAAGGGTGTTCACAAAGTGCCTGGCAGTAGTGGTGGCCTTTTTAAGAAGAAAGAAGATTGCAGTGTTTCCATATCTGGATGACTGGCTCATTGTCGGACAGTCCCCAGACCAAGTCAAGTCAGACCTCCAAGTGACCCAGCAAGTGCTCACTTCCTTGGGGTTTCTTCTCAACCTTTCCAAGTCAGTTCTCAAACCTGTACAGCTTCTCACTTTTATTGGAACAGAACTGGATACAGTCAAGGCAAGAGCTTTTCTCCCCATGCAGAGGGTTACAGCCATTTCAGAGCTGGTCTTCTCTCTCTACCTTCTGGTCTCTCGACCAGCAAGCCATTTCCTTCAGCTTCTGGGCCACATGGCAGCTTCTACAGCAGTGGTCCAAGGAGCTAGGTTTCAAATGTGGGACATTCAATTCCATCTAAGGTCCTTCTGGTCCCAAAAGAAGGATCCTCTTGCCAAACTAGAGCCAGTGACTCAGACTCTGATCCAGGCACTTCAATGGTGGCAGGATCAGGACACTCACAGGCAAGGGGTTCCTTTCGTCAATCAACCCCACTCTGTGGTTCTTACCACAGATGCTTCTCTGTTGGGGTGGGGAGCCCATCTCGGGGCTCTCATAGCCCAGGGACCGTGGTCCCATGAAGAGTCCCTCCTGCATATCAATCTTTTGGAGCTCAGGGCAGTGTTCCTGGCTCTGCAAGCCTTCTCTCAGTCAGTACAGAACAAGGTGGTACAGGTCAGGACAGACACCACCACCACCATGTGGTACATCAACAAGCAGGGAGGCACTCAGTCTATGGCCTTGTGTATGGAAGCCATGAAACTATGGTCTCTGGCTTACTCTCTGCAGACATCCTTAATCGCAGTCCACCTTCCGGGAAAGGACAATGTGATAACAGATGCACTGAGCAGAATCTCCCAGGGGCATCACAAATGGTCTATGAATCCACTGGTGCTAGAAATGATTTTTTTCCAGGTGGGGCACTCCAGAGATAGATCTCTTGCAGCCCCGGATAATCACCAACTTCCTCTGTTTTGTTGCAGACCTCCAGTACTGGGCTCAGTCCCTCTGGATGATCTGGTTCTATGCTCTACATATAAATTTAACCCTATACTCTCCAGGGCAGTTCAGAGGCTGGAGCTAACTGCAATTGTCAGAATACAGCAAGACTCCATTAGAAGAAACACAATTACTAAGGTGAGTAATTTTTTCTTACTGTAGTTGCAAACCTAAAACTCTTTTTAATAGGTAGGGAAGGTTAGGTTATGATATACAGAGTTACACCAACACCTTTTGAATTAGTTTGCAGTGCTCAGGTTTTTCTTATTACCATCTCTTTAATGCTCTACTTTTTTCTACATGATGCAATTAACAAATATGTAATACTTCATGGTTGTTTGATAATTTACACTTGTATTTCCACGGAGGTTTTTCTCTGGCCAGGTTAGCCTATAGGTTGTGTTTATTATTTGAATCATATTGCCTTTTATTACTGTTATGTGTAAAAGAAAAAAAACAATAACAAATGTATATACGAAAAAATAAAACAAACAAACAAATGGGGTCTGAATATCCTGGCCATTGAGTAACATGAGCAAAGTTTCAGGTGTATACTGTACAGTAATATATTGATTTGGTCACTGGAATTTGTTGAAAAGTTCCATTGGCATATCAGTGTGGCTGAGTTGGTAATACATCTACCTCTGGGCTAGAAGATTGCAGATTCTAGACCCACAAGGGGATTGTGTTCATACCATCAGTGCTAGCACCTGATTGCAGTACTAGGGAGATGCTGTAATTTTGAGCTGTGTCATTCTTTGGATAAGACATTTATTTAATTTATTTATTTGCCTGAGTTTTGGTAATCAGGTAAGTCCACTAACACAATTACAATCCCTTTTTCAGTGTCTACCCGGAATTGCAGCAAACAAGTACAGAACAGTGTAAAAACACAGAATAGATAGATAATGACAGGAAAATATTGACATACAGTACGTCATTAAAGAAAGTATAAAATATGATACAACATAATATAACAGATCATAAAAATAGGTAATTTACACCTCAGTAATTACATAAGTATATAGCTTAGTCAATTGAGAGAACAAGCTGCAGAAGCTAAAACATAAAGATAAAATTATAGGTTCAGAGGGGTTAGACAAAATAGCAGGTTGTATGTGAAGGTAAGGACAGGGGCAGGGGAAAGGGGCATGTTTCAAGTGTTAGGTAGGAGGAGGAGAAGGAATAGAGAATGATAAGAGAATTAGGTATCATCGGAAGCAGGAGCATGTTACAGAGGCTGAGAGGGAGGAAAGCAGATTGGCTTGGAACTTGGGGACAGTGGAGCAAGACAGGATGGAAGGAGGAAAGGAGTTCCAGTCAGACACTGCAGCAAAAGAGAAAACTCTGCAAGTGATAGCTAGCTGCAGTTTAGGCCTTATAAGAAGGGGGTGGGAGGCAGATCTGAGGGCTCAAGGAGCTTGTCTAAGGCATATAGTCTCACAAAGGCAAACAGGTGTGAATTTGTGGACCAATTTATGGATGAATCTCAGGGAGGAGTACCTCAGCTTATATTTATAAGGCAACCAACCCAGCAAAGAGAGGATGTCACAGTGGTGGTGGTGGTGGCTGTTAACCCCCGATGCGAATCTTCCTACCCTATGGTAAGCCTGGATGAGGAGAGACAGGGATGTGGTATTAGTTGAGAACAATAAAGGAGCACAATAAGTTGGAAGAGGAAGAAGGGATGATGAAGCAATCTTAAGGCAGGAGGCTGAGGTAAGGAAGGGACAGATACGACAGAGTAGACCTAGTGTTTGGTTCAGAGATTTAATCACATTGGAAACATGAGCATTAAAGCAGAGCGAGGTATCTAGGGTGATGTCCAGGTATTTAAAAGAATGGACAGACTCAAGGGTATCATCATTGAGAGAGATAATGCTAAGAGAAGAGAGGATACGTGTGGAAGAGAGTAGGTGGGTAAATAGCATACTTTCATTTTTTTCTTATTAAGGAAAAGTTGAATTTGCCTAAACCCCCTTCAAGGGCAGCAAAGTCAATGCAAGTTCTGTATTTATAAGATCAATATTGGGAGAGGAACGATAGATTATTACATCATCTGCACAAAGGTGTACAGAAGCCCCTCTGCAGAAGCTGGGTAAATTATTAATGAATGGTGAGAACGACAGTGGACCCAAAATGGAGCCCTGCAGAACACCATGGGTTATGGGTCTAAGGTCAGAGATAGAACCAGCCCACTTGACCTTTTGAGAATGACAGGATAGAAAACATTGGACCCAGTCCAGAGCACTAGAATCAATTCCAAGTACTTGCAGCTGATGGAGCAGAAGACCGTGATTCACTAGGCTGAACGCTTTTGTAAGGTCAATGAAGATGGCACCAGTGGCAGAACCTTGGTCCCTTGCCTGGAATATGTCTGAGGTTACTTTTATCAAGGCAATGAGGGTACTGTGATTCCTTCTGAAACCATGTTGGGGGATAGCAAATTGTAATGTTCCACACTGAGGTCACTTCTGCCCATCTCAGTGCTGTCCTGGTGGTTTTCCAAATGAAAGTAAAAGAACCCAAGGCACTTTTTGCATGAGTACATGATTTTCCTTGGCATCCTGGCCAACAGTTTCCTTACCAGAAACAATGGTTCTGTTATTATCCAAAGCTGTTTGTGGGTGTTGATGTGTGAAACAGCTGCCACTACAAATTTAGTCACTGCACCGGAAGACATATGAAGAGAGACTTAAGGAGCTTAATATGTATAGCCTCGAGGAAAGGAGGGAGGGGGGACAGGATAGAAACTTTCAAGTACCTCAAGGGAATCAACAAAGTCCAAGAGGGTAGCATCTTTCAAAAAGAGGTGTGCAAGAACAAGGGCACAATTTGAAGATGGGGGGCAGCTCAGAGGTAATTTAAGGAAGTATTTTTCACAGAGAGGGTTGTGGATGCATGGAACGGCCTCCCGGAGGAGGTTGTGGAGTCAAAAACAGTGGTGGAATTCAAGCATGCATGGGACAGTCATAAGACAATTCTAGGGGGCCGGGGTAGGAAGAAGTAGGCTGCTGGTTAACTAGGATCTGCAGCTTATCCACTAGGTAAGGAAATGGGCAGACTGGGTGGGCCAAGCGTTCCTTATCTGCCGTCAAATTCTATGTTTCTATGTTTCTGTGTTTCAATTCTAGTCTCTCATTGCTTGTAAAGTGATTTGGGAAACAATGTGTAAGTAAAGTGCTCTATAACTTCTAATTCTTCTGCTACTCCTTGATTTTTTTATTTAAAGCAGTAGTTCATGTTAAAAAATGTGTGCTTGCTTTATTGCACATTCCTTTTCAACTGTGTTGGTGATCCCTGCTGTTCATCATTGTTTCCAAACCCATATGTGTTACTATACTTCTTTAATTATTTAAAATCTAAAAAAATGCTGAAGAAAATTGAAACTGAGAAAAAATAGCATCTTACAAAACAAAAAAAGTGTGATAAAAATTAAATAAAAAAAGCGAATGTTTAAACTTTTCAGCATAACAACATAACATATACTGCTGCTCTGTTCTGAGTGTTGGTGACTCATGAGTGGGGTCTGCCTTCAGGCTCTCAACCCGAACTCTCACCCCATTTCATCATTAGCAGGCTATACTAGCTGATCACTAGAGGTGTTCATGCTAGGCAGCCTCTGTTTGGCCTGTTGATTTGAAAGCCCCTTAGACCAATTAAGCTTTCATTCACTTCTTCACATACTACAGCACAATGCTTACAATAAAAATCCTCTCTCTACCCCCAACTCTCTTCTTTTTCTCCCTCCTTTCCTTTTTGCACTCCCCCTTAATATACTATTACAATCCTCAATTATCTTTCGATGCAAATTCTCCTCCTCCTCTAGCTTTGCATACTACGCTCCTGAGTGTAGGGTCCTCTGCCCCTTCCATCTATATTGGTCCCATTTTCCTTTCTTACCCTGCACATTCCACTCACCAGTTCCTAACTCATATGTTACATTAAGCTCCTTATCAATCCTCTTCTTCTCCTCCTCATATTATTCTCCTAACCTTATTAGGTCCTCCACAACTAAATCTTGGTATAAGAGCTCTAAGATTCATTTTATAATCATCTTGCTCCTTCTCTTATCTGCTGGGGATATACACGCTAACCCTGGCCCTCCCTTCAGTAACACCCCAACACAGTCTCCTCCATGTACAGCCACCCCTGCCCCTAACATGTCTAGCCTCCTACATGGTCTCAAACTCCTCCACCTTAACATGCGGCATCTCTTTCCTAAATTAGTCCTGTTTCAACCTTTCACATTAACCCTGGCCCCTGACCTCCTCATACTAACTGAGACATGGTTAAATAATACTACCCAAGATCACTCAGTTTACATCCAAGGTTATAACATTAACCAACAAGACAGTGCAGGCAGGGGCAGTGGTGTAGTGATATACACCTACACCTCTATTTAAGTTACTTCAGTACTATCTGTATCAGTCCCTACTGAATATGAGGCCCTAGTCCTCAGACTCTCCATACCCTTCTCAATCTCTTTCTATGTTGCAGGGATTTATTGCCATCTTGGCATCTCCCATTCCACTGCCCTGCAACTTCTCACTGAAATAACAATGCTCATGTCTACAGGTGAGCTTTCTATTCTTGGCGATTTTAATCTTAACTGGCCAAATCCCTCCCTAAACAAAATGCAGTGTTATCTCTGCTCTAAACCTAACTCAAATGATTCATGAACCAACCCACCTTAACCTAAAGTCTGGTAACTATTTGCTTATTGACTGGCCCTAACCTCCCACAAGCATAGAGTAATCAACTCTGGACTCCTCCTGGAGGCATTAAGTGACAACCATATGATATATATGGTCCGCAAAATACATCGCCCGAAAGTGCCCCACAAAATACTGTTAGTTCATACATACATTACTACTGAAAGAACTAGAGAGGGAACTGGCAGCCCCCTTAGCAGTACTCTTCAAAAAATCATTAAGAAGTGAGGAGGTGCCAGAGGATTGGAAGAGTGCAACAGAAGTACCACTCCATAAGAATGGAAGCAAGGAACAGCCAGGTAACTACCCTCTGTTTAGTCTAACGTCAGTCATGGAAAAACTGATGGAGTCCCTTCTGATGGAAAGAATCATAGCTTTTTGGAACAAACTGGTCAACTCAACAAAATCATGACAGGCAGGTCCTGCCAGACAAACCTGGTTGATTTTTTCAGTTGGGTCACCAAAACAGTGGATAAGAGTGGGGCAATGGATGTGGTTTACATGGACTTCAGCAAAACTTTTGACTCAGTTCCACACAGGAGACTAGTCAAAAAACTGGAGAACATGGGAATTGGGCCTGCGGTTACAAACTGGGTCAGAAACTGGTTACATGGGATAACTCAGAGAGTATTAGTAAATGGCACTCTGTCTGTGATGGGGAGGATGACTAGAGGGGTCCCACAGGGCTCAGTTCTGGGGCTGATCCTCTTCAACATATTCATCAGCGACACTGCAGATGAACTCGAGGGAAAGATGTACCTGTTTGCAGATGACACCAAAATCGACAACACGGCAGATACAACAGAGGGACAGCAAAGCATGGAAGCTGATTTCCGAAAACTGGAGGAGTGGTTCAGGACCTGGCAATTGAAATTCATTGCCAAAAAATGCAAGGTCATGCACCTGGGAAAGCTTAACCCAGGGACACCATACTCAATGGGAGGAGAACAGCTGGTGGATATCAGGCAGAAGTGAAACCTGGGGTGATCATATCAGATGACCTCAAGGTCAGTAGACAATGTGAAAAGGCAGCACTAAAGGCTTGTGGTATCCTGAGATTAATAGGGAGGGGCATCATGAGCAGAAAGCGTGAAGTAACCATGCCCCTGTATCGGTCCCTGGTCAGGCCTCACCTGGAGTACTGTGTCCAATTCTGGAGGCCACACTTCAGGAAGGACATAGATAGGCTGAAGACAGTACAAAGAAGAGCAACAACGATGGTGCAGGGCTTGCATCAGAAACCGTATGAAGCAAGACTGGATGACCTCAAATTATACTCCCTAGAAAAATGTGTGAATTGTGGGGACATGATTGAAACATTCAAATACCTCAAAGGCAACAACAGGGTGCACATGCAGAACCTCTTTCAGGTAAAAGACTACAGCAGGACTAGAGGGCACAATCTTTGACTTAAGGGAGGAAAGATCAGAAGCAATATGTATTTATTTATTTGTTAAATTTTGATGACCAGGTAGACACACTGGGCCCCGAAGGTCCCTTTTCTGGGGTGACAATTCTTCACAGAGTGTGTTATGGAACCATGGAATAGCCTGCCAGAGGGGGTGGTGGGAGCCAAGACAGTGGGGGCATTAAAGCAGGCATGGAGCAGACACTGTAGGATACACGAGCAGGCAGCTAAGTGGGGGGGGGGGGTAGGAAGCCAAGGGCAGACTTGATGGATCATATGGTCCCCATCTGCCAATAACTTCTATGTTTCTATGTCTTTATACAAGTCTCTGGACCTCATCCACTTACAAAATGACCTAACCCACATGGACTGGACACCTGTTCACTCTTCCAGCACAGTCAACAAAGCCCTGGATTAGTTTCTATGCCTCTTTATTGATATCTGGAACAAGCATGCCCCTATTAATTGAACAAGAGTACCTGGTACCCACCTCCCATGGATCACACTGGATTTACAGGCATGTATGTGTGCTCAGGACTGTGCTTGGAAGGCACACAAAGTATCCAAAATGCAATTCGACTGTGACAAATATCGAGCCCTTAGAAACTCCTGCTCCAAAGCTACCCACCTAGCTAAGACTGAATACTTCAGATCCACCTTTGAAGCCAATAAAAGCACACCCTGTAAATTCCAGAAAGTTGTCCATTCCCTCTTCTCCCCTCCAACTAAACTTCAAACCCCTCTCATCTATGTAAACAATGTGTTAGCATCTGACAACCTCTCCATTGCTACTGAATTTAACTCTTACTTTATCTCCTGTGCTTCTGTCCTTCTTACTTCCCTCCAGTAGTATTCACTCCTGCAAATCTTTCTCCTTCACCCCATCACTCAGTCTGACACACAAAATGCATGCCTCACTCTCAACTCGTGCAAAGAGTCCTCACCTGACAGTCTCGACCCTAAACTCCTCTTCCTCTCTGCCCCTTCTATCTCTGCACCACTAACCAACTTATTAAAACTCTCCTTCTCAGGCCGGCCCATCGGTGCAGCGGTGGGATTTCCAGATCATCGGAGGGCTGGCCAGGGGGAGAAGGATGGAGCGTCCAATGGGCAGCTCTCCTTCTCCGGGGGGAGGGTGTGGGCAACAATCGGAGCACTGAGGACTCCTGGCGGAGACCAGGAGACCTCGTGCTGATGACATTCAGCAAGGGGGGGAGGGAGGCCGGGCAGATGCTGGCATCATTGCACGTCCCCGCCTCCTCTGGGGAGAAAACCGGAAAAAAATGGAAGGCGGGCCGGACCACTGATAGAATGAAGCCCTCCCCGAAGGTCCTCAATTCACTGCTGCCGCTGTAGGGACCCCGACTAGTCACAGTTCCGTGGCCACCTGCCCTCCAGGGGGTAAGCCGGGGGTGACTGAGGGTCCTCAGCAGCAGTTGGCGGCGGTGGAGGTCTCCAGGGGCCGTGACCAGGGCAGAAATAGTCGGTGGTCCAACCAAGAAAAAAAGGAGAATAAAAAAAAAACCTCTCCTTCTCATTTGCCTTTCTCTCTAACTTGTGGAAGCATGCCATAGTTCTTTCCCTACTCAAGGAAGATGACTCATCCAAACCTGGGAGCTATTGGACAATATCTGTCCTCCCCATCCTTACCAAGCTCCAGGAGCACCTGGTCCTCACTCAACTGTCTACTCACCTCTCTGATTCAGCCTTTTTCACTCCCTATCAGTCTGGTTTTAGGAAAGACCACTCAAGCACCACTTCCCTGCTCAGACTCACTGACTCCATTCCCTCTGGTATGGACAGTGGTCTAATTACCTTGGCCATCTTTGTCAACCTCGCAAAGGCCTTCAACATCATCTCCCTCCCGTTCTTCCTTAATAATCTATGCTCTGCAGGTCTATCTGCATCGGCCACACGGTGGTTTAGGTCCTGTCTGATTGGTAAGACCCAGTCAGTCAAAACTGCAGATTCCATATCCCCCCACCAGATAAATACTGGTGTGCCCCGAGGCTCAGTCCTAGGCCCTCTGTTATTCTCCAGTATCACATCAACATAGTGCCACAATTACAGTGACTGCATATGAGCGAATACAATTCAGCACAAACATTATCGACAAATGACCACAATATGTGACTATTTGAGCGACTGCACTGTATGAGTGACTAGGGTAATTGAGTGACTCACATGTCTGGTGACCAGTCTTGTAGCCTACCCCTAGATCCAGGAACACCGTGGAGTTGCAAACCTTTAGAAAGGGGAGAGTTGGGGGGGCACAGACCCCCTGCGTGAAGTGGGTGGAGCAGTGTTACAAATGTGCGTGTGTTTATGGGGGTTGGTGGTGCAAGATGGAGGTGGAATTCATCAGAAGCCAGTCTGGGAAGCTTCTTTTCATTTATGGAGGGTGTATATTTCACAGGGACAAGGTGGTACCATGATTTGGCAGGTGTACATTTGAAATGTGTTTTATTTGCCCTAGATAGATGTTAACTTATATTGCAATAGCCTATTGCTATATGCGCCATGTAATGTGTTCACTGAAATTGCCTTTGGTTAAAATAAGTTGCTCAAATTGTCCTCACCCAGTAATATGTGCTGTATTGACAAGGAACCTTATTCTCCATATTTCTAAATGAGCTCCCATCAGTGTGCACTGCCCTGTCAATCCATATGTATGCTGATGACAGAGTCCCCTTTTCTGACCAATCTCCCTCTGATGTAGCTTCCAATCTCCAGCATGACTTCGAGAAATGTCAGCTCTGGTTAAGCTTTCATCAACTTTTCCTCAACACCAAGAAAGCAGTCTCTGTGACCTTTGGCACTAGGCAGAGATTCTCTAGACTAGCAAAATTGCCCTCCTTCCACACCCTTGACTGTACTACTGTCAAGGACACATCCTCCTTTAGGTATCTTGGAGTCTGGCTAGACCACCACCTCAACTTTTCTGGGCACATAGAGTCTATCCTGACAAAGCTGTTCCCCAAACTAGAAGCCCTTTACAGGAACAAAAGCTGCCTACCTCTACCAGCTAGGCATGAGCTCTTCCAGAAAATGATTCTACCTATTTTTGACTACTGTGACATAGTGTATAGTGCTGCATCAAAGTCTTCTTTAACCAGATTAGATACCCTTTTCAATGCTTTCTGCCATTTCACTCTGGACACCCTCCACTTATCCAACACTGTTTCCTCTGTCGGTCACAAGTTCTTCCTTCCCAGTAAAACTGATGCCTAGCCCACTGCATTAAATCTGTCTTTAAATTCCAGTTTGGTTGTCTTCCCTCCTACCTCTCCTCCTCACTTGTCCCCTGGCCCCTTGCCCCTCACTCCTTCAGATCTAGTGACTCTCGCACCCTGGCTATGACATGTTGTTCCACCTCAATAGGTCAATCTGTTTTCTCACACAGGTCCCCGAAACTTTGGAACACAATGCCATATCAAATCAGGCACTCCACTTCACCTTGGCCCATCTCATCCTGTGTCAGTGTCAGTGGCTCAGTAGGTAGCACACTCGCCTCTGAGGCTGGGAGATCAGAGGGCTGTGGGTTCAGTTCCCACATCTGGCACTTGTGTTAATATCCCAGTACTGACACTGTAGTGCAGCATGAGAGGGGTGCTGCACTTCTGAGGTGCCATCTTTCAGATGAGATGTTAAATCGAGGTCCCATCTGCCTGGATTGGTGGTAGTTCAGGTGGATGTTAAAGATCCCATGGCACTTATCGAAAAAAGAGTAGGGGAATTTCCCCGGTGTCCTGGCCAAATTTCCCTCATTCACTAAAAATACCACCAACAGCTTAATCTGGTTCAAGGTCAGTTGGCATTCATCTGTATCCCACTCCCCAGGTTCGTGCCTGAAAATAGGTAGGATTTGTCTAGTGCACTTACCCGGTCAACAAAAACTAAATAAATAAATCCTCCCTTCACAATTTCCTCTATCCATCCTGTAACTGCTCATAGCTTCCATGATTGCCCTTCCTTCCACCAAGCCTGCATAGCTCTTATTGTGTGTGAACTTCAAGCTAATTTCTGGCACAAGCACTTCTGTATAGCAATCAGTTTATTTTAGTTTGTATTTTACTTTTATTTGTATTTTTATTTTTAATTACTCTTGTATTAAGCCAAACTGTATGTATATCTTCCATGTCTGGATGTTTCCCAATGATGTATAGTATACTCCTGAGTCATGTTGTTTTCATAAGCCTGTTAACTGTTCATGTAAATGTTACTATGATGATGTTCTCCACTGTTCCCCTCCCCCCAGGATGCTCTGTGAGCCAAGCAATTGTAAATTGTTCAGAGGGCCTTCCTGGTGAAACTTTTCAATAAATAAATAAACAAACAAGCTTTCATTACCAAATAAGGTCAGAAGTGATCTGTTTTCTTCAGCCAGGTCTGTATCACAATGGGGTGAGTGTTAGGGTTGAGAACACCAAGGATGACCCTATCCCTGATTCACCTAATCTCAGGACAGCAAAAAATAATTTTTTTTTTATTGTTAGGGTTGGAAACCTAATGCTACATTTTCCTTTTTTTGTCACTTTAATCTGAACCCTAACTGGTATATTACTGCAGTTTTTTGCAAAAACTTATATGAAGATATATATATATATATATATATATATTATAGTGGTATTATAGTTAAGGTTGAGTACACACTTCTATGTTAAAGCCAAATGTTTGTACCTTAATAACTTTGTAACTTTTGAATGGATTTGCAGGAAATTTGGCATGCTTGATCTATAGGGTAGGTCTCTTGACATGGCAAATGGTGTGTGAATATGTTGTGTGGTTTCTGAGATACAGAGTGTCACAAATCCCTAAATTTACTGAGTTTTTTTGCCATTTCTTTGTCCTCCTGTATCTCAGAATTGGTTTGAGATTGTGATTTGAAATTGTCAGAGTAGAAAGCATTTGCCTCACAGATGTGCCCTTTGAAGATTTGGTGAAAAAAATATTAACCCATTCCAAAGTTATTAAATTTCAAAGTTTCCCATTATTTCCTATAGGAAAAGTTAGATGTTCCGCGTGAAAATACTTTTCTTTCTGCAGGAGCTGTTCTATTTTTGTAGGGAGGGTCACATAGTGTGGTTTGTTTTCACATGGGCTATTTCATTTTTGCATGGAGTGTCACATAGTGCCGCACGGAGCTTACTGTAATTTCACAGCGCTCTCCTGTATTTCCACAGAGCTGTCCTGTGTCTGCCATCTTGTTTTTCAGTTAGTGAGAGAAAGAAATAGAGAAAAAAACATAAAAATGAATGGATTTAAAAAAAATCAGAACCTAGGTAAAAAAAGACCTGTTTAGCTACATTCTGATGATTTTTTTTTTTTTATTTTGGCAACAAACACATTTTCTGGGCACCTGAAATCCTGGGTACCAAGCTTAGCGAGAGGACCTCTTCTCCCTCATTCTCCATATGAGAACAGTGGGATTTTCTTGACTTCTGCAGCCGCAGCTTAAACTCATTCTGACGGCTGCAGTTTCATCTGTGAGCCATGGTTTCCCTGGTGTCTAGTGGCACTACCACCAAAATGTGGTATAGTATATGCAAAAAGGGGTATAGCTTATTTTTGTACATACTGCATTTGTGAAAATGAAGTATCCACTTGTAAAATGGTTTTAGAGTTTACAAAAGGTTCCCTATCTGAGCTACTTAATTTGTTCCTGGCCCACTAGCCTGAAATGCTGATGGATGCCAAATATAGCATGTCAGATCCATTTGGAAAAAATCTTATTGAAATATACTTCTCTCACAATTAACATCCAGCCACAAGATGACATTGTTCATAGGGTCATAGGTTCATAGGTTTATAGTTTCATAGGTTCATAGCTGGATTTGAGTTCTATAGACAATTTGTTCTTAATTAACTCCTCACCTTATTGTTCTAATGGTGGAACATCATTTTTTTTATTCCCATGTGCTAATCTAGTTTATTTTTAAAAGTTTCCATTGTTTCACTTTCCACGACCTGTATGAGTAATTCATTCCAGCTCTTTATTACTCTTTGTGTAAAGAAATGACAGCATTTTTAGTTCACATGTGTTTCTCCTTTTAACCTATGATTGTGTGATCTAGTTGTTTTATTTTGTTCTTCACATTTTTTGATTCCTATACTTTCCATCAGCTGTTGATCTTTAATGGCTCTGAATACTAAACATAGGTCCCCTTTTCATTGTCTATATTCAGTAGAGTACAGTCCCAACTCTTGTAGTCTGTCTTTGTAAGACAAGTTGTGTAGCCCTCACACCTTTTTTGTTATTCTCCTTTGCACGCCTTCTTTTAATTTTTGGTTTCCAATAGTGGTTGCGGCTGCTAATTGAGAACAGTATTCTAGATGTGGTCATACCAAACGTGTGTAGAGTGGAAGAGTCACCTTTTTATCCCTACTCTTTATATTTGCCAGGATACAGCCCAATATTTTCTGACATGTTTTAACTGTTTTCTTAGTATGCACATCTGTTGATAACGTGTATGTTATAAATATACTATTTTCTCCTGTTGTTGTCTCTAATATTTGATTGTGTAATTTATACACAAACGATGGATGTTTAGCACCAAAGTGCATCACCTTACACTTAGATATGTTAAACATAATTTTGTTTGTATTAGCTCATGCTAGGACTTTTTCTTTTTTCTTTTCTTTTTTTTTTTATAATTCATATTTTATTAACACATTTTTCATTACAGGGGACAGAGAGTTAAAAGGTACTCTGTATATACTCCAAATGTTACATGAGCTGTCACCTTCCCCCTTCCCATCACCCCATACAGCAGCAGAGTCCGTACAGAAATAGAAAAATACTGTATAGTATTGCAAATCAAGAATCATTGATTATAGTGAGTCATTTACCTAATCTGGCCATGATTAGTGTGTGAAGGGGATCCCAAGTATTTGTGTACCACTGCAACTTATTATAGAGGCTTGCTATCATTTTCTCTGTATGTAGATTAGCCAGAATTTCATTGACCCATTCCTGATATGTTGGGCATACTGCATCCCTCCAGTGCCAAAGCACAATTTTTTTAACAGATAATGCAATCTTGGAGATATGAAACTTCCTGATTCTCACCTTGATAGAGGATAGATCTCCCAACAAACATACGTCTGGGGTGAAGTAATCCTGCAAACCCAATATAGGATCTAAGTTAGTCTGTATCGCTACCCACAAAGACTTTATCTTGGGGCATGACCAAAAGACGTGAAGAAGCATGCCATCCTCTTGACATCCTCTGGTACAAGCCCCCGAACTTATAAAACCCAATTTCCTCAGCTTCACAGGGGTATAATACATGTTATGCATAATGTGATATTGCATAAGGCGGAATCTGTCCTGAGAGACGTATTTATGGCAGAACTTCCATAAAGCTGACCAACTGGGAGTATATTGAGGGAAAAAAAAGAGACCCAGAGCCTAGTGGGGCCTTCAGGTTTCCCATATTTCCAATAAAATAGGACATGGTATATTTTGGAAATAGTGCCTGGTGACCCCAACAAGAAGGAGAGATCAGATACAAACAGAAAGGCAGGTGGGCAAGGAGGGGTGTTACCAAATACTGTAGAGAGAAGATGCTTTAATTGAACCACCCTGAAATGAAAAGCTAATGGGATATCAAATTTATGAATTATGTTAGAAACTGAGAGCCATTCCCCTGCATCATTCAGAAAAGTAGAGATTATCCTGTCCCCAATCTGTGGCAGCCATTTACGAGATATCGTCATTTTGTTTATTGTGAAAGACAGGGAATTCCAAATGGACTGAGACAAGTCCAAGGATGGGGAATACCACAAAAATGAGCAAAGCTGCGTGTGAACTCTAAGGACATACGAATAATGGGACAGCTAAAGGTGCCAGGAAGGGATGCTATTTTAAGGTAGAACATCATTCGGGAGTCTATGTTTAAGGAGGCAGTATAGCGCAGTGGTCTAAGGCTCTGAGCTGCAAATTTGGTGACATCCAGCAGACCTGACCTGGGTTTGAATCTCACAGCTTCCACTTGCATACTGTGTGACCCTGAGCAAGTCACTTAACCTCCTTGTGCTCCCAGGTCGCTCCTGTAAAAAAGCTTTCAGCTTAGTGTGCTATACCTGGTTAAACAACTAAAAATAAAAAAATGTTCTCGGACTGAATAAAGTCTAGCTCAATTTTAAGCCAGACTGGTCTTAAGCATTCCAGACCTGGATTCACCCAACACATATATTTTGCAATGTGACTAGCCCAGTAGTAAATTGCCAGATGGGGAATCTGCAGTCCTCCATCCATTTTCTGAGTGGCTAGCTTATAATATGCTAACCTGGCTTGTTTTTTAGACCAGATAAAATATGTGAAAATTCTGTGCATTTTCTGAAACCATGATAATGGAGTAAAAGAGTTAAGGGGGATAAAACAAGTGAGGGAAAACATTCATTTTAATTACATTAATGCAACCCCAGAGAGGGAGAGAGGGAGTTTAGACCATCTATTGAGGTCTTGAATTATCACTTGGGAAAGAGGCTCCAAGTTTTCTTTAAACCAGGAGGAGGGGTTACATGACAGATTAATACCAAGGTATCTGAGAATATGAGGAGACCAGCCGAGACCAAAAGGAGATAAATCATTTTTGAAAACCTTATGATTAAGAGGAAAAATGGAGGATGTATTTATATTTGGTTTATAGTTTGAGAGAGTACTGAACTTGGCGATTTCTCCTAACATGACGGGAATAGATGTTTTGGGATGAGATAAATGAAGGAGGAGATCGTCAGCGTAAGCCATGATCTTCACCACTTGATTACCTATCAAGATACCACTTATCTCTGGGTTATTGAGAATATTTCAGATAAGGGGCTCTAAATATAAATTAAATAAGAGAGGGGAAAGAGGGCATCCCTGCCTGGTACCGAAAGACAAAAGAAAGGGTTTGGAGAATGCTCCATTATCAGAAACTCTGGCAGAGGGAGTTTGATATAAGGCCCAAATCCAGTCTATAAACTTGGCCAGAAAACCAAATACTTTAAGGGCCTGAAACAGGAAATTCCAGTTGACGTGATCAAATGCCTTCTCAGCATCCAAGGAGACCAATCCTGCAGGAAAGGCAGCATCCCTGGACACCGAGACAATGTGTGACAGGGTACGAAGATGGTCAGCTGATGAACGTCCCCTCATAAACCCCACCTGAGACATATTAATCAGGTCAGAAAGGACCTGTGTTATTCTATTGGCCAATATCTTCAAGAGAATTTTAACATCTTGATTCAATAGAGAAATTGGTCTGTAACTTTGCACTAGTTCTGGATCTTTATTGGGCTTAGGAAGGAGAACAATCAGGGCTTCAAACAGATGTGTATCTATTCTTGCACCAGAAAGAATATGACAGTACAACCAGTGAAGAACCGGTAATAATTGTGATAGAAAAGTTTTATAGAATAAAGCAGAAAAACCATCTGGCCCTGGGACCTTGTTTGAGGGCAAAGCCCCAATGACCTCTGATATTTCCTCCAGAGATATTGGAGAGGATAGGAATTTCCTCTGTGGTTCAGATAGAGAGGGTAGAGAGGAGTCCCTCAGGTAGGCCATGAGCTCTTCTAAGGAAGGAGGGTTATCCATGTCCCTATATAAATGCTCATAGTATGAGGCAAACTCTTGCACAATCTCAGAAGAGGGCACCTTCAGGCATTGGAGGTATGAATCTAGCAGATTCCTGCTGCCTTAACCTTAAGGCTAGCAGGCGACCTGCTTTTTCCCCCCGATCGGTATAACATGCTTTGGTGCAAATAATAGATAATTCTGCTTTCTTCCTCAACAGATCTAAATATTTATCTTTAGCTATCGAAAGCCTCCTCATGTCCTCTTCCGAGGCCTCAAAGGATAGCTTGGTTTCCAGAGACCTAATTAGAGATAATGAAGCTAGTAGTTCTGCCTCTTAAGTCTTTTTCCTTTTTGTGGCTAGACTAATAATAATCCCTCTCATATACACTTTAAAAGCACCCCACAAAATATCAGGTGCCATGTCCTCAGAGGAATTAGTGTAAAAAAAGAAATCGATCTGCTCCTTTATTAGGTCACAGTATTTGGTATCTTTCAGCAGTTGACCATTTAATTTCCATTGGGTTTCTTTATGGGGAATGTTAAGGAAAGCCAAATTGAAAGTCACCAGAGAGTGATCTGACACTGGACCTGGTTGAATCGAGGCAGTTAAGACCCCAGGTAAGAGGACCTGAGAGAGAAAAAGATAGTCAATGCAAGACTGGGTTCTGCGTAAAGGTGAATTGAAAGTATACTCCCTGTCCTTGGGGTGTAGTACACGATGCACGTCACACAGTCCGCACTGATCCAGAAAGTCCCTAAAGGCCCTCTGTCCGGGCCACAAACGCCTCGACCCACTACCAGACCTATCCACTTCAGGATCAAGAACCAAATTGAAGTCCCCACCCATAATTATACCAATGGGAAGCATGGGAAGGAGTATGGAGATAAGCTTCATAAAGAAGCCTGGATCATCTGCATTAGGCCCATAAATGCTGCCAAGTAAAATTGGCATAGACCAGAGACTTCCCTGGACCAGGACATATCTACCATCTGGGTCCCTGAGAATTGTTTAGAGATAAAGGGAATGCCTCTATTAACCAGAATCATAACCCCATAGCTATTAGTGGACCCCAAGGCAGTAAACACCTGCCCAATTTGTTGCCTCCTAAGTTGCAGAGATTCACTGTCCAGTAAATGAGATTCTTGCAGGAATGTGATTTGAGAAGATATTAAGCTTAAATGTTTTAACACTTGGTATTGTTTAACTCTTTTCCTTATCGCCTTCACATTCCATGTAGCAAGATTTATACTACTGGCCATCTAAGTAAACATAAAAAGAAAGGGGGAAAGGGAGACTATTATGTGAGATCTAGGGATTACAACAATCAGAATTAAATGACCAGAACCCATGTTTGCTGCTGTATTCCCCTCCTAACACAGCATCAACTTCCCTCCCACCCACCTCTCCTAGCCCCCCAAATGTTCCGAATCCACCCAACAAACAAGTAAAATGAAAGTCATGAACACAATAAGACCCCCCTTCCCCAACCCCAAGTGTCACGAGCAACGTTCAGCACAATACCGTTTTCCTTCCTCCCCCTCCATCCTCCCACACATGTACCCAAAAACCCTGCCCTAATATGTGAACCTTCTTATACAAACAATGGTCTGTAATATCTAATTAAAGGTAAAGATAATGTAAGTGGTGATAAACAAATACTGGACTCCTGATATCCAGGAAAGCAGAGAGCGAGAACGAAAAGGAGAAGAGAGAGCAACCCCCACTTGGGAGCAGTCCAAAAACCTGAATACCTGAGAAAGAAAAAAGCAATATAAAGTATAATAGCAGAATATGCTATCATAACTGCTGCCACTAGCAAGATTAAAAATTATCCCAGTGACACGTTTGCAAAAGAACTAAGTGTTCCCAAGTAGTGGATCTCCATCTATTCCCAAGCCCCCACTGTTATCTTAAACTGGGAAAAATAAATTCCTGAGACAAATAAAGGGTTTGATCCACCAAGTATACTGCAAGAGCGCCCTCTGGTGATATTATCTCAAAAACGCTGATACCAGAAGGTCGCTCTCTTAACTAGTGCCCTAGCAAACAAAAACATCAAGCCTGAGGGCTTTCGTTATAATAACTAGATCATGAAGAATAATTTGGTGTCCTTGTAAAAGAGAAACCAGAGAATGTGATCCATGTGAGAAAAAAGGGGATTTCCTCCCAGACAAGACACAACCCCCTAGAGATAAAATCCAGAGATTTGAAATACTATAGCTCCAAAACACCGAGGGCTGAGATGGAAAGTATAAGAGAGCAAGATTCCAATGAGGATAGTCCCCTCCATCGTAGTATTCAAGGACCTTCGAAACCAGACAATTATTCATTCCTCTTTTTGCATAGTAGCACTAGAAAATTCTTATCCCTTCCATCGCAGGGTAGGATGAGACCAACCAAACAGATCAAGTGTCACAGATCACGCAAAGTAGCCTTAAGTCCCATAAGAGCAGCTTCAAGATTCTTGTATGTTGACCAGGTACCATCCACTAGTACTTGTAATGTAGCTGGATAACCCATTCTAAAACGAAGGCCTGCTGCTATAACTTTAGATACAATAGGGCGAAAAGCAGTGCACTTCGCTCTAACCGACCCAGGTAAATCTTGGGCAATTCTGAGCCTGGCGTCTCCCATTTCACTTCTTGCAGCTCTCTCACTTTTGCCAGAAAATGTTATCACTCCAGGTAATTTAAAAAGCGACAAATAATGGGATGTGGCATTGCTCCTGGAGATGGTTTGGGTTGCAGGGGCCTATGCGCCCTTTCAGTGATGTACTTGGCCCCGAAGGGAGAGGGACCAGTGACCTTTTCCATCAGCTTCTGCACAAATGCAAGCATGTTCTGGCCTTCCTCTCCTTCTGGAAGGCCCAAAAAAACTATATTATTTCTTCGGCTGCGGCCCTCCAAATCTTCCAGCTTGGCTTCCAGACTAGAAATCCTTTGCTGCATAGCTATGAGACCGGGATCAATTTTTTCCACTTGCTTCTCAAGAGAGGAGATTCGAGCTGCATTATCTGAAGTTTTCATCATGACCTCTTTGAGTTTTTTAGAAAGGGATTTAATTTCAGCTGAGATTTCTTTGATTTCTTCTCGGAAGGGTTTAAACTCTTCTAAAAATCTGCACAAGGTTAGCGGTTCTTGCTCGGTGATCAGGTTCTGAAGCTCTGGCTTATCCACTGCACTCGAGGCCCTTGATTTTTTCCGGGCCTTCTCGGGAGTGACTGGCAGCGTCTGCTTCTGCAGAGGCTTCTTCATGTAAACTTCCATAATCGATGAAAACGAGCTAGCAGGTGCCCAGGATATTAAGAAGGCGGTAACATGTAAACTTTCTGGTTTTTAAGGAGAAATACTGACCAAAATAGTTAGGAGGTTGGAGCTATGCAGAGGAGCTTCTACTCGGTACCCTGCATCACGTGATCCCTCCATGTTAGGAGTTTTTCCAAACTGTCTTGGAGTTTTTGACCATCTGATTGATTATGCACCAGCCCCCTAGTTTGCAGTCATGTGTGTACTTGCTTACCTTCACATTATCTGATGTTTGGAGCAAATTGACTAGTATATTAAACAATGTAGGCCCCAGAATTGGTCCCTGGGGAACTCCACTTGTGACATCTCCCCATTCAGATTGACATCCCTTTACTGTTACTCTCTGCTTCTTGTCCTTCAGCCATGATGTTATCCATATTATATTATATAAGTCACTAGAATAATTTGATAAAGCTGTTTAATTAATTTTTCATGTGGTACTTTATCAAAAGCTTTTGCTAAGTCTAGGTATATCACATCGACTGGTACACCCTTATCCAGGGCTGCACTTACCAGTTCGAAAAAAGTTATTGAGTTGGTGAGATATGTCCTACCCTTAACAAATCCATGTTGTGAAATATCAATTATCTGCTTATTTGCCAGATGCTCTAATATTCTATGTTAAATTACTCTTTCTAGTACTTTGCCTATTACAGAGGTCAAACTTAGAATCTATAGTTATTTACTTCTGACCTTAATCCTAACTTGTGTATAGGTGTTATATAGGCTAGTCCCCATTCAGACAAAGTCCTTTCATTTTTTAATGATATATTGTAAATGTATGTGATTGGTCCCACCAGTTCATTTGCCAGCTCTTGCAAGAATTTAGGGGTTATGCTGGCTCTGCTGAACTATTTGATTAAGCCCCATTATTATAGCTGTAATTTCATTTTCAGTGATAGGAGTATATACATTTTTTATGTTTTTGTTGTTTTGGTTCACAGATGTTCAAGAAGTATGTGTTAAATTCTGATGCTATTTCCTTCTCATCTAAAATTACTTCCTTATGTTTAATTATTGGCACTATCCCTCTTTGATTGCCTCTTATTGTTCCTATATAATTAAAAAAATATTTTTTATTATCCTTAGTTTTGTTTACTAAGTCTAGTTCTATAGTTCTCTTGGATCTTCTGATCGTACATTTTAGTTGTTTGTTGCATTGTTTTAACTTTATATTTATGATACCAGATGAGTTCTTCTTCCACTTAGAGTATAGCCTCCTCTTTTTCCTAATTAATTTATTAATACCCGTAGTCCACCATGGTGGGTGTCTTTTATTGTTTTTGTATTTATAATAACTGGCACCCATCTATCTATGCAATATTCCAAATGTTTTTTAATGATATTCCAGATTGTATTTAAGTCCTGGTTCAGGAGTTCCTTCTTCCAGTCCCAGTTTAACAAATATTCCCTAATTCCATTATAGTTAGCTTTTTGATAATTTTATCTATTGTTTTTCCTTTTGTTTGCCTGTATTGTGCTTTGTATGTAAATTCAATGATTTGATGATCACTATCACCTAATAGGGCTTCCTGTCTATCCCATGTATATCCTCTGCTACACTGGCTATAGGTTCAACAATCGCAACTCACATCTTCCCAAGCAGCCTGACTTCACGGGATCCTGGTACAGTAAAAGAATAAGAAAGAGGCTGGTCATTAAACTCAAAAAAACCAAATCTATGCTTTTTTCACATCACCAGAATAAGGCTCAAAATCCCCCCCTCTGCATTCTCCCCAGTAACGCTCACCCTCTCGAGCAGGTGTCATCCTACAAATACCTGGGCATCACCTTCGACTCAGCTCTTACATTCCACACCCACATCAATACCCTGTCATCAACCATAAACTCTTGGATTGGTCTTCTCTTTCGCCAGAGATTGCCTCCCCCAAACCGCTCTCTGACTGGCCATCAACTCCTCTGTCCTGTCCCTAGTGGACTATGGCCTACCTATAAACACTGTGGCTGACAATACCACCCTCACCAGAATTCAGACCTCGAGAAACAAGGCCTGCAGGCTCCTGACCAGTGCATCCCTCCACACCCATACTTGCCTGCTCTATTCCACCGCCAGCCTGCTCACCTTGGAGGAATGCCGGTGCTACCAAACCTGCTTACTTGCCAAAAAATCCCTGATAGGACTCGACCCCCCCCAAGGGTCACTGCATCCCTGTGGCTTGCATCCCCATCCATTGCCACCCATAGCTCTGTTAAGGCCACCTTTCTGGTGCCCCATACCAAAACCTCCCTAGCCCAAAGGTCCTTCCACTACCGCACCCCCACATGGTTCAACTACCTCCTGCTCTCTGTTATTAAGTCTACCAAAACTGGTCCCTTTAAAATCGCTCTCCATAACCACTTCTTTGGTGCCCGAGGTTGTAGTTGCCCTTAATCAACCTAATGTTGGGGTCCCTTCCCATTTCTTGCCCATAGCCTTGACGATGTCCTTTGGACTGTCCCTCCCCTTTTTTTCATTTCCTCACCCTTGTCCCCCCACCTTCCACTTTGGTATTTCCAAGACCAGGGTTGTGACTTCTACTATTGTTATACTTTATACGATTGTTATTTACTGCCTGTAACTTTATCCTGTAAACCACTGCTACATTGTGCTGTTTTTGTTATCTGTATTGCACCTGTATGTTGCTACTGTTGTATCTCACACTGTAACCTTGCCTACCCTCCCTGCGATGAGGTGCCTTTGTAAATGAGTCCTTGACTCAAAGGTTGTAAATCCGACTTTCAATAATAAAAAAATTAAAATAAATCAGGAGGGATTTCTTACACTGGAAAGCTTTAAAGGTATGACAAAAATGGCATGTGAATAAACCCAGTTCACTCCTGCAAGGACAACTGGATAAGAGATGTCACAGTTTTCAGATGCGGTGAGCCAAAAGAACAGCTATTGTAAGGGAAAGATAAAAATCCACTTCTGAGAAACAGGTTGTTTTGAATAAAGATGTCTGTGATCTTAAGATACCAGAGGAACTTTTGCTAAATGATGTAGATTTGGAGCAGGCAGACATTGTGAATTATATTCATACCAGAGGAAATTTATTATATGCTAACAATTATCATAGCAGTATTCGAGTGTCCTAAATTGCAGTCAAAGTTGAAGTGATGCCTGAGAAAGAAAAGGGGAGGGGAGACTGTGACAGTCTATTCCATAAATTGAGCTATGTAAACATAGAATTTGATGGCAGATAAGGACCGCTTGGCCCTCCTAGTCTGCCCATTTTCCTACCTGATGGATAAGCTGCAGATTCTAGCTAATCAACAGCTTACTTCCTCCTACCCCCCACTAGAATTGCCTTATGCCTGTCCCATGCATTCTTGAATTCTCCCACTGTTCCTTGACTCCACAACCTCCTCAGGAAGGCTGCTCCATGCATCCACAACCCTCTCTGTGAAAAAATACTTGCTAATATTACCTCTGAGCTGTCACCCCTCTATCTTCAAATTGTGCCCCCTTGTTCTTGCACATCTCTTCTTCTGAAACATACTATCCTCTTGTACTTTGTTAATTCCGTTGAGATATTTGAAAGTTTCTATCATGTCCCCCCCCTTTCCTCAAGGGTGTACATATTAAGCTGCCTCAGTCTCTCTTCATATGTCTTCTGGTGCAGACCCTGCACCATTTTGGTTGCCCTCCTCTGAACAGCCTCCACTCTGTCTATATCTTTGCGGAGATGGGGTCCCCAGAATTGCATGCAGTACTCCAGATGGGGTCTCACCAACTGTCTGTAAAGAGGGATAACAACTTCCTGTTTTCTACTGTTGATGCCTCTCTTTATGCATCCCAGTATCTCCTCTGCCCTCCTTACTGCCTTCTCACATTGCTTGCCCACCTTTAGGTCACCTGATATAATTACTCCTAGGTCTCTTTCAAAAGACCAGGGATGCTGCTAAGAAACATTTTTCAAGTAGAACTTTCAGAAAAAGCTTCAAATAAAATGTTCAAAAGATACATACATTTCAGGACTTTCAAGTACCCACTACAATATTCATGTCAGAGTTAGACTCTATCTCATTCAAAACACATAGAGCTGTGAGTGGGTTCGTCTTAGTAACAGAGTTTACAGACTGTAAAACTGAATGATTGCCTTTACTCCTGCTATATTTCCTGCTGGATCTGCTTCTAAATTTAAAACTTGGTATACTTTTCTTAGGATCGTTTTAGTAGTGTCCTGAAATATGTATTTTGTTATTAACCGGTAAAGAAGAAAATTGTCCCGACTTCTTTTTTTTTAACCTGTGAAAAAGAAAATGGTCCCTTATTGTCCTCACCATCTCCCTCCCCCATCCAGACCATCTCACTGAGCACCCACCACCCCAAACCCCTCTTGCCCTACACTTACCTTCAGAGGTCATAGGCTGTCATACTCTGTGAACCAGGACACATCTGCACTCTTCAAAGCCAAAATACAAACTGAGGAATCAAGGTAAGTGCAGTATAATATATTTCAATGGCGTTTTCAACTTATTTTCATAGCTTTGCCATTTTTAGGTATTTTTTCACCAAATTATCATCATGGGCTTTTTGGGCCCCCACCTCATGAACACTGGCACTGTTGTCTCTTTAATCCAGCCCAGAATGTGATTTTGCGGTCACTGCACAAAATCACCTTTCAGGGATGACTAATGAAATTTCACTACTAGTGTTCATGATGTGGGGCCCCAAAAAAGCCATGTTGAAAGTTTGGCGAAAAAATATCCCAAACATGGTTGTGTTATGAGCGTTCGTTGAAATTTTTCTACACACGCACATAACTTTGGTAATTTTTTATATTTTGAGTCCAAATTTTCAACATAGCCATTTTTTCACACCACTTCTTGAATAGTATAGTTGATATTTTTAACATCATGCCTGAAATGTGTTTTTACACCTGTTGGGCAGAATGGCATTTTGGCATGAATTTTAACATTTTTACCTAAGGGGGGTTATGAGGTGGGGTCATATGAAGACTATGTTCAAAATTTGGAGTCAAGAATTATGTTTTGGTGTACATTTGAAATGTTTCTGTACCGGGGTACATGAGGCGGGGTAATATGATGGCTATGCTGACAATTTTGTCACTGTTGTTCTGTAAATGGAAGAGCAAGGCCCGGAGGGCCCTGTGTTTCCACAGCTACATACATATATGCATCTATGGAGGAATATGAGCACAGGGCCCAGAAGGTCCTGCGCTCCCACAGAAAAATATGGATATGATTACACTATCTGAAAAAGTAAGAAAATTCATTGTAAAAAAGCTTTTTTTAATACATCAGTTAGGGTTGTTACAAAAGCAACAAAAGTAGAGAAATGTGGCTTTAGGGTTTCCAACTCTAACACCCCACCCTCACCCTGCAGACACTGACAGGCATTGGGGTGCCTTGGGGCTGTCAGCCCTAATGCTTACCCCATTCTTCTGTACTGTGTATCTCAGCTTTTTTATTCAAGGAATTGGGTGAGTGTTAGGGTTGACATCCCAAAGGCATCCCCCAACATCTGTCAGTGGCTGCAGGGTGGGGGTGGGGTGTTAGAGTTGGAAACTCCAATGCTACATTTCCCTACTTTTGTTGCTTTAGTAACAATTGTAACTGATGCATTAACACAGCTTTTTTGCAATGACTATCTATCTATATATATATATATATATATATATATCCACACACACACACACACATATACTGTATATATTATAGTTGCATGGTAGTGCAGTTATAGTTAGGGTTGCCGAGCCACTTCTATGTTAAACCCCAAATTTTGCACTTTAATAACTTTGCAAGTCTAAGATGGATTTGCCTGAAGTGTTGCAAGCATGGAGTGGCACCATAGGTCTCTGGATTTGACAAGTTGCGTTATGGTTGGATGAGCGGTTGTGGAGCTGCAGAGCACCAAAAAAATCACAAAAATTGTGTTTTTGTGCATTTCTTTGCTCGGGACTGTAGCCCAAATGATTTGCCTGTCTGGTCTGAAATCTTCAGGGAAGATGCTGGTGGGGTCATCAATGTGCCTTTTAAAGATTTGGTGAAAAAATATTAATCCGTACAAAAGTTATTCAAATTTTAATTATCCCATTATAGTCAATGGGAAAGAAATATGTGTGCCTCACGAAAGCTGCCACCAGTACATTTTACTGTTGCAAATGGCCCTTTTACTGTCATGCTGCTACCATCTTCTTTCAGTTAGTGGTAAAGAAATATTTCTGTAATTCAAATTCTACTGCCCCTAGGTAAACACTGACAGTTGTGTTTACCTACACAGGGCCTGAGGAACACAGTGGTACCATAAGTTTTTTTCTAGGACCCCTAGAAATACCTTTTTTAAAATTGGGTCTCCCGTAGTGTCACAAATCATGATAGCACATTTGTAACACTTTTGCAAATCACGACACTGTCACATCTGTACTGTAGCAATTTGCGACACTACTGCATTAGAAAATATTGTTTCTTTGCCACGCCATCGCACCTAAATGGTTAGAGCTTTTTGGCTGAAATGTGCATGGTGGCAAGCCATGGCCCCACAGATGTGACTTTTTATCGTTTGGTAAGAAAAATGAAAATGGTTACAATGTTACAGAGCTCCGAAGTTGAGAAATTTCCCATAGTGTAACACTGCAGTGCCCGAGGCACATTTCAGCTTTCTTATCTCAAAAGTGATTTGAGATACAGATGTTTTGCTACCCCCAGCTTACTAAGCTCATGTGAAGGTTTTGAATCATGATTACAACTGCAGTGGTTTTTTTTTCATAGTTGCTACAGTTTCTGAGATATTGTCAAAAAGTGTTACAAGGGTTCTTTTTCAGTACAATGGACCTGCTGTGTGGCTTCATACTTATGTGTAAGTGGGAGTGCAGAGCCCAGAGGGCCTAAACTCCCACATATAACTACCATTATATAAAACATGGGCAACATGAAGGGAGCACAGGGCCCAGAGGGCTCACGTTCCCACAAACACATACTCGTTACATTACACTTTCTCAAAAAGAAGGGAAATTCATTGCAAAAAACTTAATTAATGCATCAGTTAGGGTTGATAGAACAGCAACAAAAATATGGAAGAGTGATGTTAGGGTTACAACCCCTACTACCCCACCCCCACTCCCCTCCACACAACAACAAATGGGGTGTGACATGGGGTCATGAGGCCTAACTCCCAAATCCCATCCCATTCTCCTATATTGTAGCATGTCAGTTTGTTTACGCATGGAATAGGGTGAGAGTTGGGCCTGATGATCCCATGTCGCTACCACAACGTCTGTTGTGTGTGGAGGTAAAGGGTGTGGGTGTGTGTGTGTGGTAACTTAACATCACATTTCTATAGATTTGTCGCTGTGCTATCAACCCTAACTGATGCATTAATGAAGTTATTTGCAATAAACATATATATATATATACTGTATATTCATAGCAAAAAATTCAGTTAATGCATCAGTTAGGGCTCATAGCACAGTGACAAAGGCATGAAAATGTGGTGTTAGGGTTACCATCCACCCCCCACCTTCCACACACCAACAGGCATCGGGGTGTGCATTGGGGTTCTTGGCCTCTCACCCCATTCCATGTGTAAACAAGCTGAAGTGGTGCAGTACAGGAGAATGGGATGAGAGTTAGGCACGACAACTCCAATGCACACTCCAAGTTTTTTGCCATGAATTTCCCTTCTTTTTGAGAAAGTGTAATGTAACTGGTAAGTGATATGTGTTAGTGGGAGTGCGGGCCCTCCTGGCCCTGTGCTTCCTTCATATTGGCCGTTTTTTGCATAATGGTAAGCATATACACATACCTACGGAGCCATACAGCAGCCCTACAGGGCAAGGAAGCCTTGTAACACTAATTTGCTAAAATCTCAGCAACCGTAGCAGCTAGGAAAAAAATTGAAGTGCCACAATCATGACAGTGAGTACTCCACATGAGATAGATCAACCAAATCTGTATCTCACATTGTTTACAAGATACGGGCACCGAAATGCACTGAAAAGGCACCCTTGGAACCCTTGTGACACCAATTTTCCAGTATCTCCATAACCGTAGTAAGTAGGGAAAAAATTCCACTGCTGGTGTAATCCATGATTTCCAAACTTGTTTCTGCAGGTTTGTTCACCTGTAGGTGATCTAAGCTGTGGGCAGCAAAATCTCTTTGTCTCACTTTATTTTTGAGATATGGGCACTGAAAGGCATCATGGACACTGCAATATTATCCTATGGGAAATGTCTCAACTTTGGAATGCTGTAACATTGGGCCCATTGAATGTTTTGGCACCAAAACACCAAAAGATATATCAGTGGGACCAGGGCTTGCCACCTTGCAAATTTCAGCCCCAAAGCCCCAACCATTTTGTTGCAGGGGAATGACAAACATCTGCAGTTTTTGAGCACTGTTCTTTTGCAAATTTTGAGTTCCGTAAAAAACAGCATGAAACTTTTGCATTTTCAAAAGTGTCATGGACATTTTTTCTGAGATTCATGAAAGTACTGGGGCTCTAAGTTTTAAAACAGCATTTCTGGGGTGTTTTACTCCAAAATAAAGATGGGGTGGCATCCTCAGGACTCGACTAGGTAAACCCAACAGTCAGTGTTTACCTAGGGGATCCTAAATTTAAACTCATGGCATTTTTCTACCTAGCTAACTGAAAACAAGATGGCATCAGCATGAAAGTAAAAGGGCCATTTGAGAAAGGAAAATGTAGTTGCGACAGCTTTCATGAGACACATGTATTTTTTCCTCATTGTCTACAATGGGAAATTAGTTTTTTGAATAACATTTGAACGGTTTAATATTTTTTCACCAAATCTTTGAAAGGCACATCAGTGACCCAGACTGCGTGTTCCCCGAAGATTTCATACCACAAGGACAAATCGTGCAGGCTGTGGGCACTAGCAAAGAAATGCACAAAAAGTCCCTTTTTTTGCATTTTTTTGCATTCCGCAGCTCCACAACCGTACATCCAACCATAATGCAACTTGCTTGATCCAGAGATCTATTGTACCAGACCGCACATGCAAAGTTTGTGCAAATCCATCTTATGGCGGCAGAGTTATTAAGGTGCAAATTTTGAGGTTTAACATTAAAGTGCTTACTCAACCCTAAATATAGTGCCATGGTATAATATATGGGCAGGATATTCAGAGCAGATGCACCATGCGCAACAGGGATGCACCAGCACAAGTGCAGAAATGCACCATTGTGTGATATTCAGCAGGAGGTGGCTGCACAGCGCAACAAGCAATGTGCCAGAGCACAACAGTAATGAATGCATGTGCAACCACAGGGGCAGAACCACAAATAACATTTTCAGTTCGATATTCAACAGCATGCGACGTGCGCAATAGCAGAGCAAGCGGAAGTTGCACGACTGTGAAAATGAGCCAAAATAAAAGGGAGCAAGAGAGGGGAGGAAGAACATGCCACAGGAAAGCCATAGGTGGGAGCGTGGAGACATAGTGCCAGGGAGGAAATACAGGAAGTAGGGCACAGGAGTGGGCGGGAGTAGGACAGGGCCCACCAGAAGTGTGCCAGAGTGAGGGTAGGAGTGGGTGTGCACATGCCAGTGTGCAGAAAAGGGTGTGAGAGTGCCACAGTGCACTGAGGGCAGTGGAAAAAGGCAGGACAGCCACAGGCAAACAGCCAGAGGTGAACCCAGTACAGGGGAAGCACCAGGAACAGACAGTGGGGAGAACAGGAGAACAGCCGCCCGTGGGGAACACCAGCCAGGGACATGGCCAGTGCCACCTTCCAGATGGAGGCAGTAATGAGGGGTGTGAGAAGGCAGGCAGCAGGGAGGCGCAGCTGTGGAAGGGCCTGTCAGTAGCATGCCCAGAACAGGCAGTACTGAGCCCTCACCAGCTTCAAACAGTACTCTGACACAGAGATTTTGGGCCGGTACTGCCTGAACTGGGTGATACTGAGGCAGCTCTGTGAGCTGTGCAGTGATAAGATGCAGGCGCCCACACGACAGAGCCATGCTCTGTCAGTGGAGACAAAGGTGACAGCCGTCATGTGCTTGCTCACCACGGACACCTTCCAGAGACCAACAGAGGACATGACAGGCATAACCCAGTCAGCCGTGTCACGCCTACTCACACAATTCCTCAGTGCACTGCTGCTACATGCTGCAGAGTACATCCATTTCCCCAGTGCACAGGCGGAGTGCACAGCACACTTACAGGAGTTCCACAGGGTAGCACAGTTGCCTGGCATGCTCAGGGCCATTGAATGCACCCATGTAGGCATCTGCATGCCACCTGGCCAGGAGGGTGCAGCATACATAAACCACAAGGGATACCTGAGCATAAACTGCCAGGTAGTGTGCGATGCCAGGGGGTGCCATGGGTACTGGACATGATGGCCCATGGCATAGCAATGCAGACCACCATTCTAATGTCCCCCCTCTACATACAGGTGACAGTGGTTACCCGCTATGGCCCTGGCTGCTCACACCGTACCGGCGCCCCATGACCCCATCACAGCTACGGCACAATGAGGCACATTCCACAACATGGAATGTCATCGAGTCAGTGTTCAGGCTGCTGAAGGCATGGTTCCGGTACCTGGACACATCAGGCGGTGCCCTACAGTACAGCCCCTCGAAGGCCTGTCAGCTATTCCTGGCCTGCTGTATCCTGCACAACATGGCCACTGACTGTGGGATAGCTGTAGAGGTCGAAGAGGGGGACAGCAGTGGGGATGATGAGGATGCCAGTCCAGCTGGTGAAGGGCAGCCACCCCCTGGGCGACAAGACCCCCGGCTGTTCCAGATGGCACAGCAGCACTGGGACACCATTACAGAGGAGCACTTTGGACAACACAGGTAGGTCACGGGCCATGTGCAACCACCAAGGGCAAGGGCACAGCCCACAAACAGGCAGTGCTGGACACCAGGGGTGGACAGTGATTAGGGAATGAGTCTGATTGGGCACCACACATGGTGGCAGGGATGGACGGGGCTGAACATGACACGTGCACACACACGCACACACACCACAACACATGCACAAAGGGAAAACTGCACGTCCACCCCAACAGCCACCTCCACACCCACACAGGACCACACATGACGATGCCCAGTGGCCAGCACTGTGCATGCCTCAGACGCTGGGCACCATTGCACACTGGTGGACAGCACTACGCAGGCATCATCATGCACACACCACAGTGGCCAGCAGCTGGGAGGGTGTGCACAGGGACCGTGTGTGTGCAGGGCCGGGCATCGCACAATGCACACCACAGTGCACACAGGGCAGCAGGAGACAGTGGCCATGGTGGGAGACAGTTCAGTCACGCGGCACAGTACCACAGCCACCATGGATGCATGGACGACCCCACCAGGGCCTGCCAGCTGTGCCAGGCTGACCAGTGGCCTCTTGGGGTGGCACTGATGAGCCCCCAGGGGTGACACTGCATGAACATGACTGTGTTCATGCAGGGGTCTGCAACCCGCCGAATATGGCTGCACCAGACATGCTCGGTATGCCTACAGCCCGAACCAATGTTGACATAGCAGGTGTCGCACAGCACCGGAAATGGGGTGGACATGACACTGTGTGGTGTCTGTGGCAGCTGGGCACCTAACTGGGTGCCCAATGTAGCCATGACAGTTGTCATTGCAGTGGTCTGCCTGTCAATCGCAGCGGTCACATCCGCCTGCTGCTGGGCCATCTCTGCCAGGAGCAATCCGTGGTCCCTGCTGCACCGTTCATCTGCCTGGCACAGAACTGCACTGAGTGCATCCACCGCCATCACAAGCCGCATCTGCTGATCTACTGAAGTGTGGAGAAGATGGCTGTTTTCATCCAAGGGGTCATCTGCTGGTCCAGCATGCTGTCTCTCATGGTGTTCCTGGCCCTGCTGGCCAGTACCCCTTGACATTGGGAACTGCACACCAGAACCATGCTGGGGCATGTCCACATGTGGTACACTGCCACCGCCCCCCAACACTGTCCCCCCATTGCCATTGGCTGACTGCTGGAGTTGCCCCTCCGGCTGCCAATCGCCAGGGCATACCAGCACTGCCGTAGCAGCTACAACAGCCCCACCACCCTGGATGCACACCAGTGCTGCCCCACTGGGGCATACAGGCACATGCTGGGACCTGGTTGTCACACAGGCAGTCACGGCGGCATCGCTCCTAATAACGCCCGTGCGGTTGCCTGCTGTGGGACCATCCTGTGTCCCACATGTATCTCTGTCTGGGACACAGGAGGCAGTATAGCACAGTGGTTTAAGGTTCTGAGCTGCAAATCTGGTGACATCCAGCAGATCAGACCTGGGTTTGAATCCCACAGCTTCCACTTGCATACTGTGTGACCCTGAGCAAGTCACTTAACTTCCCTGTGCTCCCAGGTCGCTCCTGTAAAAAAGCTTTCAGCTTAGTGTGCTACTCCTGGTTAAACAACTAAATAAAAATGCAGACCATCATCATTGGTGCTGGATCTGGCCCCAATCTGTGGCCCAGCATGCTGGAGACCAGGGGTGATGTCACGCTGAGACACAGGCAGGGTCTTGTCCGCACCTGCACCACCCACATCAGTCCGGACAGATGTGCAGGTATGCACTTGGCCTTTCCCTTGGACACCTGTGGAGGTGGATTGGCGATCATCCATGCCCAGGGCCTCCCCCTTGGTGGACACACCCACCACTGCTGCCCCATGTAGATGCTCAGGAGCTGTAAGGGAACACATAAGGGTTAGTGGCCCCACCTTGCCCTGTGGCATGCCCTCCACCACCCACACAATGACAGCACAGAACCTACCATGCAGTGATGGGCTGCCACCCATCTGGAAGCCACCACCTGGAACGCCCTTGATGGCACTACACTGCATGCTGCTGTCCACCCGCTGCTCCTGTGGCAGCAGGTGGGGTACATCTGGCTGGCCCTCACTGGTGGCAGCACATGCAGCCCTGATGGCAGCCACCTTTTCCTTGATCCACCTCCTGTCTGTGCCTACCTTCTTTTTGCAGTCCTGCACAGACTGCTGGTGGCTGCCCTGCTGGTTCACGGCATGCGCCACCTCACCCCATGCTGTAGCATGGGCCTGTGGCATTCCCCGCTGTCCACTTAGCAGTGGTTCCTTGTCCAGATATGCCTCGAACAGGGCATCAGATTCAGCCCTGGTGAAGTTGGGCCTCCTCCTTCTCCCTCTTCCCTGTTCCTCCTTTTCCTCACGCTCGGCCATGCTCATGCCTGTGGGAATGACAGGTGTTACTTTGTACTGTGCAGTCCAACACAGCCCTCCCAAACCACAGTCCCCACATCCCAACAGCATGCAACATACCACAAAGGACTGCAATACCGAACCATGGCCTCTGCAGCCCCAGGTCGCATTTATATAGCACAACGCATGCAAATGAGGGCAGACGCAACTGTAAGTGGATGCTAATGCAGTGGATGTGGCGTGGAATGGCTAATGAACTGATTTGCATAACCTTGCTGAATATCACACTGTAGCACCTTGCATAATGTAGGTGAGTGTGCTCAGGCTATGGCGCAGCACTGTGATGTGCACAATCAGCACCGTACGTTGCCCGGGGTGCTGACACAGATGCATGCGGTGCTGTTGATGTGCTGAGTGCAGGAGGCAGTGCAAAGCATGACCACCACTGTGCCTGTGGTGCTAGTGCACTGTATGCCCATGTGGCACTTGTTCCATGGTGCGCAGTGGGCACCGTGGCACCACAGCATGGTAGGCTACTGCAGGGCGTCACACACATGCACCCTACTGTGCTACATGCAGGGCATCTGACTAGCACTGTGGTGTACTGTGCGCGGACAGACCCTTGGCCCAGCAGTCGACCTTTGCCCCCAGGCTCCATGTGTCCACATGGCAGCACCCCTATTGTGCAGTCCAGTGACAGCACGATAGGGACTGGCAGCGCAGTACCACGCTGCCTCTGCACGTGGGGCAAGTCCACTACAGAGTGCCATTTTGTTGCCGTTTGAGACAGCAACATGCCTAGGACCAGAGCACAGGTCTGGAGTGCCATTGAACTGGCAAACCTGGTGGCCCTGGTGGAGCCAGAGGCTGGTGCCCTCTTTGGGCAGGAACCCTTCCTCAGGCCATGGACTGCAGTGTGGCAGGAGGTCTCAGAGGGCCTGGAGGAGGTGACAGGGAGCAGCAGGTCAGTGGAACAGTGTTGTCACCACAATGGCAACCTCCAGCGGTAGGGCCCTGACCACCTGGGGCATCTGCAGGCACACACCCAGTGAGGTGCCATGCCACGGCCAGGTAGGTGCTCCATCCCATCACTGGTAGTGTCCGTCTGTCCGGGTATCACGGTGTACATCAGGCTATGCTGCTGAGGGGTGGGGGCCCTCTAGTGGGGGTGGTGGTGGTGGAGGTGCATCATGGCTGGGCTGTGTAGGCACACACACACCAGGGGGGCTATGTTACTGACCTGTACTGATGTTTCCCTCTCTATGTTTGCACCCTAGACCTGGAGGATCACCGTAGGGCATGTTTGGCCCTAGGACAGGGACAGCAGGCCAAAGTGGGTGCCATGGACTTCAGCCAGGGCACGTTGGTGGAGACATGGGTCAGCAGCACTCTGATGGCCAGGATGCAGGTGAGTGCCATGTTTCCCCTTACACCTGTGCATGCCGGGTTGCAGGGGTGGTGGTGGGGCATGGCCAACTGCACTTGGCCCCACTGCCGTGCACACCACATGGTGCACTCAGCACTGTCCTGTGGCACTGCATGTGTGGGTGGGTGTCGCAGGTGGACTGTGCATGCACTGAGTCTATGGCTGTGCCACTGCCTTTGCACCGCATAGCCATGTCACTGTACGGCCACGTTGATGCTGTGCAGAACATGGGTGGTGGGTGTGTGCAGTGTTCTGCATGGCTATGGGTGCCTGGGTAGGCAGGCAGGTCTTGTGGGCACGGACACTGTGGGTGGTCGCATGCCATCACAGGGGCATGGACCATGGCTGTATGCCGTGCACATTGGGTGGGCTACAGGGGTCTGGCCAGTCATGCGTACTGACTCTACTCCCTTGTCCTAGGTGGACAACACTGGACTACCCTGGAGTGGAACATGCAGGAGCTACTGCAGCTGTCCTGGGCTACTCTGGAGCTGCTCCAGAGGATGGAGTGTGGCAACTATAGGAGGCACTGGCGGCGCCACAGGGACCGGAGTGAGGAGAGGGGCCACCATTAGGGCCTACAGCACACGTGATGTGCATTCCCCCCCTGGACTTACTCTCACACCCCTTTGTCCCACTCCCTGATGTACACCCTTGCCCCATGCCCACCCCCACCTGGTTTGTGGCCCTTCCCCCTCACTTTGTACATAGTTTTGATATATTGAGTTGTTTGCACAGTTTACCCCTTCAATATATACTTGTTTGATATGACAACTGTGGTGGTTTCTGATTTGCAGCAGGCATATGGTGCTTGGCTGCAGTGGTGTGCATGGTGTCAGGGGTGGTACAGGCCTGGGCATGTGTGTGTCCGGCAGGGCCCCACTTATGGTGTGGGTGGGGGACTCAGTCCCTGTCTGTGGTATGTGTGTTGCTCCCTGTGCATTTGATGCCTGTGTGTAGTGGTCCCTGGTGCATGCGCTGTGTCCCTGATGCCCCTGTCAGTATGTCCATGGCCGGTGCAGTTGGGCCCCTTGCATGTCTGTGGTACGTACGGTCTGCTGGCATGTCATTGGTGGCTGTCCATGCCAGTCACCCTCTGGGCACAGCCCAGTGGCAGCTTGCCTCCTGTCACTGGTTTGTTGCACGTCTGTCTTGAGTGACACTATGGGCTATGCTGTTGTTGTCCCCCCTCCATGCTGTCGCTGGTGTCTGTTGTGGTGTCTGTGTTCTACTGTCTGTCACATGTGCTACGACCGAATGCTGGCAGTGGACAGTTTCATGGGGCATGCGCCAGATGGCTGGTTCACCTGTGTCATGGCGGGGTGCAGGCCGTGGGTACACAGCATCAGTGGACACACACCAGCAGCATTTGTTGCCCTGCTATTGTGGCCCTGTGTTGGGGTGCCCTTGGGTCAGGCTGGGTGTTTTTCCATGCCCTGTGTCGCATCCTGTGTGGCGCATGCTTCCATGCACCACAGTGGGCAGCTGTGCTATCTGTTGGGGCCAGAGCTGGAACAGGGTGTGTGCATGGGTGGGTGTGCGGGGTGCCGTCCTGGTGGTGGTGGTGTCCAGGGCAGGCCTTGTCAAATGCGGGGTCCCTTGGGTACTGATGCAGCGTCGACCTCTCTGCTGTGCCACAGGGGGCCATGCAGGGGGGCATTGTGTCTGCAGTTGGTGCATCAGTGGCTGGTGCCACTTGCTGTGGGGTACTCAAACTGGGGCTGAAATGCATGGCTCAGTGGTGCACAAGGTTGTGTTGTCACGGTGGGGGTGGTGGCATGCATTCGGTGCCATGCACTGTTGGGCACTGCTTCTGGGCCAGATGTCTGGGGATCACTGTACAGGGCATGCTCTGCATTGGTAGGATGGGGTGGCACTGGGTGGCCAGCCCTCTGTGTGTTGTGGTCACTGCTTGCCAGGGGGGGTGTGCTGGGGAACCGTGCCCCAGCTGTGGATTCGGTGCTGGTGTTCATGGGCTACTGGTCCATCCAGCTCACCACTGGTTGTGCAGTTCATGGGGTGCCGGGGGGGCTGTCTGGCCTGCTGCGTGCTCCTCCACCCATGGCTTCCATGGGTGGTGCACCCCCCGCATCCTGTCCCTGTCCCTGTGCATCTCTGGTTGTGCTACTGCACATTGGCCCTGCTCCACTGTGCATCCCTGGTTGTGCTACTGTGCTTTGGCCCTGCTCCACTGTGCATCCCTGGTTGTGCCATGGCACAGTTGGCGTGATATTCAGCTGTGTTGTGCAAGTGCACCTTGGCCTGTGCTGTGTTTGAATATCGCATGTGTTGAACAGGGGCACACTGCACTTGCACCTGCTCCTGCTATTGCAGTTCTTTGTGGCACAGTCTGAATATCCCACCCTATGTATATATGTGTGTGTGTATGTATATATATATATATATATACATATATTTATATAGTGGCACGGTAGTGCCACTATCATTAGGGTTGAGTACCCCATTTAAGGTTAAATCTGAACATTAGCAGCTCAATAACTTTGCCATCGTATGACAGATTTGCCTGAAATTTGGAAAGTTTGATTTGGTACCATAGATCTCTGGACCTACTAAGTTTTGTTAAGATGAGATGTACGGTTGCAGAGCTACAGAGCACTTAAAAATGCACAAGCTATGCATTTTTGCGCATTTTTTGCTCACGCCTACAGCCCGCCATTTTGAGCAACTAGTCCGAAACCTTCAGGGAACATGCAGCCTGGGTCCCCAATGTGCCTTTCAAAGATTTCATGAAAATGGTTCAAAAGTTATTTAAAAAACAAGTTTCCCATTATAGTCAATGGGAAAAGTTAACAAAATATGCAAAAGTGTCACAAATGTACTTTTTACTTTCACAAATGACCCTTGTAGTGTCACAAATTAGCCATCTTGTTTTCAGTTAGTGGTCACAGAAATGATTGGCATTTAAATTTCGGACCCTCAAGGGACACAATTCTTATTGTGTTCACCTAGTCGAGCCCTGAGGATGCTAGCCATGTCTTTTGTTGAGGGTAAAACACCCCAGAAATGTTTTTTAAATTTTTGTAAACAGTAGTGTCACAAAGTACTTTAGAATATGCAATACTTTCGTGATTTTTTTTTGTGAAAGTGTCATGCTTTGCGAAAGTACTTTGCAACACTATTGCCAAAACAATAGGGAATCTTTGCCACCCTGCTTCAAAAGAATGGTGTGGCCCATATCTCGAAAACGGTTCGAGATACAGACATTTTGTCGGAAGAATTCTTAGTCCCCCACTAGGAGGTTCAGCATAAAATTAGCCTGGAAAGTCATAAATAATATCGAGGATAATGTATGGTCTTTGGTTAATAACCATGCTGTAAACACTTCAAGAGTTTGCCATGACATCATTGTAAGCCTCGAGAGCGCAGCTCGATAAGTTTTCAGATGTCATTGCAGCCTCGAGAAGTGTTTTCAGTGTGGTTGTTAACCCAAGACCATACATTGTTTTATATGGGTTACCAAGATTGTGTAATCGCAGAATGAATTACAGAACATTGATTGTTGTGAGCATTCCGTTTTGTTATACCATTGATATGACATACTCAAGAAGGGTTAACAGCAGAGTGATGTCATAACAATGGCATAATAAGGTTGTAATCTGCTTGATTTCAGTTAATAAGGGCTCCCCATACATTATATGAGATTTAAAAAAAATGTCCACTTCATACAGTTCCTGAGATATAAGGAATTTAGTATTCCAAGTGCTATTTTTCTGCTCCAAGGGCCATCATTATGCATACATTCTTTGCATTAACTGTGCTTCCAAATGCACCTTTTTGGGAAAAAAAGGGTGTGTGTTTGTGTTACTGTTACCATTAGCGTTTCCGCTTGCGTTTCTGTTAGCATCAGCTTTTACATCACCATGTGCATTACCCTTTGCATTTGCATTTGTGCTTGTGTTTGCATTACTGTTACCATTTGCATTTTCTGTTACTGTTTTTGTTTGCGTTTACTTTTGCATCACGATGTGTGTTGCCATTTGCGTTTGCATACGCGCTTGCATTTGCATTTCCATTTGCATTAATGTTTCCCTTGGCATCATCGTTGGTATTACCCTAACCATTTGCCTTTCCAATTGTGTTGCTGTCACCGTTTGCATGTTTGTTACTGTTTGCATTTACTTTTCCATTGGCCTTACCATTTGCATTTTCGGATGGCATTTCCGTTGTCGAGTGTGTTACTGTTTCCTTCTGTGTCGCTGCTGCCCTTACCGTTTGCATTTCTCTTTGTGTTTCAGTTGCCGTTAGCATTTGCGTTACCGTTTGTGTTACCATTTCTGTTTTCATTTACGTTTGCGTTTCTCTTACTGTTTGTGTTATCTTTTGCATTTGCATCACCGTGTGCATTACCATTTGTGCTTGTGTTTGCATTACCGTTAGCATTACTATTTTCTTTTACCTCACTGTTGCCATCACCGTTTCTGTTAACGTTACCATTTGTGTTTTTGCATTTGTGCAATGCAATGCAAAACATTATGTTTTTGCTATTTTTCTGCACTGACTTCTGTGATGCATAGTGCAGCTAGTCAGTGGTTGATTGATTTGAACCTTACCACGTAGAAAGATCTTTGTTCAAGGAACATGCCAATTTTTGTTTGGTGAAAAAATGTTGTTCCGTTCCAGAGTTATTGCCATTTGAAGTTCGCCCCCCTCACAGTTACAGATTTTTCGGCCACCAGGTCCTCCATTTTAACACATTTTTGGCCACAATTTCTGCTGTTTTGTGGTGGAAGCCTTCTTAAAGAAATGTAAAAATTGAATATCTCTGGAACGGTTTGGTCTTTTCACATGAAATTTGGAAGGTGTTGAATGGATGGCCTGGGGATGTGAATAATGCTGTTTACATGTTGAAAAAATAATTCACTGTGGAGATACTGCATGAAACAGTTAATGTTTTGGGCATAGCATTCTGCATGGTGCTACTGGCTTGAAATTCATAGCACAGGTAGCCCTAGTGGCACAGAGGTGCCTTGCAGTGGTTTGGTGTATAAAACATTAACAGGTGCAGAATTATCCCTGATAATTGAAAATTTGGTTTGTTACGCTTCAGTAACTTCTGAACAATGTGTCCGATTTGCCTGGCATTTGAAAGTACAAATATTTATAATACATCTTTGACTGTGACAATTTCCAGGTCACTGGCTCTTACGGTTGTTAAATTGTGCATGTTACGTTGTTTGCTCATAGCGCTGTGTGACCGTTGAACAGATGTGCACACAATTCTGGACACACGGTATGCTATGGTACATGTCTTCTTTTAACAATTTTTGGTTCCGTTGGATATATGGTTCTTGTGTAGCGAAGTGGCAAAAATGTTCTTTTCGGCACTCCTGCACAGTTTTCCTGGCATGATACTGTGCAACTGTTGAACAGATTCAGATAACATTTGTTATACATGTTGTGGTATGGTACATATCTTCATTTACCAATTTTCATTTCAGCCAGTGATACAGTTTTTGTGCAGCGAAGTGACAAAAAAAAATCACATGGTGGAACTCAGGGCCAAAGGGCCCCATGCTCCCACCACCGCATTCCATTCACTATTTATAGTGCACATTCTCAAAAAGAAGGGGAATTCATGGAAAAAAACTTTGTTTAATGCATCAGTTAGGGTTGTTCTACAGTGACAAATGGGAAATTCAGAGTTAGGGTTGCCACCCTTGCCCACACCCACCCCGCCCCCACCAACTGGCATCAGGTGATGACTGTTGGTGGGGAGGGGTGGGCTAGGTAAGGGGTGGCAATCTAATACTGAATTGCCTCACTTTTGTCGCTGTGGAACAACCTTAACTGATGCATTAAATGGATTTTTTTCCCATGAATATATATATATATATATATATATATATATATATATATATATAAATAAAATAGTGGTGCAGTAGTAACACTATAGTTAGGGTAGAGTAGGTAGTTTAATTTTAAACCCCACATTTTGCATGCTAATAACTGAAACTGTTAAATGGACTCACACAAAATTTCAAATGTGTGGTCTTGTACTGTAGATCTCCTGATCTGCCATGTTGCATTTTGATCAGACTTGCAGTTTTAGTGCAGTGAAGTGCCAAAAAAATGCATTTTTCAGGGTAGGGGGTTGCCCATTTTTGTTGACTTTTGCCCATCACACTGCAGCAACACCATTTGGAGTTTTGGTCTGAAATGTTCAGGGTAGAAAAAGGTTTCCCAAAGAACGTTCCAGCATTGGTTTGGTGAAAACATATCAAACCATTCAAAAGTTATTTAATTTTGCATGTTCATGTTCTGAGCATGCTCAGTGCAGTCCTAGATTTATGTGTATGTTTTAAGAAAGGGGATTAGACTTGCAATCAAGGATTTTGTTACCTTGAAAATGGGTATTTATGAAATCTTTGTTCATGAGGAAAAATTCCCCTTCGTGAGCCTCCATCTTGTTTTCATTTTTTCCCCACAAACACAATGTCGTAGCTTGCTCAATGGACGTGTTTTGTTGTTAATTAAGCATGGGTTTTGTTCAGGGTGATGCCCTCTACAAACCAATGGCTTTGGTTTTCTTTGTTTTGGTTAAGAAATGGCCATTTTACGTTTTTTAATTCTTCATTCGTGACTTGCTTCCGATCCCCATTTGCAAGATGACAAAATTCCCTTTCGTGAGTTGTCATAATTCCCTTCCATGAGCTGATACCCTTTAATGAGCTGACGAAGTCCTTGATCATGATTTCAGGACCAGATGGCCCCATCTCACGAACAAGGATTGGCTCAAGAATGGTGATTCTGTTACCTCGCAAAAAGGGATTGGCTCGTAAAAGGGGATTTTGACAGCTCATGAAAGGGGATTATTTTTTTAAATACTCTTTTGCAAGGTGATGAAAACGACATTCGTGAACTGTCAAAATCCCTTTTGTGAGTCAATCCCCTTTAGTGAGCTGACAAAATCCTTGACTGCGAGTTCCAGATCAGATGACCAAAATCTGACGAATAAGGATTACTCACAAATGATGATTCTGACAGCTTGCGAATGAGGACTGACCTTGCGAACAGAGATTTTGCCACCTTATGAAACAGGAATTTTAAAACTTTCCCAGTGCACTGTAAATAAACAGTTTGGTCTTTTGGCTTGACTTTGCATGGAATAAGTATCCCAGAGATGTAAATTATGATGTTGAGGTGCAAAAAGTTTAATTGGTTCCATAGATATGCATTACAAAGTTGAGATTTTTCCTGTAGGATAACATTGTGGCACCCACAGCTCTTTTCGGTGCCCATATCTCAGAAACGATGCGAGATATGGATTTTTCACTCTGGGCAGCTTAGTACACCACAAACTAAGCATGCGGGGAGGTTTCAAAGTCATGATTACAACTGCAGTGGAATTTTTTTCATAGCTGCTACAGTTACTGAGATATTGGCAAATTAGTGTTACAAGGGTTCCTTTTGTGTCCTATAGGGCTGCTGTATGACTAAGTAATTATGTGTAAGTGGAAGCACAGGGCCCAGAGGGCCCTGTGCTCCCACAGATGCATATTGTTATGCACAAATGGCCATCTTGAAGGCAGCATGGGGCTGAAGGGCCCTCACTCCCACCAACACATACCACTTACCAGTTACATTGCACTTTCTCAAAAGTAAGGAAATTCATTAAAAAAAACTTTGTTAATGCAGCAGTTAGGGTTAAACCAACAAAAGTAGGGAAATGAGACATTAGGTTTGAGCCACTAACCCTCCACCCTACTACCCCACCCCCTGTCCTCCACACACTAAGAGGCATTGGGGTGTGCCATGGGGTTGTTAGGCCTAACTCGCACCCCATTCCCCTATGATGTACCATGTCAGCCTGTTTACGCATCCCTTAAACAAATATAGGTGTGTTGTGCACATGCAGAATGCATGCCACATGCTTAATTGTGCAATGTTTGCATGCAGTTCACATGCACAAAATGATCCTAAGCGAACCAGATCTAAAAGCAAATCAGGTTCACATGCTGCAAACTTGACATGTGTGAAGCAGGTAAGCAGGTGAGAACATTTTCTAAAAATTGCATCAGGCTTGTGTGTTGCATGTGTGACATGAGTGCAGCAGTTAAGCTGGTGTGAACATCGTTTAAACATCACATCAGGTTCACATGCTGCGCACTTGCCATGTATGCAGCAGCTAAGCTGGTGCAAATCTCATCTAGAAAACACTTCGGTTTCTATTTCTTATACCACTACTAGCATTTAGAGTCATTCAAATACATTTTTACTTGAATTCCTGTGTAATGCCTTTTGATTTTTGTCATTAAATTGCCATTAATTTATAAAGTATTGTTTGCTTACTGCATTAAGTGCCTAGGATATTGCCAGTCAACATCCCCCATTCCAAATGTATTAAGAGGGGCCTCAGTGTTGTGAAGCCTATCCTTTTTGTTTTGGACCATGCAAATCCCTTATGCATATTTAGTGCTACAAATGTGTTTCTCTATGACTATTTCATTTCACCTACTTTCCCTTTCTCATTCTGTATTGAGCATATACACTATGGCCATGCTCAGCATCCTTTGTGCTGAGTAGGATCTTGGAAGCATGCACCATACCTCACACTGTGTTACTGAAATGAGGGACATGGACACTCAAAATAAGAGACAATGAGGGACACTAACCCACATGATGATCAGGACACATCATGAAACATGGAGATACAGAACCTCAGAACACAGTGGAAATCATTGCATTAGCACCTGAGAATTAATTTCTACCATTAAGCAGGGGTGCCATCTAGGTAAGGCAGAGGGGGCAGTTGCCCCCCCCACATTTGTGCCTATGTTTTGTTATGGTGTGGCAATAATGGCATTAAATTTTGATTTAATCTTTTGCACAATAAGTGCCCACCTGGCCTGTGTGTGTGCTCACGCTGCAAGTACTCTCCAGACTTGACTGTGTCTATTGTGTTGTCCACTGTCTCCACCTTTTAACAGTGGCACAATCACATGTGATGTGGATAAGCTTCAGCCAAGAAAGAGTGCATGAATCTTGTAAGTGTTTTCTGTTTTTTTCTGCCACCGTGAAGACAGACTGCACACTACAGCATGGAGGAGTTGTTGAGCACTGAACTCTCAATAGCAGAGTTGTGGCAACATATTTTTGTTGGTCTACTCTTAGTAAGTCTCCATCTCCCCTGGTGGCTGAGGGTGCAGAGGGTGAGCTAGAAGCAAACTCAAGACTTAGCTACCTACTTACTCTACTAGGCTTGCCTTGCAAAACAAACAGCACAGACCCACACAGCAGCAAACTAGGCTTAGCAGCAGTGGTGAAAGCAATATGGGTGGCCTTCATATGCCTTGATCAGTGCAGGGTGGCAGCAGCCACAGCAGCAACCAAGCAAGAAGCAAGCAATCCAGGTTGCATGGTTTTGGTTGGTGAGGTGACATGGTCATGGACCACGTTGAGAACCTGTGATGGTCTGTTCTCGCATCCAGCTTCTGGCAGAAGGAGAGAGGTGGAGTGAACTGAAAACTGGGCTTGTGGCACACTGTGCTAGGCTGCAGGTTCTGGCCATATGGCTGGGTAAGTAAAAGTAAATCATTTTTTTTACACAGGGATTGGGAAAGGAGGAAGGACTGGAATATTGATGTGTTTTTCATGTTTCTTCACCTTTGTGTGGCTTCATGACCCAATGGGGATGGGAATTGAATGGAATGGAATCAGGGAGAAAACTCAGGACAAAGTTTTTTTTGTTTGGGGGGGGAGACAGAACATCAGCCAGGAAAAAAACTGGTTAGTAACTGGGTGAGTTTAAGCCCAAATCTGATGCACTACTCTGGGGTATATACAGATGAATCTTATACATTTGAATTTTTACTGATTTGCATATCATGTTTCAGTCAAAACAAGCAAGCTGTACCTTTTAGAGATGTTACAGACATTCTAGAGCTGTCCCTTGCATTCACAGACTGTTGAGCGGTATGGTATGCACAGACTATTGGAGCCTCACTATAGTCAGGCTTATGCCCCCCCGTAAAGCTGACCTCCATATCCCCACACTTAGACACATTATGACAAGGGCAAAGGAGACTGTGGGGGTGTGCATTATTGAAATGAATGGGGGGTATTTTTTTATTACTATTTTATACATTATTGATGCAGAGTTAGAGATTAATGAAGGCCACTGCTCAACTAACAAGGGCCTTGTTAGTAGAATAGTGGCCTTCATTATTCTTCAACTCACCATCATAATGCATAAAATAGTAATAAAAAATAACACTAGTAATTTCAAGGGGGTACACCCCAGCACTCTGACCCATGGATATCATCTTTTAAAGACTCCTGCCTCTGGGTCCCTAGTACTCAAGTAAGAGACTTTTTATTTATGTCTATACTTGGTACTGCCCTCCCAACCCCCCACACACACACACCATACTCGACAAAGCCCTCTGGAGCTGCTCCCCATCACAGCCCCCCATTTCACTTCCCCTACCTCGCGCTGTCTATGGTTGGTTTCAAACCCAATCCCTCTTGTTTCACAGTCACCCAGCCTCTCACCATCTGGGTTAGCATTAAACCCTATGAAGTTACTCTGCCATAGTCTATCAACGGATTTGGAGGTTTCCAGGGGTGTGCTACCTAGGGCAACTAATTAGAAATAGCTTAGTATTCAATTACAACTGCTCAGTTTTTTTCTCCTATTTGTCTAATTGTCATGTAATCGCTCTTTAATGCCTAATGATCAGGCCTCTGTAACCACTGAATATGTGTATTGTCTTATTGTCCACCCTGACGTGGAACCTTTGTAAAAGAGCTCATGCTCAAAGGTCTTTCCGAAATACTAATTAAACAATTAAACAATTATACTTGGTGGGTTGTCTATAGCAGCATGACTGTACCCGCTGCAGTGTGTGTGCATGGGGGGAGGACTGGCCATGTGGGTGTGTGTCCAATTATTGCTACTTTTGTGTTTGCACCTTAAGGTCTGTTTGCATGGAAGCATTCAAAACTATGGAGAGAAAACAGTAGGAGTACAGGCCAGACAGAAATAATTAAGTGGTTTTGTGGGTAAGTTTGTGTATTGGGGGTGTGAAAATCCCACATGTGTTTCCACTGATATGTGTGCAATAGTTTAACTGTGAAACTGAGATCAGTAAGAAAAGAAAATTGAAAAGCATAACAGTGGCTACAAGCATGCTGTATGCATGCAGATGTAGTCAGATACAGCATGTATTGAAAGACAGGTGAGCCATATGTGTGCAGACAGTATGGCTTAGTAGTTAAAGGCACTGAACTACAAGCCAGGAGACTTGGAGGCCTGAAGACCTGGGTTTGAATCTCATCAGCCCCTACTTGTGTATGGTGTGATCCTGAGCAAGTCACTTAACTTTTTCATGTGCAGTTATCAGTGACAACTTGCTTTCTGCATGCATGCAGTCTTTCCCAATTTAACATAAAACTCATGGTTTCCACACTTGCTTGCTGCATGCATGCCATATGCATGCAATCAGTTCCAATTTAACATTTAAATCATACTTGTAGCACGCATATCACTTGGGTAGTTTTATGTGTGCAGCATGAAACCATTTCATATAATTATTTCTGTAAGGGATGGAATGGGGTGAAAGTTGGACCTAATGACCCCATGGTACACCCTGATGCCTCTTGGTGTGTGGAGGACAGGGGGTTGGGTGGTAGAGTGGGACGGATAGGGGCTGAACCCTAACATCTCATTTCCCTGCTTTTGTCACTTCAACTCTAACTGATGCATTAACGACATTTTTTGCAATGTATATATATGTGTGAGTAAGGGATATGCCATGGCCCCAGTGGAAATATCATTGATATTTCCCCGAGTGCAATTTGAATTTATGATGTCACAAGTGGTGCAGTCATGAGTAACCTCATAAGGTCAAACTGCACGAGGGGGAATATCAATGATATTTCCACTGGGGCCATAGCATATTTAATTTATGTGATGCCTTTTCCTAGTTTAGTTTTTTTTATTTATTTATTTTTTTAAAAATATTTGTATCCCTGCATTTTTTTTATGTCTGCACTAGTAGTAGCATGTAGAGATGCTAGCGTGGTTGCTAGGGTCTCTATTTGCTTGGCTTGTCGAATGTGATACTGTATTGTTTGTGTTTTTTGGAGGGCGGGCTGAACAGTTTTTTAAACATGGTGGCAGTAGCTCCCAGTGAGTGAGGCAGCTGTTCTATACTTTTGTTTCCTTATGGTTATTTTAGCTCCCCCTCTCTGTGTCATTTTATTTGAAACTATGCTGTATCTGGTTGATCCTGCTTTTTCTCCTCCGTGGCTTTTTTAGGCAGGAAAGGAGATGATAACTGGTTTCTGGAAGACTGCATCTGCGTAGGTAGGTGGGGAAGTCGGGGCTGGGACCAAAGGGTGTCACTGGTGTACTTAGCATTTGTTAAGAATGAGGGGGTTTGCTTGAGATTTTTTTTTTTCGGTTTCTGATGAAAAAAATAAACTTCTCATTATGAATGCCAGTTTCACACTGAGGAAGTTCTCAACTTGAGCTGGCCTGCAGGTGAAGTCCATTGTTTGACATCTAGTTTAAAGTACTTTGTGGTATGGTGTCGATGCCAGTAAGTGGCAGGCTGCGAATCAGTGTGTTATGTAGAATGTGCATGGATTAAAAAAATAAAAATAAATAAAAACATTTTTTAAACCTCTAATGTGGCATGCTGTTGGAGGTGTTGGAGGGAAGTTGGAGAAGTGTCCAGAGAACCTCTGTTGTTAGGGACTGGGGAGTTGATGGAGTGTTAGTTAAAATGTGCAGCCAGGATTTTTAAAAAAAGTTTGTAAACCTCCAATGGGTTCTGTTCCCTTTTTCTGAAAGACCTCCCCACGGGCTGTATCTGGTGATGAAAAAAGATTCCAGGAGAAAGTGAAAGTGTTCTATATGCTGCAAGAGAGAAATGCAGAGTGGGAGCTGACATACAAATAAGCAAGTGAATATTGATTGTACTGCTTGTGATGCCAGATCCCACCAATCAAAACCTTTGTGGGCAGTTGTGGTGAAGTGCAGATGGTGCCTGTACTGGGCCTACTGTATGGATAAATGACCTACAGTGAGAATAAATGTGATATCCTCACTGTTGGTATGAGCACCCTGGGAATATTGCAAATATTTGCCAGTTTTTATCCTCACAGGCATTGCATAAATATACAGTGTACAGTATATATATATATATATATGTTGTATATATATATATATATATATTCATGGCAAAAAAAAAACTCAGTTTAATGCATCAGTTAGGGTTGTTCCACAGTGACAAAAGTGAGTAAATTCTATGTTGGAGTTGAACCCCCCCTTGCACCCCACCCCTTCCCCACCCGGCATCGGGGTGAGTTGGGGTCGTCAGTCCTCTCACCCCATCCCATGTGTAAACAAGCTGAGGTGGTGAAATATAGGAGAATGAGGTGAGCGTTAGGACCGATGACCCCAATGCACACCCTGATGCAGTTTGAGGGGGCGGGGTTGGGGTGCAAGGGTAGGTGTCAACCCTAACATCGAATTTCCTCACCTTTGTTGCTGTGGAACAACCCTAACTGATGCATTAAATAGAGTTTTTTGCCATGACTTTCCCTTCTTTTTGAGAATGAAGACTATAAATAGTGAATGGAATGTGGTGGTGGGAGCGCAGGCCCTTCTAGCCCTGCGCTCCCACCACGTGATTTTTGGTCACATAGTAATGGTAAATGCAACACAAATGCAAGCACAAACAGTAACGTACATGGTGATGCAAAACGTAAATGGTCATGCAAAGGGTAATAGAAACGCAAGTGCAAAGTGATGCCAAAGTGAACAGAAACAGAAACGAAGACTCAAATGCAAGTGCATACAGAAATGCAACTCGTAACGTGCACTTTCACAGTACTGCAATTGGAAATGCAAATGGTAACAGTAACAGCAACAATAACGGCAAAGGAAACAGAAACGCAAATGCAAGAGCGTACAGAAATGTAAACCATAACGTACACGGTCACGGTACCACAATTGGAAACGCAAATGGTAATGGTAACAGCAACAATAACACCAAAGGAAAGAGAAACAGAAATGGAAAAGCAAGTGCGTATGGAAACGCAAACTGTAATGCGCACAGTCACAGTAATGCCATTGGAAATGCATATGGTAACGGTAACAGCAGCGATCACCTCAAAAGAAACAGAAATGCAAACACAAATGGAAGGGCAGCTGCAAACGCAAATGAAAATGCACATGGTGACGCAAATCAAAACGCAAACACAAACAGTAGTGGAAATGCAAATGGTAACAGTAGCACAAACACAAGCGCAAACGAAAACACAAAGGGTAACGCACACGGTGATGTTCACAGGAACGCTAATGCAAACGGGTATGGAAATGCAAGTGGAAACGATAAGTGTAACAGTAATGGAAGCGCACACCCTGGTTTTCCCCAACAGCTACATAGAGAAACACAGTGAGTACAAAGAAAGTATGCATAATAATGGGCCTCAGACCAGAAAAATTAGCACTTGGAATACTAAATTGCTTATATCTCAGGAACTCTACGATGTAGAAAAAAAAAATGTCATATTATTTATGACTTTCCTGGTCAGTTTTGTACTTAGCCCCCTAGTGGGGGGCTAAGCATTTTTGTGACAAAAAGTCTGTATCTCGAAGCGTTTCTGTGATATGGGCCCCGAAAGGCACAGCGGATGCCACAATGCTAGTCTATGGGAAAAAGCATCAACTTTGGAGCACCATTACTTTCCATCCGGGCAATATTTTGTCACTAAACCACAAAAATTCACATCTGTTGGGTGTTGGCTTTTTTCCCCTCCAAATTTCAGCCCAAAAGATCAAACCAGTGTTTTGCAGCAGGGTGGCAAAGAATTCCTGTTATTTTCCACATAGTGTTGAATAGTAGTGTCGCAAATCATGACACTTTCACAAAAAAAAGTCACGAAAGTGTCACGGATATGACACTACTTTGCAACACTACTTTTCCCAAAAATTTCAAAAACATATTTCTGGGGTGATTAAAACCCCAAAATAAAGACATGCCTAGCATCCTCAGGGTCTGACTAGGTAAACACAAAAAGAATTGTGTCCCTAGAGGGTCCCAATTTTAAATGCCAAGCATTTCTGTGATCAGTAACTGAAAACAAAATGGTGGATTTGTGACACTATTAGGGTCATTTGTGACACTAAAAATGGCATTTGCAACACTGTCAACTTTCTGTTAACTTTTCCCATTGACTATAAAGGGAAATTTGTTTTTTGAATAACTTTTGAACCGTTAAATATTTTTTCACAAAATCTTCAAAAGGCACATCGGGGACCCAGGCCACATGTTCCCTGAAGGTTTTGGACCGGTCGAGCAAACTGTGTGACCTGTAGGCACAAGCAAAGAATGCACAAAAAAGCATAGATGTGCTACAGAATCTCACTTAATAACTCTACAACCGTATATCTGACTGGTGCGAAACGTGGCAGATCCCAAGATCTCTGCTACCTCTCTGTGCCTGCCAAATTTCAGATACATCTGTTTTACAGTGGCAAAAGTCATTAAGGTGAAAACTTTCAGACTTTAACCTTAAATGGGATACTCAACCCTAGTGCCACTATAATATATATACAATAGGGGTGAGTGGTAAATGAGTGACATAAAACAGCGTATCAGCCACTGCAGTGTGATATTTTTACCCTCTGCTCTACTGTGATGATATCAGACATTTACACACACAGGTCACAAAAGGTTACTGATATCATCACCCTAGGCAGCTTTCCCCTCAGCATGCAAGAAACACCTGTCCTGTTACCATAGACACAAATGCAGAACTACCTGAGAAGTCTCACTGCTGCCTACAGCTAACTCAGTGAGCATTACAAAACACACCTATCCCCCCCAACTTCCAGCTCATTACTGTGATGCTCTCAACTTGATGCAGCCAGAATTCCAAACTGAACAGTCTAAACTACTGCCTGCAGCTAACTCAACTACCACTGAAACACACTCTCACTTGTTCCTCAAACTCTGATTCTCACCCATTACAATTACTATTACAATCTCAACTTCACTGCAGCCAGAATCCTAAAGAGCACGATTTCACAGAACACTCTGCAGTCTGCCTGCTGCTAACTTTATTACCACTGAAAACAGTATCAGCTGTTCTGACACTCTGCCTCTCAGCTCATTACAATTACTGTGATGCTCTTAACTTCACTGCAGCCAGACTGCTAAACAATACAGCTTCACAAAAGTATGTTTCTCACTCCTATCTAAAACTAACTCATTTAGCATTGCAAAACACACTCATGTGTCTCTCAGAGTTTAAAACACTGCTAGCCCATTCAGAAAAGCTCACACACAAAATGAGCAAACACATAAACAGGAACAGAACACAAGACAGCATAACAAAACTTCTGAAACTCTTGGACCTATTGTATATATTGAAGACATGATGGGCAGATCGTGTGCTATGGCAAATATTGACACTCCTGCATCGTGAGTTTGGATATCTCACTCGTGCCTTCGACACTCGTGAGATATCCAGAGCTCACTCTGCAGGAGTGACAATATTTTCCATATCACACTCATGCCCATCATGTATCCCCTATATATATATATATATATATATATATATATATATATTCATCCAACACTTGTGAAGCTATGTTCTGTCACTTATCATCAATATGTTTGCCTTCTCCCCATCTAGATTGAGAATATTGAAATATTATCACTCTAGGTCTCCAACACCTAAATAGTCTCTCTCTAAGTATGCCTTGTGCTTACCCCTGCAATTGTGCAGCTGAGGCCTTAAGAATCAACGTGAGCTACCTTATCTCATGCCTACCATAACTGAAAGCTTACCTACTTTTTTAAATTATTTATTTATTACATCTTTTTGGATCCAAGATTACAGGTACAGGGAAGCATTATAAAAATGCATTTTGGAAGGGTTCTTGTAAAATTTTCTAATAGGATAGTTCAGGGTTACAAAATGAAAACCTCAGGAAAGCTAGCATATAGAACTGGGACATTATACTGTAGGGCATTGTGTAACTATGGAACACAGAATCTTTGTCTGTATGAACATTGCAGTTAATTGATCAACTGTCTACTGGTATGTGTGAAGTCCAGTCTCAGAATGCAAATGGTCCTAGATACTTGTATCAGCACGTCCTCTCATATATATCATTCGTGTCCTATGGCACCACAACAGCTTTGCGTGCCACTATCCAGATTAACTAACTATTGCATTGATTCATGTAGGAGGTTTGAGCAGTGGGTTTAATTTTTTGAGTCCTACTGTCAATTTTTCCATTCTATATATTCACATAACAGTATCTTCCCAGTACTGTATCTCTGCACTAGTTAGTATGAATCAATGCTGTGTGAGGGCTTTTTTAGCTGCTGTTAGCCAGATTCCTAATTGTTTGATATATAATCATTCATTGATGTGACAGGGGTATAAAAGGAATGACTGTCTATATGGTTAACTCACCTTATGCCGGTATTAGTTCATTCAACTCTGTTTCCATCACCTCCCAGAAAGGGCAAATGATGGGACAAGACCAGAATATGAATGTGTGTATGTATAGCAGGTGACACTCCACATCCATGCCAACAAACGTCCCTGGAGAGTTTGTCATATTTTGCTGTGGCCTGTGGTACACAGAAAAATCTAATAATATTTTTCCATTTGAATTCCCTCCGATAAAGGCTGGATGTGAGTTTATGTTGCCATGAGCATTTTTCCTGCCATTCAACCTCTGTGATCTGAGAGCCAGTTTCCACCTCACATCTTTGTTGTATTCTATCCACAGTATTTATTGTCCATGATGAATTGTTTAACCTTATATGCCACTGAGAGTAAGTGTGTGTGTGTGTGTGGTGGGGGGGGCTAGTGATTTCTATTGTGTGAATAATTAAATCTATTAATGATAAAGTAGCTACCGTATCCCATTCTAATCCTAGTCTATTGCCAAAGTAGTGCCTTATTTGAAGGTATCGATAGAGGTCAGTCTGGGTTAGATGACATTCTTGTTGGAGATTGGCAAAGCTCTTGAAGTACCCTGGATTGTAGTACTGATAATTGTAATGCAACCCCTGCCGATTTCATCTGTGGAAATGATGATCATAATTAAGTGGAAGAAAATGATTGTCTTCTGTCAGCCACTCCAGATACCTAGCAAGCTTTCCTACTTTTGAAACTGCCTCAGTTACCATTTAAGCATTGACAGAGCCACAACTACTTAAGAAAAATTGCTGTTATCACTAATGTGAAACACTATGGCTAGCCAGAATGTCAGCTTTGACATTGAGTATGAGGACCTCATTACTGCATTTAAAGAAGATGACTCTCTGCTGGATTCTGATTCCTTTGAGATAACAAAAACTAATGAAATGACAGATGACCACATCAAAAGGGACCCAGCTACTTAAGAAATACAAAGCTTCATAAACGCAGGCCATAACAAAAACACAATGAAAAAAAAAACTAGTGCAGAGGTCAATGATTTAAAGATACCTCCTGCAGCACTACTACAAACTGAGAAACCTTCATAAAATACCTCCAAAGGACCTTGATTTTATATTGAGTAAATACTTAATAGGAGCAAAAAAAGAAAGCCAAAGCCCATATGAGCTGCTAACTCTCCATTCACAATTTCAATTGCTGGAAAGTTGACTCAATGACAAAAATTATGGCCACTCACTCTCCACTGACCCACAGTTCCATACGTTGCAACAAGTGCTAGCAGACAAAAGAACTTAAAAGAACAATGAGGGCCAGCCCAGTGTTGCTGGAGGTTAAGGTGCTGGTTGGTACACCTCGCACCACACCAGTGACCTGGGTTTGGGAACTAGCCCAGACGACCAGGGGTTGGCAGGGGTGAGAGAGTGTTGGGAGTCTGGAGGACTGCTCTCCTCTCCAGGTGGAGAGGTCTGTCATCCTGCTTGTTGACTGCCCTCTGGTGGTAGCTGGAGGGTAGTACTGGTCAGGAGACATGTGCCTATGTCCTTACGTTGAAAGGGAGGGGGGGGCACAGGAGAAAAGAGGAAAAGGTAGCTGGCGGGCTCCATGATGGCCATGCATCCCTGTGCCACCCCCAGATTCTGGATTTGTGCTTGGGGGGGAAGTAGGCACTCTCTGCCCTGACCCCATTGTGAGGGGCAAGCTGTGGGGGAACTACTGGGGGTTGGCTGAGCGGGGCTGAGTGAGGCTGGAGGATGAGTCCCTCTAAGGGAGGGCCATAGCAGCCTGCCAGGCTCCAGGGCATATAAAAAAGAATAATTAAAAAAAAAGAGCAAGGAAAGGTCTGAAAGAAAAATGCAGCAGATGAACTAACTCACCAAATTATAGACATTCTATATGAAAAATAATTCCTGGGACCATTTAATCCAAGTGCACTGCTAAACACAATGTGGCTCCTCTGTATGGTCTTTTTTGGCATTATAGGGAACACAGAAATACACAATATAAAATGGAGTGACATAAAATCAAAACAAACAATGGGAAAAAGTACTTAGAGTACTACACAGAGAATGAAGAACTAAAACCTGAACTGGACTGAACCTGAAAGACTTCTGGAGAGTAAAACCTAGGTCCTACAGCAATGAACTTAGCCCAATCACGTATCCAGTAGCAATTTGCAACAAATACAGGTTCCACAGACCTGCAAAACCTCTTACAGAAGAAAGTCCCTTTCTGCCCACAGTTAGCACCAATTAAAACTTCCACAAAGGTGCCATACACTGGTACAAAAAAAAAATACTTAGAAATAAATAACATTGGATCAATAGTACAATGCATTGATGAATGATCAGTCATCTGTGCCAGGAGTCCCCTTAGGCTCCCCCCATTCCTCCTTTCTTTGTCATCTCCTCTTCATCCTGCTGCTACCCTCCCCCTCCCCATCGATATCATCCTTAGACCCTATTACTGTATCACAATTTCCTACTCCCTCCTCTGTTATTCTTAGGCTACTGTATCTGTGTACAGTTAATATAGATAATTCATAAATCACTGAAATGTCTTGTACTCTGCAAATATTGTGTCTAAGCTTTGCTGTTATTATCAATTAATTCACTGCAATTATTATGCCCCTTTTCTGTTTTAATAGGTTGTCTGTTGTATTCTACGACTATGCATTCTGTCCAGGTCCATCTTGAAAATGAGCTTTGGTCAACAACATTCGCCTGGTAAAATAAAGATTTTGATTGATTGATTGCAGACAGCAGTATCTTAACAGAAAAAGAACTGATCAACCATTTGGCAGAAAAGCACCTAATCAGAGACTTAATGATGCTGGAGTCCCACCAAATGATATAATGCAAATAACTGGTTACAAAAATGTAGCCAGTATTAACAATTACTTGAAGTGAAATGACCAGCAAAAAGAAAAGATTTCAAACATCCTATGCAACACTGCATTCATTTCCGATACCACATATATCAATGTCTCACCATCACGCTCCATGATGCACAGCAGACTGAAGAGCAGTTTAGAGTTGTATTTCACTAACATAGTGTTCAATGTCAAGCCTCATTCACTACTCTCTACAGCTAGCACCTGTGACTGTCTCCCTTAACCCTGTTTTCAAAAACCTCAATCTTAGCACTCAACCTCTTTCATAGTAACTTAGCACTCTTGCCTCCTACCCCTTCCCCTGCAGCCCCCTACCCCCTCTCCACCCTTCCTCCCCCTACCCTTGCCCCACCTCCTCACATCCTCCACTCCCACCCCTCTCTTACTGTTCCCAGCCCACCCTCCCACATCCTCCCACACCCTGTGCCCTGTTTGTCTTGACAAAGCCTGCTGGCCGATATCAACGAATTGTATGCATTTTCCTGTGCCTGAGACTGAATACCATTCTGATTACCATAATGTGTCTCTGTTGTTTTACATTGCCTGTCCATTATGATTTTGTGTCTATTATGAGTTTTATACCTCCTAGTTACACTTTATTGTACCGTACTTTACTGTCCTGTTTAATCTGTTGTCCTTTCTACTTACATGGAACTTTTGTAAAAGAGCTCTTAGCACTCACTTATACTGCTAATGTTTTTTTTTGTTTGTTTTTTAATTATCAGAAAAAATTCAACCATATAAAAGGATGTATATGCATCATTGAAGACAGTGGGCTCAATTTTAAAAGAGCCCTTAGATCATTGCAATTTATGGCGATATAGGGCTGTGGAAATCTTGGGGTGCATCGGGGACTCAGCGCCATATTTTTAAACAAGCATTTGTCAATGCCGAATGTTGCTTGTTTATATGTGCTGTTTAGGTATTTGGAAGTGAAAGTAGCATGCCTAAGAGACTACAGATGACACTGGGTGGGAGGGTGGGAAACTCTAAAGTACGCAGGCTCCACTGAGGCTCCACTCCCACCCTCTCACTCGCTCATTCTATTTCTCCCAATGCTGCAGGCTGCCCTTTGTACTGGGCTCCTGCTTGCATTGGCACCTTTGTCTGCCCACAAAGAAATCTGCAGCAGTCCTGACAGAGCTCCGTTGAGCTCGCTCACTTCTCCTCTCTCACTTGCTCATTCTGTTTCTCCCGGAGCTGCAGGCTGCCCTTTTATACTGGGCTCCTGCCTGCATTGGCACCTTTTTCTACCCACAAAGAAATCTGCAGCAATCCCGACACAGCTCCATTGAGCTCACTTACTCCCCCTCTCTCATTCATTCATTCTGTTTCTCCTGGCGCTGCAGGCTGCCCTTTTGTACTGGGCTCCTGCCTGCATTGGTGCCTTTTTCTGCCCACAAAGAAGTTCACAGCTGTCCCGACAGAGCTCCTTTGAGCTCACTCACTCCCCCTGTCTCACTCACTCTTTCTATTTCACCCAGCATTGCAGGCTACCCTTTTGTACAGGGCTCCTGCCTGCATTGGTGCTTTTTTCTGCCCACAAAGAAATCTGCAGCAGTTTCGACAGAGCTCTGTTGAGCTTGCTCACTCCCCTTCTTTCACTCACTCATTCTGTTTCTTCCGGTGCTGCAGGCTGCCCTTTTGTACTGGGCTCCTGCCTGCATTGGCACCTTTTTCTGCCCACAAAGAAATCTGCAGCAGTCCTGACAGAGCTCAGTTGAACTCGTTCAGTCCCCCTCTCTCACTCACTCGATCTTAATCTGTCTCAAACACTGATTTACCACAGTGACCACACTATTCTGTGCCAGAAGTGCAAAAACATATTTTGGCCAGGATGTGAAAAATGTCAGCTGTACTGTTCATAAGGAGGTGTGAAAAAATGCCAGTGTTGAAAATCTAGCGTGAAAATATTACAAATCTGCGAAGTTACAAGGCTGTGTGGAAACTGCACAATGCACACTTGTAACACAGTCATTTGATGGACTATTGTCACCAAATTTTCAACATAGGCATTTTAGGATCTCTGCTCATGAGCAATGTCACTGTCATTTTCTTAATCTGTCCCGAACACTGATTTCTCACAGTGACCTTGCTATTCTGCGCTGGAAGTGCAAAAACACATTTCAGCCAGGATGTGAAAAATGACAGCCGTACTGTTCATAAGGAGGTGTGAAAAAATGGCAACGTTAAAAATCTGGCATGAAAATATTGTAAATTCGCAAAGTTATGAGCATGCGTAGCAACTGCACAACTCATGCTCATAAAACAGTTATTTTTTTGAATGTTTTTCATCAAAGTTGCAACATAGGCTTTTTGAGAGCCCACCTCATGCACACTGGCACTGTTGTTTCATTAATCGATCACGAAAGGTGATTCCACACAGTGACCGCAAAATCACCTTTCGGGACCAAATAATGCCATGCCAGTGGCTGAATTGATGAGGAGGGTCCCAATAACCCCATGTTGAAAATTTGGTGCCAAAATTCCAAAAACTGCCTGAGATATGCACCAAAGTTGAAAAAACCCTATTTATGCCATTATACAGCTTACCCGCATTTCTTCAGTTCGCAGCTGGCTTTGAAGAGTGCAGACGTATTCCCAGTCCATCGAAGATCGTCGCACTAGGCTACAGAGGTAAGTAGGGGGTGTGTGGGGAGGCAGGGTGCACAGATGGTGTTTGCAGGTAGGGTGGGCCACAGACTCAACAAGGGACCATTTTCTGTTTTACAGGGTTTAAAAAAAAAGAAAAACATCGCAGGATGGTTTTTCTTTTTACAGGGACATTTAGCACACTAGGGTGGTCTTCCAGCATGCCACCTGAGTGTTTTTTGTTTTGGGGGGGCTGTAGCCAATGAGGGATTGGGCACCCCCATTGGCACATGGGGGGAAGTTCCAAGGAGGACTGGGCACCCCCATCGCCACACAATTAACTGAGGGGGGATTATGCTGATGGGGGGTGGGCTCCCCCATCAGCAAATTCAACTTGGAAGGGGGGACTGAAGCCAATGGGGATTGGGCACCCCCTCGGCATAGAGCATAAATTTCGGTGTAGGGAAATTATGCCGACGGGGACTGGGTTGCCCTGCAATGATGGGTCGCTCCCTCATTGCAGCGGAATGTCTGATGCTGCAATGATGAGGTGGCCCTTGATTGCAGCGGCTAAAACCTTTCAAGGTGCTAGCAAACTAGTGTCAGCAGCAGCATGCCATGCCATTGGGGAATGTGGGCCAAGCCTCAAAAGGCAGGGGGGCATTGGCCATAACAGTGCCGCACCTCCACAACCTGCTTCTGCAGCAAGCTGCTGCAACATGTTTCTTGTGCATGCGTGCAAACAACATAAAAATTAGGGTCCCTGCGCCCAAGATGCAAGATTTGTCAGATCCGCAGGTTTGCACCATTCATGTGAATGTGCGAATATGGCTGCTCCTTGGTTGCTCTTTATGCCACCCTCATGGACCTTATGCCCCCAGTCCCCATCTTACAGCCTTCCTCATTCACCACCCTGCCAGGCAGTGACCACCTCCTGGCTGGTCTTACCTAAGCCCCTCTTGCAGCCATGGCAGTGCTTATAGAATTCCCAAATAAGGAGAATGATGCAGCCTTGTTGTTGCTCAAACACCCTTGTGATCTGGCACATGGGTTGTTTTGCTGCAAGGGTGGTGTGGGGGGGGCTTTGCTGCACAGCATCCCGATTTCACTGCAGCCAGCATTTGAAAATCAGGATTACTGCAAACTATGATGCAAGGTGCCACTTGCATCATTCACCTTTGGTGTAAACACCTTGAGTCATAGTTCTCAGTTTATAAATTGAGCTCTGTGACTCCAATTAAAAAGTATGCCTGTAATCCTAAATAATCACTGTAAGTGCAAAAAGAATGATAGCATGTGTATTTCAATGCTCTGAAATGCTAGAAAACAGTAATACTGCATTGAGACAAGTCAATTACTTTCATATTTGCATTGAGATCAAAAATGTTTGCAAATATTGTTACATTTTTGTAAAGTTGCTACAGTTCTGCAGCCTGAAGTGAGTGTGTATGCACTGAAGTATACATTTGTATCCATCGCTACAGCACAGGTGGACCATGTTGATGGATGTGTCCCATGTCATCTGGAAAGAGTTGTATGTTTTATGTCTTACCTGATATGAACATACGAAAGTTGCCAGCAGCAAAAGGCCATCCTTGTCTATCTAGGCTGCTTGAGATTGCAGCTAGCTCCCTATTCAGCAGCTGCCCCACCCCCTTCCCTTCCCCCCTTTTACCCTCCCATTTGCTCTGTCCCACCCCTTTTTGAAGCAATCCACTGTCTTACATGCCACCACCTCAGTTAGTAGTGCATTCCACTTTGCCACCACTCTCTCTGTAAAGAAATGCCTCCTTATCTCCCTCCTGAATCTACCCCCTCCAATCTCATGTCATGACTCCCAGTGTCTTTCCATACCCTCCTCCTCAATAGACCCTCTGTGTCTGTATTGATTATCCCCTTCATGTATTTGAAGGTCTCAATCATGACCCCCCATCCCTCCTCTCCTCCAGTGTGTACATATTTAACTCTCTTAGTCTGACCTCATATGGCAATTCCCCCATGCCCTGAATCTTCTTTGTTGCCATACACTACAACCCCTTCAGCAGACTAATGTCCTTTTGTACGTATGGGTGCCAGTACTACACACAGTATTCCAGAGATCTGTATAATGGTAGAATAACCTCCCTTTTTCTTGAGGTAATGCCCCTTGAAATGCCCAGCAGCAATTGGTTGGCTATTGCTGCTGCCTTTTTACATTGCGTGGAATTCTTCATTGCTCCCAAGATGAGCACCCCAGATTCTTCTCCTCTTCTGTTACCTCCAGCCACACACACACCCCCAGATGGTAGTTTCTCCTCTGATTTTTTGTGTCAAAGTGTAGTATCTTGCATATTTTTGCATTGAACCCCAACTGCCATCTGTCAGACCATGTCTCTAGCCTTGTCAGATCCTCCTATAGTCCCCACCACCCAACCTGGTCATCCACCACCACTCCCATCTTGGTGTCATCTGCAAATAGGCTGATTTTGCTACTGATGCCCTTTGAGATGTCTGCAATAAATATGCCAAGTGCACTGGGCCCAGAACCAACCCCTGTGGAACACCACTTGTAACAGGCTTAGGGGATGAGTATTTCCACCTACAACCACCCTCTGCTGCCTATCTTTTATCCAGTTCTCCACCCACCCCACCAGTTTTGCTCCTGCCCCTGTGCCCATAGCTTGCTTCCAAGTCTCCCATGTGGTACTGAATAGAAGGCCTTATTGAAATCTAGGTACAGAACATCCACCGCATGGCCCCCGTCAATTTGCCTAGTCACCCAGCCATAGTATATCACCAGGTTGCTTTGTCATGACCTGCCCTTGACACATCCATGCTGTCTCCCGTCCTGCACCCCATTCATCTCCAGTAGTGCCACTAGCCTCTCTTTAATGCCCTTAACCCCTCCTTATTTACCGCCCTTCAGGGATGATGGGGAATTTCCTGCAGGAGTTTGCCAAATTCGTTGTCAGTGAAACATTGGAAGCCCCCAGATGTATTATTCTGGGTGATTTCAATGTTTGGGCTGATGACAAATCTTCTTGGTGTGGTCTTAACCTCCTCCATATTATGTCCTCTCTGGGCATGACACAAGTTGTTGCTGCTGACACACATCAGAACAGCCACATGTTGTACCTGATGTTCTCACTGGGTCTTGAAATAGACAATCTCAAGATTGATCGGGTGGTTTCGTACGATCATTGCACGGTGCAGTTCATGTTTGGGGCTCCCACTGGATGCCCTTCTCCCTACTGAGATGATGAGCTGTCGCCCTTTACGGGGATTGACCCCTGAGGGTTTTTTGGTGGCAGCTCATCTGTCTAGAGTGGATGATGCATGAGTCGGAGGTGTTGGTGCTGGGTTTGATACCTATCATAAGGTGTTATCCGACACCATTGACTCCTTCCCTCCCACCGGTCCGTGTACAACCCAAATCTTCCTACCTGAGGTCCTCGTGGTATGATGTGGCTCTCAGGAAGATGAAGAGGAAGGGTCAGAGGTTAGAGTGCTGCTGGAGAAGATCTGGCCTGAAGGGGGACAAACTGGCTCTATGTGTGCATTATAATGCATGCCAGGGGGCAATCAACCATAAGAAGGCAGTGTTCCTGTCCAGGGAGATTGCTGCTGGGAAGAACCGACCAGCTATACTTTTTCGGACTGTGGACAGGCTACTTCATCCTGCTTGTCTACAGCCAAAGAAGGTTTTTACTAATGCTGAATGTGAAGAGTTTGCTCGTTTTTTCTCAGACAGTGTCCAGTATCCAGCAGGTGGTTTCTTCAGTCAGCAATGTCGTAGCAGGTAGTGGGCACCTGAAGTGTTCTGAGTGCACTCCACCTGGTTGGGTGGAGTTTAGACCAGTGGAGGTAAGTGAGGTCATTGAGGTGGCAACCAATCTGAAGCACACTTTTTGTGAACTGGATCTGGTGCTGACGTGTTTCTTGATGAAATGCACTGACACCGCTGGCCCTGTGTTTGCCCTGATTGTCCGGTGTTCCTTATCTGAGGGAGTCTTCCCTGATGCCTTGAAGGAGGCATTGGTGAGACCCCTCTTAAAGAAACCATCTTTGAACCCAGAGGTCAGGGAAAATTACCAACCTATCTCCAACCTTCCTTTTTCGGCAAAGGTAGTTGAGAAAGTAGTGGTGCTTCAGTTGGAAGAGCACCTCGTGACTCATGAGTTGTATGAACCTTTCCAGTCAGGGTTTTGGGCTAGGCACAGCACAGAAACTGCGCTTGTTCAGGTGCAGAATGATATCCTCAGGGTGAGAGATTATGGGGATAAGACAATTCTTGTTCTCCTTGACCTCTCCTCAGCAATTGACACTGTGGACCATTGTGTGTTGCTTGACCACCTTAGGGAGCTCTGTGGACTCACTGATACCGTCATCCACTGGTTTGAGTCCTTTCTTACCAACGGGAGGCAGTGGGTTGTGATGGGGAATTTCTCCTCCACCCGTAGCCTTCTATATTGCGGAGTTCCTCAGGGATCGGTACTGGCCCCAATGTTGTTTGCAGTGTACATGATACCCTTGGGAGGGCTCATTAGGAAGTATGGCTTGGGTTTTCATTGCTATGCTGATGATACCCAGCTATATCTTTCCTTTGTCCCAGGAACATCCAATGCAGTGGACGTACTGAACAGCCGCCTTGCCGAGATTAATGACTGGATGGCCTCCAGTTGGTTGTGACTGAACCCTGATAAGATGGAGGTATTGGTGGTGGAGTCGAGAAGAGTGCACGATAGGATGGCCTCTGATTCAGTGACTGGACTTGTTCTGGGATCTGTTTCATTGAAGGCCTCCTCTTGGGTGTGAAATCTTGGTGTGATTTTGGACAGGAATTTGACTATGGAGACCCAAATATCCTCCATGGTCCGCTCCTGTTTTTTCCATCTTAGAAATATCACCAGGATAAAGCCCCTTGTGCTGCCTCTGGACCTCCCTACCTTGATACATGCCTTAGTGACATCAAGGCTTAACTGCTGTAATGCACTCTACCTCAGGGTCACAGGAGGATCTCCCTGCAGACTGCAGCTAGTGCAAAATGGAGCTGTCTGGTTACTTACTGGGCAGCAAAAAGTTTACCATATTACACTGGAGCTGCATGCATTGTACTGTCTGCCGGTTAGCTGGATGATCCTTTTTAAGGTGGTTCTTCTCACCTATAAGGCCCTAGATGGGCAGGGTCCTGGTTATCTGTTAGATCTTGTACCTGATCTCTCTGTCCACCCTCTCCACTCTTGCGGTAGGGGCCCCCTGGTGATTCCAAGGATGAGGTTGAGATCTGCTGGCAACAGAGCTTTTAGCATTGCCGCTCCCCTTCTTTGGAATTCGCTGCCAATTGGGGTTGGGGGGCCCCTACTTTAGAGATTTTCAAGGCTCACATGAAGGCTCTCCTATTCTCCCAGGCGTTTCAGGACTGAATCACTGAATTTAGTTGAATATGATGATTACATGATGTGTTATAAATTTTATTTTTTGTATTTAAATGTGTTATGCATCCTTTGCTGTTTTGAAGTTGTATTTATTCATTTTGTACAGTGCCCAGAGCCTCTGGAATTGGGCATTTTTAAATAAATTTTGCCTTGCCTTGCCTTGCCTTTAGGATGGTCTCCATTAGCTTCCCCACTATGGATGTTAGACTTACTGGCCTATAGTTCCCCAGTTCATCCTTGGGCCTGCTCTCATGTAGGGGAACCATGTGAGCCAGTCTCCAGTCACGGGGTATGCATCCTGTGCCTAGAGCTGAATTAACTCATTCACACCACAAGAGCTCTTTGAGACTTTCACCACTTGTGCCCTGTATACTCTTAGTACTGCATCCTGGGCCTTTCTAAGCAAAATCAAGCCATAATAAGCATGCCACAAACAAATGTGACTACCTCCTGAACCGTAAGTGCTACACACAAAGTATGAGTGGCAAAGTTGTTCAGCACAACGTTGCCTTTCCAATGGTGCTATGCAATCAGTTGTAATCAATTTAGTTTTTAATTTATACTAGCTGAAATACCAAACAACTGATTTTTTTCAAGGTGCTTAGGTGACGCATGAGAGACAAATGTCAGCCATGCACACCATAACTTAAACAAATGCAAATAACTCCTAAAGTATATGTGGTAGACACAAAGTATCAGTGGCAAAATTGTTCAGCACATAATAACCTTTCTAATGGTGCTATGCAATCAATTGTAATCCATTTAGCTTTTATTTTATAGTAGCTGAAATACCAAACAACTGTTTTTTTTTTATCAGATTATTTCAAGGTGCTTAGGTGAGGCTTGAGAGACAAAAGTTAGCCATGCACACCATACCTTAAACAAATATGAATAACTCCTAATGTATACAAGATAGACGTAAAGTATCTGCAGCAAAATTGTTCAGAGAAAATTACCTTTCTAACGGTGCTCTGCATTCAATTCTAAGCAATTCAGTTTGTTTACTAGTTAGGTAAAAACTGCTGACTTCCCCAGACGTTTCTAGGCCTGAGTGAAAGTCAGTTGAGTACGTCTACAGGCGTTATTGTCCTGAGTGGGTATGCTTTCAGACACCGCCTACAGACATCTCTAGGCCTGAATGAGTTAAATAATTCTGCCAAGGGTTCTGCCAGAACCTCTGCCAGCTCCTTCAACATTCTTGGATGTCCTCCTTCCGGTCCTGGTGCCTTGTCCACCCTCAATGCCCTTAATCCCTCCAGCACCCTCCCTGCTGTGATTTCTCCATCCATCATCCCCCCCATCTGTTTCTATCGTCCCTCCTTCTATGGGTAATGCCCCCTTCCTTTCTTTCATAAAGACTGAACAGAAGTAGTCATTGAACACTTCTGCCTTATGATGGCAGTCTGTGATTCCTTGTATTGTCCGGACCCTTTTTCTGCTTTGAAGGGGTGTGTGTGTGTGGAGGGGAATGGTGAGCTAGGGTTGAAATCCCTAAGTCTACATTTCCCTGCTTTAGTGGCATTGAGTTACACCCTAACTTATGCATTAACAGTTTTTTTTTTTGCAATGAATTTCCTAACTTTTTGAGATACTATAATTGTATACTCAGTTGCCTGGGGGAGCTCAGGGCCCTCTGGGCCCTGTGCCTTCTTCCCTCAATAGATGCATACATCTATGTTGGTGTCGCAGCACAGGACACTCTGGGCCCTGCGTGCTTCTATTTCTATCAAAACAGGAATTTATTTACTTGATTGTATGACTTGTTAAACAAGAGACCATCTTATACTGCCCTTGTGTAACTTTCTAGTGAAGCCACATCTACAATATGAACCTCATTACTGGTGCCCACACCTCAAAAAGCAAATTAACCTACCGGAGAAGTTCCAGAGGATGGCTACAAAGATGATAGAGCATCACAATAGTAAGACATACTATAGGAGGTTTAATGCACTGAACATCTCACTACAGAACAGAACTGAGAGAGGAAACATGACTGAGATCTTCAAGTACTAGAAACAGATAAATAAGATGGATATAGAAGCTCTCTTTAACTTAAGTGTCAACCATAACATGAAAGGCCACAGTGTTAAGATAGAAACACAGAAAAAATAGAAATTGTTGGCAGATAAGGACCGCTAGGCCCATCCAGTCTGCCTGAAAGTCCTACACTAGTTTGTGGCCTGTGACCCTACCTGGTCAATGGCTGCCAATCCCTGCCAATGTAGGCAGGAAGGTCTAGAAGCAAACTCATAATGCACTTCTTCAAACATGGGTTGGTGGATACTTGCAACACACTGCACTTCAAGAGGGGATAGAACAGCCATAGGGGAAAGTTTTTTACATGACAGTAAAGATGGGAAGTATGGGAGGAGTGAGGTGGTGGATCAGACCCAGTACATCAACCTCTGGACACAGAAATCCACAAACAAGGCATATATTTCTTTAAATTAAATGCACTTCCTGGTTTGGAGGAAGGCTAGATTGCCCATCAACATACTAATTGCCAGCAGATTAGGCCTTACGGTCTATCGAGTCTGCTCGAACCTCAGATCCCTAGTTGAGTACCGAGGCCCTCCACCCTTGTGTTTCAGAAACCCCTATCGTCCATCCCCACCCCCCTGGGCCAGGCCATCATCTGATACATCCGCTTTCTTTGTCGGTCCCACCCTCTCTTGAAGCCCTCCACTGTGGATCTCTGAACCAGCTCACCAGGCAGCACATTCCAAGGATCCACCACCCTCTCAATGAAAAACCTCCTCTTCTTTCCCCCTTCACTCTTCCACCTTCCAGCTTCAAACCATGCCCTCTGGTGATACTGCCCTGCTTTGGTCTAAAGATCCCCTCCGTGTTTACCCTATTTATTCCCTTGAGGTACTTGAAGACCTCAATCATGTCCCCCCGTCTCTCCTCTTCTCCAATGAAAACAGTCAGAGCTCCTCAAGTCTGTCCTCATACATCAAATCCCCTAGTCCTTGTATCATCTTAGTTGCCTTCCTCTGTACCCTCTCCAGGAGCTGTATGTCCCTCTTCAAGTGGGTCTCCAGTACTGTACACAGTACTCAAGGTATGGTCTAACCAATTCATTGTACAGCAGCAGACTCACTTCCCTGCTCCTAGAGGTGATCTCCCTTACAATGCATCCCAACATCCTGTTTGCTTTGCTAGCCACTCTCCTGCACTGCTCAGAGTTATTTATACATGCATCCACCATGAACCCTAGGTCTTTTTCCCCTGTTGAGGCCTCTAGCGCCTCCACTCCCAGGATGTACCTGTGTTTGGGGTTTCCCCACCCAAGATGTAACACCTTGCACTTGGTGATATTGAAATTTAATTTCCATGTGTGATCCCACCTTTCCATGGTGTTCAGGTCCCATTGCAGGGCCAACCTCCCCTCTTCCCCCTCAACTACTGCTCTCATCTTGGAGTTGTCAGCAAAGAGACTCATTTCACACCCTATACCCTCCCTGATGTCCGAAATGTATGCATTAAACAGGATTGGACCCAGGACCGAGCCCTGCGGTACCCCACTACCGACCTCTCTAGGGTTCGAGAGCTCCCCACTGACCACTACTCTCTGAGTGCATCCAGCTAGCAAGTTTGCAATTCATCTGACCATCAAAGGGCCTACTCCCAACTCCGTCAGTTTCTCCACCAGACCATTGTGGGGGACAGAGTCTAACGCCTTGCTGAAGTCCAAGAATAATACATCCACAGGCTTTCCCCTGTCCAGTTCTGATGTTACCCATTTGTAGCACTCCACAAGATTGGTTTGACATGATCTACCTGGCACAAGCACATGTTGTTGACTATCCAGACCTCCAACCTCCTCCAAGTACACCCCCAATCATTCCTTTAGTATACTCTCCATTAATTTTCCCATGACCAAGGTCAAACTGATGGGTCTATAGTTACCTGGTACTTCTCTCGACCTCCCCTTTATGGATTGGCACCACATGTGCCTCTCGCCAATCCCTGGGTACCCTCCCTGTCTCAAGTGACCTGTTGTAGAGCTCCACCAGGGGTGCAGCCAGTATGTCTGCCAATTCCCATAATACACTCGGATGCATGCCATCCAGCTCAGGAGATTTATCTTTCTTTAGGCCCTTAAGGGCTAACCACACCGTTTCAGTGGAGATAGCATCATCTGTCCCCTCCACCTTACTGGCCTTTTTATCCTTATCCTGATGTGACACCCCTGGGGTACCTCTTCCTCCCTCTTGCTCCATTTCTGCTGCTCCCCTGATCCCACTCACTACTGCTTCTATCCCCATCGTGTCTTGCTTTGTAGATATCCCATCCCCCTCTCTAGTGAACACAGAGGCGAAGTACTCATTTAATACCTCTGCCTGGTCCCTCGCCTCTTCCACCCACCCTCCTTCTGATCGCAACCTGCCGAGATGGGCCTTAGTTTTCCTCTGCTCCCCAATGTACCAGAAAAAAACCTTTTCCCCTCCCCGTATCCCCTGTGCTAGCCACTGCTCTTTACTGGACTTTGCCCCCCCGCACCATCCGGGTGACTTTTCTAGATGCAAGATGGTACATTTCCTTTTCCCTATCCCCTCTCGTTGTTTTATATTTTTTGTAGGCAGCCTTCTTTTCTCTGACCACTACCTGAACCTCACTGGACCACCAGCATGTTTTATGTGACCTTGCTCCCTTACGCTTCACCTTAGAGCAGGTCCCGAATGCCTCATGAAGTCCCCGTTTTATGACCTCCCATCTCTTTTCCACATTTGTCATTGCTGTAATCCCCTTCAAGTGATCCTTTAGAGTATTTCCCATGCCCACAAGGTCTGCCCCCTGAAGTCCACTGCCAGTGTCCTAGATCTCTCCCCCCTTCCCCCATGCTTATTTGAAACCAGACAATATTGTGGTCACTCCCAGTCAGGGGATCTTCTACAACCAGGTCCCTTACCAGATCCCCATCCGCCGAATCACATCCAGGACATGCCCTCCCTGTGGGCTCCATCACGTGCTGTGTTAAGAACATCCTGGAAGCCATCCAGCAGCCCTGCCCTTGGCCACCTTAGAGGACATGGTTCCCAGTTTGTACCTGGCATGTTAAGGTCCCCATCAACACCACTCCCTCCTTTTGGTTCACACTGGGCAATGATGTTGTCCAGCAAACCATCCTCCAGAACATCACCCATCCTGGGGAGCCTATATACTGCATCCAGTTTGCCCTTACCTCCTGCCAGGGTTCATAAGGTGACCCATAAGACCTCCACGTTTCCCTCTGCCTCTTCTACCCTAGCAATTTCTATGTCATCTCTAATGAACATAGCCACTCCACCCCCTCTGCCCTCCTTTCTATCCTTCCTAATCATAGTGTACCACTGCACGTTTAGGTCCCAGTCATGTTTTTTGTTGGCCCACGATTCCATGACCACCGCCACATCCACCACCACCCCCCGAACAGCATGGCCTGGAACTCTGCTAACTTGTTTCCCAAGCTCCTGGCATTTAGTAACACCACCCCCCACCCCTTATCCCTGATCCTATTTGTCGAACCCCACCCATGTTCCTTATACTTCATCCACCCTCTGCTTCTCCTGAAACCTCCTCCCCAGTCTGTTTCCCCCTCCCCCTTGGGTTTGAAGGCTACTCTCCTCATCTGGAGTAGAGGCTTCTGAAAGTAGCCCCTCTTATCCCCTCTACAAGTTTAAACCCTACTTTTCTTGAATGTAGTCAGCCACCCCTGTTTAAGGACTTCTTCCCTAACGGAGCAAGATGAAGCCCCATCCCCAGTACAGTCCTTTACCCTTCCAATTCCTAACACCCCCAACCCACTTCTTCAATTCTACCTCCTGAGCCAGTCATTAACCTCTGTGATCTTCATTTTTTTTCTCCACTGAGGCCTTTGGTACTGACAATATCTCCAAAAAGGAAATGTTGCATCCATTATCCCGACAGACTCTGGCAAGTTCTTGGAACCTTGTTTGGATTTCCAAAATGCTATTTCCCTCTAGATCGTTAGTTCCCAAATGCGCCAGGAAATCCAGTTTCCCTCCACAATCCCTAACCAGTTTGTACACCATGATCTTTGCTCTGTGCACCATCAGCCCAGAGATACTCACTACCTTCACCTGGCTTTGGCATCCACCCCCCTGTCCCTCCTAATGGATACCCCTAGTCATCGTGTCTCCCAATATCAGAACCTTAACACTGCCCTCATCCTTATGGTTACCTCCACTATGCGTTGTCAACCCCCCATCCCCCCCTTTATTCATGATCTCAATTCCATGGGAGTTTTACCGCCTTATTAGAGACCACATTGTCACCCTTCCCTTTCTGCCTCCCTTGTTATTTTGCCCACTTAACAACTCAGACCCCCCCTGAATATGTGTCCCCTTTAACTCTCTCTTATCAGAATCATTTATCCTGGCCCTGATGGTTTCCCCTTCCCCCACACCACCATGCTCCTCCCTTGGAATAGTACCCCTGACTCCAGAGGCCCTCTATGGGTCCCCTTTACCTAAGACCCCATCCTTGGTACAGACCCCCCTCCTGAAGGGGGCCCCTTCCCCGACTCCTTGTCTCCCAGTTTCTCTCCAGTCATGCTCACCTCCCTCCTGTCTGCAATATGTTGCAGCATCTCCCCCATCTGCTTAACATTTACGTTTCCCCTTTTCCCTCTGGGACTATTTCTATCCTTTCCGTTGCCAGTCTGTGATGCCCTATAGGTATCAGACTCCCTCCCCCCGGCCTCTGTATCAGTTTCTTGATTTCCACTAACCCCTTCCTCCCCCTCCAGGTTGCTTAGTAGCTCAAATTTATTGTAACACTCTATGCCAGCCTCCATCAAGTAACCTACGTTTCTCCTGACTGCCCCTCTAAACTGTCCCTCTTCCTCCCCTCTTGCCTTGTTCTCCTTAGGAGCTCCCTTCCCACAGTCTGCTCTTTTAGGCTTCCCCACTACAGACCCTCCCTTCTCACTGTCTGCTTGTCTAGGCTTCCCCAAAACAGCCCCTCCTGACTCTTCCCCCTCCACTCTCTTTATATTCAGAATGTTTACCCCATAAGTTTTCCCCTTAGCATCAACATCCCTATCTAAGAATCCTCTGTCCCTAATATCCCCCCTCCTGTTGGTGTAACATAACGTCCTGTAATTTCTGATCAAGGCCATTCCCACTTCTCAACAGTTATAGCCTTGGGGTTTTTTGGACCTCTTGTATCTGTCCAGATTATGCTTAAAAGTGTGAATGGCCTATTCTCCTCAAGACAGTCACACATCACAACACTCCTCCCCATGCACCCTTCGCCTTCTCACTTATTACCTATAAACAGGTTGAAGATTTACTGATCAAACTGGATACAAAAAAGAGTACCGGTGCAAATAACATTGACCCTATTTTGCTAGAAATAGGTTACTGTTACCTTACAGCCCCTATTGCCCACTTATTTAACCTTTCTTTGTCTGAGGGTGTAGTACCTCATGATTGGAAAATTGCCCATTTGCTACCTCTCTTTAAATCAGGTGATCCTAATGGCCTATACAATTACAGGCCAATTTCAATTTTACCAGTCCTTTCGAAGCTTCTTGAAAAGCTGGTCAGCACTCAGGTCCAAACTTTCCATGAATATCACCATTTAATAAGCATTATACATTGTGGCTTCAGACCACATCATAGCACCATAACAGCACCTTCCATGGTCACTTCTGATTGGCTTGAGGCTCCAGATAACAAACAAGTTACGGGGGCAGTTTTTCTGAACCTTAGCAAGGCCTTCGATATAGTAGATCATGCCATCCTGTTAGATTGCCTTGATGAGCTGGGCTTTGGTGACTGCAATAAAGTGGTTCTCTAGTTATACTGAAAACAGGCATCAATGATTAAAGATTAATGGATCCCTCTCCTCACTACTTCCATTGTGAAGAGGAGTCTCACAGGGCTCCATTTTAGGCCCCCTGCATTTCTTTTTTTATGTAAATAACCTTTCCCTAAACATCATTAACTCCAGTAGTCACCTATTCGTGGATGACATGTTTCTCTATACATTGAAACCCTCTTTTGGGCAAGTCTGCTCTGCTCTTCAGACAGACTTTTTAACCAATTGCAACAAAACTTAATTTCATCTAAGCTACTCTTGAATGCTAAAAAGGCTAAAATAATGTACTTTTATCCGCTGAACTCTTCAACCGCCTGTTCTACCATTAGTCCTCCATCTCCAATCACCACACTCCTAGATGACACACTTGAGGCAGTAGACAGTGTTAAAACTTAGGGTTTTTACTAGACTCTTATCAATCTTTTTCCTCCAACATTGAGTCACTAACCAAAAAATTTAAACTGAGACTAGGGTTCTTCTATAGAAACAAAGCTCTGTTCTCCGTGACTCTAGAACCAGGCTAGTCCAGGCTACATTTTTAACCCCACTAGACTACACAGACATAATTAACAACAATTGTGCAGTTACTAACCTGTGTAAATTGGATACTTTCTATCACTGAGCCATCCTCTTCATAACTAAAAGTCCTGCCAGAACTCATTATTGTTCCTTGTATGAGGAGTTGAACTGGGCCTCTCTAGCTACCAGGTGACTCATCTACAAGTATACCTGGATATACAAAGTCCTCCTTAACAAGTTTCCCTTGTACGTCTACTCTACCTCATACCAATTGCACAGCTCATATACACTCAGGAAATGTGCCTATATTTCCATAAAAGTTCTAAAGTCCATACACGTTTCAGTATGGTATCTATGAGATACATCCTCCCTGCCATTTGGAATCAGCTCCAATCTTCACTAAAACTACGGAAACTAATCCCTCTTAGTGCATTTAAAAGGATTATTGAAAAAGTTACATATGAATATTGCCAATGCTCTTAACCTACTATAGCTTTTACGCTCTTCTTTACCTAATGCATAACTTACTCCTCTAACCGCCTATCCACCTACCTTGTTTCAACTACTTCAAGCACTTATTCTCTACTATACAATGGCAAGAAAAAAGCTTGCTTCCTGATTGGTCAGTTTGGCACTGAAACCGTGACATTATCCTGGCATAACATCACAGATGCAGTGCCAACCACACAGAAACCTAAGAAAAGCCACAACACAGTGATGTATCACTACATCAAAACGTCTCAAAACATAAACATCAGCATTGTCACAAAGCTTTCCTGCGATCATCTGACAGACTTTCTGACAGGAGTGCCCTAAAGAATTGATGTGTGACTTACCAGCAGTCGATTTCCAGCTCTTCACAATGTCCTCCTTAGCAAACATGCTCCCAGAAGAGAAAGAAAATCAGCCGATCGCCAGCGAGCCTAAAAGAAAAACAACCATTTGTCAATGCCGAATGTTGATTGTGTTGGTCCATTGAGCTCGCTCACTGGCCCTCTGTCACTCACTCGTTCTGTTTCTCTCGGTGATGCAGGCTGCCCTTTTGTACTGCACTCCTGCCTGCACTGGCACCCTTTTCTGTCCACAAAGAAATCCACAGCTGGCCCAACAGTGCTCAGTTGAGGTGAGTCACTCCCCTTCTCTGACTCGCTCATTCTGTTTCTTCTGGAGCTGCAGGCTGGCCTTTTGTACTGGGCTCCTGCCTCTGTTGGTGGCTTTTTCTGCCCACAAAGAAATCTGCATTAGTCCCGACATAGGTCCTGAGCTTGCTTCACCCCCTGTCACCATTATTCCTGCTTTCTCACAGCGCTGCAGGCTGGCCTCGCATTGGGCTCTTACCTGAATTGCTGCCTTATTCTGCCCACAAAGAAATCCACAGCAGTCACAATAGAGCTCCGTTGAGCTTGCTTACTCCACCCCCAATCACTCGCTCATTCTGTTTCTCCCACCACTGTAGGCTGCCCTTTTGTGCTGGGCCCCTGGGTGCATTGCTGCCTTTTTCTGCCCACAAAGAAATCCGCAGCAGTCCCAACAGAGCTCCATAAAGTTCACTCATTCCCCCTCCCTCACTCGCTCATTCTGTGTCTCCCACTGGTGCAGGCTGTCCTTTTGTACTGGGCTCCTGCCTGTGTTGATGGCTTATTTTGCCCACAAAGAAATCTGCAGCAGTCCCGACACAGCTCCGTTGAGCTCACTCACTCCTCCTCTCTCACTCGCTCATTCCATTTCTGCCAGCACTGCTGGCTAGCCTTTTGTACTGGGCTTCTGCCTACAATGCCACCCTTTTCTGCCCACAAAGAAATCCACAGCAGTCATGATAGAGCTCCGTTGAGATTGCTCACTCCCTCTGTCTCACTCGCTCATCCTGTATCTCCTGGCACTGCAGGCTGCCATTTTGTAGTTGGCTCCTGCCTCTGTTGGTGCCTTTTTCTGCCCACAAAGAAATCTGCAGCAGTCCTGACACAGCTCTGTTGAGCTCGCTCACTCCCCCTCTCTCACTAACTCATTCTGTTTCTGCCGGCGCTGCAGGCTGCCCTTTTGTACTGGGCTTCTGCCTGTGTTGCCGCCTTCTTCTGCCCACAAAGAAATCTGCAGTAGTCAGGATAGAGCTACATTGAGCTTGCTCACTCACTCCCTCCCCCCTCTCTCTCATTCATTCTGTTTCTCCCGCCACTGCAGGCTGCCCTTCTGTACTGAGTCCCTGTGCGCATTGCTGCCTTTTTCTGCCCACAAAGAGATCTGCAGCAGTCCCAACTGAGCTCTGGTGACTTCACTCACTCCCCATCCCTCACTCACTCATTCTGTGTCTCCCACTGCTGCAGGCTGTCCTTTTGTACTGGGTTCCTGCCTGCATTGGCTCCTTTTTCTGCCCACAAAGACATCTGCAACAGTCCTAACACAGCTCCATTGAGGTCACTCACTCCCCCTCTGTCATTCACATATTCTGTTTCTACAGGCACTGCAGGCTGGCCTTTTTTGTACTGGGCTCCTGCCTGTGTTGCTGCCTTTTTCTGCCCAAAAAGAAATCCACAGCAGTCATGACAGAGCTCCATTGAGGTTGCTCACTCTCTCTATCTCACTCGCTCATTCTATTTCTCCTGGTGCTGCAGGCTGCCCTTTTGTAGTGGGCTCCTGCCTGCGATGCCATCTTCTTTTGCCCACAAAGAAAATGCAGCAGTCATGATAGAGCTCTGTTGAACTCGCTCTCTCCTCCTCTCTCACTCTCTCTCATTCTGTTTCTCCTACTGCTGCAGGCTGCCCTTTTGAACTGGGCCCTTGCGTCCATTGCTGCCTTTTTCTGCCCTCAAAGAAATCTGCAGCAGTCCTGACACAGCTCCGTTGAGTTTGCTCACTCACCCTCTCTCATGCGCTCATTCCTTTTCTGCCAGCGCTGCAGGCTGGCCTTTTGTATTGGGCTCCTGCCTGCATTGCCACCTTTTCCTGCCCACAAACAAATCCATGGCGAGTCACGATAGAGTCTGCTGAGCTCAGCCTCACTCCCTCTCTCGCCCGCCATTGTATTTCTTCCAGCTCCTGCCTACATGCTGGCACCTTTTCTGCCTACAATGAAATCTGCAGCTGTCCCAACAGAGCTCCATTGAGATCGCTCACTCCACCTGTCTTACGCGCTTATTCTGTTTCTCCTGGTGGTGCAGGCTGCCCTTTTGTACAGGGTTCCTGCATGCATTGCTGCCCTTTTCTGCCCACAAAAAAATCTGCAGCAGTCACAATAGAGCCCCGTTGAGCTCACTCACTCCCCTTCTCTCAGTCACTCATTCTGTTTCTTCTGCCGCTGCAGGCTACCCCTTTTTTACTGGGCCCCTGCGTGCATTGTTGCCTTTTTCTGCCTACAAAGAAATCTGCAGCAGTGCCAACAGAGCTCCAGTGAGCTCACTCACTCCACCTCCCTCATTTGCTCCTTCTGTGTCTCCCAGTGCTGCAGGCTGCCCTTTTGTACTGGGCTCCTACCTGCATTGGCACCTTTTCCTGCCCACAAACAAATCCGCGGCAGTCACGATAGAGCTCCGTGAGCTCATTCACTCCCCCTCTCTCACTCGCTCATTGTATTTCTTCCAGCTCCTGCCTACGTTGGCACCTTTTTCTGCCTACAATGAAATCCGCAGCTGTCCCAACAGAGCTCCATTGAGATCGCTCACTCCACCTGTCTTACGCGCTTATTCTGTTTCTCCTGGTGGTGCAGGCTGCCCTTTTGTACTGGGTTCCTGCATGCATTGCTGCCCTTTTCTGCCCACAAAAAAATCTGCAGCAGTCACAATAGAGCCCCGTTGAGCTCGCTCACTCCCCTTCTCTCAGTCACTCATTCTGTTTCTTCTGCCGCTGCAGGCTACCCCTTTTTTACTGGGCCCCTGCGTGCATTGTTGCCTTTTTCTGCCTACAAAGAAATCTGCAGCAGTGCCAACAGAGCTCCAGTGAGCTCACTCACTCCACCTCCCTCATTTGCTCCTTCTGTGTCTCCCAGTGCTGCAGGCTGCCCTTTTGTACTGGGCTCCTACCTGCATTGGCACCTTTTCCTGCCCACAAAGAAATCTGCAGTAGTCCCAACAGAGCTCTGTTGAGCTCAGTCACTCCCCCCCCAACTTGCTCAATCCTAATCTGTCCCAAACACTGATTTCCCATGGCAACTGTGGTATTCTGCGCCGGAAGCGCAAAAACACATTTCGGCCAGGATGTGAAAAATGACAGCTGTACTCTTCATAAGGAGGTGTGGAAAAATGCCAGTGTTGAAAATGTGGCGTGAAAATATTACTAATTTGCGAGGTTACAAGGGTGTGTGGAAACTGCACAATGCACACTCATAACACAGTCATTTTATGGAGTTTCATCACAAAATTTTCAACATAGGCATTTTAGCACCTGTGGTCATGAACAGTATCAGTGTGATTTTCTTAATGTGTCCCAAACACTGATTTCCCACAGCAACTGTGCGCTGGAAGAGTGAAAACATATTTCAGCCAGGATGTGAAAAATGACAGCTATACTGTTCATAAGTAGTAGTAAGTAACTAAAATTTATTTATATAAGGCACCCTTCCCAAGCCCAGGACACCTTTACAAGATTACATAAGCAGCATTAAAACCACAATAATAAATAACATTTTATATATAACAGCTTCAATATAATTTACATTAATGAACTGCTTCATTAAAAAGGAAGGTTTTTTAGGGCATTTTTAAAGCCCTCCATAGTATCTAGCAAGGTAGAGAATTCCACAGGGTAGGCGCCATAAAGGCAAATGTTCTTCCACCAGATGTTTTTAAAGTTACCCTGGGAATCTCTAACAATCCCTCACCAGAGGATCGGATGGAGCGTGAGGGGCAGTAAGAAGTCAGGAGTTCTTCCAGGTAGTGGGGTCCCAACCCATGTGAGGCTTTATAGGTCATCAACATGACCTTGAAAGTGATCCGCCACTGTACTGGCAGCCAGTGCAACTCACGAAGCACAGGTGTTATATGGCTGGACCTTTGGCTTCCAGTCAACAACCTAGCTGCCACATTTTGCGCCAGCTGCAAGCAGTGAATATCCACTCCCGGCAGTCCTAGATAAAGGGCATTTCAGTAATCAAGATGACTGGCAACAAAGGCATGGACCAGGGTAGGAAGATCCTCTGATGGAACTAGGTGTTTCACCCATGCTATATTCCTTAGATGGAAAAAGGATGATTTGATCACGGCCAACACCTGCGCCCTCAGGGTCAGGCCTTTATCAAATATAACACCAAGGTTACATACCTGGCCAGATGCCATAAGTGGGGTCTCCACCAGAAATAAACCTGAGAGTTTTCCCGCCCATGAACCTGACATCCCCAACCCCGGTTCCACTACCAATACCTCTGTTTTTCCCAGATTCAACTTCAGCCAATTGGTACTCATCCAATTCTGTATCTCCAGGAGGCAGTTGTTAAATAATGTACTTGACTCAGACTCCTGTTTGGGCACAAAAGACCTACAGAGTTGAGAATCATCGGCATAGCAATGAAACTTCAACCCATATTGTCTTATAATGTCCCCCAATGGAAGCATGTATACCACAAATAACATGGGGGACAGCACACAACCCTGTGGCACCCCACAGTGTAGACAGTGAGAGGCCGAAGAATGAATCCCCGACACTGCTCTCTGACTTCTACCCTGCAGGAAAGATTTAAACCAACTGTGGACTACCCCCCTTAGTCCACAGAAAAACCACAGGTGATCGAGCAGCACCCCATAATCCATGGTGTCAAACACTGCTGAGAGATCAAGGAGAACCAAGATAAAATGAGTTTTCCGATCTCTCACCATCAGGGGATCATTTAGTACCCGAACAAGAGCAGGTCTCCATACTATGCCTTTTCCTGAAGCCAGATTGGAGAGGGTCATAGATACTGTGGATAGTTAAATGGTCTTCCAGCTGCAATGCAACCACCTTCTCGACAATCTTTCCCAAAAAGGGAAGATTCAAGACCGGTTTGTAGTTTTCTGGGCAGTCGGGATCAAGGGAGGATTTTTTCAAAAGGGGGTGTACTATTGCCTCCTTCAGGGGATCAGGAAAGATCCATTTCTCCAGTGACACCGCAACTATCCCAGTAAGGATCGGGCCAATAACCTCTACACACCCCACAAGTAGGTGAGTAGGGCTCGGATCCAATCTACAGCAGGTAGGCCGCAAAGTCTGGATGATCCTCGCTATATCCATGACTGACGGTTGGCTGAAGGTGAACCAAGTCAATTGGGTATTTGTGCCCCTCAGTTGATCACTGCAAGATCCTATGGGAAGGCACTGGCTGATCTCATTCCTAATAGTGGACACCTTTCAGTGAAGAACATCGCAAATTCCTCACACTGTAATTGTGACAATGCTCAACCAGACTGAAGACAGACTGGATTGTACAATCTGTCCATAGTCCGGAAGAGCTGGGCTGGTCTATTCCTCGCTGTGGCAATTTTCCTGGACAGGAACTCTGCCTTCCTATGGGAAATTGCTAACTGATAGGTCTTATAATGATCTAACAGTCTAAGCCTGTCCACTTCCATGTGAGGTTTCCGCCAGCATCTCTCCAATCTTTGGCCCTGTCTCTTCAACCCATGGATCTCATGGTAAACCATGGGGCCCCCAGGTGGACAGTACAGGGACGAACACGGATTGGAGCAATAACATTCAGGGCCCTCACAACTGCCCTGTTATAGGCTAGCACTAAGGACTCTGGGTCAGTGCTATCCATTGGAAATCCTGAGAAGTCCAGCTCCGTCAATAGATATTCTGAGGTAACTCCTCCCAAAGGATGGAACTGTACAATCTCCTTTGGGGCAGGCCTCTTTTAGGGGGCTGCAAAACTGAACCTCAGGGCATGATGGTCAGACCAACTGATGGGCTCCGCCTCCACACCAGAGACTTCCATCCCCAGATGGAATATCAAATCAAATGAGTGTCCCTCCGATGGGTTGCAGAGATAATAACCTGTGTCAGGCCCAATGAGTCCATCAATTGGAGGAGGTTTTGACCAAATGGCGTGAGTTCATCATTGACCCAGGCATTGAAATCCCCCAGGATTAACCATCGGGGGCATTCCAATACCCTCTCAGTATTGAAATCCGCAACCTCCCTCAGGAATTCCCTCCCATCACCTGGTGAACAATAAATGAGAAGTATCCTGAAGCCTGCACCTGCACCCACAATACACTCAAAGGAGTTAGTACATCCAACTGGTATCTTTCTGAGGCCCAGTTCCTGTCTAAAACAGACTGCAACTCCCCTGCCCCTACGGTCCACTCTCGGGCGATGAATCACCGAGAACCCAGCCGGAACTGTGGATTCCAAAATGAGGCCCACATTTTCATCAAGCCAGGTCTCGGTGATGCAAGCTAAGTCCACAGATATAACAAGATCTGCCACCAAAGCAGTCTTGTTTCTGATATATCTAGCATTGTTTAACACCACCCGAAAGGGACAAGACTCCAAGGATGACTCCACCTCCTGCCTGACCAAGTCAGTGCCCTTGGGTATGGGTACAAGACATGATGGACCTCACTCCTGTATCCATTTCACCCCGGGGTGCCTCCTGGTTCCAACAATCCCTATCCGCCCACTCTTTTCCCATCCCCCACAAGAGTTCCAGGATCCTCTATTCCCCCCACTCCTGGAGGTGTGGAAAAATGCCAGTGTTGAAAATGTGGCATGAAAATATTACTGATTTGCGAAGTAACAAGAGTGCGTGGAAACTGCACAATACATGATCGTAACACAGTCATTTTATGGAGTTTCATCATAAAATTTTCAACATAGGCATTTTAGCACCTCTGCTCATGAACAGTGTCAGTGTGATTTTCTTAATGTGTCCTGAACATTGATTTCCCACAGCAATCGCCCTATTGTGTGCTGGAAGAGCAAAAACACATTTTGGCAAGGATGTGAAAAATGACAGCTGTTCTGTTCATAAGGAGGTGTGGAAAAATGGCAATGTTGAAAATCTGGAGTGAAAATGTTACAGGGTTCTTGAAGGTCTGACGTGCGTGGAAACTCCGCCATACGCTCGTAGCGCTTCTTCATTTATGGATTTTCATCACCAAATTTTCAGCATAGGCATTTTAGAACCTCTGCTAATGAACAGTGTCACTGTCATTTTCATAATGTGTCCCAAACATGGATTTCCCACAGCGACCGTGTTATTCTGCACGAAGTGAGAAAACACATTTCGGCCACGATTTTAAAAATGACAGCTGTACTCTTCATAAGGAGGTGCAGAACAATGGCAATGTTGAAAATCTGGAGTGAAAATATTATAAATTCCGTAAATTTACGAGTGAGCGTGCAAACTTTAAAAAAAATTTTTTTTTTTTAGTTGTTTAACCAGGAGTAGCACACTAAGCTTAAATCTTTTTTACAGGTGCGACCTGGGAGCACAGGGAAGTTAAGTGACTTGCCCAGGATCACACAGTATGCAAGTGGAAGCTGTGGGATTCAAACCCAGGTCTGGTCTGCTGTATGTCACCAGATTTGCAGCTCAGAGCCTTAAACCACTGCACTATACTGCCTCAGCTAAACTGCGCAATGCACGCTCGTAACACAGTCATTTTATGGAGTAGCAGCACCAAATTTTCAACATAGATATTTTAGGACCTCTGCTCATGAACAGTGTCACTGTCATTTTCATAATCTGTCCAAAACACTGATTTCCCACAGCAACCACGCTATTCTGCGCTGGAAGTGCGAAAACACATTTCGGCCAGCATGTGAAAAATGACAGCTATACTGTTCACAAGGAGGTGTGGAAAAATGCCAATGTTGAAAATGTGGCATGAAAATATTGCAAATTCGAAAAGGTACGAGTGTGCTTAACAACTGCACAACACACGCTTGTAAAACAGTAACTTTTTGGATTTTTTCCACCAAATTTGCAACATAGGCAATTTGAGAGCCCACCTCATAAACACTGGTACTGTCATTTTGTTAATCAGTCCTGAAAGATGATTTTGTGCAGTGACCATGAAGAGGTCACGAGGGTAGTCCGTGGAAGCCCTCCCCCCATGCAGCATTCAGTAGAAGAAACAGCTCCCGAAGAGGTCGCGAAGACAATCCATGGAAGCCCTCCCCCCGTGCAGCATTCAGTGGGAGAAACAGGTATGAGTGCAATCCTCGGTGAAGCAGGCAATGGCCGAGCTGTACGAGCACTGAGACCCTTTCAGCTGGAGTCTTTGTTTATTTTTGGCACCAAGAAAAAAAAGGAAAACTGTTCCAAGTTCAAAACTGTGCTTTGTGTGTCAGCCTACAACTGGAGATAGTTTTTCTGTGCTAATATTTAGTGTACAAGCCTCCCTACTACATCTGTTCTGCATATCACCTTAATTGAAGTGTGCCTTAAGACAGTTTTATAGAAAGCTATGCAGCTTACAGAGGGTTATTTATATGGTAAAGGGCTACTGCTGATACCTCATTGAGCGTTTGTAATAGTAGGGTTAAGTTTTCCTTGTCTAGTGTTTATCCCTGCCACCCCCCGAATCCCTCACACAGTAACCAGCCTGCATAAATTCCTGACCTGAATCTCTCTCTGCCCTTCAACTCCCGAAGAGGTCGAGAGGGCAGTCCGTGGAAGCCCTCCCCCCGTGCAGCATTCAGTGGGAGAAACAGGTACGAGCGCAATCGTCGGTGAAGCTGGCAATGGCTGTGCTGTACAAGCACTGCGAGCCTTTCAGCTGGAGTGTCCCCATTGCCCCCACCACCACTCTTGGTCAACATCTCACTATACAGACAGCCTCACGTGATGGTAAAAACCAATCACCCTGCTTTCTCATTAGCAACTTATACTCTGTCACAACTAGAGGGTGCTTGAAGTGGATTTCCTTATTTCTTCCTTTATTCCCCCTTGTACAATCGGCTGAAATGACTGCTCCTCTCTACCTACTCTTTATTGGTCTTTTGCCCACTGTATTCCCCCTCTTTTACAGTTGTCCCCCTCCCCGGCCCCTTCCCACGTCTCCTCTCTCACATTTGCACTTTTATCTTGTACCTGTCTTTCCCATTATGGTCATGACAACTACCTAATCTATAATATCATTTACCACCTTTCCCCCTGCCCCCTCCCCCTCCTCGTGGCTCCACTCATCCTCTCACTTCCGGTACCTGTACATAGCCCCACTAGGAAATCACCTGCTGTTGTCAGTGAACACAAATGCATTAAGTTTGCCATAACCTGACACATCCTCCTCCTCCTCCTTCTTTTATCTAGGGATGTTCACCCTAACCCAGGGCCAATTACCCACACCACGCCCACTGGTGATAAAAAGAAAGGCCTTATTGCTGTGTCTCTAAATATCTGTAGCCTATTGAAAAAATTTGACTCTCTTCAAGGATGGATTATGCAGCACAAGCCAGACATCCTGGCTTTAATTGAGACCTGGCTCTCCAAAACCACTAAGAACTCACATGTGGCCCTAAATAGCTACTCCATTTTTCACTCAGATCACCAAAGCAAGCGGGTGGCGGCTGCGTGCTCTATATCCGAAACTCCCTTCAAGCATTGGCTGTCCCTTCCCCCCCTCTCACAGATGGGGCCCAAGTACTCACCGTAAAGCTTACTCCGGGCAACCCAGGTAAAACCATCTATGTCTTAGTGGTATATATCCCACCGCATAACCAAAAGGCAGCTGCATCTCATCACTCCCCTCCTCAAGTGAGATCATTGTGTTGGGCGACTTTAACACAAATTGGCTAGCACCACCAGCTGCAAACTATAAAGATGCCTTCTTAGCCATGGGCCTGACTCATTGGTCCAATCCCCCACAAGACATAGCCACAGGACAGGAACTGCCACTTTGTTGGACCTAATCTTCACTAACCGCCCAGACAGAATCTCTAAGGTCTCAGTGCTCCCGAATGCCATCAGAGATCACTCACCTGTACTTTGCTGGTGGTCCTGTAAGGCCCCAAACCCTCCCCCCAAAACCTTATACTGTAGGCATTTAGAACGATGTTCATTAGCCAGGTTAAAAAAACCTCCTCTCAAACTGCAACTGGTCTCCCATAAATAAAGCGAGCAGTACTGATGATGCACTTAGCTACTTCATAACCTCATTCAACGCTGTGTGTGACCGTTTTGCCCCAGTTACAAAGCAGACGGTAAAAAACCATCACACCCCTTGGCTATCTCAAATACTACTTGACCTCATGCACCACTGGGATAATGTTTGGCAAAAAGCCCTCACGTCAAACCTGCCTCAGGACAAGCAACAGTATAGGGAAGCTAGGAACAAATGTACCTGTGCCGTACGTCAAGCCAAAGCCACTTATTATAGGGATATCCTTATCTCCTCTAGGGGATCAGGGCACAAATTCTGGGACACTGTTAAAGAACTAAATAGTAAAACCCTATCCCCCACCCTCCCAACTCACAGTAAATAGGAACATTTCTCATGACCCGTACAAATTGCTAATGCCTTAAACTCTTCCTTCTCTGACCTCAACAGTGTGCTCCACCCTAACTTTTTTGGCCCCCTTTCAACCTCTTCATCGGCAGATGTCCCCCCCACTACCACCCCACCTTTCAGGTTTTGAGTTATAACTGTAAAAGAGGCTAAGTCTTACATCTCAAATGTCCTGGGCAAGAGCCGCCACAGTGGTGACTCCCTGGACTTAAAACTCCTTCACCTATCCCTCGAAGTTGTCCTAGTCCCCCTCACTAAAATCCTAAACCACTCCCTCTGTATGGGGGATTTCCCTACCTCCTGGAAAAGGTCTGTCATCACCCCACATCTGAAAGTTGGTGAGTGTACCTCCCCTGCTAATTACTGGCCAATCTCTATTCTGCCCCCTCTCTCTAAGGCCCTGGAAAAAATAGTAGCTGATCAGCTCTCTGAACATCTAACTAAATTTAATCTATTATGCCCCTATCAGCATGGGTTCCACAGTGGTCACAGCGCCACCACTGCTCTTCTTGAATATACCTCCTACATCCACAAGGCCATGGATCTGGGGCACTTAGTTGGGTCAGTTTACATTGACCTAACTAAGGCATTTGACTCTGTCCATCATGCCCTTCTCCTTAGATCCCTGTCTGACGTGGGTCTGACACCTGATACTAGGGCCTGATTTGAAAACTACCTATCAAACAGGTCACAGCAGGTTAAAACTGGCACAACCCTCTCTTCCCACCTCCCAGTTTGCTCTGGAGTCCCTCAAGGCTCCATTCTAGGCCCCTTTTTATTTAGCCTTTTCCTAAACTCACTACCCAGAGCCAGCACTGGTCAGGTACTTCTTTACGCCGATGATGCAGTCATTTACTGCAGCAACCCTCAGCCTCGACCTCTGCAGGATGCCCTATAAAAGTCCTTCACTGAAGCCGAGACCTGGTTCGCAGAACACAGGCTAGTAATAAACTATAAGAAAACCAAGACCATGCTCTTTGCACACCGTCAGAACCCCTACCATGTCTCCACTCTACTTGTCAACACCGCCCAAGGCTCCCCACTTGAGCAGGTAGACATTTTCAAATACCTGGGCATCACCCTTGACTCCTCCCTTACCTATCATACACATATCCACACCCTCTGTAACACCATTAACTCCAGAATTGGCAACCTACATCAGATCAGGCACTGTCTGCCTAATGAGGGGCTGAGCCTTGCTGTGTCATCTCGGTCCTCTCTGTGCTTGACTATGGAATTGTGTTCTATAGCTCAGCTGATAGCACTGCTCTTTATAGCATCAAGACAGCACTAAACAAAGTCTGTCGCCTGGTGACAGGCTGTGATAGAACTACACACAGATGTGACCTCTACAGCCACTGTAACTGGCTAAATTTCAAATGTCGCCTTAAGTACCACACATGCTTCCTAGTGAAGAAAATACAGTTAAATCTCACCCCACCTAGCCTACAGGGCCTCATCCAACACTCCCTCCCACAAAGATTCACCAGAAGTAACTCCAAGGTCCCCGTATTGATTCCCCACTGCAGGACATCTCTGGGTCAGAGAGCCTTTTATTATAGGGCTCCTAGCTGACTAAATGACCTACCTGTTGCTCTGACTGCTAATACAAAAATTGGCCCTTTTAAAACCTCACTCAAGGTATTTCTTGCTAACAACACTATGTGCGACTGCACCTAGGAGTGCTATTCCAACCCAGCCCCTGCCACCCCCCCCATACTGTCTTTACAATCTGTAACCTGCTTTCCAGAATTTCTGCAGCTGTTGTTGCACACGACACCGGGCTGTTTCTGCCCTCTTCTAAAGAATGTTACACTGCTCATTCACTGTACCTACTAATGTAAGATATGGGCTGATTGAAGTCTGGCACCAGTCTTGTATTTTTGTACTATCTACTGTTTTCCACATGACTCTGGGCTGTCTAGGCCCTCTGCTATGGTATGTTACTCAGTTCTTTACCTTACAATGTATTATATGTACTGTTTGATGTTCCTGTACCTGTACTTGTGATGTTGTACTCTGTCTACCGTCGAAAAGCCTTTGCAAAAGAGTCTTTGACTCAAAGAGTGTAATTCTGATTTCTCAATAAATAAATAAAAATAAATAAATAAATCACCTTTCGGGGCCGATTAACACCATGACAGTGACGGAATTCATAAGGAGGGGTCCCAAAAATGACATGTTGAAAATGTGATGCCAAAATTCCCCAAAAAGACGGAGATATGCATCAAAGTTGAAAAAACCCTATTTATTCATTATACAGCTTACCGGCATTTCCTCAGTTCATGGTTGCCTTTGAAGAGTGCAGACGTGTTCCCGGTCAACCGAAGATCATTGTGCCAGACTCTGGAGGTAAGTATGGGGTGAGGAGGGTGTGGGGAGGCAGGGTGTGCAGTGGGAGGGCACGGGTTGCGGGAGGGGGCAGGGAGACTGTCGAGGGACCGTTTCCTTTTTTCACAGGGGAAAAAAATTAAAAAACATTGCAGGACTGTTTTTTTCACGGATGTAGCACACTGGGGTGGGCTCCCAGCATGTAATGGACTCTTTTGGGGGCAGCTGTAGCCGAGAGGGTTGGGCACCCGGTCGGTACACAACAAAGGGGAGGTGACATTATGCTGATGGGGATGGGGCACCCCGCTGCAACACATACTGGTATGGGGGGACCTCATGAGCCGAGGGGGATTGGGCACCCCCTTGGCACACAAGAACTTGTGGGGGGGGGACATGCCGATGGGGATTGGTCACCCTCATTGCCAAAAAAAACAGGAGAGGGGACATGATGCTGTGGGGGATTGGGCACCCCTCGGCAAACAGGTGGGGAATGCAAGGGAGCCCTGCATTGAGGGGTCACTCCCTCATTGCAGCGGATGACACTGCAATGATGAGGCAGCCCCTGATTGCAGCGGCTAAAACCTCTCAAGGTTGTGGCACGCTGGCTGAATTAGTGTCAGCAGCAGCATGCCAAGCCATTGGGGAAAGTGGGCCAAGCCTGGGGGCATTGGCCACAACAGTGCCGTGCCTCCACAACCTGCTTCTGGCAACCTGCCACAATATGTTTCTTGTGCATTCAGGTGGAAGAAACTGCCTTAGATGCCATGGAATGCAAACGGAATGAGCCGTCAACTAAAAGGCAGACACAGTGGGCAGTTAAGGTATTTTCTGACTGGATATCAGAATCTGACTCAGAGATATACCTCAAAACAGTAACTGTACCAGAGCTCAGCAACATTTTACGAAAGTTTTACGCTTCCGTGCAATCAACGGTGGGCACACAATATGGAATCAGCAGTTTCGTTAGCTTAAGAGCAGACATCAACAGATACCTCAACGAGTCTCCTCTGAGTTGTAACATAAATCTGCTCTCAAACCCTGACTTCCACAGTTCCAATAACATTTTTGCAGCTCAAATTAAAAACCTAAAAAGAGAAGGCAAAGACAAGGCCAAACACCATGAGCCCCTCACCATTTCAGATCTTGACTTCCTCTGCCACTCTGAAGCCTTAAGTACCAACACCCCAGAAGGACTGTTACACTGTGTCTAGCTTGAACTGCAACTTTGCTTTTCCAGAAGTGGCTGCGAGGGGCAACGACAGTTAAAACCAGACAGCTGGGGATCACATGATGCAGAGAACCTAGAAGCAGCTGTCGACTGGAGCTCCTTCCTAATACCCTCTGCTAACGCTAATTTTCCATGTTTTAGAAAGTCTATGAAGACAATTCCAGCTGTTTAGGGCTTCTGAATACCTCCTGCCTTCAGCGATTACCATTTGTCTGGCTCTTACATCACAATTTGCTACATCGGGTGATGGAAGCTGAGATGAGGCAGGCCGGAATCAAACACACTCCACCCTCCACTCCGGAGAAAATTCCTCCTAAAAAATCAAGATCTCAGAGTTCAGGGAACATTAATAAAGCTTTGGCTCCTAGCTCTGCAGCGATTCCACTCACTGAAGACCGTTTCCTCCAAGAACTTCTGCCATTTTGGGAGACCCTGGCTAATATATCCTCAGAGCTAAAAACTAATAGAGGAGATCTTAACAGCCTAACAACCAGGATGAGGGACTCAGAGGCTAGAACATCATCTTTGGAAAGATGGAAAGATAAAATTGACCCTGAAATGATTCATCTTCACCAACAAGTGCACAAACTCCAACCCAAAATTGAGGATTTAGAGGGGAGAAGCCGGAGAAATAATGTACTAATCATTTGGCTACCTGAAGCAGAGGAAGGAGACAGCATCATAACCTTCCTACAGAGGTTTCTGCTTAAAATTGTGGGCCCATTACCCTTAAACCCACAATATCACATTGAAAGAGATCATTGCTCCCTCCAACCGCGACCTCAATCTGGTGCCCCACCCCGACCAATCATCGTTAAATTTCTTAGTTTCCTAGAGAAACAGCATATCATCTCCAAATACAAGGAGCTACAATCCGTAACCTGGGGAAGCTTTAAAATCAGGATTGCCCAAGATCTCCCATTCGAGATGCTCCAGAAAAGGTCAGCATTCCATCCAAATGTCAGTAAATTGATCGCTGCGGGAATCCGCTTCAAAATGCTATACTCTGCCAAGCTGCAAGTCATAATTGAGGGTACCTGGTACTCCTATGACTCTCCTGAACAGGCCTCTGTAGATCTCACAAGCAAGCTTCCCAACCTTTTTAAAACTGGGTGACTGTTCTAAAGACTAAACTCTGAAGCTCCTTTATCTAATGGGATAATTTCCCCAATGTTGAGTTTGGCCCTGTTATTTGTTTTACCTATTAATGGTGGGGTTGGTCCTATATTGGATGATAGGCCCAGGAGGGTTGAGTAGGCCTCAGTAACACCAGATATGCTCCAATTATTCCTGTAGTGTGGTAGGCTGCTCCTGTGGTGAGAGGATGGAACCTTTTGACAGGAGAGCATTTCCAAGGTACGCTTTATGGGAAGGACATTTTCTGGTCTGATCCAATAGTACCCCCCTACTTGTTTCCTTTCCCTTTGAGTTTCTTCTGGTTTCACAGGCCACCCCAGGGTCAGGAAATGTTGTTTATTCCACGCAAGAGGGTAATTATTTTTATTTAACAGCCCGACTGCCTTTCATCCAAGCTGTTAAGAGGGGCGGTCCTAAGGGGGTAAGTAGATAAGATAACTGTATTCTCAGTGGTCCAAATGCATTCTCTGATTGGGGTTAATGGGAGGGATTTCCCAGTAGGCCATATAGTAATATTGGGTTTTTCTTAAAGAGCTAGGACCTTCTAGTGATTTCCTGTTTCTTAGTATAAATACAGGGACTGTCTGTATATAGTTATTTGTGGTTTTGTTGGGATCATGGGGGGTGTTTATGCACGGTCACTTACCTTGTGGTTATTATATAGTGTAATTCATGATATATTCTTAAGGTTTTTTTCTAACTGTGTTATTTGAACGTGTGGCTTATTTCATCTGGAGTAAATACCAGTCTATTGTTGATAGTCTATTGTTGGTTTGATTTGTGGGAGAAGGGAGGGAAAGGGAGGGGGTAGAGTGTGCCTTTCAAGTGTTTTGCTTCTGTTACTGGTTTATATATCCATCTATTTTGTAATGCTGGAAAATGGTTAACAATCTTCTTAAAATTGCCACGTGGAATGTCTGAGGGGTTAGAGACATGACAAAGCAGTTCCAAGTACTTAAAAACTGTGTTTTACTAAATCTAGATATTGTTTTGCTCCAAGAAACCCATTTGTTAAATCAGGAAGCCATGTGGCTTTGTCAACAAGGTTTTTCCACGGTTTTTGCTGCTAGTGGATCCTCGTCAAGTTTGGGGGTAGCCATCCTGATCAAATGGCATATCTCATTCCAAGCAGAAATGAGCATCACAGATACAGAGGGTAGGTTTATACTAGTTAAAGGCCTCCTCAATAATACTAATGTGGTATTAGCTTTGGTTTATGGTCCGGTCGGTGGAGACCCACACTTTCTAATGACTTTAATCCATAAACTGATAGACTGGTTGCCCACTCCGTTGCTACTTGGAGGCGATTGGAATATCCCCCCATCCCAGGATCTTGACAGAACCTACCAGCCACTAAAACCTCTATATGCCTCCCAAATGGCACTAGCAGACTTTAGGGACCATCTTGGATTATGTGACCCTTGGTGTCTGCTCCATCCTTTCCAATGTAGCTTTTCTTTCTACTCCTCTGTGCATCAATCTTGGTCTCGCTTAGACTATGTCCTCATTAGTCTTTCCTTATTGCCTGGGCTTATATCAGTCAGATATCATCCCCATTGTCCTGTCAGACCACTCAGTGGCATGGGCATCGATTTCTCCCACTGGAGGCCTTCAACGGGACTCGACATGAAGGCTGAATACTCAACTCCTTAAAGATAAGCTAACGATCGATCATATTAAAAAACTACTCCCCAATTTTATAACTTCTAATACCGGCTCCATGTCAAAGGAGGACATATTCTGGTGTACTCTAAAGTGTTATCTTAGGGGAGAATTCATCAAGATAGCATCCAGAAGGAAAAAGCAAAGAAAAGCTAGAGTGATCTCCCTGCTAACACAGATTAGGGAAGCTGAAAACTCCCTATCTCCCTCTTCTTCACCAAATTCACTAGAAGCCCTTTTGTCTCTAAGAAATGAATATGCAGATCTGTTAAGGGAAAAAGCAGGATATGCCATCTTAAAATCCAAAACTTAATACTTTGATCAAGGTGACAAGGCGAGTAGGTTATTAGCTCGGCATCTGCATAAAATAGAAAGTTCAAGGCTAATTTCTGCCATACAATTCCAGAGTGGTACCATTAAAACATCCCCCCGTGACATAGCTCAGGTATTTGAAACCTTTTACAGTGAATCATATGGTAACCCACCTTATGCAATATCGCCTGCCAACATAGACCACCATTTGGAGGAACTCGACCTTCCAAGTCTTCTGGATCACCACCAGCCTTCTTGTCTTCCCCTATTACGCTGCAAGAGGTGAAGGAGGCAATTAGGGGAATTGCATCAGACAAAGCGCCAGGACTGGATGGCTTACCATCCAATTTCTATAAAGTATCCTGCAAGGAACTCTCTCCTCTTCTACTCAAATTATATGAATATATGTTTCAGAATAGCTCTTTGGACCCCACGTTATTAGAAGCTACAATAATACTACTTCTCAAAACAGGCAAACCACCTACCGACCCCGCAAGTTATTGTTCAATCTCTTTCTTAAATCGTGACATTAAAATCTTGACAAAAATTTTATCCCTGTGGATTAAAAAGATCTGGTCTCCGTTACTGAGTCCTGAACAAGTGGACTTTGTACAGGGCCGCTTATCAGCAGATCATCTTAGAACTCTTGCCTACATTCTCCAAACAGCCCAATCGTCACAGACTTCTATGGCCTTAATTTCATTAGACACTGAAAAGGCCTTCGATAAAGTGAGATGGGAGTTTCTATGGTTAACGCTCAGTAAAATGGGATTCCCAATCTCTTTTTTTAGAAGAATACAGTCGGTATATATGTCCCCTTCCGCCAAGATTTATTGCAATGGGGTTTTTTCTTCACACTTCCCTTTGTTCACAGGCACCAGACAAGGCTGTCCACTATCTCCTTTTCTTTTTAACTTGTACTTGGAACCTCTCCTTCTTCATATTAAACATTCCCCTCTAATAAGGGGTATCCTGATACTACAGCAAACTTTGACACTCTCAGTTTACACGGACGACATACTTCTTCATCTGGAGCACCCAGACGCATCATTGGTACATGTTTTAGATATCATAGCATAATACGGTCTCCTTTCCAACTATAAGTTGAATTTATCTAAAACTGAAATTTTCCCCCTAAATAATTTTACCCATAGCACTGACTTTACTCAGTTTGGGATGAAATGATCCCCACGGTCAATTAAGTACTTAGGTATCTATCTTACTATAGACCTGGATTTGATCAAGAAACTGAATCTCGAAGATTTAATAGTTAATATCCAGCAGGACCTCCAGTGATGGGCTAATCTTCCTCTCTCCTTGTGGGGCCGAATTAGCACTATTAAAATGAATGTTCTGCTCTTCTATCCCTTAAATCTTCTGAATATCTGGCAACCAATTTCCCTTTTTCAACACATTCACTCAATTATTTCCAAATGTATATGGCATGACAAACTCCCTAGACACTCCTTCATCAAACTCAGTCTCCCCCAAAGAAAGAGTGGGTTTTCATCTTCCTAACTTTCTTTTGTATTCTGGGCCAGTCACCTGGTTAAAGCAGGAAGATGGCTCTCTACCAGGAACAATGAATATCTGCCTCCCTGGTTTCTTCTTGAAAGGCACCTGTTAGATTCATATAATCTCAACTTCACTACCGTCTTCCATATTACCAAAGCGGCCTTACCACTCTCACTACAAAACTTGGTTATTGGAATCACTTGCAAGGTTCTGGTCCAGTGCTGATCTTACTTCAAGGTGTCCCCTAAAACAGACCTCAACCAACCCCTTCTCCATAATCCCAATATCAAGCTAGGAGGAGCTCAGATTTCCCCAGACTGGCTTTCACAACTTCAAGACAAAGTAATATGTAATCTATTTTCACAAGATATCCTTCTCTCCTCTCCTCTCCAGAAATTTTAGCCAAACTCATGATTCCTCAGAAACATATATTCAAAATATTCCAGCTGAGACATGTCATTTGCTCCCTTGTTGGTACAGTACCCACAGAATCTCGGTTTAAGCTTTTTCTAGAACAGTTGCTAGTTTATGTCAACAAACCTCATGGGGTCTCACTGATGTATTCCTACCTTCTGGATCTTAAGTTCCCAGAGGTCGTTCCAGGCTCCATGGTCTGGGAGTCTCTCGTACTGGATACTACCCATATATGAGATCAGATCTGAAAAGATTTCCATAAATTTCATACCCTAGATAGATTCCAGTTAACTCAATATCATATTATTAATAATATGCATTATACAACAGTCCATTTGGCTAAATTGGGCAGACTTCCAACCCCTATGTATACTAGATGCAATAAGGATGAAGGGAACTTAGTGCAAGTATTCTGGCAATGTGAAAGAGTTGCCCTTCTATGGAAAAACAATCCAAGCTAAATTGGACCCTTTACTAGGTCTGGAGGATTTGTTTACTATAGAGGTATGTATCTTAGGAGGGTTCTCTCAAATTGCTATTCAGGAACGTAAATTCCACATGGCACTAATATCAATGGCAGTGAAGAAACTCATCCTAAAGCATTGGATGGATCAATTAACTATTTCATATAGTGAATGGTTGACTGATATGTCATCGTATTTCCAAACAGAAAGATTGTTGGCTAGTTCCCATAATAACATGGATGCTTTTAATAAAAAATGGGGCAAATTATATGCACTATATCTACAGTAATCCTCAGGTTCCACAGGTCTCTACCCAGTATCAGTAAAGAATCATCCCTAAAAAGTTATTGGGGACCTACCATGTCTGAGTGCAGTAAATGGAGCATGATGCTCTCTGAAACATCACAAACCACCGAGCAGCCAACTCGAACCCACGCATTTGTTGACCTATATGCAGCCAGCTGCCATGTGACTCAACCGACCAAACAAACTGCCACAACCTCTGAACCTCAAACTTCAAAAGCCACTGCAACCTGAGAAGACAGCAACAACCAAAGATCCGAGAACAAAGCAAGCTGCAGCTACAGAAGCAACAGTACATTGCAAGAGCAAAACAGTAACACACAGTTCATGATCCAAGACAACACAATGTGTGTTTTTAATATATACAAGCCTTAAAACCCAATTGTCAGCAAATGAAAACCAATAAATGAGACTATTAAATATAAAAAATACTAAAGTTGTTTAAGACATGATTGAACACATTGTTTAACAATACTTTGAAGTTCAAGTTAATGAAATTGTTCTTTGCTTTACTGCCATATTTATTAAAAAAAATATTTCATAGTTTCATAGTGGGTTAGAAGTTCACAGAACATGTAGCCCTTTAATGAACTTGCCACCAACTCATTGGTGGAATAGAAATTTCTTGTCTTTCATAAAGTTGTTCAAGTTGAATTTTAAAGTACTTACATTAGGGCTATCAGCAACATAACTTAGTCGCTTATTCCATTTAGTTATCACCCGTTTTGTGTAATAGTTACTTCGCTTAACTGTATTATTAGATTTGCCCCTCAATTTCAGTTTATGAGTTCTGGTATTATCAATACCTGGATTCCTCCTGAACCCAAAAGTTTCTGACATGTACACATCCTGTACGGTTTTATGTATTAGACAAAAGTCTCCTCTTTCCTGCCTATATTTATAGAAACATAGAAACATAGACTTTGATGGCAGATAAGGACCGCTAGGCCCATCTAGTCTGCCCATTTCCCTACCTACAGGATAGGCCGCAGATCCTAGTTAACCAACAGGCTATATCTTCCTGCCCCCCACAAGAATTGCCTTATGTCTGTCCCATGCATTCTTGAATTCTCCCACAGTTTTAGACCTCACAACTTTCTCAGGAAGGCTGTTCCATGCATCCACTACCCTCTCTGTGAAATAATACTTCCTCACATTGCCCTGAACTGCCCTCCTTCTATCTTTAAATTGTGTCCCCTTGTTCTTGCAAGTCTCTTTTCTGAAGATGCTACCCTCTTGGACTCTGTTGATTCCCTTGAGGTACTTGAAAGTTTCTATCATGTCCCCCCTCTCCCTTCTTTCCTCAAGGGTATACATGTTAAGCTCCTTTAGTCTCTCCTCATACGGCTTCTCTTGCAGACCCTGAACCATTTTACTTGCCCTCCTCTGGACTGCCTCTATCCTGTCTATGTCCTTGTGGAGATGGGGTCTCCAGAACTGGACACAGTATTCCAGATGGGGTCTCACCAACTGTCTGTACAGAGGGATAACAACTTCTTGTTTTCTGCTGCTGATGCCTCTCCCTATACATCCCAGTATACCCCGTCCCTCCTACTGCCTTCTCACATTGCTTGCTAACCTTAAGGTCATCTGAGTATGATTACCCCCAGGTCCCTTTCCTGTTTTTGTTGTTACTACCTCCCCAACCATTGTGTATTCTTCCCTGGGTTCTTGTTTCCCAGGGTGCATTATTCTGCACTTTTGCATTGAATCCTAGCTGCTCGCCCGTCCTGACCATTCCTCCAACCTTGCCAAGTCCCTTTTCTAAATCCTTTCCACCTCCTTGTGTATCAACCCTGTTGCAGATCTTTGTGTCATCTGCAAAAGGCATACTTTCCTTCCAGTCCCTCTGCAATGTCACTGATGAAGACATTAAAAGGACTGGACCCAATACTGACCCTCTGTGTGCCCACTGGTAACCCCTTTCTTCAGAGTGGACTCCATTTACAATTACCTTCTGTGTCCTGTTGTCCAGCCAATGTTTACCCAGGCTACCAGCCTGGGACCCACTCCCAGGCTGGTTAATTTGACTAATAATCTTTTGTGTGGGACTGTGTCAAATGCCTTGCTAAAGTCTAGGTAGGCCATGTGCACAGCCCCTCCCTGGTCTACTACTTTGGTCACCCAGTCAAAGAAACCTATTAGATGCGTCTGACATGACCTTCCCGCTGTGAACCCATGCTGCCTTGGATCCTGTGCTCCACTGACCTCTAGGTACTCAACTATTCTTTCCTTCAGAAGTGACTCCATCACTTTCCCTACCACAGAGGTCAGACTGACAGGTCTGTAGTTTCCTGCCTCTGTCTTGGTCCCACTTTTGTGAAGGGGAATCACATCCACCTTCCTCCAGTCTCGGGTACCACACCATCCTCCCATGATTTATTAAAAAGAGTAGCCAGTGGTTTCACTAGTTCCTTCCTTAATTCTTTTAGGATTCTGGGGTGAATTCCATCAGGACCCATTGCTTTGTCCACCTTCAGTTTTAGGAGTTCTTGCGAACCCTTTCTTCTGTGAAAGGACTGGGATCGACTCCCTATCAAGAGTGCTTCTGTTAATTGGATTAGGCACTTCCCTCTCTCTTTTGTGAATACTGAGCAGAAATATTCATTCAGTATTCCTGCTTTTCACTGTCCCCTCTGCCCACCCACTGTTCATTCTATTCAGCCTCACTATCCCTCCTTTGTCTTTCTCGCTGATGTACCTATAAAAGGTTTTATCCCCCTTCTTAACTGAGTTGGCTATCTTTTCCTCAGTTTGGGCCTTTGCTATTCTGACTTCCCTCCCTGCTTCTTTCTGCCTTAACTGGAACAGCTCTCTGTCCTGCTCCTTCTGTGTTTCCTTATACTTCCAGAATGCTATCTTTTTCTTCCTGACTTTCACAGCCACCTCTTTTGAGAACCATAGTGGCTTTTTCTTTCATTTTGATTTGTTTATTTGCTTCACACAAAGACTTGTTGCCTCTGTGATGGCAGTTTGAAAATTCCCATTGTTGCTCCACACCTCCTTCTAGTCTGTTTTGCTGAGTGCTTTTCTGAGGCACTCTCCCATCTTGCCAAAGTCAGCTCTCCAAAGTCCAGTACCCTCACTTTTGTATGGCTTGACTCTGTAGCTGAGTTTAACATGAACCACACTGTTTGATGGTCCACTTGTCCCCAGATGGCAGCCCACTTCTAGATCTGAGATCCTCTCCACTGCCACCATTTGAGAGTATGAGGTCTAAGATTGCTCCTCATGAGTGGGTTCCAAAACTAGCTGTCTAATGCCTGCCACCTGTAGGGTGTCAAGAATGGCCCTGCTCTTGGATGTGGCTTCAGCAAATGTGCTCCAGTTAACATCTGGCATATTCAGGTCTCCCATCAACAGTATCTCCCTTTCTCTGCCATTCTAAGAATGCCTTCCATCATATCCTTGTCCATTCCTTCCCTGACATGGGGGTCTGTACACAACCCTGTGCCGATTGTGGTGCCCTTCCAGTCTCAAGGTGACCCACAGTGCCTCCTCTCCTCCCTGTTTACTCTTTTGTTCAGTTGCTTTTATCCCTTCCTTTACATAGAGGCTACTCCTCCCCTCTTCTCCCTGCCTGTCTCTCCTGTAAGTTATGTACCCTGGTATGTTAACATCCCAGTCATGGTTCTCTGTGTACCATGTTTCTGTGACTGCTACAATATCCAGGCATCCCTCTTCCATTAAGGCCACCAGCTCAGGGAGCTTGTTGCCCAGAATACGGGCATTGGTACTCAGTACCCTCCATTTTCTGATGGCCTTTCCCCCTTTTCCCCCTATTTAGTTGAGTAAAGATTCAACTCAAGGAGCCTGTTTCCATTAATCATATTCTTAATAGATCTTATATTTCTTGTCATTTTCCTTTGTATAATTTCATATAATTTTTGAGTCCTTTTAGATGTAGAGCACAAAACTGGGAGCAGTACTCCATATGTGGTCTCACCAATACACTGAACAGAGGAACCATCACCTCCATCTCTCTACTCTTAATATTCCCAAGTATACATCCCATTAGTTTTTGACATTTTTTGGCCATAACTAATGCATGGGTATCAAATTTTAAATCATATGTAACTATTACACCCAGATCTTTTTCTTCTTTAACTGTTAACAGAATGGTACCATTTATTTGATATGTATACATGTTTTTTTCCCCATGTGCATCACTTTGCACTTATCAAGGTTGAAGTACATTTCATTCTCTTTAGCCCAGTTTGCTATTACATTCAAGTTATTTTGCAAGCAACTGCCATCCTTTTGATTATTTATCAAATAACCCCGTTTACAGTCATCAGCATATTTTCCAACCCATACTCTATTAGAGTGAAGTAGGGATGATATTAAAATATTGAAAAGTACTGGACCAAGTACAGAGCCCTGAGGAATGCCACTCCTGACACACCCCCAGGTGGATGAATGACCTTTAATGGTTACACGCTGAATTCTATTATTTAACCATGAAAAGATCCCTCTGGTGAGATAGTTATTTAACCTTATGTGTACAAGTTGATTTATTAAGATGTTATGAGAGACTTTGTCAAAGGCTTTTGAGTAATCAAGGAAAACGATATCAACAGGGACATTTTTGTCTAAGGCTGCGCTGACTGGTTCAAAAAACTGATTAGGTTTGATAAACATGATCTTCCAGACGTAAAACCATGTTGAGTTGAATCAACTTGCCCTTTTTTATTAAATGAGTTGAAATATGTTTGTAAATTAATTTTTCCATAAGTTTTCCAATAACTGAGGTAAAACTTATGGGACGGTAGTTTCCTACTTCTGTTCTTTTAACCCCCTTGAAGATTGGAATCACCTCTGCCATGTTCCATTCTTCGAGTGCCTTACCCTCCAAGATGGATCTGTTAAATAGGACTATTAATGGCTCTGCAAGTTGGAAGACTAATTTCTTTAAGAAGCTTGGTGTAATGCCATCAGGCCCTAGAGAATCATTATACTTAAGACAAATAATACCTTCAATAATATCAGTTATTTGAAATTCTATTTTTTTACTGTTTAATTCAATATGCCATTGAGTATTGGTTGTGGGGTTATGCACACTCAGAAAGTAAGAATTGAATTTGGTTACATATCTTTCTCTCTGGTTAAAACCATCTCACCAATTTTTAAGGGGCCTATTGATGGTTGTTTGCCTTTGAGGCTACTTATATAGCTAAAACAAATTCTTGCTGTTGTCCTTTATCTTGTTCACTAAGTTAAGTTCAGTGGCTATCTTAGCTTTCTTAATTGAATTTTTAATATCTTTAGCTAATGTTTTAAATTTGAGCCAATTATCTGGAGTCATTCTTTTTGTAGGCCATGTAATATCTTTTCTTTCTCCTTATTTGCTTATTTAACTTGTGAGTCCACCAGGCAGGGACTCTCCTTGATTTGGTGCACTTATGTCTGGAGGGACCCAAGTTTCAATACAGAAATTAATATGGTTATGTATCATTTTCCGTGTTTGGTTGAAGCATTTTGCCCTAAGTTCATTTTTCCAATTTAAGTTGTTTAGGTAATTTTTTTATCCTTTGGAAGTTCGCTTTATTGTAATCCAATAATTTAGTTTTACCATTGTTCATATAATGTTTAACTTTATATTACAAAAGGATAGGTTTATGATTGCTGTCACCCAGAGGAGTCATGACCTCGATATTTTCTACAGAATCCAGGTTATTGGAAAACACTAGATCTAAGATATTATTCCCTCTAGTGGGACAGACAATGATTTGTTCTAAATTCTGCTTTACTGTAGCATCAATAAATGCTTTTCAATGTTATTACTACCTGAAACTCTATTTCAATCTAAATATGGGAAGTTAAAATCTACCATAATTATCATATCTTCTTTTACATTAAGATTAGTTATTTCAGTTATCAAATTATTGTTCTGTTCCTTGACTGTATAAGGGGCCTGATATATGAGACCAATATTGAGGAAAGACTGATGTGTCTTTACTTTGGCCCAAATGGGCTCATTATTAAGTTCATTGTGATTAAATTCATAGGCAGTAAGGGAATCGTGTATATACAGGGCAACACACCGACCTTTTTTGTAGCTCTATTTTTTACATATTTTTAAATAACCTGGTATGTTGGTATTCCAATCCCCATCCTTGAACCATGTTTCAGTAACCCCACAGATGTGAATATCTTTAGAGGCTAATCATTTGTGCAGTTCATCTATTTTATTCTTCAAGCTTCTGGCATTAAGTAACAGTATTCTTAAGGAGTTTCCAAATTAATTTTTCTTCCCATTAGGTTTAAGTTCTACTATATTTGTTTCTTGTTCAGTGCTACAGTCACTGGTACAGGTTAACCCTTCCCCCCTGCAAATTAGTTTAAATGTTTGTTGATGGTTGTAGTTACGTGTTCCCGAAGTAATTTGTTTCCTCTAGAATTGAGGTGCAAACCATCCCAAGCATATAGATCAGGTATATCTGTAAAGTCTTCCCAGTGTTTTATGATCTCAATGTCTTGCTTAAACACCAGCCTCTTAACCAATTATTCACACTTCTCTGTTTAAGGATTTGCACATGATTAGCCCTGGGTTTTGGCAAAATTTCTGATATGATAGGTGTGCAACCTAACTGAATAATTCTGTTAGTGAGAGAAACATAATACTCTTTGATGTTTTGTTCTGAATTACAAGATATTTATGAACAAAAAATGTTTATTATATTAACTAACATACTTTATCTTTCTTCATAGATTTGATCACTTTAACTGTGAAACTAATAAAAACTACAAGTCATTTAACAGTTTTAAAACAGGACTATTTAATGTTGTGAAAGGTTATTTTAACATATTAATTCATTAAAATCACTATAAAAATCAACATTTTACTCTGTTTCTTCACTTAAACAATTGGAGCCATTGTATAATAGGAATAATGCACTCCAGGGTGAGTGTCATGCTGAGATAATGTCACTTCTGGGTGATGTTATCCCAGCACGACACACATCATGTTGTGCATTATTCCTTTATCTTTCTATTACTACTTCAACTCTCATAGCCTTTACCCTTATTGCCATTTATGTATGAAATTCGATTTATATATGAAATTACCCTTAGTGCCATTTTGCATGAAATGCCATTTAGGTATGAAATTTATGTACGAAATTCCATTTATGTATGAAACTCACTTTTTTTTTGTCCACTGTTAGTTTTAGAACTTTTCTGTTTGCAAAATATGTATGTTCTCTTAATGCCATTGTCTTTTGCTGATGTGTGTTGTAAAAGGGACCTTCTTGCAAATGAGCATTCTCAGTGGATTTTATCCCTTCATAATAAACTAAATTGAACTTGTTATACCTGCCTTGGGCAAAGTGTTCATATAGGCAGATGGCAAGTTGATCATGCAGTGTTACAGGGCCAGGTGAAACTACAGCGATTACTACTCCCGAAAAACAGAAACAGGCAAGAAAGGAATTACTGCACTCAGAGATCAATCTGTACCACCATAAAGGAGAGTCCAAAAGCTATGAAATTACTGCAAGATAATTTAATTTCAAATAGCAGATTGCCAAGTGATATACAGACAGAGACAACAACTCTCAATCCAAAAATGTCCTCACCCATGCATTTAATTTCCTTATGCAGAGATCACTTACATCCCCCTTACTATGGACAAGCAGCATCTCTAAGAAGATGACATTGGGGTGGTGGTGACAAGAACCACACTTGGGCGCAGACTCCTCTTACAGCACTTCATCCAGCCAGTGTGGGTGATCTATGTTGCTCTTTGTTGTGTATTTCTTTGGGAGTGTGGGGTGTGGAGTGTACTTACTTGATTGATTTCAGAGACATATTTATTTATGTACATCAGATATTGGGATGGCCAGGTGTGAACTTGAAGACATACAGTATGTCTTTCATTGTGGTACTAAATTTTGAAGTACATTGCCAATACTACTACTGGCCATGCATGCAGACCTGATTTACACATCATGTGCTGATGCTTGTGGGAATGCCCTTTGGAATAATGGCTTCTGACCTTTAATACTCATTTGTATTGCTGTTGCAGTCATCGTACAATGCTCATATACTGCTGAGCTATGCATTTCTTGACAATTCACATATCACTACTACATCGCACATGCAGCATCCTTACATGGATAACTATACATTCAGTCCATACCATGTTTTCTCAATTGTTTAACTTACTTGTTCACCACCATGAGTTGGTTAGAGATGCATCAAAGTTTAATTTCACTGGTGAAGTTCCAGCAAAGTTGAGAATTTCACCCCATGGAATATTCTGCAAAATTTGCACATTTTGCTAAATATTCTGTGGGTGTGAAATGTAAAATTTCACCCACGAAATGCAGAATTTCTCCAGATGAATGGCATAATTTCACCTTCACATAGTGGAAGGTTGCCCATAAGTGGTGAAATTTTACATTTCACTGGCAGAATTTTTCAGTTTGCACCCGCAGAATGTTTCCTGAAATGAGCAAATTATGCAAAATATTTTGTGGAGCAAAATTTTCATACTTTGCCCATCTCTAGAGTTGGTGTCAAGCCATGGCAAAGTTAGGGTCATTGCTCCTATACCATGATTCCATTACTAACAAATTGTGTTGTACGTTGCCTCTCTTTGGTCTGAAAATTGAGACCAACATGTCTATATCCCAGCATCACAACCATCTTCTGTAGACTTTGCCAATGTCTGCAAAGTGGCATTGATTGTAGTAATACAGAGAGTACCACAAGAAATTTGTCAACACTGGCACTGCATATGATGCTTGGACCACAATGAAGACCGAGCATGGATCTCAGAAGGATGAAGACCTTGTTGAGTATCTTCTTCAGTTCCACAGGTATGATGTGTGGTGATTCTGGACCCTGGGTAGTCTCTGTTGTGTGTCATGCTAATTGTATGGCAATACAGGTTGCATGATCCCACCTCAAAAAAAAAATATATGCACTTTGTAAGTATTCTTTCATTTCCTTTCTCTGCAGACAATATAATGAAGACTACTTTGCAAGACGTGTTGAGGCAATGCCATCAGAGCATGGTGAGTACCACCACAGCATATGCATTTGTACTTGACTATCCCTGTAGTGCTATTTCCCTGTACTGACTGATTCCTTTTGCATTCAAGCTGACAAGTCACCATGACTGGATCAATAACAGCCCATTCAATTCTTTCTGTCACTGTGCTTTTCAATATTACCAAAACCGTTACAGAGTTCTGTAAGGTTAATGTGACCTGCATAACCTTTCTGCATTGGTAACTTTTCACAGGTATGTACTCACCAACGAGGATCATAGTGAAAGCACCGTCTCACTAGGGTCTCCTGTCATTATAATGGAAACACAGCTTTGTTCAACTCCAGCTGATAAGCTTTTTCCATATGTGGAAAGGTAATCTTATGTGAGGGAAGTCACCATAATGTGGTTTTCTAATGCTATATATCCACTAATTACTTTCTTTTTTTAAACACTGCAGATTCCATGTGGCTGCAATGTGTCCTGGATCAGCCAGCAATGTCAGAACACCATATTGTGAGAATATTGATAAAGCATACAGTGCACAGCCTACCAGGTAAGTATGTAGATATTAAGCATTTAATTTGTTTCTTGTTTTAGTCTGACAATTGACTTTTATTTAGCTTCTTGCCCTACACTTGTTGCAGATATTCCATGCCTATCTTCAAGGAGTTGTGGTTGAAGACTAAACAGTCACCGTTGTGCAATGCTGTACAGTACATACATGGTGCATGTGTCAAACGGCAGAGACGCTACTGTTTTATTTCACAGCCACTATCCTGTGTGAACAACAACTCCAACCACCCATCTCAGATCACATATATATATAGAGGAACAGTTTTGCTGACCTTCAGTCCAGTGATCACAGCAAACTGCACCTCTGCACAACTGGCAAGTCATGTATCGCAAAAGCACCACGATCCAACAGTAACTCCATGTTCCATAGACAATGACGGTTATACATGCACTATCACGGCCAGCAGACCACAAAATTGTCACGGCACACATACTTGTATAGGTGAGTTTACATTGTTCACTCTTTCACAGTTCAGTTTGACAATGGTAGGACACAGTGGAAGTGTTTGTTCAGTAGTCATGAACAGGATGGGATTGGTTTGTGGTGCATGGTGCTGTGTCATGGCATGCAATGTCAACTCTAGACAACACTGGTTGATTCGGTCACATAATGCTGTATGTGCACTAATGATTGTATTTTTTAGCAAACAGGATAATCTGAGCTGGCCTATCGGTACAGCGGTTGGATTTCTGCTTGTGATGCCTGCGACCCAAGTTTGGAAATGGACCTGAGTTGTCAGAGGGCCAGCTGGGAGGAAAAGTATTGAGAATCCTAGAGACAGCTCTCCTTCTCTGGGGGGGGAGGGCAGGGTGCATGTCCGGTACTTGATGGACCCCTAGCGGAGGCTTGGGGTACCACAGCAACTGCCATCTGAAAGTTGTTGGAGGGGTGGGACAGATGCTGGACATCATTGCACATTCCTGCCCCCCACATACAGCACCAAAAAACACTTCCTGCCTGCGGCCCTAGATGAAGCCTGCCCTGGCCTTCATCAGCCTCCAGGACCAACCCTTGGACATAGTCCCATTGTTCAGTGCCATTAAGGGGGACTGGTGCTGCACCCCACCCTGGGGGCAAGCCAGGGGGTATCCAAGGGGTTGGGTCTAATGTTGAGACGGAGGTTAGGGTCTGTGACCAGGCTGAGGTTTTAGGTCACAGGTAGCAAGGGAAAAAGGTATAATAAATTAAAAAAAAAAACAGGATAATCCGTGCTGATGACATGTGTCCTGAATCAGCCATCAATGTACCAATGTCACAGTGTAAGACTTTTGACCTCACATATACTCCACATACTATGAGGTAAGTGCCCACAATTTTCTGGCCTTTATATTTACATGACTTAAGTAATCAATAACCCATGACTGGGTATGGGGTTATATGGATTTATAATGCACACCTCAGGTGCATTGTGAGGCATGAGGAACAGCCCAGTGCCCTCACACTGTTCGATGCATTCATTAAATCCCTATAACCCCATGCCCTGTTGTGGGTTATTGTGCCTACAACATTGGTTCATTTTAAACAAAACTAAAATGCACAAAGATTTTTTTTGCTATTGCAATAGGAAACATTGTATTGCATCCTGCCTAACTGAACAATAGTTCCCAAAACTCATGCATATGTTCTATAGTTTATGAACATACAAATGCCAGAAATAGAAACATAGAGCGATTGAAAGGAAAACTATGCCTCTTTGCAGATGATACAAAGATCTGCAACAGGGTTGATACACAAGGAGGCATGGAAAGGATGAGAAGGGACTTTGCAAGGCTGGAGGAATGGTCAGAAGTATGGCAGCTTGGATTCAATGCAAAGAAGTGCAAAATAATGCACCTGGGAACAAAAGTCCAGGGGAAGATTACACAATGAGGGGGAGGTAGTAACAACAACAAAAATGGAAAGGAACCTGGTGGTAATCATATCAGATTACCTTAAGGTTAGCAAGCAATGTGAGAAGGAAGTAGGGAAGGCTGGGGGGATACTGGGATGTATAGGAAGAGGCATCACCAGCAGAAAACAAGAAGTTGTTATCCCTCTGTACAGACAGTTGGTGAGACCCCATCTGGAGTGTTGTGTCCAGTTCTGGAGACCCCATCTCCGCAAGGACACAGACAGGATGGAGGCAGTGCAGAAGAGGGAAACTAAAATGGTGCAGAGTCTGCACGAGAAGCCATATGAGGAGAGACTAAAGAAGCTTAATATTTATACCCTTGAGGAAAGGAGGGAGAGGGGGGACATGATTGAAACCTTTAAGTACCTCAGTGGAATCAACAAAGTCCAAGAGGATAGCATCTTTCAGAAAAAGAGATGTGCAAGAACAAAGGGACACAGTTTGAAGATAGAGGGGAGACAGTTTAGGGGCAATGTGAGGAAGTATTTTTTCACAGAGAGGAGGGGGGGTGGTGGTTGCATGAAACAGCCTTCCTGAGGAGGTTGTGGGGTCCAAAACTGTGGGAGATTTCAAGAATGCATGGGACAGACATAACTAGCCAAGACCAAACTAGCCAAGGGGGGAGGCACTGGAAAGGAGCAGGAAAATCTTAGCCCCCCCCAAATAATCACGGTAGTAAGTGCGGCAAACACCAACATAGAGGTGTCGATAGAGAGAAGGGCAGGGGTAAATGGAGGAAGTGACAAATTCAAAAAGGACAGGGATGGGGCAAAAGGGAGTAAGGCCATCAGGAAATGGAGGGTAATGAGTACCAATGCCATAGTCTGTGCAACAAGCTCCCTAAGCTGATGGCCTTAATGGAAGAGGGATGCCTGGATATTGTAGCAGTCACAGAAACATGGTACACAGAGAACCATGACTGGGATGTTAACATACCAGGGTACATAACCTACAGGAGAGACATGCAGGGGAGAAGAAGGGGAGGAGTAGCTCTCTATATAAAGGAAGGGATAAAAGCAACTGAACAAAAGAGTAAACAGGGAGGAGAGGAAGGACTGTGGGTCACCTTAGAGACTGGAAATGACACCACAATCCACACAGGGGTTGTATACAGACCCCCAGGTCGGGGGAAGGAATGGACAAGGATATGATAGAAGGCATTCTTAGGATGGCAGAGAAAGGGGAGATACTGTTGATGGGAGACCTGAATATGCCAGATGTTAACTGGAGCACACTTGCTGCAGCCACATCCAAGAGCAGGGCCATTCTCGATGCACTACAGGTGGCAGGCATTAGACAGCAAGTTTTGGAACCCACTCATGAGGGAGCAATCTTAGACCTCATACTCTCAAATGGGGAAAGAGAGAGGATCTCAGATCTAGAAGTGGATTGCCATCTGGGGACAAGTGACCATCAAGCAGTGTGGTTCATGTTAAACTCAGCTACAGAGTCAAGCCATACAAAAGTGAGGGTACTGAACTTTTGGAGAGCTGACTTTGGCAAGATGGGAGAGTGCCTCAGAAAAGCACTAGCAAACAGGCTAGAAGGAGGTGTGGAGCAGCAATGGGGAATTATCAAAACTGCCATCACAGAGGCAACAAGCCTTTGTGTGAAGCAAATAAACAAATCAAAACAAAAGAAAAAGCCACTATGGTTCTCAAAAGAGGTGGCTGTGAAAGTCAGGAAGAAAAGATAGCATTCCGAAGTATAAGGAAACACAAAAGGAGCAGGACAGAGAGCTGTACCAGTTAAGGCAGAAGGAAACAGGGAGGAAGTCAGAATAGCAAAGCCCCAAACTGAGGAAAAGATAGCCAACTCAGTTAGAAGGATAAAACCTTTTATAGGTACATCGAGTGTAGAAAGACAAAGGGAGGATAGTGAGGCTGAATAGAATGAATGGTGGGTGGGCAGAGGGACAGTGAAAAGCAGGAATACTGAACGAATATTTCTGCTCAGTATTCTAAAAGAGGGCGGGGAAGTGCCTAATCCAATTAACAGAAGCACCCTGATAGGGGGGCCATCCCAGTCCTTTCACAGAAGAAAGGGTTCTGCAAGAACTCCTAAAACTGAAGGTGGACAAAGCAATGGGTCCTGATGGAATCTACCCAGAATTCTAAAAGAATTAAGGAGGAACTAGTGAAACCACTGGCTACTCTTTTAATAAATCATGGGAGGATGGTGGTATCCGAGGACTGGAGGAAGGTGTATGTGATTCCCTTCACAAAAGTGAGACCAAGACAGAGGCAGGAAACTACAGACCTGTCAGTCTGACCTCTGTGTGTAGGGAAAGTGGATGGAGTCACTCTGAGGAAAGAATAGTTGAGTACTTAGAGGCCAGTGGGGCACAGGACCCAAGGCAGCATGGGTTCACAGCGGGAAGGTCATGTCAGACGAATCTAATAGATTTCTTTGACTGGGTGACCAAAGTAGTAGACCAGGGAGGGGCTGTGGACATGGCCTACCTAGACTTTAGCAAGGCATTTGACACAGTCCCACACAAAAGATTAATAGTCAAATTAACCAGCCTGGGAGTGGGACCCAGGGTGGTAGCCTGGGTAAAACATTGGCTGGACAACAGGACACAGAAGGTAATTGTAAATGGAGTCCACTCTGAAGAAAGGGGGGTTACTAGTGGGGTACCGCAGGGTTCAGTATTGGGTCCAGTCCTTTTTAATGTCTTCATCAGTGACATTGCAGAGGGACTGGAAGGAAAAGTATGCCTTTTTGCAGATGACACAAAGATCTGCAACAGGGTTGATACACAAGGAGGTGTGGAAAGGATGAAAAGGGACTTGGCAAGGTTGGAGGAATGGTCAGAAGTATGGCAGCTAGGATTCAATGCAAAGAAGTGCAAATAATGCACCTGGGAAACAAGAACCCAGGGGAAGAATACACAATGGGTGGGGAGGTAGTAACAACAACAAAAAAGGAAAGGGACCTGGGGGTAATCATATCAGATGACCTTAAGGTTAGCAAGCAATGTGAGAAGGCAGTAGGGAGGGCTGGGGGTATACTGGGATGTATAGGGAGAGGCATCATCAGCAGAAAACAGGAAGTTGTTATCCCTCTGTACAGACAGTTGGTGAGACCCCATCTGCAGTACTGTGTCCAGTTCTGGAGACCCCATCTCCGCAAGGACATGGACAGGATAGAGGCAGTCCAGAGGAGGGCAACTAAAATGGTGCAGGGTCTGCAAGAGAAGCCGAATGAGGAGAGACTAAAGGAGCTTAATATGTATACCCTTGAGGAAAGAAGGGAGAGGGGGACATGATAGAAACTTTAAGTACCTCAGTGGAATCAACAAAGTACAAGAGGGTAGCATCTTTCAGAAAAGAGACTTGCAAGAACAAGGGACACAATTTAAAGATAGAAGGAGGGCGGTTCAGGGGCAATGTGAGGAAGTATTATTTCACAGAGAAGGTAGTGGATGCATGGAACAGCCTTCCTGAGGAGGTTGTGGGGTCTAAAACTGTGGGAGAATTCAAGAATGCATGGGACAGACATAAGGCAATTCTTGTGAGGGGTAGGAAGAAATAGGCAGTTGGTTAACTAGGATCTGCAGCCTATCCTGTAGGTAGGGAAATGGGCAGACTAGATGGGCCTAGCAGTCCTTATCTGCCATCAAAGTCTATGTTTCTATGTTTCTATGTTTACGGGAGGTAGGAAGAAATAGGCTGTTGGTTAACTAGGATCTGCAGCTTATCCTGTAGGTAGGGAAATGGGCAGACTAGGAGGGCCAAGCGGTCCTTATCTGCCATCGAAGTCTATGTTTCTGTGTTTCTGTGTTACAAGTCAGAAAGAGAGAGAGTGAATGAGAAAGGCATATAGACAGACAGAAGAGGAAACAAGTTAAATTCTGACAAATGTGTTTAACAATTTCAATACATGGTATGCCTATGGCAGCGGATGTATGTGCACAACTGACAGTCAATGACTCTCACATCTCAAACTGACAAGTGAGGTGCATGTGGTCACACAGTGGTGCTAGAAGGGATACCTTCAATGAAAAATTCATTAGTTCATGATTGTAAACCAAACAGTGAGCGACACATGAACACAGTTTTGTACTGTACTGTGTCTATCAGCTGCCATAAAACATGTGAATGCAAAACAATATGTCACTAATGTGCATTCTGGATGATGCTTTTTCATTGCAGCTACTTCAAAAGTGGCACTGCGAATATAAGTGTGGATCCAGAAGACTTCTACCACACGGGCAGTGACATGGAATTAGAGGTCCCCAATGACTAAACATACCACATGCAAACAGATGACTTAGAACCACGTAATATGGAAACATTGCTTTGTTTTGACCACTGTCTGCCGTCACTGGCCAAACTTGTATTTTCCAAATGCAGAAATCTGAGATGCACAGCAAGGGTGACCATAGAATCCAAAAAAAAGTGGAACAGCTATACAGATTACTGCAACTTGTGCTGATGAACACAAGCATTCTTGGTGGTCACAGCCACTGCTGATGTGCATACCTTCCAGAAATGTAATGCTGTGCTCAAACATAGTCCTTTCTGGCAATAATTATGTCAAGATAGCATTGCTAATGCTATTCATGAACATGATTCCAGGGAAGATAACATTCCACTAAATACAACACCTTTATGTATGTCCCACTGTGTATTCCTACTGGTCAGACTACCAGAAACACATTTTTGAGGTCCCTAAGGCAGCCACTTGTACTTCTTGGTGACGGGACACAATGATTGTCCTGGGCACTGTGCAAAATCCTAAACATACACTATGATGGACAACGCAACAAAACAAATAGTTGACCTACATATAGTGGATGTTTGTGAGGTGGGCAGCAAATTGACAAACATGAAATTGAGTGTTGTCTACAGAAAATTTAAAGTGCTGGCATATATGTGGCAGAGATTGTCACAGATGCTCATTTGCAGATACTCTCCATAATCAGTATATAAAAAATACAATCTTTTTCATATTGACTTGTATGTTACTGTCAGGAGTACATTATAAACATTCCTATATGTCTTTGCAGAGAAGAAGTATCCAGACCTTAAACACCAGGTTTGATGTCTGGCTCGTAGCAAGACCATGAACAAGCGTCTATGCAAGGTAACAGTTCTAATAGTGCTTATTGTTTAGTCTTTTTTCAGAACATGCATCCTCTCCTGGTGGCGAGGCATTCTATGAATGCCACAGCTTCCTGTAGTGCAGCATGCAACATTCATTTGTTGTTGAGCATTGACGGCCGCCTTGAGCCACTTGCTTATTCAAGACTCTCAATCTGACTGCAGAGTGGCCTAACACACCAGGCTTGACACCCAGAGTGGTGCCACCACCATCCACGTGCAACACTCTAGGTTGCTCAGTAGTAGGAGTCTGCTCAGCAGTGCATTGACCAGTGAGAAGGCATCATCATTGAGTGGTGACACAATTTGTGAAATGCAGCTTCATTACCATCAGGAGTCATAATGTGCACTGATGTCAGTTGGACAAAACCGATTTCTGTAATGCCACCTCTGAGGCACCTGCTACTCTCATCAAATCCTCTTTCCACTGCAACAGGCCCATGAATGCAGTGGAAATCCAATCACATACACCCTACCCCCTGAGGGGACAGACAATTGTAGGACTCTGTCCTCCATGTCATGTACCTATGATGACCCAAAGTTTGTATTTGAACAAGTATAACCAGCACTGCAGGTGGACATAATATCCTTGTGTTGGTGGGACTGCTCAGTGACCGGTGCCCAGTTACATGTTTCTGTCATGACGGTGCTCACACAGAAGTACACAGTGTGCAGTTCCATACAGTATATTATATAGAAACATAGACTTTGATGGCAGATAAGGACCACTTGGCCCACCCAGTCTGCCCATAAGCTGCAGATCCTAGTTAACCAACAGTCCACTTCCTCCTACCCCTCACACTAGAAGTGCTTTACGTCTGTCCCATGCATTCTTCCCCACTGTTTTTGACCCCACAACCTCCTTAGAAAGGCAGTTCCATGCATCAACCACCCTCTCCATGAAAAAATACTTCCTCACATTGTCCCTGAGCCGTCCCCCCATCTTCAAATTGTGACCCCTTGTTCTTGCACTTCTCATTTTCTGAAAGATGCTACCCTCTTGTACTTTGTTGATTCCTTTGAGGTACTTAAATGGATACGTGATGTTATCAACCACTTTTGGTTCCCATATGCTAACTGCCAACAAAATGAACAGCTTCTGACAGTGAGGTGTTTCCATCCATTCCTTGAGGAAGAAGATTTCAAACAATGAAGTCACTGAACATTTTCTTGTAATTCTTGTCTGTCAGTCAATTTGGCATGGAATTTTGCTTCACATTGTAGATCAACATGAGTGGCACACTGAGCACCCTGGCGATGTCAACCAATATCTGCATGAACCCAGTCAGCATGACGAGCATAAACAATGGCTAATGACTGACTGTCCCCCTCATCAAGCACTGTGGTCAATGGTGTATGACAGGTGGAATGCTAGCAAGCCAGATACATCACCATTGCCAGGTATACTTTACGCAGCACTCTGTTACTCCTCACTTGATGAGAAATGCTATATTGCACAGCACACAGTGCACAATTACAATATTACGATTATACAAACAAGACATAGATAACAAGCATTTGTCAATGCCGAATGTTGTCTCGCTGGCATTGGCTTTGGTAGTGCAGGAGTTAGAGATGCATAATTGGAATGGCAGTGAAGTATTGAACTGAAGCCAATGCCACCCTCACCCTGCAAAGACTGACAGGCATTGGGGTGTGCCGTTGGGTCATCAGCTATAATGCTTATGCCATTCTACCTCACCCTACCCTGCAGACACTGACAAGTAGTGTGGTGTGCTTTGGGGTCACTGGGCCTTATACTTACACTGTTCCATAAGGAAATACACTGAGGTTGGTGTGGTATAGGAGAATGGGGTGAACTTTAGGGCCGAACACTCCAGGGCAGACCTCAATGCCTGTCAGTGACTGCAGGGTAGGGGTGGGGGGTGGGGGTGGAATGGTGTGAGCATTACAGCCAAGGATCCCAAGTCACACCCCTGACACCTGTCAGTCTCTACAGGGTGGGGAGTTACAGTTGGAAACCCTAACACCATAGGCGTGTGTTGGTATTTTTACTCCAAATTTTCAACATAGGCTTTTTGTGACCCCACTTCATGAAGCGCGGCACTATCAGTTTGTTAGCTGAAAGGTAGTTTTGCACAGTGCCTATGCCATTTGGTGACACAGAGACAAAAACACATTTTGGATAGTGTATAAAAAATAACAACTGTATTGTTCATGAGGAGGTGTAAAAAATTGCAATGTTGAAAATCTGGAGTAAAAATATAAAAAATTGGTGAAATCATGAGCATGCATAGAAAGTATGTAACACATATCCATAACCCAATTATTTTTGGGAGTTTTTTAACCACATTTTCAAAATAGACATTTTGGGACCTCCCCTCATGAACAATGGCATTGTAATTTTGTTAATTTGTTCCAAAAGTTGATTTCCCACAGTGACCATGCCATTGAGCGCCACAGGTGCGAAAACACATTTTGGACAGGTTGTGATGCCAGATTTTCAACAGTGGCATTTTTTCGCACCTCCTTATGAACAGCACAGCTGTCATTTTTCACATCCTGGCTAAAATATGTTTTTGCACTCCTGCCGGAGAATAGTACAGTCGCTGTGGGAAATCAGTGTTTGGGACAGATTAAGATCGAGCGAGTGAGGGGGGGAGCGACTGAGCTCAACTGAGCTCTGTCGGAACTGCCACGGATTCATTTGTGGGCTGAATAAGGCCCCAACCCAAGAGCCCAGTACAAAAGGGCAGCCTACAGCACTGGGAGAAACAGAACGAGAGAGCGAGTGAGGGAGGGGGAGTGAGAAAATTTACCAGAGCGTTGTCAGGACTGCTGCGGATTTCTTTGTGGGCAGAAAAAGGTGTCAATGTAGGCAGGGGCCCAGTACAAAAGGCCAGCCTGCAGCGGTGGGAAAAATAGTATGAGAGAGTGAGACATGGGGACTGAGTGAGCTCAACAGAGCTCTATCAGGACTGCTGCGGATTTCTTTGTGGGCAGAAAAAGGCGCCAATGCAGGCAGGAGCCCCATAGAAAAGGGCAGCTTGCAGCGCCAGAACAAACAGAATGACAGCATGAGAGAGGGAGACTGAGTGACCTCAACGGAGCTCTGTTGGGACAGCTGCGGATGTCTTTGTGGACAGACAAAGGTGCCAATGCAACCAGGAGCCCCGTACAAAAGCACAGCCTGCAGCGCTAAGAGAAACAGAACGAGTGAGTGACAGAGTGGTAGTGAGCAATCTCAATGGAGCTCTATTGTGACTGCTGCAGATTTCTTTGTGGGCAGAAAAGGGCAGCAATGCAGGCAGGAGCCCAGTACAAAAGGCCAACTTGCAGTGCTGACAGAAACGGAATGAGTCAGTGAAAGAGGGGGAGTGAGCGAGCTCAATGGAGCTGTGCTGGGACTGCTTCAGATTTGTTTGTTGGCAGAAAAAGGTAGCAATGCACACAGGGGCCCAGTACAAAAGGGCAGCTTGCAGTGGTGAAAAATCAGAATGTGTGAGTGAGTGAGAGAGGGGGAGTGAGCGAGCTCAACGGAGCTCTATTGTAACTGCTGCAAATTTCTTTGTGGGCAGATGAAGGCAGCAACACAGGCAGGAGCCCAGTAGAAAAGGGCAGCTTGCAGTGCTGGCAGAAACAAAATGAGCGAGTGTGAGAAGGGGAGTGAGCGAGCTCAACGGAACTTTGTCGGGACTGCTGCAGTTTTCTTTGTGGGCAGAAAAATGCACCAATAGAGGCAGGAGCCCAGTACAAAAGGGCAGCCTGCAGCGCCAGAAGAAACACAATGAGTGAGTGAGACAGATGGAGTGAGCAAGCTCACGGAGCTCTATCATGACTGCTGCAGATTTCTTTGTAGGCAGTTAAAGGCGGCAATGCAGGCAGGAGCCCAGCACAAAAGGCCAGCCTTCAGCACCAGTAGAAACGGAACAAGTGAGTGAGAAAGGGGGAGTGAGCAGGCTCAACAGACCTGTGTCAGGACTGTTGCAGATTGCTTTGTGGGCAGAAAAAGCCACCAACAGAGGCAGAAGCCCAGTACAGAAGGGCAGCCTGCAGTGCCAGGAGAAACAGAATGAGCGCATGAGAAAGAGAGACTGAGCGACCTCAACGGAGCTCTGTCGGGACAGCTGCGGATTTCTTAGTGGGCAGAAAAAGCTGCCAATGCAGGCAGGAGCCCAGTACAAAAAAGCAGCCTGCAGCACCGGGAAAAACAGACTGAGTGAGTGACAGAGGGGCAGTGAGCAAGCTCAGCAGAACAATGCAATCAACATTCAGCATTGACAAATGCTTGTTTATTAAGCTACATATGAATTTGCCACTATAAGCAGAACCTCAGTTGTTCTTTCCTCAGTGCTCATGTTTTGTCATTCAGATGACGGAAGTCAGTGGTACTGATTTTAGTGTTTTGATCGCAAAGTGAGAAAGACATTTTGAATTGACTTGTTATTTCAGGAAGTCATTACTGCGACTGACAGCTGTCCATATATCTAGCATCTGAGGAACACAACACTTTCAATTCTATTTCACAAGTATGAATCATATATGGCCAGGAACATCCTTGTGGTAATAGACTACAATAGGCACCTTGACAGACCCTATCTTCACAACAGAGTTGGGGAAATTCAGTAAGTAAGAAACCGATACACATTATGAGAGCACTGTGTTTCCATTTTTAAGTGGAATTCCAGGTTAGTTTGAGGGTAGTCAACAATCTGTTTGTTCAGTGCTTGACTGTTGTCATGCCACAACACTCACTTGTTCAACCCATATTCATAAAACTGTTGTTTTGCAGCACAAAGGCTGTCACAGAGCCATTTGAATTATAGGTCTGTCTCATGTGACAGACACCTCTGTCATACACAGCTCTTTATAGATATGCTATTCTGCCAATTTCATGTTTGCAAAGTTGTACTTCTTCATGCTTCTACGGCTCTCACATAACAAAGTAAGAATGAGTACTCGCTTGCAGTTAAATATGTGGAAGTAATATGTAATCAAACTATTTCTACCATGCACAGGTGCCATGCACAGGTACATGACATTACTAGAGAAAAGTAAGTGCAAAAGAAGAAGGAAACCACTTTGGTTCCCAAAAACAGTAGCAGAAAAGGTCAGAGCCAAAAGGCTGGCCTTCAGGAAACATACAGGAACGCAGCGGGATGAAGATAGGGAGGCATACCAAACTTCCCTAAGGGAAACAGGGAAGGCAGTAAGGCAGACAAAGGCCCAAACTGATGAAACACTAGCACAAACAGTAAAAGAAGATGACAAGACTTCTATAGATACATTAGTGAAAGGAGAAAGTCCAGAGGGGGTATTGCTAAGATCAAAGGAGATAAGGGGGCATGTGAGGAGGAGGACCATGTAAAAGCATCTATCCGAAATAGATACTACTGCTCAGTATTTACTGAAGAGAAGGTAGGGCAGGGCCCACAGCTCAGCACCAGGGACACAGGTGGAGGGAGGGAGGTGAGCACTAGTCCCTTCACAAAAGAAAAGATCCTACAAGAGCTTGATAAGCTCAGGGTGGACAAGGCAACGGGACCTGATGGCAAACATCCCAGGGCACTAAAGGAGCTAAAGGTGGAACTAGCAGAACCATTATCAGAACTGTTTAGTGAGTCTCTGAGCACAGGACAGGTCCCAGAAGACTGGAGAAGGGATCATGTGATTCCACTGCACAAGAGTGGTAGCAGGGAGGAGGCAGGGAACTACAGGCCAGTCAGTCTTACCTCAGTAGTGGGCAAGATTATGGAGGCACTCCTTAAGGAAAGGATAGTGCAACATCTGGAATCCATAGGAGCACAGGATCCAAGACAGCATGGGTTTACAAAAGGAAGGTCCTGTCAAACTAATCTCATATATTTCTTTGACTGGGTAACCAGAGTGCTGGACCAAGGGGGAGCAGTTGATGTCACCTACCTTGACTTCAGCAAAGCTTTCGATACTGTTACATATCAAAGATTGATTAATAAGCTTGGTAGGCTCAGGGTGGGTCAGAGGTTGGTCAACTGGGTGGCAAACTTGTTGATGGGCAGAAAACAGAGAGTGGTAGTAAACAATATACAGTCAGAAGAGATGCAAGTCATAAGTGGGGTACCTCAGGGATCAGTCCTGGGGCCAGTCCTCTTCAATATCTTCATCAGTGACATTGCAGATAGACTGGAAGGTAAGGTTTGCCTGTTTGCGGATGATACCAAGATCTGCAACAGAGTAGAAGATCCAGATAGGGTGGGCAAAATGAGAAGTGATCTGCATAAACTAGCAAAATGTTTGGAAGAGTGGCAACTGGGGTTTAATGCAAAGAAGTACAAGATCATGCGCATAGGGAAGAGAAACATTGAAGCCACATATAGGCTGGGAGGGGAGTTTCTGGCAGTCACAAGAGAAGAAAGAGACTTGGGCATCATCATCACCAATGACCTGAAATCACCAAAGCAGACCACTAAAGCAGTAGGTAAGGCTAGGGGGATGTTAGGGTGTATTTGTAGGGGTATCACAAGTCAGAAGAGGGAGGTAATAATTCCTCTTTACAAGACACTGGTAAGGCCCCATCTGGAGTACTGCGTGCAGTACTGGAGGCCACAGCTTCACAAGGACATTAACCAAATTGAAGCAGTCCAGAGATGGGCAACCAAAATGGTGCAGGGACTGCATCACAAAACATATGTGGACAGATTAACGAAGCTCAATATGTATGCCCTAGAGTAAAGGAGGGAGAGAGGTGATATGATTGAAACATTCAAACACCTTAAGGGCATTAATAAGGTAAAAGAGTCTAACGTGTTTCAATATAAGAAAAATAGCAGGACAAGAGGACACAGCATGAGATTAGAGGAAGGCCATTTAAGGGGTAATGTGAGGAACTTCTTTTTCATAGAAAGGGTGGTGGATGCATGGAATGACCTACCTCAGGAAGTGGTGGATATCAATACAGTGCAGGGCTTCAAACAGGCATGGGATAGGCACAAGGGAGCAATACAGATAAATATGAATAGATAGGCCATTGACAGAGCAAAGGCCGATGGCACATTTATAAGGTACAGTAGAAAAAGAAATGGGCAGACTGGATGGGCCTTGCGGTCCTTACCTGCCATCAACTTCTATGTTTCTGTGTTTCTATGTTACTCAAAATGAAAAAAGCAGTGGAGTGCCAACCCGTTGAAGGAGAGGAAGTGCTATGAGTACATGACAAGCATCAAGGCAGACATCATATCGAGAAGAATGATGGACGCTCAGGGGTTGCTGCGTTCATCGGTAACACCACCTGGACATCACAGTCTACTGTCTAGTACAACCACTGCCATTCCTCCACCACTCATTGGGGCTAAAAAGTCAAGAGTCAAGAAGTCAGCACAGTTCACACCAATAGAGAATGCCATTGTCATTGCTGGTGCTTCTGTTGATCCTACGATTGACTCTCTTATTAGAGAGTGCCCTGCCAGTGAACAATGTTAATTTTCACTTTACAATGTTTCACATGTATTTGTACTAAATGCTCATGGCACTTATAGTTTGTTTCATGTACCATGTTTTCAGTTCTTTACATATGCAAGTGTTACATAGAAACATAGCATCTGATGGCACTTAAGGACCGCTTGGCCAACTCAGTTGGAGCATATCCCCTACCTACTGCATAAACAACAGATCCCAATTGATATGCAGTGTACATTCTCTTTCCTACCAGTCATGCTGACTTTAGTATATTACATGCATTATTGAATTCACCTGTCGTTTGTGCGCCTACGACCTCTGTAGGGAGACTGTGCCATGCATCCAAGGAAGAGGATGTGGGTGGGTGCCCTTTGTATAAAGTAGTCCAAATGTTCCTACTGGGGGCTGGTTGAATGGTAAACCTCAATATAGAAGGGGAAAAAGTATCTGGAGACCAGCTACTCAGTTCATCTTAAGAAATGTAGTTTTATTGTAATATTTTCTTAAAACACTATGCTCCCTTAGGTACGCCCAACATTTCACCCAGCACTGGGCTTCCTCACGGGCTTAGGATGTTACGTTCCTAAATTAATTCTTTCATTATTGGCATTAGAACAACTAGGATTCAATTTTCTGTTTGTTTCTAGCCTCAGAGTATAGCTTTTTTAACTGAAACAAGTTACAGCCACTTGCAGTTTGTGCTTAGTCTCATTTTAGACCACCCAGGGCTGCCGTTCCAAACTTCCCTTCACTCTGAGATTTCTAGCATTACAATGCTCATTTCTTGCCTCAGCTGAATAGCGTGTGGTGCAGTTTTGATTCAAGACACCCTTCCTGTGAAAAAATAGTTCCTCACATTGCCACTGAGTCTACCCCCATAGCCTTATATTGTGACCACTTGTTGTTGGACATCTCTTTTTGTGACAGCTAATTCCTTCTTGAGTTTCATTTATCCTTTTAAGGTACTTGACTGTTTGTCATATACAGTCCTCTTACCTTTCCTCCAGAGTATACATATGATGTATTTCAGTATCTATTCGTCTGGTTTATGGTGCTGTCCTTGCACAGTTTTTCACTCTTCTCTGTAGTGCCTCAGCACTGTCTATGTCCTTTATGATATGTGGTCTGCAGAACTGAACACAGTACTGTAGATGAGGTCTCACCAATTGCCTATATAGTGGCATCAATACCTCTTGTTTTCCACTGGTGATCCCTCACCCTTTACAGCCCACAATCCATACTGATCTCCTCAGAGCTTTCTCATATTGCTTGTCTATTTTTAGGTCATCTGTTTTGACTGCACCCAGGTACCCATCCAGTCTTATTGTCATCAGTACCTGCCCCGCCTTGTGTATTCCTTTCCTGGATGTCTGTGCCCTAAGTGCATCATGTTGCACTTCTTTGCATTGAATGTAAGGTGCCCCACTCTCAACCACTACTCCTACTTGCCTCGGTATCTTCTCTTCCCCCACCCCCACCTTTGACTGTAAACCTCATTCCTGATCTTAGTGTCATCTGCAAACAGTCATACCTTCTGTTATAGTCTCTCTGCAAGGTTGCTTAAGAAGACATTAAAGAGAATGGCCCCTGGCAGTGAACCATGTGTCCCCCCACTGTTTACTGCCCTGTCCTTGTATAGAACTCAGTTTACCATCACCCTCTGTGTCCTACTGCTCAGACAATTTCTGACATGTTACCAACTTGGGATACACTCACAGCCCAAACTGTCACATGTGTGGGACAGTGCCAAATGCATTGCTAAAATCTAGGTAGTCCATGTCTAACATCCCTCCCTGATAAACTGTCTTGTTCACCTAGCCAATGAAATCTATCAGATTTCTTTGACAAGACCTTCCTGACGTGAATCTCTGTTGCCTCTGGTCTTGTGGCCTGCTGGCATCAAGAAATACCTCAGTCTTTTCCTTTAACATTGATTGCATCATTTTGCACACTACTGAGGTCAAACTGACTGGCCTGTAATTTCCAGCTCCCACCTTGCTCCCACTTTGGTGAAGGGGTATCATATTGGTCCTACCCCAGTGCTATGGTATCACCACCGCTGCCACTGATTTGTTGGATAGAGCTGTCAGTGGTGCCAGTAGCACCTTTCTTAGTTCTTGTATTATTCTGCAATGTATCCTATCAGGCTTGTCCTTGTCCACTTTCAGTCTCGAGAATTCCTTTAGGACTGTCTCCTCCATGAAAGGATGGGTATTCACCTCTCTTCAATGCCTGTTTCCACAGTCTAAGTGTGTTCCCACCTCTTCCCCTTCATTTGTATAGACAGCTGTAGAAGCAGTACAAGGGCAATATTTCACTCTTGTTGTGTGACTACTGATCAGAAGTATATGTTCATGATTTCCGCTTTTTCTAGGTCAAATTCCATACACTCCCACCCACATTTATGTGGCCGCACAATACACCACGTGGCCATTTTCCATTCTGTAAGATACCAGAATAAGGTTTTCTATCCTTCTTTTATTATCTGGGCTATTCTGTTCTTTGTTTACGCCTTTGTGCTCCTGACTGCATTCCTCACCTCACTCTGGTTTGCCTGATACAGTTCATTGTCTTCCTCCCTCTGTGTTCACTTGCACTTCTTGAATGCCATTTTTTCTATGTAACTGTCCCTGCCCCTTCTTTGTAAAATCATGGTTGTTTTTTCTTTATTTTTGGTTTGTTTACTTGCTTCACACAAAGGCTTGTTGCCTCTGCTATGGAGCCTTTAAGGTTCTTCAACAGCCCCCCTTCCATTGCCAATATTTTCTTGAGACATACTAACGTACTAAAATGCCAGCAGAATAGGCCTAACGGTCTTTCAAGTCTGCTCGATTGGTCAGCCCCCACCCTGGGTGCTGACCTTGCTGCCCCTCCCCGCCTTCTCTGGCTTCTCCCTTCCCAGTTCTGGATATTCTTGCTGCATTGGATTTTGCTTCCAGAACCCTTCCCCTGTACCTGTCCCAGCCCCTCTTGAACCCCTCCACCATCTCTGCCTCCACCAGCCCCCTAGACAGTGCATTCCATGGCTCCACCACCCTCTCAGTGAAGTAGCACCTCCTCCTTTCTCCCCTGAATCTTCCCCCCTCCAGCTTCCACCCATGCCCTCTAGTGGCTCCCTCCTCCTTCCTTCGAAGCACCCTGACTGTTCCTCCCCTATTTACCCTCTTCATGTACTTAAAACCTCTATCATGTCCCCCCGGTCCCCTCTCTCTTCCAATGTGTACATATTTAGCTCTTCGAGCCTCTCCTCATAGGTCCTGTCCCCCAAGCCCCAAATCATTTTGGTTGCCCTCCTCTGGACCCTCTCCAGGAGTTTAATTTCCCTCTTTAAGTGTGGCCTCCAAAACTGCAAACAGTACTCAAGGTGTGGCCTCACCAAGCAGTTATACAGAGGGGAGTATCACTTCCCTCCTTCTGGAGGTGATCTCCCTAGCGATGCATCCCAGCATCCTGTTGGCCTTGGCTGCTGCCCTCCTACAAGTCTCTGAGTTGTTCATTTGGACATCCACCACCACCCCCAGGTCCCTCTCAGCCATTGAGACTTGTAGCATCCCCAGGGTGTACACTTGGCCCAGGTTTCTGGCCTCCAGGTGGAGTACCTTGCATTTCCCTGCATTGAACCTCAGCTTCCACTTTCTAGACCATCTTTCCAGAGCCTCCAGGTCCCCCTGTAGGGCCACCCTCCCCTCCTCCCATCCACCGCCACCCCCAGTTTTGAGTCATCTGCAAAGAGACTCATCTTACTCCTGATTCCTGTCCTTATGTCAAAGATGTAGGCGTTGAACAGGAGGGGACCAAGGACTGATCCCTGTGGGACCCCACTAATGACCCTCTTTGGGGATGAGACTATCCCGCCAACTACGACCCTCTGGGTCCGGTCATGGAGCCAATTGCCTATCCATCTGATCATCTGGTTCCCCACCCCCATTTCTCCCAGCTTATCCAACAGGCCCATGTGAGGAACAGAGTCAAATGCCTTGCTGAAGTCTAGAAAGACATTCCAACATTTTTGCAAAGTAGGCCCTCTGTAAATTCAGTACTTAGAAAAATATCAGTTGAATGCAGATAACGACAAAGTAGTCAACCTAGTCTGCACTTTTACTCCTATCTGTACTACCACCTTACCCACCTTGTAAGTCTCAAGTTCTGATCAATGTGGGCTTTGCAATTAATATTCCTGTAGTACTGTCCCATGGGCTTTTCAAGCCTGTAATGGTTTAGACCTGTACTGCTTCAGCTCGTAGTTGTTCCTACCTGCCACAATCCTCTTTATGAAGAATATCGTCACATCATTCTCTATAATCCACCCCCACACACATCGGCATTTTGATTCCCCTAGTCATATTTTTTGTCCATTTTTGTATTGAAAACAGCCCCTTCCTGTACCTCTTTCATTCCCGTAACATTTATATGTTTGTATCATGTCTCCCCTCTCCCTCCTCATGTCCAGGGAGTACATGTTTCATACTCTTAGTCTGTCCTCATGGGTTCTATGTGATAATGGTGATTGCAGAATAGTGATCACCGTTTGGGCAAGTGTACATCACCAAAAACGAATTTGGGCGACGTACACTCAAGATGAACTGCATGAGAGGTGCCTGAGATCTACGGAGTTCTTTTCTATGTGGGAGGCTGTGCCCCCCACAGCCCCTTCCCCACTAAAAGATTCTCAACTCCAGGGGGATGCATGTCGGGGGGGGTGGAAAACTGTAAAAAAAATAAAACAAAAAAAGTGACCCAGTGCAAAATACACAATCGTGCCCAGAACTGAAGCTGGCACCCTTCAAATCTCAGCCTGCCAGCAACTCACCGCACCACACAGCCAGCTTGGCAGCCCACTGCTGCACTATACCCCACAAACCCTCCCGCCCCTTTTGCCCGTCACACGGCAAGGTCCCTCTCCCCAGATGTGTGTATACATAGTGAATCCCATCATTATATTTGCCTACCCCCCCCCCCATATCAGGTTGCTGCCCTGCCAGGCAGCCCTGTGAATAGGCACCATGATTGAGTAGCCTTTTTTGAAAGCGCTCAATCGCTGTCGCCCTGTACACAGGATACCGTCCTCATGGTATTTTGGGTGCAGACAGTGAACCATCTTACTTGCTCTCCTTTGAACCACTTCAACCTTGTCTATGTCATTCCACCAGTATGTCCACCATGCCCATACACATTGCTCCGGGGGCTGTTGAAACAAAATGACCTGTACATAGACGTTATTAAGTCCCTCCTTGTGCAACTGATACCTCTGCCAATTGATCACATCATCCGGCACAGTCTTCTTAAAGCCTTGTAACACTGTTTAGTGACCTTATGTTCATCTGCATAATTAACCCACATTTATCTCCTCCCTCTGCACTGTGTCGTCTACACATTTTTTAACTCATCTTTATACTGATGTTCAAGCCACAAGGCTACTCAGCTGGTTTAATAACCTTTAGTCTTGTACATTTTTGAAAAGTACAGCAGACTGACAGGTAGGCCATGTGTGTGTGGCATCTCCCCCAACCCCCAGACACTACCATCTTCACTATATCCAAGTACTCAACTGATTTGTAACACAGCATGTCCACACCAGGGTTCCATGTGGCGTAGGATGCCAATTTCTATGTGCCTAAATGCAGTTGGCTAACATTTCCTTAAGCAGAGTCTACACAACTTTGTACACCAACAAAGTAAGGCTGTCAAGTGTGTAATGCCCTGCATTCCCAATGATTCCAATGTTTGGCAGCTGTGGTACATTAGCCCTACTCCATTCTCCGGGATACAACAAGGTTTGCAGAGACACATTATAGAGAGATGCTAGATGTGCATCAAGCTCATACAGAACTTCACTCTGCACCCTGTGAAGTACCCCATCTGAAGCCATTGGTGTATGCACATTTAGATGCAATACTTCCATTAGGACCATGCCATCTGTTAAAGGGGTTGTGTCCTTCTCCGTTACTTGTCTGCCCATTTTAACTATCACTAGTCCCAGACCTGATGCTTACACTGTGAATTCCAAGATATTGTATCTATTCAGCATGTCTTGTTTGTGCTTATAGTCCTCCACACAAATGCCTTCTTCCCCCTGTGGACTACTTATTCCTCCCTTTTCCTTTATGTTGTCTGATAAGTATGTACAGAATGTCTTGTCCACCTTATTCAGTGATGTGACACTGCTTTCTTCTATTAGTGCTTTTAGTTCATGATTGCTCTTCTTGACCCTTAATGCCATGACTAATGGATGTCCCTGTCTTCTTCCTTTTGAGTTGTTCTGTGTCTTGCAAATTATCTTTTCTTTTGCCCTTGCCCTTCATCTACCACACAAGACTTCTATTGTTACATGAGACAATGGTGCAGAATTAAGTCCGGCATGTTTATTGCGTAAACAATTCTGCAAGAAAAAACAGGAAATGACCTACAACATTACTTTGGAGCAATGTTAAAGACATTGGTTTTCTTAAACTCAACAGACAATGGTGAACAAAACATTAACATTTGTTCATGTAAGTGTATGATACAATGGTGCTGAAGAGTGTAAATGCCATTTATCAAGTGGCTCGCAAAGCAACGACTGAGAAAAATAAAAACCTGGTAAATACATTTTGCTGTAAGATTACATAGCAAATAAACACGTACAAACATGCACGTTGGTAACTAAGAGCACAACAGTATTATTGGATGCACTACAGTGAAACAGTAATGTTTTCAATGGTCAACTAACAGTCACTGTGTCACTATCAAGCTGTGGCAATTAAAGGTGCAATAATGAGTAGACTGTCAGCAACGCAGTCTGTAGGAATAAAATTGCACTGCAATAGTCATGTGTTGCAAACACTGTCAATAATGAATGAAAATATCGACTGTCGAACCAAGGGTTGCCAGGCATATTGGGACCTATGCACGATGGTGTGGAGTGGGTACGCACAGCATAACCATTGTGCATAGCCCAGTCCGCACCCACGCAAGCCCACTGCCCCCCATGTGGCATTCCCCATTGTACCTATGCCCCCCTACACACTGGTTCCCCATCGGAGTGTGGATCTATGCATGGGGAGCAGACTGGGGGAGGTGTGGGGCATGCTGCACCTGCAGGATGTATGGCCCGTGAGTGCTGGGTGAGGTGCCACTGCCTCTGCCACATTGGGGCAGCTGTAAATGGGGTCATTATGCAGCACCCCAGGAGTTACAACCATGGGCCGTGGCAGTGAGGTGGGGTCATATGCACACCCACATAGGAAGCCCCAGCATGTGGGGCATGACAGGAGTCCGGTGGGTGGTTGACCAGGTACCCGACCCCCACAATGCATGTGGTGCATTATGTGCTGGCAATCATCCCAGTGCCCACAGGTGCAAGTGATCTACTCTGGGATCTGGGTTGGGCAGCTGATTGGCCGCCCACCCAGATCCACAGCTCCTCACCTGACTGCCCCCATGGGCATGCACACTAGGGGGGTTGGGCCACATACAGGAGTTGCACGGTGGCTACTGTTCATGCATATGTCCTGTGGGACATGGGGCGTGGTAGTTGCTGGAGATGGGGTACATGCCTAAGGCGTGTATTACCCGCCCCTTTGTGGATAGGAACTATTATGAACAAAGAGTACTGTACTCATGATTTACTTCCATGCAGTTGGTTACTGCATGACAGTGTTATCTTTTGATAAGTAACAGTAAACCAAAGTAATGCTTATTTTTTTACATGCTACAACTTGTGACTGACACAAAGCACCGTATGTACACAAATCATAACAAGTGAACCAACAAATGTCTCAACATAATGTCACATGCCACGCATTATGACATAATGATTGAAGACCCAATGCATGGGGCATGAATCCCATGTAGTGGTCAAGTGGCTCAGGAAAGTGATCCCTGATACACCACACACAGCATGATGGTATGACCCTACTATTGCCAGCATCAAGGCAACTGTGCTGCCAAAGCACAAACTGCCTATAGGCTGTGTAGTGTATCTCTTTCTTATAGTCCTTAACCACACAGTTGTGTAGACCAAAAATATCATTCTGGTATGCATCTGCTACCATGAGAACAGGCACATGTAGGCATATCAATTGCATTGGCACAGTACAACTAATGAAGTACTCTGGTTGCTTGCCACAACACACTCTCTCAATAAGTGTTGGCATCTCCCAGCAGTGTGTGCAAACACACCAGTGCGGTTCATACCAGTTTGGTTGGCTTTTGGTGTCTGAGTCCTGCAGTAGATTGAAAAGACCTCCAGGGTGACTTTGATGAGCAACACAGTGAAACTTTCCAGTCTTGCTTGGTCCTCACCTTGAATGAATTGCTGAGAGAGAATAGACAAACAATAAAATGTTGTTAACCTCAGTACCTATGATCAGCAGCACTAAATAGGTGATTTTATACCAGTTATGAGAACAGTATGTATTTCTGTGTATGCACAGCTCGTTCAAGCACTGGACTTCGACAACAGAGAGGTAATGGCATTACTTTGTAAAATAAAGCTGTGTTTCCTTGTGCACAAAATGCAGCTTTAACACAGTAAAAACTTGCTTTGAACATAAAATACTGGTTAGGAAAAGTCATCAGTTTTATCCCTGTGTGCTTGTTGAATGCAAAATGTAACTTGAGACATTCAAAGTGCTCCATTTTCAGACTTTTTCTCAGCTGTACTTCTTCACAGTTAAGTGTTTCTCAAGTGCAGTTGCATTCCTGTGTTCAATGTGGAACCACTTTTTTTTACTGAATGCATGCCATTCACTTTCTGATGAAAATATTCTGTGCTTAAAAATGTAATTTCGCTGGCCCGTTGGCACAGCGGTTGGATTTCTGTCTGCGACGCCGGTGACCCGGGTTCAGGAATGGACCTGGGTCACTGGAGGGCCAGCAAGGGGAGAAAGATGGAGTTTCCAGTGACAGCTCGCCTTCTCCAGGGGGAGGGTGGGGATGCAGCCCAGAACCTGTTGGCCCCTGGGGGAGGCTGGGAGCACAGCAGGACATCAGGTCACAGATGACCAGGGAGTAGCAGACATCAGCGTATGCCTAGATGTCTGTGGCATGCCACTCCCTGGGGAGAGAAGTGGAAAATGGCGCCCTGGCCGATCAGGTGACAGCCTCCCTTGACCCTCATCGCCGGGGCTCCTGGACCTCCACCTGCCACCTCAGCAGCACCAAGGATCATTGGCATGGCCAGAAGGCTTATCCCCTTTGAAGGTGAGGGACACTCCCAATGAAGGGATACATCGGGGTTACCTGGGCTGGCTGCAATGTGGGGCAGTACAGTCAGGAGTAGCTGGGTGAGCAGGTCCATGAGAGGCCTGAAAGAGGGATCAGCCAGGGTGCGGGGGCACATAAAAAAAAAGAAAATATGTATTTTTTTTTATTAGCTTTTTATCACAAAGTCTTTACAGCAAGATGGGTAACATTTGGACAACCAGAAGATCACCCCAAGTGCAGTAGATACAATCACTTGAATCAATTATACAGCTATCAACAGTAAAAAATAAAGCGTAGGTAAGAAGTGAAGCTTCTATACGCCCCAGTACCCATAACCACCCTCATAAACCCTCCCTACCCCACCCCATACCAAGTGTGAACAGCTATAAAGCTAAGTATTTATAGATACCAGGACTAGTTCTCAATTTAATCCTTTAAGGTTTCCATGCAGACAACAGGGCTTCTAGAGGACAGCATTTAGCTTGTCAAGCATGTAACTTATTACTCATGGATGAAATATGTTTCTCCAATTGGAGTGCGAGCAAAACTTCCTTATGTCATTCCAGAATGGAAAAAAGGTGCACTATCTTTCCAATGTCTCAAAATAATTAATTTAGCAGTGGTGGATATTATTGCCAGGGGCACCTTTCTAATTCTGAGGGTACCCAATGGGAAAACATATAGCAAGCAAGCTTCTGGAGTAAACAAGGGATCAAGACCCAGAAACTAGTCAAGAGTTTGTCGAATAGACTGCCAGAAGTTCTACACTATCTGGCAGGTCCACAGCACATGGTATAAGGTTCCGGGGAGATTGCCGCATCGTGTACAAGCAGGTGATGCTACCTGATCCAATTTGTAGAGTTTAACAGTGGTGAAGTAAAGATTGTGCATAATATTAAATTGAATTAAACACAATCTATCTTGCGTGATAAATTGATATACATTTTGCCACAGTTTCATCCAGAAACCAACTTCATTACTAACAGTTAATATCCGAGACCAGTAATAGCATACCCCTTGAGGCAAATTAGTGTCCATTAATTGCACTGCTTTGTAAGCTTTAGAAACCCCATGGGTTCTCGAACCAACTGTAGGATCTTAGAAAGGTTGTCCGAAGGCAGTGAGGACACCACCCCATGACCCAGATGATCTGTGATAGCTTCCTTAAGTTGCCTGTACATAAAGGGGGATACAGCATATGCGTTAAACCTGAGCTGGAATATGGAGAAGGGAATCACTGTGCCATCTGCAAACACATCTGAAACCTTCTTATGAGTTAAGGGGGAAAAAAGAAGTAAAAATGGGCTTATGGCCAATTCTGAAATGGGGATTGCCCAGGATTGGTTGGTCCAAGGAGAAGTGCCAGTTGTGGGAAGTGTGTTTTTGTAACTGATGTAAAGCTTTAATCAACCAACCTAATAGGGTATTTCTCAGTGGTTTAGGGAGTGCAGTAGGGGAGGCATATATCATAGCCGGAAGGAAATGGGGGTATTTAGCCAATATAGACCTCTCGATGTCTAACCAAAGGGGAACATAGGTCTGCAGCCCGCTCTTTTGTACCTCTGTTGTCCAGTATGCGATGCGGGTAAGGTGTTGAGCACAATAGTAAGTGAAAAAGGAGGGAGCTGCTAGACCACCTTGGAATTTTGGTGCTAAGAGTTTAGTATAGAATCTCCTAACTCCCTTGCCTTTCCACATGAATGCATTGAGCATAGTTTGAAGCATAGAGAACCATTTTTTAGGGAGGAAAGAGCCTAAAATTCCTAACGGATACAGCAACTGGGGTAAGATATTCATCTTGACAGTGTTTATTCTCCCCCACAATGAGATAGGCAAGCCACCCCATCTGTTAAGGTTGGCTTTGAGAGTGCTCAGGAGGTCTGAAAGATTAGATTTAAACATGGTGGGTGTATCTCTTGCATTTTTGATTCCCAGGTAAGTAAGGGTGGTAGGTTCCCATGAGAATGCATAACTGGCAATGACCAACCTGAGGGTTCTATTATTTAATGGAAAGACCTTAGTTTTAGAAAGGTTAAGTTTATAGTGGGATAGAACCCCAAATGTGTTAATTTCCTCCAGGAGAGATGGAATACTCTTCTGGGGGTCTTCAAGGTGTAGGAGGAGATCGTCTGCATATGCAGAGAGGGTGTAACGTGTATCTCCTATTTTAATCTCTTGGAGGCTCGGGGAAGCAATCAGTTTCCTAATCAGAGGCTCAAGATAGATACTGAACAGCAGGGGGGATGGGGGCATCCCTGTTGAGTGCCCCGTTGAAGCAGGAAGGGATCTGAGAGTATTCCATTGCACCAAATGTGTACAGAGGGGGAAGAATACAACAACTTTACCCATTTAAGGAAGCTGGAGTGGAGACCAAAGTGAGTCATGGTAGCATAAAGAAAGTCCCAAGAAACTCTGTCAAATGTTTTCTCGGCATCCAGGGATACAAGAACAGTAGGCAGAGGTGAATCCCTGGATGCCGAGAGCAAGTGTAGGACCTTGCAGACATGGTCCACAGATGATCTGCCCACCATAAAACCAATTTGTTCTCTGCTTATGAGGGAGAGCAAGATGGGACCCAGCCTGTTGGCCAGTATTTTGGCAAGAATGTTCACATAAGTGTTGATTAATGATACAGGCCAGTAGCTTTCGGGGTATAAGAGATCTTCGTCTTGCTTAGGGATGAGGGTGATTACAGCATTAAGGAAGTTCACTTCCGAAAGTCCATTAGCATACCAGTAATTATATACCTTGAATAGTAAGGGGCCTAGTTCTGGAAGGCATGTTTTGTACAAATTGTTGGACAGACCATCTGGGCCGTGTGATTTATCCAGTGGGAGCTGTTCAGCTGCATTTCTTACTTCCTGAATGTTGATAGGATTACCAAGGGGGTCAGCCAAAAGGGGGGAAAACTAGGGACGTCAATAGAGCCAAAGTACTCCTTCATTGTGGTTTCAGTAGGTTGGTCGGGTCTGGCTTCAGTTTAGAGATCCATATAATAGGATCTAAAAATTGCAGCAATGTCTCTCGGAGAGGTGACAACCGGACTGTCTCTATCGTACTTAATACAGGGTATGAAACAAGAGGTTTCAGCTTGTCTGAGCCGAATTGCTAGCAACTTACTAGCTTTCTCTCCTGTGTCTAAGTATTTAATTTTTGTCTATTTCAGAGAGATTTGGCTTTCTGAAACATCAGAGCCGACTATTGGGCTTGCAGCTCGTGTAAATTTGCCAATTCAACTTCAAGGGATTGGTGGCTAAGAGTGCGTTCCAACTGATATATAGCTTTGAGCAAGCTCTCTTGCTGTTGTCTAAATTGTCAGGTTTTGGAGGCAGACAGACAGAGGCATTCCCCCCTTAGGGAACACTTCAGAGCTGCCAAAACCATGTCTAATCTGGGTACAGAGTTGAAATTAGTCACTAGGAAATTAGTGTTATAATCTTTAATCTGCTGTAGGGAATCTGTCTTTTGGAGCAGTTGGGTATTTAAGTGCCAAAGGGCGTCTCTTTTGACTCCCGGAACGAGGAGATAAGTGAAAGATATCTGCAAGTGGTCAGATATGACCCTTGTGTGTATGTAACCCCCCTGCAAATGGGGGTTCCCAAAAGACTTCCAGGAGCTTGCTTGAATGCTCCAAGCCTGAATGGTGTTTGGCATTTAAGCCATTTATCAGTGAGTGTTTTTAGAGCCTCTGGTACTGTCTCTTTAAGAGCTGTCTGCTTGCAGACATAATTAGTTTGTATGGGGACTGTGTGTTTCTTTGATTGAGTACCACTCAAGCTGCTGCCAATTCACTCCATTTTTGCAGTCACTAGAGTGCAAAGGAACCTATCTGAAAGATGTAACTGTTTGCCAGAAATTATTTAGAGTAATAATGAAATTACAGTTTGTCTAACCTGCTTTCTTTGCAGTCAGAACTGTGTCTGCTAGTTCCCATTGTAGTTTTGAACTGCTGAACTGGACCAATCAGTGTGGGGTAAGCTAGCTCTAAAATGGTGCCTGGACGAATCAGAACTTGGACTCATAATCTGAGCCAGCCACAAGAGGATTGTATGGGCAGTGACTCTGGAGATGTAGTTTGACTTCAGTGCCTTTTGGACCAACAGCAGCAGTCTATTGTGAGTGACAGCCAATCCAGTCAAGAACTGGGAGGAACTCAAAGGAAGTGCCGGTTTTGTCGGTTGGAGTTTCAGTTGAGCTTTGGCAGTGAAGAAGGAAGGAGCCCTGTGCTTTTTCAGTGTGCAGTTTTAGTCAAAAAACGTGTAAGGCCCAGAGTTCTGGTCTGCAGCTTGTGTAACAGCTTGTTAGGACTGAATCCGTCCTGTGAAAAGAATCAAAGGATCTCTGAAGAGTAGAAACCAAGCTCACCCTGTAGAAGACTGGAGGAATTGCTAAAATTGCACTTCGGTCTTCAGGAACTGAATCTGCTGTGTGTTCTCCCGGTATTGTGCAGTAATTGGCGATCGGGATACAGATGCAGCCTGCCTGGTATAGTGCTTTTTTATATAAATGTGTGAAGAGGTTTGTGTACCTCAAGTGAGCCTCTGCTGACATTGAAGGACCCTATCTTATTTGGAGGTCGTGGAGTACTAATTCAGGTCGCCTCCTGTTGAATTGCCACATTAAATCCAAATGGAATTACTGTACTGCTGACTGTTTAATTCTCCTTTTCTCTGTGTGAAAGGGCCCCTACCAGCTGCCACCGGTTTGGACTAGCCACTAGGGCTTGGGTACCCAGGGACAGTAACTGATAGGGATAGCCTGTGCACAGAGCCATAGGTAGATTATTAGAGTGATAAGCTAATTAACCTGATTCCCCTGTCCTCGTTATATCCCCTAAATAAATCAGAGCTGCTTGTTCATGCAAAGTTATACTGCCTGAGGTATTTGTCTATGTTAAAGTACTGTACTGTGATTGCTTGCACTGTATCTCATTTCACAGGAGGTCCCAGTGCCGGAACCAGACCTTGGGGTAAGTGTATATTGTGAAGGTAATTCTGATATATTGTGTGGGCCACTAGTGGGAAGAAAGGGGTTGCAGTGTCCCAGAGGGCTGTGACCAAGTTAGTTTAACTATTGCAAACCCTGACCTCTGGGTGAGGCACTCACCATTGGATCCAGGCTCCTCAACCTGTTAGTGGCAAATCAGGCAGGGGTAGTAGCCCATGGGATAGCGCCATCTAGGGGTTACATCTTGGAGGCACGCTGGGATTGTATGTGTCCTCTGGTGGCCATATTTACGAACCACTGTTAAGAAAAAATGGGTACCCGACAGAAGTGGCTGTGCACTGTGGTGGAGTGGTGTACTGGGAGGAGATCGACCCCCAAAATGCTATGCTTATCCTGGACATCCCCTGGGTATCAACACGGACACTGTGCAGGAGTACTTTCCAAGGTGGAAGGTTTACAAAACCCTGTGGTGGTGGGTCGGCATGCTAATCTGCTCACCCACACTTTCCTGGCCTAGTAGAGTTTAAGGATCCCATAGATAGCTCCAAGTGCCACAGACCATTACCCCAGAGGGAGCCCTCACTGCTTGGAGAGTGATAACTAAGGACAGTAAAGACCTGGGGAATCAGCCCCACCACTATCTGAAACTTTTGAGAAAAATTTGCTGAATGGTTGCTGGGAGAGGGGAAAACTGTGGAGGACTTGAAGAAACTATTCTTGCCACCTGGGTGTTTCCCCAACACCTCTCCTGCTCCAGTGCCCGTAATGGTGGCTGAACCAATGCAGACTCCTATTTCTGCACCTGCCATTAGTCACGACTCTTACGGTTGAGGATCTTCTCTGGCACCCTCCCCACCCCTCAAGGGGAGGATGACTGGGAGACCTGGATAGACTATGTTGCCCCCCAAGTGCTAGAATGGCAATGCTCGGAAGGTGAAAATCGAAAGAGGGTTAGTGAGAGCCTCCGAGGTCCTTCCCTGGCTACCATCCGTGCTAAACGGGCCAGTAACCCTGAAGCAACTGCACAGGCCTATCTTGAGGCCTTGGAGAATGTGTATGGGAGCCCAGATTCTGATGAGGACCTATGGTGGAGAGTAAGAGATGCACAACAGTACCAAGGGAGTTGTTGTTTCGTGTATGTATCTCGCTGGAAAAATTGTTGCAAGAATGCCTCAGAAAAGGTAGTTTGCCAGCGATTGAACTGGACCGACCAGGCTGACAGGATCCTTAGTCTGCCCCTTCTCAGAACTGCTGTTGCTTCAGATTCGCCTGGCAGATCGACACAGATCCCCCCTCCTATGATGAGTTAATGAGAAATTTGAGGAGTTGAAAAGACGACCCGGGAGGGACCTGCACCAATAGCTGATGCTACACCAAGTGACTGAGAGGGTGACCCATCAAGTGAAGTTCAGGGGCAGAGGTTGGCAGTCAATGGAGTGCTCTGACAAGGAAAAGATATGTCACAATGGGGCGAACTGTTGAGAGAGATCCGGAATTCAAAACAGTCCTTTATGAAGGCCACGCCTGCAAGCACGGGCCCTGACCTTTATCCGACTGTATCTGAAGTGGGGTGGGGTACCCACCATGTATCTCCTGCTGATAACAGCTCCGAACTCAATTCCTTGACCATGGAAGTGGAGAAACTGCGAGATGTCTCCAAATGCTTATCACCAGAGACAGAGATGGCACCAAGGTTTCCAGTTAGTATCTCCGCCTGGCCCCCAGTGTGGCGCCTCGGCCAGCTCAAACTCCAGAAAGTATGTTTTGCTATAATTGTGGGAAAGATGGGCACATGAAAAGGGAAATGCCAGTCCCCAAAAGACACTGACAAAGTTGTATATAGGCTATAAGGAGAGCTTGGGAAGAAATCAGTGGTTAAGAGGTGCACAACATGATCCCAGTGAGGGCACCAAAATGCTAATTCACGTCCTTTTGTGGCAAGGTCAGTTGCCCAGGCCCCCACTACCGCCTCTCCAGACTGGTCCAGAATAGTGGGTCCCTCCATGGAGACCACTGTAAAGGTGAATGGAGTGTCTACAAGAGCTGTATTAGACAGTGGCTCCTAGTGACAATTATGTTCCAGGATTGGTATCAGAAGCATTTGTCAGACGCACTACAACCATTAGAAGGACTGCATGTATGGGGGTTAGTGAGAAGGCCACCCCTATTCCGGGTATATCGAATGTGGCTGTCTTTTCCCACCTCCGTGGCTGGAGTGGCCGATCAAGTAGAGACCCTAGCCTTAGTGTGTCCCCCACTGGACTGTATGATGGTGTCCTTTGTTGATTGGAACAAATGCTCATATGTTCGGAAGGCTGGCACAGTTGTGTTATGAAAACAGGGTCAAAGACTAGTAGAGCTTTAAGAGTTCCGCTTTAATTAAGAAGGCCTATGAGGCACAGAGAGATGCTGAAAAAACAGAACCAGAGGAACCGGTCTGAATTGTATGGAAGAAGGATCCTGAGTCTCTGATCCTGGCGCCAAATGCCCAGTGTACCTTACAGGAGAGGTCCGTATCAGAAAGGATGTTAAGAATAAAATATTAATGTTGGATGCACCAGGCGATGGAAAATTGCCAGAGGGACTGCTGGTCAAGCCTAGTATTTTGCCCGCTAGAGCCCATGCTTATGCCAGAAGGGTAATGGTCCAAGTTCATAATGTGTCTGAAAGAGACATTCGGTAAACAGAGGTTGCATCCTGGCTAATGTGCATTGTGCAGACACTGCAGTGCTACCCAGCAGCAAGAGTTCAAGGAAGAATGACAGAGTAATGCCTGACTTGTTTGATTTTCGCGACTCCCCGCTGCCAGCTGAATGGAAAGTGAGGATCAGTAGAAGCTTGCCCAGAGAGACCAGGTGTTTTCTTTAAAGGAATGGGATGTAGATGCGGAAGGAGCTGAGCACAATATCCGCTGCATGACGAAAGACCATTTCGAGAGGTCTCACGCTGGCACCTGCTGACATAGATGATATGAGACGGCATCTGCAAGAGATGTTAGCTGTTGGTGTAATACAAGAATCAGAAGCCCTTATGCTTCCCCATTGTGGTAGTGAGGAAAAAGAATGGAACAGTAAGGATGTGTGTGATTATCGCACCTTAAACCGGGGGACTATCCCGATCAGTACACAATGCCCCGTGATTCAGGATGCTTTGACTGCCTAAACGGGAGCAAGTGGTTCTGTGCTGGATCTCCAGTGGGTACTACCAGATCCCGATGGCCCCAGAGGACCGTGAGAAGACGGCCTTTATCTGTCCGCTTGGTTCTATGAATTCATGAGGATGCCTCAAGGGATTTCAGGTGCCCCAGCCACTTTTCAACGATTGATGGAGCGTGCAGTGGGGACATGAACTTACTAGAGTGCCTGGTATACCTAGATGATGTTATTGTGTTTGGCAGCTCACTGGAGGAACATGAGAGCAGATTATTTAAGGTATTGGACCGACTGGAGGACTTTGGCCTTAAACTGTCCATTGATAAGTGTCAATTCTTTCAAACATCAGTAAAGTATGTGGGACATAGTATCCACCGAGGAATAGAGACCGACCCAAGTAAAGTTGAGGCCTTGACTACCTGGCCACAGCCCAAAAATCTAAAAGAACTGCAAAGATTCCTGGATTCTGTGGTTATTATCGGCGCTCATCAAGGACTATTCAAGAGTGATCCGCCTTTCTTAACCTTACTCAAGGGTATCCCCCAACCCACAAAAATACCAAAAGTCAGCGTCCTCAAGACTGAAAGAGTGTATTTTCATCCGAGTGAAGTATTTGGGGCCCGCTGGACTCCTGATTGTGAGACTGCTTTTGAGATCATATATCAACTTACCCATGCTCCAGTGCTGGCCTATGCCGATCCAAGAAAACCTTACGTCCTGCACACTGATGCTAGCTTGCAAGGGTTGGGGCTGTTGTACCAAGAGCACAGAATGGCCTGAGACCAGTGGCCTTTGCCAGTAGAAGCCTGACCCCATCCGAAAAGAACTATCCTGTACATAGTTAGAGTTCCTAGCTTTGAAGTGGGCTATTGTTGACCAATTCCAGAGTACTTGTATGGGGCTAAAATACTAGTAAAACTGACAATAATCTTTGACCTATGTGCAGACCTCAGCTGTTGGATGCCACTGGCCATAGGTGGCTTTCTGCATTATCTATATATGACTATGCTCTCGAATACCGAGCAGGTCTGAACCACATAGATGCTGATGCTTCTCCCGGAGGCCTGTTCCCCAGAATGATTGGTCCGATTGCAGAACCTGACATTCGGGCACTCTGCCGAAGTTTGACAGGAGGAACAATGTCCACGGACGCAGTGGACTGCATGGTGGATTGCTTGGGACCCTCTGAGAATTGCATACCTGCTGCTTATTGCCACTTTTCTGCAATAGACATTGGTGCCGCCTCAGCTGGACAATGACAGTATTCAAGCGGGCTCAATCCCGCCATCCCATGATCAAAGCTAGCTTTAGAAGCCCCTCTATGCAGGAAAAGATGTGTCCAAATTACGCCCACTGATTTGAGAACTGCACTGTTATACAAGAAGGTCCTAAGTTGAAACTGATCAATAAACTGTTATACAGAGAAACAGTAGACAGAGGGGACAAGTAGACAAACAACAACTAGTGCTGCCCACTGCCTTTCGAGACTCAGTACTGAGGTCCTTGCACAACCACATGGGGCACCTTTGATAGACAGAACACTTGACTTGGTGAGATCCAGATTCTATTGGCCTAAGATGGGGCTGATGTGGAGCAACACATTCGAACTTGTAGTCGCTAAGCTTACAGAGGAAAGCTTTGGTCTCCCAGAGGGCTGCCCCCTTGTTAACATCACCACCAGTGCACCCATGGAGCTGGTCTGTATTGATTTTCTGAGTTTGGAGTCGATCAAAGAAATATCAGTAATGTGCTGGTGGTCACTGACCATTTCACGAGATATGCCAAAGCTTTCCCACCAAAGACCAGAAAGCATCCACTGTGGCCAAAGTACTTGTAGAAAACTTTGTTCACTATGGGGCTCACAAAGAATCCATTCTGATCAAGGGAGAGACTTTGAGAGTCGTCTGATCAAAGAGATGCTTTCTGTGGGGAGTGCGAAGTCCAGAACCACTCCTTACCACCCCAGGGGGACCCACAGCCTGAACGTTTCAACCGCACTTTGCTAGATATGCTAGGCACCTGCACCCAAAGGACAAGCCTAGATGGAGCCAACAAATTAGCACCCTGGTACATGCTTATAACTGCACCAAAAGTGATGCCACTCTGGATTCTCCCCATCACTTGATGTTTGGAAGAGAAGCCTGACTACCAGTAGATGTGTGTTTTGGGGTCTCTCCTGATGGGGTTCAAGCTGACAACTATTTACAGTATGTGCAAAAGTTAAAGGCCCAGCTAACTCATGCACTAACTGGCTCAAACCATGGCTGCCAAAAGAAATCTGGCCAACAAAGAAAGGTATGATAAAAAGGTGAAAGCACAGGAACTCCAGGAGGGAGATCGGGTATTGCTAAGAAATCTGGGACTGCATGGCAAGCACAAGATTGCTGGACAGATGGCACCCATCTCCTCACATTGTAGTGGGCAAACTAGATGATCTGCCAGTGTTACAAAGTAAGGCCTGAGAATAATTCAAAGATAAAACAATGCATAGAAATCATTTACTGCCCATTGGAAAAATCTTAATTGAGTCTGAGCCCCTAGAAGATGCCCCTCTGGACCAGTGACTAGAGCTGCTGCAAGAAAAGATCAAGAAAGTCTGCACCTACAGAGGCAAAGTTAGAGTGTTCCCTCCACAAGTCCCAGTTGAGCATGACTGTCAGTCCATGTCGGAAGAAAGTGAGAGTGACTTTGAATACTATCCTTCTTACGTAACTGAGTCAATTGTTTCGGCAATCCCCAGTCAATACTGGAGACAAAGCTGGGCCTTCTGGACTGTCTAAGCCCCAGCTTCATCCCTGGAGCCAATGCTCCCAGAAAGTGAAGTGCAAAGCATCAGATCAGATGAAATGGAATCATTGTGCATGGTTGAACTGTTTGAGCTTTAGGGAGGAAAATGATAGACTGGGGCAGACTGGTGATACACCTGAACAAGAAGAGTATTTTGAGTGCCCTGACAGTCCACTGCCAGTGTCCAAAAGCTCCATGCGAGCCAAATGTTGTGGACTCAGAAACTGTAACTCCTGGAGCTGAAAGTGCCCCAAGTTCTAGCCTCTACCCCCAGGGAGACTCCCCTGACAAGTGAGGACAATGCTGAAAATGAGGCTCAGAGTGCAGAGACTGTAACAGTTCCCCCTAGAAAGACTGGTCGAGCTGTAAAGCCTGTGGTGCACCTCAGTTATGATTCCCTTGGGAGGCCTGTGGATTTGCCTCTCAATGTTGTCCATAAAGGAGTGTATGTGTCCCCGAGCTCATTGCCCAAACTGAGCGTCAGTGCTAACTCCAAGTTACTTGTGTTGCCCTCTAAGTATGGTGCCCTTGCCCTGTCCAGCCCCAAGGTAACTGATAGGGAAAGGCCCCCTCTCTTCAGGTTTCATGTACAAGAGGTAATAACTTGAGTTATGGTACAATGTGTATGTAATACTGTGTAAAGAGTGACGTACTGCAATGTTTCAGAAATGTGTTCTTGCAAAATGATATATTGACTGATGATTACATGTGTGAGCCTAATGCAAATGTATACGGTTGCAGTTAAAACTTATGGGGGTACTTGCTTGACGTGGACGTCAAGCTTTCCCAGGCCAGGAAGGGTGTAACCCCCCTGCAAATGGGGGTTCCCAAAAGACTTCCAGGAGCTTGCTTGAATGCTCCAAGCCTGAATGGTGTTTGGCATTTAAGCCATTTATCAGTGAGTGTTTTTAGAGCCTCTGGTACTGTCTCTTTAAGAGCTGTCTGCTTGCAGACATAATTAGTTTGTATGGGGACTGTGTGTTTCTTTGATTGAGTACCACTCAAGCTGCTGCCAATTCACTCCATTTTGCAGTCACTAGGAGTGCAAAGGAACCTATCTGAAAGATGTAACTGTTTGCCAGAAATTATTTAGAGTAATAATGAAATTACAGTTTGTCTAACCTGCTTTTTGCAGTCAGAACTGTGTCTGCTAGTTCCCATTGTAGTTTTGAACTGCTGAACTGGACCAATCAGTGTGGGTAAGCTAGCTCTAAAATGGTGCCTTGACGAATCAGAACTTGACTCATAATCTGAGCCAGCCACAAGAGGATTGTATGGGCAGTGACTCTGGGAGATGTAGTTTAGACTTCAGTGCCTTTTTGGACCAACAGCAGCAGTCTATTGTGAGTGACAGCCAATCCAGTCAAGAACTGGGAGGAACTCAAAGGAAGTGCCCGGTTTTGTCGGTTGGAGTTTCAGTTGAGCTTTGGCAGTGAAGAAGGAAGGAGCCCTGTGCTTTTTCAGTGTGCAGTTTTAGTCAAAAAACGTGTGTAAGGCCCAGAGTTCCGGTCTGCAGCTTGTGTAACAGCTTGTTAGGACTGAATCCGTCCTGTGAAAAGAATCAAAGGATCTCTGAAGAGTAGAAACCAGGCTCACCCTGTAGAAGACTGGAGGAATTGCTAAAAATTGCACTCGGTCTTTCAGGAACTGAATCTGCTGTGTGTTCTCCCGGTGTATGTGCAGTAATTGCGATCGGGATACAGATGCAGCCTGCCTGGTATATGTGCTTTCTTTTATAAATGTGTGAAGAGGTTTGTGTACCTCAAGTGAGCCCTGCTGACATTGAAGGACCCTATCTTATTTGGAGGTCGTGAGTACTAATTCAGGGTCGCTCCCTGTTGAATTGCCACATTAAATCCAAATGGAATTACTGTACTGCTGACTGTTTAATTCTCCTTTTCTCTGTGTGAAAGGGCCCCTACCAGCTGCCACGGTTTGGACTAGCCACTAGGGCTTGGGCAACTCAGGGACAGTAACTGATAGGGATAGGCCTGTGCACAGAGCCTAGTGTGTAGATTATTAGAGTGATAAGCTAATTAACCTGATTTCCCGTCCTTGTTATGTCCCCTAAATAAATCAGAGCTGCTTGTTTCAGCAAAGTTATACTGCCTGAGGTATTTGTCTATGTTAAAGTACTGTACTGTGATTGTTGCACTGTATCTCATTTCACAGGAGGTCCCAGTGCCGGAACCAGACCTGGGGGTAAGTGTATATTGTGAAGGTAATTCTGATATATTGTGTGGGCCACTAGTGGGAAGAAAGGGGGGTTGCAGTGTCCCAGAGGGCTGTGACCAAGTTAGTTTAACTATTGCAAACCCTGACCTCTGGGTGGAGGCACCCGCCATTGGATCCAGGCCCCTCAACCTGTTAGTGGCAAATCAGGCAGGGGTAGTAGCCCATGGGATAGCGCCATCTAGGGGTTACATGTATATCTGCATTTATTATACCTGGTAGGGCAAACGAGCTTAGTAAGATTAAGTCAGTTCTAGAGAATGATTTATGTGGGGGAGAAAAAAAGGTATATTGGCACTCCTCTGGGTGTAGTATTCTCCAGACATCTAGAAGGACATTATCCATCATTAGCTCATGCAAGGCCCTTTGCAAGGGGGATAACCCTTGTTTCCTTGGGTCGGACCTATCTAAATATGGATATGGGGCAACATTCTAGTCATCACCTAAAATGGTAAGTGTGGGAGGGTTGTTGACAATAAAGTTTGCCAAATGCGTGAAAAATTGAGAGGAGTCTTGGTTTGGACTGTAAATAGCACTCAAAATGATTTGCTGTGCCTCAAGGAGGCCGTATAGGAAAATATATCAATCACTAGGGTCACAGATTTCCCATTCCAATTTAAAGAGGATTGTTTTCCCAAGTAATATGGCAATGCCCCTGCTATTTGTAGAATTCCCAGCTCCGTATACCTGTACCACCCAATACCTACCCAACAGGGAAACGTCTTCTCTTCAGAGGTGTGTCTCCTGAAGGCATGCAATCTCTGCCTTTAAATGAAAAAGGTGTCTAAGGATGACTTGCCTCTTGCATCTGTCTTGGACACCTTTTACATTCCAGCTTATTATATTATAAGGACCAGTCATGATCGTTGAAACTGGGTAAGCGTAATAGTGAGTCTAACTGGAATGCTATGAAGCATAAGAATGCCTGGATTATAAATCAAATTGACTTCTTTGTGGTAAAATTGTGCTAACACACTTGGCAGTCCCTTCCCACTAGTCCCGTAAGTGAAAAACATAATTGGTATGAGACTTATTCCCATTTTCCCAACCCCTGATTAACCCTGAAAAACAAACACCTATAAAACTTTACAAATACTAGCCCCAGTTCAAATTAACTACACCACAAATTTGCCCTGCGAGTGATGTCTTTGGACAGCAGTGAGTTGCACCAGTGTAAGCCCCCCCTCCCTGCTCCCGCTGAACCCCTGACCTATCAATAGCGGATCCAAGAGATAAACTTAATGTTACTTAACTTCTAAACATATGAACCTTAGTATAGGTGCAAAAGGAAAAAGCATAACCATCTGCTTATATTCTTGCAAAGCTTATAGGAGCGCAGTGAAGAGTTCTGCACATGGAGGGCCCATAAGAAGTTATTCCCACGAGCAACAAAGGGAGTTTTAGTGAGTAGATACCCTTTTTCTCTTGTTTGTTTATCCCTTTTGGTTTCATTTTCCCCTTTAACAAAAAGGCTGTGCAGATTCAAGGAGCCGTGGAGTGATTCCATAATCCCATCCCGATGTTAACTTGAATTAAAGTCCTTTGGAGGAGAAGAAAAAAAGAAAAAACTGAGGCTTGCATGCCGTTCGTCCTTCTCAGAGAAAGTCCGTAGTCTTATAACGAACTTTGTGGAGTGGAGGTTCAGAGAACAGTCCGATAGCTAGTCTGGCAATCCAAATGTAAATAAAAGGCAAAACTAAAAGTACACATTCCAAAATGGATTAAGATCCAACATGAGCGAAGTGGTAGGCCCCAGCTTGTGAATCCAGATACGTACTCCACTACAAGGATCGGATTCTCATAACATCAGGGCCGAGATGATGGTGAACAAAGTAAGTACTGGCACAAGCCTCTCCAACCCCTCGATCTGCAATTAGCTGACCCGCAGAAACCATGAAAGTCCTCAATAAAACAACTTATTTAGGCCCCTTCAGGAACAAGGAGATTACATACCTAGGAGGCTCCTCACTTAAAGAGATCTGGCATTGGGTTTTTGAGTTCTTGTAGTGCCTGTTCATGCTAATCGAAAGAGAGCCATTGATCGCCAGATTTTATTTGCAGTACCGCTGGGTATCTCATACGGAATGGTGTACCAGCAGCAATCAGCTTCGAAACGGTCGGGTGCATTTCCTGCCTCTTAACCTTGACCGACTGAGGAAGATCTTGGATAATACGAATCCATCGTCCTTCCGATACAACATCTTGCAGTTCTCTAATTTTGGCAAGTATGTGCTGTCTGTCCAGAAAGCTTAATAGTTTGAAAATAAGAGGCCTAGGTGGGGAGCCTTGGGGTGGAGGAGGGCACGGGGCATGGTGCGCTCGCTCAATAATACATGTGGCACCATTTGGAGATGGCCCTGTGATTTTCTCACACAATTTCTGAAGGAATAAGATGAGAGCATTGCCTTCTTCTTTTTCTGGGATTCTGATGACCAGAAGATTATTCCTCCTGCTCCTACCCTTGAGATCTTCTAGTTTCTCTTCTAGTTTCTTGAGTCTGCATCCAAATTGTATTGCGGTTTGGTAGTTTTTCTCATTTTTTTCTCCAGGGATATTAATTTGGCTTCTGAATCACCCACCCGAATTGTTAGGAATTGTACTGATGCCTTGATTTGTTGGAGATCCTCAGATATATCAACGATTTTCTCCTGTAGTGGCTGCATGATCTCCAGGAATCTTTTCTCTGACAGAGCAGCTGCCGTGTGAGGATATTTAGGCGCACCAGCAGGCTGGTGTTAAGGATGCTTAGCTGCCTTGTCTTTCTCCAGAGTTGGTGGAGGAGAGTGCCTAGGAGGTGCTTTTGTCATATAGACCTCTTTAATGTTTAGTGTTGTTCAATTCCAGGGATGCTCCGCAGTCCATTGATGTAAGTTGCAATTCGCTATTATTCATGGAAACAGAGTGAAAATACTAAATTAGAGAGCAGAGGCGCAGAGCTGTGGAAGGCTGCGACTGTTCCTCATGCTGCCATCATATGACCCCCCCAAAAAATATATTTATCATTTCAAGTCTGGAAATCTCAGGTGGTCCCATGAAAGATATGAAATCAACTCTGTTGTCTGACTGAGCATGTACCAATAAGAAAACAAAAACTGTTTTTCATTACCTAGCCCAGCGCTCACACTTATCGCTAGTGTGCTTGCCCATAGAATGGTGCAAACTGCATTGTGACACTGTGATTCCCATTACAAATTGAGCAATGTGTGCACTGTGAAAGGGAAAAAAGGTGCCCCATGCATTGCGTCCACAGAAAACTCACTAGCCATGTTCCCCTCATCAGCAACTGAGCAACAGTACGAAAGTATACAAATAACATAATTCATAAACTACAATTCTGACACTTTATGTAACAGTCTCAATGCTGGGATCAAATGAAACCAATGTCTCTGTGACATGTTAACACAAAGCACTATTGTGAGACACTTCCATCATTAATGACCTTCGTTGAGACTGGTGAGGTAGTGTACTGTAGCTGTCATGATTCCATGACCACATCACGAACACAGTTAACAACTTTTGCAGAGCTGCAGAGGAAATGTGGGTAGTGATGATGGTGGGGTAGAAATGGGTGGAAAAGATTTTTACTTTCTTTTCTGTCTTAATTACTCAACTAGAGAGACATAGATAGTGGTGGTACAATATGGTGAATGGTGGCTTTGGCTTCGGTTGTCATCAGTCACTACTGGGTTGTGATGGTGCGTGGACATTCTGTTGACACTGGACTCCTAGGAGAAGTAATTTTGAATGTAACAGTGAGGTGATCAACAGTAAACACCACTGACGACTCTGGTGCAAGTACAGAGGGAGGGATGTGGCTGACAGATGACTCACTGCAGGGAGGAGAGTAGTTTACAGATGAGTCACATTGTACTTCTCATTCTGTGAACAGAATGCTGGTTACATCTGTGGTCATGGGACAACTGTTACTGTGTACAGAGGAGTATGGTAACAACAGGCACAACTGAAGAGGAGCACAAGGAATACTTGATATGTGGTCATAGAATTTGGTATGGTGTCCAGTCTGTTGTGTATCAACTATTGAACCTTGACCTTATCAGGTCCATCTTGTAAATGAGCCTTGCTCAATGATGTTCGCCTGAATAAATAAAGATTTGATGATGATGATGATGCCCACAGTGAACATACTCATGCATAGCATTACTGCGGCACAATGTTCCAGTATACTGTACATTGCAGTGCTTCACATGAATGTCATTAGAGCATGGACATAATTATGCATGCAGTTTCTCAATGTGTGGTGAATTCACAACAAGTCGAATGTGCCATCAATACTGCAAACCACTACAATAGTGAGATAACTGAGATAGGTGACAGCAATGGTAACCTGGTCAGGCAGCTGGTCACAATACTAACTTACAGTCTATTAATATCTGTTTCTGAATACGGGTCTATAATTTATTCTTACACGTCAGAAAAAATGCTCTCAAAACTCAGAACCACCTTCAATAATATTATTCCTTCTGTTACTTATCTTCTAGGAATGACGCGCCATTGTATAGTTTATGAGTCTTTTAATTGTTTATCATTGCTAGATACTATCTCTTGTAAATCACTTATTTATTTTTTTTCCATATGGTTCATCTTGGACTCTTACCTGACAGTATAATTAGCTTATTTCCTCTGGGTACTAGCAATGTTAACACAAGATTCCACTGTAAAAAATTGTTTTACGTTCCTTGGTTTCACCCGACCTTTGCTCAGAACTCAATGAACTATCAGGCAGTAAAACTGTACAATGAGCTACCAAGCTATATGTAATGCAGCCATTATTTCTACATTTAACAGGTATTTAGAGAATTATCTTATGACAAGGTCTGAATGTAATTGTTTTAGTTGATTTTATTTATTGTATTTTGTTGTTCTATGAATTGTGTTGTAATTGTTTTGTAACACTTGTCACACTTCACTGGATGCCTGTGAAACTGGGCATTTATTTGCTCACAGGCCTTTCCAGTATAAAATAAAAATGAAATGAAATATGTTATGTACCTCTGTTTCATGCACATGATTATGAAGGAGGTTGTCATGTTCTTCAGTTTGTGTTTCATGAACTAAGGAATGACCACATGCATATCCTCCTCTCCCTCTACCACGACCCCATGACAGACTGACAGATAATGGGCTGTGAGCATTTCATCTGTTTGTTCCACCAGCTTGACCATGTCCACAACGTGCCCCCCCCCCACACACACTTTGTGGTGCATGCACAGAACCTTGAAAATAACTTTCACACCACACCGTGCCACCCATGGCTGGGACACAAACACATTGACCAGCATTGTAGGCCAAGAAAGTGGATGTCGGTCTGACACCCAGATGAGACTCCCACTGTGATTCTGTATGGTGGTCCACCAGCAGACCATTGAACATGCTGACATAGTTTGCCATAGAGATCATGAGCTGGCCACATTGCCCTTATACAAACACAGAAACATTGAATTTGATGGCAGATAAGTATCCCGTGGTCCACCTAGTCTGCCTAGTTCCCCTATCTGTTTCATATACCGCAGATCCTAAATAATCTGTGGCTTTCCCTCTGCTTCCTATTACTAGAGTTCCTTTATGTCTGTCCCATGTGTTTTTTAATTACCATATCATTTTTGTCCATACAACCTGGGAGTCTGTTCCATGGATCCACCATCATTTTAGGTGAAAACAATTTCTTTCTCATGCTACCCCAAGTCTAACACCCTGTATTTTCAAATCATGGCCCCTTGTTCCTGAACATCATTTGTTTTTTTAAAACATGCTACCCTCTTGTACCTTTTTTTAACCTTGGGGTATTTGAAAGACTATATCACACTCCACTCCACTCCACTCCACTCCACTCCACTCCACTCCTCAAGAGAATACATATTGAGATCCTCCAGTCTCCCCTCATATGACTTTTGGTTGAGCCCCTGCATCATTTTTGTCACCCTTCTCTGAACTGCTTCTACTCTGTCTATGTCCTCAGGAGATGCAGCATCCTGAACTGGACAAAGTATTCTAGATGAGGTCTCACCAATGTTCTATACAGTGGCTTCACCATCTTCCTCCTTCTGCTAGAGGTACATCTCCCTATGCACCCCAGTGTTCCACTGGCTCTCCTCATGGCCTTCTCACATTGTTTGGTTAACTTTCTATCATCACATATTAATTATCCCAAGGTCCCTTTCCTGTTTAGTGATTGTCAGTACCTTCCCCCATCATGTGCTCCTCCCCTGCATTTCTGTGCCCCCAAGTTCATGATCTTGCACTTCTTTGCATTGAATCATAGCAGCCACACCTCACTGTGTGTTATGTCATCTTGCGTGACCTCATGTGTTTGCCACCATGCACATGCCACGATGCAGCAATCCTGTGAGTACCAGTCTCCAGCGCTGACAACCAGCCTTCACCAGGTGTTGCTCAAGATGCCGGAGAGCAAATACCACCATCCCATGATTGTCAAGCTGTAAGTTGCATGCTCAGTACTATACCTACCCTCCAACCACCCATGATCCGATCTCTGTCTCTACTTTTGATTGACGGCGTAACAGGAGATGTGGTGTAAAGCACCTCAAGCCTCTGTGCCACCACCCCAGTTTTGTTTGATTTATTCATGGCTGTCACATTTCCCATAATTCCACTGCTTTACAGGGAAAGGGATATATTCACTGTAAAATTGTTTCTACAGACTTACATTGGTTGTTTGGGAATACAGAGAAGTTCAGGTTCTACATGAGATAGTGAGATTTACAAGTAAACATGTGGAAATGGTCATGTAGTTACAGTGAAAATACAAAGTCAGTGTTTGAGTGTGTATGTGTATGTGTGTCTGTGAGTACCCTCACCCAAAGCAAAGTATATACAATAATTCTTTCTGAGGCCATTGTGTCTGTGTGTATGTATGTATGTAGTGTGTGTGTGTCTAGGAGTGCCCTCACCCAAAGCAAAGCATGTACAATACTGCTTTCTGAGGATGATTGTGTCCGTGTGTGTGTGTGGGTCTGAGTGTGTGGGTGCATGACATAAGTATGGAGTGAGTGTGATGCCACCACCATCTGTTTGTCGACTTACACAGTAAAAGTACAATCCAAATGGTAAGAGCAGGCTTGCAGATGTGTATGTGTGTGTGTGTTTGTGTGTGTCTGCATCCCTGTGTATGTCTTATGGTATAACAGCACAGTAGAACAATGTTTTACACATAAAGTAAGAGTAAGCATGCAACACCAACCCCCCACACCCCAGGACACAGAGCACAAGGTTCTTCAGTAGCCTTTACAGCACATTGAGAAACAAAGAAAAAATACACAGTTGGGCTTGCTGTGGAGTTTACGTGTGTGTGTGTGTGTGTGTGTGTGTGTGTGTGTGTGTGCCCTGTCCCAAAGCACAGCATATACATATGAACATACGAAATTGCCAGCAAAAAAAGGTCCACAGGTCTACCTAGTCTGCCCAATTGTGCAGCTCTTAGTTTTATATTACTACAGCTGACTCAGCCCAACCCAAACCCCTCTCTTCCTCCCCTTTCCTGGTCTTTCCCCCTTTTTTGTTGTTGTCTGTACAAATCCTGCCCTTGACTCTATCTCAACCCTGCTTAAAGCTATCCACTGTCCTCAGTTTGATTAACTCCTCCGGCAGTGTGTTCCATCTCACCACCACTCTCTCTGTAAAGTAGTGCCTCCTCATCTTCTTCCTGAACCTTCCCCCTTTGAACTTCAGACTGTGCCCCCTAGTGACCCTTCCCCCCTTTAAATTGAACAATACTCCCTCTCTGAATTTGTTTATGCTTTTCAAATACTTAAAGGTCTCCATCATGTTCCCTCTTTCCCTTACCTCTTCCAGTGAATACATGTTGAGCTCCCTCAATCTGGTATGCTCCCAGGACAGCGACACTATTACAGTGAAAATGTTGATGCCGACAACATCAACATTTTCGCTGTACTAGACCACCCACAAGCCTGGCACTCTCTCTCCCAGTCCTGCACCCCTCCTGATCCAACTCCGGCAAATTAGAACCACAGGATCGGGGGTGCAGAGCCAAACCCCACATGAAGTTCGGAACAAAGCCCCTGATGAAAAAAGTGGCTGGGGTCGCAAGTTGGATTTTTGTCAACCGCAAGTTGTGATCGACATAAATCGGTCACTGTGATGATGGTCGACAACTTAGTTGTCGAACCGGCATCATACATCCCCTCAATCTTTCCTCATGAGGTAACTCCCCCAATCCCATGATCATTTTCATAGCCCTGTGCTGCACCCTCTCGAGTAATCTCACATCATTTTTGAGGTAAGGGCACCAGTACTGCACACAGTACTCCAAGTGTGGCCTCACCAGTGATCTAAACAAGGGCAGGATGACCTCCTCCTTTCTAGAGGTGATCCCTCTGGCAATGCACCCCAGCATCTCATTTTCCCTTGGTGCCACCCTCCTACACTGTGCTGATACATTCATGTCCCCTGTGACTATTACCCCAAGGTCCCTTTCCTCCTCTGAAGCTGTTACCTGCACTCCCCCCAGGCAGTAGCTGGTCCTGGGATTTCTTGCTCCAAGGTACAAGATCTTGCACTTCTTAGTGTTAAACCCACATTGCCACTCCCAAGACCAGTGTTTGAGTTTAACTATATCCTCCCTGAGTGCCTGCCTCCCTTTCTCATTGTCCACTTTTGTACAAATCTTAGTGTCATCTCCGAAAAGGCTGAACTTGCTCTTGACCCCCTCTGCAATGGTTCCATTGAAGACATTCAACAAAACAGGGCCCAGCACTCAACCCTGCAGTACCCCACTTTTTACTGGCCTTGGCTTGGATGTCTCCCCTTTACAACTACCCTCTTTTGTCTGATCTACAACCAGATCTCAACCCACCCCACCAGTTTCTCCCCCACCCCCATATCCCTCAGCTTGCTCATTAACCTCTGTTGGGCACTGAGTCAAAAGCTTTGCTGAAGTCCTGGTACAGGACATTCACAGCGTGGACTTTCCTCAACCACCCTAGTGGTACAGTCGAAGAAGTCGATCAGGTTAGTTTAGCATGATCTTCCTGAGACAAACCCATGCTGGCTGTCATCCTGTAGACCATTACTATCAAGAAAGGTTATCAACCCCTCCTTCAGAATGGTCTCCATCAACTTCCCACTATGGAAGTCAAGCTTATCAGTCTGTAGTTGCCTGGTTGGTCCTTGGGTCCACTCCTGTGAAGAGGCACCTTGTGAGCCATCCTCCAGCCCCTGAGTATCTTCCCCATCTCCAAGGAGGTGTTGAAGAGGTCCATCAGAGGGCCTGCCAACACCTCTGCCAGTTCCTTCAGGACCCTTTGGTGTACACCATCTAGTCCTGGTGCCTTGTCCACCCGCAAGGCTTTAAGCCCTTCAGAATGCTATCCTCTTGGATGACCTCATCTGTTATCTCTGCCCCCTCTTCACCCTTGCCCCCTTTCCCCTGTGGTATTGGGCCATCCCTTTCTTTTGTGAACACAGCAGAAGTACTCATTGAGTGTCTCTGCCTGTTCTTCCCCTTATTCCACCCATCCCCATCCCTCTTGATTCTAACAATGTCATCTCTACAACTCCTCTTCTCCTTTATGTATTTAAAGAGTCCCTTTTCCCCCTCTCTGACCCCCTGAGCCAATTTCTACTCCTTTGCTGCCTTGGCTGCCCTGGTCACCTCCCTAGATGCCTTTGTGAACACCTCTCTATCCTCCTCCTCATGACCCGATTTTGTGAACTTAATAAAGACCAGACTTTTTTTTCCTCACCTTCCACTCCACTTCCTTTCTGAGCCAGCTAGGTTTTTCGGACCTGGACTGCTTACTCTGAGATTTGGTACACAAGTTTGTGCCCTCATTCAGCCCTTTCCTAATGATTACCCACTTCTGTTCAGCATCCATCGCTGGGTTAATTTTAGCTAAATACCCCTCTAGGATGCTGCCCACTACGGCAAAATCTGCCTTCCTGAAGTCCAACACTCTTGTCCTGGTCTTAGCCAACTCCCTCCCTCTGTTGAAGAGGAACCACACTGAGCAGTGGTTGTGTCCTGCTAGAGGGTCCTGTACTACCACATCCTGGATATGACTGCCATTTGTTAGCACCAAATCCAGTATGTTCCCCCTCTCTAGTAGGTTCCATCACCCCTTGCACTAGGTAGCTAACCTGGATAGCCTCCAGCAGCACCTGGGTGTGTGCTGTAGTTACTGTCTGCCAGTCAACCCTAGGTAAGTTGAAGACTCCCACTATAACTGTACTTCCTTTGCCACTGACCTTCCCGATTTGCTCCACCAGCTCCCTATCCACTTCCTCGCTCTGTGAGGGTGACCTGTACAATACCACCATCCTGAGATTCTTATCTTTAGGGCTTTGGAGAAATACCCATATGAATTACGGCCTCCCCTCATCCCTCTCCTCCCTAGTACACAGCATCCTGTCCCTGACATAAATAGCCACCCTTCCATCCCTTCCCCACTCCCTGTCCCTCTGGAACACCTTGTAACCCGGGATCATATGATCCCAGTCATGGTATTGGGTTCCTCACGTTTCTGAGATGGTGGGAAAATCTACCTCTCCCTCTACCGTCATTGTCTGGAACTCTGCCACCTTTTTAGCTAAGCTCCTTGCATTCAAGGATACTACAGTCCACCATGTGCCCCACCCCTCCTCTCCCCATCTCTCCCACTTCCACTTTTGTCTTGGTAACTTCCCCTCATTCTCCTTCTCCCTATCTGGGGGAGAGGCCTTCCAGTCTCCCCTGGAAGGTGCCTCCTCCATGCTACGCAACTGAGCCAACCCCCCCTCCTCAGTTTAAATCTATGCTGTTTTTAATGTACTTCTCCAGCCCCTGACCCAATGCCCTTGTACCCTCAATGCTGAGATGCAGCCTACCCTTGGCATAAAGCCCCTTATTGTTCCATGTCTCGCCCGACTCACTAATGCTTGATGGGTCCAGTGTGTGTGTGTGTGTGTGTGTGTGTGTGCACGAGTGCCTGTGCATGACCAAAGTTTGGTGTGAGTGGGATGCCACTGCCCTTGGTTTGACAGCATACCCAGGGAACCAGAAAGCCCAATTTTAAAAGAAGACTTACCAGCAAGTAAGTGTGTGTGTGTGTGTGTGTGTGTGCTTCTCTGTGTATCTGTTTATGCCTTACAGTATACTGTAACTCCATAGTAAAATTACATGTTTCTCATAAAATAGGGGTGAGAACAAACACCCCCCACCCCAAGACACAGGGCACAGGGTTCAACAGTAGCATTTGCAGCACCATGCAAAGACAAGCATTTGTCAATGCTGAATGTTTGCTTGCTGGTATTGGCATTGGTAGTGCAGGAATTAGAGAGATGCATAATAGGAATGGCAGTGAAGTATTGAAGTAACGGCAACCCCCACCCCCCACTCTGCAGAGACTGACAGGCATTGGGGGTGTGCCTTTGGGTCATCGGCCATAACACGCATGCCATTCCACCTCACCCCACCCTGTAGACACTGAGACGTGTCGCAGTGTGCCTTGAGGTCTTCGGCCCTTGCACTCATCCCGTTCCATAAGGAAATAAGCTGAGATGGGTGCAGTACAAGAGAATGGGGGTGAACGTTAGAGTCGAAGACCCCAAGGCACACCTTGATGCCTGTCAGTGGCTACAGTGTGGGGTGGGATTGGGGTGGAATGGGTGAGCATTACGGCCGAAGACCCAAACTCACACCCCTGACACCAGTCAGTCTGTACAGGGTGGATGTTATGGCTAAAAACCCGAACGCCCTGGGCATTTGATGGTATTTTTGCTCCAAATTTTCAACATGGGCATTTTGGGACCCCACCTCATGAACAGTGGCAGCATCATTTCGCTACTCCATCCCAAAAGGTGATTTTGCACAGTGAATGTGCCGTTCAGTGCCACAGGTGCAAAAATACATTTTGGGCAGGATGTGAAAAATGACAGCTGTACTGTTCATGAGGAGGTGTGAAGAAATAGCAATGTTGAAAATCTGGAATGAATATATGAAACAAGTGTCGAAGTTACAAATCAGCACAATGCAGGAAGGCAGCTGCAATGGCCAACAAAATGCTGGGTTGTATTGCCAGGGGTATATCTTCAAGGAGAGTGGAGGTGATCCTGCCACTGTATAGGTCACTGGTTAGGCCACACCTGGAGTACTGCATGCAATACTGGCATCCATACCTGCAGAGAGGCATTAAGTTACTGGAGGGGTGCAGCACAGGGCAACAAAGACAATCCAGGGACTAGGGGACAATACTCTAGTCTATGTGAACAAGTTGGGGGAGCTGAACATGTACTCACTGGAGGAAAGGGGAGACAGGGGAGAGATGATTGAAACCTTCAAGTACATGAAGGGAATAAACAAGACAGGCACAGAGGATCTATTCAAGTTAAGGGGGGTAGGGACACTCAAGGTCACGAGCTCAGATTGGAGGGGGGAAGGTTCAGGAGGGAAATGAAAAGACACTTTTTTACGGAGAGAGTGGTGTCTGGGTGGAACGCGTTGCCTGCGAAAGTGGTATTCTGTAGAGCAGTGTACTGCTTCAAAAGAGGATGGGATAGGGTAAGAGACGGGTCAGGGGAAGGGAGGAAGGAGCAGCTGCAGTATAAGGGTTGCTAGCTGCACACTCGAGCAGACTCAATAGACCATAAGGCCTTTATCTGCTGGCAAATTCGTATATTCATATGTTTGTAACTGTGCAACTCATGCTCGTAACGCAGTCATTTTTGTGTTCGCTTGCGCGCATGCGCAAGGAACGTTTTGGGAGAGTAGCACACTTTGGAGGTGTGCCTCTCCCTTGCAATCCAGTGCTCTGTTAAGCAGGCGTGGCGGTCCTGCACCAATGGGTGTGGGAGCTCTGTATGACAGCGGTGGTCTTCTGCTTGAAAGAAAACCACCGCTGTCATACCGAGCACCGCATCACGCCGCCCCTCCCTTGCATCACGTGCTCCCCCCCGTGTCACGCTGCCCCCCCAAAGCTTTGGTGCCATGCTGGGAGCCCACCACAGCATGGCAAATTTTGTTTGCCGATGCGGGTGCCCAATCCCCCATCGGCCTCGGCCCCCCAGCCATCTTCTGCCACGCTGAGAGCCCACCCCAGCGTGGCAACATCCTGTTTTTGCCGACAGGTGCCCAATCCTCCGTCCGCCTGCCCTCGGCCCTCCAGCTATCTTCTGCCACGCTGGGAGCCCACCCCAGTGTGGCAAATGTCCCACATAGTCCTTTGTTTTTTTTTTTAAACCTGTAAAGAAAAAATGATCCCACGTAGTCTCCCAGTCCAGCCTCCCACAACCCGCACCCACCCACTGCGCACCCAGCCTCCCCACACCCCCCTCACCTCATACTTACCTCCGGAGCTCGACGCGATGATCTTCGGTGGACCGGGAACACGTCTGCACTCTTCAAAGCCGACCGTGAAATGAGGAAATGTCGGTAAGCTGCATAATGGGCAACTTTATTGCATATCTCAGGCATTTTTGGGAATTTTTGGACCAAATTTTCAACATGGGGTTTTTGGAACCCCTTCTAATGAATAATGTCACTGTCATGGCATTATTCGGGCCCGAAGGGTGATTTCGCAGTCACTGCACAGTCACTGTGTGAAATCAACCTTTGGGCCCTAATAACACCATGACAGTGACATTATTCATGAGAAGGGGTCCCAAAAACCCCATGTTGAAAATTTTGTACAAAAATTCCTAAAAATGACTGTTTTACGAGCGTGCGTTGCGCAGTTCATATGCAGGCTCATAAGTTCACGAATTTTCAATATTTTCACTCCAGATTTTCAACATTGCCATTTTACCACACCACCTTATGAGCAGTATAGCTGTCATTTTTCACATCCTGCCCAAAATGTGTTTCCGCCCATGTAGCGCACAATGGCGCAGTCGGTGTATGAAATCAATGTATGGGATGCAGTAAGAAAATCATGGTGACACTGTTCATTAGCAGAGGTATTAAAAAGGCTATGTTGAAAATTTGTAAAAAATTCCTAAAATGACTGTTTTATGAGCGCAGGCGCGAAATTCCTACGCATCGCCAGGGTTTGGCGAATTTTCAACATTCTACTCCACATTTTAAACATTGCCATTTTCCACACCTTCTTATGAGTAGTACAGCTGTCATTTTTCATATCTCACCCAAAATGTGTTTCCACCCATGTAGCACACAATGGCGCAGTCAGTGTGCGAAATCAATGTATGGGACACATTAAGAAAATCACAGTGACACTGATCATGAGCAGAGGTCTTAAAATGGCTGTGTTGAAAATTTGCTGAAAAAATTCTTAAAAATGACTGTTTTACAAGTCTGCGTTGCACAGTTCCTACGCACGCTCGTAAGTTTGCGAATTTTCAATATTTTCTCCAGATTTTCAACATTGCCATCTTAACACACCTCCTCATGAGCAGTACAGCTGTCATTTTTCATATCCTGCCTAAAACATGTTTCCACGCATGTATGCGACAATGGCGCAGTCCAGGTGCTAACTCAATGTATGGGACATTAAGAAAATCACAGTGTCACTGTTCATGAGCAGAGGTCTTAAAATGGCTGTGTTGAAAATTTGGTGACAAAATTCCTAAAAATGACTGTTTTACGAGTGTTCATTATGCAGTTCCTATGCACGCTCGTAAGTTTGCGAATTTTCATTATTTTCACTCCAGATTTTCAACATTGCCATTTTACCACACCTCCTTATGAGCAGTACAGCTGTCATTTTTCACATCCTGCCCAAAACATGTTTCCACCCATGTAGTGCACAATGGCGCAGTCGGTGTGCAAAATCAATGTATGGCACACAGTAAGACAATCACAGTGACACTGTTCATTAGCAGAGGTTTTAAAATGCCAATGTTGACAATTTGGTGAAAAAATTCCTGACAATGACTGTTTTACGAGCATGCATTGCACAGTTCCCACGCACTCTCGTAGGTTTGCGAATTTTCAATATTTCCACTCCAGATTTTCAACATTGCCATTTTACCATACTTCCTTATGAGCAGTACAGCTGTCATAATTCACATCTTACCCAAAACGTGTTTCCGCCTATGTAGCGTACAATGGGGGTAACAAAAAGGTCATGCTGAAAATTTATTGTGCAAATACCAGCAATCACACAGGGCATTAGGGTAAAGCGCCATACATGCCGAACACCACTGCAAATACCTGCAAGCGAACGTTCGGCATTGACAAATGCTTGTTTTGAATATTTTCACCACATTTTCAACATGGCCTTTTTGGGACCTCCCCTTATGAATAGTGGCACTGTGATTTTGTTAAGCTGTCCCAAAAGTTGATTTTGCACAGAGACCGTGCCATTCTGCACCACAGGTGCAAAAACACATTTTGGGCAAGATGAGAAAAATGACCTCTGTACTGTTCATAAGGGGGTGTGAAACAAATGGCAATGTTAGACATTTGGAGTGAAAATATGAAAAAATGATGAAGTTATAACACAGTCATTTTTTGAGGGGTTTTTTTTTCATCAAATTTGCAACATGGGTGTTTTGTGATGCCACCCCATGAACAGTGGCATTGTCATTTTGTTAATTGGTCCCAAATGGTGATTCTGCACAGCGATCTTGAAATCACCCTTCAGGACCGAGAAATGAAATGACATTGCTAGTATTCATGAGGTGGGGTCCAATGAACTCCATGTTGAAAATTTGGGACAAAAACTCCTGAAATTAGCTGAGATATCAGCCTAAGTTGAAAACACCCCACTGAGTGCCATTGTAGGGCTTACCGTCATTTCTTCAGTTCCTGATTGGTCTTTGAAGAGTGCAGATGTGTTCCCGTCCACAGAAGATTGCTGCACACAACCTCCAGAGGTATGTATGGGTGAAGGGGTGCAGGGAGGTGGGGTGCACAGAGGAGAGGGAGGGAAGAGAGGGGTCACGGGAACGACGGGGATCGACCTTTTTTCATTTTTTCAGGTTTAAAAAAAATGTCTTGAGCTGCTTTCTTTTTACAGGTGAAATATTAATAAAATGGATTTCGGCACACTGGGGTGGGCTCCCAGTGTGCTGGAGTACTGGAGGGATCAATGCCGACCCAGGAATTAGGCACCCGAAGGTCAGCTGAGAACATAGGGGTGTGTGGGGGCAGTGCATCCAACATCGAGAGTGGGCATCCCAGTGTTGGAAACATCAAAGAAGTATTTTTTGGCATACTGGGGTGGGCTTCCAGTGTGCCACATTAATGAGGGGAAGGGGGATACATGCTGATATGGGGATTGAACACCCCGATGTCAGCAGGGGATGGAGAACGGAGGGTGCAGGGCAGGCAGCAGCAGTGGGAGAGAGCTAACATTTAAATTTATTGTCCTGCTGTGTGCCTGGTTGGGAGGGAGGGATGACTGCCACGGCAATGATGAAACTACCCCTGACTGCAGCGGCAGATTTCTTTCAAGTGCGGTGCAAACTCTGAAACTGCTGTCATTGGCAGCTTCAGCATTAATTGGTGGCCGTGGGACTCACCCATTAAAGTATCCCTGCATTGGTCACAACACTGCCACACCTCTGCAATGCTGTACTACCTCAACATGTTTCTCGTGTGCTGCACACTAGGGTTGTGCATGGTCCAAATAGTATTTCCCAAATACCACTAACAGAAGGCTTGCCAAATATTCGGATGGACATTCCGAATAGTTTACTATTCGGCTACTGTTCAGGACGTACTATTCGGTGGGTGAGATTTCAAAATCTCACAGAGCTTCACTGGCCAATCAGAGGCTGTTTTTGGAGCACAGAGCCAGGATCACCATGTGATCTCCTTACTCTGATTGTGTAGATGAGAGGAGACAGTTGTTTCTCGGAGAGCTAGATCTGTTTAGTTTACCACTTGTAACTTTTATAACTGTTTAAAAAATGTTTTGTGCGTGATCCAGTTTTTACATCTGATCACCTTGTGACTGCATCTGACTGCTCGGAGAGCTAGTTCTGTTTAGTTTACCACTTGTAACTTTTATAACTGTTTAAAAAATGTTTTGCCTGTGATCCAGTTTTTACATCTGATCACCTTGTGACTGCATCTGACTGCAGTTTTGTTTTTCATCCTTGAAAATGGGCTCAGTTTCAAGGAAAAGGAGAGTCTGTGAGTGAATCTGTGTGTGTGCTGCTGCATGCTGTCTCCCCTTCCCCGCTGCTTACAGTTTCACAGCTCAGCTGAAGCAGTGTGGTTTGATTTTTTGCTTAAGGACCAATTAGTTCTTATCAGGATTTTTTTTTGTCAACAAAATCTGGTTTGCCTTTTGCATGTAGTGAGTAACTGCTACTGGGCTCAGTAACAGTGAGTGGCTCAAGCTTTTGCTGACTGCCACATCCCTACTGCTGTGCTTGCTTAGCTTTTTGTTCCAAATCCATACACAGCCCCTGTGGTATTTTCTATTTCTTTTGTGAAGCAAATTGGTATTTTGCTATAATCAGGTTCCAGGCTCGGTTCCCTGCATAAGTAGGGTGTGATTGTCATCCGACTCCCTCCCTTAGAGGTGGATTGGCTGAAAAGGGGCAACATTCAGCAGAAGGGCAGACAGCAAGGAGAACCAGGGATAAAGGACAACCAAGGAAGGGGCTGGAGTAGAACAGCGAAATAGTCTAGAGAGGTCAAATCATGGAAAGCCATGTGTGCCAATGCCAGGAGCCTTAGCAACAAGATGGAAGATCTGGAGGCTGTCATGGTGCAGTCAGACCTGGACATTGTGGTCATCACTGAAACCTGGTGTAATGATAACCATGACTGGGAGATGGCCATACCTGGCTACAACATATTCAGAAGAGACAGAGCAGGCAGGAAGGGAGAAGGAGTGGCACTGTATGTCAAAATGACATAAGGGCCACAGAGATCCAGGAGGAACAAAATGGGAGAGATACTGTGGGTTAAGCTGGAAAGGAAAATGGGACAGCTATCTGCACAGGTGTGGTCTATAGACCACCAGCCCAGGAGGAAGAAACAGATAGAGTTGATGCTAGCCATCCAAAGGATGGCAGACAAGGGTGAGGTAGTACTGGTTGGAGACTTCAATATTCCAGACGTGGACTGGAGCATCCCAGCAGCAGCATCAACTAGGAGCAGATTTATCCTGACTCCTTCAGGGTGCCTTCCTCAAGCAACTGGTCATGGAACCAACTCGGCAGAAGGCAATACTGGACCTTGTGCTCACAAACAGGGACAGTGTGATGGGGGTAACAGTGGGGGAGCACCTGGGAACAGTGACCACCAGTCACTGTGGTTTGAAATTACAGAAAGAGCAGAACCAAACCACACAAAAACACGTATCGTGGATTTTAGGGGGGCAGACTTTGGGGAAATGGGGAGATACTTGAAAGAGGCATTAAGGGGAATGGGACAGGAATCAGGGGTTGAGGAACAGTGGGCAGTATTTAAAATGGGGATTACAAGAACAACAGAATTGTGCATTAAGCAGGTTAGCAAAAGGAAAAGGAAGAGGAGACCATTATGGTTTTCCAAAGAGGTAGCAAAGAAAGTGAAAGCCAAAAAGATTGCATTCAGGCAATACAAAAAGACGCAGAGAGAGGGAGAGGGAGAAGTACCAGGAGAAGCAAAGGGAGGCAGGAGGTCAGTAAGGGAAGCCAAAGCTCAGACAGAAGAACACATTGCAGAATCAGTGGGTAGAGGGTACAAAACCTTTACAGGTACATTAGTGAAAAAGAAAGACAAAGGGAGGGATAGTGAGACTGAAGGGGAGATGGGGGCAACGTGGGAGGATGACAACAGTAAAGCTGACATATTGAACAGGTATTTCTGCTCAGTCTCTACTGAGGAAGAGGAAGGTAATGGGTCTGAAGGAGTACAAGGGTGAGAATGGTGCAGAATGGACACAAGTCCTTTACAAGAGAAAGGGTGCTGGAAGGAACTGGAAGTAATAAGAGATGATAAAGCAATGGGGCCAGATGGGGTGCACCCTGGGTCCTTAAAGAACTAAGAGAGGTGGTGGCTGAACTTCTGGCTATCCTGTTTAGCCAATCACTGGAAACAGGAGGTACCCAAAGACTGAGGACAGCAGATGTAGTCCCCTTATACAAAAGTGGGAACAAAGAGGAAGCGGGAACCACAGACCAGTCAGCCTCACCCTCGGTAGTGGGGAAGATCATGGAAGCACTACTGAAGGAGAGATTGGTGGAACATCTGGTTGTCAACAGACTACAGGACCCAAGGCAGCATGGTTTCACCAGGGTGAGGTCATGTCAGACCAACCTCATTGAATTTTTTGACTGGGTGACTAGGGAGGTGGATCAGGGGAGGGCAGTGGACATGGCCTATCTGGACTTCAGCAAGGCCTTTGACACTGTGCCACATAGGAGACTATTACACAAACTAGGGAATATGGGTGTGGGTAGGACAGTAGTGTGTTGGGTATGTAACTGGCTGGGTGGCAGGACACGGAGGGTGGTGGTAAATGGCTGTCACTCACAGAGGGAAGAGTGACCTATGGGGTACCACAGGGATCAGTGCTGGGACCGGTCCTATTCAACATCTTCATCAGTGACATTGCACAGGACCTAGAAGGCAGAATTTCACTGTTCGCTGATGACACAAAGCTCTGTAACAGAGTAGACACACCAGAGGGTGTAGACAGAATGAGAAGGGGCCTGCAGAAACTTGAAGAATGGTCAGGGGTTTGGCAGTTGAAATTCAATGCAAAGAAGTGCAAGATAATGCATATGGGGCACAAAAACCCTGGCACAATATATCAGTTGGGGGGTGAGGATATAGCATGCACCAAGCAGGAAAGGGATCTTGGGGTTATCATCTCTGATGACCTCAAGGTAGGGAAACAGTGTGACAAGGCAGCAGGTAAAGCAAATAGGATGCTGGGATGTATAGGCAGGGCATCACCAGCAGGAAAAGAGGTCATAATTCCGCTATACAAGACACTAGTGAGGCCTCACCTGGAGTACAGTGTACAGTTCTGGAGACCTTACCTATGTAAGGACATAGACAGGGTAGAGAAGGTTCAGAGGAGGGCAACAAAGATGGTGCATGGATTGCATCACAAGTCCTATGAAGAGAGGTTGAAGGAACTGAACATGTACTCCCTGGAGGAGAGGAGGGCGAGAGGGGATATGATAGAGACATACAAGTATCTCACAGGGAGGAACAGGGTGCAGGAATACACTATTTGTAAGTGAAAAAGATGTTCCAGGACTTGAGGGCATGGGATGAAGTTGGAGGGAGGATGATTCAGAGGAAACATAAGGAAGAATTTCTTCACAGAACGGGTGGTGGACAAGTGGAACACCCGCAGAGGAAGTGGTGGGGACTGAAACAATCACAGGATTTAAGAATGCATGGGATAGACATAAAGGAATTCTGAAGGTCGGGGTAAGGGGCAACAGACTTCTAGGAAAACATAAACTGAACTTACAAGCTCAAATGGGCAGACTGGGTGGGCCATAGGCCCTTATCTGCCGACACTGTGTATGTATCTATGTATCTTATCTGCATTGCAGCTTACCACGGCGCATACATTATCCGTGTGTGCGTTGCATTGTTATTCTTGTAATCTGTGTCCTGCAAGTGCATGCACAGTTGTCTGCACGCATTTTTTTTTTTTTGTGATATATAAAGCAGTGTATTTTTTCTTACTGGGTCAGACTTGGCCTATTGAATTGTTACTGACTGTAGTCTTGTTCTTGGCTCAGTTCCCTGTACAACTAAGTAAGGAGGGTGTCGCAGGTGACTCCTCCCTCCACAGCTCACTGCACCTGACTGGCCTCCTGTGCATGTGAGTTTTTTCTTTTTTGTGTGTCTTCGCCCCCTGTGTGTGCACTAGTGTAATTGTGTACACACAAATTTTCTGTGAACTGCTTTAGTATTTCTGTGTGCGTCCAGCGTGACTCACTGGGTTCTGTGTGTTGTAAGTTGTTTGGTGCATCTTCAAAGCTTGAATTGCTGTACTGTATGACTGCACAACTGACACCGTAAAAGAAGTTGTTTGCTGACTCCATCTCTCTCTAGTATCAGCTTGACTTTATTAGCTGCTACATATGCGGTGTTGCTATTGTTGTTTTCTGCAAGAAGCACCAACATAAACAAAGATACTAATCACAGATAATATTCACAGTAAGTTACGGACCATGTCTCATCAATCCCGTAAGCATGCATGGTCCAGCCCAAGCAAGTCATCTTCACCACCAGTCATAAGTGGTGAGGAACAGGGTGAGAGAAGGTCTGTTCATATTCGCTACTCTAAAATAGTTTTCTCCCCTAATAAGCCTTCAATTTCTGGTGTCAGTAAGATTGAGGGTAGTACTAGTACTACTATAACTTCAGCTGCTGCCACTACTATTACTAGTTCTGCATTTGCAGCACCATCATTTTATAAAAGTAGGAGGGCTTTACAGCTGACATCTCCAGTTATACAAGAACAAGAACCCACCCCCACTACCAGTGGTAGTACTATTCACACAACTGCCTCCATAGAGGTAACATCGCCTATCAGTGTGCTCCTCCCCACCACCACCAGTGCCGTGATTTCAGCAACCAGAGTAAATCCCTTTTGTTCTGTTGACACCACCACTGTCATAACAGTGTGCACTGTTATTTGTGCTCCTTGCCACTGTCACCACAACCTTTTCCTCCATTAGTAGTCCTGAGTGTTCTGCTACTGCTGCCAGTATTACAACTACCATGACTACTGCTGCCAGTATTACAACTAGCTGTAATAGGATGCCAGTTTCTTCAACTGTAACTCCTGATTGTAGTTCTGTCAACAGGACTACAGTCGACAGTGCTACTACCTTGCCAACTGTGCCCATGACCATAGGTACTGTGACTAGTACTGACCATGAGACTGTCACTACTTCACCAATTGTGTTGCCAAAATGTATTGTTGCTCAGCCTCGCAAGTTTCCTCTCACCACATTTCCTTTTGCTGATGTGAAGGATTCTGAAGAAGAGCATTCATCTGGTTCTGAATATTTACCAGAGTCTCAAGACTTGCTAAGTACATCATCTGACGGTGATACCCACCTAAGCGAATTTGGCAATGAGGCTGAATATGTGGCATATCTGTGTGAGAAGCGTGAATGTGCAGCTGCAAAAAAATGCAGTGCTTCTTGTTGTGGCAAGCAGGCCAGTCAGGGTCACCATCCTCCTAAAAAAAACAAAACAGTCCACCCTGTCCTTTCAAAGAGTTGTGTCAAGTTCAACTCCATCTGATACATTTACAGCTACATCTGTTGTGGAGAAAGAACAGGGTAGAACAACTGCATCCACTGCACCCAGGTCTGATAAGGGGAAAGGGGCCAAACATGTCCATGGTCGCCCTATTGGGGTGTGTACTTCCACTGTCAGTGCAAGGAAAAGTGTGGTGTAGCTGTACTTTAGTGTTGTAAAATACGATCCACCAAAGGCAGTATGCTGTGTGTGTGACTGTACTATAAGTCGAGGTAAAAACCTTTCAGATCTCACAACAACATTAATGATGAACCATCTCCGAATGAAACATCCCAGTGCACTTCAGTGATCCACAGCTGTTCCTCCCCCTCCACAGCATGTGCCTGTCAGCCCCTCTTCTGGTACTGGTCCAGTAGATGCACAAAATATTTTTAGTGATTCTATTACTGAGACAGACAGTGTGCCCTCAACTCCCCCTACACCATTTATAGCACATCCCTGTACAGGAGCATCACCCATTCTGCCTTCTTCTGCTCAATCGTCTATTATTGTAACACCCTCCACCATGGGTTCAAAGTCAAAATCAATGTGATGTGGTACCGCTTTGACTACACCCATCATGCAAGCCTTCCATGCCCAGACCAAATACCAGGCATCACACCCAAAAGCACAGCAGATCACCAATTTAATTGGTGAGATGATGGCCTTGGATCTGCAGCCATTTTCCATTGTGGAAAGCACAGGTTTCCATAGGCTGCTGCAGCTTGTCCACCCTAGGTATAATATACCATCACAGACCACATTTTCACATACCGTAGAACCCAACATTTACCATGATTTGAGAAAAGAAGTTGCCAGATTACTAGCACAGGCTGTTGGTGGAGTTTTCCACTGCACAACTGACATATGGACCAGCGTGAATTCAATTCATGCATATATGTCACTGACAGCACACTGGTGTATTGCAGATGTGGTAGTCACTGGTGGTAATGGTGGTACTGGTGCTGGTTCTGTCTCTTCCCCCGCTCCCTGCAGGTCTGCTTTGCTAAATGTCAGTGTTAAGCAAAAGGATCACCGGGCTATAAACATACTGTCATTCCTGTAAAGAGATGTTGAGCCCATGGATTGATGGCAACAATTTGCAGGTAGGGTTTGTGGTCACAGACAATGCCACAAATATGATAAAAGCAGTTAGAGATGTCAATTTTGAGGGAATACGTTGCTTTGCTCATACACTAAATTTGGTGGTGACAAAGGCTTTGGCAAACACAGAGGAGGTAGATCACACAGTCAAAGTAGCCAGAAGCATATGCAGCCACTTCCATTACTCTGTGAAAGCCAAAAACCATCTGCATCAGCTACAAGAGCATCTTCAAATGCCACAGCTTCATCTCATCCAGGATGTACAGACCCAGTGGAATTCCACCTACTACATGCTGCAAAGGCTTCTGGAGCAAAAGCGGGCCCTTCATGAGATGAGCATGGAAACTGATTAAGGGGGAGTCCTCGGACATCAGGACTGAGCTGTGATTGAGAGCTTGGCAAAGGTTTTAGCCCCATTTGATAGGAGCACTCATGACCTTAGCTCTGATTCTGAACTGCTAAGTCAGGTAATTCCTGCTGTACAGATCCTGAAAAAAACCATGATGAGATTCAGTGAAAATACTGAGAAAGATCCAAACCAGACACCAGGAACAGTGATATCCCTTGTGGAAAACCTCACCACAGAACTAGAAGTTAGATTTTCTGATCTCTGTTCCAATAAAAAGCACATATTTGCCACTATATTGGATCCACGTTTGCAGTGTGAGGTACTGCACCTTATAATGCCCACTCACAGGGTTTCAGAATTCAGATGCAGATGTGCTCAGAACTTAGTTTCTGCATCCTTGGGTTGATGAAACCAGCAGGTAACCCTATTGATGAGCCAGTCTCAGAATCAAAAACTGAAAGCAGTATGGAAAACCTTGAGAAGGAGAGTGACTATTGGGCTGAACTCAGACCATCACTACAGGCTGAGCAGTGGAAGAGAACAGAACAGCAGCCACAGTTGGCACCCAATCTGCTGAACAGTTATTTCAATGAGCCTCTGGAGTCATTCTCCATAAATTCAGTGGAGTACTGGATCAAAAGGATGAAAGCATCTCCGCACTTGGCACAGTTGGCCCTTAAATACATCTGTTGCCCCCCCTACCAGCGTACCATCTGAACAAATATTCAGCACTGATGGGGATGTGGTGGAACCTCACCGATCCTCACTTGACCCAGCACATGTGGAACAACTTGTGTTTATAAAAAATAAATCTACTTCACCTTGGGTACACGTATGGCACTAACAATTGCATTAAATAATTGTCTTGCACTGGATACAACATGTGTGTGTTGTAGCATTGACCCATACACAAGTCATTCTGTGTTAACCATCATTGTTCTGTTAGCAAGTAATCACATGTTAACATTTATATTCAAAGTCATATTAACACAAATCTGTGACCAGCACCCTTTTCCTTTATTACTTCCACTGTCATGGTGTATTCTTTTGAATGAGCATGCCCTGTGGTTCCCAGTGCCTAAAACTGCCACCCACCTATTGAATGCTGTTCCCAATACAAAATCCTCAACTGGTGTTGCTACATCTCTCATCCCCTGTGTTGCTCGTACCCATATTCCATCGATCCCTTTAACAGCTTTCCAGGTGCCAGTTACCAATGTGGCATCACCAGTCTCAAGTATTTCATGTGCATAAAATATGGCAACTAATAGTGTGTCATCTCCAGTCTCAGTGTTTCCCATGCCTAAAATATGGCAGTTACAAGTGTGGCATCTCCAGTCTCAGTGTTTCCCATGCCTAAAATATGGCAGTTACAAGTGTGGCATCACCTGTCTCAAGTATTTCAAGTGCATAAAATATGGCAGTTAGTGTGGCATCGCCAGTCTCAGTATTTCCCATGCCTGAAATATGGCAGATAACAGTGTGGCATCTCCGGTCTCAAGTATTTCACATGACTGAAATATTACGGTTATGAGTATGGTATCACTTGTCTCAAGTATTTCACATGGCTAAAATATTACGGTTACCAGTATAGCATCACATGTCTCAAGTATTTTACATGATTGAAATGTTCTGGTTACCTACATGGCATCACCATTCTCAAGTATTTCACATGCCTGAAATATTCCAGTTACCAGTATGGTATCTCCAGTCTCCAGTATTTCACGTGACTGAAATATTCTAGTTGCCAGTATGGCATCACCCATCTCAAGTATTTCCCATGCCTGAAATATTCTGCTTACCAGTGTGGCATCACCAGTCCCAAGTATTTCACATGTCTGAAATATTCCAGTTACCAGTGTGGCATCACCAGTCTCAATTATTTTCCACGCCTGCAAAATTATTGCAAAGTGCTGCAGTATGCTGCAAGGAGCAGTGTAATTCAATGGCAGTTAATCTCTAGTCATCAATATTTTGTGACAGCATTTACTGCAAAGTACTGAATTGTATCTTGTCTTGCTTCACTGTATACCATTGATACATAATACAATTCCAGAGAAGGTGGTGAGATAGACTACATAGACGATGACAGACAGATGTCTCTTTATTAGATGGTCTCAAATATTTTTCTCCCCAAGCAAGCCTTTTAGTTCTTGTAGCATTGGGAATAGTACTACTACTAATAATACCACCGGCAGAACTATTACTACTATTGGTATCACCACCTGTTCCATCTATACATTCACTGTCACATCCTTTTGTACAGTAGTAGGAGGGTATTAGTGCATACATGCTTTGTGCAGGAAGCAGCAGACACCACCACCAGTGTTTCCACTGCTATCACTATGGCTGCTACATCTACAATCAGTGTGCTTCCCACCACCACCGGTGCCATTCATGCAGTAGCCACCCTTTCAGCTGTCACCACTATGGCAGTCACTGTTACCACTATTCTTATGCCCATGGCCAAAGCACCGTCTACCCCATGTCTGTGGATTTATGTGATGACCACGAAAGCACAATCACGATTGGTGGCAGGGCAAGTATATATCACTGAAAATCTATTTCAGTGATGTACACCCCAACACACAGGAAAACAGTGCCAGGGACTTCAATTTTGATTGTTCATGCAGTGGGCTGTGCACCTTGCATTGCCCCACTCCCCACTACCAAAGAATTCTTAATTCCAGGGGGGGTGCATGTTTGGGGGATGCAAAATCTGGAGAAAAAAAAATTGGGAGATGGGCACACAAAAATGTAGGCATGCCCAGACCTGAACCTGGATCCCTTGCACCTTTAGGCTGACAACCACCAACCACGCTATGGGACCAGCTTGGCAGCCCCACACCAACCACACCAGGCCAACCCTTCCTCCCTTCCATCATGTTGACCCCCGCACACACACATATAGTGATGTCCTGTCACTATATGAGCCCACCTCCCCCATCCGTCACCTTCTCAGCAGTAGCCCTTTGACATGCAGGATTGAGTTGTCATTATTGCAAGCGCTCAATCGCCGATGCCCATGTCATGGACTACCCTGTCTGTGACCATGAACACCCTCCAGTGCTGACCCAATGCAATGCTTGATATAGTTTTCGAGTGCTATATGTGTGGTGTGGTGGATCAAGTGTGCCGCATGTAGCTTGTGTTGCATTAATGAGAGCTCTGCGTTGGTGGTTGAAGTCTCATTGAGGTATATATGCTACACCAGGTTTAATGGTTGATTAATGGTGTTGTTAAAGTGCTTTTTTAAAGTTTCCTTAAAAAACACCTTTTCTGGCTGAATACCGAATTCTGAATAACAAATACCGAATACCTGGGACCCGAATACCGAATATTTGGCCGAATATTTGGGAAAAGCTATTTACACAGCCCTACTGCACATGCAAGCAAACATAAAAAGAAATGAAAAATAAAAAATATACAGTAAGGCTTGCTGTGGAGTGTGTGTGCATCAATGTGTCTGTGTGTGCCATAACCCAAAACAAAACATACATAATAAGGCTTCTGTGGCCATTTTGTGTGTGTGTGCGTGTGTTTCTATGATTCTGTGAGAGCCCTCAACCGATGCAAAGCATGTGCAATAATGCTTGAGAGGGCCATTCTGGTCGTGTGTGTCTATACATGACATAAGTTTGGAGTGAGTGGGAAGCCACCAGCCTCTGTTTGTCAACATACACTGGGATCCTCAAAGTCAAATGTTAAAAAAAGACTTGCAGATACCTCTGTGTGTGTGTGTGTGTGTGTGTGTGTGTGTGTGTGTGTGTGTGTGTGTGTGTGTGTGCCTGTGCTTGTGTCTCTGTGTATGCCGTACAGTATAACACCATAGTAGAATAATTGGTTTCTCAAAAACTAGGGGTGGGCACAAGCCCCTCCCACCACCACCACAGGACACAGAGCACAGGATTTGGCACTAGCATTTGTAGTACCTTACAAACAAAATAAAAAAAAAACATAAGGCTTGCTGTGGACCTTGTGTGCATGTGTCTGGGCTTGTTATGGAACAAATCAAAGCATATAAAACAAGGTTTGCTGTGGCCAGTGTGTGTGTGTGTGTGTGTGTGTGTGTGTGTGTGTGTGTGTGTGCCTCAACATGAAGCAAAGCATGTGAAATACGTGAAATCAAGCTTAATGGGGCCATTGTGTTCTTCTGTATGTGTTTGTGTCTCTCTGTGTGCCTCTGTGTACACCTCACTGTAGAACACCTTACTAAAATATTTTGTTTCACATAAATTAGATTTTAGCACCCTCCAACCAACTCAAGGGCCATTGTGTTCCTGTTTGTACACGTATGTGTGTGTGTGTATGCATGCATGTGTGCGTACGTGCATATGTGTGTGTGTGTGTCTCTTTCTCTCTGTGAGCGTGATATAGGTTTTGAGTCAGCTGGCTGCCCCCACCCCCCGGTTTGTCAATGGACACATGGTATTTGTAAGCAAAACGATAAAAGAAGGCCGACAGGTGGTTGGGTGTGTAAGTCCACACTACAATAACAGAGCACAGTACAATTCTTGCTTTCAAATTCCTCAGTAGTATTTGCAGCAGCAGCAGCAAAACAGCAGAACATAATACACAAAAAGGCTGTATGGGAAGACAGAGAGAGAGAGAGAGACTGACTGTGAGTGAGTGTGTGTGCATGCATGAGTGCATGTGTGTGTGTGTGTGTGTATGGTTTTCTGCAAAATCAACAGTAAATCATTTCATTTATTCAAAGGTTTCCAATAAAGTAACCCCACCCAACCCCAAAAACCCAAGGGCATTCAAAAAATATTTCAGCATCACTGACACGTTTTGACAGCAGCACAAACTTTACAGCACAGAACATGGCAACAGTTACACATTGCTCCATTATGATTTCCAGATCACAGACACTTTTTGGTGATTGCAGAAACAAATTATTTCATTTACATTAGGGAGAACTCGGAGCAGCCAACCACAAACCACTTGGAAGACAGGTTGCTCAGATAAAAATTGTACGATCATGAAGACAGTGCCTGCTACTGAAAATCAAGTAATGAAATAAAGTTAGCCTCCACTTGACAGAACACAGCAATGGAACTTGTGTGTGCAGTACATTGTGATAGTGTGTGTGATACTTTGGTGATAAACTGACAGGACATGAGGGACAGAAACAGGACATGCCATTTGCCCCAAAAAATAACCCAAATTAAGTTTTTTTGCTAAAGCAATACACTGAAACACTAACTCAGAAAGTTCGCTTTCACAGGTAGTAGAAGTCATGTGGGACAGTTGTCTAAGTAAACCACACCAATGCCACTTATGTTACTCATGCACGTGCAGCACCAGGAAGAGGAGGGGTGTGTGCTGCAGTAGTGCTGCCCAGAATGCTGCTTTGGGACGCCAAAATTAGGGATGTGAGGGATGTTTTTCAACAAACAGCACAGCTACAAAATAAGTTTTTTTGTCAAGAAAATTGACTTTAGGGAAACCAGGAATTGCAGGTCAGTCACCAGAAACATGAGGGCAAATAGGGGAAAACATAATTGTCCATTTAAGTTGCACTGCTGCTTTAAGTAACATGGAATTTGTTCGTTTGTTTGTTTTTATTTTGTTGACCAGGTAAGATACACTAGCGCCAAGGGCACATTTTATAGCTACGACCCACTGTACAATAGTACAACAAACAACAATGCAGTCTACATACAGATACATTACTATATGCACATGTAATAGAATGCATAGTTATGACAAAGTTGTGCAACAGAACAGAGCTCAGGTACAGACAGACTTAGTACATTAATCAAAATTATTATAAGAGTCTCAGGCATGCCAAAATCTGATAGTCTGTCAGCATTTTGAGAGTTTTATGTTAATCTCCTTATTAATGTACTTGTACAGTCTAATCACAGGCATATTTGTTTGCACGGCACTAATTTTTTTTTTTTATTCCATTATTGGAATTCAGAGTTAACAATATGCGTACCAGTTATTAGTCTGAAAAACACCAGAAATTGAAATTGCCAGCAGTGTTCATCACCCTTACCCATTTTTACATTTGCTTACGTGCATGCGCAAGAAACATTATGTGGCAGCTTAGGAGAGAAGCTGGTTAGGGAGGCACGGCAGTGTAGCAGCCAAGGGAGGCACAGCATTTTGGGGCTTGGCCATGGTGCACCAGTGGAGGCACAGTGTGCTGATGACACTGGCTTCCAGAAGGTCCACCAACTTGTAATGTTTTTGCTGTAGTAATCAGGGGCTGCCTCGTCATTGCAGCATCAGCGATTTGCTGCAATGAGGGAGTGACCCGTCATTGATGGGCGGAATGTTGCTGCTGTAATATTGTTTGTGAACATGGCAGCGAGTTACCGCCCTGTTCATGAACAATATTACTGTCACCCCAGTGCTGAGGGGGTGCCCAATCCCCCTTGGCAGCATGTGCCCCCGAATGGTCTTTGTCTGCTGACGGGGAAGCACACTCCCGTCGGCATGCTGTAACCCCATTTTGTTGTTTGCCGGCAAGGGGCAGCTCCACTCCATCGGCATGATGTCCCCTGTTTCTTGTGTGCGGCGGGGTGCCTAATCCCGTCGAGCTACAACTGCCCCTAAAAGACTCGTTGGCAAGCTGGGAGCCCACCCTAGCGGGCCAAATGCCTGTAAAGTAAAAACCGTCCGGCCTTGTCTTTTTTTTTTGTTTGTTTTGTACCTGAAAAGCAGAAAATGGTCCCTCAAGATCTCCAGGGCCCCCATCCCACAACCTGCACCCACCCTCTGCGCACCCTACCTCCCCACACACCCCCACCCCATACTTACCTCCAGAGTCTGGCACGATGATTTTCAGTGGACCGGGAACACGTCTGCACTCTTCAAAGCCACCTGCGAACTGAGGAAATGCCGGTAAGCTGTATAATGGGATAGATAGGGTTTTTTCAACTTTGGTGCATATCTCGGGCATTTTTTGGAATTTTGGTACCACATTTTCAACATAGGGTTTTTGGAACCCCTCCTCATGAATTCTGTCACTGTCATGGTGTTAATTGGGCCCGAAGGGTGATTTCGTGGTCACTGTGCGGAATCACCTTTCAGGACCGATTAATGAACCGACAGTGCCAGTGTTCATGAGGGGGGCTCTCAAAAAGCCTATGTTGCAAATTTGGTGAACAAATTCCTAAAAATGACTGTTTTACCAGCGTGCGTTGCGCAGTTCCTACACACTCGCGTAAGTTTGCGATTTTGTAACATGTGCACTCCAGATTTTCAACATTGCCATTTTATCACATCTATTTTTGAGCAGTACAGCTGTCATTTTTCACCTCTCACCCAAAATGTGTTTCCAAGTATGTAGCGCACAATTGCGCAGTCGGTGTGCAAAATCAATGTTTGGGACAGATTAAGAAAATCACAGTTACACTGTTCATTAGCAGAGGTCCTAAAATGTCTATGTTGAAAATTTAGTGAGAAAAGTTCATAAAATGAGTGTGTTACAAGCGTGCATTGCGCAGTTTGTATGCATGCTCGTACCTTCGCACATTTGCAATATTCTCACTCCAGATTGTCAACATTGCCATTTTTCCACACCTCCTTATGAACTTTACAGCTGTAATTTTTCACATCCTGGCCAAAATGTGTTTTCGCACTTCCAGCACAGAATGGCACGGTCGCTGTGGTACATCACTGTTTAGGACAGATTACAAAAATCACAGTTTGACTGTTCATTAGCAGAGGTCCTAAAACGTCTATTTTGAAAATTTTGTGATGAAAGTCCATAAAATGACTGTGTTACGAGCATGCGTTGCGCAGTTTCCACACACGCTTATAACTTTGCACATTTGTAATATTTTCACTCCAGATTTTCAACATTGCCATTTTTCCACATCTCCTTATGAATAGTATAGCTGTCATTTTTCACATCCTGGTCGAAATGTGTTTTTGCAATTCCAGCATAGAATACCATGGTTGCTGTGGGAAATCAGTGTTCAGGACACAGTAACAAAATCACAGTGACACTGTTCATGACCACAGCTTGTTAAATGCCTATGTTGAAAATCTGGTGCCGAAACTCCATAAAATGACTGTGTTATGCGCATGCGTTGCACGGTTTCCACATAAACTCGGAAGTGCAAGCATTTTTAATATTCCCACTACACATTTTCAACATTGCCATCTCTTCATACCTCCTATGGATGGTACAGCTGTCATTCTTCACATCCTGCCGATCTGTGTTTTCGTACATGTGGTGCAGAATGCCGCTGTCACTGTTGGAAGTCAGTTTTCAGGACACATTGACAAAATCACACTGCCACTGTTCATGACAAGAGGTCTCAAATGCTTTCATGAGGTAGGGTCACAAAAAGGCCATGTTCAAAATTTGTGCTGTGAATACCAACAAACGCCCGAGGCATTACGGTTTCTAACCATAACGTCCTACCCTGTACAGACAGACAGGCATCGGAGTGTGCCTTTGCATTGCCAATTGTACTGCTCATGCCATCCCACCCCAACACCCCAACCACTGACAGGCATCGAGGTGTACCTTGGACTCTTCGTCCCAAGACTTCACCCCATTCTCCTATGCTGCTCATATTTCAAATTATGTCCTTATGGAATCAGGTGACTGTAATGCCAAACACCCTAAGGCACAGTTTAACATGTGTCGGTGTCTGCAAAATTGGGTGAGGTGACAAGGTTTGACCGTCATGGGTGACGACCCAAAAACTTACCCCAAATCCTGTCCGTCTCTACAGGATGGAGGTGGGGTTCATGTGAAGTTCAGTACTTCACTGCCATTCCTATTCTGCATCTGTCTAGCTCCTGCATTTCTAATGCTAATACTAGTAAGCAAACATTCGGCATTGACAAATGCTTGTTAAGTTGAGTCCCTGATTGTTGATGCAGGGGGTTGAGATGTATGCCTTATGTTTTATCCAAGTAGATGAAAAGAAGCTGTTGTTTTGAAGTACTTTATAAAGAAAGTCACTGCTGTTGAGTAATCAGAGTTAATTGTAACCCACCATCCTGTTAGCAGCTTTGAGTAACTGCTAATTCACATTACTAATGTCACTAGAGCAAGAAGGCTGCAGGCAATGGTACAACCTGGTCTCTGTTCCACCCTGTTCCCTCCTCATTCCTCCTGTGAACCAGCTGCACTGCAGTGTTGCCCCTTGGCTTAACGAGGGAAGAAACTACAGCTCGAGATGGCAGTGGCAGCAGTGTGGCAAAGCCATCTCAGAGTAAGTGTCTGAGGGCAGGGGGTTCATTGGCAGCCACTTTCAGGGATGTGTATGCGGTACAGAAGTCTATTGTAATTTAAATTATAGTTTGTGTCTCATGAATGTACCTGATTTCCACTGGTTACGTGTAATTGTTCTGTGTTTGTGTGGTGTGCAAGGTGTCCTGTTGACATCGATGGTCTCAATGAGATGTTTTTGTTATGACTTCTGTGGAACTGTTTCTCGATCCCTGCAGATGTCATAGTGACTGCTTTGGGACTGAGCTGTTTTGGGGAAGTTTGGAATGCTCTTTAAAGATCACTGAGCACAAACAGGGACACTTTTAGTTAGTTACATCCTGTTAGCACTCTGTATTACTGAAATTAGTGACTTGATCTTTCTGTTTCACTCAGCAAGTATTTGGCAAGAGATTGGGGGTAGGTATTTCACTGTGTTGTCATTAAGGTGTGGTTCTCATTGGTCATGGGGAGGGAGGGGAGGTCTAGCAAAATGAAGGTTGTGGATTTCAGAAGGGCTGGCTTTGGCAGAATGGCAGTCATAGTTAGAGGGCATGTGGCCATCATCAGGCCAGAGATGGAAACAAACCAAATGTGGGCAATCATAAAGAATGGCCTGCTGGAGGTGATGAACTCTTGTACAAAGAGTTTTACTAAGAATTCAACATCCAGGAAGCCTCGTTGGTGGACAAGGGAGGTGTAAGAGCGAGTGAGGAAAAAAGGGCTGCTTTTAAAATCTTTAAAAGTACATGCACCGAGTCAGACATGGAGGAGTACATCACAAAATCCAGAGAGGTGACCAGGGTAGTGAGGGCAGCAAAGGCCACAAAGGAGCTAAGGCTGTCACAGGGAATTAGGAAGGGGGAGAAATAATTTTTTAAATATGTCAAAGAAAAAAGGAAATGTAAGGAACAGGTAGCCAGAATTAAGAACAACAATGGAAGATGGGCAGTAAAGGGGAGAGGGCAGATCAGGCAGAGGTACTAAATGAGTACTGCACGATTCACAAGGGAGAAGGATGGGTCTAACCCTCCAGGGATGGATGGGGAGTGGGACAGTCGAAGGGGAAGGGACAGTGGATATCGAGATTCCAGAGAAGAGGGTACTGGATGGCCTAAGATCCCTTAGGGTGGACAAAGCTCCAGGTCCAGATAGGATACATCTGAGAATGCTGATGGAACTAGCAGAGGTGCAGGCTGTACCCCTAACAGATGTATTCAACACCTCCCTGTGGACAGGATGTGTGCCACTTGACTGAAGAATGGCACATGTAGTACCCATCAATACATAAGAGTAGCCCCAGGGACAAGCTAGGAAATTACAGACTGGTCAGCCTCACATCCTTGTTGAGGGAATTGATACAGATTATCCTGAAGGAAGAGTTAGAAGAATTCATGTAAGAACACTGGATGGGGGACAACTGACAGTACAGAGTCATCAACAGGAGATCCTGCCAAATAAACCTGGTTGAATTCTTTGACTAGGTGGCAAGGTCACTGGATGAGGGAAAGGCAGTTGATATCCTCTATCTGGATTTCAGTAAAGACTTTGACTTAGTGCCACATGGCAGACTGATAAGTAAACTCAAGGGCATGGGGGCAGGGCAAAAACTGGTAAGGTGGGTGGAAAGCTGGTTGCGAAATAGGAAACAACGGGTGGTAGTAGGGGGGAAACTTTCAACACCCCAGGTAGTCATCAGCAGTGTCCCACAGGGCTTATTCCTAGAACCTGCCCTATTCAACATATATAGAGGATATTGTGGAAGGAGTGGACAGCAAGATAAGTCGGTTTACCGACAACACCAAGAATGGTGCAGTGGTGGTTTAAGGGGGAGGGGTGCTTCACAAGGATTTGGAGAAACTGGAGAGCTGGTCAAGAACATGGCAGCTGAGGTTTAATGCTGGGAAGTGCAAGGCAAAGTTTAATTGTAAGGTGCCCAATCCCTGAGGCTCTGGGTGCCTAACACACACAAAAGTAGGTCAAATAACATCAAGCAATAAAAACCAAAACTAGTAAATATCTACAGAATTATTAAAACAGCAAATATAGTTAAAACAGATCAAAAAGCTGGTCAGATTATGTCTGGGAATGCCAAAGGGAATAGATGGGCCTTGAGACCACTCTTAAAACACTCGACTGATGGGGTCTCCCTAATATAAAGTGCAAGAGCATTCCATAAGACCGGGTCGGTGATGTTAAAAGCCCAGTCACCGGCAGTTTTAAGTCGGGTCCTAGGAATCTCAAGGAGGCCCCTAGTAGAGGAGCACAGGGATTGGACTGAGACAGCCAGTGTCAGAAGGTCAGACAGATAGCCAGGACCTAGTCCATGTAGGGTCTTGTATTGATAATAACCCTCCATCTGATCGGCAGCCAGTGCAGAGTCCGCAAAACTGGGGTCACATGACTGGACATAGAAAGGCCAGTCAGTAACCTGGTAGTAGCATTCTGAACCAGCTACAGCCAGAGGGAGGGTACCTCCCAAGACCCCGAAGTAGAGCTCATTGCAGTAATCAAGCCTGGACATCACAAAGGCATGAACTAGTGTGGACAGGTCTTCAGGTGGAATTGGAGGTTTGATCCTGGCAATGTTCTGCAAGTGGTAAAAACCACGTTGGACAACAGATGACACCTGAGCTTCAAATGTCAATCTGCCATCCAGGATTACGCCAATATCTTGCACCCTAGAGGAGGCAATCAATGGTGTAGGTGCCAGGAAAAGACCTGAGACCCTACCGGACACACTCCCATCACGCCCTTGACCTGACTCAACCACCAACGCCTCCATCTTATCGGGGTTCAGTTACATCCAGCTGGAGGACATCCAGTCATTGACCTTGGTCAGGCAGATGTTAAGCACTTCCACAGCATCTGATGTTCCAGGGGCAAAGGACAGATACAACTGAGTATCATCTGCATAACAGTGAAAACCCACACTGTATTGCCAAATGAGCTCTCACGGGGCAGCATATACACTGCAAATAACATTGGTGACAAGATTGACCCATGACGTACCCCACAGGGCAGGAGCCTCAGGGTGGAGGAGAAATTCCCCATCCTACCTGCTGCTTCCTGCCAGTGAGATAGGACTCAAACCAGCTTGTGACAGTGTTGATGAGTCCACAGTATTCTCTGAGGTGATCGAGAAGCACAATGTGATCTACAGTGTCAAAAGCTGAAGAGAGATTGAGGAGAACAAGAACTGACCTGTCTCCTCTATCCCTAGCCCTGAGGAGGTCATTGTGCACCCTGACTAATGCCGTTTAAGTGCTATGGTGGGCCCTGAAACCTAACTGAAGTGGCTCATAGATGTCAAAAGCCATGAGGTGCTCCTCAAGCTGTTGTGCTACAATCTTCTCAACAACCTTAGCCAAAAAGGGAAGACTGGAGATAGGAAGGTAATTCGCCAAAATATCCAGGTAGAGATGACTTCCTCAGAAGGGGCCTCACCAGAGCCTCCTTCAAGGAATCCAGGAAAACCCCATCTGACAATGAGGTCCGGACAATCATGGCCAATGTCATACACTTCAGGGCAAAGAACCCAATGAACACCTACCATATAGGAGGGAGAAGCTAAAAGGTCCCAGAGGAGGAAAGGAATCTGGGAGTGGTAGTCACAAGGTATATGAAACACTTGGAGCAGTACAGGTTGACAGTGACCAAGGCCAACAAAATTCTAGGGTGCATTGCCAGCAGGATCACCTCAAGGAACAAGGAGGTGATCCTGCCACTGTACAGATCACTGGTGAGGCCGTGCCTGGAATACTGTGCACAGTTCTGGCAAACCTACTTAAAGAAGAACATAAAGCTCTTGGAGGGGGTCCAGAGAAGAGCAACCAAACTAATAAGGAGGGGGGTGGGGATAAAGCCTATGAGCAGAGGCTGAAGGAGCTAAATATATACTTCCTGGAGGATAGAAAGGACAGGGGAGATATGATTGAGACCTTCAAGTACCTGGAGAGCATCAATAGGGTTAGCATGGGGGGTATGTTTCAGTTGAAGAGAGGGGGGATCACTAGGGGCTATAGTATGAAGCTAGAGGGAGGAAGATTCAAGTGGGAACTGAGAAGTCACTACTTTACAGAAAGAGTGGTGGCACAATGGAATATACTGCCAGAGGAGTTGGTATCACAGAGATCAGTGGAGAGTTTTAAAAGGGGGTGAGATGCAGTAAAAGGGCAGAATAACCATTGGAACTGACTGCACTCAACAGTCGAGCTCAGTAAAGGAGAGCAAAGGTGATAGTGGTGACAAGGGAGGGGGGTGGCAGCAATGGTGTAAACCATGAGCTACAAAATCAAACCGATGTGATAAACCTTTTTGGCCTCTATCTGCTGGCTTTTTTCATATGTTCATATTATTGTAAGGGTCTCAGGAATGCTAAAATCTGATTTGATGTCAGATTTCTGAGAGCGTTTTGTTAATCTCCTACATGCCAAATCATACGCCAATTAGCATGACACAGGGACTATTTTCTGTAAATTTCACACAAAAAATAAGAAAAACGTATTTAAAAATTATTCAAAATAAAGTAACTCATAACCAAATAGTAATAATAGCAATAATGAACTATGTGGTATTACTTTAATATTCAAGTTAATCACCCCCTGGGGTACATGGCACCTCAGCTTCATTATTGCTTAAAAATAACAATCCTCAGCATGTAGTTAAGGAGGCAGCCATAAAATACCATGGAATTCAGACAGAACACACACTGTCATTCAGTGTCAAGACATGATTTTTCAGTTCTTTAGAAAATGAGGTGAAACTAATCAGTGCCCTGATTGGTGCAGAAATAGTGCTCCACGTAGAAGGGGCCCAAAATTAAGTGATTTTAGCCCATGCTTGTAGATATACGAGGAACCGATAAACAACGATTTTGGATTCATCCTGAACTGAAATTCGGAGTGACTGGTTGTAGCACACATGTTGGGCTCGCAGGCTGTTGCTCATCCAACAATTTGAAACTGAAGTTTGCCAGAGCCAGCTTCCATTTCATTTTGAAAGTAGGTCATCCTAGACCTTGTTGAACTGAGAAGTGGTGCATCCTATTGCCACTTTGATAACTAAACTCTGAAATGTTATGGTACAGAACTTCTCTAGCACCCAGATTGACTTTAGGTGTTGTGTCTACAACTAAGGAGCCATAGTCTAATAAGGAAAGCAAATGGCGTCTTGCAATATTTAGTCTGGCATCATATGTCAAAAATTTAAATGCGGTAGAGCGAACCATGTTTTTGATGCAGTTTGTATGTTAGGTTTTTAATATGGTGTTAATGTCAGATTTGAGTCTATATAAACAACAAGATATTTAAAAACATTAACAGTCTTGAGGAGTTCATCCCTTTAAGTTGACACTAGCAATTTATTGGCATTTGTTCTAGTTTTATTACATAGGGATCATTTGTTAGCAGTTTTATTTATTTTCTTATCTTTGTTTTTTTGGTAATTGGGTAAGGCACATTAGGCAAAAGTGCCTATTTTCAGGGGTGACCTGGGAGCACTGGAGAGGTTAAGTGACTTGTTCTGTCACACCCGCGTATTTGAAGTGCTTACAGTGAAAAATAGATTACAAGATACAGTAAGCCTCAGTTAACATGATTGTTTATCTCTCGAGACAAAAATAGGTAACTTCTTTCTTGCGGAAGCTTGATTGCCAAACCAAAATTCACTAATAAACCTTAGCCATAATGACTCAATGTATTAGTCAATGTATTGCACTGTGAGCTTGTGTTATTAAAGGAGATAGGAAATAAATATTGTTTTTCTTAATAAAAACATAAATATGTGTGGTCAACCAATGAGCGCATACTATATACTGTATATGCTCATTGACAGTTCAGACAGCAGTCGGCCAAGGCAGTGTGAGGTGGGCTGTGCCGATTTCCATCTAGTGCCAGGTTGGGGGGGTCACTACCTGCCGAGGTGGGGTGGGGCCACTAGACTACCAGGGAAATTATTTCTTTGAGTGGGATGGCAATCAGAGAACAGGGAAGGGGGGATGGACCACTGGACTACCAGAGATAGGTTTCTTTCTTTAACCAGAGGGGATTGGGGCTAGGGAAGGGCTGCTAGACCACCAGAGATGAGTTTATTTTTCAACCAGAGAGGACTGAGGCTGGGGAGGGTCCACTGGACCACCAATGTGTTTTTGTTTTGTGCAGTATGTGGGGATTAGAGCTAGGGAGGGACCACTGGGCCACCAAGGATGGGTTTATTTTTCAACCAGAGGGGATTAGGTCTGGGGAGGGTCCGCTGGGCTACCACTGTATTTTTATTTTGTGCAGTATGTTGGGATTGGGGCTAGGGAGGGACTGCTGGACAACCAGTGTATTTTGTTTTTGTACAGTATGTGGGGATCGGGTCTGGCGCAGGTCCACTTGACGACCACGGTATGACCTTTTTTATGGCTGTAATCAGTGAATCTGAATGAATAATTGAATCCATACTGATATTTCACTACCTGTACACTGGACACAAGTTTGATTTTTTCATTGTTATTGATTTCAGAGACATATAGATCGATTAAAGGTTGTAGTTCCCTTTTTGGCATTCCGTACCTAATGAGTTCTTATATTTTTTCATTCTAAATTCTAAAATAATGTATTTTGGTGAGAGTATAGCAATGACCAGATAATATATCTTTTATGTGTGTGTTTGTGCGTGTGGGGGGGGGGCAGAACAATGACAAAAAACACAGACAGCCCACCAGTTTTGTATTCTGCTTGAACTCTGCTGATGTATTCTTTTGGAGATGGATAACCACGATAAAGAAGATGCTATACTTGCAGACAGCACTTGACTGCAGAAGTCAAGGAAGTCCCACTGTTCTCATATAGAGAACAGGGGTAAATGACTCCTCTCACTAAGCTGTGCACCCTGGATTTTGGGTGCCCAGATAAGGTATTTCTGCCAATTTAAAAAACAAACACCACAGCCTGTCTGTCCTTGGCTGCTTGTTCTACATGCATCTTTCCCCTTGCATGCCCTAGTTCACCCAAACAGTGAGTGCATGAGGTTTTTCCCTTTCCAGAGATTTATAACCATTGGACAACATCTCCAGATGCTTGTCCAATACTTCTCATCCTCTGCCATCTGCCATTACAAATACTTCTAGTCTGAGCTTTAAAAAAACAGCTCCATTGCTCACCTACCAGTGTACTCATTTCACCTGACATCTCTCCTTCCAGCTCTCTGTTCTTTTCAGCCTTCACACCTTGAAAGTCTAATGCAGTGACAAGCATGCAGCAGTAGTAGCAGCAGTCTGTTCCACACCGGCTGCAGTCAGGTGGGTTTATGATGCCACACACACTACTCACTGACCTTCACATTTTGGATTTCAGCAGACTTCAAATTATGTGTTTAGTATAGCTTTAAAGGGTCAGAAGTCCATTATATCAAATTATTTAAAAAATAAACGGATTACTAGGGTTTTTTGTGATAAGGGTGACTCCCTGATAGTGAGTCCCCAATGGGCAACTGCATGAGGCAGAATGCAAGAAGGGCAACAGGGCTGGCCCGGTGGTGCTGAGGGTTGAGGCGCTGGTCGCCACACCTCGCGCCACGCCGGCGACCCGTGTTCGGGAACAGGCATGGGTTGCCATGGGTCGGTGGGGAGGAGATGGATTGAGCGTCCAAGGGACTGCTCTCCATCTCCGGGGAGGGGGATTTGGGCAGCCGGGGCTTGCCTGACCCCTAGCGGAGGCTGGGGGGTCGACAACATGTAGCTGCAAGCTGAGGGGGGTGGGTCGCGGCAGACGATTGATTGGGGCACGCATGGGAGCATGCATGCACCCAGTCACTGGCGTCATTGCATGCCATGACCCGCCGGGAGGAAAACAGCAAAAAGCAAGCTCCGTAGCACGGTTGTTCCCTCGCGCGCTCATTCCTGGGCACCCCTGGCATGGATCCGTTGGGGTGGACTGAGTCACTCCCCACCACCCTGCCATGAAGGGTAAGTTGCGGGGTGCACAAGGGAGGGGGTCTGATGTCCGGGAATGGCGCTGGGGGAACAACGGAGGGCGGGGGTCATAGCCGGAGCTCTGGAGGATAGAAAATAATACCCCCCCCAAAAAAAAGAAGGGCAACAGGGAATAATGGTGACTGGTGGGGAGAGTGCTGGCAGGAAGCAGAGGACACCTGGATGACTCAGAATGGGCGATGGTGCCATGGGGCAACAGGCAGCGAGTGAGAACACCCTAGCTATGGGAACACAGTGAGTGCAACATGGTGACATGACAAGAGCTCCCAGCAGTGGGCAATAGGACATTGGCAAGTGACACAAGGTGACGTGGTGTGGGCAACTAGCATGGTGCCAGTGCATGCCACACAGTGCACATACATACCAAGGATGCTCCCCCACAGTGTGCCCCCAGAAGGGGCTGTAATGGAAGCACAGAACATGCTGCACAAGAGCCATGGCCCCCCTCCCATATTGTCACCCTGCCATGCACAATGCCAGCCCCATCCACCCCTGGTGAGCCAGTGTCCTTCCCCCCAACAGTCCAAAGCAACTACCCACCACCACCCCACCACCCCTGTGGTGGTGTGCATACATGGACCACAGCGATTGTTGCCAAGAAGAGTGCTGAACAATCACCTACCTCAGCACCCATACCACACCCACCAGCAGTGCCCGAGATCCGCAGTACTCTCTTGTGGGCTAGTGTCCCCCCCCGCATGAGCCACACAAGCAGGTCTCACCTTTCCTGTGGAGTCCTTCCTTGGGGCACCACTGCAGCCTTCACCTTTCTGCAGTGGTCCGCACCGGCTCTTGCTTCTCGCTGCATGGGATAAACCCGCTGCTTGGTAGACTGTAGCCACTGTATATTGCTCCATTGGCTGGCTACAGTCACCATATATTGCCGCTTCTGTGTTTTTGGGCGGTTTCCATTTAGGCATCCGCTCTTCTGCATTTGTCCATCAGCATGCACTGACAGTTTAGCTCTCTTCTTGGCAACAACCAATTACTAGATGGGTTGCTTTCCTATTGATGAAATGTCTATTTCTTATACACATAGATATAATTATGAAGGCTGGAGGAAGAGTGGGATTGGCGAATTAAAGAGACAAGTCAATATGGCTAACTGCTGCTGACTTGAAAATCCTATGAATCCTATATTGAATTTAGGGATAGGTTAGGAAGATCATTGACCAGCACATTTCTGGTATACATGTCTTTACTTGAAAATTTTAAGCTGATAATCAACAAGTGCATTACTTAAGGGCACAATTTTTTTAAGAAGTATTTCTAATGAACAGTAATTAATAGATTCTTCAGTGAAAAAGATTCAGTCCACCATATGTAAACTCTTAATGAGTTCTCATTAGGATAAAAGATATTCAGTTAATCAGTTTCATGTCATAATGGCAACTGCAAAACAGCAATTGCTATTATAGTGAGTGTACATCGCTGAAACGCAAAACAGTGGTGTATACTCCCCGGCGAAGCCAACAACAACAACCAAGCTAAAAAAACACACATCTACGTGGGTGTCTGTGCCCCCTCACCGCACCCCCTAAATTACTATTCTCAACTAAAAAATAAAGTCCCACACGCAGAAAACACACAAAAGTCTTACCACTCCAGAATCCTAAATGCTGGACCTCCCTCACTGCAGGCAGTCACCCTCACCACCCCACCAGAATGCCAGCTCTGCAGCACACCCCCAAACCACAGCCTGCATACCTCTGCATTCTACCTGGACCCTGTCTCCCGCCTAGACTCTCATCTTCCTGTCCTTCACTCTCTTATTCCTTTGCCGTTTCCCCCCCCTTCCTACATGCTCTAACCACACTCGCTACACTTTAAACCTAAAAGAGGATTGCTTTAACCCAGTCTGCTCCTGGTAACTCCCCTCACCACTTGCCAGTCTCTAGTAGTTGTTAGGGGTCAGGAGCCTTTATGCTCCTTTTCTTTCCGCCCTGTCCTTCTTTTGTCTGATCTCTTTTTACTCTGGTTTCTCCAGTTTCTCCAGCTTCTCCTGATTCAGGAACAGACACTCCACAGACCACAGTGGACTTGGCACTGAATTAGTATAAGCACTAAAGAGAGAAGGAAAAACCAATATTATGATGAAAGTGGACCGCCATTCTTGAAAAAATAGAATAAATGTTTTCCAGAGCAATAATGTGGCCACAATGATTAAGCAATAAGGCATGACAGGGTGTGGGTTATTGCAGGATATACCACGGTCATGTGATGTGTCTTGACCAATGAGGTTACAGGATTTTCATACCCCATTGTATAATATACATTTTCTACTCTGCTGAGAGCAATAATCATGTTTTGGTGATCAGCTACTGCACAGCCATCAGCTTGTGGCCACCATTCGATCTGGTGTCCTGCAGCAGGATGTACAGTAAGGACATGTTCCAAAGTTCAGAGGAGGAAAATTCAAGGGAAATATCAGAAGGCACTTTTTCTCTCAGAGAGTGTGAGTCTATTCAGCAGCTTACCAAGGGAGACAGGGGCATGAAGACTGCACAGGCCTTCAAGTTATGCCTGTAAAAATGTCTGCACACCTAGGTAATGAGTCTGTCTGCATACCTGGCTAATGAGTCAATGACAGGGTACCTTAGATTGTAGAGTGGGCTGCCTAAGGCTAGCCATTACTAAGGGAAAGCTGTAGAAACCTGATAATAGGGTAGCACTGTTAGCTCCTGAGAGAAATGTTTTCAAGATAAAAATACTTTTTATTTGAATTTGAAAAATCTGTGTTCATTGGTGAGTGTTGCTTCTACTTCAGCAATTCTTCCTTCTTACAGTTATCAAACTGAACTTCACTGAGTGAGCTTGGATTGAGCGTGTTACTTTTTGAACTGTTTAGCCAGAGTTGCATTACACAGACATCATGGTATGTGACGCCATGGAATGTAACCTTTAAAGCAATAGTTCATGTTATGACAAAAATGTTGCACACATATACAGTATTTTCAATCCAATTTCGATCATCCTTCTTGTCCTGTCTTACAAGCTGCCCTTTTATCCAAGGTTTGAGTTAACTTTTGCATTTTTGTTTCAGATTTTAAATAATGTTGAGAATCACTAAATGTGATTGCCACAGGGTTTTGATAAATATCCCTGCTATATTTTAACTCCCATTGTTAAACAATTTTCTTTCCTTGAGATAGAGACAAACAAACATGCAATTGACAAGCCGGCCCAGTGGCACTGAGGTTTGAGGTGCTGGACGCCTCAGTTCATGCCACGCCGGCGACCTGGGTTTGGGAATGAGCTTGGGTCATTGGGGGTTGACAGGGGAGGAGAGGATTGAGTGCCTGGACAGCTCTCCTGGGGAGGGTGGGTGAGTGACTCCCTGACACTAGCGACTCCCAGCAGAGGCTGGGAAGGGGGTTCAACACCCAGGGGATCATGTCAGTGATACGAACATACAAAGATTGTCAGCAGATAAAGGCCTAGAGATCTATCAAGTCTGCTCGAATGTGCAGCTAGCACCCCTAATTCTGCAGCTGCCCCTCCCTTCCACCCTTCCCCTTCATTAACCCTCACCCTTGTCCTGTCCCATCCCCTTTTGAAGCAGTCCACTGTTCTACTGGATACCACTTCTGTAGGTAACGCATTCCACCCAGCCACCACCCTCTCTGTAAAAAAGTGTCTCCTTATCTCCCTCCTGAACCTTCCTCCCTCCAGTCTCATATCATGGCCCCTGGTGTCCCTCCCCTCCCCTCCCTTAGTCTGAACAGCCCCTTTATACCTGTCTTGTTTATTCCTTTCATGTACTTAAAGGTTTCAGTTATGTCCACACTGTCCCTCTTCTCCTTCAGTGAGTACATGTTCAACTCCCTCAGCCTCCTCTCGTACGATAAGTCCCCCAGCCCCTTGATCATCTTTGTCGCCCTGCGCTGCACCCTGTCCAGTAACTTAATGTCCATCTTCAGATATGGGTGCCAGCACTGCAAGCAGTGCTCCAGGTGCAGTCTAACTAATGACCTATACAGTGGCAGAATCACCTCCTCCCTCCTCGAGGATATACCCCTTGCAATACAACCCGGCATTGTGTTGGCCTTTGTAGCTGCCTTCCTACATTGTGCCAAGTTGTTCATTGACCCTGATGGGTTGGAAGCATCAGCAGATGTTCACAGGAAGGGTGTGGGAGCACACTCTGCCTGTGCTGGATGTCATTGCATGTCCACGCTCCTGGTGGAATTCATGCTCACGCATGAACACAAGGAAATCATCCATTGGCTGGTAGGAAGATATTGCCTGCTCCCACCTCCAATACCGGACCCTGCCCACTGGAACTTGATTCACCCTCCACCTCTGTCTGAGGAGCACTAGATGAGGTAAGCACTGGGAAGCTGAAGGCAGCCCCTCTCTGGGGTGGGGCAATGGCCGGGGGATTCTCCAGAGTTATGTAGGTGGGTGGAGTGGAGAGATCAAGAGAACAACTAAGTAGGGTCTCTGCAGGAGGGGAACAGGCAGGATGACTGATTGGGACCCAGCTAGGAGCCACAGGAGGAGAAAAAGTGTCGGGGGGAAAAATATGTAATTGACACTGCTCACTAACCTTTTGGGGGGCACTGTAAACATCATGGCTACCTCCAGGCCATAAGAGATAAACTCTAACATTTTAGAGAAACTGCAAAGCATCAGAGCAGCTAGCCATTTGTCTAGGGTCCTCCATCCCTGGACTTGGAAGTAGAGTTGGGAACCTCCCATTAGAGCAGGCACAGATCATGGCAATGCCATGAGGGAAGATTCCACAAGGCTGCCTGGGAGCAGAGGAAAAAAGGGTAAAATGAGCAAGGACCAGCAACTCTCTCCTTCTTTATCCTCTGTTTTTGAGCTCCACCTACCCACCCCTGTAGAAGCAGGGCAGGGGACAGGAAGCAGTCCCCTTCTGACTCGTGACCGCAGTAGGGGTCTGGGAATGACATTTCCCAGTTTTCCCATTATACAGGGTGTTTCTGGGTTTTTCGTCTCCTCCAAAAGGTTGCAAACTTATTAAATAAATAAAGAATAAATAACTAAAAGGAAGATAGATTTGTACCCAAGGGATAGGCTTCATCTCAACCTGCTGGTGGTAGAGCTGGGCTAGAGGAACTTCTATCTCAGGTGGATAAGGCCATTGGCCGAAACGAAGTCCTTATACTCGGGGACCTGAACCTAAACTGGACTAGTAAATCAAACCAGTTCTCTCATACCATGGTCCAAGTGCAAAACCTCCACCAACTAATTACGGACCCTACCAGAATCATGCCCCACCTCGGGCTAGTACTCTCATAGACTGGGTCCTTACAAAGCGCCCGGACAGTATAGCATGTGCTGGAACCCTAGCTGACTCAATCAGTGATCACTCCCCAATCTACTGTACCTGGCGTGCTACTAGTAAACCTTCTCCACCTCCTAAACTTATCACCTTCCGAAACCTGGCCAACTTTAACCAAGAACATTTCTTACATGATCTCACACTGATTGACTGGTCTCCCATTCACACCTCTAACAATGCACAACTAGCATTAGACCATTTCCTTGCCTACTTCGGTGTGCTCCAAGACACCCATGCTCCCTGTGTCACTCGTCGGATCCGTGGATCACAGACGAAATGGCTCTCAAAAGACCTATTTGCGCAAATTAGGGCCAGGGATAAAACATGGTATCATTCAAGGTCACTGGGCTCCTGGCTGATTATAATAATTACCGAGCCCAGAGAAATATATGCAAAAGGCAAATTCGATTAGCTAAAAGCTCCTTCTGTAAAAATTTGCTAACTAAAGCAGTGGAGGACTCAAAAAAATTCTGTGCTACCATAAAAACCCTCCTTGGAGCAAATCAAACAGCACACACAAATGACATGCTGATTAACGGTATACACTGCAATAATCCAGTTACTATAGCCAACTCTTTTAACCACCTTTTTTCTGACCTCACCAGCTACCAGGCCTCTTTCTCTAATACTCACGCCTTTTCACCCAACGGCAATGATAAACCCCAATCCACACACCCCCCTTTCCGATTCTGGAGTATTACAAAAACTGAAGTTCTGAGACTACTCCTCTCAGCTCCAGACAATACCAGTTCAGGGTTCGATGGGCTGGAACCCAGGCTTCTAAAAATTTCTGCCCCACTTATAGCATCTCCCCTAACCAAAATCTTCAATCTATCTCTACGTCACGGCTCGGTCCCCAGCATCTGGAAAATAGCCAAGGTCACACCCATTCTAAAAAGGGTGATCCCAAATTAATCACGAACTATCATCCTATAGCTATCCTCTCCCTCCTTAATAAAATCCTGGAAAAACTTGTAGCAACCCAAACCCTAGACTACCTGCAGAAGTATAACCTTTTGTCCAGCTCCCAACATGGTTTCCGAAAGGGACACAGTACATCTACCGCCCTCCTCAAACTCACTAACGATATCTTTTCTGCTATGGACTCTGGCCTCCTGACAGGTGCTATCTTCATTGACTTAACAAAAGCTTTTGACCTGGTAAACCATTCCCTCCTTCTTTCAAAACTTCGCTTCTTAGGTTTCTCTACTGATGTAGTGGCCTGGTTTAACAGCTACCTGTCCGGTAGGAAGCAGGCCGTTGTTTTCAATTCAGCCACATCCGATCCCTCATCTATCCATGTTGAGTGCCCCAGGGCTCCATACTCGGCCCTGCTCTTCTCTATTTTCATAAATGACATCCCGCGGTTTTGCTTCAACCTACTCAACCTTGCTTTACTTGAGACGACTCTAGTGATTTATCACAGTGCAAGAACACACTGACCTCAACCAACCTCTTAACTCTGACTTCTCTGCTATTCAGTCTTGGCTAATGGAGAACAAACTCGTTCTTAACATTAGCAAGACTCACTCTATGCTCTTTGGATCGCTAGCCAAACTTAAAAATAAACACAGATGCCCTAAAAATCACCTGTGCTGGTGGCTCCACACTGATTAGGCAAATCCTTCAAATACCTGGGCAGTACTCTGGATGAATCTTTTAATTTTGACTTACACATAACTAACACCTGTAAATCTGTTAACGAAATTAGGTAGTGCCCACCGCACCAGCTATGCCCTTACCCTTCGGGCTAGACTAGCTGTGGCTCAAGGCTTTCTGCTCCCTGCCCTGGCTTATAGATCAGTCACATATCTATCTGCCTCCAAATCCTCCCTCCACAAGTGGGACACCACCTATAACAATATCTGCCGGTATGCCTCAGCATCCCCTCATTTCACACACCATTGCCAACTCTATTCTGACCTAAACTGGCCCTGCCCTTCTGCCCATCGGCTCCAGTCCCTTGGGTCACTTATAGATAACACTGTCCGCACTGGCATCCCTTCATCACTCGCCTGTCTGCTCCACTCTCACCCTCTCTCCTATGGGCTCCGATCTGCTGACCTAGCCTCCTTCCACATTCCCAGATGCAAAACTAATATGGGTACATGTGCTTTTGCACATATGGCCCCAAAATACTGGAACTCGTTACCTCCAAATGTTCATGGAGCACCTACCCATACTAGCTTTAAAACACGTCACCGGGAACATCTGCAAACAATCAGCCAATGTACCTGCTTTAATCCGCCTTAGACTACTTCATCTCCCCACCCTCTCTTCCATTAAACTACCTTCCTCCTGAATGCCACTTCTCTACCTCTCCAACTTCCTAGCTCTCATGTTCTGTTTCTCTTATCCCCACCTTTTTCACCCCTCTTATCTCTCTCTCTCTCTCTCTCTCTCTCTCTCTCCTCTCCCTCTCCCTCTCTCATCTCATCCTCAGTTTTGGCACTTACTGTACTTTGCTGTGTGTTACCTTTATTTGCAAATGCCTGTTTCACTTATGGTTTTAACTTTAGCTGTGTATTTTAACTAAATGTTTTTCCGCTTTCTGCCTCTTACTGTAACATTATCTCTTATATTCAAATGTGGCTTACTTTTTGAATTAACTGTTTAGTTGACTTGTTACTGGTCGCATTCTAACTGTGTTCACCAGTCTCATGTGCTGCGTCACATGTATGCTCATTTTGTATGTTTCAACTGTCTCTCTCCCGGGTCGTGCCTAAAAATAGGCATTGCTATGCCTAGTGCACTCACCCGGCTACCAAAAGCAAACAAATAAATAAAGAAAGAAAGAAGGTACTGAAGCAGAAACTGACTGAATTTAAGCAGACAAGATGGGGTTTAAACTTGTGAAGTGGGGAGGGGGGATATGTGGATGAGCCTAGCATGACCCACACGGGAGCGGAAGACTGCACGCAGGGAGCAGCAAGTGGGCGGCTGTGCGTAACCTCTAGGGGTGGAAACAGGATGCAGGGGATGGGTAAGGGTTGGAGAGTGGTCCTATAAATGCCAGGAGCTTGGCAAACAAGATGCCTGAGCTCCAGGCAATGCTGGTGGACGGGGAGGTGGACATGCATGCGATCACTGAAACTTGGGCCTCCCCCGGGCATGATTGGGACTTTAACCTGAATGGGTATACTGTGCTCAGAAAAGATAGGGCAGTGGGAAGGGAGGGAGGAATAGCACTGTTTATTAGGGACTGCATCGGGATAAGCAGGGTGGAGAAAGCAGAGGGCTACATGGAGGCTCTATGGGTTACCAAAGCAAACCCTGGTTGGCAAGACTGTCAAAATGGGGGTGGTCTACAGGCTCCCCCATGCTGGCTGATGATCTGGAGGATTGCCTGCTGGCTAATATTAAGGGTAACTGTGGTAAGGAAGGAGGAGGGGTGGTGATATTGGGGGACCTTACCATGCCAGATACAGATTGGGGAACTATATCATCCCCATTGACAAGGAGCAGTGGCTGCTGGATGTTTTCCAGGATGTATTCCTAACTCAGCTGGTCATTGACCCAATGAGAGAGGGTCATATCCTGGATGTCGTCCTGGCTGACTGTGACCTAGTTAGAGAATTTGAGGTGGGGGAACCCCTAGCTGGAAGTGACCATGCCATGGTCTGGTTTGTACTGGACCTGGGGAGTGAATCGCACAGGGACGATGATAGTTGATTTTAGGGGAGCTGACTTTAAGAGCATGGGGCAAATCCTCAAGGGCCACTTGGAGGGGATTAAGCTGGGCATAGATGTGGAAAGCAGGTGGGAAATCATCAAGAGAAGGTTACAGGAGGCTACCAGGTCCTGTGTGAGGGTGAGACGCAAGTGTGGTAGGTCTAAAAAGCCATGCTGGTGGACCAGGGAGGTCCTGGAGGTGGTGTGAGAAAAGGAGGCTGCATTAAGTAGGTTCAAGCATTCGCAAGGGGTATTGGATAGGGATGATACCTCCAAATGGCCAGGAGGGCTACCAGAGTGGTGAGAGGGGCCAAGGCTAGGATGGAGCAGAGGCTGGCGCAAGAGATCAGGATAAGGGAAGGAGGGTTCTTTAGGTACATCGGGGACAGAAGGAGAGTAAGGGGGCAGTTCAGTAGGTTGAGGATGGGGACAGGTTGTGTGGAGGAGGCATGTAAACAAGGAGAGGTACTCAACGAGTACTTTGCATTCGTCTTCACTAGGGATGAGGCAGAGGAGCTGCAGGAAAGGGGGTCGCAAGGGGCAAAAGGGATGGGGGCCTTAAATGTTGAGGTACCTGTTGTTTCTCAGGGGGCTTGGAGAGCTGCTCCATACATGGGTGGGCACACAGGATCGGCTGGTGGGGGCAGGAGGCACGGATGTTGAAATCCCTGTTGGCAGGGTGTGGGAAGCCCTCAAGTTCCTAAAAATAAAAAAAGCCCTGGATTCTGATGGAATCCATCCCAGGGTACTGTGAGAATTGGCTGATGACCTGGCTGTACCCCTGGCAGCCCTTTTTAATGCTTCTCTACAGACAGGCAGGGTGCCCAAGGATTGGAGGGAGGCACACATTGTACCCATCCACAAAGGAGGTTTGAGGGAAGAGCCGGGGAACTACAGTCCTGTCAGCCTGACATCAGTGGTGGGCAAATTGATGGAGGCCATCCTAAAGGAGAGGCTGCGGGGGTTCTTGGAGGAACAGGAAACCTGAATGATCACCTGCATGGCTTTGTCCCTGGCAGGTCATGTAAGATTAACCTTGTGGGGTTCTACAACTGAGAGACAACAGTGCTCAACCAGGGTAGGCAGGTGGAAGTCCTCTTTCTGGACTTCAGCAAGGTGTTTTATTCAGTCCCCCACACTGGTCTGCTAGATAAGCTGGGAAGGATAGGGGTGAGGGCTAGGATGGTCAGGTGGATTGGGAATTGGCTATCTAGCATTCTCAGCAGGCGGTGGTGGGTGGGGTGTAGTTTTGTCTTCCAGGGGAGTCATAAGTGGGGTCCCACAGGGATCAGTTCTGGGGCAGCTTCTGTTTAATGCTTACATTTCCGATATCAGGGAGGGTATCAGGAGTGAAATGAGCCTCTTTGTGGATGACTCTAAGCTGGGGGCAGTGGTGGATGGGGAAGAGGGTAGGGTCGCCCTGCAGGGGGGGATCTGGATACTCTGGAGAGATGATCACACTCCTAGAAACTGAAATTCAACACCAGAAAATGCAAGGTGCTTCACCTGGGGTGTAGGAACCCAGGACAGGTGTACACCCTAGGAGGGGACATACTGCAGGCTTCTAGTGAGGAAAAAGACATGGGGATGCTGGTGGATGCCAAAATGAATAATTCTGAACAATGTAGGAGGGCTGTGGCCAGGGCAAATAGGATGCTGGGTTGTATCACCAGGGCGATTATCTCAAGAAGCAGGGAGGTGATTCTGCTGCTGTACAATGGCCTGGTCAGACCACACCTCGAGTACTGCATGCAGTTTTGGCACTAACACCTAAAGAAAGATATTAAACTCCTGGAGCAGGTTCAGCAGAGGGCAACAAGGATGATCTGGGATCTGAGAGATAAGTCATATTTTTTTTTTATTCTATTTGTAGCCCTCCAGCCTGGAACTCTCTCAGGTCGCTGCACTCACCAGCTTGCTCTCCCACCCACTGTGTTCCCCGGCCATCTTCAAGTACATTACGGTTCCCCAGGTCAGGGGATCTACAACCTGAGGAGACCATGGGGGCAGTGGTGGGGAACCAGCACTGGGCGTGTGGCATTGGCTCTGACAGGGCCGTCACCTATCCAGGGTTGGAGGGATATTTCTTGTGGAGTTAGCCTGAGATCCCCCCCCCCCCGTGGTGCACACGTCTGAGGCTGTGGTGAACTTCAGCTCTGCCTGCGTCAGCCATGCTCCTTACTTGCAGCCCAGCAGCTTGAGGTTTACCTCCAGTCTCCACTGGGGTTGCCAGAGTGCCAGACAACCCATGCCCTCCCATCCAGAGAGGAGAGCAGCCCAATGGGTGCTCGATCCATCTCCCTTCCCTGCTGATCAACAACTCCTGAGTTCGCTCCTGAACTCAGGTCGTCGGCATGACGCGAAGTGCAGCATCCAGTGCCTCAACCCTCAGCACCATTGGGCCAGCAGGGATAAGTCATATGAGAAGAGACTTGAAGAACTCAACCTATTTTCACTGGAGGAGAGGAGAGACGGGGGGATATGATTGAGGTCTTCAAGTATCTAAAAGGGATAAATGAGGTAAACCTTCATGGGGTCTTTCAGAGGTAGGTAGGAGGGGCCACTAGGATGCACAATTCGAGGCTGGAGGGTGGGAGACGCAGGGGGGAAAGGAGAAGGAGGTGGTACTTCACTGAGATGGTGGTGGAACCATGGAATGCACTGCCTGAGGAACTGGTGGAGGTATCTATGGTGGAGGGGTTCAGGAGAGGTTGGGACAGATATGGGGGGGGTGAAGATGAGGAATGCTTGTCTGGGGGCAAACTCTGACAGGGGAAGGAGGATCATGGGAGGGGCCAAGGGAATGGTATCAGTACCCATTCAGGGTACTGACTCCTGAGCAGACTCGATAGACCATTAGGCTTACTCTGCTGGCATTTTTAGATGGTAGGGTAAAGCGTCCCTTAGGAATTGATAATAAAGCTTAATACAACTGTTGCAGTCATGCGTGGTGGCTCGTGAGGATCACAGACTAAGGGAACAGTGGGAAGAAGGGGGGGATGAGCTGAGTTCTCCTGAAGGGCTCATCACTTCCAGTCGGCATGAGGCTGGGGGACTGCAGGACCCGGACCCAGATAGGAATGGTTGTGGTCCATCCTCTTCAGGTTTATCCTGCAGATACAGTGGCGTTGGAAGGGGGAAATTGTAGGCTGCTTGGTCCATATGACCTCCCACACTCCTGTCAGTGGGGTTCTGACCCAGGAAGTACATCAATCATTAGGCCTACAATAGAGTGGCCCAAGAAATGGTGGGCTGGAGTGTGAGACACCTAAACAAAAGTTGCGTATCCTCCTGGCAGTGCATGCTGCTGAAAAACAGGTGATGAATTACTTCTATAAAATGCATGGCTATGGCCATTTCTTCCAAGACGTGTGGTGTGGTTATTTCAGGGAAAAGGAAAAGTGGAGGGCTTACAGACAACGTTCTCATGAAGCTTTATCAGCCTGCCTCCACAAAAGGATTTGCATATCTCTGCTGCCTTGCTCTCGGTTTGTGGCTTTAGAGTGTGTATATGTGGTTTGCATAGAGGTGACAAAAACAAACAACAGTGACTATAAATTGTGGTGTTGCATAGTGTAATTGGATTTGGAACAAACAATGAAACAGCAGTGATCAACATCAGGGGTAGCAAAGGTGTGCATGGTGAGATATATTGAAAATGTTTTAACATGAACACCCGGTTGCTTTACTACACAAAAGTAATTTGCTAATTATGAATAAATGAAAGTTAAGCCATCCATAACAAGTTTAGTAAGTTTGCTCAGTGATTTCTGCTATTCATAAGGAAGATGAACTGGAAATGGCAAGGTTAGACAATTATGACATTTTCATGTCTAGTCATAACTTCAAAAATAATGAGGATGTCGGCAAAGGGGCTAGGGGAGTAGACTAACAAGTGGTAAAGAGAATTCAATTTAGATAAATGAGAAATCCTTCCCATAGGCCTGAAGAACTCTGGTCAGTGGTACTATCTGTAAAAATAAACAACTAGCCTGCTCACAGATGTAGTAATATTGCTTGTGATGCCGACAACCTAGATTTGGGAAGAAGCTCAAGTTGTCACAGGGCAGGTGGGGGAAGGGTTGTAGCCCCTGCTACCAAACAGCTATGCAGGTGACCAGAGGTGACAATGCAGTGGGGGGGGGTCATAAAAGGGGGGGATAGACACTGGCTGAGTGTTGTGCAGTAGTTCACAACTGTGTGCACACACATTTGATGCCCCTTGTCTGCTGGCATCTGTCCACAAAGGCAGCCTTTTGCCCAATGCCTCTGGAGTACAAGGTGCTTCAGTTTTGAAATCCCCCAACCCTAGTTGATAAGCTCTCTATTTTTGCATTTGAGAGAGTCAGTTTGAGGCTGATGCCATCAATTTAGTGACCCATATTGAGGAGCATATTTGGACTATGTTGGTTCATAGGAGGCTATGAATGGCTTGAGAGTTGATATCCATTCTGCTGGAAAAGTTGAGAGGGTAGCTGTATGCTAATAAACAAGCTGTACTGTAGCAATACCCTTAATGTCAGGGCAGACCATTATTTATTTATTTATTTAAAAATTTTACCAGGAAAGACATACTGAGCAGACTACTGCTGGATTCCAGATGTGATGGAAGGTAAGATAACAAATATGTATTAATACTAACATACTAACATACTAAAATGCCAGCAGAATAGGCCTAATGGTCTTTCGTGTCTGCTCGTTTGGTCAGCCCCCACCCTGGGTGCTGACCTTGCTGTCCCCCTCGCCTTCTCTGGCTTCTCCCTTCCCAGTTCCGGATATTCTTGCTGCATTGGATTTTGCTTCCTGAACCCTTCCCCTGTACCTCTCCCACCCCCTCTTGAACCCCTCCACTGTCTCTGCCTCCACCAGCCCCCTAGGTAGTGCATTCCATGGCTCTACCACCCTCTCAGTGAAGTAGCACCTCCTCCTTTCTCCCCTGAATCTTCCCCCCTCCAGCTTCCACCCATGCCCTCTAGTGGCCCCTTCCTCCTTCCTTCGAAGCACCCTCACTGTTCCTCCCCTATTTACCCTCTTCATGTACCTGAAGACCTCTATCATGTCCCCCCGGTCCCTTCTCTCTTCCAAAGTGTACATATTTAGCTCTTCGAGCCTCTCCTCATAGGTCCTGTCCCCCAAGCCCCAAATCATTTTGGTTGCCCTCCTCTGGACCCTCTCCAGGAGGTTAATGTCCTCTTTAAGTGTGGCCTCCAAACTGCACGCAGTACTCCAGGTGCGGCCTCACCAAGCAGTTATACAGGGGAGTATCACTTCCTCCTTCTGGAGGTGATCCTCAGCGATGCATCCCAGCTGTCCCTGTTGGCCTTGGCTGCTGCCTCCTACAAGTCTCAGAGTTGTTCATCTTGACATCCACCACCACCCCCAGGTCCCTCTCAGCCATTGAGACTTGTAGTATTCCCCAGGATGTACACTTGGCCTGGGTTTCTGGCCCCCAGATGGAGTACCTTGCATTTCCCTGCATTAAACCTCAGCTTCCACTTTCTAGACCATCTTTCCAGAGCCTCCAGGTCCCCCTGCAGGGCCACCCTCCCCTCCTCCCCATCCACCACTGCCCCCAGTTTCGAATCATCTGCAAAGAGACTCATCTCACTCCTGATTCCTGTCCTTATGTCAGATACGTAGGCGTTGAACAGAAGGGGCCCAAGGACTGATCCCTGTGGGACCCCACTAATGACCCTCCTTGGGGAAGAGATTATCCCACCAACTATGACCCTCTGGGTCCTGTCCTGGAGCCAATTGCCTATCCATCGGATCATCTGGTTTCCCACCCCCATTTCTCCTAGTTTATCCAACAGGCCCCCGTGAGGAACAGAGTCAAATGCCTTGCTGAAGTCCAGAAAGAGGACATCCACTGGTCTACCCAGGTCCAAGGCACTTGTCACCCAGTCATAGAACTCCACCAGGTTTGTCTGACACTTCCTCGAGATGAATCCATGCTGTCTATCGTCCAGGCACTCTGACTTATCCAGGGCCCCCTAGCCACTCCTTGACAATGCCCTCCATCACCTCTGCCCACCACTGATGTCAGGCTGACAGGCCTGTAGTTCCCTGCCACCTCCCTTGATCCCCCTTGTGGATAGGCACTACATGCGCCTCTTCCAGTCTTGGGGCACCCACCCTGTCCTCAGAGAGATGGTGAAAAGCTCTGCCAGGGTTTCCGCCAGGACATCTGCAAGTTCCTTCAGCACTCTAGGATGTAATTTATCCGGCCCGGTGCTTTCTCCGTTAAGGGAGCTGAGGGCTTCCCTCACTCTCTCTGCTGTGATTTCCACTTCCAGTACCTCTTCTCCCTGCTTAGCCCTCCCCCACCTGCCAGTGATGCCCCTCCCCAGACCTGCCGATTGGTAAGGGTCCCCTCCTCATTATCTCTGTCTCCTCCCATGTATGATGCAGCATCCCCATTTTCCTGGTGAAACTGAGGTGAAGTACTCATTTAGTACCTCAGCCTGCTCCTCTGGGTCTTGTGCCCATCTTTCCCCTGATTTAATCCTGCTAATCTGCCCCTTCACCCTTCGTCTTTCCCCAATGTATCTAAAGAACCCCTTTTCCCTCTCCTAATTTCTCTGGCCAGGTTCTGCTCCTTCCTTGCTTTAGCCGCCCTCACCACTCTAGTGGCCCTTCTAGCCAACAGCTCATACTCCCCTCGATCCCTTTCACTCCTTGAGCACTTGAATTTCTTATAGGCTGCTTATTTTCCCGCACCACCTCCTGGACCTCCCTGGTCCACCAACAGGGTTTTTGGGCTCACCGCATTGCCTTACTCTGCACAGGTGCTGGTAGCATCCTGCACCCTCTCCTGATGATTTCCCACCTACTATCAGCGCCCATGGTTCACTCCATCCCATCCAAATGCTCCTTAAGGATCCTTCCCATTTCTTAAAATCCACCCCCCTGAAGTCGGTTACTACCGTCTTTGTGCAGCCTTCTACCCCTCCTAGGTCCAGGCAGAACCAGACCGTGGCATGGTCACTCCCCGCCAATGGGTCCCTTACCTCCAGGCCCCCAATCTGGTCACTGTCTGCCAGGATCACATCCAGTACCCATGCCTCCCTGGTCGGTTCCCTCACCTGCTGAGTTAGGAACGCGTCTTGAAAGACATCCAACAACCTCTGTTCCCTGGTCACAGGAGCATAGTCTCCCAGTCTGTTCCTGGCATGTTTAAGTCCCCAACACCACCACCTTTCCTCTGCCCAGTCTGCAGTGTCTCCTAACATCTGCCACCAGACTGTCCTCCAGCTCCTCCGCCAGGGCAGGGGTCTATACACCACTCTTTTTACTCTCTTGCCCCCTTGTTATCAAGGTGACCCAAATCACCTCCACGGTTCCCTCCGCCTCCTCAACTCCCCTATGCCAATGCAGTTTTTACTATCATTGCTACCCTCCTCTCCTTCCCTCCCCTGTCCTTCCTGAACATAGTAACCCTCCAGGTTCAGGTCCCAGTCATGTCTTGCAGTGGCCCAAGTCTCAGTGACCGCTGCCACATCCACTGCTCCCTCAGTTAACATCGCCTGGAGCTCAGGCATTTTATTGCCCAAGCTCCTGGCATTTAGCAGGACTACCTTCCACCCTTTCCCTATAGTTTCATTTCCCCTGCTCGTGTTCCCTTGGGGATTCTGTTTTCTCCTGGTCTGCACTTTGCCAGTTGGTCTTTTCCTGCAATCCTCCTGGTCCCCAGGGGGGTGGAGACAGAGTCCCTCCTTTATCGGCATCCCCTTGACTGCCTTTTCTCCCATCCCACCCCCTTCACAAGTTTAAACCCCACTTTATATGTTTTTATCTCCTTTAAACTATGAGGGATAGATGCAATTGTGCTACCAAGGATGGAAGAAGAGCTATTAAGATTCAAGTCCATCACCTTGGTGTTCAATTAGTTGGAATTTTTTTTTGCAAACTTTATTTAAAAGTCCACTTTACAATTAAAGTTAAGAATCATTTCCAGAATTACAAGTCCATCACAGCTAAAATAGTGGTTACATCAATTAGTTTGATTTGATGATGTATTTTATCTGCCGAAACTCATCTTGCCTGCACTTAAAGGACCAGTTTTAGGAACCAACTTTAGAACCTATGAGGAAGATAATAGAAACATTATTTAAAACAGGCTAGTGGATTATTTGGAATCCAGCAGGTTACAAAACTTAAGGCAGCATGGATTCATGGGAGGGACATCATGTCAGAGAAACATGATCAATTTCTTTGATTGGGTGTCCAGGAAAAGAAATCAAGGTGGGGCAGCAGACAAGGCCTACTTAGACTTCAGCAAAGCCCTTCAGTATCATACCACATAGGAGGTGTATAAGGAAATGAGGCAGTTTATCAGTAGGACACAAGGTGGAAAACTAGGGAAGGAACAGGTTAATGGATAGGCAACAGAGAGTGCTGGTAAATGGCTCTCACTCTAGTGAGGGGAGGGGGACCAGTAGGGTACTTCTGGGCCTATTGTTTGGACCAGTTCTCTCCAATGTTTTCATAAGAGGCATTCCAGAAGAGCTGGAAGGGAAGGTATGCCTCTTTGTAGATGACAACAAAATCTGCAATAGGGTAGATACTCTGGAAGGATGGAGAGAATGAGTGGAGATCTGAGAAAACTCGAGGAGTGGTTGAGGGTATGGAAGGTGGGTTTCAATGCAAAAAAGTGCACAATCATGCAGCTGGGGCACAGAAACCCAGGGGTGGTATCTAAAATGGGGGAGGTTATTGACGGTCACACATTAGGAAAGAAATCTTAGGGTTATCATATCTGTTAACCTCAAGGTGACTAGGCTATGCAAAAAGGAAGTAGGCAGGGCCAGTGGGATGCTGGGTTGCTTAAGGAGGGCAATCACCAGCAGAAGGAGAGAGGTGGTGTTGCCACTGCATATTGTTGAGATACCACCTGAAGTACTGTGTCCAGTCCTGGAGACCACATCTCAGGAAGGACATTAATAGGGTAAAGGGTGTGCAGAGGAGGGCAACTAAAATGATGCAGAGGTTGCATCAAAATCCCTATGAAGAGAGACTAAGGGAATCTAAATATGTTCACCTTGAAAGGGTGGAGGGAAAGGGTGACATGATATAGACCTAAACGTATTTCATGGGGGTGAACAAGGTACAAGAGGGGAGTATTTTTCAGAGGAGAAGGTGCACCAGAACAAGGGGGCATGTAATGAATCTGGAAGGTGGGAAGTTTAAGAGAGATGTGGGGATGTACGTCTTCACTGAAAGAAGTGGATGCCTAGAACAGTCTACCAGTGCAGGTGGTGAGAGCAAAATCAGTGGTGGGCTTCAGTGATACATGGCACAGGCACAAATAAATCTTATTAGGAAAGTGGAGGGGTTGGAGGTAGCTAGAGCTCATGTAAGGTGTGCGGCGATGGCATAGGCAGGAACACACTTAGCAGACTGGGTGGGCAGAGCAGTCCTTATCTGCAGACAAATTCTAATTTGAATTTGATTTAATCAATTCATGTGACAATGTATGTTCCAATCCTACCTACAGTGCCTCTGCAAGAAGTAATTCGTTCTTAAGCCAATTGTAACACTCCTCATCTTCAGCTTGAAAAAAGGAGGCAGGGTCTCCTTATTGTGTACATTCTGCTGACACCCACAACAAAAACAAGGAGACACTGAAAAATGCAAGGACCAACTAAACTTGTGGCTAATGCTGAAGAAAGTTACAAGGAGTCAAGGAGCTGGTATGACATTTCCAATGACACAGTACTTTTCTTCTCCCAAATCCCCCATAACAGTAAAATGAAACATGTTAAAAAAGCACACGGAAAGCTACAGAAGCCTGACTATTTCCCACATTAAGGAAAGAACAAATGGACTGAGGTCAAGTCCTACACCAAAATATACATCTGTAGATTTCTCTCCACCCCTAGGGAGGCTGCTGAAGTGTCGAAGGGCCAACCATATTGCTAATTTTAGATGCAAAAGGCAACCTTTCATAACGGAAACTTTTGAATACATAGCTATACACACAGAAAATATACCATTATAGTATCTCAGAGCTTGCTATGGAGAAAAGGCAGTTCTGAGTGCAACTTTTAGAACAAAAAGCCAGAGGGGGAAAAGTAATTGAGACAGTGGGAACCTAATAAAACCAGAGCAATAAGAAATCCATCAAGCCAAGCAAACAAACAAACAAAAATGCTGTGTTTATTTTTTGAAATCTATGTTATATGCCTTAATGTGTTCCTAGTATAGAATTTGAATCTATTCTGGGAAGTTTTTCATCTCCCATTTCAGAATACATATATTCAATGTTGGTCTAAGAAACTGTTTCAGACCTTGACGATGATGAGTATTGTATTTTTAATAACAACGTTTTAAACATAACTATCCCACGTGAGTGGTGTCAGTGACCAACATATGTACCCTTGCAGGGTTAAGTGCTTAGCTTTATTAAAGATGACATTGTTTTTAATTATGCTACTGGCAAATGAAGGTTTTAACTCACATTAATTGTTTTCCCCTTTAAATGCAGTGCTTTTCAGAGAAAACTCCATCTCTATGGAAAATGTGTGAGCACTGAATGCACACAGGGTCCATGGTGTTTGTGGGTAAGTGGACCTTGTAAGCACCAGTCGTGCAGTGTTTTTTGCACTTCATTTTAAATTCTGCTATAAAATGATCTACATGTGATACTTTTGTGTGCATGTTCCCTCTTTGTGTTTGAGTCAAAGGCTTGAGGGCTGGGGTTTAAGGACTGTTCTGGCAGTCTGTCCCAATTGTTGGTCCAGGAAAACAGCCAAAGTAAAAGAAGGTGTGGGTTTTTAAGGCTGAATAGGAGAGAAGAGACAATAGGGTAGTACGTTAGCCCCACTGGCAATGGGTTCCTTGGTTGCGGCTCCAGGATGGATGTGGGTGATATTAATTGCTGCACCTGCTGGAGAACATGTGCTATGCTACCAGTTGTGTCAATGTATAAAAAAACAGCCATAAACTCAGGGAGTGAGTCAAACAATGAACTTATTCGTACCTTAGTTGTACCTGAAAATGGCCATTCAATTGTCTAGTGTACTTATCTGGGCAACAAAAAAATAAAAATGTAATGCACCAATTGGAGTAACTTAATGCCACAAAAGTGGGGAAATGAGGCATTAGGGTTTCTAACCCTAACTCCCCACCCCAACCACCCAAGCACTAAAAGATAAAAAACATTATGGTTTTGGGTCTCAAGAGTCTTGGAAAATCAGTGGTTTGGTCTTGTTTGAGATTTGCCAACCTAATGCTCACCCCCAGCCCATAACCTCCTGAAGCTGAGGTACAGTTCCAATCCAGTACCTTATACTGATAAACTCGTCAAAGTTAGAGAAGTAAGTCGCATCACATCTTACCAACACAATTTGTTGTAGCAGTATCCCGTGATTACAGTGAGTCATTTTGAGTGAGTGAATTTTGGTGAGGTGAAAATAGCAAATGTGAAGTCGGCTACCTGCTCTTAACAGTGCATTGCAGCTTCAGCACTTTCATTTTGGTAGGGAGTACTTGTTTTTTAAAGTATATAGGGCTTTGTTCATGGGGCCAGTTCCAAGCTGGCCATCTGGAATAGTGGTTACAGTCACCTCCTCTGTGTATGGTGGACCTGGGTTTGGGACTGGCTGCAGGGGATATTTTTGGTGTTTTTTTTTTATTATTATTTTTGTTTAATATGTTTTTTTGTTTGCCTCAATTAATTCCTATTTCCCCACCCTACCAATTTTGTGTCCCCCACCTGCAGGTTGCCTACCCCATTGTTCTCCCCAGCCCACTTGTGTTTTCCTTTTGAAGCAGCCCCCCCACAACTTTTCTGCTGTCCCCCATATCATCCCCCTATGGTGATTATATTAAAAATGGGGGGTATGAGGACTTCCGGTTGACTTCACACATTAGATGGCAGACTAATCTGCAGCTCCAAAGGCTTGGGGCTATTAAATATTAAATATGAGACCATTCAACATTACCTGGTGCTTTTTGATCGCTACTTCAACGTTCTTATTCTCTGATGTGATGGGAAAGACCAAAAGAAAATATTTGGAGACTTCAGTCAGGAGATCAGCTTCTTAATTAAGAGCGTGACCTGCTAGTCCAACAGCATCCTGATCTTCAGTGCTAACTGCATCTGCTGATGAAGAGGAGGACTCGGGCTCAGAAAGCAGTACCACTTTTACTAAAGCGGATGGTCAGCAAATGTTAAAAATCTTACATCGTATTGATTCAAAAATAACTGGCCTGCAAAATGATTTTAAAAAGCTTGAATCCCGGATGACAGCAGTTGAGGCGAGTTTGGATACTTTACAGTATGAAAATATGGCCTTCGGATGCTCCCTAGCATTTTTGCATGAAAGAGAAAAAGAGCTCACTTTACGAGCCGAAGATGCAGAGGCGAGGGCAAGAAGAAATTATATATGTGTCTTTGGCATCCCCGAAGGGGTGGAACAGGCCGATGTGGTAGCATATTTAGAGTACTGGTTAAAACAAGAACTTGCACTGGAGGAAGATGTCCAGCTTGAAATAGAAAGAACGCATCGGGCAGTAGCTCCCAAACCCAAACCGGGAGCCCCCCCCCCCGAGATCAATTCTAATTAAGTTCCTGAGGTTTCCCATGAAGGAAACATATTATACCTGGCTTGGAACAAAAACGATATGAATCTTGATGGTCAAAGAGTCTATTTTGATCAAGATTACCCCCCTTTATGTTGGCAAAGAGGACAAATATCTTGTTAGTAGTTTGGGCGCTCAGAGATAAAGGAATGAAAGCTTTTCTTAGATACCCAGCCAGACTATGGGTGCAAGACAAAGAAGGGATTCATGTTTATGATTTTCTTCTCCAAGCAATTCCATTGTTGGAAACACTAGGTATACAATTCCCGGACACTAGGGAGGAGCAGGCAGTACAAGAGATAGAGGGTCTGCTCTGTGCTATTGCACCCGGAGATCGAAGAATGCACAGAAGAAGGATTGACTGTTTTTTGCCGCTTCATGCTGATGTAGCCAGATGGATCACTCCAAAACAACATGCACCCTGAACTAAAATTCAAAGTTTTCTGATTTAATAACCTTCCCCATGCCGCGTAGTGGTGTGGACTTTACTCCGTGAGGCTCTTTTTGGGCCTTGTTGAAGGAGGGCCGGAGATTGAACCATGTGGGCTGGTCTATGCTCATATTTCTCCTTTGCCACTTGGGGCAATTTAATTTGCAAGTTGGAACTTTTATGTTTGGGACAGTGTTTCAGTAGTGCCAGAGAGGAGATCAGACTGCTTTGTGGTGGGACCACCTAACCAATCCCCCTCATTAGCCCACTATTTCAGTAGCTTGAACCTCGATTCCTCCTTTGGTTCATACCCGCAAGTACTGTACAAGATTACTTTCTGGTGCCTAAATCTTATTTTAAAGAGTTAGTTTCTTTACCGGATATATGCTAAAGAGGTTGACTTCTAGGGGTGCCTCCCCCCCCCCCCGTATTCTAACCTAATTTACTTTACCCACTAATGGATAGCCAATCACTGCATGGAGGTAAGATACTTTTCTGGGCAGATTTAAGGAGAGCATTAACTTTTATTTGTGTGGTACTGTTTTGGGGAACAACCTTTTTCTCGTCTAAGTTATATTGTTATGAAGAGTTCCAGCTTGATTTTTCTGAAGCTTGCACTCATTAATGGTTTAAGAATGGGCTGAAAAATACAAAATACAGCACAGAATCTTATTTTTGTTATCTACCAATCCTCTGAGACTATAGGGGAGAATTGGATAGAATGGGAAGTTTCCTATAAAGTAATGGCCGCATGCTAGTCATAAGATATATACACAGTTATTTGCTTTAGAGTTTGAGTTATTATAAGAAGCGACTATATACATTTTCTATTAAAGGATGTTTGGGTTTTTTTCTGGCTGAATAGATTAACGATGGTATATTGCTGGGCCGTCTGTCAACCGGGATATTTTAGGAAGGGAAGGATCAGATTCACAAGTGTATACTTGTGGATTTGTCCTTTGGCACTTTCAGTACCATAACCTTCTTTTACATTTCTTGAGAGGAGCACACTACCTGTCATAGAGCTCACTCTTGTAGTATTGGGCTCTGTAGGGTGAGATATTGTAACACCCTTGAGGCAAACTCCAGCTTATCCTGCCTCAAACCCCTTCCTGTTTGGGTTTTTTCCTATTAGTTGGATTTAGGATCCAGGTTGGGGCCCTCTACTTGTTCAGATATGTGTTATAGGATGTTGTTATTATGTCAATGTGTTTTGTTTTTATTTTTATTTTTGTTTTTTTACAAATATGAGCAGACTTCATATGAGGTACGGGGATTGGAAGATATTAATGGAAAGGTAAATACTGAATATTCCAATGACTTCACTTAACTTCCGTTCATTAAATGTGAAAGGTTTGAACAATGTAGTGAAACTACTTAAACATAACGAATCAATTTTGTTTGAATTGCAGCTTTAACTTATACCTGTTTGTTCAATTTGTTAAATATTTCTGTACCACCCCATACCTCATGATCTTAATTTGCAGCTGAATTTGCTAATTCAGAACTGCTGTTTTTATGAGTTTAGCCAAAGGGTTTGCCCCAATAGTTAAATTTTGTAGTTCTCACAAGCTCACCTGTGTTCTGCAATTTTTAAAAATTAGCTCTGTTGGTCCCCTTGCTCTCAGGATCTCACCAAAAGCAGAGTTCAGCTGGTCTACCATTATTTAGCACAGCTTTAAGTTAACTCCTTCTGCCAACTTATTTGTAAGGATTAGACCCTGACCAGGGGCACTGACAGCACAGGTGCTCACGTGCTTGAGCGCCCACAAAGTTTATATGAGCACCTTCAAATTCTTACGTCCTCCTATATACCTGCCTTTTCATCTCCCTACTCCCTTTCTGCCTCCTGTACTCCCTTCCACATGCCAACCCAGCCATGACCCCAACTTTCTGGTGTTTCCCCATGGCACACCCCCATAGTGGCAATCTGGCACTAAGCAGTTGCAATAAACAACTCACTTACTTGAAAGTTCAGCAGGCAGCAGCTGTCATCAGTTTTCAAGCCTGCTCTGGCTCATTTGCTGCAGCAGCAGCTGATTGTTGTTCTTTGGCTCCTCCAGCGTCAATGTGATGGGCATGCACACAGGCTGGTGCACACACAGACAGAAGTCTCCCCGACGCTCCGACGACAGACCGTGTCTGAGAGAGACCCAACAGTGTGTAGCTCCTTCTCCTGGCTCAAGTCCCAGTCCCTATTTTTTTCCTGACTCTCGATCCAATGATTTCCAACCCAACCTGAACCCGCGTGCACCTACTGAGTACTTGCTCACTGCAGCTGGCTTCTCCAGTTGCCTCAATACAAATCATAGACACATGACTCATCAAGGAGATGGTCATGTGATGCAGGTAGAGAGCAGCTTCAACTGAGAGCTGCATATCACATGCAAGGAGTCAGTCAGTGAGTTGGTCAACCGTCAGCACCCAGTACTAGTTTGTGGAGGATCCATGCTGTGAGCTGAGTGAGGAGCAAGTCATTTTTTCATGTTATGGTAGTCGTCGGTCAACCGACTCTTTAACTAGCTAGCTAAGGGACCAATGGTACTAAACTAGTACCCGCCCTGTTGCAGACAGGCAGAAGGCAACATTTTATTACAACTTAAAAAAAAATAATTTTAAAACTGCAGTGCTAGACAGTGTTCAGTTTGTTTGAGTTTTGTGACAGTCTGACAAGAAAGACCCATTGCTGTGGTCTCAGTCATCACTCTCACCAAACACAAACACAGACTGTGACACTGAGTCTCTGGGTGGGGATAAAAAAGCAAGAAGGACAGAAATAGAACAAAAGCAAACTGAAAAAATAATTCTGGACTTGACTGGTACACTGGCAACACTACAGTGCAGTCACCAGTCAGTCAGAGAGAGTAGACTGACTGAGAGACAATACACTGTAACACTACACAGTCTCTCAGGACAGACTAGTAAAACCAAACAGCACTGTTTTTACAAAAAAAATTCTGCAGTGGGTTCAGACTTGGCTCAGGCTGTGTGTGTCTGTGTTGGTGGTGTGGGTCGTCTTTCGTCTGCAGCAAAGTTAGCCAGCTGCAGTGGGGGAGTCTCAGTTTGGAAAGGAAGGGAGAGTTGCTGGTTCAGTTTGAATGAATTGAACAGTCAGTTAGTCATTGTTTGCTGACTGTGACATTGACAGGCTGCAGACAGTCCTCTCCAATTGGACTTGGACTAAGATTGTCGAACTTGAGGAAAAGGGAATAGGAAGGATTGGGCTGGAGCCTGGGTAAAAATCAATATTTTGCACGACCTGGCAGCAATGGTCTGTCTGTGTCATAATTCAGCTCTGAGTGAGGGTGAGCAGCTGAGTGTTATTGTCCCTTACCTGTCACAGTCCTCCTGTTCTGTCCATACACAGGCCATACAAGTGTCTGTCCGTCCATAAAGCACAAATAAAAAGGCTGTCTCAGACCATGGAATTTTAAAGTGGTCTGCTGCGCGTGTGTGTGTGTGTGTGTGTGTGTGTGTGTGTGTGTGTCATAATTCAAGTGAATAGGCAGTGCCCCCCTGACTGTGGGTACCTGTGAACTCTGTGTGAGAGAGGGTAAGCAGCTGAGTCTCATCATCCAGTTTGTCACAGTCCTTCTGCCCTGTTCGTACAGTTCTTTGTCCACCTAAATTGGACCAAGAACAGAATACAAATAAAATACAAATAAAGTCAGACTGTTTGTATTTAAGAGAGGTCTGTTGTGTCAAACCAAAGTGAAGTAAAGTGGTTGTCGAGTGCCATACTGACCCCCGCTCACTTTCAGTAATATTTGTATTACATTACATTCTGTGCAGCAATTAACAGTGAAATCTGTTCCAACTTGTAAGTCACCACAAGAAAAACACACATTGTAACATAAAATGGTCAAGTTTATTAAAAAATGGGCAAAGCAGTGCGAAGCAAGCAGCAGTACAACAGCACCAACAAGTGACGTAGAAATTTCTGAAGTTGAAACACCAGCTGCACAAGTTCACGTTGCTAAGGATGAGGACATGGTCAATATTGAGGAGTCATGTAGCAGCAGCACTCTGTCTGTAAAAGACAAATCAAGACATGACTCATTAGTAGTGTTAGACTCCAAGTAAAAAGGCAGAACCTTTCAAGAAAGGTGGATTGACCTGTTCAAATGGTTACTGTATGATTCAAATAAAAACAGGCCTTCTGTTCCATGTGTAAAGAGGCAAGAGAGAGAAAAACTGCTCACATTTTCTACAAAAGCTGATGAAGCATTCACAATTACTGATTATAATGTATGGCATAAAGGAATAGAAAGATTCGAATCCCATGAGAGAAAGGGCTGTGACAGTGAGATTGTAATGAAAATGCAGGTCAAGCAAAATGTGTACAGCATTATGTCTGATGCTAGTAGGCAGAGAGCAGTAGAAGCAAGGATTGCACTTTTAAAAATGATGACGACTTTAAGATTACTGGCCCGACAGTGGCTTGCTATCAGGGGCCATACAGATGAGACTTCAAATTACATGCAAGTGTTAAAAGTGCAAGCCACTGATTGTCCACAGTTGCAGCAGAGGTTGTTAAGGGATAGCTACAGGTGGTTGTCTCATGACATAATGAATGAAATGCTGGACATTATGGGGCATGATGTGCAAAACACAATTGTTTCCAAAATCAAAGCAGCTCAGTATTTTCCTGTAATGATGGATGAGACAACGGACATTAGGGAAAATGATGGAATTGCTTCTGAAGGAAAGAATTGTTGAGTATCTAGAGGCCAGAGGGGCACAGGACCCTAGGCAGCATGGATTCACAGTGGGAAGGTCATGCCAGATGAATCTGATAGATTTCTTTGACTGGGTGACCAAAGCAGTAGATCAGGGAGGGGCTGTGGACATTGCCTACCTAGACTTTAGCAAGGCATTTGACACAGTCCCACACAAAACATTAATATACAAGTTAGCCAGACTGGGAATGGGTCCCAAGATGACAGCCTGGGTAAAGAATTGACTGGAGAATAGGATACAGAGAGTAATAGTAAATGAAGTCCACTCAGAAGAAAGGAAGGTTACTAGTGGGGTAGCGCAGGGTTCAGTATTAGGAACGGTCCTCTTCAATGTCTTTATAAGCGACATTGCAGAAGGACTGGAAGGAAAAGTATGTCTCTTTGCAGATGATACAAAGATCTGCAACAGAGTTGATGCACAGGGTGGGTGGAAAGGATGAGAAGGACTTGGCAAGGTTAGAGGATTGGTCAATGTATGGCAGCTTAGATCCAATGCTAAGAAGTGCAAGGTAATGCACCTGGGAAACAAAACCAGGGAAGAGTACACAATGGGGGTGAGATACAAACAACAACAAAATGGAAAGGGACCTGGGGTAGTCATATCAGATGACCTAAAGGTGGGCAAGCAATGTGAGAGGCAGCAAGGAGGGTTGGGGATACTGGGATGCATAGGGAGAGGCATCACCAGTAGAAAACAGGAAGTTATTATCCCTCTGTACAGACAGCTGGTGAGACCCCACCTGGAGTACTGTGTGCAGTTCTGGAGACCCAATCTCCATAAGACATAGAAAGGATGGAAGCTGTCCAGAGGAGGGCACCAAAATGGTGCAGGGTCTGCACTGGAAGACATATGAAGAGAGACGAAGGAGCTTAATATGTATAGCCTCGAGGAAAGGAGGGAGAAAGGGACATGATAGAAATGTTCAAGTACCTCAAGGAATCAACAAAGTCCAAGAGGGTAGCATCTTTCAAAAAAGAGGTGTGCAAGAACAAGAGGGCACAATTTGAAGATAGAGGCGGCTCAGAGGTAATTTAAGAGTATTTTTCACAGAGAGGGTTGTGGATGCATGGAACAGCCTTCCAGAGGAGGTTGTGGAGTCAAATCAGTGGTGGAATTCAAGCATGCATGGGACAGTCATAAGGCAATTCTGGGGTGGGGTAGGAAGAAGTAGGCTGCTGGTTAACTAGGATCTGCAGCTTATCCAGTAGGTAGGGAAATGGGCAGACTGGGTGGGCCAAGCGGTCCTTATCTGCTGTCAGTTTCTATGTTTCTATGTTTCTATTACTGTTCATGAGCAAGTCAATATGTTTTCGATTTGTCAGTGAGGATTTCGGAACTGAAGAAGAAGTTTTAGGATTTCATGAAACACCAGCTGTAGATGCTGCTACACTATTCAGTATCCTGAAAGATGTTCTGTTACATTTTGACTTGGATATACATAAATGCCAGGGTCAATGTTTTGATGGGGCTGCTGCTATGGCTGGGATTCATTCTGGAGTGCAGGCTAAGCTAAATACTGTGGAACCTAGGGCCCTTTTTGTACATTGTTTGGCACGTTCTTTGAACTGTGTAGTACAGGACTGCATCAGCAAAATACAAGAATGTTGAGACATGCTAAATCAGTTGCTGGAACTGATAACATTAATTAGAGACTCTCAAAAACAGCTAACTTTTTTTGAAAATATTCAAAGCAGTATGGAAGACACTAGGCTTAGCTCTTTACGACAATTTGCTCTAACAAGGTGGACTGTCAGGGCAAATAGTTTAAATTAAATTCTAGAAAACTATTTAGTATTATTGGAATTTCTGGACAGTGTGTCCTCAGAGAATACTCGGGAGTGTGGAGCAAAAGCAGGAGGGTTCTTGGCACAGCTACAATCATTTAAAAGGATTTTTCTTCTTGAGCCTTCTCTTAAAAATTTTCTCTCACTGTGACCGTGTAAACACAGCCCTTCAAGCAACCTCTCTTCAATTTCTAAAAGCTAATTGTATAATTCAAACTCTTCTCAATACTATGCAGCAATACAGAGGACAGTTTGACAACTTCTTGAGTACAGTGGAAGGAAGAGCTGAGGAACTGCAGTTAGATGAACCAGTTATTCCACATCAGTGCAAAGTTCCTTGTCATATAGATGTTGACCCTCAATCAGTTACTGATGTATCCCCAAAAGACTACTTCAGGAGAATATTTTTCCAAGTCATTGATCAGGTTGTTCTTTCACTCAAAGATAAATTTCAGACTCCAGCTCAGAAGCTTATGTTAGATGCAGAAAGATGTGCGATAGGACAAAGGCCATTAGATCCCATATCTAATTTTTATGGTAATGACTTATATGTGGGGTGTCTGCAACTACACCGTGATATGTTCATTGACATAACAAAAGCTAGTGGGAAAACTGTTGATTCACTGCAGGATGTGTATTGTGTCATCACAGACAAACAAGCCATTCGTGATTTAATGCCAGAGTTTGTAAAATTTATTAAGATCTTACTGACAGTGCCAGTATCAACTTGCACAGCTGAGCATTCTTTTTCGGGACTCAGAAGACTGAAAATATATCTTAGCGTAACAATGTCACAGAGACGCTTAAATGGTGTTGCTCTACTTCACATTCATCAGGAACACACTGACGCATTAGACAAGGACAAAACAGATGATGAGTTTATTGGGAGAGCAACAGTTTGCAAGAACGCCTTCTATATGTCAAATAATGTGTAATCATTCATGGCATTTGCAGTTATGTTTACTATTGAAAATCATCAGCAACTGTCTCTAACAACTTACAATCACTCCTACTTTTGACCTGGCTAGTCCTAAGAAATTCTAATACCATTACACTGACACATGCTTCTCACTGCCCCTGGTTGTTCAGAAATTAGCTCTGCTCATGGTACCTTTCCTGGTTATCAACTTTAAAATAAATAAATAACATGCTAAGTGAATCCTTCGAGCACCTGGTGGCATCAAATAACCCTTCAATGTACTCTTCCATGTCTTCTTGCACCACCTGGAGGTATCAAAGAGCCCTCCAATGGAAGAGTGCCATGGAGGGCTCTTTGATGCCCCCAGGTGCTCTAAGGGTGCCCATTGTGATTTTAAGATACAGCATCACCACTCTACAGGGTGCAGAAGTGCCCTCTTTGCTGAGTCCAGGTGCTGCAAGAAGACATGGAAGTTCCTTGTCTTTCTGCAGCACCTGGTGGTGGTAAACTAAAATCTTAAAGAGCATCCTTTTACAGCACCTGGATGCATCTAATAGCCCTCCAGTGCACTCTTGCACACTGTAGGGTGGTGTCACTGTCTGCAACCTAAAATTACAAAAGACATCCTTAGAGCAACTGGGGGCATGAAATGGCCCTCCAGAGCACTCTTCTATGTCTTTGTGCAGCACCTGGATGAGGCACAGAGCCCTCTGGGGCACTCTTGCACCCTATGGAGTGGTAGCACTGTACCCTAAAGTCACAAAGGGCATCCTTAGAGCACCTGGGAGCTTCAAAGAGCCCTCATTGACATTCTTGCCTTGGAGGGCTCTTTGATGCCTCCAGGTTCTGCAAGAAGAAATTTAAGAGTGCCCAGAAGAGCTCTTTGATGCCTCCAGATGCTGCAAGTAGACATGGAAGGAAGAGTTTCCTGGGGGCTGTTTGATGCCTCCAGCTGCTGCAAGAAGACATGGAAGTTCCTTGTCTTTTTTCAGTACTGAGTGGAGGCAAACTAAAATCTCAAAGGGCATCCTTTTAGCACCTGGAGACATCAAAGAGCCCTCCAGGGCACTCTTGCACCCTGTGGAGTGGTGGCACTATCTGCAACCTAAAATCACAAATGACATCCTTAGAACACCTGGAGGCATGAAAGAGCCCTCTTCTGTGTCTTCTTGCAGCACACAGAGTTATCAAACAGCCCTCCAATCCAGGGAAGAGTGCCATAGAGGTTCTGCAATGCCCCCAGGTGCTCCAAGGATGTCCTTTGTAATTTTAGGGTACAGCACCACCACTCTACAGGGTGGAAGAGTGCCCTAGAGGGATTTTTGTTGTCTCCAGGTGCTAAAAGAAGACATGGGAGAATGCCCTAGGGCTCCTTTATGCCTTCAAGTGCTGCAGGAAGACATAGAAGAGTGCCCTGGGGGATCCTTTCATGCCCCTAGTTGCTCTAAGGGTATCCTTTGTGATTTTAGGTTACAGACAGTGCCACCACGCCACAGGCTGCAAGCTGCTAAAAGGATGCCCTTTGAGATTTTAGTTTGCATCCATTCCTTGCTGAAAATAGACAAGACTCTGCCATGTCTTCTTGCAGCACCTGGAGGCATCAATGAGCCCTCCAGGGCACCCATATACCCTGTGGAGTGGTGACATTGTCTGCAACCTAAAATCACAAAGGACCTCCTTAGAGCACCAGGGAGCATGAAAAGGCCCTCCAAGCCAGGGAAGAGTGCCATGAAGGGCTTTGTGATGCTCTGGTGATCTAAGAATGTCCTTTGTGATTATAGGGTACAGCACCACCACCACCACTGAACATGGTGCAAGAATGCCCTAGAGAGCTTTTTGTTGTCTCCAGGTGCTGCATAAAGAAATAGAAAAGTGCCCTGGAAGGCCCATTTATGTCCCCAGGTGCTCTAAGGATGTCCTTTGTGATTTTAGGTTGCAGACAGTGTCACCACCCCACAGGGTGCAAGAGTACCCTGGAGGGCTGTTTGATGTCTCCAGCTGCTAAAAGGATGCCCTTTGAGATTTTAGTTTGCATCTACCAGGTGCTGAAAAAAGACAATAAACTTTCATGTTGTCTTCTTGCAGCACCATCCTGAAGGCATCAAAGAGTCCTCCAGGGTAATCTTCCCTGTCTTCTTGCAGCACATGACTGGAGGTATCAAACAGCCCACAAAGTGCACTCTTCCATGTCTTCTTGGAGCACATGGATGCATCAAAGAGCCCTCCAAGGCACTGTTGCACCCTGTGGAGTGGTGGCACTGTAACCACCACTAAGGGCATCCTTAAAGATTATGAGGGCATCAAAGAGCCCACCACCCAGGCACTTTTCCATGGGCCCTTAACTGGAGACATCTAAGAGTCCTTTGGGGTACACTTGCACATTGTTGAGTGGTGGCACTGCAACCTATCATCAGTACTCTGACATGCTTGCAAAACTGAGAGCATGAAAGATCCCTCCAGGTGGGCAGTCTCTTATTAATCTTAGCACCTGCTGAGGCATCAAATAGCCCCCAGTGGCACTCTGGCATCCTCTACATTGGAGTAGTTGTGATGGTAGCATACTTATTCCAAAATGTATCAAAATAACCTCCAAAATGCACCAGAAAGCATGAAAAACCCTATAGCTTCTGGTTGCCTAGGAGGCCCCCAGACTCCTGGCCTTTTATTAGGACTCTAAGCATCTACAAACTTTTTCAAAACCAGGTGCACCTGACCCTGACTATTCCTCCACAGCTCCCCCATATCTCTATCTATCTCAGCCCCTCCCTCCACAGTACCTGTATTTAATCCTTGGTCTTTTCGCTCTTTTCCTGTCCACAGCTCAAGTGGTCTTTAGGACCAGGAGTGCTACAACCCTCCCCTGAAGCTGGAAGTCATCCCCCAGGAACAGACACTACATCAGGTATGTGGTGTGCACAGACTGAAGTGTGTAACTGACTGTATTTTCTCAAATCCGTGTTTTGGCCCCACCTCCCCACCACCACCTTTGGTCAGCTGACTATTTTATAATTGTGGTCATGTGCCACTGTAACCTATAAGACAACCTTCCCAGTTGCAGCTTATCAGCATCTACCACCAGTGGCTGTTAACAATCCCCAGTACAGCAACATCATGCAACCTGTCCTGCTGGTTCTAGCAATAGTCACTTCCCTCTTACCCTCAGCGTTGCTGCCTCCCTCCACCCTCCCCAATGAATGGCCACCTAAGTTGTTTCCCACCACTATGGCCCATATTTCCCTCTCATAATGACCCACCCCTGGGGTTACCTAATGTTTCTTGGCTTGCTACCACCTCTCCTATTGCTTCCCCACCATGTTCACCCACCCCTCCCCCTTGAGCCCTTGGCCAGCCCCTACACTCATGACCTGCATGGAACCTCTACCCTGACCCCCCCACTGCACCCCCTTCCTTACCCCAGCCAATAACTACCATCTCTACCCTATCACCCCACATTTTCTGCTGTCTTAGCCCACCATATATGCACAGATTGTAACTCCGATACTGTGTAATAAATAAATACCCTTCCCACCATGGTCATGCCCACATACTACTTCCTCTCATCCCAAACCTTACACACAAAACCCAAAATACTGAGGACTGCACTGCTCCGGTATGCACACCTCCTCCTCCTATCAGGAAATGTGCACCCTAACCCTGGGTCATCTGCATTATGTGTCCCCCGGGTGGGTAGGTCTGGTAACCTCCTGCTGGCCTCTCTCAATATCTGCAGCTTACAGAGAAAGCTCACACCCCTCCAAGGCTGGATCACTCAACACTCCCCAGATAGTCAGCCTGATCCATGACCTGGCTCTCCAAAGACATTTCTGATGCATCCATTGACCTCAATGATTACTCCATCTTCTGAGCTGAAAAGCTAAGCAAAAGGAGCAGTGGCTGTGACCTCTACATAAGAAATTCTCTGCACGCCCTCTCTGTCTTCCTCCCCCCCCGCACATGGTGCCCAAATTCTTGCCATTAAGTTACTTCTTGGCAATCCTGGTAAAACTCTTTATGTTATGGCAGTCTATATCCCCCCACGTAACCAAAAGCCCTCCTTTGACTCGGTGTTGACCAGTATCAATCACTTCCCATTCCAATAGTAAAGTCATTGTGCTGGAAGACTTCAGTGTGAATTGGTTATCCCCTGTTTTTTACTCCTACAAAGAATCCATTCTAACAAATGACCTTACCCAGGTTGTCCAGTCTCCTACCAGACTTGATGTCAAAACAGGGACCTTTACATTAATTGACCTTATCTTCTCTAACCACCCTAATAATCTCACCCATGTCAAAGTGCTCCCAGATACTCTAAGTGACCACTCCCCAGTTACCTGCTGGTGGTCAAACAAACTTCCCCATCCCCCCAAAGTCTCCTTCCAAAGGCACCTCAAAAAAGGGTCCCTCTCCCGCCTTAAAACATACCTCGCATCCTGCAACTGGTCCCCCATCCACACTGCCCAGACCATAGATGCCACCTCTCTTACTTTATCTCTACCTTTAATGCTGCTTGTGACATCTTTTCCCCTTCTCCAAGCAAATAGTGAAACACAAGACACCCCCTGGATCTCCCAGTCTCTACTAGACCAAATGCACCTCAGAGATAACCTCTCATATAGAGCTGTGAACATACAACTCTCTCAGAACAGACAGCATTACAGAGAGGCAAAAAACAAATGCACCTGGGCCATCCGCCAAACCAAAGCTACTTATTTTAAACAAGCCCTCACCTCCTTCTGGGGATCTGGGCAAACATTCTGGAGCCATACTAAAGAACTCAGTGGGAAAGTTGTATCCCTTGCTTCTGCCCAACTACTAGTTGATGGGAACATCACCCAGGATCCCACTACTATCTCCAATGCCCTAAATGCTGCCTTCTCAAACCTTATTCATATCCTTTCCCTGAACTTTTTTGACCTGATCCAAAATTGTCCTACAGACAAATCTGCCACCACAGACCCACCCCCTTTTCTGGCTGCAAATTATCTCTTGCAGTGAAGCAAAAGCTGCCTCACCAAAGTCCTGGCGAATTCTCACTATAGCAGTGACTCTCTGGACTTCAAACTCTTCCACCTTACCTGGGATGAGACCCTGATCCAGCTTACCAAAATTCTTAATCTGTCCCTGTGCCTCAGCCAATTCCCTATGCCATGAAAACGTGCAGTAATAGCCCCTATCCTGTAGAGTGGCAACAGCACATCCACCAGTAATTATTGGCCCATCTCTTGAAAAAATTATTTCAGACCAGCTCACAGATTACCTGTCCAAGCATAAGCTGCTCTGTCCTGAACAGCATGGCTTCTGGAGGGGCCACAGCATCACCACTGCCCTCCTCAAATTTACATCATTTATACTTGAGGCCATCGAACAGGGCCACCTGGTAGGGGCTATCTACGTTGATTTGACCAAAGCATTCACCACCATCGGCCATGCACTGCTCCTCCACTCCCTTCCAATCCTGGGCATCTCCCCCAAGGCCACCTCTTGGTTCAAAGATTATCTCTCTGGCAGAACAGAACAGGTCAAAATAAACACCTCAATCTCCTCCAGTAGACCAGTCCTATTGGAGATTCCACAAGGGTCCATACTTGGCCCCTTGCTTTTCACCCTCTTCCTTAACTCCTTCCCTAAATTCTGCAGTGGGAAATTACTGTTCTATGTGGACAATGCTGTAGTCTTCTGGAAACACCCTCATCCTAACTCCCTCCAATTTGCCTTTTAGGGTTTCTTAAGGGAACTTGAAACTTGGTTTTCTGACCACTGCTTAATACTAAGCTACAAGAAAACTAAGCCCATGATCTTTGCCCACTGCCATAGTCCTCACAGTAGCTCCCTGTTAACAATCACAAACTCCCTGGGTTCCTCCCCTAGAACATGTCACTTCCTTCAAGTACCTAGGTGTCACGCTGGACACATCCCTCACTGACCACACCCATATTCATCACTTCTCCTCCTCCATTAAAGCCAGGCTCAGGTTCCTATACTCAGGGCCCCTACTTTTCTGCAGCACAGTGGGACCAAGTTCTGTGGCAAGACTACCATTTGCTGCAGAACTTCTGCGGCGGTGGTTTGTAATTTCTGTGGAAGTTCTGCGGCACTAATGAACTTCTACATCACAGTGTCAGCTTGTCATCCTGACTTCACTTTCATGGCAGTGGTTATAGCAATCAGGATGGTGGAAAGCACAGTAACACTAGTTCAAAAAATAACAGACTTATAAAAATAATTTTATGCCTAAAAAAGCAAAACAAATGTCTCTCCCTTAAGGTCCTAGCCTGTTGCATAAATTACATATGCAGAGGGGATCTTATGTGATAAATAAGGTATTTCTATATGCATGATATCTATCCCACTAATGAGGTTTCCACTGTCTATCATTTATATATTTGTACTTTCTTTCTACACCACTCATGAGGTTCCCACTGTGTATCACATATATTTATTTGCAATCTGTAACATACATACAAATATACGTTTGTGTGGTGAGAGAGCCAGAGATACTGTGTGTGTGTATGTGTGTGTGTGTATATATATATATATATATACATATATATATATATTTGTTTTAATTTCCATTAACTTGCATCCTCAATCATACAGGTCCCATTCAAAATGGAATAGAGGAGTTATTGCAAAACTAATTTTTTATGTCATCCTCCTTTCCCTGACACACTGCGTAACACCATCAGGCCATGACATGCATGTGAACCAATTGTGAGATACAGCTCTCTGGCCCATCGCAATGTGTCCACCGTGTGACAGAACACTGCACCATACCTTACCAGGCTCCAAGCAGTGATGTGTTCCACCAATCCTTGTGCTGCCCAGCCAGCTCCCAGAGCTAATCTCTGAACCTGAGTTGCTGGCATGGAAACACAGCATGCTACCCTCTGGCCCAACAGCTGTCCCTACACACAAAATTTTTCAATAACTTTTAGATGATTCTATCAACCAATGACAATATGTAATTAGTAACCCTGGCAAAAATGCGTACAGTGCAATTATTTATTTAACAGGTCCATTCTTTCAGCAGGTCTACACATTATTATATTTCACTTTTCTGGGCATAATTACTTTATTTTTCTTAAAAATTTAGACAGTTAAATTCATTTTACCAGTTATTCATTTCAGATAGTGTCTCTAAACCTTAAAGGCACAAATAGGTTTTTACAAAGTGAGGTATGGACTTAACAGGTCTGTGCTATTGACAAGGTTTTGTTTAAGTTGGCCCTAGTGCAACAATGTAAGACTGACAATTGTATTAGGCTGTAGTGCAGGTAGAGCAAATATCACCATGGATGATTTGCTGTGCCACTGTCTCTGGCAGTGGGAGCTGTGGTAGATAAGTGACTGTTCATTTCTGTGGCAGAATGCAGCCATTTCATTAACTAATGTTTGATGTTATAGCAATGATAACATCACATTCTAAACATATAGGGGGGTTTTGGATATAAAAAGAGAGGAAGGGAACCAGATTCTATGTATAAACAGAAATATTAATAAAAAATCACCAAGAAGAGTGAATTCTGCGGCACTGCAGAAGTTCTGTGGTAGATTGCAAGTTCTGCGTAAAATTCTGCAGCCGCAGAATTCTAGGGGTCTTGCCTATACTGACAGAAACACTGCCTACCCCCTAAGGCCATCTGACTTGCTGTATCTTCCTTTGTCTTATCCCTGGTGGACTATGGCATCGCAATCTAAGGAACTGCAGTTCAAACTGCCCTACACCGCCTCAAACTAGCCCACAATAAAGCCTGCCACCTGGTCTCAGGATGTGATAGGTTAACACACAACTGTGAACTATATAAACTTACAAACTGGCTAAAATTTGAAGGCAGGCTTAAGTACCACACTTATCTCCCTGCCAAGAAGATACTTCAGAAGCAAGCCCCCACTGGCCTGCAGTCCCTCATCCAAATGATCCATTACAGAAGGGACTCCAGATGCTCTACCAAAACCTCTCTCCTATTCCCCCACTGTAGGACCTCCCTTGGTTAAAGGTCTTTCCACTATCATGCCCCCTCTGGCTTAACAGCCTACTATTCACCATCTCCTTGGAACCCAGTCTAGGCCACTTTCAAGCTGGTCTAAAGATCCTGCTCCTTGATTCCTCCTCCTGTGACTATACTTAGCCCCACTATCACTATGAGGATTTTCCTGCCCCCTCCCAAGGCTCAAAATCCTGTTTTCCTTACTAGCCTAACTCCTCTTACTAGCAGTGTGGTCTAACTTGCATATTAGTTCTCCCAGAAGCTATCCTTCAGGTGTCTTAATTATGTAATTGCTTCCTATTTCTTTTAATCTAAAATATTGTACTGTGATACTACTTGACACTGGGTCACTGGCTCTATATTGCATGTACAGTCTAAGCTTTGCCACTGCTTATACTTGCACTGTCTATAATCCTTGTATTCCTGATGTGGAGCTTTTGCAAAAGAGTCCTTGACTCAAAGGGTTGTAATTCTGATTGCCTAATGTATAAATAAATGAATTCCGTGGTACAGGTGCAAAAACACATTTTGGCCAGGATTTGAAAAATGACATCTGTCATGTTTATGAGGTGATGTGAAAAAATGGCTATGTTGAAAATTTGAGGTCCAAATAAGTTACCAAAGTTTCATGTGAGTGGAGAAAAATTTCAATGTACATGCATAACTTTGGCATTTTTATATATTCTGACCCCAAATTTTCAACATAGTCTTCTTATGCCCCCACCTTACAGACAAGTGTGGTGAATGTTTCCAAATCCCACTCAAAAGATGATTTTGCCACATGACCACAAAATCATCTTTTAGGCCTGATTTGTATAATTCCACTGTTATTGGTCATGAGCTAAGATCCCAAATGGCCGTGATGAAAATCTGGGGTCAAAGTATGCCAACATGACAAAGTTATGCATCAAACCCTGTTGAAATACATTGAACTGCACTTACCTTAGTATCTCACATTGCTGTCACTGGGTCCAACAGCAAGACATGTTTTCAATCAGAGAAGGGTTCTTTTATATTATAGTATTATGGTATGATAGATGAATCATGAAACCTTTTACTGGCCATTCCATTCCTTGTAGCAGCTCTTGTACATATCCTCACCACAGATGCCTTGGGTTCCAGCTGGGGTGTTCATCTGGGCTCTTGCCAGATGCAGCATTCATGGTGACAGGTAGAGGTCAAGTTACACATCAGTGTCCTGGAAATATGGTTGTCCTGTACAGCCGTTAAGCTTTTCAGGGGTATCTAAGTCCAGGCCCTCTGTTAATCTAGATGGACAATGCCAGTATGATGCATTACATCGCCAAACAAGGGGCACTCATTCCTATCCTCTATGCCTGGAAGTAATGAGAGTGTGGAACTGGGCTCCATCACACAGACTACAACTATCAGCTATGCATCTCTGAAGTCTACAAAACATATTAGCAGACAGGATAAACAGGTCACAGTCCAAGGTGCATGAATGGGAACTGCTGACCTCTATGGTAGATGACCTCTATATAAGATGGGGTCATCCAAGGGGATTAATAAAGAGGGTAGGAGCTTATTCACAAGGAAGGTAGGCACTAGAATTAGAGGGCATGGACTGACGGTGAAGGAGTAGGTTTAAGGGAAACGTGAGGGGAATTACTTCACTGAGAGGTTGGTGGTGCCCTGGAACAGTCTGCTGGAGGAAGTAGTGGAAGCAGTAACTGTGGAGGGATTCAAGAAGGCATGGGGCAAACACAAGGGGTTGACTAGGGAGAGGAGGGGGAATCTATGGCATCTATGAGTGAGGGGGCAAGTAAAGCAGGGGGTACTCACCAGACTCGATGGGCCAGAAAGGTCCATTTCTGCCAACACATGGCTATGAATCTATAAATCTAGAGTGGGACCTTTCTGCATCCCTACACAGTGCATAACTGCTTCATTTCTGCTGACTAGCTTCAGGGAATCATCACCGGGTCCAACAGCAAGACATGCTTTCAATCAGAGAAGGATTCTTTTATATTATAGTATTATAGATATTTTGTAGACCTCGGAGATGCATAGCTAATAGTTGTAGTCTGTATGATGGATCCCAATTCCACACTCTCATCACTTCCCAGCATAGAGGATAGGATTGAGTGCCCCCTTGTTTGGCAGTGTAATGCATCATGCTGGAACTCTCCATCTAGATTAAAAAAGTCCAAGAGGGTAGCATCTTTCAGAAAAAGAGATATGCAAAAACAAGGGGGCACAATTTGACGATAGAGGGGGGACAGCTGAGAGGTAATGTGAGGAAGTGTTTCTTCACAGAGAGGGTTGTGGATACATGGAACAGTCTTCCTGAGGAGGTTGTAGAGTCAAAACAGTGGGAATTCAAGAATGCATGGGACAGATATAAGGCAATTCTAGTGGGGGGGTAGGAGGAAGTAGGCTGTTGATTAACTAGGATCTGCAGTTTATCCGTTAGGTAGGGAAATGGCACACTAGGTGGGCCAAGCGGTCCTTATCTGCCATCAAATTCTATGTTTCAATGTTTCTATGTCTCTACGTAGACATGTTGCTCCTGTCTTGGAAAGGCAAACATTGTAGTTGCCGTATTGGTCCTAGTAAGAACAGATCCAGAAGTAAATGGTTTGATACCTTTTATTGGACCAACATAGATGTTACAACAAAAGAACAAAGTGCTCTAGCTTTCAGACCAAACAAGTCCTTCTTCAGAAGCTTTGTGACAGTTATTTAGAAAATCCCATACTATTAACACCCAGATAATGCATAAAAAACAGAAATAACTCTCACTGGTTTAACAGTCTAATTCTAAACATAACAGAAGATTACGTCACAGAAATTAATTAACACAAGTATGCTTTTAGCTAAAAAGCCATTGGAGGTAAAAAGTTATCAGAAGACAGCAACAAGCAGAGAATTCTCCTCACATACATTTTAAAATGTCTCAGTATGTTTAAAGAAAACAGTCCAATGAAAACAAAACCTTAGGATACTAGTCTCTCTAATTACATGTAAGATGAGGAGCTTACAATTTTAACTGCAAGTGTCCTTGTGTGTTAAAGAACACAGTCAATGAAAGGCAAACCTGTGGATAACAATACATGCCAAAATGAAGCATAATTGCAAGTAAAAAACAAGCCCCCAAAATAAAATAAAGATATATATATATATATATATATACACACATATATATGTGTGTGTGTGTGTGTATACAGTATATATATATATGTATATATAGTATAGGGGATATGATATGGCCTGGACTGAAGATATCATATTTATCTTCATGAGATATCTTGATGTCATGGCCTCGAGTGAAGATAAATATGATATCTTCAGTCAGGCCATGTCATGTTCTGTTTATATAACTTATGTTTTGGGCTCCTGTGCACCACAAGTCCTGTACATTTGCCTTTAACCTGATTCCTCACCTAGAGGTTTGGAAATCCTAGACAGAGGTTTTGGACCCCCTCTCTGGTGACTTACTATGTTTTATTCCCCCTCCCCCCGAATTGCCCATAGTCTCCAACAGAAAATACATATTTGGATTAGAAAGGTATCTGGTTGTTCCTGCAATATGTGTTGTTTTTAAAGTATTCATTTTAGTTTTATGCCTGTCAGCACTTTTACTTTTTGTGCTTGTATATAGCGCAGGCAAGCAGCATCAGTGATGTGTTCTCAGAAGCATTCTGTAGTAAAAAATGAAAGAAGATGTCCTCTTTTTATAATCCCACTTGATTTGTTTGAAAGGAGCCAGCAGCTAGGAGTGAGAAACAGACTGTTTATTCAGTAAGTTGCAGGCTTCAATGGAGACAGAGAAACTGTTGCAGTCAGCACTCCGAAAGAGAAATTAGTTTATGAAGGAGGCTGTTTGAAGGAGCTAAGGGAGAAGAAGTGATAAATGGTAAGATTAAGAGAGAATCTGTGAAACAACTGTGAATTTTCCACTAACATCTTTCAGCCATCCCTTTTTTTCCTTAAAGTCAATTTGTTTTTGTACTGATTTATTTTTCATTTTCACCATATGTCTCCATTTCTGTCTCCTTCTCACACATTTGTCACCTTTCAGCCTTCTTACAAGGCCCTGTTAATCAGTCTCTACCTGGGAACTTCCCCAGCTCTTTCTCTCCCTTTATGTTTTACCTTTCCCATCATCACCTTTTTGTTTCACAGATTCTCTTAATCTTACCATTTATCACTTCTTCTCCTTAGGCCCCTTCTTCTTTCTCCACATATATTCTCTCATTTTACCTCTCCTCACACTAACTTGTTTTTTCTCTTTAGATATTTCCTGAAGAAGACCTAAGGTCGAAACATAGATTTTTAACTCTATTTTCTATTTTCGGCATGCATTTAATATAACCATTTTGTTTTGCTTATATATATACAGTATATGTTATATATATATATATATATTATAGTTAGTGTTGAGTACCCCATTTAAGGTTAAAGTGTGAAATCTTGCAGCTTAATAACTTTGCTACCATATTATGCATTTGCCTGAAATTTGGCTGGCGTGGAGCAGCCCCTTAGATCTCTGGATCTGCCAAGTTTCGTAATGGTTGGCTATATGGTTGTGGAGTTATAAAGCACAATAGAAAGTCACATTTATGCTTTTTAGCACATTCTTTTCTCACACCTACAGGTCACACGGTTTACATGACCAGTCCAAAAACTTCAGGGAACATGCAGCCAGGGTCCCAGATGTGCCTTCAAAGAGTTTGTGAAAAAATATTAAACGGTTCAAAAGTTATTCAAAAAAACAAGTTTTCCATTATAGGCAATGTGAAACGTTAACAAAAAGTTTGACAGTGTCACAAATGCAGTTTTTAGTGTTGCAAATGACTCTTGTAGTGTCATGAGTCAGCCATTTCTTTTTCAGTTACTGGTCTCAGAAATCCTTGGCATTTCAATTTAGGACCCTCTAAAGACACAATTCTTTTTGTGTTCACCTAGTTGAGCCCTGAGTATGCTAGCCATGTCTTTTTTGGGGGGGTTAAATACCCCAGAAATACATTTTAAGCATTTTTGTAAAAAGTAGTGTTGCAAAGTAGTGTCGCACTTGTGACACTTTCGTAATTTATTTTTGTGAAAGTGTCATGATTTGCAACACTATTTTGTGATACTATGTTTGAAATAACAGGAATTCTTTGCTAACCTGCTGCAAAAGAACGGTTTGGTCTTTTGGGCTGAGTTTTGAGGGAAGACAGCCAACATCCCAGAGATGTGCCTTGTGGTGGTCTGGTGACAAAATATTAGAGGACTGCAAAGTTACGGCCCTCCGAAGCTGACTATTTTTCCTATAGGCTAACATTGTAGTGTCCACCATGCCTTTCAGGGCCTGTATCTTGAAAACGCTTCTAGATACGGACTTTTCATCATAAAAATGCTTAGCCCCCATTAGGGGCTAAGTACAAGACTAGGCAGGAAAGTCATAAATAATATGAAATTGTAATTTTTTTTCTATGTTGTACGGTTCCTGTATGGTTTACAAAAGAAAGGGTCCTACAAGAGCTTGCTAAGCTCAGGGTGGATAAGGCAATGGGACCTGATGGCATACATCCCATGGTACTTAAGGAGCTAAAGGTGGAACTAGCAGAGCCATTAGCAGAACTGTTTAGTGAGTCTCTGAGCACAGGAGAGGTCCCAGAAGACTGGAGAAGGGCTCATGTGATCCCGCTCCACAAGAGTGGCAGCAGGGACGAGGCAGGGAACTAGAGACCAGTCAGTCTTACCTCAGTAGTGGGCAAGATTATGGAGGCACTCCTTAAGGAAAGGATAGTGCAACACCTGGAATCCATAGGGGCACAAGATCCAAGACAGCATGGGTTTACAAAAGGAAGGTCCTGTCAAACTAATCTCATAGATTTCTTTTACTGGGTAACCAGAGTGGTGGACAAAGGGGAGCAGTTGATGTCACCTACCTTGACTTCAGCAAAGCTTTTGGCACTGTTCCACATAGAAGATTGAAAATAAGCTGGGTAGGCCTAGGGTTGGTCGGACGTTGGTCAACTGGGTGGCAAACTGGTTGACGGGCAGAAAACAGAGAGTGGTGGTAAATGGTATACAGTTAGAAGAGATGCAAGTCACAAGTGGGGTACCTCAGGGATCAGTCCTGGGGCCAGTCCTCTTCAACATCTTCATTAGTGGCCTTGCAGATGGACTAGAGGGTAAGGCTTGTCTGTTTGCAGATGACACCAAGATCTGCAACAGAGTTGATGATCCAGATGGGGTGGGCAGAATGAGAAGAGATCTGGATAAACTAGCAAAATGGTCAGAAGAGTGGTAACTGGGATTTAATGCAAAGAAGTGCAAGATCATGCACATGGGGAAGAGAAACCCTGAAGCCACCTATAGGCTGGGAGGGGAGTTCCTAGCAGTCACAAAGGAAGAAAGAGACTTGGGCATCATCATCACTGATGACCTGAAATCATCCAAGCAGACCTCTAAGCAGTAGGTAAGGCTAGGGGTGTTAGGGTGTATTAGTAGGGTATCACAAGTCATAAGAGGAGGTAATAATCCTCTTACAAGACACTGGTTAGGCCACATCTGAGTACTGCGTGCAGTATTGGAGGTCACACCTTCACAAGGACATTAACTAAATTGAGGCAGTCCAGAGAAGGGCAACCAAAATGGTGCAGGGACTGCATCAGAAGACATATGAGGACAGAATAATGGAGCTCAACATGTATACCCTTGAGCAAAGGAGGGAGAGAGGTGATATGATCGAAACATTCAAACACCTTAAGGGCATTAACAAGGTGAAAGAGTCTAACATGCTTAAATATAAGAAAAATAGCAGGACAAGAGGACACAGCATGAGATTAGAGGGGGTCCGATTAAGGGGGAATGTGAGGAAATTCTTTTTCACAGAAAGGGTGATGGATGCATGGAATGGCCTACCTCACGAAGTGGTGGCTATGAATACAGTGCAGGGCTTCAAACAGGCATGGGATAGGCATAAGGGAGCAATACAAATGAGTATGAATAGATAGACCACTGACAGAGCAAAGGCCGATGGCACATTTATAAGGTAGAAAAAGAAATGAGCAGACTGGATGGGCCTTGCGGTCCTTATCTGCCATCAACTTCTATGTTTCTATGTTTCTATAAACAATTTAGAGTTCCAAGTGTTCATTTTCTGCACCAAGGGCCATTATTATGCATACATTCTTTCTGTTCGCTATGCTTCTGAATGCAGCTTTCTAGGGAAAAAAGTGTGTGCCTTTCCATTACTGTTACACTTAGCATTTCCACTTGCGTTTCTGTTACCGTTTGCATTAGCGTTTCCGCTGACATCACCATGTCCATTACTCATTGCATTTGCACTTGCGTTTGCGTTACTGTTACCATGTGCATTTCCATTACTGTTTTTGTTTGCATTTCATTTTGTGTCATTGTGTGCATTCCCTTTTGTGTTTGCATACGCACTTCCATTTGCATTTCTCTTTCCTTTGGCATCATCGTTGGTGTTGCTGTTACCATTTGCATTAACAATTGAGGAACCGTGACAGTGCATGTTACCATTTGCGTTTCTGAACATGCTTGCATTTGTGTTTCTGTTTGTGGTACTGTTCGCTTTGGCATCATTGTTGCTGCTACTGTAACTGTTTGAGTTTCCAATTGCTTCACCATTACTGTTTGCGTCTTTGTCACCATTTGCGTTTCTGTTGGCCTTAGCATTTGCATTTTTGGTTGCATTTCCATTCTCGATTGTGTTGCTGTTTCATTCTGTGGCACCGTTGCCTTTACCGTTTGCATTTTGGTTTCCATTTGTGTTACCATTTGCATTTTTTTTGCCATTTGTGTTTCCATCGGTGTTAGCGTTTACGTTACTGTTTTCATTAACATTTGTATTTCTGTTGCCATTAGCATTTGCGTTACCATTTCTGCTTTTATGAAAGTTTGCACTTGCGTTTTTCTTACCATTTGCATCATCATTTACGTTTGCTTCACCATGTGCATTACTGTTTGCACTTGCATTATTGTTAGCATTACAATGTGTCACAAAATCACATGGTGGGAGCGCAGGGCCTGAAGGTCCTCGCACTCCCACCACCACATTCCATTCACTATTTATATACTGAACATTCTTAAAAAGAAGGGAAATTCAAGGCAAAAAACTCAGTTTAATGCAAGGGGGGCTTTCAACCCTAACACCGAATGTCCTCGCTTGTGTCGCTGTGGAACAACCATAACTGATGCATTAAATGGAGTTTTTTGCTATGAATTTCCCTTCTTTTTGAGAATGAGGACAATAAATAGTTAATGGAATGCAGTGGTGGGAGTGCAGGCCCTTCGGGCCCCGCGCTCCCACCAGGTGATGTCTTGTGACATAGTAATGGTAACTGCAACGCAAACACAAGCGCTAACGGTTACGCACATTGTGACGCAAACATAAATGGTAAAGCAAACCTTAATAGAAATACAAGCATAAAGTGACACCAAAACAAACAGTGGCACAAACGGAGATGCAACCACATATGGAAATGCAACTAGTAATATGCACGGTCATGGTACCACTGTTGTAAATGCAAATGTTAACTGTTCCAGCAACAATAACACCAAAGGGAACAGAAATGGAAAGGCAAATGCAAGCATGTATAGAAATGCAAACCGTAATGTGCATGGTCATGGTACCACAATCGTAAATGCAAATGGTAATGGTAACAGCAACAATAATGCCAAAGGAAACAGAAATGCAAATGCAAGGGCATATGGAAATGCAAATCATTAAATGCACGGTCATGGTACTGCAATTGGAAATGCAATTCATAATGGTAACAGCTAAAATAACATCAAAGGAAACAGAAATGGAAACATGAATGCAAGTGCATACAGAAATGCAAACTGGTATGCGCACAATCATGGTACTGCAATTGCAAACACTAATGGTAATGGTAACAGCAACAATAACACCCAAGGAAACAGAAATGGAAATGCAAGCGCATATGGAAACACAAACTGTAACATGCACCGTCAAGGTACCACAATTGGAAACGCAAATGGTGATGGTTACAACAACGATGGCCAAAATGAAAGACAAATGCAAACAGAAGGGTGGTTGCAAAAGCAAATGGTAATGCACATGGTTACGCAAAGCAAAATGTAAACAGAAACAGTACTGTAGACACAAATGGTAAGAGTAACACAAATGCAAACGCAAACAGAAATGCAAAGGATAACACACATGGTGGCGTACACAGGAACGCTAATGCAAATGGGTACAGATACGCAAATGGAAATGCTACATGTAACAGTAACTGGAACGCACATCCTGGTTTTTCCCAACAGCTGCATAGAGAAACACAGTGAGTACAAAGAATGTATGCATAATAATGGGGCTAGGAGCAGAAAATGAGGAGTTAGAATACTAAATTGGTTATATCTCAGGAACCATACGATGTAGGAAAAAAATTAAAATGTCGTATGAATTGATTTTCTTGGCTAGTTTTGTACTTAGCCCCTGCCTGGGGGACTGAGTATTTTCCGATGAAAACTCCATATCTTGCACTGTTTCCGAGGTACGGGCCCCGAAAGGCATGGCGGACGCTGCAATGTTAGTCTATGGGAAAAAGCGTCAACTTCGGAGTACTGTAACTTTGCAGCCCTGCAATATTTTTCCACCAAATAGTACATCTGTAAGATGTTGGGTTTCTTCCCTCCAAGTTACAGCCCAAAAGACCAAACCATTCTTTTGAAGCAGGGTGGCAAACAATTCCTGTCATTTTGACCATAGTGTTGCAAAGTAGTGTTGTGATTTGCCACACTTTTGTAAAAAAAATCAAGAAAGCATCACAGGTGTGACACTACTTTGCGATACTACTTTTCCCCAAAATTTCAAAAACTTATTTCATGGGTGTTTAACCCCAACATAAAGACATCCCTAGCATCCTCAGGGCTCGACTAGGTAAACACAAAAATAATTGTGTCCCTAGATGGTCCCAATTTTAAATGCCAAGCATTTCTGTGATCAGTAACTGAAAAAAAATGGCTGACTCATGACACTACGGGGTCATTTGTGACACTAAAAACTGCTTTGGTGACACTGTCGAACTTTGTGTTAACTTTTCCCATTGACTATAATGGGAAACTTGTTTTTTGAATAACTTTTGAACCATTCAATATTTTTTCATGAAATCTTCAGAAGGCACATCTGGGACCCTGGCTGCATGTTTCCTGAAGCTTTTGGACTGGTCGTGCAAACCGTGCAACCTGTAGGCATGAGCAAAAAATGTGCAAAAAAAGTAAATGCACCAGAATGTTGCTTAATAACTCCGCAACTGTATATTCGACAGGTACAAAAGTTGGCAGGTTCCAAGATCTATGGCTATGTCCTGAGCCTGCCAAATTTCAGGCAAATCTGTTGAACGGTGGCAAAGTTATTAAGGTGCAAAGTTTCACCATTTAACTTTAAATAGGTAGCACTACCATGCTACCATAATATATATATATATATATATATATATATATATGCATGTGTGTTGGGATTGTCGGCCCTAACTCTCACCCCATCACATGTGTAAAGAAGCTGAGGAACAGGAGAATGGGGTGAGAGTTAGGAGTGATGACCCCAATGCGTAGCCCAATGCCAGTTGGGGGGGTGGGCTGGAGGAGTCTAAGGGGAATTTCAACCACAACAGAGAATTTCCTCACTTTTGTCACTGTGGAACAACCCTAACTGATGCATTAAATGGATTTTTTTGCCTCTAATTTCCCTTCTTTTTGAGAATGATAATGAGAAATAGTAACAGGAACAGCAATGCAAACAGAAGGTTGAAACTCCAATGGTAACAGTAACGAAAACACAAGCGCAAAGGGTAAATGCACACAGTGGCGTACACAAGAACGCTAATGCAAATGGGGACATAAATGCAAGTTGAAACAATAAGTGTAACAGTAACAGAAGTGCATACCCTGTTTTTGGTGAACAACTGCATAGAGAAACACAAAGAATGTATGCATTGTAATGGGCAACAAAGCTTAAAATGAGCACTGGAAGTACTTAATTGCAAATATCTCAGCAACCGCACGATGTAGAAAAAAAATTTAAATTTCACAAAAAATCATGATTTTCCTAGTTAGGGTTTTGCTGTTACATAGCCCATAAGGCTATGTAACTTGCAACAAAAAAATCTGTATCTCCGATCGTTTCCGAGATACAAGTCCCAAAAGGTGCGGCTTACACCACCATGTTAGTCTATTGGAAAAAAAGCCAAATTTGGAGTACCATAACTTTGAAGTCATGCAATATTTTTCACCAAACCATGACAAGGCACATCTGTGAGATGTTAGCTGCGCTCCCTCCAAATTTCAGCTCAAAAGACCAAACCGTTCTTTTACAGCAGAGTGGCAAAGAACTGCTGTCATTTTGGCCATGGTCTGAAAAGTAGTTTCACAATTTGAGAAAGCTTTCGCAAAATTTGTGAAAGTGTCATGGGTGCGACACTACTTTACAGCACTACTTTTTCCATAAATTTGAAAAACATATTTCTAGGCTGTTTCACCCCAAAATAAAGACAGGGCTAGCATCCTCAGGGTCTGACTAGGTAAACACAAAAAGAATTGTGTTGCTAGAGGGTCCCAAATTTAAATGGCAAGCATTTTTATGATCGCTAACCGAAAACAAAATGGCGGATTTGCGACACTACTAGGGCAATTTGCAACACTAAAAAGTGCATTTGTGAAAGTGTCAACTGTTAACTTTTCCCATTGACTTATAATGGAAATTGTTTTTGAATAACTTTTGAACCATTTAATATTTTTCATGAAATCTTCAAAGGCACATCGAGACCCGGCCACATGTTCCCTGAAGTTTTCAGACTGGTCATGCAGACCGTGTCACCGCTAGGCACGAGCAAAGAATGTGCAAAAAAATGCAAATGCACCCTGGAATGTCACTTAATAACTCCGCAGCTGTATGTCTGACTAGAACACAACTTGCCATATCCCAAGATCTATGATTGCACCCCATGCTTGCCAGATTTCAGGCAGATCCATTGAACAGTGGCAAAGTTATTAAGGTGCAAAGTTTCACCATTTAACATTAAATGGGGTACTCAACCCTAATTATGCTAGCACTACCTGTTATAATTATATATATATATATATATATATATATATATATATATAAATATCTTTTATATATATATATATATATATATATATATATATATATGACATACAGAAGGTTTAAAGTAAAGTTTACTCAAAGTGAGCAAATGTTTCACACATAATGTAAGGTAGAACTTAGCTTGAGACATTTTCCCAATCAGTTAATATATTCCATAAATGTTAAGGCCTTCAGTGTTGTTACAGGATTTTATACATGATGATATCAATTGTAAGTATACGTGCCAAATAAAAAAAAACTACTTGTCAAGGACCACCAAGAAATTAAGACAATGAGCCTACTATGTACAGATTTCAAACAGTGTCAGTGTATAAAAAACATGTACAGAAACAGTCTAAGCAATCTGAATAAAAACTCATAGGTATTAAATCCCCCTTCCAACTAGTTAGAAGGAGGTATATGTACAAGAGTCCTAATGCACCATCATTCACACCAATTATTGCAATATTTACCCTACGGAATTAAATCTTTCATGAACCCTCAAGTAAATGAGATATGCATCTTAATATGTACACAATTTAAAAATGTGACAGTATGCAATCCAACCACAGACAACTAGTAGAGCATAAGAACATACATACAAACATATGAAGGAGCCAGCAGAGGAAGGCCATTTGTTCTATTAAGTCTGCTCAGATTACACTGTCCACAGCTTGAGCTAATGTCCCTGTCATCCCTCCCTCCCCACTCTTCCCATCCTCCCTACTTATGATCCTTACTTCCCCCTATGCCTATCCCAGCCTCTCTTAAAATTAATTAATTAATTAATTAGAATGAAGTAAATATTAGCTAGAAGATGATGGCAGATAAGGACTGCAACACCCATCCAGTTTGCCCATTTCATTTTCTACAGTATGAATGTGCCATCAGCCTTTGCTCTGTCAATGGCCTATCTATTCATACTCATCTGTATTGCTCCCTTATGCCTATCCCATGCCTGTTTGAAGCCCTGCACTGTATTCATATACACCACTTCCTGAGGTAGGCCGTTCTATGCATCCACCACCCTTTCGGTGAAAAAGATCTTCCTCACATTACCCTTTAATCAGCCTCCTTCTAATCTATGCTGTGTCCTCTTGTCCTGCTATTTTCCTTATATTGAAACATGCTAGACTCTTTCACCTTGTTAATGCCCTTAAGGTGTTTGAATGTTTCAATCATATCACCTCTCTCCCTCTTTTGCTCTAGGGTATACATATTGAGCTCCATTAATCTGTCCTCATATGTTTTCTGATGCAGTCCATGCACCATTTTGGTTGCCCTTCTCTGGACTGCCTCAGTTTGGTTAATGTCTTCGTGAAGGTGTGGCCTCCAGTACTGCATGCAGTACTCCAGATGGGGCCTAACTAGTGTCTTGTAAAGGGGGATTATTACCTCCCTCTTATGACTTGTGATACCCCTACGAATACACCACAACATCCCCCTAGCCTTACCTACTGCTTTAGTGGACTGCTTGGATGATTTCAGTTCACCTGTGATGATGATGCCCAAGTCTCTTTCTTCCCCTATGACTGCCAGCAACTCTCTGTCCAGCCTATAGGTGACTTTAGGGGTTCTCATCCGTCTTTCGGATTAGACGTTAAACCGAGGTCCCATCTGCCTGTTCTGGTGGTAGTTCAGGTGGATGTTAAAGATCCCATGGCACGCGTCAAAAAAAGTAGGGGAATTTTTTATTGAAAAACAGATAATGAATAAATCAAGAATACAACACATGTCTCAAGAGTATAAACAAAACAAATTATAAATCCAAAAAAAGAAGAGAAACCTAGCATAATCCATCCTTAAAGCACTATACAGTCATATAAGTAAACTCAAACTTATAGGTGCAGTGCTATCTTGCAAAGGACCTAAAAAACACCCAGAATGCATTGCAATCTGTGGGGGACAAAAAAAACCTTCATATAACTAAAAAAGGGGGAGAAAAAAAGGAGAGGGGCAGAAAAAAGATAGATTCTCTCATTCTGCCAATGTTGGGCCAACTTAGAACTTTTCCAGGGAGGGAGTTTAACATGTTACATTAATCTTTCAAGATCCAATCACAAAAAGACTAGAGTTTATCATGTTGTGACCAGGATACAGACTTTTGTTCTTTTAAGTTAATGAACTGTAAATCTAATATAATTTGGTTCACCACTTGGGTTCCAGAATAGGTTTTCTGCTGCAACAACTGGGCGCATCTGGCTTGCCACGAGAAATATCTATTGTAAGCAACAATGAGTCTCAGTATGCTAGCGTGATAATGAGACATATTCTGGGGAAAATTCCATAGATAAGCATTTCATATGTGAAATTTGTGGGGCCCTTATCTTTCCATGTGTGTAACAATAAAGTCCAAACTTGTGCCCTAAATGGGCAACCTAGGAAAAAATGCTGCATCGTCTCCACCGGTATTGGACAAGTGTCCCTGAAACACATCCTGTCTTCTATGGATTTATACTTCAAGTTATCGCTTATCCCCAGTTTCCCATGGCATGATAACCATGTAACATCCCATAGCTTTTGGAGTAATCTAGGGGTCAGTGAGTTGTTTGAATGCTAATGAGGTATCTACTTCCATATTCTGGGTGTCCAGCAACCTAGGACGTTCTGAGAAATGTGCAGCAAGAATGTTAGAGTATAGCTGCTTTTGAGTGGCTGTCTGAACCAAGGAGCAAACCAGTTTCATTGTTTGATCTTAAGGAAAGTAGGGAACAAAAAGGGGGGAATCCCTTATTTTCTAAAATTCATAGGTTTTCTGCTGCAACAACTGGGCTATATTGCTTGCCACAAGAAATATCTACTGTCAGCAACAATGAGTCTCAGTGTGCTAGCATGATAATGAGACATATTCTGGTGAAAATTCCATAGATAAGCATTACATATGTGAAATTTGTGAGGCCCTAATCTTTCCATTTGTGAAACAATAAAGTCCAAACTTGTGCCCTAAATGGGCAACCTAGGAGGAAATGCTGCTTCATCCCCACCTGCATGGGACAAGTGTCCCTGAAACACATCCTATCTTCTATGGATTTATACTTCAAATTACCTCTTATCCCCAGTTTCCATGGCATGATAACCACGTAACATTCCATAGCATTTGGGGTAATCTAGGGTCAGTGAGTTGTTTGAATGCTAATGAGGTATCTACTTTCATATGCTGGGTGTCCAGCAATCTAGGAGGTTCTGAGAAATGTGCAGCAAGAATGTTAGCATATAGCTGCTTTCGAGTAACTGTTGTAACCAAGAAGCAAACCAGTTTCATTGTTTGATCTTAAGGAAAGTAGGGAACAAAAAGGGGGTAATCCTTGGTTTCCTAAAACTCATTGGTATTTCCATGGTGGTATTCATCCAAACTGCGCATAAGGGAGTAACCATTAATAAAAGTGAAACCCAAAAAGGGGGGACTGGGATAGTAGAGGTGGAGATATAAAATTCATGAACAAACTATCGAAAATACCAGAGGGTTTAGTATTCGCACTCCCCCAAAACAAGTCAGGATATGTATACATCTGTTTTACTTGATTTAGGTGACTGCCCCAGAAACCCTGGAAAAAAATATTGTAGGACTTTGCTTCTAAAGAAAATGGCAGAGGGTAAATTGTGGTGGTATGGAGAAATAAAGACAGTACCAAAGTTTTTAACAGCTCCCTCTTCTTTTCACTATGGTACATCCCTTCCAAGATGACACTAGCCTATTGGCTTTATCTAAAACAAGACTCCAGTTGAGAACCGAGTCATCAGGACTGCCCAAAAATAATCCCAAAATTTTAATCGGGTCTTGGGAGACAGGGATGTTGGTCACTCGGTCCATGGGGGAGTTCGGAATGAATTTAGCCATACTTTTATGGTAATTCAGTTTAGATCCAGAAACTGCCTCAAACCCAGAGAATACAAAATTACATCCGAAGGGTTCAGCTGGGTTGGTAGTACAGATACATAGATCATCTGCATATGCACCAATCACTGAAGCCAAAAATCTGTTTGGAAGAATTAATTTGGGGATGGATGGGTATAGCAGGAATTTCCCTGCAAGGGAGTCTATTTGGAATGCATACAGTAGGGGGCTTAAAATGCAACCCTGTCGTACCCCTTTCTTCCCCCAAAAATGAATGCCTGGGGAGTTAGTAATATGCAGGGTGATCCAAGTGGTGTTATAAAGGAGCTCCAGCCAGGAGACGAACTGTAGGGGGATTTGATCGTGCACCAGGACCTTAAATTGGAACTTATGGTTGACCCTGTTAGGTAGGAAAATGGGCAGACTAGGTGGGCCAAGCGGTCCTTATCTGCCGTCAAATTCTATGTTTCTATGTTTCTATGTACCCAGTCAAAAGCTTTCTCTTGGTCCAATGAAATAAAAAGTGCAGGGGCTTTCTCAGAGCATGAATGTACAATATCTCTAAATAATGATAGGGAGTGAAGCATAGATCTATTCAGAAGGACACAGGACTGTTCTTTAGAGATGACCTGAGCTGTGATTGGTAGTAATCTAGTCAGTAACATTGTGGTAAGTATTTTGTAGTCCACATTAAGGAGGCTGAGTGGCCTTCAATTTCCAATTTCAGTTCTCTCACCTTTTTTAAAAAGTAGTAACATGATGGCATCTGACAATTTAGAAGGGATGGAGTGTGTTTCTAAATTACAGTTGAACAGTACAGTCAGAGAGGGGGCAAAATGGTAATATAGGCATGATACAATTTGGCTGTCAAACCATCTGGTCCAGAAGAGGTGGATTTTTTTTTTTGTTTCTTGATAGCACTGGTGGTTTCTTCCACTGATGTGGGGCTACTGGGGCTTACAATTGGTCCATGGGGACCTCTGGGACATCTAGGTTTCTAAGGAAGGAAGTGGCATCTAATAAGTCAGATTCTGAATTAAACATATGTTCCAAATGAGACTGGACAACTTGCTATATCGCAGGGAATATGGAGTGAACTTTGGAGGTAAGTGGGTCTGTGAGGTGCTCCATGAAAGTGGAGGAAAGTCTACCTGCACAGCTTTTGTATATGTCTAGAGAGGGTTTAGAATGCTGAGTGACACATTGGGCCTCCAGCTTCAAGGAGAGTGGCCTATTGTATTGAAAAGCCTCCATATCAATTTTAAGGGCCCAAATTTGTTGTTGCAGATGAACTTTGGACACGTAAACCATAGATATGGTTTATAACAGTTGTTTCTGCAAACAGGAGTATTTACAATAAGCAGACAATGATCTATACCGTACTTGGCCCGCCTTATAAAAAAAGACTGTAGGTCAGATTTGGTATCTTCCCACCACGCTATATAGGAGTGATATGCATCCATCACAGATACTCTGGCCTGTAAGAAGTTCAAGCAGTTTGTAGAAATGTAGTTATCCAGTAGTAGTGAACTGTTTAACTTCCACCTTTTTTTAGGGTGAATGGGGAAGGGGCCTCCTGCTGGGGAGCATATTATGGATACCAGTAAATGGTCTGAGATCTCGCAGGGAATTACAGAAGCCTGATGTACCTTACTGTTCTTGGAGGCAAAAATGTAATCTATGAGGGTAGCCAATACCCCTGTGTGATAATTTTTGGCACCCATAGAATGAACTGTCTTATACCCATCCATTAATTGAGCCATTTGTAAAATGTTCAGTAAATTGGCTGTGTCACTGAATGTTTTATGGGCATTGCTTCCCCTTTCCATGGGGGAGAGACCATAGTTGAAGTCACCCCCAAAGTAAACCTGATGGGAAGTGAACAGATATGGCTGCACTTTGAGGAATAGGGAAGTCCTAGCAGCTATGCTCTGGGGGGCATATATGTTGACAAGTTGAAACCTGATGCTGCCATGGGTTCTGTCGATCAAAAGTACTCTCCCAGGGGAAACCTCAGTTACCTTTGAGATACTAAAATGGAAACCTGAAAATAAAATGCCCACCCCAATGCACATATCTTCCCCATTGGACCAATATGAGGGGCCTGCTGTCCATCATTTCTTGACCTGATCAAGTTCAAACCTAGACTTTAATCTGGTGTCTTGTAGGAAGCAAAAATCATCCAGCAAAGTGTTTAGCAAACCCAGGGTGGAGGGTTGTGTCCTAAAAGATTTAATACTGCATACATTCATTGAGGAGCAGCGCAGTTGGGTGGGACAATGCATGAAAGGTTAAGGGAAAGCAAACCTAAGAAGAAAGCCCATTAGGGAAGAAAGTTTAAGAGGACCCCCAAAAAAATCACCTATGTGGAAACTGAGCTCCCTGGTTCTAACTTACTTTTGGTATTTATTTTCCTGATTCTGAAGAAAAGTCCATTTTGGAGGAGGATGCCCTAGAGGAGTCGAAGTCAGCATCTTCTCCATCAGTATCTCCTCATTGTCTCCTCTTTGCCTGGGCTTGAAACTTATTTCTGGTCAGAATTGTCTTGGTGGGTGTGCCAGAATCTGATTTTCACTTCCCTTTGCCCCTTGTAGATACTGGGGCTAGGATAAAGTGTTCCTCAGCTTGGGGGGGGCATTACCTCATGCTGAACAGCCACTGAAGTTCAAGGAGAGACCTCCTGACTTTGGGAACCTCCTAGGGTGACATTATGCTCTGGCTGGGGAGCAATAATGGGGGAGGAGGGTGCAATTATGTCTAAGTCTATTGAGTCCTGAGGGTCTATGAGGACAGAAGCTTCAGCAGGGGTAGGAAAGGCTGCAAGGAGAGAGACATCCTCCCATCTTTGAAGTGCTTGAGCCTGAGATTCAGCAATCAAATTAGTATGGCCCTGAGGGACCCAGTCTAACCTATTCTGCTCAGCCCATGGTCATTGAGGGTAAGTGTGACCTTGTTCGTTACATAGGTTGCAGAACCGGGGATTGGGGCAACCAAGGATCACATGGCCATAGGACAAACATAGGGTGCATCTGGGTTGATCACATGTGTAACTAAGATGGGTTCTGGATCCACATTTATGGCAGATGCGTAGCTGCCCAGGGTAAAAAAAGATACCACTATTCCTCCCAATGTGGAAGCTACCAGGAAGGTGTACAATTCCTTGTTCAGTTTGCCTTAGCTGGACCTTGATTTTACACCCTCCTGTCCAGACTAAATCTTCCTCCAGAATGGGGCATGGGGTATCTAAGAGTTCAGAGCATTGCTTAAGCCAGTACTGTATATCATTAATATTCACCCCCCTCACTCCTGGAAAAGTGATCATTTTTACCAATGGTTTTGTGAGAGGGATCAGCATGAAAGGGGACCACAAAGGTGAACTTATAACCTGCTCATACTGACGCCAGAACTTCTCTTGAGTGCTTACATTTTTAAAACTAATGTCACATGTTAACTCTCCTTTAATATGAATAAATATGAATAGTTCAGAGAAGCCAGTCTCCAAGGGGTCCTTCAACATGTTATGAAGCACAGTTTTTCGGGACGGAGAAGTGGAGGCTTCACCAGTGTATCTCAGATGGATTGCATTCCACCATTGTGCAGGATACCCCACAGATTTAAAAAGATCATTCATTTTAAAATTAGTGTTTTTTATCTTGCCTAGAGGAGTGAGAAGGAATGTGCTTACTCAGGTTTTGATTAGGCAGAGTCTTTTTGGGGCCCATAGTGTCAATAAGAAGTGTAGTTTGTTCACTGTTGGCCTCACTAGCAGCTGGTGGAGCTTGTGGTGTGGATTGGGGTTTTGTACCTGGTGCAGGATCCTGGTCAGAATGAAGTGCACTGTTCCTAGAGTCTTGAGCAGCTGTATCCATAATTTCAGCCACTGAAATTGGTCCTGGAGAAGACCACGGCATTCTGTTCGCCAGTTGCTGCAAGCTGGCAGCTCGTAGTACAGCTTCAGAGAACTAAGCCCACTTTGTTCTAGCAGAAGTCCAAATCATAGGCTGCAAGGGAAGCTGAGACCTCACTGGGTTATCCTGTGAGGTATGGGCAGTAGAATCATCAGCAGGCAGCTCCTCATTAACGACTTTACCGTCAGAGAAATCGGCTTCAGGTATCTCGTCTTGAGATGCAGTGTCATCCTGGATTAGTTTTAAGATGAATTGCTTATGTTGTAAAAACATTTGTTGCAATTGGGGTTAAGAAATTGCTTCCTGTCCTGCATAAGGATGTGAGCCAGCAGCTAAATTAAAGTCCAAACCTGGTGCAAATTCTGCAGAAGTACCTTGGTCAGAATCAGGATATTGCAAGCCTTCTGCGGTCTTTTGTTTCCTTATGGAGTCGAGTTTGGATAAATCCTTCATTTTAGAACTTGGAGATCTAGAATCTGAAGGTAGAACAACATCTCCACCTCCTCTTCCTCCTTCTGGAAAGTCAGCCATACTGGCTGGTGGGACAGATTGCAGCCTTGTAGGTTCTTCAGAGGTAATGTCAGGTATTTTTGACTCAATGGGTGAAGCTGTAGTAAGGTCAGAATGCAAAATATCTCCAGCAATTACACCACCAACGACCCTGTCATCAGCCATCTTGGCACCACAGACAACAGGGTCCCCTCTGCTCGCAGGATTCAAGGCCCACTGCAGAAAGAGTAGGGGAATTTTATTGAGAAATTGGACTTCATTACAAACAAAACAGTAGAAAAATCAGAATTAAAAAAAATACAGAAATGAATGCAACCATGAAGCACAGTGTATCCAAAAATGTTGAGGTTGAGCACATAAACCTGTCTCAAAATCAAAGTTCATCAAACAGTTAACAGCAGTACAAATATTGGAACACAGTTCAGCATATGTAATGTGTCTTTGCTGAAAGGTCCATTGACACCTAGATTGCCAAATATAAAATGTTATGATACAAAAGATCACATAAATTGTGTCACTGTGATAGTTAGCAAAAGTATACTTAAAAGGTCCAAACATCAAAGTAGAGTAATCACGTTTTTCAAATTCAGCTTCATTCCACTCATGTGCTAAGTTAACCCAAAACTGCTTTATATACTCACATTCAAAAAACAAATGTTGCTGGGTTTCAAGTATTTGATCACAGTTTGGTCTAGGGCAGTACCTCTATGATGACTGTATGTTTATGGTTACCATTTTTCCCCAGCCTCCAATAGTTACTCAGTCACAGGCAATCCCAAGCATAAGAGGGGATTCGTTTATTCGCAAAGAGATGAAAGAAGTCCAGTTTCCGGTCATCCGGGCAGTCTGGAAAGATGACCTCAGAATTAAAATCTACAGTAAGAATATGGCGATATAATTTTTTCTTATCCCTAGTTTGCAAGTATGAAGGTGTAATGTGTCATTTGATAACTTGTTTAATACTCACAACTATATATGAGGGCAGCGTGGGTAATCTAGCTAAGAGTCTAAGCTTCTGTTCCTGCCAACAGCCCTTACAAAGTTGTAACCAGTGTTCCATAAGAGGTCCATAGTAGGTCTCCCTGGCTCAAAACCTATCTGAAATTATAGGATAAAAAACATACTAAAAAAGAAAGCAATGGGGTGAACCATGTTCACACCTCCATCAGAAGTTGATAAATAGGTCTAATTCCTTTATATAGGGTTTAATCTAGACCACCAAAAAGCTTGAAAGTAAACACTAAGTAACTTAGTCCAGACAGAATAAGGAGGTGGAAAGATTTAACTAATATACAAATATATTTGAGTGAGAAGCATCTTAATTAACATTACCCTCTTCCACTTGGAAATTACATGACCCTTCCAATTACTAACCAATCTTTGCCCCCTAGTGAGGGATATATCCCAGTTTGCACCTGCTATGTCACCAGGTCCAAAATACACTCCCAATATCTTTATCAGGTCTCTAGAAATCGGAATCCTAGCTATTAACCCAGATGGCGGCACAGCAGTAGACCCTATAACAACTCCCTTGCTTTTCTCATAATTCACTTTAGAACCTGATAGCCTAGAGAAGAACTCTATAGCGTCCAAGAGTGCCTGGACCAAAAAATGAGGTGATAAACATAAAACCAGGTTATCTGCACAAGCCAAACCTTTATGGGAAGGGGAACTAGGGAATACCTTTATACCTTTCAAATTCTGATTCATTTGTAACATTCTAATAAGGACATCTATGGTGAAAGTATAGAGAGTGGGACTTAGGGGACAACCCTGGTGAACCCCTTTACCTGCACCCATACTCCACCCATACCAGCCATGCACATCGGGAATTGCAACAGCCCCCTGATACATGGAAGAAAGCCACCACACTAAAGCATCAGGAATTCCATAAGCTTTCAAGACCAAAAATAAAAAAAATATGTGAAACCCTGTCAAAGACCTTCTCTTGGTCCAAACCTATCACCATTAACTGTAACTGTTCAGTTTCTTCTTTAACAAACAGTTCTCTGAGCCAAATTAAATTATCTTGCTGTTTTCTTCCTTTTATAGCACAGGTCTGTGCAGGACTTATAAGACACTGGGTTATCCTAGAAAGGCGAGCCAACAGAATTTTACTCAAAATTTTCAAGTCAGTGTATAAGAGACTGAGTGGACGTCAGTTTCATAAATCAGTCCTGTCCCCTTTCTTATATAGCAACAGTAAAACTGCTTCAGACATAAAGGGTGCATTTGCACCGGTGTGTAGAATGTAATTCAGCAGGATGACTAATACAGGGCTCAATTCAGCTAGGAAGGATTTATAAAATCCTGCCCCAATATTGTCAGACCCGGGAGCCGAGCTGGAAGACAAAGATCCTATGGCCTCCTGAACTTCCTGCAAGGAAATTTCAGCTTCCAAAGCTACCTTATCATTATCAGAAAGGCAAGGTAAGTCTAGAATTGACAGGAACTGAGTTATATTCTCATCTCCTGAGGAAACAGCCATAGACATAGCCTGAGAAAAATATCTTCTTCTTCTGACAACTGCTGCTGTGGGGAATTAACTATGTTACCATCCTTATTAGTTAAGGAGATAATAAGCCAAGATTCAACCATACCTTTACATTCAGTAAAAGGATCTAAGGATTGTTTAGTAGCATGGACTCCAAATTGTAATTCCTGATCAAGGGACCTACATCTAGGGTACTGCAGTTTAGCCATCTGTTTCTTAATAGCAGCAATAAGGTGACTATAATCATGTCCAGTAGTGTCGGATAATGAGATTAAATGTTGTAACTGATGTCAGAGTTCCAAATAACATAAATAGCCCTTACTAGCTTTAATATGAGCCTGATGCTAAAAAAATTGCTGCCACCCTGTCTTTGTGTCTTCCCACCAGTCTAAAATAGAATCATAACAATCCACCACAGAAAGGCGAGCTGCCCACTCTCTTGACCATAGTTTCCTAATCTTAGGATCTTCCAACACTGATTTATTCAATCACTATCTATTCTTTTTACATCTGGGGCACCTTCCCAGGTAATTAAGACCGTAATCATCCCATGATCAGAAAATTCAAAAGGGGAGGTGTAAGCTTTTAAAACCTTAAGCAATTTGGACAAAAAGACGAAATCTACACGTGTCCTTAGGGTACCCTTATAAAACGTAAAACCCCCCATAGGGTGGAGTGTCCTATAGGCATCAATCAGATTCACAGTACAAACTAATTTTTGCAAAGCTACCGAATCACAAAAAAGCTTTGTAGTTTGAAGATCTCTATCAATCTGAGTTAAACCACAGTTAAAGTACCCCAGCCAAAGTACCAAACGGGAAGTATGGAGAAAAGGCTGTATTTCTTTAAACAGTGCTATTCTCTGAGCCTTAATCTGCGGAGCATAAATGGAAATGAGGCGAAACCTTTCTGAAAGAAAGGAAATATCCAAACAGAGAGCCCTCCCTGGATGCACGTCCAGTAACCGTGAAATAGTGATAGCGGGATTAGAAAAAAAGATCCCGATCCTATCACAAAGGTCTGTTCCAATTGACCAAAAAGACTGCCCCCTAATCCAGAGCCATGAAGCATGATGTACTATAGTTCTGAATGGGATTTCAACCTGATGTCCTGTAAACAAATAATGTCTGAATGTAAGCCCTGAAGTGTGGAAAAATCCCCAATACATTTCTTCAAACTTTTAATCCCATTAACATTAATGGTAGGAATGGCCAAGGAATGCATGTCTCGAAAGAAAAAGGAACAAACCCATACCTAGACAATCATAACAGTCCTAAGGGATTTTACCCATATGCCTCCATCTGGCCCATTTGGCTATAGAGTCCTCAGTCCTATATTCTGTATCAGTAGTGGACAGGGCAGACGAGGTATCTGTACCGTCCTCCTCTGAATCACCCCCTACATCATCCCCAAGCAGAGTATGTCTATTACCCAGTTGTACCATATCGGAAGGGGGATTAGACTGGGATGCAAGTTTAGTAGAAGACATGGCTTTCCCTTGCCAGTTTTGCTTTCTCGGGGGAATGGTCTTGAAAGGTGGTTCCTGAGGGGGTGGGGAGGGGGAGGCATGTCCACCTCAGAAAGTGCTTCAGAAACCTCCCCACTGGGAGTATCAAGCTTACCACCCTTACTTTCCCTTGACATAACAACTAAAGGAGGCTCTGGAGGTGCAGTCTGACAAGGGGTCAGAACAGGTACTACCTCACCTAGCCCTGTAGTTAAAGAGTCTGACTTCTGGCCACTCCGTTGAGATCTGAAATGCAGCAGCATTCTTAGCCAGAGTATGTTGAGCCTGATTAATAACTATGTCATGGGAAGGGCAATCCTCACGATTGTGAGAAGCCCATGGACAATGACCATATGCATGCCCTGTCCATTCACAAAGGTTACATTTGAACAGATTAAGGCAGGCCGAGGCCACATGTCCATATTCCCAAACAATGACTGCACCTAGCAGTGTCACAAGCTGAGCTAAGGTGCAGCCGAGAACCACACTTAAAACAGGACCTTGGATGTCCAATATAAAAAATAGACCCCCTATCCCTCCCCAACAAGAAAGTACTAGGGAAATGAACAGGGCCAGAATTGGTAGATAAAAGTTTCACATTTATCTTCCAGCTACCATCCCAAATCTGCTCACTGCCCATCGTGGGTGTAGGCCGTCCCAAATTTTCACAGCGTTGTCTAAGCCAAAACAAAATATACTCTATATTAACCCCCCCTCATTTTTAAACATAGTAGTAATAGTTTTAATCAAGGGCTTAGTTAAAGGGACAGCTTGAAAAGGGACCAACAGAGGGCTATTCTTTAGTGTTTGATATTGGGACCAGAATCTATCCAAATTAGTCACATTTTTAAAACTAATATCAAAATTTCCACTACCCAAACCGATAAGGGCAAAAAATTTCCAAAGAAAATAACTTCATAGAGGATTTTAGTAGTTGCTCGGCAATAAGCAGCCTGTCTGGAGGGGAGTCCAGGACCCCTGTATACAGTAACCTGACGGCATTCCTGCGGGTAGGTTCCCCAATTTTGTGGAAGAGATCAGTAAATTTAAACATTGGGGCCATAGAAGGACCCTTCAGATGGTCACCAGCTGCTGCAGAAGTAGGCCTAATTTGAATCACCTCAGGTCTTCCCTCCCCACCCACAACCTTAGATACAGTATCACATACAGCAGAACAAATACTTGCATCAGTCTTAGAAAATAAAGAATCTGTAACCTGAGGATCGTTGAAGCTCATTGAAGAACCAGCGTTGGTGGCCACTGTAGAAGAGGAAGACTCGCACAGTCATTTGTAGGAAATATCAGTTGGGTCAGGAATCCAATGACCTGACTGACCTTGCACCCATCCAGCTTCAGCTAAAACCAGTTCCGGAGACCAGGCACTCGCAGTAGGCCCCAACACATTTGGGGGGGGTAAGTGATGGCAAATCGGGAACCAGATCACTCCAGGTAGGTCTCTTATCTCAGTCCTGAAATGAATAAACAACCTCCTGGGGAGAAGTATGCGGAGAAGAGGCATTCGTATCCTCCACAGTCTGATAGTTTGAATCTCGACTTGGTGACTCCAAGTGTACTCGTTGCTGTTCCGTTTCCCCAGCAAAAGCAAGCAGCTCCTGGCACACAGCAGATTCGCTGTTCACACTGCCAGCCACGTCACAAGTCTAAGTGGGTGAAACTACGGGAGGTGGAGCAGACACAGGAGAGGTAACTGATTAATGCTGCTCCCTTGCTGGCTTCCGCTGTGGCAAGGAAATCCCTGAAACCTTTATAGAGCCAGACATGATAGCCTGAAGTTGGGAATCCATTTCCTGGGCTTTACGCAGACAGTCCTGTTTTTGTAACTGAAGGAGCTCAGACTGCCGTGACAGGGAGCCAGAAGTAGGCTCCAGAGCAGTACCAAATACATACTTACTATAGTCAGTGGAATCAGCCATGTCAGACAAGATGACCATAGATTCAGACCTTTGATCCATTTCCAAAGATTCAGCCATAACAATAACAAGATCCTCAGCCTCTTGGGTAAACAGGACAGGAGTAGAGGCATGAACTCCTGCCCTAGCAGCATCCTCACACCGTGCCTGCTCAGGAAAAGAGGCCATCTTGGCAAGACAGCCAGCAATTCCCCAGAGGAGAGTAGGGGAATTTCCCCGGTGTCCTGGCCAAATTTCAACCATTCACTAAAATACCAGCAACAGCTTAATCTGGTTCAGTTTCAGTTGGTTACCATCTGTATCCCTCCTCCCCCCAGTCACCCCTGAAAAAGGGACCTCTAGTCTCAGTGGGCCTACTGGGTCAACAAAATTCAATAAATAAATAAATAAATTCTCTTCCCTGTGTGCATGATTTTGCACTTCTTTGCGTTAAACCCCGGTTGCCACTTTTCTGACCATTTTGCCAGTTTATCCAGATCTCATCTCATTCTGCCCACCCCATCTGGATCATCTACTCTTTTGCAGATCTCGGTGCCATCAACAGACAAACCTTACCCCCCAGGCCATATGCAAAGTCACTGATGAAGATATTGAAGTGGACTGGCCCCAGGACTGATCCCTGAGGTACCCCACTAGTGACTTACATCTCTTCTGACTGTATACCGTTTATCACCACTCTCTGTTTTCTGCCCATCAACTAGTTTGCCACCTAGTTGACAAACTTCTGACCCACCCTGAGCCTACCCAGCTTATTAATCAATCTTCTATGTGGAACAGTATCGAAAGCTTTGCTGAAGTCATATTCACTATATAGGTGAACTAAGAATCCTAGCCACTGTAACACTTACCACTTTAGCCATCTGTTTCTTAATAGTAGCAATAAGGTGACTATAATCATGTCCAGTAGTGTCGGATAATGAGATTAAATGTTGTAACTTATGTCAGAGTTCCAAATAACATAAATAGCCCTTACTAGCTTTAATATGAGCCTGATGCTAAAAAAATTGCCGCCACCCTGTCTTTGTGTCTTCCCACCAGTCTAAAATAGAATTATAACAATCCACCACAGAAAGGCGAGCTGCCCACTCTCTTGACCATAGTTTCCTAATCTTAGGATCTTCCAACACTGATTTATTCAATCACTATCTATTCTTTTTACATCTGGGGCACCTTCCCAGGTAATTAATTGTTCCTTTATGGTCTCACTAGATATGGTTTCTACTTCTGCAACAAATGGTGGTAGAATCTCCAGTTCTCTACCTTAGTGTTGGAGTCTGTTGTGACAGGACAGGTGATCTCTGGTCCATCAAGACCTGAAGCCCTTTCATGTGCATGCAAGACTCCTGAAGAAATAGTCATTACCCATTTTGGAGTATTCCCTAAGTTTGCTGATGTGCTAGTTGTGGCTAGAAAGCCTTAGAAAGTTTCAGTTAAGGTCCACTAAAGGGAGAAAGATGAGGTCGGGGGTGGTTGACAGACCACCCAGTCAGGATGAGGAAAGGGACAGGGAACTGAGTTCACAAATATTGGAAGCTGTGGGGAAAGTATAGATGGTAATTGTAGGGGACTTCAACCTGCCCAAGGTGGACTGGAGCATACCATCCACAACATGTGCTAGGAGTCAGGTGATCCTGGAAGGGCTGCAGAGTGGGTTCCTGACTCAGGGCATCACTGAACCAACAAGAGCTGAGGCAATTCTTGATCTGGTGCTCATAAATGGGGAGCATGTATAAGAAATAATGGTAAGGGAGCCACTGGGCAGAAGTGATCATTGTGCAGTGTGGTTCTAGTTGGATATGGACAAGGAAAGCATCCCGACTAAGACCAAAATCTTGGATTTCAGCAGGGTGGACTTCAGGAAAATGGATGAAGTGCTAAGGAGCCATCTGGTGGGCATCAAAGCAGATATGAGGGTGGACCAAAGGTGGCCATCATTAAGAAAGGAATACTGATTGCCACAGATTAGTGTGTTAGGCTCAGGGGTAAGAACACAAGAGTCAAAGTGCCCAGCTGGTTCAGTTCTGGAGTGGCCCAGGCAGTAAGGGAAAAGAGGATGACCTACAGAAAATTCAGGAAGACCAAGAGAGAGGTGGATAGGGAAGATTACCTAAGCTTGGCTAGTGAGGCAAATAAGAAAGTCCAGAGAGCAAAAGCACAGGAGGAGCTGTAGATAGCTTAAGGAATTAAGAAGGGGGAGAATGCTTTCTTTTGAGATATAAGTGAGAAAAGGGACAAGAAGGAAGGGACTGTTAGGCTTAAGAAAGGGGTGGAGCGGGTGGAGGATAATGGGGGAAAAGCAGAGATACTAAATGAATACTTCTGTTCAGTCTTCACTAGGGAGAAGGATGGACCAGTGCCTTCAGGATGGAAAACAGGAGTGGGGGGGAGGGGAACACAGATGTAATGATAGAGGAGGATACAGTGAGGGAGGTGCCATTGACATTGAAGGTGGACAAATTATCAGGCCCAGACAGAGTACATCCAAGGGTACTAAAGGAACTGGCTGAGGATCTGGCAGGGCCACTGGCAGACCTATTTAATAGTTCACTAGAGTCAGGTGTGGTGCTGCAGGACTGGAGAACAGCACATGTAGTGCCCCTCCACAAAAGTGGTCCCAAGGATGACCCAGTGAATTACAGACCAGTCAGTCTGACCTTCATTGTGGCAAGCTCATGGAGACCATACTAAAGGAAAGGTTGGTTGAATATCTATAGGCACATGGTCTCCATGATGAGAGGCAGCATGGGTTCATGGGGGGAGATGGTGTCAAACAAATCTGATTGACTTCTTTGACTGTGTCACTAAAACAGTAGACAGAGGCCAAGTGGTAGACATCCTCTATCTTGATTTCAGCAAGGCCCTTGACTCTGTGCCCCACAAAAGGTTGATCAGGAAGTTGGTGGATCTCGGGGTTGGAGAAAAGATGGCCAGATGGGTGTAAAACTGGCTGTGGGACAGAACCCAGAGGGTGGTTGTGGGGAGAGAGTTATCTGCTACCAGAGAGGTAACCAGTGGGGACCCACAGGGCTTGGTGCCAGGGCAAGTGTTGTTCAATGTCTTCATCAATGACATTGGAGATGGCATTAAGGGCAAAATGTGCCTATTCACAGATGACACCAAGCTCTGCAGGAGAGTGGACACAACTGAAGGGATACAGGACCTACAGGAAGATCTGAAAAAGCTGGGGAGGTGGTCCAGTATCCAGCAGCTCGGCTTCAATGCCAAGACATGCAAAGTTATGCATATTGGAGTCAGGAATCCCAGGACAGAGTACTACCCGGGTGGAGTCCGAGCATCTGCATCAGAGGAAGAGAAGGACCTGGGAGTGATGATCACTAGTGACCTGAAGCACTCCAGCAGTGTAAGAAAGCAGCAGCAAAGGCAAACAGGATGCTGGGATGCATATCTAGGGGGATCAGTAGTAGGAGGGAGGAGGTTATACTGTCCTTGTTCAGGTCACTGGTAAGGCCGCATCTAGAGTATGGAGCTCAGTACTGGTGCCCACTCCTCAAAAAGGGCATTAACATGCTGGAGAAGGTCCAGAGGAGGGTTACAAAACTGATAGCTGGTCAGCAGAGTAAGGCATATGAGGAGAGATTGAGGGCATTGAACATGTACTCCCTGGAAGACAGGAGAGAGAGGGGCTATGGTTGGGACCTTCAAGTAGTTGAAAGGGATAAATAAGGTTGATAAGGAGAGTCGCTTTAAGCTGAGTGGCAACCATAACACGAGGGGGCACAGTCTTAAGCTGGAGTGTTTAGGAGGGAGTTCAGGAAGCACTTCTTCACAGAAAGGGTGGTGGACACTTGGAATGCGCTGCTGGAAGAGGTAATCTCACCGAAGACAGTGGGCAGCTTTAAGAGAGGCTGGGATAGGCATAGGGGGAGGTAAGGACCATGGGTAGGGAAGATGAGAAGAGTGGGGTGGGAGGGCAGGGACAATAGTTCAAGTTGTGAACCCTGCAATACGAGCAGACTTGATAGACCAAATGGTCTTCTTCTGCTGGCTTCTTCATATGTTCATATGTTCTACCAGACATACTTATTCTATAAAATGGAAACAATTTGCTGTGTGGGATATTTCCAGAAATGTTGACCAATTTACATGTCCTACAACTGTGGTGCTGGAATACCTGTTGCCACTGTCAGACTCTGGTCCACAGTATTCTTCACTTAAGGTGCACTTGCTGCTATATCAGCTTTCCATGCCCCTATTGTGGGTTGTAAAGTTGCCCAGTTAGAGCTATCCCACACGTTTCTGTGAGCTCAGGTGAAATGAAGTTCATCAGCTCACAACTTTGATGAACGTTCATGTGTAACCACTATGTCACTTATAGCAAGTTGGACACCCACCATAAAATCTGGCACTAGTACCCACATATGGCATGCCATTTACTTTTAGTAGAAAATTCAAAGGTTGGTACCACCCTTGGTGTTAGGATGTATACCAGGCTCATTTCTAGAGGAAGAGGGGTGTGGGTACAAGAACAAAACACGACCCTTTGTAAATTACAACCAGGTCCAGGGTAGAGATTGCTAGGCATATGCTAGATTTAATCTGCTGAGGAGGCCCCAGTAATTCCACACGAGAAGCAAAAATCAGATTGTCCAGAACAGGAACTGGGATTGTGCAGTATGGCTTTATTTTACAGATGGCAAAGAAAGGCAGATAGTGGATCCCCATGGGTCAGTCAAGGCAAGACAGGTACACTTTCATGAACTCTCCTTGCATGCAGCACAGTTCAAGAACACACATTTCTTTCCCATTCCCAAATGGTGCACATACGTGGAACTAGCCACACACCCAAACACATGTTCTTCCCTTGAGTGCAGTTATGTGGCACACTAAGCCACACGCTCAGAACTATTTCACTGTCTGGGGTGAACACTGAACACGTCCTTCACTCACTGGGGTGAACATTGAACATTTCCTTCACTTACTTGGGTGACCAGTAAACATTTTCTTCACTCACTTGGGTGAACACTGAATTTCCTTTCACACACTTGGGTGAACACTGAATTTCCTTTCACTCATGGGTGAATGCTGAATTTCCTTTCATACACTGGGGTGAACACTATGCATTTCTTTCACTCACTTGGGTGGAAAAAGGGTCACTGACTGGTGTGATCTAGCCTTCTCTAAGGACACACACACCCCAGAAATGAATCCCCTAATTTTGGAGAACTTGTCTCCTAAAACAGTACTTACTGACCAGTTGTTCTTTACACTGGGCATGGAACAACTGAGGACACCTTTTCCTGGATAGCATGTCAGAACAGTCTTCACACAAGTCCTTTCCAAAGGCAGCTGAAAACACACATGGATCTTCAGGGGACTGCAACTTGGACCCACAGAGATAGCAGTTCCTTCCACTTCATTTGGAGCAGCAATAGGAAATCCTGCTATAGAATAGGTCTCAACCACTTCACGGGAAGCTGGTAATTGTAATCCACTCTAGGATGAGAAATCATGGGCCCTTAGCTCAGAGCCCACTGGCAAACCTCCTGCCACCCTCACTCCCACGCTCAGCAACAATTGACTATTAACTGAACATTCTAAGGCCCCCCAGAGCAGCTGTGCCAGAAAAGGGTTATGCTGCTGCTGCGAGAGTTCCAAATGACATAATCATTCTTCTCTCAGGCTAGCTGAGTAAACAATGATGGCATTGTGTAAGAAGCCCCTAATGAGCTCCTTACCAGCTGCCTCTACCTACTTAACACTAACTCTGCTAGGATTCTAGTAGCCCCAGGGGTCTGGGTGGTTACACTCATTGCAACCAGACCACTGGCTGTCCATAACCAGAACATGGCTTAGTACCAGGCCATCCTGCCTCCATTGCTTCCTATGGGGAGGATTGATCAAGTCCTCCTCTACCACGTGCCAGGCACAGGCAGGTAACACTAAAGAATAGAGGCCCACTGAAGAAATTTTAGTTCCTGTCCTACTACTGTACTATCTACAGGTTCTCAGCAGCTCCAAGAGACTGCCTGAAGCATGTCCTAACAGATAGCATTGGTGACCCCTATCATGAATCAGGACCACCAACCTGTCCTTCCCCCAACCCTCTAGGGGAAAATCTATCTGACCTATGCTACCTACCAGGTGCCCAAACCCAAAAAACATTTTACACTAAAACTGTAGCCCACTTTAGAAACATGCTGTACATTACATTTCCTAAAATCTAAAAACTATGAAGCACTTCACACCTGGAAAGCAGAAAAGGGTTAGACATTGTACTACACATTTACACAAAGCCTAACAACTCTACATAAAATATGACTCCGATGAGCCCCAAAACTCCTCTTCTAGTCTTCTTTTCTTCTTTCAGGAACACCTGCAAAAGAAAACATTGCAAAAAACACATTCTGCTAAGAACACAGCCTGTAAAACCAAAACATTGACTAAAGCCCTGTCACTGTGGATGCTGCTCAAGCCCCAAAAGCATTTTAATAGGATTTTTCTATAAAAGTACAAAACTAGAAAACATAAAAGCATTTACAAAAACATTTTGGGGAAGGGATCCCTACAAGTCCTAAAACTAGGGAGTAGTCCAGAGTGCCATGACACTACAAATAGAGTCTATCCTAGGCAGGAGCCTGCTGAAGCACAGTTCTTGGACAGTCACATGACCTGCTAGCACTGCAGTCCAGTTCAGGAAGTCTATTGGTGAATAAAAGTTTCAAGAACATCCTCAATTGCAGGAAAACAGTTCAATTAAAATTAAAGAAAGTACCTTACCAGTTTCTAGGTGACAAATGGATGTCAATATCACCTCTCTGTACCTGTGGCTGGATGATTTTTGGCTGCTGGACAGATGAAATCTTCAGATCAGATGCTTCCACAACCTCCTTCTGGACCTGGAAAGGAAATATTCTCAGACTGCTGGGCTGATAAATGTGGATCCTGTTGGAGACCAACCTGGATGCTGCTGGAGCCGAATCTGGATGCTGCTGCAAATGAACCTGGATCACCAGAAGAAAGGCACCTCCATCCTGGGTTGCTGCCTCTTTGGTGGCAGATTGCTGGGCTGGTATTGTTGCATCTACTTGACAAGCAGGCACAATGACTGATGAGTGGCACCATTCAGGGGTAGTATAACTCAGAATGTGGGGCATAGACTGTTTCCCCATCTGGACGAACCATTGGAACATTGTAAAATGTCTCTTAGCCAGACTTGTCCACAACTCTCACTGCATCAGTTAACAAAGTCCTGCCACACTTCCAGAACAGCAATCTTTCATTACACACTTTAATTCAGACAAACTTGTTTACTTTTGGATTCTGGTTGGCACAAGCTTCCTCCCACAGCCAGGCATGACTGTGTTTTCCTCACTTTCTTCCCAGATTTGGCAAGAGAAGAAAGATTATCAAGGTCCATACTCAGTCCATACTCTGCCACAGCTCATCTACAAATAATTCTCTCTTCTTTGCTGCTTTGACCAACTCCAAACCAGTGGCATAGCTTGGGGGTGGTCATTCCTGGTTGCGCCAGCTTCAAACACACAGTACAGAGTAAAAGTAGTCCACCTCTGCACTCAGTGGCACATCTCTAGAGCCTTCCTCCACCCTGATCTCAGGAGGCTCCACTGAAGCCAATGCTAAATGCGACTCACTGGGTCCCACCATAGCCATTTCAGCTTCTTTGTCCACACTTTTTGCCCAGCAGCCAATAGTTGCACCAGCTCCCAAAACTGTCCATTCTGCGCTGCCCTTGAAAGCATTGGTCGCCCAACATAACACTTCTTCAACCTCAGACTCTTGCACAAGGCTTGAGCTTGGGTCTTCCACTCAAGGATCTGCTCAGCCTGCAGCTGCAGCATCCAAATCCACCCTCTGTGGTGTGGACCATTCTACTTCTTCCTGGTCTTGCAAAAATTTGCACAGACATTCTCCCAAAACACCTTGACAAACTCTAAGGGGGTTTCTCTGACTGCACCCAGCCTGCTGCTGCTCTGATATGACAGGATCCAGTACCAATGGCCAAGTGGGAGCTAAATGGATGTGTTTTGTTTTAGCTACCATTGTGTCACCTGATCTACTCATTCTAAATCACTTTTGGCAGTCTGTGCAATGTTGAACTGGCAAAAATCTTTCCCTGGTTTCAGGCACACAACACACACATTAACTGGAAAGTTTGGCAAAGTCACCTCAGATGGTGCTGACTCACAATTATACAGATGCTCAAAATTAGCTAACTCTTGTTCTTGCTGGGCAACTCACAACCTGGCATGAAGTGGGTAGTGGGGATGCCGATGCACCATTTTCTCTAAATAAATACACAAGTCCCAAATTGCTACTTTTGCAATCACTTTGAGATTTGGCTTTAACTCGCTGGTACAGTTTGCTAACAGGCTGCCTGAATTTTGCTTTGTATTTCACAACATTTAGCACAACCACTTGAAAGTTTGTTTGGCTTTTAAACTCTGTCCGAAATGGCACTGTGTTGTTTACATTGCTGACTACACCCAAAAATGGCAACTGCAACTTTTTCCATTTACACTCAGTTCAAAATTGCTAGAAATCTTGTTGGATCTTTTGCATTTTAACTAATTTTCTCAAAGTACAACTTTACTGTTACCTTTGCTCTACCCAGCACATTTATAACATCATCTTGGACCAGAAGGGTAGTTTTGTCTTAAAGTTTACTCTCTTTGAAACAGCACTTTCACACACACAGTCTAAGATTTTTACAGTTTCACAATACTCTCTCTCAGTTGCTTTGCTGTATTGCTTTTACAGTCCTCACAGTTTACTGACATTCGGAACTAGAGTCCATTTTCTTTTGCATACAGTAGTTACTAGGCAGTAGCTGGTTCCCACCGTTGATGTAGAATGGCCTGCTGCCAATTCAAGGAAGGCCTCTGGGGTGAAACAGGCTTGCAGTTCTGCCACAATCACCTCGATCACTCTCCAGTCTGCTGGAATATGGGCTGAATCCGGTTTTACTGTAAAAAGTTCAAATAAATTGCAGGTTTAGATATGCTTTCTGCTGTTAGTGCTTCCTCCTGCTGTTGCATGAACTACCACAACACCTGCACACTGCTGGCTGCTCCTCCTCCTCCTCAAATGCTACACAACTCTGAGACTCAGGCAAAGGGCAGGGCTTTAGTTCACTAGACATGTCACCATGCAAATGAGTTCTCTCTCTCTCTCTCTCTCTCAGCCACACTCCGGCACAGCGATTGTTGAGAAGGCAAAATTTTAAATGCAAACTGTCACTTTTTTTTGCCTGGCAATTTTAGTGGGGCAAGCATTTTTAAGGCATTTTCACTCATTTCTTGGTGCATTTTCCTTAGCTACTCCCCCAATGTTCACTGTACACGCATGAAACTTTCTGGGCACTTAGAAAATACTATATTTAAAATCCATAAATACTTATCTCTGGAAATTTGCAATATTTAACAGTTTTCAAGTGCATTAAATGACAAGGCAAGGGCAGTCATTGCACAAGCTTAACAGTCCATATTTCCAAGTTAACACACAAGCAGCACCATTTTTTACTTTCTTCTCTAAGTAACACAGGCAGCAAAAGATTATCAGGTGCATTTTTCTTGGCACAACTTTGCTTTTATGGCAAATAATCTTCTGTTTGGGTGCACCGCCACCAGAAAGAAAGATCCTAGACATACCCTCAGCATTTCCCTCTCACCCAAAACATATCCCTTTGGATGTGCCCCATTTTTTGTAACCTCAGTGCCACTTATAGCAAATTGGACACCTCCATAAAATCTGACACTAGTATCCACATATGACGTACCACTGATTTTTAGCAAAAATTCTAAGATTGGTACCCTCCTTGGCATTAGGATAGATACCAGGCTCATTTCAAGAGGAAGAGGGGTGGAGGTTCAAGAACAACACACATGAACCTTTGTTAATTACAACCAGGTCCTGAGTAGTGGCTACAAGGCATATGCTAGATCTAAACTGCTGAGAGGGCACTCAGTAATTCCTCGCCAGAAGCAAGAATCAGATTGTCCAGAACAGGAACTGGGATTGTGCAGTATGGCTTTATTTAACAGATGGAGAATTAAAGCAGGTAGTGGACCTCCATGGGTTGATCAAGGCAAAACAGGTAGACTTACACAAACTCTCCTTGCATGTAGTACATTTCGAGAACACAAAGTTCTTTCCCATTTCCAAATGGTGCACATACGTAGAACTAGTCACACACCCAAACACATTTTCTTCCCATGAGTGCAGTTATGTGGAACACTAAGCCACACACTCAGAACTATTTCACTCTCTGGGATGAACACTGAACATGTCCTTCACTCACTGGGATGAACATTGAACTTTTCCTTCACTCACTTGGGTGAACTTTAAACATTTCTTTCACTCACTTGGATGAACATTAAACATTTCCTTCACTCACTTGGGTGAACACTGAATTTCCTTTCACATACTTGGGTGAACACTGAATTTCCTTTCACACAATTAGGTGAATATTGAATGTCCTTTCACACACTTGGGTGAACACTGAATTTCCTTTTACACACTGAGGTGAACACTAAGCATTTCTTTCACTCAATTGGGTAAATACAAGGGCACTGACTGGTGTGATCTAGCCTTCTCTAAGCACACACACCCCAGAAACAAATCCCCTAATTTTGGAGAATTTGTCTCCTAAAACAGTACTTACTGACCAGTTATTCCTTACACTGGGCATGGAACAACTAAAAGACACTGTTTCTTGTGTAGCATGTCAGAACAGTCTCTACACAAGTCATTTCTAAAGGCAGCTGAAAACAAATACAGATCTTCAGGGATTGCCCCTTGGGCCCACTGAGATAGCAGTTCCTTCCACTTCACTTAGAGTAGAAATCAACAAATCCTGCTGTAGGAAAGGTTTCCACCACTTCACTGGAAGCTGGAAAATGTAATCCACACTAGGGTGAGAAATAATGGGCCCTGAACTCAGAGCCCACTGGCAGACCTCCTGCGACTCACTCCCACACTTAGCAACAACAGACTACTAACTGAACACTCCAAGGCTTCCCAAAACAGCTGCGCCAGAAAAGGGTTATGCTGCTGCCAGAGTTCCAAATGACATAATCATTCTTTCCTCAGGCTAGCTGAGTAAATGATGTCATTGTGTAAGAAGCCCCTAATGAGCTCCTTACCAGCTGCCTGCTGCCTGCTTATTACTAACTCTGTCAGGATTCTAGTAACCCCAGAGGACACAGTGGTTACACATGAATGATTCATGAACATTCATAAAAGTTCACTAATTGTCCTTACACTGAGTTCATGAGCAATGTTCATGAACTGTTCACCAGCACAAAGTTTAGGAAGTTGCTGAACCTTTTAAGGACCACGATGACCCTAGACAAAAACTAATCTGCATATCAGAATGCACTGTTTCTCATTGTAAGAGCTGTGAAGCCTCTCAAAATCAGAACGTTATCAGTTTAGGTATGAAAATAACAGCAAAAGAAAGCCCCACACTTAAAAGCTGCAAAATAAGCACAAAACAAAATAGCTTGGTATAAATCCCTATTTTAGTAAGTCCCCAGTACAAAATCATAGATAGCTTCTCCCATGACTAGCCCCAGTGCTTTGAGACAAGAAACTCTTCATGGCGGGGGGGATTTTGTGCCCAGGACTTAATAAACTACAGATTTAAACTGAGTTATTCTGTTTTGGACTTGTTTTGTAGCTTCTAAGTGCAGGACATTCTTTTACTGTTGTTTTCACTGTTTTGGGCAAGCCACCCTTAGCCCCTGCACCAACCCAGCACCCCTGTGCTTGCAGATTCTTTTCACCTGAATTGGGTGTGGAAAATATACAGTATGTTCAACAAGGCAATTAACTACTGTATCTGAACACCCAAAAGGATTAACATTTAAATTCACCACATTTCAAGAGGGAAATAATCTGCTGATAAAAATAGCAGTCCGACCCTTTGATTTATGAAAACTAGGTGGTCAGTGATTCTACTTGAAAAAAGAAAAAACAGAAAAAAATACTGTAAGTATAAGGTAAGTTACTAATTCTAAAGTGTATGATAAGAAAACCCACTCATTGGAATATGGCGAGTTTGTTAAAAGAATGCAGTTGTCATGGTTAATTGCTTGATAAAACAAATATGTATTGAACAGGTCTGCCTCTGTTTTGTACATGGGGTAAAAATCTTTCGAGACTATAGGGCTAAACCAATGATGCCTGATGAGTGAATTAGACATTATAAAAATCAGAGTATTTATGGTTACTAAAAATATTGATAGACTGTTCCCATCAATGTACAGTACAAGAACTTCATGAACTTTCAAGGATCTTTATGAACCTTAATGTTTGTGAATACAGGAGTACCATTTAATGATCATACACAATTCCTGAACACTCATGAACAATCTGATACATGCTTGATGAACATTCACGTGTTGAATTTAAGACCTGTTCATAAATACTTCATGAATAGTTCACAATCATTTCAACTGTTCAGTCATTCTATGTTTAACCTTAATCAAAATGACCACCTCAAGCGGAATGAGTAAAGCAATGAATACATTAGCAAAGCAAGACCCGGACACCAGGAGATATTAATGGAAAGACTTTTATGTTTTAGAATGGTGATTTAGCCAGGCAGGTTAAGGAGACACCACTGCAAAAAATTAAAATGATTGCATAAACAGGAAATATCATGTATTATGATACAGTGAAGAAAGGAATTTTGAGATCTTAGTTGCAGGCTGTAGAAGATAGAGAAAATCATTAAAGCAGCACTGTCCTGTTGAGGAGAACATTTGCTTGCTGTCCAACTGGGGATGGGAGTGTCCCAAAAGTCAATGGCTACAGCTGGTGACCCCCAAAATCAGGGTGCTAGAGGAATGCTTAAGGATGCCCTTTTATCCATCCTGGCCAGGCTGGATCCTCTTTTCCAATCCTTTAGCAGTGTTGCTCTCAATTATCCTTACTGCATGCACCATTGTTCCTTCTAGTCTAACCTCTACCTTCCCTCTCTCAAGACCTGGTGCCTTTCAAACTGTGCCTCATTCCTCTCCAAATTCTGTCTCAGCTCCCTTCCCTACTACTACTACTACCCCTCTCTCTCTCTCTCTCTCTCTCTCTCATTCCCTCTGCTTCTCTGATCCCTGTTCCTTCTCTGTCTCCTGATTTATATGTTCTACTTACACGGTGCCTTCTCCCTCCTTCCTCTATTCTGGAATAACCTCCTTCCTGCTCTCTTTTCTTTCTCTTTCTCTTTTTTTTAAATTCTAAAATAGAATATATGTCTGAGAACGGCATACCAACCCACAGTTCATTTTCAGGTATATCTCAGGAGCATAGGGAAGATCAGTGGCTTGAACAGGGTTAAACAATTTTCAAGTAGAGGTTGTAGGATTTAACCTATGGCTGCTTGGTCTCCAGGTTTAGGGATTGGTGCTCTAACCTTTAGACTATACTGCCCCCATTCTTCAAAGGCCTCTTCCACCACCTCTCCCCTGAGACACCTGCTTCTGAAACTAGTTCCTCTTCACTACTCTACCTGCCCAATCCCACAGTATTTCAAGCCTTAATTTTCTCCTTCCCTCTACTTTTGTGCCTGCTTCTGCCCCCTGCTGCCCCTTCTGGAAAGTCACTGTAAATATTTCTAATCCTTGGTGTTCTTACCTCTGTCCTACTTTCCCCTCACTGTTTATCCTCTTACCCACTCAGGTCTGTCCCTCCACCTATGGCCCCTACTGGGCATCCTGGGCAGTCCCCATTCTCTACTGTATACTTTGTCATGTTTGCCCTATTCTCATTAGAATTTGTTTACTGCCAGTGTGCCTATTGTTTGTTTTTTGTATTTACATGTTGGAATTTTTTTCTCCATCCTTTCTTAATGTCATCATGTATTTTATTATTCTCACATTATTGTCACATTATATTATTGCATCCTTACTTTTGCTCAGTTGCAGGGTGAGCAAATGTGAAATTGGCAACTCTGGTTCAGCTTTGATTGGGACCTCTTGGCCCAATTTCAGAAGGGTCTGCAGGGCTTGCATCAAGCCCTTTGTCTGACACAAAGGGGGTTGCTGATTTGCCAAAGGCCCTCTTATGCAGATCAGTCTGATTCTCAAAGAGGTGGCACATTTATGACATTTTCATCAATTTACAGCAGCATGTGGCAAAGGTTTGATGCAAGTCCTGTAAAAGGGGGTCTCCCACGGATGCAAACTTAGACCAGGAAGAAGTTAATCTAACTCCCAGCGTCCTGTCTCCTGGACTTGAGGCAGGCTTCTTTCAGAAATGCACTTGCTTCAGTGTTTGATGCAAGTCACCACTTGCATCAAACACACTGCCACAAATCCCCTGTGGTGACTGCAAGCCATTGTAAAATCAGGCCTCTTGTCTTTGACACTTCATCCAAAGACATAGTGCTGTGGTATGGGAATCTTGTAGGCTTAAAACAGGGGTAAGAAGAACCACTTTGCCACCCCTACCCACTGAAGTGAATTGAATTCCAACCTCTTCCACTCTCTCTTGTTCTTCTATAAAGTTTTGTTTTAATAAAATAACTCAGTCAGCACCTAGTACAGTCCTAGGAGTTGGAAACAGTTTTATTAATTTAAAAAATATCTGTGGAGGAGGAAAGGAAGACAGAAAATGAGGAGGGTAGGGAAGGGTGGCCATAGAACTAGCCCTGGCCACCTGACAGGGTTATGGTGCTTTGTTTTAATTATTTGGCTGAAGGTCAAAGTGATATGATGTTGCCCAAATGTTTGATTGGGATCAATCTCAGCTCAGAGGTTCTGCCTGTCTGGGAAAAAGGCAGTAGCACCTTGGGCTCATAGGTTCTGCCAGTCTGGGAAAAAGGCAATAGCACCAAGCAAGTTCCACCAGAAGATATGATGTTGCCCAAATGTTTGATTGGGATCAATCTCAGCTCAGAGGTTCTGCCTGTCTGGGAAAAAGGCAGTAGCACCTTGGGCTCATAGGTTCTGCCAGTCTGGGAAAAAGGCAGTAGCACCAAGCAAGTTCCACCAGAAGAAATCAATGACCTCAATGCATGGCTACACAAATGGTGCCTGTAAAAGGGATACTGCTTCATAGAGCACTGGCAGAACTTTTGGGAAAGAGGATTTTTAGGTATGATGACCTGCTCCCTACCTAGGAAAAGGTGAGGGCACTTGGAAATTCAGTGTATACGCAAGTTGTTTAAACTGAGAAATGAGGAGTTGGTGATAGCATACACCACAGTGGCCAGTGTGCAGGACACCACTCCCCAAACATAAAAAAAAGCCCCAAATTGCAAATCACGCTGGAAAGCAAGTCTTTTAAACTGTGAAATGATAAGATGGTGACAGTACACACCAGGGTGTCACTGTGCAGAATATCACTCCCCAAAATCCAAAAAAGCACAAAATTGCAAAGAACACCAGAAAGCAACAGAAAACCAGAGCAACAAAAAAATGGTAAATAACACCATACAAGAGGGGGGTCGTACATGGAGGGAAATGGCTGCAAATGCTAGGATGCTAACAAACTTCTGGACCTCATGGTCACAGTGGCAGAGGAAGACTTAGACTTGGTATCTGTGATAGAAATCTGTTATACAGATAACCATAGCTGGGTCATGGCAATCCCAGGATACAACCTATACAGGAAGGACAGGAAAGAGAAAAGAAGGAGAAAGGTGGCAATATACATCAGGGAGGGAATAAAAAATACAGGGATACAGAGGTCTCCTAGTGAGACTGAAGCACTGTGGTGAACAGCTGATTCAGGGATTGGGGTAAACATCAGAATCAGTCATGTACAGGTCCGCAACACAAGGGGAAAAGGAGGACAAGAAACTACTCAAAAAAATACACAAAATGATGGGCAAAGGCGAGGTAATATTGGTAGGGGATTTTAACCTACTTACATAAATTGGAAAACACATACAGCAGCAACAACAAGAAGCAGGAACTTTCTAATAGCCTTGACAGCAGCAGGCCTGAGGCAGCTTATGGAAGCTCCAACAAGAGGAGAAGCCATCCTAGACCTGGTTCTCATGAACAGCGAGAGGGTAAGAGGGTTTGAAGTTGGGTGCCATCTGAGAAACAGTGACCTCCATATGGTTGGATTCAAAGTAAACACGATAGGGGACACAAGCCAATCCACAATTAGGGTACTCAATTTTAGGAAATCTGACTTCCAAAAATGAGGGAAAGTATATTGGGGATCATAAGAATCACAGAAGGGTGGAAGAAATGTGGGAAAGCCTTAAGGGAGCTATTAATACAGTCACAGACCAATGCACCAAAAGGTTAAGTAAGGCAAAAAAAAAAAGAAACCCTCTCTGGTTCTCAAAAGAAGAAGCAACTATAATGAAAGGAAAAAAAAAGCTGCCTACAGGAGATACAAAGCATCAAATAAAGAAGAGGATAAGGATGCATATAAAGAGAAACTGAGGGAGGCAAGTAAGGTGATTGAGAAGGCTAAAGCCCAGCCTGAGGTGACAGTTGCAGAAGGGGCACAGCAAGGTGACTAAATCTTCTTTAGGTACATAAGGGGAAAAAGGAAAACTCTGGGGGAATAGTTAGACTAGCTGTGGAGGAAGGGAAACTAGTAGAGGAGGATAGAGAGAAGGCAGAAGTCCTCCACAGGTACTTCTGCTGAGTGTTTTCAAAGAAGGAGGAGAACAATGGATCAGAGTCAACTAGTAACAGCACCTCTGGACTAGCAGTCGATACAAGGCCCTTAATGGCAGAACAAGTCTTGGAGGTGCTAACCAATTTAATGAGACCGGATGATATATATCCCAGAGTCCTGAAAGAACTGGGGAGAGAACTAGCAGAACACCTGGCAGACCTATTTATGCAACCACTTATGAGCGGAGAGGTTCCAGAAGACTGAAAGAGGGCATGGGTGGTACCACTTCATAAATCTGGAAGCAGGGAGGTGGCAGGGAACTACCACCCAGTAAGTCTCAAGCAGAGAATATTAACATTCCTGGAATCTAGTGGTCAGCAGGATCATGAACAACATGGGTTTACAGTGGGGAGGTCTTGACAAACAAACCTGATTGAATTCTTTGACTGGGTTACTAAGGCAGTTGATAAGGGGTGAGCAGTGGATGCGGTCTACTTGGGCTTTAGCAAGTCCTTTGACTCTGTTCCACCACTGAAGGCTGGCAAAGCACACACACTACATGGGGATGGGACACAAGGTGGTAAACTGGGTGAAAAAATGACTGCACAGGAGAACACAAAGAGTGCAGATAAAACACACACCATCAAAAGTGGGGGAAGTAACCAGTGGGGTACTCCAGAGCCTGGTGTTAGGGCTTCAACTAGTCAAAGTATTCATAGCTAACATTGCAAATGGGCTTGATGGGAAGGTGTGTCTGTTTACAGATCATACCAAGATATGCAACAGGGTGGACTCCCCAGAGGGGGTAAGGAAAATGGAATAAGACCTAAAGAAACTGGAGGAATGGTCCAGCATGTGGCATCTGAAATTCAACACCAAAAAGTGCAAAATCATGCACCTAGGAAAAAGCAACCCAATAAGGGAGTACCACTTGAATGGAGAAAAACTAGTTACAACCAACCAGGACTGTGACCTAGGGATCATGATATCAGACAACTTGAAAGTTGGTAGGTAGTGCAAGAAGGCAACACTAAAAGCTAGTGGCATGCAGGGATGCCATGGGAGGGGTATCACATGCAGAAGGAGGAAGATGATAGTGTTACTGTACAGGGCACCTGTCTGCCCCCAACCTGGAATGCTGCATGCCATTTTGAAGACCAAACCTCAGATAGGACATTGATAGGACAGAGACAGTGCAAAGAAGAGCAACAAAAATGATACAGAGGTTACACCAGATGACATATAAGAATAGGTTAAGGGAATTAAACATGTACTCCCTGGTTCAGAGGAGGGAGAGAGAAGACATGATTGAGACCTTCAAGTTCATCAAGAGTGTAAATAAGGTACAGATGCAGGAACTCTTTCATGTCAAGGAAGGGAGTAGAACAAGGAGGCATGATCTGAGACTGAAAGGGGAAAAATTTGGGACCAATAATAGGATGTTCTTCTTTACTGAGAGGGTGGTGAACAACTGGAACAGCCTGCCTATAGAAGCTGTTGGTGCCAAAATGGTTGGGGGTTCAAGAAAGCTTGGGATAGACACAAGGTATCATTCTCTAGAGGGGCGTATAGGGAAGTGGATAGAAACTGATAAACCTTGGGCAGACTAGATAGACACTGTGGTCCCCTTCTGCCGTCATCTTCTATATTTCTATGTTTCTAATAGTAAAATGCCATATTTGGCACATTCACTAAATATAAATTTGGCATCAGTTCATCCTAAGCACTGTTTGTCTTGTATACTATTACAGTATCTGTATCCTCATAGTTGCACTATACAATTTATTTTTGCTTTACTCACCCTCCACCTGCCCAACTTTAACTCCCTTTCCATGGGTTACACATGGAAATGAGCCTTGGCTCAGTGTGACTTTTCCAGTCAATAAATTGCAGTCTAATAAATTAATTGTATCATTTTGCTATGAGATTGATTTTGTTTTTGTTTTTTTCTAGGAAAAAAACTTAAGCCTAATTGTCTCTTGATTCCCCAACAAGATTCATGATATATCTGCAGGAGGAATTATTAATCTCAAGGTAACTTTTGGAGCTTCAAGGTTTCAGGACAATGTCAGATGGAGTGCTTTGATGACTGCGGAGATCAGAGTGAAAAAAAAAACAAGACAGTGGAGTATGGATAGATTGTTTGAATGTAACACTCTGTTAACAGATTTCTGAGTCAGTACCATCTGGCTGCTAACTTAAAAAATGATGCAGGGCTCATGTTATTTTACCACCCAATTTAATAACTAAATCACAAACATTTTTCACACAGTTGCAAATTAACACTGCAACATGATATGTGCAGATCATTTTTTCCGAACCATATTATTTTGAAATTAGCAAATTTGTAATCCCTGGGAGAGTAATATTTCTATTTGTTAATTACAACAATATGCTTGATTGAGATGTGCAAGAAATTAACCTTCATATCATCAGCACTTCCATTTTCCTTCAGAGACTGCCACAGAGATTCATTGTATTTATCTATAATTATAATGTGTTCTAATTTGTTATGGCTGCTTCAAGGTCGGAATTTACAAATTAGTTCAATTTACTGATAAGTACTTGAGTTTGAAGTAAGCATGTACTTGTTTGACTAGTGGCCCTCATGAGATGTTTTTGAGACTATATGTTGAAATATAGAGGCAAACTGTCAACTTCCACTGCTAACAGTGGGGCATATATGGGACTTATGTTAATAGGGCAGATTAGCAAAAATGAAGTACAGCAAAACCAACATTAGAAGGATTTTCCCCATGAATAAAATAACACTTAGATCTTAGAAACTGCAATGCCTTTAAATCAGAATAAGTACTGCAGAAAACAAAGTCATTGAGGTGTTCTTTAAGATTCTAAAAAGGAAGACATTAAAGTGATTGCAGTGGCCTCTCTTATGAAAAGACAAGTGCTGGCAGACTGTTGGAATTCTCTGTACTGAGTGGCACAACAGTAACAGCTGTGCTACCTGTATTTTTAACACTGCTCACCGGAGATTGAAGGCAGGGGAAGGATGTGCAAGAAGTCAATAATTCATCCCAAATTAAATGAAAAATAAGGAAAAACAAATGTTGGGGAGGGGTAAACAAACAATAATAAAACTGGCAGTATAACCCCAAGTAGATGCAATAGTGGTTTCTGCACCTACCTAACACAGATTGGTTGACTGAAGCAAAGAAGGCTGAGTATATAGAAATGAGTGACAGGATTACACAATGGGTAAGGAACTGGCTAATTGAGGGGACCCAGAGGGTTGTCCTCAGTTGAGAATCAGGAGTTAGGGAAGTCACTAGTAGAGTTCTGCATGGATCAGTCTTTATATTGGTCATCTTTAAACATCTTCATTGACCACTGGCCTTGTGCCTTCCAGTTCACCCAGGGTGTGCATTAACTGTTTAGAAATGCATGCTGTGTTTTGTGTTGTTGCTTATGTAATATGGTTAAAATGACCCTTAAAGCAAAGGATCAAGCCAGTGCAATTCTTGTATTCTAACCATATTTTCGCTTTACCAGAACCTTAAGTGCAAAAGATACTGCAGCATAATTAAAAAAAAATATTTTCTGAGAAAAGTAATTTCCCTGTCCAGTGTTTTTTTTTTGGTCTATATTATTTCCACCCTTCCCCTCCAGAAAAGTGCCTTGACACATCCTTCTATATCATAAAAGAAGATTTTTGCCTTCAACTAGCCCAAGTCTAAAAGAACAGAGGGCTTTTCTGTGTTTGACATTTTTATGTGTGACTAAATATTTTTACTTGTTGCTAAATTGTTTTATGTTTCATATATGTCTCATATATATTAGCTTAATCTTCTCTGGTACATGAAAGTTTGCAGTCTTGTTACAGACAGATATCTTGCAACCTGATTGCGTCATTTGCAACATATACCATCAGATTACATATAACTGGCTCGGATCTTATGTCTGGGACTCACTTCTTTAAAATAATCATTCAGTTATGCAAACCATGGGGAATCATCTCTTACTTAAGGACCAAGCCAGCACAATTTCAGCAACCTGTTGTCTTCTGCTGCTATAATTTTTCCCCAGTAAGTTATTAGACATGGTACAACCATCTACTTAGTGGGCTTGGCACCTGTTTCAATCTTGATTAGGGATCCTGGAATATTTATGGGAAGGCAAAGCATTGATCTTTAAAGGGAAAACAGGATGGCAGGATGAATAGGAATAGGGATCAGCTGCAGGAAGAGAAAGGTTATCCTGCCCCTGCGCTGATCCCAATTGCATCATCATCTGTAGGTAATGGTTGCAGTTATAGAGTCCCCACTTGAAAAAGGACAGGAAGTGGATAAAAGTGATGCAGAGAATAGTAACCAAAGTGTTTTAGGCTCAACAGGGAAGGCCTCAGATTGAAATGTTGGAGGACATGAATATGTACACACTAGAGATAGGAAGGGAAAGGGTGGACATGATCAAGGCTTACAAATACCTCCACAGGATAACCAAAGTAGATGGTAAAGAGTTGTTCACACTAGAGGGAAGAAAAGCTCCAGAGGAACTCATTGACATTTATGTGTGTGTGTGGGGGGGGGGGTGGTAAGGTTTAGGAGTGACATCTGGAAGAATTTTTCATGGAATGGGTGCTGGATGTGTAGAAACACTACTAAGGAATGTCATCAGTGTGAAATCAATGGTCAGATTCAGTGAATCTGAATCCCTCTTCAGTGCACCATGCCTTCATCCAGCTGTTGAAGTTCTTGATGCAGAGTGCCATAACCTCCTTTTGACCATATACTGATAGCAGTTCAACAAATGTCACCATTCATGTTACCTTTTTAAGGCCCTGCCCAGTTCTCTGAACTGTCCCTGCAGAACTCCTACTCCATCGCAAAACAGGTCATTAGACCCAAGGTGCACAATGACATCTGGCTCCCTGCCATGGCCTGCCACTGTAGTGATCCTTAGGATCTGCTGTCCATCTCCATTACACTGAATCACCAGGTAGGCATCTTACATCCCCTTCCACTCCATTTCCTGCTCCCAAGTCTATCCTTCTCACAATAGAGCCCCCTACTAGCAGTTTCTTCATCATCTAGTGGGGGCCCTTTCCACCAACCCTGGGTTCTTCCCATTGAGGGTCCACCACATACTCCATTGCCACCATTTCTGGTGCCTCCTCCTGACTGTTCCATACTGCTAGAATGACAAAGGAATTTTGAAGTGGCAGAGTCTGAGGATTGTGTACCCACCACACCACCCCTACCATCCTGAAACCCACTAAGTTCCAGCCTTCCCTCATCTGTCTAGACATCCATTCTGGCAAAGGAGGCTTACTCAGTGGCCCCTGGAAGGAGCAAAAAGTCCTCTGTGTCCTTTCCAGTTTGGATCAGAGTCCAGCAACCTCTGCCATCAGCCCAGAGAGTTGCGTGCCTATGGGCAGCACTTCAGTCTCCAGAATGTGTCCCAGAAGACTGCAGCTCCACACCCATTACACTGTGCCATTCCCATAATTGGGTGCCACCTTGCCCTTTTAAACCACTGAACCCAACCTATCTCCTTATGAAACACTGAATCCTACCCACTTACTTTCTTTAAACTTCTGAATCATCTTGCCTTCTTTACCACATAGCCTAGCCTGACCCTTTCTGCCTCCTTCCTATACCCTTTTCATTTCTTCCTTTGCTCACACTTCTGGAGTTTGTGTTATAGCCCTTCCCCATAAAGGGAGTTGCCTGCTTTCCATTCTGTTAGTATTTTTGTTAGACGAACACTTCCCTTTTTCCTATACAATACCTATCATTATTTTCTAAATCCTTTTCCTATACCTGTTTCTAACTTCCCTTCATTACTGTTACCGAATTAAGTTTATGACCCTACTCCTACTAGGATGTTGCTTGCTTTCCCTCTGCTAAATCTGACTTGGGAAAAAATTGGAGGTATGCAGATTTGAAAGGTTTATGTGAGCAAACTATGATAAAATGGATGTTGTGTTATTTTTATTAATGAGGTGTATTGATTACAAAAGTTTATTTAAAAAAATGGTGGTGCAGTATGACAATAAACTGTGTTTCAAAAATGGGAACGTTAAATACTACAGTAGCAGCCACAGACACTGCCAGCTATTTCCAGAAATTTCTGTGATATTTGCAGAAATATCTCCTGCTTTCTACATCTCCACAGTAGGGGCAGCAGGGAGAAACTCTTCAGAAATTTCACAAAATATTTGGAAATAGCAGGCAATGTCTCTGGCTACTACTGTATATTCTCATTTATTTATTTGAACAAGTCAGATTTACAACCTTTGAGTCAGGGACTCATTTACAGAGACACCTCATCTCAGGGAGGGCAAGACAATAGAACATTGTGCAGCTACAACATTGGGCAACATTACAGGTGCAGACATTCAACACAGAATACATTTAGTTACATGTTGGTATAAAATACAGATTTACAATTAAAGATGTACAATTTCTCTGGAGTTGCAGTGGAATACATCCTTGTATAAACCTAAGGGGGCTGGTAAAAAGGGGTAGGGGAAAGATGGATCAGCAGTCCAAGGGACCTTGTTGAGATTACGGAGGCCAGGCAGGGAAAGGTTCTGTAGTAGGATTGGGGGGGGCAGGGTTAGTTGCACCTACAGCAGCAGACATTAAAGAGATGGTTCCGGAGAGTGGTTTTGAAGGGACCAAGTTTGGCAGTGTTGGTGAAGCAGGTAGGGAAGGAGTTGAACCAGGTGGGGGTTCGATTAAAGAAGGACCTCTGGGCGAGGGAGGTCTTGGTTCTGGACACTTTGAAGGTGGCTTTAATAGAGCTGTGGGTGGAAACGGATGAGGATGACCATGGTAGGGAGGCAGAGACTACTGGGGTGAAGAGTCCGAACAGGGAATTCTTAGCAAGAAGGCAGGTCTGATACTACAGACGTTCCTCGAAGTTGAGCAGGTTGATGGAGGAATAGAGCAGGCAGGTGTGGGTGTAGCTGGAGGCTCCAGTCAGGCCTTATTGATGGAGAGATGGATTTTAGAGAGGGTAGTGTTATCAGCTAAAGCATAGATGGGCAACCCGTAGTCCACTAGGGACAGGATAGAGGAGGTGATGGCCAGTCAGAGGGCAGTGAGGGGCAGGCGATCCCTATGGTGGTAAAGTAGGCCAATCTGAGAGTTTAATGGTGGAGGAAAGAGCATTGATGTGGGTGTGGAAGGTGAGGGCAGCATCGAAAGTGATGCCTAGGTATTTGTATGTGGGAACTTGCTCAAATGGAAGCTGAGAGTTGGGGGTAATCAGGAGGGGGGCACTTCTAGCTTCATTTTAGTGGTGAGAGAAGAGCATTGATTTGGTTCTCTTAAGGTTTATGACTAGTCTGTGATCAAGAAACCACCTTTCTGTTTGGTTGTAGGCGAGTTGAAGGGATGATTGGAGAATGAAGGGATCGGGGTGTGAGGCAAAGAGAACTGCATTGTCTGCATAGAGGAGCATCTTGCTGTTGCTGGGGATGGTGAGAGTGTTGAGGTAGAGACTGAAAAGAATGGGACCCAGGATTGAGCTCTGTTTGACCCCAGAGCTAATGGGTCAAATGTTGGAGAGGGAGATGTTGATTTTTACACACTGGGATCTAGGAGAGAGGTAGCTGGAAAACCAGGCAAGGGGACCAGCAAAGAAACCAAGTTGGTGGAGAGAGTCGAGTAGGAGGGGGTGACAGACAGTGTCAAAGGCTCTGGAGAGGTCAATGAACACTGCACTGGCCAGGTTGCCGGAGTCAAGAACAGAGTGCAGGTATTGGAAGAACTCCAGGAGAGCAGTGGTTATACTGTGTCCTGGTCAGAAACCGTGCTGCTCCGGGCACATAATGTCATACTTAGCCAAGTACTCAGATAGTTGGATAGACACCACTTTTTTGAGGGCTTTGGAAAGTGGGGGGAGGATAGAGATTGGTCGATAGTTGCTGGGGGAGAATCGATCACCGTTCTTGTGTACTGGAGTGATTTCAGCAGTTTTCCACACACTGGGGAACTGTCCAAGCCATAGGGACCAGTTGAGTAGGTCCATCAGTGGGACTAGGACAACGTCCAGGACCAGGCAGAGGATCTTGGAGTCAAGGGGGTTGCTGCTGGAGTTATTATTACCAAGGGCTTTTAGCAGGTGTGGCCTGGCTTCGTAGGGGGATAGGGTGCACAGGTAGAAAGGAGGTGATGTAGGGCAGGGGGCAGCTAGGAGGGGATTGGATCGAAAAAGCAGGTGGGGAGGACAGAGCTTAGATCAGAGAAAGTGGTGTTGAGGTTGTCAGCTATAGGAAGTGGATGAGAGGAGGTAGAGCCATCGATGGTGAGCTGAGATGGTGGAGGGGAGTGGGTCTTCCCATTTAGGTCTTTCATGCTATCCCAGAAGGTCTAAGCTGAGCCCTAAGTGAAGCTGAGGGTGGCCTGGAAGTGCTCCACCTTGGCCCGTCTGATGGCCCAGGTGCACTTATTGCACACTGCATTGTAGGCTTGTCTGTCAAATGGATTGCCTGAATCTACAGCGATTTTCCAGAGATTATCCCTATTCTTTAAGTTTCTGGATGAGGGAAGGGGTGATCCAAGGGATGTAGTGTTTCTTTGTATGGATCCTGGTGGGGGGTGAAGAGGTCACAGGCCTTGCAGAAGACACTTGTGAAGAAGTCAAGAGCTGAGTTGATATCTGGGGAATGTTGGATAGGGGACCTGTCTAGCTGGGCTAGGTGCTGTTTCAACTTTTGTAGGCCACCAGGGCATAGCTGCCAGTGCAGTGTAGCCTGGCACACCAGTTTTGGAGAGGAGGATGATGAGGTACAGATGACTGGGGAGTGATCGCTAAGTGAGTCAGGAGGACAGTGATGCCCTGGATTTTAAAGGGGTGGTTTGATAAGATAACGTCTAGGAGGGTGTTGGTTCCACTGGCTTAGTTGAACCTGGGGGGCTGTGAAACTAGTTGGGACATATCCAGGGCAACGAAGGAATCCCTGATTTGGGAGGTGGCAGAAGCAATATTCTGATTGGTTGTTGCCATTTTATTGACAGATCTTTAAGTACCAATACCAACCTATACAGAAAAAGGTTCAATATGTAATCTGAAATTTGGACAAATCACATACCAAATTCATGAGCCATGTCACTCATTTTTGATTTTCATTACTTATATGGCTACCACCTTTACTCTTACATAAAAACCTTCAACTAGGCTCCACAAATAAAACTCCCTTCAATTAATAGAAGTACATAAATAACTGGATGTTTTTTTCTACTCTCAATCCCTTTCTTTTACATATAAACAGATTTTAAAACAAGCAAAACAAGCAATATTCAGATTTTTCATTTCTGGTATTTCTTCAATGGCCATGGAAAATCTCCCTCATAGCCTAACTGGCATGACATAGCAATCTCTGCTGCTAACCCTGCCCCATGTAAAATTTAACCTGTTGTTCCATATAATGCCTGTGTGTGTCTGTGTAAGTGTTTGCCAGTGGACTTTTGCAGAATTTTGAATACATGCATGCCATGTTAATGTTCCATGCTTCACGGGAGGGGGGGGGCATTCTATCTGAGGAATACTGCAGAATTTTTTATTCTTATGTTCCATGGGAGACAAACAAACCTTCCACTGCATGTGTGGAATGACAAATGACTGAAAGGTAGAAACCATCTTTGAAGGGACTATTTGACATTTTCTCAGCAATAGTTTATTGTATTGCTGGTGTCTTTTTAATATTTTAGTGATTTCTTTTATTTGCTCAGCCCATTTTCTAAGCACAATAAGACCCTTCAAAGTATGAGATATTGGTGGATATGAGCACTTCCAGGGCCTGTAAGGCCTTCTACTTGTGGTGACTAGAGATGTCATTAAATTATATTTCACTGGCAAAATTCCTGCAAAACAGGCAATTTCGCTGTGCAAAATATTTCACAAAATTCTCCCATTATGTGAAATATTTTGCCAGGTCTCTAAAATACAGCATTTGCCTCTTAAATAGAATGTTTATATTAAAGGCAAAATTTCACCAGCAAAGGTGAATTTTGCCTTCTGCATGTGCAATTTCACTTTCTACAGGCAAAATTTTGCCTTCTGAAGGTGACATTTTGCATTATGCAGGCGAAACTCAAAATTTCACTTCTGTGAAAAATTATGTGAAATGAGTGAATTTCATGAAATACTTTGCATAATGAAATTTTCCAATTTTGCACATCTCTAGTGGTGACAGGTCTAATCATGCCCCTCTGCATGCAGATATCCATCAATATCACACACCTGTCATGTCTTATTGTTTACTTATGTCACTGATGTCTCTGCACTGAGTTCTGAGAGCTACAACATTCCACAGAAAACAGTATGATGTCATTTTTGTTTCAGCACAGTCTTCAACCCGCTAAAAATAAGTAACTTGAACAACTTGATAATTAGAAATGAATTATGGCACTAAAATGCATATAATTTTTTTAAGAAAAAGCTTTTCATAAAGAGTGGTGGTAGAAATAATTAACAGACTAGGGGTTAACATGTTAGCAACAAAGTATTGTACTGGCAGCCTGTGAGATCAGGATAGGAGCAGCAATCTAAAAACAAAGAATCTCAGCACAAAAGCAAAGGGGCCAAGGTTACCCAGGAAAGGCTTAGTCACCCATTTCTCAGTAAATTTGTGCCAAGTTTTTTGCTTTTAGATTGATTTCCTATTTTAGGCTTACCATGACTCAACCCAGTAAGACAATCTGAGGGCTGGTTTATCCTTCCTCTGGTCTGAGATACAAATAAAGCAGAAGGATGAGACCTGAAAAGGATGAAAGATGTGTCTGTGTCTTCTTTCTCTGCCTTTGCAGATTTTTTTTATTTTTATTTTTATTAGCGTTTCAAAATTATTTAAATTCATATATTCAGAAATATACTCTTTAAACAATTCATTACATTTGTTCACCCTGTTCTACTTTTTTTCCCTGATGCAAAAAGCCATCACTAGACCAAATCATTTTGGGGAGAAATTGTTAATATTAAATCAAACTTAAGTTACAGGTTAATGCTGCTATCTTAAGAATATTTAAATTCTATATTCAGATATATTAATTAATAAACAACAAAATATATAGCCTACTAAATCAATTGCCTCTTTATGAGAAAGTCTGGTCCCCGTTGGAAATTGCTTATTCTTAACTGTATTGGAATTGATTTCATGCCTATTGGATTAAATGATATAGCCTTGTGGGGTGGGGGATATTGGAGGGGATGGGAGAGGGAGGATTGGGGGTGGGGGTGGTGGGTCGGAGACTTAATGTCTTTACTTTACTTTTATTTTCCATGTACACTTAATGATCTCTATTTTCATTGATGGATACTTGCATTGTAAGTCTCTGTATTCTCTTCTCTAAAATTTAATAAAAAGTGAATTGCAAAAAAAAAAAAAATATATATAGCCTACTATGCACCCAACAGTAAAGTTTTAATTTTAAAATTCTTTATATCTACTATTTTGCTATAAGGCCATATTACTCCCCCAAAGCAGGCTTATTACTCCCCCAAAACAGATCCTATTTCACTAGTTCATCCTCTCCTCATCAGATAACGTAGGTGAGTTAGTTTCTCCATCTCTCTCCATTTCTTGCTCATATTGCTTCCTTATAAAATCAGCAAGCTGATCAATCTCAGAGAATATATGTTGTGTTCCTTTATTTTGAGTTTTCCTGGTGCAAGAAGTTGGAACTCAGTGCCCATCTCCAAAAGCTGTTGTCCGAATGCTAGGAAACATATTCATCTTTCTTACATCGGGTAAAAGTAATCAGGATATACGAAGAATTTAACTGCCTTGTACAGTAATGGAGCTTTTAACCTGGATAGTCTCATAATTAAATCCTGGTCTGTATCAAAATCGAAGGACACCAGACTCGTATGTTTTTGTTAATCTTTATCTCAGTCTTCACAGTTTTCCTTTTCTGTCAGATGCTTTGGGTGAATTCTGTATGCACAAGTTATAAACAGTAAGTTGTCTTCTGATAATTCAAATACTGAAACCAAAACATCTTTGATTAAATCTCTTACTGAGACAAATTATTGGTCCAAAAATATAGGCAGACCGATAAAACATAAGTTTTTATATCTTTGCTGGTTTTCTAGCAACTCAACTCTCCTTGAAAAAGCTTTGTTATCCCGCAGTAAATTAGATGCAGTACTGTAGCTTCCACTGTGGCGGTTTTGTTAGATTTCTCAGCCTCACTTTTTATAATATCCAGCTGTTTTGAGATATTCTCTATGTTTTCCCAGCTTTGCTTGGCATCTTGTAAAAGTTCTGCTTTTTGGGATAGTGCCTGAAATTTTAAGTTGAATGATTGAATTCATGTTAACAACTTCTCAAGTGCTTCTCCCAGTTGGTCAATTGAGCGGTGTCCCTTAGCCATCTAGAGTTGTTCCCCAGGCAGCACTTCTTCACACTCTGTTGATTTGTTTGAGGTGACAATTTCTGAACTCTTTTCCGAATCCTTCAGCTCTAGCCACTTAGCAACACTCTCTTTCAGGGATACCAGTTTAATTGGGGATGGGAGCTTTTTAGACAGCATCAGTTCTGTTTTTTTGAGATGGTAACTTAGAGGCTTTTAGCTTATCATTTGCATATGATGGAGTATAAGAGGCATGCAATTCTTTTAAATCTCTTTACCGAACCTGTAAGTTTACTTCCACCAGTTGCTCTGTAGGCTGTAGTAGTCTGGCATTTGGTGTTACGATGTCAGAGCTGGGGCTTCCTTCTCTGGCTCTTCTGATGCACTCCAAGTCGACTTCCAATCTGCAGTATTTCTACAAAGGCCTGATTCTGGGATATACATATTCTTCAGATGAGGTACAATATTTTGCTTTTTTTTAATCTCCCATGTGTTCCTTTGCAAAAAAACAAGATCAGTACAACAGATTTGCTAGACCTTTTTACCAGTGCTCACTCTTGAAGCAGCTACCTGCAGCCATGTTCAGGTCCCCTCTTTACAGATTGTGTGAGAGGCCATTTAGAACCAAGCACTATTGCTTAAAGCTGATTCTTTCATGGTGATTTGCATATTCTTCCCATGATGCTCTGTGTTATTGGAGTATGAGCAATGAAAAACGTACATTGTCCAACCCCCTAGTTGGTCTGAAGAACTTTTGTTTCCTTAAACACATTTCTACTGCTAGTACATACAAACAGAATACAATTAGAATTTTTTTTTTACTTTCCAATTAACTTTACATTTGAGTTCTAGACATTCTACATGACTCCGGCATTGGGGTAAAATGAATTGACATAATAAACTGACATCAGAACTGGAACCTGTCTGGGCTCTCTCATCCATAATCCTGAAAATGGTACCTAATATGTTTACAGTTACAGTTGGATAGATAGATATTTAGGTAGGAAGCTAGATTGAGAGAAAGAGAGAGAGAGAGAGAGAGAGAGACAGAAAGACAGATTATTTAAAAGTTGGGAACCAAGAAAGATAGACAGATGTATTTAAAAGTTGGGAACTAGGAAAGGCACACTAAGCCAAGGCTCATTTCCAGGTGCACCTTGGAGAAGTGGTAGTGGAGAGTAACAACTTATGAAACAAATACAGATAGAAAGATAGATAGACATGTTTTTTATCTGGAGAGTCAGTCTGAACTTTTCAAAGTACTTACAGGATCTTAAATAAACACAGACTAAATAAATATGAAATAACCGAACAATTAACAGACAAAGGAGAAGTTATGAAACAGGGTATTTACAAAGACATTGTACCTACACAACGTTCCTGTTACATCATATTGAATAGAAGATGAATGTTTGGTAATTACATTTTATATTTTTGTAATGCATTTTGTTCAGTTTTAATAAACCAATAGTATATTGCAAATAGTGCCAATATTCAAGAAAACTGAAATTAACTAATTTTGTATAAAATGTGGACTTATGTATCTTGTCCCAGTACTAAGGAGCCTAGATTCCTTATCAACACTTTAAATGCATAGGGCTTGATTCTTAAAAGACAGCATAAGACACATCAAAGGCAGCTTGTGCCAATTGCTGGTGCACCAGGTACTCTGCACCCAATTCTCGACCGGGTAGGATCCCGGCAGCAAAGTCCCATGACTTGCAGCAGCCATAGTGGTGCACCAAACAGTGGGTCCACCTGGACTGGGTGTTGCCAGCCATGAGCATCCAAGCAACAATGTGTCTTATAATTACCTGGTGGTCTAGCGGATCACCCCCAGCCCCAAACTGCCCATAATGTACATTATGTCATAAATTATATACCTGGAGATCTAGCGCTCCCCCACAAACCCCGATTGCCCATAATAATTAGTATAAAAACCCAGTAGTGCCCCCCAAGCTCTGATTTCCCAATATGGGAATGAAAGTATCCCCGGTGGTCTAGTGGAGCCTTCCAGTCCCAGTCCCCCCATACATGGATTACCAAACTATCTGGGGGTCTAGTGGATCCCCCACCCCACAGTGCCCTATCATCCCACTCCCCTCCATTCCATACACTAGCCAGAGACTGACACAGTCCACCACTCACCATGACGGCCAGCCACTGACTGAGCTCTGAATGAGCACATACTGTATATTGAATGCACTCAGTGATTGACAGCAGCTGTCATTCACTGAGCATGTAATATATACAGTATGCGCATTCAGAGCTCGGTCAGTGGCTTCGTGATGTGGTGGTAGGCTATCCAGTCACTGGGTATGGCATGGATGGGGGGAGAAGGATGGTAGGGCACTGCGGAGTAGGGGGTCCACTAAACCACCAGGTTTTGGGTAATTCACAGAGGGGATCAGGGCTGGAGGGTTCCACTAGACCACCAGAGATAAGTTCATTTCTACACCAAGGGATTGGGAGGGTCACTACTGGATTTTTATACTAATTATTAGAGGTGATCTGGGTTTGTGGAAGGGGGGACATTAGAACAACAGTTATACAATTTATTAAATAATGTACATTATGGGCATTTTGGGGCTTGGGGGGCACTAGACTATGAAGGATGCATTAGATATATCAGAGAGGATCATGACTAGAGTGAGGGACCATGGCTGCACATTGCTGCACAGTGCTCATCTCACCCAGAGGGTGAATTTCTAGGTACCCTTAGACCACCCTGGCTGGTAGAAATTCACCCTCTAGATAAGGTCTGTGAATCTTGATTGTGGAACTATGGCAGCCTGTGTCTGCTGCAAGCTCCAAATGCCTTGCCTCAGCCCATTTTGTGGTATATGGGCACTGTAAGCCTGGTTCAGTGCAGGTTGCCTGTGGTAGATGCACACTGCATTTGTGAATTGCTCCTAGGGCATCATTTGGTGCAAGGGACACTTTGCACCAAACATTGAGATGCAAGCCCCATGCACTGCCCTGGGGGCTTTGAGAATCGGGTCCATAGTGTATATAGTGATAATATCTTGGCTTCAATCTCTTTCTGTGATGGTTCTGAAATATCTTGAAACTCTTATTTCAGCGTGTAATTTTTCAAATAACATGACTTCCTTTCCTAGATATCACCATCTTATTTCCTCAATGTCATCTAGGGGAAGGGCATTAATCTCTCAAGAATTAATCTTTTTATCTTAAGATCTTAAGTTGATGAGACACGCTATACATAACTGGATCTGGAAAAGTGTAACCTCCCATATTCCTAGGGGTAATCAGTTGTTGCCAACCTATTCTTGATTTGCCCCTTCTCCAGAGAAACTTTGTAAAAATTATTTTAATATCACTAAGCCAAGCAGCAGCAGGGGAACCTACTGTATTAAAGTTTGCAAAGCAAAAGACAGATGTGGAAAAGACATAATTTTTACAGTTTCTATATGGCCCCACAGTGATACAGATAATTTATGCCAAATATCTAAAAGTAATTTTGTTTTATCAGGTGCAGTTTCAAAATTTACTTTAACAATGTTTGACTGTTTATTTGACAGAATAACCACTAGATATTTGAAACTATCCTTAACAATAAAATCCTGTTCAATTCTAGGGTCCAGAAGGTAATCTGTTTTGATATTTTCATAATTATTGATTTTTGTTTATTCAAACTGTACCCTGATAAAACTGAGCAGTGGTGAACTTCTTTCAAAAAAATTGGTAAACTCTAACTAATGTGTTTTTTTAATATAAATAATAAGACAACATCAGCTGAGACATTTACTTTAATATGATCATCTTTGACTGGGATCCCCTCTATTCCCTGATTCCTTCTGATATAATTCAGGAAATGTTCCAAACATATTATGAAGAGGACAGAAGATAATTGGCATTCCTGATGAACTCCAATAATCATACAAAAAGATTCTGCTATGTAAGTATTAAAAAACAATCTTACTGTAACTTTTGCATTTAGCTTTCCAATCATTATTAATAGCATTTTTGGCACACCTAAAAGCTCCATACACTTCAATATAAAATCTCTATCTAATACATGCATTAACTTCTACAGCATGAACCACATCATTCTTCTATTTTTCATAATGAAATAAAGCTTAGACTCTTCTTGTAGCTTGAAAAATTGTTCGTCCTTGTATAAAACTAAATGGATTGGGGTAGATGGAGTTGGGCAAAGCCAACTTAAGTCTGTTTACTGTCTATTTTTGCAAACATTTTATAAATTATGTTTAATAATGCAATTTGTCTGTAACTATCAGTTTTTGTTGGATTTTTGGCCTCTTTTAGAATAAATATTTTAGCATCTTCCATTGATTCAGGAACTTGCCTGACCCCATCCACCAATTCCCTTAGCATGAACTCAATGCAGGGTACCAAGTGGTCTAAAAAACCAATGCAACATTTGAATGTAAATCCATCTAGACCCAGACTTTTATTCTTCAGCAATGATTTAATTACTTGCATAATTTCCTTATGACTGAACGGTTCATCACTGCAATTAATCTTTTGCAAATTACCATTTTTAAATAATTTGTCAGCTGTACTGTATTTGAAATCAACTTCTTTTTATAGAGCTTTTTAATTTTTTTTTAAAGTCATCTTTATTGTATTTTTCTTCCATTGATCATTAGACAAACATACACGTATGCCCAGGACATGCCTGGGCCCACACCCCAAAACTGGGTGTGACCACTATGCACAATCAATAACTATATACATACACAGTTGCACAGTATACCCTCTAATAACTTACTCATTCCTGGGTTTACAATATAATAACTATGACAACCCCAACCCGGAAGATACTTATATGGATCAATATCTATCTGATTGCCCTATAGTGCCTTTAAGACCTTGCATCGCACACAAGGGAGATACCCTGCAGCTGTGTCCCAAAGGAAAAGAGAGAGTCCCCTTCCACATCGATATCTGGCAGATTCCATGCTCCAGTAACAAGAAAAACATTGAAACGTGGCCTACCTGCTTCGGTAAGCTAGCTGCATTTAAGCAAGCCCACTGTTATAGGAGTATCTACTCCCTACCCAGTTATTCTTGATTACGTACCTTCTGACAGACAGACCCCTGTCTGGGGTATTTTGGACTGGAGGGTATATACCGCCTTCAAGGTCTTCCATCTCTTATCATAAGTTGTTTCTCATCCAGTTCGAAGCATTTGTCTTCTAAGCCTGGCCAAGATTGTCAACAAGTCTCCCACCCATTGGTCATATGTATAGGTCATATCGCTTTTCCAATGCTTTAAGACAAATGCTTTGACCAAGGAGGACATTAAAGAGATGTGACCTTTAACCAGCATGCTAGGGATATCTGACATGTCCCCTAGAACACAGATCTTAGGCACGATGAGTTCCTTATAATTTATCACTGGATCCATATTATGTTGAATTTGCTCCCAGATGGGAAAATTTTGGAACAGTGCCATATACATGGAGTAAGTCCCTGAGCTTGCACCACACCTAAAACATAGGTCTGTTCGTCTGAGGCCCCTAGCACATAGCTTAGTAGGGGTATAATATAAGTTGAAGCTACAAAAATTGCATGATCTTATATTTAGGAATGGGAATATATCTACTACTCCTCTACACTTCTTTCCAGTCAGGTCTCTGAAGGCTAATGTCCTCTTGTTTATCCCAGTATGAAATCTTTACAGAAGAATCCCCGCTTAAAAAGTCAAGCAATATCTTATATATTTTGGAAAGGGTATTTCTTGCACAATTTACCTCCTTAAGGAGATTCCACGTAAATGAAGTATCATGAAATCTATCTGTCTCCCTTTCCATTTTTTGCAGCAATTTGGTAATTTGAATTTTCTTAAAGAAGTTCAAATTCTTGCACTGGTCTGGGAGAACCACCTTATCCTCTTTTATAAAGTCCGCCCATCTTAAGTTGAGCAAATGAGTGGCCCATTGTCCTTTAATTGTTTACCCTCCGATGTGCATGTTTGGATTACCCACAAGAGGTTGTTCTCTGGTGCCTTTTTGTTTTTTTCTTTGTTTTGGGGACAAAAGAGTCCACCAAGCCAAAACTGCTTTATAAATTGGGGTTTGTTTTCCTCCAACCGTTAGCTCTCTTGGAGTAATAAACAATACCGCTTCAGGGGAAACACCCATATTCAAAAGGATTTGCTTCTCAACCTGAAGCCAGGTTGGGATATATCCCCCCTCCTTCACCTGCTCATGCCACCGATTCATTAATCCTAATTGGCCCGCTACATAGTAAATTTGTAAATCCGGGATTTTGATACCTTCCATGCTATAAGGTAGTCGCAGGATATTATACTTTTTTCTAGGGGGTTTAGCACTCCACAAAAAGTTAGAAATTAGCTTTTGTATTTTAGTAAACCAGCATTTAGGGATGATATATGGGATAAATGTATTGGATATAGAAGTCTGGGTAGTAGGTTCATTTTAACCAGACCCAGCCTTGCTGTCCAGTTTAGAGGGAGTTTATTCCATCTAGTTATATCCGTTCTAATTACTGATAGTATCTCTCCTAGATTTGCTTCAAGGCCTTCACCCTCATTATTAGTGATCCAAATGCCAAGATACTTAAGCTTTTTTGGGGACCATTTCACATGGAGTGGTTCAAAATTGGCTTTATAGGTAAATATAGTGAGAGGGAGAACCTGCGTCTTACTCAAGTTTAAGTTATAGTTCGACACCCTGGAGAATCTATCAACTATATCTAGAATCCGCTTGAAACTCTCTGCCAGTTCCTGGAGGTGTAACAAAATGTCGTCAGCAAAAACAGATAGTTTCATTTCTATCCCTCCAATAACAATCCCTTGTATCACCGTATCCTTCTGAATCGCCCTTAGTAAGGGATCCAATTAAATATTAAATAATGTTGGCTAGAGGGGGCATCCCTGCCTGGTCTCATTATCTAGAACAATTTCCTTCGATAAATAGCCATTACATAAAATCCTAGCCACGGGGGCAGCGTATAAATTTTTAATACCCCTAAGAAAGTCCTCCAGGAAACCCATACATTTCATGGTTGCAAATAGAAAATCATAGGAGACCCTATCAAAGACCTTATCAGTGTCTAAAGCAATTACCACCATAGGTAGCTTAGAGGCTGAGGCCTTATGCAGTATATGGTGGAGCTTCCGGAGTGCATCATGAGCTCCTCTACCCGGCATGAACCCCAGTTGCTCTTGGCTAATTAAACCAGGAGCAAGCATCAGAATTCTATTGGCCAGTATCTTCGTCAGCAATTTCAAGTCCTGGTTCATCAGGGCAATAGGTCTATAGCTCTCAGGGAGTTCTTTGGGTTTCTCCAGTTTTGGAATGAGAGTTATATAGGCCTGATATAACTGTGGGTGCGGGACTCCATCCTGCATAATGTTTTCAAATAATTCTTTCAATAGAGGCAATATAACAGCAGCATGAGATTTATAAAATTGGGCCGTTAGACCATCCGGTCCCGGTGTCTTACCATTCAGAAGTGAAATAATCACCTCTAGTATTTCTGACTCCGAAATAGGGGCCGCTAGCCACTGGGCTTGACCTTGGTCTAACCTCGGAAGAGGTATATCTTCCAAGAACCCCATAATGTCCCCCTCGCTTACCGAGACTCCCCCTTGATAGATCCCTTCGAAGTAGGCCACAAATGCATCAGCCATTTTCTGGGGTTCTGTTATTGTTTCTCCCTGATGGTTTATAAACAGAATTAGCCTAGCTGCCTCCCATTCTCTTATTCTATGGGCAAGAAGCCTGCCTGGAACATCCCCTTGCATCAAATAGTTTGCATGGACCTTTTCTGCCTACCGCTCCAACTTGCCATAAAGTATACCTGCCATCTCATCTCTAAGCTCCTTAAGCTCTAGGTCTAGCCCTTCTGCAGTGCCCTCTAGGGGAGCCAATGAATTAATAGCACCCAGAATAAACTCCTCCCTCGCCCTTCTCATATAAGTTCTCCTGGCTGCCAGTCTTTGAGCCAAACCTGAATATAAAACTTTACAAGTGGGCCACCTTAATCTACTATCTGAAAGCGTAGGAAGTTGGGTCTGGATAATTTCCACCAATATCTGTTCTGACTTGGCTAGCATATGCTTATCCCAATAATAAGGAATCCTCAAACTTCCATCGGTATGGTCTCGTTGGGAAGGATTCTATCACCCAAGTTAGCTGGACTGGGGAGTGGTCTGATAAGATTCTAGTATGGGTAATCAGCTCCCTTACCCCCTGAGTTGCCTCTTTATTAACCAAAAAGTAATCAATTCTTGAGTGGGTTTTGTGCGCTCCAGAATAGAAAGTCATAATGTGCTCCCCTTTATTGCAGACCGTAATTGGGTCAATCAACACCGCAGCATCTAGAAGTTTGGCCAGTGATGCTTGTGCTATAGAAGGCGGTCGTTTGGATGGGGGGTGTTTTTATCCACCCTATTATTGAGACAGAGATTCCAATCTCCTGCTAAAATTAGAGGATGGGATGGGAGTAGGGCTATGTCAACTTCTATCGAGGCAAAGAAGTCAGGGTTGGGAGGTGTAGGAGCATATATAGAGGCAATCGATAACATTTTGACCATAATAGTACCCGTAACATAGATCCCTCTGCAATCTTCTCTAGTTTTGGTTTGTAAGACTATAAATGGACAATTTCTTCCAATCAAAACAGCAACTCCCCCTGAAGCTTTGGCATTTCCATCTCTGAGAACCTGCCCTACTCATAATTTTTTAAGAAGGCCCAGCTCCTCTTTAAGGAGGTGAGTCTCTTGTAGAGCTACAATCTGGGCTCCCAGTTGGTGGATGTGCTTTAGTATCACCATCCTCTTCTTCTGCCTTCTGAGGCCTTTAACATTCCACGTGATAATTTTAATGTTGATCATGCAATTTTATTTACACACCCACCGAATCTGCCTTAACAAATATAGAAGCCTTGTACTCTCTCTTTTCCCTTCCCCCCCCCCCAGTCAGCCCCCGATCCTTGGATCGTCCTCCTAACTCAAATGGACACGTGAATGAGCTGTCTGGTGAAACACGCCCCGGACCCTCAAACTCACATTCACCCTTATAATTCCTTACATTTCCCTAAACATAGGCACATCTTCGATCACTCCCCTCAATTTACCCTCATAACTGTAAACAACCCCTACCATACTTAAAAAACTTAAACAGAAGGAACAATAGTGATATCTTAAGCTAAGGTAAATGCCCTTCAACCCACCAAGTTAGAAAAAAAAAGGGGGGTAAAGTGTCCCTTGTTAGGATCATAATTTCCTGCTCGCAGAAGTTATAGGCTTCAAATCTAAACCCTCTAGATTTTAGTTAACATCCAGAACATATTATAAATCTACAATTTCCTCTAGACCCCACTGCAGTCTAGCTGAGCCATCTTTAATGATTCATGAGTTTTAACAAGGAGTAAATAGTCCCCTCCTAGACCTCTGTCTCAGATTAAAAAAAACAAAAAAATATAGGAGGAGTGTTCAATAGTACACAGCTAACATCTTCCTCAAATCATCGGAGGAGATGCCACAAGATAGAGAGAAAAAAAAGGGGAGGGAGGGAGGGGAAGGGAGGTAGGGGAGAGATAAAAAGGGGCGGGGTAGGGTACAGGGGAAGAAGAGAACATTTTCTTCCTTCCATTCTTTTTCTTTCATGTCTTCCTCCTAGTCTTCCTTTTAGTCTTCCTCTTCTCTTCTTACATCCGTGTCTCTTCTTCCCCCTTCCAAATGAAAGTTTAAGTGAACGCTTCCTTACTATTCAACTGTCATTGAAAATGTCCAGAGTCTTATAAAGAGCCACAACTGGTTAGTGCTTTCCCTGTGGAGCCTTCTCAGGTCTTCGATTTAAACAAATCCGGGAGCTCTTGTCTCAGTCCTTCTGTCGCCTCCTTCGCCGTTAGGTAACTTTTATCTACAGATTGCAATTTCACGACCAACATGGCAGGGTGTTGGACTCTAAACTTCACGCCAGCCAAATAAAGCTTTTTCTTTATGTCCCCATATTCCTTCTGTTTCTCCCAAATCGCCGGGGTTTGGTCCTGGAACACTAACAAGGGTGCACCATTCCACTGTCAATTTTTAAGTGCTCTAGCTCTATTTAGTATGTGTGACTTCTCTTTAAAATTTAAGAATCGCATAATAATGACCCTCGGTCTAGCCCCCGGTGGAGGTACCTCTCTAAGAGAGCGGTGGACCCTTTCCGAGTTGTAAGAGTCACCATATGGTGTTGGGCCTAAGAGTTTCATTAACTTGTCTTGGATAAAAGTAATGCAGTCTGGTCCTTCCGATCGCTCTGGCAAGCCAACCAGGATTAAGTTATTCCTTCTACTTCTAGATTCCTGATCTTCAACGCGTTCCTCTAATTTTCTCACTTGCCTACGTATAGCCATCAGATCCTGCTCTTGGGAGATAGATTTATGCTCCTGAGATGCCATACGTGCTTCCACGTCCCCCAATTTTTGAGCCAAGGCCTGCAGCGCAGGCTTTACTGATGAGAAGTCAGCGACTAGACCTCTAAGCAGAATTTTAATTTCTGTAATATCATCGGGTGATGTCTGGTCTCCTCCGACATTCACAGCACTATGCCCTTGATCTTCCGGGACAGGTGATGGGGGTTTCGAGTGCTTTGTTGCCGGGGCTCAAGAATCAGAGGTTTCGAAATCCATCCCTGATGCTTCGTCCGGTTTCGTACGCCACTAGAGCACTGTAAGTACAGAACCGGGATTTAGAAAAAAAGGTTTCGGCAAGGCTAGGAGACTCTTGGAGAATGATTCCTTTGTTTCCGCCGTTACGATAGGGTATAATGTATTTTGTGGTGCAGTTAGGTCAGTAGGGCCTGGGAGCTCTGCTCAGCATGTCTTCCCCTGATCAGCTCATCACGAGATCCCCTATAGAGCTTTTTATAAGATGCCACTATTGTATGATTCATTTCTTTGTCAGTATAACATAAATATTGCTGTTCTCATCTTCACAAAGCACTACAATATTCTGTTCTTTCCATGTCTTAAAAATGAGGCTAACATTTTTCCAATTTATCTCCCTGTTTATATTTAGCCTTTTTAATTGTTTTATATTACTGGCCACGTCCCTATTTTTTTATTTCAGTCTTTTATAGTTTATGTTGATACCATTCCTTTTATTTATCCTAGATTTGTCAGCCTTAGAAACATAGAAACATAGACTTTGATGGCAGATAAGGACCACTTGGCCCACCCAGTCTGCTCATTTCCCTACCTATTGGATAAGCTGCAGATTCTAGTTAACCAGCAGCCTACTTCCTGCAACCCCCCCACTATAGTTGCCTTATGTCTGTCCCATGCATGTTTGAATTTCCTCACTGTTTTAGACCCAATGACCTCCTCAGGAAGGCAGTTCCATGTATCCACCACTCTTTCTGTGAAAAAAAAAATGTCCTCACATTGCCCCTGAGCCACCCCCCCCCATCTTTAAATTGTGCCCCCTTGTTCTTACACATCTCTTTTTCTGAAAGTTGCTACCCTCCTAGACTTTGTTGATTCCCTTGAGGTACTTGAAAGTTTCTATCATGTCCTTCCTGTCCATCCTTTCATCAAGAGTATATATATTAAGCTCTCTCAGCCTCTCTCTCTCTTCATATGGTTTCTGCTGCAGACCCTGCACCATTTTAGTTGCCCTCCTCTGGATTGCTTCCATCCTGTCTATGTCCTTGTGTAGATGAGGTCTCGAAAACTGCACACAGTACTCCAGATGGGGTCTCACCAACTGTCTGTATAGAGGGATAACCACTTCCCTTTTGCTACTTGTGATACCCCTTCCTATGCATCCCAATATCCCCCTGGCTCTCCTTACCAACTTTTCACATTGCTTACTCAACTTTAGGTCATCTGCTATGACTACTCCCAGGTCACTTTCCATTTTTGTTGTTGTTCGTACTTCCCCTGCTATTGTGTACTATTCTCCTGGGTTTTTGTTTCCCAGGTGCATTACTTTGCATTTCTTTGCATTGAATCTAAGTTGCCATATGTCTGACCATTCCTCCAACCTTGCCTAGTCCCTTCTCATCTTTTCTACCCCCTCTTGTGTATCAACTCTGTTACAGATCTTTGTGTCATCTGCAGAGAGGCATACCTTTCGCTCCAGATCCTCTACAATGTCACCTATAAAGATATTAAAGAGGACTGGACCCAGTACTGAGCCCTGAGGTACTCCATTAGTAACCCCCCTTTCTTCGGAATGTGTTCCATTCACTTCTTCTTAAACTTATATATATAAGCTTGAAATGAAATGATTATTCCTTCTGATACTGCCTTAAATCAATCCTTCAGCTTGATTATTGTAATACCACCATCATAATACCAAAATTCTTGAATACCTTCTTCAATTTTATTTCTAAACTGCTGATTCCTTAACCCTGATATATCAGTTCAGAATTCCTATACATTGTAATTCTCTTGGCAGCCTAAGGGTTAATAACTCATTTTTGAATCTCAAGATTCTACTATATAATCGGTTAGGATCATCAGTTTTAAGATCCATAGGTATTAAAGCATGGTCCAAAAGAATTACAAAATTTATTGTTGGTTCTTGGACCTGTACTAATAAGGATTTGGAACTGAATATATAATCTATATGAGAAAAGCTGTTTTTTTATCCTGGTGAGTAAATTCATGCACCATTGGAAATAATAACCTCAGTGGGTCTACTAAATAATGGATTTGTAAAACATTTTTAAATAATTTCACATGATATTAATTAGGCAAAGAGGTTTTTGAAGTTTTATCCATATGTGGGTTTATATGAGCATTAAAGTCTCCCTGCATTATATAATGTTTTGTGTTTGAGTTTAAAAAAAAAATCTTCAGTAATCTCTGATAAAAAATCAGCATAGCCTGTGAATGGAGCATAAATTGTTCTGGATGTAAGTTTGATGTTTGAAATCTTAACGTTATGCGGGCAGCAATATTCTGCCTTTAGAATCAGAATGTGAATCTAGAATAGAACAGTTTGCAGATTTTCTTAAGAGCATAGCCACCCTGCAGTTTTCCTGGTTCCATTTGAAAATAATAAATGTGATATCCAATTTTGTTTTTAACCTTTGTTTTACCATGAGAGATACATTACGCTGAAAGCTTGTTTACAGGTGCAGCCTGGGAGCACAAGGAAGTTAAGTGACTTGCTCAGGGTCACATAGTATGCATAGGGGGGCTGTGGAATTCAAACCCAGGTCTCTAGGTTTGCAGCTCAGAGTCTTAAACCAGTACACTATACTGCCTCCTAATTTCTTTTAAGCTTTAGGACTTCTATTGCATATATATGGGTCTCCAGAATAGCTATATAATCAGCCTTTGTTTTAACAATCTGAATCTTTTAATAGGAGAATGAATCCTATTTATGTTAAGGGAAGCACATCTGAAATTCCTAAAGTTTGCAATCCTGGACTAAATATGATTTCCAAAGGGTGGTACCATCCTTAATAAAGACACAGCTTATTACATTCCCAAGACTAGTCCCACTCCTATAACCCCGTAAACCATTCCTTCCTTACTCACCATCCCATTCAAAAATGTATTTACAGTATTGTCACAAACATAGACCTTTGCTGTCCACCTGGACCTCTTAGTACTCCCATTTGCAACTCTCCGTTTTACTCACCTCCCTTCTGCTACCCGATCACTTTTTAATATCTCAAGACACACTTAGTCCAAATTTACTAGCAGAAGAGGTCAATAGGTCAAGAAAGCGACATTCATCTTATCCTTAGTCACGTTCAGGGGAAAAGTCCCCATTACCGAAACAAATTTTGTCATTTATTTCTCAGATCCATCTCTGCTTCTTCTGGGGAATCATGCATATATCTTATCCTGTCAATGACCACCTTCCTACAAGCTGGAAATATCAGTGTTAACTTATCATTATTGGCCTGCATTGTGTTCCTCAGAGGGTCAGACTTTCTCCTTTCATTAATCAAATCCAGAGGTAGAGCATCAAAAATGTAAATATGGACACCATCAGAGTTAATCTCCATACATTATAGACCTCATTAATTATTTTTTTTTAATCTTCTTACCTAAAAAATATTACCACAATAGGTCTGGGTAAGCCTTGCAAACTTGAATTCGGTCTGAATGGCCTATGAATTCAGTTTTAATCAATCTATGTATTTGCTGTGGCAGTGTCTGTATAGGCTGCCATAATTTACTTTAGTGTGTCCTTTAGGGGTCTTTCATTATCCCATGCCTCTGAAACCCCTAAAATATTTTTTTTGTCTTGCATGTGATTCAAAATCAGTCATTTTGGTTTTAAAGTCTTTATTTGTTTCAAGTCCTTAAACTGCCACTCTAATAGTAATGTTTCATCCTCCAAAAAAACAATTATTTCCTGAGTGTTGGTGAGCTCTGCTTTCATTTGTTTATTTTCAGATATCAGTTCATTTATAATGGATTGAAAGTTATCTATTTCTTTTTTTAACCTTCTATTTATGCTCCCTTGCCCCCTAGACTCTGCTGCCTTGGGAATCACCAGTTGTGTCTGCCCTGCCTCACCTTACCTGGACCCACAATAGTCCCTCCATGTATCCTCGGACTGCACCCCAGGTGGGGACAGAGATGGGGACCTACACCGACGAACCACATCCATTCATCAGGGCACCAGACCGGGACAAGCAGGTGGGCTTGTGGGGTTTGCGCTAGGGTGCTCCATCTTCCAGGAGTCTTGGGGGCCTTTTTCCAGTGTTCTGTGCATGGCATACATTCCTGATGTCAAGGCGTACCTGCCGACGTCCACCATGCATCTTTCCCTTCCGATGTAGGGCAGGGAACATGCTGCACCTCAGGCTTCCACCAGAGGGCAGTCAGGGTCCAAGCCAAGGACCTTCCTCCCTTCTGGGAGAGGAGAGCTGTCCTCCAGATGCTCAATCCTTTCCCTCCCCCGTCTACCCCCGTGGCCTGGGCTCGTTCCCGAACCCAGGTCACCAGTATGGCAAGAGGTATGGTGTCCAGTGCCTCAACCCTCAATACCACTGGGCCAGCTGAAAGTTATCTAGTGTTAATTGCTGAGATTCTGTGTTATTCAGTTATTAATTTAATTTAGATAGTTGATTCAAAATTCTTTTTGGTCCAAGGTGTGTGTGTGGTGGTGGGGGGGTTAATCTCCCTCTTCATGAGTTTCTGGCATTTTGTAACAACAGGACCCCTTTGAATGATCTGAAACTAATATGGATTATGACTTATCTGTTTCCTCTTGTAAAACAGTTGCTTTGTCCCTGTTCTTGGAAGTATCAATGGGAAGAATCAAAGCAACAGAACAAAAGGGTAAACAGGGAGGAGAAGAAGCACTGTGGGTCAATTTGGAGGCAGGCAATGGCACCAGAATCCACACAGAGGTTGTATACAGACCTCCTTCTCAGGGAGGAAATGGACAAGGAAATGATAGAAAGTATACTTAGAATGGCAGACAAAGGGGAGATATTACTGATGGGTGATCTGAATATGACAGATGTTAACTGGAGTGCAGTTGCTGCAGCCACTTCTAAGAGTGGGGTTATTCTAGATGCCCTAAAGGGGGCATGCCTTAGATAACTAGTATTGGAACCCACTCAAGAGGAGCAATCTTAGACCTGGTCCTCTCAAATGGAGATGGAGAGGGATCACAGATGTAGAAGTGGGTAGCCATCTGGGAACTAGCAACCATCAAACAGTATAGTTCACAATAAACACAGCAATAGAGTCAAGCCATACAAAGGCAAAAGTACTGGACTTCAGGAGGGCTGACTTTGCCAAATGGGTGAGTGCCTAAGGAATGCACTAGCAAATGGGCAGGAAGGAGGGGTGGAAGAACAATGGGGAATAATAAAAACTGCCATCACAGAGGTAACAAGCCTTTGTGTGAAGCAAATAAAAAAAAACGATGTAAGAAACCACTATGGTTCTCAAAGGAAGTGGCAGTGAAGGTTCAAGAGAAAAAGAAAGCATTCAGAAAGCACAAGGAATCACAGAAGGAGCAGGACAGAGAATTGTATCAGTTAAAGCAAAAGGAAGCTGGGAAGGCAGTCAGAACAGCAAAGACCCGAACTGAGGAAAAGATTGCCAACTCAGTTAAGAAGGGGAATAAAACCTTTTATAGGTACATCAGGGAGCGAAGGAAGACTAAGGGGGGGATAGTGAGGCTTAATAAAGGGGAAGGGGTGGGCAGAGGGTGACGGTGAAAGGCAGAGATACTAAACAAATATTTTTGCTCAGGATTTACAAATGAAGAGGGGAAGGTACCTAAAACAAACAATAGAAACACTCTGGATACAGAAGTTGATACCAGCCCATTTATAGAAGAAAGGGATCTGAAAGAACTCTTAAAACTGAAGGTGGACAAAGCAATGGGGCCTGATGGGATTCATCCCAGGATTCTAAAAGAACTAAGGGTAGAATTAGTGACACCATTGACTACCCTTTTTAACAAATCATGGAAGGATGGGGTGGTACCTGAGGACTGGAGGAGGGCAGATGTGATTCCCCTTCACAAAAGTAGGAGCAGGGCAGAAGCAGGAAACTACAGACCTGTTAGTTTAACCTCAGTGATAGGGAAAATGATGGAATCACTTTTGAAGGAAAGAATTGTCGAGTACCTAGAGGCCAGAGGGGCACAGGACCCAAGGCAGCATGGATTCACAGTGGGAAGGTCATGCCAGATGAATCTAATAGATTTCTTTGACTGGGTGACCAAAGTAGTAGATCAAGGAGGGGCTGTGGACATGGCCTACCTAGACTTTAGCAAGGCATTTGACTCAGTCCCACACAAAAGATTAATATACAAGTTAGCCAGCCTGGGAGTGGGTCCCAAGATGATAGCCTGGGTAAAGAATTGGCTGGAGAATAGGACACAGAGGGTAATAGTAAATGGAGTCCACTCTGAAGAAAGGGGGGTTACTAGTGGGGTGCCGCAGGGTTCAGTATTAGGACCGGTCCTCTTCAATGTCTTTGTAAGTGACATTGCAGAGGGACTGGAAGGAAAAGTATGTCTCTTTGCAGATGACACAAAGATCTGCAACAGAGTTGATGCACAAGGTGGGGTGGAAAGGATGAGAAGGGACTTGGCAAGGTTAGAGGAATGGTCAAATGTATGGCAGCTTAGATTTAATGCTAGTAAGTGCAAGGTAATGCACCTGGGAAACAAAAACCCAGGGGAAAAGTACACAATGGGGGATGAGATACTAACAACAACAAAAATGGAAAGGGACCTGGGGGTAGTCATATCAGATGACTTAAAGGTGGGCAAGCAATGTGAGAAGGCAGTAAGGAGGGCTGGGGGATACTGGGATGCATAGGGAGAGGCATCACCAGTAGAAAACAAGAAGTTGTTATCCCTCTGTACAGACAGCTGGTGAGACCCCATCTGGAGTACTGTGTGCAGTTCTGGAGACCCAATCTCTGCAAGGACATAGACAAGATGGAAGCTGTCAGAGGAGGGCAACTAAAATGGTGCAGGGTCTGCACCGGAAGACATAGAAGAGAGACTAAAGGAGCTTAATATGTATAGCCTCGAGGAAAGGAGGGAGAGGAGGAACATGATAGAAACTTTCAAGTACCTCAAGGGGATCAACAAAGTCCAAGAGGGTAGCAGCTTTCAAAAAAAAGAGGTGTGCAAGAACAAGGGGGCACAATTTGAAGATTGGGGGAGCGGCTCAGAGGTAATGCAAGGAAGTATTTTTTCACAAAGAGGGTTGTAGATACATGGAACAGCCTTCCGGAGGAGGTTGTGGAGTCAAAAACAGTGGTTGAATTCAAGCATGCATGGGACAGACATAAGGCAATTCTAGGGGGTGGGGCTAGAAAGAAGTAGACTGCTGGTTAACTAGGATCTGCAGCTTATCCATTAGGTAGGGAAATGGGCAGACTGGGTGGGCCAAGCGGTCCTTATCTGCCGTCAAATTCAATGTTTCTATGTTTCTATGAAAATTAACCATATCGTGGTTTTGATACACTGTAGTAAATGCTTTTATTACACTCGGGGGGTGTAGCCAGGAATTTTAAACTTGTATTCAAGTCAAGAGCACAAACATTGCCTTCCTCACATTTCAGTCAGAAATACATAGTGAGCGAATGATCCTGACAGATTCACATTTTATTTTATCTAACACACACACACTACCAATTAGGCAGAAGCTGGCTGGCTTTTAGTTACAATGCTCAGGATGCATTGTGATAAGTCTCCCTACCACATCAAGGTAACCAGCCTTACAGAAGTCCATTCACACCAGGACTCGTTTATTTATTTATTTATTTCGCTTTATACTTTTGAGAACAAGCTCATTAAATAGGTTCCACATAAGGGCAATCAAAGAATAAGAACATTATACAGATAAGCAAATAGTAACACAATTGTACAGGAATGGTTATAAATAGTAACATCACAGTCATAGGCTATGTGCAAATAGCCACAGTCAGTTACGATAGCTTAGGCAATTATACAAAGGCTATGTACAACTAGCCGGAGTCAGATACGATAACGTAAGCATTACTACAAAGGATATAGGACAGAAAAGAGAGACAGGAACTTGAGGTGGTGGAAAAGATGACAGGAGTAAGCCCAGTGGCTAAGTCTGTCAGAAAGAGAGGAACAGAATCACGCATACATACTTGATCGGGTCATTCATACAATTATGGTCTCGAAGTTAAGCACCCACACATCTTCCAAAGATTATTCACAGACTCACAGTAAAGAATCCAAGAAGGGGGAAAACAGTTCTTCAGGTACATCAGGCTCTGTTTGTGTTTGCTGCCCTGGCTTGAGGCTTATATTGCACTTGGTGTTTCCAGATTTTACTGTACTCAGCAGAGTACACTGAGTATGCCTGCCGACACCCATGATTATACTTACAGAACTGTTTAGTTTGTCTAGGGATTGTACCTTAGTCTGTTGTTTGTTCTTTTCAGGAATAACCTGGTTCTCAGGAAGTTGTGAATCTTTCTCCACCTCGGCCTATTTTTATGTTGCTTGCACGCATGTGCAAGAAACAAAGTGCCATCATCCGAGTTTTTGGAGGTGTGTCAGCCCATCTTCCAATGCAGTCAGTGTGTTTGCAGGCATGGCCCCAGTTCCCCAATGAGTGCTGCAGCTGTCTATGACAGCTCCAAAATGCAGTGGCATACGGTTGAAATGGAGAGCTCCGCTTCAGTGAGCAGAGCTCTCCCCCCCCACGCACACACACACGCAAGCACGCATATTGCGTGCTGATGCGCTCCCACCCAAGCACACACTGTATGGCTGACGGGGGTGCCCAATCCCCCGTTGGCTCCACGGCCCCCCAACAGCTGTCCAGGTGCCACGCTGGGAGCCCACCCCAGCCTGGCAAGAACTGTTATAGCCAACGGGGGTGCCGACGGTCCAAGGCTGCACACCCCCCCCCAAAAGCTTTCCTGGTGCCATGCTTGGAGCCCACCCCAGCATGGCAAATCTTGTTTTGGCCGATGGGGGTGCCCAATCCCCTGTCAGCTCCAAGGCTGCATGCCCCCTCCCAAAAGCTTTCCCGGTGCCACGCTGGGAGCCCACCCCAGCATGACAAATCTTGTTTTGGCCGACAGGGGTGCCCAATCCCCCATCGGCTCCATGTCCCCCCAAGCAGCTTTTCCTGCTGCCATGCTGGGAGCCCACCCTAGTGTGGCAAATGTCCCGCGACCTCTTCTTAAAAAAAAAGAAACCTGTGAATAAAAAAAAGGTCCCTCGTAGTCACCCTGCCCCCCTCCCACAACCCGCACCCACCCACTGCGCACCCTGCCTCCCCACACCCCCCTCACCCCATACTTACCTCCGGAGCTCGGCGTGATGATCATCGGTGGACCGGGAACACATCTGCACTCTTCAAAGCTGACCGGGAACTGAGTAAATGCCGGTAAGCTGTGTAATGGGATAGATAGGGTTTTTTCAACTTTGTTGCATATCTCAGGCATTTTTGGGAATTTTGGCCCCAAATTTTCAACATGGGGTTATTGGGACCCCTCCTCATGAATTCTTGCACTGTCATGGCGTTACTCGGGCCTGAAGGGTGATTTCGCGGTCACTGCGTGAAATCACCTTTCGGGACCGATTAAAGAAATGACACTACCAGTGTTCATAAGGTGGCCTCTCAAAAAGCTTATTTTGAAAATTTGGTGAAAAAATTCCTTAAAATGACTGTTTTGCGTGCGTTGCGCAGTTCCTACGCACGCTCGTAAGTTCACGAATTTTCAGTATTTTCACTCCAGATTTTCAACATTGCCATTTTACCACACCTCCTTATTTGCAGTATAGCTGTCATTTTTCACATCCTGCTCAAAATGTGTTTCCGCCCATGTAGCGCATAATGACGCAGTCGGTGTGCGACATCAATGTATGGGACACATTAAGAAAATCACAGTGACACTGTTCATTAGCAGAGGTCTTAAAATGGCTATGTTGAAAATTTGGTGAAAAGATTCCTAAAAATGACTGTTTTACGAGCGTGCGTTGTGCAGTTCCTACATACGCTCGTAAGTTCACGAATTTTCAATATTTGCACTCCAATGACTTCCAAATACCTAAACAGCACATAGAAGCAAGCAACATTCGGCACTGACAAATGTTTGTTATTACTGGAAGTTAACAGGGGCTGTTTTGTATTATTGGAAGTTAACAAGGGACCCATAGAGATTATAGAGTCAGCATTACATACACTCTTGAGACAAACTTAATTACTTTTCATAAATTTGAAAAAAGCAAAGAGATCTTCCACAGCGTGGCAGTATTTTACAGATGACAGCCCAAATCCACTGAAAACATGCTGTAATAAATGTGGTAGAAAGATAAACTGGGGTCAGTCTACTCAAACAGGGGAACCAGTATTCTGGCTAATCATTTAAAACATGAATAGGCCATCTTGCTAACAGCCCCATCTGGTCCCAATCCACATTCTGGTCAGAAGGGCCAGTAGCAGCAGCAATGACAGCAAGGTATGGGAACAGTGGGATTAGACATGCTGTTCAAGTAATGCAGTAACATCTGGTGTCTAGTGTTTCCCCCTCCCCCCCACCTGCCAGTCACGGGCCAATGTAAAATACATTCCCTGGTGTCTAGTACTCCCCCACCACCAGTTGATCGCATACCCAATGTAAAAAATAAAAACTATAATTCTCTGGTGTCTAGCAGACCCCTCTCCCTATCCCCAATCCCTTTAATAAAAAAATACAGTCCTTTATTCCTTGATATCTAGTGGGCCACCTCCCTATTCCCAATCCCCTTAATAAAATAAAAGACAATCCTTTATTCCTTTATTCCCTGGTATCTAGCAGACCCCCTCCCTATTCCATACTCCCCTTAATAAAAAAAGGCCATCCATTCTTTATTCCCTGGTGTCTAGCAGATGCCCTCCATCCCTAATCCCCTGTAGAAAAAAAACAAAAAGGCAGACCTTTATTCTGTGGCATCTAGTGGACCCCCCCCATCCTGGCAAGTGGTCCCCCACCACCCTGCTCCCTGCCGCCATGGCCTTGAGTGGGTGACCGGCACAGCCATCCTTTCTCCACCATGGCTGGCCACCCACTGAGCTGTCAATGAATGAGCATGTACTTGTACAAGCAGTTCACTCAGGAGATCATTCAGTATGTGCAGAAACTATTTCAATCTATGTGGAGCAATACCATGAGGACCAACTGGACCATTAGAATATTTTCTTTCCTTTACATACAATATTTGTTTCTGCTATTTCCAGATTGAACTTCTTAGTGCAATAAGCAATAAATTCAAATTATGTGTGTTTTTTTTTCTTCTGTAACTATTGTTGTGCTTATAGAAATGATATTTATAGTATTATTATATTAATTTCACAATAATGTTGCACTGTCACTTTAAAAAAAATCATATTTAATGAAGCACAATGGCAGCTAGCAGTCACACCTCCTCCAATGAAGCCTCTGGGTGAAACCAGTTAGGGGACATAGTCTCACTTCTTTCTGCTGCTGCTGCTGCTGCTTTTTGATTTTTTTGTTGTGCCTGTCTGAGTATTTTTTATATGTTTTTTCACCTAATAAATATTTTTGCAGCTTACACTGGTGCCAGTCTGTCTTTGTTATCTGTAACTTAGTTGGACTTTTCTGAAACAATGAATAAGGCAAACTAAGTATTTAGATTCATAGTACTCTAACTTAAGTGTAGTGAAGTGCATAACTGTGCTAAATAAATCTCTTATCTATTTTGTGGAGGCCAGATTCAACTAACTCCCATCACCACTTCTTTTGTCCTTTATTTGTGTGCAGTAGTGTTTACTAAGGTTGCTTGGAATCTAACAAATAGAATTAGATTCATTGGATTTTGAGCTGATTTTTATATATAAGTATTTTGGATTATAAACAGAAAATTCCTAGGCCCCCATATTAAAAAGTCCCCTGCAAACTCACACAAGTGCCTGCGCCACATATGAGATGTGCCGACCCAAAATAATGAGCTATTCAAAAGATGAACCATGAGATGCACTTGCGCATGTCCAGTTGAATATCCCAAAGATGCGCAGTTCTGCAGTGGGAGATGTGTGGTGCAGCATGTGACCTGAGCCCTATGTGGAGCATGGGGAACTGTACGATGCAAAGCCACTTGCGCAGTGCAGAAAATTGCAATATTCAACCAGAATTTGCAAATGACCTCATTGCACATTCCAAACCCATCTTCCACATTTACATCTCATTACTGGAATGTATTCAGGCCATTTGCATACCTCAGGAATGCTCAATTCCAGCTTTGCAGGGCTGCCCCACCACACCAGAAAGGTGGACAGAAGGTACTGCAGCCTAGCAGGCAGGTGTGATGGAATGTTTGTTTGTGGGTGGGTGGACTGCATTGGCTTGGATACAGTGCTATTATCCATAGTCATGTACAGGATCAGACTGGGGTACAGGGGGCCCACCTGAACAGTGGCTACAGGGGCCCATCTGGACATGCAACAGGGGAGGGCACAGGGTGACACAGTCTGATCAGTATACCACATGCATGAGATATACCTGCTCCATATGCAGCATACAGTCATTTGCAGGTATAACAGGAACATGGTGATGAGTGCAAGGAATTGCAGTGTGCAGAGGGTGACCAGGCACCCAAGTGGGTGCGTCCCACTTGTGTGCATCTATGGTGTACCACCATGGGTGTGTGCCACAGATCAGTCCCTGGCCTGTGCCAGGCTGCCACCCATCCACCAGGCTATTATTCAGAAATTATTAGATCTAAATCTGGATTATAGAATAATAACATGTATCAAAACATGGCTAAATAGTAGATCACAGAGAGTCTGCATCAATGAATATTGTTCTAGCTTAAAACCTGTAAGAAGTGGTGTGATGCAAGTCTCTGTCTTGGGACCTCTCCTATTCCAGATATTCATTGTTAACATGGGAAAGTATGTAGCCATATGGGTTAACAAATATGCGGATGACAAAAAACTAGCAGGCGTAGTCCGCACAGCAGAAGACAAAGTTGAATTACAAAACAATCTAAATGCTATCCTATCATGGGCCACTAAATAGGGAATGAGTTTTAATATAGACAAATGTTGCATCATACGTCTGGCTACATGCACATTAGAGGGCAGAACTCTCAGGCTGGGATGTTCAAAGGGGTTGCACCCCGGCATGATACTCAAAGGGACATATTATGTGGCGCAACCCCTGATGCACCAGGGCACATTGGTAATGTATGCAGTGCAGATGCAGGGGGCATGCCCAGGCATATGCAGCACATCCAGATATTCAACCCAGAATGTGCAGCGCACATGCTGGCACAACCCTTACATGAGCCGCACACTGGTGCCCGATGTTGAGCCATATATAATAAGCATTATAATAAGCTCAAATGCTGGCCACCCACAGATGGGTGGCTGTATTGCAAGGCACAACACAACAGCTGCCAGCCGTGGGTGGCCACCCGCCCAGCAGGAACACCGTCCACAAGCACCCGGTCTCCCCTGCTAGTCCAGTGCCCCCCACCCCACATGCCTGATCGTGGGCTGTAGTGAGAGAAAATATACTACTGGTGATCTAGTGGACCCCTGTCGCTCCCTGAATGGCTGATCATGGGCACTAGTAAACATAAACAGGATTCCATGCCTAATTGTGGGCAGTAGTAAGAAACATCATAATCCTGATGGTCTAGTGGACCCCCCTCTCTCCCCGTATGCCTGATTGCAGGTTGTAACAATACAAGAATTCAATCTAGTGGTCCAGTGGTAACCCCCCACCCACCCACAGAGGCCCGTGGCCACCTGGGCAGGGTGCTGCCACCTGCCGATGACCGGGTGGTGCTGGGTGGCCAGGGACCTCAGTGGGTGGTTGGGGAGGGGAGTACCACTGGACCACCAAGTTGATCTTTTGTATTGCTACAGCCCACGATCAGGCATAGGATTACGTTCAATTACACTACTGCCCGTGATTGGGCAAATGGGGAGGGAAGGGTGCCCTCTAGACCACCAGGTTTATAAGTATGCTTACTACTGCCCGTGATCGGGCATAGGATTGTGTTTATCTTTACTACTGTCCACAATTGGGCAAACGGGAGGGGGGCTGCAGTTGCACTCCAGGGAGCCAACCCCCAATGTCAGCAGCTTGGTACGGCAGCAGGAGCATTTCGCCGGGATGCCCAGTGTATCACATGCAAATGGGGCCATAATGACATGCAAATGGCCACATTTGCACCTTGCATAGATTATGGCTTTATTTGCATGCCCCCAGCTGAATATCACAGGTGATGCGCCTAGCACAACTGCACTTGCGCTGGTACATCCCCATGCTCCTTCTCTGTGGCTTGCGCTGGTGCAGTCCCACTGCGCCATGAGCAGTATGTGTGCTGACCGTGCCATATTCAATGGTGCTGAGCCATGGTGCATCACCATTGAATATCGCCTGGTCCTGGCCCTCGCGCAGCCCAGTTATGCTGAGCCCAGGCTTGCGCCACTGCCAGATGCAGTCTGAATATCTGGCCCTCAGTCTCAGAGTGACTGAAGAAGAGAAAGATTTGGGAGTAGTTATCACTAATGATCTAAAAAAAGCAGTACAAAGTGCCAGACAATTTCGTAAAGAGCAAGAAGTATACTAAATTGAATAGCAAGACATTACTGGGCTAACCAAAGAGCCACTCCAGAAAATGAAACAGAGGAATGCTCTATTTTCAGCTATCAAATCCACCGCATCACCCTCCTGGAACAATTACCAGAGGACGTGTAACCTCTGTATACAGTAAATAAAATCCCTTAAAGATCAATGGCAACCATTTTACACATTGCAAAAAAAAAAGCCTAAGAATGCCTGAATTCAAGTTCCAGTGTTATAAGTAGTGTTTCCTGAAAGTTACATACGATTTTGTTTTGTGGTTTGCTTTAAAGCAACATTTGTTAACTTGTTCTGCCCTAGCTGAAAACAGTCAGGCTGTTTCTGTCCCTCTGACTGAGCTAGGTGAGTGATGACATCATATGGGACTAGGCTACAGCTTCAGCAGTATAAGTACATGCTTGACTGACAAGCTGTTAACTTCCCAATTAGAACAATCTGTGAGGTAATTGTTTGCTGTCCAGGGTTTTTACAAACTCAGGGCAGGATTCACAAAGCTTTCTGAAGGTGCAAAATCTTCCCTAAGTCCCCAAAACTGCCGTAGCTATGGAAATGAAGTGTAATTTGCACTGAGTGCTATTCACAAAACCCTCTGCAGCTACGGAAAAAAAACACTACGGATTGTGGAAAAAAGTGTAGCTGCGGAAGTCCCTGAGGAAAAAAAGGTGTAAGATAAGTAAGACACATCCCCAGAAAGGCTATTCACAACCAGTTTTTTTCCGCAGTTGCGGAAAAAATGTTACACACAGTGGAATGAGGTGTAACTCTCCCTCAGCAAATTGTATAACAAAACACATGGCACCAGATTTCAGCATTTAAAAGTATTTATTGCAAATATAAATAAATACCTGGCTGAGTAAATTAAGTAAACATTTATTTGTTTATTCTGGCTGGTGCGATCCGACCTGATTTTGCCACAAGTCTTTATCAAGGGACTCAGCAAACTGCAGCAGTGCCCCAATAATTGGAATCAATTAAGGTGGAGGTGAGGCACAGGTAATAGCATCCCAGATAGTGTAGCAGTGGCTGATGTTACAACAACAAAAGGACACATTGCCATGATATGGCAACAGGCAACAACCACCGGACCCAGTGCAGCCCATGACAGAGCCCCACAGGCAGTAGAGCCTGGCCAGCCTGCAGTGAGTGCTACCCCCTGCAGGCAACAGGAACATCCCCGGGAGGGAGGACCAGCAGTAACAGTCGGCCACTGTGATGCCATGGTATTGCTGGTACCTGTGCTGCTGTAGTGGTCCCAGCTGAGGGACTACTTGCTAGTCTCTTTGTGGGTGCTTTCAGCTTCATTCTATGGCAGCAATGTTAAAGTCTACTGCTCTATCTAATAATTAGGTTCACTGTTGCTGTGCCTCCTAAGCCATTTTCACAACTGTGGATCCGCAGTTGTGGATTTTCAGCACTTGCTCAATTTCCACAGCTGCTGAATTTCTGCAGCTGTGGGGATTTTATGGAATTCCACACCTGCGCAAAATTTCTTTCAGAATATCACGCAACTGCATTTCCGCAGTGCTGCAGGCTTTTTTCCTGCAGCTGCGGGATTTTTGGCTTTGTTTGTAAATCCTGCCCTCAGTCTCTGGTGTTTGTTCAGGTGAACTAGCTGAAAATCTACATGTTGTTCTTCTAAAGAGCTGATCATTTGAGTTTCAGTGCTGAAATGAAGTGGTATGCATTTGAGAAATCAACTTATCTGTATCACAGCTGCTTCCAGTTCTTTTTGATCAAAACTCTGTGTTTTTCTCTAGCTATAACACCGGGGTGTTTATTTAATGGATATAAACTAAGTCTAAAGTTTGTTAGTTCATGCAAGTAGTTTGACATTTTAATGTAGTCTCAATAAACAGGTTCATGTAAGAACATTATTTTCCTCTCAGATTGACATACATGTGCCTGCCACACTCTGCTATTTCAGACACTTATACTATATGAACTCACAAATTTCAGTTCTTTGATGAGGTAAAATGCATCACGCATATGTATAACTAGAAACACTTCATGGCATCCTGATGCCCCCATCTCCTGCCTATAGTTGAGGCAGCAGCACTCTGCTGCCCCATGTCACCTGCCCCACATGCACCCTGTCTCCTGCCCCAAATTTGAGGATGCTGCACCCTGCTTCCCCCTCTCTTGTTCCATAGAGTCAGGGCTGATGCACCCTGTTGTCCCATGTCCTGCCAGAACAATCAGGGCCTAAGCACCCTGCTTCCCCCTGCCTGAAAAGTTGCGGTTACTGCACCCTACTGTGGCCCTTTGTCCCCCACCCCTCAATCAAAGCCACTGCACCCTCTTCCCCCTGTTTCTTTCACAATAGTCAGGGCTGCTGTGTACTTCTATACCCTAGAATCCCTTGCCCCTGCTTCCACATTAGGAGCTGCTGCACCATGATGCCCATGCCACCAGAGGTGGAGCTTTTATTGCACTCTGCTACCTACATCCATTTTCCCAAATGCTGCATCATGCACCTCCCATCCCACAGTCTGGACTGCTGTGACCTGCTGCCCCACCCCCATGTTCTGCCCCACAGCCAAGGCTTCTTCACCATACTGTAGTCTGTCTCCTGCCACCATAGCCAGAGTTGCTGCACCCTATTCCTGTCTACACAGTCAGGGCTGACGTACCCTCTTACACCTTACAACCCAATTCCTCCACAGCCCCATGACTCCGCAGTTAGGGTTGCTGCACCATGCTGCCCCTACCACCAAAGTCAGATTTGTTTGCTGCACTGCTCAAATGAAAAAAAAAAACAGAACAATGCTTTCATCGTGTATTATGGGGGTGAAGGACAGAGGGCATTAGGGTGCAGAAGTCCCAACTATTTGGTCAGGAGTCAAGGATGGCATTAGGGTACAGCAGCCCAAGCTGTGGGACAGGATGCAGCAGCCACACCTGGGTGGAACTGACACAACTATAGGGGCAGAGTGCATGGGGCAGCAAACACCCTAACTCTTGTGGCAAGTGGCAACAATATGCACCAGCCCTAACTGTAGAGGCAAGGGGCTCTAGGGCAGAGCAGGCCACAGCAGCCCTGCCTGAGTAGTCCGGAGCAGGGTGCAACAGCCATCACTATGGTAGTAGGGGACTGTGGACAGCATGGTGCAGAAGCCTTGACTGTGAGGCAGGACACAGGGGGCATCAGGGTACAGCAGCCCTGAGTGTGGGATGGGGTGATCATGGTGCAGCGGCTCTGCTTAGTTGGGACATTGGATGTGGACAGCAGGGTGAAGCATAAGCCCCACCTCAGGGGGCATGGGGCAGCATAATGCAGCAGCCCCAACTGTACAGGCAAGATACATGGGACCTTAGGTTGTAGCAGAGTGCAGTAGCCCTGACTGTGAAGACAGGAACAAAGGGCAACAGGGTGGGTGCAATGTCCCCAACTGTGGGTTTGGGGGACAGTGGATAGCAGATTGCAACAACCCTAACAGTTCTGGCATGGGGAGGTACAGTGCAGCAGCCCTGACTGTTCAGGCTGATGGTGAGCAACAGGCTGCAGCAACCCCAACTGCATGGGAGAAGACAGTGGGCAGCAGGGTGCAGTGGCTTTGAATGTGGGGCAAGAGACAGAGGGCTTGTGGGGGCAGATGGCAGGGCATCAGAGACAGCTGCCTCAGCTATGGTACAGGAGATAAGGGGCATCAGGATGCTATACACTGTTTCTAGTTATACATTTTGTATTTTCACTCAGAAACCATCAAAGAACTGGAAATTTGTAAGTTCATATTGTACATGTGCCTGAAATAGCAGAGTGTGGAAGGCACCTGTTTATCAATCAGAGAGGAAGAAAAATTATTCTTACATATACCTATTTATTGAGGCTACATCAAACTACTTGTATGAATTAACAAACTTTAGATTTATTTTATATCCATTAAATAACCCAGTGTTATAAGCTAGTAAAAAAGGCAGTTTTAATGAGAAAGCACTGGCAGCATCTGTGATAAAGATAAGCAGATTTCTCAAATACATACCACTTCAATTCAGCACTGAAACTCAAATGATCAGTTCTTTAGAAGGACAAAATGTGGATTTTCAGCTAATTCATCAGAACAAACACCAGAGACTGAGTTAGTAAAACCTATGACAGCAATTACCTCACAGATTGCTCAAATTGGGAAGTTAACAGCTTGTCAGTCAAGCAGGTACTTACACTGCTGAAGCTGTAGCCTGGTCCCATATGATGTCATCACTCTCCCAGGCTCAGTCAGGGGGACAGAAACAGCCTGTTTTCAGTTAGTGCAGAACAGGTTATTAAATGTTGATTTAGAGAAAACCACAAAACCAAACAGCGTAAAATTTTCAGGAAACACTACTCATAACACAGGGACTTGAATTCAGATGTTTTTAGGCTTTTTTAAACAATGTAAAATGATTGCCATTGATCTTTAAGCTGACTACTTGAAAAAAAACCTTCAGATCAATAAGGGTAAACCCAAAGATTCTTGGTCATTGCTTAACACTGTTATTAAACCAGGTACTAAACAAAGCCCTATCAAGCTTTGCATCATGTCTGGGGCCCTAATTAACCCTTGTAAGGTCACAGAGGCCCTTAACAATAAATTTACTAACCTATCTGTGTACCTGGGTAAGCTTCCATTCCAAGTCTCTGCCTTGGCTCAGAACAAACAGAATACTGATGTCCTCAAAATTCCTTCCTTAAACTTCAAGGCCACCTTCCCCAGTGAAATCTGTTATCTCGTTACAGCTATCTCCAACTATGGTAGTGCTGACAGCAACGGTCTTTGCCCTAAGTTCCTTAAATTAATGGCCAACCAGGGGGGTAATGGGAAGGGGAGGCGAGAGATGTGGGTGGGTTGTGTGTGTGTGTGTGTGTGTGTGTGTGAAAGAGGTATTGTTTTCATTATTCAGGGTTAATTGTTGGTCTACACTGTCTGTACTAGACTATCATCCCTCTGTATGTTACTCTGTTCTTGGAGAAAAATCAATAAAATATATTGAATTAAAAAAAAAAAATGAATGGCCAACCTCATAGCTAATCCTCTAGATATCCTCTTTAACCTATCACTAACCTCCTCAACTGTTTCAACACTATGGAAATAAAACAGGGCTCTTCCTATATTTAAATGTGGTGACCATTTCCTACTTTACAACTGCCAACCAGTTTCCACCCTCTCCCATTTAAGCAAGGTACTCAAGAAAATTGTCTTCCGACAAATTCCAGAGCACATGTCAATGTATAACCTGCTCTCCCCCTACCAGCATGGTTTCAAAAAGGGCCACAGAACCACTACTGCATTGGTTTGCTTTACTAATGATGTCATCGAGAGTATGGATGAAGGCAAACTAACTGGTGCAGTTTTCATGGATCTATGAAAGGCCTTTGACCTAGTGAACTACAGAATCATACTAGATAAGCTGCAACTGTATGGGTCATCATCAGCAGCAGCAATGTCCTGGTCTGGCAACTACCTCACTAGGAGATTCCAAATGGTCTGCATGGGGGGGGGCACCTCAAACACTTTGGGGGTCAATAGTGCAGTTCTTCAAGGGTCTATACTAGGACCAGTTCTGTTCTCCATTTTAGAGAACCCCCTCTCCATGGGTTGCAAGGGTTGCCACACGCTTATGTATGTGGATGACATGATTCTCTACCACAGTGCCAAGAAACCAAATGAATTGTCAGTTACCCTCATTGGGAAGTTGACCACTGCCCAGATGTGGCTCATCTCAAACTGACTATTTGTCAATACCAAGAAAACAAAGGCAATGCTCTTTGAGTCCAAACCCAAGCTCGCAAATTGGCCAGTAGGCACAGGTACCTCCTACTCCTTGAATATACTGACACCATATGGCACTCCCTGGGACAAGTAACTGCTTTCATATACCTAAGGGTCACATTTGACCCCTCTCTGACCTTTTCAGACCACATTGGTCTAATAGTCAAACATGTGAATCAGCAACTAGGAGTCTGCTTCAGACTAAAGGACCTAATCACCCAAGATGTACGGTTGGTCATAACCCAGAGTAAGTTACCCCTCCTCCTGGACAACTGCTCATCTAATCCCAAAACTCTGTTTGCAACCTGTCTACACTCAGTACAGCCTACAGTACAAAAGCATCTGTAGGTTTCCTTTGTTGACCCTTTACACCATTCATTTTTGTTCCCTCTACCAGACTCTTGGCTGGCTCTCCCCACAAGCCCCTTATGCTTAGCTTCTGAGCAGCCTTGTTGACAAACTTCCTCAGGAAAAGGAGAACTCTCCTTTGTCAGTCCTCCTCAAATCCATGCCTGGATCATGTAGACTCAGGTCTTCCTCACACCTTCTCCTCAAACATCCCCAATCTGCCACCACTATAGGACAAAAATCTTTTCCATTGCCACCCCTATGATCTTGAACTTATTGCCAGTTTTCCTCTGCTCTCTAGATACTACCTCACTTTTCAAATCACAATTTAAAATTTCCCTTTTAGCTGCTTGCTGGACAATTTTAGTATTTTCTACTCATTGCATAACTCAATTGTATGTCATGTATAAAATAGTAGCCGCAGACATGGTCAGATATTTCCAGATATTTTGCAAAATTTCTAAAGAGTTTCTCTCTGCTGGCCCTACTGTGGAAATGCAGAAAGCAGGAGATTTCTCTAGAAATATAACAGAAATTTCAGGAAATATTTGACAATGTCCTTTGCTGTGACTGTACCTTGTGAGGACTGTACAGGAATTCTATGCAGCCCTTCTATTATTATATATATATAGAGAGAGAGCAGCTAGAAAACACATGACAGCACTCCTAGACTGTTTGCTTCCACAGTTAGAATCAAAGCACATACAGTAAGGTTACCTCTATTTAACACAGGGTTGCTCTCCCCCTCCCATCTGCCCTGGACTATATTCTTGGTAATAATTTGATCACTGATTTAAAAAATTTATTCTGCTTTCTAACTTATGTGTATTGTGGTATGCAAGAGTATGAATGAAACATTATTTATGTTCACTCAGACACTCTCACTCATTGAGGGGAACACTCGTCTGGCCTTAATCAGACTTTTCATGAGTGAAAGAGATTAGCTTATTTGATTTATTTTTATCAGGGAGAAGGGATGGAGTTCAGTTGGGGGATTCAACCAAACCCAGTTACTTAAGTAAACAAATGTGGGGAGATAATTATTAAACGAATTGTTTAGTTCAGTGCTAATGTTAAAATCAATACTGCTGCTTTACTGAAATATGTTTTAGCTAGTGTTCATTTTATGTGCTTAATGTTATTCAGTTTCTTTAATTTTATTTTTCTTTCTTTTCTTTTGTTAAAAATCAGAAGCTATTTTAATGGGAAAAAGCCTTTGTCCTCTTGTTTTCCCATTCTCTGACATGTGTAGTTGTAAGAGGGGGAGACATCCAAACCACATCCAGTATAGTTGTAAGGGTGGAGACATCCAAGCCATGGCCAGCAATGAGTGGAGTACTGCAGGGTTCAGTGCTGGGCCCTGTTTTAGTCAATGTCTTCACTGCATTGCAGAAGGGATCAACAGTAAGATCTGCCTGTTCGCAGACGACACTAAGATTTGTGCAAAAGTGGACAATGAGGAAGAGAGGCAGGCACTCAGAGATGATCTAGTTAAACTGGAACACTGGTCTAGGGAGTGGCAGTTGGGGTTTAATGCTTAGAAGTGAAAGGTCATGCACCTTGGAGCCAGAAATCCCAAGAACAGCTACTGGCTGGGGAGAGTGCAGGTAATGGCTTCAGAGGAGGAAAGGGACCTGGGGGCAATAGTCACAGGGGCTAGAAGGTATCTGCACAGTGTAGGAGAGCTGCAGCAAGGGCAAATAGGATGCTGGGGTGCATTGCCAGAGGGATCACCTCTTGAAAGGGGGAGGTCATCCTGCCATAGTATAGATCACTGGTGAGGCCACATTTGAAATACTGTGTACAGTACTGGTGGCAATACCTCAAAAAGGATGTGAGATTACTGGAGAGGGTGCAGCATAGGGCTACAAAAATGATCATGGAACTAGGGGAGTTACCATATGAGGAAAAGTTGAAAGAGCTCAACATGTACTTACTGGAAGACAGAAGGGTAAGAGGGGACATGATGGAGACCTTTAAGTACTTGAAAGGCATAAACAAAGTCAAGGAAGGAGGATTGTCCCACTTAAAAGGGGGGAAGGGTCACTAGGGGGCACAGTCTAAAGTTGGAAGGGGAAGGTTTAGGAGGGAAATGAGGAGGCACTACTTCACCAAGAGTGTGGTGTCAGGTTGGAATGCACTGCAAAAGGAGTTAATTACTCAAAGGACAGTGAATAACTTTAAGCGGGGATGGGATAGAGTCACAGGCAGGGTTAGTAAAGACAAAAACACAAAGGGGGGAAGGACCAGAAAAGAGGAGGAAGAGAGAGGTTTGAGTGGTGGTTGGGCAGCGATAGTGATCTTAAACTAAGATCTGCACAATCAGGCAGACTTGATTGACCTGTGGGCCTTTTTCTGCCGGCAATTTTGTATGTTCATGTGTGCCACAAGTGTGACATTACTCGACAACATCTTTGTGGAAACCAGGCCTATAGAAGTTTTGTATCAACTTTTGTTTGGTCCATTTCACCCCCGTGTCCCACAAGTGGAATGTTGTGTACAATGCTGAATAACTATTGCCTAAACTCCTTAGGTGCTACCAGCTGTTTGCACACCTGCCAAACTCTGACTCCTTATTTCTGACATGTGTCACAAGTGTGCTAGTACTCAGCCACATCTTTATAGACATCAGCTCAACAAAAGTATTGTAAGAACTTTTGCTTGGTTCATTACTCCCCCATGTCCCACAAGTGGAATGCTGTGTGTAATGCTGTTGTCTAAACTCCTTAGGTACTACCAGCTTATTGCACACCTGCCAAACTTTGACTCCTTGAGCTGTAACCTGGGATGGGATCTGGAGAAAAGTTGGTACTGAGGCAAAAATACTTATATTATTAAAGCATGAAGATTTATTGTATCAGCTTAACAACATTTTAGAAGGTGGATCTTGTCCACATATGCATCCACGTGTCAAATGGATAGGGCTAGCTTACATAATTTTAGTTATGAGCAATGCAGATGTTTATAATTCTGACCTTGCAGGATGGAGACTGGCTCATTAATTTTATTTCTATTTTATTTTATTCTTTGGTAACTGGGCAAGGTCAGCTAGGCACAGGTGCCAGTTTTTGGGGGTGACCTGGGGGCGCCGTGATGGTTGTGTGACTTGTGTAGAGTTGCACATTATGCAGGTGGAGGTTGCAGGTTTCGGGCCCAGGTTTGCTGAGTTCCTCATACTGATACTTAGCTCATTGCTCTAGCCTCAGGGCTATACTAGAATTGCATCATTACAATCAGAGTTTGTCTCTGCATTACATGTATAAAAAATACATTTAACAGAAATGGTATGTAAGAGCCTGGCCACCTTCCTGCATCTAGGGGTATTGGATGTCATCTCATCCAGGGGAGTGCTCATGTTACACTATGATGATTAGTACTACAACAAAACATTAGTCACCTTTGCATCATGGGTCGGGGCAATGGAGATCAGTGGCACCATAACCCCACACCCTGGGGCACCACAGCAAGAGATCACACACACACAAGCTAGTTTGTCCATGCCAGACTAGGGACTAAGTATAGTGGTATTTTATTATTTACCTGCAAGAGGATACACAGTTCTCTGGGAATTTCTCTGCCCATTACTGTTTTCCAGGTGTTTTGCTCATCTGTCTTACCCCATACAACATCAGTTTGCCCTATTGGCTCTCACCAGAGTTTGTTTTTACTTATTGCCAGGAGTCACTCTCCTAAACAGCCATCTTCATAATGTCCTTGAACTAATACTCCTGTAATTTTGGGGCGGAGCCTGGCAGCCAACATGGTGGCACATTAATTCTAGCTAGCGGGATCCTGTGTACCCTCAAGCGCCCATCCGTGCTTCCAAACCACGTATCTCATTTGTGTAAAGCCAAAATTCGTTCACTGGAATATTCGCACTGTAAAATAAGTAATTTCCAATGAGAATCGAGCGAGGATTTGGGCATCAGCGCCATGTGCAACTGGACTGGCGCCTCCTCGTGGTGCCCACATTTTAGGCCAACAGCAGCAGTGTTGCCCAGTCCTCACTGTGCCCATCGTGAACCACGGGAGCTGGGCAGCAATCTAGGAAAGGCTGAGGGGGCAATGGCTGCTCCAAACTCCTCCACCAACATGGCTCAGGACATTGCTAAAGTGCCGGCGATGCTGAGGAAAGTTTTGCAGGACACAGCCGAATTAAAGCTCTCTTCCTCAAAAATAGCTGAGGATTTACAGCTACTAGCCCCCAGGGTGGAGGACATGGAGAAAATAACGAAGGTGCAGTCGGAACAACTGTCCCAAAAATATGGCTATTTGAGGGAACATCATGGGCAGATTAAATATTTGCTGTCTAAGGTGGACGATTCGGAGACTAGGGCTAGGAGGCAAAATGTACAGATCATGGGCATCCCTGAAGGCATGGAGGGCAGGGAAATGATTTTGTTTCTTGAGAATGCTTTGCCAGCCATGTTAAACCTAGAACATGAGGCACCACCAGAACTCGAGAGGGCTCATCGCTCGCTAGCTCCCAAACCTAAACAAGGAGAGTGCCCTCACCCCATACTATGCAAGTTTTTAAGGTATCCAATGAAAGAAAGGTATTTGCTGCTGGTGAGGGAAATTAAAAATATGACATGGCAGGACTGCTCAATTCAACTATACCAAGACTACTCGCAGGAGCTTGCAAGACGGAGAAGGGCATATGCAGGAGTGAAACAGCAGCTCTACAAGATGGGCATCGCGACTTCTTTGAGGTACCCCACCATGCTGAGAGTCCAATATAATGGGGTCTTTCATATGTTTAACTCCCCAAGGGAGGTAGAACAATTCTTACTGGCCATCCAGCCTAAGGGGTAAGATCCACGGCAACCCTTGCCACTGCCATGTGGTGCTGACTGCCTGAATATGGAGGCCTCTTCTGCACCCATGGAAATAACATCTGGAGCTAAGTAAAATGAATCAGAACAAGAAGAAGAGTAGCATAAAGTCCAGAGGGGCTGACCAAGAAAATCTGTCAGGGTCACTCCCAACAAAAAGCCCTTGTCGAAGAGGAATTGATCCAGGAGTCACCAGAGGTTACAAACTTTATCTCCCCCTCAACTACTCCAGTCAAGGTCTCTAATAGAATTGAACCCTTGAGAGATCTTATTCCAACTGCCTTGGATCTAGCGGGAAACTCAGAAAGCATAGCGCCTGATGACCTCACAGACCAGAGCTTGATGGCAGACTGGTCCCCCCTCTGCAAAGACTGGGCAGAATGAGGAGGGGGGGGACGCCGGACGAAATTCAAGCACCACCCTGAACTGTAGGTCTGAGATGCCTTGTTTTATGCACAATTAGCAGTGCTTCCTATGCTGATGGGGGGAATTTTCTCTCCCTCTGGGAGCACATAGCTTAAATTGGGGTGGTTACAGGGAGCTCATTCAGGCTTAGTTTTCTATAGCGAGCATTTTGTTCTTGTTTTGATGTTGTACACCCGAGCTGGTTTGTGAGCATGCCCTGATCATTGCAAACATGAGACCTGCAGAAAGCTCTGGTTGCCTTGCATTCATTAAAATCTGGTAAATGCTAAGTGCTGGTCCTCACTTGCAACTACTGTCCCCTGTATTATAGGTTTTGTCTCTTCCTCTCTCATGCACAAGCCCCCCCCAAATGGCTAGAGGGAGCTTGTCAGAGTCCCCAGATCGGCTGTTGCTGCTCGTTTGTGCCATGCGAGGATGAAAACTGGGAACAGCACACTATATCCAGGTGCCAAAAAGGTCTTTTTACTACTGTTTTCATAAGTAGGCTGGTAATCTGGAAGTGGGCAACCCCTTATGATTGGCAGAAGTTATCCTGGGATGAGCGATGGCTAACTCCTGCTCGTAAGCTGCTGCTTTGGTGTAATATGTGGCTACATATAAGGGGATAGCACGCTGCTAGTATGTGTTTTCAAAGATCTGATTAGCAAGATAGTGACCTCATCCATGATGCCAGTGAGGATCGCTTCTGCAATGGGGTACTTTATAATGCAACTAGATGCAGTTTATTCCTCATTTAAGGGAAACAGGTTGGCTTTTTTCTGTTATGCTTTTAAATGTTTTATTAACTGAATTAGTGGTTTACATAGGGGTTCACAGGACCCTGAGGTTTGTTCAAGTTTATGGGTCTATCAATGCCTCAATTAGAGAACAGGATGATGGGTAAAGATATGGTGCCAAGCTCCACAACCAGGAGAGGCCATCCCGACCCTGGGCTACTCAATTTATTAGTGGCCGGGTTGCTAAGGGAGACCCTCTTAGGCAAAGGTATGGTACAGGTGTTAAAGTGTTGGGAGGTAGAAAAAGAAAGAGTTACGGAGGCCTTAAAGCCTAAGTAAGGTATGAATAATGCAGCATATAGGGTTGGGACAGGGAAGGGGGGGCAGAAGGGTCTGGTATCTCTGAAAGAATTTCAATGGTGGTTCTCCTATACCTAGGTTACATTATTTTTTGCTCTGGCTAGGGGCTCAGTATTTTTTAGTGTGTCTAACAGATGGCGGGTAATGATATGATAATGGCCACCTCCAGGAATGTGAGGGGTCTGAATTCACCTATTAAAAGAAAAGAAAATTCTAGCCCAACTAAAATCTCTGAGATCTCAAATAGCCTTCCTGCAGGAAACAAAACTGAACCACATGGAAGCTCAAAGGTTCGCAGTGCAGCTTGCAAAACCAGAGGGGGGGTCTATATCTTATGCCATAAAAACCTAAAATGGCAGTTGTGAGAGTATAGGGCAGACAAGTAAGGGAGATGAGTCTTAGCCAGGCTTAATACCCCAATGGGGGATGTTCTTTTAGCAAATCTATATGACCCGAATTAAGACTCCCCAGAGTTCTTTCATTAGCTCTCACAAGAACTAGTGGGAATGGCAGCTGGGGAGACAGACATCTTACCGGGGGGGGGGGGACTTTAATCTGACAATGGACTCTGTCATGGACAGGTCCAACTCGAAGCCTGACTCACACTCCCGGTCCATCAGGGCCCTGAAGGACCTTCTCACTCTGCATAAACTGCAAGACATTTGGAGGGTAGCCCACCCAGAAATGAGGGATTTTACCTATTTCTCTGAAGCCAAATACGTTTCCAGCAGGCTTGATTACTGGTTTACTTCCCCAAACATTTTGAACAAGATCCTAGATGTCAATATAGCCCCCCTGTACATGTCTGATCATGCCCCATTGTCTCTCTCTCTGGTGCCTTCCACCCCCTGCTCCAAGTCAGTAAACTGGAGGCTTGACCCCCTACTGTTACAGAAGACAGAATTTAGGGAATGGCTTCAGGGTGAGGCAAGGACTTACTTCTCGAATAATCCTCCAGGGTCCACCTCGGCGGCTGCCATATGGGAAACATTCAGAGCCACACTACGAGGCTGAATTATAAGTTATGCCTCCCATCACAGGAAACATAGGGAAAAAGAGACCAGGGAGCTGGAAAATGCTCTGGGGGACAAGGAAAGTCAGTATAAGAAAGACCCGAAGAAACTTCAATATCCAGAGCTCTTGCATGAGCTACTGGTACTGAGAATGAAGCTAAACACTCTAGCAGAACTTCAGATTTCAAGACTGAAACACAAATATTGGCCGGGTGGGGAAAAAAGCTGATAAATTGCTGGCATACAGATTAAAGAACAACAAGCCAATAGGCATACAGAGCAATTACAGAATAAAAAGGGGGGAAAATTCAGTAAGTCTGGCTCCATAAACAAAATCATGTTATCTTTCTATGATTCCCTGTACAGCTGTCATATCACCTGGGATAAAGCCAAATTTGATCAGTTTATGGAGGGCATGAAGCTCCCTAAGCTTACAGCAGCTGGAAGGGCCCATAGAAGTGCAAGAAATCAGGGATGCAGCTAATAAAATGACAACACAAAAAGCTCCGGGGGGGGGGAAAGCTACTCAGCCAACTTTTATAAGGCAATTCAGGAGACTGCCTCTCTCCCCCATGAGAGATATGTTATAGGAAGCACTACTAAAGAAGATACTCCCAACCACCCTTAGAGAGATGACTATTACAGTCCTTCTGAAGGAAGGGAAGGACCCCACTCTTCCAGCAAGCTATATGCCCATTTCACTTATAAATGTGGATGCTAAGATCCTTGCAAAAGTGCTAGTGACCCATCTGGAAACAATCCTCCCATGTTTAATTTACACCTCTCAAGTGGGATTTGTGAAGGACCGAGCCAGTACAGATCACCTCAGATCTCTAGTCTCCCTCATACAAAGAGTGGGGCAAGTCCCCACTCCAGCCGCAGCCATCTCAGTAGATTTTGAAAAGACCTTCGACTCAGTCAGGTGGGACTTCCTACATGCGATACTACAACACTACAACTTCAGCAGTGTTTTTAGGAGCTGGATTAAAACTCTCTATACAACCCCCAAGGCAAAATTGCTGACAAATAATATTCTCTCAGATTCAATTGAACTACACAGGGGAACCAGACAGGGGTGTCTGCTGTCTCCCATGTTATTTGTACTAGTCATAGAAGCTTTAGACAGTGCAGTTAGGGAGCACCCCATTAATTAGGGGTATAAGTATGGGGAATGTCGCTCACCTTGCCCTGCTGTCTTCTCTTAACTGATGATTTCCATATAAGTGCAAAGCACATTGTAGACATATTGCAGGCCTTTTCAGACATCTTAGGCTTAAAGGTTAGCCAAGGCAAAACAGAGGTTCTCCCCTTGAATGCCAAGCTTACCTCTGAGGAAGAAATAGTCCTGAAAGAACTCTTAAAACTCAAGGTGGACAAAGCAATGGGGCCTGACGGGATTCACCCCAGAATCCTAAAAGAACTAAAAGAGGACCTAGTGACACCACTGACCACACTTTTTAACAAATCATGGGAGGATGGGGTGGTACCTGAGAACTGGAGGAGGGCAGATGTGATTCCTCTTCACAAAAGTGGGAGCAAGGCAGAAGCAGGAAACTACAGACCTGTAAGTTTGACCTCAGTGGTAGGGAAAATGATGGAATCACTTCTGAAAGAAAGAATTGTTGAGTACCTAGAGGCCAGCAGGGCACAGGACCCAAAGCAGCATGGATTTACAGCAGGAAGGTCATGTCAGATGAATCTAATTGATTTCTTTGACTGGGTGACCAAAGTAATAGACCAGGGAGGGGCTGTGGATATGGCCTACATAGACTTTAGCAAGGCATTTGACACAGTCCTGCACAAAAGACTAATAATCAAGTTAGCCAGCCTTGGAGTGGGTTCCAGGGTGGCAGCCGGCAAACTGGCTGCACAACAGGACACAGGAGGTAATAGTGAATGGACACATTCAAGAAAGGGGTTACTAGGAGTACCTCAGGGCTCAGTACTGGGTCCAGTCCTCTTTAACATCTTTATAGGTGACATTGCAGAGGGTCTGGAGGAAAGGTATGCCTCTTTGCAGATGACACAAAGATCTGTAACAGAGCTGATACACAAGGGGGGTAGAAAGGATGAGAAGGGACTTGGCAAGGTTGGAGGAATGGTCAAACATATGGCAACTTAGATTCAAAGCAAAGAAGTGCAAAGTAATGCACCTGGGAAACAAAAACCCAGGAGAAGAGTACACAATAGCAGGGGAGGTACTAACAACAACAAAAATGGAAAGGGACCTGGACACCTGGTAGTCATATCAGATGACCTAAAGGTGGGTAAGCAATGTGAGAAGTCAGTAAGGAGAGCCAGAGGGATAATGGGATGCATAGGACGGGGCATCACAAGTAGAAAAAGGGAAGTGGTTATCCCTCTGTACAGACAGTTGGTGAGACCCCATTTGGAATACTGTGTGCAGTTTTGGAGACCCCATCTATGCAAGGACATAGACAGAATGGAAGCAGTCCAGAGGAGGGCAACTAAAATGGTGCAGGGTCTGCATCAGAAACCATATGAAGAGAGACTGAAAGAGCTTAATATGTATACCCTTGATTAAAGGAGGGACGGGGGGACATGAGAGAAACTTTTAAGTACCTCAAGGGAATCAACAAAGTCCAGGAGGGTAGCATCTTTCAGAAAAAGAGATGTGCAAGGACAAGGAGGCACAATTTAAAGATGGGGGGGACAGCTCAGGGGTAATGTGAGGAACTTTTTTTTTCATGGAGAGAGTGGTGGATGCATTGAACCACCTTCCTGAGGAGGTTGTTGGGTCTAAAACAGTGGGGGAATTCAAACACGCATGGGACAGACATAAGGCAATTGTAGTGGGGGGTTGCAGGAAGTAGGCTGTTGGTTAACCAGAATCTGCAGCTTATCCAATAGGAAGGGAAATGGGCAGACTGGGTGGGCCAAGTGGTCCTTATCTGCCATCAAAGTCTATGTTTGTATGTTTCTATGACATCCCAAGTGGGTCTAGTATGTGCTAAGGGGGATATTAAATATTTGGTAATTAGGGTCATACCTTCTGTTTCCTCCCTGTCAGAGGCTAATCTTGTTCCACTGTTCACTAGTCTAAAGGAGGAAATTCTAAGATGGAAACAGCTAAACCTGTCCCTGCCTGGTAAGGTGGCGGCTATCAAAATTATGATGATGGCACCGAGGGTTTACTATGTACTTTCTCATCTCCCAATTGAAGTTCCAAAAAAATGGTACCAAAAATTAGACATCATAATGAGTGTCTTCCTGTGGGAGAATAAAATCCCTCGATACAGTAGAGCCAAGCTTCAAGCTCCTTGGTGTAAGGGTGGGTGGTGCATTCAACATTTTCAATACTATGCCTATATTTTCTTGGTGGCTAACACCTGTAAGTTGTTTTGAGAAAATTCTGAGGCCTTACCAGCCTGGGAAGCAATTGAAAGAGGTGCCCTTTTTTGGGAATCATCTTTCAGGGTATCTGGGCAACCCCCTTCCTTCCACATTTCATCACTGGTTAATTATTAAGGCTGCCCACAGGGCAAGGCACCAGTTAGGGGTCATCAGTAAATCCTGCCTGAACTCTGGGAAGTTTCTTAACCTCTGGAATAACTCCAGCTGGACAATTAACCAAAGACCATTTTAGTGGGAGGGATGGAAAGGAAACCAGATCAATAAGCTGAGTGATATCCTAATGGATGATGGGTACACCCTAGATAACTTTGCTTCTTTACAAAAAAGTTATAACCTGGGTAAAACAGAATTTTGGAGATATTTACAGCTAAGACATCTTTATACAGGCTGGCTTAAAAGAGGGTGCCCTTGTGTTATATGTCAATCCAACGACAGAGCCACTCCTAAGAAACTGCCTTTAAATAGATGGACACAATTGAAGAAGGGCTTAGCTGGCCAGATTTATAAGTTCATGAGAGAGGACCTGTCTGACCCCTCAATGCCGGCTAAACTGTAATGGCAAAATATGCTAGGCTGTGTTATAACAGTGGCTCAGTAGGTAGCACACTCACCTCTGAGGCCAGGAGATTAGAGGGCTGTGGGTTAAGTTCCCACATCTGGCACTTGGGTTAATATCCCAGTACTGACACTGTAGTGCAGCAATAGAGGGGTGCTGCACTTCTGAGGTGCCATCTTTTGGATGAGACGTTAAACTGAGGTCCCATCTGCCTGGATTGGTGGTAGTTCAGGTGGATGTTAAAGATCCCATGGCACTTACTTGGTTACTTGGTTAAAAGGACAAAAGAAGGCCATGGCCCATCGTGATTGTCCTCTACATGTGTGGATCATTACCATAATACTATTTTGTTGGCCATTTGTCAAGTTTATTTTTAAAGGTCGTAACAGTAGATGAATCAACAATATCCTGAGGCAAAGTATTCCATAACCTAGGAGTTCTTATGGAGAATAAATTTTGTATCTTGTTAGTTTTGCATTTAACAATATCTAGTTGTTTACTTTGTAACCTGGGCACAATTTTTCTGGTGGACAATGATATTCCACATTGCTTCATCACAGCAGGTGAAATAATAATCTTGAATAATTGTAAAAGGTCACCTCTTATTCTTCTCAGTTTAAGTGAATATAAACCTGTCTTCTGTAATCTTGTATTATAGTCTAAGTGAGGAAAATATGGGATCATTTTTGTAGCTCTATGTTGAATGTGTTCAATTCTGTCTCTATCTAAAACTAAATATGGACTCCAAAAAGGGGAACCATAGCCTAAATAGGGTCTAACATGGGATCTATAGAGAGTCACGATACACTCTTCGGATTTAGAGATAAATGTACTATTTATCCTATGCAGGAGGGCATTAGTTTGATTGGCAATTTTATTACAGTGGGAGGTTGAAGAAAGTTTATTGTTTACCAGGATCCCCAAATCTTTTTCTATGCAGGAAACCCTAATAATCATATTATTCAAAGTGTATACCTGTTTTGGGTTATTTTTACCCAAGTGTAGAACTGCACATTTTGTTACATTGAAAGTCATTTTGTTTATAGAAGCCCAGTATTCAATTGACGCAAGGTCAGCCAATAACGTTTTTTCATTGGCTGTGTTGTTCACTACACCCTCAAGTTTAGTGTTGTCATCAAACTTCATGAGGATGTTGGAAGAAAACATTTTCATTTCACTAATAAAATTATTAAACAGGGTGGGTCCCAAGACAGAGCCCTGGGGAACACCCCTTGTCATCCTACTCAATTCAGACAGTATGCCATTAACCCCAACCCTCTGAGTGTGATTTCTTAACCAATTTTTAATCCATAAGACTAATGTTGGTGAGAATCCTAATTGGATAAGTTTGTTTATCAAAATGGCATGTGACACTTTATCGAATGCTTTACTGTAGTCAAGTAAAATAACATTGGATGGAATATTTAAATCAAGATTCATACTAATATGATTGTAAAAAGATAGCAGGTTCATAGTACAAGATAGACCTGTTCTAAATCCATGTTGGGTTATGTCAGTTATATTTAAGGATTCCATTTCTTTGTCGAGGAGAGTTTTGATTACTTTTTCCAGTAATTTGCATGGAATTGAGGTCAGACTAATAGGACGGTAATTTTCAAGTTTAGAATGGGAACCATGTTTAAATATGGGGGTTACTATTGCAGTCAACCAATCAGGGGGAACCCTTGCTTCCTGAAGAGATTTGTTAAAAATAATAGTAAGTGATAGAACGTGGTATCTTTAACTCCCAAAAAGAAATTTGGGGCAAATATCGTCTGGGCCAGGGCTTGTTGATTTCTTTAGTGTAGTTAATAATTTGTGGATATCATTCTAGAAAATATATTCAGTGTTGCCGTGAAGATCTATCAAAAAGGATTTGGGATGGGTCCTGAACAAAAACTGATGAGAAATAATTATTAAGTGCAGAAGCAGTTACTAAATCGGAGGTTATTATTGTATTATTAATTTTTAGTGGGCCAATAGTTCTACTGGTACTCTTTTTACTATTTAAATAAGCATATAATGCTTTATGAGAATCAGTATGAGCGATACGAAATTCTAAATTTCTTTTAGCTTGAAGAATTCGTTTTTTTAATATTCTAACTGATTCCCTATATTTACTTAGTAATTCTTGGTTTTGATTAGTGGGACATTTTTTTAATAATGAAAATAGCTTTTGTTTACATGAGATTTGTTTTTTTATAGATTTATTGAACCATGGTGGAATTTTACCTTTGTTATTGTACTTATGTATTTCTGGGACATACAGATGTTCAAGAACTTGAATCTGTGTTTTTAAGAAATCCCAAGCTTCAGCAGTGTTAAGTAAGGAAAAAGTGTTATCCCAATCAAGTGATCCTAGGTAATGATTTATTTTTTGAAAGTCTGCTCGATCGTACTATTTGATATTTTGTTTATTTATTGCTGGGCGGTCATATAATGAAATAGCGAGAATTATGGACATATGATCACTATTTCCAAGAGGTTCTGATATTAATAGGTCTTTCACAGGGATATCCATGTTAGTTATGACGAGGTCCAAGATGTTACTACCACGGGTGGGTTCCTTAAACATTTGATAGAGCCCCAGGTCAATGATAGTTGTAAGAAATGTATGGTCATATTGATTTAGACCCGTTAAAGTATCCCAGTTTATAGTAGGTAAGTTGAAGTCACCCAAAATTAAAACAGCGCCATTATTAGGTAGCTGGGTGATTTCATCAAATAACTGTGAGCTTTGGCTAAGATCTAACGAAGGAGGACGATAGCAAGTCCCAACCAGAATTTGGGAAAAACCTTTAGATTGAATGTACACCCATACACTTTCAGACTGGACACTTACTGTAGCACTTATTGAAAAGAGTAGGGGAATTTTTTACTGAACAAAAAGACTACAAAAGAAATCAGAAAACAGAAAACTCATAAAAATAACAGGAAGAACGAAATAAACACACAAATAAAAAATCATGTTACAGGAACGTCAGAGCCAGTAATCTACGGTAAACATTTCCAGAATTCCAGAAGCATTTGACTATTCATAGACTTTGAGTCTGCATAAAATACTTGTTTTAAATCAAATACAATTTTATGTACTAATTCATCATGAGAAGACTCCAACTGTTGCAATGTAAATAAACAACGAGCAGTCCAAATATGCCATTTCAATATTGTAAAGATACCATTCAATGTATCAGAATGCCATTTTTGCCATTTCAATGAAAAGGCCCCATAAATTAAATTCACATAGGAAACAGTTGCAAACAAAGGTTAATTCCAATGATCAGCAAGAGAGGCCCAAAAATCCTGAATATATGACATTGAAAAAATAAATGTTCAATGGTCTCTTCCTATTGTACACAGTTTAAGTGACTACAATATCTATCCATCAATTGTTTGTGTTTTTGATTTGCTTTTATATTAATCCATTCATGGCAACTCAGCCAATGTAAATCCCACATTCATGGAGGAATCCTTGAATTCCGTAAAAGAGTCAGAAGGCAACCCCAATAAGACTCTGGGCATTTATGGAAGACTACTGGAACAGTACACTTTTGTTCTAGTAGATGCTTATATAAATGTTTACAATGAAGAGTCATAACCATAATACTTGAAATATGCCATTGTTTCAGCCTTAGGAAAGTTTCCCTCATATAAGTGGGATGACAAGAGAACATTTTAACTATTTTAAGAGTATTAGAGTCCCATTGACGAAACCAGGGACTACAAGACTCATAAACCCAAGGCTCACAACCTTTTCCTAAATTAAATAAAAGGGGCTTAAGATTAGCCAAAGAAAATATACCATTGTAGAAATATAAAGGATGGACCATATTCAAACCACCCAATTCAATAGGTAAATAAGTAACATTTCTTTTAATGGGATTAAGGTGACTACCCCATAAGGCTTGAAAAAAATACTCAAAATCCTAGTTTCAAAAAATTTAGGCGGGGGAAATATATAGCTTATAAAGAGAAAAAATGGAATTAAATAAGTTTTAATCAAATAAACCTTCTTTTTCGTCCCAACTTTCCATTTGTTCCAACATGCTACCTTAGATTAAGCAATGTCCAATTTACTGCTCCAATTCATAATATCCAGAGGACTATCCCCAAACAAAATACCCAAAATTTTGATAGGTTCCTGACCTATTTTAGTATTGGAAACCATAGATACAGATTGGCTGTGGGTTCCCAGACTTCTACCAATACATTTATCAAGATTCAAAGCAGCTCCTGAGACAGCCCTAAATACCACACATTGTTGCACTGCTTCTTGTATCAAAGACACATTAGCTACAACTAAACTCATACTGTATCATCTGCATATGCCATAACAGTGTGTGGGATGGTACATAACAGAGTGGAAATGGAAACAATCCTTTCAGAAGCATTAATGTTGCATAGCAATGGGTCCAGAAAAAAAACATGAAGGCTAGGGCTGAGTGGACATCCTTGTCGAACCCCCTCTGTAACCGTATCATGGCACCTTTCCAGCCATTAGCTATGGGAACTACTATGGCAGTATGATATAATTTTTGAATCCATGATATAAATATAGGAAGCACATGATAATGGTGTAAAAGAAGCCACAAAAACTCATGATTGACACAGTCAAAGGCTTGTTTTTGGTCAAGAGAAACTAAATAACGTTGAAGTAGAGCCATATTTCCCTCCTCAGCTATTTCCCTCAACATGATTAAATGGTCAGTGATATTCCTACCAGGGACTGTACTAAATTGAGCTGAAGAAATAATATGCTGTGCAATCTTCAGTAAATGTAAAGCTAACATTTTGACTAAGATCTTAAAATCTGTATTAAGGAGGCTAAGAGGCTTCCAATTTTGAAGAAGTCTTTTGTCACCCTTCTTAAAAATATAAATCAAACCTTCCATATTTATATCCAAAGGAAAAGAGTTACCTTGGAGAATATAATTAAAAACTGCATCCAATTCCTGGCCTAAGTCTGCACTTAATAACTTACAAATTTTGTTAGGGAGGCCATCCAGGCCAGTCGTAACTCCATTTCACAAATGACCAATAACTACAGTAACTTCAGATTGCTGTATGTCTTGAATAGTGGAGTTCTGTAAAGATGAAGAGATGTCAGGGATAGAAATACGAGATAGCTATGCTGAGGCCTCTGTAATATTCATTTTTAAAGGACCAGACAAGTTAGTAGTATACGCCGCAATACAGGTTTGGATCTCTAAATTAGTTTTACATTCACAGTGATTAGTATCAAAAAGAACCTCAAATATCTTATTATCTAGATGTTTTGTACAGTTTTCATATGGGCATACTACAGAATAAGATCCCTGAGTCCCAAATTGTTGTTGATGTTTTAATAATTTAAATTTCTGGGAATGGTAGGCCGTCAGATCTGATTTTAAATTACTATTTTCACTAGTAAAATTTTGTCCAGTAGTATAAGATAAAGTTAAACATTTTTGTAAATGGAGTTGCTTTTTCTGATACTCCATATACTGTGAAGTGTGATATTGTTTACTAAAATCTTTTAATAAACTAATCAAGTCTAATTTAGTGTCAGACCACCATAATTGTAAATTATCATATAAAATGAAAACAGATTTCCTAGCTTGCAAAAAATATCTAATCTGATCTAATAAAAGAGTATTGTCTAGTAAAGAAGTATTCAATTTCCATACCCCAGGACCATTATGTCTACGTTGAATATCACCCACTTTGATTGTTAGAAGATTGTGATCCAAAAATTCAGCCACTGCTACTGTGGCTGCAGAAAGGAGTAAATGTCTGGATATGAAGAAAAAAATCTATGCATGTGGCTAATGTACCTTTATGAAATGTAGAAGTATGTGTAGCCATAGTAGATAAATAAGCATCCTTAAGTTTAGCGGAAGTCAGAACAGTCTGTAAAAAATTAGAATCACAAAATTGTTGTTGATGTTTTGGAGGTATGAGATCTATTCCTAAGAGATAGGCCACAGTTAAAATCCCCTCCAAAGACAACATAATGGGAAGTATATAAAAAAGGTTGTGCAATCTTTAATAACTCAATCCTAAGAGATTTCTTTTGAGGTGCATAGATATTCAGAATTCTATAGAATACATTTGAAATTTTAACATCTAGCAACAACAATCTGCCAGGGCATAAATCCAATACTTTAATAACATCAACATCAGTCATGCTAAATAAAATACCTACGCCTGAACATGTTTCTTGACCAAATGACCAATAAGAAGGGCCAAGAAACCAAGCTTTCTGAGCTTGCTTAGTTTCAATGAGGGAATGAAATCTTACATCCTGCAAGAAAATAACTCCAAGTGATAAGCAGGATAAAAAAGAAAAAAACGTATCCCTCTTTGCTGACCTTTTAATACTATTGACATTTATAGTATGTAATGAAAAGGAGGTAGCCATAATAGTAAAGGAAAACATAAGAGCCTCTACAATGCCTCACCTATTCTTACCCTTCCTAGAGACACTTTCTTTATGTTTCACTTTAGCTTTAGCTTTACGTTTTTGGGACCCCATACAATCCACGGGAACCTCAGTATCCGTAGTTTGGTCTGGATGAGAGGAAACCACAGATGAGGAATCAGAGTCTGTGTTTTCAGAAGGATCCTGCAACAAATCATATCTATTACCCAAAGGGATAGAGTCTGTGTTTTAAAATTTAGAAAGAGGTGACCCCTGTTTCCTACAACTCCTAGTATATCTGCTTCAAGGAACAGTATACTCAGGAGGTGGGGGGGTCCATTGTACCCATAGGTACCACAGGGAGAGGGATAGGCTCAATGCAATTGTCACCAGAGAGAGAGATCTGTAGAAGTACTAGGATAGGGAGGGGGTACCGGGGCAGGTACTTCTGATACAGGAGGCACAGGTTCAGAGGCATTCAGCTTCATATCAGGGGAGGCAATGGTCTCCCTTGAACATTGGGGCAGGAGTGCTAATGGCAGGAGAGGAGGTCTCCGCTGCAAAGAAACTGAATTTTTTTCATTTAGTTTAGAATGCTGTGCCACTGTAATGAGTAATCTCTGTTCTTCCCCATCATCTAGATTCGGGGAGTTATGGGCAGCCCATGTGCATTGCTAAAAGGTATGGCCAGATTCTTCACACAGAACACATTTAGGCTCTTCCACACATTGATTACCCTCATGACCTAATTCCCCACACACCGTACATTTCAGAATGTCACAAATACTGCTTAAGTGACTGACAGAGTCACATCTGTAACAGGCCATAGTTTGGCCTGGGTAGAAAAGTACCCCTCTGTCTCGACCTAATAAGAAACAATTGGGTAAATGCTGAATCCCAACATCGGTAGTTTTTAGTAGCACTTCTACTTTCCAACCCCCTGTCCAGAGATTTTCAGTGTCAAAAATAGCCTCAGGATAGGTTAAAATTGTACATCTTTGTTTTAACCAGACTGTAATGTCATTCAGACTAACCCCCTCATTTCTAAATAGGATAGTGACATTTTTTTGAGCAGGTTTAGTCAGAGGTATAGCAGTAAAGGAGACTCATAAGGGAGTATTTTTTTAACTGATGAAATTTTGCCCAAAAACGTTCCAACCCATTCAAAGTTTTAAAGCTTATATCAAAATTGGGTTCCTGAGAGACGTGTATCAGAGCATGAATTTCGTATGCAAAAAATTTCATGGAGTCTTTAAGTAAAGTTTTCCCAACAAAAACACAATCGGGCATAACATCTAGATCACCTACATAATGCAGTCTAACAGCATTATGCTGTTTTGCTTGTTGAGTTGGGACAGAAAAACAGGACCCATATGTTTTGGATGGACGCGAGGTATTGATTTTAGGAAGAGATAACCCCGGGCCCTGGGATTTTAAACTCGGCACAGCTGTTGATATACTCTCAGTAGGAGAAACAGTAGAAGCAACACCAGGTATAGTCAGGGTAGGGTTCTGTGTTAATTTTAGTTCTGGAGGTAGAGAATGATCCAAGACCTTAAAGAAGTCCGAAACACCAACATCAAGATCATGAATGTGGATCGGCGACGCTCCAGAGCACCAAGTCCCAGCTTCAATGCCTTTTTCCCAACCCACTGCAAGTAATGCAGAATCAATAAGCCAGTCCGTACTCACAGCATTTGCTAGCGAAGATACAGGGGCTTGTCTTAGGCCGACTTGAGCAGAAGTCATATTCGCCATTCCCGACAAAACCCCAGGAGAAAGCTTATCTGATGCCTCGCTCACAACTGCTGAAATGCTGGGTGATAGAGGTGAAGAAGAATGCGGAAATGTCATCAGAGAAACAGACTTGTCAGCAGGTAAGACAGGTTCATTCAGAAAAGGTGTCAGCAGAAGAAATGCCATTTGAAACAGAGACAGTTCATTGCAAAGCTAAAATCTCCTGTCATTTAGTCAGATAACGTTTTTCTTCCAAAGCCAGCAACTGTGAGACAGAGTCGGTGTTAGACTAGAAGCAGCAGTAGAAGGGTCAGAAGGGATAGCAGACTGTTTAGCAATATTCATTCCAGGCAACACTGAAGTCTGAGTCATACCTGAATTAGAAATGGCAGAGCAGGTAGTAGAAGACTGATTTATAGGAACATCAGCAGTATCCATAGAAGAAGCAGCATTCTTTGATACAGCAGACAGCTCGGCCTCTAACAATTCTGGGACAGGGGAGGAGACCAACTCCCCTGCTTCCAACAACTCCATGTTCTCTACCAACTCTCCAGGAGCAGCCATCTTGGCAGAATGCCAGGATGTTAGGGATCTCCCACAGCAGAGTAGGGGAATTTTCCATGGTGTCCTGGCCAAATTTCCCTCATTCACTAAAAATACCAACAACAGCTTAATCTGGTTCAAAATCAGTTGGCATTCATTTGTATCCCCCTTCCCCAAGTCGTGCCTGAAAATAGGCAGGATTTGCCTAGTGCACTTACATGGTCAACAAAAACTAAATAAATAAATAAAATGAATGGAAGAGTAGTTGGATTACAGTACAACAAGCCCGTGTTGATCCCCGGAGCTTTCTTATCCAAAATAAAATATGGCACCTCTGGTACTGCACTCCAGCAGCACTGCATAAAATGGGCTTAACACAGGAAGATGTATGTTGAAGGTGTGATGCCCAAGGGGCAGATCTACTACATGTGATTTGGCAGTGTGACCCCATACATCCCTTTTGGTCTGAAGAAATTCAATGTTGCCCCATTATTCTTGGTCACAAGATCCATAATATGCCAACACCCTGGGCGCTGGGGATCCCTCCTCCTGCTTGTAGGCTCACAGGCTTACATCTCGTGTGGCTCTTGCAGGCCTCTGCAGAGGCCAAACAGCTTATACTCTGTAAATGGAGAACAAAGGAGGTCCCATCCCTCACAGCTTGGCTGGTGGCCATGGCTAAGCTGGCTAGCTACTCCAGGCTTACACACCTAATCAACGACACACTGCAAATCCACTTGGATAGGTGGTCCCCTTTTATGCACTACATCCAGTGCACATCCTCCATCTCCATTGATCCTAGAAGCAAGGACCTATTAAAGGCCCCCTGAAGGCCACCCCACACACATTGCCAACAATAATTTATATGTTAAAGGGACAATCTCCTTCCACAAGGCCACGTTTCTTTAGATGCCCTCTCGCTTTTGTAATAACTGATCAGTTTTGTCGCATTTCCATACCGCTGGTTTAGGACTCTATGTAAAACAAGACACCTTTTATCTGAGATTCAATGTTTTTAGTATGTACTATATGAATTGTTGCTTGTATTTTTATGATGATTGAGATATTTATTGTGTCTCTATAACTCAATAAAAATGTAAACTGCAAAAAAAATACTCCTGTAATTTAATTATTGTGTTCTACACACTTCAGACTCATAATGTATTGCAGTATTGCTGCACTGCTCCATGTTGCTCAACATGTCAGGTATGTGGTTTCACTGTCTACTTTTATGTACCATCTTAATGGCCTGGGGTATGCCTGAAAACAGTCCCTGAGATCAGCGTACCTACCCAGTTAACAAATAAATAAAAAGAAAAATCTTACCCGGCCCGGCGGCGCTGAGGGCTGAGGCGCTGGATGCCACACCTTGCACTACGCCGGTGACCCGGGTTCAGGAACGGACTCAGGTGGCCGGGGGTCAGCAGGGGAGAGGGAGGATTGAGCGTCCCAACAGATGCTTTCCTCCCACAGGGGCGGGAGACCAAGAACGCATGTGCGTTCTACATCCCCTTCGTAGCCAGTGGAAGCACCGACATTTGAAGGGGATGGAGGCGGCTCCATTCGTCGGAGCCGGGGAGGGGGGACGTCGACGGCGCATGAGAGGTCTGGCATGTGTCAGCACGCCACCACTCAGGACGTACGTCCTAGCGCTTGACGTTCCAGAGGGTAGGGGAAACCAGGGAGAAAACGGAAAACACCTCTGGGCAGGCCTGGATGAAAGCCACTCTGGTTCCATCCAGACCACCAAGAGGGACAGACCCCACTGTGCAGGAGGAGAGAGGAGGCACTCTAGGGGCAGATCCCATGGAGGTGGAATGGGGGAATGAGTGGACGGAAGGAGTGGGCTCCGAGAGCAGACAGGAGAGATAAAGAAATAAAGTAAAAAAAAAAAAGAAAAATCTTCTGAGCCACTTTATTTTCAGGCTTCTGCAGGTGTAAGTGGAAAGATGACCCTGTTTACCGAATTTCACATCTACACATCCCCTGCTGCAGAACCATAGAGTAGCATTAAAAATATACTGCAAAGGTGGCACCTCATTTGCCTTCCTAGACGAAACATATGATATGGTCACCATAATCTCAATAAAAAAATGAGGGCAGGGGAAAGCCAAAGAAAAATAAGAGGGGTTGTTTAACAAAACCTTTTTTCTATCAATATGAATCATAAACTGGTTTTGATTAAATGGTTAAATATTGTTAATGTTTTTGTCCAGCGTTTTAACATGAGAAGGCTCAACTGAGCTATGAAGCTGGAGAGGAGTATATTCAGGGGAAATTTTAGAAAGTACTTCTTCACAGAAAGCGTGGTGAATGCCTGGAAGCAGACTTTCAGCAGAGGTGGTCAAAGCAAAAACTATAGTGGGTTTCAAGAATGTACAGGTTTAACATAAAGGAACTTTATTAGTTTAGAATGGGTGCAAAACCAGAGATCAAGTAGGGTCTGTGGTATTACATTGGGTAGGAAAGATGAGCAGATTGGGTGGGCCAAGCAGCCCTTATCTGCTGACAATTTCTATGTAATTCCATGAACTACAAGAACTTGTCTACTATAAACTGTTACATATAGTACATTCAGTTTTACAACTCAGAAGAGAGAAGCAATGTCCCCCAGTAAAACAATGACTGGATATGATTTGAGCCTAGAGTGTCCTTGTTCACAGTGTTATGTCTGGATCACTCAGGCAATTTTATTTACTGTTTTAGCTCAGTGTTATAATATTTATGACAGACAGTAGCACAGACTTACTTTCTGAAATTACAGATGATCAATACTCTGTAACTTCACAGCTCTGTACTGTGATGGCTACAGGGCAATACTGTGAAGCTATTAGTAAATTATTAATTTATGATTAGGCTCTTAGCTCTGTGCCATAGCTCCAACTAAGGATCAGGGTAAGATGTTGCTGTCAAATGATCAATTTTAAAATAACAGGACAAATAAAATACATTAAAGAGCAGTAATACCTCAAACATAAAATCCTCTATGTTTACCCAACTGGGCCTGATGAATTGCTCTGTAGTAGTGTGCAAGCCCTTAATATTATCCTTAAAATATGAGTATTTTAGAGGCAGTACAGCCTGGAAACCCAAAAGATTGTAGTGGTTGTGGAAGTGAATCCTACAGCTGCCAATGGCATTCTATGTGACCCTGAGCAAGACACATAACCTCCCTTTGCTCCCGTCACACCTGGAAAACAAGCTTCAGTTTAGTATGCCTTTTCTGGCCAAACATTCAAAATAAAGTACATACATTTTAGATGGAGAGGGACAAAGGCATGGTGTAGTCTACCTGGACTTCAGTAAGGTATTAGACAATGTGATGCATAAAAACATATTGGGAAAAGCACAACAGTGCTGTATACAGCAGGTACACAAAAGATGGATTGTTAAGTAGCTTGGAGCAAAAAGTAGAGAGTTATAAGGCATGGGCACCTAAGCAGAGTGGCAAGTAGGGCTGTGCGAATACCTTATTTTGAATATTCAGGAGAATATTCTGTATTCTGCCACCAAAGATTTGGTATTTGACTGCCAAATATTTTATTCTGCGCAGCCCTAACAATTGAAAAAAAAACAGCCCCCACCCTCCTCTGTAGCACAAATACACCAAGTCCAATCATGTATTCCCCATCCCCCCACCCACTAACGGCAACCCAATCTCACACTCCTACGCCACCCCCCCCCAGCACCCACAAGTTGTCAAGTTGTCATCATTTGTATGATCATCTTATCATAACTTAGGAAATAAAAACTAAAATACCCAATGGGCAACCAGCTCTATCTGCCCACCTTTAATGCTAGCTGCCCTCTTGCATGGTGACCGTCATTCATGCTTATAAAACTCTCTCCCCATGCACCCTGGCAGCACCCTACTCCTTCCCTCCTCCCTCCCCCAGCAGTACCCAATTATCCTTCTGAAAAGGCAACTGCAGAACTGGCACAGTCCTTCCTCCTCAACAGCCAAGTGCCTTGCAATGAATAAAAGTGCTCAGGTGGTTGCAAAAGTAAAACCAACAGATCACATGATCTGCTGGTCTTTCTACGCAAGCCCGGGAGCACTTTCATTCATTACAAGGCTCTCAGCCATGGAGGAGGGAGGGTTCTGCCGGCATCATGGTTGCCTTTTCAGAAGGACAATTGGGTGCAGGGAGGGTGGGAGTAGGATGCTGCCAGGGTGTGGGATGGGGAGGGAGTATTATAAGCATGCAGGTCACTATACAAGAGGGCAGCTGACCGTGTAGTCTGGCAGGTTGTGCTAGTTTCCCATTGGAGAATTTAGTTTTTTATTCCCTAAATTATGATGAGCATATAAATTAAATTATAATAAATTATGGGTGCTGGGGGGTAGGAGTGTGGGCAAGAGGGTCACCATACAAGAGGGAAGCTGGCCGTGGAGGTGGGTGGATAGTGCTGGGTGCCCATCAGGGATTTTATTTTTTATTGTTTTTTATAAAAAACTGCTTATCCTGGGGGGGTGTTGCTGCTAGAGGGTGGGGCAGACAGAGGGTACATGATTGCACTTGTCTTTTGTGCTGCAGAGACGGGTGGAGGCTGTATTTGTAGGGCTGTGCAGGGGGCTGTGCTGAAGATGAATACCACCTTAATAGTCCTCTATTCAGGAGGGGCTTTTGAATATTCTGAAGCACTAATATTTGTGGTATTCAGAAAGTCATATTCAGTCCCTGCTCAGCTCTAGTGGCAAGGTGTACTCAGTGGAGTATCTTAGGGGTTGGTGCTGCAGCCACTGCTGTTACTGTTCAGCATTTTCAACAATGATTTGGAGGCCAGTGTCTCAAGCAGGATATTTAAGTTCAATGATGAAACTATGTTGGCTAGAGTGGAGGACTACTTTGAGAATGGGAACTTCAGGAGGACATGAACTAGTCACTTATGTTTTTTTTTTTTTATCATAACTGGTAGAGGGACATGAGCACATAAAATAGACAACCAGAAAGATTCACATGAGTTATGTTTCCCGCTGTAAAAAAGTGGAACGAGAAAGTGAAGCGTAAGCATTCCAAATGCCTTAATAGCTGGGTGTGACATCCTAGCCAGTTATTACAGCATTTGATCACACTGATAACCAATGCAATAAAGGGGGCTACCTGTTATTACACTGTTTTAGTGTGGTTTTGTCCAAAAGTTTTAAACATAGCTTTTTTACCACATTATCTTATGAACATCATGGCCGAGAAGTTCGAAGGGGTTGTGCCAGCGCAACCCCAGAAATGCTCCCCAGGCCAATATTCAAAAGTGGGAATTGCACAGTGCAATTCCCGATGCACCTGGGTGCAAAGACAATTTATACGGCACATCTCCAGGAGGCATGCCCGTGCATATAAGGCACATCCTGATATTCAGCCCGAGAATGTTCAGTTCATCTGCTGGCACAACCCAGAGATGTGCCGCATACCTGGGCACAAAGTTGAGCTAGTAAATAATGGCTCAACTGGTAGCCACCCACATGTGGGCTGCTGTAGTGCAGTGCGTAACACAGCAGACACCAGCCATGGGTGGCTTCCACCCCCCAGAACACCATACTGAAGCTCCTAATACCCTAGTGGCAGGGTGCCTCCCTCCCCATCTGGCACCCCAGTCACCATAAATCGAGACCAATATTGGTCCTTGATAGGCTAGTGGCCCCCCACCCACACAGGACTCCCAGTCCACCCAATTCCCCTTCCGGTCATCGGTGGGCAGCATACCCACCTGCATACCTCTGCTGCTGCCTGCTGAATGACAGCTTACAGTACAGTATGTGCTGCAAGCTCATTGGTCCACATTGTGGACCAATGGGCTTGCAGTGCACACTTTAAGAGTCATTCACAACTTTGTGAATGAAGTCATTCACAAAGTTGTGAATAACTGTTACAGTATGCACTGCAAGCCCACTGGTCCACAGTGTGGACCAATGAGCTTGCAGAACATACTGTAAGCTGTCATTCAATGGGCAGCTGTGGAGGTGAGTGGGTGGGTATGCTGCCCGCCAATGACCGGCAGGGGAGCTGGGTGTGCTTGGGGTCCTGTGTGGGTGGGGGGACCACTAGATTACCAGGGACCGATACTGGTCTTGATTTACTGTGATTGGGGTTATGGGCAGGGAAGGGTTTACCACTAGACTACCAGGGAAAATAAAATCATGCATTTTGGGTGAGCAGGGTTACGGGATGGGGAGGGGGTACCACTAGACTACCAGAGATCTTCACATTTTATTATTCCAATGATCAGGGGTACAGGCAGGGATGGGGGAGCCACTGGACCACCGGGGAACACATAAACATGTATTATGGGTAGGGGGAATCACTGGACCACCAGTGAACATATAAACATGTATTTAGGGTGATCAGGGTTATGGGATGGGGAGGGGGGGACCGCTAGACTACCAGGGAATTTATACACATTAATGTCGGGTGATTGGTGGTACAGGATGGGGAAGGGGGACCGCTAGACTACCAGGGAATTTATACACATTTATGTTGGGTGATTGGTGTACAGGATGGGGAGGGGGGACCGCTAGACTACCAGAGAATTTATACACATTTATGTCGGGTGATTGGTGGTACAGGATGGGGAGGGGGGACCGCTAGACTACCAGGGAATTTATACACATTTATGTTGGGTGATTGGTGGTACAGGATGGGGGGGGAGCCACTGGAGCACCAGGGGGTTTCAAACTAAATTACAATGGCATTCAATGGCATGGGATTGGAAGGGGGTACTACTGCAGTACCTAGTACTGTAACCGCATGCTGTGCAGGGTGCCAGGTGCATTTCGCTGGCCAACTCTGCATAACTCATACAAATAGGGTCATAATGACATGCAAATGACCCCATTTGCAACTTGCATGCACTACGGCACCATTTGCATATTTGTGTCTGAATATCAGGAATTTGCACATGGCGTATCTCTGATGCGCTGGCACATTTCCCATTCCTGGTATTCAGATCTGCTGGGGAGTGCGTAGGCACATTGTATTTGCACCATGCACATTTTCTGATATATTCAGAAGAGATGCGCCATGACACATCTCTTTTGAATATATCCCTTAGTTGCTGTAGTGCAGCTCAGTTGGCTGTGCTACCACTTGAGCCACTGCCAGGCGCAATTCTGAATAAGGAGCCCCATGAGTACAATTTAAGAAATCCTGTATAAAACATCATTTTGCAGCACAAGTGTGAACAGTTATGTTTGGCTGGATTTTAAAAATCACACATGTCTTGTTCAGGAGGTGAATTAAAAAATATGGCTATGTTGAAAATTTGGGGTCAAAATGTAGAAAATAACTTTTTTTTCATACCTGTGTTGTTTTCTGAGATTTTGACACCAAATTTTCAACTTACTCTTTTTATAACCCTCACCTTATGATCAAGACAGATGGAATTTTTTAAACCCCATCCAACAGAGGATTTTGCAGATCAACAGTGAAAAAATGTTTTAGAAGGGATTTGAAAAATCACATCTGGCTTGATCATGAGATGGGGTAACATAGACTTTGACATAGAAAAATAGACTTTGACAGCAGATAAGGACCGCTTGGCCCACCTAGTCTGCCCATTTCCATACCTAGAGGATAAGCTGCAGATCCTATTTAACCAACAGCCTATTTCTTCCTACCCCCCCACAAAAATTGCCTTATGTCTGTCCCATGCATTCTTGAATTCTCCCACAGTTTTAGACCACACAACCTCCTCGGGAAGGCTGTTCCATGCATCCACCACCCTCTCTATGGAAAAATACTTCCTCACATTGCCCCTGAGCCATCCCCCCTCTATCTTCAAATTGTGTCCTCTTGTTCTTGCACATCTCTTTTTCCGAAAGATGCTACCCTCTTGGACTTTGTTGATTCCACTGAGGTACTTAAATGTTTTTATCATGTCCCCCTCTCCCTCCTTTCCTCAAGGGTATACATATTAAGCTTCTTTAGTCTCTTCTCATATGGCTTCTCTTGCAGACCCTGCACCATTTTAGTTGCCCTCCTCTGAACTGCCTCCATCCTGTTTATGTCCTTGCAGAGATGGGGTCTCCAGAACGGGATGCAGTACTCCAGATGGGGTTTCACCAACTGTCTGTAGAGGGGGATAACAACTTCCTGTTTTCTGCTAGTGATACCTCCCCCTATACATCCCAGTAACCCCCCAGCCCTCCCTACCACCTTCTCACATTGCTTGCCAAAATTAAGGTAATCTGATATGATTACCCCCAGGTCCTTTTCCATTTTTGTTGTTGTTACTACCTCCCCCACTGTATAATCTTCCCCTGGGTTTTTGTTTCCCAGGTGCATTACTTTGCACTTCTTTGCATTGAATCCAAGCTGCCATACTTCTGACCATTCCTCCAACCTTGCCAAGTCCCTTCTCATCCTTTCCAAGCCTCCTTGTGTATCAACCCTGTTGCAGATCTTTGTGTCATCTGCAAAGAGGCATACTTTTCCTTCCAGTCCCTCTGCAATGTCACTTATAAAGACATTAAAAAGGACTGGACCCAGTAATGAACCCTGTGATACCCCACTAGTAACCTCTCTTTCTTCAGAGTGGACTCCATTTACAATTACCTTCCATGTCCTGTTGTTCAGCCAATGTTTTGCCCAGGCTACCACCCTGGGACCCACTCCCAGGCTGGTTAATTTGGCTACTAATCTTTTGTGTGGGACTGTGTCAAATGCATTGCTAAAGTCTAGGTAAAAAATTGCTATGCTGAAAATGTTGACTAAAATCTGGAAAAATAATAAAGTTATGAGTAAACATTGAAGAATATCAATGTTTCTCCGTAACTTTGTTGTTTTCTGAAATTTGCCACCAAATTATCAGCAGTCTTTTTATTATCCCTACCTTATGAACAAGACAAGGGAAATTTTTAAGTACTGTTCAAAAGGTGATCATGCAGTGTGAGTGCTTTCAAACATGTTTTGAATGGGATTTAAAAAATTACAGATGCCTTGTTCATGAGTTGTAGTAAAAAAAAGACTGAAATGTTGGGTCAAAATCTGGAAAAGCAGTCAAGTTATGAGTAAACATTAAAGAGTTTCAGTGTTTCTTCATAACTTTGTTTTTTGGTGTTTTTTTTTTTTTGTTTGTTTTTTTTTTAGATTTTGACCCAACATTTCAATGTTTAGTTTGAACAGTTTATTGTTCAATTGTAGACAATTAACATAACATTACAATATAAAAGTTTGGGATCACAAAGGAGCCGATAAATAGATAACAACAATTAACAATAATCATTTCATATAGGTAGTTCAATTATTAAAACCTAATACAGATACACATTTATTCAAATAGAGATCTAGGCAAACACTGTGTCAAAACATGTATGAGAAGCATAAGAATCACCCTCATTGGCTACAGTCCTTTTACTAAACAAATTCTATAGGCTGATTCCAGATAATAGGCAGTAGTTCTAATAATCAATTCATCATTACTTATAAATAATATTTGTAGTATCTGCTGTGCTTCCTTTGTCTGAATATTTTGTAGAAGTGGAACAAGCCACTTAGACCTAGGTTTAACATACCGGCGACAGTCTAAAGTAACATGTTTTAAGTCTTCATTGGCATGAACAATGCATTCGCAGTGTCATGCACAGCTATCAATTATCCTATTACATCTAGTTTTTAAAACATTACTTGGAAACAACTCCATACCATATAAAGTATAAAGTTTTCTTTGGTTAAAATCAGTCAGGACATCCAGATGGTACCTGTAATGATGACTTATATCAAACTGTACTAGCCAATGCGCTGTATGAAGTTTCTGATTGTTTTGTAGATCTTTTAGTTTATAATTTTACATAATTTTTTGGGTAATAAACTTCTGGTATTTAAGACTAACAGCAACCCCCTTTGTTATATAATTCATCAAGAACAACAGATCCAGAAACAAATGATTTGATACCTTTTATTGGACCAACATTGATGTTACAGAAAATAACAAAGTGCTCCAGCTTTCGAACCAACCAGGTCCTTCTTCACAAGCTCTGTGGCAGTTATTTCAAATATCCCATACTATTAACACCAGATTATATTGAAAAAACAGAAATAATTCTCATTGGTTTAACATATACATTTAAAACATAACAGAAGATTACGCCAGAGAAGCTAATTAACACCAGTATGCCTTCAACTGCCCAGTATGCCCAGATGTCGTATCTCCATGGGTCAGCGGTCCTTTATCTATAGAGCTGCTCAATGGTTCAATTCCCTCAATAAAGAATCACTTTCCTCTACTACACATGGACCCTTCAAAAGGAATCTCAAACTTTACCTCACCTCTACCACTCAATGTGACTGCTTTGTTGAACAGAGATCTCTCTAAACACCTCCCAGCTCACTCATGTCTCACAGCCCGCCCTTTCCCAATCTCATTCCCTCTGGCACTGGGCCTTCCTTGTGACTCCTTTCCTGCTTCACATCTCCACTGGTACAAGACATTTTCCACTACCATCGGACAGTGGCCCATTAGCCTGCCAACTTCCTCTCCCGGTCGCATGCCTGCAATACTAACTGCCTATGGTGCCCTCTTTCTCTTATTGTTACCGCAGCCAGCTACCAATCAATCAATCAATCAAAATCTTTATTTATTCAGGCGAACATCATTGAGCATAGCTCATTTACAAGATGGACCTGAGTGGTCATAACAAAAAAGGTTACAGAGTGTATACAAAAAACATGATATTGAAATAGCACAAATACAAGCATTTATGAGTGAGATAGATATACAATTATTTACATATATACAAGGCAAAGGACAGTAAACCAAAACCTAATAAAGGTGAGAAACAAACAGTCTGGTGGGGATAAGGCTTCGATAATGGTACATGGGTGGGCAAATATGTTTGTGGTTTGATGTGGAAAGGACCAGAGCAACGATAGAAGAACAGGGATGAGATTTAGAAGGGGGGGTGGGGGAGAGAGAGGGTGTGGGGGTGTGGGGGTGTGGGAGGACTAGGCCTTATGGAAGCAATTGCATGAATCTGGGATTAGGCTGGTGTACAGCTTTTTGAAGGATGTAAGGGGGATCAGTGTTTCCATTTTCAATGTCTTTTGGATAGAATTCCAGATAAGTGCCAGGGAATAACTGATTGCAGCTCTTCCATACCGGGTGCAGGTGATAGGAATCTTCAGCAGGATCAGTTTGTTGATCCTCAAGGTGTAGGGCCTGGATGTGATCTGGTTGAAGCAATCTGAGATGTAGGAAGGAGTTTGTTTGTCAGAGCTTTGTAGATCCAGATAGCAGCATTTTTCTTCTTCTATGTTGCAGGGATGTCCAGCTGACTGCATTGTAGAGAGAGCAATGATGGGTGCTAGAGGAAGGTCAGTAATGAATCTAATAGCTCTATGATACAGAGTGTCTAGTTTGTTTAGATGGGAGAGGGAGCAATGACCGAGAGGAAGTCAGCATAATCAATGAGGGACATGAATGATGCAAGGATTAATCTTTGTTTGGAATCTTTGGTCAGGTAGTGTTTGATTCTATAGAATAGACCAAGTCTTTGTCTTAGCTTTTCTAGAAGCTCTTCAACGTGGGTAGTATAGTCTAGTTTATTGTCCATCCATACTCCTAGGTATTTGAATTTGTCAACATATTCCAGATTTTCACCAAGGATGGTAGAGAGTTGTGGAGGGTGAATGATGGGATAGTGGAAGAACAGTTCTTGTGGGCAAGAACATAGCTTTGGTTTTCTTAGCATTTAGTAATAATTTATTTTTAATAGGTTATGCTGGAGGAGGAGAATTGAGACTGTAGGAGCTCACAGGCTTTTGATGGTGAGGATCGCTCACATAAAGTACAGTGTCATCTGCAAAAGGTGGATATTAGAAAGAGAGATTGGAGTCAATATTGTTGATGTAAATGGCAAAAGGATGGGACCCAGGATGGAGCCTTACGGTACACCTCTTAGGAGTGGCTTAGGGTAGATAGATCACCATCATTCTTACCAGTTGTAGCCTTCCAGAGAGATAGCATCTGAACCATTTAATAGAGAGAGTGAGTCAAGGCCTATGGAGTTTAGTGAGGTGATTAGAAGATCATGATCCACAGTGTCAAAGGCTTTGCTTAGATCCAGAAACACAGCACAGGTATTATTCTTTTGTCAAGGGCAGTCTGCCAGTCATTTGTGACTTTTGCTAGAGCAGAGATGGTGCTATGCATTGATCTAAACCCAGATTGAGCTGGATTTAGGAGATTGTTGGTATCAAGGTAGGCAGTTAACTGAGAGTTTACCAGCTTCTCAAGCATCTTGGATAGTATTGGTAAGATTGAGATGGGCCTATAATTATTGAGGTCCATGGGATCACCTGCCTTAAGTAGAGGAACTACCTACTACCTACCTACCTACCTACTCAAGCTGCTCGTTTTATGAATATTATCTCAAAGTATGTTATAACTGAGTATCTTTATTTTTTCTTTTAGTTGTTTTGGTTGTTTATTGTGCATTCTTTTACTACCTCTGTATGTATGTTGACCCTCATCCTTTGACGTGGAACCTTTGTAAACGAGCAGTTTCTGCTCAAAGGTATTTGTAATCCGAGAATTTATTAAATAAATAAATAAAAAAAACTGAGGAGCCTCAGAAGGGCAAAGGTAATCAAGAATTCTCTACAGCCAGAGAGTTCTTGTCACATAAATTTTAAAATGTCTCAGTATGCCAAGAAAGCATTCTAGTGATAAAAAAACCTTGAGGTGGCATTCTTTCTAATACATGTAAGATGAGCTTACAACTTACATTCCAATTGTCCTGGTATATTAAAGAACAGATAATGAGAGACAAAATCCTGAAATTAGGTATAACTGCAAGTTGAAAACAAGCCTCAAATTAACATACACATATATACATGATGCATGATAGTATCACTTGTAAGTGTAAGTTCCAAATAGAAAAATACAAAAATACTTGTGAAAGACCCCCAAGAAAATGAGACCATGAGCCTGATAAGTGCAGAATTCAACACAGAGTCCATGTATAACAAAAATGCACAGAATCAGTCTAAGGAATCTAAATTAAAACCCAAAGGAATTACACCTTTTATGAACCCCCAAGTAAATGAGATATGCATCTTAATATGAGCATTCTTGATAACCTTTGCCCTTCTGAGGCTCCTCAGTTAAAGGCATACTGGTGTTAATTAGCTTCTCTGATGTAATTGTCTGTTATGTTTAATGCAGGAAGTGAGTAGTGTCCTTGATGTAAATATCCCTTTGTATAACCAGCGGTTTGAAAATATTATGTTATGTTATGTTATGTTTTAAATGTATATGTTAAACCAATGAGAATTATTTCTGTTTTTTCAATATAATCTGGTGTTAATAGTATGAGATATTTGAAATAACTGCCACAAAGCTTCTGAAGAAGGACCTGGTTGGTTCGAAAGCTAGAGCACTTTGTTCTTTTCTGTAACATCCATGTTGGTCCAATAAAAGGTATCAAATCATTTGTTTCTGGATCTGTTCTTAAAAGGACCAACACGGCACCTACAACATTGTTTTGCATCATGGAAGATACTGAAATTCACCGCAGGACATGGCAGTTGCATAACATTAAGAAGAAACTAGCACAGCTAGACGGTGACATCTACTTTTTATCCCAGTGCAAGAGGAATAACATTATCCCTAAAGGTCTAGCTATTTGAAATCCACTGAGAAACACAGATAGTTTTACTTATGCTGAACAACTTTGTCATAGGACCTCTGAGAAATTGAGAAATCACAGAATCCGCAGCTCATATGCCAAAAAAGCATTTGTGAAGAAACAGTTTAATGAAATAGCTACCACACTGGAGAGGATGTCTGGTAAGCCTATTCCAGACATCTTGCATGAGATAGACATGAACTACCAAAGAACCTTAAGAAAAGCCATGCTCATTAAAAACAGAAAGTTAGATGCCCTTCAACTTACCATACTTCCTAACAACCAGAAGAACAGAACAGAGTGACTGAACAACTAAGCTACACAGATAGGCACCTTTCAATTGTTAATTTGTCCACCCACACACTGACTACTGGGGAATTAAATGTACTTTCTAAGGGCCTCAATTTCTGTCCAACTAAACCACTGGACAGAATACAGTTTTGTGGTGAAATGGAGGAATACTTCCGCAGATTGAGACTCAGGGAATTTTTTCATGGCAGAGAAGAAATCACAGACAGGGAAGAAATCACAAACAGTAAAAATACTATGGATAGGGAAAAGAAACCATATGAGTTTACCCCATCAAGTGGCCGTAACAAGAAACTGGACAAATACAGTAACTGCTTTCGCCAGAGAGTTACTGGTGAGATTCTTAATAGGCAGAAACAGGCCCATTACAATCTCTCTCCATTAGAATGGAGTGCTATACAAACACTAAAATTAAACCATAACATTGTCATAAAAAAAGCTGATAAAGGCTTGGCAGTGGTGATATTGAATCAGGAAGATTACGTTACGGAAGCCAACAGGCAGCTAAGTGACCTTACTTACTACAAAGTACTGGGAAGTGACCCAACAACAGAATATAAAAGAGAACTGCAGAAGTTAATTAAAACATTTCCAAAGCATGTCCAAGACAAACTAAAGGCCCTCATCCCTAGTAAACCTAAGCCAGGGACATTCTACATGCTTCCTAAAATACATAAGCCTGGTAATCCTGGTAGATCCATAGTCTCTGGTAATGGCACCCTGACAGAGGGGATATCAGGGTTTGTAGAAGCTATTTTCAAACCGCTGGTTATACAAAGGGATAGTTATATCAAGGACTCTACTCACTTCCTGCATAAACTTTCTGGTTTTAAGGACTTACCACCTGATACCCTTTTAGCCACGATGGATGTAACCTCCCTCTACACTAATATTCCACACACAGATGGCATTTCAGCCTGCCTCAAATACCTGCATGACAAAGAATGGGACCCCAACATTGACCCTGGAGTTGTGGGTAAACTCACTGAATTCATTCTGACACATAACAACTTCAGCTTCAATGGTAAACATTACGTTCAAACTATGGGAACAGCAATGGGAACCAGGATGGTTCCACAGTATCCTAATCTTTTTATGGCAAATTTGGAGGAGAATTTTCTAAGGCACTGTACACATAAACCACTCGCTTATTTCTGTTACATTGACGATTTGTTTATAATTTGGACAGAGGGCACTGACACACTTAAAGATTTTCATCGGGAACTTAATAACCTCCACCCAACTATAAAGCTTTCCCTGGAATATTCTGCCACCAGTGTACATTTTCTGGATACCACTGTCACTACTAAGGATGGAACCCTACATACCTGTCTTTACAGGAAACCAACAGACAGACAGACAGAGATACTTACACAAGAAAAGTAATCACCCGAGCCACAGAAAGAAATCTGTCATATATAGTCAAGCACTTCAGTATCACCGCCTCTGTTCAAATGAGGAAGAGAGAGACACACATCTGCCGATGTTGAAAAACACCTTTATTGAGCAGGGACACTGATCCAGAGAAATTGACAGAGCAGTGGAACATGCAACACAGGTCCCAAGAGAACAGCTACTGCAATAAAAGGAACAGATGACTACCAAAAGAATACCCTTAGTAGTCACATACCATCCTGACCTTGAACTCCTACGTAAGATTATTAAGGATCTCCATCCAATAATTAGTGAGGATGAAACCCTTAACTATATTGTTCAAGAACTACCAGAACTACCACTACTGTCTTTTAAACAACCACCTAATTTAGCCAACCTGATTATTAGGAGTCAACTTGAACCGGAACAGAATAACATGACATCATATGGTACACAACCCTGTCATCAACTCACATGTAAGACTTGTAGCCTCATTTACACTTCAGACTGTGTGGGTACATCACAAAACAGACTATTCAGGATACAGGGGAATTATACATGTACATCAAGTAATGTGGTCTATTTTATCCAATGCAAGAAATGTCCTTGCACAGATTATGTGGGGGAGACAAGCCAACTACTCCACACTAGAATGAATTCACACAAACATTCTATTAATCACAAGAAGATTGAGAAACCAGCAGCCCAACACTTCTCCCAGGATGACCACTCAATCTCAGATATGTCTGTGATGGTCTTAAAAGGACATTTCAACAGTACACAACAGAGACAGGCTTCTGAAATTAGACTTATTTTGCTTCTCAATATGGTGGCAGATGGACAGAACATTGATGTTGGTTATATGACACATTATTCCACTTAAACTTACACAGACCTTTACTTTAAAAGATGGACATACATACTTTAGTTCTTCAGCGAGCCTTTGATTTTGTAAGTTTATAGTTATCTACATGTTGACTTCTCACCTTAACACTGTGGTGAGTGTGTGTGTGTGTGTGTATACTGATGTATGTATATATGTGTGTGTTTTGTGTGTGTTTGGTATTTGTTGTGTTTTTGTGTGATGTGGGTATGGTGTGTGCGTGTGTATTTTGCTTGTTGTGCACGGTGTGGTATGTGTGGATTGTGTTTGTCATATTTGTTGTGTGTTGTGGTTGTATAGGGTGTGCAGGTGTGTGTGTGTGTGTGTGGGGTGTGGTGTGGTGTATGTACACACATATGTGTGGGGGAGCATGGCATGGGGCAATTGTTATGTGGCTAGGACACTTAGTTTTCACATATAGTGTACATTTACTTCCTTCTACTAGTTGTCAGTGGTTGGATTACACACTGTCACATTTTTAAATCTGCTCTTATTAAGATGCATATCTCATTTACTTGGGGGTTCATAAAAGGTGTAATTCCTTTGGGTTTTCATTTAGATTCCTTAGACTGATTCTGTGCATTTTTGTTATACACGGACTCTGTGTTGAATTCTGCACTTATCAGGCTCATGGTCTCATTTTCTTGGGGGTCTTTGACAAATATTTTTGTATTTTTCTATTTGGCACTTACACTTACAAGTGATACTATCATGCATCATGTATATATGTGTATGTTAATTTGAGGCTTGTTTTCAACTTGCAGTTATACCTAATTTCAGGATTTTGTCTCTCATTATCTGTTCCTTAATATACCAGGACAATTGGAATGTAAGTTGTAAGCTCATCTTACATGTATTAGAGAGAATGCTACCCCAAGGTTTTGTTATCACTAGAATGCTTTCTTGGCATACTGAGACATTTTAAAATTTATGTGACAAGAACTCTCTGGCTGTAGAGAATTCTTGATAACCTTTGCCTTTCTGAGGTTCCTCAGTTAAAAGCATACTAGTGTTAATTAGCTTCTCTGACATAATCTTCTGTTATGTTTTAAATGTACTGTATATATTAAACCAATGAGAATTATTTCTGTTTTTTCAATATAATCTGTTATTAATAGTATGGGATATTTGAAATAACTGCCACAAAGCTTCTGAAGAAGGACTTGGTTGGTTCGAAAGCTAGAGCACTTTGTTCTTTTCTTTAACATCCATGTTGGTCCAATAAAAGGTATCAAATCATTTGTTTCTGGATCTGTTCTTAAAAGGACCAAATCAGCACCTACAACATTTTTTTGCATCAAGAACAACAGGTTATTATCCTTAAAAATAGAAACAATTGTATTTAACCACCCTGACTGTTGTAAATTCCAGTTAAAATAGAAGTATTTCTCCTTGAGACACATGAAAGAGATACCATTTTGATTTTTATGAAGCAATTTGAACCAATAGTTATCCTTCCTAGCCTGGATGAGAGCTTGCAGTCCTACAATACCAAGTTCAGCTCTAATTAGTAAGGCAGGTGCAGCAGGAACGAGGCCCAAACTTGTTCTAAATAATTTCATAAGAGGTGCTTCCAGAGAATCGTATCTTGTTGAATCTCAAACTTCTACATTGCATAACAATTGTGAATTATATTTTGAGTTAGCTGCTTGTAAAAGTGGTCTAAGTGACCTCCCACCAATTTATTATTGGATAGGTTTAAAGAACTAACTGTTTGTTTCAGTTTAATCATTAGTTGATTAACATGTTTGGACCATGAACCATTTGGGGTGAAATTAAGACCCAGATAGTTATACTGTTTCACAGTATTAAGCTTTATATTACTCATTTGCTTGGTTTTGAACTGAGCTCCAGAGCCAAAAATCATTATTTGGCTCTTAGACTCATTTATTTTCAAATCATATTCAATAGCAAATTCATTAAGTAATTTTATCTTCTTAGATAGGCCTGATTGGGACAGAGCAATCAAAATTACATCATCAGCAAAAGCCAAACTGGGCATTCTCTTGTTAAGACCTTACCAGAATCAGAAGATTTATTTTCTAGCATAACCAGCAGTATGTTAATATAAAGACAAAATAAGAGGGGGGCAAGAACACACCCATCTAACTCCCTGATTGGTGGAAAAGGGATGGGATCCCACCCAACCTCCACCAGGCCCCTTCCCATCAGCCTTTAAACAGCCACTCAGGCTTCTCCCTTCCACTCCCTGACGAAGCTGCGTATCTAATCCCTCTTTATCCGGGCCGAGTATTATCCTCAGTGGCCACTCCAGGTAAACTATTACTCCACATGCCGCTCAAACTGCTTAACCCCCCCCCCCACCGTACCTTCTCTCTGCTAATCCCCACTCTGGACAAACCACTACTGTAAATATGTCTATACATGCACTTGTAATATATTGTATAAAAGATTGTTTAGAAATGAAATGTCACAATGTTCTTCTGTCAGCTGTTCCAAAAAAAATTGTAACCTTACAGTCTAATACTATGAAATGTCTTTATTCTGTACTATTCATCTAGAACTTGATACTGCTTGCATTTCTCTGCCTCCCACATTGTACACTTTGTACCCGGGTTGCACCTGGAAACTAGTCTCAGCTCAGTGTGCCTTTCCCGGTCACCAATTTTAAATAAATAAATGCTCCAACTCTAATTTGGGCCCACGTGTCAGTGTACAGCTCACTAATTATATGGTCTAAGTGAGAAGAAACACCTTTAGTAATCATTTCCTTCCAGGGCATTTGCAGAGAAACTGAGTCAAATGCAGACCCAAAGTCTATATAGGCAACATAAATCTTTTGTTTTCTGAGTTTGAAATACTTCTCAAATAAATGATTTAAAATAAAACAGTTGTCAGTGGCAGAATACCCTTCTCTAAAGCCAGCTTGGAAATCAGAAAGTTCACTAGTCAAGCTAGTTCCACACTGAGCAGCTATAAGAAAATGTTGGCAAAGATCTTGCCCATAATGTCTAAGAGCGAAATTGACCTATACATAAGTGGATTAGGTGTGCTGCCCTTTTTATGGATTGACATAATGGTTGCTCCTTTCCATGATTGGTGAAAATTCAGTTGCATACAGCAGTTGTTAAAGTAACTAGTTAATATCCTAGTCCAGAAAGAAGGAGCTGCTACATATAAACTTCTGGGGGGATTAAGTCTGGTCCTGTTGCCTTTCTTACCATTAGCTGTGCAATAGAAAAATATGTTTCATTAAAAGTTATCAGTTTAAATGCAGACATGTCTGGTTTACTATAAATTTCAGGTTTACCTATTGCCGTATCGAAAAAGATATTTGAATAATGCTCCAGCCAGGTAGTCATTGGTATATAGGAGTCGATCGGGAATTTAAGCTTGTTCATACCTCTGGCAGACAGTAACCAGTAAGACTGCTGACCTTGATTATTTATAATGGAGCGCATTTTGCCCCACTGCTTTCTCTGATAGTCCTCCTGTTTCCTTACCGGAAGATGCTTATATTTTTCTTTTTCTGCATTGAGGTACTTATTATTATTTTTTAGATCAGACCTTTTAGTAAATTCTACAATATGATTTAAAAGCCTTTTAGCATTGCGACACTCGTTATCAAACCAAGAAATAATACATTTAACTGGAGTTTGAGGGGTAGCTGCTGCCAAGAGTTCCTTGATGTTAGTTAGACAGCAATCCATTATTTCTTGTTTTTCTGGAGATTCACTTAGAATCTCTAGAAGTAAAAAGTGTTTTTTATCCAAAATAGCCTTCTCACAAGACTTCTGCCATCTAACCTTGGTACTTCTTATTTCATGCATATTTCTTTCGTCTAACCTAGTAACCAGGGTACCAACCATACTGTTTGAATCTAGGACAATAGGAACATGATCACTGTCCAAATGCTTGACAATGTGGTAACATTTCCACAGATATAGTTCTCTATTCCAAAAAAGAAGTCAAGAACTGTTGGTCAGTAAGGGCCAATATGTGTAAATGTATCTGCTTTATCACCAAGAATTCTTCCATTTAATGGAGCTAAAAAATGGGTATCTAGAATATTTGTCAGCTTGACACCTGCTTCATTTACTTTAGGGTCCATTGTATCTCTAGGAAAATTAAATGCATTTAAATGACACAAATTATGATACTTATTGTCTGAGTGGCTGTCAAAGCTGCTAATCCTGGCATTAAAATCGTCACACAGGAGAACAAGCTCACAGCCATTTGTTACCCAAATAAAATTAATTGTTTCTTCCAAGGTGTCCCATAAAGCCTCAGTATAGTATTTCATACCCTTTGGAGGTATGCAAGTGTTAGCAATACTAAAGTTCCTCTCCACACATTCTATATAAAAAGCTTGGATATTATTGTTGGTTAGTAATGGTCAGCTTTAAAACTTGCATCAGTCTTGAACCAAGTGGCAAGCAGAGATGCAGCAAATTTAAATTCTGCTGGCAAAGTGCCTGTGAAGTGGGCACTTCACGTTGTCACTCTGCTACATGGAGTGGCCAGCATGAAATGCCCACTTCACCTTGTGATTATTACTTTGTGTTGTCATTCCACCTTAACATGACATAAGGCAGAGTGACAACAATATTGGCAGCCCCCCACACACAGTCACTAGAATTAATGTGTATCCTCAAAATGCTACTGTTGTCTTGTATCCAGAAAATTCCCCAGTGCTGATGAGGTGAAATGAGAGCATAACAAGAAATGCAAAGTCTCCCAGAATTAATGACACACCCAGTCATGCACGCAGTGGTCATACACAGACACCAGAATTAATGTCCATCCACAAAATGCTACTGTCTTGAGTCCAGAAAATTCCCCAGTGTTGACAAAGTGTGAAATGAAAGCATAATAAGAAATGCAAAGTCTCCCATCTTAGAGATGCAGTGAATTTAAATTCTGCTGGCGAAGTGCCAGTGAAGTGAGCACTTTGCGTTGTCACTCTGCTACATGGAGTGGCCAGTACGAAATGCCCACTTTGCCTTGTTATTGTGGTTGTGACTTCTCATTGTCATTCCACCTTAATGTGAAGTACGGTGGAGTGACAACAATATTGGCAGCCCCCGGGCCCCCACACATACCATGGCTTACAGTACTGTAACTCACATGCTGTACAGGAACGCGAATGCCTACGACTGTAGTTCCCCCGATGACGGTGACCTGTATCACAAAATTCCCCAATTTGAAAACTCATATCAGTGAGTACAGTAGTGAAGCCTGGAGAGATACTACAAAACAGGCTTACATGCAAGTAACTAGTAAAAAAATTAATTTTGTGAATCGTGATGTGATCATGAATTGTGACTGCATTCGTGACCGTGAAATGTGAATTTCTTTTTCTCGGAGTTCGAGTAGATGAGTGTCTGGTGTGAGATAACCAGTTATATGAAACTGTATGGGAACGCAAATGCCTACAACCGTACTTCCCTGATGACCTGTATCGCAAAACTCCCCAATTTGAAAACTCATATCAAAGAGTGCAGTGGTGACGCCTGGAGAGATACTACAAAACAGGCTTACAAGGAAGTAACTAGTAAAAAAATTAATTTTGTGGTTCTTGACGTGATCGTGAATCGTGACTGCATTCATGACCGTGATGATGATGAAGAACGTGATTTGTATCATGAGTGACTGAGTCATGATGATGGTCCTGACTTAAAAATGCATATTAATGAGTACAATTTTCATGCAGAAAGATATGCACCACACGACACCAGTACTCTGAAGGGAAGACAAAGAAACAACTGTGACTTAAGTTACAGGAGGAGATTGGGCCCTAAAGAGATGTAAATGCACAGACAGATTAAGGTTGTACTGTGCACTGAAGAGATGCAGACACAAAGGCACAACAACACCACCTAACCAGTGCTCACCCTCAGAAATCTAAATCTGGAAAAGAATACCTTTTGCCGGTTGGGGGGGGGTGCATGGTGCTGTGGATAGCAGGTTCACACTGCTGCAATTACTCTGTGGCACAATAAAAGGTGTCTGATTTAATGGCATGCATCACATACACATACACACACACACACACACACACACACACACACACACTACAAGTAACGCGTAGCAAATTGAAAACCTTTAGTAATATAACCAAATATTTTAAACAAACTGAAATTATACACTGCTGCACCACAACTATCAGCAAAAAATTGTTAAGAATTACTGAAAATATTACTGTGTGTGCATTAACACAATAAGAAAAATATAACCAAAACAGAAAGACTGCCTTTTTCTCCCAGTTAATCTACCTACACCACAGATATGCCCCTCCCCAAAACACACTTCACAGTACACTGACTGACTGTTCTAAATTAACATTCAAAATCCACACACAAACAATAAACACTCAAGGATATGAGCACAGGAGGGTTTCCTACAATCGATGTACTAAATTTTGAGCAAAAAAAATGGCTCAAAAATGCTTTTTTAACAGCTTTTAAAGGATTTGAATCACAGAGCTCTGAGAGAAAACTGTCTCCATCTTCCACTACACACACTACAGAGAACTGAGGCTGTGCAGAACAATCTAGAGCCCATGTGACCTGCAATCCCATGAAGCACTGCAAATTCACCTTAGAGCTCAATAACAAGGTGAAGTGATGCGATGTACATTGATTTCAATTTTACTTCGCCTTAAAATTGGTGGAGAAGTGGTTTTGAGAAGGCAGAATAATGCGAAGTCATTGGTTTCAATAGACTTCGCATTCCTCATCATGATGTAAAGTACCCCGCTTCACATTGTGGAGCACTTTGCGGATACCATGTTACTCCACAAATCACTTTGCAGAGCAAATTTTGGCTACTTCGCCCACCACTAATGGCAAGTCCCCCCACAAATCTGCTTACTTTTGCCAGTCTTCTTCCTGGAACCTCAAATAGCTGGTAACCATTCAAAGACACATCTGTGGTAGTTGTGTGTTAGGTTTCCTGCAGACATATTACTTGGAAAGTTTTTATATAACTCAGCCATTCTTCATCAGCAAGTATAGAGACTAAACTGGAAATATTCCAGCTTATCAAAAAGTGCAGAGTTTGTGGTAAAATAGTATTATTTTTTGATTCTTCATTTGGTTGTCAATTGTTAAGATCTAATACCTTAAATATATTACTGGTTGGAATGTTTGACACAAATTCATAGGATTTTTCTAGGTTGTTTACTTTTTCCTTTTGGGTCTTTTTCCCGTCTACATCTTGGATAGTAAGATTAGGTTCAATACTAATGGATGACTCTGTGGGCATCAGATGTAAGCCCACTGAATCCAGTAAATTAATATTATTCAAGATTTTGTTGTACAAGCTCTGATAATCAATAGTCAGAAGGATTTGATCAGAATCATATTTGGTATCTGCCCTAGTGGTTTGAATGACCCCTTTATCCAAAATGGAGACATTTAAAAGCTGCTCCGGTAAATCTACAATAACAGTCTTAAGTGTATTGTCTATTTAATTCCTGACTTTAGAGAGACCATATAGGAAAAAAGACTTGGGACATATTGCCTCCTCCACCAGGTTGATGACACTTGGTGTAAAGATAGTGGAACTTTCAATAATATGAATTCCTACTTTATCCAATAGGGCAGCTTTTTGTAAACTAGAATTGGATGCCGCTCCTGGGATGATTGCATCTAACTGTCCATTTTTCTGGGCATTTTCCTATATACAGACATTGCTAATTTTAAGTTCAGAGGTATCTATCTTAAGAATCTGTATAAAAATATTATATAAAACTTTTTTGATTTTCCCAGAAGTTTCATTTGGTATGGGATTCAGCCCAATATACTGAACTGCTTTTCTTTACTGTGTTCTGGAAAAAAAGACTGTCTAACTGTTTCAACATACTCTGTTTATGCAGGGTAGGGGTGAGGATGGCCCCTGATCATGGCCAACAGCACTCTAACTCCTAGAGCTCAGGGCAGACAGCTAATTGGCAGAAGAAAACAGCCACTGTTCATGGCCAGGAATGGGAAATGGAAGGTGAGGTAGAAGAGCACAGAGAGTGAGAAAGTGGGAGGGTTTGTTTTTCATATAGTCTAATGATGATCTTTGTTAGCTGGCTAATGGGCAGAAATGTCCTGTGATTGTTGTGGCTGCATGAAAGATAAAAGCTATGAGAAGAAGCTGGTGACCCTAACATGTTCACTTTGGAGAAAATGAGGTGATAAAGGGATATGATCGGTCTTTTGTATTTTCAAGAGTGTTCATAGGATAGAACAGACAAATGTCTTCAACAGGACAATGGGAAGCACCATGAAGCTCAGGGGCCAGATATTCAGAACTTTGCATTGGGCACAAACCGTTTGCGCAGGTCCGCTATATTCAAAAGGCCAAATAGTGCAGGCAAACTGCATTAGTGCTGGGCTAGAGTATAATGTATGCAAGGGGCAAAATAAGGGGGTGTGCACATGAATACAGGAGCAATGCTATATTTAGTGCATTAGCACCGCACAAGGTGTTTTTGCATGACTTAGTGCGACACTTTGCAAGGTGATAATTACCACCAAGGAAAAGATAGTTTTAACTCTGGCCAAACCTTTACCCAGCTTTGCATGACTTTGCACAACATAGAACCATGGTTTATGGAATTCTGTAATTCACAAGTGTGAAATATGGGGTTTGCAAGGTCCTGCCAGTGGTGGTTTATTGCCCCTAACCAGAAAATATTAAACATAGAAAGAAACCAGGCATGGAAGAAACATGCTGCATATGGATGGCACCTCCTATGTTGCCATCATCTGCTACCAGTCCCAAACATGCCAGGCATTAATTGGTGACCCAGCACCCAGTGGACACCATGGCAGTGTGTTCATAGAGCACACACCTGCAGACCACCATTTGGTGGACACCAACAGAATCCAGCACATACATGCAGCACTGGGGGCATTGGGGTGTTGAGGGGAAGGTGTACAGGTGGCCAGTCTGCACCACATACTGGGTGCTGCCACAAGGCTGGGAAATCCATGCAGTGCAAATGGTTCAGTGTAGGGAATACCCCAATACCAGAGTGCCTGTCTGATGGTATGTACCCCCCCAACCACATACCTCACATCTGTACAGACACCACAGCAAACACAGCCAGACATGTATATGTCACTGTGAGTATACCATGCCAGTGGTACAGCATCTGTGGGTTGCACAAGAGCATTACAGTATTGTCCACTGTCAGTACAAACCTGCAAGATGGGCCTGTCAATGTATAAAATGCAGTAGTCATTGATGCCCTACACACCACAGGCATTGTTGTCCCTCACACTACTGGCCCCCTTATTTTGTTAGTGTTTGCTGTGTTCTGTAGCATGAACTGCAGTTTGACTATTGCATGCAGCACCACCACCTATGCCTGTGCTGTGTTGTCCCCTGGGGCACAATATTCTATGCGGTTCTGTACAAATGTAGTCTGCAGCTACCACCATGCACTTCCAGACTGACCTACAGGTGGAGCTGTGGACAGACCCAGACAGCCCCTGTACTTCCAGACTGACCTACAGGTGGTGCTGTGGGACTCTGCAATATCGCTGGGCAAACTGCATGCAAATCAGGACATAATGAGATGCTAATCTGGGTTTTTGCCCACAGACTGCCTAAGTAAGCTCATGTGCATGTCACTTTTGAAAATAGCAAATGTTTGCTCTTGGCAAATGTGTCTGCGCTATGCACATGTTTTGGAAACATGGTATATTTCTGCAGAATTTCACATGCACTGGTGCTTGCAACTTTAATGAATCCACTTCTTTGCTAGCACACACATTGGGCACATAGTTCACTTTTACCTTCCTTCACATAGCTGTGCACTGGGCTGCTGTTGTGATTTGCAGTTCCTGGTTGCTATATTCTGAGCTGTCTTATTTCCTGGGCTAATTCTGCACTGCACTCCAAGCTCGGTTTGCCTAGCTTCCTTAGCACTCCATATTCAGCAGGTTTATCCCTGGGGCTATCCCTTTTGTATATAGCGGGTTATTGGTTCTGGGCTAATTTAGCACATTGGGCAGTGCTACTTTAGCCCCGGGTCAAAGTGTTGGATATCTGGCCCCAGATGTGGTAATTCAAGGGCAATGTTCAGAAGCTTTCCTCCAAGAGAAAACTGAGCCTATGGAACAGCCAGTCAGCAGAGACCATAGCTATGAAGACAGTGAAGGGCTTCCAAGTAAGGCAGCTTAAATGTTTGCTTGCCAGGAATTATCCTGGGCAATATCTTGGGAAAGGAACCCTTTTAAATTAACACATGTGTGCATAGCAATCTTAATTATATCTAGTTCTGAAACAGAAGGGATGAGATGATGAACCTAGATTCACTTCAAATCCTTAATCACCATGTTAGCATCTAAGAAATGGGGACAGAGGAGAGAGAACCCTTTATTCCTGAGTTTGGACTGTAGTGCTGCCAGCATTCCTGACTTTTGACTCCTGAATAATCTCTCTCAATACAGTAGCAATGGGGTGTTAGCTCATTATTGCATAAAAAAAAATTCATAGGGTCAATGGGCACTTGAGTAGGTTTAGGATTGATTGAGAATAACTAAATTTGTTATTTTTTTCTCTTTTAGATATTTCCTGAAGAAGACCTAAGGTCGAAACATAGATTTTTTAACTCCATTTTCTATTTTCAGCGTACATTTAATATAACCATTTTGTTTTGCTGAGAATGAGTAGTATGTGTTGCTCATGTAACTGAAAGCTTTGGCATATACTCCGTCTGTCTCTTCTACAGGGACTACCACCCTGTTGAGGTGTCACAAGGATGTGGAACCCTGAAGGGTTCTAACCACTGAAGTGTCATAGGGAAAAGGTCCCAAAGACCAAAGACACCTTATGGAAGAAAGCCCATCCCAAGGAGGGAGAGGTGCTGCTAGAGAAGGAGGGGAGGAAGGTGAAAACAATAAATTCTGAGCATCTTAGTGTGTGTCACACAATGCCACTCTGAATTGCAGGCTAAGCCTCTCAGTTTATAAGATTATTGGATCTCTAGTAGGTTTAGGACTGATTGAGAATAACTGGTATTTGATGCTTGTTCAAATGTGAACTTTGATTTATGTTCTCTCTGCCACTGCTATGGGGACTACCACCTTGTCTTCCGTGTCACAATTGCTTCAAACCCTGAAGGATTTCAACTCCTTGAGGTGTCACAGGGTCCCAGAACTAAAGGCACCTTAAGAAGGAAGGTCCAAAAGCACAACAGAAGACAGACAAGTACGTTCTTCCCTAGGAGAGAGAGACTGAGACCCAGACCTGGAATGCCACCAGCCAACTCCAACTTCTGCAGACACTAAACCATCAGCATGTATGCATGTATCAGGAAAAACAAAACCTTAACAAGAAGAAAACTCTGGAGATCACGGCCTTTGTGATCTTCTCTTTAGGCAAAGGTTAGACTTTGTGAGGGCTTGACTACTGCAATTTAGAAAACTTAATTCAGGGGAAGGATTTTTATAGGAAGGGCTCTCACTCTATCCCTTTAAAGGGAATGCTGTGAGGGTGCTGTGAGCCAATCACTGCAGCTAAAGGAGGTTCCCAAAAGAAGGAGGCTGACCCCCCCAGGTGTTAAATGGAGAGCAACGACTGCTGAAAAACCATCACTTGGCCTTCAGCCAAAGAGAGCCCTAGAGATTAAGCTGAATCCTTGAGGGGTAAGGCATGGAGTTAAGCCCTTGAGGGGGGCTTAAGGCACAGAGACTTGTATAGTTATATGAGCTTCACCCTAGTGGGGCAGAGGAAAGGATGTAGTATAAAATCAGGAAAACCTTAGGAAGTCATAGGGAGGAAAAACTTTTGAAGGTGCTGCCAACATGGTCTGCATAGTTAAAGGATCCCCCCTAGGACTCAGAAGCCCCAGCTTTCAGTGGTTGATATCTTGAATACTGTATCATGAGGGGCCGCTGAGTCGCTCTCCATGGCTAAAGTTTTCCCCAGAAGGTAGGACATTCTTACCCATAGAACAGTAAAAAAAAAAGACCCTGTCCAAGTCAAAGGACTCAAGATCAAGATGCAGACTTCTTGGGAGCAGAATGAGACCATGAACTTACAGAGCAAGGGAGCTCTGGAAGCCATGTTATGGTCATGTCTGGCATGCATCTTAGTGCAGGAGAGTGAACATGGACTGAGACTGACATGCCTGAGGTTCATTTAGAGGCCAGTGATGGAGCCTGACAGCCATGGAACACACACATGCATGCGGACTCATACATGGAGATTAACTCCCTTATTAGGCTATTCATATGGGAAAAGAAGAAAACAAGACTGAGTTTGGGAAAAATTAGGTCATGGCATGGGCCTTCCCAAACTTTGAATTGTAGCATAAGGCCTTTTTATATAAACAAACTTGTTATTGTTTTTAACCTGGTAGTGTCAGGCCACTGTGGGTTACATACGAAGAAGCTTTTATCCTGGGACCCCTATTCTCTATTTCATATTATGATGGACGTATACCCTGCTCACCTGTGATCTCACCCTTACCTGAAAACATCTGTTAAATCTGTCAAATAGTTTTCTAACCTTCTTGTGCTTTTTTTAATACCATTTGAATATACAGTACCCCATATGGAGGAACCCTGGAGCTAGAAATGGCAAAAAATACTTTAGTACTATATGGGAGAATAAAGGCATTATAATACTAAAAGATATAATAAATCCCCAGACCAGAATTCATGGATCATTTACAAAGCTTAGGGTGGGATACAAGCTGCCTTACCCACAACTGTATTACTATCTACAAATAAGGGTAGTGTTAAAAGCTGTATTAGATGATAGCTATGCTATACAACTGTGTAAAGAATTTGAAAATCTAAATGTAACTAACTTGTTAAAGGAGGTGCTGACAAACTGTACAATCTTGCAATCTTACAATAGATCTAAGACCTTACTTAACCCAAACGACTAAGGAAATTTGGGAGGATACCTTAGGACAGACAATACCTCAGGCTTTTTGGGATCTCGTATGGAGAAACTCATACAAATTAAGTAAAGATCTCCAAGGTAGTCTACTTCATTTAACATTCTACACAATTGGTATTATACCCATGATAAATTGTACAGTCTTAGCCTATCAACTGACTAATTGCTGGAAATGTCATAATCCACAGGTTAATTTATTTTGCATGCTATGGGAAAGTCCCCTAATTAAGCCCATTTGTAGTCTCACATGAGAAACTTGCAAAAAAAAATCAGAATAATGTTTTATCCTTTGACCCCAGAATTTTCATACTGGAAGATACAATTAATCTATTCAATTTGAAACAAGTAGAGATGAGATGGCTTTTATTAGCAGCAGTAGGATTCTACCACCTGGTCCTTAATCACTGGAAGAAGTCTTCTCCCACTATAGATGAATAGGCTAAATACTTGTCTAAGTTAGCCTTAAATGAGCATGAGTCACTTAATTACAAAGACCTCAGAAAACATTTTTGAAATGTGTTGCCCTCTTTTTTTTTTAAAATAAATGGTTAGCATCATAATAATTATAATGACATTCTGCTATTGAGTGTGACTTAACAAATAGTACTGAGATGTGTGGATGTTTATAAAACACTGCCTTATCAATAGACTAAATAAGTTTACTATTAATTCCAATGTACACTGTATTTGAGATAGTTGTCAATTGTACTTACATTAAACCATGACTGTATAATATGTTGTTTTATAAGTTATCTCTTTAAGAAAATAATAACATTTATTTAAGAAAAAAATACAGTAGGAACCACTAGGACCTAAACAGTACTGGTCCTGAGCCACCCGTGACACCACCACTTACCAAAAAAGCTGAACTTTAGAGAACTAAACTAGGGTGTGTGCAGCTCACCAGCATGAGAAAGAATATCTTTGAGCACTGAGAAATTCTCATGTGAGTGGGCTGATATCACATGAGACAACAGCAAGAGTGGTGGAAGCTGACAGTTGCAAAAGAAAAAAAAAGTCCAATGTTACATGTATTGTTAGCAGTGGGCCAACAAGTGCTGTCAATGTTGCATTAAAACAGCCATTTTTTTATATAAGTAAGAGTGAATATCAGGGCAAGCTGCGGCATTAATAAAAAGTGCATCATGGTGCTAGTTTCTTCCAGTGAGCCACGGTTACCTGGTGATTCGGTGGTAGTTTTAGGAGTTGCAGTTCTTGCATGGAGTCAGCTGTTGGTAAATTTTGTTCTGTTGTGTATACCAGTGGATGTTTTCACAACAGCCATGGTCCATAATAAGAAGCTATGGAGGCAGGTGCAGGCACAATTGACAGTCACCAGCAGTGGGACTGGAATGTGTGGTGCTGTTTCAGTTATTTAAAGATTGCGAGCTGTGTGGGGAACATGGTTTTATATGTCAAGTCAGGGTGTCAGCAATTCAGAAGGGTAGCAGGAGCCAAGTTAAAGTTTGAAGCAGTAAAAACAAGTGTAACACCCAGGTGGTGCTATCCCAAGGGTTATTACCCCTGCCTGCTTAACTACTAACAGGTTGAGGGGCCTAGGTTCTATGGTGGGTGCCTCCACCCAAAGGACAGGGTTTGCAGCAGTTAGACTAACTTGGTCACAGACCTCTGGGGCACTGAGACACCCTTTTATTCCTACTAGTGGCCCACACAATACACCATGAGTATCTTCACTAATTACACTTAACCCCAGGACTGGCTCGGTCAGCTTGACTCTGGGGACCCCCTGCAAAACAAGATGATGCAATACGATAGCCACAGTACAATACTTTAACATAAACACATACCTCAGTCAATGTAACTTTGCTGAAGCAAACAGATCTGATTTATTTAAGGGGCTGTAACAAGGACAGGGGGAAATCAGGTTAATTAGATTAGACACATTAATAATCACAGTACTGTGTGCATATTCAGAGTCCCAAAATGTCATTTTACTGGGTACCCAGGATGGTGGGGGGTTAGCCAGGATCAGTGCAGCTGTTTGGAGCCCTGTGATGGAAAAAACACTTGCACAATACCCAATTGTAATCCGGAGCCAGTTGGCTCAGTTCATGAAGAAAGAAAGAAAGAAAAGAAATCATATGAAACACTTGCAATTAGATAGACAGATGGCAGGGAGCTACCCTGATTTGCACTCACAAACTCGATGCCAAAAACTGGCACCGAGGGAGTCACAGATTGCCAGACTCCCTCACACAGCAGGGAGATGAAATTCTACAAGCCAGGCACACAGCTTCGCTCAGCAACGGAGTCAGTCTGCATGCATGCATTTGGCTTTCAGCCTACTCCACATGGGGGCAAGAGTACCCATTTAGCTGTCCTTCACAAACACTCCACACATTTATATGTAAAGGAAATTACTATACCAGGTAGCTGCTCTCAGATCCCGATCGCACTTACTGCCAACCCAGGAGTTCACACTGCAGCTTCACTTTCCTGACAGATCGAGCGCGATTAAGCAGTTTCTCCAGTCCTCTACAGGGTGAGCCTAGTTCCCAATCATTCAGCATCTCTTCCTCTTGGTAACCACGGATTTAGTCCAAGTCAAAATGGCAACACGCCACCCAAGTTTAGGCCTCCCATGCACTTCCCATGCGAAACTGTGTAGTGCAGAAGCTCGGAGCTCCATCTCTTGTCACGGTCACAACGGAGCTGCTTCTTCCAGACACAAGGCAAGGCATTCCATTTGGGCACCACCCGGTCCAATTGGTGGACTCAGTTGTCAGTCACTCAAAACTCCCCTTGTTGGTGCAAATAGGTGCCAAGGTCCAGAACTTCACTTCCCAGAATTACTAGCTATATGTCTTATGGCAAGCCGGTTCCCAAGAGAGTCCTGATTCTGGTTGGTCCACATAAACTCCATTTTAGAACCCCCCCTTGCACTGATTGGATCTAGTCAGTAGTACAGATCCAAAATGGAGGGGCAAAACACACAGAGTCCCAGCTGCAAGAAAGGCAGGTTAGACAAATTACATTTCCACTAATACCTCAAATGATATGTGGCAAACAGTTACATCTTTGAAAAGTGCTCACTCTGCCCGCTTAGCGACAGCAGAAATGGAATGACTTGCCAGCAGCTCGAGCGGGACTCGAGTAGGGAAACACACAGTCTCCCCATGTGAACTAATCATGCCTGCATGTAGACAGCTCTTAAAGAGACAGTACCAGAGGCTCTAAAAGCACTCACAGATACACTATTTAAATGCTGAACACCACTCAGGCTGGGAGCACTGAGCCAGCTCCTGGAAGACTTTTGGGAACCCCCATTTGCAGGGGGGTTACACCCTTCCTGGTCTGAAAAAGCTTGACGTCTGCGTCAAGTAGATACCCTTAAATCACTTTAAGGCAGAACAGTTTGAAAATGAATGCCTTTTAAATAGCAATCAGCATATTAAACTTTTGTCATATACACTTACACTGTATTATGCATTCTACTACTGATTATACAACAGTACACATAAAAACATTTTAACTCAGGTCATCACTTCCTGCACATGAAACCTGGATAGAGGGGACCCTTCCCTATCAGCTACATTGGGGCGGGAGGGGGCAGGGACAACATACTCAGAGGGCAATACAAGTAATCTGGAGTTATTTCCCAGGCTTAGTTTGGGCAACGAGCTCGGAGTCACATACACTCCCTTATGGACCACATTAAGGGGCAGGTCCACAGGTCTACCCAGGGACTCATAACTTAACCATACTAGAGGCATCACCTCTCAACCAGTCCTTCTAGGGGGAACGGTCACAGTCTCTGCACAGTTAGACTCACTTCCAACACTGTCTGTACTCGCCAGGGGGGTCTTCATTGAGGCACAGAGGCTAGAACTAGGGGCACTTTCAGCTCCAGGATTTGCAATCTCTGAGTCCACAACACTTGGTTCACCTGAGGGGGCTCCTGACACTGGCAGTGAACTATCAGGGCACTCAACACACTGTTCTTGTTCTGGTGTATCACCAGTTTGTCCCAGTCCATCATTTGTCTTCCTCTGAAAACTCGAGCAGTTCAACCATGCACAATGATTCCATATCATCTGATTTAATGCTTTGCACTTCACTTTCTGAGAGCATTGGCTCCAGGGACAAAGCTGGGGGCTTAGACAGTCTGGAAGGCCCAGCTTCATCTCTAGGATTGACTAGGGGATTGCCCCGAAACAGTTGATTCAGTTCATATGAAGGGTAGTATTCAAGGCCACACTCACTTTCCTCTGACATGGACTGACAGTCAAGTTCAATTGGGACTTGTGGAGGGGAGCATGTTAATTCAGCTTTGACAGGTGCTGGCTTCCTTGACTTTTTCTTAGCTGCAGCTCTAGTCACTGGTCCAGAGGGGGCATTTTCTGGGGGTTCAGACTTAATCAAGATCTTTTCAATAGGTAGTAGATGATTTCTATGCATGGTCTTCACATCTTTTGAGTTATTTTCAGGCCTTACTTTGTACACAGGCAGATCATTTAGTTTGCCTACCACAATGTGAGGGAGATGATGCCACCTATCAGCAATCTTGTGTTTTCCATGCAGCCCCAGATTTCTTAGCAACAGCCGATCTCCCTCCTGGAGTTCCAGTGCTTTCACCTTTTTGTCATACCTTTCTTTATTGGCTAGATTTCTTTTGGCAGCCATGGTTTGAGCCAGTTGGTACGCATGGTTTAGCTGGGCCTTTAACTTTTGCACATACTGTAAATGAGTAGCTGCTTGAACTCCATCAGGAGAAACTCAAAAGCAAACATCTACTGGTAATCAGGCTTCTCTTCCAAACATTAGTCGATAGGGGGAAAACCCAGTGGCATCACTTTTGGTGCAGTTGTAGGCATGTACCAGGGTGCTAATCTGTTGGCTTCATCTGGGCTTGTCCTTTGGTTGAAGGGTGCCTAGCATATCGAGCAAAGTGTGGTTGAACCATTCAGGCTGTGGGTCCCCCTAGGGGTGATAAGGGGTGGTTCTGGACTTTCGCACTCCCCACAATGAAAGCATCTCTTTAATCAGACGACTCTCAAAGTCCCTTCCTTGATCAGAATGGATTCTTGGTGGGGCCCCATAGTGAACAAAAAAGTTTTCTATAAGCACCTTGGCCACTGTGGAAGCCTTCTGGTCCTTGGTGGGGAATGCTTGAGCATATCGGGTGAAATGGCCAGTGACCACCAGCATATTACTGATTTTTCTCTGATCTGGCTCCAAACTCAGAAAATCAATACAGACCAATTCCATGGGTGCACTGGTGGTGATGTTAACAAGGGGGGCAGCCCTCTGTGGGAAAACTTTCCTCTGTAAGCTGTGACTACAAGTTCTAATGTATTGTTCAACATCAGCCCCCATTTTAGGCCAATAAAATCCGGATCTCGCCAAATCAAGTGTTCTATCTATGCCAAGGTGTCCCATGTAGGGACACCTTGGGACCTCAGCACCAGGTCTCGAAAGGCAGTAGGCAAAACTAACTGTTGCTTGTCCAGTTGGCCCCCTTTATCTACTGTCTCTCTATACAACAGTCCATTGATCAGTCTCAACTTAGGGCCTTCTTTTATTAGCAATGCAGTTCTCAAATCGGGGAACGTAACCTTGACACATCTTTCCCTGCTGGGAGGGCTTCTAGAGCTGTTTTGATCATGGGATTGAGCCTCCTGAATACTGTCATTATTGAATTGAGGCAGAGCACCAGTGTCCAAAGCAGAAAAGTGGCAATAAGCAGCAGGTATGCAATTCTCAGAGGGTCCTAGACAATCCACCACACAGTCCACTGCATTCATGGACATTTGTTCCTCCCTGTCAAATGTCTGGCAGAGTGCTCGAATATCAGGTTCTGACAGTCTGACCCAGTCATTCCGGGGAACAGGCCTCCGGGAGAGAGCATCAGCATCTATGTGGTTCAGGTCTGCTCTGTATTCAACAGCATAGACATATGTGGATAATGCAGAGAGCCACCTATGGCCAGTGGCATCCAACTTAGCTGAAGTCTGCACATACACTACCGGTCAAAAGTTTTAGAACACCCCCATTTTTCCAGTTTTTATTGAATTTAAGCAATTCAAGTGCAGTGAATAACCTGAAATGGTACAAAGGTAAGCGGTAAACTGCTAGAGGTTAAAAAAAAAAGTTTAGGTTAGCAAAAACTGCTGTAGAGAAATTGCAAAGAAAGCCAAGGTGTCAGTGAGTACAGCATCCTACACCATCAAAAGGCACTTGGAAACTGGAGGAAACTCTGACAGGAAGAGGTCTAGCAGACCCAAAGCCACAACAGAATCAGAAGACAAGTTTCTGAGAGTCAACAGCTTGCGTGATAGGCGGCTCACAGGACAACAGCACAGAGTGACTGGCACCCTGAACCAAAAGGGCTACCACAGCATTTTGCAGTGCCATGCAATACCCTCTGGTCTACGCCTAGTTGGTCAGGGGTTCATCCTACAGCAAGATAATGACCCAAAACATACCTCCAGGCTATGTCAGAACTACCTTCGAGGAAAAGAACAAGACGGTAGTCTTCAAATCATGGAATGGCCAGCACAGTCTCCAGACTTAAACCCCATCGAGCTGGTTTGGGATGAACTGGACAGAAGGGTGAAAGCAAAGCAACCTACAAGTACAACACATTTGTGGGAACTTCTGCAACAGTGTTGGGAAGAACTTCCCGAACAATATTCGATGCCCATTGTAGAAAGAATGCCACGAGTGTGTTCAAGTGTTACAGTAGTATATCTGCAAAAGGTGGTTACTTTGATGAATCAGAAATATAGATTACATTTTGTTAAACAAAATGATTCTATGATTTCTTTTTTATCTCCAATTGTTTATTTGTTCTATTCTTTAATTTCAGAGTACATTGAGACATTAACCTGCGTAAATTTCAATAAAAACTGGAAAAATGGGGGTGCTCTAAAACTTTTGACCGGTAGTGTAGGTCAAAGGATTATTGTCAGTTTTCACTAATATCTTAGCCCCATACAAGTACTCATGGAATTGGTCAACAATAGCCCACTTCAAAGCTAGGAACTCTAACTTATGTACAAGATAGTTCTTTTCGGAAGGGGTCAGGCTTCTGCTGTCAAAGGCCACTGGTCTCAGGCCATTCTCGTGCTCCTGATACAACACAGCCCCCAACCCTTGCAAGCTAGCATCAGTGTGCAGGACATAAGGTTTTGTTGGATCAGCATAGGCCAACATTGGAGCATGGGTAAGTTGATATATGATCTCATCAAAGCAGTCTCACAATCAGGAGTCCAACGGACCACGAATACTTCACTTGGATGAAAATACACTCTTTCAGTCTCGAGGGACGCTGACTTTTTGTATCTTTTGTGGGTTGGGGATACCCTTGAGTAAGGTTAAGTAAAGGGCGAATCACTCTTGAATAGTCCTTGATGAAGCACTGATAATAACCACAGAAACCCAGGAATCTTTGCAGTTCTTTTAGATTTTTGGGATGTGGCCAGGTGGTCAAGGCCTCAACTTCACTTGGGTCGGTCTCTATCCCCTCGGTGGATACTATGTGTCCCACATATTTTACTGATGTTTGAAAGAACTGACACTTATCAGTGGAAAGTTTAAGGCCAAAGTCTTCCAGTCGGTCCAACACCTTGAACAATCTGCTCTCAGGTTCCTCCAGTGAGCTACCAAACACAATAACATCATTTAGGTATACCAGGCTCTCTAACAAGTTCATGTCCCCCACCGCAAGCTCCATCAGTCATTGAAAAGTGGCTGGAGCACCTGAAGCACCTTGAGGCATCCTCATGAATTCATAGAAACCAAGCGGACAGATAAAGGCTGTCTTTTCACAGTCTTCTGGGGCCATCGAGACCTGGTAGTACCCACTGCAAAGATTCAACACTGAGAACCACTTACTACCGTTCAGGCAGTCCAAAGCATCTTGAATGCATAGCATTGTATACTGATCAGGGATAGTCCGCCAGTTTAAGGTGCGATAATCAATGCACATCCTCACAGTCCCATTCTTTTTCCTCACTACCACAATGGGAGAAGCATATGGGCTTTGGGATTCTTGTATTAACCCAGCAGCAAGCATCTCTTGCAGGTGCCATCTCACATCATCTATGTCAGCAGGTGCCAGGCGTCAAGGCCTCTCACTAAATGGCCTTTGGTCATGCAGCCAGATATGGTGCTCAGCTTCCTGCAAGTAGCCACATCCCACTCTTTTAAAGAAAACACCTGGTCCCTTTGGGCAAGCTTCTTACTGATCCTCACTTTCCATTCTGCTGGCAATGAGGAGTCACTGAAATCGAACAAGTCAGGCGTTACTCTATCACTTTTTCCCAAACTCTTGTTACTGGGTAGCATGGCAGTATCTGCACAGTAGCCAGGGTACGGCATCGGTTTACTCGGATCTCCCTATCAGACACATTGTGAACTTGAACCATCACTCTTTAGGCAAAAGCATGGGTTCTAGCAGGCAGAATACTTGGTTTGATCAGCAGCCCCTCGGGCAATTTTCCATCTCCTGGTGCATCCAGCATTAATATTTTGTTCTTGACATACTTTTTTATGCTGACCTCTCCTTGTAGAACACATTGAGCATTTGGTGCTAAGAGCAAAGATTCCGGATCCTTCTTCCAGACAACCCCAACCAGTTCCTCTTGTTCCATTCTATCAGCATTTCTCTGAGCCTCATAGGCCTTTTTAATTAAGGCCGGAATTCTTAGAGCTCTGACAGTCCAGGACCCTTGTTTTTCATAACACAACTGTGCCAGTAGCCCAAACATATGTGCATTAGTTCCAATCAGTAGAGGAACCCCATCATACAGTCCGGTAGAGGGACACACTAAGGCAAGGGTCTCTACTTGCTTGGCCATCCCAGCCACGGAGGTGGGAAAAGACAGCCAAATTTGGATATATCCAGAGTAGGGGTAGGCCTTCTCACTTAACCCCAGACATGCAGCCCCTCCAATGGTTGTAAGGGTACATCAGACAAATGCTTCTGATACCAGTCTTGGAACATAATTGTCACTTGGAAGCCACTGTCTAGTACCGCTCTGGTGGATACCCCATTCACTTTCACAGTGGTCTCCATAGAGGGACCCACCACTTTGGAGCATTGGGGGCATTACTTGGGATGTCGCTCAGGCATTGGCCCTGGTGGCAAAACTTTTCTGGTTGGCTCCCCCTGGTGACCGGGCACAGGTTTTGCGATGTCAGGCCATTAACTTGCTGGTAACTTTCCTCAAGTTCTCTGGCAGCCGACAGTCAGACAGAAAGTGTCCATCCTCTTCACAATGGTAGCAGAACTTAGTATTTCTCTTGTCTTTGGAGGGAGGGGAATCTCTTATCTGGTGGGGCATCTCGGGGGCTCTACATGGCTCTTCTTGAGCTGGGTGTTTACCCCCATTGGATCTCTGGTTCTCCACTTCTATTGGGGGTGAGAGCAACCCATTGCAACTCCCTCACCATCTCTCTTAAGTCTCTAATTTCTGGTCTCAGGTTGCTCTCAATCGGGGCATCAGGGGAAACGACATGCACTCCCACTCCAATTTTAGGCTCAGGAGGAGCTTGATACAGATCCTGTTCCCGGTGGGTCTCAGTCAACCCCTTAATCAACCCTCTCAGCTGTTGAGTCTCATCTGGCTCACTCTTCTCAGAGGTCTGACACGGATTCACAGCCCCAGCATAGGGTTCCCACCCCTCTTCATCAGTTTCAATTTCACAAATCTCTCTCATCAATTGACAATACTCTGGAGGGTCGGCCCTTCTGTCTTGCAATTTGAGTTTCATCAATATTACGCTTGAAAATCTGGCTGATTTCAATATACGGTCTAATCAGACCTGGTTTAGCATTTGGGCAGACACTCCCCCTTTTCGGTGGGCCTTTTTGGAAAGCGCTCTCCATTCTAGTAACAAAATTAGACAATTTCTCATTTCTCCACTGTTTAGCTGACTTGAACTTCCATAATAGATCCTCTCCAGTTTCAGTGCTGTCAAACACCCCTTCTAACGTGGAAAGATATTCTGCTGCAGTGGCCTCTGGACTAGTGGCCCATATGAATCAAATAGCTTCCAGTCCAGGACCCCTCAAGCTTTCCATCAACCATTTCCTCTTTTCCCCCTCAGAGCACTGCCACTCTTGCACTAATGGGGTAGCATAGTCCATCCAGGTCTCCAAATCATCTTACCCCTAAGGCGCGGGAACAGTACCAGAGAAGAGTCTCAATCTCTGATAGGAATCTAGTTGAATGGGAGGAATAACCATAGGGGGTGGGGCTAGTATGGAGCTCTTAGAGGACCAAGGAGATGTACCTGGGGATGGCAGGTGAGTGTGGTCACTTTAAATGTCTAATACCTTTAGAAATTCTGAGCAGTTCTCCCTTCTGCGGCTAACAGTTTGAGCAGTTTGTCCTTAAAACTATTAGTCTTAGGGGACACACCCAAGGTGGCCAAACCACTACGTGTGTGAATAACCCTCCATCCCTTCTGGGTACCCTCAGGCAAAATCATGAGGGGCACCCTCTCAGGGTCTATCAGAATACTGCATGAAAGCTGCACTTGCAGGGTTTGTTCAAGCAAGTCAGCATATCACACTTTTACTTCCACCTTGCCCATACATTTGACATGCTCTACAGTAGAGACAATGTCAGCCTTTTGGGAGTCCAATTCCTCAGCTTCACACCACCCCATCAATTTGTGTACCATCATCTTAAGGGGGTTGAGTTTTAACTTGGGCGTGGTACCCCCCCCCTCCATCTTCTCCTTTTAGTTAGACATAATGGAGTACTTCCTTCACTCGGCTACTAGAGGACACTAAACCCAGTGGTGCCTCCAAGATGTAACCCCCAGGTGGTGCTATCCCAAGGGTTACTTCCCCTGCCCGCTTAACTACTAACAGGTTGAGGGGTCTAGGTTCTATGGCAGGTGCTTCCACCCAGAGGTCAGGGTTTGCAGCAATTAGACTAACTTGGTCACAGCTCTCTGGGACACTGAGACCCCCTTTTATTCCTACTAGTGGCCCACACAATACACCATGAGTATCTTCACTATTTACACTTACCCCCAGGACTGGCTCAGACAGCTTGACTCTGGTTATCACCTGCAAAACAAGATGATGCAATACAATAGCCACAGTACAATACTTTAACATAAACAAATACCTCAGTCAGTGTAACTTTGCTGAAACAAACAGATCTGATTTATTTAAGGGGCTGTAACAAGGACAGGGGGGAATCAGGTTAATTAGATTAGATACTTTAATAATCACAGTACTGTGCTCATATTCAGAGTCCCAAAGTGTCACTTTACTGGGTACCCAGGATGGTGGAGGCCTAGCCAGGATTGGTGCAGCCGGTTGGGGCCCTGGGATGGAAAAACCACTTGCACAATACTCAGTTGTAATCCGGAGCCAGTTGACTCAGTTAATGAAGAAAGAAAGAAAAGAAATCAGATGAAACACTTGCAATTAGATAGACAGATGGCAGGGAGCTACCCTGATTTGCACTCACAAACTTGTGCCGAAAACTGGCACAGAGGGGGTCATGGATTGCCAGATTCCCTCACACAGCAGGGAGATGAAATTCTACAAGCCAGGCACACAGCTTCGCTCAGCATCGGATTCGGGCCGCATGCATGAATTTGGTTTTCAGTCTACACCACACGAGGGCAAGAGGACCCATTTAGCTGTCATTCACTAACACTCCACACATTTATATGTAAAGGAAATTACTATACGAGGCAGCTGCTCTCAGATCCCAATCGCACTTACTGCCAACCCAGGAGTTCACACTGCAGCTTCACTTTCCTGACAGACTGAGTGCGATTAAGCAGTTTCTCCAGTCCTCTACAGGGTGAGCCTGGTTCCCAATCATTCAGCCTCTCTTCCTCTCGGTAATCGAGGATTTAGTCTGAGTCGAAACAGCAACACGCTGCCCGAGTTTAGGCCTCCCACGTGCTTCCTACACGAAACTGTGTAGCGCGGAAGCTCGGAGCTCCTTCTCTTGTCACGGTCACAACAGATCTGCTTCTTCCAGACACAAGGCAGGGCATTCCATTTGGGCACCACCCGGTCCAATTGGTGGACTCAGCTGTCAATCACTCAAAACTCCTTCTGTTGGTGCAAATAGGCACCAAGGTCCAGAACTTCACTTCCCAGAATTACTAGCTATATGTCTTATGGCAAGCCGGCTCCCAAGAGAGTCCTGATTCTGGCTGGTCCACATAAACTCCATTTTAGAAGCCCCCCTTGCACTGATTGGATCTATTCAGTAGTCCAGATCCAAAATGGAGGGGCAAAACACAGAGTCCCAGCTGCAAGACAGGCAGGTTAGACAAATTACATTTCCACTAATACCCTAAATGATATGTGGCAAACAGTTACATCTTTGAAAAGTGCTCACTCTGTCCACTTAGTGACAGCAGAAACGGAGTGACTTGCCAGCATCTTGAGCAGGACTTGAGCAGGGAAACACACAGTCCCCCCATGCGAACTAATCATGTCTGCAAGCAGACAGCTCTTAAAGAAACAGTACCAGAGGCTCTAAAAGCACTCACAGATACACTACTTAAATGCCGAACACTACTCAGGCTGGGAGCACTGAGCCAGCTCCTGGAAGACTTTTGGGAACCCCCATTTGCAGGGGGGTTACACAAGCATTTGTCAATATGGAATATTGATTGCGTTGGTCTGTTGAGCTCGCTCACTGCTCCTCTGTCACTCGCTCAGTCTGTTTCTCCCAGTGCTGCAGGCTGCTCTTTTACGCTGGGCTCCTGCCTGCATTGGCAGCTTTTTTTGCCCAGAAAGAAATCTGCAGCTGTCCCGACAGAGCTCTGTTAAGGTGGCTCACTCCCCCTCTCTCACGCGCTCATTCTGTTTCTCCTGGTGCTGCGGGCTGCCCTTTTGTATTGGGCTCCTGCCTCTGTTGGTGGCTTTTTCTGCCCATAAAGAAATCTGCAGCAGTCCCGACACAGGTCTGTTGAGCCTGCTCACTCCCCGTCTCTCACTCACTCGTTCTGTTTCTGCCAGCGCTGCAGGCTGGCCTTTTGTACAGGGCTCCTGCCTGCATTGCCGCCTTTTTCTGCCAACAAAGAACTCCGCAGCAGTCATGATAAAGCTCCGTTGAGCTTGTTCACTCCCCCTGTCTCACTCGCTCATTGTGATTCTCTCGGCTCTGCAGGCTGCCCTTTTGTACTGGGCTCCTGCCTGTACTGGCACCTTTTTCTGCCCACAAAGAAATCCACAGCTGTCCCGACAGAGCTCCATTGAAGTCACTCAGTCCCCCTGTCTCATTCACTCATTCTGTTTCTCATGGCGCTGCAGGCTGCCCTTTTCTGCTGGGCTCCTGCCTGCATTGCCGCCTTCTGCCCACAAAGAAATTTGCAACAGGTACAATAGAGCTCCATTGAGCTTGCTCACTCCCCCTGTCTCACTCACTCATTCTGGTTTTCCCACCACTGCAGGCTGCCTTTTGTACTGTGCACCTGCATGCATTGTTGCCCTTTTCTGCCCACAGACAAATCTGCAGCAGTCCCAACAGAGCTCTGTTGAGTTCACTCACTCCCCCTCCCTCACTCACTCACTCGTTCTGTGTCTCCAGCCACTGCAGGCTGCCCTTTTGTACTGGGCTCCTGCCTGCAGTGGCAGATTTTTCTGGCCACAAAGAAATCTGAAGCACTCCCAAAACAGCTCCATTGAGCTCACTCACTCCCCCCCTCACTCATTCTGTTTCTGCCAGTGCTACAAGCTGGCCTTTGGTATTGGGCTCCTGCCTGCGTTGCCGGCTTTTCTACCCTCAAAGAAATCTGCAGCAGTCACAGTAGAGCACCATTGAGCTCGCTCAGTACTGCTCTGTCACTCACTCATTCTGTTTCTCTTGGCACTGCAGGCTGCACTTTTGTACGAGGATCCTGGCTGCATTGGCACCTTTGTCTGTCCACAAAGAAATCTGCAGCTGTCCCGACAGACCTCCATTGAGGTCGCTCAGTCTACATCTCTCACGTGCTCATTCTGTTTGTCCTGGCACTGCAAGCTGCCCTTTTATACGGGGGCTCCTGCCTGCATTGGCACCTTTTCCTGCCCACAAAGAAATCAACAGCAGTCCTTATAGAGCTCCGTTGAGCTCACTCAGCCCCCCCCCGTCTCACTCACTTATACAGTTTCTCCTACCGCTGCAGGCTGGCCTTTTGTACTGGGCCTCTGCCTGCATTGACTCCTTTTTCTGCCCACAAAGAAATCTGCAGCAGTCCTGACAGTGCTCCGGTGAGTTTTCTTACTCCCCCTTCTTCACACACTCTCTCGTTCTGTTTCTTCCAGTGCTGCAGGCTGCCCTTTTGTACTGGGCTCTTGCGTTGGGGCCTTTTTCTGCCCACAAACAAATCCGCAGCAGTCCCAACAGAGCTCAGTTGAGCTCGGTCACTCCCCCCTCTCACTAGCTCAATCTTAGTCTGTCCCAAACACTGATTTCCCACAGTGACTGTGCTATTCTCCGGCAGGAGTACAACAACGTATTTTAGCCAGGATGTGAAAAATGACAGCTGTAAGGAGGTGTGAAAAAATGCTAATATTGAAAATGTGGCGTGAAAATATTATAAATTTGCCAAGTTACAAGGGTGCATGGAAACAGTTCAACGCGTGCTTGTAACGCAGTCATGTTATGGAGTTTCGTCGCCAAATTTTTAACATAGGGATTTTAGGACCTCTGCTCATGAATATTGCCACTGTCATTTTCTTAATCTGTCCTGAACACTGATTTCCCACAGCAACCACGTTATTCTGCACCAAAACACAATTCGGTCAAGATGTGAAAAATGACAGCTGTAATGCTCATAAGGAGGTGTGAAAAAATGCCAGTTTTGAAAATCTGGAGTGACAATATTACAAATCTGTGAAGTTACAATGGTGCGTGGAAAGAGCGCAATGCACACTTGTAACAGTCATTTGATGGGCTACCATCACCAAATTTTCTACATAGGCATTTTAGGATCTCTACTCATGAACAGTATCACTGTCATTTTCATAATCTGTCCTGAACAGTGATTTCCCACAGCGACCGCTCTATTCTGCGCCGGAAGCGCGAAAACACATTTCAGCCAGGATGGGAAAAATGACAGCTGTACTGTTCATAAGTAGGTGTGGGAAAATGGCAATGTTGGAAATCTGGAGTGAAAATATTACAAATTCACGAAGTTTCGAGCGTGTATGCAAACTGCGCAATGCACGCTCATAACACAGTCATTTTATGGAGTGTCATCACCAGATATTTAATATAGGCATTTTAGGACCTCTACTCATGAACAGTGTCACTGTCATTTTCTTAATCTGTCCCAAACTCTAATTTCCCACAGCGATCGTGCTATTCTGCACCGAAAGTATGAAAACACATTTTGGCCAGGATGTGAACAATGACAGCTGTACTGTTCACAAGGAGGTCTGAAAAAATGTCAATGTTGAAAATCTGGCATGAAAATATTGCAGATTTGCAAAGTTATGAGCATGCATAGCAACTGCGCAATGCACGCTCGTAAAACCATCATTTTTTGGATTTTTTCCACCGAATTTTAAACATAGGTTTTTGAGAGCCCACCTCATGAGCACTGGTACTGTCATTTTGTTAATCAGCCCCGAAAAGTGATTCCATGCAGTGACCGTGAAATCACTTTTCAGAGCCGATTAATGCCATGACAGTTCCAGAATCCATGAGGAGGGATTCCAAAAACCCCATGTTGAAAATTTGGTGCAAAAATTCCAAATGACTGAAACATGCATTAAAGTTGAAAAAAAAAACATTTATTCCATTATACAGCTTATCGGCATTTCCTCAGTTCACAGTCGGCTTTGAAGAGTGCAGACGTGTTCCTGGTCCACCGAAGATCGTCGCGCCGAGCTCCGGAGGTAAGTATGGGGTAGGGGGTGGGGAGGCAGGGCACAGTGGTGGGCACGGGTTGTGGGAGGGGGCAGGAGACCACCGAGGGACAGTTTCTTTTCTACAGGTAAAAAAAAAGTCATTATGGGACTGTTTTTATTTTACAGGGGCATGTGGCATGCTGGGGTGGACTCCCAGTGTGCCACCAGAGTCTGCATTTTGGGAGGGGCAAGCTGTGGCCTACGGGGGATTGGGCAACCCCGTCGGCACACAATAGAAAGGGTGGGGGTGACATTATGCCGACGAGGATTGGACACCCCGTCGGCAGAGAATATAAGCGTTTTTTTTTTTTACATAATGCCGACTGGGAGTGGGCTCACCCGTTGGCAACATAAACATGGGTGCACTGAAGCCGATAGAGATTGGGGCCCCTGACAGCAAATAAACATGGTGGGGGGGTTAATATTGTTTGTGAACATGGTGGCAAACCGCCGCCATGTTCACAAACAATATCACTGTGGCAAGATTCCACTCTGCAATGACAGATCGCTCCCTCGATGCAGCAAATGGCTTACACTGCAATGATGAGAAGGAGGCCCCTGATTGCAGCAGCTGATTTTTTACAAGTTGGTGGTACGCTGGCTGAACTAGTGTCAGCAGCAGTGTGCCATGGCATTGGGGGACGCTGGACAAGCCTTTAAAGACTCTGGGGGCATTGGCCACAGCAGTGCCGCACCTCCAAAACCTGCTTTTGGAGAAAGCTGCCACAATATGTTTCTTGCGCATGCATGCAATCAACATAAAAATATAAGTGGGAATTTGATGAACTGTGCCACATGTTGGGGAGGGGGTGTAAATGTACTATAAAAAGCTATACTATGACTTGGTCCAGATAGGACATAAAATGCCTGATAATGTTTGTTTTTTTTTTGTACTTGTTGAATTGATAGAAGGAAGTAAGGGAAATGATACCAGATCACCCATGTTTAATTTTTCATTTAAATCAAACTTTATTAATTTTTTTCAAATTTTAACTGCAGGTATAGAAAAGTCATATTCTGTACAGTGCAAGAAAATGCCATACAGCAAAATAGCTCTATCAAGGAAATATTAGCAGTCAGGAAATAATAATATTACAATACACACAGAAAAGGAATAAATGAATTTTATCTGGATTCAGGCTCTCATGTGTTGTCACTGTCTCCAGTCCACCCCAGTCATTGTGGCCCTCCCAAAGGGAGAGGCTTTCACACTGCAGTTAGTCTGTATATTATGCTAGCCACTGTTACAGAGGAAAAAAAATAAGAACAGCTTAAGCATTTATGCTTTGCTGCATATTGACTACGTATATGACACCCCTGTGTCATAAAGTAATACACCTGTGTGCTTAAGCTTTACTAGGTTTATTATAGACATAAGTAGGCATCTGCCCATCAAGGCTATCTCCAACTCCTGGGTGGGTAAATTAGTCCCTATTAGCCTTCCAGTGTAGATATTTGTCTAGTCTGGATTTGAATGTTGTGAAGTCACTAGCTTCAACTATTGTTTGGGGGAAGCTGGTTCCATGCCTTAGCTGTCCTTACAGTAAAGTAATTGTCTCTCTTGGAGGTATTTACTTTTGGGACAAGTAATTGTCTATTGTGGCTTCTTAGGTTTGTTGCATGATTTGCAAACTGGAAACCACATTGTATTGAGGGAGTAACCCAACAGTAACTATGTACAAGTAAGTAAATGACAATAAGCAGCTAAACCAGCTATAGTATTCAGTACCTATTGGTTGTGGGGAGTATATTGCTGGAGGAGAGGGGAGACTGGTGGAAGTCCAGTGTCCACCCATGTAATGCCATTAGGTCTTTAGTTGGCTGGATTCTCTGCGTGTATTAGTGATGAGGGGAATATTTCCTGTGTGTAGTCTGTGGGGGAGGCACTTCAAGGGACAAAGTCAGGGTCAGATTCTAGAGCATAATGGACCCAAGAGGCCCAGAAGGTCTAAGTGAGGAGCATTGTACTTGTCTGAAAACTCATTCAGGGCCTTGAATAGGGGGCTGCAAAATTTCTCTGAAGGGTTTGTACCATTCACTGGAGAAGCCATTGGTTCCAGGACTCTTGTCCAATCTCAGAGCAGTTATGGCAGAGGCTAACTCATCCACAATAAATGGTTGCATCAGGAGTTATAGCATTCCAGAGTCAGTGCTGGGAGGGGGAAGGCTGCAAGAAAGTTTTCCCTTAACTGGGTAGCATCCTCAGAGGCCCCTATATATAGAGTTTTAATAAGATGGGAAGGCCTTGGTTATAGGCCTAGTCCTAGTTTCTATCTTTCCAGTCTCAGGGTGGGCCACCTGTGATACCTGACCAATCCATTGTTGTTGTCTGAATCCACTGGTAAGAATTCCACTGCCCGCCCCACCACAGCATTTCTGTTTCAAAAGTTTCAGGACTAAGTCTGTGTGGGTGTAGACAATTTCACTTAACTGCGGAGTACAATAAGTGTCTTAATCTGTTCCCATGCTGCACTATCACCCTGTGCATGTGCCGTTCTGGCCTCAACTAGTTTTTGCTGTAGTCTCAACCTCTTCTCCTCCTTTTGCCTTGGAAAATGCATTGCCAGACCAATTCATTTTCCCCAGGTTGTCACTTTAATTGTCTCCCGCAACATGGCAACTGAGACCTCTTGGTATCATTTAAACAAATCATCTCAGTCATGAAAGTCTCCATATCCTTATGCTATACCTCATTATAGAAAAGGGTGGGATTCAGTCTCCAAAGTGTATCTTTTTTCTCCACCCAATGGTCCAATTGCAATTTAATCAGGGCATGGTCTGATACTACCCATGGAAAAAACTCCATGGACTGGATTCTAGAGAGAAGATCCAAATTAATAAAGAGTCAATTTTTGAACAGGTATGGTGGGGTGAGAAAAAAAGATATACTGCCTTGCCCTCGGAGGTACCTGGTTAGAATAGCGCTACCAGAATAGCACAAGGAAAGAGAGCGCTAGTCTGGATAGTGCTGCCAAGGACAGTGAGAGGGGATTGACAGCGCTTGCAGTAAGCACTCCCCTGCCTGCTGTTCATGGTGCTAGTACAACACAAGGAGAGAAGGAGCTGGGACACTGGCTGAGCTGCTCCTGTTGCATGGAGAGCTGAGGCATAGAGCAGGTTAGCCAGGTGGCAGTGGAGATCACAGTTCTAATCTTGGTCTCCCTTTTTTTTTTTCATCTTCCAGGATTTTGTTTTTTTACAAGGGGCCATGGAAACAGTATTCCACAGCCCCACAAATTTCCTTTTGCCCTGTGATCTGCTACCCCCCAGAGTTAGGACCTTTTAGTTAGGGGGGTGCAGGGGCCCCTTCCGATATGCCATAATTGAAATTATTACTACAAATCAGTTAGCTCCTGGTGATCTAGTGCCCTTCAATCCCCAATATGCTAATAATGTACAACACTGTAAATCAACTGTCATTCCCCAGTGATCAATCCCCCTTGTCCAAGCCCCGGTATGCCTGTAATGCAAAATATTAGTGGTACACGGTCATTCCCTGGTGATGGGTCCCTGCCTCCAGCCCAATATGCCCAAATATGGCACAGCCATTAACATACAGTCCTGGTAATGTAGTGCCCCCCCCACCACAGCAGGTAGTGCCCACCACACTGTTCCCCCCATCCCAAACCCCAATCTGGTGCCTCACACAACCTTCTGACACCACCATAGCCAGACACCAAATGAACTGCCAGAGCACATACTATACTGTATATACTATATGCTCTGACAGGTCATTTGGTGTCCAGCCATGGTGGAGTGAGGAGGATTGTGGCAGGTGCCCGAACAGGGTTTGGGATGGAGGGGAAGCAGGGTTGTCGGCACTACCCACCAGGGTGGGGGGCCACTAGACCACCAGGACAGTATATTATCAGCTGTGCCCTATTCAGGCATATTGTGCTGGGGGTGGGGATCCATCACCATTGAATGACTGTGTACCACTAATATTTTGCATTACTGGCATACCGGGGTTGGGGGGGTAAGTCACCGGGGAATGACTGTTGTTTTACAATGTTGTAAATTATTGGTATATTGGGGATTGGTGGGGGGCACTAGATCACCAGGAACTAACTGTTTTGTAGAAATAATTTCAACTACGGCATATCAGGTTGGGGGACCACTTTATCACCAGGATTATTTGTAACCAGTTAGATTACTGGCAGATTGGGGTTCAGGGGGGCCCTGGCCTTGCTCCTTTCCAAGGGCTCAGCTACCACCCCACTGCCCCTCAGCTTTTGTGGCACACCTTGTGGGTGTACCATCTGTTTAGCGCTCTGTCACTGTTGCTGCAAGCTGTGGGACTTAGACGCTTGGACCCTGTCGGATGGAAAATCAGGCACAAGGTCCCAGATGCACCGGCACTTGGCGCAATCTGCCATTGTCACAGCTTGAATCTGAGCTTTGAAAATCCTGCCCTTAATATCCAAGCCAGGATCCAGAATTCAGTTCAGGTCTCCTTCCCAAAGTGTCAGCCTCTCTGTTTTTGTGGCTAATGAATTGCAGATAGCTTTAAAAAAATGATTGTGAGGCCCTAGGGGGTGCATATACACTTAAGAGAGTGACTGTCTTACCCAATATTTTACCGTTGATGGAAACATTCTACCTTCTTTGTCAGTACAAGCCTCCTTCTCCTCAAAACACAAGGAGTGCTTTAATAAAACTGAGAACCCTCTTCTCCTGCCTGATGGGTGTATGGAATGGTAGCCATTGTCAAACCTACATTTCTCCAGCTTCACACTCACCTCCAAGGAAGATGTGAGTTTCTTGAAGAAAGATCACCTGCCCTCCCTCCCTAGAGAGTTCTGACTTTACCTCATACAGCACCTCCTAACTGGGCTATGCAGACTGTTGACATTGTATGAAACTCTCAGTTCCTATGCTGTTCTTCTATGCTGTTGAGTGGTAGGACCCCCCAGCTCCTCATTCCCCCTCCACAGCTAGTTGTCATCACTTTAACCAAAAACAGATGCAGGCAGAACAAGAAATAAGTAATAACAAGAAAGCTGTAAAACAGAAAAAACAGAATTTTAAGAAGAAACAGGGTAGAAAAATTACCTCCAAGGTGGGATGGTGCAATAATTGGCAAACCTTCTGACCAAACACCAGCTCCAAGAAAGATGGAGTAGTCAAGCAGGAAGGAGAATCATAAGCTGAACAAGCTGAAACTCTTTCAGCAACCAGACTGGTACAGGATAGCTCTTCTGCCAATGTCAGTAGGAGGGGTAGGCATCACTGCTGATAGTAAGTGGCAACCATACAGACAGGCCCTACTGACTGTGTCTGAGACATAGATGTACCCTTGGTATGTACCGAGTCCTGGCCATCTTGTTAAGAAAAAGGAGCCTTAGGGTTTTATCCCAGAGTGTGCTCCTTAGTCTCGCTGTAGTACCCTCTTGGATAGAGCTGTAGTGAAACACCCTTATTGCCTATAAAAAAGCTGGGAAGAGTCATGATTAACATCCTTTAAGGCAGTGCTAACCTCTTTCTTAGAAATCTCCATGTTGCAAAGTTCAGTACTATTAATAAAACTTCACAGTCTTGTTTCAAATAATGTCTGAGAGGGAGAGAGAGCAAAAGCTTGCCCAATGTCTGCCATGGTCCATACCAACTGTCTGTGTGAAGTACCCTAAATGGATCAATAAGCAAAAAATAATAAGCGGGCATCCCTCACTTTGTTGCAAGGCCGTGAGTGGGAAACAACATTTCCTAGGTGAAGAAATGTGCAGCTGCCATCTAGCAACTCAATTAGAGGTACAATCACCAATAAACAATGTCGTCCTGTGGCTGCTGCCCCTTCTTAGTACTGTTCAAGTCTAAGGTTGAAGTACCAATTGTAGTTCTATCCATTCCCCCTCAGGAGGAGAGAGTCCCCAGTTGATGTGAGACAGTGTGGCCAGCCATGGCCCCAGTGTAAGCCAGGCTGAGAGTAAAGGGCCCAGGCAGCTCCTGCCCCTGGAATTTCAAAATTTAAGTATTTGCAAATAATACAGAAGACACCCAGTGTAAAAGCCTCAGCCCTGCCCCAACTGCATTGCTGCTATCAGTTGCCAACAGCACAGCACTGTAAATAATAAAGGACTGGGAGTAGTCTGCAGCTTAGTGTAGAGGGAGAGGGAGAGAGGTTTCACACCAAAAGTGATCCCTTACCAAATGTGTTACAATGGCAACAGAATGACATATTGTATCGATGTCAATACCGGGGTAGGCAGAACAATGTGCAATGGTACTACCCAGTGGTACTCTGGTATCACAATGATGGGTGACTTCTTGATTTTCCTTGGTACAGTGGTAGGGCAATGTCAGAGTGGCATTCCTATAGGACTTTTTTATTTATTGTTTTTCTCACTCAAACATGTACAATAGTATTACAATGGTATCACACAGTTTTGAGATATTTGTATTGGGCAGGTCCTCTGCTCCAAACATTGCCACAAAGGTAGCACAACGGTATTATGTTATTTCCAGATTTCAGTATTTGACACCTTATATCCAACTCTGGACTCATGAGGTGTTACAGTGGTATCAGTATTCATCTCAAATGCACCTGAAACCATTATTGTATGCAAACACCAAACTGCATGTCATTCTAGCCGAATTGTCTTTGTTTTGGGGGTGGCACAACATTGTTTCTGATCTAGGGTGCATTCCAATTCCAGGTGTGCTCTGGTTTTTAGATTCAAATTGGAATTAACTTAAAACCAGATACACCCCAAATTTGGAACACTGCCCCAAATAAATGCCCCTGCTGTAACCCCCTTGCTGTAGTAAATGCCAATACAGGAGTGCTCCCCTTTGTGAATGTTAATGCTGGAATGGGACCATTACAGCAGGGGTATTTAGTTTGGGTAAGAGAGGATATCTGATTTTGGATGCATTCTGGTTTTCACCAACAACCTTAATTTCTCAGCATCCCATCCCTCTCTTTTTCTTTTCTAGCCATCCTCCCTACCTCAGAACTGTGTGTGTTGTTCCATCGATGCAGCCCCTGTTGCCCCCATTACTCCTGCAGTGCCACTGCTCAAGCTCATAACAGCTACTGCAGAGACTAGTATTCTGATGACAGCCCTGAAAGCTGCCCCTTAAAATGTGGTTCAGCTGGTCGGGGATGGGGTTGGCCCAAGAACTACAGTAGTTCCACAACTGTGTCGGCCACCAATGTGGATGTGAAGGACTACTGATGGAGCAGGTTAGGGCTGGTTGCGATTGGCGGTCCATGTTGTTTCTCTGCCCAAAATGCTTCATGTCCCTCCCAGCCCTCGATGTGAGTACATTGATGCTGCAGTGCTTAAGTCTCTGTAGGGGGGATCCGATGTTGAAAGGTCAGGCCAGCCAACCCTAATGAAGTTGCTCTGGCAGTGGGCAAAATCTCTATCCCCTCCCAGAGCCTGAGACAGCTCTACAGCATTATGGTTTCACTAGCTCAGGGTGGATCAGCAGGTTCAGACAGAAAACATTGCTCAGTGGTTGCCCATATGGGTGGATGTGTTCCAACTGTGATTCTGAGCCACGGCAAGTACCTTCCTTTTTCAGTTTCTCTACAAACCATTTTTTTTTTTGTCTTTTTTGTCTCTTGCTCTACAGGTTATAAACAAAATCAGTGCTTTTTTTTGTTCTTAATGCCCCCCCCAAAAAGAATAGGAGGGCAACAGTAAACAGACTTAATACTGTGCAGTTAAAATGTTACTATGGGGAGTTGATGCTGTTCTAAAAAAAATAGAATAAAGGCACACAGCTCTCTCCAAGTTAGACTGGAAGGTAATAAAACTGTCTAGCATGTAAATGGTTACCAGTAACAAGCACAGTGCTGGTCACTAGGGCAGCCTCATTGCAGATTTGGGACAAGGGTCAACAGGTTACATAAAGCCCCATTTAATAAAATAATCATGCACAGAAATGTTAATGCCTTGCTTCTAAACAAACTTGGAGTTTTGAATAAAAGGCATCTGCACTGATGTGCATTATTGTTGTTTATTTCTATTAAATATGATCACACCCCAACCCCTCCTCTGCAATAGTCAGTCCCTGTGCCTCCAATGCAAGGAAGAGTTTACCTACAGATGGCTGTTAGGATCACAACATCTGCAAGAGGCCAGATCGGCTTGTTAGGAAAGAGCAGTTATGTTAATTCCTTTCTACATTACCATGTACTATAGCTGACTCTTAATATGCCTCTTTAATTTGATGTGCTGTTGCTCATTTGATGTCTCCTTGCCTTGGCAGCCTTTGTATGCAGTGCGGGAGGAAGTTAGGGATTATACAATTTCCGATCATGCTTTAGCCTAACAGTCAGCAAGCCAAAACACAGGAGGGAGGAGCAAACAAGAGAAGGATGAGGTGTAGTGTTGTCAGAACTAGTTTGGCAAAGAATTGAACCCTACATGAATGCTGGTGTTTGAGTTCTAATTTAGAACTTAAACATTAGAGCGTTTGCATTAGGGTTCAAATATTGTTTTTTTGCCAGGTACGTACGTGCGCTGCTATATCACTGCCTGCCACTTCCTTGTGCTCACACCTTGGGGGCAGGGCAGTCTGACTCCAGCCCACATGACAATAGTGGGAGGATGGACACAATGGGAGGGACTGAGAGCTGGGAGGGAGGGACTCAGTAGGGAATATTTACATGTTTTATTTTTGTAGCCCCATAAACTTGGCCATTTGTAGCCCCATAAACCTATGCTAGCGGCATGACCTGTATGAGCTTGAGTAATGTGACTCATTGATTGGTGGCACAGCAGGAATTAGAGGCTGGGCTGATGAAGCTGGATTGAGTAGCATAGTAGATGTGCTTGCTCTGAATTTCTTGGTTGGCAACTTGGCACCTTAATAAAAACCAAATTACATTACTGGAATGTTACTGGACAGAGCAGAGGCTGGCAGAAGGCACTAGCAGGGGAAGGCATTCTGTTTCTGTGTGTCAGAAAATAAACAACAGAAAGGAAAGGGGGATCAAGGAGCAGTCGGGCAGCCAGGCAGTGGCATAAGTGAGGTGGGGAGCAGGTGGGGGTTGGGGGACTTAACTTGCTGCTACTGAAGCAGGCGAGTGAAGCAAATAAGCCTTGCAAATGCTTTTTTTTTCTTTCAACCGATGTGGTTTTTTGGGAAGGGAGTAGGAGAGTAGGCAAGTAGGAACTGATTGAGGTGGTGGACTCAACTGACTAGGAGTCAGGTACTGGTCATCATCCTGCAGTGTGCACTTTGACTGCTGCACTGTAGCAGTGTGCGACTACTCTGTGGTGTACTGGCCAGCCCATCATCCTGCTGTGTGCCCTTTGACTGCTGCACTGTAGCAGTGTGTGACTACTCTGTGGTGTATTGGCCAGCCCATCATCCTGCAGTGTGCACTTTGATTACATTATTCTCTACCCAGTGTGCGACCCTGTGTAGCCCATCACCCAATTGTTCTATCCTTAAGTACATGCCAGAAATATTACCCTGTTGGGAGGGGAGAGAGAGAAAAATCCCTTACTCATTACAAAACAAAAATATATACCTGTGTCACTGTTGTGTGACTCCATCTCCTACATGATGTACTGGCCAGACCATCATCCTGCTGTATGCCCTTTGACTGCACGGTATCCTACCCAGTGTGTGACTGTGTGCAGCCCACCACCCAGTTGTACGGTATCTTTAACTACATGCCAGTAATATTTCTCTGAGAGACAGAACATTCCCTTACTTATTACCAAATATCTGTGTTTCACTGTGCTTATTCATTACCCCCCTATAAAAAATCTGTCACTGTGTGACCCTACCTCATAAACCCCATAGGTGAAAATGTTCAAATCCTGCTGTTTGTCTTTTGACTGCACTGTACTGTATCCTACCCAATGTCTGACCGTGTGTCACCCAGCACTCAGTTGTGTACTATCTTTTAATGCATGCCAGAAATATTTCCCTGTTGGGAGGAGAGACAGAAAAATCCCTCACTTATTACAAAAAAAAATGTCACTTTGTTTTGTGACTCCATCTACTATATGGTGTACTCACCAGCCCATCATCCTGCTGTGTTCTCTTTGTGTGCCCTTTGACTGCAAAGTACCCAGTGTGTGACTGTGTGCATCCCAACACCCATTTCTGTAGTATCTGTTAATACATGCCAGAAATATTTTCTGGGAGGATTTTGGAAGGAGAGAAAAATACCTTACTCATTACCAAAAAAGGAACCTGTGTGTTGCGTGTTGCGTGACTCTGTCTTCTACATGGTGTGCTGGCCATCAGGCTGCTGTGTGCCCCTTGACCGTTGCACTGTACCCAGGTTGTTACCATGTATAGCCCATCACTAGTTTCAGTTGTGTCTTTTAATACATGCTGTAAATATTTTCTCGGTACACTTTGGGAGAAGAGAAATATACTTTACTAATTACAAAAAACAATCTGTGCGTTGTGTCTTGCATGACTCCGTCCCCTATATGGCATACTGGCCATCATCCTGCTGTGTGCCCTTTGACTGCTGCACTGATCCCAAGTAGTGACTGTGTATAGCCAGGCACCCATTTCTGTGGTATCTTTTAAATGCTGTAAATATTTTTTCCGGGTTGGGACTTTGGGAAGTGAAAAGAATTCCTAACTCATTACAAAAACAAAATCTGTGCATTATGTGACTCCATCTACAATGTGGAGTGCTGACCAACATCCTGCTGTGTGTCCCTTGTGTGCTGCACTATACCAGGTTGTGACCGTGTGCAGCCCAGCACCCATTTCTGTAGCATTTTCTTAATACATGCTGTAAATATTTTCTGGGGGGACTTTAGGAGGAGAGAAAAATACCCTACTCATTACAGGAAAAAAATCTGTATGTTATGTATTTAATGACTCCATCTCCTATGTGGCATGCTGGCCATCATCCTGCTGTGTGCCATTTGACTGCTGCACAATAAGTACACAAACAGCACAACTGTGATCAAAAAATGTTGTAAAATCAAGTCCGGCCTCCCCTGTGGACCTATAAAAATACAACATTTAGGTTTGTGGACCTCAGATATGTCATGTGACAACACCCCAACATCATACTGCATGGAAAAGTGTTATCTGGGTTGGCATCAAATAGTTTGTGATGTTTTGACATGCTTTTTGTTGGTTTACACCTCACAATACAATTCTGGAAAATCACCAGATTGAAGCCTTGCCATCCCAAAAACTCATTTTATCAGCAATGGTACAAGATAGAGACATACGTTTCTCTGTTTTGGATGCAGTGTGACCTGAGCTACTACCACAGACACTGTGCAGACTGAACTGAAACCCCAAAGTTACACAATAGGTACACAAACAGCATAACTGTGGTCCACAAATGTTGTAAGAACCAAGTCAAGACACCTCTGTGGACCTGAAAAAAATATAACATTTAGTTTTGCATAACTCAGACATGTCATGTGACAACACCCCAACATTATACTGCATGGAAAAGCGTGATCTCAGTTGGCATTACATAGTTCATGACACATTGTCATGTTTTTTGTTGGACTATACCTCACAATACAATTCTGGTAAATCACTAAATTGAGGCGTTGCCATCCCAAAAAACTCATTTTGTCAGCAATTGTAAAAGATAAAGACATACTGTTTTCTGTTTTGGATGCAGTTTGATGTGGGCTACCGCCATAGACACAGTACAGTCTGAAACGAAGCCCCAAAGTCACACAATAAGTAAACAAACAGCACAACTGTCATCAAAAAATTTAAAAATCAAGTCCAGCCACCCCGTGGACCTATAAAAATACAACATTTAGGTTTGTGTACCTCAAGCATGTCATGGGACAACACCCCAACATCATACTGCATGGAAAAGTGTGATCTGGGTTGGCATCACAAAGTTTGTGACACACTGTCATGTTTTTTGTTGGTCTATACCACACAATACAATTCTGGAACATCACCAAATTGAGGTCTTGCCATCCCAAAAACTCATTTTCTCAGCAATGGTACAAGATAGAGAAATAAGGGTCCTTTTTCATGACTCAAGAATCATTTCCCTGTATTTTCCCTGGAGCCTAGTAGCACCCCCCCTGCCTCTGATTGCTACCTCCAGTGACCCTTTACTAATGATCAATGTCTATGTTTTCTAGGTTTCTATTATAGCACCGTGTGCCTGTTAGAATATCGAATTGCAAGCAAACCATAAGACACATTTTCCAAAAACATTTCTGAAACTCTGTGCAGATGGCAGAAATATTTTGCAAACTGCATCCGGAGGCTCTTGCTACTCCTTCAGTCAGACAAACAGCAGCTTGGTAGAGCACCGTTTTCAATACCTAGCCCCAGTTCAGGCCATAGCCATCTCGAAATAGCAGGAAACAAATGTTGCTAAACATTAGGTCACAGGGGCTGAAATACAGATGTAATTACCCAGGTCCAATCATCTGGAACTAGCCATTTACTATGGCAAGGTATGGCCTGGTGCTGCAACATCCTCAGCTTCTTTTAAAATCCGAGCACCTAGAACTAACAAGGTGTAAGCAGGGGGCTGGAGCAAGAGTCATCTCCTGCTTATTTCTTAATATATTCCCTGGTGTCTATTGGCACCCCCACCTGTGCTGGCATTTATTGTGCCTCACAGCAGTGTGTGACACTGGGGAGCCCACCCCAGTGTCCCAATATATTTAACTTATTTATTTAGACCTGCAAAAAAGAAAACAGTCCCCTGGCACCTTTTTATTTTAAATCCTGAAAAAAAGAAAATGGTCCCTCGTTGTCACCCATCCCTCTCCCCCATTCTTACCACCCCAATGAGCACCCACCATCCCACACCCCCCTTTATCCCATACTTCCACCGGAGGTTGTAGCCTGTAATCTTCTGTGGACCAGGACAAGTTTGCACTCTTCAAAGCCCAAATGCAACTAAGGAATCAAGGTAAGTGCTGTGTAATGTGATTCAATGGCATTTTGAACTTAGGTTCATAACTCTGGCATTTTTTTCATTTTTTCACCAAATTTTCAAAAATGGCCTTTTTGGGACCCGCCTCATGAATACTGCAAGTATTGTTTCATTAATCAGGCCCGGAAGGTGATTTTGTGGTCACTGCATGAAATTACCATTCGAGCCTGGGAGAGATTCTGCGGGTTAAGCTGGAAAGGAAAATGGGGCCAGCCATCCGCACAGGTGTGGTCTATAGACCACCAGCCCAGAAGGAAGAAACAGATAGGGAGCTGATGCTAGCCATCCAAAGGATGGCAGACAAGGGTGAGGTAGTGCTGGTTGGAGATCTCAATATTCCAGATGTGGACTGGAGCATCCCAGCAGCAGCATCAACTAGGAGCAGATTTATTCTGGACTCCCTTCAGGGTGCCTTCTTCAAGCAACTGGTCATGGAACCAACTAGGTAGAAGGCAATACTGGACCTTGTGCTCACAAACAGGGACAGTGTGATGGGGGTAACAGTGGGGGAGCACCTGGGGAACAGTGCCCACCAGTCATTGTGGTTTGAAATCACAGAAGGAGCAGAACCAAACCACACAAAAACACGTATCCTGCATTTTAGGGAGACAGACTTTGGGAAAATGGGGAGATGCTTGAAAGACGCATTCAGGGGAATGGGACAGGAATCAGGGGTTGAGGAACAGTGGGCAGTATTTAAAATGGGGATTACAAGAACAGCAGAATTATGCATTAAGCAGGTTAGCAAGGGGAAAAGGAACAGGAGGCCATTACGATTTTCTAAGGAGGTAGCGGAGAAAGTGAAAGTCGAAAAAATTACATTCAGGCAATACAAAAAGATACAGGCAGAAGGGGCTAGGGAAAAGTATCAGGAGAAGCAAAGGGAGGCAGGGAAGTCAGTAAGGGAAGCCAATGCTCAGACAGAAGAGCACATAGCAAAATCAATGGGTAGAGGGGACAAAACCTTTTACAGGTACATAAGTGAGAAAAAGAAAGGCAAAGGGAGGGATAGTGAGACTGAAGGAAGAGGATGGGGGCCGCATGGAGTATGACAACAGTAAAGCTGAAATATTGAACAGGTATTTATGCTCAGTCTTTACTGAGGAAGAGGAGGGTAATGGGTCTGAAGGGAGTACAAGGGGTGAGAATGGTGCAGAAATGGACACAGGTCCCTTTACACGAGAAAGGGTCCTGAAGGAACTGGAAGTAATAATAGTTGATAAAGCAATGGGCCCAGGGGTGCACCCCAAGGTCCTTAAAGAACTAAGAGAGGTGGTGGCTGAACCTCTGGCAATCCTGTTTAGCCAATCACTGGAAACAGGGGAGGTACCTTAAAGACTGGAGGACAGCAGATGTACTCCCCTTATACAAAAGTGGGAACAAAGAGGAAGCAGGGAACTACAGACCAGTCAGCCTCACCTCAGTAGTGGGGAAGATCATGGAAGCACAATTGAAGGAGAGATTGGTGGAGCATCTGGTTGTCAATGAACTACACGACCCAAGGCAGCATGGTTTCACCAGGGGGAAGTCATGTCAGACCAACCTCATTGAATTTTTCGACTGGGTGACTAGGGAGGTGGATCGGGGAGGGCAGTGGACATGGCCTATCTGGACTTCAGCAAGGCCTTTAACACTGTGCCACATAGAAGACTATTACACAAACTGGGGAATATGGGTGTGGGTAGGACAATAGTGCAGTGGGTAGATAACTGACTGGGCGGCAGGACACAGAGGGTGGTGATAAATGGCTGTCACTCAACAGAGGAAAGATTGACCAGTGGGGTACCACAGGCATCAGTTCTGGGACTGGTCCTATTCAACATCTTCATCAGTGACATTGCGCAGGACCTAGAAGGCAGAATTTCCCTATTCCCTGATGGCACAAAGATCTGTAACAGAATAGACACACCAGAGGGTGTAGACAGAATGAAAAGGGACCTGCAGAAACTTAAAGAATGGTCAGGGGTTTGGCAGTTGAAATTCAATGCAATGAAGTGCAAGATAATGCATATGGGGCACAAAAACCCAGGCATGATATATCAGTTGGGGGGTGAGGATGTAGCATGCACCAAGCAGGAAAGGGATCTTGGGGTTATCACCTCTGATGACCTCAAGGTAGGGAAACAGTGTGACAAGGCAGCAGGTAAAGCAAATAGGATGCTGGGATGCATAGGCAGGGGCATCACCAGCAGGAAAAGGGAGGTCATAATTCCACTATACAAGATACCAGTGAGGACCCACCTTGAGTACAGTGTACAGTTCTGGAGACCTTACTTAGGTAAGGACATAGGGTACAGAAGGTTCAGAGGAGGGCAATAAAGATGGTGCATGGACTGCATCACAGTCCTATGAGGACAGGTTGAAGGAATTGAATATGTACTCCCTGGAGAAGAGGAGGGAGAGAGAGGGGATATGATAGAGACCTACAAGTATCTTACATGGAGGAACAGGGTGCAGGAATACACTAATTTTAAGCGAAAAAGATGTTCCAGGAGTAGAGGGCATGGGATGAAGTTGGAGGGAGGACGATTTAGAGGAAACGTGAGGAAGAATTAATTCACAGAATGGGTGGTGGACAAGTGGAACACCCTGCTAGAGGAAGTGATGGGGGCTGAAACAATCATGGGATTTAAGAATGCATGGGATAGATGTAAGAGAATTCTGGAGGTCAGGGTTAAGGGGCAACAGACTTCTAGGAAAATATAAAGTAAACTTACAAGCTCAAATGAGCAGATTGGGTGGGCCGTATGCCCTTATCTGCCGACACTATCTATGTATGTAAAATTTCACCACCAGTGTTTATGAGGTGGGTTACAAAAAGACCATGTTGAAAATTTGGTGAAAAAATTCCTAAAAATGCTCGAGTTATTAGTGTTTGTTAAAATCTTTCCATGCATGCACATAACTGGTAATTTTCAATATTTTGCATCCAAATTTTCAACATAGCCATTTTTTCACACCACCTTATGAACAGTACAGCTATAATTTTTTCACATTTTGTTTGAAACGTGTTTCCACACCTGTGGTGGGAATGGTATTTTAGCACAGATTTTAACATTTTCATCTATGGGGGTTATGAGGTAGGGCCAGAAGAAGACTATATTTAAAATGTGGCATCAAAATATCAAAACATGCCAAAGTTATGGCCATTCATTGCAAATTTGCTATGCCCACTTATAACCTTCTGAAATTTAAAGTATTTTGACCCCAGATTTTCAACATAACCTTCTTATTACCCCACCTCATATATGTCATAACTGTCATTTTTCAAATCCTGCCCAAAATGTGTTTTTTCACCTGTGGCATGGAATGGTATTGTAGTTGTGCAGAATTACATTTTGGCAGGGATTTGAAAATTTTCCATAATGAGGTAGGGTAATAATCCAAACTTCCAAAAGAATATGCACAAGGTTAGTGGTGCTCACCAGTAAATACAAGACTTCCAACTTCAAAAAAAATGTGGCAATCACTACTCCAAATTAGCATGGACACCAGAGCTAGCAAAGTAAAACAGCTTTATTTTACATAAATACAGCTGCTACACCAGGTATGACCTAGCCTGATGCGTTTCTGATTGAGAAATAATTGAGAACAATCTGAAACATGTCAGGCTAAGGCCATACCTAAGCGAACTAATGTATTTATGTAAAATAATGCCTTTACTTTGCTAGTCTCGTGTCAATCTTGGTAATAATGCCACATTTCTTTGAAGTTAGGGGTGGGGTAACAAGAAAGCTATGCTGATAATGTGGTCACTGTTGTCCTACAAAATGAAGAGTGGCACCTGGAGGGCCCTGTGCTTTCACAGCTGCATATATATATATATATATATATATATATATATATATATATATATATATATATATATATATATATTTATTGTATTTATTATAGTGGTGCGATAGCACCACTATAGAGTTCAGTAGGCAGTTTAATGTCAAACCTCAACTTTTCACTTTAATAGCTTTGCAACCGTTCAACGGATTTGCACAAGATTTAGTATGCACCGTCCCATGAGGTAGGTCTCTTGATGTACCAAGTTTCATTCTGATCAGATATGCAGTTTTTGTGCTACACATAGTGAGAGTCAGGGCTGACAACCCCAATGCCGCCCCCCAATGCCTCTTGGTCTGTACAGGGTGGGGGTTGGGTGAGATGTTAGGGTTGGAAACCCTAACACCATATTTCCCTATTTTTGTCATTTTAACCCTATCTGTGATGCATTAACAGTTTTTTTTTTTTTGCAATATATATACTGTGTGTTTGCATGTTGCAAAAGACTTTGTTAATACTCCAGTTATGGTCAAGGTGACAAAAGATGGGAAATGAGGTGTCAGGGCTTCCCTTAACCCCACACTCCCAATCCAGGCAGGAAAACAGGTATGGGTGTGCCTTGGATTTCTCAAGCCTAATGCTCACCCCATTCTCATAAAGTCTACACATCAGATCTTATTTACAGATGAAATGGGGTGAGTGTTAGGCTTGAGAAGCCCAAAGCACACCCTACACCTGCTCTTCTGCCTGGTTTGGGAGGGTGGGGGGAGTTAGTGAAACCACTGATTTCCCAACCTTTATCACTTTAACAAAATTGGAGGATTAACAAAGTTTTTTTGCAACTTATTTCCTTATTTTTTGAGTTAGTATAATAGTATCCTTTTTTTACTGTGGGAGCACAGGGTCCTTGGGACTCTGCGCTCCCATCCCTTAGTACTGTAGATGCCCATATGTATATAGTTGTGGAAGCACAGGTCCCTCTCTGCCCTGCACTTCCATTTATAGGACAACAGTGACAAAATTGTCAGCATAGCCATCTTATTACTCCCCACCTCATGTATTCGGTACAGAAAATGTTTAAATCCCCGTCAAAACATAATTCTGTGCAACTGCAAAGCCATTCTACACCACAGGTGTGAAAACACAATTTGACCAGGATTTGAAAAATGACAGCTGTGACATACATGAGGTTTGGTAATAAGAAGGCTATTTTGAAAATCTGGAGTAAAAATATTTATCATTTCTGAAGTTAAAAACGGGTGTAGCGAAATTGCAATGAACGGTCATAAGTTTGGCATTATTTCATACTTGGACTCCAAATTTTCAACATAGTCTTCTTATTACCCCACCTCATAAACCAGTAGATGAAAATGTTCAGATCTGTGCCACAATGCCATTCTATGCCAAAGGTGTGAAAACGTGTTGTGAACAGGATGTGAAAAATGACAGCTGTATTGTTCATGAGGTGGTATGAAAAAATGGTGGTGGGTATCCCAGTGTTGGATTATATACAGTAAATATAAATGAAAAACAGGGGACAGGGATCAAAGGGTGGTGGGTACCACTGGACACCAGTGACTAATATAAAAACTAGGGGCAAAGCAATCGGAGGGTGGGGGGTACCACTGGACACCAAAGGATATATTGTTTACAGGACAGTGTGTTTGTGTGGGGGGTACACCACCAATGTTGAAAATTTGGAGTCAAAATATTGAAAATTTGCCAGCTCAGTGGCACTGGGGGTTGAGATGCTGGATGTACACCTCGTGCCATGCCGGTGACCTGGGTTCAGAAGAGAGCTTGGGCCACCAGGGGTTGGCAGGGGAGGGAGAGGATTGAGTGTCCAACGATAGCTCTTCTCTCCTGGGGTGGGTGAGCATGTCATCCCACTCTGGGGCTGCCCCTCTGGTGGAAGATGGGGAGCAGCACCAGACCACAAGAGACAAGTAGACCTGCAACATGATGCATGTGTGTTCATGGCTGTGAGGGGCCGGGGACACAGAAAAATGTGGAAAAGTGGCTGCCAACTCCATAAAGTCCCTGCTGGCTTGGCAGTGTGCCACCCCCCCCCCAAACTGTCCATAACTGCCAAGTAATCAGGTCTCTGGATCCAGAGAGGGAGAGGCAACTGCTAGACTGGAAGGGGGGGGGGGGGATGGATATCGTCGGCAGGCCAAGGAGAAAAAACACAGTATGGAAAAAAATATATATTGAAAATTACCAAGTTATGCTAGTATATAAAAAATGTCAATGAACATGTGTAACTCAGCCATTTTTAGGAATTTTTTCACCAAATTTTCAATAAGGCCTTTTTGGGATCCCACCTCATGAACACTGGAGGTGAAATTTCATTATTCTGTCCCAAAATGTGATTTTGCTTGGCGACCATTGAATCACCTTCTGGGCCCAATTAATGAAATGACAGTTACAGCATTCATGAGTTGGGGTTAGAAAAAGGCCATGTTGAAAATTTGGTGAAAACATTCCAAAAAAAATGGCAAAGTTATGAACATAAGTTCAAAATGCCATTGAAATGCATTATAAAGCACTTACTTTTATTCCTCAGTTCACGGTTTGGCTTTAAAGAGTGCAGATGTGTCTCGGGCCACAGAAGATGACAGTGTTTGACCTCCAATGGTAAGTAAAGGGTAAAGGTGTGTGGGTGGTGGGTGGTGGGTGCTCAGTGGGAGGGTCTGGATGGGGGGATGGGGATGGCAGTGATAACGAGGGACAGTTTTCTTTTTATCGGGTAAAAAAAGATGTTGGGGGACTGTTTTCTCTTTTACAGGTACAGTACTTACTTCAGGATGCTGGGGATGGGCTCCCAAGTGTCCCACACTACTTGGAGGGATACGTCAACACAGGGGATTGGGCACCCCTGATGTCGGCAAAAACTTATGAAAACAGGCTGAGCTGGCAATGACAATAAAAAAAACATACTGCTCAATAAGCTGCCACCAGGGACTGGGGCCCCCAGTGTGAAGATAGTTGTGCATCAAACAATGGGCTGCCAGGGCGGGGGCAGCCGACACTGGTGGTGGGTATCCCAATGTTGGAGTATATAAATATAAATAAAAAACCATGGGACAGGGATCAGAGGGTGGGGGGTGCCACTGGACACCAGTTACTAATATAAAAACCAGGGTCAAAGCAATCGGAGGGTGGGGGGTACCACTAGACACCAGAGAATATATTACTTATGGGACAGTGTGTTTGTGCAGGTGGCACACCACCAAACAGCAGGGAAACATCAGGGTGGCTTACAGTTCACACTGCAGTCAATAGCAGGAGTTCAGCTGCAGCTGCAAAAGTCAAGAAAATCCACTAGAGAACATTAGGGAAGGCTCCTCTTGCTAAGCTGGGCACTCAGGATTTTGGGTGCCCATGCCCAAAGTACTTCTGGCACTAATTAAAAAAAAAACAGATATCAGAATCTTGCTAAACAGGGCCTGTTTAGCTAGGTTCTGGTGTTTGAAAAGCAAAATGACAACATTTTAATGTATTTTACAGACTTTTCAGTTGCTGGAAAAAACAAGATGGCAGCTCACAAAAAAGGATGTTTCCCTTAGGATAAAGGAACTGACCTCGTGAGAATAAATTCTTTTTTATGAGATCAAATCCTTTGTCAAACATTTTACCTCTGTCCTAAAAAATGAACTTCCCTTAGGAAATAATGGGAGCTTAAAAACTGAATAACTTTGCAACAGGTCAATGTTTTTGCACCAAACAAACACTGACAGTTCTGTTACCAAGTTCTTTCTGCCACAAAAAAAAATCACACCAAAAATCCACACCATCTGGGTGCAAGGCGATAAGGAAAAAAAACCTGCAAAAAGTGGTAACATCACTTTTTTACCCTATCCATATCTCAGAATCCACACATCCAACCAGAATGAAACTTGCCATGTTGGGAGATCTGCCCCATAGGACAGCACATAACACATTTTTTGCAAATCCATTGATTGGTTGCAACGTTTTTAAAGTGCAAAATTTGAGGTTTAACATTAAATAGGCTTCTTATCCCTATCTATAGGGGCACGACCATGCCCCTATTATATCTATATATCTATCTAGATATATAGACATATATTCATTGCAAAAAACTTCATTAATGCACTAGTTAAGGTTAAAGCAACAAAAGTAGGGAAATGTGTTAGGGTTTCCAACCCTAACACCCTACCTCCACCCTACAGGCAGGGACAGGCATGGGGTTTGTCTTGAGGTTGTCAGCCCTAATGCTCAACCCATTCTATGAGTAAATAAACTGAGATGGGTACAGTGTATAACAATGGGGTGAACATTAGGGTTGGAAACCCTAACACCACATTTCCCTACTTTTGTCACTTTAACCCTAACTAGTGCATTAACAATGTGTTTTGCAATGACTGTCCTTACTTTTTGAGGGTATCACATCGCAACAGCGATGGGAATACAGTAAAGACCATCACAGTGACATTTTTGGCATTTCACTGTCATGGTCTTCTGGGTTCCCTACACCGTTGCCTCTGGGTTGTTTGTTCCCTCCCAGAACCAACTCTGACTTGGAGTTGGTTAATTTAAGTGTGGGGGGTGCAGAGGGCAGAACCCCCCACATGGGGGTGTAGGGGGCAAAACCCCCAACAGAAAACACCAGTTCCCCAGTGATGGCACAACACCAATTTGCAGTGTTGTGCCATCGCTGTGTTGACCGTCAGCAAATTACGTGTCACTGCAGCATGGTGGAACCCTTTTTGAGATAGTGTAGAAACATAGAAACATAGAATTTGATGGCAGATAAGGACCGCTTGGCCCACCCAGTCTGCCCATTTCCCTACCTGATGGATAAGCTGCAGATCCTAGTTAACCAGCAGCCTACTTCTTCCTACCCCCAACCCCTAGAACTGCCTTATGACTGTCCCATGCATGCTTGAATTCCACCACTGTTTTTGACTCCACAACCTTCTCTGGAAGGCTGTTCCATACATCCACAACCCTCTCTGTGAAAAAATACTTCCTTAAATTACCTCTGAGCTGCCCACTTCTATCTTCAAATTGTGCCCCTTTGTTCTTGCACACCTCTTTTTTTGAAAGTTGCTACCCTCTTGGACTTTGTTGATTCCCTTGAGGTACTTGAAAGTTTCTATCATGTCCCCCTCTCCCTCCTTTCCTCGAGGCTATACATATTAAGCTCCTTAAGTCTCTCTTCATATGTCTTCTGGTGCAGACCCTGCACCATTTTAGTTGCCCTCCTCTGGACAGCTTCCATCCTGTCTATGTCTTTGCGAAGATTGGGTCTCCAGAACTGCACACAGTACTCCAGATGTGGTCTCACCAGCTGTCTGTACAGAGGGATAATAACTTCTTGTTTTCTATTGGTGATGCCTCTCCCTATGCATCCCAGTATCCCCCAGCCCTCCTTGCTGCCCTCTCACATTGCTTGCCCACCTTTAGGTCATCTGATATGACTACCCCCAGGTCCCTTTCCATTTTGTTGTTGTTAGTATCTCACCCCCATTGTGTACTCTTCCCTGGGTTTTGTTTCCCAGGTGCATTACCTGCACTTCTTAGCATTGAATCTAAGCTGCCATACATTTGACCATTCCTCTAACCTTGCCAAGTCCCTTCTCATCCTTTCCACCCCACCTTGTGCATCAACTCTGTTGCAGATCTTTGTGTCATCTGCAAAGAGACATACTTTTCCTTCCAGTCCCTCTGCAATGTCGCTTATAAAGACATTGAAGAGGACCAGTCCTAATACTGAACCTTGCGGTACCCCACTGCTAACCCCCCTTTTTTCAGAGTGGACTCCATTTACTATTACTCTCTGTGTCCTATTCTCCAGCCAATTCTTTACCCAGGCTGTCATCTTGGGACCCACTCCCAGGCTGGCTAACTTGTATATTAATCTTTTGTGTGGGACTGTGTCAAATGCCTTGCTAAAGTCTAGGTAGACCATGTCCACAGCCCCTCCTGATCAACTACTTTGGTCACCCAGTCAAAGAAATCTATCAGATTTGTCTGGCATGACCTTCCTGCTGTGAATCCATGCTGCCTTGGGTCCGTGCCCTCTGGCCTCTAGATATGCAACAATTCTTTCCTTCAGAAGTGATTCCATCATTTTCCCTACCACTGAGGTTAAACTAACAGGTCTGTAGTTTCCTGCTTCTGCCTTGCTCCCACTTTTGTGAAGGAGAATCACATCTGCCCTCCTCCAGTCCTCAGATACCATCCCATCTTCCCATGATTTGTTAAAGAGGGTAGTTAGTGGTGTCACTAGTTCTACCCTTAGTTCTTTTAGAATTCTGGGATGAATCCCATCAGGCCCCATTGCTTTGTCCACCTTCAGTTTTAAGAGCTCTTTCAGAACCCTTTCTTCTGTAAATGGGCTGGTATCAACTTCTGTATCCAGAGTGTTTCTACTGTTTGTTTTAGGTACCTCCCCCTCTTCCTTTGTAAATACTGAGCAAAAATATTTGTTTAGTATCTCTGCCTTTTCACAGTCACCCTCTGCCCACCCTCCCTCCCCTTTATTAAGCCTCACTATCCCTCCCTTGGTCTTCCTTCACTCCCTGATGTACCTATAAAAGGTTTTATCCCCCTTCTTAACTGAGTTGGCTATCTTTTCCTCGGTTTGGGCCTTTGCTGTTCTGACTGCCTTTCCAGCTTCCTTTTACTTTAACTGATACAGTTCTCTGTCCTATTCCTTCTGTGATTCCTTGTACTTCCTGAATGCTTTCTTTTTCTTTTTAACCTTCACTGCCACTTCCTTTGAGAACCATAGTGGTTTCTTACCTCGTTTCGTTTTGTTTATTTGCATTACACAAAGGCTTGTTACCTCTGTGATGGCAGTTTTTATTATTCCCCATTGTTCTTCCACCCCTACTTCCTGCCCATTTGCTAGTGCATTCCTTAGGCACTCACCCATTTTGGCAAAGTCAGCCCTCCTAAAATCCAGTACCTTTGTCTTTGTATGGCTTGACTCTATTGCTGTGTTTATTGTGAACCATACTGTTCGATGGTCGCTAGTTCCCAGATGGCTACCCACTTCTACATCTGTGATCCTCTCTTCATCTCCATTTGAGAGAACTAGGTCTAAGATTGCTCCCTCTCGAGTGGGCTCCAATACTAGTTGTCTAAGGCATGCCCCCTGTAGGGCATCTAGAATAACCCCACTCTTAGAAGTGGCTGCTGCAACTGCACTCCAGTTAACATCTGGCATATTCAGATCACCCATCAGCAATATCTCCCTTATCTGCCATTCTAAGTATACTTTCTATCATTTCCTTGTCCATTTCTCCCCTGAGAGGGGGTCTGTATCACAACCCTGTACAGATTGTGGTGCCATTGCCTGCCTCCAAATTGACCCACAGTGCTTCTTCTCTCCTCTGTTACCCTTTTGTTCTGTTGCTTTGATTTCTTCTTATGTAGAGAGCTACTCCTCCTCCTCTTTACCCTCCCTGTCCCTCCTGTAGATAGTGTATCCTGGTATGTTTACGTCCCAGTCATGGTTCTGTGTGTACCATGTTTCTGTGACTGCCACGATATCCAGATCTTCCTCCTCCATCAAGGCCACTAATTCAGGTAGCTTGTTACCCAGACTATGGACATTAGTACTCATTGCTCTCCATTTTTTGATGGCTTTACCTTCTGTAGCGGCAACCCCCACTGACCTTTCTACCTTGGTCTTTTTCTCATTTAGTACCCTGTTTTGTAGGGGGAGGCTGGGATTTTCCTGCTGCTTATCAGTGCCTCCCCCCTTGACTAGTTTAAAGGCTTGCCAATGAAGCATTTAAATCGATTGCCCAAAAGACTTGTTCCCTTCCTGGACAGATGCAGACCATCCTGCCAGTATAGGCTGGTGTCCCTCCAGGTGGAGCCCCAGTCCCCAATGAAGCCAAACCCCTGTGCGCCACACCATTTTTTCAACCATTTGTTAAACTGCATGGTGCAAAGTACCCTCGCCTCATTCATGCCACTGACAGGCAGCACCTCTGAGAAGGATACTGTGTGTAGTACTTGTCTTAAGCCCTCCCAACTCTACAAAGTCCTTTTGCACTGCTCTAATCTCATGATGAGCCAAGTCATTTGTCCCTAGGTGGACAATGACATCCAGCTCAGACTCCGTGCAACTGTTCTCGTGATCCTGAGGATGCGCTTCCTGTCCCTCCAAGCCATGGCACCAGGCAGGCACCTTACTTCAGTTTTCCCTGCTCCCCCCAGTTCTATCCCCCTAATAATTGAGTCCCCCACCAGGAGCTGCTTTCTTTCCCTGTGGTGCCCTCTGCCTCCTTCCTGAGGGCCTCCCTTGTGACAGTTGTCTGCACCCTCCTTAGTCTCCTCTGCGGGTGCATCCATAGGGGAACTATACTCCCCCAGAATGGTGTATGGATTGTGGAGTGTAACAACTGACTGGGCGTGCCTCTGTTCCACCACCCTTACCCTCCCTGAGCCCACTGTGGTCCAACTGCTGTGCTTCTTCGCAACCTCTGAGGTGTGATGGTGGCTGTGGTGCTCCTGGATGGGGGAGGTTCCCTTGCCACTGTCCAGTGCGGCCTGAAGATGGGCAACTTCCTCCCTCAGGGCAGATAGTTATCTGCAAACAGGGCAGCATCTCAGCCTCCAGAAAGACTCCCGGAAGACTGCTGCCCCACAGCCATTACATTGTACTACTCCCCACATAACTGTCTACTTTTTTGTGTGTGTGTGATTGGTGCGTTATATAGAAATATATGTATTTAAATAATGTGTAATTCTATCCTTATTTGCCTGTGGGAGCCCAAAACCCTCCTGGACCCTAGACTCCCATACACCACTATTATTGAAATAGTTTAAGTGTATCCCTGTGTGCCTATGGGAGAACAGTGCCTATCGGGCCCTGTTCTCCCATTCATCCATAATTTTCTACATAGTGTAATCATATTTTTATTTGCCTATGGAACACATACAGGGGTAATTTCTCAACCAGATAACCACAGAATCCACCTAACAGAGTCTTGGTGAGCAAGATACATGCATTTGGTGTGTGAGCAGGATATAATTTTTGGGCTTTTCAAAATTTTCTTTTGAAAAAACGGAAAACAAGACGATAGCAAAGAAAAGGGAATTTTTTCTTATGAAAAAGGATTGTTCCCTAACAATAAAAGAGTCCTTTTTCATTTTAGGAAATTCTTTTTTCATTCCCGGAAGCTATCTAAGAGAGTAACAGTCCTATTGGAAATAATGGGACTTTAAAATGTAATAACTTTGGAATGGATTTATATTTTTTTCACCAAACAAGTGAAAGACACTTCAGTCACCCAAGGCCTTTCTACCAGAAAATTTCGGAACAAAATTCCAAACTGTCTGGGAGCAAGGTGATCTTAAAAAATAGTGCAAAATGGCGATTCTTAACATCTTGTGATATCCAGATCTTGGAATCTGCATATCTGACTGGAAGGAAACTTGGCATGTCAAGAGATCTATCCCATGAGACAGAGCTTGCAAAATTTGTGGAAATCCGTTGAACAGGTGCAAAGTTATCAAAGTGCAAAATTTGAGGTTTAACATAGAAAACAATGCTTTCAACATTTCACCAGGAAAAACATACTGAGCTAATAACAACTCATTTCCACATGCATGGCAGGGAGGTGGTGGGGTGCCAGAAAGGAGGGTAATTAAGAAATGAAGAATTAAAAATGAATTACAAACTTAAGGGTAAAATACATAAAGGAAAAAACTACATAACAGATATAATCAGAACAAGAATCATAACAAAGCAACATACAGTAAGCAACTGATGCAAGGAGTGAGGAAAGGTAAACTAAGCAGTGAAGTTCTGGAAGGGGATAACAGCCTAGGCAATGTCACTCGGGAAGTGCAATTCAGAGTACTGAGATACTGATGAGTTAACAGAGGGTCCAACATTTGTCGTTAGATTGGCTGAGGGGGCTAGTCAATTGCAGAGTGGGAAGTGAGTGAAAGGAGGAAAAGGGGGTAGTCAATAGAGAGTAGTGAACCAGGAATAGGTACAGTATAAGGTGCACGTGGGGGAGTGAGAAGTGAAATCGCACAGGAAAGAGGAGAGGAGAGTGAGCATTGGGAAGAGACAGAGTAGATGGTTAGGGGGAGATCTATCTATCTTGTCTGTCTCTATCTATCTATCTATCTATCTATCTATCTATCTATCTATCTACACACACAGACACACACTATTCTGTCCAATGCCAGTGTTTGGACTACATTCCTGGTTCCACACCTGTTTCTGCTCTGCCTGCTTTGTCAGTGGGATTGAATTGGAGGGAGAATTAATCGAGGAGGCAGGAGTTTTCTTTCGAGTGACAACTTTTATGTGGGGTGATTTACTTACTGACTGATAGGCTTTTATCTGAGTGCCTCCATCCCGGTCCAGATGAATGATGAAATGCATTGACTCACTTGTCTGACTGACCTTTAGATTCAGATACTCATTAGCCAGTTCCAGCCCCATAGCGAACAGTTCAAGGCAGAGGAAGGGGGGCTTTGGGGAATGGAAACTTCATTTTATTTCTTTCCCTCAAAAAATCTGCCAACTCACTCTGGGATGATAAAATTTTAATTATGAACTGGGGATCGTAAATGGACGTCACTGATTGGCCGAGAAGTTCTTGAAGCCGTGATGATATCGAACTACATCATCACGGCTTCAGAAAACCTCCGGTCACCAGCCTCCTCACTGACCACAAAATCATCTGACTACCTACACATCAGCGGCAAACACCACTTCAGCAGCAGCGTCTGTTACATATTAAGCTTGTGTTGTGTTGTTAAACAGCAGAGCGTGTTTCATGTGAAACATTTTTTAAACCTTCCATTAAACCTTCGCACTGCCACCCCCAGTAAATTGACTAGCCAGACCGTAATGCGATCACCATCTAGGTCTCATCTGCTTGATGCTGACTCCCTATCCTGCCTCACTTTCACAGATTAAGCGCCTGCATTGCACTTCCCTTACCAAAGCTGCCTTTCACTGCTGGCTCACGGCTGTACCGAAAACAGATAAATTCAGTGCACATGCTTCTCTGAACCACAGCTTACACACACATGCTTGAGTCGGAGAGCGTATGGCAGTTAGGCAGGAGAACATGTGGCAGTTAGAGAAATAAAAACAGAGAGAGGTTACAGACTTATGAATGGCATGTACAGTGTAACAGTGCCACCAATTGATGGCAACAGATACAGAACTATTTTCTAAGACTGTATTACTGCACTACCCCTTGTAAATAATTTTTCACATATTACAAAAGTGTTTTCTTATTTTTACAAATTTAAATTCGGTTCATAATAGCAATAAGGCACTCCAGGGTGTGGTATATCATGGGATGTCGTCACTTTTCAGGTGGTTGGACACTCTCGGCCTGCGGCCCCGTACCCAACCACCCGAGGCATGATGATATCCCATGATATACCACACCCTGTCATGCCTTACTGCTTAATTATTGTATTCTGATTGGTCAGTGGATGCCTAAGACAATGATGATATTACACAATAACATCACTGTACTGATTTATTGGAGCTTTTCATTGCTCTTTTGTCTTCAGAAACACAAAAATCTACTAAAAACATTTTTTTTAATTTTTTTTTTATTTTGTATAACATCGAGTTATTGTATAATTGCAATTAGGCACTCCAAAGGTGTGTGTTATTAAAGGAATAATGCACTCCAGGGTATTGTCGTGCTGGGATACCGTCATGCCTGGGGTGATTGACCCAGGTCGCAGGCCGAGTGCGTACTAACTCCCCAGAAGTGACGTTATCCCAGCACCACACACACCCTGGAGTGCATTATTCCTATTATACAATGGTCAAGTAAAACAAAACAAAAAATAAAAATAGATTAAAAGTAGATATTTTGTAATTTTGTATGGGTAGGATTACATTATAAAAAATAGTGCTTCAGCCAGTAGATGGAGCTGCTCTGTTTTGGTGTGGCTGTGGTCTCCCGATAGCAATCTTTGCCACTAATGCTAGTCTTTGTAAATTAGCCTCCCGAATCTGTCTTATTCCGTCATGGTTTGTGTTCAGAGTTTACAGGTTTTGTTTCTATTTTCCTAACTGGCTAATAATGCTGCTGCTGTTTTGAGAAGGTTGCTGCATGCACTGCCTCCTGCCCTCCGCAGTTACGGCTGGTGACATAGTCCTGTGAGGATAACTGGATAGGAAGTAGGGTGAAAATTCTGAAGGTTTTGTTAAAGAAAGAACAGGAGGAAAGTGACTTTCAGGAGTGAGCGAGGGAGAGCTGCGTGATGACTGTTCGAAAACGTGGTTGCTCTCACTCGCTAGCTCGGCCAGGCCCGCTTGGTCTGTGAATGGGTCTGATATAATTTTATGTGGCAGGAAGTCATGTTTTGTTTCTCTTGTGTTTCTTTTTAATTTTGGTTTACGAAAATAAACTGCTGAATTATGTGTGTGTTTTACCACGGATTCCGAGCGGGGTTGGGAGCGGGATTGTCAGGAAAGCGGAGACCAGTGAAGCTGCTCATAGGCAGCGGAGCGATGTCTTTTAATTTGAATGCGGTCATTACTGTGCTGGCACTTGAGCCGTGATGTTATGCCAGGATAACATCACGGGTCCAGTGCCAGCTTGACCAATCAGAGGCTAACATTTTTCTTTGCCATTGTATAATGTGTAATAACGTCACTCCTGGGGTGGTGGAAGCACTTGGCTTAGCCTTGTGCTTCAACCCACCCCAGGAGTGACGCTATTACATGATAACATACACCTTGGAGTGCCTTATTGCTTAAATAATGCATTTCCTATGATTGTGTGCTAGATAAAACAAACATTTGTCAATGCCAAATGTTGTCTCACTGGCATTGGCTTTGGCATTGGTAATGCAGGAGTTAGAGATGCATAACAGGAATGGCAGTGAAGTACTGAAATGGTGCCAACAGCACCCATCCCTGCAGAGACTGACAGGTGCTGGGGTGTGCCTTTGGGTTGTCAGCAATAACGCTCATGCTATTTCACCTCACCCTACCCTGTAGACACTGACAAGTGTTGTGGTGTGCTTTGGGGTCTTTGGGCCTTATACTTACCCCATTCCATAAGTAAATATGCTGAGATGGATGCAGTATAGGAGAATGGGGTGAACTTTTGGGGCCAAGCACTCCAAGACACACCTCGATGCCTGTCACTGGCTGCAGGTTGGGGGCGGTGGTGGAATGGCATGAGCATTACAGCTGATGATCCCAAGTCACACCCTTGGTGCCTGTCAGTCTCTACAGGGTGGGGTGTTACAGTTGGAAACCCTACGCCTTAGGCATTTGTTGGTATTGTCACTCCAAATTATCAACATGGGCTTTTTGTGACCACATCTCATGAAGAGCGGCACTATCAGTTTGTTAGCTGAAAGGTGGTTTTGCACAGTGACTGTGCCATTTGGCGCCACAGGCTCGGAACCACATTTTGGGCACAATGTGAAAAATTACAACTGTATTTTCCATGAGGAGGTGTAAAAAATGGCAATGTTGAAAATCTGGAGTGAAAATATGAAAAATTGGTGAAGTCATTAGCATGCATAGAAACTGCGCAACAGACGTCCGTAACGCAATTATTTTTGGGGGATTTTTTTAACCACATTTTCAACACCGTCATTTTGGGACCTCACCTCATGAACAGTGGCACTGTGATTTTGTTACTCTGTCCCAAAAGTTGATTTTCCACAGTGTGTACCACAGGTGCGAAAACACATTTTGGGCAGGATGTGAAAAATTACAGCTAAGGAGGTGTGAAAAAATGCCAATGTTGAAAATCTGGCATGAAAATATTGCAAATTTGTGAAGTTACAAGGTTGTGTGAAAACTGCGCAACGCATTCTTGTAACACAGTCATTTTATGGACTTTCATCACCAAATTTTCAACATAGGCATTTCAGCACCTCTGCTCATGAACAGTGTCATTGTCATTTTCTTAATCTGTCCCTAAAACTGATTTCCCACAACAACTGCGTTATTCTGCACCGGAAGTGCGAAAACACATTTCATCCAGGATATGTAAAATGACAGCTGTACTGTTCATAAGGAGGTGTGGAGAAATGCCAATGTTGAAAATCTGGAGTGAAAATATTACAAATTCATGAAGTTACGAGCTTGCTTGGAAACTGTGCAATGCACACTCATAAAACAATCATTTTTTGGATTTTTTCACCAGATTTGCAACATAGTCATTTTGAGAGGCCACCTCATGAGCAGTGGCACTGTCATTTTGTTAATCATTCCCGAAAGGTGATTCCACACAGTGACGGCGAAGTCATCTTTCGGGACTGTATAATGCCATGACAGTGACTGAATTCATGTGGAGGAGTCCTAATAACTCCATGTTGAAAATTTGGTGACAAAATTCCCAAAAATGCTCCAGATATGCACCAAAGTTGAAAACCCCTATTAATGCCATTATACCACTTACTGGCATTTCTTCAGTTCTCGGTCGGCTTTGAAGAGTGCAGACGTGTTCCTGGCCCACCAAAGATCATCACGCTGACCTCGGAGGCAGTATGGGGTGGGGGTGGGGAGGCAGGATACACAGAGGGTGGGCGCAGGTTGGAGGAGGGGGCAGGAGAGTCCACAAGGGACCATTTCCTTCTTTTACAGGAGAAAAAAAAAGACAACAAGGGTCGGTTTTCTTTTTTTGCAGGTGTTTGTTTGGTACACTGGGGTGGGCCCCCAGTGTACCACCTGCATTACAGGGAGGGGAACCACAGCTGATGGAGATTGGGCCCCCCATTGGCACAGAAATGGGTGGTGGGGCACGCAAGATGCTGAGGGGGATTGGACACCCCCTTGGCACACAGCACAAATTGGGGGTTGGGCACATTATGCTGACGAGGAGTGGGATCCCTGGTCAGCAAATTGAACTTGGCAGGGGGGACTGAAGCCAATGGGGATTGGGTCCCCTGTCAGCAAAGAAAGACTGTTGGGGGGGTGCATGATGCTGAGGAGGATTAGGCACCCCCTCAGCACACAATTGCAATGGGGGGGCATTATGTTGACAGGGATTGGGTCCCCCCATCGGCAAATGAAGTGGGTCAGGGCAGGCTGACAGGGCGATTAGGCACCCCTGAAGTTGGCATCGTGTGCGGCAGCAGTCAGTGCCACCATGTTTACTGGAAAACTTCTCCAGTAAAGGCACGTTGGGAGGCGTGTTATTGTGCCACTGCATGACGAGTTTGCCTCTCATTGCAGTGGCACGTTTGTTTGATATGGTGGCCAGTTTATGTATTCCTGGTGTCAGTGCCAGCATGCTGGCTATTGAGGAATGAGGGATGAACCTACTGATGCATGCCTTGCATTTGCCCACAGTGACTGCACCTTCAAATCTGCTACTACTGCAATATGTTGGCTGGCATGCACGCGAAAGCCAATATAAAAAAACAGGACATCCTGTCTCATCTGATAGTAAGAAAAGTTTGAGTAGGCACACTGAATTTGTAACTGTCATTATTAATATGAATTATTATTATTTATATTATTTTGATTTTATGAATGTGGATGTTTATTGTGGAGTTTATTCTACCTTTATATCCTAGAGGTGATTTTTGCATACAGGAGCAGATGATAAGGGAAGATGTAGAACTAGATTTTTGGGCACCTATGGAAGCCTATGGGGCATTCTGTCTATAACTAGTTCTATACCAGCTGATTTATATAACAAAAATGCTTTGTAAGATATAGTCACATAAACCCCAATATGCTGCCATCACTGTTGTTGAGTGAGGAAGATTAGGGGGACTGGGATCCATTCTTCAGCAGCTGTTTCTCTCTTGTTTGAAATGCATCAACTTTTCTTACAAGGACCAGATACTTAAAACAAGCATTTGTCGATGTCGAATGTTGTCTCGCTGGCATTGGCTTTGGTAGTGCCAGAGGCTGAGATGCATAATAGGAATGGCAATGAAGTATTGAAGTGATGCCAACCCCACCCTCACCCTGTAGAGAGTGACAGGCATTGGGGTGTGCATTTGGGGCGTCAGCTATAACGCTCATGCCATTGTATGTCACCCTACCCTGTAGACACTGACATGTGTCATGGTGTGCTTTGGAGTCTTTGGGCATTTCACTTACCCCATTCCATAAGGAAATATGCTGACACAGGTGCAGTATAGGAGAATGGGGTGAATTTTGTGGCCGAACAGTGCAAGGCACACCACAATGTCTGTCAGTGGCTGCAGGGTGGGGGTTGGGGTCCAATGGCACAAGCATTACATCCGGTGATCCCAAGTCACAGCCCTGGTGCCTGTCAATCTGTACTGGGCTGGGTGCTACAGTTGGAAACCCTAACACCATAGGGGTGCGATGGTATTTTCACTCCAGATTTTCAACATGGGCTGTTTGAGAGGCCACCTCAAGAGAAGCAGCACAATCAGTTTGTGAGCTGAAAGGTGGTTTTTCACAGTGGCTATGCCATTTAGCGACACAGGGACGAAAACACATTTTGGGCAGGTTGTGGAGAATGGCAACTGTATTGTTCATGAGGACGCATAAAAAATGGCAACATTGAAAATCTGGAGTGAAAATATGAGAAATTGGTGAAGTCATTAGCATGCATAGAAACTGTGCAACACACAGCCGTAACCCAATTATTTGTGGGAGCTTGTTAGCCACATTTTTTAACATAGGCATTTTGGGACCTCCCCTCATGAACAGTGACGCTATATTTTTGTTAATCAGTCCCAAAAGTTGATTTCCCACAACGACCATACGATTGTGGGCCACAGGCGCAGAAACACATTTTGGGCAGGATGTGGAAAATGACAGCTGTACTGTTGATAAGGAGGTGTGAAAAAATGCCAGTGTTGAAAATCTGGCATGAAAATATTGCAAATTTGCGAAATTACAAGGGTGTGTGGAAATTGCACAACGCATGCTTGCAACACAGTCATTTTATGGACTTTCGGCAGCAAATTTTCAACATAGGCATTTTAGGACCTCTGCTCATAATCATTGTCACCGCCATTTCCTCACACTGTCCTGAAAAACTGATTTTGCACAGCAATTGTGCACTTCTGCACCGGACATGCGAAAATACATTTCAGTCAGGATATGTAAAATGACAACTGTACTCTTCATAAGGAGGTGTGAAAAAATGCCAATTGTGAAAATCTGGAGTCAACATATTACAAATTCACGAAGTTACGAGAGCGCATGCAAACTGTGCAATGCACACTTGGAAAACACTCATTTTATGGATGTTCGTCACCAAATTTTCAACATAGGCATTTTAGGACCTCTGCTAACAAACAGCGTCACTGTCATTTTCATAATGTGTCTCGAAGATGGATTTCCCACAGTGACCACACTTTTTTGTGCCGGAAGTAAGAAAATGCATTTCGGCCAGGAGGTGAAAAATGACAGCTGTACTCTTCATAAGGAGGCGCAGAACAATGGCAATGTTGGAAATTATAAATTCGTGAACTTACAAGTGTGCATGCAAGCTGCGCAATGCACACTCATAACACAGTCATTTTATGGAGTATTGTCACCAAATTTTCAACATAGGCATTTTAGGACCTCTGCTCATGAACAGTGCCACTGTCATTTTTGTAATCTGTCCCAAACATTGAATTCCCACAGTGACCACGCTATTCTGCTCCAGGAGTGTGAAAACAAATTTTGGCTAGGATGTGAAAAATGACAGCTATACTGTTCATAATGAGGTGTGGAAAAATGCCAATGCTGAAAATCTGGCATCAAAATATTGCAAATTCGTGAAGTTACGAGCATGCGTAGAAACTGCTCAATGCACACTCATAAAACAGTAATTTTTTGGATTTTGCCCACCAAATTTGCAACATAGGCTTTTTGAGAGCCCACCTCATGAATTCTGGCACTGTCATGGTGTTAATTGGTCCTGAAAGGTGATTCAGGACAGTGACCGCAAAATGACCTTTTGGGATCAATTAACACCATGACAGTGAAAGAATTCATGAGGAGGGGTCTCAAAAACCCCATGTTGAAAATTTGGTGCCAAAATTCCCCAAAATACCTGAGATATGCATCAAAGTTGAAAAAACCCAATTTATTTCATTATACAGCTTACCGGCATTTCCTCAGTTCGCAGTCGGCTTTGAAGAGTGCAGACATGTTCCTGGTCCACCGAAGATCATTGCGCTGGACTCCAGAGGTAAGTATGGGGTGGGGTGTGGGGAGGCAGGGTGCGCAGTGGGTGGGTACAGGTTGTGGGAGGGGGGCAGGGAGACAGTGAAGGACCATTTTTGTGTTACAGGGTTTAAAAAAAGGACATTGTGGGACAGTTTCCATTTTTCAGGTGGGATTTCCCCAGTGTGCCATCTCAGTGTTTGTGGGTAGGGGGTGCTTTAGCTGACGAGGGATTGGGCATTTCCATCAGCACATAACAAAAGGGGGAGGAGGGTGCATGATGCCGACGGGGAGTGGGCACCCCCCTCGGCAATCAACAAAAGGGGGAGACACATTATGCCAACAGGGAGTGGGCTTCCCCATTGGCATTGTGACAGGCAGCAGCGGTGGCAGTTACTGCCGCCATGTTGCCTGCACCACGGGAGGTGTGTAATGGTCATGCTGCATGAGAGCTTCACTCTCATTGCAGTGGACATTTTCTTTGTTGTGATGGCCACATGAGGCACGCATGAGGTCAGTGCCTCCTGCTGCCTGATTGGGGAATGAGGGACGCACCTTCTGATGCGTGCCCTGCATTCGCCCAACAGTGACCGTGCCTCCAAATCTGCTACTATCGCAATATGTTGGCTGCGAAAGCGCAAGCCAGCATAAAAAGAGAGAAGCTTCTGATTTGGTTACTAAATGGGTAGTTTTCCTGCTGTATCTATCTTACAACCCATTTCTGATACCACTTACATAGGTGGCTGTGATAAAGACACCCTTTTGTGCACATCACTGCATCAGCATAGGTGTATCGCTCAAACAGCTGTTCATTTTATAGTACCTTGGCATTTCATGCATCAGCATATTTTATTCCCGCTCTTTAATTTCTGTGCCTATTTATCTTTGGCTCTCTGTAACTTTGTGTGTGTCTTTCTGACTTCTGTACCTCTCGGTTGCTGCTGTTTGTGTCTGTCTGAGACCCTCTTGTCAACTTGGTGTTTTGCCTTTCATAAGGCAAAGTAAATGTTGAAGGTTCCCCATATGCCTTTTACATATATTATGCCATTACAGTTTGTTTTTTAAAAAAATATGTCAGTCATTTTTTTTATGTTTTATTTATGTTTTGTCCTCCAGTTTTCTGTGTGTGGCCACAGCCCCAGAATGATGTCATACCAGGGAGCTGTCAAGGTTTTACATACAGCAATAAGGAATTCTAGGTAATTTATAATTACTTAAATGTTCCTTACTCAGAGTACAGTCCCATATGTTGGTAGTGGTGAGCACTAATACGTAAATGTTCAAAGCATGGCATTGTGGGTAAAATAATACCTGTTTTTCAGTTTCCTTACTGAGTCTCATATTTCTGTAGTGGTGTCAATAATATAAGCTTTTGTATGTTTATTTTCACAACAATGCATTGTGCATACTGTGTTTAGCTGTAAGACTTCTATACTGAGAGACGTGGTCTCCTATTTCTGCAGTGAGCACAGAAATACAATAGCCTGTATACTAATTTACATAGTGAGGTGTTGTGGGTAGAGTACATAGCTGATTTGTCTATTTAAAACTAAAAACTGACAGTGTCCCTTTAATAACTTGGTTTACTAGAAGTTCATACTAGAAGTTACATAGGAAATACAAGAGGCTGAAAAGCCCATGGTGTACTCTTCCCAAAATGGGTTAATGATTTCCATAATTCTTGTAATGATTTAATAAATAATTATCTAAATCCTTTTTAAGTCAAAAGATCTTACATGAACCACTGAACTAGGAAGACCATTCCAATGGAAAACAATACGTTGGGTGAAGTAGCTACACCTGAGTAAACTCTTAGGGTGAGTGAGCATCAGTTGGTGTCAATGACTTCTCAGACTAATTTCTCTATTGTTAGTAACCAAACTCAAATCATGAGAAAAGATTGTATCCTCCCTGATCTTATACATCAATAAAAGATTGCCTCTAAGGTATCTAAGTTCCAAAGGATAAAGATCCAAGGCTTTCAATCTATCCTCGTAGCCCTATGCATAACAACTACCATTTTAGTAAATCTCCTCTGCACCCTCTCCACACGGTCAATGTCCCTCCGCAAATAGGGGCTCCACAATGGGGAACAACACTCCAATATAGGAAGAACATAAGCCTGATAAATTGGGAGGAGACAAGGCCTATTTCTACTTGAAATAGATTTTTTATGCAATGAATAATCCTAGATGATTCATTAACTATTTTGGTACACTGATCACTAAATTTAAGGTCATCACTAATAAGCACACCCAACTCACTCTCATTTGTGATAGATCTTAAAGTCTGTCCATTAAGTAAATAACTGTTATGAGGATTACTTTTACCCAAATGCATAACAATGCATTTTTCAACATTAAATGACATTCCATGTGTTCTAACCCAGTTCTCCAATTTAGTTAAATCCTCCTCCAGTTTAAATTTACCAATCTGATGGCTAATATCTGCTACCAATTTAGTGTTGTCAGCAAATTTAATAGTATAACTATTTAAGTTTGCATTTAGATCAGAAATGAAAACAGAAAACAAAATAGGCCCCAGAATGGAGCCCTGAGGCACCCCACTAGTCACCCTCCCAATATTTGAGTGAAATCCTCTGATTTGAACTACCTGATTTCTGTCACTCAGCCAAGCACTTATCCATCTAACAAGCTTGTAATCTAACCCCATCCTATGCAAGGAATCTAACATAACATCATGGGGCACCTTATCAAATGCCTTACATAGATCCAAAAAAACCAATATCGACAGATTTATGATCTGCTAACATAACACTTACCCTCTCATAAAAAACTAGATTGGCAGTCAGACATGACTAACCAGTTTTAAAACCATGCTGAGTGGCACCCATCAGGTTTTTCTCATCAAATTCTTCCTGGAGCCTATCCTTAATTATACCTTCCATTACTTTCCCCAAAATACAAGCCAGGCTCACTGGTCAATAGTTGGAAACTTTACTAGTGTCCCCCTTTTTATAGATTGGGACCACTATGGCCTGATGCCAATTAATAGGCACCTCCCCCCATCCAATGAAAGGTTAAACAGGACATACAAAGGTTCAACCAACCAATACTCTATCTCCTTTAGAATTCTAGGGTGGATAGCATCCAGCCCATCAGAAGTACTAACCTTTATTTTTTTAAGTTTTTCCAGGATCTCCTCTCTTGTTATCTCATCCCTTAAATTAAAGTTAGAATTGACGTGCTCCTGGATAGAGGTAACATTAACTTGATTTGTATTAAAAACAGAACAAAAATATGTATTGAAAGAGTTTGTAATTTCTTTAGGGTCAGTAATAATTTCAGAATTACACTTAATAGAACCAATTTTCACTGATTGGTAGGATTTATTATTTATATTTGCATAAAAGCTCTTACAACCAACCCTAATATGGGCAAGTCTAAACTCTAATTTACTTTTTTCTTTTCTAGTTTGTGTTTTTCATTTTATAACAGCTTCTCTATTCTTGGCTTTATTGTAAGAGTTATCTCTTTTCAGAGCTCTATAACAAAATCTCTTTTTTTAATCACATTTCTAATAGATTCAGTTAACCATAACATGGTTTTCCCAATATTATTATATACTTTCCGAGATGGAATGTAGTTATCACTAAGATCATTGATTTTATTTTTTATCACTGACCAAAATTGATTTGGTGATTCAATTTTCTGCCTTCAATCCGATTTGTATAATTCTGTCAAAAAAGAGAAGAAATCAACTTTTTTGAAATCCTTATACTTTGTAATTCTGATTATTCTATCTATATTAATATCTAAAGAAAAAGTAATAACATTATGATCACTATTCAATAATAGCTCTTTTCTTCTTATTTTAGATATTTTCCCTAAAATATCCGTAATCACCAAATCAAGTATGTTGCTACCTTTTGTGGGTATAGTAACCATTTGCTGGAGCCCATTTGACATACATAGATCTAAAAAGGACTGTTCACTAGTAGTTTCTGCTGTTAAAGTGGACCAATTTATGCCAGGCATGTTGAAGTCTTCTAATAATATCACATCCTTAGTAGTCAGATTAGCTTCTATATTCTGCAATAAAGTGCTATGATCACCTAGATTAGTATCTGGCAGCTGATAACATAAGCCCTCAATCAATGTTTTTTATTTATCCTTTCTTTTAATCTTCAACCAGAGACTTTCAGGCCCATCATTCAGTGATTTATTTAATTCACAATATTCTAAGTTGTTTTTATATAAATACAATACCCCCTCTTCAGTTTGGTCTATCCCTGTTAACTAAATTATATCAGGGATGAACTTACTCCAAACAGAACTCTCACTCCTCCATGTTTCAGTTATAGTCGCAAAGTCAATGTTTTTGGAGATTAATAACAATTCCAGTTTGTCCTTCTTAATATAGTGCAGGCTCCTAGCATTTGTAGATAAGAAATTTAGCTCACACCTATTATGGACATGGTTAATGTCATGATCAATATGTGCCCCTTTATCGATATTATAATTTTATTAACTGCAGTACTCACCCCCAATGGCCCCTTAGTTAATGTTTTTTTTTTGTTGTTCCCCACCATTTGAAATAGTATGATGGAAAATATTGCCCAACAATCTAGCTCCCTGTCTAGATAAATGAAGACCATCAACACTAGAAAGTTCATTTCTCTATACAAAAATTTCCCAAGTCTTTAAACATGTAATATTATTTTCTAAACTCCACTTCCTAAACCAACTATTATAAGATCTTATTTTAACTGTCCTCTGTCTTGAAGCGCATGGCACAGGTAGAATTTCAGACAGTATTGGTTTTACACCAGATTTCTTTAGTAAATCAACACTTCTCATATCTGCCATTACTTCATCAATTTCCACTTTATTGACATAATTTGTTCCAAAGTGTAATAAAATGGTCTTGAGTGGTTCATTTGATTGCATCATGGCTGGAAGCACTTTTTCAATATCTTTTAAAGTGGCTCCCCTCTAACTACAACTTGTCACATGATGCTTGTTACTCTTGGTAGAATAGTGATTAGTATATTTAATAATATAATTGCCTAAAATGAAAAATTCATCTTGAAAATCTGGAGTGACCAAGGAGGCAAGAGATCCAAGATTTTCAGTAACTTCCTGTTCTGCTGGGGACAAACTAACATTATTATCAGAAAAATAGGCACAATTAACCCTCATTGGTTGCATTACCATTGGCCGAACCTTATTTATACTCATATCAAGGGGTACAGTATCTGGTATGGAATCCATACTCTGCCTACAGTTGTCTACTTGAAGACATCCATTATCTACATGGGAAATAGAAGATTGGCCAGGACTTGAAGGCAAATGCATTTGTTCATTCACCATAATCATAATTTCACTACCCACCTGATCAATAAGCAGTGTGAACTGGTTTGCTAATTGAAGCTCAAATAATTCCGCCTTCTGTCCTCTTTTAATTTTTTTATTGCTTTGAACAATGTACCATTCCTCATCCTCACTACATACACCTTCATTTACCCTACTTCTTTTTTTAACTCCTCTGGTCTCTAAATGAGACATAACCTCAACAGAATTTGAGCATGAGAAAGGTTCTGTAGGGACAATTGACAAGTTCATCAAAGGAAAATCATTAACTGGGTTCTGAGTAGAATCATGAGGGGAAGCCTTTTCTAAAACTAATGAATTAACATGGAGAGTGTCCTCACATAATCTTTTCTGCATACCTTTCTGACTCTCTTCAAGTATATTTGATCTTTCATTAAACTTCACAATCTTATGCTGCAATTGGTCATTTAGGACACATTTTAAACATTTGAATGGTGGAGGGGTAAATATGAAACAAATATCGCATACATTTCACATGATACACATTTCATGCCTAAGTTCCCCTCCAACATCATAATTGTATCCCCCATATTAACTAATTGTACTTCGTAGGCTTCTGGAAAAGTTCTATATCTTATCACTGCTACAAAGTTAAAACCCTAAGTAAAACAGGTACACCCCTTACACACCAAACACGCCAATCTCGCGCTTAGATGCGTGTGTCTTGGCGCGCGTCTTCGCACACAGAAGTCGCACATGGAAGCCATGCGCACCATGCTAGCTCCGTTCTCATGGAGTGCTCTTTATGCTGTTAAGGCTTCCAGAAGCCCAGAGGGTATCAGCTGACCCTGTTTCGAGGGTTGCGAGGCAACAAATAAAATCACACTGCCAAATCCTGCAAATAGCAGCGCTAGCTAGCTCCAGGTAAAATAGTTTAAACTCTCAACCCCTCAAGTCCTTTTAAAGCTATAGGACTATCAAACTTCCCCTGGTCTGAAGCAGCATAAATGATTAAGAGCTCAGAAAATGGTCAGTGCACTCTGCCAGGTCTGTCTCACACCTACAAGAGGTGTCGCACAGCAGAAGGACAGAGGATAATGTTCCCTGGTATGATATCACAAATGGGGGTTGCAGCACTGAGAAAAAAAGGGACAGTTATGCAAATGAGGCAGAGAACCAAAATAAAAGGATTTTTACATGGGAAATAGAACTAGTTGGCAGTTTGAATGATAAGAGACTGATTCACAACTCCAAGATGAGAGACTAATAATGGCAGCCCAAGATAGAGGGCTACGCACAAGATGGTTCACAAAATCCATAGAAAAAACAGGAGAAACAGACAAGTGCAGGTTCTGTAGTACGAATTAGAAACAGTTGTGCATCTTGTGGCTGGATGTGAAGTACTCATGGCAGAAGGCCTGTATACTGAAAGATACAACAATGTAGCAAGATTGATCCACTGGAAACTGTGCAAACACTATAACATACAGGTAGCAGAGAGACACTGGAAACATGAGCCACAAAGAATCACAGAGAATGAAGAAGTAATGATCACATGGGATCACCCAATACCTACAGCCAAGGAAGTGGAAGCAAGAAAACCTGATATTGTAATACAAGAAAAGAGAACAAAAGTAGCATTACTGATTGAAATTGCCACCCCTAGTGACTACAGTGTACTGCGTACAGAAAGACACAAAATCATGAAATACCAAGATATGCAGTCAGAAACCAAACTGATGTGGAATAAGGATACACACATTGTTCCAGTAGTGCTTGGAGCAATGGGACTAATCAAAAAGAACTTTTAGACACATTTAAGTATGCTACCAATACTTGTGACACCTTATGAACTTCGAAAGGAAGCCATTTTGGGGATGTTGCGTGTGCTGAGAAGAACGCTCTCAGCAAACATCAAAGATTAATACAGTACTAATTTCTTGAGTTTTGAATATGCCCTGGCTAAAGAATGGGGTCCATTCTTGCCACAGTATTAGAAATCCCTAAACATTTGGAGACACTAACCCCTAGAGGTTACTACTCCCATTTGCTATGGAACTCTTGCAACTTTATTTTAAAGGGACACTGTCAACCTCCTTAGGCCTCAAAGTGTCCCTTGTTTAAAAACACAATTCATGATAGTTCACATTCTATAGAGACTGTTGATGCAGCTGGTAGTTTGATTCAGATTCTTTTTTTTTTCTTTTAAAAAGTTAAAAACTGAGTGTCCACCATAATGGTGTTACCACACCAAAACATGTTTGTTTACATTTCTTGACCAACTTCCACTGCATCTTTCCTGGACTCAGGAGCACCCGCAACACAATCTAGCCACTCATTATGCAGTGGGCATAGAGGAGACCATGGTATTATGTGTGGCTGCACTGTCTGAGGGTATTTCTAATGTTCAGGAAGTATGCAGTAAGAGTACTTCAATGATTTGAAGCAAAACAAGGATGGGTATAGCTATACATTACCATGCATTTCAGTTCTAATAAGCAAGGAGGCAGATAAAACAACCAGCAACTTCAATTAATTTTAGAGAAGGTAAGCAATCATAAAATGTGGGTTTTTACATTAAAATAATATGATGCAAAAAAGGCTAACAGTGTCCCTTTAAGCACATGGAGGAGAAATTACTTACTCATGGTCATACAGTTAACGCTGGTTGTGGGATTCAACCTTAGGTCACTCCTGGGGGGGATAAAAATCCCTGTTACTGATTTGCAGTCTATTGCAGCTCAGCAAAAACAAAACAACAAAAATAATTACACTGACTCTCCATGGAGAGCCATAAAATTGATCAATTAGAGAAACTGTTCTAGATGACAGTGTTGAGAACCTGGCGTCTCGAGTTTGAACAACGCCAGAGTCACATTTTTCTCTCTTAGAAGCTGAGCAAGTCAAATTTCTCAGTGTGCCAGAGTCAATCAACCTAAGGTAAAGGGTGAAAGCAACAATTCCCTAAAAATGAGACTTTGGACTTTACTAGGTAACAAAATTGTAAAACTAACAACTACAAAAAACAGTAAATAAAAATCATGGTGATGACCCGGCTGGAGATTCCAGTGGGCATTTTTATTTTCTTTTGTTAATCTGTGAACTATAAAGAGAATAATGTATAGTTCAGTGGGTATTACCGGTCAGTAATACCATCGAGAGGTTCTGGACATGTATGAACCTCGAGAGCGAAGCTCAAGAAGTTCCTACATGTCCAGAACCACAAGATGGTATTGCTGACTGCTAATACCCACTGAACCATATATTATTTTTTTTAATATATGGATCCAACTGTGTTTTGGGGTCTTCTGAGGTGGGCGGTTCGCCAGTTCAGTTAAGGACTGTCTGAGTGATGGTGAACCGGCGCACTGTCTCGTGCTGTCATTCCCCGTCTCACTCATTGTGTCACTCGACTCCTCCCCCCACCTTCCATTAAGCACAAGCATGGCATAATATTATTAGTAGGCATTCCTACCTTTTCCTGCTATTGGGAAATGGGGAACACAGGATTAGGTAGATAAATCCATTTGGGGCACAGTCTGAAAAAATACAAAAAAACGTCAAAATGTGGAGGAATCCGTAGTGTCTTGCTAAGCGAGGGATGGCCGCCATGTTTTCAGATATTTTCAGACCGCTCAGTAAGGGAAAGTGGCCAATCGAAAGGCATGCTTCAGAAGACGTGGGTAGGACATTCTAGCACATGCGTTGATGTCTTTTGGTGATAATACTATCGTTCATGAGGGAACGATAGTATTATCACTTTGGAACGATGCTATTATCGGTCAGCAACTGTACTATTACCACTTTCTGTGCAATGCTATTACCGGGAATTTTTTGTCTGCTTTTGTATGCTATTAAATTGCATATCCATATATTAAAATAGTGTTTGATATGCACCACCACAACAGCAAACGACGAAAGAGAAACAGGATTGCCCTGTTTTGTTTAGGGTTATCTATCAATTTCTCTCTCCTACCTCACCTCCCTTGTTAAATAGAGGTTTTACACATTCCCTGGGTTTCACCATCTGATTTGTCTTGCTCTGGATGGTATTAAGACACCCCCCCCCCAAAGTACTGTATTCCCACAGTCAGCAATTCCTCCTTTCCTCTTTCTCATCAAGTGGCAGGGCACATACATTGGCAAAAATGAACAGGATCCTCCATTGGTTCTGTAAGGAAAACAGCTGTTCTAAGCACTTTAATGCAAATCAAACACAAAAACAAGGGCCTACTTCTTTGTGTGCTTGGCGTTTTACTGCTCTTCATTTGTCAAAGTGGTTGGACAATCAATGGTGTGTGAGTGTGTGCAGAATTTACTGTTGGTTTGATTGCATGTGCTTGCACACACACACACACACACACACACACACACACACACACACACTCTAATAAAAGTGAAGGCAAAAAAGATCTACAGTACATTTTACCAATTTCCCAGTTTTTGGGGCTGCTTACCCTCAGTTAGTTTTTTTTGTTTTACATTTGGGACCATTCTCATTCTCTTTAAGAGTTGTCCTGCCCCATGGCCTTTGTAAATGAATACATTGGTCTCACTCATTTTACCAGGTGGTGGTTAATAAAAAGTCATACTGTATTGTTACTGCTGTATTCCATTAAAAAAGGTAAACTATATGGATTAATGTGCTGATAGTAATGCTCTGCCACTTTGATTCAAGTTCATATGGGAGTGCAGAGAATTACTGACAGAAAGGCATCACTACAAGCACTTAGTGGCTTCTGTTAATTTATTGGGGTTGGAAGTCAAAGCTTCCATGACTCCAAATTGGAGACCATCTAATTATTATTTTTTTTATTATTATTGTTTATGCTCCTCTGCTCACTGACCGTCACATTCTGGGGGAGCCCCAGCCCCATCACCCTGATGTCCACCACACGGCACTTGCTCTCAGGGTCCCCCCCGGTGAGGTCAGCAGAGGGGGACCTCCCCTACCTATTCTGATTCAGTGACTTGTGCTGTGGCTGGCCAGGTTTGGGGCCTGCAAGGTCCTCCGTCATTTGCTGAGAGCTGTTTTTCCTGGATTTTCTTTGTGCCCCTGTGGTTGCACAGCATGCAATGATGCCTGCAATGGGGTTGCACATGCTCCTGTGAGTCATGCATCTGTTGTGCACCACCACCCATGCCATAGCAGCTCTGTGGCACCAAGCCCCAGCCTTCGCCAGGGGTCAGGCATGCACCGGCCACTGAACTCCCCCCTCCTCAGAGATGGAGAGCAGTCCATTGGATGCTCAATCCATCTCCAACCCTGCCGTTCCCTGGCGGCGCATGCTCATTCCCAAACACAGGTCACCGGCATAGCGTGGCGTAAGGTGCTAGCACCTCAGCCCTCAGTGCCTCTGGGAGAGCCCAGAGCATCCAATTTTTGAAAGGCAATCATCTCCCTGTTTCCAAATTGTGGATATCAGTACTGCCAGAGTTTTTCTCCACAAACTAATATGAAAACTTGCTGTTAAAATGTAATTTCATTCAGAAAATGGAACCATTGTTGGGTTGGCACACTTTGCCTATGAATGTGGAATTCATATAGTTCTAATTTTCCCCTTTCCTGAGTCATATATTTCCACATCCTTTATTGTGGAAATGTGGTTTACCTTGTTTTTGGAACTCAGATTCTCCCAAAAAGGAATGGATTGACTAAAGACTTGCACAGCTCAGAATGAAAAGATGAAAACAGAAAATACATTCCAAGTCTTTCAATTTTCCAACAGTCTCTGCCTATTTTTGGTACCCTGCCCATCTTATTGCATTCTTCCTATTTCTGTCCAAAATTACCATAGTCAATGAGTAAACTGGTGGCACTGCAATCTGTCACAGCATATTTCGGTAGCAACATATATAATGGCTCAGAAAATCCACCTGATTTTTAGTGGCCCAGATCAGGGAATCTCCTGCAAGTGAGGGACTTTGACTTGGAATATTTTTTTTTGGTACAATTGGAAGTCATTTTTGGCAGGCTTGATCCTGATTCTTCATGCAGAGTCCAGGTCAGATATTGCGCACAGCCCCTCAACACTTTCCGTGTTCTTCACTTATCCAACATGGGCTTACCTCTATGTAATCTTTTGTTAAGACTGATGAGAGTGTGGCAGACCACCTTGGGAGTGGAAAAAACACACAAACACATTAAGGGAAAATTAACAGGTGCACGTGTCTTTTTTTTTCTGGAGGGGGTGCATAGCAAACAAGAAAAGCCAAGAGAATCCTTTATGTAAGTTACCATCAAACCAGTTCTAGCAGCAACAAGTGTCTTCTTCCCAAGAGTGGGTTTGGAACTTGGGACCTGATCAGGTGAGTGAAGGTGTGTGGAGGTGTACTGGGGTGTGCAGGGTGGTAGCTGCTGAGTGGGAGGTGAAGGTTGGGGGGGCCTGATCAGCAAGGAACCTTTTTTTTAAACAAGGTTTTGGAAAACAAAACATTCAGGGACCTTTTTCTTGTTTTAGGTTTTGGCCACAATCAGAAGGTGGCGGTGGCACTAGACACCAAGGTATATATGGGGATGATGATCGGTGGGTGGGAGGGGGCATCCCTCTCAACTTTCTGCTACATAAATCAGGGACATAGCTTAAAGTAATCAGTGACAGAGGGGTCACTTGTGTTTTTTTTTGGTAATCGATCTTTTCCTTCAGCAAGAACTTTTTTTTCAATTTGTTTGTTATCAACCATGTATTTTATCAATTGATCTGTTTTGACACCAGGGAATCTATGGGGATGATGATCAGTGGGTTGAGGGCATGCCTTTTTAATTTGGTGATCAAACTTTTCCTTCAGGAAGAATTTTTTATCACTCGATCTGTATTTTGGCAATAAATCTTTTTTATCAATAGATCTGTTTTTTTCAGCCGCATTTCAACACTGTCACAAAAATTGCTGAAATTCAAAAACTGATCAACATTTTTAACCAAACCACCAAACGCACACACCCTTGGAATAGACCCCATCATTCCTGAAAATATCATGGAAAAAAATCCATACTGTCTAGGCTATAGGTGAGAGCAAAAATCCCCGTGTTTTAAGTATAGTGGAAAATGTGGTGGGGTTTTTTTCACAATTTTGCCCTCCATATCTCAAAAACCATACAAGATGCCCTCATGATACTTTCCACATCTTGTGACTCTGACAGCTTGACTATGTGTGCCAAATGTTATGCTAATTCATTAAATGATGGCAAATTTATTAAGGTGTGAATCCATTGAATGGTTCCAAAGTTATTAAAGTTCAAAAATCCCTAAATTTACCAAGTTTTTCCCATTTTTTGTTCACCTGTATCTCAGAATTGGCTTTAGGTTGTGGTCTGACATTTTCAGGGTAGATAGCCTTTGCTTCACAAATGTGCCTTTTGAAGGTTTGGTGAAAAAATATTAATCCATTCAAAAGCTATTATATTTTTAATTTCTCCATTATTTCCTATGGGAAAAGTTAGATGTCATGCTTGAAAATACTTTTATTTTCACAGGAGGTACTCTATTTTTGCATGTAGGATCACAAAGTGCCTTGCTTGTTTTCACAGAGCTCTCTTGTCTTCACAGGAGCTGCTGCCATTTCACATGTAGGGTCACATAGAGCCTGCTGTAGTTTCACAGAGCTCTGTTGTGTTCTTCATCTTGTTTTATCATTAACGCGTGAGAGAAAATTAAGAAAACATGTAAAAATAAATGTAATATAAAAATAAACATCAGAACTTAGCTAAACTGGTCCTGTTTAGATACATTTTGATGTATTTTAAATACTGGCCAGAAACACTTCTTGTGGGCACCCAAAACCTTGGGTGCTGAGGTTAGTGAGAAGACCACTTCTGTTGCATTCTATGTATGAGAACATTGGGATTTTCCTGACTTGTGTAGCCACACCTTGAACTCATGCTGTTGGCTCCACTTTTGCCTGTATGCCACTGTTTCCATGGTGTCTAGTGGAACCCCAACCGCTGATCACTATCCCATATCCCTGGTTTCTAGTGGCACCACTCACTATCCCGTATCTTTCCCTGTAATACATTGCCATCCACCACCCTCTGATTCACATAGTTTTATTTATTTAATATATATTCTGACACCTGGATGTCCACCCCAGTGTCAGATGCTCCTCCTGCATCCCCTTCTGTTTAATATATGCTTACACTGGGGGGCCCATTCCACAACCCCACTCTTCCGATCACTATCCTATATCCTTGGTGTCTAGTGGCACCCCTCACCATCCCATATCTTTCCCTGTTATGTAGTAGACAATGATTTATTACAGATTCTGGGTTATATCCTTCTATGAAAGGACAGACAGGGTAAAAAGGGTGGGGGTTAATTACTCATTTTAAAGAACATCTTACTGTTAGGGAAATATCAACACCAACACTTGACTCAGGGTGTGACTGTCTCTTTCTTCAGTTAATACTAGGGAAACCAAATAAATTAATAGTGGGCTGTATTTATAACTCCTCAAAATCCAAGGTACAAGGACTAGAAGATCTAATAACCCAAGCTGAAAAATGTAAAAATAATGAGCTAATACTGATGGGTGATCTAAACATAAACTGCTCAGGGATTGAGGTCAATAAATATAAGAAATTACTTCAAAAGGTTAATTTGGGGCAAACAATAATTGATGGTACAAGGTAGAAATGTAGAACTAATGAATTAACACTACTACATTGGGTGTTAGTGAATAATGTAAAAAACAAAAGTGTAACTGGGGTGTTAATGGACACAATAAGTGAACACCTCCCAATTTATTGTATTTGTAGAACTAAATGACCAAAGGGCAAATACAAAATTGTGAAGGATAGGGCTTTAAATGATGAAAAATTGTCAGACATAAAACAAGACTTATCATAAGTGGATTGGAAACAAATGCATGAATTTACTGATGTAAATGAGGCACTTGAAATATTTTTGGAGATCTTGGAAGCCATAATTAATAAAAGAGCAACTAGGAAAAAGAAAAGAATAAGAGGGGCATATAATAAATGGATTAATAATAAGTTACTAAAACTAATGAAAGAAGGGAATGTAGCTAATTCACAATATATTCAAACTAAATTTGTAAGAGACTGGAACATTTTAGGCAACTAAGAAATTAATTCAAAAGAGAAATAAAAAAAGCTAAGGCTGAATTTTATAAAAACATGTTTCTACATTTCAAGATGAAAGAAAATTTTGGCAGACTGTAAATAATTTGCTTGCTTCAAGGAAAAAGATGAATATTGCTAGTTTAACTAAAGAAGAACAAGAGATAACTGACAACAAAGGAATGGCAAATTATTTGAATGAAATATTCACAAACATGTCAGAGTATTTACAAGAATTTAAAGAACCTACAAAACAAGTCTATTCTAAATCTGACACTATGACATCAAAATTTTTCTTTAAAATAATAACATGGAAGGAAGTTTATAAAGGACTAACAAAGCTGGATGAGACAAAGGGGCCAGGGCCCGATTAACTAGAATCAAAAGTATTGAAATAAGCTGCAAAACAACTTGTCTCTCCTCTACAAATAATTTTCAACAAATCATTTATTTCAAAAACAGTTCCTAACATTTGGAAAAAAGCCATTGTATCTCCAATTGTCAAAGGTGGACAGGTTAACTTGCTATTTAACTTCAGACCAATTTCTTTGTTGTCTGTGGTTGGATAAATTCATGAAAGACTTCTACATTCAAAGGTCATGGATTACTTAAACAAATATGGCTTGCTAACATCAGCCCAGTATGGTTTTTGTGAGGGGTGTGGCATGGTGACAGCCTTGGTCAGGTTCATGAAAGACTTGCAGGACAGTATGAATGAGGGAAAGTATGTGGGTGCAGTGTTTATGAACCTGACCAAGGTCTCTGATCTCATGGACCACCCCCTACTGGAACACAAACTTACAGGCATTAGTTTTGGAGAGCCCGTAGTGGAGTGCTTTCACACTGATCTGACTGAAGGAGAACAGCAAGTCCGTATCATCAGAACACTGTCAGATTCAAGACTGGTAGACTATGGGGTTTCCCAGGGCTCTAAATTGGAGCCTGTGCTGTTTCCTTTATATATAAATGAGTTACCATCAATTTGCACAGGGTCCTTAATGGTCTTGTATGTAGACAATGCTGTGCTGTACATAGCCAATAAAGATGTTAAATTAATCCAAAAAAACTGAGAAATGAATATAATAAATTGATGAGATGATAGAGGAAAATCAACTTGTGCTTAATAGGAAAAAACAAACATGGAAACAAAGAAATTGACAGCAGATAAGGACCGCTTGGCCCACCTAGTCTGCCCATTTCCCTACCTGATGGATAAGATGCAGATTCTAGTTAACCAACAGCTTACTTACAAAGGGAATAATCTTTTGCTCCAATAATAAACTGAAAAAGTTATCAGACTCTTTTGTGATAACAGCCAAAGATGGTTCAAATGTTGAAATTGTCCCAGATTTTAAATATTTGGGAGTAACCCTGGACAGTAATTTGAGCATTCAATCACATATCAATAACATATCTAAACAATTACATAATAAAATAGCTGCTCTGTATGCAGTGAGGGATTATTTAACTGATGACATGAGGAGAACCATAGTCTCAATTTATTTACTGCCAACCTTAGATTACGAGAATTTGATACAAGGTGGAGCAGCTGAAAAAAATTAGACAACAGATAAATAGTCTATATAACATCATATGTAGATTTGCCCTAAGGGCCAGATTTAGGGAACACCATTGCAGCCTGTATAACAGGCTGGGGTGGTTACCATTAGAACATAGGGATACATTACAATTATCTTATTTTGTTTTCGGCCGTATTCATGGTTCCAAATATAACCCCATGCTAATTCTTTTTGAACAAATAGTCAGCCCCAAAGTACTGAGGTATCAAAATTCTATCTCTTTGGATGTACCATTTTGCAAAACTACAAAAAACAGGAGTCTTTTAAACAGAGAGCAATAAGAATGTGGAATGGTCTGCCAGATGAATTAGGTAATTCACAGAGTATAAACCACTTTAAAATATTGTTAAAACAAGACGTAAGTCAAACACAGTAGTTGTAAATGCCACTTACTGGTAAACTTCTTATTTTTATAAATATATTATGAACCCATTCAGAGCCACCCAAGGTGCAAACCTTAGGGAACGTAACACATAGAGGTCTGTGTTCGCCATCTGCATGGAGAAAAGTTTTTCAGCAGCACTCTAAGTATAACACCTGACAACCATCTTAACAGTACAATTCTTTCTACTTTAAATGTGGACAAAAGGTATGGTGCATATACACATATAAAGACAACCATTACATCCATGTGGACTTCTTTCAGTAAGCAAGGAATAGTCTTACGGTTTCTCAGGTGCCAGGTTCCTGATTCTGTCTGCCCGTTTCTCTGTAAAAAAAATTTATTTTCTGTGCTAAAATACATTTTGGTCAGGATTTGCAAAAAGCACTGCTGCGACATACATGAGGAAGGGTAATAAGAAAGCTATGTTGAGAATGTGGGGTCAAAATATTTGACATTTCTGTAGTTGCAAGCGGGCGTAACAAAATTGCAATTAATGGCCATAACTTTGGCATTTGTTCATATTTTGACCCCACCATTTCAACACAATCTTCTTATGACCCCACCTCATAAACCCAGTAGGTGAAAATGTTCTAATCCATGCCAAAATGACATTCCAAACCACAGGTGACAACATAGAAACACAGAATTTGATGGCAGATAAGGACCGCTTGGCCCACCCCAGTCTGCCCGTTTTCCTACCTAATGGATAAGCTGCAGATCCTAGTTAATCAGCAGCCTACTTATTTCTACCCTCACCCCCTAGAATTGCCTTATGACTGTTCCGTGCATGCTTGAATTCAACCACTGTTTTTGACTCCACAACCTTCTCCGGAAGGCCGTTCCATGCATCCACAACCCTCTCTGTGAAAAAATACTTCCTTACATTAGCTCTGAGCCGCCCCCCTCTGTCTTCAAATTGTGCCCCCTTGTTCTTGCACACCTCTTTTTTTGAAAGATGCTACCCTCTTGGACTTTGTTGATTCCCTTGAGGTACTTGAAAGTTTCTATCATGTCCCCCCCTCTCCCTCCTTTCCTCGAGGCTATACATATTAAGCTCCTTTAGTCTCTCTTCATATGTCTTCTGGTGCAGACCTTGCACCATTTTAGTTGCCCTCCGCTGGACAGCTTCCATCTTGTTTACATCCTTGTGGAGATTGGGTCTCCAGAACTGCACACAGTACTCCAGATGGGGTCTCACCAGCTGTCTGTACAGAGGGATAACAACTTCCTGTTTTCTACTGGTGATGCCTCTCCCTATGTATCGCAGTATCCCCCCAGCCCTCCTTACTGCCCTCTCACATTGCTTGCCCACCTTTAAGTCATCTGATATGACTACCCCCAGGTCCCTTTCCATTTTTGTTGTTGTTAGTATCTCACCCCCCATTGTGTACTCTTCCCCTGGGTTTTTGTTTCCCAGGTGCATTACCTAGCACTTCTTAGCATTAATTCTAAGCTGCCATACATCTGACCATTCCTCTAACCTTGCCAAGTCCCTTCTCATCCTTTCCACCCCACCTTGTGCATCAACTCTGTTGCAGATCTTTGTGTCATCTGCAAAGAGACATATTTTTCCTTCCAGTCCCTCTGCAATGTCACTTATAAAGACATTGAAGAGGACTGGTCCTAATACTGAACCCTGCGGTACCCCACTAGTAACCCCCTTTCTTCAGAGTGGACATTTACTATTATCCTCTGTGTCCTATTCTCCAGCCAGTTCTTTACCCAGGCTATCATCTTGGGACCCACTCCCGGGCTGGCTAACTTGTATATAAATCTTTTGTGTGGGACTGAGTCTAATTCCTTGCTAAAGTCTAGGTAGGCCATGTCCACAGCCCCTCCCTGATCTACTACTTTGGTCACCCAGTCAAAGAAATCTATTAGATTCATCTGGCATGACCTTCCCACTATGAATCCATGCTGCCTTGGGTCCTGTGCCCCTCTGGCCTCTAGGTACTCGACAATTCTTTCCTTCAGAAGTGATTCCATCATTTTCCCTATCACTGAGGTTAAACTAACAGGTCTGTAGTTTCCTGCTTCTGCACTGCTCCAACTTTTGTGAAGGGGAATCACATCTTCCATCCTCCAGTCCTCAGGTACCACCCCATCCTCCCATGATTTGTTAAAGAGGGTAGTTGACAAAACATGTTTTGGACAGGGCGTGAAAAATGACAGCTCTTCTGTTCATGAGGTAGTGTGCAAAAATGGCTAGGTTGAAAATTTGTAGTGAAAATATTAAAAATTACCAAAGTTATGTGTGTGCATAGACAAATTTCAATGACTGTGCATAATTGAGCCATTTTTAGTAACTTTTTCACCAAATTTTCAACATGGCCTTTTTGGGACCCCACCTTATGAATGCTGGTGGTGAAATTTCATTATTCAGTTCCAAAAGGTGATTTCATGCAGCAACAGTGAAATCACCTTCTGTGCCTGATGAATGAAATTTCACCACCACCAGCATTCATGAGGTGGGCTCCCAAAAAGGCCATGTTGAAAATGTTTTGTAAAAATATTTAAAAATACCAAAGTTATGAACATAGGTTCAAAGTGCCATTGAAATGCATTATAAGGCACTTACCTTTATTCCTCAGTTCGTGGTTTGACTTTGAAAAGTGTAGACATGTCTTGGTCCACAGAAAATGACAGCGTACAACCTCGGGTGGTAAGTATTGGGTAAGGCATGGGGGCGGGGTGGGAGCTCAGTGGGAGGGTTAGGGTGGGAGAGAGGATGGGGAGATGACAAGGGACTGTTTTCTTTTTCCAGGCTAAACAAACACATTGAGGGACAGTTTTCTTTGTTTCAGGTGATTTTTAATATACAAGGGGGAACCACTAATATAAATTAAATCTGGGTATCAGAGTGTGGGGGGTGCCACTGGACTATGGAAAAGGGTATTCTTGCAGGGAAATAAAGGATTGGGATGGGGTGGAACACTACATTATGGAAAAGGGTGTTTTTGTTGTTAAAGATGAGCGATCAAGGATCAGGTTGGGGTGGGACACTGCACATTTGGGACCACTTTTAGGTGCATTTGTTGGGCTCAAACGCACTGCAGCAATTTCTCTCTGTCTTCCTATCACAGTTTTGTCAACATATTTACCAACTTAGTTTTTTAATTTACAGTAAATAAATACAAGATAACACAATATGTTCATAAGCAATATTAAAATATTCGGACATAAGGGCAATTGCATGAACATGAACCTCATTACAGTCAGTGAGGAAATGGGCAGGAAGTGACCTACAGTATAGTAACTAGGTACCTGGAGTAAAATAATACTAGTGTAACCCCTGCAGAAGCAATTTGTACACACCAGCGAGATTCAACAGTCAAGTGATGTATAAGTCAGACTCCGAACCAATTTAAAATTCATAGTAAGCTAATGGGTCAACAGGTTACAGCAATCTATCAGACTCTGTGGGCCCAATTCTCAAAAATGCCCTTAGAGCAGTGCAAGGTGCGTAAGATGCAGCATGCACCAAAGCCCCCAGAGCCATCAGCAATGCACCCTATTCTGTAAGGAATGCACCATGCGCCAGACACAGCGCACATGGTGTATGAATGCACAGTGTGTCAGATAACTGGCATAGGCAACATGCAAAGTGCAGACAACACCTAAACACAAGGGGTGGAGGAATGGCTGAACCACACATGCAGCAAGGAGAGAGGGGGCAGCCAACCCCAGGGACATGGAGGAAGAAGAATGGGCACTCCAGGAAAAAGAATTTCACAGACCAGGAGACAGACATTCTCCTGGATGCAATAGAGGCCCAGGTAGGTGTGATGTGTGGCAGGAGGACATGAGCATGTGGGGCAATGGTGCAAGGCCCTGACCAGTGTGTGACACCCAACAGGTGGACCTGCTACTATCCTGGGGAGGGGACCAGAAGCTATGGGCAAAGCGACTTGAGGCATGGGTTGAGCTAGCCAGACTAGTGAATGTAGTGGCACCCAGCAAGTGCAGTGTGAGGGAGCTGCATAAGTGACACTGTGACATAAGGGCCATGCCAAGGAGAAGGCAGCCCACAAGAGGTGCTGCACAATGGCAACGGGAGGAGGACCAACACAACCACGGCCCCTCAGCAGACACGAGGAACATGTACTGGCACACATCAGCATGCGTAGCATGCAGGGCAACACAGAGCTAGACCTGTATTGACAACCACATGCACAAGGTAAGCACCGGGCATGCATGGGGAGGGTGGCACCACCATGCAGACAGCCAATGTGGCACCACCAGTAGAGGCTGACACACCACAGGGGCACCAGGGACCCACATTGGACAGGGATCCAGGGGCAGGTGAAGAGGTACACAGAGTGGCCTGGGCCCCATGCAGTTGCAGGAGATGTAGGAGGTGACCTCTCCACTGGTTACCACAGGCTGGACATGCACCATGGAACTGGACACATACTGGCATGTGGGCAACTGAGGTAATGCACTGTGCATATCTGTCTGTATACCCAGCAGGTGCCAGGACCACAACGACCAGACAACAGGCCACAGCCAGCCACTCAACACCACCACAATGCCATGCTGTGACCCACAGTGACAGTTAGGCATCGGAGCACAGCAGACACAGCAGCAGTGAGAAGGAACAGCAGCAGGCAACCACCGGTAACAACACAGTGAGCCAGGCTCACAGGAGGGTGACAGACAGTGAGTCAGAGACACTGACAGCAATGGCGCACTGTCCAGCAGCAGCAGCACCTCTGGGCAGAGCACGCCCGCATCCAGTACATCTGACCAGCACCAGACCACAGTGGACACACAGCAGCAGGGGAACTGAGGGGATGGCCCTGTGGCAGCACAGGCAGGCAACGCACCCACCACTGTAGGTCACGGTGGCCAGGCACACCGCAGCACCACACCGGACCATGGAGGTGCAGGTGGGACAGGTGAACATGGTGCAACCCCAGTGCCACTGGAGGATGACCTTGGGGATGACCTGTCACATTACTGCCAGGACATCCTGCTCACCCAGGAGACATCACAGTGGGAGCTGGCAGGGATACAAGACAGCATCCGGGAACACACCATTGCCACAGGTGCACATATGGGACAGCTGCAGCTAACAGTGGCAGATATCCACGCAGCCATCATACATGGGATCCAGGAAGGGGTATGCCAAACAACACAGACAACATGGCTACTCCAGGACGTATGGTTGTCTGTCACATGCTAAACAGACACCATAGAACGGCAGACCATGCTCATGGAATGCAGCATGGGGCACCATATCGCCCAGACAGAGGCAACAATGACAATGGCAACTGCACTGCAGGAGATTGCAAGAAGCATGCAACAGCAGGTAGCCTGTGTGGCACTGGTCCCACAGGTATGCCCGGACTGCAATGTGTGGTGGCACAACAGAGGGGTAGTAGATGACCACCACAACATGGGGAACACAGCCAGCAGACAGGATGTGGGACAGGGCCATGAGGGTGCACAGGGCATAGGGCAGCCGGGGATGCCCACAGGACAACAGCCAGACACAATACAGACACAGAACATGTCAGGCACTGCCATGCCCAAGGACAAGGCTGTGGGTGACATGGCAGGCACACACATAGGCACAGGAGAACAGCAGCCAGAACCAGATGCCACTAATGACAGACACATGGGCCAAACAGACAGCAGGGCTGGGCTGGTGCCACGCATTGATGCCAGTGTGGAGGGCGGCCATGGTGCAGTGGGGCACACATAGCAGGGGGACACAGCCACACAAGGCATGGATGGCAACCGTGGCAGAACACCCAGCACCATGGCAGGGGGTGTGCACCCACACACAGGGGTACTGGACCATGACGGACCCAGGGGGACGGACACCCACCCAAGCATCAGTGATGTGGTGCAGCCTGTACTGACACAGAATTGTACAGTGAATGCCAACAGCATAGCCATGCCACCACCCAGTGCATCATGGAGGCTGGGACAACACATTCCAGCCCATTCCCATGGCCGCAAGAAGGCCCACCCCGAGGCAGGTGGTATGGCCTGTGAAGGGCGGATGGTCAAGCAAGGCGCATCAGCAGTGACACCCGTAGCACAGATGGCAGCTGCCAGCAGCAGGACTGGAGGTAGGGGGGATGACAGCAGCAGGCCACCAGGGACCGCCACAGTGCAATGGAGACCCCCGGTGACATGGCGCCAGTCCCAGAGGTACAGAGTGAACAAAGTGCCACCAGTAGCAGCGGTGCAGCCAGGGCATGCCACACAACTGGAAGCTATACAGAGTGGCAATGTGTCGGTACAGCCACCATGCACTGCACAATGTGAGCCACTGGACACCGTAGGCCGGAGGGGGAGGCCAGACACACACACACACACACACACACACACACCGGTAGGGTGCACGCAGCATGCCAGACATGTTCATCGGAGGGGGGGGGTCATCCCACGGTGCCACCCACCATAATGCAATGTTTCAGTGCACCCACCTGACCATGGCCAGGGACCACAGCACAACACACACCACACATGGATGTGCAGTCATCTGAGCCATGCATACCCGTGCTGCATGCACCTGTAACCCATGTCCCCTGTACAGTGCCCATGGCCTTGGCGCTGCCTGCATGGCACTGCACCATGGGACCCGCACACAAGCCTTCATCCCCTGACAGAGGAACACACCCCCACACACTAGCATGCAGCACACCGCCATCCCTGCAGGCACATACTGGACACCTGCATGGCCCCCAATGCCGGCCCTGGGACCTGTTGCATGCATCCAGGTGCGTACACCATGGCATGCCACAGACCACTCACACAGCACTCCCACACCCATGCACCCCCAGCCACTGCCAACCAGACAGTTCCCCCCATGTGCCTGGTGTGAGCAGTGGGTGCACACACCATGGCATGTAGCACCAGCACAGGTGTGGCCCCTGGCACACATAGCACCATACCTGTCCATGTTGCCATGCATGCCCCTGCACCCAGGTGCATTGCCACTGCAAGACTGTCTCCTCCCCACCACACAGGGGCACCACAGTCCATGCATCACCAATCCACACACACAGTACCCACCGTGGGGCATTCCACCATGGCAGCCATACAGAGCCATGCACAGCGGTCCACTGGGTGGGCCTTGTGGTATGTCACAAACCACGCCACACCACCCATCCCCACACGGCTGGTACCGACACATACACGACACATGCAGGCCCAAACCGCGGGGTCCCACCTTGTCGACTGGTGGTTTGACATACCCAACATGGCATGCCACTGTGGAATTAAGAGGATCCTTACACTGGGTGGCACAGGCCCACAAGGGTACAGTGTCCTGACACTGTGCCCTGTGTGTGGCAGCAACACACCCTGTGGCACACTGCAGTGCTGTCCACATGTTGCTGGACGGCAGTCCCTGTTGCCACTAGGTGCCCTGCAGAGGTTCTGTGGGCTGCTACCCACACAATGGCTGTCCCCAACCGGTGTACAGCAAAGACAGGTGATAGGCATGAACAGTACAGAGAGACACACAGACACAGCTTGCACATTGAACAATACTGTATTGGGGACACATAAGCATCATAAAACAGCAACAGTCAAGATGAACCAAGAGGTACACAGTGCAATTGGCACTGCCCCACAATCAGCAATAGGCACACAACAGTGCTGCACTTAACTGCAGTGCATGCTCAGCTCCATTATCCCTGATGTCCCATTGTCCTGTGTCCATACTACCCAGTGTGCCTCATCCTGGGCATGTCCGCTGTAACATGGGTGGGGCCAGGACCTTGATGCACGCACATGTCCACCACTCATTGACCACCAATAAGGTCCAGGTAGTCCAGCAGGTCTTGCATCGCAACCTGTAGGTCGGTCAGCAACCTCGCCATGGGCCTGATGTGAAGCCTGAGTCCCTGGGCAAAGTCATGGAGGTTGTGTGGCTGGGGCTCTCTGTGGGGTCCTCCACCATGTCTGTCCAGTCTGGTATCCCTGGGTCTGCCCTGGCCTTCGGCGTCACTGCCCTCACCTGCGGCGACATAATGGTGTGTGACGACATCAGTACCCCTCTGTGCAGTTGAGGTCCCTGTCATGTGCTGTGTGTTGGACATGTAACTGGTGCCACATACCTGACCGGCGTGGGTGTTCACCATGCATCTGGACATCAGCCTCTTGTGCCATCCTCTTCAGGTGTCCAAGAAGCCTCCCCTCCATCCAGGCCAGGTCATTCCAATGGTACCTGGTCTGCCACATGGTCCTCCTTATTCCAGACACCGCCTGGAGCCTACTGCCTATAGTGGACCACACCCTCTCCCTGTCTGCTTGGCTGGACTGCTGTGCCCCCTGTGGGAACAGCACCCTGCTCCACTGCTCAGCCAGGCTGATGAGAAGCACAGTCTCATCGTCTGTGAAGTTGTGTGCCCTGCTCCAGCATGCCATAGCAACTGGGACTGCCACCTGCAGCTTGCCCTTGTGACTGCTGATTTCCCTTGCCTCCCCTCTGCAGTGTTGCTGGAGATGTGCCTGTGCTACACCATACTGTGTGGCTTAGCATGCACTACCGAGGCCCTGCACGTGCTGATGGCTCGGTTCAACGTGTTCCCCACTTCCCCCGTGAGTCACATGCTGCATCACACATGCTACACAGTTTGTGTCGGCACACAGCAAGCAACATGCCATGCGTTGCATACAGGATAACTCGGTACACAAGTAGCGTAGCTGTGGATGATGCACAATGTGACTTGCGGCTACCCACTGCCGCTGCACAGTGCACCATGCGGAGCTGTGCTTGCCATCTCCCCATCACCACACACTGCGCTTGTGCAGGGTACCTCAGCTGTGTATGGGGGGGCATGCCTCCAGTGGCACTGTGCCAGTCCACATGACATGTCCTATGGGTGTGCCATGACACACCCATGACCTGCTGCCTGTGGTGCACTGCACCCACCCTTGTGCATCCCTGCTGGCACTGCTTCATGGTGTGTGCGGCCTCCCACCCACACAGTCCCCCATGTCCCCATTTTGCCTACCGCTGGTGCTCACAGTGCACTGCCATTACATGCTGGCACTGGCAATGGTGTGCTGCATGCCACTTGTATGTGGCTCTGGCCACAGCATGTGCAGTCCCGCTGCCTAGCGCCATGGCCACTGTGCAACTGACCCACGCAGTCCCCCATCCCGACATCATGTTGCCTGTGCACATGTTGCCCCTGCTGGCATTGGACACCCGGATGCCCTTGCCACTGTCTGTGTCACTCTGCTGCACCGTCTGGGGTGGCACACGGGCAATAGGCACATCTGTATCAGCTGTGCTGCCACTGCCTGTGTGGTGGCCCAGTCGGCGACACCTCCATCTTGCCGCAGCTGTTCCAGACTACCTGCTGTGTGTGCTCTCCGTGGTGGACCCTGGGTTCCTGGCACTGCATTGCCATTCCCTGCATTGACATGGCACTGCTGCCCAGTGTGCCTGTTGTGTGTGCCACTGCTGCATGCGTGTGGTCTTCCCATGGTCCTGAGGCTGTGGTTCAGGGCCTGAATGCAGCATGGTGGTGTTGGCGTACCTATGGCCGTGCACACTGCACATATTATTGTGTGCTCATCCGAAGTGCACCACAATTAGCTGCACTCACATCCATTGTCCTGCTATTGTGTGTTGCACCTGGCCTTGCTATCACCAGTCATGGGATGGCCTCGCAGCCTCCTCCTCCTCCACTGCAGTGTCACCATCCTTGCTGGGTGCGTCCTCATCCTCTGCCAGTGGTGTGCCATGTTCCAGTGCTATGTTGTGCAGCACACAGCATGCTATGAACAGTTTGCATGCCATGGCCGGTGTATACTGCAGTGCAACCCCTGATCTGTCAAGGCACTGGAACCTCATCTTGAGGATGCCAAATGTGCACTCTGTCACACTGCATGTTGTCGTGTGGGCATCATTATACCATTTTTCTGTCGCACTCTGTGGATGCCTCACTGATGTCATCAGCCAGGGCTGTTGTGGGTATCCGCTGTCACCTGTGGGGAGGGAGGTGTTGGTTAGTGTTGTGCCCACATTTGTCCCATGCCCACCCATTCTGCATGTGTCCGTGTGTGCCTTACCAATCAGCCAGCCATCCGTGAGTGTCCTGCTCTGGAAGACCTCACACACTCTGCAGTTCCTGCAGATGTGCACATCATGTGTGGACCCTGGATACTGTGCCACGATGTTCAGGATCCTACACCTGCTGTCACAGATGACCTGTACATTCATGGAATGGTAGCCCTTCTGGTTGACATTGGTCTCTGGTTCATCCAGTGGTGCCATTATGGCAATATGTGTGCAGTCTACTGCACCAAGCACATGTGGGAATCCAGCCATACAGTAGAATCCCCTGCCTGATTGCCAGTTGCTCCTGGGCATCTGTGGATAGGTGGATGTATTGGTGTGACCTGTGTACAAGGGCATCCATGACTACCCTCATGATACGAAGGGTTGTGAGATGCACACGGTGTTGCCACTCGGTGTCTGGAATCTGCCAGTGGCCAGTACCCATAGGGCTGCACATACCTTCACCTCTATTGGTATGGTATGGCCTCTCCGGGTCCTGCTTCTGAGGTCGGCATCAAGTTCCTGGCATAGCTCTGCTATGGCTGCCTTGCCAAGTCGATATTGTGCGATGCAGTGCTCCTCACTCAGGTCCGTGTGGGAAGTGTGTGTGGCTGGTATACATGCCTGACATGCCTCTGGTTTCTGGGTTGCTGCTGTCTGTGTACCTGCTGTACAGTGCCACCCTGTTGTGCAGCCCGGCGGACACATCACCTATGGCATTGCCTGGCCAGCTGTATGCACAGTAGGGCCTGTGGTGCTAACATCCTCCTGGCAGTCATCTTTCTCTGTCCTGCTGCAGTCCTGTGTCTCAGTCCTGTATCACTGCCCTGCCCCTTTCCTTCCTTTTTCTAAGCCCCTTGGATCAGCTCTGTGTGGTGTAGCAGGTGTTTGATATCTGCTGTTAGGTGCTCATTTGTGAATTGCACTCTTGTGTCCTACATGTCTTACTCCTGTCACAGTGCACCATGCATCATGGCACTAGCTGCTTTCTGGTGCTGTGCTGGTGCATGGGATACTTCACACAGTGGGTCTTTTCCTTCACGCATGGTGTGTTTGTGAATCCCATCTTGCTTGCATCTTGCCGCAGCTTGCTGCTTGCATCCTGCTGTTTGGCGCACGCACCTTGAATCTTGGTGCATCATTTGAGAATCAGGTCTTGTGTGTTCAATATTAGATTGTTTTGTTACCTGATGCAGTGCACCTGTTCCCAAAATGGATGTGGACCACCAGACTCAGGTTCTAATTGCAGGTGTTCCTTTCATTTCATTTTTATTTCCACACAGGATGTACTTACTGCAGATAATTTCCCATTTGCAAAGGTGCAGACAGATAAGGAAGTACAAATTCTACAAACTACATGATTAATACATATACCAACACACACACACACACTATCTGATATAACATGGGTGAGAGTGAGACTTGTAAAGCTGCTGTATGAAAAAGGGTGTTTTATTACTGCAGGGTGATGGAGGATGGGGGTGAGACACAATACTATGGAAAATGTCTTTTTTTAATTACAACAGGGCGATCGAGGATCCAGTGGGGGATTGGGACACTACACTATGGAAAAGGGTGTTTTATTACAGCAAGGCGATAGAGGATTGGGGCAGGGATAGGCTATTACACTATGGAAAATGTTTTATTTCATTACAGCAGGGTGATCGGGGCTGGGGGTGGGACACTACAGGTACCGGGTCAATATGTCATATGCTTAAAGCGTACAACACAAGTGCTAAATAGAAACAGTGCTGTACATGACAGCAAGAGGGTGCAATACCGTGAATAGTTCTGTGTGCAGTACTGCACTCGCTCACTGTCCCAGGCAGAGGGTAAGACCTCTGTTGGAGTGGGCTTCCACTTAGCAGCTGCCATGGCTTGATGAGATGAGCCACTGGCAGCAAGAGATAGAAGCAAAGCATTTGGGACCGGGTTTGATTCCTGGTCCCAGATGCATGGTAATGTTATTTTTCACACTTTGTGCGGTATTTACTGTAACCCCCTCCCCCCACAGTTAGTAATCTTAATTGGGGTGGGTTCAGTCAGTGCAGCCCCCCATAATGGGGGGTTCAGGGGGCAGAGCCCCCCCGCAGAAAAAAGACTTATGATGCACGCATGCAAGAAATTGTGCTGTATTGGCAGCATGCATTATGCATGCGGCATAATGTCTTGCAACATTATGACCCCTTGCTGACACTACGCTATGGAAAAGGATGTTAGCAAGGATTTTCAAGTGATGAAAAAGGATCCTTTTTCTTGACTCGTGACAGGAAAGGGGATTTTTTTGTATCACGCAGTCGCAAAGAAGGACTACTAACAGGAAATAAAACATTTCTGGGCCATATATCTAACATTGATGTGAAGATTGCACCTAAGGGGGTCCCGATCAATGAGCTAGGTGTGGTAGCCTCTCTCCAGGATGTCATATTTTTGGCTTTTGAAATAAAAAACAAATCAGAAAACAAGACAGCGATCACTAAAAAGGAATTTTCCGTCATGAAAAAGGATTTTGTTCTCAAAAAAAGGAAAGGGGTCTTGTGGGAAAAAAAATATTTTTAGCAAGATCAAATTCTTTGTCAAACTTTCTCCCTCAATCCTGAAAAGTGATTCTCCCATTGAACACTATGGGAAATGAAAAATTGAACAACTTTGCAACAGATTAACCTTTTTTTCACCAAACTAAGCACACCAACATTTTGTACCATCTGGATGCAAGGCAATGAGGAAGCAACTGCGAAAAGTGACGACTTTATGACTTTTTCAACTGTCCGGATCTCAGAATCTGCACATCCAACTGGAATGAAACTTGCCATATCAACAGATCTTCCACAAGAGACAGTGCATGCCAACTCCATTGATCAGTTGCAAAGCTATCAAAGTGCAAAATTTGAGGTTTAATATTAAACATGCTACTCAACCCTAACTATAGGGGTTCTATTGTGCCCTTATACTATCTCTCTCTCTCTCTCTCTCTCTCTCTCTCTCTCTCTCGCTGTATATATATATATATATATATATATATATATATATATACACACATACACACACACACATATATATATATATATATATTATGGTAGAGGAGTCATTTACATGTTAAACCTGACATTTTGTACCTTAATAACTTTGCAACCATTTGACGGATTTGCCTGAAATTTAGAATACATGATCAAACTCCAAATGCCTTGGGATCTGCCAAGTTTTGTGCCAGTTGGATATATGGCTGCAGAGTTATTAAGCGTGATCTGCACATGCGTTTACACTTTTTGTGGAATTCTACAGTCACGCTTACAGGTTGCATGATTTGCACGACCAGTCCAAAATCTTAAGAGAACGTGCGGCCAGGGTCCCTGATGTGCCCTTTGAAGATTTCGTGAAAAAATATTAAACGGTTCAAAAGTTATTCAAAACACAAGTTCCCATTACAAGTCAATGGGAAAAGTTAACAAAAAGTTCAAAAGTGTCACAAATGCAGTTTTTACTTTCACAAATGGCCCTTTTACTGTCACAAATCCACCATTTTGTTTTCAGTTAGCGATCAGAAAAATGCTTGACATTTAACATTGGGACCCTCTAGCAACCTAATTCTTTTTGTATTCACCTAGTCGGACCCTGAGGATGCTAGGCATGTCTTTATTTTGGGGTAAAACACCCTAGAAATATGTGTTTCAAGTTTCTGGAAAAAGTACTTTCGCACGCACGACACTGTAGAATGATTTTGCGTAAGCTTTCGCAAAGTTCTACAGTACTTTTCCAGGCTGTGGGAAACTGACAGCAATTCCTTGGCACCCTGCTGCAAAAGAACGGTTTGGTCTTTTGAGCTGCAATTTGGAGGAAATGCAGCCAACATCTCACAGATGTGCCTTTCAGTGTTTTGGTGAAAAACAATTACAGGACGGCAAAATTACGGCACTCCAAAGTTGATGCTTTTTCCCATAGGATAACATTACGGTATCCACTGCATAACAGGAATCCTTTGGCGCTCTGCTGCAAAATAACGGTTTGGTCTTTTGGGCTGAAATTTGGAAGGAAGAAAGCCAACATCCCACAGATGTGCCTTTCAGTAGTTTGTTGAAAAAATATTTCAGGGAGCCAAAGTTATGGCACTCTGAACTTCTCTTCTTTCCCCATAGGATAACATTAAGGCGTTCGCCATGCCTTTCAGTGCCCGTATCTCGGAACCGATGCGAGATATGGACTTTTCATCAGAAAATTTCTTAGCCCCGTAACAGGTGCCAAGTACAAAACTAGCCAGGAAAGTGATAATTCATATGACTTTTAAATTTTTTTCTATGTCATACGATTCCTAAGATATAAGCAATTTATTATTCCAAGTCCTCATTTTCTGTTCCGAGAGTCATTATTTTGCATACATTCTTTGTACTCACTGTCTTTCTCTATGCAGCTTTTGGTGAAAACCAGCCTGTGCGCTTACATTACTGTTACCATTACCGTTTCCACTTGCGGTTCCGTACCTGTTTCACTTACCGTTCTCGTCTACGCCACCATGTGCATTACCTTTGCGTTTTCATTCGTGGTTGCGTTTACGTTGTTTTTAACATTTCTGTCTACAGTACTGTTTCTCTTTCTGTTTCACTTTGCGTCACCATGTGCATTACGATTTGCTTTTGCGGGCACAATGTTACTATGTGACAAGACATCACGTGGCGGGAGTGCGGTTCCCGCCGCCACATTACATTCACTATTTCTCCTTATCATTCTCAAAAAGAAGGGAAATTAGAGGCAAAAAACCTGTTCTGGTTGGGGGGTGGGCCAGAGGGGTACAAAGGGGGTTTCAACCCTAACATCAAATTTCCTCATTTTTGTCACTGTGGAACAACCCTAGCTGATGCATTAAACAGATTTTTTGCCTCTAATATATATATATATATATTTATATATGGGATACATGATGGGCAGGAGTGGGATATGGAGAATATTCTCACTCCTGCAGAGTGAGGCATAGATATCTCATGAGTGAGATATTCATGCCTCATGATGCAGGAGTGAAAATATATGCCATATCCCACGATCTGCACATCATGTGTGTGATTTATACAATAGGTGTGGAAGCTTTAATTTGTTTTGTTTTATCTTATGTTGTTCTGTTGTTGTGAGTTGCTACTGTGAGTGAATGGGTATGAATGGGGTTTGTATATGTTTTGAGATTGGTCGTTGTGTGTGTGAGTGAGTGGTAATAGGTTGATTAGTGTGTAAGTGTGATCTGTGGTTGGATGAAATGTTTTGGTAGGTGTGACATGTCCGGGAGGTTTCCTGTAGATACTGTGTGTGATTTTCCTTTTTCCCTAAATTTTATTATGTGTAGTGTCTAATTGTTGTTGTTTGCTGCTGTGCGTAACTTTTTCATTTGTTGTTGGCTTATATGCTATTTGTTTTGGAATGTCTGTGAGAAGCTCCATGGGAACTACAAGTAAGAGAGCAGTTTCGATTGTGAGAGGTGCTTTAGTTGTCCTTGAGATGCTCAGCTTTATTTTTTACAGAGACCAACAGCAATAATTATACAGTTTCAGAGTATATCTCATGTAAGTAATACCAGTTTAAAGAGCTCATGTTTAGGTTGCTGTAACATGTGAAGAAATGAAATTAAGAACTGAAGGCTTCGGAGCTGAAATATGTGTGCTGTGCAGTTCACTGGTATGTTAGTCAGAGATGGAGTCTGTAGACAGATTTTCTTTATTTTTGTTATCACAGAGATCATAAATGAGACCTGATAAGTTTACAGTTTGGTTGCAGTGTGAGAGACTGCATGATCATTCAGCAGCTTGTAGTACAGTAATGTGCTGTTTTAGGTGTATGCCATTTGGTGCAGTGAGGACTGTACCAGTGTAGGCTTCTGGCATTTGTGAAACTGCAAGCAAAGAATGAAGAATGCAGACCAGCTGCTTAATTAGGTACCTCAAAAATTTCAGTTTCACATTAAAAGAAGTTCTAACTTACATTGGGGGCATGCTGCTGGAGTGAGAATATTGGCTGATGACATAGCTACAGTATGTGTAAATGTAAATATTTTCACTGTAGCTATATCATCAACCATTTATCTCACTGGGGTGAGAATACATGATTTTATTGTCAACAAATACAACACACCACTGTTGTATAACTATATATATATATATATATATCTATATATATATATATATATATATATATATTTACTGTATGTAATGGGGATGAGGATAAAAAGTGTCAAATAACAGAAGTATTTTTGGCTGGTCAGACCTACAGTGAGAATATCACATTTATTCTCACTGTAGGTCATTTATTCTCACTGTAGGTAATAACCAGACACAAACTGCACTTCACCACAACTACTCAGAAAGCTTTTGATTGGTGGGAGCTGGCAGCATGAGCAGTACAATTAGAATTCACCTACTCACTTGCATTCCAGCTCCCAGTAACAGTTTCATTTCTGTCCAGCAGCACACAGAACACTTTCTCCCCAAATCTTTTTTTCAGCACCACATATAGCCCTTGCAGAAGTCACTCAAAAAATACAAACATAACATGTATCCAACCTACCCCCCACACCCCATCTCAGATTTACAGGCTTTTTTCTTAAATCCAGGCAGCACATTTAAACTATTCCACCATCAACTCCCCAGTCTCCATCAACAGAGCTGCTCCAAACACTCCACCAGCACAACACAACACCACACTAAAGCTTTTAAAGCAGTTTTTCTTTTTTTTCCCTTGACCCTGCACATTCTACCTAACACATTAATTTCCACCTGCAACTTACTGTCATCAACGCCACACCACAGCATACTTCAAAGTACATGTTATATAACGGACTTCACCTGTGGGCCACTTCCAGTTCTAAATCTCCTCAGTGTCAAACCAGCATTCACACTGAGATGTTTACTTTGTTTTTTCTGTTTCATTGTTTTCTTATTATTGTTCAGTGCTCTCACAACTGCAGAACATCACCTCCTCCCTTCCTCCCAGCACCTAACTAGTCTACCTCTTACCGGCTTGGAGAACATTCTTTCTTAACACCTACCTCCTCAACACTACACAGCTCCTCCACACGGTATTCCCTCACTGCGTCAAACCGCCGCCGAAAGCAGGATCAGCCAGATCACTCCTCAGAAAAGCAGGATCAACCACATACCTTACATCTCAGACAATTACTTTACAAATAAACAAAACGCAACTTCAGAACAGCAACTTGTCTTCCTCGCTAAAGCGAGTGCTGCCACCGCCATGTTTTTAAAACTATTAAACCCGCCCACAAACAAAACTGCAGCCAATCAGATGACACGCTGCCAACTGGTAGCCAATCAGATGATACACTGCCAGCAAAAGTTTCCAGTATTTCTAGCTACCTCTTCAAACCACAAACAGCGGATAAACAGCAACTCTCTATATATAAATATTTAAAACTTGAAAAACACAGATCAAAAAAAACCTCACCATTACATAAATCGAATATGAATGGAGCTACTGGAAATATCGCTGATATTTCCCCTTGTGCAGTTTGACCTTGTGACCTCACTCGTGGCTCCACCACTCGTGAGGTCATAAGGTCAAACTGCACTGGGGGAAAATTTCAGTGATATTTCCAGTAGCCCCATTGCATATCCCATATATAGATATATACACACACACACACAGACACACACACACACATATGCATACATATATACAGTATATATATTTATTTATGTCTTTGGCAACTGGGTAAGTGAGCTGATCCGAAGGACCATCTTCAGTCATGACCCAGGCCACATGGAGGTAATAACATGAATCAAAAACCATACATACAGGAGCATGGGATAAACACACCTCAACATGAGGTGAGAAACAAGAATATAGAGAAATAGCAAATTATATAAACAATAATGGCAACAGGACAAGTATAAAAAAAAACCAGTAGGTACATGTACTTACAGCTAAATCAATAATACAAGTAACAGACAGTAGTTACATGTGATTACATGAGGCATTTTCAAGTTAACATCAGGTGCCCAACCAGAAAAGAAAGGCTGTGCAGGCTCAGATAATTAATGCGTTCATGGATTGTCTGGAGATCGAAGCAGGGTCAGAGATCAAAAAGTGCAGAAGGTGTGCTAGGACACTAAGGAGCTAGGATGTAGGAGAAGAGGTATGGGGGGGCAAGCAGCAAAACCATCACATCATAGGGCATGGGAGGTTAGTAGGCCCTAGTTTTGTTGTGGAGAGCAGTTACAAGTGGTTGTAGTCAGGGGGCCGTTTTTTAGTTAGTTTAGGACTGGTGGGAGGGGATGAGCGGATGGATGATGGGAGTCTGTTCCATAGGGAGTGGGAAGAGATGAAGAAAGCTTTGCTACCCATGGCTGAGGAGATGTGTGGTACTTCCAGAAGAGGGATGGAGGATACCCAAAATTCCTTAAGGCCACCCTGTATGTTAGGTGGGATGAGTAGGGGTTGATGGTTGTTTCTGAGTGAATTGCCCACCAAGCATCCCGTGGCATAGTCTTACTTTTATTTATTTTTATTTATTTATTAGATCATCGGTTTACAGACCTTTGAGTCATAGACTCATTTACAAAGGGAGGCAGTATAGCGCAGTGGTTTAAGGCTCTGATCTGCAAATCTGGTGACATCCAGCAGACCAGACCTGGGTTTGAATCCCACAGCTTCCACTTGCATACTGTGTGACCCTGAGCAAGTCACTTAATTTCCCTGTGCTCCCAGGTTGCACCTGTAAAAAAGCTTTCAGCTTAGTGTGCTACTCCTGGTTAAACAACTAAATAAAAATAAAAAGGCACCTCATCAAGACAGCAATACATCACAGCAAACAAACAGTACATAATGCTTAGATTAAAAAAGTAACCAGTGTTACAGGCATCCACTGGTGGTACACTCTTGGTAATAGGTAGATCACAGTAGTCATAATATAGGTACACAAGTACCACGTCAGGTAGCAACCAGAGATATTTTGTTACATTAGTCAGCAGATGTTGCATGAGACCCCAGGTATATACAGCAAAAGTAGACAGGGCAGACCCAGCTTAGGGGTAAAGGTAAGAGGCAGGTGGGGTATTATGTGCAGTTGCAGCAGCGAGTGCTTGTCAGATGGCTTCTGAGGGAGGCCTTGAAAGGACCAAGCTTAGTGGAGTCAGCTATATTGGCTGGGAGGGAATTGAACCAGGAGGGAGCCTGATAGTAAAAGGATCTCTGGGCCATAGAGGTCCTTACCCTGGGGACAATAAGGGAGGTTTTGACAGTGCTGTGGGTGGAGACTGAGGGGGAGGCATGCTGCAGGGAGGTGGTGACCCCAGAGGGAGATAGCCCTAGCAGGGTCTTTTTTACAAGAAGGCAGGTTTGGAAGCAGAGTCTTTCTTCAAGGTTGAGCAAGTTGGTGGTGGAGTACAGCAGGCACATATGGGTGCACCTAGGGGCTCCCAGCATTAGCCTGCAGACCTTGTTTATAGAGATCTGGATTCTTGCAAGCACAGTGTTGTTGGCTGCAGCATAGATGGGCAGCCCATAGTTGATTAGTAACAGGACAGACGAGGTGATTGCCAATCTAAGGGCCTCTTGTGGTAGATAGTCCCTATGGTGGTATAACAGTCCAATCCTGATATTGGTGGCAGCAGAATGGGCATTGACATGGGAATGGAAGGAAAGTGCTGAATCAAAGGTAATGCCCAGATATTTGTAGGAGGAAACCTGCTCAATGGGGTTTAGTGTGCTAGGCAGTATCACGAGAGGGGCACCACTGGATTTGCTTTGGTGATGCGAGAAGGGCATAGCTTTGGTCTTTTTTAGGTTCAGGACTAGCCTTCATGATGTGAACCAATGCTCAGCTCTATCAAAAGCTTGTTGGAGGGTGGCCTGGAGTGTGTTGGGGTTGGGGTCAGTGGCAAAGAGGACAGCATCATCCGCATAGAGGAGGATCTTACTTGGGCAGGCCAAGGGGGAGGGAGTTGAGGTAGAGACTGAAGAGGATAGGTCCTAAAATGGAGCCCTGGGGAACCCCAGAGCAGACAGGTCATGTGTCAGATAGGGTGCTATTGACTTTTACACACTGGGTTCTGGCAGAGATGTAGCTGGTGAACCATGCAAGGGGGCCAGGGGAGAAATCAAGCCATCTGAGGGAGTCAAGCAGGAAAGGATGGCAAACCATGTCAAAGGCCTTGGAGAGGTCAATGAACATGGTACTGGCAGGACTTCCAGCATCAAGAGCAGAGTGCAGGAAGTTGGAGAATTCAAGTAGCGCAGTTGTGGTGCTGTAACCTGCATGAAAGCCATGCTGTTCAGGGCACAGGATATTGTGCATGGCCAGGTATTCAGCAAGCTGGTTGGCAACTACTTTTTCAAGGGCCTTAGAGAGTGGGGGGAGGATGGAGATAGGTCGATAGTTAGCCGGGGTCTCTCGATCACCGCTCTTTAGGATGGGAGTGATGATGGCAGTTTTCCATATGCTGGGGAACTTCCCCAGGCACAGAAAGCGGTTCAGCAGCTCAGTAAGTGGGACCTGGATAGCATCCAACATCAGAAGAAGTAGCCTAGTGTCCAGTAGATCAGTGCCGGGGTTGTTACTACTAACGGCTTTTTGCAGAAGGGGTCTAGCCTCCAACAAAGAGATGGTGCGTAGGTAGAAAGGAGGTCTCTGGAGAGTGGGCAGGGGGTGCTACTGGGATGGGGTCAAAGAAGTAACTGGGCAGGACTGAACTCAGGTTTGAGAAAGTGTGGTTTAGGCAGTCTACAATGCCAAGGGGGTCAGAGCAGACAGTTACATTAAAGGAGAGTTGAGAGGGGGTGGGGAGTGGGATTTCCCATTCAGCTCCTTTACATTATCCGAAAAGTTTCTAGCCGACCCCCAGGAGGAGACAAGAGCAGATTGGTAGTACTGGGATTTGGCCTGTCAAATGGCCCAAGTACACTTATTGCGCTCAGTGTTGTAAGCTTGCCTATAGGCTGGCTTGCCAGATTCCATGGCAATGTGCCATAAGTTGTCACTCATTTTAAGTTTGTGAAGGAGGGAGGGGGTAACCCAAGGCATTTTTTGCTTTTTGGTGCAATTTCTAACTAAGGGGGCATAGAGGTCACAGGCAGTGTTAAAAGTGCGAGTGAAAAAATCCAATGCCTCATCTATGGATGGTGCAAGCCTGATTGGGGCCAATCCAGTTGTGAGAGGCACAGTTTAAGGTGGTGCAGGCCACCTGGGAGTAGGCGACATTGCTGGGTGGTTTGTGGTGCAGGTTAGCAATGGACATAATCTTCTCCCCATTGTCCAGGCACTGAAGTACCCATAATATTTGATGAGAAGGACACACCGTTTATGCTTCGATATCATTGCGCTCTCTGCACTGTCTGCCCGAATGAGCTGCTGACTGCTGGTAATGCTACTGCTTTTAAAGAAAGTGATAATTAAACCTGATTAAGAGCATTAACCTGCATTGTCTGCACTGTCTGTCCTAATGAGCTGCTGACTGCTGGTAATGCTGCAGCATTGTTCTGGAGTGAGTGAGTGAGTGAGTGAGTGAGTGAGTGAGTGAGTGTAGTGAATGATAAATCTGACAGGGCCAATTTAACACACTAACAAAACACAGGAGAGTAAAACTAAGTTAAACTGAGTTAAAAAAGTCACTTCACATCTAAAGCATCTAAAGTGCTACTGTATATACATGGTGAATTCAGGTTGTAGTCGGGGAACATGTAACAGTTTGGTTAATCCAGAGATTTGGATAACCGAACTTCGGATAATCGGGGTTGTACTGTACTAACTTTCACCAATTAATTTCAAAAATATGAACAATAACTAGAATAACCAATATAAAAAAACACATTAAGTGATTTACATTAGATAGTGTTTTACTTACTGCTGTCCTTTTTTAACTCTCGCAGATCTCCTGAACTGAATGCAACACTTTACTCTGTGCTCTGAAATCTGAACCTCATTCCTCATTCTCAATTACAGTTTATGGCTGGAAAATGCAGATAAGTTGACATGTTTACTAAAGACCATAAACTATGGATCTTTCTTGAAAGAGAATACTGCTCAGATTGAAGCTAGTGACCACATTATCACACAAGTCCTGTTATGCACTAATTATGATTGAAATACGTGTACCGTTAGTGACCATTATTTCACAACACAACTTAAAAGCACTGCCAGAGTGAAAGAAAAAACTGCTTCTTTTTTTCTGACAGAGAAGAAATAGTGCAGTGTAGGGACACACCAGACTTCTCTAGCAGAGTGATTGCAACCCAACACCAATTGTATGAAGTCCCTTCAGAATCTGATGAGCTCCATTTGTCTACCATGATAGCAAGACATCTGCAGTGTTCTGCCCTGCAGCCGTAAAACTCAAGCTATATGATTTAAAAATAAGACAAGTGATTGTAATAAAATAATTGTTGTTGTATAAATGCAATTTAAGACTACATTAATGAAATACCTTTATAGACAATGGAAAAGTAGCATAAAGGTAGTGTTTTCAAATATATTAAATATTAAGATGTTTTGAATATATAAAATTAATTATATAAATAATTCCTATATATTTATTTTTGGTAGGTATTACAAAATTTTCAAAAGAATCCCCTTGAAAAAGCCTGTTAGATTCAGGTGAAATGTTAGGGCAGTTAAGAAACCAATATGAGAGAGCAATAAAGAAATAAAAATTCTACTGTGTCATCATTTTTTCAAGAATATCTGGAGTTGGGAGTCACGTGATGCAGCTGCTCGAGTAAGATGCACTCCACTAGTGCTCCGCTCACCCGACTACCTAATTCAACCTAACAAATTATTTCCTCCTACTAATCTTTCAATTGCTTATAGACTACAGATTGCTGATTACTCCTATCATCTCCAGAGAAGGAATTTGGGCTAGAAATGGAAGCAGAGATGCGCCAGGTGGCACTCCGAGACACTCCACCCATAATGCTGGAGAAGCAGCCCAAAAAACCCAGGACGAACCCTGCTAATACAGGCCGCACTCAATCAACTCCTGCTCCTGCTTCGAATACCACAGAATCAACCCCTCTTAGTCTGGAGTGGTTTCTTTTGGAGTTTCAGCCTTTCCAAGATGAAGTTCGGTCTCTGGTTTCTGAGGTAAAGGCGATATCTTAAGCTTTAGATGATGCTACCAGATGAGTTACTGATAATGAAGCCCGCATCTTCTCTGTGGAGAAGTGGGTCGAAAAATCAGAAGCCTTGATTACCACAAATCGCCAGATGCTTAAAAGATTGGACAACAAGATTGAGGACTTAGAGGGGAGAAGTAGACGGAATAATCTAGTTGTCCTTGGGATCCCAGAAAAGGAAGAGGGCACTGATTCTCTGCAGTTCATGCAAAAATTCCTGAATAAAATAGCCGGGCCTTCTCCATTCAGGCTGAACTATATTCTGGAGAGAGCACATCATGCCCTTAGGCCTATGCCTCCCACTACTGCTTAACTTAGGCCACTAATCTGTCATTTTCTCAATTTTCAGGAGGAACAACACATCTTACAAAAAATGAGAGATTTACAGGAAGTCTTGTGGGAAGGGCAAAAACTCAGAGTGACACAAGATCTGCCAGTATCTGTACGACAATGCCGTGCCTTATTCCACCCAATTGTCTGAAAGTGCATAGCCGCAGGCATAAAATTCTGCATGGCGTATCCCGCTAAACTCCAAGTTTATTTGGATGATTCCTGGTCTTCCTTTGAAGAACTCGATCCTGAATTGACCTATCTCAAGCAAAAACACCCTGCCTTATTCTCCAACAGCTGAAGATCATCAGTAAACTTGCAGGCAATGTTTTCAACACAAGAGAGTATCACAGGTAGTATATTTTGACCTCTCAAGGTTTTACTCTGCTGAATCAGGATCCTAGATGTCATTTGCTTTATTTTAATCTCTGGGAGCTGAGTTTAACACTGGGTCCCCATAATATGGCCCTTGTACTGATATTTTTTCTTTCCCCCTGATGCCAAAGCAAGCAGAATGGGCACAGCATTTAAATAATAGGTCAGAATTATATTGTATGGCTTCACTTCTGAACAGAGGGACAGTCAGAATCACACACGCCTGTTTCGAGGGGCAACCTCACAGCGCAAAGGCTGCAAACGGTTCCTGGGTTTATACAGCTTTCCATGACTCTGTTTAAAAGAGATCTTTTTTATTTCAGTGGGGGTGCATTCAGATTAAGGATTGGAGACTGTAGAATGCAAGGAGCCCCAGAATTTTGTCAAACCACTCCACAGACCTGGAGACACTTTTTTCTTTCCTTCTTTCTTTTTTAGATGGTACTAGGTCTATCTGTGTATTGAACATAGCGCATCTAATTCTGTATAAATTTTACAACCTACGGGACATTTTGTTCTGCTTCTGCTTGGACTCATTTTTTCTTCAGAACAGTCTTTTTTCCAGTTCGCATGAAGGAAAGAGAGTGTAACATTGGTCCTAGTTAGACTGTTCACTTATTGCTGTTTCAAATTAGGGTTAACTAGTACTATTTAGCAACTTTAGCAATTGTTTTAGGTAGGTAGAAAAAGCAATATATATTTAATCAGGTGGGCGGGGAGAGAGGAGGGTCCTCAGCATGCTGACCGTCATGGACCAGTGCAGTGGGAGGGGTGGGTAGTTCCTATGTTTGCATTAATGATAACATGATACCATTTAGTATAAAGTGTATTAACGTTCAGTTTTTACTTTGTTTCAGGGTTTAGTGGGGTGGTAGGTAATGGGATGTTAGTAATAGATTTAAATGGGGATATGAGGAAAGAAGTTTCTCAAGGGATCTATTTCTTTATTACATTTAACCTTGGGGTATTGTGTGTCAATCTAAAAACCAAATAACTCAGTTTAGCTGGTTTACTTTCAGATCTCGTAAAGCTAGATGGAGTTCACAGAAATTAATGTAGAATTATGAAGCAAACATTCAGGGTTAGTATGTGGAATGTTAAGGGAGCAAGACAGCCACTTAAATGTATGTGTCTTCTTAAACATTTAAATATTTTTCATAGCATTGTAATTCTACTTCAAGAAACCCATCTCCTGCAAGCCGAGGAGACTTTCTTGAGACAACAGCAAGTGGGTCACGTATTTGCTACAGGAGACTCTAGAAATAGTAAAAAGGTGGCCATTCTTTTGACCAGGACTTTTCCATTTGAATGCAAACAATGCATAAGAGACAAAGTGGGTAGATATGTCTTCACCATTGGCAAGATCCACTCCTATAAAATCCTTTTGGGAAGCATCTACAACCCTAATATTGATTCCCTATCCTTTTTCATTAAATTAGTTTCAGTACTAACACCCTTCTTTAATGTCTCCATGATTATAGAGGGGGATTGGAATCTACCTTTTGACCCCATTATTGACAAATCACCAGGAACTAGGACTAGGGTACTTTCCCCACACAGAGAGCTTGTAGGGCTCTAGTAGATCATCTAGGCCTCTGTGATCCCTGGAGAACCCTGCATCCTGTTGCAAGATAATACACCTTTCAGTCTGCAGCCCATGGTTCTGCCTTGCACCTCGACTATTTTTGGATGAGTAAATCTCTTATTCAAGGTCTAATGGACAGCAGTCTGGAACCGGTTACAGGGTCAGATCACCCCATGGTGACTTGCCTCCTCTCTTTGTCTCTAAACTGGGGAACTGACACTCAATGGAGGCTCAATAACCCGTTATTGAAGGATAAGAAAGTTACTGATAGTATACTATCCGCACTTGAGTCTTACATAGATAAAAATTGGGGTTCCACACAATCACCTTCCCTAGAGTGGGGTGCCCTCAAATGCTTTCTTAGGGGTGAGTTTATAAAATGGTCTGTTATTAAAAAATGGAGAGAAACCCAAGAAGACAATACCCTCTTAGAACGAATTACAGCAAAAGAGAAATCTTTATCCAGAAATTCCCGATTCAGAAAAAAAGATCCTAATAAAACTATAGAATAAATATTCCAAACTTCTCAGGGAAAAGGCTGAATGGGCACTGTTAAAAACAAAAGCCACTTACACCAAACAAGGGGAAAAAGTGGGACGGCTTTTAGCCCTCCGACTTAAAAAAATTGAAATGTCAAAATGTATCACAGCGATACATAAAGATCCCCATGACCCTCCCTTGACCCAGGCAGCAGACATTAACAAAGAGTTTGAACAATATTATACATCCCTATATGCGCATATGCCCAATCGTCTCCCCCAACACAAAGTGGACCCTTATCTGGAGAACCTCCCCCTTCCCTCCCTCACTCCCACTCAAATAGAAAAACTAGTTTTACCATTCACAGTAGCAGATATACTCCATGCCATTAATGATCTCCCTTTAGATAAGGCCCAGGTCCAGATGGTTACTCCACAAACTTTTACAATATGTTTGCTCCTCAACTAGCCCCCCTATTACTTACAGTTTACTCGAGTATGCTTAATGAGGCTGATGTTGACCCCAAGATGCTGGAAGCCACAATTATTATACTCCCAAAACCAGGTAGAGATCTCTCTCAAATTTCTAATTTCCATCCCACATCTCTCCTTAACACTGACCTTAAAATCCTGGCCAAATTATTAGCCTTTAGAATAGAACAAGTTCTATCATCACTAATTAGTCCAGATCAAGTGGGCTTTATGAAGGACAGGTCCTCCATGGATCATCTTTGCCACCTGTCTCATGTCTTCTCCACATCCAGCGACTCTCCTCAGGGTGTGGCCTTGGTCTCCCTGAATGCAGAGAAGGCCTTTGACAGGGTAGACTGGCAGTTTCTATTCATGACTCTCAATAGGCTTCATTTTCCCCTGAAATACATTTCCTGGATCCAAGCATTATACTCTACCCGCTCGGCGCATGTCTTTTGTAATGGATTCCTTTCCTCTAGTTTCCCTTTAGAGGCAAGTACTAGGCAGGGCTGCCCATTATCCCCCCTTTTATTCAACCTATACCTAGAGCCCCTAATAGTCTCCATACAAACATCTCCAGGGGTATACGGTTTACAATTGGGTTGGCTCAATACCAAAACTGCAGTTTATACAGATGATATCCTGCTCCATATAACGCAAATTAATTCCTCCACTCAGACTTTATTAGGTTTAATACAGGAATATAGCTCCTTATCCAATTACAAGTTAAACATGGAGAAATCATTGATTGTCCCACTAAATCCCAATGTATACAAGCAGGATGCACTTGAACTGAGTTTTAAATGGGCACTCAAATCCATTATATATCTTGGGATTTATCTTTCCACTAGTTTCTCTCAGATGCGGAGGCTTAAATTGGATGATTTACATAAAACAGTGCAGCAAGATCTGAAAAGATGGCAAGATCATCTCCTATCCTATGGGGTCGAGTGAGCATCATTAAGATAAATCTTCTTCCATGCATTTTTTACCCTTTGAATCTCCTTAATATTTGGCTTCCTAAAGCATGGTTTAAACTTTTTCATAATAGCATTTCGAAGTTTCTCTGGAAAGATAAACCCTCAAGCGAGCATACAGTAAATTAGCCGCACCTAAATCCTTACGAGGCCTTAAACTTCTGAACTTCAATTTATATCATTGGGCGAGCCACCTAAGTAAGTACCTCTGCTGGGCCTCTCCTTCTATGCCAGACAATACCCCTACCTGACTTATAATAGAAAAAGAATCAACACTAGATTCTGGTACTAATCCTGCAGCATTACTCCTTTTGAAACCCAAAAACTTACCCCCTCTCCTTCGTCATAATCCTGTAGGCCACTCGGTTCATATCCATTCAAAACTGTGTTCTACTTTAAGATATGATAACACACAGGATCTATCACAGCCCATTTTCTAAAATCCCAATTTTAAGATAGGAGGGAAGCTAATCTTTGATCATTGGGTTTCATTTCCTCATGACTGTGTGGCAAGTGACTTCCGCAGCCCCACTCAAGCCTGGTTAACCACCACTGAAATATTAACAACATTTGGCCTTGCTAATACTTAGGCATTCAAAATATTTCAGTTACGACATTTGCTCACTGTATATTCCAGGGGAGGCACATTCAAGGATAGCCCACAAGAGTGGATTATCATAGGCAGCACCTTTGTCTTAGCTCCACATGCTGTGTCATCCCTTTAAACCTTGTTGTTCCCACTGGTATTCCTGAAAGTAGATGACATACCCAATTATTGGAATTCATTATTCCCTAATCTAAATTCCAAGTGGCCTACCATCAGGGAATCTTGTCATAAATTTATTACACAGGACTGACTACGTTTAATGCAAATGCAGTTTCTAAATGACATCTACCTCACTCCCTATAGATTATACAAAATGGGAAGAGCAGAAAATCCAATATGTAACAGATGTCTCTAAGGTCCGGGTATCCTTTACCACTTATTTTGGGAATGTGCAAATATATCTCCATTGTGGGAACTCATTAAATCCAAAATGAATCCAATGGTAGGTTTGCAGGCCTATTTTTCAGTAGAGGTGTATCTACTAGGGGACTTTACAGGCTTTCCACCTATGGTTAGAAATGATCACATAATGATGATAGCTATGTCTGCTAAAACAAGCATTTGTCAATGCCGAATGTTGTCTCGCTGGCATTGGCATTGGTAGTGCCAGAGTTAGAGATGCATAATAGGAATGGCAGTGAAGTATTGAAGTGATGCCAACCCCACCACCACCACCCTGCAGAGACTGACAGGCATTGGGGTGTGCCTTTGGGGTTTTTAACTATAACGCCCATGCCATTGTACCTCACTGTACCCTATAGACACTGGCAAGTGTTGTGGTGTGCTTTAAGGTCTTTGGGCACTATACTTATCCCATTACATAAGAAAATACATGGCGATGGGTGCAATATGGGAGAATGGGGTGAACTTTGTGGCCAAACACTGCAAGGAACACTACGATGCCTGTCATTGGCTGTAGGATGGAGGTGGGGGTGGGGGTGGAATGGCATGAGCATTACAGCTGATGATCCCAAGTCACACTCCTGATGCCTGTCAGTCTCTAAGGGGGGGGGGGGTGCTACAGTTGAGAACCCTAACACCGTAGTCGTGTGTTGATATTTTCACTCCAAATTTTCAACATGGGCTTTGTGTGACCCCACCTCATGAAGAGCGGAACAATCAGTTTGTAAGCTGAAAGGTGGTTTTGCACAGTGGCTATGCCATTTGGTGACACAGGGATTAAAACATATTTTGGGCAGGAATGTGGAACATGACAACTGTATTGTTGATGAGGAGGCATTGAAAGTCTGCAGTGCAAAAATTAAAAATTGGTGGAATCATTAGCATGCACAGAACCTGAGCAACACACGTCTGTAACCCAATTATTTGTGGGAGTTTTTTAGCCACATTTTCAATATAGGTATTTTGGGACCTCCCCTCATGAACAGTGGCACTGTGATTTTGTTAATGTGTCCCAAAAGGTGATTTCTCACAGCGACCATGCCACTGTGTGCCACAGCTGTGGAAACGCATTTTGGGCAGGCTGTGAAAAAGGACAGCTGTACTGTTGATAAGGAGGTGTGAAAAAATGGCAGTGTTGAAAATCTGGCATGAAAATACTTCAAATTTGTGAAGTTACAAGGGAGCATGGAAACTGCGCAATGCACACTTGCAACACAGTCATTTAACGGACTTTCGCCACCAAATTTTCAACATAGACATTTTAAGACCTCTGCTCATGAACAGTGTCACCATTGTTTCCGAAAACTGTCCTGAAAACTGATTTCTCACAGCAACCATGCAATTCTGCACCGGATATGTGAAAACACATTTCGGCCAGGATATGTAAAATGACGGCTGTACTGTTCATAAAGAGGTGTGGAAAAATGCCAATTTTGAAAATCTGGAGTGAAAATATTACAGATGCATGAAGTTACAAGCGTGCATGGAAACTGCACAACATATGCTCGTAAAACACTCATTTTATGGACTTTCATCACCAAATTTTCAACATAGGCATTTTAGGACCTCTGCTAATGAACAGTGTCACTGTCATTTTCATGATGTGTCTTGAACATGGATTTCCCACAGCAATCACGTTATTTTTTTATACCTATATAACTTTATTCCTCTAGCATCCTTTAAAAAGCTCTGCATAAGTCTCTTCCCAGAGAAATGCAACTGCTACCACAAGACCTAGTCCAGTCACATTCACAACCTTGCCCCTTTCAGTCAGCAATTATAATTGGCAGCTCCACCATAAATTATCCCCTTAGTTTTCCCTCCCACGCAGCCCCCTTATTTTTTATCTCAGCCCCCTATCATACCATTTTTACAGTTTTGCTTCCCCTGACTATGATCTTCACATCAACTCCTGGCACTTACCTCAACCCTAATTACTCCCCCATACCTCCTACTATTATTAGCCATAGCCCCTGTCTGAATCCCCCACCAGCCCTTCCATGTCATTTGTCAGAGGCTGTTACCACTTTTTTGAAGTCAGTCACTCATTATATCTCTTTGTCTGCTTTAGTTTGCCCTGGAGCCTGTAATTCTGGGTACCTTATGTTGCGTGCTTGCTTTGGCTCCTCTACTGGGATTTGTACATACTGGATTCTTCTAGTGTATTTTTCTTGTATCCTACCTTGTCCTGTTAGGTTTAATCAACCTCTATCCTTGGATTATTGTATATATGTTTATATTACTGTATCTGTTTAATTACAAGTGTTTTGTATATATCTGCTAATGTACCAGCCATTGAACCTTGACCTTACCAGGTCCATCTTGTAAATGAGCTTTGCTCAATGATGTCCGCCTGAATAAATAAAGATTTTGATTGATTGATTGATTGATTGATTCTGTGCCGGAACTGCGAAAACATATTTCAGCCAGGATGTGAAAAATGGCAGCTGCACTGTTCATAAGGAGGTGCAGAACAAAGGCAATGTTGGAAATCTGGAGTGAAAATATCATAAATTCGCGAACTTATGATGTTATGCAAACCATGATCGCATCGCCAGAATACAGTCATTTTATGGAGTATCATCACCAAATTTTCAACATACGCATTTTAGGACCTCTGCTCATGAACAGTGTCACTGTCATTTTTGTAATCTGTCCCAAACACTAATTTCCCACAGCGACCGCGTTATTCTGCACCGGAAGTGCAAGAACACATTTCGGCCAGGATGTGAAAAATGATAGCTGTACTGTTCACAAGGAGGTGTGTAAAAATGGCAATGTTAAAAATCTGCCATGAAAATATTGCAAATTTGTGAAGTTGCGAGTGTGTGAAACAACTGCGCAATGCACGTTCATAAAACAGTAATTTTTTGGATTTTTTTTTTTATTTAGTTGTTTAACCAGGTATAGCACACTAAGCTGAAAGCTTTTTTACAGGAGTGACCTGGGAGCACAAGGAGGTTAAGTGACTTGCTCAGGGTCACACAGTATGCTAGTGGAAGCTGTGGGATTCAAACCCAGGTCTGGTCTGCTGGATGTCACCAAATTTGCAACACAGGCTTTCTGAGAGCCCACCCCATGAACACTGGCACTGTCATTTTGTTAATCAGTCCTGAAAGGTGATTCCACGCAGTGACCGCAAAATCACCTTTTGGGGCTGAATAATGCCACGTTAGTGACAGAATTCATGAGGAGGGGTCCCAAAAACCCCATGTTGAAAATTTGGTGCCAAAATTCCAAACAATGCCTAAGATATGCATCAAAGTTGAAAAAAAAAAACTTATTCATTCCATTATACAGCTTACTGGCATTTCCTCAGTTCGCAGTCAGCTCTGAAGAGTGCAGACGTGTTCCCGGTCCACCAAAGATCATTGCAACGGACTCCGGAGGTAAATATGGGGTGAGGGAGGTGTGGGGAGGCAGGGTGTGCAGAGGGTGAGTGCAGGTTGCAGGGGAGCAGGGAGATGGTGAGGGACCATTTTTTGTTCACAGGGTAAAATAAAAATCTCGGGACAGTTTTTTTTTTATAGTTCTTTGGCACGCTGGGTGGGGCTCCCAGCATGCCACTCAAGTGTTTTTTTTGGGGGGGTTGCAGTAGCCAATGGGGGATTGGGCTCCCCCATTGGCACATATGGAAGGAGAGTGGGGGACACAAGCCAAGTGGGATTGGGCACCCCCCTCGACACAGAAGAAAGGGAGGAAACATCATGCCAATGGGTAGTGGGCTCCTCCGTTGGCAGATCTAACTGGGAAAGGAGGGGAACTGAAGCTGACGGGGATTAGGGCCCCCATCGGCAAAGAAAAGCATTTGTTTGGTGGGCGCATGATGCGAAGGGAGATTGGATACCCCCTTGGCACAGAAGAAAGGTAGAGGACATCATGCCAATGGAGAGTGGGCTCCCCCGTCGGCAGATCTACCTGAGAAAGGGGGAGAACTGAAGCCGACGGGGATTGGGGCCCCCATTGGCAAAGAAAAGCATTTGTTTGGCAGGTGCATGATGCCAAGGGGGATTGGACACCCCCTTGGCACACAACAGAAATGGGGAAGGGGAATTATGCATATGGGGAGTGGGCTCCTTCGTCGGCATTGTGACAGGCAGCGGCAGACACTGCCGCCATGTTGCCTGCATGTCGGGAGTCATGATGTGATCATGCTGCATGAAAGCTTTGCTCTCATTGCAGTGGACCTTTTCTTAGAAGTTGTGGCCGCATTAGATATGCATGGTGTTGATCCCTCCTGCTGGCTGATTGGGGAATGAGGGACGCACCTTCTGATGTGTGTCCTACATTCGCCCAACAGTGACTGTGCCTCCAAATCTGCTACTACTGCAATATGTTGGCTGTGCATGTGTGAGCCAACATAAAAGTAGTTTTAAAACATTGGAAGGATTCTCTCCAACCTACTCATTCAGAATGGTTACAAGAGCTTCTTTTTAATTTACTTATTTAGAAAATGATGGCTAGCCTTAATAACCAAATGCATATTTATAAGAAAAGATGGGAACATTTATATGTCTTGGACTCAATTTAAAGGTATTTGTCTGATCAACAACTAGCTCATCATGGTATGCTCAGCTTTAATGTAATTATATCAACTTTTGGTTTAATTTCACTGTTGGCACCACGCTGGTGGGTGGGAGGGAATGTAGTGGGATGGTAGGTGGGTGTGGAGGGATGGGAGGTTTAAGTTGTTTGGTATTTTTATTACCATGTCTGTAAACATTCTTTGACCCCATTACAGGTACTTATATAAAACTCAATAAAATCTGAATTAAAAAAAAAAAGAATATCTGGAGTTAACTCATGACCTTAGTTTACTTAAACACAGTGGGCTGGATTTTCAAAGCACCGGGAATGCCGCAAGCCCCTGATGCATGAAAGATATGATGCACGGAGCTTGTGGCATTCCCCTGTCAGTGATCAGGATTTTCAGTCACTTGTGACGATCACCACACCTTAGACCATGGTTTCATGGTCTAGTGTGCACCACTCCTGGGAGGCAATGTAAAGGTGCTTGCACCAGAGTATTGGTGCAAGCTGCCGTAAATCATGTAATTCATTGCAATTGCACCCAAGATTTGAAATTCAGGTGCAGTTGCAGCAAAGAGGATTGGTGCACTACAGAGTTTAAAGGGACACAGGCCCTGCACCCATGTTTGAAAATCCATCCCAGTGTCTACAACCTCTAGTATGTTAACATTAAAGACCTTTGCCCTCTCTCATAGACACAAAACTTCAACCTTAAGAAAGTCCTGGGGCTCCACTACCAGATGTAGTACTACTAGGCATCTGGTGTGACTAAACAGGGGCTTTCTTTAAGTTGCCCACCTCTCCTCTACTCCAAGAGAACCATGGCATCTGGAAGGGTTTTTTTACTTGGGGAGGAATAGTGACTAGTGAATCCTTAATGGATCCTGGGGAGAGAGCAGCTGGGAGATCAGGGAGGCAGTCAAATCAAGGAGGTCAGGGAGGGGGTCTGGGCACAGCCAGGCAGCAGCATGAGCACAGTCCTTGTAGCAACACATCAGAAAAACTGAACTAAAGGAGTGGGGTCTTTCTTGTCTTTTGGACTTAGCTTTGGGGTCAGGTGTTCATCAGACTTGAGTTAAAAGAAGTGGGAGGATTATGTCATGCTCAGTTGGAGCATGAGCAGAGGCTTGCAGGGACCAGGAGAAGGGAATCATTAATTATGGTGGAAGCCAGGGATCAGAGGAACTATACATCAACACAACTGGAGGCTCTTGTCTGACTATTTAAGTTGGCAGCACTTGATAACAGCACCATCGGGGCCAGACTGCAACATAGACAGGTAAGGAGTAGGGGACCAAGGGCTGGGGATGACTTCTGGTAACATTTGGGTGAAGGGGACCTGTGCGCACCATAGAGTGAAACAGCTGGATGTAGAACTGTAACTTCTGAATCCATCTCAGATTCCGTTCCAATGCCTGATTTGGAGGCAAAATGGAATTGGAGATAGATTCGTAATTTTTTAATTTTCTATGTCTGCATACCGAACTGGATTCCTGAGAATCTGGGCACCCCTATAAGAAATATTTGCTTCTAGTGTACCCTTGTTTACTCTTATAGCATGTCAGCTGGTCCAAGCACTGCTTTGAAAAAAAATAACAGCATAACCTTTTTAAATCCCAGCTGCTGCAACCATGTATCTCACCCCCTTCCCAACTGCTGACAACTCTGGAGTCCTACAATCCCACCCTCTACCTCACATACAACATAAAATACTGCCAGATGTCTGTGTCTCAATCTAGTTCTTCTTAGCAAAATGCATTTCCCACTAATCTTCATAATGAAACAGATTCCTTAGCTGATAGTAAAAATTTTTAAGATTTGGCCCTGATTTGGGTCTTTTGTCCATGATTTTAAGCCTTTTCCTTGAGTTCAGAAGCGGGAGGTTGAGAGGTATGCAAAATTATGGAATGTATTTTAATAAATACAGACTATGTCAATGTCTGATTTCTCTGTTTTGAGTACAGCAGAAGCAAATGTATAAACTGTTCTCCCATTGGTTAAGGGATTCATTGTTATCGACTCAAAATGGACATAAATGCTGATGATCCATTAGACCATGGGTCCAACTACTCTCTTCTCTCCCCCCACTATCATGGTTTCCAGAAAGGGTACAGCACCACAGCAGACCTGGTCAGGTTCACTGATCACATCTTCAAAAACATGGATGAAGTCAGGCTGGCTGGGACTACTTTCATTGACCTTACTAAAGCATTTGGTTTGGTGGCCTTCAACATCTTTACTGACAAGCTGCACCACTTAGGTACCTCCCCAGTAACCTCTTCCTGATTTTGAAGCTACCTATCCAGCAAAGCACAGCAGATTAGCTAGCGGGTTCAATCTCCACCCCAAGGACAGTCACCAGTGGATTCTCAGGCATTCACTCTAAGGCCCACATGATTTTCCTTTCCAATTGACTCCCTTCCCATGGTGTGACAAGGGTTCATACTCTCCTCTATGCAGATTACCTGACAATGTACCATAGTGACAAATCCCCTGCGGTCATCTCTACTACCCTCACCACAGAATTTGGCTGTATGCATTCATCTTTCAAAAATAAAAGGCTACTACTAAATGATAAAAACAGCAGCTGTTATTTGGACCCAGACCCAGACTTTGCAAAGGAGTGGAATCCTCATTTAAAGTCCTGGTATCTGATTGTACTCCTTTGAAGCTTGTGTCCTCCTTTAAGTATCTGGATGTTAAACTTAATCTCTCCCTGACCTCCTCCGAGCACATTGCATTCACCGTTAAAGTGATTTACCAACTTCCCCCGATGTCATGTTTGCAGATCACCGTCCCCTCATTGAGTGATGCAAAGCTCAGCTGCGCCGAAGTTAAGTATAAAATATATTCAGATGCTTAGTTTTTTAACATATTTGTGCAACAGTTGTCTCTGCATGTTTTTTTACTTTGTTTGAAGTTCGCACATGAGCAGTGCATCCACATGCATGAGTGACATCAGCACAGGGAAGGTGTTCCCACTGCACCTTTCTCACTGCTCGTTCATTCATCTTTCCTGGACCCAGCCTCAGTGGGTGCAGATCCAAAACTGAACTGGCAAAAATTACAGCACTGATGACTGAAACTGTATGATATATTGGCAACTGTTATACTTGCCTTTGGGATTGCAGAAGTGGTGATTTCTCCTGATTTTCAGTTTTACTCATCTGACTAAGCTCTGTGTCCAAGGTCCACCGGTTCTAGTAACATCACAATCTATATTGCTTGAGTACAGTGTTACAGTTTTAATAAGTGCTGCAAGTACGTAATTATAACAACAAGTCTGTGTAAAAAATACATTTTTTTAACTGAGTGGAGCTGCAATCTGTAGCGTATTGGGACACAAAAGGACGACTTTTGAACTGGGCAGATCTATAAATTGAAGTAAGGTTTTCAGTATTGGTACATAGAGGTCTGTGTTAAATGGATGACTTTTTCAACCGTTCAGAATTATAACGTGCAGCAGAAGTATAAGCACTGAGCTGCACAGTCCAATCCCAGGAGAACAGTGCAATAAACTGTGTATTTTTGGCAAGTGCTGCTTCCAGTGTGATTGCTTCAGTAAACTGCCTTTGCTATTGCATTTCTGATTGTCACCATCATTATAGACAGTTTATATTTTTTTTGTGCTCCTGCGTTTTCTTGGGCTCATTTGGTGTTCTTATGCAAGCACCATAACACTGATCACCAAAGTATGCTTAGATATGCATGAATAAAGGGACATGGTGCACTGAATTGTTTCTCCAGCTTGCCAGCTCCTCACTAAGTTTATAAATGAATGCAATAAAATCAGTTATATACTGTACATAGTTTACAATGTATCTCAAAATTAAAAACGCTTAGTTTTTTTAACATATTAACATAGTTTTTATTTATAATTAGGATTATAGCATCATTGTATGTGCTCCAGAGTATCAGCGAAAGAAGAGACTGCAGTTGCCATCCTCTCCCGACACTGTGGTACCAATGTACGGCTTCTATGGTGTTATATACTGCAAAGTGTGCTAGTTAGTTCGGCATACTTAGGGAATAATGTCTGAACCAAAATATGGGCTACACAGCAATGAATGCAGGGAGTCTACACAATGCGCCATGACATCAGTAAGGCATGGGAGACAGTATAGTGCAGCATCTGTTGCATTTGCTGTACACTTTACGCATGTGCATCAGAGATCCACTGTAATGGAAAAAATGGGAAAACACAAACGGCTTGACACAGACCGAAGTGGTAATGAAGTACGGTGACATAAGTGAGGAAGGGAGGTTCAAATACAGTCTAACACTTGAGTACCTATCACAAGGATATGTCCCTTTTTGAAGTGGACCAATCAAACAGTATTTAGGCTATTTAAACATAAATATGGTCTCTTTCTCCATAAGAAGGGTATTGGCAGTATAATTTTTAACCTTGGGGGTTGGGGACGATCACTGACTGTACTGCGTATGCACCTGGAGGCACACATGTAGCGGCAATAAGCCAATGCCAGGATGGTATTACAGATTCTTATGCAGACAATGAGAGCTGTGGTCTGTATAATTCCTAAGCACTTAGTGGAAACACAAAGCTGGTACAATACTTTGTAGTTTTAAATTTATAACATGCCGTAAACAGAGGAACCGGTGACTTCAACACACGTTACTCAATCACTGATACCTCTAAAGGGGAAAGTACAAGCAGGTCCCCACCCCCAAACACACACATACACAGAGAAGAAAGCTATAGCATAGACCAGTTGGCACTAGGGCAAAGACAGACCCAAACAGTATAAATAATTTACAGATAATAAAAGTTCTATGCTGCAGCATTTTTCTAAGTGTATGTGTGCAGCTGGGGGGTTTGGAGTGGTTGGGGTACAAGGTGCCTGCTTGTAATTTCAACCCTGTGCTCCATCAGAGTGAGTGACTGATAAATCAATTGGAGGGAGGTCACTACTAACTAGTACCAGGTGAGGAATTTGGACACATTGGATTTGGGCAACTTGTGACCACCTTTTGTATGCACCACTGCTCCTTATGTCAATTATTTGGCTGGATTGCTCCACAGGCTCACTTTGAGCATCTCTTAGGTTGTCTTATAGACATGTCTGTGATGGACAAAGAGATCTCCCCTCTTGCCAACATTCTATGACCAAAAGTATGTAACCGTGGTCTCAGGTCATCCCATCTCCCTTCTGGAGACATCTTCTGTTGCAACTTGTATGGACCAAAAGGCCTTTTTATTGCTGCCTCAACTCACCTGAATGGCCTGCATACTGTAGGTCTCTATGCCCTCTGTCATCAAACAATCAGTTCAAAATGCTCTACAGGACTGCCATACTAGGCAGCTTTACCTGTCAGTGCTTCCCCTGACCCCAGCATTTTGGCACTGTCTCTCTTCCAGCAATTATTGTATTGTAGTTTAAATATTTTGCTGTCTGCCAATCCTTTTTCAATGTTATTTCAGATTGCTGACTATGTATTTACATTACCAGTGTCAGTGGCTCAGTAGGTAGCACACTCGCCTCTGAGGCCGGGAGATCAGAAGGCTGTGGGTTCAGTTCCTGCATATGGCTCTTGGGTTAATAGCCCAGTACTGACTACTGTAGTGCAGCATGAGAGGGGTGCTGCACTTCTGAGGTGCCCTATTTCGGATGAGACGTTAATCCGAGGTCCCATCTGGCTGGATTGGTGGTAGTTCAGGTGGATGTTAAAGATCCCATGACACTTTTCGAAAAGAGTAGGGGAATTTCCCTGGTGTCCTGGCCAAATTTCTCTCATTTACTAAAAATACCACCAACAGCTTAATCTGGTTCAAGGTCAGTTGGCATTTATCTGTATCCCCCTTCCCTGGGTCATGCCTGAAAATAGGCAGTATCTGTCTAGTGCACTTACCCAGTCAACAAAAACTAAATAAAAAAATAAATAAATAAAAATTACTTTGTATGAATGTCCTATTTGTTAACTATGTTTATGTAGTAAGTAGAAGTAAACTTTTTTATTCATTATGACCCAGGTTCCTATAGGCCAGTGAGCCTGACCATGATAGTATGTAAACTCATGGAGACCGTACTAAAGGTAAGGCTGCTGAGATACATAAAGGAGATTGGTCTACAGGATAAAAGACAGCTCAGATTTGTGGCAGGAAGATCATGTCAAACAAACCTGATCAAGTTCTTCAATTGGGTCATGAGGGCAGTAGACAAAGGCCAGGTGATGAACATCATATATTCTTCAGGTGAAGCTACCTCTGGCTGGAAGCTGCAATACTGAACATAGGATTTGCAAGAAAGTGAGTTGTGCTCACAACAGAGGGAGGTGAACCTTACAATTGTCTTTAGTTTGTAGCAGATATTCTGCAGGTGGAGGCTACTTCTAACTGAAAGGTGAAATAAGGAACTTAGAATTATCAGGAAAGACAGTCTTTCTAGCAACAGAGGGAGGTAGATCTTGCTTTACTTTTGTTACAATTGTTAAGATTTTCAGTGCAGGAAGAGTTTAAACCCAGAGGGACGGAATACTGTTTACTGTGTCTGTCCTGGTGCACAGCTGACTTATTTTGGGGCTGACTGTTTTCAGAGCACAAATCACCAGGCTGTTTTGGGGCTGGGGAGGTTTACCTGTGTCTGACTTGGATGTCTGGATTTTTCTCTGTTTGATTAGCAGGGTATTTTCTCTGTCAAATTGTTGTGTAGGGCATCTTGCTGACAGAAGGCACTCATCGAGGGGTGGGTCAGAGCTTTTAGCTGATTGTTTTGTGAGGGCACAGTTTAGGCCCAACCCTGCCACCCTCACCCCACCCACCCCTGGGAATAGTTATTTTATACCTGGGGTTCTGACATCATTTCCTCAAGAGTGCAAGGTATATCACTGTCATATCTTCTCTAGCACACTGCACTGATAATATAAGCATATACATTGTGTAATATATATATTTCTATATAACAAACCAATCACACACACACACACACACACACACACACACACACACACACACACACACACACACACACACACACACACACACACACACACAAAAAGTAGATAAACATGTGGGGAGTAGTGCAATGTAATGGCTGTGGGGCAGCAGTCTTCCGGGAGTCTTTCTGGAGGCTGAGATGCTGCCCTATTTGCAGACAACTCTCTGCCCTGAGGGAGTAAGTTGCCCATCTTCAGGCCACACTGGACAGTAGTAAGGAACCTTCCCCCAGGCCACACTGGACAGTAGGAAGGGAACCTCCCCCATCCACGGAGTACCAGAGCCACCACCACTACCTCAGAGGTTGTGAAGAAAGCACAGCAGTTGGACCACAGTGGGCTCAGGGAGGGTGAGGATGGTGGAACAGAGGCACACCCAGTCAGTTGTTCCACTCCACAAACCATACACCATTCTGGGGCAGCATAGTTCCCCTATGGATGCACCCACAGAGGAGACTAAGGAGGCTGAGGACAACTGTCACAAGGGAGGCCCACAGGAAGGAGGCAGAGGACACCACAGGGAAAGGAAGCAGTTCCTGGTGGGGGAGTCAATTATTAGGGGGATAGAACTGGGGGAGCAAGGAAAACTGAAATAAGGTGCCTGCCTGGTGCCATGGCTTGGAGGGACAGGAAGCGCATCCTCAGGATCACGAGAACAGCTGCACGGGAGTCTGAGATGGACATCATCATCCACCTAGGGACAAATGACTTGGCTAATCATGAGATTAAAGCAGTGCAGGATGACTTTGTAGAGTTGGGGAGGGGCCTAAGACAAGTAGCACACACAGTATCCTTCTCAGAGGTGCTGCCTGTCAATGGCATGGGTGAGGCAAGGGTACTTTGCACCATGCAGTTTAATGAATGGTTGAAAAAATGGTGTGGAGCACAAGGGTTTGGCTTCATTGGGGACTGGGGTTCCACCAGGAGGACACCAGCCTATACTGGCAGGATGGTCTGCATCTGTCCAGGAAGGAATAAGTCTTTGAGCAATCGGTTTAAATGCTTCATTGGCAAGCTTTTAAACTAGTCGAGGGGAGGCACTGATAAGTAGCAGGAAAATCCCAGCCTCTCTACAAAACAGGGTACTAAATGAGAAAGATCAAGGTAGAAAGGTCAGTGGAGGATGCTGCAACAGAAGGTAAAGCCATCAAAAATGGAGAGCAATGAGTACCAATGCCCATAGTCTGGGTAACAAGCTTCCTGAATTAGTGGCCTTGATGGAGGAGGAACATCTGGATATCGTGGGAGTCACAGAAACATGGTACACACAAAACCATGACTGGGATGTAAACATACCAGGATACACTATCTACAGGAGGGACAGGGAGGGTAAAAGGAGAGGAGGAGTAGCTCTTTACATAAGGGAAGGAATCAAAGCAACAGAACAAAAGGGTAAACAGGGAAGAGAAGAAGAAGCACTGTGGGTCAATTTGGAGACAGGCAATGGCACCACAATCCACACAGGGGTTGTATACAGACCCCTCCTCTCAGGGGGAGGAAATGGACAAGGAAATGATAGAAAGTATACTTAGAATGGCAGAAAAAGGGGATATATTGCTGATGGGTGATCTGAATATGCCAAATGGTAACTGGAGTGCAGTTGCAGCAGCCAATTCGAAGAGTGGAGTTATTCTAGATGCCCTACAGGGAGCATGCCTTAGACAAGTAGTATTGGAATCCACTCGGGAGAGAGCAATCTTAGACCTGGTTCTCTCAAATGGAGATGGAGAGAGGATCACAGATGTAGAAGTGGGTAGCCATCTGGGAACTAGCGACTGTCAAACAGTATGGTTCACAATAAACACAGCAATAAAGTCAAGCCATACAAAGGCAAAAGTACCAGACTTTAGGAGGACTGACTTTGCCAAAATGGGTGAGTGCCTAAGGAATGCACTAGCAAATGGGCAGGAAGGAGGGGTGGAAGAACAATGGGGAATAATAAAAACTGCCATCACAGAGGTAACAAGCTTTTGTGTGAAGCAAATAAACAAAACAAAACAACGTAAGAAACCACTATGGTTCTCAAAGGAAGTGGCAGTGAAGGTTCAAGAGAAAAAGAAAGCAGTCAGGAAGTACAAGGAATCACAGAAGGAGCAGGACAGAGAACTGTATCAGTTAAAGCAAAAGGAAGCTGGGAAGGCAGTCAGAACAGCAACGGCCCAAACCGAGGAAAAGATAGCCAACTCAGTTAAGAAGGGGGATATAACCTTTTATTGGTACATCAGGGAGCGAAGGAAGACCAAGGGAGGGATAGTGAGGCTTAATAAGGGGGGAGGTGGGCAGAGGGTGACTGTAAAAGGCAGAAATACTAAACAAATATTTTTGCTCAGTATTTACAAATGAAGACGGGGAGGTACCTAAAACAAACAATAGAAACACTCTGGTTACAGAAGTTGATACCAACCCATTTACAGAAGAAAGGGTTCTGAAAGAACTCTTAAAACTGAAGGTGGACAAAGCAATGGGGCCTGATGACATTAATCCCAGAATTCTAAAGGAACAAAGGGCAGAACTAGTGACACCACTGACTACCCTCTTTCACAAATCATGGGAGGATGGGGTGGTACCCGAGGACTGGAGGAGGGCAGATGTGATTCCCCTTCACAAAAGTGGGAGCAAGGCAGAAGCAGGAACCTACAGACCTGTTAGTTTAACCTCAGTGATAGGGAAAATGATGGAATCACTTGAAGGAAAGAATTGTCGAGTATCTAGAGGCCAGAGGGGCACAGGACCCAAGGCAGCATGGATTCACAGTGGGAAGGTCATGCCAGATAAATCTGATAGATTTCTTTGACTGGGTGACCAAAGTAGTAGATCAGAGAGAGGGTTTGGGCATGGCCTACCTAGACATTAGCAAGGCATTTGACACAGTCCCACACAAAAGATTAATATACAAGTTAGCCAGCCTGGGAGTGGGTCCCAAGATGACAGCCTGGGTAAAGAATTGGCTGGAGAAGAGGACACAGAGAGTAATAGTAAATGGAATCCACTCTGAAGAAAGGGGGGTTACTAGTGGGGTACCGCAGGGTTCAGTATTAGGACCGGTCCTCTTCAACGTCTTTATAAGCGACATTGCAGAGGGACTGGAAGGAAAAGTATGTCTCTTTGCAGATGACAAAGATCTGCAACAGAGTTGATGCACAAGGTGAGGTGGAAAGGATGAGAAGGGACTTGACAAGGTTAGAGGAATGGTCAAATGTATGGCAGCTTAGATTCAATGCTAAGAAGTGCAAGGTAATGCACCTGGGAAACAAAACCTAGGGGAAGAGTACACAATGGGGGTGAGATACTAACAACAACAAAATGGAAAGGGACCTGGGGGTAGTCATATCAGATGACCTAAAGGTTGGCAAGCATTGTGAGAGGGCAGCAAGGAGGGCTAGGGGGATACTGGGATGCATAGGGAGAGGCATCACTAGTAGAAAACAGGAAGTTATTATCCCTCTGTACAGACAGCTGGTGAGACCCCATCTGGATTACTGTGTGCAGTTCTGGAGACCCAATCTCCGCAAAGACACAGACAGGATGGAAGCTGTCCAGAGGAGGGCAACTAAAATGGTGCAGGGTCTGCACCGGAAGACATATGAAGAGAGACTAAAGGAGCTTAATATGTATAGCCTCGAGGAAAGGAGGGAGAGGGAGGACATGATAGAAACTTTCAAGTACCTCAAGGGTATCAACAAAGTCCAAGAGGGTAACATCTTTCAAAAAAGTGTGCAAGAACAAGGGGCAGATGTGAAGATATGGGGGCAGCTCAGAGGGAATTTAAGGAGTATTTTTCACAGAGAGGTTGTGGATGCATGGAGCGGCCTTCCGGAGGAGGTTGTGGAGTCAAAAACAGGGTGGAATTCAAGCATGCATGGGACAGTCATAAGGCAATTCTAGGGAGTGGGGGTAGGAAGAAGTAGGCTGCTGGTTAACTAGGATCTGCAGCTTATCCGTTAGGTAGGGAAATGGGCAGACTGGGTTGGCCATGCGGTCCTTATCTGCCATCAAATTCTATATTTCTATGTTTCTATGGACATTAGCATGGCTTTTGATTCTGTACCACACAAAAGGTTGGTAATGAAACTGGGGGATTGAGGAGTGGGGAATAATATGGAAAGATGGGTTGAAAACTGTTTGAGTGGCAGAACCCAGAAAGTAGTGGTTGGGGTGAGTTCTCCAGCACCAAGGAGCTCACCAGTGGGATGGGCCTGTGTTGTTCAATGTCTTCTTAAGTGACATCAGGGAAGGTATTAAAGGCAAAATTTGTCTGTTTGCAGATGACACCAAACTCTATGGGAGCGTGGACAGCTGGGGGGGGATACAGGATCTGAGGGAAGACCTCGCCAGATTAGAGAGATGGTCAGGAATCTGACAACTTAGTATGAATGCTAAAAAGCGCAATATGATGCACATAGGGGCCAAGAATCCTAGGACAGGGTATTACATTGGAGGGGCTCAGGTAATTGCTTCTGAAGATGAAAATGATTTAGGGGTAGTGACTACAAAAGACCTAAAACACACCTCTCAGTGTAAAAAGGTGGTGGTGAAGGCTAATAGGATGCTGGGGTGTATTGCAAGGGGATTCAGTAGTAGGCAGAGCAAGGCTATTTTACCATTTTACAGGTCATTGGTGAGCCCAAATTAAGAATATGGGGTGAGGTACTGGCATCCTTAAGTTAAGAAGGACATTGGCATGCTGGAGAGGCTTCAAAGAAAAGCAACCAAGATGACTGAGGGGTTACAGGATAGGTCCTATGAGGAGAGGCTGAGATTCCAGGAGGTGTACTCCCAGGAAGAGAGGAGGCAGAGGGGTGATACGATAGAGACCTTCAAGTACTTAAAGGGAATTAACAGAGTGAAAAGGGAGGGTCTCTTTAAAATGAGTGACAACAACACTACTAGGGGGCACAGCCTAAAATTGATGGGAAGGAGCTTTAGAAGGGATGCGAGGAAGCATTTCTATATGGAGAAGGTGGCATCCACCCAGAATGAGCTGCCAGAGGAGGTGGTATCAGCAAGGATGGTGGGAGCATTCAAGAGAACCTGGGACAAGCACAAAGGGAACCCTTGGGACCAAAGAAAAGGAGAAGGGGGGAAGGGAGGGACAGTTGGGGGGCAGAGTCATTGGCGTAACTTGTAAGGCCAGACCCTGCATCAATTACCAAGAAGATGCGATAGACCAGATGGTCTTCTTCTGCTGGCTCTTCTAGTATTTTCGTATGCTCATAAATAAATAGGAGACTCATTTGATGCAAACTCATTTCCAATGAGGTCCTCGTGATACAAAGAATCGTTAAAAAAAGTTTCAAATAGCATACATTACATAAAAGTTAAACATTTGAATACATAAATACAAGGACATTTACATAATAGAAAATATATATAAATTAGACTGGGTAATACATACATTAATTAAACACCATTGTTATGGAGAAACTAATCACCTCGCGCCACGCCGTGACCCGAGTTTGGGAACGAGTTTGGCTCCAGGGGTTCAGCAGGAGAGGGAGTTAGATCAAGATTCCCATGGACTGCTCTCCTCTTCCTGGGAAGGGATCCAGGGTGTCTCCAGCACAGTGGTGACCCCCGGTGGAGACCGGGGGAATAGCTAGTGCATGGAACTTTCAGGGGGGAGGAATGCGGCAAACACCTACACCACAGCCGTGCTGTCGTCATTGCACACTCGCGCTCCTAGGGACAAGCAAGCATGAAAAAAACCCGATCTCAGGATAGGTGATGGCTCTCCTCTGAAGCCGCACCACCACACGCCTAACAATGGTCCCTGTTTGCGTACCCCAGTCTGCTCCTTCACCACCTCAGCCTGCACACTCAATTTACAGATAGAGAGCCAGAGTGGAGGCAGCCCTACCCCAGGGGGCCCAGAGCTGTGGAGTCCACCAGCTGGAGGATGGTGGAGGGCAGGCAGAGATAGGGGATCAGGTGGGTGGTAAAGTGATGTCAGGCCTGCAGGAGCAGCCTGAGAGAGTTTCTGGGCAATAAATAGAAGATGCAAGAAAAAAAAAGATACTAATTCTGGATGTACAGAGAATAAAATTTATACAATACAAGTACACTTCAGTCAATATGATATATCAAGTAATGTGTAGGTTAGGACAACAAGATCATTTCTGAGATACCCATATAGTGAACCATTTTTGTATTGCACTAAGATCGATTGTACCATCTGTCTTCTGACCATCCTTTCAGAAATGATTCAATGTCCACACTATATTTGTGTGCATGAAGGCAATCTAATTTATTTACACCACCATACTAACATTATGTACATATGTATAAATCAATCACATCTCCTGAAAACATAACAGTTTATTTCCTTGTCCATAATATTCCCAATTCAATCTTACATTGAATTCCTCAGCAGGTCCCATTCTTCACCTTTGTTCCTTATTCTCTTAGGGTCCATACGCGCCATCCGACCCCCCCCTCTCAACAATCACTCCTCCCTATCTATAATTTTGCTAGGTCCAGATGCCATGGACCAGACCCCTAGCCCTTCTATATTCACCTCCCCCCTTCTAATCACGTCCAGGTGCACTACCCCTGGCCAATGCGCCCTACCCATCCACCCTTGCCTGTCCCCCCTTTAGCACTCTAGGCCCTTCCCCCTTTCCCATAATTCCTATTCATTTCCCCCTCTGACTCTTATATATCCTTCTTTCACTGTGCTTTTTCAGCAAACCTTCCAGTACAGCAGGAACTGTTCACCTGCCCCAGGACCCTCAATCCCACCGTATAGAAAACCTGCAATGCATATCTCCTCCTTTGCTGATCATCATCTTTGCCACCTATGTCAGGGCAGGTGTGTGGGAAAATGAAAAATCACAGCAGAAAGAGTGAGAACAGACCTCAACATGGGCTTATAAACCCCTTAAGGACTCCTTGCAAGGACCGCTTTGAGTCACACCCCTGGTCCAATCCTGCATCCCCTCAGGTGTATGCATCATTCCCCTGTACCTGCCAATCATGATGTCACCTGGTCCCACCCCTTCACCCCGTCCATCACCCTGACCTCACTAGGCTCCTCCCCTTTTCCTTGCCCTACCTGTTCTATTGCTTCCTCTGCCCCCCCTTCCTTGTTCCCTAAGCCTCCTTCATTTCTTCCAGGCTGTCATCAGACAATTCAGGTTGCGTTTTATTGGCAATCCTATTTGTCTTCTGACCACCCTTTCAGAAATGATTCAATGTCCACACTGTATTTGGGTGCACATAGGCAATCTGATTTATTTACGCCACCATAATAACATTATGTACAGATGTATAAATCAATCACATCTCTTGAAAACAACAGTTTATTTCCTCATCCATAATATTTCTAATCTTGCATTGAATTCCACAGCAGGTCATGTTCTTTACCTTTGTTCCTTCTTCTCTCGAGGTTTGGATGCACCATCCGACCCCCCACCACCCACAATCACTTCTCCCTACCTATAATTTTGCTAGGTCCAGATGCCACGGACCTGAGCCCTAGCCCTTCTATATTTGCCTCCCCCTTCTAATCACGTCCAAGTGCACTACCTCTGGCCCGTGCTCCCTACCACCCTTGCCCCTGCCTGTTTCCCTTTAGCCCTCTAGGCCCTTCTGCCCTTTCCCATAATTCCCTTTCCACCAGCCCGCACCTCCAGCTTGCATTGGATGGTGGGGCTTCCCCCCTTGCAGGGCCTCGATCCCTTTTACAACCTAACTTCAGCCAGCTGCCACATAGTTAACTAAAATACCTCCATCTCTCTATCAGAGAGATAAACCCAATCCCCCCATACAGATTTGGTTTATTGAAACTAATGCCCTTGTGCGTGATGCAGTACCCACCCAACCCCTTGAGAAAAACAGCCACTCTTCTGTTTAACTTTTTCCTGGCTCTCTCAACTGCCCCAATGCTAACAGCGTGATGCCACGCCCTTCTTGACATTATTTCAGACTGAACAATCTCCACCCTGGGCCACCAACCTCTTATGGTCTGCAGGTTGGCCATAATAGTCCTCAACAAGCTCCACATGGAGTCTCCCCCAAGTCATTGCCCCCAAGATGAATAACTAAAACATCCGGCCTTACCCAAATCAACCTAAGCTGTTCCAGTAAAGGTAGAAACCAGACCCAGCGCATCCCCCCAACCTCTTTCCAGCATATCTGTGGGCTTCTGAGACCTTTCAGGAATTCCCTGTCCCCCTGGCCGGTTGCTGTATGTCTCTCCACCCAGTAAATATATGAATGTCCCAGGATCCACATAATCCTTCTCCTCTTTGAGCCTGCTGACAGAAAGAAAAACAACACAATCAGCTCAGAGTCTGATATAACGCTTGTAACATTTGGATTGCCATCTACCCAACTCTTTTATGTCCTCCACTAATCCCCCTTCCTGGGCCAGGGTGGAAGCCACCCCTATCCTGAATGAATGAGTAGAGAACTGTGCTAGATCATGCCCCTTAAAAGCCAGTGCCCTTTTTAATACTCCCCCCACCTGGTAGCAAGATACCAGTCTACCGTTCCCATGTTGAAACCAGGAGCCCGTGCCCAAAGGCCTTATGCCCCTGTACCTCTCCATGGCCAGTACCATACACACCCGATCCTCCTCATTTGCTAAATCCACACCTGGGCCCCTTGTCCCATCCGGTCCATCTCTGAACGCCGCAACCAAATGTACAAACCTTCTCTGGTGAACTGCATGTCCTCCATCTGCAGACCCCCTCCAGTGTCGCCTTTGTTTCTAGCCACTACCTCCTCCACCCTAAAGGCCCCTCTATACATCAGGGCAAAAATAGCCTGAAAAAGCAAGCCTCATTTGTTGAATTGCAAATGACCTCCAATGCTCCAATGACAGCCGCTAGGATGTCAGGCGTTATGGGTCTACACGTGTCTGATTTGGGACCCTGCCCTTTCTGCCAAATCAGCAGTATGTGTCTTACCCTTCTACTGTTGTTGAGATCCAGCCAACCCTTGGTCCCACAGGTCCAGCCTATACTGGTTAACTGTACCACCATGGTCGAGTGTGACAAACCTTTCTCCCACCTATCCACCATAAACCTCATTACCTGTTCCTCAGTGACGGGTGAACTTATCGCCATGCCTTGCTGTGACTGAAACCCTTGGAAGGCTTCCCATGCACCTTCGTAGGCCTTCAGAATATTGACCGACCATGAGTTCCAGTACAACATTCAGGCTCTTGCCACCCAATTTCCCACAGATGTTCTGGAACCGGTGTTTTCACCATTTCCAAATGGGAAGACAGCCTCCTGAATCTGCCCAGCTGTAAATGTAAAAGGCTCTCAGCCATCTTGTTTTTCACCCCTTCATTGTGCCTAGCTCTAAATGTAAGGCTCAAGTGTAGCCCCAGCATAATCAGCTGTCTCATAACCCTGGTCACTGTCTCGGTGGATCCCTTCCTTCTGTTGATTATCTCCACCATGCCTTTATTGTCGCACCAGAACACAACTTTTTTGTTGCTCATCTCCCTCCCATACCACTAAAGCTACTCAAATGGGGAAAATCTCTAACAAGGTGATGTCCTTTTGTAATCCCCTAGCCGTCCAGCTATCTGGCTAGGCTTCAGCCATCCATCTACCCCCATAGTATGCTCCTAAACCCAGGGTGCCTGATGTGTCTGTGTACAATTGAAGGGCCTCACTATCTATCCAATCTTCCTGCCAGAAAGTAACTCCATTGTAATCCTTCAGAAAGGTATTCCACACTGTTAGGTCATCCCTCTCCCCTTTTGTAATATCCACTCAGTAATGCTGCCATTTTGCCTTCCCTGTGGCCCGCCCTAACTGCCACATGAACACTCTGCCAGGGCCGATCACCTTACAAGCAAAGCTGAGATGGCCTAGCAGTTGCTGCACCACCACCACCAAGGGCACCCTCTTTCTGCCTATTTACTTGGTCGAGTAGCTCCTTAAGTCACCGCATCATGGCCTGAGGCAGGCGGAAACATTATTCCACAGTATCCACTTCAATTCCCAAAAACTCCAGCACCCAGGCTGGACCCTCCATCTTTCCCTCTGCTAAGGGTATACTGATAGCTTTGCACAATGCCTGAAAATCCCACAACATCCCCTGCACTTCCCTCTAGAATTCCCATAGCAACAAAAAATCACCCAGGTAATGTACTACCCGGCTATGGCCATACCTATGTCTAAACACCCACTGGACCCATGTACTAAATGCCTAAAAAGTAGAGCACACTACTGAGCACCCAATAGACATGGCCTTATCAAAGTTAAACCACCCAGAACCCCTATATGGCCCTAATTAGCAGTGCTGCAGAGTCCAGTGAAGCATAGGAAACAGCACTATGCTCCTCAGGGATTCCATTGTTCACTGATGTGACTTCAGGATAACAAAAGTGTTGATCAGGCAGTATTCGCCTGGTTGTTTTTTGGGAACAATTCCTAATGGGAAGATATGAAAATGCCCACAAGGCAGAGTGACAAAAGGCCCCTCTATCCTGCTGCCATTTTTTTCCTTAATAATTTTCCTTCGCGCTATATCCTCTTTCCCTTTTACAGAAGTCAAGTTCTTAGCCCTTGCTCCCCTCCTATCCCTTTGAACCTCTAATGAAAACCCCCTGGAAAAACCTTTCAGCATCGCCCCCAGCCTGTGGTCTGGGTATCCCACAGTCCAGGCCTCTACCATCTCCTTCTTGACTGGAGTCTTTGCTAGTGAAAAACCCCATTGCAACCCGGCCACCCCTCAGTTATCATCTTCAACCATAGTTGGAATTGTACTCTCCCCTGTTGCTGGATCCCCGACCCCTGCCCCCAAAACCATTACCGTTTTCCCCTCTCCCCCCATGCGGTCCTCGAAAGGGCTGATCCTATCTGCTTGACCTCCCAGAGCAGATGCTTTGTCCTTTGCAATTTAGTACCTGATGCTGTCCCCCACATTTTGAACAAACATGCTTAAATTTGCAATTCGTCCAGGTGCATGACGCTCTATTGTATGCCCAGCAAGACCACCTTCTTGTTCCCGTCTGACAACACTTCAGCCTGGCTGGACAAGGTTCTGACAAATAGCTCATAGTGTGTAGAATCCCATCTCAGATCCCCCCCTTGATGCCATCCATTGTCGAAGAGCTTTGTCGTATTCCAGCCAGCCTTAGACTTTCTGGGCCTTATAGGCGTCCCTAATTATGGCCATGTAGGTCAGCAGAGGAATTTCCAAACCAGGCTGTTTTTCTAAAAGACTAGTACTATATATCAGGAAACCTGCTTGCCACGTGTCAAGATTTTTCCCCTTGTACGTGGCCTCCACCTCTTTATGTCCCACCACTGGCAATGCTTCTGCAATTTCTGACTTCCCCACTGTTTTCTTTTATTCATATTTCTTGGCTGTCTTTTTGTCCAAAAGGCTAAATATGTCCACATAGTCACCCTTCCAGATTTTGACCTTGATGGTAGCTGGGACATGATCACCTAACGAGAAACCGGGAGGAACATCATAAAGCTTCCTCCCCTCTCCCAAACCTTTCTCTGTCCCCTTGGCCCTCCTGTTTCCCCCTTTATTTTTTTTAAACTCAACTAAAATTTTTTCCATTATGCCAAGCCCTTTTTCTCCCATCTCCTCTGACAAACCCACCATATATTTCCTTAGGCTACCTTCGCCTGGGGAGTCCCCTGTATCCTTACCACCTCCTGTGTCTGGGTCTGATGGTTCCAGTGTGGGCTCAAGTAGGGGGAGTGGTTCCGGGTGTGGGGCTGGACCCCTCGGGTGATTACCTCCAACCCCCTACCCCAGGCCCAGCTGGCTGTTTCTGCATCCTCTCAGCTGCTCCCTCTTCTTCCCACTTTTCCACCTTGTCTATAAGCTAGGTCATTGTTCTCATCAATGCCGCTGCTTCCAAGCATAGCTGAGCACTGGAGGCTGGGGTGAGTTGCTTCTTGGGAGCCATGGCCTTGAAAAAATACTTTAGACAAGCAAAATAGGGAGTAAGTGATAAAATAAAGACCAGTCCCTCCCTATACCAACAGATGTTTTACCCCCTGGCTGATATATGACTGAATTCCCCAATCCTTGAACTTGCTCCTGTGCCTCAGGGCTGCACCTCACATCCATATGTTCAATGGACTCATTCTGGGTTTCCCTTCTTAAGTAACTGTGTAGCAGGGTCCTCTAGTCTCACTCCTCTACTGTGTCTCTGTATATCCCCTTATGCAAGGTTCCCCCCAACCCCCTTGGTCTCTCTTTTTTTTCTATATATTACATTGCACATCCCCTTTGTCAACGCATCCACTTATATTACCAGTGACCAAGTGCCAAGCATGTGGCCTCTCTTCCAGTCCAGTGCCCCCAATTATTGGTTGGCTCCTCCCCCATTCCTACAGAAAACCTTCATCCCTCCTCCCGGAACCCCCCTTACTAACTCGTAACCTGCAAATTAATAAGAACCCTCCTAAAATCAGTCTCAAGTTCCTAATGGGGCCTGCTATCTATGTAAGGCTCTGCCGCACGTGCCCCTTCATCCTCGGACCACGTGGCATGATGTCAGACACCATGCCCGTGGTCGGGCTCTAGCAAACTATTTAGGAGACAAGTGAACCAGTACAGTAGTAGCCACAGACATTGCCAGCAATTTCCAGATATTTCACTAAATTTCTAAAGAGTTTCTCGCTGCTGCTGCCCCTACTGTGGAAATGCAGAAAGCAGGAGATTTCTCCAGAAATATCACAGAAATTTGGGGAAATAACTGGCAATGTCTGTGGCTAAGCACTGTATAATAAGAAAAGCAAAAGTATCAATTCCATCCAACGCCTTTCGGTAGAGTAAACCTTCCACTTTCAAAAGACAGAGGTACTCGTAATCATTTGGGACCCCCTACGAAAGAGAAATTACAACATTCCGGTTTAATTTTCTACTGATGAAGCTTACTGCTTTGCATTTTTAACCGGTTTAAAACAAATTGCCTAGTTCCATTGGGGTCACTGTAGAATATGAGTTCAATTGTCACATCCAAAATCAAGAGAAAACTCCCCGCTGGCCACACGGCAATGACATCAGATGCCACACCACGTGGCCGTGGTCCAATGCACTGATGGCAAATTCATGACCACCCAAAAACTCTCCACAACCCCATGCTGGTTTGTGTCTCCTTCCATCACTTCATTCCAAAACACACTCTCCCTCGTCCCCCCCCAAGCATCATCAATGCGTACCAGTTCCTCATCAGCTGCCAACTCTCAGCTATCCCCAATGCCCCCAGGCTGGTGCCTGTGTCCAGTCACCCAGATGGTTGGATCTCCAACTTCAGATGTGGGCACAAGCTCTCCTCAAATCACTGCTGGGTTTTCTTCTGCCTGCCTCCATTCCCAGGGCAACTTGCCTACTCCCTCAACCCCTAAGGCTTGCCCCTGTGGCACAGTGTACCTAGGCCACTAGCCCAGGGCCTTTTCATGCAACTGATGCCTGAATCCCATGGCCTAGAAGGGCCAGAGCTCGAAAACAACATGATCATGACACAGTTCAACTTGACGCTCTCTTAGGCACTATGACCTCTGCCCTTGCTCTCACCCAATTAAAACTGGGACTAATGCTCCTGACAGACATCCGTCTCAACAGAAATGGAAGAGACCTGCGACCCCAGCACACCGCCCACCCCTCTCCAAATGGAACTACAGGTGGGCCAGGAAATAACAAGAGGGGACCACTGCAAATTCCAAAATAAATACCTCGGCTGCATTCAAAACTTAACCTGGTGAAACATGCTTCGAGAACTGTCCCCACACTAGCGTCATCTCCAAAAATCCTATCCTAAAACAACAGTGTTGACCTCTACAGACAATCCCACTGCTCAGCTTCAACACAAATCTGCTTCTTGCATTAAATAATTAAATTGTAAAAGGGATTTTTATTTGTAGAATAATCTTGAAATTGCAGGCAAAACCTTTGTTTGATGCAGGGTAAATTAAGCAATAATGCATGACAGGGTGTGGGTTGTGCTGAGATAACCTCACGCCTGGGTGGTTGGGCATGAGGTTGCAGGCCGAGTGTGTCCAGTGTACCCGGAATGAGGTTATTCCAGCACAGCACACTCCCTGGAGTGCATTAGTGCTATTATACAATGGCTCATTGTTATACAAAATAAAAAAAAAATTAGAAAATGTTTTTAGTAGATTTTTAGTGTGGCAGTATATCTCTGTTTCTTAAGAGTAGCTCCAAACAATCATCCAACAAATCAATACAGTGAGTTTGTGCTGGGATAACCTCACTGTGCCAGGGACACACTGACCAGTCAGAGTCCAGGAAATATTCTTGCCATTGTATAATCCTCTTTTGCTTTTACTTTAGCCATGCAGCCTAAAGCTAGGCCCAGTATTCAATGCAATCACCATGTGGTCAGTAGGTCCCAAGAGCCTCTCCCCCAATATCTACTGTACCTTTTCTTTTATGTATATATATATATATATATATATATATATATATATATATATAAACCCTAGACCACCATGGATTAAAAGCAGAGAAAACAGACCTTCATAATCAATAGTAATTATGGATTTACCTTTTATCTAGAAAATCAGCCTCTGAACTATAAAACCCTCAGAACCTGGGGGCCCAGGCCCCAGAGTTGCAATACCTTACCTAGTGGTGCAAACAATCAGTGAAATTTTGCCAACGTTGTATTCAGATCCACTCTAAATGAAAAATTCTAGCAGAAAGAAAGAGAATAGACCTCAACATGGGCTTATAAACCCCCTTAAGGACTACCTGCAAGGACCCCTCTGAGCCATACCCCTGGTCCAATCCTGCATCCCCTCAGGTGTATGCATCATTCCCCTGTACCAGCCAATCATGACCTTACCTGGTCCCACCCCTTCCCTCACCCATCTGTCACCTTGATCTCACTAGGACCCTCCCTTTTTCCTTGCCCTACCTGTTCTATCTCTTCCCCTTCCCTCCCTCCTCCTTGTTCTGTAAGCCTCCTTCTTTTCTTCCAGACTGCCATCAAACAATTCAGGTTACCTTTTATTGGCAACCCTATTTATCTGTCTTAGAAAAAGAGGCATTGAATTCCACAAATGTGAGCCCATTTAAAAAAAAAGTGTGGCCTACCTATTTCTGAATTGTTCTTTGGTGATTTAAATTCCTCCCATCCCACAGACCTGAGACCATTTTTTTTTTGCGTCTTAGCTGCAAGTTTTCCAGGATGTAGTCAGGTACACATATTTTATAGCACTTATGCATATACACTAATATGTGATAAGATCTTCTGTTGCCAAGGTGTAGATAGTCCAAAGATCTTTATAGCTCACATCTATGGGTTCTTCAGGGAACATCTAGGATAAACCTGGCCAGTCTGTTATATAATGTATCTAACTTAGACAGCTCCATCACAGATGCTCCAACAAATATTAGATCACCATAATCGAGAAGAGACAGCACCAATGCAATTATTACATGTTTCCTAATTTCTTTAGACTGACTCCGTACAGAGCTTCTAGTCACTTTTACACATTTTTGTTATATGGTCAATATGTTTATTCTATTTAATTTTATCATCTAACCATAATCCCAAGTGTTTATAGCTATATACTTGTTCAGGGACTGTGTGGCCAAGGGTTTCAATATGTAAGGTTGCTTTTTGTAAATCTGTAACTTTTTCCCTTACTAAATAACATTACCTGTGACTCTTTTAGAATTAAGGACAAGCTTTGATTGAGTAAATTAATTTTTCATTTCATTAAAAGCATCTTGTAAGACATATTCAATCTGAGTTACAGATGTTCCCCTAACATAAATAACTGTATCATCCCCATATAGATGGTATTTTATTGAGGTGTCTGTAAACATGAGATAAGTCACATAGAGGTGTTAAAAACAAAAGGTCCCAGTATTGAGCCCTGAGGGACTCCTGATACTGTACTGACCAGATTAAATTCAATATTATTTAAGGCCACTAATTGCTGTCTTCCTTTTAAATAAGATTTAAACCAGTCCACTACCACCATTACCCCCCCAACATTCCAAATAATTTTAGTCTAGACAGGAGAATATCATGGTCGAAAATATCAAATGCTTAAGACAGATCTACAAAAATAGCCCCAAATGACATCCTCCTGTCCAGAGTTTCATGGATATCACCTGTGACCTTTAATAAAGCAGAAGTGGTGCCATGTAGTGGTCTAAAACCAGACTGTTTGTTTAAGATTTTTTGTTTTTCCAGGAAATCTTTCATTGTATCACTGACCAGTTTCTCAAATACCTTTGAAATTGGGGGGAAGAGGGAAATTGATTGATAATTTTCCATTAGATCCTTGTGACTAGATTTGAAAATTGATATTATCTTTGCATTGTTCCATGCTTGCGGGTATTCTGCTGAAGATAAGGATAAGTTAAATTACTTCACCAGTGGGTACACAGTAACAGATACAGCATACTTTAGTAAAATAACTGGTATGCCATCTAGACCACCCGATTTCCTTGAGTTTATATTTAAGATTTTTTCCTGTACCTCATTAATTGAGATGGAATCAAAAACAAAGACAATATTTTGGGGTTGTTCTGCTGGTGCTTCAAGTGTTAAATGGTTTGATATTTGCCCTAATGCTTTCTTACCCATTGTAAACAAAACACTCATTACATTTTTCTGCAACCAAATTGTCCATAGAAATCTGCCATCCTTCAGTTCCAAAGGTGTTGGTCAAGTCTAACATTTGAACTCCTTGTAGTTTTTTTCATAATTTTCCAGAATTCTCTCAAATCTGATTTTAAATTAGAGGTTAACTCTTTTTTGTAGTAGTCTTGTTTTGTTTTTCTAACTTCAAAGGTATATAATTGTTTGTATTTGACCCACTCTTGCCCATTTTTAATAAACTTTGCTTTTCTCCAACAGTTATCCTGTTGTTGTGTGTGTGTGTGTGTGTGTGTGTGTGTGTGTGTGTGTGTGTGTGTGTGCATGTGTTTAGTTTAAAAAGATGTGTATTGTACCTGTAAGCATTTTTAGATTTTACTTTTCTGTTTTTAAATGTGACATCTTTATTGCACACCTCCATAAATAGTGGTAAAATAAAGACCACACTTCATTCACTTTATGGGTTAGATCCAGTCTGTCTCAATTATTTTTTTTAAACACCACATACAGTCCATGCTAAGGCGTCACAGGTTAGACAGAAGAAGCAAAACATTGTTTTCTTCAGTAGAAAAAACACTTTCTAGCAGGAAAAAATGCTGCACTCCCCTGGTAATGCACCAAGCACTTTTGAACACCTCCATGATCTTTCTCAAGGCAATGTGAGAGTATGGACTGTATGTGGTGTTTTGGAATATTCTGTTCAGTGCTTGGCAGTCTGGTCCAGAGGCTGCCTTTGATTGCTGTTTTCCAATTAATTGTTGCCAGATCAAGCATAAAATCTATCTAATCAAAACTCTGGTAAGATCTATAATTAACCAATTTCACAGGTGCCCCTTTCCTAATCTGATTGCTTATGTAGAAAATCATTTGGTGGTCTGATGGAGAATCTGGCAAGATACCACTAAATAACAATTTTCTCTAGGTCAGTAGTAAAGATTAGACCCAAAATAGTTGATGAATTAGGATCCTTCATATTAATTCCAGTGGCATCTTGTATTAGTTGGGTCATACCCAAGGATGTCTCAAAAATCCAGCAGATTGTTTTTCATCTACCTTATTCCAGTCAACATTTAAATTGCCCACTAATAATAATTCTGGACACATATTCTGTTAACAATTCTTGAATTATGTCAAAGACTGCAAAATTTGTCTCAGGACAGTGGTGCATACCTATTAACATACTAGGTTTTATGAAAGGAAATGTACTTTCTAATGAATAAGACTTCAGATCCATACCAATCTTGTTGTGTCTATTTCTTTAACTTCTACATAGCTTGCCATGTATATAATAACATGTCCACTCCTTTTTGTTTGATCTTTCCTGTACAAAACCATATTCTGCCATTGTAATCAAATTATCTGACATTTAATTATCGAGACATGATTCAAAATAATGATGAGATCAGGTCTGTAATAAATAGCCCATTCTCTCAAATTATCACTGTTTCTTAGAATACTGTGGGCATTAATGTGAACAATATATAATCATTTTTCCTTTAAAGGGACACTGTCAACCCCCTTAGGCCTCAAAATGTCCTCAATTTAAAAAACACATTTTTGATTGGTCACATTTTATAGAGATTGTTTATGCAAACAGAAGTTTGAATCTGATTCCTTTTTTCTTTTAAAAAGTGAAAAAGAGACTGCCCACTATACTGGTGTTACCATACAAAAAACATGTTTGTTTACATTCCTTTGATCAACTCCCACTACATCTTTTCTGGACCTGGGAACACCCATAACACATTCTAGCCACTCATGTTGCAGTGGAAGCAGAGGAGCCTATTAAATAATGAGTGATGCTCAGTTTGTTTTGTTCTAATGTTCTGGAAATATGTAGTACAGTATATCAAGGATTTGAAACAAAACAAGGTATTATATAATTACACCATTTGCATGCATCCCCATTCTACTAAGAAACTAAGCAGATAAATAATCTAGCAACATCAAATAATTTTAGAGAACATAGGCAATCACAAAATGTGGGTTTTTACCTAGATATAACATGATGCAAAAAGGTTGACAGTGTCCCTTTAATAAATCTGCTGCGTGATCAAGGCTAAAACTAAATTTAGGACCTAGATAGGGGTGAACATCTCCACTAATAATTAAGTTTACTACAAAGATTAATGTGTAAGATTTTAAAATGTGTGATTTACATACACTCTTTTTGTTTATCCTGAGAAAATCCATAAAACTAACATTACAGACTTTATGTCTCCACATCTCTATTGCGCTATTAATAATAGATGTCAATTTCATCAGGTCAGTTTCCAAATTACTTCCTAACATATCCAAGTTCACTAGTTCATGCCATGGGGTAAACTTGGGTATTCCTAAATCTAATGTTCCTCTGTTTAGTAACTCACTCCAATTTGCAACTTGCAATTTACTGTTCTCCCGATTTAGATGCGAGGATACTATATTCACATGACTCCAGCATATAAGATAAAATGCAATCCACATGATAAACATGATGAAACGTAGGATAAAATTTCTCTAAAAGAAAAAATAAGTAATAAGTCAGTTTGATGTCTGTGGGCCCACTCACTTCAATGCTGTCACACTTTACAAGTAGTTTGGTTTGGTGAGTCAGCAATATTATATACACTTTAAAACTAAGTCAATAAATAGAATTTGAGCTCCAAAGTGCCAGAGGATCAACTCATGGGTGTAAATGGAGTCTAAAATCAGTGGAGGGCTCACAGAAAAAGTGTCACTGTATACACATTGTAATAACTAAAAATTATGATTAACAGCCTATCTTCCATGTCCTACCTTATTAGTAGTAGTAATCATGTTCAGCCGAGTATGTTCTGGGATGGGTAACTATTTACTTTATTTTGTAACCTCTGGTTAGATTTTGGCCTATCCTATCTTCCAGGTTGGACAATGGACATGTAACTTCTAGTTGTAAAGGAATGTCTATAGCAGCTGTGTATGTACATAGTTCCTGTTGTACATAGTAACCGCTGCCAGTTCAGGGCTGGGGAGCCAGGATTATGCCTTGGTATACATTTGTGTATATCTTTTTGTTTTGTTTTTCTGTTATTTTTCAATAAAATCTAATAAACGTTTAAAAAAATGATTAATAGCCTATCTTCTTTAAACTTTCTCAATTAAGAATTAAATACACACCTAGGATAAGCGTAGGTAAAACTTGTTGCAAGAGTAAGTCATCAAAAATATAGGCACGGACTTCTGGTGACGTCACTAGCTAGATGGCAGCCTAAATCAGAGCTCTGGTGCCTTGGGTACTTTATATAAAACAATCCCCATCCATCAGCGATTGAAACACTCTATTTAAGATGCACCCAACCTCCATTGGCAATTGTGAAATGGGCAGAACTAAAAAGAAGCTCGATGATGGAGATTGAATCTGATCAAGAAGTCAGATGGAGCTGAGGCCTGTAAGTCCGTCTGGGTCCCGTTCATCTTTCATTATGGCCTCGAGTGAGGACTCTGATGGCTCCAGTTCTGATGGTACATCAACCTTTACAAAAGCTGACAGGCACAGAATGTAAAAAATACTACACCGTATTGATGCCAGGATATTAGAAATACAGGGCGATCTCAAGAAATTGGAAACATACATGACATCAGTGGAAACACAGGCTGAAACTCTACAATCTGAACATATGACTTTCATGAGGTCTCTGACTTACCTTCACAAGAGAGAGAAGGAGTTGACTATGAGAGCAGAGGATGCAGAAGTGAGAGCTCGCCACAATAACATTTGCATATTTGACATCTCGGAAGGGGTGAATCCCCCAAGTATGGAGGACTTTATAGATTCCTGGCTTAAGACGGAACTGAATTTAGAGGAGAGTTTTAATACTGAGATTGAAAAAGCTCACCGTTCTATTGCCCCTAAACTGAAGGAAGGTGCACCACCCAGATCTGTTATCGTAAAATTTCTCCATTACACAACGAAGGAGAAAATCATGAAGTTAGCATGGGCAAAGAAAAATCTTAATTTGGATGGTCAAAGGCTCTACATAGATCAGGACTTTCCTCCTTTAATGCTCGCTCAACGTAAAAAGGTGTTGCAAGTGGTAAAATCGCTGAGAGACAAAGGTTTGAAGGCCTACCTTAGATACCCTGCAAAGCTCTGGGTACAGAACAGTGATGGGGTTAAAATATTTGATACCCTTTCAGCTGCTGTCCCTTTCCTCACGTCACGAGAGGTACCCATTCCGGATATAAAGGAGGAACTGGTGGAGAAGGAGATAGAAGATCTGTTATGGTCTATTGCTCCAGGTCCAGGAAGATGCGTAATGAGACGAGAAGAGGCCCTACTCCCATTACATGCAGATATGGCAAAGTGGCTACAAACTAGGAAAACCTGAGGAGCACACTAAAGGAGCGTGCATGGTGAGTTGTTCTGCAGTAATGCTTTGTAATAGAAGAACTACTTGCTTACTTCTTGCTACTCCCTTGGGACTGATAAGCTAAGACTGCAAGACTTGTAGGGGACCTTGTGCACCATTTTGTTCGATACGGACAAACAGTATTTGTTTATCTCTCTTTTCTTTTCAGATATGAGGTCTCCATCTTAATATATCCTGCACTGATCAAGGGATATCTTGGGGGAATTTTCCCTGTTATTATTTCTGGTACCTCCTTAAAGAGCCATAGAGGAACTTTTTTGTGTTGGGTTTAGGGTCTCAAGGGGAGAGTTTATAGTGTGGGATGCATAGTAGGTGCAACGTGGATAAAGTCCCTTGGGGATGAAAGGCCGCATTCGGAAGGTGGAGATAGGACGTTAAATGAAGGTTTTTATCTTTTTTTTCCTATTTTCTCATATGCAGAGGTGGGTGCAGACACAAACTTACTTGATGGTCGGATGATTATAAAGAGTAAACAGTGCAGATAACATCTTACAAGGAAGGGATGGGGGGACGACTTGGTGTGGGAGTGCATTGGTTGGTGGGTGGATGGGGCATGGCAGACAGAAACAGGTATTCAAATTAGGTTGGGTGTGGACGTTTGGCCTGTTGTGTCCCCACCCTCCATTTAGCTAGTAAAATAAGGGAGTATAAGTTTTAAGTGGAAGTACTGTGAGTTATCCCTGCCTCCCTTGGTCCCATTAGGTAAGTGGCAGGAAATTTAGTTCTGCCCCAGGTACCTGGCTTGGATGGCCTGCCTTACCGGACCCAAACTATCTAGGAGAGGGGCACGGTTCTGAATTCCAGGAACCTACCTCTTAGCATTTAGACACGCCTTTTCTCCTATACTACTAGGAGCTACAAGCCCCTAGCATCTGGAAGATTAACTATCATCCACAGCTTTTCGTAGTTCGGATTGAGCTAATTGATATCTGGAGATCAGGTACCTGAGTTCTTGTTCTTCTATTATTATTCTCATTTTTTTTTTTTTCTCTTGGGGTTACTGCTCATGACCCACATTGGGGTCATAGGGTGTTATTACACCTAAGGGCTAAACAAAAGGGTGAGATGTTGGGGGTAATTTTTGACTGTGGGGGTTATGTAACTCATTATATCTTAGGTTTTCTTTTCCTTTTTTTATGTTTGTGTTCCCTTATTCCCAGAAGTAAGCAAGAGAATTCTGGTAATCTTCTCAGAATGGTGGGGGCGAAATTGGTACTGAATGATGATTCTGTGTCCTACCTAATATGCGATCATGGCTTCTCTCAAGATTGTATCGGTTAATGTGAAAGGGATAAATGAGGTGGTTAAGCGAGCGAGAATTCTACAAGAGCTGGGATGATTAAAGTGTGATTTGACATGCTTACAGGAAACCAAATTGTCAGATGGTGAACATCTTAAACTCAGAAGAATGTGGATGGGTGAAGTTCATGCAGACTCCTGCCCTGATTCTCCTAGAGGGGGTGTGGTTATCCTAATCTGCAGGGATCTTCCTTTTAAGGTCCACAAGGTTTTGACGGAGGGACTTGGACATTATGTGATGGTTTGTGGTGAATACCTGGGACACCCACTCAATCTAGTAGCAGTGTACACTCCCACACCCCTTCTGGCAGTTTTTTTAGGCGATTTTTTGCTAAAGTGGATTCTCTCCCCCCCGGGTAGAGTGATAATGGTTGGGGATTGGAATTGTGTTGAGAATTGTCTCTTGGATAGGAGCCCTGGGGGGAAGGGAGGGAGGACAGCATGGTCTAAACTTCTTAGGAACTTACTATCAGAGGGGGATTGCTCAGACCCGTGAAGACAACAAAACCCACTGGTTAAGGATTTTACATTTTACTCAGCGGTGGCCAAATCATACTCTAGGCTCGATAGATTTTACACACAAACCAGGAATGTTAGTGATATGGTAGACCTGATAATACATCCGGTCATTTTTTCAGATCATGCCCTGATTAGTGCTAAGGTGAAATGGCATGGAGTAAGGACCAAAGGTAGCTGGAGATTTGATCCAGGGCTTCTTAATGATAAAAAATTTGTAGCCCAAATGAAGGAGTCAATCAAGCTATATATCTCAGAGAATAAGGAGAACGATACCCATATACGTTTCATATGGGATGGGTTGAAGGCAGTTCTACGGGGTCAGATTATTAGCTATTCTACTTATAAACATAAAAGTACCCAAGCTAAATTAAACAATCTGTTAGAAACCATTAACTCACTGGAAAAAGAACATAAAAAAATGATAAGGATACTTCCATTCTGGAGAGGTTGATGGAGGCCATAGAGAAATACAATAGGGAAATGAATAGTAGAACTGAAAATCACCTAAGATACACTAGACAAAAATATTATGAAACGGGAGGTAAAGCACATCAATTATTGGCCCTCAGACTTAGAAAACAACAGGCAGACAGATATATTTCTAGTCTTAAAAAGAGTGGAACCCAGATCCTTTCTTCAGACCCTGAACAGATTGCGGACAGCTTCTGTAATTATTACCGGGAGTTATATTCCCAAGAGAGAGGAGAAAACCACCTTGCCCAGGTGAATAATTTTTTAAATAGCATAGAATTACTCACGCTCGAGGACTCCCAGAAAAACAGATTGGATAGGGCAATAACTGAACAAGAAGTTAGTAAGGTTATCAAGAGTTTAAAAAGGGGGAAAGCCCCAGGCCCGGATGGGTTCGTGGGGGAATTCTACTGGGCATTTGCGAGAGAACTGACCCCCCTGTTCACCAGAGTTTGTAATAGAGCTCAGGAACAGGGAGAGGCTCTGGCCTCCTGGGAAGAAGCACTGATTACCCTCCTGCCAAAACCGGGTAAAGATTTGACGGAGTGTGGGAGTTATCACCCTATATCTTTAATTAACCAGGACACTAAAATATTCACTAAGGTTCTGAGTTCTCATTTACAAAAATTTATTCCAGAATTAGTACACAAAGATCAGACAGGATTTATCCCAGGCTGTCATATTCAGGATAATATTAGATTACTACTCAATGTTTTGTCTGCCTCCAGATCTTTCCCTCCGAATGTTTTAAGGGCAGTACTGACGCTGGATGCGGAGAAAGCATTCGATCGTATTGACTGGCTTTTCCTGGACCTTGTCCTGGAAAAATTTGGGATTGGGGAAAAAGTCAGAAAGTGGATAGCAAACCTGTATAGAAATCCCTTGGCAAGGGTGAAGGTAAACGGGATTACCTCTGAAAAGATACTTATCAGGAGGGGGACCAGGCAAGGCTGCCCGGTCTCGCCCTTATTGTTCGCCCTATGTATAGAGCCTTTAGCAGCCCTTGTGAGGCAGTCAAACCATTTTGAAGGCATTCAAGTACAAGGAGTGGAGGTTAGGGTCTCTTTATATGCGGATGACACTTTGCTATATATCTCTGACCCTGTGAGGCAGATACCCCTAGTAGATTCTCTAATCCAGTCATTTAGTGCAGTTTCTGGGTTCAAAGTTAATGACGCTAAATCAGAGCTCTTGCCTATTGGTTGGCCACAAGACAGGGCACTCCCACCAATTGGCAAATATAAATGGGCTAAGGAAGATATTAGATATCTTGGGGTTGGAATAACTAGAGATATTACAAAATTATATCCCTCAAATCATGGGAGATTATTGCAGGTAGTTCAAGAAGACCTACATAGGTGGGAAGAGTTGCCCCTTGCTCTGTTCAGCAGAACTGAATGCATAAAAATGAATGTTCTCCCGCGCTTTCTGTTCCTGTTCCAGTCATTGCTGATTAGGCCACCGTCTTGTTTTTGGGGGGCATTGAGATCCTCCCTGTCCCAATTCATTTGGGCTGGCAAGTCACCCAGAGTGAAATGAAAGGTGCTCCTTAAAGAAAAAAGGAATGGAGGGGTAGGTCTGCCAGATCTTAAAAAGTATTATTGGGCCGCTCAATGCCAACCATTGATTTCCCTTATGAGATATGCAGACCCTCCGTTATGGGTTGAGATAGAAAGGCCGGAGTCCTCCAGAGGAGATATCAGGGATTTAATATACATGGATGTAGATGGGATGCACCGCTTGTACTGTAATAATCTGTGGACCAGGCTGGTGATCTCCTCCTGGCAGGAGATTAACAGGAAAATTGGGTGTGTGATAACTCTGAGAATAACCTCCCCAATTAAAGCTTGTTTGGATTTCCAACCTCTTAGTTGGGATAGGGGATTTCTCCTGTGTGATTTAAAGAGTTTATCTACATTAGGACAGCTGTATGTAGGGGTGGACTTCAAATCTTTCCAACAGCTCTCAAAGGAATTCTCGCTGCCCACCTCTAACTTCTTCAGATATTTGCAACTCAGACATTTCCTGAGGGGAAAAAAGCTTGGAAGGGAAGGGGCTGGAGCCTGGGAATTAATCCTTTGGTGGATTTTCTGAGAGCCAAGGCCAGTAGGACAGAGTCTAAAGGGTTTGTTTCTCGGTTAATTGACCAGTTTCACGAGTTGGAGCCAGACTCACAGGTGCTGGTCAAAGCAAATTGATCTACAGAAATGGAGAGGGTGATTGATGATTTCATATGGGCTGTAGTATGGGGGGCCGTTCACTCAACCACTGCCTCTAAGAGCTGGCAGGAGTTTCGATGGAAAGTTCCTACTAGATACTTTCGTAACCCAACAATCACTAGACATTTTGGTCACCACTTCTCAGATGACTGTTGGAGAGAGTGCGGGAATAAGGGGACACATTTGCATATGTTTTGGTCATGCCCGGTATTAATTATTTCTGAAAGCAAATTATGGACCAAGTGGGAATAGTCTTTGGGATGCGTATGCCAGAGGACCCTATTTATTGGGTGCTAGGGTGTTACCCAGACCAAATCAAATGGAAGTCACAGAGATATTTATATAATATAATGGTGGCCTCAGCTCTCAAGGCAATTACCCAGGTTTGGATGTCCAAAATCAGTCCCACAACTAATGCTTGGTATAAAAATTGTTTAAATATATTAGATATGGAATACTTAACAGCTAGAGTAAGGTTACAAAAAGATGCATTTAAGATGAGATGGATGCCTTTCTTTAACTTTCAAGCGCAGAAAGAACAAATTAATGTACTGGATATCCTGGTTAAATATACCTGTAACTGAAAATAAAATAGATAAGTCTATTGATTCCCTTAAAATGTGAGCACAGGCAGACTAATATATCTAGTGCTCCCTAGGACAATATGAATTATGTCATTGTAACTCCCTTGGTTTAATGTATTTTTAGGACCTTCAGTAGTCACCCCTTTCTCTAGCTAAGTAATTCATTACAAGGGTAACATAAACTTTTTCTTCCTCTTCCCCTTTTTCTTTTTTTTTTTAAGTCCAAACTTTATTATATTTCTGTCACAGCTGTTGCTGGCAGAGCTGAGGGAAATGGGATCTGGTTTGATGGGCATGCGAATGGAATATATGTTCTAGGGACTGATGGACCCATATTTACTGTCTCAGATGTAAAATCTAACCAGTGAATATGTATCTCTCAGACATATCCCAATGTTATCAGTGGTAACGACGTATATATGTACTGTCTCCCTCCTTTTTTTTCTTTCTCTTTCTTATCTTTTTTTTCTGTTTATACTGTCATATATGAAAAACAATAAAATTATTATTTCAAAAAAAAAATATAGGCACTTGTAAAACAAAACGCAATTCATCTTGCAACAAAAAGGAATCCTGTTAAACAAATATGCTGACTGTATATACCCACAAGGGTTTAGTTTACTAGTATCTTAAAGGTGGAGAATTTACATCACAAGCAGGCAGGTAAAAACATAAGTTTAACTATTACATTCTTTGTATTCCAGTGGCGCTCGTGACACTCATGCTTGTGCTTGCAAGCAGCATGGGGTTTTCAAGTGTTCTGGCCCCACCTTCTGCTGATGCAGCCCATACACCAGCTCCCCTGAGCCCCCTACACACTGGGCAAGTCCTTTACTACTACAGCAGCTGACAAGGACTCTAATAGGAGGTGTTTGCTTTGTGAAGATGAAAACAGCCTCATAGTGCTTCTTGGGGAACACAGTGTATTTTAGGCTGTTGCTGACTCTGTTTGTGAGTGGCATGCACTTTTCAAGTGTTCTGGCCCTGCATTCTGCTGACATTTATTTATTCATTTATTTATTTATTTATTTTATTTAAAACATAATAACTGTGAAAAGCACCATGAGCTGAAACTCGTTTCCAGGTATGACCCGGGCAAAGGGAACAAAGAGGGAAATACACAGAAGGCAGCATTAAAAATACAAAGACAAAAGATCAACAAATAAATCTGGGATTACAAGACCTAGTTACAATTGTTAAAAAAAACACGCAGCAACAACAGCAGCTATGTACAGAACAGTCAAGAGACTTAAACTCTAAAGTGGGGGGTTAGGTTATACAAGCCCCCTAAACCAGTTTCAATAGCAACATCAAGTTAGGCAGCACCTCCAGATATACATAGTTGAGGCAGAATGGGTTTGGGGCATTGGGAGCATGGCTGATAGGAAAGAAGTCTAAGGAGCCTCTTGAGTGTAGAGATGGAGGAACAAGAGCAGAGGTCAGAGGATAGTTTCTTCCAGAGAAAAGGGAAGTGGAAGGAAAAAGAAGATTGTCTAGAGGCAGAATGAGGGAGCGGTATGGAAAAAATATGAGAGTCTCTGTGATGAAGGGAGTAGTTAGCGAAGCAGCTTGGAAAAGCCGAGAGGACAGGTAGGTGGGGAGTGAGCCAAACAAGAATTTAGCAACTAAAGTAACACAGTGAATCATCTGCCTGTGGGATAAGGAAGTAAAGGATAAGGGAGGATAGAGGAGACAGTGGTGTGTGGGGGGGGGGAAGGCAGTGGTGAAACAGAAGAAGGAATTTAGGAGACTGTCAAGTTTGCCTAGTGAAGTTTGAGAGGCAGTTCCATACACTACATCAGCATAGTCAAAAGTAGGTAGTATCATTTTGGAGACCACCTCACAACAGGTCAGTAGAGGGAAGCAAGCTTTGTGCCAAAAAAGGGCACCTGGGGTTTGGGGCGAAGCTTAGCACAAATGGTGTCAACATGGGTGGAGAAATCCAGGTTTATGTCCAACACACTCCTACATACTTGAAAGCCAGAAAATTCTCAAGGCAAAGAAAGTGGGAGGATATTGTAGGGTGGCCAGTTTCTGTCTGGTGCTGAAAGTCATGGCCACTGTTCTTTTTGACATTGAGTTTAAGTTTATTGTCCTTGAACCAGGACTGGACTCTACTAAAATCATCCTGAAGGGGGGATTGTACGCTAGTGACTGAGGGCCCAGAGAAAAAAGAATAGTGTCATCAGTGTACATGTGAATTTGAGCTGACCTAAAAACTGAGGGGAGATTATTTATAAATAGGGAGAAGAGGATGGGGCCAAGGATGGAACCTTGGGGGACGCCAGAGAGGATAGGGAGTGGGGAGGATAAGACATCGCCAATCAGAATTGATTGTTCCCTATCAAGAATATAGGAGTGGAACCAGTTTACAGCAGGATCAGAGAGACTGACAGATCCAAGAGTTTGTAGAAGGAGTGCGTGGGAGACTGAATCAAAAGCTTTCGCAAGATCGATGAAAATTGCGACTGTAATGTGGCTCTTGTCCATTAGAGTGAGTATAGAGTCAGTGACATGAAAAAAAGAAGATATAGTTGAGTGATGCTTAATAAAGCCAGACTGGATGGAGGAGGGAGTGTTTGACCTGGCAAGGAAGTCTGTTAGCCTTGAATGAATAAGTGATTCTTGTAGGGAGGGGAGGAGGGAGATAGGCCTGTAGTTTCCAGGGGAGGAGGTGTCCCCAGATTTGTGGAAGGGGGAGGATTCTAGCTGATTTCCAGGCCTTGGGAACTGTGGAGGAGAGAAAAAGGTTTAGATTATGGGTAAGTGGGGCAGCAATGGCAGAAGCAGAGAAGTGGAGAAGCCTAGGGTGGAGACCATCAGGGCTTGACTTAGACGGGTTTAGAGCAAGAAGGGCTTAGTAGACCTATAGAGGAGTGAACGGGGGTTATACTCAGAGGGCTGGTCAGACACAGCCTGGTGGGCCAAAAGGTACAAGGGGATGAGGGGGAACTAGTGTTTGGGAGAGCACAAGTAGTGAAGAAACTGATAAAAATCGTAGCAACCGAGCCAGGGTCGGAGCTAGGGGACCCATCTATATTAAGAACAGGGGCTGTATATTTGGCCAGGTGGGTCTAAGAGGGACTGAGGACTTTCCAGAAGGAACCAGGAGTCTGGCCTTGGTGCAGCTATTTTTGAGGGACCTGTAGTCTTGTAGGTCTGACTGGAGCAGGGAGACATTGTAGCGGTGACAAGCTTTGTCCCTGGCCCTGCATTTGGCCAGAAGGTCAGTAGTGATTCAAGGGTGATGGTGTCACTTTACCCTGGATTTCTTAATGGGGGCATGGTGGTTCCATATGCGTAATATGGGAGAGCATTCTGGGAGAATGTAAACACTGACTGGGAAATAATCCAAAGCTCCACCAGATCTAATTGTCAGCCCTGCAGGCCCTCTCCAGCAACCCAAAGAGTTAGCTAATGCCTTTAATCTGGCCTTAACAGACATCAGCTCTGTTCTATCTCCAGAGTTCCTTGTTACTGACCTTAACAGCCGGATCCCAAACCCCGCTACCACCGCAAACACCACGCAACCCCCATTCTACTTCAACATGATCATGAGGGCAGACACTATTAAATATGTGAAGAAGATCCTTGGCAAAACTAGAATGGGTAGTGATATGCTTGACATGAAGCTTCTGGCCATCAGCCTAGAAGAGCTTTACCACCCACTAACATAACCATTTAACATATCCCTTAAGTTGAACATATTCTCTGACAAGTGGAAAACCACCCCTGTCACTCAAGTCTTTAAAGGTGGAGACAGGACCAGCACATGCAACTACCGCCCCATATCTATTTTACCACCCCTCTCAAAAGCTGTACAGAGAATTGTATCAGATCAGCTCACGGATTACCTCAACAGATATAACCTATTCCACCCTCAGCAGCTTGGGTTCTGTAAATCCCACAGTACTATTGCTGCACTCACCAACTTTACTTCGCACCTATATGACTCCCTCGATGGTGGAAAAATGATTGGGTCAATCTTTATTGACCTAACCAAAGCATTTGACACCATTAATCATCTCATCCTGCTCAACAGCCTCACAGCCCTTGGCCTCTCCACCAATACATTGTCCTGGTTCTCAAGCTACCTCTCGCACAGGTCCCAGTGTGTTAGGATAAAAGGCATATCCTCTGAACCCCTGAATGTTACTTTGGATGTCCCAAAGGGATCCATTTTAAGGCCCTTATTATTCAGCCTCTTTATTAATTCCCTGCCAAGCATGTGCCCTGCTAAGATGCTGCTTTATACAGACAATGCAGTGATCTCCATACCAGGAACACACTTCCACAAAATAACAGCTACCCTTCAAAATAGCTTTACCAAACTGGAGTCATGGTTTGCTCACAACAAACTTCTCTTGAACTACAGAAAGACCAAAGCAAAGCACTTTACCCTACAAAGCTCAAAAAAGCAGGGTGGCCCACTTATCATACTAAGTAACAAAAGCAATGTAATCGAACAGGTTACTACCTTTATTTATTTATTTTTATTTTAGTCTTTGGTAACCGGGTAACTTTAAATACCTGGGATTATTCCTAGACAACACCCTTTCTCTCAAAACCCATATTGACCATATCATGAAAACAGCCAACATCAGACTCAGACTCCTTTACCAACACAGAAATGCTATGACCACTGAGGCCCTCAGCCTTGCCACCAAAAGCTCAGTACTGTCCATTGTTGACTATGGACTGACTATCTATAGTGCGGCCACTGAAACTGCTCTCAAAAGGGTTAAACTCCTGCTCAACAAAGCCTGCTGACTTGTTCTAGGAGCAAATCAGTATTCCCACTCTTGCAGTCTCTACTCCGCAACTGGCTGGTTCCCATTACCTCTAAGGTCCTAGTACCAGGTATGCATCATAGGAAAAAAAGGCCTCCTAGTACTGGTCCCAGAATCAACTTTGAAACTTTTCCAACATAACCCCAACACTGAAACAACCTGAAGCTCTGCTAGAGGGGTACTGCATGTACCTTACAAATGAACCTCCTTTGCCCAGAGGTCCCTCTCCTATCGAGGCCCTCTCGGATGAACAACCTACCTCCCTCCCTTTTTCACCTTAAGAAACTCGGCCAATTCAAAATAGAACTCCATCACCTCCTGGTAGAATCCCAAGAGTGCAACTGCTGTGCATAATGATATGAGTTCCATCCCCTGACCTGGACTTCCAACCCTTGCCATCCCACCTTCTTACCCCTCTCATCCCACGAGTCCTCACCCCTTCCCTCCACTTGGTTTACACTTCCCTAGGCTGCCCCCATGCAAACAGCACTTATCAGCTTGTTCTCCCTTATCACCATACCCCCTTCTCCTATCCCCTAATAACATGATACAGTATGCCTCCTCTGAACCCATGCCAATACTCTTCATAACTCCTCTCTCCTCCACCTTTCTTTGACAATGCCAATTTTGGCTGCCAACTACAAGCAACCTGCACTTAGTAACTAGACCTACAGACTAGAGATATTTCTATAATAAAAGCATTTGTATTTGAGGTTATACTCCACATGTATCTTACTTGTAAAATAGTCTTATCACTTGACTATTGTATGTTCTCGTCATATGATGTAAAGTGTACTGTTTTGTCTGTTCTTCTACTGACTTGGAGCCTTTGTAAAAGAGCCAGTTTGGCTCAAAGGTTGTAATTCTGAAACAGAAATAAATAAAAAAAAAAACTAAATAAGAGGAGGTTGTAGAGGAATGACAGGGCAGAGTCAACATCTTTAGTGGAGTAGATGGGCACCCAGTCTGTGATACAGAGGTCATGCTGAAGGGCAGCATAGTCTAAGTTGTTAAGCGGATGAGTCCAAATGTATTTGGGGGCCGCACAAGGGGTGTGATCTTTCTTACGCAATAAGTGATGCAATGATCGCTGATAGCATCTGAGAGGACTCCAGCAGCCGAGATACAATGGGGGTGAGAGGCTAGAACCCAGTCAAGAAGTGTGTGATTCTGGGAGCATAGGTTTAGGCAAGTAGGTTCTGTGATTTATTGAACAAGGTTTAGGGCTTCTAGTTTAAAGATAGTGAACTTGGAGGAGGATGAGAGCCAATCAAGCTTGAAATCTCTGAGGAGCAGCAGTTCACCGCTGGGTGTAAGGGAAGAAATAGAGGAGATAGTGGATAATAGAGCATCATGTGAAGTTTTAGAAGGGGTATAGAAGGTGCCAACATAGAGTGGGACTGATGAGGGAGTGGAAAGCTGTACTACGGTTACCTCATGGGAGGAAGTCCAGACCTCCTTGAAGATAATGGAATGAGAGGGATTGTCTAATGTATATGGCAACGCCACCCCCTCGCTTCCCTCAGTCTTAATGAAAAAGGTTAAAGTCTGGGATGGAGATGGCAGAGTCAGGGATTTTAGATGAAACCCATGTTTCACTTACACAGAGGATGTCTGCAGGATATTCGGAGATCCATACGTTGAGCAGGTCAAGTTTGGGAAGCAGACTGTGAGTATTTAAGTAAAAAGACCTAAGACCTTTTAGCAGGGAGGTGGAGCTTGTGTTTGAGGTGGCATGTGCTGGTAACATGGCTGGGGTGTTAGACAGAGGATTTGGGTTGGAGTAAATGTCACGAGAGGAGTAGAAGAAGCAAGAGAAAAGGAAGGTGGGGGGGAGTTTGGCTTCCTGAGAGAGCAGATAAGGCGGAGAGGAGATGTGAGGCATAGCAGAGCCTCAAGGTTAAGATGAGAGGAGGGTAGTAATCCAGGATGGACAAAAGGAGATGATTGAGGGAAAGGGGTGTTGATGATAGAAGGCAGACAGGTGGGAGCCGAAGGAAAGAGAATAGAGAAGGGTATAGAAATACAGGGAGAAGTGGAGAATGGAGAAAGGTGTGGGGTATGGGGGGGTGGAGGGAAGTGTGGTGGATGGATGGGTGTCAAAGGAGAAGAAAATTAAAGTGGAGGAAGAGAGACAGGACAACCAGCAAGAGGTAGATAGGAATAGGCATGGTGAGTAGGGTGGAAGGGGTGAGAAAGGGTGATAGCAGGAAAGATTGGAGGAGTCTGGGAGGAGGTACCAGGAAGAGATTTGAAGATGACTAGGGAAGAGTTAGACTAAATGACTGAAGGAGAAAAAGGGAGAGAAAAAGAGGAAGAGGTCTGAAAGAGTGGTAGGAAAAAATGAGTTAGTGTAGTTAGGGAATCTTATAATGTACGGTAGAAACACAATCTAGTAGATTTAATAGCTGGACAAAAATTATGACATGTGGCAAAGTAAAGAAAGATGAAAAGTTTGACTTGAAGTAGTAGGCAAAGTGAGAGAGAGAGAGAAGTATGTGTAGGTGAAAAGGGAGAGGTTGCTTTAAAATGTTGGCAGCTTAATTAAAGCACAAAAGGAGCAGAGAGTAGTGGCAACCAAGAGCATTTAAAGAGTGCTGAGGTGGGAAGATGGGAGGAAATTTATCTACAAAACAGCAGCCTAGCTGGTTTCAGTAAAGGAGCTATCTGAGTTCAGCTAAGGAGTGAGGAGCTGTAGGAGCTGATTGGCTGAGGAGTCAATGCAGCAGAGAAAATGGCCAATTGGGTGCAGAAGCTCGGAAGCACCTACATTTCAAAAAAGCATTGGCAGCAGCAAGGAGATGGCAGTATCTTTCAATGGAAAGGGAAGCTTCAGCAGGAGAGATTTGAGTGGCGGCCGCACCACCAGCAGCTGAAGGAGAACCACTTCAGGGGTGAGCAAATCTGAGGGGAAAGAAGAGTCACAGAATTATATCTAGTCAGTAGAACTAGGGGCCGGGGCAGGGAAAGAGAAACAGGTGAGAGACAGAGACTCAGCAGGGTGTCTGAAGCAGAGGAACCAGACCTGATCAGTGGGCATGTAATAGCTAGGTGGAAGACAATAAGGAGGTCAGCAGGGTAGCAGACGGGGGAGAAGTGAGAGAAAAAAAAGTATAGCCAGTGATGAAATTTGGAAAGAGGAGGCAGCAAAATAGAAGATAAACAAGTCAGTCAAGGTCAAGTTTATTTTACACATATGTATACAAAGTAGATAACATACACACAAGTATTAAAACATAATGTATTACATTACTTTTAAAATTAGAATTAATACAGCGGGCGTCTTTCTTAAGAAGAGTAACTGGACACATAATGTACCGTCCCTGAAACTACAAAGTATATAGCAGCCAGTGTAGATGTGAAAACAAATTTGATGTTAATACATGAATTTATTTACCTTCTTAATAACATTCAGTGCAAGTTACACATGGCATAAATATACACCGGTTCATCTATCGACAAAAAAATGTTAAGAAATTCTTCCCTAGGTAATACATTCCTATATATGCTCAAGGGACTAAGCCATTCATTTCTTTCCTCCTTCAATAATTCAGAATCAAATATCAAGTGAGATTTAGATAATCTGATATAATCTGCACATATACATGGAGAGTTGGTTCTATCAGATAATGATTTCCTATTTTTCCAAAGCAAACTGGTCCTGAGCCTGGTAAGAGCTTTCTGCTGCCAAACATTGTCACAAAAGATAGATATTTTTCCTTGCCCCATGTCAGTTTTACTATCTTTAAATTATTATAGTCACTTGACTCGTGTATAATAGCCAAGTCCTTCTGACAGGCAATATCAATTATTTTTTGAGTTGCATGAGTGAGAAAATTGGAGAAGTTTTTTGTACTCCTAAACGTAAAATCTTTTTCTAGACCAACATTGTTCAGAACCCAGTTAAGTTCCATAAACCAGGAGGTTTTACTTTGTAAATTTAAGTTATCACACCACCAATGAGAGAGTAAATTATCAGGGGGCATATCAGATATCTTAGCCATGAATGACAAGCACTGTTTAATTATTTTGGTCCTAATTTCCAAGATACCATTTTCAGAATGAATTACAGCACTTGGGGCATATGTAGGAAGACCAAGTTAAAGTTTAAGATATACATTTCAAATCTTTTCTAATTCAGAAATGTTACACTTTGAACCCCAAATCTCTGCTGCATATAGCATCTGAGCATTAACTTTTGCTTCATAACATCTTGTTTGAGCTGTGTAAGAATGATCCCCATATTTCCCAGCAAAAAAGTTAATTCCTAACAATGATTTTTTTGCAGCAGATGCAATTGAATAAATGTGCTTTTTCCAGAGAGTATTTCTATGAAATGTTGCCCCTAAGTATCTATAATCATCTATGATTTCAACCTTTTGGCCAGCGACCTTCCAATTATTGTCCTTAGCATTGGTGCTTCTTGAGCCAAAGACAATGGGACAGATTTTCAAAGGCCTTAGATCGATGCAAGGTGCTTGCGTCAAACAGGTCTGACACAAGGGCACCTTGTGCCAAGGGCTGCACCAAGTGGGAATTTGAAAGGCAGCCTGCATCACTCAGCAGGCTACCTGTACCAAAGTGTGCTAGCACCATCCTTGTGCCACGTAAGTGGCTGCGGCATGGCACTGGGGGCTTGCGCCAGACCCGGACTGCTGCAGACCTTGGATCTGGATTTTGTAAGACCCCCCCCCCGGAACCAAGTGTCAAGTACCCTTAGACCAGCAAGGGGCTCATCTAAGGGGACTTAGATGGCTCCCAGGGGGTCGTCCTGTATGTGCCCCCATGTGGCCCATCCTGAGCAGTACCTGGTGGGTGATCCCTGGTGGTCCAGTGGTTCCCTCCCTTACCCTCGTTCCGGTCCCTGACACCCACATCTGTACATCCTGCCACACCCACGTGGTACCCAGCGCAGCACTCCCACCCCCCTTCCATACCCCGATCCAGTGACTGGCACTGCCCTCCACACGCTGCCATGTCCAGCCATCAAATGAGCTGTCAGTGGGTGTACTGTATACAGTATACAGTATGCTCACGGACTGCCAATTTGGCGGCCAGCCAGGTAGTGTGTGGAGGGAAGTGTCAGTCACCGGATTGGGGTATGGGAGGGGGTTGGAGTGCTGAGAAGGATACCATGGAGGGGCACTAGCCCACCAGGGTACTGTATAGTGATGCAGCATCGGTGCCGGTGGTGTTGGGGGTCAGTGCCAGGTTGACAGCCCCTGTCCATGGGTGCTATGGACTCCCCTCAGCCATTGCGGCATTCCAGGTGGGTCCACCATTCATCCAGTGCAGTATCCCCTTTGCTGCAGGCCACTGGACTTAAGTACCTGGGCCCTGTAATTTAGAAATTTGGGTGCAGGGTCCCAGGTGCACCACACTCGGCACAAGCTGCCATTGTAGCACCTTGTGTCGAGCCTTTGAAAATCCAGCCTAATTCTAGTTTTTGCAAGGAATTTTGATTAGAATTTGATTAGAATTTAGACCACATTCCAATCCTGGTGGGGTTTGTGCTAGAATAACCACATCATCTGTTTATAACAATATTTTTATTGGTATTCTATTAATACAAGGAGGTAATGTGTCACAGATACATCTTCAACTAGCATGTCTATATATAATATATATATATATATAAAATAATAGGGCTAAAATACAGTCCAGCTTAATCACGTAATTTACTCTGGCAGGGGGAGTTGAGGGCACCATCCTTGCCATCTCTCACCTAATATCTAGTGTTTGAATGCATTCTCTTGATTAAGGCAAGTAATTTCTGATTTACCCCCTTGGCTTTCATAATGTACCAAAGTATATTTCTGTTCACACTATCAAAGGCCACATGGATATCAATAAATGCAGCGTATATCCTTTTATTTTTATGTAGCACATATTTTTCTAGAATATAGTGTAAAGTAAATATATTATCTCTAGTCAAATGCCCTTGTCTGAAACCGGCCTGAAACATAGACAAAATGTATTTTTCTGATACCCAAATTTCTAGTCTACTCGGTAAAAGGTGGAATAATATTTTGAAGCTAATACAGAGTAAAAAGATGGGCTGGTATTGCGCTGGGTCATTTTTGGACCTTTTTATGCAATGGTACTATAATAGAAGTCAACCAATGTTTAGGGAAGTGTTCAACTTTGCATAGGTAGTTGTAATATGTACAGAGTAATTCTGCCCACCATATAATATCAGCCTGGTATATCTTAGCAGAAATATTATCTGAGCTTGCAGTTTTGTTTCTTTTTTTGCCCTTTGCAGTTGCAACCTCCTGTATACTGAAATCTAACCACTCTGATTCCGAGTTAAAGGAATTAATTACTGATTTGGTTGCCCCAGATTGTACTGCATCCATAGGAATTTGTTTTGTTTTTAAGATTTTGTTAAAATGTAGCTGCCATTTCATTGGGGTAATCATAGCTTCAATATTTGATCTAGGTTTTTCTTCACCTTTTTATTTATTTATTATCAAAATCAGAATTACGGCATGGGGTCAATATGTTGCACAGCAGAATGCCGTGCGGCACAATCGTGTTGCGTGATTTCATGTTTTCTTTTGTTCTGTGGGGGATCTGCCCACCATGCCCCCCCCCCTCCACGGGGGGCTGCACCCCCGGTCCCCCCCACTACAGATTCTAACTCCAGGGGGGTTCAACTCGGAGAATGCACAGGTCCGGGTTTCGCCATAATGCCGTACGCTATTAAGCATACGACATTATGACCCAGTACACGGAATTACAACCCTTTGAGTCATAGACTCCTTTGCAAAGGCTCCACATCTTGGTACAGAGGTTATAGAAAAATGTGAACATTAACAAGACATTGTGAACATTACAATACAGTGAGGACATAAATGAGATCAAAACTCTAGGGTCAAGGTAACCCAGTGTCACCAGAAACACATTAGATAAAAGGTTACCTTTTGAGGCTTCACAAGTTGGTACAGAGAATTCAGACAATGTAATCATTTTGATACAGTGAGGATATGAATGAGAGTGTAAACTCTAGGGACAGGTAGCTCAGTGTCTGCAGATACATATTCAATGACACATAATACAGAGTTATGCACAAAATTATACAGTTCAGAGGTGAGAGGAAGTCAGCAAAACAGTGTAACTTTGAGAGATAACCAGTACAGGGACTGGGACAAATGGGAGGCTGGAAAGTAAGGTCCCCTGGTGAGGTGGGTATGGAGAAGGGCTAAGAGCAGACACAGGTGGCAGAATCAAGAAGCAGATTCCTGAGGTTGGATTTAAAGAGGCCGAGCTTGGGTTCTATGGAGATAGAGGCCAGTAGTTCCTACAGTGGGGAACTATGAGGGATGCTTTGGCAGAGCTTCTGGAGACCCTAAGAGGAGGGGCCAGTTGGAGAAGGGCATGGAGTCCTGGGGGGGGGCCTGTCTGTGGCATATTTTCCTGGCAATCAAGCATGTATGGTACTTAAGCCTCCCCTCAAAGTTTAGCCAATGCATGAGTTTGTATAGGTCACACTTGTGGGTCAGTCTATCACATCCCGTGACCAGCCAACAGGCTTTGTTGAGGGCTGTTTTAATGTGGTGTAAAGCAGTAGCATCAGCAGTGCCATAAATTACTATCCCTTAGTCCATCAGGGAGAGTACTGAGGAGGATACTGCGAGGTAGATAGCCTTGGGGGGAAGGCAATGCTGATGGTGATAGAGGAGTCCAAGTCTAGAGTTAATAGAAGCAGATCGGAGCTAGATGTGGTTGTGGTAGGTAAGAGAGGTATCGAGGGTAATACCAAGATATCTGAAGATCGTTACCTGCTCTAAGGGGGTTCCTAGGGAGTTAACAGTGTTCAGCGGTAGATCTTGGTGTGGGCTCTGGCGGTGGGCAAAGATCATGGTCTTGGTTTTCTTGTAGTTCAAGATTAGGCAATGGGCTGTGAACCAGGTTTCTACTTCTGTAAAAAAACCCTGTAGGGAAGTTCGGAGGGTATTGGGGTCTGGGTGGCTCCAGAAAACAGCAGCATCATCTGTATAGAGCAGGAGTTTACCACTGCAGGATTTAGGGAGGGAATTTAGGAAAAGGGTAAAGAGTAAGGGTCCAAGTATTGAGCCTTGTGGTACTCCCAAGAGGACTAGGTCGCAGGAAGAGATAGTGGTGTTGATTTTGACCTGCTGAGTTCTACAGGAGAGGTAATTTTTAAACCAGGATGTGGTGTCATGTGAGAGGCCTAAGCAGGGTAAGGAGTTGAGGCGCAATGTGTGATTGAAGGTGTCGAATTCCTTAATTAGATCGATGTAGATCGATCCAACTAAGTGTCCTTGTTTGAGGGCATTGTGTATAAAAGAGGTGTACTCTAGGAGTGCTGTAGAGGTGCTGTGGCCACTCCTAAAGCCGTGCTTCTCAGGACACAGCAGGTTGTGTATTGACAAGTAGTCCATGAGCTGAACCGCTGCTATTTTTTCGAGTGCCTTAGTGATAGGGGGCAGTATAGAGATGGGTTGGTAATTGTTAGGGGATGTGCGGTCCCTACTTTTAAGGAAAGGGGTGATGATGGCACATTTCCAGGGTGTTGGGAATTGGCTGAGACAGAGGGACATATTTATTATTTTAGTGAGCAAGGGGAGGACTTTGTCTAGAGTGAGGCAGAGGAGTTTGAGGTCAACGGAATCTCTGCTGTAGTGGGGCTTGGCCAGGACATTAGAGAGATAGCTTCTGGCCTCTGGTGGGGAGATGGTCCAAAACCGAAATGGGGGGGATATTTGCCTGGGCAGGGGATCAGGAGAAACCTTGGGGGGGGGTCAAAAAAGTTTGGTGGAAGGACATGACTGAGGTCTGAGAAATCAGCATTTAGGGTCTCGGTGATGGCCAGGGGGTCTTGGATGATGGTGCCGTCAACAGTGATTTGTGCAAGGGCAGGGGAAACTACCTTACCACTAAGTTCTTTGATGTTGCTCCAGAATTGTCACCCTGATCCCTAGATGGAGGTGAGGGCTTGCTGATAGTAGGTAGCCTTGGCTTGGTGGATGGCCCATGTGCATTTGTTCCTGGCTTCTCTATACTGTTGCCTGTCTAAGGGGAGTTTCAAGTCCAGAGCTTTAAACCAGAGATTGTCCATGTGGCACATCTGGTCAAGTAGTGCCTGAGAGATCCAAAGGGTATCTCTGTTTTTTGTGATTTGCTTGGAGAAAGGGGCAAAGATGTCACAGGCGGAGTTAAAGGTGGAGATGAAATAAGAGAGGGCTGTGTCGATGGACTGGGTGGTGTAGATGGGGGACCAGTCACAGGATCTGAGATAGGATTTAAGGTGGGAAAGGGACCCTTTTTTAGGCTCCTTTGGACAGAGATTGTTGGAGGGGCAGTCGGGAGTTTATTCGACCAGCAGCAGGCTACAGGGAGTAGTCACTTAAAACATCCTGGAGTACCCTGACCTGGGTGAGATTTTTTGGGCGGTTGGTGAGAATGAGGTCAAGTAATGTGGAGGAGCCCATTTTAGCATCGAGTCTGGTGGGGGACTGGACAATCTGGATAAGATCAACTGCCTGAATAGAGTCTTTATAGTTGGTGGAAGAGAGGGATAGCCAGTTGACATTAAAGTCACCTAGGGCTATCACCTCACTGTTAGAGGAGAGCTGTGAGATGCAGGACATGACTGCTTCAAAGGCAAGTTTTTGATTGTGGAGGGGAATGTAAACTACCATGATATATAGTGTTTTTCCTAGGTTGCCAAGGAACAGCTTGACTGTGAGAGTTTGGGCACCGTCGGCAGCTGGTGGGAGAGAGACAGGGAGGACTTGTAAAGAGTCTTTTATATAAGAGCACAACCATCTCCACTCTTACCTTGTCTATCAGCCCAGAATATGGAGTAGCCATTTAGGGCCACTGATGAATCAGGAGTGTTTTTGGTCAGCCAGCTTTTGGTTAAGGCCAGGATGTCTGGCGAGTGTTGAGCAAGCCATCCTTGAAGGGGGCACATTTTTTCAATAAGCTACAGATGTTGAGAGTGCCGATTAGATAATTGCCTGGCCTGACAGCCTGGTCTGTACATGTCGCGGGAGGCCCTAGGTTAGGGTGTACATTACTCGATAGCAGGAGGAGAAGGGTGTGGTGAAGTAGGGCAGCCTTGTAGATTTTGAATTTCATGTAGAAGATGGAGGGGGATCTGGCAGCTGGCACCGGGGTTGGGAGGTCATATACAAGTTGGTCTAGGAGGGCAGTGGGGGTAGGACATTGGGGAAAGGGAGAGGAACCCCTGTCCAAGGGCTGCATAGGGGGAGCAGGGAAAGACAGGCATGAGGTGGCATGTGGCACAAGAAGGGGAAGGAGAACTCATGGGTCAGATGGTAGACTGGGCAGTGAGGCACTGGGGAGTGAGAGGAGAGGGGTTAGAAAGCCTGAGATTAGCAAATAGCACCAGAGGGTGACCACGGGTAAGGGCAGTAAGAGGAGCTTGCCGGTATATGTATATCAGAGAAGGAGGAAAAGGGTGGCTGGTACTATAGTGCAGTGGTAGGGTGGCTGGTTCCAGAGTGAAAGATGCAGGGTTTGAAACCGGGCAGGGGAGAGGAGAGGAGAGGAATGCTATGGGATGCAAAGGAGATGGGTGGGAAAGGGTGAAGGAGAGAGGTGAGAAGGGATGAGATGGGGAGAGTAGTAGGGGAATTTTAAGAGTGATCACTGGCACAAGCCTGATCCCTAGTGGTCAGTTAGTATAATCTGCTGATGGGGATTTAGATACTTAGTAAAATCACATGACTTCCTGCTGACGTCAATAAACTGAGGGCCGGTCTTGGGTGGGGGGGTGGCTGGGGCAGGTGGGGAGTCAACACGAAGTGGAGAGTCAACGCGAAGCCTCGATGGGTAAACACTCCTGCAGAGTGCACCATTATAGGCAGAGACTTTACCTTAGAAGGCAGCTCCCACAGTCTGCTCCTGTAATGGTGTTCCGGCCCAGTTGGTGGCCCAAGATTAGTGAGGGCAGGGGGTTCCTGTATGGAGCCTGAGAGGGAGAGAACAAAAGGATTTAATGGTACAGGGCACTGGCGGGAAGAGGGAACAAAGGCCATACGCTGGCCACTGCTGCACATGCACGACAGTCGGGGATGCCACAGGGATTACTAGCCAGAAAGTATCAGAAAGGAATACAAAAGTTAAACACCACCAAATAAATTCTGGTACATTTGCAATTTAAACTGTGCCCCAGTAGTAAATAGTAATATTAGCTGACACACAGTAATTCCTACACACTGCTATGCTAGCAATGGTGCACAGTCAAACGACCCCCACTAGGAGCTGCCCCATCACAATATGCCACAGTCTCTGTAAATGGCTACCACCTTAAGGTAACAGTATAAAACCATTTAAAAGGCCTCCAAACTGAAGCACTATGCAGTCTATCAGTGGAGTTCAGCTAAATTAAAGTCCCAATAAAACACTTCTGCAGAGTGTGCCGTTACAGGCAGAGCCTTTACCTTAGAAGGCAGCTCCCACAGTCTGCTCCCACAATGGCGTTCCAGCCCGGTAGGTGGCCCGAGATTTGTGTGGGCAGGGGGTTCCTGTACAGAGCCTTAGAAGGCAGCTCCCACAATCTGCTCCTGTGATGGCTTTCTGTTGGTGGCCCAAGATTTGTGATGTGCTACTAAAAACCAGAATGTTTTGTCATCTTTCTCCAGTATTGTATTTTGTAATGTTTCCCAGAGACAACTTTTATAAGCTGCCTGTTTTTTAACCAAAAGATATCTATATTCTGTTCTTAAATTAAAAAAAGAGATTCTATCTGCAAAGGTAAGTGAATTACATATTCTTCTGCCCTGTTTGTACATGATCTTTTTAGCTTTATGACATTCAGAGTCAAACCATTTGGCCCCCCTCCTTGAAACTCTTTCCATTATCCTGTGTGCTGCACTAAGGTCTTTTATTTATTTTTTTCCAGGCAAGATGCAGTTTTTATAAGATTTTTATCTAGGTCTGTTACCTCATTAGATGTTCTTTTAATAGCAGCGTACTCCAATTGATTAATTAAAAGCTCCCATTTGACTGTGGTTATATTCTGTATTTTGTACAAAAGTATTTGTTCTGTATAGGGGTTCCATTTAATCTCCTACCATTTTTAATTATCATATTGGAGCCAGCTTCTAACCTTTGTTCTAAATTATTTTGTATGTGAGGGCAACCCCAATTAAGTTCCAGAAGAATTGGAAAATTGTCACTTTCCCAGAATTGTAATATATAAAAATTGTTAATTTTATGAAAAGCAAAAATATCAATAATAAAGAAGTCCAGTACACTTCCTCCCCTTTTTGTTGGGAATGTCCATTGGCCAGGTGAATCCCCACTAAAGCACCAATTAGTAATTCTAAAATTATATTTTTGAAGTATATCTAAAAATAGCTAACTGCCTTTATTTTTGTACTTATCTTTAGAAGTTCTAATTGGAATATCCATAGCATCATCTACTGTCCATGTGGCAGCTGGATCTTCCAGAGACTCACCCACTCGAATAATAAAATCGCCACACATGTCCCCATAATTTTACTCTTACTAAAGCTAATCCTTTTTCCAACCTAGTTAAGGATTCATTGATGGCTTTTATCTTTGCACCATGATTTAAATAAACATTCACCAAGATATCACAAATCTTATGGCCCCTTTTTTAGTTCTAAACACAAAAAAGAATTTGATATGTCCCCATAGTTGGACTGTACAGACAGATTCAAGTTGATATCAGTTAGAGTACAAATTCCACCAGTAGCACATCCACATTTTTTTTCTCTAGTGACTCTTATGTTCCAAGCCTGGTACCCTTTCAAAATACAAAATTCTTGCTCAAGACTTTTTGTTTCCTGTAGTAAGATAATTGGGAAGTTCCTAAGGAAGCCTGTGCAATTATTTAAGCAATAAGGCATGACCAAGGGTTATGTTAATGGTCTGTTAATCACCTTCTAGGGGTGTATTGTGGCACAAGGTGTAACCGAGTGCCACATGCCCCTAGAGGGTGATTAACTGACCATTAATATAATCCCTGGGAGTGCCTTATTGCTATTATAATAAAAAAAAATTTAAAGTGTTAAACCTCGTTCAGCATATGGCTAAGCTCTACATGTATGTTAATAAAAGATTAACATAAGGCTGTTAGAATGTTTGCAGCCAATCAGAAAGCTCCATTTCTCAGACCCTTTTTATAATGTCCCTTAGCTTATTGGTTGCTCCAGCGATATTCCAACTCAATATTTTTAAATTTGTATTATTTTTTTTATATATTTTGCTGAGTCAATCAGAGTTGGAATCCCCTTTCAAACTTTAGCTGTCCACATTGGGTGCCTCAGCTTCTTGTTTGTTATTGTTTCTTTGATTTAATTTTTATTTTCTTTTGAGTTCTTGTTAAGAACTAATACAGTAGCTTCTGTCTCTGAATATTAAAAGAGGATTCTGCCAATACTAGGCTACTACTTATTCTAGGGCCCAGTCATTTTCTCCCCCTCTTATATATATTTCTTTATTATGGTCTCCTTCGGGGCTAGAAGTTAAAATGTGAACTGTTTCCACTGGTTCAAGATACTTGGTGATTTTGCTTTGTTGTGTTGTTTTTTGGGTGTTGAACTATTATTGGTTCTTTCAAGGTAGCATCTTGCTCTAAGTTTTTTAAAGATGACAAAATAGAGACCTTCGCCTTCAGCCCTATGCTTTCAAACTCTTCTCAATGTTGTAATAGTGCCAGTCTTTGCTCACTTTTTTGTGACTAGACAGACTAAGCCTCTTTCAGGGGCTGATCTGCATCTGTACACTGACCAAATATCTGACCATACAAATTTATGACCTGGAATTCCTTTGCAAATATTATATATAGCTATCTTTAATGTTTCTTTTGATTCAAATCTAGTTATTGGTATGCCCTTAGAAAAAGACTGTATGGACCTTTCAAACTTACGAACATATGAACAAATTAATTTGCCAGCAGATAAACACCTAATGGTCTATCAAGTCTGCTCAAGTGTGCAGCTAGCAACCCTTATACTGCAGCTGACACTCCCTCCCCTTCCCTGACCCTCCCTCTTACTTTATCCCATTCCCTTTTGAAGCAGGCCACTGTTCTACTGGATACTGCTTCTGCAGGCAATGTGTTCAACCCAGACAACACTCTCTCTATAAAAAAGTGTCTTCTCATTTACCTCCTGAACCTTCCCCTCCAATCTGAGACTGTAACCCCAAGTGTCCCTACCCCCCATTAACTTGAATAGTCCGTCCGTGCCTGTCTTGTTTATTCCCTTCATGTACTTGAAGGTTTCAATCGTATCCCCCGTCTCTCCTCTCCAGTGAATACATGTTCAACTCCCTCAGCCTGCTCAGTTAGGGTATGTCCCCCTAGTTCCTGGATCAGCATTGTTGCCCTGCACTGCACCCCATCCAGTAATTTAATGTCCCTTTTCAGGTATGGGTGCCAATACTGCATGCAGTACTCCAGGTGTGGCCTAACCAGTGACCTATACAAACAACAGAATCACCTCCCCTCTCCTTGAATATATACCCTTGGCAATACAACCCAGCATTTTGTTGGCCTTTGCAGCTGCCTTCCTGCATTGTGCTGAGTTGTTCATTGAGCCCGTAATAATCACCCCCAGATCCTTCTCCTCCTCTGTCACAGCTAGCTGAACACCCCCCCAGCTGGTAGCTCTTTCTTGTTTTTTTTGGCCCGAAATGTAGCACCTTGCGCTTTCTGGCATTGAAGTCCAATTGCCAGATGTCTGACCAGGCCTCCAATATTGACAGATCATCCTGCAACCCATGCCACCCTCCTAGATCATCCACTATTGCTCCCATCTTGGTGTTATCTGCAAACAAACTGATCTTGCTATTGATGCCCATTGAGATGTCTGATATGAACAACCCAAACAACAACAGTCCCAGCACTGAGCCCTGTGGTACTCCACTTGTCACTGCCCTTGGAGATGAGATTTCGCCTCCCGCCACCACTCTCTGCTGCATGGAGGAGAGGCTTATCAGCCTGTAGTTTCCCAGTTCATCTTTGAGACCGCTCTTATGGAGGAGAACCATGTGAGCCATCCTCCAGTCCTGAGGTACACTTGCTGAGACCAGGGAGGCATTGAACAGATCTACCAAGGGCCCTGCCAGGATTTCTACCAGGTCTCTCAGTATTCTGGGGTGAATGCCATCTGGTCCTGGCACCTTGTCTACCCTCAGTGACCTCAAGGCCTCCAGTACCCTGCCTCTGTGATTCCCCCCATCTATCACCTCCTCCCCTATGCCTGACCTCCTACCCCCCCTTGGTAGCCCCCCTCCTTTCTCCTTAGTAAACACTGAGCAGAAGTATTCATTATGTGCTTCTGCCTGCTCTGCCCGTTTCAACCCACCCCATCCCTCTTAATCCTTACTATTTTATCCCTACAACCTTTTCTCCCTGATGTGCCTGAACAATTCCTTCTCCCCCTTCATGATGCCTTGCACTAGCCTGAGCTCCTTAGACACCTTGGCTGCCCTTACTGCCTTCATCACCTCCTTCGATTCCTTTAGGTAATCCTCTCTGTCCTCCCATCGCCATGTTTTTTTTGAACCTCCTAAAGGTGTCTCTTTTATTTTTTACTTTCTCCATGATCCACTTGCTCAACCAGCTGGGTTTCTTGGCCCTAGCTCTCTTACTCTGGTCTCTAATGCAGGTTTTTGTTGCCTTCTCAATCCCCAGTTTTATGACCGCCCACCTCTGGTAGGTGTCCATATTAGTTTGGATTCAGGCTAGATACCCTTTATGTACTTCCCCCATCCTCCCAAAGTTTGCCTTCCTGAAGTCCAACACTCTTGTACCTGTTTCTACTGCGTCCTTACCCATTTTCAACATGAACCACACTGAGTACTGGTCGTTCCCTGCCAGTGGTTCTTCCACCCCCAGCTCCCATGGTAGCATGGATTCACAGCGGGAAGGTCATATCAGACAAATCTAATAGATTTCTTTGACTGGGTGACCAAAGTAATAGACCAGGGAGGGGCTGTGGACATGGCCTACCTAGACTTTAGCAAGGCATTCGACACAGTCCCACACAAAAGATTAATAAACAATTAGCCAGCCTGGGAGTGGGTCCCAGGGTGGTCGTCTGGGTAAAAAACGGGCTGGACAACAGGACACAGAGGATAATAGTAAAATGAGTCTATTCAGAAGAAAGGGGGGTTACTAGCGGGGTACCACAGGGTTTAATACTGAGTCTGGCCATTTTTACCATCTTTATAAATGACATTGCAGAGGGACTGGCAGGAAAAGTATGCCTCTGCAGACAACACAAAGATCTGCAACAGGGTTGATACACAACAGGGTATGGAAAGGATGAGAAGGGACTTGGCAAGGCTGGAGGAATGGTTGAAAATATGGTAGTTTAGATTCAATGCAAAGAAGTGCAAAGTAATGCACCTGGGAAACAAAAACCCAGGGGAAGAGTACACAATGGGGGGAGGTATTAACAACAAGACAAATGGAAAAGGACCTGGGGGAGTCATATCAGATGACCTAAAGGTAAGAAAACAATGTGAGAAGGCAGTAAGGATGGCTGGGGGGATACTGGGATGTACAGGGAGAGGCATTGCCAGTAGAAAACAGGAAGTTGTTATCTCTCTGTACAGACAGTTGGTGAGACCCCATTTGGAGTACTGCATGCAGCTCTGGAGACCCCATCTCTGCAAGGACATAGACAAGATGGAGGCAGTCCAGAGGAGGGCAACTAAAATGGTGCAGGGTCTGCAACAGAAGCTATATGAGGAGAGATTAGAGGAGCTTAATATGTATTCCCTTGAGGAAAGAAGGGAGAGGGGGGACATGATAGAAACTTTCAAGTACTTCAAGGGAATCAACAAAGTCCAAGAGTGTAGCATCTTTCAAAAAAAGAGATGTGCAAGAACAAAGGGACACAATTTGAAGATAGAGGGGGGGATGGCTCAGGGGCAATGTGAGGAAGTATTTTTTCACAGACAGGGTGGTGGATGCGTAAAACGGCCTTGCTGAGGAGGTCAAGGGGTCAAAAACAGTGTAGGAATTCAAGAATGCATGGGACAGACATAAGCCAATTCTGGTGGGGGGGGGTAGGAAGAAGTAGGCTGTTGGTTAACTAGGATCTGCAGCTTATCCAATAGGTAGGGAAATGGGCAGACTAAGTGGGCCAAGCATTCCTTATCTGCCATCAATGTCTATGTTTCTATATTTTCCCTCACAAACTCTTCATTTGCCAGCACAAGGTCTAGGATGTTCCCTAACCTGATTGGCTAGCTGACCACATGCATTAGGAAGCTATCCTGGAATGTGTCCAGAAATATCTGCTCCCTTCTATTCATGGTGGCTGGGGTACCCCAATCCACTCTCAGCAGGATGAACTCCCCCAATAATCACCATGCTACCCTTTCTGCAGGCCCTTCTGATCTGTCCTACTAGTTCCCTGTCTAACTCCTCTAACTTATCTATCTTGTTTCTTGTTTACCTTTTTTGATTTCTCAGCTGTTTCATTTTCATTTTATTATTATTATGTGTTTTGTTACTCCCTATAGTTGAAACCTCCTCACTTAATTGTGTGTTATTCCTGGGTACCTCACATTCCTTGTTAATGGTTACCTCTCCCTTTTTAGACTTTATTTGTTTGTCCTTTTGGCTTTTATTATTTTTTTTATTTGTTACTTTCATTTGTGCAGCCTGGCTAGAGATGCTAGGGAGTACCTTCTTTGGGTCCCTTTTCATTCTGCTTTATCTCTTTTAGTAACTTTTTTGTTCTTTTAAGTCTCTATCACCTGTGTCTTTAGTTATTTCTTTAATCAACCTCTGCTTTTTTTTGTAGGGGGGCTGGAGTAACCTTACCTTTTTTAGAGACTTTTGATTTGTTAGAATAGGTGATTTTTACCCTGTCTTTGCAGAAATCCATCTTTGTTGCAATAGCTTGATTTTGTCCAAGCTGCAGTGCCACCTGATTATCCTTTATTAAGTGTATTAATTCTTTCAATATTTTGTTACCTCTGTTTATTTTTTTTCTAATACTTACTAACTCATTCCCTAGACATCCATTTACTGTATTAATTCAATTACTTCTATGTCTGGGGCACTTTGTTCTATATCTGAGGCCCATAGATGGGGAATATCAGGGAAGCAATTTGTTGGGGGATCCAAAGCAATTTTGTTTGCATATGGGGTTATAAATTCATCGGATTCTTGTAAGTAGGAGTTTTCAATTAGGGTACCCTGCTCTATGATCTGCTCCTCATTGTGAATCCCATTTTTTTTAATTCATGACATCTCGATCAATTTCCACTGTTAGTTTAACCTGATTTGCCCTTGCTTTTGGGGTCAACTGATTTAATTCGTCACGTTCTTTAATTTGTTTTATTTCCTTGGTTAAAACCTATTTATTGAATTCATTCATACTCTCCAATTCTCCTTCCAGATTATTTATTACTGCCATGAGTGAGTGAAGGTCTGAGTCTGGAGATTTATGCTCCCCCTTCCTCTGCTTACATTAGGGGAAGAGGAGCATAGAGGTTGGGATTTATGTACATTTGACACTACCTAGGGCTGAATGCAATCTGTTGTGCAGCAGATTGATTTTCAGGGAGTTGCATAAATCTAGTTATTTTAATTGCATTAGATTCAGTCTGCTTTTCTGTTGTAGTTTTCTTTTAATTCTGTCTCTGCTTTAGCAGCATTTAATGATTTAAACAGGCATCTCTTGGAGAGCCATGTTTCCATTTTAAAATAGCAGTAACTAGGGGTAAAAATAAGAAAAATCTATGCGAAATGCTCAGTATCTGTGCTCAGTAATACCTAAGAAAAAAATAACAAAAACAGTGTAAACAACGACACTGTGAAATACAGGATCTAATAGATATGTGCAGAATTTTCTGTCCAAAATTAAAAAGTGATAATCCATTAACTATTTAAGTTCTGAGCAAACTTAATGACCCCCTAGTTAAGAAAACAAAATGGCTCAAAGGTGCTATTCAGAGGTAGTGAGCCTCAGAAAATGCTTATCGTAATTTGCTAAATTTGTGATAAAATAATGCAACACTAATTAACAACAAACACTTGTCAATGCCAAATGTTGATTGCATTGGTCCGTTGAGCTCGCTCACTGCCTCTCTGTCACTCGCTCATTCTGTTTCTCCCGGTGCTGCAGGCTGCTCTTTTGTACTGGGCTCCTGCGTGCATTGGCATGTTTTTCTGCCCACAAAGAAATCTGCAGCTGTCCTGACAGAGCTCCGTTGAGGTCATTCACTTCCCCTGTCTCCCTCGCTCATTCTGTTTCTCCTGGCGCTGCAGGCTGCCCTTTAGTACTGGGCTCCCGTCCCTGTTGGCACCTTTTTCTGCCCACAGAGAAAACTGCAGCAGTCCTGACAGAGCTCCGTTGAGGTCATTCACTTCCCCTGTCTCCCTCGCTCATTCTGTTTCTCCTGGTGCTGCAGGCTGCCGTTTAGTACTGGGCTTCTGCCTGTGTTGGCACCTTTTTCTGCCCACAAAGAAATCTGCAGCAGACCCGACAGAGTTCTGTTGAGGTCATTCACTCACCCCGTCTCCCTCACTCATTCTGTATCTCCTGGTGCTTCAGGCTGCCCTTTAGTACTGGGCTCCTGCCCCTGTTGGCACCTTTTTCTGCCCACAAAGAAATCTGCAGCAGTCCTGACAGAGCTCCATTGACTTCACTCACCCCCCCTCTCTCACTAGCTCATTCTGTTTCTGCCAGTGCTGCAGACTGTCCTTTTGTACTGGGCTTCTGCCTGTGTTGGCACCTTTTTCTGCCCACAAAGAAATCCGCAGCTGTCCTGACAGAGTTCCGTTGAGGTCGCTCACTCCCCTTACCTCACTCGCTCATTCTGTTTCTCCTGGTGCTGCAGGCTACCCTTTTGTACTGGGCTCCTGCCTCTGTTGGTGCCTTTTTCTGCTCACAAAGAAATCTGCAGCAGTCCTGACAGAGCTCCATTGAGCTCGCTCACTCCCCCTCTCTCTCGCTCGTTCCGTATCAGCCAGTGCTGCAGGCTGCCCTTTTGTACTGGGTTCCTGCCTGCATTGACGCCTTCTTCTGCCCACAAAGAAATCTGCAGTCGTCATGATAGAGCTCCATTGAGCTCTCTCACTCACTCCCCCTGTCTCACTGATTCATTCTGTTTCTCCCACCACTGCAGGCTGCCCTTTTGTACTGGGCCCCTGCATGCATTGCTGCCTTTTTCTGCCCACAAAGAAATCTGCAGCAGTCCCAACAGAGCTCCGTTGAGCTCACTCACTTCTCCTCCCTCACTCGCTCATTCTGTGTCTCCTGCTGCTGTATGCTGCCCCTTTGTACTGGGCTCCTGCCTGCATTGGTGGCTTTTTCTGCCCACAAAGAAATCTGCAGCAGTCCTGACACAGCTATGTTGACCTCAGTCACTCCCCCTCTCTCACTAGCTCATTCCATTTCTGCCAGCGTTGCAGGCTGCCATTTTGTACTGGGCTTCTGCCTGTGTTGGCACCTTTTTCTGCCCACAAAGAAATCCACAGCTGTCCTGAAAGAGCTCCATTGAGGTTGCTCACTCCTCCTGTCTCACTCACTCACTCATTCTGTTTCTCCTGGTGCTGCAGGCTGCTCTTTTGTAGTGGGCACCTGCCTCTGTTGGTGCCTTTTTCTGCCCATGAAGAAATCTGCAGCAGTCCTGACAGAACTCCGTTAAGCTCGCTCACTCCCTCTGTCTCACTTGCTCATTCCGTTTCTGCCAGCGCTGCAGGCTGCCCTTTTGAACTGGGCTCCTGCCTCCATTGCCGCTTTTTCTGCCCACAAAGAAATCTGCAGCAGTCCCAACAGAGCTCCGTTGAGTTCACTCACTCCCCCTCCCTCACTTGCTCATTCTGTGTCTCCCGCTGCTGCAGGCTGCCCTTTTGTACTGGGCTCCTGCCTGCATTGTCGGCTTTTTCTGCCCACAAAGAAATCTGCAGCAGTTCTAACACAGCTCCGTTGATATCGCTCAAGCCCCCCTCTCTCACTCGCTCATTCTGTTTCTCCTGGGGCTGCAGGCTGCCCTTTTGTACTGGGCTCCTGCCTGCATTGCCGCCTTTTCCTGCCCACAAAGAAATCCGCAGCAGTCGCAATAGACCTCCGTTAAGCTTGCTCACTCCCCCTCTCTCATTCGCTCATTCTGTTTCTCCTGGTGCTGCAGTCTGCCCTTTTGCTTTGGGCTCCTGCCTCTGTTGGCACCTTTTTATGCCCACAAAGAAATCTGCAGCAGTCCCAACAGAGCTCCATTGACCTCACTCACTCCTCCTCTCTCACTTGCTCATTCCATTTTTGCAGGCGCTGCAGGCTGCCCTTTTGTACTGGGCTCCTGCCTGCGTTGCCGCCCCTTTTCTGCCCACAAAGAAATCCGCAGCAGTCACGATAGAGCTCCGTTGAGCTTGCTTACTCCCCCATCTCAGTAGCTCTTTCTGTTTGTCCCACCGCTGCAGGCTGCCCTTTTGTACTGGGCCCCTGCATGCATTGCTGCCTTCTTCTGCCCACAAAGAAATCTGCCTCAGTCCCAACAGAGCTCCGTTGAGCTCACTCACTCCCCCACCCTAACTCACTTGTTCTGTGTCTCCCGGCACTGCAGGCTGCCCTTTTGTACTGGGCTCCTGCCTACATTGGTGCCTTTTTTTGCCCACAAAGAAATTTGCAGCAGTCCCGACAGAGCTCAGTCGAGCTCAGTCACTCCCCCCCCCCCCACACTCGTTCAATCCTAATCTGTCCCAAACATTGATTTCCAACAGTGACTGCGGTATTCTGCACATTTTGGCCAGGATGTGAAAAATGACAGTTGTACTGTTCATAAGGAGGTGTGAAAAAATGCCAGTGTTGAAAATCTGACGTGAAAATATTACTAATTTGTGAACTTACAAGGGTGCGTGGAAACTGCACAACGCACACTCGTAACACTGTCTTTTTATGGAGTTTCATCACACAAGTTTCAACATAGGCTTTTTAGGACCTCTGCTTATGAACATTGTCAGTGTGATTTTCTTAATATGTCCCAAACACTGATTTCCCACAACGACCGCGCTATTGTGTGCCGGAAGAGTGAAAACACATTTCAGCCAGGATGTGAAAAATGACAGCTGCACTGATCATAAGGAGGTGCAGAAGAATGGCAATGTTGAAAATCTGGAATGAAAATATTGCAAAGTTGCAAAGGTACGAGCATGCGTGGAAACTGTGCAATGCACGTTCATAACACACTCATTTTGTGGACTTTCATCACCAAATTTTCAACATAGGCATTTTAGGACCTCTGCTAATGAACAGTGTCACTGTCATTTTCATAATGTGTCTCGAACATGGATTTCCCACACTGACCGTGCTATTCTGCACCGGAACTGCGAAAACACATTTCAGCCAGGATATGAAAAATGACAGCTGTACTGTTCATAAGGAGGTGCAGAAGAATGGCAATGTTGAAAATCTGGAGTGAAAATATTAATTTGAAGTTACGAGCGTGCATGCAAACTGCACAACACACGCTCGTAACACAGTCATTTTATGGAGTATTGTCACCAAATTTTCAACATAGGCATTTTAGGACCTCTGCTCATGAACAGTGTCACTGTTATTTTCTTAATCTGTCTCAAACACTGATTTCCACAGTGACCTCGTATTCTGAGCCAGAGCGAAAACACATTTTGGTCAGGATGTGAAAATAGCAGCTATACTGTTCAGAGGAGGTGTGAAAAATACCAGTGTTGAAAATCTGGCGTGAAAATATTGCAAATTCATGAAGTTACAAGCATGTGAGCAACTGCACACGCAGGCTCATAAAACAGTCATTTTTGGGATTTTTTCCACCAATTTGCAACATAGGCTTTTGAGAGCCTACCTCATGAACACTGGCACTGTCATATCGTTAATCGGTCCCGAAAGGGGATTCTGCACAGTGACCGCGAAATCACCTTTCAGGGCCGAATAATGCCATGACAGTGGCAGAATTCATGAGGAGGGGTCCCAAAAACCCCATGTTGAATATTTGGTGTCAAAATTCAAAAAAATGCCTGAGATATGCTGAATAAGTTGAAAAAGCCCTGTTCATTCCATTATACAGCTTATCAGCATTTCCTCAGTTTGTGGTCAGCTTTGAAAAGTGCAGAAGTGTTCCCGGTCCAGCAAAGATCATCATGCCAGACTCTGGAGGTAAGTATGGGGTGAGGGGGTGTGGGGAGGCAGGGTGCATAGTGGGTTGGCGCGGGTTGTGGGATGGGGGCAGGGAGACTGTGAGGGACCATTTTCTTTTTACAAGATTAAACAAGTAAAAAAAAAAAACATTGCAGGATGGTTTTTCCTTTACAGGGGCATTGGGCATGCTGGGATGGGCTCTCAGCATGCCACCTCAATGTTTGGGAGGAGCTGTAGCTAACGGGGGAGTGGGCACCCCCGTCAGCACAAGAGGCATTGGGCACACTGGGGTTGGCTTCTTGCATTCCACCTGAATGTTTGGGGGGGCTATAGCTGACAGGGGATTGGGCACCCCCTTTGGCACATATGCAGTGCTGGGGGGACACAAGCCGAGGGGGAATGGGCACCCCCTCGGCATAGCCCGACCATTTGGTGGGGGCCATTATGCCCGGACGGGGAGGGCCCTTCGCACTCTGACCTGGCACGGGGACTGCAGCTGATGGGGATTGAGGCCCCTGTCAGCAAACACACCCTGTTGTGGGGGGGCACAGGCTGCCGAGGGGGATTGGGCACCCCCTTGGCACTGGGAGTTTATAATTTTTTTTGTGAACAAGGCAGCAAACCGCCGCCATGTTCACAAACAATATTACACTTGGCAACATTCCGCCCAGCAATGACGGGTTGCTTCCTCATTGCAGTGCAATGACTGACACTGCAATGATGAGGTGGCCCCTGATTGCAGTGGCTGAAACGTTTCAAGGTGGTGGCATGCTGGCTGAACTAGTTCCAGCAGCAGCATGCCACATCATTGGGGAAAGCAGGCCAAGCCTTTACGGGCTGTGGGGGCATTGACCAGAACAGTGCTGCGCCTCCATAACCTGCTTCTGGAAAACTGCCGCAATATGTTTCTTGCACATGCGCGCAATCAACATAAAAATTGTTATCCACAAAATGTTGCGGACTTTAAAGTGCAGACCGCTTTGAACTTAGTGTCCAAAATATTCAAAAGTGCAGTTCGCAATAGTGAGGTAGCCCAATGCTCTCCTCTTTAAACTGTGTAGTTTGCAGTTCCTTGAATATCAGAATATTCCAGAAGAAGACAGGTAATTAAATAAGTGAATTCAGGGGTTGTGTATACACACTTTCAGTAACAGACAAACTTGCTTTTTACTATCATGACTTCCACGAAGGTCTCCAAGGTCCAAAACTCTGTTCCTTTGCTGCTAATATGGCACAGTACTATCCCCTTCTTTTCATTCAACCTGGCAGGTTCTGATAGATGCTTTTTATTTATTTATTTATTTTGTTTAGTGCCAGCTCCAGCTTTCCAATAGTAGTACAGGCTTGATCTTGTTCAAGAGCAAGGACACTAAAGGAGAGAGTCAAAAGAAAGAACAAGCACCATAACACCTGAAGTAAATTAATTTACTAGACTTGTAATATAAATTTTGATTTCATTTTTAAAATAAAAAGTAATAATCACTATGCAGAGTAGCAACTGAAATACATGAATGAAAGTACATATGTGTTATAATGTATCCTAAGCTTTCTATTGCAATTTAAATTTAAAATGGGATAAGCTGACCCAGCCATCCTCAGAACATAAAGCTTTAAACCCCTCTCTGGTGCTTACTTACTTATTGTAATGCACTTTAGAGTATATGCACTCTGCAACACATAAGTGGCAAGGTGAATCAGCGTAGAAGAAAAGATTTTCTGTAGTAAAATATTAAGATACTCCTTGTTGCTCAAAGGGCATTGCTGAAGTACAACTGAAGTACAACTAACATACTGGGATGGATTTTAATGCGTATAGCTGACGCAGCAACTAAAGGGAGCGGCCCCGATAATAGTTAGAGAACAAAGTAGAGAGCAAAGGGACAGCTTGCAAACACATAAGAGATCTGGTGTGCTGTAATGACTGACACTGTTTTGAGAGATTACCCCAATTAACTGCAGCTGCACACTAATCAGGTATCTTAGAAAAACAGCACTAGATAACTATTGAACTCGTTGAATCAAAGTTACTTTAATTAATGAGGGCAGCTGAGTCAGATAATAAAGCTAATATTTTATTTATTTATATATTTGTATTTTGGATGACACCTTTCAGCTGAGGGCTCTTTTACAAAGGTTCCACATCAAGGCAATAAGGACAATAAGGTACAAAACATAACATGATCATTACAATGGAACTTACAAAAAAAAAAGACAAGTAAGGTTACAATAATAGCAGCCAAAGGCATTGTCAAGGAATTGTGCTGCAAGTTAATTATACAGTACAAGTCATAGGTGACTCAGATAAGCTTTGTTAGGAGTGGGTTAGTGGGAAAAGAGAAAGAAGAGTGGTGGTGAGGGGTGGTATGGGAGGAGAGAGAGAGAGGGTGGGGGGAGAAATAGGGAGGGCATTGCATTGGGTATGTGGTAGATGGGAAATAGCAAGGGAGGAGGAATGGGGGGATGAAAAGGAAGAGGAGACAGATTTATCCTATACCCAGTAATGGGGGTAGGAGTGGAACAGGAGCTGAGGCAGTGAGGAGAGATGCTTGAGGGTTGTATGCCTGGATGGGATTATAAGAAGCAATCACAGAAGGCACTAGCCATGCGGTGTTGACGTAGTTTACACTTAAAAGCACCAATCGTGGCAATGTTGGAGATTTCTGTAGGTAGCAAGTTGAACCAGGTGGAGCCTCTGACAAGGTAAGAATGCTGAGCTTGAGAGGTCTGGCAGCGAGGTATTGTAAAGGTTAGACTATCCGATCTTCTAGTTAGGCAGCGGACACACTGCTGGGTCATATTGATTGGACTCCAGGGGGCATAAGGCCCAGTGATGTCTTCTTAGCTAGGATGCAGGACTGGTACTTTAGCCTGCCAGATAGCTGGAGCCAGGTAGCCTGCTCATAAATGTCACAAGTGTGAGAAAGGCAGACAGCTGAAATAAGGAGTCTACATGCCTTATTAAGGGCTACAGCCATGCGCTGGAGTGCAGTATCAGTAGCGGATCCATAGATAACAAGCCCATAGTCAATAGTTGAGATAACAGAGCTCTGGATAGCGAGATTCAAGGGTTCAGCTGTTAGACAATGTTTATGCTTGTATAGTAGCCCTATGCAGGAGTTCACAGTTTTAGCGATATTGTCAATGTGTTTGGTATACTAGAGGAAGCAGTCAAGGGTCAGGCCCAGATATTTAAACATATCCACCTGCTCAAGGGCAATGCCTTCATGGTTGTTAATTATGAGCTCATTGTCCTTGTACTTGTGGGTTCCAGGGAACAACATTGTTTTAGTTTTTTTGTGGTTAAAGATGAGTTTACATGAGCAAAACCAGTCTTCCACTTCTTTGAAACTTTTCTGTAGTTGAGACTGAAGGGAGATGGGGTCAGTGTGGCAAGTGAAGATTACTGCATCATCTGCATACAGTAAAATTCTGTCATGGCAGGAGACAGGGAGATTGTTCAGGAATATGCTGAATAACAAGGGTCCCAGGATAGAACCTTAGGGTACTCCAGAGTGGATTGGTAGGGATGACGAGAGGAATTCACCAATCCTGACCTGTTGGGTCCGGTTACTGAGGTAGCTTTGAAACCAGAGGGTAGTTTCACTTGAAAGACCAAGAAGGGGTAATTGTTCAAGGAGAATGGAGTGACTGACAGTGCCAAATGCCTTAGTCAGGTCAATAAAAGAGGGGCTGACCATTTGACCCTGATCAAGTGCATGATGGATATGTGTGGTGAATTTGAGGAGTGCCGTGGTAGTGCTGTGCCCTTTGCAGAAGTCATGCTGCTGGGAACATTGCAGGCTGTATTTTACAAGGTACTTCATGAGCTGATCAGCCACTATCCGTTCCAATGCTTTGGATAGAGGGAGGAGGATGGATATAGGCCTGTAGTTGTTCGTGAGAGTCTTGTCACCGCTTTTATGGATTGGAGTCACCACTGCCAGTTTCCACTTTTGGGGGAACTGGGAGAGCATGAGGGAAATGTTGAGGATTTTGGTTAGTGGGAGCAGGACTTCGTCAATGGTGAGGGCGAGAAGTTTCATATCCAGTGAATCACCACTGACCCTAGACTTTCCAAGCACTTTAAGAATGTGTTGCACCAAACAGGGACTACTATATAAATTAATTTGTTTTTTGATAAGCACTTTCTAAGAAAGCCAACCATGTCAGAGCTTTTATTTGAGCATCGAAAAAGAATAAATATCACATTTAGTGAATGAGTTATTTAGAGTGGGCAGTGCATAAAATGAGCAAATAGACAAATGAAAATCACAACAAATTTTTTAACAATCAAAAATGTGCCAAGAATACAATCCACACTGTGGACTAAATTGGGTTAAACAGTAAAAGACAAAAGAACAGTTCCCCACTCGAGTACAATAAAATACTATAAAACACAAGTTTTAAAATTTTTGTAAGCTTCACAAATATATATAAGGCAGACATGAGGTTGAGAGAGAACAAAAACCCGAATAGGCTGGCTAAAATAAAAAAATAACAAGGTCCAGACAAAGGCTTGTGCCTAGCGCTTTGTGGGCAGTTCTCAAACTCTTTTTTTTTGTTTGTTTTTTTGTTGACCCAGACTCCAATGTCCAAAGTCCAAAGTCCTGAATACATATATATGTATATATATATATATATATATATTCTATGCAAAAAACTGAGTTAATGCATCATTTAGGGTTAAAGTACAAAAAGTCAGGAAATGAAAAATCTTTAGGGTTGCCCCTCTCCCCCAGAACCGCCAATCATCCCAAGATTGACAAATGACAGGGTGTGTCATTGGGGTCATGAGCCCTAAATGTCACCCCATTCCATGTGTAATCATATTGACAAGGGATAGCAAAAAAGAATGGGATGACATTTAGGCCTCATGACCCCAATGACACACCCCATCATTTGTCAATCTTGGGATGATCTGGCTGGTCCGGGTGCAGGGGCAACCCTAAAGATTTTTCATTTCCTGACTTTTGTGCTTTAACCCTAAATGATGCATTAACACAGTTTTTGCGAGAATTTCCTTACTTTTGAGAAAGATTAGAAAAGAATCTCAGAAGTTGGTGGGGAGGACAAGTCCTGGCGGCCCCGCGCCCCACCAACCTGCAGAAGTTGATAGGAGCACGGGCCATTCTGGCCCTGCGCTCCCACCAACTTGTAAACATGTGTGTACCATCAACACCCTCCAAATTTCAATGTAAAACACCAAACTGTGTCCGAGACAGAACATGTTAAAGTTTGAGATTTTCAGTTGTCAGAGATGCAGAATTCCGCACCTGTTAACATTTTACAGGCACAATGACTGAAAACTACATCCATGACACTAAGGCTATGTACCCTTGAATGACGACACTCCTTGTATTGCCAGATCCTATCTGCACACAGCTATTAATGGACCATAGCCATTTCTTAGTTAAAAGGTCCACATTTTATTGCTTTATTTTGAGAATGCCCGCAACCCAAACCTATTATGTCACAAATTGCTAAAAATCATCACCAAGTGTATACAGGGCATGCAGCTTTTTTGGACCACCAAGAAAGATAAGTTGTTCAGTCACTTTACCACGTTACCTTGCTCCGTTCTTCGTGGCTCAATTGCCTCATTCATGTGGCATTCAGTGACTGCTGATTTCATATATTTCACCAACATCATCATCATTACTTTATCACATTGCTTTTTATTATTTTTACTTTCAACCAACTAAATGAAATCAGTGGTCACCGAACTCGGCATGGATTAGGCAACTGAGCCACGAAGAATGGAGCAAAGTAATGTGGTAAAGTGACTAAACAACATTTGTTTCTTGGCGGTCTAAAACAGCTGCATGCTCTGTATACACTTGGTGATATTTTTAGTAATTTGTTTATTATGACATAGGGGTACCAGGGACATCTCACAGGAAGATGGACAGGTACACACTTCGTGTCAGTTGCTCTTTAAGATGTTGAAACATTTTTCATTAAAATATACATTTAGGTTCAAGATCCTATGCGAGTGAAAAAATTATAATTTTGGGAGCATCGCAGTGATAATAACTATTAAACATCAATTGCAAAACTGTTAATTGTTTTATTCTTTTTCTTTTCACAGGTACTGGCAGTTTAAAAAAAAAATCTAATTAATATCATGTGTCCATGTGTTTTTTATAGAAAATGTGAGCATTTTATGCTTCAGCGTGTTGTAATACCAGTGCTGACAGTGCTGATCAGTTTTTAATTTTCTCCTATACTCCGGTGTTTGGACTGTTAATTACTGTATGTCATTCATGGAGTGATAGTCTGCTTTTTCACAGTGTGCATAAATCAGCTGTGAAGCTCGTGCTGCCCTAAGCTGTCAGACCACAATACTTAGATGTATCTGTTTTTTCATCCATAACATCATTTATACTATTGGCAAACCTTCCAATGTCATAAAAAATGCTTGAAAAACAGAGCATAACAGTATCTCCACCCCCCACTACAAAATGTCAGCACGAGATAATTTAAACAGATTAGTGGCAGACTGTTCTGTTGTGACAGAGACTAGGGTAAACACCTGAAAACAGACCATGACTTCCCTTTCTAATAATTACAGTCTGCTGTTACTTAATCCTGCTAAGTGCTTATGTAACTGGAAATGGCTTTAACGCTGTAATTAATCCCTAACACACCCCCACTGAATAGGATATCAGGGATAGAAACCCCTAATTGTAAATAATATGGCACAATGAGTATTAGAACAGGTAATATAACTTCTTGGAATGCAGGCACACTGATCAGGTGCCTTACAGTCTTAATCATGTCAGAAATATGGGACCACCTGATCCACCTTTACTTCTATGTCCCCTCCTCACCCTTGTGTCATTAGGTTGCCAGATTGCAGCCAGGAACTGTAGCCGCCACCTAGTATCAGCAAACAGCCACGGACACAGCCAGCCTGTTCAGCTACTGGAGTCACTCTCAATGCCTTGTGTAGCATCTGCTCACTTTCAGCTGACCCAGCTTCATGGATCCTCTTATCTGTGCCTAGTAGCCTCCTCCAATCAAGAGGCTCTCTCAACACAGCATAGCTCCAATTCAGTGTCTCACAGGTGTAAACCATGCCATAATTAAAGGGTTCTCCTCTCCCACATGAGGTAGTTTGTGTCAGTCCCAGCATGAGTGAACAAGCACATAGCAGCATTAAGCCAAGGACAAACTGCTGCCTTGTATGCTACTGATAGCAGCAAGAAATCAGCAATGCCCATATACAGCTGCCAGCATTGCTCCGAGGGTATGGTCCAGTGTGGGGTGGCACGTAATCCTGCTGGAGGTTGCATTTAATGCTGCATTGACTTTATGGCTTCAGGCTGCATTGCTACTAGTCCTAAACTATATGAGCCACATAAATGCAATGAGAAGTCTTGCAGATTATGACATAAAGTGCAGGGAAGAAAAAAGTCACTGCAGCAGTGAGCAAAGGTAGCATTTCTAATGTATGATTTCACGTGCTTAGGAAAACATTTTTTGATTGAAATCACACATTTACATTAGTGGAGTATCATTACAAGTTTATTTTTTAAGGTTCTCTTCCAAATGCCCTCCCGCCACCCAACACACACACGCACCAATATACATTATAGAAAAAATGGAATAAATAAATAAATAAACTGTTGCATGTTCATTTGTCCATAAGATTTTATTCAGTGCAAATGAAATCTTAATAAAACACAATGGCCCAGATATTCAAACTGCGCCAGTCTGAGGCGCAAGCCCCTGCGCTGCTCAAAATAGTTGCGCAGGGGTGTGGCCGGGGTGATATTCAAAGGAGTTGCGCTGTTGAGCAACTCCTTTGAATATCACCCACATACATGACTTGCTGGCGCGATGACGCAGTGGAACTTGGCGCCACCGCAAGTTGCCAGAGTTGAGCATTAAACTTGCGGTGGCGCTAAGTACCATTGCGCCATGCAAATTTCCGATATTCAAAGGTGACATGCAAATGGGGCCATAATTTATGCAAAGGCGGCAGGGGGCCATTTGCATCTATTTATAGCCCTATTTGCATGCCATTTGCATGTAGGTGCGCGATCCGGACTTGCTCTGGCCACCCTGCCAGGCAGCGGCCGTCGGGGACCGCCGCCTAATGCAACTCGATCGCGGGCATCACAGTTACATGACACCCCCAGCACATCTCCCACAGCCCGGTCGCGGGCAGAACCTGTATGAACCCCCAGTGCCCGATCGCGGGCGAACCTGTGAACCCCCAGTGCCCGATCGCGGGCAGATAACCCCTCCCCCAACCGAATAACTCCCTGGTGGTCAGTGGACCGTAAAGCCGATCGTGGGCAGAATGTCACAGCACAACCCCCAAACATCTCCCTGGTGTCTAGTGTCCCCCACCCACCCACGAAGCCCTCCACCCCTCCCCCGCGGCGGCGGCGGGCAGCATCCACCCGCCTGCAGCCCGCGCCCGCCGACTGACTGTCGCAGTCCAGATTTGTGAACGATCATTCACAAATCTGACTGTCACATGTACGGTATGGGCTGCATGCCCATTGGCTGTAGCTCTGCACCACTGGTGTGCAGCCCCACCGGACAGTCAGTCGGCGGCGGCGGGCGGCAGGCGGTGGATGCTGTCACCCGCCGCCGCGGGGAGCGGGTGGAGGCTCGTGGATGGGTGGGGGGACACTAGATACCAGGAGATGTTTGGGGGGTTGTGCTAGATTCCTGCTCCGCGATCGGGCTTTATGTCCACTGGACCACCAGGGAGTTATTCGGGTTGGGGAGGGTTACATTCTGCCCGCGATCGGGCACTGGGGGTTCATACAGGTTCTGCCTGCGATCGGGCTGTGGGTGATGTGGGGGCTGCATGTACGTTCTGCCCGCGATCGGGCTGTGGGAGATGTGGGAGATGTGTGAGGGGGACATGTACATGTTCTGCCCACAATCGGGCTGGTGGGGGCATGGGACCGAGTTGGGGGCCAGCCAGGGGTGGCAGCTGCTGTGTTGTGCCCTGCAATGCAGCAGCTCACCTGTGGGTGGCCCTCAACTTAAGCCTTTTTTGGCTCAAGCTTGTGCTGGGCGCAGGTTGGGTTGCGTGCAGAACTCTGCGCAACCCGACTGAATATCGGGTTGCGCAGGTTATGCATGGATCCTCCCCCTCCTGTTGAGCATGCATTCATTTGCATTGCTCTCTTGCGCAACCTGTTGCCAGTGGCGTAACTGCCTCCTGCTGAATATCGCAGAATGGCGCATTTTGGACTTGCGCATGGCGCAACCCTGTTGCGCATGGCGCAACCCTTTTGAATATCTGGGCCAATGTAATCTTACCAGCGATCTTTCTAGCATTTACTTGGCAGTACTATATACAGAAAAAATAGAGAGAGAGCTTGAATTTCAGAGGCCGCCAATCTAAAAACACGGACAACACAGATGTGTAGATGTGGCTGTAACTTAGTCTGTTTTCTTTCTTTTTATTATTATGAAACAATACTGATCAATGCTGCATTAAAAAAAGGTGAGGGGAAAGAACATATTTTAAAACACTATACCACTGCGAGAAAAAACAAATCAAAGGTTATCGCAGAGGGTGCAGTTAGGACCTTATTTACCAGTGGGTTACCTTAAAACAAGCAGACTGTAATTATTAGAAAGGGAAGTCATGGTCTGTTTTTAGTTTTACCCTAGCCTCTGTCACAACAGAACAGTCTACCACTAATCTGTTTAAATTAGCTTACGTTTACAGTTAGTAGCAGTAGTGGGTGGAGTTACTGTTTTGCTCTGTTTTTCATGCAAGCATTTTTTATGACATCAGAAGGTTTACCAATGGTAAAATGATGTTATGGATGAAGAAACAGACACCTGCTACTGCTGTTATCTGATTATTGGGGGTTGACAGCTTAGGGCAGCGTGAGCATCACAGCTGATTTATGCACACGCTGAAAAAGCAGACGTCACTCCATGAATGATGTAATGAACAGCCCAAACACAGGATTATGGTAAAAAAAAACTAACAGTACTGTCAGCACTGGTATTACAACATGCTGAAGCATAAAATACCCACATTTTCTATAGAAAACACACAGACTCATGATTTTAATTATATATTTTTATTAAACTGCTAGTACCTGTGAAAAGAAAAGAATAAAACAACTAACAGCTGTTTAGTTGATCTTTAAACTTAAAAATTGGTGAAATTGCCCTATAAAAATTGGTGAAATTGCACTATCTAATGCATTATAAAATCTGGCCATCTTGTCCCTCCCTCGCGATCAAAGATGGCGATCAAAGAATCTCACAATCAAAGAATTTGCAGGCTCGCGATCAAAGAAATTGCAGGCTCATGATCAAAGAATACAAAATGCTGTAACTTGAGTTTTAGGCAGAATTAAATGAAACCACCACCATGCCTCGATAGAACGAAGCCCCCTGAGAAAACCCACCCTCATTTGTGTTCCTAGGCCACTCTTGAGCTGAGAAATGTGCATTTTTCAAAGGGCCATCTCGTACCTCACTCGCGATGCAGGATCGTGATCAAAGAATCTCGCAAAGAATTTGCAGGGTCACGGTTAAAGAAATTGCACACTCATGATCAAAGAATAAAAAATGGTGAAACACGAATTTTTGGATGATTTAGATGAAACCACCACCATGCCTCAATAGAACGGAGTCCCCTGATCAAACCCCACCCTGACCATTTTAAAGCAAACCAAAGGCATGGGTCAATAGATCAAAGCCTCTGAGTAAAACCCATGTAAGTTTTACTTCAAGAGTGACCTCAGAGCTGAGATATTTGATTTTTTATGATCGGAATTTAAAACAAGATGCGGACCTCGCGATCAAAGAATTCTTGGGGACAAGATTCTTGAACCGCGAGGCTACAAATTCTTTTGAATGCCAGATGGGACCAGATGGCCAGAATCCCATTCTTTGTTCGCAAATAAACCATATAAATTTTCCCATTGACTTATAATGGGAACTTAAAAGTGCTATGTTTATGTTTTATGTTTATGTTTATTGTTCTAGGAATTAATACCTTTGAGCCAAGGCTCTTTACAAAGGTTCCATGTCATTAAGTACAAAAACATAGTAGACAGTGTTACAAACAATCAGTAAGCCATTTAACAAGGCCACAACTTAACAGTAAATTTATGTACAGAAAAGAAAAAGGAACTCAGAGGCAGTGTCAAGGGCAAGGAATAAGGATTGGAGAGCTTGAGAGCGGAAGAGAGGGAGAAATAAGAAGTTTAGGAACAGACAGAACCAGGTTAGTGGTACTCAGGTTGTCTTTGTCAAAGAGGAGACCATGGTGGTTGAGTGAAACAAATGTAAGTGCACTCAGTGGGATGAGACTTTAGTCAAAGCAGTCACAGGAGCTGGAGGCTATGAGGTGAGCGTAAAGTATGGATTTGAAAGCTCCCAATGTCATGGAGGATAGGGAGGGCAGGTTAAGGGTATTGTACCAGGTAGGGGCACGGTATGTAAAAGATCTTTGTCTCTGAGCAGTCCGCATCTAGGGACAAGGAAAGGTTGGTGGTCAGATCTTCTGGTGGTAATGAGTGCCATTGTTCAGGCAGAGCAGGTCCCGGATACATGGAGGAGTGAGTCCCAAGATTGATTTTTTTGCCATCACGCAGGTGAGATACATGAGGCGATTGGAAAGATGCAACCAACCAGTTTCCATGTAGAGGTCACAAGTGTGGGTCCATCTCTGTGCTCCAGTGAGGAGTCGACAGGTTTTGTTTAGTGCTGTTGTGATGCGCTTTAGTGCAGTGGTAGTAGCTGAGCCATAGACAATTAGACCATAGTCTATGATTGAGATGATGGAGCTTTGAACAGCAATCCTCAAGGCAGCTTGGTTGAAAAATTAACGGTTCCGGTACAAAATTCCAATGCATTGGTGCACTGTTTTTGCAGTGTTATCGATATGGGCCGCAAAAGTAAGACATTCATCAAAAGTGATACCAAGGTATTTGAAGGTGTTCACTTGTTCTAGTGTATTTCCAAGAGAAGTTTTTATGACGAGTGGAGTATGCCTATTTCTGTTTTGATGACTGGCGAAAAGCACGGCTTTTGCTTTTTTTTTTTTTATTTAGGACCAGTTTGTGCTCAAGGAACCACTTTTCAACACATGAGAAAGCAAGCTGCAAGCTCTGTCGTAGTGGATTTGGATCCTTATGGGAGGAGAGAATTACAGCGTCATCAGCATAGAGTATTAATTTTTCAGGGCAGGATTTGGGAAGCAAGTTTAGAAATAGGCTGAAGAGTAGAGGACCTAAAATTGAGCCCTGGGGGACACCAGAGAGGACCGGTTTGGAGTCAGAGAGAGAACCTCAGAGATGTTTACTGTTTGAGAATGTTGTGCCAGGTAACTTTTTACCCAGGCTCCAGGTCCCTCAGCTAGCCCAATGTTGAGCAGAAGAGAGATTAGAAGGCTATGGTGAACAGTGTCAAAGGCCTTTGTGAGGTCTATGAAAACAGCTCTGGTTAAATAACCCTTATCCAAGGCTTTGTGAGTTTCACTAGAGAAATCAAGTAGGGCCGTTGACGTACTGTGTCCTTTCCTAAATCCGTGTTGCTGAATGCAGAGTAGATCGTACTTTTGCAGGTAGTCTGATAGTTGATCCGCCACGATCCGTTCAAGAGCTTTGGAGAGGGGTGGAAGTATAGATATGGGCCGATAGTTCCTTGGTGTGGATTTGTCGCCCCCTTTATGCACTGGTGTGACTATAGCGGCCTTCCATGTGTTGGGGAATTGACTTTGGCACAGGGAGAGGTTGAGAATTTTGATGAGGAGGTGGATCACTTCTTCCAAGGTGAGGGACAGAAGTTTTAGATCAATGGTGTCACTGCTATTTCTAGATTTAGAGCAGGCCTTTTTTATGTATCTGTAGGCTTCATATGTCTTAACTATTTTAAAGGGAAATAGCTGTTTGTCTGGCGAGGTGGTTTGGGATACAAGTTTTGGAATTGACAAGTCTTGGAAGAAGTCTGGTGAAAGGACACCACTGAGGTCAGTGAAGGTTTTATTTAGGGCATTGGCCATAGTCTTAGGGTCATGGGTAGTGGAGCCATCAATGTTCATTGCCGTGGGAAAGGATTTAGACTGTTTGCCCGTAATATTACGTTTATTGTCCCAGAAGGATCTCCCGTCACCCCAGGTGGTTTCTAGAGCATTCTTGAAATAGGAGCTCTTCATTTGCCTGATTTGTGAAGTGCATAGGTTGCATGCCTGTTTATAGTTAAGTGAGTCTGTTATGGAGCCTGTGGCCCTGGCTATAGCCCAAAGATGGGCACGTGCTTTAAGCTGAGCCAGTAGTTTGGCTGTTAGCCAGGGATTAGAGAGGGTTTTGATTTTATGTTTTTTGAAAGGTGCGTAGGTGTCACAGGTAGTGTTGAAAGTTTTAATAAAGAAGTCTAGGGCAGCGTCCACATCCAGCGTATTGTAGATAGGGGACCAGTCTTGTTGTAGGAGGCAGGTCTTTAGCTTAGCAAGGTTTCCGTGCAGTAGCATTCAACTTAGGATGGTTTTAGGAGGTGGTTTGTGGAATTTATTTGTCCAGATACAGATCACAGGGGAGTGGTCACTGAGGGAGTCAGAGAGAACGGTGGTGTTTTTTATCTGGTCTGGGCGATTAGTAAGAATCCAGTCAATGAGAGTGCTGGTTCCAGTCTTGTAGTTTTTTCTCATAGGGGAGTTGACCATCTGTGTTAGGTTGGTTGCTAGGATAGTATCCCTGCTGGGTCTGATATCTGAGGCAAGCCAATTTATATTGAAATCACCGAGAAGGAGGAGCTCAGAGTCAGGAGGTTGTAATCTTGCAAATTCAAGGATAGACTGCAGCCTGGCTCGTGGGTCTTTAGGGGGGCTATAGACTGCAGCCATGGTAAGCACTATGTTATGGGCACCAAGGAGAAGCTTGACAGGGAGAAGTTGTACAAGGGTGCTTTCTGGGGAGAAACTGGCAAGGTGGCACGAGAGGTAGTCCTTTATATAGATAACACATCCGCCCCCCTTTCTTTTTACCCGGTCAAGTCTGAAGAGGTTGTAGCCTTGGAGCGAGATTGCATGATCTGGAGTGCTAGGTGTTAGCCAGGTCTCAACAATTACAAGTATGTCAGGATTATGTTGTCCAATAAAGGCTTGAAGAGATGCCAGCTTAGGAAGGAGGCTGCAGATATTTAGGGTAACAATGGATAGCCCGTTTTCAGTTTTTGCAGGCTTTATCTTAATTTTTGAGCCAGGGCCAGGGTTTGGGTGGATCCCACTAGACATGAGAAGTAGGAGGAGCAGCAGTTTGAAGGGTATCTCCCATAGCTCATACCATGTAACGTCTTTCCTCTGCCTGCTGCTGGTTTGGATACAGTGCAGTCGCCTAGGGTCCCAACAAAGGAGGGTTACTAATGACAGGTGCTTAAATATGATTTTTCCAGCCAGGGAGGTTGTTTGCACCCAGTCCTTAGCAATGGGGTGCCTCAGATAGAAATAAAGGGTATTTGCCATGGTTCCATAATGAAGGTAGGATGTCAAGATGCTTACAGTGGGGGGGGAGTTGTGTGGGGTAGGAGGAGAGAGGAAGTTGACACAGTGGATAACAAATGGAGAGAGATAGAAAAGACAGGAGGAGGTTTACAAGGGTAAACCCAAGGCTTACACATGAGCAGGGACAGATCAATTTCACTGGTGTGCCTCCAGGGGGAGGATTTGCCCCATTGCCAAATGATGTAAAATAATCAAATCCACAGGAAAATGACCAGTAAACTGTTTGATCTATGGTAACAAGACAAAGGATGTGCTAAATTCCTGGAACACTGGCCTGGGGCATATGCAGGAAGTTAAAACCCTTTGTCAGTGTCTTCCCTTTGTTTTGAATAGTTGTGAATGGTTCTCAAAAACATGCAGTTCCCTTTAGCAACAAGGTAGATGGAAATGTGGATTCAGTTTGCACTTCCCAGGTCAGAGCTTGTAGAATTTCTTAGCTGTACTTAACTGTATAACTTTTGAATGCCTCAATATGTTTCCATCAAACAAAAAGCAGCATGTTCAGCCAGTCAGCTCTTTCAGATGAGCCATTTCATAGGGGTGGCATACCACACGCACGTGCAAGGCAACGGACAAAATCCCCAAAACTGCCTCCAAAACTGGATAATTTTGCATTTTTCAGCATTTTGTGCACAAAGACCATAAGTCCGACTAAAACAAAATTTGGCAAATCAACAGATCTGCCATGCCCCACCATGCATACCAAATTTCAGGCAAATCCATTGAACAGGTCCAAAGCTATTAATGTGCAAAATTTTTACTTTAACATAGAAGTGCCTTCATAACCCTAAATATAGTGGTGCGACCACACCACTATAATATATATATATATATATATATATATATAGCAAAACAGCAATGTAGCAGCACATTAACCAGCTGTCAGCACTCCAAGTGCCTTGTGCCGAGCTCCCCCGCACAAGCGGGCTTTGCCACCAGCACCAAACTCTGAGCTCCAATAGGGGGTCGCAGAGCTTGATAATATCACTGCCAAATACTCATGCACAAGGTGTTCTTGAAAGGCTGTAAACTTGCCACAGGTATGGCAATGGTGGAATACCTGTTATAGATAGAAATATCACCTTGTACAGCTCCTGCTCTCACAGTTTACTCCACAACTGTGCAGCGTGTGGCATCATAGCAACATCTGGGTTCTCTGCAATGAAATTTGGAAGGAGGAGGCAGTGAAACAGAAGAGAAGCAATTAGAGAAAAAAAGTTTTAGCTATTGGAGGAAATAAGGCAGAAAGGCAGTAAACTTAAAAGGGAGACAAAATCATGCTTACAGTAATTTGTTAAAAATCAGATAAAGGCTGCAATTTACTGAAGAGCACTGCGGTAATGGTACAGTTAAAAAGTACAGCTAGTAGGAAATAGCTAAAAATAAATCAGAAGCTAGAAAGCATTACAGAGCAGTTTTGGGCATGCAGTTACTCATAAACGTGCAGGTAACAGTAGTAAAATCATACAGCTAACCCACTAAGTAGTAAAATTTCTCTACAAAGCAGCAGCCGAGCTGGTTTCAGTAAAGGAGCTATCTGAGTTCAGCTAAGGAGAGAGGAGCTGTAGGGGATCTGACTCGCCGAGGAGTCAGTGCGGTAGAGAAAATGGCCAATCAGGGTGCAGAAGTGCCGATGCACCTAAATTTCAAAGAAGCTTTGGTAGCAGCAAGGAGATGGCTGTACCTTTTAACGGGAAGGGAAGCTCAGCAGGAGAGATTCATGGCGGCTGCACCACCTGCAGCTGAAGAAGTGTCCAGTCAGGGGTGAGCGAATCTGAGGAAAAGAAGAGACACAGAATTTCATGAAGAAATAGACTGGTTGCCAGCTCCCTGAGTTCCTCTACACACTGGGCAAGTTCCTACTATGACAGCATGGTTTCACCAGGGGAGGTCAAGTCAAACCAACCTCATTTAATTTTTGACTGGGTGACTAGGGAGGTGGATCAGGGAGGGCAGTGGACATGGCCTATCTGGACTTCAGCAAGGCCTTTGACACTGTGCCACATGGAAGACTATTACACAAATTGGGGAATATTGGTGTAGGCAGGACAATAGTGCAGTGGGTAGGTAACTGTCTGGGTGGCAGGACACAGAGGTTTTGGTAAATGGCTGTCACTCCACAGAGGAAGAGTGACCAGTGGGGTACCACAGGGATCAGTGCTGGACAGGTCCTATTCAACATATTCATCAGTGACATTATGCAGGACCTAGAAGGCAGAATTCTCTGTTTGCTGATGACACAACGCTCTGTAACAGAGTAGTCACACCAGAGGGTGTAGACAGAATGAGAAGGACCTGCAGAAACTTGAAGAATGATCAGGTCTTTGGCAGTTGAAATTCAATGCAAAGAAGTGCAAGATAATGCATATGGGGCACAAAAACCCTGGCACAATATATCAGTTGGGGGGGTGAGGATATAGCATGCACCAAGCAGGAAAGGGATCTTGGGGTTATCATCTCTGATTATCACCAGGGAGGGAAACAGTGTGACAAGGCTGCAGGTACAGCAAATAGGATGCTGGGATGCATAGGCAGGGGCATCACCAGAAGGAAAAGGGAGGTCATAATTCCACTATACAAGACATTAGTGAGGCCCCACCTGGAGTACAGTGTACAGTTCTGGAGACCTTACTTACGTAAGGACATAGACAGGGTAGAGAAGGTTCAGAGGAGGGCAACAAAGATGGTACATGGATTGCATCGCAAGTCCTATGAGGACAGGTTGAAGGAATTGAATATGTACTCCCTGGAGGAGAGGAGGGAGAGAGGGAATATGATTGAGACATACAAGTATCTTACAGGGAGGAACAGGGTGCAGGAATACACTATTTTTAAGCGAAAAAGATGTCCAGGACTAGAGGGCATGGGATGAAGTTGGAGGAAGGATGATTCAGAGGAAACATGAGGAAGAATTTCTTCACAGAACCGGTGGTGGACAAGTGGAACACCCTGCCAGAGGAAGTGGTGGGGGCTGAAACCATCACGGGATTTAAGAATGCATGGGGTAGACATAAAGGAATTCTGGAGGTCAGGGTCAAGGGGCAACAGACTTCTAGGAAAACATAAAGTAAACTTACAAGCTCAAATGGGCAGACTGGGTGGGCCGTAGGCCCTTATCTGCCAACACTGTCTATGTATCTATGCATCTACAGCAGCTGACAAGGGCTGTAATAAGAGGCATTTGCTTTGTGAAGATGTCCATGGCCTCTTTGGTCTTCCTGTCTATATCTTTTCCTTGTATGTGCTGCATTCCTATTGTACTTATTGTACTGCTGTGTGCCATTTTCATGGCTTGGGTCATGCTTAAAAATACTCCTTGTGACCAGTGCATCTGGTGAAAAATAAATCAATCCACCCAACATTTACATACTGTAGTATAAATTATATATCCTCATTTAGAATGTTTCACTAGTCACAGATAGTTGCATGGATGTGCCTGTCCTCAACTGTACTGCCTTCCCCACTCCAGTTTAAAGTCCTTGCTAGTAGGGCTGTGTGTGGGGGGCTTATATTTTGATATTTGCATTTGCATCTCTGAATTTGCATTTGTGTATGTGTTTGTATTTGCACATTCTTGTTTACGGAATCATTCAAGACTTGTTTCTGTTGGTAATGATAGCACAAGGCAAGGGTTTAAAATGTATCAATAAAATATATAGGTTGAACAATGTAGAAATGCATTCATATAATAGGCTGTAGGTCTCAGGTTTAATGCTACTTGATGTGGTCTACCACAAATACAAATATATGAGTGGTAATCGTATTTGCAAAATGTGCAATATTTGTGTGTATTTGACTGAATTGTATCTGTTTTACACAGCCCTACTTTCAAGGTTTTGTGAGAACCTACTGCTCAGCACTGTGGTGCCCTCCCTGCTTGGTGTAGGCCATCACTCTTAAACAGTTTGCATCCTCCCAGCTGTCCCATAAATCTCCATGAAAATGAAAATCCTTCCTTCTATACCAGCACTTCAGCTGTGCATAAAACAACTGTTTTATGCTGTTCCCATGACTGGTGCATATGCAGTGGGACCTCAGAGAAGGCCACCACATTTGCCCTGTCCCTGAGTGTTCCATCTAGGATGAAAAAGCACTTTGTCAGCTCCTCTACACCTCTCCTGGCCAGAGCATTTGTGCCTATGTACAATATCATAACTGCCCTCTGTCTTGGTGAGTTATAGCATCTTCCTTTTGAGGGTGGCTGCCATTGTCCCAGGTACACAGTTGACCTCTCTGTCTAATTTGGGTATGGAAATCACCATCCTGCTCTGCCCTTGACAATCGAGTCCCATATTAAAATGGCCTTTTCTTTCCCCTTTGGGGTTCCCACTTCTACCTTGCCCATGCACAGTGGCAAAAGGCCCATTTAGAACTGCTGGTCCCAGCCCCTTTCCATTCAGTATCTTTGGATTGTGCTCTCTTCACCAGTGGCTAAAACCTGTCAGAGGTTTGTAAATCCTGCACTGCTTGTTCACCAATCTGTCTCATCCATCCATCCCTCCTGACTATGGTCCATTTGTCCTGAATTGGCCTTTGGACCCTTTGTGACAATGAAGCTTTCAGTAAGTGTAGTTGTCTGCTGATTCATACTTGCAGGTAGATGTTCATCCAAGCAGCCTAGAGTTTTGCTTCCAGCACCTACACTCTCCTACAACTTGAGAACTGACCATAGATCTAGAGCACCAACTACCATCAGCACTTTCAGTCACTCGTCCCAGTGATGTTCCATGTGCATGTTTTGTATGTGATGTTATAAGTAGTTTTTAAACAGAGGTATTGCCAACCCTTTGTGTACTTTATACCAGTTTAACCCAAGATGAGAATGGAATTTACTGTTCTGTACATCTACTGCACAGTGTGACTAACAACAGAATATATAACCTTAATCTGCAATAGATAGGGAGGTATCTGCTCATAGGTGATTTACTTACACCATGTCCCCAATAATAGAATATACTACCCAAAGAGATAGCTATTCACCAGTATCTTACTTACAACATTACCTACTTCTCAACTGTTCCTGATTTTCAGGAATGTCCATGATTTTGACTCAAACATTTACCCAGACCCTAATAAAATTGACATGTCTGGTACTTGAAAGCAGGAATACGAAACATAAAATGATGCCAGACATTAGTGTTACAGTCTAGTTCTTCACAAAATGTTTTCCTACTATGTTTCATACTGTAACAGATTCCTAAGCTAATATTATTATTTTATAAAGATTTGTACCTGATTTTAATCAAAGTCCCTGATTTCTGAAGCAAAAAGTTGAAATGTACAGTATGCTATATTATATAATGTATTTTAAATTATAAGACTTTTAAATTAGTTCTTTTAATGGCTATTTATCAGTTTCTGTTTAAGTTCTCTACTGTGAGGAAAGCAAAGCCAATGTAATTCCACCAGGCATCGTGCAAACTGCTTTCCCATTGGTTAAGAGTATGTTTAGACAATCCAAAGTGGAGTGATGATCCACCCAACTTTGAGATACTAAACTGTAAATCATATATTTTCATTTTGTATGCTTCATTTGATAAAATAAATCATGTACTGGTAAGATCTGACTCAGCTACATTGCATAAATGTATGGCCATGCAGAAACGCTGAGGGTATTTATTATGTAGCTGCCTTTGTAATATTACATTTATTTACAAGGAATAGAGGTGCATGTTTGTATGCACATACAGTATATGCTCTTACCTTCCTGGTATATCAATACCAATATATATGTGATTGTGTATCACATTTTTCTCTTGCTAAGATGCAATGAAGCTTCAAAACCCCTTGTCATGAGAAGCCCTTGAAATAAAAAAAGGTTCTGATTCCTTTTTGGAAAGTGCATTTTTATTTTTCCCATCATATTTTTCATCAAGCCCATAATGTATCTTGCTCTCTCTCTCTCTCTCTCTCTCCTGATAGTTCAGTCAACAACCCATCATTACAATTGAGCCTTGCAATGTCTCCCCTGGTTGCCATCTTATGAAGACAAATCTCCTCAACAATGATCCAGCCATTAATGCTAACTGCCTTGGTAATGAAACCTCATGCCAGCTGCATTGTTCCTGCCAAAGAGGAGCCAGGAGCATTCCTTCCTAAAACCATTTATTTTGCCTTGAATATAATGAACTCAGATTGTTTTAGGACTTTCCAAGGGGCCGTGTGTACTTCAAGGTAATGATTGCTTATTTAATCATGGCTATTACCTGAGCCTCAGTGTAAATAAACAGTGAAGCAGACACAGAGTATATTTCTTCTACTGCATTTTACAGATGTGTGCTCATAAATGAATAGAGGGTGGAAGGGGCAGGGATTGTAAAAGGCCATATTCTTCATCTTCATGCAAACATACAGTACATCTGTAAAGGAAATAGGTTTGGAATTTGCAACCAAAGTTGCTCCCTGCAGAGTCCTAATTCTCTAGGTCCCTAATCAGATAATAGCACTATTTGCATGGAAATGCCTTTGTAACAAAACAATGGTAAAAGAAAAACACTGAAAACATTAAAACTAAGGTGAACTTGATTGTCTAAATATATAATGCAGTTAACCCCTCCTCCCACAGGTAAGGTGTTTTATAAGCTGTTGTTCACAAGTTTCCTGTCTTTTAAAAGTTTTTTTCCCCAAACTGTTTTTTTTTGGTTTTTTTTTTGTAGCATTATTTTATTCTGCCTACATTCCCTTCGTGACTGGAACCTTCTGTTACTGAAAGTCTTGCATCTTGCTTGAGAACTGAAACAAAGAATCATAAAATGTTACAGATAGAAAAAGACTTGTGGTCCATTAAGTCTTCTGGTACCTACCATAGTCCTTCCATTCTAGCCCTGGTAGGGCTTTGGCAGGCTACCTGCAGGTAGATATACTGTACTTGCACACTATCTGAATTCTTTCTTGTGCTCCCACTCCCGTTGTCCTTTTCACCAATCCAATGTGCCTATCCTGCCCCCTATTGAAGTTCTGTAGTTCTCTCCACATTAACCACATCTGATAGACAGTTTGACCTATCTACCACCTTCTCTGTAAAGAATTATGTACTGTAATTTCTCACATGCCTCCTGAAACCCCTCCATTAAGTCATAGTTGTACCCTGTTGTCACAGACCCCTAGCATTACCTGAACCTTGCTTGCAATCTCCCTGTTTATTCCTTTAGATATTTGAATGTTTCTCTCATGTTCCCATCTTTCCTTTCCGGCCTCCAGGAAGTACATTTTCAAGTCAGCCAGTCTCTCCCTATAGGTCTACCCTGTTGCCCGTATATCATTTTGGTTGCTCTTGGTGTGACCACCAATGTCCATGCAACTTATCTATCCAGTTTAGCCCTCTGACCAAGGCTCTGCCTTGTTTGGCAGTCTTTGGTAGGGAAGGGAAAAATACAAGAGGTTTTGAGGTTCTGAAAAGTTCTGGTGAGCAATGAAACATTTTGATAGTTACAGTATTTGAGCCTTGTCAGACCCTTCAGAAACATTCAGCCTAAAGTACAATTGTTTTAACCATTCTTTTTGGCCCATAAACTTTTCAGTGACGGGAAAGGAATCTAAAAATACATTGGAATGGTACTACAGTAAATACAATGTCATCTCATTTACTGTAGCTAGTTAGTGCCCCTTACATAATGTCACTTGAAAATAAATCCTGCTCACTGGGTTCTGTCGCCAAACTCCAGCCTTCTTTCTGGCTCTTTACAATACCACCAGCCTTCTTTTCAGATTCAGACTGGACTGAGGAGTATATTAACTTCATTAGATCCTGAACAAACCACCTAGTCACATTGTAATAGGCAGACTATACTATAAAACTAGTTATTTTCACACAAGGCAATTTTAGCACTAACATAATTGGGAGTGTAATTGTACAAATTTAATTTAGTGCTATGTAATTAGTTCCCGTTCCTTATATTGCAAAAAAAAAAAAAGACAATAGTGCTAATAAGGATAAATTTATTTTCAGGTGAACTAGTGCATTAGCAAAAATAGTCAAAATTATTAAAAAATGTCAAGTTTTTGCTCATCTACAGAAAGGGTTAAGTTCCAAAATCAATGTTTTAAAAATGATCTGAACCTTATCAGAACTAGAACAAAGTGATGATTAGGATCAGTTTCAGAAAAGGGAAGAAGTTTGGAAAGGTTCTAAAACAGTCCAAATAAGTGCTCCCATTCTTGGTTCCTGGGATTTGAAATCCATTTGCAGAGTGGGTGCTGACTTTGATATAACCATTGCTGGGGAAGGGGTGGACAAAGTAGCTGCTAAATCATGTTATTTTGCACTTTCCTTCCTCCCACCTCCCCTGCTGGCATCCTTGGATAACCCCTAGCTGACACCAGTGAACATCTCCAGCCCAGATATTGCACACAGTTCTCTTTGCCTTTCTCTATAGGGGCACCTAGAAGTGAATATAGGATGGAGTATACTTTCTTACAAACATAGAAACATAGACAATAGTGACTGGAAAAGACTACTTGTCCACTCAGTAGGGATGGGCGAAAGCTGAGAATTCTGCTTTTGCGGAACTTCAGTGAAATTTTGGAAATTTCATGAAATTATGGACCTTTCGCCACTGGCGAAAGTGGGATTTTCCATGGATTTTCACCAAGTTCCATGGACTTTCTTTGTGAACTGCAGAAAAATGCATGTAAACTGCAGAATTTATTCTATTCACAGTTTAATGAACTGTCAGCAAATGAGCGCATGCTTGTACAACCATGCGGTCATTCACTGACAATTCAGTGGGCCACCGGAAGTGGAGAAGAGAGGAGGGTTGTACCAGTGGACAATCAGGGGATGGATGGGGGGAGTGGGGTGGTGGGGGATGAACTGACAGGGTGGGGGTATGGGGTGTCCACTAGACACCTGGGAATTGGGGTTACTTTTTTTATAAGCGATCAGGAATGGGGGGACCACTGGAAACCAGGAAGTACTGGGAATAGAGGGGGATGAGTCGGTGGACTGCCAGCTGTTTTTTTGTGGATTAAGGAATCCAGGATAGGGAGGAGGGTCCACTAGACACCAGGGAAATAAAATGTTTTTGGGGGCCAAGATCAGTGGGTGGGGGGGCCACTAGACACCAGGAGGGTCCAAGGGAGGGATTGAAGGTATTTATTGGGACTCCTGATCATTTGAGGTGGATTAATGAATTAAACTGCAGTTAAAAAAAGCCTCAGAACTGACCACTGGCAGTGATCCATTCTCATGGATTTTTTTCCGCAGTTTATAAATTAACCCACCGTTATATTTATTCCACAGTTTTATAGGAATTTTCATAAAGCTGCAAAATGATTTCCAAACTTTCACGGAAGCAAAATTCGCACTTTCGTGGAAATTCCACCACAGGAATTTTTTTTTCACACACCTCTACCATCCAGTCTGATCATAATACCCTATCACACCCTGAGATCTTTTCTTTATACATGGTTTTAGCCCTCATTATCCACCCCATGCTCCCCAATTTACTGATTCAATTCTGAGTAACTACTAAGCCGTTAACTCTCTACAAGTCTTGCTTGAAACCATTAATATTTCTGGTTTCCACCACATCATGGTAGAGTGTTAAATGGCTCAACTACCCTCTTTTAAAATAAAAACTTCTCACTTCCCTCCGGGCCCCCCCCCAACCAGTTTCCACTTATATCGCTGTGTTCTTGATCCACTATTCTTGTAAAGTAGTTTCTCAGAGTTCAACTTGTTCATTCCTTTCAGGAGCTTGAAGGTCTGTATTGTACCTCCCTTCTCCCATCTGGCCTCTAGTGAGTACATGCTCAGTGCCTTAAATCAAGGCTAATAAGATCTACCCTGCTGGCAATGGCCCCCAAAGTGCATGTTTCTAGCCTGCCCTTATGTTTCATCAGGTGAGGACTCCAGAACTTGGCATAGTAGGTCAGGTGTGACTGTATTAGTGATCTATGAAGAGGTAGTTATATGGAGGTGATAGCCATGATGAAGCGCAGTAACCTGCAGTAATGACATGCCACAAAAGCCTACATGAAAAAAGGACTTAATTGCCATTGACTTATAATGGTCCCTGCAGTAAACGGCAGTATTCTGTAATATTCTGCAGCATTTCTGCACTTCATCCTGGCTGACACATCCATACTTTCTTTCTTCTGCTGTCAGTACCCCTCCCAGTGCATCCCAGCATCCTGTTTGCCTTACTGTGCGTCTTGTTACATTAGCTAAATTGTTTAAGGGAGTTACTTCTGATGTACTCCAGGTCTCTTGTCTCTAATGTGCTCCTAGTGCCCATCTTAATTCTTCCCATCCCATTCTTTTCACATTTCATTTACCCAACACAGCCCAGCTGAGATGCAACTTCTCATTTTCAGCAAGGTCCTACTTCTGCCTATTTCTGCAGCTCAGCTGGTTGGAGCTCTGAGTGGTTTAGTGATTGTTTAGCAGTATGTAAAACAATGTAACGGCAACTTTCACAGCTATGCTGTTATGTGTTTCTATTCAGGGATTTAGAAAACATCATAGAAACTCGCGATAATGAAGTTGGAAAGGCTCCTGCTGTCGTCTGAACTCAAAGATAAAAACACTTGCTGTGTTGGGCATGGTTGCACTTGTTTTATTTTATATGGGGAATTTTGTTTCTGTTTTTTGGTTTTTTAGTAGGACTTTGTCATCCTGAAAAGAAAGATTGCTTTTTGCAAGTTGTCAATGTGATAAACCCACCTAACACCCAGCTGTGAAGTATCCACCAATTGTTACAATCTCAGGCAAATTACACATTTTTTTAAATTTCATTTTACTTTTTGAAGAACAGTAATGATCTCTGGCAAATGCCCAGAATAGTTTCCTGTTTGACTCCACATTTCCACTACTGGTAAAATGTAGTCAAACAAGAAACAGCTCTGAGCAGCAGCAGAAGATAGTTACCATTTTTCAACAAACTCTGGGCAGAGCCGAACGGGCTACAGGTGAGGAATTTAGGGTAAAATATTGAAAATTAGTAAAGTTGCAAGCCTGTGTTAGCAAAATGTAAGGTAAGCTAGTAATTTTTTTTTTTTGTAATATTTTTATACCAAAGTTTTAACATGGCCTTGTTATGACCCTGCCTCATGAAGAAGGGCAGAGCAAATGTTGAACTCCTGGCATGAAGGGGATTTTATGCAGGGACAGCAAAATCAACTTTCAGGACACAAAAACACATTTTGGGCATGAGTTGAAAAATGACAGCTGTTACATTCATGAGGTTCTGCAAAGAAATGGCTATGTTGAAAACAGCAGGTAACATGCAGCGTTTACTTCAAGTCATTCAGTCTGTGGGTCAGGTGTCCCTGTTTTAAACTTTTTGGAGAGCAAAGGGGCCAGTAAACAACCACAGTAGAACTCAGCCAACAGAACTGCATTTGTGCAGTTTGATAGCACAGCACTGAATGCTCTCAACTGACAGCAAATGAGTCTGCAGGAATGCCTGCAAGTAAATTGGGTCCCACATACAAACATACGAACATATGAATTTGACAGCAGAAATAGGCCACCTGGTCTATCAAGTCTACTCAAGTGTGCAGCTAGCATCCTCACCTTGCAGCTGCCCTACCCCTTCCCAATTACCCCCCCGCTGTCTCTTCTGTAGTCAGTTCTTGATCCATGTAACAATCTTAGTCCCCACCCCATGTAGCTCAACTTTCCTCACAACCTCCCATGCAGCACTGAATCGAAGGCCTTACTGAAGTCCAAATATGTGACATCCACAACCTGGCCCTTGTCCAATTCCCTCATAACCCAGTCATAATACTCAACTAGGTTAGTCTGACAGGATTTTCCAGAGACAAACCCATACTAATGACTGTCTTGGAGCCCATTGTCTTCCAGAAAGGAAACAGGACTTTACTTGAGTATTATATCCATCAGCTTCCCCACAATGTAAGTTAGGCTTACTGGTCTGTAACTGCCTGGTTCATCCTTTGGTCCACTTTTATGGATGGGTACACATGATCTACAACTTGTGAAAAGCCTTGCTGTCGTCAGTAAAAACAGAAACAGTTTCATGCACAGTGGAATGAGATACAGCTAGGTGTATCAAAACAAATGATAGCATTACCCCACTAACCATAAACTAAATGCAGGCGTAAGCTGGAACCATAGTTAACAGAATATGTGTTATAAAAGTACAGGATCATCTTTACTTTCAACAGTACTGTACACTAAACAACTTACATAGAACTGCTAAAATGCAAGAACGCTGCTATAGGCGTTAGTGTGGTGCTATAAACCATCAGAACTGTGACAAAAAGTATAATACCACACTCAAAACAACCTCAGTGGGATATACCTATAACCAAGAAATATATCTTATAGATAGCATTCCATATTTATTATATGAGACAGAAAATAAAAACTCATGAACAAATACATGGTGGGTGATGACAGTCAGAAACAGCTCTGTATTTTTTGCTACAATGGCCTCATTAGAAGCCACACCTAAATAAAAAAAAATCAAGATCTTACCAGGGAAATTCAAAATAGTAACAAAATTGAAGTTTGACTGTGATACTGAGGATCACAAGAACAATTTCATTTTTATTTTGAAAAAACTAAGCAACAGTAACAATAAAATGGCAGCAAAGAAAAAGTTCAACTCTATAGTGAAAAAATCAAAAAGCATTATGGCTTTCAGCAGCACAAAAGCAATATAGAGAGTTCAGTCTTCATTTTTTAGATGAATCACCTTCATTCCCGCACCCTCCAACTAGTGCATAGACACAGTAGTAGAACAACACATTTTCAAGGCCACACAGGAGGGTGACGTGGGTCCACCAGAGTTATACTTAGTTCAATATAGAAACATAGAAATATAGAAACATAGAATTTGATGGCAGTTAAGGACCGCTTGGCCCACCTAGTCTGCTCATTTTCCTATCTAATAGATAAGCTGCAGATCCTAGTTAACCAACAGCCTACTTCCTCCTACCCCCTACTAGAATTGCTTTATGTCTGTCCCATGCATTCTTAAATTCCTCCACTCTTTTTGACTCCATGACCTCCTCAGGAAGGCTGTTCCATGCATCTACAACCCTCTCTGTGAAGAAATACTTCCTCACATTACCTCTGAGATGTCCCCTCTATCTTCAAATTGTGCCCCTTGTTCATGCACATCTTTTTTTAAATATGCTACCCCATTGGATTTTGTAGATTCCTTGAGGTACTTGAAAGTTCCTATCATGTCACCTCTCCTTTCTTTCCTTGAGGTTATACATATTAAGCTCCTTTAGTCTTTCTCCATATGTCTTCTGATGCACCCTGCACCATTTTGGTTGCATCCTCTGGACAGCCTCCACCCTATCTATGTCTTTGCAGAGATGGGGTCTCCAGAACTGCACACAGTACTCAGATGTGGTCTTCAAAACTCTCTGTAAAGAGGGATAACAGCGTCCTGTTTTCTACTGGTGATGCCTCTCCCTATGCAACCCAGTATCTCCCCAGCCCTTCTTACTGCTTTCTCACATTGCTTGCCCACCTTTAGGTCATCTGATATAACTACCCCCAGGTCCCTTTCCATTTTTGTTGTGTCAGTATCTCACCCCCCCATTGTGTACTCTTCCCCTATGTTTTGGTTTCCCATGTGCATTACTTTGCACTTCATTTTTTTCATTTTCATTTCATTTATTTTATACTGAAAAATCTGTGAGCAAAAAAAGTCAGTGTTTACTGATGCGCTGTAACAAAAACAAATACAATGGAAATATACAAAAAACAATGATAAAACATAAAAAAAAACCAGCAGAATACAAAACATATAATGACAAAATCAAATCATTTAAAACAATTACAGACAACCTGAGAGGAACATTTTTGTTCAAGTAAACCCGTAAAACCTGACACAGTACGACAAGCAGTTATGTTACTGGATAATTGATTAAACTGTATAATAGTTTCAAACTGTATCGAATTCTGAAAAAAATTAGTTCTAAACTGAGGTACAGTCCCCACCACTTATGTCGACCACAGTTAATGCGGATAATCGGTTAATTCGGGCAAATCATGAAAACCACATTCCAGTTGCATAGAATCCTTAATTAAAACCTCCGTTTATTGTGATTCAGTGGTGCTGCTAAATTGGGCAATTTGCGATTGTTGACAGCAGTTTCCAACACATGTAAAACTCATTAACTGGATTCACACCTACAGACCCACTCAATACTGTGTCACAGCAGTTAACAATTGGCAATTAGCACCTACTATAACTCACCTGCTCTGCCAGTTTCAAACAGATTCTGTGTATTGCAGTCATGGCGGGGAAGAGAAGTGCAATGTCATTGTGCCAGAAGATCGAGATGCTAACATGAATAGCTCAACTCCTTAAGATGAGCCAGTGCAACCTGGCTCAGCATCTAAGCCTTCTGAAACTCCGTTGTTGCTGACCTCCTCAGACATTGCATTGGGTGATGGAGCAGCATGAGACACTTTTACCTGACTAAGATCTATTGCAGAAGGTGGAAACCACTTGGAGACCATTCTACCCACAGAGAACTGTGTAAACACAGATCACAGAATATTTCAACCTCAAGTAGGAATGGCACCTTGTAGCATCACTACGCACAGTAACATTTTAACATATTAACATTTCGTTTAAGGTATTAATTGCTAATCTGAAGCTAAGCTATTTTAATTGTATGTTAACTTGTCATTAAAATTTTCTTACTTAATAATATGGAATCTGGTTCAGAGAGTGCCTGCATACAAACAAGGAACCTTACATTGGGTGTAGCATCCATCGGCTATGACGGACATATTCGTCTTTGACAAACATGCCCATTGTAAGCGGTGGGGACTGTAGTTTAAATACATTTCTAGTACTAGATCTAGTAAAAATAGTAGACACAGAAATGGGGAACAAACTAGCAACACTATTATGTATAAGACCTATTTGAATCTTATGCTTCTTTATGTTGAATCTAAGCTGCCATACATTTGACCATTCTCCAACCTTGCCAAGTCCCTTCTCATCCTTTCCACCCCACCTTGTTTATCAACCCTGTTGCAGATCTTTGTGTTATCTGCAAAGAGACATACTTTTCCTTCCATTTCCTCTGCAATGTCATTTATAAAAACATTAAGAAGGACCGGCCCCAGTACTGAACCCTGGGGTACCCCAATAGTAACCCCCCTTTCTTCACTGTGGACTCCATTTACTATTACCCACTGTGTCCTGTTGTCAACCAATGTTTTACCCAGGCTACTATCCTGGGACCCACCCCAGGCTGGCTAATTTGTTTATTAATCTTTGTGCAGGACTGTGTCAAATGCCTTGCTAAAGTCTAGGAAGGCCATGTCCACAGCCCCTCCATGGTCTACTACTTTGGTCACCCAGTCAAAGAAATTGATTAGATTCATCTGACATTACCTTCCCACTGTGAATCCATGCTGCTTTGGGACCTGTGCCCCACTGGCCTCTAGGTACTGAACAATTTTTTCCTTCAGAAGTAATTCCATCATTTTCCCTACCACTGAGGTCAACCTGACAGGTCTGTAGTTTCCTGCCTCTGTCTTGCTCCCACTTTGGTAAAGGGGAATCTCATCTGCCCTCTTCCAGTTCTCAGGTACCACACCATCATCCCATGATTTGTTAAAAATGGTAGTCAGTGGTGTTACTGGTTCTCCCTTTAGGTCTTTTAGAATTCTGGGGTGAATCCCATTAAGCCCTATTGCTTTATCCACCTTCAGTTTTAGGAGTTTTTTCATAACCCTTTCTTCTGTGAAAGGACTGACATCAACCCTCCTATCCACAGTGCTTCTACTGACAGGATTAGGTACCTCCCCCTCCTCTTCCTTTGTGAATACTGAGCAGAAGTATTCATTCAGTATCCCTGCTTTTTCACTGTCCCTCTCTGCACAACCACCCTCCTCTTTATTCAGCCTCAGTATCCCTGCCTTAGTCTTTCTTTGCTCCATAATGTACCTGTAAAAGGTTTTATCCCTTTTCTTAACAGAGTTGGCTATCTTTTCCTCAGGTTGGGCCTTTTCTATTCTGACTGCCTTCCTCCACCTCCCTACCTTTTCTCCCTAATCTTCCCTGGTACTTTTGAGAACCATGGTGTTTTTTTTTTTCATTTTGATTTATTTGCTTCACACAAAGGCTTGTTGCCTCTGTGATGGCAGTTTTGATGTTTCCCCATTATTGCTCCACCCCACCTTCTTGCCTGTTTGCTTGTGCTTTTCTGAGGTACTCTCCCACATATGATTTCACATTGATTACACTATTTTTAATCCATATAAGTTACTTAACATGTAATCATACACTATGTGTGGACAGATGTGAAAAGTAAAGCTCTGAATTGAGGACTCTAGGTTCTTCTAGTCTCCAGTCCAGGAATACTTGACACTGTAACTGACCTCTGTCACTTTGTAACTATAGTTTGCCATTTTGTCTTTGGAAATAGAATAACAGGTAAAGAGCCGACCAGCATAGGAGGGGATAAGGAGGACATTGATAGTGCTGTTTGCCAAAGATGTAACTGAGTATGAAAACCAACAGGGAATGTTCCAGAGGTAATCCACCTTTTGCTCCCAACTGAATGCCATGTTAGAAGTATTTATGAAGGCTAGAGAGTACAATTGTTAAGCATTTTTCACCTCATCAAACCATATGTCATTTTATAACTTTATAACCAAGGAACTGGAGAGTTTGGAGAATCTGAGTAATAACTGTTATTGCATTCATACCTGTGCACAAGGTGGGAAATTATTTTGAACACTGATGATGATGATATCTAAGTGTTTAAGTAATTATGTGACTCCCAGTAATACTGTAAACTGACAAGAGAGACAACCCCTAGCTTTATGAAATGAGACAGAAAACAAAGTTTTACATTTTCATTGTCTTATTTTGGGTTGCTATGGGTGGATGACTGCGCGCTATTGTTCTGTCTGTTAGGCTGCTATGCGACCTGAAAAGAGCAGGGATTGCCAGGACTGTGGGGGGGCGCTCTCTGCTATGAACATAAAGCCAATCACCAGAGTGACGTTCTGCCCTTGCAATAAGTACTTTTTATTCATAATTAAAACTGGTTATGCTGTATTCTCTATGCACAACATTGCATTTTCAATAATACTAAAAGTGACAAGTTCAAGACGCTGTCCCACTTTTAAAATAAAGCAATTTAATTTTCATAGTCTATGATTTCAATTAGTACTTAAAAGCAACTTACTGTTCTATAGGTAACTTCCACATCTGAGAAAAAACATGCTGCTATTCAGTTAATCTACTGATAATTGGGATACCTACAGTGAAAAGAAAATGTCATATTAAAAGGTGTTCTTGACATAATCCTACTTAGTACTTACTTCTGAAAGTAAGGGAAGGCTAAAGAAAATAAAAATGCCCAAGTTATGGCACTTCGTTCAAAACCCCATTAAAATACATTGAACTGCATACCTGAGTCTTCAGTTTGTGGTCTGGCTTTGAAGAGTGAAGATGTGTCTGCAGTTCAGAGAGGATTACAGCGTTGGACCCCCAATGGTAAGTAGGGATTGGGGGTACATGGTATTGGATGCACAATGGGAGGGTCAGGTGGGTGTTAAGGAATGGCCACTAAAGACATTGATGGATCATTTTTTTTTAAGTTGAAAAAAATAGACCAACAATCCCTGATCATGACACTGGGGGACTGGCCACCCCTAGCATCACAGTTATGTGGAGGAAGACATCTGTGGACCATTTTTACATTGATGGGCCATTTTATTATTTTTTTTACAGGTGAAAAAAAAATGACCGACAATCCCCGATCATGACACTGGGGGATTGACTACCCCCAATGTCAGAGAAAAGACTGAGGATTATGATCATGATACTGGAGGAATGGGCACCCCAGTGTCATGTCTACGTTTCTGGGGAGGGTGGCATGGTGGGTGTTGATGGGGGGGGCAGGTGGGGTGAATTTCTGTAATATCACAAAAATATATAAATAAATAAGTTCCAGCGGTCACAGCAGAACATGGCCCACTTCGCCATGACCAAGATGGCTGCTGCATGGTACTGCGCATGTGCGACTGTTGGTGTATGCAAAGTACAGTGCGGTAGCCATCATGGACATGACACAGTGTGCTGCCATTCCTCTGTGACTGCCAGCACTGTGAAATAGTGTAGTATTGCGTTGGTAGGGACAACATGGGCAGACTGCTTTACAGACTGGAGGCAAGTTGATACAATCCAACATGTTGTTCTTTTATTGGATATAATCAGAGAGACCTTTGAGTCAAAGACTCATTTACAAAGGTTCCACATCATACATTAAAATACAGGACAAACATTAAGTAACAGAGATGAGACGGTACAGTATAACACATAATCAAGAGTTACATTACATTTCAGTACATGGTGGTCATAATACATAGTGAAAAGAAATACAATACATTACAATACATGGCAGTCAAGGTAGATCAGGAGGTGGTCCTGATCAGTACAGTAGTTGAGTCCCACTTTAGCACAGCCACAATAGTTGCAGAAAAGACTGTAACTGGCTGATAGTCAGATAGAGATGTAGTAGAGATTTTGACCCAGGGAGAGAGATAGTTATGGGCCATTTATGGTAGAATGAGGTCGGAAAGGGTCAGGGGCAATCACAGGTGTTAGAGTCCAGGAGGAGTTGCCTTAGTCTAGCTTTAAAAGGACCTAGCCTTATTTCATTGGCTATTTGGATTGGGAGAGAGTTACTCCAATTCGGGCCTTGGTAGCTGAAAGTCCTTTGCAGTTGGGAGGTATGGGGGGCGGGTACCCAGAGTAGTGGTTTGTTCGAGTTTGTGGATCTGGCTGGGGATGCTGATTGAATAATGGAGGAGAGAGAGGGAGGGGTGAGACCTAGGAGTATCTTGTTTGTCATGAGGCTTGAATGATATCTGATTCTGCTATCTAGGTTTAGCCATTTAGAGGTGTTTTAGAGTGTACAGGTGTGGGTGAGGCGATCACAGCCTAGGATGAGATGGCAGGCTTTGTTGACTACCAGGTGGAGTGTGTTTAGTGTGGAGTTGGGGGCAGTACAGTATATGGTAATGCTGTAGTCAAGGAGGGAGAGGATGGAGGAATTGACAATGATCTGTAAAGCCTCCGGGGTGAAGCAGTGCTTGTATCTATAAAGCACTCCTAGTCTCGAGTTTAGGGCCGAGGCTAGGAGGAGAATATGTTGTTTATAGTTGAGGGCCGGGTCTAGAGTGATCCCTAGGTATTTAAAGTTGCTAACTTGCTCGAGGGGGATGTGGTTGACAGTGAGAAATGGGGGACAGAGGTTCTTGTGGGGGTTCTACGGGTGGGAGAAGGTCATGACTTTAGTTTTCTTATAGTTGATTATTAGACGCTGGGTGGAGAACCAGTGTTCTGCTTTGTGGAAGTTATGTTGGAGTGTTTGGTGGAGCTTAAGTGGGTCGGAGTCGGAGGTGAACAGTACGGTGTCATCCGCATAGAGGAGCAGGTTTCCTGAGGCGGCCGATGGGAATGAGTTAAGGTATAGGCTAAAAAGTAGGGGGCCAAGAATCAAACCCTGTGGGACTCCAGAGTGGACTGAGAGGTGAGGGGACAGGACGGTGCCTACCTTGACCTGTTGGGTTCTATCCATCAGGTAGCTGGAAAACCAGTTTAAGGAGTTGTTGGAGAAGCCACTGGAGGAGAGATTGTTAAGTAGTAGTGCGTGGTTGACAGTGTCAAAGGCTTTAGAGAGGTCCACGAAGATAGCATCTGTGAAGTGGCTGTGATCCAAATTGGAGTGGGCATGTGAGGTGAAGGCGAGGAGGGCGGTAGTGGTACTATACCCCTTATGGAAGCCATGTTGTTGGTCACAGAACAGATTGTATTTTGTGAGGTGGTCAGTGATTTGGTCAGTGATGATATGCTCTAAGGCTTTAGAGAGGGGGTGAGAATGGATATAGGGCAGTAGTTGTTGGCGAAGGTGCGGTCCTCACTCTTAAAGATAGGGGTGATGCTGGCCAGCTTCAATGGGAGGGAAATTTCGGACAAAGGGAGCAATTTAGGATATAAGTGAGAGGACAGAGGACTTCGGGAGAGTAAGGCTGAGAAGTTTCAGGTCAAGGGAATAGCTGCAGTTTGTTGAGTGGCTAAGGGCTTTGGCTAAGTAAGGTTTGGCATCTGCGGGATAGAACACAAAGGCGAAATAGAAGAGCAAGGGGGGGGCATATGGACCCGGGCCGGTGGAGGGTCGAACAAGTTGGGGGGAGAATATGTTTGAGATTGGTGTAAGTGGAGTTTAGGGATGAGGCTATGCTGAGGGGATCCATGGAGGTGTAATCATCTACTTCTAAATGGTCTGGGGGCTGATTTGGGGTTTTACCACAGAGTTCCTTAATATCATTCCAGAATTTATGCCCATTACCCCAAGTGGATGTTAAGGATGCTTTGTAATATTCCGCTTTGGCGGTACGGAGGGCCCACATGCATTTGTTTCGCAGCTACCTATAGCGTTGCATGTCAGCTGGTCATTTGGTTTCATTAGCAATATGCCACAGGGAGTCACACTGTTGCATTAGGCCCAGGAGGTGTTCAGAGAACCAGGAGGCCTGGTTTCCTTTGGACATTTTCTTGGTAAGGGGGGTGAAATTATCACAGATACTATTGAAAGTGGAGATAAATAGGTCAAGCGCGTGATCAGGGTCTAGGGTATTTACAAGGGTGTCCAATCCCAGTCTCTAAGAAAGGCTTTGAGTTGAGAGAGTTTGCCAGGGCCAAGTTTACGCTGTAAAGTAATTTTGGAGGGTGTTTGGGAGCCCTGCAGGACCAAGAGCAGAGCACAGGAGAATGATCGCTTAGGGCATTGGGGAGTACCTGGGTGTTGGTTATTCTGTGTGGGCGGTTTGTGAAAACCAGATCCAGGAGGGAGGGAGGATGTCCCTGTACGGGTATTTACCCTGGTGGGTGAGGTGACAATCTGGGTGAGGTTGAGCGCTGCAACATTATCGGTATATGAGGCTGTTTTTCTGGCCAACCAATTTATATTGAAGTCACCCATTACTATTTTTTCATATTGAGGTGGTAGAGTCATGATATAGTTCAGAACTGCCTGGAAGGCAAGTTTGTGTTCATTGGGTGGAATGTTGACAATGGTGAGTACGAGCAGAGCAGTAGACCTGCCAAGAGGTAATTTTAGAGTTTGGAAGGAATGTGGAGTCCTTCTTCTCGATTTTCATGAAAGGACTGCAGGGATCTATCCACCGCAACCCTGAAAAGTAATACAAACCATTTATGTGCTTGTTTCTGGTTCTATTTTCTCCCATCTTCTGGCCCTACCCCTCGCCAGGCTCATTACCCGGCATTTTTAAGGCCTTACCTGGAGCTTTCCCATGGCTTGTCCCCATCGCAAGGTCAGCAGCCCCTCATTAGCCAACATCCTCAGTATCTGGTTTTCACAAGGAGATTGCCCTACTGCTGATGCAGAGCCTCTGAGGGGATGGTCTATCATACTGCTCACAGGCCTTTTCCATCTGAGTTTCACCCCAGAAGGCATGGGTGTGCGGTGCCGGCAGATGGCCACACATGCACTTTGTGTGCCATCTGCCACTTATCCTTACCACTATAGAAGTTTCTGACAGCCTCACCCTCACCTATCACTAGGAGTTAGGCTAACAACAGGAACTGTATCACTACCCTCTTTCTCCAAAACCGACCTCTGATGTTCCAGTAAGTACATAAAGTTTCAAAGATGTGGCACTGGTGCTGCAGGCAGAAACATTTTATTTTTAATGTGATTTTGCAGTTATTGTGTGATTCGTTTGAAGCTGGCTGTAGGTTGAGTTTTCTGTAATAATAATAATAATTTTATTTATATAGCTAATCTAAAATTAAAGCACTGTACAATGCATAAAAACAATTGAAAGAACAAGACATAAATATCAGAAACAGATTAAGATCAGGTAATAAAATACAAAACAAGAGCAGCAGATGACAAACCTAGTCACCAAATGCCTGGCAGAATAAAAAGGTCTTTAAAGCTATTTTAAAGCCCCCCACAGTCTGGCATTCTCAACTCTGATGAGGCAAAGAATTCCACAGGGTCGGGGCTGCAAACATAAAAGCTCATGAGCCAGAGGTTTTCAACCATACCCTGGGATTCTCTAACAACCCCTCATCAGCTAAGTGGAGTGAGTGGGGCAGTAAGGAACAAGGAGCTGTTTCAGGTAGCCCTTGCCCTGTTCATGTAGTGCTTTAAGGTTCAGAAGACTGACCTTGAAGATGATCCACCCCTGAACAGGCAGCCAGTACAGTTCGCGCAGCACAGGCACTTGTGGCTCGAATGAGGAGCCCCAGTCAACAACCGTGTTGCAGTGTTCTGCACCAGCTGCAAGTGGTGGATTTCAACCTCTGAAGCCCTAGGTAGAGGGAGTTGCAGCAGTCCAGGCATTAGGACACAAAGGCATGGATCAGTGTTGGCAGGTCACCAGACAGAACAAGATGCTTGATCCAAGTGATGTTCCTAAGATGATAAAATGAGGATTTGACTACTGTTGTCACCTGTGAACACAGTCTCAGCCTGACATCAAGGAGCACCCCAGGTCACGCACCTGTTCAGAAGAAGGAAGCTGACTATTCCTGAGATGAAGCCCAAAGGGATGCCATGCCAATGACTCCTCTATCCACAACCAACACCTCAGTCTTCTTGGAATTCAATTTCAACCAGCTATATTTTATCCAGTCCTGGATTTCTATGAGGCAGCTGTTAAAGATGAGAGAACATTATCCTGGTCGGAAGCGAAAGACAGGTAGAGCTGAGTATCATCAGCATAGCAGTGAAATCTCAGCCTGCATCATCTTACAATGTCTCCTAGAGGCAGCATATACACCATAAACAACATTGGGGAGACTACTGAGCCCTGGGGACCCCACTGGGGACCCCACAAGACAGGAAGACTGGGTCCAAAAAAAATAACCTGGACACCACCCTCTGAAACCTGACAGAGAGGAAAGATTGAAACAACCTGAGGACTGGACCAGTCAGGCCACAGATGACCCTCAGGTACTCGAGCAACACCCTATGGTCCACGGTGTCAAAAGCTGATGAGAGATCCAGAAGCACCAAGATGGAATTACGCTTCTGATCTATAGCCATCAGGAGATCATTGAGCACCTGAACCAGAGCTGTCTAGGTACTATGCCTCTTCCAAAACCAGACTGGAGAGGATCATAGATATCATGTATGGTAATGTGGTTCTCCAGCTGCAGTGCGACAACTTTCTCAATCACCTTCCCTAAAAAGGGGAGGTTAGAGATAGGTCTGTAGTTAGCCAAGCAGTTTGGGCCCAGAGAAGCTTTCTTAAGGAGTTGTGTGACCACTGCCTCCTTCAGAGTGCTAAGGAACTCACCCATTCCTAAGGAGCACCACATGATCTTGGCCAGGACGGCACTTATAGAATCAATACACCCCAAAATTACACATGTTGGGCCCGGGTCCAAATTACAGGAGGTCAGCCGCATATCCTGGATAATCTACACAATATCAACGGTCTCCAGCCGGTCAAAAGAAGACCAAGAAAACTGAGGTGCAATGAACAATCACCAACCACCGCCAACCCCCACAGAGTGGGCTGGTTGGATCTCCGCCTGATGCTGGCCACCTTATCAGCAAATAATCCAGCAAACTCATCACACTTAGATTGTGAAACTCCTCAGACATTTAGGCAGGTTGGGTTGCACAGCCTGTCTAAGGTCCAAAAGAGCTGAGCTGGTCGATTCTGAACTGCAGCAATTTCCCCAGACAGGAACTCTGCCTTCTTATGGTGATTGCTGATTGATAGAGCTGATAATGCTCCATCAATCTAAGGTGGTCAGCATCCAGGGAGGATTTCTGCCAGCAATGTCCTATCCTTTGTCCAGCTCATCTTAAGTCCTTCAAGGTCCCATCAAACCAAGGAGACTGAGGGTGAAGAGAGAGAAGACAAACACGGACAGGAGCGATGGAGTCCAGGGCATCTGCCATGGCCTTATTATAGGCCAGGACCAAGTCCTCAGGACTCCTGCTTGACACCCGGTAAACTTGATAGGTCCAACACCACCAATAGACTGTCAGGAGACACGTCCCTCAAAGGGCGGGATCTGACCATCTCCACAGGGACAGGCCTATAAAGGAGAGCCTAGAAATTTAATCTCACATTGTGGTGGTCAAATCAACTGACTGATTCCACCACCATATCAGTGGCCTCCAAGCCCAGGAGAAAAAACAGGTTGTGTGAATGATCATGATCATGAGTTGTAGAGTTAACTGCCTGTGTGAGGTCCAACGAACACATAAGTTGGAGGAAATCCTGACCAAACTGTTAGAGTTCATCATCGACCCAGGCGTTGAAGTTGCCCAATACCATCAATCTGAGAGGCTCAAATGCCATGTCTACAATGAAGTCCACGAATTCCTGCAGGAACAATTTTTCGTCCTTTGGGGACAGTAGACGAAAATGATCCTGCACCCCACATCTACAACAATGGTACATTCAAATAATCTTGAACTCTCAACTGGCACTCCCACAAGACCCAATTCTGTCAAAAACATATGGCTACACCCCCGCCCCTGTGATCTGATCTCGAGTGGTCTATCACTTAGAAACTGGATGGAATAGCTGCCTCCAAAATGGGGCCAGAAATATCATCCAGCTAGGTCTTGGTGATGCAAGCCAGAACAGCTGTCCCAACAAGATCAGTAGTAATAATAGCTGTCTTATTCCTAATAGATCTGGCATTGCACAACACCGCTCAAGTCGGATGAGATATCAAAGCCATCCAGGCCACCAGCCCAAAACCAATGGAGCCCTTGGGTATGGGGATCAGAACCAGAGAACCCCTTTCTGGAACCCATTTCACCACAAGGCATCTGCTGGCCCTAACCACCCTGATCAAACCAGCCTGCTCAACTCCCCTCCTGAGGTTCAGGACCCCTGTACTAGGAGAACTCAGAATAAGTTCCATTGGGTGGTGTGGTGGGAGTTTACTGTACACTACTTATTTGAATGGGTTCATCATAGGTGGGGGTTGGAAACTGTGAATTTGATTATTTCATACTGGGGTGTGTGAAGGGTTTTTATGACAAGAAAAGTAACTTTGTTGGAAAACTGGTGGAGATGTGAAGTGGGTGCTACGGGGGGGTTGGAAACATAGAAACATAGAATTTGATGGCAGATAAGGACTGCTTGGCCCACCCAGTCTGCCCGTTTCCCTACCTAATGGATAAGCTGCAGATCCTAGTTAACCAGCAGCCTACTTATTTCTACCCCCACCCCCTAGAATTGCCTTATGACTGTCCCATGCATGCTTGAATTCAACCACTGTTTTTGACTCCACAACCTCCTCCGGAAGGCCGTTCCATGCATCCACAACCCTCTCTGTGAAAAAATACTTCCTTACATTACCTCTGAGCCACCCCCTCTATCTTCAAATTGTGCCCCTTGTTCTTGCACACCTCTTTTTTTGAAAGATGCTACCCTCTTGGACTTTGTTGATTCCCTTGAAGTACTTGAAAGTTTCTCTCATGTCCCCCTCTCCTCCTTTCTTCAGACATACATATTAAGCTCCTTTAGTCTCTCTTCATATGTCTTCTGGTGCAGACCCTGCACCATTTTAGTTTAGTTAGAAAGAAGAGGGCAGCTCAGGACCAGCAGAATGGAGCCAAGTAAAAACATTATAGCAACAAAGTAGTAGAATTGGCTTCCCATTCAGGAAATGCACTACAAATCCAACACTAGGATACCATAAAAGAAGTTTTATTATAAAACACACTTAAAAGCACATGCTGTGCGGTAGTATACAAAGAGTAGCACCACCCATGCAAGATGGAGGCTGCATCAATGTTTCATGTTGCCCTAACGCATTGTTAAGATGTCATATGCCACTAACAGGTCATGTAAAATAGCTTGATCAATTAAACAATTAATGCACTTCTAAGGCACTTAAGTTCTATCTTAAAGAGATACTATCAATATAATATAATATAAATATAATATACACAAATATATAAAAACACTACACCAACACTATAATATAAAAAGTTCACTGATAAAGTGCTTGCTACTATACATAGCCTCCACCTGGCAAAGTGCCCACTTCACCAGGTGGAAAACTATGTGAAGTCAGGCAATTTCATGTAGTGCTATACAGAGCAAAGTTTATTTATTTAGTTTTTGCTCACCAGGTAGGTACACTAGACAGCATGGCTACCTATTTTCAGGTACTACCCTAGGCTCTGCATGCAGATGCTTACAGGCAGATATGGTTTCTAAGAAATTAGGATGGGATTTCAATGAGGACAATAAAGGGTTTTTGAGCTAATCTAGTATAGACCTGGGGCGTAGAAATTCTTGTTAATAAATGTACTGTAATGGGGTATATTCTGTGATAGAAAACCAGCCCATTACCTGTTGAACCAAGTCTGACCAATCATGCATCCTAAAATGTGAAAATGCCATGTGTCCCAGTTTCTAAGGTGCTCATAGCATTTTAATACATTATTAATCCTGGTGATGTATTCTTCATATAAGTCCATCAAAAATGTTATCACTATAATTCAAATGCATTACTGCCTTTTATATTTAGGTTCTCTAGAATATAAAGTATTTTGGGAGCTGCTGCCACCTTAATTGCATTAAATGTGTCCCAAATAGAAAGATTACATTTTTCCCATTTACTCAAGTCAGTTTGATCTTTATAGTAGAGGATCAATGTTGATTCTGTTTTTAATACTTTTATTGGTAATTTTAATTTATACACAATTTATAGAGATTATTACAATATCTGCAGTCAAATATATTATTAATGTATCCCTATATAACAACACAAGCAACACGATTATCTTTGTATCAGTCCTCAACATAATAAGGTAAATAAGTCTAAAAAACTTAGTGAAGTATTTACAATCTTATAAATTTAATATGTTTCCAGACATCTTTTGTACAAATACAGAGTTTCAAATCTTTAAGGGGAGGTAATATTCAACTTATTTGTTTCACATGGTTTCTGTTTGATCTATATGTTATTGATAATTGCTTACTAATTTATCAATAGATAATACCGATATTCAACAGCTTTGTTTGCCACTGTTGGTATTTAAACCTAAGAAAAATAGATGAAGTCCAGTGGGTACGGCATATATATCGCTGACAAAATATCACAGAACAGTACAAAGCAGGCTAATCATAGCTGTCTACAATGTCAGCATGGAAATATATCGCCAAGCCAAACCCCATGGGCAGTGTACAAGATGAATAGGCAAGGTGCCAACTGAGACCCCATCCCACCAAACGATGGCCCCAGGCACAGTAGCTGCAGCCAGCCACACTGTGCTGGCTGGTCCCACCCCAATCCCGCCATGATGTGGTAGACCACATACCTGGTTTCAGTGGACCCCCATCCTCACCACCCCAGCAGGTAGATGCTCACCTCTCACATTACCTGCCAACATCCCCTGACAATGGGCAGACAGCCAGCACAGCCTCCACATACCACCAAGGCTGGTCACTCCACTGAATGAACTGGGTCATGCCTCAAAATAGTCATTTTGTGGCTAGTGCACCTACCCAGTTAACAAAAACTAAATAAATAAAAAACTGAATGAGTGTGTATATACATGCTCATTCAGTTAGTCCAGTGGAGCGGCCAGCCATGGCGGTGTGTAAAGGGCTGTGCTATCCACCCACCCATTGTCAGGGTATGTCGGGAGGGGGTGCAGGGGTGTACATCTACCTGCTGGGGTGGAATAGGGTTGGGGTCCACTAGACACCAGGAATGTCATCTACCGCATTTTGGTGTGTTGGGGGGTGGGGGGCACCAGCCATCATAGTGTGGCTGGCTGCAGTTACAGTGCCTGGAGCCATCATTCGGTGAGATGGGGTCTCGGATGGCACCTTGCCTATTCATCCTGTGCACTGCCCATGGGGTTTGGGTTGGTGATATCTTTCCATGCCGACATTGTATATGGTAATGATTAGCCTGCTTTGAACTGTTCCACGATATTTTTGTCTGTGATGTATATGCCCGGTACCATCCAGGGTTCTAAAATGCAACATTTGGTACATATATTTATAATAATCAGTAATTGTTAGACTGTATACAGTTCCAAACTTGAAAAATCATTCAACACAAATGTGGCAAAATCAGTAGTATATCGGTTTGTGCAGTATTTGAACTTTTAATTGTGTTTCTTTTTCATCATTCCATTACATATAGACATGTCCATAGTAGATTATATAAATCACCTCTTTAGTTACGATTATGCCAACAGTTTCCATTAGTTTTATAGCTCATTTTATGTAGTCTAATTGGTGTTGCATACACTTTATATTACTTTTATTGTGTTGGTTTATTATTTGCAAATTGGTGCATTTTATAGCCCATTTGCCATATTTGTGCCCTGTTACATCTATTAAAGTTTACTTTATATTCCTTGGACCATTTTACATTCAGACCTATTTGTGTATTTCTTGATTGTTACATTAATGGTGATTCATTTATATGTTTCTTATAGTTGCATTAGAAAAACAGTGTATCCGTTTTCTTTGGTCTTGTATTTTTGTATCCCAATGATTAGCGAGGTTACGAAGAAAGCACAGTAGTTGGACTACAGTGGGCTCAGGGAGGGTGAGGATCATTGAACAGAGGCACACCCAGTCAGTTGTTCCACTCCACAATCCATACACCATTCTGGGGGAGCATAGCTCCCTTATGGATGCACCCACAGAGGAGACTAAGGAGGCTGAGGACAACTATCACAAGGGAGGCCCACAGGAAGGAGGCAGAGGACACCACAAGGAAAGGAAGCAGCTCCTGGTGGGGGACTCAATTATTAGGGGGATAGAACTGGGGGGAGCAGGGAAAACTGAAGTAAGATGCCTGCCTGGTGCCATGGCTTGGAGGGAGAGGAAGCGCATCCTCAGGATCACGAGAACAGCTGTATGGGAGTCGGAGCTGGATGTCATTGTCCACCTAGGGACAAATGACTTGGCTCAACATGAGATTAGAGCAGTGCAGAAGGACTTTGTAGAATTGGGGAGGGGCCTAAGACAAGTAGCACACACAGTATCCTTCTCAGAGGTGCTGCCTGTCAATGGCATGAGTGAGGCGAGGGTACTTTGCACCATGCAGTTTAATGAATGGTTGAAAAAATGGTGTGGAGAACAGTGGTTTGGCTTCATTGGGGACTGGGGTTCCACCTGGAGGGACACCAGCCTATACTGGCAGGATGGTCTGCATCTGTCCAGGAAGGGAACAAGTCTTTTGAGCAATAGGTTTAAATGCTTCATTGGCAAGCTTTTAAACTAGTCAAGGGGGGAGGCACTGATAAGCAGCAGGAAAATCCCAGCCTCTCCCTACAAAACAGGGTACTAAATGAGAAAAAGACCGAAGTAGAAAGGTCAGTGGGGGATGCTGCAACAGAAGGTAAAGCCATCAAAAAATGGAGAGCAATGAGTACCAATGCCCATAGTCTGAGTAACAAGCTTCCTGAATTAGTGGCCTTGATGGAGGAGGAACATCTGGATATCGTGGCAGTCACAGAAACATGGTACACACAAAACATGACTGGGACGTAAATATACCAGGATACACTATCTACAGGAGGGACAGGGAGGGTAAAAGAGGAGGAGGAGTAGCTCTTTACATAAGGGAAGGAATGAAAGCAACAGAACAAAATGGAAAACAGGGAGGAGAAGAAGCACTGTGGGTAAATTTGGAGACTGGCAATGGCACCACAATCTGCACAGGGTTAGACAGAGACTCTCTCAGGGGAGGAAATGGACAAGGAAATGATAGAAAGTATACTTAGAATGGCAGAAAAAGGGAGAAATTGCTGATGGGTGATCTGAATATGCCAGATGTTAACTGGAGTGCAGTTGCAGCAACCACTTCGAAGAGTGGGGTTATTCTAGATGCCCTACAAAAGGCATGCCTTAGACAATTAGTATTGGAGCCCACTTGAGAGGGAACAATCTTAGACCTGGTTCTCTCAAATGGAGATGAAGAGAGAATCACAGATGTAGAAGTGGGTAGCCATCTGGGAACTAGCAACCATCAAACAGTATGGTTCACAATAAACACAGCAATAGAGTCAAGTCATACAAAGGCAAAAGTACTGGACTTTAGGAGGGCTGACTTTGCTAAAATGGGTGAGTGCCTAAGAAATGCACTAGCAAATGGGCAGGAAGGAGGGGTGGAAGAACAATGGGGAATAATAAAACTGCCATCACAGAGGTAACAAGCCTTTGTGTGAAGCAAATAAACAAACGAAACGTTGTAAGAAACCACTATGGTTCTCAAAGGAAGTGGCAGTGACGGTTCAAGAGAAAAGAAAGTATCTGGAAGTACAAGGAATCATAGAAGGAGCAGGACAGAGAACTGTATCAGTTAAAGCAAAGGAAGCTGGGAAGGCAGTCAGAACAGCAAAGGCCCAAACCGAGGAAAAGATAGCCAACTCGGTTAAGAAGGGGAATAAAACCTTTATAGGTACATTAGGGAGCAAAGGAAGACCAAGGGAGGGATAGTGAGGCTTAATAAAGGGGAGGGAGGGTGTGCAGAGGGTGACTGTGAAAAGGCAGAGATAGTAAACAAATATTTCTGTTCAGTATTTACAAAGGAAGAGGGTGAGGTACCTAAAACAAACAGTAGAAACACTCTGGACACAGAAGTTGATACCAGCCCATTTACAGAAGAAAGGGTTCTGAAAGAACTCTTAAAACTGAAGGTGGACAAAGCAATGGGGCCTGATGGGATTCATCCCAGAATTCTAAAAGAATTAAGGGTAGAACTAGTGACACCACCGACTACCCTCTTTAACAAATCATGGGAGGATGGGGTGGTACCCGAGGACTGGAGGAGGGCAGATGTGATTCCCCTTCACAAAAGTGGGAGCAAGGCAGAAGCAGGAAACTACAGACCTGTTAGTTTAACCTCAGTAGTAGGGAAAATGATGGAATCACTTCTGAAAGAAAAAATTGTCGATTATCTAGAGGCCAGAGGGGCACAGGACCCAAGGCAGCATGGATTCACAGCGGGAAGGTCATGCCAGACAAATCTGATAGATTTCTTTGACTAGGTGACCAAAGTAGTAGATCAGGGAGGGGCTGTGGACATGGCCTACCTAGACTTTAGCAAGGCATTTGACACAGTCCCACACAAAAGATTAATATACAAGTTAGCCAGCCTGGGAGTGGGTCCAAAGATGACAGCCTGGATAAAGAATTGGCTGGAGAATAGGGCACAGAGAGTAATAGTAAATGGAGTCCACTCTGAAGAAAGGGGGGTTACTAGTGGGGTACCGCAAGGTTCAGTATTAGGACCAGTCCCCTTCAATGTCTTTATAAGCGACATGGCAGAGGGACTGGAAGGAAAAGTATGTCTTTTTGCAGATGACACAACAGAGTTGATGCACAAGGTGGGGTGGAAAGGATGAGAAGGGACTTGGCATGGTTAGAGGAATGGTCAAATGTATGGCAGCTTAGATTCAATGCTAAGAAGTGCAGGTAATGCACCTGGGAAACAAAACCCAGGGAAGAGTACACAATGGGGGTGAGATACTAACAACAACAAAACTGGAAAGGGACCTGGGGTAGTCATATCAGAAGACATAAAGGTGGGCAAGCAATGTGAGAGGGCAGCAAGGAGGGCTGGGGGATACTGGGATACATAGGAGAGGCATCACCAGTAGAAACAGGAAGTTATTATCCTCTGTACAGACAGCTGGTCAGACCCCATCTGGAGTATTGCATGCAGTTCTGGAGACCCAATCTCTGCAAAGACATAGACAGGATGGAAGCTGTCCAGAGGAGGGCACTAAAATGGTGCAGGGTCTGCACCGAAGACATATGAAGAGAGACTTAAGGAGCTTAATATGTATAGTCCTGAGGAAAGGAGGGAGAGCGGGACATGATAGAAACTTTCTAGTACCTCAAGGGAATTAACAAAGTCCAAGAGGGTAGCATCTTTCAAAACAAGAGGTGTGCAAGAACAAGGGGCACAATTTGAAGATGGGGGCAGCTCAGAGGTAAATTAAGGAAGTATTTTTTCACAGAGAGGGTTGTGGATGCATGAAACGGCCTTCCGGAGGAGGCTGTGGAGTCAAAAACTGGTGGAATTCAAGCATGCACGGGACAGTCATAAGGCAATTCTAGGGGGTGGGGGCAGAAAGAAGTAGGCTGCTGGTTAACTAGGATCTGCAGCTTATCCATTAGGTAGGGAAATGGGCAGACTGGGTGGGCCAAGCAGTCCTTATCTGCCATCAAATTTATGTTTCTATGTTTCTATATGCTGATATTTATCATAATTTGCAAATTTCCTAGACAATGTTTGAAATATTTTATATTCCCACCATGTAGTACTTACTTGGTTATTAATTGCCTTAATTTATGTATGTGAGAATAGGCCTGAGCGCTAATAATCTGGTACCATCTAGTTATACTTGTCAAATGCAGCTTATCTTTTAATTGCATATTTGAATGATTTATGGAACCTTGGATTTCTGTTCCTTTCAATTAAGAAATACAGTAAGTGTTTGCCAGTATCAGAGTAAATAAAGCTAATTGCTTTACTTAATTCTGAAAATATCAACAAGTTCATATGCCAAATTGTATAAGGGTGAAACAGAACACTGGATAATGTTTATTTTATTTTATTATTATTTTGAACACACCTTGAGCCAAGGCTGTTTTACAAAGGTTACACATCGGTGAAACAATATAGAACATAGTGAGGACAATAACAAGTACAGTAGTTTTAAGCAGCCATAGGCTTTGCCGGGTACATTAAAGATTTCATATGGAATTATTGTAATATGTACAAAGATTCACAGTATGTATGTTAATATACAGTAATTTGTGTATGTTATTCAAGAACATATATACAATAGAAAAACAGTTGTAATATGGATTACTAGAATAAATTACAAACTGCTAGGAAAGATGGTTGATACATGTAGAGATGCTATGGGGAGAGAATGTAGATAATAGTGGGGAAATAAAAAGGGAGGAGATAGGAGATAGTGGGGAGTAAAGGTGGGAGGGACTTAGAGGGGGAAAATTAGAGGAAAGGAGAGTAAGTTTAGTTAGGAGAAACATTCTCAGGAGGTCATTGTGACAAGGTTCTGACGCAGGTTGTACTTGAAAGTGCCCAGGGTAGTGTTGTTGGTAACAGCAGGAGGAAGCAAGTTGTACCAGGATGAGGCTATGTATGTAAAGAAGGTTCGTCCTTGGGTAGTGTAGCAGCATGGAACAGAAAAGTAAGATATTCTGAGCTCCTGGTTAGGTGGGGCTGCAGTGGGTGGCCAGTAAGGGTCTTTCTCCAGCATTTGCAATATTGCATTGGCAGGATGATTATAGTCATCTGGCATACTGTAAGTGCTCATTGCCATGCAACAGAAGCTTTAACTGCATAAAATATAAATGTGGGTCAGGCATTCTATGCCACCTTGATCTCTAGGGAACCATTAATGCTCTCCATGGTATTCTCAGTCTGCCTCCTCTCCACAAAATGTTTTAAAAAATATTTCTCTATTTAATCCAAAATGTTTGTTCCACCTTATCAAAGCTTGCCTGAAAACAATGTGACATATGTGGTGAAATTATGATTTTTAGGGTATCAATTGTACCTCTTAACGATAGTGATAAGGATTGCCATCCTTCCAAAAATGTTTGTATTTTCTATATAATGTTTTACATTTTGACTTGTTGCTTGTTATATATCAACTGTCAGTTGTATTCCCCAATACTTACTAGTTTGAATTAACATATCTTAGAAAATGTTTCTTAGTTCTGCTTTTAACAGAGTTATTGGTAATATTACTGATTTTGATTTATTTAGCTTGTATCCCAGAACCAGTGATTTATTTTCAATTCATTTGATCATTTCCTGCTCTTAACAGAGTTATTGGTAATATTACTGAGTTTAACTTATTGTTCCTGCATCCCCTACTGACTTGCCACAGGCTCGCGACCTGCCGCAGTAAACTCCCACCCTCCATTCTCAGCTCTCTGGGCCTTCTCTTTTTAACCCTCCTTTCCTCACTTGCCATCCCCTCCCATTTGTCATGCTAGGCCTCCCACTTCCACTCACCCCATCTACCTCCTCACTTGCTATCTCCTTCTGCCAGTTCTTACCATGCCTCCTATCCCTCCCTTTAATTTGACTCTTGTTGACATCAATTGATATATTAGCCAACTATTATTGTGTTATACCACCTACTAGCACTTATCCAGTTGATTGTTTTTATAGTATGTGGTAGATGAATCATAGAGTTCTTAATATTTTTATTGCTATGCAATTCCCTATAGTATGTGATTGATGATTCACAGTGTTCTTAATATTTGTACTGCTATGTAACTTCCCTGTACCCTTTATATTTTTTGGCTAACTGTTGAGACTGCCTGTCCTCCTTTTATGTATTATTATCCTGTGTATCTGTGTATTCCAGGACCACCTTGCAAATGAATTCTCTCAATAGTGTTTTTCTCTTGATAAAATAAAGATTGATTGATTGATGGATTATATCTCAGGACCAGTGATTTTTTTTTTTATTTATTTGACCAGTTCTAAATACAATTTTTCTGGATTTCATAGGAAGGTCATGAAGTCCTCTGCATATACATTTATTTTTTTAATTTCCTTATTAAGCCACAGACTTCAATCTGTTGATTTACGTGTATCTGTTGAAGTAACATTTCTAAAGAGATAAAAAATTAAATGGGGGAGATTAACATTTCCATTGATAGTGTTTTATAATTATTTATTTTGAATATTGCTTTTGGTGAACTATGGAGTAAATGTATAATATTAATGAATGGCTGGAGTAATCCAGTGTATTTTAAACGTTAAACATAAAAGGTCATTGTCACTTTTAAACATAAAGGGCCATTGCAACAGATCAGAGCCTTGGATGCATCCACGGCTCTCCTATGGCTGCAGAATCTGTAGTTTTATTCTCTTCTGTTATAATCTGAATGTTCCTTAATATGTCATGCATGTTTCTACCTTTACCAAAACCTATCTGGCTGGGACTGATGACACTAGGGAGTGAACTCTCTATTTTCTTTACAGTTTATTTAGCAATGGTTTTATAATCAATGTTCAATAAAGCAATAGGTCTATAATTCTCTGGATTAACTTTATGTTTGCCTTCTTTATGTATCAAAATGATAAATGTATCTAACACTGATTGAGAGATGACTTTTGTTGAGCTCATATTCTGGGTCATCAGCTCTCCAGGGTATCAAATGTTGTAAAAACAATAACATGTTATTGTAAGGCCATCTAGGCTGGGTGTTTGCCTTTTGGAAATGATTGAATAAGTTTTATTATGTCCCATCTAACAAAGGTTGTGTCTGAGTTGGGTGAAGGAATTATCTGTGCAGTTAACTATGTGAAGAAAGTAACTGTGAAATTGGGGGAGTGGCTTAAGCAGAATGAAGCCAGGTGTCTGCATTTAAAAACTGACCTAGATAGCTTTTGATAGAGAACAGCAGGATGAAGGAGGTGCTGTTAGAACTTCACTGGGACTACACTGCCCTCCATCCTTCCCCTCCACCCACCCCATCCTTAGCTGGATATACTTTTATAGGCACAGGATTAGACTGACAACAGGAACTTCCTGTTTGGGAGCAGGAAGAGAGTGATCATAGAGGCACAAAAGACTCATCATCCTAGAAGGAAAAGAGTAGCTCTCAAGCCCAACTGCTGGAGGTTTGACTCTAGCAAGTAAGAAAGAGACTACTGAGGAATATAGGAACTTCCTGTACCAGAACAAAAGATCAGGAGCTTTAAGGGTATGGAGGCAGTAGGAAAGTAGGGAGAAAAAAATTATATAAAAAATAAACAGAAGGAGGAAAGAGTAAGTATAGAAAACAACAGTTAAGGGGCCACAATATGACATGATGGGAATGGTAGTGCAGTGGCTGCAGAGCAGCAGTCTTCCAGGAGACATTCTGTAGGAAGAGGTGCTGTCCCATCTGCAGGCACATCTCTGTGCTGAGGAAGGAGGTTGCTCATCTCCAGGCTGAGTTGGCCAGTATTTGAGAGACCTCCTTTCCCACCCAGGGACCACCAGGGCCACTGCCACTGCCTCTGAGGTTACCAAGAAAGAGGAGTAGTTGGATCACAGTGGGCTTAGAAAGGATGACTGTGGTGGAACAGAGGTGCATCCTTCAGTTGTACTTCTGCACAATTCATTTGCCATTCTGGCAGAGTGTGGTTACTAAATGGAGGCACCCACAGTGGAGCCAAGGAGGATGCTATAAACCTCCACAAAGGAGATCCACAAGAGGGCAGCATGGGACCCCATAGGGGAAGGAAACACCTCCTGGTGAGGAACTCCATTATTAGGAGGGTAGAACTGGAGGAGGGAGGCTTGAGGAAAGAAGGTGCCTGCCTGGTGCCATAGCTTAGAGGGACAGGGAGCTAATCCTCAGGATGGCAGAAGCAGCTTCACAGAGGAGGGAGATGGATGTAATTCTGGATGTAATGGATGTAGGGATAAATGCCCAAGCTGGGAAAGGAATCAGAGCAGTTCAGGAGGAGTTTGTGGAGTTGGGGAGGGGCCTTAGACAAGTAGCACACACGGTAACCTTGTGGAGGTGCTGCCTGTCTATGGCATGGGTGAGGCTAGGGAGCTCCACACCATGGGATTCAATCAGTGGTTGAAAAACTAGTACAGAACTCAGGGTTTTGGCTTCATTGGGGACTGTGGGTCCAGCTGGAAGGATGCAGGTCTATACTGGTGCGGTGGTCTGCACCTGTCCAGGAGAGGAATCAGGATCCTAGGTGATAGGTTTAAATTCTTCATTAGCAAACATTTAAACTCACCAAGGGGGAGGCACTGAAAAGAAGAGAAATCCTAGCCCCCCCCCAAAAAAATCAGGGTAGTTAGTGAGGTAAACACCAAGATAGAGAAGTCAATAGGGAGAATGGCCAGGGAAAATGGAGAAAAAGACAAAGGCAGTATGGACAGGGATGGGGCAAAAGGGTAAGGCCATCCAAAAATGGAGGGTAATGAGTACCAATGCCCACAGTCTAGGTAATAAGCTCCTGAACTAGTGGCCTTGATAGAAAAGAAATGCCTGAATATTGTGGCAGTCGCAGAAACAAGGTACACAGACAACCATGGCTGGGATGTCAGCATACCTGAGTATACAATCTACAGGAGGGGCAGGCAGGGTAGAAGAGGAGGAGGAGGAGCTCTCTGTAAGGGAAAGGATCAAAGCAACAGAACTAAAGGCTAAACAGGAGGAGAGGCGGCACTGTGGGTCACCCTGGAGACTAGAAATGGTGCCACAATCTGCACAGGGGTTTTATACAGACCCCCATCTCAGGGGGAGGAAATGGACAAGGATATGATAGAAGGCATCCTTAGGATAGCATAGAAAGGGGAGATATTGCTGATGAGGGACCTGAATATGCCAGATGTTAATTGAAGCACCTCTGCTGCAGCCACATCCAAGAGCAGGTTCATTCTCAATGCCCTACAGGGGGGCATGCCTCAGACAGCTAGTGTTGGAACCCACTCGGGAGGGAGCAATCTTAGACCTGGTACTCTCAAATGGGGATGGAGAGAGGATCTCACATCTAGAAGTGGATAGCCATCTTGGAACAAGTGACCACCAAACAGTGTAGTTCATGATAAACTCAGCTGTAGAGTCATGCCATACAAAAGTGAAGGTATTGGACTTCAGGAGGACTGATTTTGCCAAAATGGGAGAGTGCCTCAGAAAAGCACTACCAAACAGGCAAGAATGAGGGGTGGAGCAACAGTGGGAAAACATCAAATCTGCCATCACAAAGGCAACAAGCCTTTGTATGAAGCAAATAAGTCAAAATGAAATAAAAAAAACACCATGGTTCTCAAAAGAGATGGCAGGGAAGGTTAGGGAGGAAAAATATAGCATTCAGGAAGTATAAGGAAACACAGAAGGAGCAGGACAGAGAACTGTACCAGTTAAAGCAGAAGGAAGTGGGAAAGGCAGTCAAAACAGCAAAGGTCCAAACCAAGGAAAAGATAGACAACTCAGTTAAGAAGAGGGATAACATTTTTTATAGGTACATTAGGGAGTGAAGAAAAACAAAGAGAGGGATACTGAGGCTGATTAAAGAGGAGAGTGGGTGGGCAGAGAGGGACAGTGAAAAGGCACGGATACTGAATGAATACTTCTGCTCAGTATTCACAAAAGAAGAGGAGGGGAAGATATCGAGTCAATAGAAGATTCTGGATAGGGGGCTGATATCAGTCCTTTCACAGAAGAAAGGGTTCTGAAAGAACTCCTAAAACTGAAGGTGGACAAAGCAATGGGTCTGGCAGGGATTCACCCTAGAATTCTAAAAGAACTAAGGGGAGAACTAGTAATGCCACTGACTACCCTTTTAAACAAATCATGGGAGGATGGTGTGGTACCTGAGGACTGGAAGAGGATGGATGTGATTCTCCTTCACAAAAGTGGGTGCAAGACAGAGGCAAGAACTACAGATCTGTCAGTTTCACCTCAGTGGTAAGGAAAATGATGGAATCACTTGAAGGAAAGAATTGCTGAGTAACTAGAGGCCAGTGGGGCACAGGACCCAAGGCAGCATGAATTCATAGTGAAAAAGTCATGTTAGATGACTCTAATTGATTTCTTTCACTGGGTGACCAAAGTAGTAGACCAGGGCAGGGGCTGTGGACATGGCCTACCTAGACTTCAGCAAGGCATTTGACACAGTCCCACACAAAAGATTAATAAATAAATTAGCCAGCCTGGGAGTGGGTCCCAGGGTGGTAGCCTGGGCAAAACACTGGCTGGACAACAGAATGAAGAGGGTAAAAGTCAATGGAGTTCACAGTGGAGAAAGGGGTGTTACTAGTAGGGTACCACGGTTCAGTACTGGATCTGGTCTTCTTTACTGTCTTTATCAGTGACATTGCAGAGAGACTGGAAGGAAAAGTATGTCCCTTTGCAGATGACACCAAGATCTGCAACAGGGTTGATACACATGATGGGGTGGAAAGGACAGGAAGGGACTTGGTAAGGTTGGAGGAATGGTCAAATGTATGACAGCTTAGACTCAATGCAAAGAAGTGCAAGTAATGCACCTTGGAAACAAAAACCCAGAAGAAGAGTATACAATGGGTGGTGAGACACTGACAACAACAAAAATGGAAGGAGACTTGGGGGTAGTTATATCAGATGACCTAAAGGTGGGCAAGAAATGTGAGAAGGCAGTAAGGAGGGCTGGGGTATACTGAGATGCACAGGGAGAGGCATCACCAGTAGAAAACAGAAAGTTGTAATCCCTCTGTACAGACAGTTGGTGAGACCCCATCTGGAATATTGCATGCAGTTCTAGGGACCCCATCTCTGCAAAGACATAGACAGGGTGGAGGCTGTCCAGAGGAGGGCAACCAAATGGAGCTGGATCTGTACCAGAAGACATATGAAGAGAGACTAAAGGAGCTTAATATGTATACCCTCAAAGAAAGGAGGGGGCATGATAGATACTTTCAAGTATCTCAAGGGACTCAATAAATTCCAAGAGGGTAGCATCTTTCAGAAAACAAGATGTGCAAGAACAAGGGGCACAATTTGAAGATTGAGGAGGGACAGCTCGGATGTAATGTGAGGAAGTATTTTTCATGGAGAAGGTTGTGGATGCATGGAACAGCCTTCTGAGGAGGTTGTGCAGTCAAAAACATGGGGAATTCAAGAATGCATGTGACAGACATAAGGCATTCTAGGGGGTTGGAGGAAGTAGGTTGTTGGTTAACTAGGATCTGCAGCTTATCCATTAGGTAGGAAAATGGGCAGAATAGGTGGGCCAAGCAGTCCTTATCTACCATCAAATTCTATGTTTCTATTTCAGAGTTTTGGCATATTGGTTTACTGTATCCTTCAATTTGGTATTCCTGAACATTTAATGGGTTTCTATAAATTCTATTATAATATTCAATAAAAGCTTCCCCTTTAAGATAATCTTATCTTAAAATTGTACCTTTTGAGTTTTGAATATCATCAATTATTTTTTTCCAAATTTAATATAAATGCCAATAATCAAACACTTCTCTTGCTATTATAATATAAGTTTTTTAACCCTTAACTGTTCTTCAATTTGCTGATGCAGTACTTCCTGTCTTTTATAATGATACTCATCCTTTTCTATTTTCAATTCATCTGTGCTAACTGTACTTTGTTGTAAAGTAATATCTATGTATGTTATTAATTTTTCCAACTATTAAATTTTTTATGTCCATATTTTATTTCAAATCTAATTATTGCACCTCTCATTACTGTTTTAAAGCATACCATAAATGCATGATTTCTGATCTAAATGATAATTCAGAAACAAAACTGTTGAATTTGTTTGGTTATGTATATAACAAACTTAGGTACCTAAAAAAGAATTATCAAAGGACCATTGTTTTGTCTAAAATTTTTTCCTGTGTAGGTATGAAATTTGATGTTACAATGGCATGGTCTGAAAATAATTATAGGATCAATGGTTATTTTTCGAAAGTCTTTGTATCTGGAACAAAGTATATGATCTAATTTTTAGGACGATTTGTAGGTTTGGAAAATCGGTAAATTGTTTCATATTATAATACCTTTGCTTCTACATATGTCAATGAAATTATCAGTATGCAAAATATTTACAATCAAATTTCCTTTTCTTATCTTCTACTGAAGACCTTTAGATGTTGTGTCATTATCTGATTTAAATAAACATTAAAGTATTCAACAGTTATAAAGGTGCCAGTTTCAGCAATATAATGTCCCATTTTATGCTATTTAAAAGCACAGCTTTCAAGGAAAGGTCCTCAAATGGATGTAATTATGACATTACTTAATATCAGATTCAGGGCTTTAGACATCATCATTTTTCAACATCCCTGTGACTATATAAAAATTCAAAATTTAGATGTTTTTCTTTTCAGTATGGAATGCCCTCAGTTGTTTGCAGTTTCTAATAAATAATGTTTTTGGCCTACCCATGCTGTATGTAACTTCTTAATTAATTTTTTTTTCCAAATGTATTTTTTATAAAAAGAGAGTTTCTGGGAAGGGGGGGTGTCTGAAATATGCAATCATTTTTTTTCCATTTAATTAAAGAATGAACTTGATTGACATTCCACATGGTACAATCTTATAATTTTATTAATTTGTATATCTTAATTCTTTTAATAACAATAATTTAAGTATTTAATTTTTCCTTGCAAATACTTCAAATAAAAGGAATTATAAAAATGGAATTTGACTGCATTTTTATACAACAAAATAATTATTTCTAGTAAGGTTCTTCCTTGAATCCATTGGGTTTATCAGATGCTTTAACCTGGTAGATTTCCCTTTTGGTTGCCTGCATCTACCTGTCTGTTACTTAACTCCCACTGGGATCCTTTAATCCCCAAGTTAAAGAAAATTATTATCATATACGTATTATCCTTTAGTAATGTATTTTTATTTTAGCTATTTCTATAGAATACAACCAGTATAGCCTTTGTCTCACTGCAAAACATCAATATTCAAGCTATTATTCGTAAGGAAAACTCAAATTAAGACCACTTCAAACATATGGAATTTTAAACCCCTGTTCTATAATTTCTAAAACCTATGTTCCTATATACAGTATTTCTTCAATAAATGTGGGTCTAACACTACCATCAATACATATATTAAATAAGAATTTATACATCTTGTAGAGTATATATCAGGTATGCACACCTTAAATGAAACTGATTCAAGCCATAACTTTCCTACAGAAAGATATCATAAAATATAGTTATTCTGAGAAACTGTGATCAATATTTCAAACTCCACCTCTTTGTATGAAGACATGTGCACTTCTATCCTTGATTAAAAATAGATGCAAGTATTATTTCAGATGTGTAACTTTCCCATTTTAACACTAAATCTGAAAATGAATGTATTTAAAGAAATTCAGGTTTCTTGTTTAGTTTTCCATTCTGTCAAGCCTTTGTGAAAACATGTGCAGCACACATATACATTGTTTTTTTGTCTGCTGCTTCAGACATGAAAAATATCAATGTTTAGTTTTTAAGAAACACTCACAACCATGCTGGGTACAACACTGAATTTCTAAAGGTATTTTTCCACAACATTGTTCTCATACTTTGAAATCTTGAACTCTGTTGTGCTATTTTATAAGAGGATTATGAAAAAATTGGAAATCCTATTATTATCCACTTCAATACATCTAGGGCAGGATTCACAAAACTCAGAGAAATACCCGCAGCTGTGGGTAAACCACAGCGCAAGTCAGGTGATACTTACATTTCCTCAGGTTACCCGCAGCAGCTGGTATTCACAAAGGTGGAGCCAGATTACGACCAGCTCCACGTTCTATGGCTGCCTGTGGGTGGTGTTGTCAGGGCGACAGCCGCAGCTGTGGGAATGGGCTATGGCTGCTGGAAGCAGCCGTAACTCCCTCCACAACTGCTGCGGCTGTGAATTGGAACTGCCGCAGCTGTGGGAGATTCTGGTCTGCAGCACAGTTGCAGAGGAAAACTTTGAAAGAAAACGTTTGTGAATCCAGCCCTTTTTTTATGAACAGCCTGCATCAATGTGTCTTTCTCTTTAGACTAAAAAAAAAAATCAGTAAATCAGCTTTATTTTTAAAAAGCACTATTCACTTAAATAATAGTGGTTGTACAATTAAAAAAACAGGATACAATTCATAACTTATTAAAATGACAAGACAGCAACAATTCATTCACATTTAGGAAGGCAAGATTAAACAAATAGGTTTTTAATGCAGTTTTAAAACTCTCAATGGTCAGGCACTCCCTTATCTGATGATGTAGAGTTCCATAGGGTAGAGGCTACAAACACAAATGCCTGGGCCCCAGACGTCTTCAAGAGGACCCTGGAAACCTCTAGCAATCCCTTGTTGGTGGAGCAGAGTAGTCAGAGGGACAGTAGGATGAAGAACCTCTTGCAGGTAACACGGCCCCTGTCCATGTAGGGCTTTATAGGTCAGTAAATCGATTTTAAAGGTGATCCACCACTGGACAGACAGCCAGTGAAGTCTGTGCAGCACAGGCGTGACATGGCTAGATTGAGAAAGCCCAATCAACAGCCTGGTTGCCGCATTCTACACCAGCTGCAAGAGTTGGATACCAACCCCTGGTAGCCGTAGGTACAGGGAGTTAAAATAGTCAAGGTGAGAGGTCACAAAGGCATGAACCAGTATTAGAAGGTCATCAGGCAAAACCAAGTGCTTAATCTGGGTGACATTCCTAAGATGGTAAAAAGAGGATCTTGATGACAGCCAACACATGAGAAAGAAGCATCAGCTCCTCATCATAAATAATGCCCAGATTCTGCACCCATTCAGAGTTAATCAGTTGGACACCCTCGAGCCGAAGCCCAGAGGGCCGATGACCCCTATACCCAATGACTCGGGTCCACAACCAAAACCTCAGTCTTGTCCAGGTTCATCCTCAGCCAGCTGGCATTCATCCAGTCTTGGATCTCTGAGAAGCAGTTATTAAACACCAAGACCACTCCATCCTGTTCAGGCACAAAGCAGATATATAGCTGAGTATCATCTGCACAGCAGTGAAAACTCATCCCGCATCACTCTTACAATGTTTCTCAATGGCAGAATATTCATACTAATCAACATGGGTGACAAAATGGAGTCCTGTGGGATCCCACACAACAGGAAGAATGTGTCAGAGCAATAACTCCCCACACTACCCTTTGAGACCTGCCAGTGAGGAATGAATGGAACCATCTGAGGACTGTACCAGACAGTCCCCAGATCAATCACAAGTTCTTCAGCAACACATCATAGTCCATGGTGTCTAATACTGTGGAGAAATCAAGAAGTACCAAGTTGGAACAGCTCTTCCAATCTCTCACTATCAGGAGATCACTGAATACCAGAACAAGGGCAGTCTTGGTGTTATGCCTCTTCCAAAATCCTGACTGGAGATGATCACAGATGTCATGGATGGTAAGATGATTCTATAGCTGCAGCATGAACTCCTTCTCAATAACTTTACCCACAAAGGGAAGGTTAGGGACAGGTCTGTAGTTAGCAAGATAGTCTGGGTCGAGAGAGGATTTCTTATGGAAAGGTGTCACCACTGCCTCCATCAGTGAGTCTGGAAACTCATCTGTCTATCACAAACATAGAAACATAGACATAGAAACAGACTTTGATGGCAGATAAGGACTGCTTGGCCCACCTAGTCTGCCCATTTCCTACCTGCTGGTTAAGCTGCAGATTCTAGTTAACCAACAGCCTATTTCTTTCTACCCAATTGATAGTCTTTGTAATGGGTCATCAATCTTCACTAGGACTGGGCTGATGACCTCAACACACCCCACTAGGAGGCGAGATGAGACCAGGTCCAAACTACAGCAGGTCAGCCTCATACTTTGGACAATCCGCATGACATCTACAATCTCCACCCAGTCAAATTTGGACCAACAAGACAGAGAAACTGTGACCTCCCACCCACCACAGCCACACCCATTGGAATGCGCTGCACAGATCTCAGACCTGTCGGCAACAATATCTGTAAAGAATCGAGCAAACTCATCACACTCCTCCTGTGCAAATGCTCTCCAAAACTGCAGACAAGCTGGATTGCACAGCCTGTCCACAGTTCAAAAGAGCTAAGCTGGTTGGTTCTGTGCAGCAGCAATATCCCTGGAGAGGAACTCTGCCTTTTTATAGGAGACAGCTGATTGATAGTCCTTGTAATGGACCATCAATCTAAGTTTAGTAGCATCAAGACCCAATTTAAACCAACAATGTTCCATCCTTTGCCCCTGTCTCCTCAACTCCTCAAAGTCCCGTTAAACCAAGGGGACTGAGGGAGAAGGGTGAGAGGGTGAAACACGGACAGGAGCTATGGAATCCAGAGCCACTGTCACAGCCTTATTATAAGCCTGTAACAGATTGTTTGGTCCAAGCTTGCACTCAAAAGTCCTGATTGATTCAGCACCACTGTCAGGCCTTCTGGGGTCAAACCCCTCAAAGGGCAGTACTGGACCATCTCCCCAGCGACAGGCCTAAAGGGGGGAGCCTGGAAATTGAACCTTATAGTGTGATTGTTGGACCACTCTACTGGCTCCACCACCAGGTCGGAGGTCTGCATATCAAGTGGGAAGACCAGAACCAATGAGTGACCGAGATTATGGGTCACAGAGGTAATCATCTGTGTGAGGCCCAATGAATTCATAGTAGAGGAAGTCCTGTCTAAAGAGTTTGTCATTGACCCAGGCATTAAAGTCACCCAGAACCATCAATCTGGGAGACTCCAACACCATGCTGATGATGAAGTCCGTGACTTCCTGCAGGAATTGCTTCCCCCTGGTGGACAGTAGACAAGAAAAATCCTGCACCCCATGCCTGTGCTAATGATACACTCAAAGGGCTGGGTCTCCCCAACTGGCACATCTACAATGTTTATTTCCATTCTAAAATAAATGGCTACATCCCCACCCCATGATCCAACATCAAGCGGTGTATCACCGAGAACCCGGCTCGAATAGCTAACTCCAAGACTCGCCAGAATTTTCATCCAGCCAGGTCTCGGTGATGCAAGCCAGGTCCAATGACCCAACAAGATCTGCAATCACTGCTGTCTTGTTTTTAATGGACCTGGAATTGCACAACATGGCCCAAGTAGGATGGGACACCGAGGTCAGCCGAGTAACCTGCCCATTCAAGGAGGAGCCATTGGGTATGGGTACCAGACAAGGAGGACCCCTCTCTGGCACCCATTTCACCCCAGAGAGTCTTCTAGTCCTCACGTCCCCAATCCAGCTGCTCAGTTCCACTCTCCTTTCAGGTCCAGAGGCACCCCCCATGCCTCCTCCCTACAACCCCAGGGCCCGACAACATCCATAGATGTCGATGGGCAATGGTGGACAATTGAAGGTAAGGAGGCCCTGGAGCTCAGAGGGACAGTAGCGCCTGGCTGGGAAAGCCCCCTGCCAACACATATCTGCACCAACCAATAGGGACAGTCACCCAAATAATAAAAACAAAACTACAATGACAAATTAAGCTCATAAAACAAAATAACTAAAATTAAAAAAAATTAAATGAAATACAACACAATCCCTTCCCCCACAATGAATTATCACTAACCCTAATTAACCCAATAAAACTATCCTCCCAACCCATTTAAAACAGCAATCAGTCAGGGGACTTCACAAATCAATTTGCCAGTGATGCATATTCAGTATGCAATAATAAATAAAGCACACCAGAGCTTTCAGAAAATGTTTAAGGCAAGTGGAGCTCTCACCCCCACCTAGCCAGTAAATTTGTAAGGTCCAGCACCTCTGTACTTCACTCCAGCAGGCTGCAGAACATTAATACCAAGAACAGTAACCAGTTTATGGAGGAACTTTCACTGCCTCCCCAGTGCAACTGTACAATCCAGCAAAATATAGCCACTACCACGATGCAACCCTGGAAAAGCAGTCACAGATCTTTATCCACAGCCCAAGTAGATGTAGCACATGTCCACACTCCAGGACCAAACATAAGACCCCCCCCTCCAGAAATGACAGCCAGGGAAAGGACAACCCCCCTGGAAAGTCAGGGCTCAGAGGTGAAGGACCTCTCGCATCCACCTCAGAAACACCCTTGGACTACCTGGGGTCCAGCCTTCCACCAACTAGTGATTCCTCAGTGCTCCTCCAAAGGTCATCCCCACCAAGCAGCCCCCCCAGATCATCAATGTAGGCCATGAATGGACAGAACAACAATTCAGCAGTCCCTCTTGTTACCAGAGACAAACCACCTCAGAGCCCTAGGTTGAAAGTGGCAAGTAAGCATGCTGACTCGGGTCACCCGAGGACTCGGGCTCCAGTAACAGTGGCCATCCTCCAATAACCAATTCACTACAGCCCCCCCCTGCAGCCACAGGTACCCCACACCATCCAATGAGTATCCCCTGCTGCCGCTCCACAGGCAGCACCAGACTGGACCACTACTCTCCAGTAACCACCAAAGGGCCCTAAGTGGCTCAATACTTGATCCTCATAGGCAGTTTAAACAGTTGATAGCAGGCTATGGACAGCAGAAGACAAACAGAACACAGCTGAAGCTTGCCAGCAGGACTTCCACTGCTCTGACCTTCAATGCAGTCCTCCTGATGGACTTGTTCACCACTTCAAGAAACAGGTAATCTTCTCTGGGTCACTATAGATGTTTAAGTGTTTGAGGCTCCAATACCACAGCTGTTCTTAGTGGTTTATCATCTGTTGGCTTGGCTCCTAAAGACCTATGGATCCAATCCAAGTCATGAGTGGCAGGTGATAAATGTTGGATTCCCAAAATATTTGTAATGATATTGGACATTACCCCCCCCAACCACCATTCCACCACCAAAGGAGTTGACTTATCCCAAGTTTATGGTATACCTCTTACTGGAATATTTTCCTCCTTGCCCATGTCTCATATTTTTCCAGTTTCTCCTGTATAATTTTCATCTCATTATCTTAATGTGCTGTCATTCTGTTAGTTAGTGTGAAGTCATCCTCAAATTCTGAATTTCTTTTCTTAATTTGTTTTTACCTCTTTTTTATATTTTGTATGAACACTAAAATGAGAGAGTAATACAGGGAGCAAAACAAATTCCAGACATTTAAATTTCCAGCAATTTAAATCTTAAAGCAGGTACCCCCACTACTAACACAGTGACCCCTTTGGCTGGGCCATGGAGCCTTCTCCTCCCACAGGTAGAGCTGTGGCTGTACAAAGCTGACAGAGGCACTGCCCCACCAGGATGATGGGAGGGAACAATGTTGGAGAGAAACATCCTGTCAGATGAATCTAATTGAATTCTTTGAATGGGTGACCAAAGTAGTAGACCAGGGAAGGGCTGTGGACATGGCCTACCTAGACTTTAGCAAGGCATTTGACACAGTCCCACACAAATTAACCAGCTTGGGAGCAGGTCCCAGAATGGTAGCCTGGGTAAAACATTGGCAGGACAACAGGACACAGAAGGTAATTGTAAATGGAGTCCACAGTGATGAAAGAGGGGTTACTAGTGGGGTACCGCAGTGTTCAGTACTGGTTTCAGTCCTTTTTAATGCCTTTATAAGTGACATTGTAGAGGGACTGGAAGGAAAAGTATACCGCTTTGCAGATGACACAAAGATCTGCAACAGGGTTGATACACAAAGAGGCTTGGAAAGGATGAGAAGTGACTTGGCAAGGTTGGAGGAATGGTTAGAAGTATGGCAGCTTGATTAAATGCAAAGAAGTGCAAAATAATGCACCTGGGAAACAAAACCCTGGGGAAGATTACACAATGGGGGGGTAGTAACAACAACAAAAATGGAAAAGGACCGGGGGTAATCATATCAGATGACCTTAAGGTTGGCAAGCAATGTGAGAAGGCAGTAGGGATGGCTGGGAGGATACTGGGATGTATAAGGAGAGGCATCACCAGCAGAAAACAGGAAGTTGTTGTCCCCCTGTTCAGACAGTTGGTGAGACCCCATCTGGAGTACTGTGTCCAGTTCTGGAGACCCCATCTCTGCAAGGACATAGACAGGATGGAGGCAGTTCAGTGGAGGGCAACTAAAATGGTGCAGTGTCTGCAAGAGAAGCCATATGAGGAGAGACAAAAGGAGCTTAATATGTATACCCTTGAGGAAAGAAGAGATAGGGGGACATGATAGAAATGTTTAAGTACCTCAGAGGAATCAACAAAGTCCAAGAGGGTAGCATCTTTCAGAAAAGAGATGTCCAAGAACAAGGGGCACAATTTAAAGATAGAGGGGACAGCTCTGGGGCAATGTGAGGAAGTATTTTTTCACAGAGAAGGTGGTGGATGCATGGAACAGCCTTCTTGAGTAGGTTGTGGGGTCTAAAACTGTGGGAGAATTCAAGAATGCATGGGACAGACATAAGGCAATTTTTGTGGTGGGTAGGAAGAAATAGGCTGTTGGTTAAATAGGATCTGCAGCTTATCAACTAGGTAGGAAAATGGGCAGACTAGATGGGCCAAGTGGTCCTTACCTGCCATCAAAGTCTATGTTTCTATGAAACCAGCTAGCCAACTGAATGATGGCTTTGTTCAGCCTGATCAGGGTATTTCCCTGTGGACAGGTTATATCCATGGGAGACAAGCTGCTGGCTAGGAAAAAAAAAACAATATGGAAAAAAAAGAATCTGTGTGTGTTTCAACTGAAGCCTCTTGCGTAAAGGTTGGCTAAGCTATAGGCAGCCACATATTCCACAATAACATCAGTAATAAAAGTTGAATTTCATGAACTTTCACTAATTTCTACAATGTTGTCATAACCATGTCCATACAGTTTGCCCAATTATACACGGGAGTTGTACAGGAAGGTAAAGTCTGGGCAAAGTGGCAATGAGGTGGTATTATAGGAGGCTCCACAGTAAAAGTATAGTGAGGTCAAGTGTCAAGCCACTTTATTAAGTGATGTACAGTACCATGAAGAATCGTGATGCACATCACTGTGCACTACCCTGAATTCTTGCAATATGCCAGGTAACCTTTAGAGCTCACTGACTCAATGACTTGTGGAAGCACATTCACATGCAGCATTGTTTCTTTACAATGCCACCTGGTGACTCTTTACCAACCCTGTAGATAACTATATATATTTTACTACAATATTTAAAAATAGTGGCACTAAGTGATGCCAAGCCATACAACTAGTTGCGACTCAGGCCACTGTGACACATGTATCTGGAGATCTTCAGTCATGATGAAGCATGATTTTGGGCATCACTGTTGCAGGAGTGTTGAAGTATTGCAGGGACATGATGCTTGTGCAGGGAAGGTAACTCAGTTGTAATAAGCGCTTTGTGGAACTTACATTTCACTAGTGGAATTCCAGTGGCATTACCTACTACGGGTCCATGAATGTTTTAGCCAGGTTTAACAGTTAGTAATTTCTAAAGTATCAGCAATACATTTTAACCTACTAAACCACATTTATCCAGAATAATTAGATTCAAGGACATATGTACTTTGGTATGCATGCAAGTCTTGAGTATATACCTGCCAAACAGTAGAGCGCCTGCATAAACATCCAAACATTTTGAAAATGTTCACACAAATTAACAAATTGTGAAATTATGAATGCTTGTAATTACAATTTATATTACCATCCCTCTCAATTTAGCAGTTTCTATGACTTTCCAAGAAAGTATTAATTTATAAATTATACATTTTAAATTATGTAGCTATGAAGGTGGCTAATAAGCAAATAATTATTTCCAGAATTTTCACACAAGAAATAAATTACAAGAATTTGTACCTTTAACTTTTCCTTTTCTCATGCAAATGTCATGTAACATAGCACCCTTTCATACCTCTTCCAAGCCATACATGGCAAATTGTAGCTTGCTAGCTGCAACACTAATCAAGATATGACCATTAAAAGATTTTAGGAAAATTCGACAAAATTCTGCAAAAAAAAAAAAAAAAAAGACCCACATTTTCAAATTGTGCCCAGCTCAAGTAAAACTTCCATGACAAATGTTTCAGGTGAGCATTCTTGTTCCTGTTGCTTTGTCCTGAAAACCAACAACTAACCTGTAATTTTCTAAAAGCTTTAAATGTTTTAAAGCTTTAGTAGTTCTATACAAGTTCAATGCATGTCCTTGGTTGTTTCAGGCAGTTCTTTAATATTAAATTCCAAAACTACAAGGATTGGTTCACAGTCAGACAACTGGATTGCAGAAACTCAGCAACTTCTGCATCTAGTGGCTGTCATCTCTTAGTGTTGATTCCATCTAGACAAAACAAACTATTTGTTATTTTTATACCCAAGTACAGTGGAGCCTGCCTAGATTAAGTACAGTGTCACAGTTTCCTGCATAACAACAGGGATTCAATCCCATTGCAATTGCTATGTTTCCTCCAGTAACTCTGCTGCAGAATTCACAGAATTGGTTTCACTGTGCTGGGCCTTTTCAGTGCAAATGGACAAGGCCACAACAGAGGTGAATAATGGCAGAAACTGGTTAATATAGAGGGAATGGTTATCTTGGCAGTTTAAGTATAAAACATTTTTGTTGAGGATCTTGAGTCATATTTCTTCCAGCTAATTCAAAGCTCAGAATAACTGACACATTTTGTAATAAGTAGCTTAAGTTTACAGTTAGATTGGCTTGAATAAGAAAAGATAAATCTACCATCATCCACATGAGTTCATAAGATAGGTCTTTACATATAAACTGCTCCATTTTAAGCCCACAAAAATCTTGACCTGCCTGACTGAGAAAAATATTGGTTGTAAGACTAAGACAAATAACAAGATAAGGGGCAGCCTTATCATGTGCTGTGCTATAGCACCATGTCAGACAAAAAGTTATTAGTGATGTCTCTTGCCAAGATCCTAGATATCATTTGGTAACCCATTTTAATTAAGAACTTCCTATTCTGACATGAGAAATTACCTTTGCCAGATAACTCTATTTAATCCAATCACATGCCTTTCCAGTGCAAAGGGATAGGGCTACAACAGAGGTGATTAGGTCCTGAGCAACACTAATGGCAGAGAAGAGGTGTTTAATATCGCCTTCTCCAGACTACTTGGTCTTTATGCAGTATTTTTGGGTATTAATGTTTGTAGTCTTGTTCTAACATTTTTACTAAAATATAATCAATATTAAGGAGTGAAATGGGTCCATACTTAAGGCAATATTTTCATTGTAATTATTTTGAATTAATACACTTATTGCTTATCTCATCATTGTTGGTAAGATGCGAACAGACTGGCCTTTCTCAGAAACTCTCAATAGAATAGTTTGCCACTTTGGGTTTCTTTTAAGAGTGAATGAAACTCCCTTCCAGTCCATCTGATCTAGGAGTCTGGGTTTAACTTGTGAATCAATTACATTCTGATTTCTTCAATTGTAATTGCTTCATCTTGGAATTCTGTATTGATGTTTAATAATTTGGGAAGGTTAACTTTCCACAAGAAAGAATATATATCTCCAGAGAAATGGACACATTTACTTTTGGACAATTCCTTATAAAAAGTGTTAAAGATGCATTAATGCCTTGGCTGTTATTCTGTTCTCATGGAGAGGGTCATTCATTTTATGGAAGAGGCGATCATTTTGCTTTGTTTTACCTGATAGGCCAGGAGTTTTCCAGCTTTCTTCCCAGATTTCCAGTGTGGTTGTTTTGTGGGAATAGTTTATATTCTGCCTTTCCAATGTCATACTTTAAAGTGGTTATCTGCCAAAGGATGTCTTAATTTTATGGGTCAGTTCTCTGTTGGTTTCCTGTTTCAAGCAGTTTCCTTTAATCACAAACGCAACTTCTTTCTTTTTTGTGTTGCTTGCATGCATGTGCAAGAAACACATTGCTTTCAGCAGTTAGGAAGAATGCCTAAATGCATCAGGAAATTTGGGCTACGTCACCACGCAATCAGCTGTTTTGGTGCATTACAAGCTACCAAAATAACAGCTGATTGTGTCCCCATGGTGACAACTTCTCCTTCTGGCTCTCTCACAGTCCCCAGGAAGCCGACGGAAAGCTGCTGCCCATCATTCAGTGTGCCTTCTTGGTGAAACATTTCAATAAAAAAAAGCTGATGGGGTAGCCAATCCCCCCTGTCAGCATGACCCCCTCCCCAGTTAACTAGACTCTGCAGCTTATCCAATAGGTAAGGAAATGGGCAGACTGGATGGGCCAAGCAGTCCTTTTCTGCCATCAAAGTCTATGTTTCTATATGCAGATGGGGTAGCCCAATCCCTGTCAGCATAATGCACTCCCCTTTTTTTGTTTCCACGAGGGGTGCCCAATCCCCTCAGTTCATGCATCCCCAGCACACTGTATGGTCGATGTGCCCAGTCCCATCAGTTCCACTGCCCCCAAACAAACTTCCATCTGCCATGCTGGGAGCCCACCCCAGCATGGCAAAAGTCTCTTTGGCCAACAGGGTTGCCCAATCCCCTATTGGCTCCACTGCTCCACAAACAAACTGCCTGGTGCCACGCTGGGAGCCCACCCCAGCATGGCAAAAGTTCCCCATCATCTGTGTACAAAAAACTTAGAAGAAAAAATGGTCCTCGCTGATTCTCTTGCCCTCTCCCCCAACCCACGCCCACCCTCTGCATACCCCACCTCACCTCACACTTACCTCCAGAGCCCAGCGACAATCTTCGGTGGACCAGGAGCACATCTGTACTCTTCAAAAACAACGGCGAAGTGAAGAATTGCCAGTAAGCTGTATAATGGCATAATTTTTTTTTTTCAACTTTGGTGCATATTTTGGCCATTTTTGGGGAATATTTTCACCAAATTTTCAACATGGGGTTCTTGGGACCCCACCTCAAACTCAGTCACTGTCATTTTGTTATTCAGTCCCATTTTGCAGTCACTGCAGGGAACCACCTTTTGGGACAGATTATTGAAATGACAGTGTGACAGTACATGAGGTAGGCCCCCAAAAACCCTATGCTGAAAATTTTGTGAAGAAATTCCCAAAAATGACTGTTTAATGAGCGTGCATTGCACAGTTCCTATGCACACTCATAACTTCAAGCATTTTTAATATTTTCACTCCAGATTTTCAAACTTGGCATTTTACCGCACCTTCTTATGGACAGTACAGCTGTCATTTTTCACATCTTGCCCAAAATGCATTTTTGCACACGTAGCACACAATGGAGCGGTTGGTGTGAGAATTCAATGTTCAGGACAGATTAAGAAAATCACAGTGACACTGTTCATGAGCAGAGGTCTTAAACTGGCAAGGCTGAAAATTTGGTGACAAACGTCCATAAAATGACTGTGCAATGAGCGTGCATTGTGCAATTTCCACATACCTCCATAAGTTCATGAATTCGTAATATTTTCAGTCCAGATTTTCAACACTGGCATTTTTCCACACCTCCTTATGAACAGTACAGCTGTCATTTTTTACACCCTGGCCAAAATGTGTTTCACACTTCTGGCACAAAATAGCGAGGTCGCTGTGGGAAATCAGTGTTCGGGACAGATTAAGAAAATCACAGTGACAGTGTTCATGAGGGAGGTCCCAAAATGCCTGTGTTGAAAATCTGCTGTAAAATATCCCCAAACTAATTACATTATGGGTGTGCATTGCACAGTTTCTACGCACACTCATGACTTCACCAGTTTTGTTATATTTTCACTCCAGATTTTCAATATTGCCATTTTTTACACCTCTTCATGAACAGTTCAGGTGTCATTTTTTACATCCCGTTCAAAATGTGTTTTTATACCTGTGGTGCCAAGTGGTGCAGTATCTGTGCAAAATCACCTTTCGGCTAATGAACTGATAGTGTCACTGTTCATGCGGTAGGGTCACAAAAAGTCCATGTTGAAAACTTGGAGTAAAAATACCAAAAAATGACCAGGGTGTTAGGGTTTTCAACCATAACGCCCTACCCTGTAGGGACTGACAGGCATCAGGGGTGTGATTTCGGATTGTTGACAGTAATGCTCATGCCATTCCACCCCCACCCTGCAGCCAGTGGCAGGCATCGAGGTGCACCTTGGACCCTTTGGCCCCAGAGTTCACCCCATTCTCCTATACTGCACCCATTTCAATGTGTTTCCTTATGGAATGAGGTGAGTGTAAAGCCTGAACACTCCAAAGCACACCTCAATACTTGTAAGTGTCTGCAGGGTAGGGTGAGGTGAAATGTCATGACCGTTATGGGTGACAACCCAAGGGCACACCCCAATGCCTGTCCATCGCTGTTGGGTGTGGGTGGAGTTGGTGTCAGTTCAATACTTCACTGCCATTTCCATACTGCATCTGTCTAACTCTTGCACTTCGACTGTTAATGCCCTCTTCCACAAAAATTGTATACTGTCTTTGTAATCCTGTATGATATGTCCTACACTGTATTACCTGCCTGTATGTGCAAAATTATATGTACTGTAACTAACTCTGGGTCGTCCCTGAAAAAGAGACCTTCAGGGCCTAGTGGGCTTACCCGGTTAACAAAATTTAATAAATAAATAATAAATAATAACAGTAAGCAATACTTGGCATTGATAAATCTTGTTTAAACTTTCTCTTGGTTTTACTGTATCTACAGAAAGACAATTTTAAAAGCACAGGTACATGCTTGATCCAAATTGTTTTAACCATAAGCATTAAGGTTCATTATAACAGGAATATCTACAAGACATGCATTTGATACTACAATGTGGAATGTACAACCAAATGTTTTAAATATATTAACTGATAGCAGGAATAGAGTGTTAGTCCCAAGGGCCATGACCAATACAAGATGTTATATTATATGGGACAGTGCTATAGTACATGGACTATTAAGGTCATGTACTGTTTTATATAAGATGGCTACTGTCGTCCCTTTACCAAAAGGGGAGGACCCCTCTGCCCCAGGGAACTACCGCCCCATCTCCCTCCTCCCTACCCTGGCAAAAATACAAGAACAATTCATCCTTGCTCAGTTATCCCAGTTCTTAACCGAATCCTCTTTTTATAACCCCTACCAATCAGGCTTCAGAAAATCTCACTCCACTATCACCTCTCTATTAAGAGTCACTAACGACATCCTCTTAGGTATTGATAAAGGCCATATCACATCGGCCATTTTCATCGATCTTGCCAAAGCCTTTGACACTGTCTCCCATGAACTATTACTGGGCAAACTCAAGGCTGCTGGTTTATCTGACCATGCCACTAACTGGTTCAGGGCGTACCTGCAGGGCAGACAGCAATCCGTGAAAGGTGGCCCTAGCACATCATCCCCCCTACCAATTGCCATGGGCGTTCCACAAGGCTCAGTCCTGGGCCCTATCCTTTTCTCTATTTTCCTGAATGAACTCCTGCAGGTTTGCTCCCACTCTGCCATTCACATGTATGCAGACGATACTGTGATTTACAACACTGGCCCTTCTGCAGACACTGTGCATGACCAACTGCAGCAGGATTTCAATGCTGTTCTCCCTCACTTTTGGCTCACAACCTTGCCTCTCCCAGCTCTCCATCCGCCCCCCCTTTCCTAACTCTGGATCTTACCCCCCTTGATTCCTGTACCGAGTTCCACTACCTTGGCGTCTGGCTCGACCAACACATAGACCACTCAGTTCACATTGACTCGCTTCATAAAAAATTGCTTCCGAAACTGGGAGCCCTCTATCGAACAAAGGTTGCCTGCCTACCGCAGTCAGGAGAGAACTTGTGCAAAAAATGATACTCCTAATCTTTGACTATGGTGACATAGTCTATGGCACCGCCCCACCCTCCACTCTGTCCAGCCTGGACACTCTCTTTCACTCCTTTTGCTGCTTCATACTGGAATGTCCTAAACTCACTCACCACTGTGACCTCTATAACTCTCTTGCCTGTCCCTCCCTCTCAGCCCACAGACAAATTCATTGCGCACGCGTCGCTGCTAAATTCTGGTCCCACACCCTACCACCCTACCTGGTGCCCACCTTAAATGTTCAACCCAGGGTGGCCTACTCGTTGCGTCACTCTGATAATAGGTGCTTCCATATCCCTTGTATGCGCACCACCAAGGGTCAGTCTGCACCTAGTTACCATTTACCTAAACTCTGGAATGACCTACCAACAGATATCCATCATATCACCAGCTCCAGTCACCTCAACACCCACCTCCATGAACATTTTCTCACTATCTGCGCCTGCAACTACCACACCTTAGAGGCCCTCAAGGTCTCCTGATCCTCAGTTCCTCACCTATTGGTTTAAGGAGGCTCTAAATATTGCTCTTAATCTTGCTCTTAACTTAAATTTACTCAGACAATGATATACGTTGTGTTATCGCTTCCTGGTCTGCACACACTTGTTTTAACCTATATAGATAGCTACCACCATGTATAATCCTTCTTATGTTTGCCCTTAACTGTACAATAATATCTGTGTATGTGTGCCCTTTTCTGTACATTAATTACCTGTGTCTGTTTTTACCACTATATACACCTACTGTTTTCCCCAGGTCGCATCTGGAAACAAGCGGCTAGTCGCTCAGTATGCCCACCTGGTTAAACTCTTAAACAAATAAATATAACATTTCATCTAGGATAGCTTAGGACACTCAGCTACCATCACAAACCACACTACATATTTCTCCAAAGCAAAACATTCAGAGCTTCATAGGATTGATAGCTACAAATTAAATATGATTATGGAGTAGTGAGTCACCCCAACCACCGACTCAGAGAAATGAATGAGTTACAAAACTGAAAAATCCAGAAGACCTGCCTTTTTATGTTAAAGACTTCAACCGCCATCAAACTTAGAACCAGTTTAGACTAAAGTTAAAACTAAATTTAAGCACACACACAACTTGAGAAAACATTGGAAAGTCTCTCCAGAAAGGGGCAGAAATAGAATAACTATTCATGGGATAACTGTTCTGTTGTATCAATCTCAAGCAGCTAACAAATGCCTCCCTCACCCTTCTTACCCCTTGAAAATGGTGAAAGCCACAAGGCATGAGGGTGGTAGCATTAAATTCTGACATCTTAGTTTGTAGGTAAAAATTTGCTTCCAATAACCACCATCCAAATTTGAGGTTAGTCAAGAACAATAAAACAGTAAAGATCTAGTGCTTACTACTGCTGGATCCTTGTGGAAGCACCTTTGTTTGCCCTAATAAAAGAGGTAACAATCATTTACTCATAATTGTAGTAGGGAGGGAGGAGGGAGTCCAACTTTATGCCAGACTGAGAAAAGAACATGCAGCGGCATATTGCTATATCATTGTTGCCTTCCAATGACAGTTCCTGTGGCAGAGTGTTCTTTCTAGTTTCAAGTTTGTCCATGAGATTGTTTGCATCTTTCGAGCAGTGAAAGATATAAGTTCACCCCTCCACTTCCACTCTCAGCATCCCTGGGAACAGCAGTTCAGTTGGAGTTTTAAGGCTTTCAGTTTGTTTTTAATGCCATCATATTCTTCCCCCAATTACAGATGGAGAATGGAAGATCTGGGAATAGATGCACTACTGTCTCTCCTATTATCAAGACCTGAACTCACATGGCTGCATTTAACAGATAGTCTCTCATGTTGGTTCATAGTAAGACAATCAAGACAGTCCAGGGCTAGTGTGAGCTCACTGGGGCTCTGCAGGGGTTGACCCAATAGTCCTCATTTATTAAGCTAGAGGCAGGTGTAGAGTCGAGGTGCAATGTTTCAGGAGCCAAGATTCCAAAAAGCCACCAGGTACATTCCCTTTGGTCCTCTGGCAATCCAACCATGTGTAAATTGTAGTCTTACAGGGTGAGTTTGTCCATGTCAGGTCTTTTCTAATATGGAAGCTTCACAAATCACCTTGGTGGCCACTGTGAGTGCTTTCTTGGCATGAACCACTGCCATATTTGATATATTAGAATATTGTGTGATGCATTGCTCCACTTTCTGCATCCTAGCACAAAAGTTGTTGAATCTTTTTCAGTGGCCTGCAAGGCTTTACTTATGAGTTGCAGCAAATGTTTTATGTCTGTGGTTGTGGCCTGTTCTCCTGCTGGAGGACCTTGCTTCTTGGTACTGGCCACTGGATGTTTTGGTTTGAAAATGTCAGAAGCATTTCCTACTTTGTTAAGTAATTAGTAGTCCACTGATCTGTGTAGTGAGAATGACTCCAAAAAATATTTAAATAGCAGTTTTTATCTTTTAAAGGCAGTCTGGGATGGGAGCTCTGAAAGGAGCATCTTCTCCAGCCAATGGCTAGTCATACATCCTGTTTCTTCTTTTGGAGTTGTGCAGAATATCCAGTGATACACCATATTAAATAGGCCTTCTGGCCTCCCAGAAACAGGCATCTGAGATCTCCTAATTATCATGAAATTCAAAGAAATATTTTGTTTCTTCCACTAATCAACTACATAAAACCTCATTCTAATGTTACCCAACTTTGTTATCTTGCTTTGATTACAGCTTGGATATACTCTACATATGTTTATAGTTTTTGATTCCTGTGTATATTTTAGCCTATAAGCAACTGTTCCTGCTGGACCTGTTGACTGCTGCTATCCCCTAGGACACCCATTAAAACAAGATGCTGCATCTTGAGTGGCCATACCAGTTGAGTAATTTCAAATAAATAATAATCATCCATCTTCAAGGGCCATGTCTGCTCTATTAAATATTGTATTAAAAACTGAGGCATGATCCATAATGAATTTTACCAATGAGTGAGTGTACTTTGCGGTTGCTAAGATGTTTGAAAGTCAGTAAATTGTCAATCCTGCTGCAAGAGGAGTGTATGTTAGAATACAAGTGCAATCCCTTTTTGTGGAGTTACTTAACCTCCAAGAGTTGCCAACGTCCAGATATGACACAAATTCTCCAAGTGCCTGTCTAGTTCTAGTACTTACACTCCTATCTAAGTATATATCAAGGGCCAAATGAAAGCCGCCTCACACTATTAGTAGATATTATTGATAGGTCCCAATCTGGGTAAAAATCTTCATGAAAAAGTCTGAGAAGTCTCCATTAGGGCCATATGTATTACAGCTTAGAAAGTCTATACCTTCAATTTGGCATTTCAATAGTTACAGTCACCCCTCTTGATCTAGTTTATAACTCTTACGTTGAAATCTAGATTTAGTAGTTGCCGTATTGGTCCTTGCAAGAATAGATCCAGAAGCAAATGATTTGATACCTTTTAATGGACCAACATAGATGTAACAACAAGAACAAAGTGCTCTAGCTTTCGGATCAACCAGTCCTTCTTCAAAAGCTAGTGGCCATTAGCTTCTGAAGAAGGACTGATTGGTCCAAAAGCTAGAGCCCTTTGTTCTTGTTGTTACATCTATGTTGGTCCATTAAAAAGTATCAAATCATTTGCTTCTGGATCTAACTCTTACATTGAAATTTCATTACCTTTTTAAGAGAATTTAAGTTCCCCCTTTTTCTAGTAAAGGAGATGTAGAAAACCCTTCCAACTCAAGAAGATGCCTATTGTTTAGATTCTGTGCCTACCAAGTATGTTTTTGGAGTAATACCATGTACTCTTGGGGTATAAATCATTGAAATGTCAGGTAATAAATGAAAATCAGTCTGCCATTTACAGTATGTGTGATCTGTGTAAATACTGCATACGTGAACTTTTTAAACAAGAATTTTATACCTGGTAACATAGAGTGCTGAATATAACCTGAAGTATTCCTGAAGAACAGTATCAAGGGCCATTGCAGGCATTAGCAAATAGGAAGGTGAACAGTAAGTTTGTAAAAGTGTCAGGACCCAAAAAGAGGATCTGGCAAACATGCTTTTTTTTTTTACTTGTTATTTTCAGTTTATAATTTTTTATAATATAACAAGCATTATTACAGTAAAAAAATACAACAGTGCAACAGTCTGATTCATATATGTAACCTAAATGTTAACAAAAATGTAAACTCTGTACCTTTACTCTAAGTGTAGCAAGTACTGTAGGTGCAGTGGGATTTATTTGTAATAGTAGATAGAATATTAAAATATCAAAGAAAAGATAAACTAAGAACTAATCTCTATCTACCAGATAAGGTTTTTAATACTTTATCTAGTACCGTATAAAAGTAAAATAATTAAATGAGTATGAGATGGCCAAAATAACCCAGATATCCTCCTCATGGAAAAAGTTCTTATCGATGCACCATCATGTGGACTATCCATCCTGTCCACCTATTGTTGAACAATTTGAGCTGATGTTGCAGTTTGTAAGTCAGCTTCTCTAGCTGATAGACCTGAATCAATAGATCTCTCTACTGCTCTAAATCAGGCAGGGTCTGGGATAACCAATGTTTTGTTATTGCCTTTTTAGTAGTGGTGAAAAGTATACTGAAAATATAATTAAGATGTTTATCTAGAGTCTGTGGCTGATAATCCAACAATAGTGCAATATTAACTGTTGGAGAAAAACTTGGATTTAGATTAAGAAGTTTTTTATTTACATCTGACCAAAAATGAAGTAATTTGGGGCATGCCCAAAATATGTGCATATGATTAACAGCTGAATAACGCATGCTCTACAGCAGTTAAAATTAGTGGATTTGTAAAATGTGGCTACTTTATCAGGAGTATAAGAATATTGGAGTACAGTTTTCCACGCAAATTCCTTCCAACTGGAAGAAGTGGAGACCTTATGCTGTTGTTGAAATATTTTAGTCCACGTTGCCTGGGGCAAATTAAGAAGTAAGTCCAGTTACCACCTTGTTTCAAGGAATGAAAGGGCCACTCTTGGTTAGGGGTCATGAAGAGCATAGTGTGCAGTTTAATGAATGGTTGAAAAATGGTGTGGAGCACAGGGTTTGGCTTCATTGGGAGTGGGGTTCCACCTGGAGGACACCAGCCTATACTGGCAGGATGGTCTGCGTCTGTCCAGGAAGGAACAAGTCTTTTGAACAATCGTTTAAGTGCTTCATTGGCAAACTTTTAAACTAGTCAAGGGGAGGCACTGATAAGCAGCAGGAAAATCCCGGCTCTCCCTACAAAACAGGGTACTAAATGAGAAAAAGACCAGGAGAAAGGTCAGTGGGGGATGCTGCAACAGAAGGTAAAGCCATCAAAAATGGAGAGCAATGAGTATTAATGCCTGTAGTCTGAGTAACAAGCATCCTGAATTAGTGGCCTTGATGGAGGAGGAACATCTGGATATCATGGCAGTCTCAGAAACATGGTACACAAAAACCATGACTGGGATGTAAACATACCAGGATACACTATCTACAGGAGGGACAGGGAGGGTAAAGAGGAGGTAGAGTAGCTCTTTACATAAGGAAGGAATAAAAGCAACAGAACAAAAGGATAAACAGGAGGAGAAGAAGCACTGTGAGTAAATTTGGAATGGCACCACAATCTGAACAGGGGTTGTATACAGACTTCTCTCAGGGGGAGGAAATGAACAAAGAAATGATAGAAAGTATACTTAGAATGGCAGAAAAAGGGGAGATATTGCTGATGGGTGATCTGAATATGCCAGATGTTAACTGGAGTGCAGTTGCAGCAGCCACTTTGAAGAGTGGGATTATTTTAGATGCCCTATAGGGGGCATGCCTTAGACAACTAGTATTGGAGCCCACTCGAGAGGGAGCAATCTTAGACCTGGTTCTCTCAAATGGAGATGAAGAGAGGATCACAGATGTAGAAGTGGGTAGCCATCTGGGAACTAACGACCATCGAACAGTAGGGTTCACAATAAACACAGCAATAGAGTCAAGCCATACAAAGGCAAAAGTACTGGACTTTAGGAGGGCTGACTTTACCAAAATGGGTGAGTGCCTAAGGAATACACTAGCAAATGGGCAGGAAGGAGGGGTGGAAGAACAATGGGGAATAATAAAAACTGCCATCACAGAGGTAACAAGCCTTTGTGTGAAGCAAATAAACAAAATGGAACGATGTAAGAAACCACTATGGTTCTCAAAGGAAGTGACAGTGAAGGTTCAAGAGAAAAAGAAAGCATTCAGGAAGTACAAGGAATCACAGAAGGAGCAGGGCAGAGAACTGTATCAGTTAAAGCAAAAGGAAGCTGGGAAGGCAGTCAGAACAGCAAAGGCCCAAACCGAGGAAAAGATAGCCAACTCAGTTAAGAAGGGGTATAAAACCTTTATAGGTACATCAGGGAGCAAAGGAAGACCAAGGAGTGATAGTGAGGCTTAATAAAGGGGAGGGAGGGTGGGCAGAGGGTGACTGTGGAAAGGCAGAGATACCAAACAAACATTTCTGCTCAGTATTTACAAAGGAAGAGGGGGAGGTACCTAAAACAAACAGTAGAAACACTCTGGATACAGAAGTTGATACCAACCCATTTACAGAAGAAAGGGTTCTGAAAGAACTCTTAAAACTGAAGGTGGACAAAGCAATTGGGCTTGACGGGATTCATCCCAGAATTCTAAAAGAACTAAGGGTAGAACTAGTGACACTACTGACTAACCTCTTTAACAAATCATGGGAGGATGGGGTGGTACCCAAGGACTGGAGGAGGGCAGATGTGATTCCCCTTCACAAAAGTGAGAGCAAGGCAGAAGCAGGAAACTACAGACCTGTTAGTTTAACCTCAGTGGTAGGGAAATGATGGAATCACTTCTGAAGGAAAGAACTGTCGAGTATCTAGAGGCCAGAGGGCACAGAACCCAAGGGCATGGATTCACAGCGGGAAGGTCATGCCAGACAAATCTGATAGATTTCTTTGACTGGGTGACAAAAGTAGTAGATCAGGGAGGGGCTGTGGACATGGCCTACCTAGACTTTAGAAAGGCATTTGACACAGTCCCACACAAAAGATTAATATACAAGTTTGCCAGCCTGGGAGTGGGTCCCAAGATGACAGCCTAGCTAAAGAATTGGCTGGAGAATAGGACACAGAGAGTAATAGTAAATGGAGTCCACTCTGAAGAAAGGGGGGTTACTAGTGGGGTACTGCAGGGTTCAGTATTAGGACCGGTCATCTTCAATGTCTTTATAAGCAACATTGCAGAGGGACTGGAAGGAAAAGTATGTCTCTTTGCAGATGACACAAAGATCTGCAACAGAGTTGATGCACAAAGTGGGGTGGAAAGGATGATAAGATACTTGGCAAGGTTAGAGGAATGGTCAAATGTATGGCAGCTTAGATTCAATGCTAAGAAGTGCAAAGTAATGTACCTGGGAAAAAAAAACCCAGGGGAAGAGTACACAATGGGGGGTGAGACACTGATAACAACAAAAATGGAAAGGGACCTGGGGGTAGTCATATCAGATGACCTAAAGGTGGGCAAGCAATGTGAGAGGGCAGCAAGGAGGGTTGGGGGGATACTGGGATTCATAGGGAGAGGCATCACCAGTAGAAAACAGGAAGTTATTATCCCTCTGTACAGACAGATGGTCAGACCCCATCTGGAGTACTGCATGCAATTCTGGAGACCCAATCTCCACAAAGAAATAGACAGGATGGAAGCTCTCAGAGGAGGACAACCAAATGGTGCAGGGTCTGCACTGGAAGACATATGAAGAGAGCTTAAGGAGCTTAATATGTATAGCCCTCGAGAAAGGAGGGAGAGGGGGGACATGATAGAAACTTTCAAGTACCTCAAGGAATCAACAAAGTCCAAGATGGTAGCATCTTTCAAAAAAAGAGGTGTGCAAGAACAAGGGGGCACAATTTGAAGATGGGGCGGCTCAGAGGTAATTTAAGGAAGTACTGTATTTTTTCACAGAGAGGGTTGTGGATGCATGGAACGGCCTTCCGGAGGAGGTTGTGGAGTCAAAAACAGTGGTGGAATTCAAGCATGCATGGGACAGTCATAAGGCAATTCTAGGGGTTGGGGGTAGGAAGAAGTAGGCTGCTGGTTAACTAGGATCTGCAGCTTATCCATTAGGTAGGGAAATGGGCAGACTGGGTGGACCAAGGGGTCTTTATCTGCCATCAAACTCTATGTTTCTATGTTTCTATGTTTCTATGTGTCTGCACAATCAATATGTAGCTATTTAGATGATGTGAGCATGTCAGTGGTACTCTCCTGATTAAGAGGTGAGAATGGTGACATACTGTACTAACATACTAAATTGCCAGCAGATTAGGCCTATTAGTCTATCAAGTCTGCTTCAGTAGCAGCCCTTACAGTGAATTAACTGTGGCTGCCCCCCTCACCCAATGTGTCCTCTTGCTGCCCTATTATCATGACCCTCTTCCCACCCATATTTTACCCCTTTGTCTGTCCCACCCTCTCTTAAATCCTTCCACTGTCCCCATCCCCACCCCCACAAATTCAGATGGCAGTGAGTTCCAAGGCATCACTACTCTTCCCATGAAGTAGTGCCACCTCACTCCCCCCTTAAATCTCCCTCCTGCCAATCTCATGCATTGCCTCTCATGGCTTCTTCTTCCCTCAGCTGGAACAGCTTGTCAGAGCTAATCCAGTTAATGCCTTTCAACTATTTAAAAACCTCTATCATATCTCCCCATCCCTCCTTTCCTCCAAGGAGTGTGTGTTCAGCTCCTTTAGCCTCTCCTCATAGGGCAGATCACTCAACCTGTGAATCATCTTTGATGCCCTCCTCTGTACCCTCTCATGAAGGGTCACATCCCATCTCAAGAACGAGCTCCAAAACTGCATGCAGTACTCCAGGTGTGGCCTAACCAGACAGTTGTAGAGGGGCATTATGACCTGTCTTCTCCTAGATGTTATCCCTCTGGCTATGCACCCGAATATCCTGTTTGCTTTCACAGCTGTCTTTCTACACTGCTCTGAGTTATTCATTTTGGCATCTATTGTCACCCCAAGATCCTTTTCTTCCCTGGAGACCATCAGTTTCACCCCTCTGAGACTGTAGTCATGCCCCAGGTTCCTGGACCCCAAGGGGAGTATGCTGCACTTCCAGGCATTGAAACTCAGCTGCCAAGTGTGTGACCACCTTTCAAGTCATCAGTGTCAGTGGCTCAGTAGGTAGCACACTTGTCTCTGAGGCCAGGAGATCAGAGGGCTGTGGGTTCAGTTCCCACATCTGGCACTTGGGCTAATATCCCATTACTGACACTGTAGTGCAGCATGAGGAGGATGCTGCACTTCTGAGGTGCCATCTTTCAGATGAGACGTTAAACTGAGGTCCCATCTGTCTGGATTGGTGGTAGTTCAGGTGGATGCTAAAGATCCCATGGCACTTCTCAAAAAGAGTAGGGGAAGTTTATTGAACAAAAAACATAACATCACCATAATAAGAGCAGATATCATACAGCATATTATTAATAACAGAGATTCTATACATGTACAAAACAAAAGATTTTATATAAGCAAATATTTACAAAAGAAATGCTTCCAAAGAGAACAAACTTGATTTGTGGAAATCTCTGACTATCTTTACTTTTACCATTCAACAATCCATCTTCTACCTGAGACATTATAGTAGAATTTAATACTTGTTGTTGTTGAAAATAAACTGACAATGTGCTTGCCATAAATAAAACTGAAGAAAAACAAAAAACATTCAATGTGCTACTATGATAAATACTCCAGGCACCAGAATAATCCCCTAAAATTAATGCATTATAAGTAATACGTATGATTATGACATATTCCAATGAATGGCTGCCTCATTCCAGAAAATTTTACTAAAAGAACAAGTAATAAAAAGTGTAATAAACTCTCCTCCTCATTAGTACATGAAAGTCTTGGACAATATCTATCTTTTAAAGGCTTATATTTAAGATTTCCTCGAACCCCTAACCGTCCCTGAGCTGACATCTACACTATGTCCCACACAAAGGCAAAAAGTCTAAAGTCAGTTAATTTATGAAGAGCAAAGGTCATTTTAGTTGGGACACATTCTGGAAAGAGTAGCACAATGCTCTGCAATTCAAAAACTATACATGCATAAAAGGACTTTCTAGTATGAGAAATACAATTTTTAAATAATAACTTCCACTGGTGACATTTTTTCAGAGCTGAAATCCCAAAAGCTGGTAAATGATCCTGAACTAAAATTTTAGCGGGCAAAATTTCATTTGAAAAAAACAAGCCCAAGCAAATGCGACCAAACTTGCCATGGTAAAGTAACCTTCCCCCATAAATAACTAAAGGAATTAAACAAAAAAATTGAATGATAAAATACAATCGGATTTATCATAGCTAAGCCACTCTGCTTCACAGGCAAATAAGTAATCTCCCTTCATACTGGATTCAGTCTGTTACCCCATAACATTTGAAAAAAAAAAAAACACTGTATAACCTAGTTTCTAAATTAACTGGGGTTGGATAAAGATAACTTAAATACAAAAAAACAGGCAACAAAACCTTTTTAATAATGAAAATACATTTTTTCTTCCCAAATTTCCATTGTTATCACATGTTAACTTTACCTTCTCCTATTTTTAACTGCTGTTCTGAATTGAAGCTAGCCAAGTCACCTGGCCCAAACCATACACCCAAAATATTTTGAGGTGTGGAGATCAGAGGAATACCCATAACCTCCGAATTGACAACATGGTCAGGATCCAAGGAAAAAATAAAACTCTTAGCCATATTTATTCGCCCCAGAATATCAACCCCATGTGTTAAAACTATGTAAAGCAGTCATAAGTGAATTCTCATCTTTCATTAATAAAGCAACATCATCAGCATATGCTGCAATTTTTCTCTGACGGTAAAGAAGGATCGGGCAAGCCCTATAATAGAGTGATTCCCATGGATATATCTAATTACTGGATCTAAAACATAGGTGTATAATAGGGGACTTAAGACATCCCTGTCTTAAGCCCTTAGCAAACTGAATCTCAGACCCCAATAGGCTATTCACCACTGGAAGTACTTTGCAGTCAGAATATAGCATAGCAATCCATTTCACAAATGGACGGGATACCATAATGAAGCAATAAATCAAACAGATAATGATGTCTAACTCGATCAAAGGCTTTCACTTGATCCAGTGCAACTACAAAACCAGAGCTATGTCCTAAATTACTACTTTCAAATAATTCTACAAAAGATAAAGATTATGCTGAATTCACATAGGAATTGCACAAGTCTGGGCCGGATGAATAAGAAATCTGAAACCTGTAATAGTCTGTTTGTGATAATTTTAGAAAGAATTTTATAATCACTATTGAGTAGGCTAATGGGTCTTTAATTTGTCAATAAGGATGGGTCATCTTTTTTATGAATAAATTTCAGTAATGAAGTACTAAAGTCTGAAAATCCTAAATCTGACATCAACATGAAATTAAAAACTAGTGGCAAAAAATAACTCATATAGGGAAGGAACTTTTTATAAAACTCATTTGGTATACCACCTAAACCTGGAGATGTTTTACTATTTAAAGCCTTTATCACTCCTTCCACTTCTTGAGATGAAATAGGCACCATTAAAAGTTTTCTAAATGTTTTATCCACTAAAGGAAGTGAGGCCATAAATTCAGCTGGCAACACTTCAGTAGGCCCTGAATCCTTACTAAAAAGATCAGAGACAAAACTCTGCACCACAGTTAACATCTCCAAATCAGTGGACACAATTTTACCAGTGGTGGACATTAACCCAGTCATAAGGGTTTTATCCAATCGTTGTTTACAAGCTTTGTATGGATCAGAAGCAGGCTCCGATTGTAACCCATATCTAAACTCCATATCCAAAGATTTTGCTCTATCATATTGGTAAAGGGACATTTGTTTCTTAATTTCAGAAATTTGTGATTTAAATAATATTTTTATCCCGAGGAGGGAAATACATTAATTTATACAACTGATTCCGATATTGTAAATATTTTAAATACTGAGAATTAGCTTTTTGTCTACCCATTGTGAGCAGAAAGGACCTAATCTCAGTTTTAGTATCCTTCCACCAATTATATAAATTCTCATAGAGGCAGATAGTAGAATGCCGAGCTTCAAATATTACCTCTAAGCCATGTACACAATCAAAGGACTCCAAAAGAGACAAATTCAGCCTCCATCTTAGAGAGGTTGAAAATACCTTAGGCGGAACCCCTGCTAAACTAAGATTGCAAATTAAGATCTGGTGATCTGAAAATTCAGTTGGTTTTACTATGCCCCAATAAGGCTTCAAATATTTGGAAACAAAAATTAAATCTATCCGAGTGGAAAAAATATGTCTATGGTAAGTAGCACCCCCTTTACTATGTAAGGCCCTATAAGCATCAGAGAGGCCTGCATCTCTAACAATCGGTTTTAAAGCCTGTGAATCACAATACATTTTCCTCTGAACTTCTCCTATAAATTTTGAATCAATGTCACAATTAAAATCTCCCCCCCAAAATTATATGTTTCCTAGCATAGAGGAAAGGTTTAATGTCCCCAAACAACTATTCGAGCAGTTTTGACTTGTGGAACATAAATGTTAATAATACGAAAGTCAAAATCTTGAAGACAACAATCCAAAAGTAAAGCACGACCAGGACTAATATCTACTAATTTTGAAATTCTGAATAAGGCGGGCTTAAACAAAATCCCTATCCCATCTGCCAAGTCAGGGCAAAATGTCCAAAAGGAAGGCCCCCAGACCCATCTTTTTTTTTGCCTGATCAATTTCGGCAAGAGAAGATAATCTAGTTTCCTGAAGGAGGATAATATCAGCCTTCAGGGTGCTAAAAAAGGAAAAGAGAGAAAGCCTTTTCTTGAACTTTAAAACTACACATGTTGTAGGAAACTATTTTTAAGGTAGCCATGAAAAGAAAATTTAGTGTCAAAGCCCACCCTTTTGACTAAAACTGGCGTTTCTTTTTTTTCCTTTTTTCCCTTTTTTTTCTTTAGCCAGTTCAGTAGCCCTGCTTTCCTCATCCTCAGAGACTAACTCAGAGTGATGCAAGGTATCAGATTCCAAATCTGAGTCTCCCCCTTCACTCTGTAAGGAAGAAAAAAATTCTCTACTGGAATAGGGCTAACTACTGTTTGTTTAAGAGAGGCCCTGGTAAACCGTCTATTTTTAACGGCTTCAAAAGGAGGAGGCATAGAGGAAAGGACAGGCCTCTGTGCCTGAGTCGTAACCATAATAGCAGGGGAATCAGAAACCTGTTGAACAGTAGGAACAGGGTCAGTAACTAAAGAGGACACATCTGCTCCAATAGGGTTCAAACCTACCTCTCCTTCCTGAACTACCCCTAGCTCAGGAGCATGAGTAGGGTGGAAGGAGTATGATCCTTCTTTTTCCTGAGCTCTATTCACTAAGTCCTCCTGATCCCAACCTCCCATGCTGTTATGCTTAGCCCAAGGGCATTGGTGAAAACCATGCCCTTTTTCGTCACACAAATTACACTGAAATATATTCTCACATCTATCCACCGAATGCCCATATCCACCACATAAAGAACATTTCAATAAATCACAGGAGCTGCTTATATGAGTTTTTGCCCCACATTTATAACAGGCCCAGGGCTGGCCCCCATAAAAACAAACTCCTCTGTCTTTCCCCCCAAAAAAACTGTTAGGAAGATGTATGATATCACTATTTACATGAAATAATTTCACCTTAAAACTTCAACTTCCTGTCCATATGCCTTCCAAATCTAAAATAGCTTCGGGGGACCCAAAATTTCACAACGGTTCTGTAACCAATGATAGATATTACTGATGCTAACCCCTTCATTCCTGAACATAATGGTGATATATCTAATCTGGGGTTTAGTAAGTGGAATTGTATAAAAGAAGGTCCAAAGCAGAGTGGATTTTAAAGTAGAATATTTGTCCCAAAATTTCTCTAGACTTTGTGTCATTTTAAAACTAATATCAAAGAATCCTCTCCAGAAATATGAATTAAAGCAAAATGTCTGCAGGCAAGAAATTCAGAGAACCCTTCAATAAAATATTAGCAATGTAATATCTGTCTGGATGTTCAGATAACCTCCTCTATAATGTAATCTAACGCATTCCTTCTTGGGGCATGTTCTAACTTATTTTTAAAAGATCAGACATAGGCACCCTAGGTTTCTGCTCACTCACCCCACTATCAGCTTATCCTGACTAAATCCTGCCTGCTGAGAAGAATAAGGACCTTCCCTGTTGAGGACGTACTTGGCCTAGACAAGGCCGAAGTATGTTCATCTGAAAGCTGTGCAGCTTTTCATGACCCCCAAACACCCATTCAAGTCTGTACCTGAGCCCAGGATTTTAACACCGTTGGCATGCTTTATGGAAGTCCCATTCTCCGGGAGACTTCTATCCAGTCCGGATCAGGAATCCATTGCCCTGTTGAAGTCTGCAGCCATCCGAATGCAAAAGTATCCTCTGCCGAGCAATCTGTAGTAGAAAAACTTGTTGAAGTCTGAGGTAAGCCAAACTGCCTCCATACTATCTGTGAAGCACTATCGACCAGAAAACATCTATAGCCACTCCATCCTGTAGTCCCTGTTGTCGCGAACCCGGAAGTTCATTCCGCTCCTCCCCTACCTCGCAATCCAACAGCAGGCCGCTTGTTTCACCGCAACCAGCAACTGGCTGCTGCAACAAAGGTTCCAGAGAACCAATTGCCACATTGGGGGAGCAAAGGTTGCGATCTCCAGTACTGGCTTTGTACCAGTACACTCCAGTACAGACTGACACACAGCCTGACTAATCGGAACACTCCGTTGTTCATTCAAGACCTTTGGTAAAGCAATCTCACCAACATCTTTTATTTCCATACTGTGCTCAGGAGAGCACAAAACAGCATACTTCTCCATTGCTGATGTGACGCACACTGACCAGACACAGCCCAATGACAACAGCTCCCCTACTGCCAGCAAAGCAGGGGAATTTCCTGTGTCATGGCCAAATTTCCTCATTCACTAAAAATACCATCAACAGCTTAATCTGGTTCAAGGTCAGTTGGCATTCATCTGTATCCAACTCCCTGGGGTTGTGCCTGAAAATAGGCAGAATTTGTCTAGTGCACTTACCTGGTCAACAAAAACTAAAAAAAAAAAGGTATCTCCAAATCCTCCTGAAGTGTGCTGCTCCCCTCCTCATTGTCCACCACTGCTCCCAGCTTGGCATCATCTGCAAATAGACTCAGTCTATTCCTAAATCTAACCTCAATATCTGAGATGAACACATTAAACAGGACCGGCCCCAGCACCAACCCCTGGAGGACCATGACTAAAGGAAAACTAAACCCTCATATCATTAAAATTGTATTTGTTTCCATGTCAAAAGACAACTCCTTCCTGTAGCTATTAGGGGTAAATGTGTTACATTTAATTTGTTTCCACTGCTTATGGTAGCCCCCTGTTACTGCCCTGGGGGTCTCCATTTCATGGTTGTTGAAATCTCATTGTCCATGAGAACTGCATTAGCATATGAGAACATGATGTCAGATCAACCATTTATATTATGTATCTCTCTGCTGAAAGAACAAACACCCTGCAAAAACTCTGGAAACACATAAACTGAATGGAGTTTAAAGGGAAAATCCTTGCATTACAACTCTGATAGATTGCAAAGCTTACTGAAGGTAAAAGTGGTACTTCATACCTTCTTGCAGCTCATTTCTTTGAAGACTAATTAAGCAGACAGACATAATGGGGAGTTTACAGGTTTATTATGCATCATGTTCTCATATGCTTGGCATTGCATTGATTGACTCCATCTAGATGTGCACTGTTAATGCTTGAATTATATTGTACTATATTATGATTTCTGTTAAAACTGTCTTGCTAGCATTTTATAGTTGAAGTTTGCTGATTTAATCTAAATGCCTGTAGTGTGTTTCCTCATAAGACCCAGTAGCCATCTCAGCTCAGGCCTTTGAACCCCTCTCCTCCTTTTTACTTTTTTACTCTAGTATTGTGTTTCAAATAGCCCTGTTCTTGCTCTCTTAGACTTTGTGGCACCTTGCTTAACATTTTGGTCTGCAACACTCCGCCTGTTTAAGCCATTTTGCATTTCGCATTTCTTTATAGCTCCACGAGCAGCCTCACCCTCTGCTTTTCTTATTTAATTCTCCTCTGTCCTTCTTTTTCAGATAGTCTGAGAGCCACAGCCGTGGTTCTCTGATGAACCCAACCTGCCAGACTGCCACCCGCAGTCCAGGTCTGAATCCACCAGCCCCTCACAGAAGCTCAGGTACGGACTTGCCTTCAGGGACTGATTACCTCCAGGAAGGGAGCCCTAGCTGCCTGATTTTTCTTTTTTACATGAGGACAGTTGTCTCTGGATTTAAATCCAGAGTCTGTTACTGCTGTGACCCACTGGCTGCAGTCAGCCCCAGGAGCACTCCGATTGGCTCCATATAGCTCTGCACTGTTAATGCTTGAATTATATTGTAGTAGATTATGATTTCTGTTAAAACTGTCTTGCTAGCATTTTATAGTTGAAGTTTGCTGATTTAATCTAAATGCCTGTAGTGTGTTCCCTCATAAGATGCAGTAGCAATCTCAGCTCAGGCCTTTGAACCCCCTTCACCTTTTACTATAGTATTGTGTTTTAAATAGCCCTGTTATTGCTCTCTTAGACTTTATGGCACCTTGCCTAACATTTTGGTCTGCAACTACCCCCTTTAAGCCATTTTGCATTTCTTTTGCTGCCGAACAGCCCCACCCACCTGCCTTTCATATTTAATTCCCTGTGTCCTTCTCTTTTAGGTAGTCTGAGAAACAGAGCTGTGGTTCTCTGATGAACCAGACCTGCCAGACCACCATTTGCAGTCCAGGTCTGAAGCCACCAGCCCCTCACAGAAGCTCAGGTACGGACTTGCCCTCAGAGACTGATTAATTCCAGGAAGGGAGCCCTAGCTGCCTGATTTTTTGGCCCACCCACCTACCTCACGGTCCTGATTAAATACACTTAAACCTCGCCCCAGCTTTCTAGCTCACCCCGACAGGCTTCAGCCAGCCACACCCACCCACCTCGTCCCTGACCTCTCATAAACCCCCAAGGGTACCGCCCAGTTCTCATCTACCCTGCTGTTATTACCTATCAGTAGACTTATCCCTCCAGGGCTCCCAACTCATCTGCCATGGGACATGTGGCCACCAGGCAGACTGAGCTTCCTTAGCCACTACCCAAGACCACAAGCATGGACTCTTCCAGTAAAGAGGTACGGCAAAGCCGCATTTCTTTACCCACCCACCCATCCCTCTAGGTTCATTATTATATAGACAGCCTTCCCCCACCCCCTCTCATTCTTTGCTCTACTCCTTTATATCTATCTAAAACACCTCTCACATCGGTGCTATCCGAAGACTAACAGCGCTGCATATTACCATTTCATATAGCGGTGTAAGACCATGTTGGGTCAGCCTACTTTACCACACACATTACCATCTCATACAATGGTGTAAGACCACATTGGTGCAGCCTACTTTGGCAGCATCCTACCTCCTTTTAAAGTACCAGCTACCGAGGGAGACCGCACATCTTCAGTGATCATATAGGCTTGATGCCATCTGCTATCTTGCTCAGCCCTGTGAAGTCCCCAAATACCTGCACACACCGACTTGTCTTGTTCTGTCTGGTGATTCTCTAGGAGTCTGCAGTCCAGCTATGCCATCTACAGATAAAAACACTTTGCCGTAGTCATAGCTTACTATTTTTCATCATAAGGTGTCAACATGAGGGCTGATACCTGGCTCCCTCTCTTCATCTTCCTATGGGTGGTGCCTTTATGTGGTGTATCACCCAGGCTGAAATAATTCACAGGGGGAGTCAGACCCTCTGTCACAGTGCTATTTGTACAGCAACTCATCTCATAGCTTTTGTTGCACCCCTGCACTCCCATACTTGCATCAGTCTGAGGTAGCATCTGGGGATGGGACCTGCACCTCCTTACCCATACAGGGTATGTCCCCCTATATCCCCAGTAATAATGCCACTTGGTGCCATGTGGCAAGGGTTTTAGTAGCTGCATCCTTAGGACAGAGCTGCATAAATAGCAGGACCCAGCACTCTCGTTCTGTCATTCCAAGCAGTCATGGAAGAATTAGAGCTTCCAAATTGTCTCAGGCTGCCCTAAAGAAAATTATGTTGCTCCTCCTATTGTGCTCAGGCAATGTTGAACTTAACCCTTGTCCTGCAGAAGCCTTGTCATCTTCATACAACCTTAAAAGGCTTTGAGGAATGAGCTTTATGCATGTTAATGTTTGCAGTCTCTTAAAAAAGCTTACATTGATCCAGATCTGGGTCATTCATACCAAACCAGATGTGCTGGTAGTCTCGGAATCCTGACTCAGATCTTCTACCCCTGACAGGAAGGTTAACATCCCTAACAATTGGCTGTTCAAAGCTGACAGGCAGACTAGGGGTTGTGGGGTAGCCATTTATGTCAAGGATAAATTTACTGTCACTACCATTGATTCCTCCTCTATCGTAAATGGCTTCAAATATCGTGTCCCTTAAGGTTGAAACATCCCGCTCAATGGCTATCGGGGTTACAGGGTGTTACAGGCCTCCATCTGTTGGGTCCCTTGCCTCTCACCTATTGATTATGGGATATGAGACCCTCAAAACTATTATTCTAGGGATCTCAATTATGACTGGTCATCCAAGGCTTCCTTACACCTCAAATCCTTCTGTAACTCTCTTGAGTTCACACAACTCATTTAAGAACCTACGTGTCCTAACAAGAAAAACCTCAGGAATAGCACCCTATTGGATGTCTTTCTTACAAGCAAGCCACAGTCCTTTTCCTACACTGGAATATTTTTCTCAGATGTCAGCGATCACTGCTTCATCGCCGGTATAAGATCTGACTCCAATCCCCCCTCCACATCTAAGTTCTCCATCAGAAGGTCCAGACGCAACTTTGACCCATTTGCCTACATCGATGAGCTAAAATCATCTGTACACTGGCAGAACTTTTATCTAGCCAAATTGGTCAGTATGACATATGACATTTTTCATGAAATGGTGTCTTGTTCCATAAATAATCATGCTCCCTTGGTAAAAGTCAGTGTAAAGACCAAAACCTGCCATTTGTTCTCTGCTGAACTCAAGGCTGCATTACTAGCAGAGATAAGCTCTAGTAAAAAGCCCTCAAATCAAAAACTGCCAAGGATTGGTGCCTCTTCAGGAAGGCTAGGAACTCCCGCACCAGATTGGTTAGAGAGGCTAAGGACAGCTTCTGCCATTCTAAGCTTGACTCTGCCTCAAGGTGCCCAGCTAAATTCTGGTCCACAATCAAACAGCTGTCTGGTCATATAGCTGGAAATGTACTTCCTCAAAAATCATCTCTGACAATGTTACTATCAACGATGGCAGGAGATTCTCAGGCCTTCCTACCACTTTGCTGTTGCAGGCTAGCATTCGAGAATTCCAGCATCCGTGTTACATTCTCAGATTAGTGCACAGATTCCTGAACCTAGCACCACTAATGTGGGCTTCTCATTCCTTCCTGCTTCGTTGAAAGAGGTCGAAGACCTCCTTCTACAGTTGGACACCAAGAAAAGCACTGGTGCTGACTCTCTCAACCCCTACTTCTTAAAGATTGCATACCATGTCCTAGCTGTACCAATCACAGACCTGTTTAACTTGTTCTTGTCCCAGGGGACTCTTCCACACCTATGGAAAATTGCCCACGTCATTCCTCTGTTTAAATCAGGGGATCCCTGAGACCTAAATAATTACAGGCCGATATCTCTCCTACCAATATTGTCTAAACTGCTGGAAAAAAATTGTAAATGCTCAGTTGAGAACCTACCTAGATAACAAAAACTTTCTAAACCCTATACGATCTGGTTTCAGAGCCGAGCACAGTACCATTACGGCTCTGGAAAACAAAAACATTTGTGTGTGCATGTTCCTGGGCCTTAGCAAGGCCTTCACATTTCGCCACTGCCTGCTTCTTTCTACCCTAATAGTGATAGATCTGGACCCGACCTCTCTGTGCTGGTTCAATAATTACCTTACAGATAGGCTTCAGCAGGTCAAGGCCAAGGGAGCCTCTACACTCAAACCACTAAAAGAGGCATTCCACAGGATTCATCCTGGGCCTCTATTGTTTGCCATTTATATAAACAATATTGATGTTGGCATCAAGGAGGCCAATATTCACCTTTTCGCTGATGATACGGTGTTGTACCTAAGCCACCCAACTCCGGAAGCTGCCTGTGGAGATTTACAAACAGAATTCAACTTGTTGCAGAATCAGCTCCTGAATAAAAAACTCTTACTCAATGCCAAAAAAACAAAAGCTATGCTGTTCTCTCCGGCTACTCATTTGGCGAACCCTGCTATCTCTGGCTCCTTACCTCCCATAAACACTTTACTAGAAGGGAGGTTGGAATTTGTTACGAAATTCAAGTACCTAGGGGTCTGGCTAGACCACAGACTCTCCATTGTGGAGCATGTCGAGGATCTGCTGCAAAGGTTGAGGCAGAGGCTTGGTTTCTTCTTTAGAATAAACCACCTCCTAATCAAAGATGCCAAGATGCAGTTACTTTAATTCACATTTCTATCCCTAATTGATTATGCTAATTTCATTCATAGTCAGTGTAATGCCTCCTGTCTTACTAAACTGGATGCCGTATACCACAGAGCCTTGAGATTCATAACTGGCCTACCTATCACCACCCACCAATGCTCCTTGTATGCAGCTGTGGGGTGGACCTCTATTCAGTACAGAAGGAATAGAAATGCGGCTCCAGACTTACAGAGCTATTACCAACAAATTACCCCACTACATTTCCAACTGTTTGCCATTATACATGGTAGGCAACTATGCACTGAGAAGCTATTCTCTGCTTCTACTGAAGGCACCTAGGTTCAATACACGCTTTGGAAGAGCAGCCATAGGCTTTGTGTTGTCCTCACTCTGGAACAAACTACAGAAATCTAAGAAACTGAGTCTCCCTGTTAGTCTTACCACCTTCAAGACCTTGTATACCGAGGCTGGTAAGGAGCTATGCAGCTGTTTCCAGCATGCTTAGCGTGCTAGGGTGCCTACTGCTTACCTGCCCACTACATCTCCACCTAACTCAGCCCCTTGATTGTCTCCACCTATACCCCCCTTTTTTCTGCTAATCCACTACCTTTCTAACCTCAGACTCCAAAAATACATGTCTACAGCTTATCTACCATAGCACCCCTCCTAGAACAGCTGCAGTCCTGTACCCTCCTCCATATCTGCCCTAAAGTTTGTTTATGTACTTACCAATGATATGCCGTGCTGTTTGAAAATGTTTTAATATGCTGTCTGTTTCAGAATGTTTTAATTCCCCTTCTCACACCATTCTCCCTAACCCTTTTAACCCTATACCTGAAATACTTGTTATAGCTCCTGCTATTTTTCCTATTTCTGTATAATTATGTCTATTTATTATCTGTACCTAAAAGTGTTATTCTTGACCTTGTGTAAAGCAGGTCCACCTTGTAAATGAGTCTGCTTAATGGTGTTCACCTGGATAAATAAAGGATTGATTGATTGATTGATTGATATGCTAATGCAGCTCTTAGCCTCAGGGACAATGAGATTTCAACAACCACCAAATGGAGCCCCCCATGGCAGTTATAGGACTTAGTATAAAGTGTGAAAATAGACTAAGGTGGTTGCATGCATGTCTAACTGCTACATGAAAGAGTTGTCTGTTGACATGGAAACAAATAAAATTTAGAAGATATGAGGGTGTAGTTTTCCTTTAAGACCTTTCTTGAAGATGAGAGCTCACCTCCAACCACCACCACCTGAAACCTATCCTTTAACAAATTCCCAAACCACTCCAGTATCTCTCCCCAAACCCCAGACTCCTCAGCTTGTCCAGCAATCTACAGTGTGGCACTGAGTCAAAAGTTTTACTGAAGTCCCGGTACAGGACATCCACTGGTTTCCCCTGGTCAAGAGATCTAGTCACTCAGTTGTAGAATTCAGCTAGGTTCATCTGACATGATCATCCCTTGATGAACCCTTGCTGGCGTTTATCCTGGTGACCATGGGCCTCCAGGAACTCCCCATCCTTTCCATTAGAATGGACTGCAGAAGCTTCCCCACTGATGTCAGGCTAACTGACCTGTAGTTTCCTGGCTCCTCCCTCAGACCACCCTTATGTGGAGGTATGACATGAGCACCTCTTCAGTCCTGGGGTACCCAACCTGTTTTGAGGGATTAGTTGAATAAGTACATCAGTGGTGCAGCCAGGACATCCAAGAGTTCTTTCAATACCCTGGGGTGAATCTCATCTGGACCTGGGCTTTGTCCCCCCCTCAGGTACTTCAGTGCCACTTGCACCTTCTCCAAGGATATCTCCCCATCATTGAGTGCTGCCCCCACCCCACCTCCCTACCACAATCCCCCCTGTGGAGTCAGTTCTCCCACCTCCTTCATAAAGACCAAGCAGAAGAACTCATTGAGTACTTTTACTTGCTCCACCACTTCCTCAGCCCATCCCATCCCATTTTTAACCTATCAATCTGCCCCCCCACCTTCCTCCCCACCTGATGTATCTGAAAAAAAAATGTTCTCCACCTCTGATTCCCTGCACTAACTGCAGCTTCTTGTCTGTCTTGGCTGCTCCCACCACCCTCCCCACCTGTCTGGAGATCCTCTGGTACTGCTCCCTGTCTGCCTCCCTACCAGACTGCTTGAGTCTTTGGCAGGCCAGTTTTTTCCCTCTAACCAGTCCTGTACCTTCCTGCTCCACCAGCTGGGCTTTCCAGCCCTAGCATTCTTGTAGACTGTCCTGGTGCAGGCTTTAGTGGCCTCTAGAAGACCAGTCTTTATTAATTCCCACTTGCTTTCTGTGGTCATGCCCAGCTGGATCCCACCTAGGTGCCTCTCCAGGACTGATGCCATGCCCTTGAAATCAGCCCCCCTGAAATTCACCACTGCTGTCTTGGTGTTATTTCCAATCCTGCCCATGTCTAGGGTGAACCAGATTTTGCCATGGTCACTTCCTGCCAAAGGGTCTTCCACAACCAAATCACTAACCATGTCTCCATCTGTCAGAACCAAATCCTGGATGCATCCATCTCTGGTGGGTTCCTCCACTAGTTGGGAAAGGAACACATCCTGGAATGCATCCAGGAGGCACTGCTCCCTTGCCGACGATAATGCCATGGTCTCCCAATTTGCCCCAGTCATGTTAAGATCCCTAAACATCACTGTCCTACCCCTACCCAAGCTGCAGTGGGATCTCAGGGTCCCCACCTGATGACTGTTAGGAAAAGTATTCACATCTATCCTTTAATAATAATAACAAATGCAATTCTTATCCAATTGTGAACTGATTGTAAAATAATATAGAAAGACAGTTCAGTATTACAATGGTCATAAAATATTTAAAAATAATTGAAATTAGAGATAAATCACTAATTAAAGATGATGATACTGTTTCTAATTTTATTATTTATTTATTTGAAAATTGGTGACTGGGAAAGGCACACTGAATCAAGGTTCATTTCTAGGTGCAACCCGAAGGAAGGGAACAAGTACGGTAAATACATACAGTAGCACAGACACAGTACACAGTTAATGTAATTACATAGCATTGACTCAGCTTGCAGTTACAGTAAAGTGGAATAGAACACATGATTTAAAACTGGAAAAAGTACCATAAGAGCATGCAGTAAAAATAAAAACAGGCAATTCAGACACACTTATACCGGGTTCAGAGGTAACGGTAAGGGAGGCAGTCCAGTAGGGGGAAATATAACTGTAGGGAAGAAAAGAGTTTCAGATGGTTCCTGAGGGAAATGGGAGGTAGTGAAATGGAGGAAGAATGGTAGTAGGTTCCAGAGTGAAAGAAGATGATAGGAAAATGCTGAATGCCCAGCAGACAAATAAAGAGAGGAATGGTGAAAGTGAGAGGAATCCTCGAATGGAGGGAGCAGGAGACAGAGGAGATGGAGAAGAGGAGTGAGGAGAGAGAAAAGGGAAGGAACCCAAACCAGTATTTAGATATGAATGAGGCACAGTGGTTATGGTAACACAAAGGTAGAGCAAAAATGGATAAAGAGGAGTTGAGTAAGCAATGGTGAGTACAAGAGGGGGAGTTGGTAACAAAATGATAGAAGGAGTTGCATAGGGTGTTCAGTCTGGCCAGGGAGGTGGAGGGAGCGGTGTCATAGACCACATCAACATAGTCAAAGACTGGGAGTGCCATTTTGGGAAGAAGCTCATGGCATACTTTCAGACACCGTCTTTACTGCAGTACAAGAAATCTTAAATATTAGTCTGTAACAGAATAATTACTTATTTAAAGTGTATTAAAGCACTTAACATATATCATACTGAATAAGCTTTCAAATGTACAAGAACCTTTATCAAACTAATGAATTAAAATAATGTCATAAAATATTTTTATACATTCCCTATATCCACAGTCTGTCAGTCCAGGATTTGAAATTAATTGAGAGATGAAGGATTTTAATACAAGGCATATTCAGTACAGTGCCAGGAAATACTAGAGAAATAAATATGTGATTATGCTGTAAAAAAGCTTGGCAAAATTAGACAAATTTCAATTTCACAGAATATTTATTAAATTCTAAACATTTCAAGAAATTCATGACATTAGGTGGAATTTTTCTGACCTTAATTAGTTATACCTCAGTCAATCATATGAAAAGAGCTCTTCAATTTGACATGCCTACTGTTTGGGGTAAACCCTAACTGTACACCAAGCTTAATGACATTTGAATGAGGGGCAGGGAAGTTATAGAGGTTCACACTGTAACAATGTATTATCCATGTGAACATTTCTGAAAATATTTTTATGCTTACAACTTAGCCACTGTTGGAGCTACATAATTGAAAGTGTGTATGCAAACTTTCTTGGAAGTGTCTTAAAAACTGTTAAATAGAGGGATCGTTGCTTACATAACTTGTATGTTACAGGAGTTCAAACTATCATAATTTAATTATTTGTTAAATTATGTGAAAATCTTCAAAATATTTGGGTGTTTATAGTTTCACAGCTATTGCAGGTAAACACTCAAGATTTGGCATGCACACAAAGTACATATGTCCTGAAAATCTAATTCAGCTGAATAAATGTGGTTTAGTAGGTTAAAATTTATTTTGGAGACTTCAAAAATTACTAATAGTCAAAATGTGCTCATAATTTCATGGAACGCATTATAGGGGTAATGGCAAGAGAATACCACTTGTGGAATCAACTTTCACAGACAGCTTACCACTACTAAATCACCTTTTTGCCCTAGCATAGAGGCCCCACAATACCTCTCCAACATTCCTGTTACAGTGATGCCCAGCATCATGCTCCATCATGAATCACTTTAACTACACTAACATCATGGCCTTGCAATACCTCTCAACATTCCTGTGGCAGTGATGCCCAGCATCATGCTCCATCATGAATCACTTTAACTACACTAACATCATGGCCTTGCAATACCTCTCCAACATTCCTGTGGCAGTGATGCCCAGCATCATGCTCCATCATGAATCACTTTAACTACACTAACCTGCAATACCTCTCCAACATGCCCAGCATTATGCTCCATCATGACTAAAAATATCCAGGTACTTAACAGGTGGCATTATATAGTACAGAAACAATGCTGCACATCCATGTGCTACCACAAGCCATTACGTCAGTGAGCTCAATGGGGTATCTGGTATATTGCAAGAAGATAGGCTCATGCACAGTGATGTCCATGACTATTCTTAATGGCTCATTATTTATGACAGTGAACTCACACTTGGCACCACTTTACTTTTGTTATGGGACCTCCTATAAATACTACCTTTTTGCCTCTTTCCACAGACTTTACGTTCTTCTGCAATGGCAACTCAAGTATACAACTAGTGGTGGGCAAAGTGGCCAAAATTCACTCCACAAAGTGATTCACGGAGTAACACAGAATCCACGAAGTAAAATGCAACGCAAAGCGGAGTACTTCGCATCATACTGAGGAATGCGAAGTCCATTGAAACCAATGACTTCACATTATTCTGCCTTCCCAAACCACTTATCCACCAACTTTAAGGTGAAGTACATTGAAATCAATGTACTTCACATCACTTTGCCTTGTAATTGAGCTCCAAGGTGAATTATGCAGTGATTCATGGGATTGCAAGGTCACATGGGCTCTAGATTGTTCTGCACAGCCTCAGTTCTGGGTAGTGTGTGTGTTGTGTTAGCTGGAGACAGTTTCCTGTCAGAGCTCTGCAATTCAGAATCTCTAAAAACTGTTATAAAAGCCTTTTTGAGTCTTTTGTTTTGCTCAAAATTTAGTACAACAATTGTAGGAAACTCTCCTGTGCTCATATCATCAAGTGTTTATTTTTGTATGTGGATTTTGAATGGTAATTTAGAACATTCAGTCTGTGTACTGACAGACACTTGAAGTGTGCTTTGGAGGAAGAGCATATCTGTGGTGTAGGTAGATTAACTGTGAGAAAAGGCAGTCTTTCTTTTGGTTATATTTTTTTGTAAAACTGTGTTAATGTACACACAGTAATAGTTTCAATAATTCTTGACTTTTTTGGCTGATTGTTGTGGTGCAGCAGTGTATAATTTTAGTTTGTTTAAAACATTTGGTTATATTTCTAAAGGTTTTCAATTTGCTATGCATAACTTACAGTGTGTGTGTATGCGCGATGCATGCCATCAAATCAGACACCTTTTATTGTGCCACAGGGTAATTGCAGCAGTGTGAACCTGCTATCCACAGCACCTGCATGAATTTTTGTATTGCTTTATGGTGTCTTTACTGGTAGTGGACTGTTACTGCTGTGCACTACCCCACAAATGGCAAAAGATATTATTTTTCCAGATTTGGATTTGTGACTTGTGAGCACTCATTAGGTGGTGTTGTGCCTTTGCATCTGCATCTCTTGCGTGCACAGCGCAATCTTAATCTGTCTGTGTGTTTGCATCTCCTTAGGGCCCAATCTCCATTTGTAATTTAAGTCACAGTTGTTTGTTTGGCTTCCTTTCAGAGTACTGGTGTGGTGCATATCTCTGCATGAACATTGTACTCATTGATGCAGCAACAGGGTATATCCTGTAGTTCTCATCGGAGTGTGTGTACGCATGACTGAGTGTGGCATGAATTAATGGAGACTTTTCTTTCTATTTTATGCTCTTATTTCTCTTCATCTGGAGTCAGGAATTTTCTGGACACAAGACAGTAGCATTTTGGGGATGCACATTAATTCTGGTGACTGTGTGTGCACATGACTGCGTGTGCCATTAATACTAGGAAACCTTGCATTTCTTGTTACACTCTCATTTCACTTTGTCAGCACTGGGAAATTTTATGGACACAAGATAGTAGCATTTTGGGGATGTACATGAATTTTGGTGACTGTGTGTGACCACTGCACACATGACTGAGTGTGCCATTAATTCTGGGAGAATTTGCATTTCTTGTTACACTCTCATTTCGCTTCATCAGCACTGGGGAATATTCTGGTCACAAGACAGTAGCATTTTGGGGATGTACATTAATTCTAGTGATCATGCAGACTATTGGGCACATGACTGAGTGTGCCATTAATTCTGGGAGAATTTGCATTTCTTGTTACACTCTTATTTCACTTCATCAGCACTGGGGAATTTTCTGGACACAAGACAGAAGCATTTTGGGGATGCACATTAACTCTAGTGATTGTGTTTGTGGGGAGCTGCCAGTATTGTTACCACTTCACCTTACTTCGCATTAAGGCAGAATAACAATGCGAAGTAATAATTACAAGCTGAAGTGAGCATTTTGTATTGGCCACTTCCTGTAGGGGAATGACAATGCGAAGTGCCCACACTGGCAAAATTTAAATTTGCTGCATCTATATATACATCTGGGGAAAAGTATGGCGAGCATCGAAAAGTATCACAGCATTCCTCAATTTCACACCAGCTCATGAAATTTAGTAAGTGATGTTATTTTTAATCTTGGGCTTTTATAATTTGGCCAGGTATTAAGCAAGAGATTAGAGAGTTGACACACAAAGACCATTTTTTCCATATTGTTTTTCCTCCCAGCCAGCAGCTTCTCTCTCAGAGACCCTCTTCACAAGGATATACCCTGATCAGGCTGAAACACATTCATCATTTAGTTGGCTACCATGTTTTTTTTCCAATATTTTTCTCCCATCTCTCCTTTAGGGGCACTGGCACACTCAGCCTTGCACAGCCACAGCTTCCACTGCAGCAATAGCTAGCCCCATCCCTACCACAGAGGATACTGTGTTGATGACCCCCAACAACCCTCCTGACTGAGATGCACTGCTGACAGCAGCTGTTATGGCATGGCCTGCCCTCATGACATGACATTGCAGGCTTGCTTCTGATAATGGGTTGTCAGCATGGCAGCACAATGATCTGATGCTGGGCCATGGGGGTGGCTTCAAAGCATAATATTTAGGGTCAATGAACCTAACAAAAATTGGTAGTATTCATTTCTTTATTTCAGTTGTATAGTGGCTTACAATTCTTCAGTTTACCCAAGTGTGAAATTAAATTTTAAAATGTCTGAATGTTTAGAGGTTTTTAACTCTGTCATCTATAAAGATAGAAATTTGCAACTTGGCACACTTCTGTATGGGCCTTGGTAAGGTCACCATACCAAATTAGGTGCAATGTGGCAACTACCTTTAAACATAAATGGAAGTAAATGAAATAATAAAGGTGATGAATTGTGAAATTTTCATGGAAATCATCAAATTTCACAGAAGCAAAATCAGAATTTCACTTAATTTTCTAGTAGAAGACACTTTCCACTCTAATTTACCAAAATGAATGAAACATATATGATATACAGAGGAGCAAATGGAGATAAAATTCCATCCCAATGACCTTTATAGTGGAAAGAAAAGTATATAACAACGTTCCACGAAGTGTTCTTCAATACAAAGAGTGATACACTCCATGATATACTGATAATATCTAGAAGGAGAAAATGAAAACTGAAGTTATATAAAACATGGATGCCTATTATCTCAAAAACTAAATAGTATTTATTGAAATGGTTGCAGATCTCAGGCTTTATTCAAGCCTTTTTGTGCCAATGACCCCACTGAAATAATAAGATAGACGTCTCTTTTTAATATGGTTGTGTCCTATCACCCCCTTGGCTGTTCTATAGGACATGATCCAATTCCATGAAATGTAGTCCTCACAGACTTTCAACATGATGGATGATGTCATATTTGCTACTGCTGCTTGAGCAAATATGCTCTTGGATTCTTAATTTGAGAGGACAGACTGATCTTTATAAAGAGTCAGACAATTATGAGGTGAGCACTGCACCAGTCAATATGGTCACTTGAGTCAGAGCTGCTGCTTCACCCTCTTCATTAATCCTGCATTATTTTACCAAAAAGGTCATTGATAGGCAAAGCTGATATTTTTTGTCAGATTTTATTACCAGTGAATTCATTTTGTGAAAAACTGCACGTTTCCACCACAATTTATTATTTTTATCACCTTTTTGTTTTGTTGATCAAACACAATACTGGCTGCAGGAGGAAGCCTTTTTTCCCATAATTGTTTAACCAGGAGTGGCACACTAAGCTGAAAGCTTGTTTACAGGTGCAACCTGGGAGCACAGGGAAGTTAAGTGACTTGCTTAGGGTCACACCGTATGCAAGTGGGGGCTATGGGACTCAATCCCAGGTTTCCAGATTTGCAGCACAGAGCCTTAAACCACTGTACTGTACTGTTGAAAATACAAAAATGGCTATGTAGATCTCCAGAAAAGAAATCTCTCTGACCCAAGATAGTTCTGGTTACAAATTAATACACTCATCAAGGGTAGTCCCACCCAGGGAAACTGTTATAATAGCCAACGACGTTCACCTTAAAAACCCTGTAGATGCCGCTAATACATTTAACTTATATTTCACTACATAAACAAGTTTAAGACTCCCCACACAGGGGCACCCCTGCTGACTTTACTTAATACTCACAACCCCCCACTCCCCAAATTTTCACTTTAAGCTTCTATCAAACAAAGAGGTCCTAAAACTACTTAGGAATGTCAAAACCTATGGTTCTGCTGGGTAAGATAAGTTAGAACCAAGATTGTTCAAAATTGCAGCCCCAGCTATTGCTGATCTAGTCTCATTGTTACTTAATAGATCCCTCCTAGAAGGGAAAGTCCCAACACTCTGGAAAGTAGCCCTGGTAACACCAATCCACAAAAGTGGATCACGAGAACAAGTTGAAAACTATCGCCCATATCACTTCTCTCCATTCTATGTAAGGTACTACAGAGGGCCATTTATAACCAAATAACAGATTATATTGAGTGGGATAATATATTTACAACCAGAAAACACAGTTTCAGAAAAAAAACATGGCACAGACACTGCCCTTGTCAGCCTCACCACTGATATTTTTTCAGCTCTTGACAAAGGCCAGTTAACTGGTGCAGTTTAATTTACCTCACCAAGGCCTTCGACCAGGTGGACCACCAATGGCTCCTATCAAAACTTCAAATAATAGGCCTAGATTGTCAGACAGTTCAATGATTTACCAGCTGCCTTCAAGGAAGTTCCAAACTGATCAGATGGCAGGGCAGCCAATCTGATAAATGCCCAATCATTGATGGGGTCTCCCAGGGATCCATCTTGGGGCCCTTATTATTCTCTATTTTCATTAACAACATGCCTGATCAATGTGGTAAGGCTAACATAACCCTTACATAGATGATGCAGTACTCTTAGGACCTCCAAGGACACAGTCTTGTGCTGAATGGAAAACTAATAAGACAATACTTTTGGTCATTCAAGCCTGGGACCTGAAAAAGCCTCAATCTTGACTCCCAGTCTTTCAAATGGCACTAAGGTTGGGGCAGTAAAAGCAATAAAGTACTTAGGCATTATCCTATATCAGAACTGCCCTTTCAAGGTACATACAGAACAGCTGACCAAATCTGTGAACCAGAAACATGGTCTATTATCCCACCTTAGCCCCTTCCTTACACAGGACTCCCAGCTAACTATAGCTACTGGCACACTACTACCTACCCTGCTGTATGGGTCACCAGTACTACTCACAGTTAAAGGGGGGGAATGCAAAAGCTTAGACCCTTATATCACAGGGTAAGCCAGTTTACTGCAGGGACTGGGTCCCATTAACAACATAGCCAGGTGCTCCAAGCTCCTGTTTTGGCCATCTTTGGAAGGGCAACTTAAGTAACCATCATTATGCTTAGCTTTCAAGCTCAGGTTGGATAATGTGTCCCCCCCACCAAGCCTGGCCAAAATGCTATCTGCTAAACAAATAGCAGGGCCCTCAGATCCTCCAAACACCAGCTTTTCAGTGTACCCAGATCATCCCAATGACAGAGGTCATTCTCTGGTAGCATCCCGCCCCTCTGGAATGCACTTCCAGAAATTGTTTAGGTATGCAATTCCCTTGAGGGGGTTCAAAAAGAGACTTAAAGAGAGAGTCCATCCAAAAGTTCTGGTATCACTAAATTCAAGAATTTGGATCAGCATATCCCCAATTAGCTTTGTGCCAAAAATTATATCTGTAAGTTATTTTATTTTTAAAATTGCATGTCATTTTGTAGACCTAAATCCACTGCCTATTCAAAAAAGCCAGTTTCAGTGAAGAGCTACTGATGATGTCACAACCAGAACTCACAGCCTGGTCCTCCCTTCAAGCTATATTATACAGTAGTACATATTTCTCCATTGTTAAGTAAAACTGCAGTTGTAATAAATATCTGAAAAAGGAAAACTTACACTAGGTGGCCCACAGCATGCATTTCCATAATGTGCAGATGCAAGGTACAATACTTAAGAATATGATGGAGGGTGTTGAAATTCAGTCAAGAAACGTGACTTTAAAATTACAAAGTTGTGTGCAATTTTTGACTACTATAGGGATGAGATTTCAAAATGCAGACAGGCTGCAACTGTGGAATGTAGTAATGACACAATCTCAGAAAGTGGCAGGGATGCACAATTTCGGAATGTGGTGGTGATATTCTGTTTCATAATGTGGTGGTAACACACAATTTTGGAAAGTGACAGTGGTGCACAATTTCAGAATGAAGTGGTGTCACACAGTTTTAGAATGTGGAGGAGGCACACAAATTCAGAATGTGGCAGTGCTGCACAATTTCAGAATGCAGCAGTGGTGCATAATTTTGTAATGCGGCAGTGGTGCACAATTTCAATATGTGGCAGTGGTGCATAATTTCAGAATTTAGTAGTATTATGTAACAGAGGTGCATCATTTTGGAATGTGGCAGTGGTGCACAATTTCAGAATGCAGTGGTGGTGCACAATTTTGAAATTTGGCAGTGGCACACAATTTATGAATGTGGCAGTGGTGCACAATCTCAGAATGTGATGATGGCACACTATTTCAGAATGTGGCAGTGGTGCACTATTTTGGAATGTGGTACTAGCACAAAATTTCAGAATGTGGCAGTGGGCACAATTTTGAATGTGGCGGTGGTACAGTTTCAGAATGTGGTGATGTACAGGTTCAGAATGTAGTAGTGATGCAGAGTTTGGAATGTGGTGGTGACAGAGTTTTGGAATGTGGTGGTTACACACAGTTGCAGAATGTGGCGGTGATTCACAATTTCATAATGTGGCAGTAACACACAATCTTGGAATATTTCAGTGAGGCACAATTTGAGAATGTGGTGGTGACACACAATTGTGGAATGTGGAGGAGACACAAGTTTGGATGGTAGTGTTGACATAATTTCAGAATGTGGCATTGAAACATAACTTCATAATGTGGCAGGGTGGTGCAATTTTAGTATGTGGCTAAATGTACAATGTCAGAATGTGGTGGGGATATGGGCCCACATATTCAGATGAGATGCACAGCACATCCCTGGATGCACTGCATATCTTCAGGGCTTGTGCGGGCTGTCAGGCAAGGCCATATTCAATGACCACTGATGTTTTGCACCCTGACTGTGCTGCTGTGCACAATATTGTGATGCACCTATGCAAATGAGGGTCCCCATGCATAAGTGCATCACAATATTGAAACCACCTCAAGTGGAAAAATGGCCGGCTGCGCTGGCTCATAGTTAAGCATTTGAGACCCTATAATAACTATGCATGGGACAGGTTGGTGCCCCACGTGCAGTCTAGGGCTGGGTACACAGCCCCACTACCCCAATCACTGTTCAAGACAACGAAAACCCTGAGTACCATTTCCATAGTGTAGTGCCCCCCCAGCCCCAATCACTGTACAAGACATTGAAAACCCTGAGCACTGTTTCCATAGTATAGTATCTCCCCAGCCCAGATCACTCTACAAGACAGTGAAAATTGCAGTTTCTGCTCCATAGTAGTGTCCCCCCACTTTAGCTCACTGTTATTGTATGAATTCTCCCTTGAGCCCAAACTTGTATAATAATAATTACTTCCCCTGGTAGTCAGGCAGTCTCATCCTCTCACTCCCACAGAATGACGGACCACCACCGCCTCCCCCATCCCACCAGCCCTCCTCACCCCTGCCATGGCCAGCCACCAACTGATCGGTACTGGGCACATACAGTAAATAGTATGCACTCATTGGTTGTCTTGATGATCAATGAGCATGTACTATGTACTGAACATGCTCTAGCATTAATCAGGTGCCAGCTAGCCATGGCAGGGTGAGGAGGGTAGTGCCAGTCTCTGGCACAGGTCGGGCTGGGAGGGGGAGTGGAGTGGTGAATCAATGCCTAATGAGGTGAGGGGTCTTTTGACTTCCAGGGGAGGGGACAGTTGTATTGTTATATGGTTCTGGGCTCAGGAAGGGGGGGATTCATTATTATAACAGTGATCAGGGCTGGGGGGACACTACACTATGGAAACAGGGCTCTGGGTTTTCATTCTCTTGTACAGTGATCGGGGCTGGGGTGGGGGACACTACAGTATGGAAATGGGTCTGATGATTTTCATTGTCTTGTACAGTGATAGGGACTGGGGGGACATTACACTATGGATGCATGACTCGGGGTATCATTGTCTTGTACAGTGATAGGGACTGGGGGGACATTACACTATGGATGCATGACTCGGGGTTATCATTGTCTTGTACAGTGATAGGGACTGGGGGGACATTACACTATGGATGCATGACTCGGGGTTATTGTCTTGTACAGCGATAGGGAATGGGGGGACATTACACTATGGATGCATGACTCGGGGTTATCATTGTCTTGAACAGTGATAGGGACTGAGGGGACACTACACTATGGATGCATGACTCGGGGTTATCATTGTCTTGAACAGTGATTGTTGCTGGGGAGGGGTGGTCAGGCACACAACACAGCAGATTAGCCATGCTGATGAGCCCATAATAGGCATGCAAATGGCTCTATTGCACCATGCATGCCCAATGGCCTCATCTGCATATTTTGGCTGAATATCATCCATGGGGGCAGTGGCGTATGAAGGCATGCACGATGCATTCCCCTATGCGCAGTCTTCACCCCAACCCTGAATGTGCCACACCATAAATAGCAGCCACTTGCTCTGTACTGTGCATTCAGGCTCCAGTATTCAAATGGATGGTGTGATCACCCAATCTGTTTGAATATGGATCCTGAGCCGGCTGGTGCATTTCTTCATGTGGTGCATTTGTCTGTGCACACATACAGCCAGTACAGAATATGTCCCCCATGATGCACAGTTTTGAAATGTAGTGAATGCATACAATTCTGGAATGTGGCAGGGAACACCAGTTTCAGAATAAAATGATGTGGTCTGTCACATTCTGACAGTGTGCATCCCAACTATATTTTGAAATTGCTAGTCCCCATCAAATTCCTCAATGTGTGTCCCTATTGCATTCCAAGATTGAGTGTTCCACCACATTTCGAGATGGTGCATCCTTGACATGTTCTGAGATTTAATGTCCCCCCAACCCCTCCCCATATTCTAAAATTGTACATCATCTGGAATTTATATACCTTAGTTCAGTGCTGCATTCCAAAACTACCTCCTGACACCATCTAAAGTGCAGTATCATGCATCTGAACATTCTGAAAAGCAAGCACTGCAGCCAACCCTATGCCAAAGTTTTGTTTTTCTTTTTTAATGAGTGTTATGGCTACAGTTTCTTAAACTTTGGAGAAATAGATCATATAACGTTGCTGACAGGGAGTACTAGGCTGTGAGTTCTGGTTATGACATCATCAATAGGTCTTAACTGAAACTGGCTACACTGGTGTGTGTGTGTGTGTGTGTGTACTAAACTGCTCCTAAATTATCCCAAGTGATTGCTATGTACAAAATAAAAACAATAAAAGACAAAAAAGAAACTTTTGGAGGGCTGTTGTGCAGATGGTGGTTGCCCAGGAAATTGCCCTAGTGCTTCTGGGAAATGTAGCACTTTGAGTAGTGTCTGGGAATACTGGGCACAAACAAAATAGTATTTATTTGTTTTAATAAATCAAATCAAATCAAATAAAAATGTATTTATAAAAACTACAATTCAAAATATATCAAAGTGCTTTTATATACAGTTTAAAAGGTAAAATTAATCAGCAGATAAAAACAAATATTTAAGATAGCAACAGGATTTCTAACTTCAGGGAATGCTATATTAAACAAATGTGTCTTTAGTGCAGATTTAAAGGTCTCGTCAGTCAGACACTCTCTCACCCGATGAGGTAGAGAGGTGCTCCAGGTCGGGGCCACAAAATCAAATTATCTGGTCCCAGAAGTTTTCAGGCGGACCCTGGGAACCTCTAGCAATCCCTCATTAAAGGAGCAGAGAGGGTGGATGAGGCAGTAAGGGCAGAGAAAATCTCAGATATACCATGGAGGTACCCCAATAACACACAGTGGTGCACAGTGTCAAATGCCATAGAGAGATCAAGGAGAACCAAGATCAAATGGCTCTTCCATTCTCTTGCCATTAGGAGATCATTAAGTGCCCAAACCAGCACAATCTCGGTACTATGCCTCTTCCTGAAACTGGACTGGAAAGGATTATGGACATCATGGATGGTAAGATGATCCTCCAGTTGCAACGCAACTACCTTCTCAAAAACCTTGCCCAAAATGGCAGGTTAGAGACAGGTCTGTAATTACCAAGACAGTCAGGGTCAAGAGATGCTTTCTTCAAAAAGATACACCATTGCCTCCTTTAGGGTTCTGAAAACACCCCAGTCTCCAACAAGCACCCAATTATCTCAGCTAATAGGTACAGACCCCTAGCATAGGCTGCTGTGCCCTAGATTATACTTCCTTTTAATTTGAAAGTGTTCCTGGTGTTTGGTTTAGGTGGGAATTGTACCTGACTCGGGTTAAAAGAGATCTGTGTGAACAAGCCAATTTGACTAAGCATAGAACAACTGAGTGTGTGTGTGTGTGTGTGCACATGTGTGTTAAGTGTGTGTGTGTATATATCCATATCTATCTGTATCTATATACAGATATATATATATATATATATATATATTATGGTAGCACGGTAGTGCTATCATAATTAGGGTTGAGGAGCCATTTCTATGTTAAACCCCAAAACTTTGCACCTTAATAACTTTGCAACCGTTTGATCGATTTGCCTGAAATTTGGAATACATGATCAAGAACCATAGGCCTTGGGATCTGCTAAGTTTTGTACTGATCAGATATACGGCTATGGAGTTATTAAGTGTGATCTGTGCACGCGTTTACGCTTTTTCTGGAATTCTATGGTCGTGCCTACAGGTTGTACGGTTTGCACGACTGGCCCAAAATCTTCAGGGAACATGTGGCCAGGGTCCCTGATGTGCCTTTTGAAGATTTGGTGAAAAATATTAAACGGTTCAAAAGTTATTCAAAAACAGTTTCCTATTATAAGTCAATGGGAAAGTTAATAAAAATTCGACAGTGTCGCAATGCATTTTACTTTCGCAAATGGGCCTGTTACTTTCGCAAATCCGCCATTTTGTTTTCAGTTGGTGATCAGAAAATGGTTGGCATTTAAATGTGAGACCCTCTAGCAACCTAATTCTTTTTGTATTCACCTAGTCGGGCCCTGAGTATGCTTGCCATGTCTTTATTTTGTGTTAAAACACCACAGAAATATGTTTTTCAAATTTCTGGAAAAAGTACTTTCACAAATTACTGTCGTGCTCACGAAAGTGTCGAACTTTCATGCGAAAGCTTTCGCAAATTTCGACAGTAGTTTTCCATCTGTGGGAAAGTGACAGCGATTCTTTGGCACTGCGCTGCAAAAGAACCGTTGGGAGTTTTGGGCTGAAATTTGGAGGGAATGGAGCTAACATCTCACAGATGTGCCTTTCATTGGTTAGGTGAAAAAATATTACACTGTGGCAAAGTTACGGCACTCCAAAGTTGACATTTTTTCCCATAGGATAACATTACGGCGCCCGATGCATTATAGAAATCCTTTGATCCCTGCTGCAAAATAACAGTTTGGTCTTTTTGCTGAAATTTGAGGAAGACAGCCAAGAGCCCACAGATGTGCTTTCAGTGGTTTGGTGAAAAATATTACAGGGAGGCAAAGTTATGGTGCTCTGAACTCTCTTTTTTTCCATAGAATAACATTATGGCGCTTGCGTGCCTTTTCAGGGCCCGTATCTCGAAATGGTGCGAGATACAGACTTTTCGGTCGGAAAAGTACTAAATTAGCCAGGACAGTTGTAAATAATATGACTTTAAAATTTTGTTTCTACGTCGTACGGTTCCTGAGATATAACATATTTAGTATTCCAGGATCTCATTTTGTGCGCCGATACTCATTATTATGCATACATTATTTGTACTCACTGTCTTTCTCTATGCAGGTTTTGGGGAAAACCAGCCTGTGCACTTACATTACTGTTACTGTTGCCCTTTCCGCTTTCGGTTACGTACCTGTTTCACTTACTGTTGACGTCTGCGCCACCATGTGCGTTATCCTTTGCGTTTTCATTTGCGCTTGCGTTTCTGTTATTTTTTGCCATTTCTGTCTACAGTACTGTTTATCTTTCTGTTTTACTTTACGTCACCATGCCCATTGACATTTCTGTTTGCAGGCACCATGTTACTCTGTGACAACACATCACGTGGCAGACCGTTCCGATCTATGCCACCATGTGCGTTACTCTTTCTGTTCTCATTTGCGTTGTGTTACCATGTGCCCCACTGTTAGCATTTCTGTTTGCATTGCTGTCTCTGTTAGTATGCCACAAGACTGAAACCTCCCGCCCACCCCCCAACTGGCACTGGGGTGTGCATTGGGATCGTGGTCCTAACCTGCGCTCCCGCTCTTGCATTACATTCACTATTTCTCGTTATCATTCTCAAAAAGAAGGGCAATTAGAGGCAAAAATCTCCATTTAATGCATTAGTTAGGGTTGTTCCACAGCGACAAAAGTGAGGAAATTCTCTGTTAGGGTTGAAAACCCCCCCTTGACCCCCTGCCCACCCCAGAAACTGGCACTGGGGTGTGCATTGGGATCGTGGGTCCAAACCTGCGCGCCTCCCGCTGCATTACATCTCACTATTTCGCTATCATTCTCAAAAAGAAGGGCAATTAGAGGCAAAAAACTCCATTTAATGCATTAGTTAGGGTTGTTCACAGTGACAAAAGTGAGGAAATTAGCTGTTAGGGTTGAACCCCCTTGGACCCTCCTGCCCACCCCCCCCGAACCGGCACTGGGGTGTGCATTGGGATCATGGGTCCTAACTCTCACCCCTTTCCTATACTTCTGTTCTTTAAGAAACCAGCCTGTGCGCTTACATTAATGTTACTGTTGACCTTTCTGCTTGTAGTTCTGCACTGCTTAATTTTCCGTTGACGTTTGTGCCACCATGTGTGTTTTCCTTTGTGTTTTCATTTGCGATTGCATTTCTGTAACTTTTTGCCATTTGTTTCACCGTACTGTTTCTCTTTCTGTTTCACTTTTGCGTCACCATGCCCATTGATATTTCCATTTACAGGCACTCATGTTACTATGTGACAAGACATCACGTGGCACAACGCTCCCGCCTACTCCATCGTGTTCATTACCCTTTCTGTTCTCATTCGTGGTTATGCTACTCTAGCGCTACTGTTAGTGCTTCTGTTTCTGCTTGTTGTTCCTGTTAGTATGCCATAAGACATCATGTGGTGGGAGTAAGGGCCCTGCCACTGCATTACATTCACTATTTCTCGTTATTATTCTCAAAAAGAAGGGAAATTAGATGCAAAAAACTCTGTTTAATGCATTAGTTAGGGTTGTTCCACAGTGACAAAAGTGAGGAAATCCGCTGTTATGGTTGAAATACACCCTTTGACCCCCGCACCCACCCCCCCAACTGGCATTGGGGTGCGCATTGGGATTGTGGATTCTAACTCTCACCTCATTCTCCTATACTTTTGCTGCTTTACACACATGATGGGGTGAGAGTTACGTCTAAAGACAACCAATGTGCATCCCGGTCTTGAACCTTGTTCAGTAAATGGTTTACCTCATCATGTATGTCAATAAAAGATTAACATAAGGCTGTTAGGATGTTTGGAGGAATTACAACCTCCATTTAACACATCACGGGCAGATCGTTGTTATCTGTGTCACTGTGTGCGCTGTTATATGCTCTCATTTTCACTTCTGTTACCATATGCCACTGTTAGCGCTTCTGTTTGCATTGCTGTTGGTGTTACTATGACACAAGACATCACCAGCAGGGTCGGGTAGGCAGTGGAGCACCCAATGTCAGACAAAGTTAGGTAGTATATTGTAATTGTAGGTGTAGATGACTACACAGATGTATTTGTAAACTAAAGCATACTGTATACACTCAGCTTGTATATGTACAATTGTGTTCGATTTGATCTACTGTTTGCTTTCCGGGTCAACCCTGAAAAAGGGATGTCCGGGGACTTGTGGGCTATATGGTTATTTAAATTCAATTAAGCAATAATGCATGATGCAGGGTTATGTTAATGGTCTGTTAATCACCTTTAAGGGGTGTACTGTGGCATGAGGTGTAGCCGAGTGGCATATGTCTGATAGGGTGATTAACTGACTATTATCATTGCCGTTGGTAATGCCTTATTGCTATTATAATAAAAATGTTTTTAAACTGTTTAAAAGCTTGTTCAGGAAATGGTTAACCTCTGTATGTATGTAAATAAAAGATTTACAGAAGTCTGTTAGAATGTTTGCAGCCGGTCAGAAAGCTCAGTTTCTGAAACCGTTTTTATAATTTATTAATAAGGCGTGACAAGGGGTTATGTTAATGGTCTGTTAATCACATTCTAGGGGTGTGCTGTGGCACGAGGTGTGGCTGAGTAGCACATGTCTCTATAGGGTGATTGACTGACCATTAACACAATTCTTGGGAGTGACTTATTGCTATAATAATGAAACATGTTTTTAAACAGTTTTAAACCTTGTTCAGTATATCGTCAACCTCTTCATGTATGGTAATAAAAGATTAACATAAGGTTGTTAGGATGTTTGCAGCCAGTGAAAAACGTCCATTTTGTCAGATTCTGAAGTACACATAGTAGTGACTGAATGGTACATGTATAGTCACAGCTGTGACCTGTTGTGCTGATGTGTGGCACCTGGTATAGTAATAATGACTGCATAGGCACAGGAAAAGTAAGTACATTGCTGAGTTTTTACACTGTTAGAATTCTGTCAAATGTGACATGCAATGTCCCACATCGTTGCATATGCTGTGATACTGACTGTATGTCATAGGTACCAAACAAATTGATGGAGGTATAGTTGTAGCAGTATTAGTAAACATTGATTTTTATGCTTAAGTCATAGACACTTATTTTTATGTCATAATGGTATTTAAAGTAAGGAGTCGACACAGGTGGTTATTGTTTGAAAAAATTTATTGTCAATTTGTCTAATGGAGAAAAGGTCCAATCAAGAGTGAAATTTAGTTAACAGAAGCAGTCTTACAATACAATCTTTGTATGTGCAATCATTGCTTGTCAAATATGTAAATGTGTAAGGATGATAAGAACTGTATAATATGGATTGGAGTAAGTGTGTGATATTATAGGAAACTAATCAGGTGTTTCTAGTTATGTTTCAGTACTCACTACTCTTTATGTGAGGAAGTAGTTTCTGACATTCGACCTGGAATTTAATAGTCAGGCTGAAGCTGTGGCGCTCATTATGTATTTATTATTGAATGTGAATGCAGTTTGTAAAAAATGTAACTTTTAAAAATGGTTGTATGTTGTAATTATGTGTAGTGCATTACTTGTGTGGTATGTTAATAAGGCAATGTCAGTAGGTTGTGAAGTGTGATTACACACATGATAGACAAGTGTTTTGTTGTAATTGTGTGACTGCTAATGTGGATGTTTCTGGGGTGGGCGAAAAACCATATGCTGACTGTCTAAGTAGTACAATATACAAAAATGTAAGTTTTGTGACATTTGATTGGTATTATTTAATAATATGTCACTGACTAGGCGCAAATGGAAAATTCCCACCCAACCCCTCAATTGAGGCGATCATAAATATTGTCAGGAACAGGTATGCAGTTTGTTGTGATCAGTAACAGTGTCTGATTTACAATTGTCAATATTTTTTACATACGGTAGAATTACTTATGTGACAAGTTTAAAAAATATTATGTTTTTACATGAACAAATGACATATTATCAATTCTTACATTGGCTTCTATGTAAATTCTTAACTTGTAAATACTAAAACTGTGCATGAATGCATTTTACCAAACTTATGGTTAATTAAATGTAGTTACTATAGTGTTGAATAATATGTAAAACATTCACTTGTACTTTAGTGCTACACTAGTATTTTTAGTACAGGTATCAAACTAGTTATTAACAATGTACACCTGAATACAAATGTTTCTATTATGTACAAGTAATTGCAAACACGTAAAGTCAGTAAATGAGATTCTGCAATTGGTTCTTATTTACAGTTGTGTAATTCAGCTTGCAATATCAGTAAAGGTAGTTATTTTACATATGTACAATACTAGTATTACGCATGAAAGCGTGATAGCTCTACACTGTTGCATGGTGATCGAATGATGTTCTCTTATATGTCAAGAGTCAATAGACAAATTAAGTGTTGATAGACAACTTGTGACAGAGTGGAATGTTTGCTGAATGTTAGAAATGTAGCTCAGTTATATACGATAATAACTGAGAAGTTCTCTTTGTTTGCAAAGAGTAAGAGCTTATAAGTCATATCAATTTGTTGTTATATATGTTGATACATGGATGCTTAAAGATATGTACAGAGGAGGAGAGCAGTAAGTCCTCAGTTTTTAGATGTACAATCTTTGATACATATGTAATCATGGTTTCTCTAGTGACTGTGAATATTGTTGGCGCCGATTGAAGCCACTGCAACAACTTTCATGTAGTCACTGATCCACACAAGATATTACATGTTACACTGTATGGAATGTCTCTGTCAGAATTGCATTTTGTTGAAATTGTATGGTTTGTTTAGAGTCGTACATTATACAACATTGTAATGAGGTATGAATGTTTTTGGGACAAAGTAGTCATGTTTTAAATGGAACATGTTTTGTCCTATTCTTCTAAAATATGAAGGTTATCATAATTGTTCAATATTAGAAGATCAAATGGAAGTGTTGGTAGACAACTTGAGACAGAGTGGAATGTTTGTTGAATGTTAGTAGTTGCTTAGTTATTTACGATGATAATTGAGAACTTCTCTTTGTTTGCAAAGAGTAACAGTTTATAACTCATATAAATTTGTTGTTATGCATGAGTTGATACAAGGATAATTATTAATTCTTCTGAAATATGAAGGTTGTCATAATTCTTCAATATTAGAAGATATGCATTTTTCAAGTGTCGTGGCAGTCTCTGTTTAAAACTGCTTGTAGAGTCGTCACACTCAACCATCCAGTTCTGCACCTTAGTAATGAGGTGTAATGCCCAGAATGCATGGATTGACCATGGTGATAGATTATACTGTGAGTGTCAAACACTGATTGGTTGAAGACTATTCTACTAGCTGTGTAATCTGTGATAGAGTATCAACTCTGGGCCGTTGGGGTCAAATCTGTGCAACATAAGCAACAGATATTGAGATGAACTCCTGAGACGTATGGACTGAGTGCATCTGCCTCCGCACCTTCCACAGGCATGACTACATTCAGCATTGGTGAATAGCTGTCGAAATTTGACACTTTGGTTTCAGGGACAAAGAGAGTAATCCACAGCATGTCTTGTGTGGTTTCACGCTGTGAATTGCCACATGAAACACATACATATTTTGTAACATATGTTACTGTGAAGTACTGCCGCATTGGGGTAACGTCTTCATCCAGGTTGTTTATGACAGCCATCATAAACTCAGTAGTGTCTTGCTGTATGTCTGCAGCAAACGTACTACATCCAGCATATGTAGCTAACACCTGTCATAGTGGTGTTAGTGACTGTACATTGTTAGAATGGTCAGAAGTCATGTTGATAATCTGCTTCAAAGCGTTTGATAGGGGATTGTCTTGTGAAGCAGATATTGCCTGCACAAACTGCGGCATGTGTAGAAAAACTTGCATAGCTGAGTTAGCATAGCAGTTTACTCTACTGCTGTTGTCAAAGACTGGTACAGCAGCTACACCAACTGATTTCTGATGAATTGCTGGTTGTGAATGCTTACTTGAAGTTGTGGCCTTTGCTGAACTCTTTTTTGTTGAATCACTTTTGGAAGCTTGCTGCTGTTTGTTGCTACCTCTAGCTGTGACTGAATTGTGTGAGACAGACAGATATGTAGGCAGTGGTATTAAAGACATTTGTGGCTGCTGTAGAGTACGTAACCTGTTGTACTCAAAAATACATCGCTTGTCAGCTCGTATTTTCTGAGGTGCTATAATAATGATGTGCAATCCAGAAAGGCTGCGTACACGTGAAGTGCGACGTAGCTCATGCCATCCTTGAAAATGTCTGTACCTATGTCTACCATTGCTGAATCCAAACTCAATCCCTGAGATTTGTGAATGGAGACAGCATATGCAACATATATGGGAACTGTTTCCTGTTTACATAGACATCCTTAAAACCTGGAATTTAACGCAGGTTCGATCTATGTGTACAGAGTGTTCCATGTTGTCAAAGTTCACTACAAGTGTCTCAATATATGTCTTCTGGACATTGTAGACAAAGTCAGTGATGTTTCCCATGGCACCATTTACCATACCTTGTTCTACATCTAGATTACATTGCAGCATGATATGTGCATTCTTACAAACTGTGAGAACAGCTTCTAGGCCAGCTGTTCGTGAAACATCTGACTTCAGTTCACTTAGTCGTTGAGTCATCTTTGCTACTAGCTTTCGACTAAGAATAACACCATCAACTGTATCAACTGCATGCAGAGTTAGAATCTCTTGGTTGTCTCTCTGTAGCATTAGATTGTTGAATTCAGCGCATTTCTTTAGTCGTGGCATAAGACACACTATGTGTCTGCCAGTGGAGTATATATCACTGACAACATTACATGCTGTTTCTATGCATGTACAATGTACTGTGATTTTTCGATCATTTAACATACAAACATGTTCTGGTGATAGAGAACCTGTATGAGCTTCATCTAAAAGTGATTTGTAAGCTAGATCACCACTTTGGTGCATGTTCTCAGACAACTCAACATAGGTAAATAATTCTCATATGTTATAGCCTGCAATGCAACCAAGGATATTCTTAGCTTGCTTGGCAGTCACAGTTGTAAATACATGCTCTGCATTGACTGGTGCAAGTTGTAAAAGGTCTCCCAACTCAAGTATACTTTTGCCACCAAATGGCACTCCATCGTCAGTACCTAAGATCTGCTGTAGACGTTAGATGAATATAGGCAAGCATGACATTGGAGACCATGCTGATTTCGTCAACGATGAGTAACTGCATCTTTGTGAACATGGAACAGAGCTGAGATGCAACCTCAAATGACAGTTTACGATACTCTCCAGTTCTCCCATGTTAAACTGGCAACATAAAGAGACAGTGTAATGTTACTCCACCAATGTTGTATGCTGCTAGTCCTGTGGGAGCAGTTACAGCAACAGACATTGAAGAGCCTGTCACACTCCGTACTTCTGCAGTGATGGCTTCAATCAGGACACTCTTCCTGTGCCAGCTGAACCACTAATAAACATTAGTAGTGGCTTGTAGTGAGTGCAGTCACATTGTTTTGTTTCATGTAGTATACCATGTTGGACAGCTTCAACTACTTGAGAGTGAACTGTATGCTGCAGCTGATTTAGTCTTTCTCTTAAGTCAGCTGGGTTGACCATAGAGTGTGTGCCATGTTGCATGGCTGTCTCAATTTCTGACATTAACACTTCTGGGGCATTTAAGGGCAGAGGGTCACCTAGAACACCTTGTCCTTCTGGATCAAGGTTGTCTTGTGAACTAACTGAAGTGTCTTCCTGAAGTTGCTTCTCTGCCTTCTCAAGCTGTTCTTTCTCAGCTTTTAGTCTTTGTATATATGTCTGTGAGTACTCAGTTTGGAAATTTCGTAAGTGAGATTGAACTGGTCTTGAATGTGTCACAGTCACCTTTAATTCAGACTCATCCTCCAGGGTCTAAATAGGAATAGGAGAGCAAAGTAGTAATGTTCTGTGCTCTGATGTGCCTAGATGCAGTTTGCAGTAATCTATAAGCTATGGCTTGTGTCTCTTCACGAGACAGCCATCTAGTCCATTGATCTTGTAAATGATGCGTGTTGAGTCAGGTGCTGCACCTGTCTTGTAGTCATACCACTAGCTAATTTCAAACAGACACATATCATTCATGTCATTGTGTCTATGTGGTAGTATGTGTCTATCAGGTTATTCTTCAAGATATGTTTTGAAGAAGGTGTATTGACAGCGAGCTCCTCAATTTCGGCATGAGGAATCAGTACACGCTTCCGGTTCTCTTTGTAGTTTACACTGAGGAAACGTACAGTGTCAGACTTACCGTACAGATGTGTACCCATTAACCAGTCACTGGCTTCATAAGCTCCACATTCTCTGTGTGAAAGAGTCTTCAAACCCAATGACCACAGCTGAGATGTCAGGCTTTTGCTTGAAGTGGCAATATCTTCCCAAAGATCTTGCAAGCTAGTCTGTTCATGTTTGGTTATGTATGAAGTGACGTACCGAACCAGGGCCAGTGAGTTATCAGCCACAAACTGAACATCTATGTTTGCTTGCCACATTAGGGAGAAGAGTTGTAGTCATTGATGTATACCTCTTTTTCATCTCTGGGTAACTCTGTATACCCTCTTGGTTGATTTTGCCTTCAAGTGGTGTCGCATTGCTGAGAAAAGGTCATTCATGGCACCATTCTGACAAATTCGTCTAGGAAATCCAAAGTGACATTGTGTGTACCAATTAGATTTGTTCTTTACTACTACTTGACAGTATTTTTAGCCAAATATGTCGCTGGAACTTTTGTACCAACTTCCATAGTGTAGGACTGTCATACTTGTCTGGAATGTGACAAGTGATATATTTTTTGATGAATGATAGCACTTCTGCTGCTTCATGTTCACCAATGCGTGGCGCATCCTTGATCCACAATAACATATGGATATGAGGGGCACCTCGTGCTTGATATTCTGTCCTCCAAAAGTAATGTTCCACAATACCTAGAGGAGGATTTTCCTTTGATAAGATGAAAGTGAGAATGTCATGGAACCACTTGTGAAAATGTCTTGTGACAGACACAGGATGAAGTGAACACATTTCTCCGACAGTCATCGATGAGATGCCTTCGACATCAGAATTTGCCCACTTCAACAGTTCAATGAGTTTGTCCCAGGCATATTTAGCACAACTTAAGTGTGACAAACCATGTGGATGCATCATACTCTCGTAGCATTGTCATCACTTCCGAGTGTCTGCGATACCAATATTCTTTGGTGCCATGGAGACTTGAAAGTATGGAAGACAGATTCACTTGCACATTTTCATCTTTCTGCTTTAATTTCTCTAGAAATTGAGCAGCTGTTATTCCATCTAGTGGACTTGTTAGACGAATGGTATGTGCTATAGATGCAGACAGAATGCTAAGTTCACTCTCCCAGAGCAGATGGAACAGGTACTGTATGTTACGTCTGAATTTGCCATCTTTGCTCAGGACACGGCTAGCGCGGTACTCAGCACCCTGTACCCGTACTTCTCTTTCATCTAGGTGTCCGCCTGACCCTTTTGGAAATAGGTCTGGGAAACAGCGTGCTTCTAGTGTTGCCTCCCAAATGCTGACAGGCTCACCTTCCACCTGCTTCATTTGATAGAGATCAATGTTGTCTCCTAATGGATCTCTGCCATTGAATTGTGTACTGTTCATACACATTGTCACTTGTCTGTGTACTGACCTTCTCAATGATTGGCTTACTTTTTTCTAATAGATCATGTTGCACAGAGAGACTGGCCATCTGATCTATGTCAAGGTCTATAAAAGGAATTGTTACTCTTTAAATAAGCAAGAGCAAGCTTTACCTTTGCACATTGACAACATCTTGCCAGATGACCTTGGCCTTTGTAGGCACACCATTTACAAGAATTACCAAGCTATTTTCAGTTGAGATTGCTTGAACATTTTCCTGTAGAGGAAGTGGTAGATACATCACAGAACCTTTTAGAGATCTAACAAGCTCTTTCTGTGGAATGTTCCGTGTCTTTGTGTTCAGACGGAGAATCGTTTGGAATGGTTTCATTGTCTGAATTAGAATACGTTCAAACATATTCAATGTTGAAATCTCACTAGTGTAACATCTGTTTCCATGTTGTTTAGCATTGACCTTGCTGCAAAGTGTTACACTTCAGTTTTTAAAACAGTGTTTGCATAGCACAATGGTGTCTTGTAAGTGAAAGTCAGATTTCAGCAGCAAGAATGCTGTGAGGCGGAACCACATGTCATTGTATGGTGACAAGGTTTCTAGGTTGACTGTGACTGTTTGTTTCATGTAGCACAAACGGTTGCATGACACACATACAGAATCAAACTTCTGAGACTTTGCAACCTCAAACTTAGCAATTTCCTTCCTGTACTGTTTCAGAATGTCATTTTCTAACACTGAAACAGATTTTTCTACAGAAGTGTTACACTGAAAATTAGTTGTTTCTGGTACAGAAGGAATGTGTTGCAGTTTTTTTAGGAAAGTGATGGCACCCTGCATGTCACCTGACTGCAATAAGTCATTTAAACAAGTGTACTGATGTACAGCTCGCTGTACTTCATATACTCTGTAGACAAAGTTTTGCATGCCTGTTTGATGCACTGCAAGCATCTGCATGTTGTGAAAAATACTATCACAAACACCAGTATCAAGACATGCAAGTGAGTGACCCATGAGTCCAATATGTGGCCGGATTTCACAATGGTCAATTTCTGTAAACAGTTTATGTCTCTCTTTGCGATCTGTTATTATAAATAGGTTAACAAAGTGTTCTAGTTTTTGAAATGATGATAGCCTACGGTTGCAGGTATCATCACATGACCATGTCAGGCAGTGCCGTTTATTGAAGACTGTGGTTGGATCACAGTCATCATCAGTATCCAATTGATTGTCATCAGAGATACTGAGGACATTTGTTAGTTGGCCGGACTCATCAATACTGAACGTCTGTTCTTTTGTTAAGTAATGATAAGACTCTCCCCAGAAATATGTTTCTGAGTGCTGTGTGTGCAGCCACTGTCCTGTGAAAGCATGACAGAAGTTGTCAACAGTCAAACAAGGATACTGTTGAAGCCTTTTTTTAATGGCATATACAAGTTTCCTGAATGTTCAAGCAGATGACACATCTTACGCCACAGTCGTTGTAGTACAAACAGTGCTCTGTTGACAAAAGTTCGTACTTTCAGATGTAAATTCATCAGAGAAAGGTGACTCTTTGCTCTTTTGCGGGGTGCCGTGTAGCACAGCAGCAAAGTCTTTCGATCTTAGCTTTATTTGTTATTGATCGAAATACTTTCTCTTCTGAGTTGTAAATCACTATTTTGAGTTTCCGGTGTTGTTTTGAGTGTTTTCTTGATGGTTACACTCAAAATAGTTGTGTTTCGTCTCAGAGATCGACACATTTGTGATGGTATACATTTTTTCTTTTCTGTTAAGGAATTTCGTTTGGTTGTGCAGTGACTTGATGTAGGGGTCACTGTTGCAGTAAAGCTCTGTCGATGTTCATTTTTTGGTGTGCCTTTACTGTTTTGTTTGTTGCCCTTATACAACAGTGTAGTACTATTATACCGCTCTCGTTTTGAGACACATCTACGTCTGTATTTAGTTGGCATATTTTGGTATTATGGTTGACAGTGACAGTAAGCAATCTTACAGAAGTATCAGGCACCTGTATGAGGAGAGAAAAAAAAGTTTTAGAATAGGCTTCAGTAAATTTCTTATAACAGTGTGTATTGATAGAATTGTATGTTAAGTATGTTAACAATTTGGTAAAAACATAACTAAACAATAGTTTTTATGAATGTGCATTGCACAGCTGCTACATAATATCAGAAGTTTGTGCATTCTCAATATTTTAGTCCACATTTAAAAGATTTTTTCCCATGTGTATTTATGATTAGGATAGGGTGTCATTTTTTACATGTGGGCTTAACATGTATTTTCTACCATGTAGCGTGTCATGGCATAGTCAGTATGCTAATTTACTATATGGTAGACCAAAAACTTGAGAGTGATAGTGTTCATTACCAAATCTGTAACAATTCGTATGTTTACAATTAGAGGAGGACATACCACTATTACTGTTGTGTGTGCGTCTACCACAGTTGCTAAGAATGCTTGCATGTTAACGAAATTTCAATATCAGCTGCATATTATCAATATTGTGTTTTTAGTACTCCTGTGTATCACTATTGGAGCTGTTATTTTTAACAACATGGAAAAAATGTTTTTCTGCACATGTACTGTGCAATGCTGCAGTTGATTGACGAAATAACTGTGTGGGGCACAGTCACAAAATTACTGTGGCTGTGTTTATGAGCAGATGACTTAAAATGAATATGTTGAAAAATTGGTGTGAGAATTCTGAAATATTTCTGATTTACAAGCTTGCACAGTGCAGTTCACATGTACACTTGTGAGTTTGTGTATTGTCATACTTTTCAGTTGGGAATTTACAATTTTGCTTTTAACACACAACCTTATGAATAGTACAGATTGCATTTTCACATCTTGACAAAATTGTGTTTCTGGTTATGTGCTGCATTTTGGGTCAGTTGATGTGAGAAATGACTATATGGTACACATGTATAACAAGCGAGTGACACTGTTATGAGGAGAGGTCTTAAAATGGCTATGTTTAGATTTGGGTGTGAAAATTACAACAAACAACTGTTTCACAAGTCTGCGTTGACAGTGTCATACTTTGAATGAACACCTATACTGTCAAACTGTGTTTTTTATACTTTACTATATGATGCTGTGGTTGCTGTGCAAAATAACTTTTGGGGACAGTGTGAGGACATAACAGTGATACTGTATGTGAGTAAAGGTGGTAATATGTCTATTTAAAACATTTGTTGTGAGATGAGCATTACATGCTATCATTACAATCAGGTATTAGATATTTCCCATACACTGTAGTAGGCTTGAAAATGTTGTGTATTTATATACTAAAAGTTTAACACTGTAATTTATTTTTACCTGCTAATGTACTGCACAGTTGTTTTTTTCTCACAGCACTATAAAAAACATCTTTTTCTTCCCTGCTATATCTAACAGCCAGAGGTACACGCTAATGCCTGTCATCCTGTGCAGGGTGCGAGTCCTTCTGTCATCAGTAAGAAAGTTTGTTACTATTACACTATCAATGTTAATGATAGAAAATTAATAATTATTATTGATAATTGTTAATTTCATATTATACCATCGCAAAGACAAAGCCTGGGCTCCCATTGGTGACTATGGGACTGTTGGCATCATGTTATCACAGCACAACATCACAGCTCTAGTCCCAGCACCAGGGTGACCAGAAAAGTTCTTGGAAAACAAGAAGTCACTACATGTAGCTGCCTGACAGTGCAATCCCACATTTCTCATTCACTCCTCAACCACCTTTAACCTACTGTGAGTGCTTCTGACTCTGCGCTAGTGATCGCTGGCCATGACAGTGCAAATTGTCCCTATGTTGCTCATTTTCCAGCAGATATAGTGGAATAACTCCCTGTCCCCCACTGACACACAGTGTGTCCATTTTCCTAAAAAATAAAAATAAAAAAACGTCATTATAGACGGCATTTAAATATATGTGTCCGCTGGTCCATCAGCACAGTAATTGTGTACAAGTTGCCAGGCAAACACCTAAAGAAATATTCACCAACATTATCCCTGACTATAAACAGATGTTTTAACTAAAAAAATAATATGTCATTTAAGACATCATTTCAATTTCTCGTCAGCAGGAACACAAGGCCTTTCAGATTGCCACAGTCCTGGGATTACCGCTCACTTGTCAAACTCGCACTGTTACCATGAACATTGTAAATTAAACAAATTATCGATAAATGACAGTCACATTCAAATAGGCAGTGCACAAAACTGTACTGCATTCCTGAAATCAGTAAGTGCTCAAACAATCCGTAACTGGTATTACGGTTCCTCAACCGCCTCTGCGGTTGATTTTAAACCAATTCAAAAAAATACTAATTAAAAAATATTACCCAGTTCCATATTGGGATCTTAGTGTGTGGACTGCTGTACTTTCCTGGGAGGGGTGGGTGCAGCAGGAGATAGCAGACACACAATAACATTACAGTGGGACTGTTTCTCTATTCATTGTGCCTAACCATTGAGAAATGAAATAGTAAAATACTTTTTAAGACTTTTTGTAAAAATGTTTTGTTTTATTAGTACCAACAAGCCATTGTATAATAGAATAATGTCCTTTGGGGTGTGGGTTGTGCTGGGATAATGTTACTTTTGGGGTGATTAGTTTACTTCACCTGTGGCCTCTTGTCTAATGATGACAGGTGCGACGTTATCACACCACGACACTTACCGTGGAGTGCATTATTGCTTTAATGTCAGATAGTACATTGAACCTTATTACTACTGTGCCACATTGTTTTGAAGAATTTTACCGTGTGGCAGTGCAAAAGCACAGTGATGTAGACATTATGGGCATCCAACGGTACAGCAATGAATTCAATGTCTTTATTTTGAGTAGATTTTACCATAATGCAGTTTAAGTTTTAGGTTACTTGTTTGAATGTCTTATAGTTATGCTACCTAGAAATCTGTCATTTATGTTCTTTATGTACTTGAAGATGTCTGGTATGGTTCTGGAGTGCATGTCATATCAGTGACTTAATTATTTAAAGTAGTGACGTATGTTGAGGGCCTGAAATACGGGTAAAAAGCTGTTTGCTTTCAAACTATCATTAAAGTGATCATGATTGTGTACACATGAAAAGTATATTATGATAGTGTTAATGTCAAGGTACTTTGTTTTTAGTGCAGAGATGACTACATTATAGGCAGACATGGTGAAGTAAAAATTCTCACACTTGATGAGGATGTATTTCAATTGTATGGTATAATAGTGTTGATAATGCAAAAGTATGTACATACTCAATATTTATGAGTACTGAAACAAAATATAAGAGTAGCATTCTAAGCCACAGCTAATTATACTTTTTTTTTATGTTGTCAGCTTATTAGATAATATAGATAATCAAGTATGACAGAGACAGAAATAAGATAGCTAAATAGTTTAGCATCAAACTTAAAACTATTATTGAAATGAATGCATTTCTGATATTGCAGTAGATAAGAAATATTTGAAGTAAAATATTTGAAAGTCATAATTGTTTAATTTGTGTTGTATATTTATCAATACTTTTTTTTAAATCTTTGTAAGGCGCCGGCTACTGCGGAAATGCACGGCCCACTGCCGCTGCTACAGAAGGCTGGTGCGCGAGGTTTTTCAGTCTGCGTGAGCAAAACTCTGTCATCCTTGAGAGGCTGGACAGAATCCAGTCTCTCTTGGATGCACAGCAGCAGACTGTTAACCTCGTGATAGAGCCAGTCGTAGCAGTGGGTGATGGTGCTGTACCGAGTAGCAGTGCTTCACCTCCACGAACACCATCTGTTCCTGCAGCTTCCCTGGGCAAAACTGACCACCCTTCATAGCGGTCTGGTATCTCCTCCGGAGGGGCGCAACAGCTTCCACTTCCTTTGCGCCTCCACATCGAATCCAGTTTCTAGTCTGGATTGCCTCAAGCAGTGCATACACCTCTCGCAAGTGTTGCAGAAAAGTTACAAAAAAAAAATCAAACTTTTTATATATTTTTTTATTTATGTACCAAAAATGTATTTTAATTAAGTATTTTTTTTTTTAGCTTTTGTTGACCGGGTAAGTGCACTAGACAAATCCTGCCTATTTTCAGGCACGACCGGGGAGGGGGATACAGATGAATGCAGACTGACCTTGAACCAGATTAAGCTGTTGGTGGTATTTTTAGTGAATGAGGGAAATTTGGCCAGACACCGGGAAATTCCCCTACTCTTTCGATAAGTGCCATGGGATCTTTAACATCCACCTGAACTACCACCAATCCAGGCAGATGGGACCTCGGTTTAACGTCTCATCCAAAAGCGGCACCTCAGAAATGCAGCACCCTCTCATGCTGCATTACAGTGTCAGTACTGGGATATTAACCTAAGTGCCAGATGTGGAATCGAACCCACAGCCCTCTGATCTCCCGGCCTCAGAGTTAGTGTATACTCATTGAGCCACTGACACGTTGATTTATTTTTGTGTATGCTGTAATACAGTTTTATAACTTTTTTGGCCTGTATCAATATTATTTGTGTAAATATATATTTTTGTATTGTTTATAAAAAGAAAAATATTTTTGTTTGCCATTTTTTATACATAAAATATTTTTATAGTAAAAAAAAGTGAATTTATACTCTCTTGTGTTTGGTGTGTTATTGTGTTGTTGAGATGTTTCTTGAAAATAGTTTTAACAAGATTTATACAACTGTGATTTTCTCATTTGGTGAAAGCTCATAACACACTATTGTGGTATTAGAGTTGGGATTCTCCATAGAAGTAAGTTAGATGTGTGATAATGCTATGTTACACTATTTGTGGCACACTGTTGTTGTTTCATACACCTACTGTTACAGAATGTGTGTATGTGTATCATGATGAAGATAAATATGTACCTGCTAGTACAACAGTGAAATGTCTGTGTAGGCATACTTACAACAAACTTATGTATTCAGTACCAGCAAACCTCTTCCACCACTGTTCACATGATTGGTGGTACCACCTCAGTTGGTAGTACAAGCACTCTATCAAATCTCAAGTTACTACAGTAACATATCCATTGGTTCAGTAGATGAACTAATGGTGTCCATGTCATGTCATATTGTCTTTTAGTTCTGTACATCTTTTTATTTACATATGTGCTCACAAAAAAGGAGTAAGACACTTTTACATAAAAAATATTACATGGAATAACAATGACAAATTACAATTAATAAAGTTATAAAAACAATATGATTCACAGTTAACTACTGTTACTGTTAATAACAGTAAATGCAACTACAAGAGTTGAAGTATTTCTGATATTGGAACTTTTTTTTATGTATGTGCACTATTCTTACAACTATAAATCATGTACTATACTGAGTAATACTTCTGAAAAAGACAGGATATTCATGGCAAAAAACTCAGTTTAATGCATCAGTTAGGGTTGTTCCACAGCAACAAAAGTGAGGAAATTCGCTGTTAGGGTTGAAAACCCTAACTCCGAATCCCAGCATGACACACACACACACACATGCAAGTATGGAGGAGGACCAAGTCAACACAACCAATGACAGACATCCAGCAGCAGGTGACAGAAATAACAAACAATTGTCTAAATGTACTACGAGACATCCTCACCCCCTGACCAGGTACTGCATGCTCAGTGGAGATCAACAGCAAAACTGAGGCCATGTACACCAAACGTACACATCCCTGATTGCAGCTGCACACAACGTACCACACTTAGTAGTTGCATGGCCTTACCTACCGATGCCCCACACCACACCACAACTGGTACTGTGCCGTTATTCAATCTAAATGCTGAAGGTGCATTGTGCACATGGGGTTTGTCCAATAAAGTCCAGAGAGCAGTCAGGATCCGATATTTCAAAATTTATTAGAAGCAGAAAATAAAATGGACTTAAAGCAGAACTTGTACATAACTTTCAAAAACATAAGGCACAGGAAATCATATTCTTTAACAAGAAAGAAAATTCCTGCCAAAAGGCACCTAGAAACTGGTTAGGCATCTGTAGGTTTGCCTTCCTACCACACACTGACTCAACATTTCACATTCACCTCCTTTTATACCAGTGGAGGAGCACATGACTTTGTTAGCTCCTCCCCAACTTGCATCATAAAAGTGGTCAACCAGGCTGCTCAGTCCTATAAGGAGATTGACTGAGAGGAGCTGGAAGCACTTTACAAGAGAGTTGTAAGACTAAGGCATTTCTGCATCACATTAGGAGACTTTAGTCCTTTTAAGTTAAACAGTTTTATCTCTCTCCTTTTAACAGTGGCATGCATTGCCTTCTCCCTTTTAAAAGTACTAGTTTAACCTTTTTATTTAAGGAATAAACAAACACCACTTTTCAAATGATTTCTCAGTTATAATTCTGAGGTATAACATAACTCTGAACTTCTCACACTAAAACTAGCACAAAGGCTGTTAATTTGTTCAGAATTCACCAGATAATGAAAACGCCATAACAAACTCTTTTTTTTGGCGTCTTCGCATGTTCACACGATCGCACAGTCGCACGATCGCACAGTCGCACAATCGCACAGTCGCACGATCGCACTATCGCACAGTCGAACGTGCAGCATATCTGCAGGAAAATTAATTCAAGCTTGTACTGCAAGCACAGAACATTCTAAACATAGGGCTTTATTATTTAGAGAACAAGCTGGAAATAAGGAAAGGGACAGAAAGACTGCTCAAAGCTGGCCAAGCTTGAGTAGGGAATGACAGAGAAGGAGCAATAGTAAAAGGAAGAGATTAGAAGAGCAGGAGACTGTTGCAACAGATTTTTTAATTATTTTAGCCCACAATATTCTCAAATTACCTCCAAAACACAGGCAGGTAATTACATATGCTGTGTATCCATGAGAGCATATCTAAGTTTGGGGGGGGGGTCACTGACCCTACCACATGCATGATGACAGTTGTAGAAAGGTTTTAACACTAGTGAGTATACATTAATTAAGAGAAGCACATAAATTAAGTACAAGACACTAGCATGCTCAAGATAAAAGTAGTGATACATTTAGTAGATGATTTACATAGTAGTACATTTACTGCAATGGTTTATTCAACATAGAGAGGCTGATGTAAATGTATGAAAAAGCATTGCCTGTTCAACGCTGTGAAATTCGTACTGCCAGTATCACATGCATTCTTACTGATGAAGGTGTACTGCTGATGTACATACATAGACCTTCAGTGTGTTTCAATACTAAAGATGCAGTAAGTATTCAATGTAAGAAACATTGTAATTGCATGGATCAGGCCAAGCAACTTCTAAATATCATAGCACTACTGAGCCAACAATGATGTATCTGTATTGGAGATGTACTGTATATAGGAGAGATTTTCCTGTAGGCACTTACTGAGTATGTTGTACCTGATAAAGACAATCTCATTGCATCTGTGATGACTAACTTATTCAAATAGTTAAACATTTACTATTGCTGCAATGAGTTATCTATGCCACTTATGGACACAGTGTGATTTTTTTTTAACAGTTGTTTCATACTCAGGCTGTATGCCTACTGTTTGGGTTTGCCACACTTCTGTCACTGATGCTATCAAAGTGATAACTATGTTAATTGTGGTACAACAGGAATCAAGTAGGTATGGTGTAGATATAAACAGAATGTCTTTTAGTATTGATTTAACTCACAATGGGGTAAGCGTACTAGGACAGCAGGGGTTATCCTCTATCACTGACTCTGTCACTTATAATCACACTACGGTTTCGATGAATGTAATGATCAAGTTACACTGTTCATCTTCATGAGTTCATATTCACAGCCATTCTCCAGTAACTAGACAGTGTATGGTGTAACTGGGTGGGACACTGTGTTGCAAAGCTGCTGCAGTGCCTAGCAGAGGGAGAGTATCTACTCATAAAGACAATTAAGCAATAAGGCATGACCAACAGTTATGTTAAATGGTCTGTTAATCACCCTGTAGGGGTTTAATGTTGAATGAGGCATAGGCGAGTGCCACATGTCGCTAGACAGTGATAAAGTGACCATTAACATAATACCTGGGAGTGGCTTATTGCTATCATAATAAAACTGTTTTTTAAACAACATTAAACCATGTTCATCATATGGTTAGGCTCTACATGTATGTTAATAAAAACTAAACATAAGGCTGTTACAATGTTTACAGTCAATTAGAAAGCTGCATTTCTCAAACCCTTGTTATAACCAGAGATATTATACCTGTACAACTTCTTGGTTTTGCTGAACTCTATTGCTCAGGTGGCCCACCACAAGTGGTGTGGTCTGGTGGGGGCAACGGTAAGGCCATGCAACTACTAAGTGTGGTATGTTGCATGCAGCTGCAATCAGGGATGTACGTTTGGTGACATGGCCTCAGTTTTGCTGTTGATCTCCACTGAGCATGCAGTACCTGGTCAGGGGGGTGGGGATGTCTCGTAGTACATTTAGACAATTGTTTGTTATTTCTGTCACCTGCTGCTGGATGTCTGTCATTGGTTGTGTTGACTTGGTCCTCCCCCATACTTGCATGTGTGTGTGTGTGTGTCTGTGTGTGTGTCGTGCTGGGGGGGGAATTCGGAGTTAGGGTTTTCAACCCTAACAGCGAATTTCCTCACTTTTGTCACTGTGGAACAACTCTAACTGATGCATTAAACGCAGTTTTTTGCTATGAATATATATATATATATATATATATATATATATACACACACATATATATACTGTATTTATATGCTATCTTGCTCCCAAATGATCCTGAGTGATTGCTGTGTGCAAAACATCAAGCAGGACAACAAAAAAAAATAACCTTTTGGAGGCCTGTTGTGTGGGTGGTAGCTGCCCTGAAAACCACCCTAGTCTTTCTGAGTAATGTAGTCCCTTGGGTAGTGTCTGGGACTACTGTGCCCAAATGGAGCAGTATTTATTTGTTCTAATAAGTACAGCGCTCTCGCACAGGCTGCTGTGCCATGGATTTAACTCCTCCTTTATTTTTTTGAATGAGTTGGGAAGGCTCTTAAAACAAAGGAAGTGCCTAGCAAACTTATCTGAAATATTACCAGTTCTTAGAGCAGGCAAAACTAACATTTCTGCAATTAGATTTTTAATCAGGTGGATGAGGAGGTGGAGTTCAAGTGAGGGTTTCCATCTTATTAGAAACTGGGATGGATCTGCTTCTGATAAAGCATTGTTTGCTAGTTATGGATAGCATCCGAATAGAAATGGAACAAGTGTGCTTGCAGGGAGACTAAACAATGCAGTAAATAGATATTTAAGCTAATTAACAAGTGAAGTGGGGGAGCAAATTATGTATGCAACACAAATAATAAACAAACAATGAATACCAAATGCTAAATCCACAAAAGGCAGCTCAAGAGATTTGAAGATGTTATTAATAAATGCTAGAAGTCTTGGAAACAGAAAGGATGAATTAGAAATACTGTTCCGCATGGAGGACATTCATATATGCACCATTACAAAGACTTGGTGGAAAGACAATGATCAGGACCAGGAAATGGAATGATATAACCTATTCCTTACTAATCATAGTAATAAAAGAGGTGGAGGTGTGGCACTATATATAAAGAACACTACAGAGGCTAATGAAATTTAGCCAATGAAAGACTATCCAGGGAATGTAGAACAGTTATGGGTTCAAGTCAACCAAAGAAAACAGTGAAATTCTTTTGGGTGTGTGCCACAGAGCTCAAAACCTTACTATGGAGGAAAATATGAGAATAGTGTATAGCACACCTATAACGAGCCTGTGTTTCCATCAAGGGGTCGAGATACCGTGCACAGACCTTGAGAGCCAAGCTCAAGAGCTCCATTCTGGTATCTCAACCACGAGATAGAAACACAAAGTGATTTGTATGGTGCACATATTATATTTCTTATATTGTATGGTTTTTAAACTAAAGAGTCAAACAGTGTAATTTGGTTGGCTAAGCCAAGTATGGCTAAGCTGCAGCACTGCTGTAAGGGCAAAAAAAAGGCAAGGTCTGACTTTTTAGTCACAGGTCTTCTAGTGAGGTTTAGATTCACAGTTCTCCCCACAGTCTGTGGTCTCCATTCCTTACCCCTTTTATTAGATAGTAAACACAAAAAGAGACAAAACAGAGCAGTTTCAGTAGTATTTGAAAACCTGGAAAGATCAAACCACCGTGAACTATATTAGCCGGACACACTTGCTCCTAGTCAAAACAGCCATTTGTTTTAAATGAAAACAAACTCACCCAACCAGACCAGAGTGAAAGATACCCTTAAAGAAACATGGTAAATAAATGCATAAAGAGCATGCCAATAGTTTGTTGTGTGTCTGTGTTGTGTGGGGGGCGGGGACTGAAGTGACACGAAGAAAACATTGTGAGAAGTTGGTGGGAGTCAGCACAACCTGCTGGGGGGTTAATTTAAATGTGGAACATACAACAATGGGGGTGATTTAAATAGGGAACATGCACAGTAGGGTTCGAACATGTACAATAAGCCTTGTGAAAGAGTAAAATAGGGTTACTGACTTGTATGATTTCTGTGTACATTAACCCCAAACCATATATTATAATAGGTTTATGGAGCTTCTGGATAATATTGAGCCAGGAAATAGGATACTGGTTATGGGTGACTTTAACCTCCCAAATATAGACTGAAACACACTTACAGGTATAACAACGCTTGATAAAAAAAACTGTTAGAAATTATAATCATGCATTACTTCAAAAAACATGTAATTAAATGCATAAGAGGTGGTGATGCATTAGATTTAGTGATCAGTAATGTGGAGGATGAAATAGCTGATTGTACAATAAGAGAACCCTTAGGGGGACACAAACATAACATGGTACAGTTCATAATAAAAGGGTATTGGAAACCCCTAACTGGTAGAACTAAGCTTAGGTGTTCTTCAAGGCCAGATTTATAGATATAAAGAGGTATCTAAGTGTGGGACTGGAAAGTGACTTCTGTAAGAATATAAGAACAGATGTGGATAAACTGTACTCTAAGTTGCAACACTGCATTCAGAAATGTGTTCAGAAAGAATCAAGTATAACAACAAGGGCAAAATTCCAAAATGGTATAATAGAAATGTAAGAAGATTGATAAGAATGAAAAAAAAAACCTGTAAAAAGGCCATAAATAATATTTCACCAGTAACATGGAAGGCATATCAGGACAAGGTAAGACGATGTAAAAAATATATAAAAAATCTAAAAGGAAACAGGAACTGAAATTAGCCATGAACACAAAGGATAATAAAACAGCCTTTTATAACTACATTAGTAGTACAGGAAAGGGTCAGCAGAAATTAGGACCAGTAAGGACAGGAAAATAACTGATCAAGCGAAGGTACAACCATGGCTGATATCTTTAATCTCAATTTTTGAGTACTTTTCAAACAAGGGGTACAACCTCTATGTACACTACTGCAACTGGGGAGACCACAAATATTTTAATAATGGAAAATTGTGTTAAAATAAAACTTGTTAAGTTGGATCCTAGCAAATCCCCGGGGCCTGATGGTCTTCATCCACTACTTCTCAGGGAGCTGACAGAAGAACTGGCCAGACCCTTAGCTAAAAAATGTTTATGCTCTATCTCGGAAGACAGGGTGATACCTGCTTGGAGGGAAGTAAATGCCAATCTTAAAAAGAGCTCCAGAGAAGATTACAAAACCTGCAGGCCAATAAGGCTGATGTCATTTATTGATAAAATTATGAAAGATCTCATGAATAAAGAAATGGATAAGCACTTGTTAAAGGGGGGATTAGTAGATATTACTATATATCACTAATCATGGGTTCAGGGCAAAAAAAGTAATGTAAGACTAATCTACTTCAATTCTTTAAGCCTGTAAGAAAAGCTTTGGATGCAGGGCTTCCAGCAGATGTCCTGTACTTTGACTTTTCTAAGACCTTGTGCCTCACCAGACCATAATAGAGTGACTAATGGAATTGAAGTTTGATACTAATATTACTAGCTGGGTGAAATCATACCTGGTGGACAGGAGCCAGAGAGTCTGTGTTGGAATTTTTACTCTGAGTGGGGTGATGTGACTAGCAGTGTCCCACAATGGTCAGTATTGGGGCCTACCCTATTTAATATCTATATTTCATCAATACTGACTTCGTCAAATGCCTAGATTTGCAAATTCATAGACAATACTAAGATAGGTGCAACTGTTGATAACAGCAATGCAGTAGAACAGTTTCAAAATGAAATCCAAAATTTAGAGATCTGGGCAAAGATACACACGTTCTAATTCAACTTTGAAATATACAGGGTTATGCATTTTGGTGGCAGAAAGAAAATGGGAAAATATAAATAAGAGGGAAAAGAACTACATGAAACAGGGATCAGTCCTTGGGCCCTCCTGTTTAACGCCTATGTCTCTGACATAAGGAAGGGTATCAGGAGTGAGATGAGTCTCTTTGTGGATGACTCAAAACTGGGGGTGGTGGTGGATGGGGAGGAGGGGAGCGGAGCCCTACAGGGGGACCTGGAGGCTCTGGAAAGGTGGTCTAGAAAGCGGAAGCTGAGGTTCAATGCAGGGAACTGCAAGGTACTGCACCTGGGAGTCAGAAACCCGGGCCAAGTGTACCCTCAGGGGGGGATGCTACAAGTCTCGATGGCTAAGAGGGACCTGGGGGTGGTGGTAGATGTCAAGATGAACAGCACAAAGACTTGCAGGAGGGCAGCAGCAAAGGCCAACAGGATACTTGGATGCATCGCTAGGGGGCTCACCTGCAGAAGGAGGAAAGTGATACTCCCACTGTAGAACTGCTTGGTGAGGCCGCACCTCGAGTACTGCGTGTAGTTTTGGAGGCCACATTTAAAGAGGGACATTGAACTCCTGGAGATGGTCCAGAGGACGGCAACCAAAATGATTTGGGGCTTGGTGGATAGGACCTATGGGGAGAGGCTCAAAAAGCTAAATATGTACACATTGGAAGAGAGAGGGACAGGGGAGACATGATAGAGGTTTTCAGGTACATGAAGGAGGTAAATAGGGGAGGAGCAGTCAGGGTGCTCCGAAGGAAGGAGGGGAGGGCAACTAGAGGGCATGGGTGGAAGCTGGGGGGGAGATTCAGGGGAGAAAGTAGGAGGTGCTACTTCACTGAGAGGGTGGTGAAGTCATGGAATCGTTGCCCAGGAATGGTGGAGGCAGAAATGGTGGCGGGGTTCAAGAGGGTGGGACAGGTACAAGGGAAGGGTTCTGGAAGCAAAAAGCAGTTTTGGCAGGAATATCCAGGACTGGAAGAGAGAACCCAGAGAGGGAGAGGGGCAGCAGGTCAGCCCTAGGATGGGGGCTGACCAAATGAACAGACACAAAAGACTGTTAGGCTTATTTCTGCTGGCATTTTAGTATGTTAGTAAATAGGGGAAAAGACTGTGATGTTATTATTACTACTAAGTTGTCATTTGATGAACACTGCAGTGAGGTAGCAAAAAGGGGAAATAGGATCCTTTGGTGTATTTCAAGTAATATCAGGAACAGAGACCAGAAGTTATAATTCCCCTGTAAAAGGCACTAGTGCATCCATTTCAGGGCACCACATACCAAAAGAACTATAGGCTAGCTGGAGAAAGTTTGGAGGAGAAAGGCCCAGTGGCACTGAGGGTTGAAGCACCAGACGCCACACCTCATGCCACACAGGTGACCCATGTTCGGGAATGGGCACGGGCCCCCAGGGGTTGGCAGGGGAGGAGAAGGATTGAGAGTCTGATGGACTGCTCTCCTTCTCTGTGGAGGGGGGATTCAGTGTCAGCACCTGCTCACCCTGGCAGAGGCTGGGGACAAGGCACCATGCTGCAGTGGGGAAGAGCTGGGGGCAGATGCTTGGAGGTGAGCACACACAGATGCATGCATGCTCCACCTCTGTCAGTGTCATTGCATGCCCCCCAGCTCCAGGGGTGAAAAGCGGAGGGAATGGAGTGGCCACAGCACAATGATGGAGAGCACCTCGCAGGCCCCACTCCTGGCTAGCCACGGCACCAACCCACTGACATTCGGGCTTTGGTAGGGGGTTGGGGGAACCCTGCTGACCTCACCAGGGGAGTAAGCCCTGGTTAGTACCAGCTGGTAGACGCCGGGGGACAGGGCTGGGGGTGCCCTCCAGAGGAATGCTGGCCAGGAAAGAGGAAAAAAAAAAGGGAAAAAAAGAAAGTTTGGAGGAGAGCCACAAAAAGGGTCAAGACAATATCTGATAAGGCTGACAAAACTAAATTTATGCTCGCTTGAATATAGAAGGCTCAAGGGAGATTTATGTCTAGACTACAGGGCTTTTCAGGAGGATGATCTTTGGAAATGTGTGGGGCTCAAGAGGAAAGTAATAAAAAAAGGATGCCAGATTTCATAAATATCAGCTGCAAGGAGAATTACATAGAACAAACAAAATGGGTGCATGAATAAACCAAAGGGTGGGGAACCTTTGGAATAACCTTCCTGCTGAAGTGGTCCATAGCACCTCTATAGAGTCCGTTAAAAAAAGCCATAGATACATTTATGGGTAATAAAACCACTGTGTTTATCCATTGAGAAATGGCAAGTCAAATTGGCTCATGGCTAACCAACTTGTATCATTCCTATGATTCTCTGAAACATCACTATGATCAAATTACACTTGACTCCTGCTGACCTGGTGACAGTGGTTCATGCTTTCATCACCTGTAGGTTTGACTAATGTAATACTCCCTCCGTAAGGTTTTCTGGAGGTTTAATGCAATGCCTGCAGCTGGTCACAAATGCTGCAGCCAGGCTGGTGGTGGGTTCTCCTTGGTGTGACCACATCATGCCAGTGCTTGCATTACACCAGCTGCCTATGCACTGGAGCACCCCTTTCAAGATATGCTTGTTAACATACAAGGCCATATGTGGTCTGGGAATTGCCACTGTATTTGAAAGATCTCCTGTTCTTTATCTCCCAGTCCAACTGCTCCACTCCACTAATGTGAGCTTGCTCATTGTCCCTCTCCCTACCTGACACTATCAAGAGACAGAGCTTTTGGTGGCAGCTCCAGTGTTGTGGAACTGATTTTGAAGCATTCTTATGGCCTGCATGGTGAGGCCTTTAATGTCTGTCTCTTTTTTTTCCTTACACAGTTTGTCCACTGATCACCACTGGTATGCCCACATCCATCCATTTCCCCAGTCCATCACCCAGTTTCTCCAGGACTTACAGTACCTTCATGCTGACATCCTGGCTTTTGGACGGAGGCAGGGAGCATTATCAATGGTGTAGAGCCTATGAGGGCCTGGACTTCATTCTGAGGCCAGCAGGTGTTTTCTTCTGCAGCTTGGTTCCCCCTTGTGCCCGACTATATAGTGACATGACAGATGAGCTCAGCCTCTGTGGAGACATCCTGATAATGCCTGGAGATGGCCTGTGTCTTTTGACATCCACAGACCTGCATTGCTACCTGGACTCCTTCAAAGGACTCCTTCAGATGGCAGTATTGCAGTGGGTTACATTAACCCCTTCCAAAGGGGTAGAGCCATCCTCCAGATGCTCAGTCCTCCCTTTCCGGACCAGCCCTGAGTGGCCTGAGTCCATTCCTGAACCCAGGCTGCTGGTGTGGTGGAGGTAAGATGCCAGTGCTTCAGCCCTTCACACCACTGGGCCCCTAAAGCCTCTCTGATAACTTATTTATTTGAAGAAGCATTCCCCAGCTAGTTCATTTTAACACATCTGTATTTAATAATTTTATCTACTGGTTATACTTTATTTCTGGTATTGTGATTTGTTTGTTTTATACTTTTTGATTTAAAATGTATGTACAGTGGCCTGAGCCCTTGGGAAAGTTTTTTTGTAGATACAGATTGCCTTGCCTTAGTTGAAGACACAATTTTCAGGCTACAGAAGAGGCAGGTCATCAAGATAAGCAGAATGAGTACTCTGTAAAACTGATGATTTAGAGAATTGGGGGAGGCATAATAATGTTTGGATAATTGGTCTTCCAGAGGGGGTTGAAGGATGTAAAACCATTCAGTTTTTACAAAATTTACTGGTTGAGATCTTATGTCATCATTGGTCATAGCCACTGGAGATTGACAGAGCTTGCTGATCTATAACATCTCACCCTTACAGAAATATAGGTGTGCTGTGTACATGCAGAATGCATGCCACATACTTAATCATGCAATGTCTGCATGTGGTTCGCATACACAAAGTGATACTAAGCGAACCGGGTCTAAAAAGCAAATCAGGTTCACATGCTGCAAGCTTGACATGTGTACAGCAGGTAAGCTGGTGTGAACATCTTCTAAACATTACATCAGGTTCATGTGTTGCATTCTTGACATGAGTACAGCAGTTAACCTGGTGTGAACATCATTTAAACATCATATTAGGTTCACATGCTGCACACTTGCAATGTGTGCAGCAGCTACACTGGTACAAATCTCATCTAAAAAAAACCCATCAGTTTCTATTTCTTATACTACTGCTAGAAATTAGAGTCATTAAAATACCTTTTTATTTGAATTCTCATAAAAATTAGGTAAACTAATTAATTCTGATCCTTTTGCAAGTTGTTTAATGGTTTTGATTTTGTCATTAAATCACCATTAATTTGTAAAGTATTGTTTGCTTACTGCATTAAATGCCTAGGATATAGCCAGTAAATATCCCTATTCTAGATGTACTAAGAGGTCCTCCGTCTTGTGAAGCCTATCCCTTTTGTTTTGGACCATGCAAATCCCTTATGCATATTTAGTGCTACAAATGTATTTCTCTGTGACTGTTTCATCTCACTCACTTTCTCTTTGTCATTCTGTATTGACCATATACACTATGGCCATGTTCATCACTCTTTGTGCTGAGTAGGGTCTTGGAAGTGTGCACCATACCTCACATTTTGTCACTGAAATGAGGGACATGGATGCTCAAAATGAGGGACAATGAGGGACACTAACCCACATGATGTTCAGGACACTTCATGAAACATGGAGATACAGTACCTCAGAACACAGTGAAAACCATCATATTAGCACCTAAGAATGAATTTCTACCATTAAGCAGGGGTGACATTTAAGTAGGGTGGGGGGGGATGTTGCCCTCCCCCACCCCTGTATTTGTGCCTAGGTTGTTCTTATGGTGTGGCAATAATGGCTTTAAATTTGGATTTAATCTTTTGCACAATAAGTGCCCAGCTGGCCTGTATGTGCTCATGCTGCAGGTACTCTCCAGACTCGACTGTGCCTGTATCATATTGTCCACTCTCTCCACCTATTACCTGTAGCACAATCACATGTGGTGTGGATGAGCTCCAGCCAAGAAAGAGCACATGAGCCTTGCAAGTGTGACACTGTTCTTCCCACCACAGAGTAGACAGACTGCACACTACAGTTTGGAGGAGTCAGTGAGTACTGAACTCTCAATAGCTGTGCTGTGGCAGCATATTTCTGTACTCTTAGTGAGTTTCTGTCTCCCCTGGTGGCTGAAGGGGTAGAGGGTGAGCTAGAAGCTAATTCAAGACTAGGCTACCTACTTACTGTACTAGGCTCGCCTTGCAAAAAAAAACAACACTGACCCCCATGGCAACAAGCTAGGCTTAGCAACAGTGTGACAGCGGTGTGAGTGGCCTTCATAGGCTTTGATCAGTGCAGTGCAGCAGCAGCCACAGCAGCAAACAAGCAAGAAGCAAGCAACCCAGGTTGGGTGGGTTCGGTTGGTGAGGTGACTTGGTTGCAGACCACGCTGGGGACCTGTGATGGTTGGTTCTACCATTCAGCTTCTGGCTGAAGAGGGAGCTGGCTGAAGAGGGAGCTGACTGAAAACTGGGCTGGTGCACACTATGCCAGGTTGCAGGTTCTGGCCATATGGCCAGGTAAGTAAACAAAATAATATTTTACAGGAGATTGGGGAAGGAGGAAGGACTAAAATGTTGATGTGTTTTCACTTTTCTTCACCTTTGGGCAGCTTCATAACTGATAGGTGATGGGTATTGAATGGAATGGAGTTGGGGAAAAATCAGGACAAAGTTCTTTTTGGGGGCGCAGAACTTCAGCCAGGAAAAAATTGGTTAGTGACTGGGAGGGTTTAAGCCCAAATCTGATACACTGCTCCAAGGTATATACAGATGAATCATATACATTTGAATTTTTCATGATTTGCATATCACTTTTCAGTCAAAATAAAAAGTTGTACCTTTTAGAGAAGTAAGACATTTTAGAGCTGTCCCTTGCATTCACGGACAGCTGAGCAGTATGGTATGCACAAACTATTGGAGCCCTACTATAGTCAGGCTTATGCCCCCCGTGACATCCACATCCCCACGCTCAGGCACATTATGACAAAGGGCAAAGGAGACTGCAGAGGTGTGCACCATTGAAATGCATGGTGGTATTTTTTATTAATATTTTATACATTATTGATGAAGTGCTGGAGATTAATGAAGGCCTCAGCTCAACTAACAAGGACTAACAACATTATTCTCTAGCTCACCATCATAATGTATAAAATAGTAATAGAAAATAATTCCATTCATTTCAAGCACTCTGACCCATGGACATCATCTCTTAAAGACTCCTGCCTCTGGCTCGCTAGTACTCAAGTAAGAGACTTTTTACTTATCTCTATACTTGGTGGGTTGTCTATAGCAGCATGGTCATACCTGCTACAGTGTGTGTGCATGGGAGGGGGGACTGGCCATGTAAGTGTGTGTATGTGTGTGTGTGTGTAGTTAGTACGACTTTTGTGTTTGTACCTTAAAGTCTGTTTGCATGGAAGCATTCAAAACTATGGAGAGACAGTACAGGCCAGACAGAAGTAATTAAGTGGTTTTGTGGTAAAGTGTGTGTATTGAGGTGGGAAAAACCATATGTGCTTCCATTGATATGTGTGCTACAGTTCAACTGTGAAAATGTGATGAGGGAGAGAAGAAAACTTAAAAGCATAACAGTGGCTACAAGCATGCCGCATGTGTGCAGATGTATTCAGATACAGTATATATTGAAGTACAAGTGATCCATATGAGTGCAGACAATATGGCTTGGTGGTTAAAGGCACTGAACTACAAGCCAGGAGAATTGGAGGCATAAAGACCTGGGTTTGAATTTCATCAACCCCCTCTTGTGCATGGTGTGATCCTGAGCAAGTCACTTAACTTTTACGTGTGCTGTTATCCATAGCCACTTGCATTTTGCACCCATGCCACATGCATGCAGTCTTTCACAATTTAACATTAAAATAATGGTTTCCACACCTGCTTGTTAGATGTATGCCATATGCATGCAATCAGTTCCAATTTAACATTTAAATTATACTTGTAGCATGCATATCACTTGAGTAGTTTTATGTGTGAAGTATAAAACATTTCATATAATTATTTCTGTAAGGGCACCCACAATTTAGCTCCAGACCAAGACCTAGTCAACGTCCTTAGATTTTACATAAAGAAAAATTTTGCATCTGGCGAGAGAAAGGAGGCAACTGATATGGGGGATTTATTTATGCCAAAATTTCTCAGTAGATATAATGAAAAAAGAAAGGCATTTAGTGAGGTGAGACATACATTATAAAAAACTGGGACAACCTGAATTATGAAATATCCAGCCATTTTTGTAATTCAAGCAATTGGTATACCCCTTAATCCCTGTACCACACCTGACACAGCAAGGATTTCATTAAAAACTTTCTGCTTGGAAGTTAATCAGAAGGCAAAGCCATTTTCAAATAGTGCTGTAGATTCAAAACTGACATGCACGCCTGCTCCATCAGACCTCATAGAAATGTCACAAGAAGGTCTTGAATCAGTAGATGCCATCAGGGGATCAAAGAATATGAAGAATGCTGCTAACCCAACCCTCCTCCCATGTCATGTGGTATCAAACTGAAATGTGGTCCTAAGCAGAATGTGTCAGAGAACTGCAGAATATTTAGGAAAAGTGAACTTCCTACTCAACCACAAACAGGTAGATATGCCTCATACTCCAGGTCAAATTCTCAAAAACTAACCAGAGTCACAATGGGGGGAACAGAGGAAATTTGGCCTCACATCTTGCTCATTTCCCCAAAGCAGACCAACTGAAATGGATACAGTTTCAGACAGAGGAGATGTTCCAATGTATGCTGTCTGTCTGTTAAATTTATTCAGTGCATTGTGATTATTTCCCCTTCCAGTCTGCAGCTCTCCCAGAGGAAATGCACTAGATAGAATATGTGCACTACATAGATTGTTTTGTTTTTTAACAAAATTAGACTTAACTGATTCATATTCATGGAGATACAAGGCCCCCTCAACAAATCTTAGAAGCAGATGAATTGATATAATTTTTGAACATCCTAGTCATGAGCACAAATGTCAAACAGATAATCTGCCTGGTGCCTAATGTACTGTTTCTCAAATGTCTGAAATAACATTGAACTGAGTCTACATAATGATACCAAAATAGTAATTGTTGCTTAATTTTTGTCACAGAGTTGAAGGAACATTTGTGTAAATTATTTATGTAAATAACCTCGAGGAAAGGAGGGAGAGGGGGACATGATAGAAATGTTCAAGTACCTCAAGGGAATCAACAAAGTCCAAGAGGGTAGCATCTTTCAAAATAAGAGGTGTGCAAGAACAAGAGGGCACAATTTGAAGATGGGGGCGGCTCAGAGGTAATTTAAGGAAGTATTTTTTCACAGAGAGGGTTGTGGATGCATGGAACGGCCTTCCGGAGGAGGTTGTGGAGTCAAAATCAGTGGTGGAATTCAAGCATGCATGGGACAGTCATAAGGCCATTCTAGGGGGTGGGGGTAGGAAGAAGTAGGCTGCTGGTTAACTAGGATCCGCAGCTTATCCAGTAGGTAGGGAAATGGGCAGACTGTCTGGGCCAAGTGGTCCTTATCTGCCATCAAATTCTATGTTTCTATTCTCCCATATCTAGATCAGTGCATATTATGCAATGTTTAACTAAACTTTTGCTCATTTGCTCAATTATTTAGAATATAGTAATTCTTGCAGTTTAATAGCAAAGTTACAGGTATGCCTGTCTACATACAGTATATGTACAAGTTTTACATATGTTATAATTATGTTCCATTTAAGTTTTATGTCTTTTTTATTTCCCTCTTGAAATAAGGAAATTGCTATATTGATATATCTAAGTGACCATTTGAGTCACTTAACGGTCAATTATATGATGGGTGCAGTTTGCTATGGTGATTTATTTTCTTGAAAGTATTATGCCAGTCAGAGTTTTCCTTCTGACATACAAACAGTAGAAGACTCCCCTTATAGTATGCCAGAATATTTCAGAGTTAGGAAGTCTTGGCATTTAAAATGGTCATGGACCGACTAAGGGTATAACTCTTCTTTCTTAAAGAGCAGTGTTTACTTCTAACAAATAAACAACTGTTTTATTTATTATATTTTGGTGTATTAGTAGTTACTTTATACTTTTATAATTACTGATGACCTCCTTTATCAACTTGAATTCAGACACTCATCAAATGCCTTAATAACCTGAAATTGGGTTATTATGGTGTCTCAGCACAAAAGGTCACTGTAACAACTGTATGCTCAAGCGGGTCTCACATGCTTGTCACAGCTTGAGCGCTAACTTGCAGCCTTTCTGTCACAAAGCTCCACTCCTCAGCACTGCCGAGCTTCAGTTCTGGTCCCTCCATCCGCATAGTATCAAATACTTTTTAAATCCTCAGACTACTTTAAAAAAAAAAATTAGTTAGCACTACTTATAAAATGGTCAAGAACTCTATAATTTGCAGAAACTCGCTACAGTTTTTTCTATCTCCCACACAGATCACAGCAACCGGATGACCTTTGTCACGATACAAACACTTCCTGTTTGTCGCACAGCAAACTGACAGCCAGATTTCACCAATGTTATAAATATTTGAACTTTCTAGTATTTTAAAATACTTTTTCAAAGTTATGCTATTTTTACCTTGTTTGCCATTTACCGATCTCCCGATCTCGAGCGGACTACAACAACCATCTGAATACGACTTCCACAACAGGACTCAGACTTTCTGGTATTTAAACATTTCACAGTTCACATTTTAAGAAAAAAAAATCTTAGCCTCTTCAAGTGTTCCGTGTTGTTTATCCTAACTTCAGCTCACTAAATCCTGATGTGTTGAATGAATTTCAATCAATGTAATTCTGCTTTAAAGAGCCACTAACGCCAAAAGTGCTACATTGCAGAATCCAAATAAGCATACTTCCAGTAAATCTCAAACCGAAAACTAGATTTTTTACATTACTTGGTTTTAAAGTTATTAGCCATGTTGTACCTTTGATTGTGCTAACTGTGCAATAAAAGCAAGTGTCAGTAAAGAGCTGCTGATGATGTCATGTAGAGCTCAAAGTCTAGTAATGACTGTCAGCAGCTTATAAGACCCATTTCTCCAAAGTCGTAAGATCATGTGCAATGGTTTTCACAAGTAAAACAGACATCACCAGTCAGTAAACATTGCTATAAATACTATATATGTTCCAGGTTTTATAACAAAGTTGATACAATTGTATTATTTAATGCTGTTTTTGTGTGGTCCATTTCAACAGAGTTGTAGGATACTAAGTCAGCATGCCTCCAAGACTGCTGAAGCCAGTTAAGAGTGCTATTAATTTTACTGCTGTTTGTCTTTGTCTGCTTTACAGTATGTTTTTATAGGGGCCTTATATGTGTTAATTCCTACTAGGGTGGAAGTGTTAGCTCTGGTAAAATAATCATTGTAATTTAAAGTAGAACATAGATGATTCTACCCCACCCCATTGACAAGGAGATGGGATTATTTGTAAATTGCCATTCTTAGAAGCTGCCTCAGTTGACTGATAGGTGTGAATGAGCTCATCCTTTCATCAGAAACGTATTCAGTCTGTAAACCTCACAGTGTGCTATGATCCAGCATTCAGCAAAAGGACCTCAATAAAAAGGCATCCAGACAAAATATTGTCAGTTTTGTTACAAAGCCTGAAACACAATGTTTTTAAAGCAGTGTTTACTAACTCATGTTGCCTGTTTTACTTATGAAAACCATTGCACATGATCTTTACAGCTTTAGAGAAACAGGTCCAATAAGCTTGCTGACATAGAAGAATAACTGTAAGGTCCCTAGATGACATCAGCAGCAGCTCTTCACTGGAACAGGGTTTCTTTGAACAGGTAGTGAAATCAGGGTTACAAATAGCTAATAACTTTAAAATGAAGTAACATAGAAATCTACTTTTGGTATGAGATTTACTGTGGATATGCTTATTCTAATTCTGCAATGTAGCACTTTTGGCCAGATCACGTCAGCAGCTCTTTAAACACAGTATTTTCTTCTGTATATCTAAACCGCTGGCACTCTGCACCAAATAAAAAATAAAAAATAGGCAAGTGTGTGCTATGAATACTTTTTCACGCCCTCGGTGTGATGACCACATAAACCTCTCGAGCTTTGCTCTCGAGGTTTATGGATCATCAAACCTCGGTGTGAAATAAATATTCTTAGAAAAAATCTTAGAAAATGGGTTAAAGAATTCTAGAAATCTTATTGGTTGGTAGGAGTACATTAACTTACAGTGAGAGCCCCAGTAAAAAGTACCAGTCGTGCCAACCAAGTGAAGTATCATGATGCCTACCCTGCTCTATTATTGGCTAAAGCACCTCCTTTAAATTTAAAATTACTGCCCTTTTTTCTCTCGCTTAGTGAGAGACAGTGCCTGCCCCCATGCTCATTCAGTGACACTACAGTCACCCACTTTACACAAGTGACAGCCCACTTAAGCGAGACTGACTGTGGTTCCCCCTGCTCCACACTACAGTGCCTCTCACAATACTCGCACACAACCTCAGTTACGTAAATGTTTCTATTTTTTATGCCGCGACTTGACTGATTCTCTTTGCAACTGGCTGCTCGGCTCAGGTGCTTACTCTGTCCTGAAAATGAAATTGCTCATCACTTGAGTGAACGGCTGAGTGTGGTAGCCCCCAAGAAGCACATAAGTTCTCCTCAAAATCTCCCTCACTTTATAATTTAAAACACTTTACAGGCACTAGTCACACACAAGAAAATCCAGCTGACCAATAGGCTTTGAAAACCAGGTCTCATCACTGTAGTTTTAAATTACATCATGCGCCTCCCTGCTCCTAAATCAGACTGCCAGCACAAAACTGCAGTATTCAAAGTACAGTGATAGTCGAATGCTTGCCCCTCCAATAACAGCAGTGGAGATTTACAACTTTCTTTTGATCTCCCTCATGACAGCATATTAAAATAAAAAAACACTTTCAGCAATGGGGCAGCAAAACAGAAAAGAAAGACACACATAAACGGGGGGGGCTGAAACAGCACACTAGCAAAGTTACACAGACTACTTCACATCAAAAGAAATAAAAAAGGAACTGTAGTAATTTTTATAGAATTACTTCATATGTTTCTTTGTAATCCTACAAAAATGACACAGTTAGCCCATTTTCTAAGTGCAATAATACCCTCCAGGGTTGGTGGTATGGGCAATACCAGACCTTCCAGGGGCTATAAGACCCTCTGCCTGTGTGTTGGTCTCATTACACCCCTGGGCCATCCGCGTATTGACCATACTGCCCACTCTGTCGAGTATTATTACTTGCATAACACACACTTCGCTCTACCCATTATTCTCTATATAATAAAATATTTGTTAGTGCAATTAAATAATTGAGTTTTACCTTTGCTTTTCACACTGCTAGTAAAAAGAATTTAGTGGAATCTTGTTTTGTGATGTCAGAAACTGCCAGGCACTTAGAGCCCAATGTATTTCAATGAGAAACTAAATATATTTTTCTATCTTTTCAAAAGAAACAGTACTTCTTTCAGAAACAAACTATGACTTTTATATGTTTACACTATTGTGGTCCATCTGTATGATTTTTATGATTTTAAAACAATAATTGGCTTCTTTTTGATCTCCCTAAGTGAAATCTGGTTATGAAGAAAATGTCACCTGCTAAATTAAAACAAAAGATCACAGGTTATCAAAAATCACGCATTTCTATTAAACATATAATACTTTGTGGTTGAAAGCATTATTTCTCTGTAAAAATCTGAAAAACAGGAATGCAGTTTGCCATTGAAATATACTGCCAGCCTTGCCAATCAAGATTTTCTGACATCACAATACAAGAATTCTGTGGCATTCTTTTTTACAAGTTGTTGGCAAAATGAAAATAAAATGATGAAAAGGTAATTAAAGAAACAAATAAAAACAAACAAAATGATTACAGAAGTATCTAAAGGCCCCAAACCTTCATTCTTTAAGATTTACATCCTTACTAAGCACCTGATCATTAATGATCTTGCCTTACAAGAAATGATGCCTCAAAATGGAATTTAAGGAAGCTTAAGTGGCAACATGAGCTGTTCCCCTAACTAAATAGATAACAGTAAGCTCAGCTAAGTTATTTATGAAGAACAAACTATGTATTGGGGTAAGGGTAATCTCAAGCATATTAAAATAGTTTAACAAAAATCTTTTGACACACATTGGACTTGTCACACTGCAACCTTTCACACTTTCCAGTCTCCATTGTAATTATACTTAATTATGGTGATTTAATGTATAGTTTTCATTTTTAATACTAAACTAAAGCATACAAAAAATCCATAATAGCATCATCCAGCAAGAGATAATACCACAGTTCATCAGTGGTAATACCATCAATCACAAGTGATAATACTATTTTTCTGACCTGAACGATAGTATTATCACCAAAAGACATCAGCACATGCGCTAGTTTTCCTACCAACATCTTCCAAAGCATGCCTCTGATTGGCTGCTTTTCCTTAGTGGGCAGGTAGAACAATCCTCAAAACATGGTGGCTATCTCTCGCTAAGCAAGACTGGTATTTTCCCAATTTTCTTTTTTGAACTGTGCCCCCAAATGAATTTATCTCATTGATCCTCTGTTCCTCAACAGCAGAAAAGGTAGGAATGCATATCAGTTCTATTATGGTATGTTTACAGGAACCGGAGGAGGAGTCCAGTGACACAATGAACAAGACAGGGGGAATGACAGTGCGAGACAGTGCGGCGGTTGGTCATGATCAAGACAGTCCTTAACTGTAGTGGCTGACCGCCAGTCTCAAAAAGACCAACAGCAAACTCGATCCATATATTAAAAAATAATTATGGTTCAGTGTTTATTACAGGTTAGCAATACCATCTTGCAGTTCTGGACACGAGAACTCTTTGATGGTATTACTGACCAGTAATACACACTAAACTATACATTATTCTCTTTTTGTTACACTGATAAAGGTCTAAAGTAGCAACAAATTGTACTGTTGAAGTGACAAATCTAACACTCAGAGGGTGCTGGTACTTTGGAGATGGGACACAGTTTCAGTATAATCAGTAAGTCAGTCATTTTAGGCTATGTTTTTGATACTGTAGTCACCCTTTATTTCTCAATTAATCCTTAGCCATAGTTTATTTAAGCAATAATACCCAACAGGGTGGGCAGTATTGGAGAATACCAGACTGCCCAGTAGCATAATGAGGCCCAACTCTGCAGGTGGAGGGCCTTATAGCCCCTGGGAGGTCCAGTATTCCCCAATACTACCCACCCTGGAGAGTATTATTGTGTGTAGAAAATGGGTCATGTGTGTAATTTTTATAGGATTAAAAAACTAACTAAAGTAATTTTCTTTAAAAATGATATTTTCTATCATTTTTGGTGAAGTAGTCCCTGTACAGCTGGCAACAGAGTTCCTCTGCTAGTTGTCACTAGGGTGAGCTATGATGTATGACTGCAGTGGTGACTGACTGCCCTCTTTTTTTTTTCAGTTTGTTTAGTTTCCCGGTCCTCCCTGCCTGCCCTGAGGAGAGAGATAGAATAAAACTGTTTCCTGTAATTATTTTTATTTTGTTTTCCCAGTTCCTGCTGCCTGTTGTGGTGATTTTAAGTCACTGCTTTTTTTCCCTTAATTTTCCCAATCCTCACTGCCTGCTTTGAGCACTGGGACTTGAGAGCTGAAGGGTGGTGTGATGTAGCTGCTGAACCAGTAGAGCAGCAAAAGAGAAGAGACCAGCCAGCAGAAACATGAGGTATTTGTAAACAACTGCTAGGCTGCTAAAGAGCAGGGATGCAAAATGTTACCTCTCACTCCCCCTACCCTTTCTGTTGGTCCATTTCTAAAGGAACTAGTTGCTTGCTTTCAATTCTCTCTCTCCCTCCCTGTCCCAGAACTGCTGTCAGTCTTTCTTTTCTTTTTGCCAGTGCTTAGTTTGAGATCACAATTCCTTCCCAAAGGACAATAAGTTTGCAAAGGAGTTGCTGCTGCCTGTTTTCCAGTGTAGCGGACCTTGCATTGTAGCAGGAGGGTGCAGCTGTAAGGTATGGACAAGAGTTTTTTCTTTTGGGGATTGTAAAAGGGGACCTGTTCTTACCTAAAAAAAATGTGGCTTCTGCCCTTCTCTCACACTCCTATCAGTTTCCACTTGGTGCTCTCTGCAGCTTAACTATCGTCACTGCTGTAGAATAGTTGGACAGGTACAGGTGCGTGCTGCTGTTTTAAAATCCTGCTCTGCTAGCGTGGGTGTCGTAGCTAATCAGACTGATGGCTTCCTTTTTCATTCTTTCATGTTTTGTTTTGTTTTAATGTCTGGCTGAGAGACAGAGAGAGAGAGAGTTTTTTTTGGGGAGTTGACCAGCTGAAAAATGGTGCCTGGTCAATTTGAAAATCTAGGGTCCCAATTATATGCTAAGTAATGGGGCACCCTGAATTGGCACTTGTTCTTTTGGGCATCTATTGAAAATAAATGCTTACCTTGCATGGCCTTTCAGCCAATCAGCATGTGTTATTTTTCAAGCCCATTTTCTAAAGTTGTATAATGTGCAGGAGATCTCAGTCTGACAATTTGTTTGTTCTAGATATCCACATAGATTATTATTTGTTAATCTAATTTTCATTTATTGCATAATAAATTTGTTACTGTTACTATGCATTATATTAGGAACATCAAAGTCTTGTGATATGTCTATCACAAAACTGTGTCATGGAATGTGAAGAGGCTAGGTTTCCCAGTCAAAAGAAAAATGTAGCAGTCATCTGGAATAAAAACAAAAAAAGGAGATACAGCCTTCATAGCAGAGATGAAGTTATTACCACTTGAAGCTAAAAAGTAAATTATACAATGGCAAGAAAATTCCTAGTGACCTGATTGGTTGTTGACCCCTAGACACAGTGATGTTATTAGACAATAACATCACACTGTATCTAGGGCATGCATAGAAAAGACCAGATAACGATCTCGGGAATCACTCCCTTCTCGTCTGCATACCTCACACTGAATCTGTCATGGCTTAAATCCTCTGGCCACTGCCGCCAAACACCAGTTCCAACTGCCCATCTGACATTCAGTTGAAAGACCACAGTTCATCATAAACCCATTTAAAGTTCATGACAGGTCGTTTCCCTCAAACCAAGTGGCTTGAGTAAAGTGTGTCGATAGTAACTATCAGTCGTGCAGTTCAGTGAAGCCGCTCATTTTAGTGAGAAAACAGCAGCAAAAACACTAGTTTCCAACCTGAATTTAAGTGTTCTACACAGTCTGAATGCTTGTCCTGCTCCTCTTGTACTCACCACCAAAAACTAATCAAAGCCATGACACCTAGGGTCCAACAGCTTGACTCTGAAATCAGGACAGGGAGCACATGCCACACAGCCACTGACCAGCTCTGCAACCAGGAAAATAAACAGTAATTAAACAATACAAATAAAAAGAAAAACAGACTCTAGATATATCCGTTTTCACCAATGGACAAATGGCCAAGGGGAGGGATGTCAAAAATAGCAACATAAGCACACACAGTTAAATGGGGAAATAACAGTGCCAGACTAGGCAGAGCTCAGTGATTTAGCACACAGATCCATCTAGTGGCAGAATCATATACTGGACTTTTTTTTAAAACATACTCCTCCACTACCCAAAAAAATTTAATAAAAATGCAGAAAAAAATTTCTTTTTTTTTTCTCTCTTTAATTAAGAAACAACCCATTGTATAATAGCAATGAGGCACTGCAGGGTGTGAGTTATTGAGTAAGAATGTCACTCCTGTGGTGGTGAAAGCACTCGGCTTTGTCTTTTTCTTCAACCCACCCCAGGAGTTACTTTATTACAGATTAGAAAATTAGTTCAAGAATCATAGCTTTTTGATTGGCTAGGATATCAATGTCAGCAGGTGGATATCTTTCAATTGATGCCCGTTGAAAACAACTTCCTGTTTGGGATGCCCCATTACTTGGGATATTTTTGGCACCCTGAATCTTCAAGCCTGCCAACCACCATTTTTACCACTCAGTAAGCAGATGACCAAGTGAGGCTGCAGTGTCCCCACCCCAACAGAAGCACAATACTCATTATAAAAACTGTCAAAACGATTTTACGAACTTCAAATAATTTTTTCTTCAACTGTTACCAGCAAACTGCTAAAACACAATGCCATGTCCCATGCTTTCCCAAAGACCGGGCAATCAATTACCTGCCCAAAGCCAGCAGCACATCTCTATCCATGGGCACTGCAAGTCAGGAAAGAGTCATGACTAGTCCTTGGCCCAATTCACCAGATCCATGAACAGCTAAAATGCCATAAGTCCTGCTGCTATGTTTCCTAGCTGCACTTCTCTCCAAAATTACTGGCTGACACAATAGCATAAAAAAAGGTCTCTTTACTGAGCAGCCACCCAGTACCCCTATTGCATATTTAGGGCCCTCCCATGCCTGATAGCTCTTTTCACAAACTGCATGCCAGCAGGGTCTCCCCAACTATGGAGTCCCTAATAGAACAAAAATCAAAACTTGCAGAGGGACTACTTTATTACAAAGTTATTTTAAGCAAATGTTTAATTTTTTGAGAATCAGCGCAAGGTCCTGGTGTCAGCATTTGGCACAAGTAGCCTATGTCATGACTTGTGCCATGCCTTTGAGAATTGGGCCCTTGCAGTACAGTAAACTCAACTGGGAAATATTTTTCTTTTTTCTTAACATATCACCAGACTTCACATCACGTTGATTATTTACTGATCTTGAAAGGTTTGGTCAAAGACATAGCAGGAACAAGTATTGATAACATTGTGATAGCAGGAACAAGTATTGATGACATTGTGATAGCAGGAACAGGTATTGATAACTTTATGATAGCAGGAACAAGTACTGATAACGTGATATCAGGAATAAGTATTGATAACATTGTGATATCAGGAACAAGTATTGATAATGTGATATCAGGAACAGGTATTGATAACATTGTGATAGCAGGAATAAGTACTGATAACATTGTGATATCAGGAACAAGTACTGATGACATTATGATATCAGGAACAGGTATTGATAACATTGTGATATCAGGAAGCAATATTGATAACATTGTGCTATCTGACCATGAGTCAGTGTCATTGACTATAATTAAGACTTGTGAACAGTAAAGTAGTTTGGTGGAGGTTTAGTATATCTTTAATGCAGAACAAAGGCTTCAGGGAATGGTTGCATAAATAGACAGAGGGATTCTTTTAGACACATGATGCAAAGGCAGTCTGATATTCATGTTTATGGGATAATTTCAAAGCATGTATCAGAAAAGAATGTAATTAGTTCAGTATCTAATAAACAAGACTGGACAAATGAGCTAAAACAGGAAGAAAACAGTTAAAAAGAAAATGCAGAAAGTCAAAGTTTATAAATTCAGAGCTACTAGACAAATTAACAGTTTTGAAATATGAGAACAACAAATTATACTTATCAAGGCAAAGTATATGTTGTTTAGAACCAAACACGCTTTCCATGAAGCAGAAGAAAAGGCTGGGAAACTGTTAGCAGTTAAGCATAAAAAAATTGAAATAGAAGCATAGTCTCAGACATCAAAAGAAGAGATGGAATGGTTCTGATGAACAGAAAAGAAAGCAATTTAGAAGTTTGCAGCATACCATCTTTGAGTGCTTTCCAGCGAGAGTCAACATCTTGAAATGTCAATTGAGCGTTCAGATACCTTGGTGTCATGCTCGAACCAGGCCTGGATTACTCTTGCCACATAAATGAAATCTTTAAACCTGCCAGTTCTAAAATTGAGATGGCTTATCCTGTCCACCATGATCTTACCCGAGCAGCCAGAGTTAAAACTGCCCAGGGCATATTACTTCTGAGTCTATGCTATGCTATGCACTCCTTATCACTCTCCAGGCCAATGCCAGCTTTTTTCACAAATGGGACGTTGCATATAATAATATCTGCAGGCTTGCACTGTCTGCAGCTGAACTCACCCATCACTGCAAGCTTTACTCTGACCTAAACTGGCTATCACCCTCCTCCTGGTGAATTTAAACCCTTGGATGCCTGACTGACAATATCATCAGATCCTCTCAACCAGCCTCATTGGCTTTGATGTTTGTTCCTGCCGAAAAGTCTCACCAACTTCAGTCCTCTATCCTGGCCCTCCTTGTAGTTCCAAATTGTTCAACCAAGATTGGTGAACAAGCATTTGCCCACTTTGCCCCCAAATCATGGAATTCTCTACCCTATCACCTTAGGGTCTCTGGGTACCACAACATATTTAAAGAATAATTATTTTCACACTCAAAAGTCTTAGACAACTGCTCTTGTTCATGACTTTAACCCTATTCCTTCTTACCTTGAACTGCAGTCTCCTGCTGATTAACACTGCTTCCCTACTAACTATTCTGCTCTAACCCAAAGTTGGATCCTGGTGCACTTACCTCCTACTCTCCATCTTTATCTTTAGTATCATTTGTTTTTGACTTGACCATTTGAGTACTTGCTTTGTAACTCCTTCATATGTTCCCTAGACTTTCATTGTTCTCTCTGTTAGTCCCAAGCCTTTCGTATACTATTCCTGTACTTAACTAATTTCTACCTATTTACATAACCTGTTCCTGCTGACTATTGTAATCTTTTGCACTTAATACACTATTGTCCTGATCTTAGCCACCACTGATCTTGCAACTACTGTAACCATCTGCAATGTACAGTACACATTATCTCAGTCATCCTGATCATCTGTAGTATTTAATGATGTACTACAGTGGCGCCCACTTAAGTGCACATCAGTTAAGTGCACATCCTACTTAAATGCACATTTTTTCCATATCCCGATTTTTTCCTATTTATCCAATGTTAAATGTAGCTCTTAAGTGCACTACATGTAAGTGCACATTTCAGTTACATGAACAATTTTTCTTTTTACTTTTCCTAATGATTTTCAGTCCAACTCAGCTTTTAAGTGCACATTTTGTGCAGTACCACCTTAAATAGCCCCCTTAACATCTTAATTGCAGCTATGATGCTGTCTAGCATGTTTCCAGTAGAAAAATTCATTTTGTCAAAAGAAATGACTGATTTTAGCTTTCTGTTTAATTTTGAATCTTACACTGAAACACACAAAGGAAAAGAAGATTACTGATTTTTTTAAGTAGTAATATGTTGTAGGACCGTGCAATAATGTAATTTTACCTTGAGTGCCTGGTATTTAATAAAGCACATTACAGAAACAGTTAAATGTGCCTGGAAGTGATTTTGTGGTTACATGCACAGCACGCTTAAGTGCACAAAAAACTTTTATCCTGATGGTGTGCACTTAAGAGGGCTCCACTGTATTGTCTTACCTTTCCCTTCACTGATCGTGAAATCACCATTACTGTCTGTAATTGTAAGTAAATCATACTTTCATCATCCTGTTTATTGTAATGTTGTTGCTACACTACTGTTTTAATCCCTGTTATCACTGATCTTTACCGCTGTAACCCCTTGAAATGTACCAAAGTCATATCTTCTGTAATCCTGGCTACTGTAATGTTCTTGTTCACTGTATGTACTCTCCCGGTAGTGTCTGAAAATATGAAAGTTTTTGTCTAGTGCACTTACCGATTATCAAAAGCAAATAAATAAATAAAATGTCTGGATGTGACTGGGTGAGCTCTTGACTCAGTTAAGTTTACAGAGCTCAAGTCTCGGGAGTCTTCTGATTCTGAAATGCTTTTGAGGGTTTGATTTAATTTTGCTGATTTTAACTTGATGATAGAAAGCTTGGTTCAAATAAGTCGGTGATCAGTCCAACATTCAGCACCACCCATGGCTCATTTAATTTGGACATCATGCTGGCCTTGCCTTCTTGTGACCACGTAGTCAAGCAGGTGCCAGTGATGTGACCATGGATTCAGTCAAGATGTTTACACAGCGACCGCTATTGTGCACGGAACTGCGAAAACAGATTTTGGTCAGGATGTGAAAATGACAGCACTGTTCATTAGGAGGTGTAGAACAATGGCACTGTTGAAAATGTGGAGTTAAAATATAAGTTTGGAACTTACGAGCATGCGTGCAAACTGCGCGACGCATGCTCATAACACAGTCATTTTATGGAGTATTGTCACCAAATTTTCAACACAGGCATTTAATGACCTCTGCTCATGAACAGTGTCACTGTCATTTTCATGATGTGTCCTGAACAGTGATTTCACACAGTGACCACGCATTTCGGGCAGGATGTGAAAAATGACAGCTGTACGGTTCACAAGAAGGTGTGGTAAAATGCCAATGTTGAGAATGTGGCATGAAAATAGTGTGAATGCGCTAACTTATGAGCGTGTGTTGCACAGTTACTACACAGGCTCGTAAAACAGTCATTTTATGGAGTATTGTAACCAAATTTTCAACACTGGCATTTTAGGACTTCTGCTCATGAACATTGTCACTGTCATTTTTGTAATGTGCCCCAAACACTGATTTCATACAGCAACTGCACTATTTTGCACCGGAAGTGCGAAAACACATTTCAGGCAGGATGTGAAAGATGGCAGCTGTACGGTTCACAAGCAAGTGTGGTAAAATGCCAATATTGAGAATATGGCATGAAAATAGTGCGAATGTGCTAACTTATGAGCGTGCGTTGCGCAGTTGCTACACACGCTTATTAAACAGTCATTTTTTTGGATTTTTCCCACCAAACTTGCAACATAGGCTTTTTGAGAGCCCCTCTCATGAACAGTGGCACTGCCATTTCGTTACTCAGTCCCAAAAGGTGATTCCATGCAGTGACTGTGAAATCACCTTTTGGGACAGAATAACGCAATCACAGTGCAAGAATTCATGAGAAGGGGTCCCAAAAACACCATGTTGACAATTTGGGGCCAGAATTCATAAAAATGCCCGAGATATGCATTAAAGTTGAAAAAAACCCTATTCATTCCATTATATAGCTTCCCAACATTTCTTCAGTTCGCGGTCAGCTTTGAAAGTGGACGTGTTCCGGTCCACAGAAGATCATCGTGCTGGACTCCGCGGGTAAGTATGGGGTAAGGAGGTAAGGGGAGGCAGGGTGTGCTGTGGGTGGGGAAGGGGGGCATCGAGTTATGAGGGACCATTTTATTTTACAGGAAAAAAAGAAAAAGATGGCTGGACAGTTTTTTTTTTGGGGATTTGCATGCTGGGGTGGGCTCTCAGCGTGCCACCTAACTGTTTGGGGGTGTCTGTAGCCGATGGTGGATTGGGCACCCTCATTGGCACACAACACGGGGAGGAGGAAGTAATGCCGATGGGGATTGGGCACCCCCTTGGCATTCAACAATTGGGGGGGTTTAGGCCAACGGAGAGTGGACTCCCCCATTGGCACACAAAGAAAGCTGGGGGGTTAACTGACAGGGGTATTGGGCACCCCCGAAGTCGGCAGTAGTTAGGCGGCTGCCCGCTCACTGACCATGCACATAATGGCGGCAAGCACGGCAAGAAAAGGACCACTGCATGTGACGAGATTTGCTCGGATTGCAGCGGACCTTTTCTTAGATGTGCTTGCCACATTATGTATGTATGGTGTGGCACCGGCATGCAGGCCGATTGTGGAATGTGGCACGCACCTACTGATGCATGCCCTGCATTTGCCCAACAGCGACCCTTCCTCCAAAGCTGCACTGTCCCACTATGTTGGCTGCGCAAGCACACCAACATAAAAAATCAGACTGTCTTTATTCATAAAGGTGCACCATGCATATTCCACAAGCCTGTTCAGGCTCCCTGCTCACCGCCTGCTGGTTACATCAACGTTATTAATGTTTGATATTGTCACACCTGACACTTCATCAGAGTCTGTCTCCATCTAGTGATCCTAAACATGCATAACATTTCAAAATCTATTAAAATGTCTTTTAACCAAGCACATTTCATTTACGTAGAATACAGTTCATGAATATTAAAGTATTACTCATATAGGAAGAAAAGATGGTGCCTTTTTTTTTTACTTCAAATAAGGTTTATTAATTCACATACAAAAATACATTTTTACTGTATCACAGAAAGGTCTGAGATTAAAAGTCATACGGTCAAAGGAGCAGTGCTCCCCCCCATGCTGTTGCTTTAAAGCCTACATTTTCTTTAACTATCTCCAATGTTCTTACTTGTCATAAATTTTGAAGGGGTTCTTGGTCTCATCATCCAGCTGAGTTATGATCAAGCCTGACCACTACAGCAAAGTGGCCACCTCCATCGGCCAGGAAAAAGAATCACATTTTATTTTGCCGTTCAGAGTTGAGGTCCCACTGCTTTCTCTCTGTCTTATAGGAACCATTCTCTTGGCTGTATTACTTATGTAGTGTACTCTGGCCATTAAGAGGCTCACAGGTGTTTACTGGGGAGCTCACCAATTAGAAGGCCAAAATTCCCTTGCCTTTACAATGCATCTTAGTAAAATGTGTGGGGAGGAACCTGGTGTGTGACCAAACAAAAGCATATAATTAAGGTACCAGTCCCCCCCCCCCCCGCTGCATTAAGCCAGAATTTTTTTAAATAACTCCAATGTTCTTACTTATCATAAATTTTGGTGGCTTCTTGTTCTCATCATCCAGCTGAATTATTATCAAGCCTGACTAATACAGCAAAGTGACCACCTCCATCAGTCAGGAAAAAGCACCACATTTTATCTAGCCATTCAGAGCTGAGGTCCCTCTGCTTTCTCTCTGTCTTTTGGGGACCTCAGCTCTGAATGATCATAATTCAGCTGGATGATGAGACCAAGAACCCCTCCAAAATAAGACAGAGATAAAGCAGAGGGACCTCAGTTCTGAATAGCAAGATAAAATGTGATTATTTTTCCTGACTAATGGAGGTGGTCAGTTTGTTGACAAATTTACAAAGATACATTGTAAATACAGGGTTGAGCTTGCCAAACCATTTACACTGATTTGAATGCAGGAGAATTGTGGCCTTCTTCTAATTGATGAGCTCCCAGTAAAACCTGTGAGCCTACTATTGGCCAGAGCACACTACACAGGTAATAAAGTCAAGAGTGTGGTTCTCCATAAGACAGACAGAAAGCAGAGGTACCTCTGCTCTGAATGGCAAGTTAAAATGTGGTGTTTTTCCTGACTGATGGTGGTGGTCACCCTGCCATAGTGGTCAGGCTTGATCATAATTCAGTTGGATGATGAGACCAAGAACCCTCTGAAATTTATGACAAGTAGGAACACTGGGGTTATTTTTTTTTAAATTGCAGACTTTAAAGCAGCGGGTGGGGGGAGAGTACTGGTACCTTAAATATATGCTTTTGTTTGGTCACACACCAGGTGCCTCCCCACAAATTTTACTAAGATGCATTGTAAATGCAGGGGCTGAGCTTGCCAAACCCTTTGCACTGAGATCAAAAGTCATACATCACAGCTTACAGGTGGTTGATAAGATACAGTTGGTTGCATTGAAAAAAGACCATTATTTTGGAACTTACAAAATAAAGTAGTCAATGTTCAACCTTAACCATGCAACATTAAAAAGTGTGTCTTAACCCTCCTCCCCATTTCAGCCTTAAGGGATTATGCAAACCTATACTAGACCATGTCTGGAATTTATGTAAATGACTTTAGGCCAGTGACTGTTTCTGGATTTTCCAGGCCTCTTCAAGCAGCCCTCTCCCAGGACAAAGATCCATTTCTGGTCTCCTGTCTACCCAATGGAAGAACGCTCAGTTGTCCAGTTGTGTGGCTTTTAAAATACCTGCAACCAAAACTAAAAGGGAGGTGAGAACCACCATGAGCCTGCAGTTGTAGCCCATTCCTCCCACACCCACGTCCAAAGAGTGTTAGTTTGGGGTGTGAGGTGAACCCACCATAAGTGGAGCTGAGAGTCCCAGTCACCCTTTCTCTGCATACTCTGGGGCCATTCCGTTTCTAACTCTCCTCCAGTTCCCTGTTTGAAGAATCCTCCCCAGGGGCATTAAACCTATGTCATAGACTCCAAACTTTGAGGAATTCATCACCCTCAAGTCTCAAGTCACCATGGATGGTAGATTAGAGATAGCCAGCTGGCCATGATGCACTTCAAAGCTACAACCCAGAGAGTGTCTCCAAGTTTCTGAGTCTAGTTGCTGCCCCTGAGTGGTACTGAGAAACACAATATCAGGTCAGTAAAGAAATTAGGGATGGCCCTCCCAGAATATGTGCTACATGATATTAAACAACTGACCAAAACTGTGTCAGCTTCAGGCAACCCCAAAAGATATGGTAATGGATGCCCAGCCCTCCACACTTGTGCCAACAATCATCTGTGTAAATTGTCTTAAATGCTTTGTTGGGGGTACAAAAATTTTCACCGGACTTTTCAGTTGTATTCTCTCCCTGATGGGAGGAGGTCGCCTTCCAACATTTTTTGTAACCAGGATGTCCACTTCTTGGGTAGGATGGGAGAATCACTCTCCCTTTCCCACTTTATTCTGAACACTTCCAACTGAGGTTCACTGTCTTTTGTGGGAATCTTGTACAGGTCTGATATACTGGTAGATATCGTATTTTAGCAGCCAGTCATAAAGGAAGCGCATTCAAACTCTGTCTAGGTCTCCTCAGGTTAGTTGCTACCTCTGCTGACTAGATAAAATGTTGCATCTGCAAAAATCTAAAATGATCTTTCCTCTGTAGACCATAAGTTTCAAATAATTGTTTAAAGGACAGACAACCCCCAGTCCCAGACACTGCAAACCTTGTTAAACTTAGTCTTTCTCAAATTGCAGGTCCACAGTCAAGCTGCTGTGATGTAAATGCACCTTAATGCCACACTTGGGACAAGGGGCAGAGGACATTGCAAATGCCACTCCCCTGGCTAATTTTCAGGAGGATACAGATTGTCTGTTTGACTCAGGTGTTATGGACATGGGGTGAACTTTTGCAGGAATCTGCTGATGACAGTATGTACCAGAGCGCTCTTCCCCATAGCGTATCATCTTCAGTTTGATACTAACTCAAATCAGTTCTTTGTTTGGCCCAGATACATAAAAAATACCCTTGTGCCACCAGATAATGACTGTGCAGGCATGGCAGGCTCAGTCCATCTCTGTCTCTCTCACCTCATCTCTCTCCGCCTCTCTCTCTCTCTCTCTCTCTCTCTCTCTCTCTCTCCTCCTCTCTCTCTGGGCTTGCAGTGTGTGTTCTCCTATTCTAGGGTGTTTACCTGCCCAGATAAACTTATGCAGGTCTCTGTTGCTTGCATTCCAAAAGTGTTCATGAATCATTACAGGAGTATTTGGAACAGAAAGAGAAACACAGGCAGAATATTCATTTTGATTGTTTGTGTTCTTCCATAAAGGGTTAAAGGCAGCAAGTTCCATCTTGCAAAGTCTGCCTGAAGGGGTTTGGTAAAGCTTCATATAATTATTCTTAAATAATAGCAAGGTGTCAGCCTAAACATGAACTCCCAGGTATCGAAAATTATTTTTGCCTTGCCCAGGTGAAGGGGAAGGAGGCTTTAATGAAGGTGGCAGTGATCCACTCAAAATCATGGCTTCTGATTTAGTCAAGTTGATCTTATAACCTGCTATCATTCCAAAGTAGAGCTCAGTGGGTGGCTGGCCATGACAAAGAGAGGAGGATTGTACAGGTTGACACTCAGGTTTGGGATGGGGGAGCAGGGTGGTAGGACACTGCCTGCCATTTTGGGGGGGGTGGGGAATGCGGGTAGACTACCAGGGATATCTAAATTTATGGACTGCAAGGGGATTGGGGGATAGGGAGGAGAGGTTCACTAGACCACCAGAGAAATGTTTACTTTTTTGACTATATGGGATTGGGATGGGGGTTACACTGGACACCAGGGCATGATGTCCTCATTGAATGGGTGATCAGGTGGGGGGAAAGGACCACTAACCACCAGGGATTTTGTTTTTACCTATGGTGCAGATGATCAGGTGGGGGAGTGGCCACTAACCACCAGGGATTTTTTTCTACATATGGGGCAGATGATCAAGTGGCGGAGCAACCACTAGCCACCAGGGATTTTCTTTATGTATGGGGTAGGTGATCTGGGGGAGGCAACACTAGCCAACAGGGATTTTGTTTTTATAGTACCTATGTGATAATTGATTGGGTGGGGGGAGGGACCTCTACCAACCATGGGGCTGATGACTGGGTGAGGGAGGCAGGGCTAGCCACCAGGGATTTATTTCATTTACAATTGTGGTGGGTGATCGAGTGGGTGGAGGGACTGCTAGCCACCAGTCAATTATTAATTTTAACATCAGGCAGCAGTCAGTGAGTCTTGCGACTGGCGGGGGGGGGCACTGGACACCAGGGAAAGTATCTGACAGGGCAAAAATTCACCCAAACAACATTTGGAAGATTTCTGATCTGCCAAAGGCAGAAGGTTGGAAACTTCTGCAAAAGTTGTAAAATTTTATGGATGTTCTGCTAAGGCAGAAATCACAATTTTCACCCACCTCTGTTCCAAAGTCCTTCAGTGTATACAGAAGGTGTGGAAGTGATAACACCTGGTGGGCAAGAAAAAAGAGGAAATCATTGGCATATAATGCCAGCTTCTGTTTTACCCTGTCTTCCATAACACCCTTTATATTAGGGAATGCACTAACCACCACAGCCAATGGTTCTAGTAAGTAAGTAAGTAAAAGTTCATTTATAAAGTGCCCTATCCCTGAGGCTCCAGGGTGCTGTACAGGATGCAGACAGTAGCAGACAGTAGCAGTTCAATAAATCAACATGATGACATATTCTTTGTAAAAAAAACCTATGTTAAGGCACCAGTTATGGTCACTTAATGCCAAAAACATCAGGAAATGGGGTGTTAGGGTTTTTAACCCTAACTCCCCACCTCCACCCTGCAGTCAGCAACAGGAAAAAACATTACAGTTTCATCTCTCTTGTGTCTTCGCAAATCTGGTGTGGGGTGTGCCATGGAGTTATCAATCCTAATGCTCACCCCATTCTCATATACTGTACCCATCTCAGTTTATTTACTGATGAAATGTGGTAAGCGTTAGGGTTGACAACTCCAGCTTTTGTAAATATGAAGAGCTCGATTCACAAAAGGGCTCAGATTGGTGCTAGCTGTGACAAATGGCAGCATGTGCCAAAGTCCGGTGCACCAGGGACCCTGCACCAGATTCAGGTACAGGAGGGGTCACAGTGTCTATGTCCCCACAATTGCCTTGACTGCTCCCATGTGACAATCACAAGACACATGGGGGGGTTGGTACCCGGTCAAGTGAGCGCTACTAGAATAGCACCGCAAGTCACAGCACTAGTCTGGTAAAATGCTCACATGGACAGCGGGTGGGGATATACAGCACTTGCTATAAGCACTCCCCTGTCCGCTGTCCATGGTGCTGAGGAAAGAGAAGAGCACCAGGATCCAAGAGGTTGTCTGAGCTGCTCCCTGGTGTGGAGGGCTGGAGCATTGAGCAACTAAATCAGCACCATTGGAGACCAGGGTTCTAATTCTGGTCTCCAACAATTTTAGTTCACTCTGGTCTTAAACTCATTTACGTGGGGCCGTGAAAACAATATTCCATGGCCCCATGATTTTTAACTAACCCCATAATCCACACCCCCTAGAGTTAGAATCCTTTAATTGGGGGTGTGGGGGAAAAAGAAAATTCAGCCCCTTTTTTCCCACACACACCTAGCTGACGCTATTCTTGTCTGCACTCTTTGGACCCAGTACCAGGGGTTTGCTTCAGGCTTCATGCAGCACAGGCTAGTGGTCACCCCCTCTCCAATCCCAGATCATTATTATAAGACTGAAGACAGATGCCCATTACCCCGATATTCCAGTGATTCCCCTCCCCAGCCCTGATGTCCCGACATTCTGCTTATGACTAATAGCCTGGTAGTCTAGTTGACCCCTATCTTACCCAATCCACAGTCAATAATATATACAAAACAGGATCCCCATTTCCCTAGTAAGTCCAGTGGGTCCACCTCCCTGAGCCCCAAGGTCTTGACATTCCTTTACTATTAATAACCTAGTGGTCCAGTGGACCCCCCCACCTGGCAGTGCCCTACCACCCCATTCCCCCATCCCCAAACAGAGCCAGCAACTGGCACAGCCCACCACTCTACACCATGGCCAGCTGCTAACTGAGCTCTGAATGAGCAGAGTGCTGTATACAGTACACACTCAGTGAGCTGTCATTCACTGAGCTAATGTAGTGTAAATGGGTAGGCATCCACTAGACCACCAACTATTATTAATAACTGAATGTCAGGACATCAGGACTCAGGCAGGAGAACCACTAGACTACTGGGGAAATGGGTCTCCATCTTATTTCTTATGATAATGATTGGGGATCGGGGAAAGGTCATATCAACTCCCCTGAGAGGATCTTTCTAGTGTTCTTAGACCAGCCCTGGCTGGTCTTAGGGTACTTAGAAATTTCAAATAAAAACAAAATCCATTGCACAACCTCTCAAGAAAAAAACATGGCACATATTAGAATTTAAACATTTTAATTGCCCATTGGCTTTCTTACTTTAAAATCTGTAAAAAGGGGTCCTCTTAGATATCAGATTGGAATTCCAATGTGATCAAGCCAAACCACCACAATATTGTATATTGTTCACATACAATACAAAGGTTAGACAATGCTACTTTTGGATATGCTTAGAGTGTTGGGAGTTGTGGTGTTTCTATTAGTATGCTCCCTTTCACCACCTGTGAAATATCCTGGGTGGAAGCACTTTATTAAAAGGAAAACACTTGCCTGCTTCTGTTTGAGGCCGAGAAACTCGCTATACTGCAGAGAAAAAACTAGAACGCATTTGAGGAACTGGGAACCTGGTAAGATATAATATTGTTAGGGACTTGTTAGGAAGGTAAGCTATGCTTCTACAGAAAGTTTCATTTTTATGTTTGCTTGCACGCATTGCAAGAAACATAGTGCCTTCATCGGAGATTTCGGAGGTGTGTCACCTCCTCCAATTCAGTCAGTGGGCTGGCAGGCATGGCCTCTGGTTAATGCATTTGGAGCTGTCTATGACATGCTCCAAAATGCAGTGGCATAGTTGAAAGGGGAGCTACGCTCAGTGAGCACCGATAAGATATTGGCTGCTCACGCAGCTCCCCCCAACGCACAGACAGACGGCACGCCGCATCAGAGTAGCCGACGGGTGCCCAATCCCCATCGGCTGAGCTGCGCCCCACCCCCAGTTGTAGGTGCCACGCTGGGAGCCCAACCAGCGTGGCAAGCACTGTAGTCCTTTGGCTGGTGGGGTGCCCAATCCCGTCAGCTGACGCCCCCAAGTCCTTGTGCCGCTGGGGCCCACCCAGCGTGGAAAGCAATCTCCGATTTTTTTATTTTGCCGGTAGAGTGCCCCAGTCCCCGTCCGGCTGAATGCCCCCAGTCCTTGTGCCACGCTGGGAGCCCACCCCAGCGTGGCAAATGTCCCACAATGTCTTTTTTGTTTTTAAACCTGTAAAATAAAATAGTCTCAAGGCTGCCTCCCAACTCCTCCTACAACCTGCACCCACCCACTGCGCACTCCAGTTTCCCCACACCCCCACCCCATACTTACCTCTGACCCGCGTGATGATCTTCAGTGGACCGGGAAACATACTGCACTCTTTCAAAGCCGACCGCGAACTGAGGAAATGCCGTAAGCTGTATAATGGGTTACATGGGGGTTTCAACTGTGCATATCTCGGGCATTTTAGAATTTTGCACCAATTTTTCAACATGGGGTTTTGGGACCCTTCTCATGAATGATGATCACTGTCATGATTCAGTCTCAAGGGTGATTTCATGCAGTGACTGTGAAATCACCCTTCGGGCCTGAATACCACCATGACAGTGACATCATTCATAAGAAGGGGTCCCAAAATCCCCATGTTGAAAATTTGGTGCCAAAATTCCAAAAAATGACTGTTTTACGAGGGTGCGTTGCGCAGTTCCTACGCAGGCTCGTAAGTTCGCGAAATTTCAATATTTTCACTCCAGATTTTCAACATTGCCATTTTACCACACCTTCTTATGAGTATTACAGCTGTCATTTTTCACATCTCACCCAAAATGTGTTTCCACCCATGTAGCACAGAATGGCGCAGTCGGTGTGCGAAATCAATGTACGGGACAAATTAAGAAAATCACAGTGACACTGTTCATGAGCAGAAGTCTTAAAATAAAATGGGTATGTTGAAAATTTGGTGAAAAAATTCCTAAAAATGACTGTTTTTCGAGGGTGCGTTGTGCAGTTCCTACGCACACTCATAAGGTCGCGAATTTTCAATATTTTCACTCCAGATTTCCAACATTGCCATTTTATCACACCTTCTTATGAGCAGTACAGCTGTCATTTTTCACATGTCACCCAAAACGTGTTTCTGCCCATGTAGCACACAATGGCGCAGTCGGTGTGCGAGATCAATGTATGGGACAAATTAAGAAAATCACAGTGACACTGTTCATGAGCTCAGGTGTTAAAATGGCTATGTTGAAAATTTGGTGAAAAAATTCCAAAATGACTGTTTTACGAGGGTGCATTGTGCAGTTCCTACGCACACTCGTAAGTTCACGAATTTTCAATATTTTCACTCCAGATTTTCAACATTGCCATTTTACCACACCTCCTTATCAGCAGTATAGCTGTCATTTTTCACATCTTGCCCAAAATGTGTTTCCACCCATGTAGTGCAGAATGGCGCAGTATGTACAAAATCAATGTATGGGACACATTAAGAAAATCACAGTGACACTGTTTATGAGCAGAGGTCTTAAAATGGCTATGTTGAAAATTTGGTGAAAAAATTCTTAAAAATGACTGTTTTACGAGCGTGCGTTGCGCAGTTCCTATGCATGCTCGTAAGTTTGCAAATTTAATATTTTCACTCCAGATTTTCAACATTGCCATTTTATTACACTTCCTTATGAACAGTACAGCTGCCATTTTTCATATGTCACCCAAAATGCGTTACACATGTAGCGCATAATGGTGCTGTTGGTGTGAAAGCAATGTTTAGGACAGATTAAGAAAATCACAGTTACACTGTTCATGAGCAGAGGTCTTAAATGGCTATGTTGAAAATTTGGTGACAAAAGTCCATAAAATGACTGTGTTATGAGGAGCAATGCGCAGTTTCCACGCACCTCATAAGTTCATGACTTTGTAATATTTTCAGTCCAAATTTCACCAGTGGCATTTTTCCACACTTCCTTATGAACAGTACAGCTGTCATTTTTCACAACATGGCTGAAGTGTGTTTTCACACTTTCAGCGCTGAGATGCGTGGTCACTGTGGGAAATCATTGTTCGACACAGATAAAGAAAATCACAGTGACACTGTTCATGATCGGAGGCACCGAAATGCCTGAGTTGACAATCTGCTGTAAAATATCCCCAACCTAATTATATTACGGGTGTGCGTTACACAGTTTCTATGTATGCTCATGACTTCACCATTTTTTTTAAATATTTTTACTGCAGATTTGCAACATTGCCATTTTACACCTCCCCATGAACAGTACAGCTGTCATTTTACCTCCTGTTCGAATGTTTTGCACCTGTGGTGCTAAATGCCACTACATGTGCATAAGCAGCTTTCATTAACAAACTGATATTCCCCTGTTCATGAGGTGGGGTCACAAAAACACATGCTGAAAATTTGGAGGAAAATACCAACGAATGCCTGAGGTATTAGGGTTTCCAACCATAACGCCCAACCCTGTAGAGAATGACAGACATCAGGGATGTGACTTGGGATTCTTGCCTGTAATGCTCATACCATTCCACACCCTGCAGCCAGTGAGAGGCATCGAGGTATGCCTTGGACTCTTCAGCCCCAAAGTTCACCCCATTCTCCTATATCGCACCCATCTCACCGCATTTCTAATGAAATGGTGCGATAAGGGCCAAAGACCCTAAGGAACACCGTGACACTTGTCAGTGTCTGCAGGTTGGGTGGTGAAATGGTGAGGCCGTTATGCCTGATGACCCAAATGCACACCCCAGTGCCTGTCACTCTCTGCAGGGTGGTGGTGGAGTTGGCTTCAGTTCAGTACTTCACTGCCATTCCTATTACACAGCTCTGTAACTTCTACATTACCACTGCCAATGCCAGCAAGCAAACATTCGGCATTGACAAATGCTTGTTTCTTATTGGCATTAAGAAGAGAATTGCAGGATTCCATTAAAGTGTAGTAATTTTATAACCAGAGGGGGTGAAATACAACTGAAGTTGTTTGATTCCTGTGCTTGAGACCTAGGATTTGGAAGGATATTTGTGCAATATTTTAGAAGTGTCCTGCTGGCTGAGGAGTGAGTTTTTATCCCTGGTTTCAGAGAAGGGTTTGTGTATTAGAATCAGACAAAGCAAAGGTGTATATTGAAAGGCCTGCTTACATCACAGGTGTCACTAGTCAATCAATTGATTCTGGGTGGGCTTTTATCACTGAGCTGTCTTAGGCAAACTACACAGTGGGAAGCCAGTCAGAAAAGACTTACTTGCTTCTGTTTGAGGCTGAGAAACTTGCTATACTGCAGAGAACAAATTAGAACACATTTGAGGAACTGGGAACCTGGTAAGACATAAATTGTTGGGACTTGTTAGGAAGGTAAGCTACGCTTCTACAGAAACTTCTCATTTTTTTAATTGGCTTTAAGAAGACAATTGCAGGATTCCATTAAAGTGCAGTAATTTTATAACCAGAGGGGGTGAAATACAACTGAAGTTGCTTGATTCCTGTGCTTGAGACCTAGGATTTGGAAGGATATTTGTACAATATTTTAGAAGTGGTCTGCTGGCTGAGGAATGAGCTCATTTTTATCCCTGGACTCAGTAGAGTGGTTTGTGTAGAAGCAGTAGTCTAGTAAATTGTGGTGTTGGTTGAATTACTATAAAGGGCAGTACTCATCAGGGGGGTGAAGCATTGGTGTATTTGATTGTTTCTAACAGTCACCAGTGGTTGTGGCATTTTCTTTATAGCCAAGGTTCTGACATCACTGCCTCAACAGGTCTTGGGGCAAACTGTCATATTCTTAATAACCCAGCACAGTGCATAAAGGGTAAGTACACCAAAAAAACAAAAGAGATATTTTATATATTACTCATTGTATATTATAAGGAGAGGACATGTTGGGAGTGGTGCAAATGCACTGGCTGTGGGGCAGCAGTTTTCTGGGAGACATTCTGAACCTGCATTGCTGCTCTATTTGCGCAACTGTCAGCTCTGAGGGAGGAGGTTGCTCACCACCAGGCTGAACTGGCAAGGACTAAGGAGGCCTCCCCACCCAATGAGCACCAGTTCTACAACCACTGCCTCAGAGGTTGCCAAGTGTGAAGAGCAGTTGGACCACAGTGGATTCTGGGAGGGTGAGGGTGGTGAAACAGAGGTGTAGCCCCTAGTTGTACCTGTACACAAATCATGTCAGTCTGGCAAATCAAGGTTCCTCTATGATGACACCCCAGTGGAGACCAAGAAGAATGCTGGGGACATCCACAAGGAGAGACCAAAAGGGTGGCAAGGGACGCCTCAGGGGAAAGAAACAGCTTCTGATAGAGGACTCAATTGTCAGGGGTGTAGACCTGGGGAAGGGAGAGGAAGGGGAACTAAGGTGCCTGCCTGGTGCAATGGCTTGGAGAGGCAGGAAGCAAATCCTCAGGATTGCAGAAGCAGCTTCACAGGAGAGGGAACTAGATATCATTGTCCACCTTGGGACAAATGACCTAGCTAGGCATGAGATCAGTGCAGTGCAGAATGAATTTGTGGAGTTGGGGAGGGGCCTCAGACAGGTAGCAAGCACAGTAACCTTCTCAGAGGTGCTGCCAGTCTATGGCAGGGATGAGGCTAGGTACTACACACCATGCAGTTTAATGAATGGTTGCAAAACTGGTGCAGAGCAAGGGCTTTGGCTTCATTGGGGACTGGGGTCCACCTGGAGAGATGAAGGTCTATACTGGCATGATGGTCTGCATCTGTCCATGAAGGGAAAGAAGCTCCAGGTGACAGGTTTAAATGCTTCCTTGGTAAGCTTTTAAACCAGCCAAGGGGAGGTGCTGATAGGAAGCAGGAAAGTTCAAGCCCCCCACAAAACATGGCAAGTAGTAGGTAAACACTGAGGTACAGAGCTTGGCAGAGGGAAGGACAGGGGTAAATGGAAAATAGACAAGGGCAATAAGAGCAGGGATGGGGTAAAAAAGGATAATGCCAACATTAAATGGAGGGCAATGAGTACCAGTGCCCATAGTCTGGGAAACAAGCTCCTGAGCTAGCAGCCTGATGGAAGAGGAACACTTGGATATTGTGGCAGTCACAGAAACATGGTACACGGAGAACCATGACTGGGATGTCAACATACCAGGGTACACAATCTACAGAAGGGACAGGAGGGTAAAAGAGGAGGTGGAGTAGCTCTCTACATAAGGGAAGGGATCAAAGCTACAGAACTAAAAAGTAAAGGGGAGGACAAGAGGACTCTGGGTCACCTTGGAGACAGGGAATGGCATCACAATATGCACAGGGGTTGTATACAGACCCCCATCTCAAGGGAAGGAAATGGACAAGAAAATGATTGAGGACATTCTCAAAATGGCTGAAAAGCGAAGATACTGTTGATGGGGGACCTGAATATGCCAGATGTTAACTGAATGACATGGACTGCAGCCACATCAAAGAGCAGGGTCATGCTCGATGCCCTACAGGGGCCATGCCTTAGACAGCTAGTGGTGGAACCCACTCGGGAGAGAGCAATATTAGACCCAGTACTCTCAAATGGAGAGAGGATCACAAATTTAGAAGTCAGTAGACATCTGGTAACAAGCTACCACTGCACAGTGTGCTTCACAATAAACACAACCATGGAGACAAGCCAAACAAAGACAAGGATACTGGACTTTAGAAGGGCTGACTTTGGCATAATGGGTGAATACCTGAGGAATGCATTAGCATATGGCCAGAAAGGAGGGGTGGAAGAACAATGGAGAAAAATCAAAACTGCCATCATGGAGGCAACAAGCCTTTGTGTGAAACAAATAAAGAAAACAAAGTGGAATAAAAAAACACTATGGTTCTCAAAAGAGGTGGCAGGGAAGGTTAAGGAGAAAAAGGCTGCATTCAAAAAGTCTAAGGAATCACAGAAGGAGCATGACAGGGAACTGTATCAATTAAAGCAGAAAGAAGTGGGGAAGGCAGTCAGAAAAGCAAAGGACCAAACTGAGGAAAAGATAGCCAACTCAGTTAAGAAGGTGGATAAAACCTTTTTATAGGACATCAGGGAGCATAGAAAGGTTAAGGGAGGGATAGTGAAGATTAATAAAGGAGAGGGGAGGTGGGCAGAGGGAGACAGTGAAAAGGCAGAGATACTGAATGAATGCTTTTGCTCAGTATTCGCAAAAGAAGAAGAGGAGGAGTTGCCTAAACCAAACAATAGAAGCACTCTGGGTAGTGGGGTTGACGCCAGTCCATTTACAGAAGAAAGAGTTCTGAAAGAACTCCCAAAACTCAAGGTGGACAAAGCAATGGGGCCTGACAGGATTCACCATAGAATCCTAAAAGAACTAAGGGAGGACCTAGTGACACCACTGACCACACTTTTTAACAAATCATGGGAGGATGGGGTGGTACCTGAGGACTGGAGGAGGGCAGATGTGATTCCCATTCACAAAAGTGGGAGCAAGGCAGAAGCAGGAAACTACAGATCTGTTAGTTTGACCTCAGTGGTGGGGAAAATAATGGAATCACTTCTGAAAGAAAGAATTATTGAGTACCTAGAGGCCAGCAGGGAACAGGACCCAAAGCAGCATGGATTCACAGCAGGAAGGTCATGTCAGATGAATCTAATTGATTTCTTTGACTGGGTGACCAAAGTAATAGACTAGGGAGGGGCTGTGGATATGGCCTACCTAGACTTTAGCAAGGCTATTGACACAATCCCGGACAAAAGATTAATAATCAAGTTAGCCAGCCTGGGAGTGAGTCCCACGGTGGTAACCTGGGTAGCAAACTGGCTGCACAACAGGACACAGAAGGTAATAGTGAATGGAACACATTCTGAAGAAAGGGGGCTTACTAGTGGAGTACCTCAGGGCTCATTACTGGGTCCAGTCCTCTTTAATGTCTTTATAGGTGACATTGCAGAGGGTCTGGAAGGAAAGGTATGCCTCTTTGCAGATGACACAAAGATCTGTAAATAGAGTTGATACACAAGAGGGGTAGAAAGGATGAGAACGGACTTGGAAAAGGTTGAGGAATGGTCAGATATATGGCAACTTAGATTCAATGCAAAGAAGTGCAAAGTAATGCACCTGGGAAATAAAAATCCAGGAGAAGAGTACACAATAGCAGGGAAGGTACTAACAACAATAGTAATGGAAAGGGACCTGGGGGTAGTCATATCAGATGACCTAAAGGTGGGTAAGCAATGTGAGAAGTCAGTAAGGAGGGCCAGGGGGATACTGGGATGCATAGGGCGGGGCATCACAAGTAGAAAAAGGGAAGTGGTTATCCCTCTGTACAGACAGTTGGTGAGACCTCATTTGGAGTACTGCGTGCAGTTTTGGAGACCTCATCTACACAAGGACATAGACAGGATTGAAGCAGTCCAGAGGAGGGCAACTAAAATGGTACAGGGTCTACATCAGAAACCACATGAAGAGAGGCTGAGAGAGCTTAATATGTATACCCTTGATGAAAGGAGGGACAGAGGGGACATGATAGAAACTTTTAAGTACCTCAAGGGAATCAACAAAGTCCAGGAGGATAGCATCTTTCAGAAAAAGAGATGTGTAAGAACAAGGGGGCACAATTTAAAGATAGAGGGTGGATGGCTCAGGGGTAATGTGAGGAAATTATTTTTCACGGAGAGAGTGGTGGACGCATGGCACCATCTTCCTGGAGAGGTTGTGGGGTCTAAAACAGTGGGGGAAAGCAAACATGCATGGGACAGACATAAGGCAATTGTAATGGGGGGTTGCAGGAAGTAGGCTGTTGGTTAACTAGAATCTGCAGCTTATCCAAAAGGTAGGAAAATGGGCAGACTGGGTGGGCCAAGTGGTCCTTATCTGCCATCAAAGTCTATGTTTTTATGTAACCAATTAGGCAATGCACTCTATATTTATGAGTAGCCACTGCAGGCATTTCAGAGCTGAAAAGCTAGTGTAGGGACCAAACCGTGGGTCCTACCATGACAAAGTGGTGGTTTGGCTTGTTCACATTGGAATTCCAATCTGATAACTAAGAGGACCCCCTTTTTTCATGGAGTTTAAAATAAGAAAAGCCAATGGGCAGTTAAAATGTTTAAATTCTAATATGTTCCATGTTTTTTTTTTGGGGGGGGGGTTGTGCACTGGATTTTGTTTTTGTTTGTAATATACCACACACAGTAGCACCCCTCAGAAGAAATGTGAAATATTTTTGGACATACTTAGAAATTTCACCTCCAGGGGAGCTTTGTGAATCTCAATGCAGAGGAAACGGCAGCCCATATCTGCCACCAGCCCCTGGCACCATGCCGCAGTACTGTGTGTGTGGCACAAGGGTGGCTCAGGTGCTGTCAGGTGCAGACTGCATGCCATAGGTGTAACCAGCCTTTGTAAACTGCTCCCAGGGCATCATTTGGTGCAAAGGGCACTTTGCACCAATCATTGGGATGCAAGCTTTTTGGGCCACCATGGGAGCTTTGAGAATAGGCCCGAAGTCACCCACTTTCAATAGCCCTCCTGAAAACACAACTTTATGTTATTTATCTATTAAGTGGTAGGTAGCCCTTGTGACTTGATCAGACTGTTTTGGAAATGCAAGCTTTACAATAGTAGAATGCCCTTGTTACTCAACTACCCTCTTTCTGCAGTTGTAATAAAATTCAGGCATGCTTACAATCAGGAGAGCATACCAAGTAATAAGTGTATAATACTGTAGTGGGAAACTGGAGTTTGGATCCCGAATGTTTCTGACACTACTTTGCATCCCTCATCCCCGCCATCACAACTGCAGATTATGGAAGTTTCCCTCTACTTTTTGACTAAGCACAAACCTTTTGGAAATGACAGATTGTGGACTGCTTGATGTACCCAAATGGGACATTTTATGTCAGTTTTTACAACTCTGCCTATTGTCTGCTTTCAGAAATCAGTTCAGCCATGTTTCTAATTAGATACTCTGGGAGCCACAAGTGCATACAAAATATATCACATACTGCTGTAGTTGCCGGCCACACTGACCAGAATTATACTACACTGCCACAGATATCACTTTAAAGGGCTTTTTCCTATGTCCAGCAGGGTTTGGTGCAAAACAACACATTGTAAGGTCCCAAATTCTGTAATGCTCACAAGGTGATGATAAGAACTAACTGATAAGAAAGCAATGATTTGGACAGTAAACAGACACATAAAAATACAAATGAGCACAAAACACAGAAACCGTAGCAAACACATAAAAAGAGAAAAGACACTTTTACTCCCACCACTGAAATATTTGTTACTATAAGTAAGTAACTGAAACTAAATGCATATATACTGTATTTTCCATCTAGAAACTGTCATTTTAAAAATGCTATGCATACTTCCATTTTAATTAATGAATAGTAAAATTTGAAACTTTGAATCCATACAACGATTCACTGCACTACAAAACAGTTCACTGTGCCTTTCTTTACCCAGCATTTGACATGGAGAAAAGCACTATAAGTCTGATGCACAAGTCACTTCACAACTAGCTACAGAGGGAAGTGATTGACACTGTTCTCCTCCTCCCCAGCATGTCACACCCGAGCCCCACAGTGTAAGCAAGAGAACAAATCTGATTTCAAGTAGCTATCTCACCAACAATCATTAAAAATAAATGAATTAAGCCAGCAAAGGAAGCTCATTCAAAGCTGTGGCTTTGTGAAACTGTTTTTATTCTATTACCTAAAGCCATTTCCCTTATATATCAGTGTGCCTTATAGCAATCGTCCTGAAGAGATTTCTGCATTCTGTATGAAGCGACAGTGGGCTTAGTTTTAAATCTAACCTGTCTCTCGCTAGTTAGGTAAATCTCTTTCTCACTAGTTAGGTAATTAACAGAAAACTCAATAAAACTGTATATGATGTACTGAAGTATCATATGTTACTGGCAAATAACACTTTAGTTGAGGTTTCTCTCATGGCTTCATTATTAATCAGTGTTTCTACTCTAGCTAAAATCAAGCCCTGTATTTTAAAAACCTGAAAATTCAAGTTTTTCTTTTTTGAGCACTAATCACAAAGCAGATAGTAACAGTAAATAATGTTAGTTCATATTTTTTACATATTCATTAAGAATTAATAATATTTATTAATATCTGACATAGCCATTATTTTCTTTTTCTTTCTTTTTGTAATATATCTGTTATCGTCCTTGATCTGACAGCTGCTGTTTTGGTCTATCTATACAACATTCCAAGTCTGTCATCCTGTCTGTCATTGTGATCAGTGCCAAAAAATAGACTGTGTTTTTTTTTTGTTGTCAACACACGCTGATGTCACAGACAGCACTGAACTAACTACCCCCCCACACACACACACACACCACACATGCACAACTGCAAGCAAAGTAAATTCATACTAAGCATGGATGATCCATTTTTAGGGCTGTGGGCAGAGCCTACAGCCATTTTGGGATCGGATCGTATCTTACAAAAACAATGATCATGGAACCTTCCATTGGACTTTTGGAAGTATCCTTCTGGAAGTCCAATGGAGCTTGAAACCCTCCGTCATGATCTGCCACTATGGAATAACAGCCACACTATTTCAGCTGTTACTTCCTCATTCTGGTCAAGAACTGCACATGCATGACCCGTACGCATGTGCAGTTCTGCTGGTTCTATCATGTTGTGAATGGCAAATTGCTAGTCACTGCAACTGTTTTACCCCCATTTTTTCCTTTCCTGCATCCTCTTGCTGACACTGCAGCGCACCCATGAGTCCACATTGCCTTGTGTGAGCATTATATAGCCCCCCGACTCATGTGGCACACTAGGAGCCCACCCCAGTGTGCCCAAATGCTATTAATTTACCCTACACCAACATCAGAGTGCCCAATCCCCGTGTTGGCATTATGTGCCTCCAGACTCGTGTGGTACACTGGGAGTCCACACCAGTGTGCCCAAATGTATTTTTCTTTCTTCTGCCCCACCACTGACATCTGGGTGCCCAATTCCCATGTCAACATCATGTACCCACCCACCCCCAACTCCTGTGGCACACTGGGAGCCCACCCCAGTGTGCCCAAAGCATGTTTCTTGTTTCCCTGTGAATTAAGAAAACCATCCCCTAACATGTGTTTTTCTTACCTGTAAAAAAGAAAATGGTCCCTTGTTATCCCCCTTCCCCATTTCCACCCTCACACTGAGCATCCACCTCCTCGCACCCCCCACTTACCCCATACTTACCTCCAGAGGTTGCTCACCACTGTTATATTCTTTGGACTGGGACATGTCTGCACTCTTCAAAACCGAACCGTAAACTGAAGAGTCAAAGGTAAGCATGCTATAATGGCATTCAATGGGTTGTTCAACTTATGTTGCTAAATCGGCTACTTTGGGGAATTTTGGCCCAAAATTTTCAACATGGGGTTCTTGGGACCCCTACTCATGAACACGGTCACTGCTATTTTCTTACTCAATCCTAAAAGGTGATTTTGTGGTCACTGTGCAGAATCACCCGTCAGGACTGATTAACAAAACAACATTGCCGTTGATGAGGTGGGGTTCCAAAAGCTCCATGTTGCAAACCTGGTGAAAAGATTCACAAAAATGACTGTGCTGTGAGCGTGCATTGCGCAGTTTCTATGCACGCTCCTAACATCACCAATTTTTAATATTTTCACTCCAGATTTTAAACATTGCCAGTTTACATACCGCCTTTTTAACAGTACAGCTGTCATTTTACACATCATACCTGAAACATGAACAGAATGGTGCAGTTGCTCTGTGAAATCACCTTTTTGGACAAGTAAACAACACTGGCAGTCTTCATGAGGAGGGGTCCCAAAAAGGCCATGTTGAAAATTTGGTGCAACACCTCCAAAAAATGGTCAAGTTACACCCAGGCTTTCAATAATTTCTATGCACACGTGTAACTTTGTTCATTTGGCAAATCTTCATAGCCCTATTGGCTCCAGCCAGAACTTGTTTTATATGATATTGGTGTCATTTTTATTTTTAAAAATGCCGATTACAGACTTCAGATTGAAAGGAGCTCTAGCTCTGTTATTTTTTTTTTGTTGTCTGTTTTTTTTTTTTTTTGTTCAATCATGCCAGGAATGATCATAGCATTAATTGTCAAGCTGCATTTTTTGTACCTGACTTTTTGTAGTATGCATAAGAAAAAAAATAAGCATGCATAGTAGCAATGATGTTAAATGTGCAAAACAAAAATGCTCCTTGTAACAATACTGTGTCACTGATGCCCGCTTTTATTGGTTATTTGAATCTGAGTGTCCCCCTCTCCCCCTTTTTTAAATCTGTCAGACTCTAGTTATGGTTTTAGTGACTGTGCATGTGTTCAGAATTTGGGGCCGGGGGGGTCCATATTTTAAAAAAGGTTGCCATGCAGCTGGCAGCTTGTCTTATTATAAGGAGCATGCCACTTTGCAATTTGTTTTCCTTTTGTTTGTTTTACCACTATGCATTCTTATTTTTCTTATGCATACTATAAAAAGTTAGGTACAGAAATTGCATCCTGCCAATTAATGCTAAGATTATTCATAGCTTGATTTGAGAAAAAAACAGAGCTAGAGCTCATTTCAATCTGCAGTCTGTAATCAGCAATGATAAATACCTAACCTGAACCTCTGCCTTACATCTTCAGTTTATGGTGTTTATTTTATCATGTGTGCTCCTATCTCCTCCCCTTTTATCTCAGCACTCATGATCACTGATGACTGCAGCCAATCAAGTGTTGAATTGGAATTTTTTATTTGCATTTTTTCTATCAGACTATAGATCCCATTTTAGTGCCTATATGTGTCTTCCATTAATGCAGAGATGATGGGACATCAAAGTGAAACAAGAAGACAATCATTGAGCAGGAAATTAAAGGCAAACTGCACTGTTTCTTTCAAGGGGCACTTTCAATGGCAAAGAAATTTACAAAGTGACAGCAACATCAAACTGTCAGCTCTGAAACTGAGAAATGTCAGAACAGCCACTAGGAAGCGAGTAATGAACCATCCCACTACCCGCCAGCACCTGGTCAATACAGTGATTCAAAAACTGCGTGGCTCACTGTGTAAAGCATGCCTGCATTTAGAGTAACAGGTGTATAACAGTAGTAGGGAATTACTGCTACTCCTGTTGCTCTGCACTGATATCTAGCAGGGTTGAAGTAGCTTTATGGGTGGTATCTGGTCAAAATGCACCCATGGTGGAGTGGCTAAGGCACCACCACATGGCAGGGCTAGAAACCAGGTTCAGTTCCCCAGGTCTCCCAATGTTGGAACTTTTTGCTTTGTCTTTTTTTTAAACACAATAATTTTCCCCCTCTTCCCGAGTTTCTCCCCATTCCGTAAGTCCACATCCCTGGAGTTTGTTATTTACAGTCCAGGGAGGTGGGGGCAAAGCCTCTATTTCAGGGGTGTGAAGGCTGCCCCCAAAAATAAAGAGTTACTATTGTTTTTAGTGGGTGTGCACTGTTGTTGGAGGGTTGTTGTTGTGTCTGACATTGTGTTGGAGCATGGCATTTGCTTGCAGCATCTATTGCCATGCTGTTTTTGTAGGTGACATCTTGACCCCCTGCCCTACCCAATTCTCCACTCCACGATGGTGAGACTTTGATGACTATGACAACAAACTGACAGTTGTCTAACTGCACAGTCTTCACTGAGGTTACAACTGGGGGGAGGAGTGGGATCTTCAGGCATGTCCACTAAACGTCTTCGGAACATACCTGTTCAAAGATTCACTGTATGCCATGTCAGCGCAATGAAACAGATTGCCATGGTGATGGAAACTGTGAGGACACTCTGCACACTCATAGCGGTTGTTATCTGTAGAAGCAGCCACCTAAATGATCTGTGGTAATACCACCTAGAGTGAAATTGGTAAAAATAATGTTTTCTTTGAACAGCTGATGCCAGGCTTCAGGCAATGCTCATGTAGGGATCACTAGTTCATGGACTGGGATGCAACACTTCTTGTACTGGGGTAATTGGCCATGCTGCTGTCTGTTTAGACACAGGTTTGAATCCTGCTGAATACCTCTCCCTCGACTGAGCATGGTGCTGCAGGTACCGTTGGGGGAATGGAAATTATGTATAACAAGCAAAGTGCCTGTCTAAACTTGAGGGACCACTTTTTTGCCTGGTCAAGTGCTGCCAAGGGATGGAATTAAATAACAGTGATGTCCCACACTCCCTGTACTTTGCTTTGCTCCTGGGATTAACTTGACATAAAAGTTCACTTTATATACCTGCTGCCATGTTTGAAGGTGGAGGTGCTGACAGAGAATGACAATCTGTACAGAAATGGTGAATTTACAAGATACAAACTTAATTACATTAGAAGTTACTGCCTGTGATAGTTTTTACCAATGTAATAGCATAATGGATCATATCAGCACTACTAGAAATTTCCTGTTATTATATTCACACGGGTTCATATTTTTACTGCACTATTCGAAGCTCAAATGTAATTGCTGTAACCTGTATGACTTTAGATCAGCCTGGAAATACAGCTGGAGTGGGTGGCAGACGGCTGTGTTTTACCTATGGGAGGTCTAACCTACAAATCAAAATTGTATTTTCCCCTGACAGTATTGAAAAAAGAAACAGACACTGTTCATTAAATTATTTTATTTACATTCATTTAATGTCAAATCCAGTACTACAGTCTTCCTTTGCAGATATTTCACAGGGAGGTGGCATTTCACTGTCAGCCCACTCCTTTGGTCTTCCCACTGCAGCAGTTGCCAGGAACTCCTTTCACTTTCACTTTACCCAATCCCCATTCAACAGCATTGAAACTGTTCGGCACATGCGGCACGTTATCTCCAGACAGTGTTCCACAGCAGACTCATATAGCTAAAACCATGATTTTTCAAATGTAGATATCCTAAAAACTACAAAATTCCCAAACATCAAACCACCATAGGAAATCCATCCCCATCACCCTACAAAATCACACAAAATTTCACTATTCAAAGCGTTACAGTTTTTCCTCTAGAGCAGACCAAAAATTCAGAAAAAAAGCCCACCATTGAAATCAGTGGAAAAACTGTACTTTTCACATTTTAATATCTCTAACAATTCTGAACCACTTAACATGAAACATTCAGGAACTCTAGAGTCTTTCATCAACAACACATCCTGGAAGTTTCATGTAAATCTGTAAAATCATCCTTCTGCAAGCAGCAAACAAACAAACAAAATATGGAATTTAACATAGAACTCACCAGCCACCCTAACTATAATATACAAATGCATAAAACTATTTGATTAAACCAGCATAAGACAGCAGCTAGGGAACTTAAAACCGAGAGGACATGCTAGAGCCCAAATGATCCCTAAATAGATTCGTCTTCAGGCCTCACTTAAAAGCCTCCAATGAGGGTGCCTTCCTCAAGAACCTTGGAAGGAAATTCCTCAGGGCCAGTCCTACCACCTGAAACAAACAGTCTTTCAGTGTTTTAAGCTGTGCCCTGGGAATCATGAAGAAGCCCTCCTCAGAGGAGCAAAGAGTGCTGGAAGCAGTGAGGAGTCAGGAAGTTACTCAGATAGCATGGGCCCAGTCTGTATAGGGCTTTATAGGTGAGAAGACCAACCTTGAAGATAATTTTCCACCTCACCAGCAGCCAAAGCAGATCACACAGGACCGGGATCAGACAACAGGACCTCAGAAGGCCTGCCAGCTACCTGGCCATTGCGTTCTGCACTAGCTACAGGTGATGCAGGAGCCCTTCTCTAGCTCTGAGGTAAACAGCATTACAATAGTTGAATCTGGACGTCACAAAAGCATGCACCAGTGAGGGCAGATCATACAGTGGGATTAAGGCTTTAATCCTGGTGATATTCCTTAGATGGTAAAAACCACTCTGGAAAACAAACAACACCTGACTCTCATATGTCAATTTGTTATCCAGGATCTTCCCAGATTTTTCACTTTAACAGATGCCATAAGTGGGGTGGGGCCCAGCATCAGACCTGTTCCCTGCCCAGAAGCCTTCACATCCCACCAACTACTAGGCTATATCACCAGCACTTTCATCTTGTCTGGGTTGAGCCTCAGCCAGTTAGAGGACATCCAGCTCTGGATCTTGGCCAGACATGCATTTAGTACTTCCACTGTGTCATGTGTCCCAGGTGCAAATTACATATACAGAGGGGTATCATCTACATAGCAGAGGCTCAGGATGAATAAGAGTGGGCAAGAGGGCACCCCTGCCTTGTGCCTTTGCCCAATGGGAAGCAGGCTGAGATATATCCATTCACTTTCACCACTGCCTCGGGGGATTCATACAATGCTGCAACTGTAGAGTTGAAGTGAAGACCTAAGGGGAAGTTTGCCAGGGTGACTTACATAAAGGCCCAGTCTACCCTGTCAAAGGCCTTTTCAGTATCCATGGTAATGGCTATTTGGAAAATATTTTGTCACTTCTGAGAGGCGATACTGTTCAGGAATCTTTGAATACTGTCCTGGAATAGCCGGCTGGCTATAAAACCGATTTGGTTGGGGTGTTATGTGTTACCTACTTTTGCAATCTATCTGCTAGGATGTCGGTGAAAATCTTTAGGTCAACTGGGAGAAGGGATGAGGTTTGATTCAATCCATAGGTTTCAGGGTCCTTATCGTGTGTTAGGACTGAAATCTGAGCCTGATTCCAAGAGGGTAATATTTGTTTCTTCTCTCGCTGTACCGTGTTACAGGCAGCTGTGAACTGTGGAATCTGGGAGGTACAGTAGAAAAGGTTTTAAAAAGTTTGACTGGGTATCCATTTGTCCCAGGAGACTTTCCACTGTCTAAGGGTTTGATTTTGAAAACCACCTCTTGCTCCATAAAGGGGGAATAAAGTGCCTCCCGATCTTCCTGGGCAATGTCAGAAAGGCATGGTTTCCAAGCACCGAGTGACCTTATTGGCTTGTTCAGGGAGCTGCTGTCTCTCTTATAGAGGTCTGTGTAATATTGGGCAAATGCATGCAGAATATTTTGGGTGTGAGTTGTAGAGGTTCCCACCTCTTGGGGGTTTATTTTCAGAATGGCTCTGTTCGCCACCTCTTTATGAAGTAGCCCAGTCAATAAATTAGGTGCCTGGTTACTGGACTCAAAATATTTCTGCCAAGAATACTGCAGTTGTCCTTCTGTCTGAGTGTCCAACATTATGATACATTGCTGTTCCTTAGCATCTAATTCAGTTTTTCTAGCCTAATTCAGAGTGATTTTATGTTAGAACTCTAACTTCTGGATTTCTGTTTCCAGCTCCACCCATTTTCTAGCTCTATTTTTGTTATAATGAGAGGAATCTTGTATTTTTCCCTCTGGACAAAACTTTTAAGGCAGAGACAGAGTAACGCAAGGGCTGTTGGGGCTACAGCCAAGGATTTTTGTTTGTTTTTGATTGTTAAATGCCCCAGTTACCTGACTGAACCTACTGAGCTAGTAGTGAGATGGAGCAGCAGGCAGGGCAGGTGAGTCATAGTGCTCGTGAATATGCATGCAGCACTGTCCTATGCCACTCCCTGCTCTTGATAGCACCCACCCCCACCAGGGACAGGACAGATTAGAGCCCAGCCTCCAGCTGAGTTTTCCTCAACCTGTAGCACTTGATGTGGAGGAACAGGGAGGGTCAGGTGATGTGGAGAGGTGGAAGAGTGCATGAGTCGCAGGTGCACTACTTTCCCAAATTCCCATCACAGATCAGTCAGTCGTGTCAGACCTCAGGGAACAAAAAGCTCTCTCGAGTCAAGTCAGAGTCACCAGCTCTCTGTGAATTTGCACAGTGTGGGTCAGCTGGTCTAGTCTCCTTTGAACCTCTAGCATAGCAGCCAGATCCACTGGCCTTAAGGAAAAAGTCAAGCAGATTTGCCTCCACCGCCGGCTGTCGACCTCTTTACTGTCTGTAAAGTTCCAGACTTCTAGTCTCTCTTCAGGGCCATGCCTCTTGGCCACCAAGGAAGCTGTTTCCCTTACATGCCTGATCGTATAAACTTTACACCTGTAATCTGCTGCAGTCTCTCCTGTGTGTCCACCAAAAGCAGTGTCATGGGTGAGATGTTCATTGGAGCTTAGAGTGCTGAAGTTCTTGTGCTATACCTGATTCCCTGGGGTGCCTGAGTTAGCAGGGGAGGAGGTGGTTTTTCTGCTGGCCACCAGGAAGCAGTCACATCAGTGGTAGTTCTGCAGCATACATCTTGAACTACACATCGGTAGAGACTGGAATGAAATACATTTTTATGCAGCAAGTCCTTGTATGGCTAAGAGGGGACTTGTGTGCATTTTGTTTTAGTTATTTAAAGTGTTTGTAAGGACTGCATGTTAGTGCGACCCTCCTGGACACTTCTGGGTCACGGGACAGTATTTAGCACCCAAGCTTAGTGAGCAGCATGAGCTCATGCAGGACACACATAGCTACAAGTGGAGATGCATGCAGAGACATGCACATCTTGCTGTGTGTTTGATGTGTTCAGCGGGGAGGTGGGAGAAGTGGGCACTATGGACAAACAAGAATATGCATCAATCAATCAAAACTTTATTTATAAAAAGGCGCCTTTCTAAAAACCAAGGCACCTGTACATCACATAATAAGACAATATTACTAAAAACAATAAAATTAACCACGCTTAATAATACTTAAAAAACATTATACGCTTGTTTAAAAAGATATGTTTTAAGTGCTCCCTTAAAAGTTTCGACAGTCAGGCAATCTCGTACCTGACAAGGTAGAGAATTCCACAGGGTCGGGGCCACAAAACTAAAAGATCTGGCCCAGGAGGTCTTTCAAACAAACCCTGGGAATTTCTAGCAATCCCTCATCAGTGGATCGGAGAAAGCAGGGGGGGACAGTAGGGATGAAGAAGATCTTTCAAGTAACTAGGTCCCTGATCATGTAGGGCCTTATAGGTCAGCAAACCGACCTTGAAGGTGATACGCCAGCATATTGGCAGCCAGTGCAGTTTGCGAAGCACAGGCGTTATATGACTGGTCCTAGAAGAACCAGTCAACAGTCTGGCTGCCGCATTCTGCACTAGCTGTAAGCGGTGAATATCAACCCCCGGTAGCCAGAGATAAAGGGAATTGCAGTAGTCAAGACAGGAGGTAACGAAGGCATGGACCAAAGTAGGGAGATCATCGGGAGGAACCAGGTGCTTCACCCAAGCAATGTTCCTCAGGTGGTAAAGAGAGGCTTTGACAACTGCCAACACCTGTGATTTAAGTGTTAAACAGCTGTCAAAAACAATGCCCAGATTCCGCACTCAGTCTGAGGTAGTTAGCTGGACACCCCCGAGCCATAAGCCTGAGGGAGATCCAGCCAACAAACCTGCCTCCCGGTGACCTGGGTCCACAACCAACACATCAGTTTTTCTTGGATTCAACCACAGCCAACTCACATTCATCCAGTCCTGGATTTTGGCAAGACAGTTATTAAAAGCCGAGAGAACAGCATCTTGGCCAGGTACAAAGGACATGTACAGTTGAGTACCATCTGCATAGCAGTGAAAACTCAAACCGTACCACCTAATGTTCGATCCCAATGGCAGCATGTACACTGCAAACAACATGGGTGCCAAAATGGAGCTCCTCATGCTATCTTACAGGATAGGGGAATGATGTTGAGGAAAATCCCAGACACCACCCTCTGAGTCCTACCCTTGAGGAAAGATCGAAACAACTGAGGACTGTACCAGACAGTCCACAGATAAACCGCAGGCTGCCAACAGCACACACCATGGTCTCACGGTGTCAAATGCCGCAGAGAGATCAAGAAGGACCAAGATAGAACAGGTTCTTCGATCTCTCACTATCAGGAGATCATTTAGTACCCGGACCAGAGCCGTCTCGGTACTATGTCTCTTTCTAAATCCGGACTGGAGAGAATCATAGATATTGTGGCTGGTTAAATGATCATCCAACTGCAACGCGACCACCTTCTCAGTAACCTTTCCTACAAAGGGTAGGTTAGAGATGGGTCTGTAATTAGCCTGACAGTCCGGGTTCAAGGAGGGCTTCTTAAGAAGGGGCTGAACCAAAGCCTCCTTCAGAGGATTTGGAAACATCCCCCTCTCCAAAGACCTCCAGACTATCTCAGCCAAAACTGGGCCAATTTTATCTACACAGCCCACTAGGAGACATGTAGGGCCTGGATCCAGACCACAGTTGGTCGGACGCAATAATCGGATGACCATCACAATGTCATTGATTGTGGGAAGGCTGAAGTCAGACCACACAAAACCGGTGTCCGACATCTCCTGTCAACCATCACCACTCCCACTAGAGAGGGTCAGGCGGACATCGGACCTGATTTCGGCAACCTTATCTGAAAAGAATTGAGCAAGCTCCTCACACCATTCTTGAGAAAAGGCTCTTCTGGGCTGAAGACAGATTGGATTGCACGATCTGTCCACGGTCCGGAAAAGCTGAGCTGGTCTATTCTGAGCAGCAGCAATCTCTCTGGACAGGAATTCTGCCTTCTTACAAGAGATTGCTGATTGATAGACCACATAATGGTCCATCAGTCTAAGTTTGTCACAATCCAAGCCTGACCTCTACCAACAACTCTCTAGTCTTCGTCCAGCTCTCCTCAACTCCCTTTAGAGTCTCATCAAACCAAAGAGACCTGGGGCAAAGAGTGAGAGGATGTACACGAACAAGTGCAATGGAATCCAGGGCCCCTGTCACTGCCTTATTATAGGCAAGTACCAAGTCCCCTGGATCCATGCAATCACTCGGAAAACCCGATAGGTCCAGCACCGCCTTCAGGCCATCTGGGGAAACACCCCTCAAAGGGCGGTACCGGACCATCTCCATTGGGGTTGGCCTACTAGGGGTGGCCTCAAAACTGAACCCAATGGAATGATGGACAGACCATCTGACTGGTTCCACCACCAAATTGGATATCTCCATCCCCAGTTGGAACACCAAGTCTAATGAATGACCTCCAGTATGGGTCGGGGAGGAAATAACCTGTGTGAAGCCCAATGAAATCATTAACTGGCGGAAGTCTTGACCAAATTATGAGAGTTCATCATTGACCCAGGCATTGAAATCCCCCAGAACCAACTATCTGGGGGATCCCAATGTCAGGTTGACAATGAAGTCTTCAACTTCCTGCAGGAAAACACTCCCATCACCAGGTGGATGGTAGATGAGAAGAATCCTGCGCCCCACACCCTCACCTATAATACATTCAAAGGAATTGGTAGTACCCACTGGTACTTCCACTAGGCCCAGTTCTGATCTAAAACAGATGGCAACACCCCCGCCCCTATGATCCATCCTAGGACGGTGTATCACTGAGTACCCAGCTGGAATTGTTGAAGCCAAAACCAGGCCAGCATTTTCATCCAGCCAGGTCTCAGTGATGCACGCCAGATCAGATGTTCCAACAAGATCCGCTATAATAGCGGTCTTGTTTTTAATGGACCTGGCATTACATAGCACCACCTGAGTAGGATGAGCATCCGAGGATGGCCGTGCTACATGCTGACTACCAGCAGAACCCTTGGGTATGGGAACCAGCCAGGGAGAACCCCTTTCCTGGACTCATTTTCCTCCAGGGCATCTCCTTGTCCCCACTATCCCTATCCGCCTACTCCTTTCCAATCCCTCTCCAGGCCCAGCCCTCGTCTTCCACTTTTTCCTGGTAATCCCCAGAGCCCTACACCATCTATGCACCTCTGATGACAGGGGAGGACAAAAGAATGGAGAGAGGTCTCTGAGCCTGGAGGTAAATAATACCCAACTGTCCTAATACCATCCCAACACATATTTACTGCACTAACTAAATCCAGAAAACAATCCCAAACTGCAAATTCAACCTAAATCTAAACCCAAATAAACAATAAAAAAAAGAAAACTATAAGATCAAATAAATACCCCCAAACACCTACCCAAACAAAAGAAAAAAGAAATATAAATACAAAATAACTTAAGTCCAAGAGTATTATATGTATAATGAAAAATATAAAAACAAAACATTAGAATGGTCTAAACATCATTATAAGGTACTAGTCCTAGTCTATTACAGTCACAGCTCCAAATGGATAATTACATCATTACTTTAAAAACTGGGGAACTTGGAATAAGGAGTAGAGAATATCAAACTTTTCTCTGCAGGAATGTACGGGCCTTACAGAGTATGTGTGTAAGCAGTATAAGGAATTGTAAACAAAAATCATTGGTTTGGAGTTAGAACTGAAATGTTATTAACAAGTACCTGTGGCAGAAAGTCATATTAAAGGGCCAAAGACTGTTGAGGAAGAAAGCTCTCAGAAAAGGGACAGGGAATGTATAGAACAGGATGATGACTGGGAGATAGTCGATAGGGCCAGTTTAAGTAAAAAGGGCAGGAGGGCAATGAATGTTCAACTACCTGTATCTAACACTTACATACCACTAGCAACATTAGAAGAATCAAATGACATTGATCAAATACAGCCTGAGACAGCAAAGAGAAATACTGACATGACGGGAAATACTGCTGAGGAAAGCTCAAACATTATAAGAGAGGCAACACCTACTCAGAACATTAATGGTCAGATATCAAAAAATTCAGGGGACAGTATGGAGATTGAGATACAGGGAGTCAAACTGAGTATTTATAGTGGGAGACTCAATGGTAAAATATACAGATGCCTATACAAAAAAGGATAGAAAATAAATTGTAACCAGTACATTTTTACCAGGAGCAGGGTTGGGGGATGTATGACGATTACTGCCTAAGATAGACAAAACAAAGCAGCACAACCCTTTTATACTGATTCATGCAGGAAACAATAATTTAAGAACATGCAGGGAAGATTAATTCTTTGTATTTTTTCTACAGATAAAGAAAATAAGAAATGAATTAAATGGGGTGGCAGTTTTTTCAGAAATCCTTCCTATACCAAGTGCAGGCGAAAAGGTGAACTCTGAGATTATAAGAATAAACAATTGGTTGAGAAGTTGGTGCCTCCTAGAGAACCAAATATGTATTAAGACATGGGAATTGTTTGATGGGAAAACATCCCTCTATAGTAAAGACAAATTACATCTAAATAGGAAAGGAAGTTGGGACTAGTATATAGAGATCACATTAATCACTATCTAAACTAATACATGAGGGGAGAGGGGTCCTATTGGATGGTACAATACAAGCTACAAAAAGATATCCAATAAGGAAAGTTCAAAACAATAATAACTGGAAAGATAAACTTATGGGAAAACAAATCTGCTAACGGTATTGAAAACAACACAAGACAGGATATAAAGTCTGCAAGGCATTTCCAAATTCCTCCTGACTGGACTATGTCACTACGATCGGCCAGCTTATTTAACCTTTTTTTCCCCTAATCCAGTATTGCCTCTGATATCTGGCCTGTTTTAATACTCAGTGCAGTTTAAAGTGTTTTTTTTTTGCAGATTATACTGTAAAGCCACTAGAGAGCAACAAGACATGTAGGTTGCAAGCCTCTTGCCCTCCCTCTACCTAAATTCTCTACCTTTTGCCCCTCTTTGTAATGTCCCTTGCAACATCTCACAGGCTATCACTAGGCATATAACGTGGTAACCAAACCAGGATTCAAACCTGGTACTTTTCATAGCAAAGGTAGCAACCCTACCACTGCGCCACTGTGTCTGCCACAATGTTAGGTGTCAACAAGACCCACTCATACCTGCCCATGGTCACCTCTACCACCACTGTAGTCCCTCACAACACCCACCCACACAAACTAACCATACTACTGTTACTAACCACATTTACCCTACTCAGCAACAAACCCCCAGTTGCCTCTGGTATGCACATACCTTTGCTGCTGGGGGAGCACCTCACCCCTCATAGCCTCTCCATCATCCTGTTTCTCCCCATAGCCCCCCTGCACCCCTCCCCTCTACCCCTCCGCCCATCTCTCTGTACCTTGAACCCTTCTTGTCTGTTCCTCCACCTGACCATCCCAGCCCTCACAAAACTGCCCATTCCCTGCTCATCACTTTCTAAGCTTGCCAGATGCCACTACCCCACAAAACACCACCAATTCATGGCCCTTGTTGGGATATTCCACTTGCTTCTTCTACTATCTGGCAATGTTCACCCCAGTCCTGGCCCAGCAGCACCACCCTCAACTGCGGTTACCTGTGGGGCTTCAAATAGCAGCTATGAATATCTGCAGCCTGTTTAAAAAAACAGCACCCCTGCAATGCTGGACAGCACAGCACCAACCAGACATTCTGGCTTTAACAGAAACCTGGCTGTCAGCCAAGACCCCAGACTCATTTATCTCTATTCCTGGCTACTCTCTCATTAAGCCTGATCATAATGGCAAGAGAGGTGGTGGCTGTTTCTTCTATGTAAATGACTCACTGCATTACCAAGACCTGCCTGCACCTTCCCTAGACCATGGTGCCCAAGCCCTCTCAATAAAACTCTCCCCTGACTCAAACCGTGCTCCTCTTACTCTCACCGTCACCTACATCCCACCCCACAGCAAATCCCCTGCCTGTAAAGCACTCTCTGATTATCTAGCCAGCCACCCCCACAAAATGGAACAAATCCTAGTTGGGGATCTCAACATGAACTGGCTGGTGAGCTCATGAATGCAACCCAAAGATACATTTCCTGCATTAGATATGACTCAGCTGGCATCCCAGACTACCAGGGCCAACCCCAGTAATGGAACCCACACCCTACTAGATATCCTGCTCACTAATCATCCCCACCATATTACTGACCTGAGTGTCCTACCCAGTGCCTTAAGAGACCACTCCCCAATCATCTTCAGCTGGTCCTGTCAGCTACCTAAACCACAACCAAATATCACTTTTTGTCTTCGACTATGCCCAGGAGGCATAGCCAGACTCAAACAATATGTAATTAACTGTGATTGGTCCACTATTTCCCAAGCCCAGCACATAGATGATGCATTGCGCTACTTCACCACCACCCTTAATACCGCCTGTGATGCTTTTGTGCTGACCATCAAAGTGACCACTAAGAAACATAGTGCCCTCTGGATCACCCCAGAACTCCTACAACAGTTCAAAATGCGTGACAACCTCTGGCATCGTGCCACTGTCTCCTGTTTGCTAAGCAATAGGCAGGCCTATAATGCTGTCTGCAATAAGTGTACCTGGGCAATCCGCAAGGCCAAGGCAGAGCACTACAGAACTGCCCTAGCCACCTCCTGGGGTAGCACAAGAAAGTTCTGAGGTAATATCAAGGAGCTTAATGGTAAATCCCTCTCCCCCCACTCACAACTTAGTGTTAATGGTACTACCACCACAAACACACTTCACATAGCTAACTGCCTCAACTCTACCTTCTCAGACCTCAGCTCAGTCCTCATTAGTAACTTTTTTGATCCAATTCAGCCTACCCCACCTCCTGAGCTCCTCCACCCCCCTTCAAACTCAAAGTCATTACCCCTACAGAAGTGAAAGCCTACCAGTACAAAGCCCTCCAGAGCTCTAATTACTGCAAAGACGCCTTTGATATGTGTATTCTATACCTCGTGCTAGACTCAGTTATCTCCCCACTCACAGACCTTCTAAATCTGTCCCTGCACCTGGGCCAGTTCCCAACCTCATGGAAAATGACAGTGATAACACCAGTACTGAAATGTGGTGACACCTCCCTCTCAAACAACTACCAGCCCATTTTGATTCTCCCCCCACTCTCTAAAGCCCTTGAAAAGATCATGGCCAATCAGCTCACTGACTACCTCCTTGCACACAACCTCTTATGTATGGACCAGCATGGTTTCAGAGCTGGTCATAGCACTATGACCACCCTCATAGAATTCGCTAAATCCCTACACTCCATGCTTGACAAGGGGCACCTCACAGGGGCCGTGTTTTTAGACCTCTCAAAGGCCTTTGCCATGGTTTCTCATCCCCTCCTTCTTAACACATTACAACAAATTGGGGTCTCTCATTGTACACTCACATGGTTCTCCAGCTATCTTTCATCTAGAACCCAATGTGTTAAAATTAATAATACCATATCTACTATGCTGCCTGTGCACTCAGGATCCATCCTGGGTCCCCTGCTATTCAGCATCTACTTCAATGCCCTGCCTAAATCCTGCCCCAGCAACCTTCTACTCTAAGCAGTCAATGCTGTTCTTTATGCTGCACATCCTGATCCTTTCTCTCTCCAGCATACCTTACAAAACTCCTTCTCTCAGATTGAACACAGGTTTGCTGAAAAATAGATTGGTGGTCAACATTAAAAAACTAAGACGATGCTCTATACCCCTCTGCCAAAACAGATCAAAGGATTTCCCCCTGGAAATACTCTCCATCTCTCCCATACCACTAGAACAGGTCCAAAAGTATAAGTATCTAGGTATTACGGTTGACTCTTTCCTCTCATTCCATGAACTTATAAAAATCCTCACCTCTACCACCAACACCCGCATAGGTCTCCTTTACAGACATATGAACTAAGACGATGCTCTATACCCACTGCCAAAAAAGATCAAAGGATTTCCCCCGGAAATACTCTCCACCTCTCTCACCCCACTAGAAGAGGTCCAAAAGTATAAGTATCTAGGTATTACAGTTGACTCTTTCCATGAACATATAAAAATCCTCACCTCCGCCACCAACACCCGCATTGGTCTCCTTTACAGACCTGAAGCACTTCACCTAGCCATTACCTCCCCAGTCTTATCGCTGGTGGACAATGGCCTCTCAATCTATGCTGCTGCCGACCCTACGGCGCTTCATTAAATACAAGTAGTCATCAATAAGTCCAGCTGGCTCCTCTCTGGTGCCAACAGAAATACACATACCTGCACCCTATAACCGCTCACCAATATCCCCTCCCTTGAGAAAAGACTATTATACCAAACCTGTCTTGTCACCAAAAACATTCACCTCAGTTTAACCCCAATAGGTGTCATGGCTTCTCTTCAGGAACCACCATCTTAGTGTCCACACGGGTAGCCTCAAAAACTATCTGGAAGGTGCCTAGGGGCAAGACCACCCTGGTCCAGCGATCTTTCCCCCTTAGAGCTCCATCCTGGTACAATGCCCTCCCACCAGCTGTCACATCAATCACCAATCTAGGTCCTTTTAAAGCTGCCTTAAGGCCCCATATCCTCTCCTCACATCAATGCCAGTGTAAGCAGTAACCTGTGAATCCTGCACCACGCTGCTAGGCCATGCACCTGCCCCTGGCCAGGCAGTGGAGATCCCTCACTATTTCTAGCCTACAGGCTCCTCACCTCCCTCGGTTACCATATACTGTATTTCATCATTTTGTAGCTGCCCTCATTTACTAGCCACCCTCAAATTAAAGCCAGACTGTTTTTCAGATTTTGTTTTTAAATCTGCCCTCATTTTATAAGCCTATTACTATACTTGGTAGCACTCGCTCTCAGCAAACAGTTCTTTTACAGCACTCGCTCCCTCAAGTTCCCCCCACCACCACACACAGACACAGATGCCAGAGAAGAAGCTGTGCAGGAGCTCCCACAGCTGAATTATCCTGGTTCCTACCTATCTGATGGGAACAAAGTGACCAAGTCTAACCACGATAACCACACTACTTGTACAGCTGCATGTACAGCTCTTCACTCTGCTTCCATCAATTTATTTATCTTTTCACCCAGGGTGGCTTGGCTGATTGATTTACCACCTTGTAAAGAGTCTGGTCCAGAGATGAAAGCCAGCTGGCTTTGCATACTGAAATAATTACTTAGGGGACCTTTACCTCAGCCACCCTTTCTCCAGGTCACCAGCAACTCAACAGTAGGTCTCACTTTTGGACTGATTGATGTAAGATTTCTGTAAGTTTGTATTTAAAGCCACCCTCATTTATTAGCCACCCTCAAATTAAAACTGCTGGCTAAAACCAAATTTTGTAATTGTAGCCACAGCTATAAAATGGTGAAATATAATAGTTGCACTGGACTATGAATGCATTGTATTATGTATAAGACAAGGCATCCCTGAGGTAGCTTACTACCAACTCATATCATGCATTGCTTTAGCTACCAGTTGTATAGGTCTTAACCGCTCATTAGGTAAATATGTCGATAGCTCTGCCCTGTTTTAGCTACCAAATGTATAAGCATTAACCCGTGCTCATTGTATTTATACTCGGTATGATTGCTCACCCACATTTATTCTATGTATGTACTGTATGAATGTCTATGTTTTATTCTGATGTGGAGCCTTTGGAAACGAGTCTATGACTCAAAGGGTTGTAATTCCGATTTCATAAATAAATAAATAAAATTAATTTCTTGCTGATTAACGGAAGGAGTTTACCCAACAAGACAGATGAACTGAAGCATATATTAGTGACTATGAAGACTGAGGTATGTGGAATAACAGAAACATGGTTGAGACCTGAGGACTGGGTAGAAAGTACTGAGGAGTAAGACTTTATTCAGAAATGCCGACATCATGAGAAAGGAGGGGGAATTGGTCTCCTTATAGCTTCACACCTCAATACACAAGAAATTAAGAGTGACGAGGAAGACATAGATAAAGTCGAGCAATTGTGGGTAAAGTTTAGAATGAAGAAGAGAGTATTAACAGTTGGACTATGTTATACATCACCAAAATTCAGTGAGGCAGAAAATCATGCCTTTATTAAAGCATTAGAAAGAAAAGATATGATAGAGGATACAATTCTACTGGGGACTTTAATCTTCCAAGAATTAACTGGGATGGATTGCAGGGCACACATCATCTAGAAAACAAATTTTTTGAAGTAACATTAAGTAAATGCCTAGAACAGTATGTTAAAGAACAAACTAGAAAAGGTAACATACTAGACCTAGTTCTCCAGTAACATCAGTGAAGAATTACATAAGGCGTGGGTACTAGAGCCATTAGGGTTAAGTGACCATAACATGGTCCACTATTCTTTTCAGGATGAGCTTCCCAGAATTTCAGGGAAAACTACAAGAGATTACCTAAAGGCAGATTATACAGGTATCAAGCAGACACTAAACAGTTGGGACTGGAGGAAGGAAATGAAAGATCTTGACTTCAAAACAACATGGTGACATATAAAGCAGAACATACAGTACTGTACGGAGAAATTTGTACCATTAATAAATAAATGTAATCAAAAAGGCTGCATACCAAAATGGTTTAATAGGAGACTACAAAGGTTAGTTAATAAAAAGAACAGGCCCTATAAAAATATTGACTATCCCCTAATCCAGAGTGCAAATCAAGGTATTTAATCCTGGTAAAAAAATGCAAAAAGGAAATTAAAAAGGCTAAAGCAAAAGCGGAATTAAATCTAGCACAAAATACCAATGGGAATTGTAAACAATTCTACAGTTACATAGGTAGCCTGAGGAAGGGACGGAACCGAATTACAAGTATAGAGGAAGGAGACGACCAAACTAATAATGTAGAAGAAATTGTTTCTAAATTCAATACATATTTTACGAGTATGTGTAAGGTGGAGGGAACTCGAAAACAACAGGAAGGTGTGAAAGAAGATTGGGAAGGTGTATGAACACAAATAACTGAAAGGCAGGTGTTCGACAAATTAGTGTCCCTGAAAACACAGAAATCATGTGGTCCAGATGAAGCCCATCCATGCTTTTTAAACAAGCATTTGTCAATGCCGAATGTTGCTTGCTTGTATGTGCTGTTTAGGTATTTGGAAGTGATAGATCTATGCCTTCCTCCCAAGACATCCACTGTGTCTTTTCGTTCCGTATTCATAGAAGAGTGGGAGGGGCAAAGGCCATAGCAGTACAGCAGTTGCTAAGGGGGTGAAGAGGTGGACAATAGTCCATTAAAAGGCAAAAGAGTCCTGCAGGAGCTCACTAAACTGAAGGTGGACAAAGCGATGGAACCAGACAGCATATGCCCAAGGATATTAAGAGAACTGCGAAGAGAGATAGCAATACCTCTGGAAGCCATGTTCACTGAGTCATTCAACATGAGTGAATTGGAGGAGGGCACATGTGGTCCCTCTACACAAGTCCAGCAGCAGGGAGGAGGCAGGGAGCAATAGGCCGTTCAGCCTCACCTCAGTAGTGGGGAAAATCATGGAGACATTGCTTAAAGAAAGGATAGTGGGGCATCTAGAAGCCATCAGAGCCCAGGACCACAGACAACATGGATTCACAGTGGGGACATCGTGTCAGACAAATCAGGCTGATTTCTTTGACTGGGTGACAAAGGAAGTGAATCAGGGTGGGGCAGTGGACAATGCTTACCTTGATTTCAGCAAAGCCTTTGACACCATCCCATATAGGAGGCTGATAAACTAGCTGGGTAGGCTGAGCATGGGGGAAAGGGTGGTAAACTGGGTTAGAAACTGGCTAACAGACAGGAGGCAGAGAATGGTGGTAAATAGTGTGCGGGCTAGGGAGAGGGGGTGATCAGTGGGGTGCTGCAGGGATCGGTCCTGGGGCCAGTCCTGTTCAATGTCTTCATTAGTAACACTGCAGAACATCTGAAGGGAAATCTTCACCAAATTTTCAACATAGCCATTTTAAGACCTTTGCTCATGAACAGTGTCACTGTGATTTTCTTAATCTGTCCAAAACATTGATTGCGCACACCAAATGCGTCATTGTGCACTACATGCACGGAAACACATTTTGGGTGAGATGTGAAAAATGACAGCTGTACTGCTCATAAGGAGGTGTGGTAAAATGGCAATGTTGAAAATCTGGAGTGCAAATATTAAAAATTTGCGAACTTATGAGCGTGCGTAGGAACTGCGCAATGCACACTCATAAAACAGTAATTTTAGAAATTTGTCACCAAATTTTCAAAATAGCCATTTTAAGACCTCTGCTCATGAACAGTGCCACTGTGATTTTCTTAATGTGTCCCATATATTGATTTCGCACACAGACTGTGCCATTGTGCACTACATGGGCGGAAGCATGTTTTGGGCGAGATGTGAAAAATGACAGCTGTACTGCTCATAAGGAGGTGTGGTAAAATGGCAATGTTGAAAATCTGGATTCAAAATATTGAAAATTTGTGAACTTACGAGCGTGCGTAGGATCAGTGCAACAAATGCTCGTAAAACAGCCATTTTTGGGAATTTTTTAACCAAATTTTTAACATATCAGGAGCTACCAGTGGACATGATCTATATTGATTATAGAAGGTGTCTGATTCTGTGTCCCATAGCATTCTGTTAGACTGCTTGAATCAGATAGGAATAGAGGGACAAATAATTTCATGGATAGAGTCATGGTTGGATGGTAGACTCCAGAGAGTACAGTTGAGAGACTTTATATCCATATGGGGTAGAGTCATTAGTGGTGTGCCCCAGGGGTCTGTCCTAAGACCCCTGTTATTTTCTGTGTTTGTGACCAATATGCAGGTCCATGAGGGTGTCTGGCTATGAAAATATGCTGATGACACAAAGATTGGGGCAGTTGTTAACAACACAGAGTCTGTTAATACACTAAAGAGACAACTAAATGATATAGAAAACTGGGCAAAAAAACTTAATTTGGATTTCAATGTATTAAAATGCAAAGTTATGCACTATGGTAGAAATAACACACAGGCTCAGTATACTATATGTAATCAAATCATTGCTAACACAGATAAGATAAAGGACTTGGGGGTTACAGTCACCAATAATCTAAATTTTGATGCACATTGTAAGGAGTCAGTGAATAAAGCAGCTAGGATTCTGGGATGTATCCTTAGGAATATAAAGAGTCGGAGTGAGAAGGTTTTAGTCCCCCTGTATAAGACTCTCATATGGCCTGTGCTAGAGTATGGAGCACCTTTTCCTCTGTGCAAAGCCAAGGGAGTGTTAGTATGGTTGAAAGTGTGCAATGGAGACTTACAAGAAATGTGACATCAGTCAGGGGCTGTAAATACAAGAACAGATTACAGCAACTGTGTCTGTATTCTATGGTTTACAGGAGCCTAAGTGGGATCTGTGTTATGCATATAGAGCATGAAAAAATAACCTAATATGGGATTCCGGAGCCATGAGTAAGATGGTAGAGGTGAACAGGGCAACTTGTGGGCACTGGATGCAATTGAAAGGGTAGTTGTATAGGACTACCCATAGAGGTCACTGGTTTAACCAGAGGGTGGCACCGCCTTGGAATGACTCCCATTAGAAATAGTTAAAGCCACAAGTATGTCATCATTTAAACAAAGGTTAGACAAATATATGGGAGGCAAAAAATGGATGTATTTCCACTGATACATGGCAAGTCTTATATGACCCTAAGGGCCCCTTGACTTGTAATTTACCTATAAACTATAATCAGGACATATTTCATATTCTACCTTTCCTAGTGAACAAAATACATCAATAAATTGTGTCACACTCTCAGAGAGGACTCATCTTCCTTATGGATGGTTTAAGTATTCCATTAAAAATTCAGAGTTTTTAACCCTTATACAGGGGACACAAATTATTGTTTTGTACTGTCCTAACTGTTTTGAAGGTTGAAACCTTAGTGCGCATATACTATATGTAATTGTTATAATGAAGGTGACAAATGGTCCTCTTCAGTGCACCACAATTAGGACACAAATTTTAGCCACCAACATATCCTGACCGCCTAGAACAAGGGAAAATCTAATACAACATAATTGCTTTTCATTTAAATTATTTGAGAGAGTAGGGGTGTGCTGGGCCGTATCATGTGTTTTTCTAGAATGGCAGTCTGTGAAACAAGCTAGGTACCTAGGCACAAAAAAAAAGTTTGCCTACGCGCCATGTATCTGAGGCACGTAGGCAACCCTAAGTGGGAAATTCACTCATGGGACCCCCGGCGGTATTCACTACCCATGTTCAAGGTGGATATGCACCCAATCCCCCTGCTGCTTGGTCAGCAACATGCCAGAGGCATTCCAGGGATATCCCTGCACTACACACCATGCACTAAGGTATGTAATGCTGTGCACAGGGATTCATAGGTGGCTGCAGGTTATGCCAGGGGGGACCCTGCCATAATCACATTACGTGCCCCTCTGTGCACACAGTGGCCCCAGCAGTAGAAAGGCTGTCCCCCCTTCCCACAAGTCTGTCCCATCCCTGATGTTTGGAAAGCCTCCCCTCACATGTCAGCCCCATCCCATCATGTTACAAGCATCCCCCTTCATCACAGCCCTATTGTCATATGTGTTAATGTGTTAACTCCCCCCACCCAGAAGGGCGACCACTTTGGTTCCATATGCCAGCCCACAACACCCCACTGAACACATCTGTGCCCCATTCCCCTGCCAAAGCATCCTCATATGGAACCCAGTCCCAGTACTGTGAAACCCAACCATGCCCCCGATCCCGAAACCTACAACCTTCATTGGTGGTCAGTGGGCCCCCCACACCCACATCCCTGACATGGCAGAGCCCCGTCCCCAAGGTAGATGAACCCCTCACACAAAAGCCCCATTGTTAATGGCCCACTGCAGTACAGAACAACCCGATCACCCCCTCAAGCCTCAATCCCGGCACCCCTTTCCCTCATTGGTGTAGTGGTCCCCCCCACCCCATGGCACACAACCCCCGGCCACATACCTGCCTTGGTTCGCCAACAGGATGGCCAGTGGCACAGCCCTCCTCACACCTCCTTGTCCACCAGCTGTCCAAGTGATGCTGGGAACATGCCCTTATATATATAGGTAGCACATTTCTAGCATCAGTTGGATGGACGGTTGCTGTGGAAGTGTGAGGAGAGCTGTGCCACTGGCCATCCAGAGCTGCAGCACTGATGGGCAGGTACAGGAGATGGGGGTGTTGTCAGTGCTGCAGGGGTGGGGGAAACCACTGCACACCAATCAGGGGTAGGGGAGAGACAATCGGGGCTTGGGGGGTGCTTGGGTTGTTCTGTGCTGCAATGGGCCATTCATAATGGGGCTTTTGTGGGTGGAGGATTCACCAACCTTGGGGATGGAGCCTGCTGTATAGGGAGGGTGGGGGCCACTGACCATCAATGAAGAGTTGGGGTTTTGGGATCAGGGGCAGGGGTGGTGGTCGGGCTATGCCATACTGGGACTGGATCCCATATGAAAATGCTTTGGTGGGGGAATGGGGCAGAGCTGTGTTCTGTGGCATGGGGTGGGCTGCCATACCGGACTGGGGTGGGGGTCCATTTGTGCATCAGGAGGGCATTGTGAAACATGGGCTCCATCAGGGGAGAGAACTGGATGCTGGGGACTGGCCACGCAGGTCCAGGTGCATGTGGTAGGTATTCACACACCTGGACCCACACCTCACCATGCAAATGATAGCATGGACAGGTGGTGGCCATTTGTGAATACTGGCCTGTGTGCACCTGTCCATGGGTGAGGAGCTACATGGGCAGGATATGCACCTTTGGTGCATAATTCCCTCCCGTTCATGCATAGGGCCCATAGATACTATAGATTAATTCAAATATATAACTTCAAATGGATCTCATTTTTTCCACTCTTCAGCTTCAAATTATTTGCAGCCTACACACATAAAGGTTCTACAAGTATTATTAACACAGATTAACTAGGCGGGAGCACATCACACATCCCCGTAGTAATAAAATACCATACTTAAAGAATTACAGGATCTCAGTCTAGGCAGATACAGTGGGGACTCAACCCAGGACTTTCTATCTTGAACTAATCTGACGTTAAGTACTATATGTATCACTAGGTGTCAATTAAGGAGGCATTATTTTAAGTATGCCTGCATAAAGTATCTCACCAAAAGATAACAAAATACCATTACATTAAAATGTTTTATTTTTGTTAGAGTGACAAAATATAGAAATGTTACATGGCTGCTTGGAGCTGCAACGCTAGATGTATTGAGGAAAACAATATTTGGAGTGACTGATGACCCTCATATTTTATTACATTCAGGAGGATCCCCTGCATTGTGGATCCCCGCAGTGTTATAACTGGTAGTGGTACTGTTAAATAGACCTTTTTCAAAAGTACAACATGTGAACAGGATATAGTCAAAAAAAAACTGCATCACTAAACCAAATGGAATAAATAAATGGCCTACATAGATCTGCTCTGTATGCAGTAGTATCGGTAACTAAGAGTGCCTTTTACACATCATGGATACTGATATTGTACTACAGCAGAGAAGACAGATTTTTTGTATCCCAAAGGCTCAGGCCAGGGTACTTTACAGTTTAAAAACAGCACCATGTGAACATTAAGGGGTTCTGATATGGGGGTGTGGTAGAGATAAAAGGGGTAAATAGACATGGAGAGAACTATAATGGGTTAAAAGGGGTAAATACATGAGGAGGGGATTATAATGGGGTAAAAGTGGTATATGCACATGGATGGGTATTATAATGGAGAAAAGGAGTAGGTATATATACAGGGAGAGATTGATAATGGGTAAAAGGTTGAATAAACTAGGAGGAGATCTGTTTAGTAGATTTTGGGGGTGAGGTGATTTTAAAATAATAACATTGGACTTTTCTTTGCTGCCAAATGCACTTCCTGGTTTTGAATGGAACTTTTTATTCTGTTTATTAAGGTTTTCAAAAGCCAATCATCACAGAACAGCAAAAAGTAAAATGCACCTGGACTTTTTTTTTTTAATACCAGTTGTAACTTGGACGGCCTGTGCCCCTCAGCTGTTCCCCTTTTGACTGGGTGATCATGAGGGCAGAAGACAGTTATGAGAACAAGTAAGTCTTTGCCACTGCTGAGCTTGGAACAAGTGAGTGAGTGGTGGTATTTTTCTCCTAAACTACGGAGGAAGTGAAATCCCCTGGGACTGGAGTTTTTCCTGGGGGAATGGAGCTGGCGGTGTCTCTTTAATGTCATTGTTTACTTGAGAATTATAAAAGGAAATCTTTTGTTCATTGTGTCAAAAGCCCTTCTACTCCTAAAGTTTAGATTTTTTTAAAATTACTTGATTTCCAAAAATTGCACAGAACTATTTATTTTAGAATATAAATGTAATTATAAAAATAATATAACCACGTAATAATTAAAAATAATATGACACATTTAACCAGGTAAAATAACCTATGTGCCTTAACGTCTATTTGGCAAGGGTGACCTAGCCAAGAAACACTGCTTTACCACTTAAAACAAAAGAACAGATGTTTTGGGGGAACACCTACAGTAACGAGCTATGATTGAGCCTGGTACATCCAGTAGCATTGGAGTTTATTCTCACAAGAGCCCCGAAACTATTGGAAAAACTTAAAAAAATGTAAGTTGTAGACATAATTTAGTTTATATTTCAGACATTGTCTGTAACCCCATCCCCTTTTTCATTATTAAGGACAGTTGCATGAAAACAAGATCCCAGTGCCTCTAGACTGTTTGTCTGCACCTGATGAAACAGATCCCTGTTAATGACATTATACTCATCTTCCCTGCAACAGACTGTAATGTCATAAGTTGAATTGTGAAATCTAGTGAAGGCAGAGATCCTATTTTCCTGCAAATGTCCTCAGTAAAAAAAAAAATAAAGATGAAGAGTACAGGAAAAATGAAATAAATGCTGAATTGTGTCTAAATAATTTTCAAGTTCCCTCAGTGATGACAGGGGTTTTTTAACCTCTCTGTGCTCCCAGGTCACCCACCCCAGTTCCAAACCTGTTACCAAAAAATAATAAAAAACATAATTATGATTACACATGGAATAATAAATGGGGAACTATGTTTTTATTATGTGGCTATAATTCCATCAAGATGTTCTGGTGATCTGATAAACATGAGAGTTAAGTACCAGAACCTCTCAATGGGATTGTGAACTAAGTTACTGTACATAGTTGTTATCGAAGAAAAATTTACTTTTGAAATGTAGGAGTTGACTGAAACAAGTTGCCAAATGATCACAACAGAAATTTAACTTGAAATGTAAACAGAAACACAAACAATCTTTAAACATTGCTTATTTTAAATCTGATTAAGTCTGAGTAAATCACATAGCTTTTATTTCTCGGCAATTCAGGCTTCGGAGGCTGTTTTGTGGAGGTTGTGATGGTAGTGGTTACTCCTCCATAAAATAATATTGCTTGCCCTAAATAAGTTGACTCACCTGGATTCCACCGAAGAGTTTTGTGAACATTCAAATGTTGTAGTATTATCGCTGTGACATCACATTGGTGGTCTTAAGTGATGATGTTGCAACATTGTTTATATTGGTCTGTATGTCATTGTTTCCCTTTGAGGAAACTGCTCATCCATATAATACATGTAGAATAAAGAATATGCCAGCTGTAAATTACAAGACTGTAATTTCATTAAAGGAGTACTACAGTAAAAATTTACGAAAACATAGTGTGTTGAGCAGCGAGTGTTGATTTGTGAGTTTAGTTCTGGTGTGTTATTCCCTTTGCTATTAGGAGTTTTTTTCTAAATTGCCTACTGTTTTTATGGCTTCTGGGATCTCATGCTAGCTTGGTTTATTGATGTACTGACCAAACAGCATGAAATGACACTCAGATTGGCCCCCTAGACATATAAATAGACAAAACAGGATCATGGCCCTTTACATTGTGTCTACTCTAGCAGCTAGTCTACACTTATCATCATAATCCTATTTGTGATATCACAATATATTGCTGTGGAAAGGATGATGCCACGCAGTGTTAAATGACAGGCACCATTGTGTAGAAAAATGTTTTTATCACTAGAATTTCATGAGTCACTATTGTAATAGATAGCATGATAGCTTGTGGGTTCTAGTTCCACACCAGGCACTGGAGTAATATCCATAACAGACACTGCAGTGCAGTACGAGGGGGGTGCTACTGCTGAGGAACAATCCTTCGGATGAGACATAAAACCAAGAACCCTTCTGCCTCCTCTTTGGTCACTGCCCAGGTAGAAGAAAAAGATCCTCTGGCACTTACCCAAGATCATTAGGGAAGTTTCCCTGTAAAAGCCTTTTTCAAAAAAAGTGTATGTCCCTAATCACATAAAAATATTTTCTTCAATTAAAATTTCTATCAGTTGACTAGAACAGTTTATACTTGGTATAGAACAGTAGAAGACCATTTGTCCATTCCCCACCTTAGTGGGTACACATCAACTATTCCCCAAGAGGTACTTGTCGATCCTTCCTTTAAATTCATTTAAGGTTTTACTATCTACCATGTCTCTTGGTAGTGTGTTTCACACTCTCCCTGTTCTGTTTACAAGTGAGTAATATATACCATGCTTTGTTATAGTTTTCAATTTAATTTGCTTATCATGACTTCTCAGCCCTTTTAACTTTTCTTGCATTTTCATCCCCATTTCATTTATTAATTCATTGTCAATTATTATTCTAAACATCATCATTAAATCTCCACTTTCCCTTCTTTGCTTTAAAGTATATAGTCCTGTCCTTTTTAATCCTTCACTATATTCATATTTGTTTAAATTTCCAGTTATCTTAGTATTTTTCCTCTGCACTCCTTCCACTCTCCCTATTTCATTCTTTGTGTATGGACTCTATAACTGGGACCCAAAGTCCAAGTATGGTCTAACATAAGACCTGTATATTGGTACCATGCATTCCACTGATTTATTCATAAAGCTATGTTTTATGTTTCTTACCATATTGTTTGCTTTTTGTATAGCTACTGTCTGTTGTTTATCAAATTTCTATTCTTTGTCAATTATTATCCCACAATCTTTTTCCGCCACAACTTCTTTAAGTTCTTTTCCGTGTACTACATACCTATTTTTCCCCATTCCCCTTTCCTAGATACATCACTCCTGATTTCTCTGTACTAAATTTCATATTATTCTTTCTAGCCCAGATTTCTATTTTTTGAAAATCCTTTTTTAGCCTTTTCTGCTGCTCTATTGTCCTTACTGGTCAACCTACTTTAATATCATCCGCAAATTTTACTACTTGATTAGTAATCCCCTGATGTAAGTCACTAATGTATAAAGAAAACAATATAGGCCCCAACACAGATACCTGTGGCACCCCACTCCTCACTTTAATTGACCCAGATAGTTCCCCTAATATTCTTACATTCTGAGTCCTATTACTCAACCAATTCCTTACCCATAATACAATCTGACTATCCAATCCCATTTTATTTAATTTCATAATCAGATTATCATGGGGTACCTTACTGAAGGCTTTTTGAAAATCTAAGAATATTATATGTACAGGTGTATTAGTAATCAATTCCTCCTTTATAATTTCATAGAATCATAAATGGTTAGTATCACATGCTCTAAATTCTAGTCAGCTGATAGAAATTTTCATTAAGGAAAATATTTTTCATTGCAAGGAACTGATGAACACAATAGAACACATTAAGTCAGAATGGAGTAAATTAAAGTCCTTTAATACAGTAAGTATGAGCAATGAAAAGAGGAATGGTACAATGTATGTTACCCAGGTTAGCCTAGATAAGACTCAATGGCACTAGGTCAGAACAGCAAAAAACAGAACAACGCAGTCAACAACTGTGAAAGCAAAATGGCACAGCCAATTACAGCACCCAACCAAAAGAGTAGCCTTCAAAAACAATGCCAATGGTAGCAGTCCATAAACACACCAATCGGTACCATGGCTAAAAAGAAATATCCTGAATATTATGTTTTTGTGGGGGGCTTTGCCCCACCACACCTCCCAAACTACATATAATCACCTTCAGCAGGAGGCAGCTAGGAGAAGGAAAGAAATCTTGTTGGGGGGAACAAAAAAAAAATAGCAGTCTGAAACAAAACCAAAAAATCAAACACAAGCTTAAGTTCCAGGACTAGGAATCAATCCCTGGTCCACCAGCATTCTGTGCCCTCCACTGCCTGTGGCACTAACCCCTGCACCACGGCAGCTGCCTAGTGGTGAACCACCCAACAGACACTGTATCCTCTTCCCCTCTTCTTTTGTACAGCAAACAGCTACAGGGATAGCGCTAATCATACTTACACCATACTATCCCTGTAGCTGTTTTGTCATTTGCTGTTCTGAAATCATGGTTCTGACCTATTCTTGCCTTCTCTATTCTGACCCCATATGGGCTCAACAAGTCATTTCTAGTGGATTCCTATTTCTAGGCATTTGTGCAGTCAGGTGGGCTGGAGCACTGGGAGGTTAAATGACTTGAGAGTGGTGGAAGCATGGAACAGCCTCCCAGCAGAGATGGTGGGGGTTGAAATGGTTACAGGATTCAAGAATGCATGGATAGGCACAGAGGGATATTAGAAGTAAGGGGGGTAAGCCTGGGGACTGAGTAGGGTTGCCAGAGTCACTATAGGTAGGGCAAAGATGGGCATACTAGGTAGACCAAGAGGTCCTTCTCTGCTGACAGCTTCTATGTTTATATGTTTATCGAAGGCAACTCAAAGTATTTAGCTGCTGTAGCCACTTGATTTCACTACCGCAATACCCACAACACATTTATATGGAACCTGTTCCCTGGACAACCCTTGTAAACAAGTTGCTGTACCTCAAAGGGCTCGATGAGTGGGGCAGGGGTAGTAAATAATAAGCACTCAAATATTGGTTGCTACTAGATTTGAGAGACTGCTTGCCATAATCCTAGAAACTTTACAGTTTGCTAAGTGGTGGTATGTGGTGTAACTGTCCAATTTCAGAATTGCCAGTCCTTGTCTGTATTTTCCCCAGAGGCAAGCTGTATGTTTACTGCAGAAATAAAGGTGTCATAAGTCAGATTGCTTCAACATTAGAATCCCCAGTGGCAAAATGTCTTTTTAGAATTTGTTTTCCCACACAGACATTTCTGTAGTGCTCCTCATTGTCAATGGGTAGTCATTACAGCTGGGTATTGTGCAACCCTACTAGGGGAAATGGCATAGCCCAAAGTCTTAGAGTGTTGGGCACATGAGTACTCTAGACAGCAGCAACTCTCGAGTCTTAGCTGTGCCATCGAAGGAGAAAGTGTTCTTCTAATTGCATCAAAGTGGTCCAGAAGACTATGGTTCTGAGACTTGGTGAACCTAGCTCAACGCATTCCATTTCACCTTGCTCCATGGGAGAATATTGTCTGGTATGCTGTGCGGAGATATCTGTTTTTCTGCAATAAACTGTGTATGTGAACTTGTTTTGGACACCTTTCCATAGTTTACCTGGTGTGTCTATGTTTATATAGATATGCAAAAAAAATGGCATTTCTGCATTAGAATGGTAGTTGATGGCCCACATATTTGACAGGTTCAAATTTGATGTTAACCAAAGTTGCCTCCTTTGTTGCAGGTCTGTGCTTGCATTGTATGCAGTTTTATTTGCCTTGTAATACAATTTGTTTTCTTTCAGTTGACTCATTGTTGCAGATCCTTCCAAGACACCGAATTTGAAAGACAAACTGCCACCATCACATTCCCAATTTACGAAGTCATAAAAAACAACTGTTAGTCCCTCCTGTGATACTTGTAAAAGAGACAATGACTTCATCATTAGGGTAGCAAAGGCCTGGAACAAGCTGCCATGACATGTAGTCGAGGCTGATAATTTCACCACGTTTAAATCAAGACTGGACAAATTTCTCAAATCGACTAATGGCATGGACTAATCTATCCACCGAGGTGTGGGCGACATTCTAGATGGGCATACGCCTGCCTATGTCTGAACTGAACTGAGTAAATCGAGTAAACACTCAGTCCACATCATTTGATGAGGTAGGCCACTATTTATTTTTTACTGTTCTTTATTCTGGTTAGAGTCATATATGTGTAAACAACTAATTTGTGTGTCCTTGGTGTCATGTAGTCTGGTATGGATTGTATTTATGTACTTAGAGACAATGCCAGGACAGGAGTGACTGGAGAGTTGCTGCTCTCTGGAATCCTCATGTGTCCAATATTCTAAGACTTTGGGATGTGCCATTTCCCCTAGCAGGGGTGCACAATATCTAGTTGTAATGACTATCCAATGACCATGTAGGAGCTAATAAAAAAGGAGATTACAGTATGTATGAAGAAATGTCTTCTTTAAATTACAATGATGCTAAGAACATACTTTTTTAATTTGCATGTCATTAACTTGATCTTTGCTGCCTGATGACAGAGTTTAGAAGGATTTTCATTTTATTGTCATTAAAAAACAAATTATAAAGCTGTTATAAACTATTAAAAAATACAATTAGTGGCTCAGTCCCAATTAAAACATATTAACAACTATTTAAAAATATAATTATTGTAGTACCAATTTGAAACAATTTGAAAAATATTTTTTAATAAAATTAGCTTAGATTAGTTAACATGTGAGAGAAGTGACATTATTTAAGTGGTGCTACAAAGAAAAGCTAAGAGAACAGAAGAAAAAGAAGATCTTCTTAACAAAGTTTGTAAATTATATGGTCTAGGCTTCTCTGGCAAGTCAGCTGAACAAGCTGTACAAGCACAAGTAGGAGAGTCAACATGCAATACAAGCAGTCAACAAGCACTACAGAATAACATGGTACTACCAACTGTTTGCCTTTCAAAGTTGCCCTCTCTGTAGCTGTGACAAATGAAGAAGTAAAAGCAACGAGTACAAGTAAGAATGTTAATGAGACAGAACCCGAATACAGCAATGATGTGGGATTGTATAAGAATATTACTGCAGAAGTACATAAATACTGAATTCTAATGGGACCAGTTGAGTGTCAAAATCATGATTGTGGCTTCAAACGTTCTGATCATCAATATTCTGACCAAAGTCATAAGTTCTCAAAGAATTTGCTTTTCAAAAGACACATCAGTGGAGAATACATTCTTTGGAAATGGCTGCTGTACTCACCTTCTACTGGAAATATATTTTGCTTTGTCTGCTCATTATTCGATAGTGGAGCAAAATCTAAGTTTTCAGACACTGGTTTCAGCAACTGGAAATATGCATCAACTCAGATCACTGAGCATGAAAACAGCTGTTCTAACCGTAATGCAATGCTAACATGGATTACTAGATGAAAAGTTTCTGGTAGACTAGATAGTGACTTAAAAAAGCAGTTTGAGAATGACAGAATGCTGGCGCAATGTTTTAAAATGTGTTGTTGCAGTGGTGACATTTTTAGCAGAACGAGGATTACCATTTTGTGGTGATGATGAATTGCTGAATTCACCACATAATGGAAATTATCTGGCTATACTTGAATTGATTAGTCAATTTGATCCATTCCTAAGTAATCACATTGCAAAAAATGTCAACAAAGGAAGAGGAAGAGCTTCATACTTATCATTTACAATTTGTAAAGAATTTATCACAATAGTGGGTGACAAACTTTTATCCATTATTACTGCTGAACTTCAAGAAGCCAGATATGTCTCATTTTGTGTAGATTCAACACCTGATCTATGTCATGTTGGCCATATCCACTGTCATTGTTTGATAGGTTGCAAAATCAACACATGAAGTGATGGAATGATTCTCTATTTTCTGCCACTGGAGAGCCACACAGGTAAATCACTTGCAAATACTTTTGTAGATGTCTTTCAAGAAACTAATATTGACATAGCTAATGCTCATGGACAAGCTTATGACATGCCACAAATATGTCAGGGAAGTACAAAGGTATGCGAAAAAAATTTGCTAACTAAATCCTTTGGTAATTTATATGCCATGTGCTGCACATTCTTTGAATTTAGCTGGTGTCTGTACTGCCTAGTGCTGTCTCAAAGCTACATCTTTCTTTGGTTTAATACAACAGCTCTTCAACTTCTTCAGTACATCTACTCAACAATGATCTCTTTTGCTTAGATTTCTTGGATCAGAATGTCCAGTGCTGAAGTACCTTTCTGATATGAGTTGGTCTGCCCATGCAGATGCAACAAAAGCACAGTCATAGGGCTATGGCCAGATATGAAAAGCTCTTACATGCCTCGCAGGAGATAGAGAGTGAAGATCAGAAACATGTTAAGAAGCAAATGCTCTTTTGGACCATATATCATCTTTAGAAACTGTATTTATCACTGATCTGTGGAACCAGATACTAGAAAGATTCAACAAAGTCAGTGAAACTCTTCAGAAAGAAAACGTGGAACTCATAACTGCAGTGAAATTGTTGAAATCACTTCATGATTATGTGGTAACTCAGTGTGAAACTGTTAACAAGTTTGAAAAAAATGCTATAGAAAAGGTACCATATGCAGATTACAGAGACACTGACAAGTGTCAGAGAAGACAGAAGACACACACCGATGATGGACCTTCTGAAGAAATCATACTTAGCGGTTGTGATAAATTTTTCATTGAAACATATTTGCCCATACTGGATACACTTTCACAAGCTTCAGAATCATGCAGTCAGGCATACAAAACAGTGTACATAATATTTGGGTTCCTTGAGTGTTGGAAGATGTCTCCTGGCAATGTCACAGAAGCTGCTACAATATTACAGTATTGATATGAAATTGTTCCATGAGGAATTGAAACACTTGTGCCTCTTTGTGCAGAAAGTGCTTGAAGATCAGCCAACTTCAGCAGATTTATCACATTTGTCTGTTCACACCTTGTACCGGATTCTTTTTGATCTTGGGTTTGACTCCACCTTCCCAAATGTTGAAGCAGTCCTACATATTTACCTCAGTCTCATGGTGACTAATGCTACCAGACAGAAAGCCTTCTCCAAACTGAAACTGATCAAGAATGACATAAGAACATGTCTACTTGAAAGCAAACTTAACAGTCTTTCGCTGATGTTGATCAAAAATGATTTGCCCAAACATCTTACTTTTGATTATAATATTGATAACTGTTGCAGCTAAGTGTCACAAAGTGCATCTATAATACAATAATACAATATTTTAAGTGCCAATTATGTCTTTGTCTCTGAGTACTTGTTTATACAAGCACCTCTTTGAATTTCTGGTGCATTTTTACCTTCACCTTGATTGGACCACTCTGTTCAGTCACGGCTTCCCATTGGACTGTCCCTGCTGCTCTGCTCCCTGTGGTCCTAATCCACAGTAAATTTGTATTTAATTTAGCCTTTACTAGGATTTAAAAGTTTCTCTGTACCTAAACGTCAGTGACTGTCTGTTAGCCCTGAACTGTGTATAAAGTATAATTTGCTTTATTGCTAGCATATGTGTAGAAAGCCTGGCTAGACTGCTGAACTAGGAACTGTGTTAATTACCGAACTTGCTGAAAACTACTGCTACTGCTTTTCTTTTTGCTCTCCATCCCCCTGCAGTAAGAAGTGGCATTCTACCAAAAGCTTTGCTCCCCCTCCCAGATTCTTTCTCACATCCCTCATCCTTACCTCAAACCACTCCCTGCTAATCCCTCTATTGTAAATTTTTGTCTGTCTCCCACCCCCCCGCTGATGGTCTGTCACCAGTCTCCCAACCCCTGATTTTCTCTGCTACTAAACTAACTTCCTTCCTAACATACTAGCATACTAACATACTAGATGCCTGCAGAGTAGGCCTCATGGTCTATTGAGTCTACCCGTGCTTCAATACCTTTAGTGGGTGCTGTCGCCATCGCCCCAGTTCCTATCTCAATTTTTCTGCCCCTGAACCCAGCCCCCTCATGGGAGCTGTCCCCTGCTTTACCACTTGCCTATACCTATCCCACCCTCTCTTGAACCCCTCCACTGTAGAGGCCTGCACCACATCCCCAGGAAGAGCATTCCATGGTTCCGACACCCTCTCGGTGAAGTATCTTTTCGTCCTTTCCCCCTAACTCCCCCTCGAGCTTCCAACTGTGTCCTCTTGTGATCCCCCCTCCTTCAGATGAAAGATCTCATCTCTGTTTACCCTGTTGATGCCCTTGAGGTACTTGTAGACCTCAATCATGTTCCTCCAGCCCTTCTCTCCTCCAGCAAGAACAGGCCCAGCTCCACCTGTCTTTCCTCATAGGCCATATCCCCCAGGCCCTGGATCATTTTGGTTGCTCTACTCTCAACCCTCTCCAGGAGCTGGATGTCCCTCTTTAAGTGCGGCCTCCAGTACTGCACACATTACTCAAGATGTGGTCTAACCAGGCTGTTGTAGAGCAGCAGAATCACTTCCCGGTTCCTCTTGTTTTTTTCTTCTAGAAGAAAACCCTGACTAGGAGCTCCTGCTCCTGCTAGGACAGTGGTGCAGTGCAGCTGTCTTACTGCGGTGACCACCCACTACACAGATTGCCCACCAGACCCCTCTCAATTCCTGCTGGCGCTTTGCACCATCTCCCCACCCACACCCCCTCCCACCTGCCCTATCTGGGTACTTACTTATATAGCCACCTGTGGTCACATGACTGTCAGTTCTAAAAATGACCAAGTAGTGACTTTCCCATTTGCTGGTTCTACTAAACAACCACTAGAGGGCTCTAACTCCATCTAAGCCATTCACATCTGCTCTCTGTTCTAATTTCCCTATACTCTTCCTCAGGTGCACCACATTTTACTAGCTCTACAATACCTCTACAAAAAGAAATATACCTAAGTCAACCTTGCCATTGTGCACTTTGCCATTAACCCCACATGACAATGACAACTATGTACTTGTTACCCAGCATCATTGTCCTACTCACAATATTTACACTGACAAGCAAGGCAGGTGAGCAGATACCCTGATTACTCTACATTCAGTAGATGATAATGTATTCTGTGCTTATGGCACTGTAACCTCCAGCCTTGGTTTGGGCAAAAAAGCTCATAACACCCATGAGAAACTACCAATAGTCGCCCAGGGGTGGTCTTTTTCTACCAGTTCAGCTTGTTACCCCCCCCCCATCATTCCTATCTGACTTCTCCATCACTCAACAAATACCCAATAGGTGATCTACACATAGTAGGAAACATAGAGTTAGATGTAAGCAACTAAAGGAACACTTAAAAATGTTATACTGCTGTTATTACTACTTTCTGGCAATATGCCCCTTAACCCTGATCCCCTCAGCAAACACCCAGTGGTGTAATGAAGTCACCCAGTGGTGTAACAATGTCTGGTTTGCTCACACTGGTGTCCATTAACATCTACAGCCTACTCTCTAAATTTGACAGTCTCCAAGTCTGGGTTACCAAACATAACCAGGACGTTCTCTCTATTGTGGATATCTAGCACTCGCCCAAGATACAAAATGCTGCCATCACATTACTCAGTTACACTGTCTTTAGGCAAGACAGGCTTACTAAAAGAGGTGGAGGCTGTGCAATATATCTAAAAGACACACTCATGGGGCATGTCCTGCCCTTGCCCAATACAGGGAACAATATACAGGTGCTTGCCATCAAAGTGTTGCTTGGTGCACATAACAAAGCCCTCACGGTGACATCGGTGTATATTCCACCCCAGCAAAATGTTTAGGTCTAAACTCAGTCTTGGACTGCATACATAGCATGCATTATAACTCTGAAATTATCATGTTGGGAGACTTCAATGTGAACTGGCTGTCTCTGGATGGAAGCACCTTCAAGGATGCTGTCTCCGCTGTACATTTCGCTCAACTGGTTGAGTCCCCTACCAGAATGAACTATAGGACAGGAACGAATACCCTACTGGACTGGGTACTCTCCAAACACCCTGAACACATCTTGAATGCAACTGTCCTTCCAGATGCTGTTAGTGACCTTTCCCCTATCCTATGTAACTGGTCGAATGAAATCATTTAGCCACCAGCCAAAACAGTTATAAGTAGGATTCTAATCAGTGGGCATCTTAAGCCACTAAAATTACATCTTCAAAAGTAAGCTTGGTCTCCAGTTGATTCTGTTGCTGACATTGATTCTGCACTTCAGTATTTCATTAATCACTTCAATGCTGCCAGTGACATCCATGCCCCTATAAAAAAAACAGAAAGTCAAGGGTGTCTGTAATCTGTGGATCACACCAGGATTTATTGATCTCATGAAATCTAGAGATCACCTATGGCAGCATGCACAGGCCACAGGCAGACAAGCTGACACTCAGCTGTGAAAAAGCTAGGAATGAAAGCACCTGAGCCATCTGCATTAAAAAAAAAACTTATTATAGGGAAGCGCTCACAAACTGATGTAAAGATGGCAGGAAGTTCTGGAGCAACATTAAGGACATAACAGAGAAGGACCCCAAATTAGCACCTTGCATGCTCAGTATTGATGGCACCTTGACATTTGACCCAAGAACACTGCTAACACATTTAACAGCACTTTTACAGACCTCAGTAATGTCCTTCCCCCCTGACTTATTAGAAATCTCCACAAATACAGATAACTTAGGGAAACTTGACCAGCCTCAGGCTCACCCACCATTCTATTTAGATACATAGGTATATAGACACTGTCAGCAGATAAGGTTCTATGGCCCACCCAGTCTGCCCATTTGAGCTTGTAAGTTCCCTTTATGTTTTTCTAGAAGTCTATTGCCCCTTACCCCTGACCTCCAGACTTCCCTTATGTCTATCCCATGCATTCTTAAATCTCATGATTGTTTCAGCCCCCACCACTTCCTCTGATATGGTATTCCACTTGTCTACCATTCTTTCTGTGAAGAAATTCTTCCTCATGTTTCCTCTGAATCGCCCTTCCTCCAACTTCATCCTATGCCTTCTAGTCCTGGTACATCTTTTTCACTGGAAAATAGTGTATTCCTGCACCCTGTTCCTCCATATTTCAAAGCTGTTACTGAAAGTGAAGCTAGAAAGTATATCCTAAGGGTGCTCAGGAAATCCAGATATACTGTAGTGGGAATATGCTAGACTTTAAGCTTATCATATTACTTGATGGCTGCCTAAGAGTGTGCATCTCCTGCCTGCTTCCCCTCTGCTACTAAGACTTATTTCGGTATTATTTTTACCTTTTGGTAGTTTTTTCCAAAACAACTCCTACCTCTGTCAGCTTGCAGAACCTTTGCTGTTGCCAGTGGTGAAGTTCTTTTAATGAATGATGGATGCGGAGATGAAAACTCCACTTCTGCGCCACACACCACCCCGACACCAAAAATGGGAAAAAGACATCCAAGTGCACCAAACAGCAGGCTGCTATTCCCACTAAGCAAGCTGCAATGGGGACAGCCTTAATGGAGGAGAGAGTCCTTGAAGAGATGAACTCCCTTTAGGCTGCGGTTACTGCCCTTACTGAAGAGTTTCAACGGCTCCAGTTCTCTGTAGATACTTTACAACATAGATTGCTTGACTCTGAAGCACACATTTCCTCTGTGGAGGACTAGAGGGGCAAAATGGATACCGAGGTCTCTTCCCTTCACCAGAAGCTTCGCAAGGTGGAAGATAAGCTTAAAGAACTTGAAGGGAGGAGCAGGTGCAACAATTTAGTTCTCTTCGGCTTACAGGAAAAAAAAAAGGTTCCAATCTGGTTTTATTTGTGCTGAAGTTCTGTGATCGGGTGGCAGGCCCCTCTCCTGATGGGCTAATCGATATTGTGGAGAGGGCTCATCACTCCCTACCCTCGCCGCCGCCCCACTGGCCATTTATTTTTTGTCTGCTAAATTTTTTGGACAAACCGCATATTTTGTCCAAAACCAAGGAGCTCAAAGAATTGTTATGGGAAGGCCATCATTTAAGGATTGCTCAAGATCTGCCTCTGACTGTTCAGGCTAAATGGACTGCACTGCATCAGCTGGTTTCAAAGCTTGCTGTGGGGAAACCTTTCAGGGTTTGATACCCCACAGCACTGCAGGTGCAGTAGAAATGTAAATGGCACACCATGGACATTCCTGAACAAGCTGCTACCAACCTCAAAAAACTGTTTCCCGATCTGTTCAAGTGAGGTCTCCCTTTCCCCTTTGAGTGTGCCTACTGTTGTATTTTATTCTGTGGTTACAAGCTTTATTGTTTGGGGAATTTTCTCACTTGTTTGCATTCTGGGGGACTCTGTTTATTTATGGTGGCTCTACTTGGCTACCTCCTCTTTTCTCCCTTAATACATCTGGGAGCTCACTGCTTTTTGATCTGTGTGTTCATCTTTCCGGGGGCCTAGTGGACTTGATAAGTGCTCCATGAACATTTTCAGATGCTCCCTTACTACCTTGTCTCCCATGGCAATACTCTGCACTGGGGTCTTTTGATCAGTGCTTAGATGCGTCTGATGCACGACATTTTCCAGGAAGGAGCCTTGCTTTTTCTTTGCATCCCTGGTCTACTGGACTTTATTTAAGCCTGGGAGTTTATTCTTCCTTCTCCATCGGAACTGTATAAAATGAGCTCATCCCTTGTTTGCTTTATTTCACCTTGGACTAACTTGACCTGCTTGATTGGCTCTTGGCTCCCTGGTGGTGAGTTCAATCAGAGAAATTATTTCCATGGACTGCCATGCTATGTTATCCTGTTGCTCTATCATTTGGAGATTGTTCTACTTATTCTCCTGCCTCTCTGGAGTGAACTCTCACACATGTTCATTCTGTTTCCTCATTATACCCTGTGTTTCTACTGGACTTGTTCATGATTAGGCTGCTTTTTCTGTTTTTCGGATTTTAAGTATGATATACAATTTGCAGCCTTATTGTACCATATTAGTGTTTTTTTATATATATATAACTTGTTGGGGATAATTTATTTCTGTATAATGTTGGGTTCACTCCTAACCGGTTAAAGGTTTATATATGCCTTAGTATTAATTTTACGTACTACCTTGTGGTACTGTCCCTAATTGGGGTATCTAGTTATTTTTGCTTTTAGAATGCTACTTTTATCTTAAACTAAGATTATTAATACTGCTTCTTTTCAGGACTAGTACTGTGTAGGTCGCTATGGCCTCCTGTTATTTAATTACAAATTATCAATGGAGTTGGTTAATTCCTTTTCATAACTTGCTTTATCCTAATAGTGAGGGGGAGGGTCTTGGGTAGTAAGAGTATTTAATCATCATGGGTGGGTTCATGTTGGAGGGTCAGTCACTAGAACTGGGGTAGTTGTTGGTTCTTGTTGTTTTTTAGGATTCTTTGCCAAGTTTCCATTTTGCTTTTTATGGGGGGTTATTTTTTGGAGGATAGAGGGCTGTTTGTTTTTTGAGGGGCTACAGTGTGGGCTAGGGCATCTGGAGGCTCTTGTCTGCAATGTTGTCCTTTTTCTTATTTGTTTTGTTCACGGGACAGAGTGTGGTCTCTCTTGATTCCCTAGACATATTTTATAGTATGCATGCATTATGAGAGGATTGTTTACCTTTGTTAATTGTAATGTGAAAGGAGCTCAGGACAGACAGAAATGTGCCATGAAACTGTGTCACCTTAAGCAACTTGGTGCAGGAGTGGCCTACCTACAAGAATCTCATCTCTGGCAAGAGGAGATTAGTTTCTTTAGAAGGGAGTGGGTAGGTAAAGTTCTTGGGGCAGGCGTCTCTTCCAAATGGGGGGGCTGTACTCCTGATTGTGAGATCTATACCATTTCAGCTCATTCAGGAGCTTTGGGTCCCAGTGGGGTGTTACATTATTATCTGGGGGACAGTTGGCATAAATCTCATAGCGACCAGATCTATATATGATCCAATCACTGATTCTCCCTGTTTCTTTACCCAATTTATCCCACACATTGCCTCCTGTTCTTCCTCTCCTATACTGTTGGGGGAGGACTGGAATATTGTGTACCAGTCTGACCTAGATCGATCGGATGCTAGATCCATAGGTCTTTCCCCCACCCAATGAGTACTCCGTGAGCTTATGGATGTGGTTGGTTTGGTGGATATTTGGCAGGTTCTTAACCCCTCAGCCTGGCAATTTTCTTTTTATTCCCCTCCCCACAAGACCTTTTCAAGGACTGATTTTTTCTTGGTCAGCTCATTCTGTTTGCCTGGTGTACTGGCTTCAGATATTTATCTAATGGTCCTTTCTGACCATGCCCCTGTGGGTGTCTGTCATTCTTTGAGTATTGGCCCTCACTGAGATACTTTATGGTGCCTTAGCACGCAACTTTTACAGACCCCCAACTTCCTTTCCCATATTCAAAAGTTTATGTCGCTATCTTTTCGGAGCAAAATAAGGATTCAGTGAGCCGGACAGATATTCTATGGGAGGCTCTTAAATGCTCACTCCAGGGAGAGTGTATTCGAGTTTCCACAGTTTTGGTTAAGGCTGGTAAAGCTAAATTAGATCTCCTTCTTTGAGATATTCATCAGCTTGAGAGTTCTCTGTCCTGCACCGCACCAGCAGAAGAATGGCTTAAATTAAATTCTCTTAGAGCTCAATATGTAGACGTTTTGTCCCAGAAAGCTGAATTGGCTGTCCACCACACCAAGATGAAATATTTAGACACTGGGGAGAAGACCGGGAAGTCTTGGCTCTTCGGTTGTGACAAGCCAAAATGTCTAAGTTTATTCCTGGAATATGGCCTCATCCAGACACCCAGATCATTACTGATCCAAAAGAGATGGCCTTATTTTTTGTAATTATTATATGTCTTTATTTTCTGTGGGCCTGACCTCTGACCCCTCCCCTAAAGCTATTACAGCATTCTTAGATTTATTCCCCCTTCCTTCCTTGATACCAGCTTCAGTGGCTTAGTTTGGAGCCCCTATTACCACAGCTGAGGTTGAGACTGCCATTCGGCAGCTGCCACAGGACAAGACACCTGGTCCTGACAGGCTGACCAACAAATTTTACATGTCCTGTATTTCTGAGGTTGCTCCCTTACTGGCGGAGGTTTATAATTTTTGGTTTGAGAAGGGCATTAGTGACCAATCTTTTCTGGAGGCTTTGATAACCCTTATCCATAAGCCTGGTAGAGATCCCTTACTGATGGATAATCATTGACCTATATCCCTGTTTAATTTGGACATGAAAATCCTTTCTAAAATTCTGGCCTTGCGACTCACCCCTGTTATGGACTCTGTGATAGGACTTGAGCAAGTTGATTTCCTGCCTGGAAGATTTTCTGGAGATAGAAACATAGAAGCATAGAAACATAGAATTTGACGGCAGATAAGGACCGCTTGGCCCACCCAGTCTGCCCATTTCCCTACCTACTGGATAAGCTGCAGATCCTAGTTAACCAGCAGCCTACTTCTTCCTACCCCAACCCCCCCATCATCTTAGAAAACTCCAATATTTAATTTCCTTGTCCAGGGAGAGCAGATCCCCTGCAGTTTTGATCTCCCAGGATGCGGAAAAAGCTTTTGATCGTGTTTCTTGGAAATATTTGTTTGCCACTTTGCTTAGATTCAGCATCCCCTCCACTTTTATTAAGTGTGTCCAAATTTTATACGACTCCCCATCGGCCCATATTTGGTGCAATTGCCACCTCTCATCCCCTTTTCCTTTACAGCGGGGTACGTGGCAGGGTTGCCCCCTGTCCCCTCTTTATTCAACTTTTATCTGCAGCTGCTGATCCATTGACTATGCAACTTGGGTGACCTTAAAGGAATCCCAGTTGCAGGTCAGTGGTATATCTTATTGGCTTACGCTGATGATCTACTGTTGCATTTGGAGGATCTGGTTGTTTCTATTCCGTCTTTACTTCGAGAGATCTCTAAGTTCTCCAAAGTATCTTTTTATAAACGAAACATTTCTGAGACAAAGATTTTCCCCCTGAATAACCTGGTGAATTGGAGGGATATCTTAGAATTGGGGCTCTCTTGGGAGCCCCAAGTCTTAACATATTTGGAGATTAAACTCACCTGTTCAGTTCCCAGTATGATTAAAGAAAATCTGACCAGGCTGCGTGATCTGGTTAAGTCTGACTTGGAGAGGTGATCATCTCTTCCTATATCCCTTTGGGGTCGAGGTAACATAATAAAAATGAATGTCTTACTCCAATTACTCTACCCATTGGGAATGTTGGGCTTCCACCTTCCTAAGTCATGGTTTATTAGATTACAGCAGATTTTCAGCTCTTTCCTGTGGAAGTCAGCTTCTATCCAGAGAACGTACTCTAAGTTTGGGGTTCCTAAGTTAAATGGGGGTTTGTCCTTGCCCATGGTTTTTCTATATTATGGTGCTCAACAAAAAAAACAAGTTTTTCAGATAGGGAATTCAGGTGGCTCAAACTGGTTCCCAGGTTTATACCCCCCCCCCCGGCTGGACATTAAATGTGCCTTAGCCCTTAAGTTGGGGTGTTCCCTTACTATCCTACTTTATCTGGGCCCTCCCAGCTCCCCCGAACCCTTCGTTCCATTCCATTAGAGTGGTCTCTTAAAGCTTGGGTCCAGCTGCAAACATATTTATCCCTCTCATGGACACTTGCAGCCTCACAACCCATGTTTAATAATCCACATTTCAAAATAGTCAATTGTCCCATCCCGATTGCCTTATGCCCTCCTTTGAGTACTTGTAAATTAACTGATATACTTCAGGATGATGGACTCCTCCCTTCCCAGGTCCTGCAGGCCCATTTTTATTTAGTTAGTCAAGATTTTTTTTAAGTTCTTGCAGGTTAAAGGTGCAATGGAAGTAACCACTAGGAGTCACTGTTGTCGCCACTTCTTAACACCACTCCCCTTATCCTCACTCCCTCCTTTTCTCAGTAAACCCCACTGTCTCTCGTTTCTCTCTTTCTCCTCTCGATCTGCTTTTTCCCCTTTCTCCTCAGGTTTAAACTCTGCACCCTTTGTACTATAGGCAGTGCTCCTACCGCTGTACTACTGGCAGCCTCAGTCTTTAACCTGTGTTAAATCCTTCTGTTTTCCTTTGCCACCTGCAGCCATGGACCTACACCACCACCACCCCCTTCCATCCTCCTAATGCCCCCATATCCTAATACTCTTTGTCTCATTTCTGGTTCCCATAGCAGCACCTCTTACTCCTGGTCATACTACTCCCCTGCTCCATCCTCTCTACCTTCATACGGCCTCCACCACCACCATAACTCCATTTAACCCCCCCCACTACTCCCCTCTACCCTCAGATGACCCCCACCTGCCACTCATGTTTTTCTCCTTCCCCTTACTTTGCGGCCTTCCTATCCCAGCCACATCCCAGTCCTCCACCATCAGTCGGAACCCCTCTGCCTGCAGCCACCATCAATGACATCTTGCCCTGCCACGTCTTCTCTCCTTTCTCATTCTACTATCTAGTAATGCACACCCTAATCCTGGCCCCTCCATTGCACCCTCCAAATCACCCCTCTCACCAATGCTCCACATTGCTAGCCAAATGTCTGCAGCCCGATGAAAATATTTGATGTTCTCCAGTGCTGGATAATGCCACATCAACCTGATGTCCTGTCACTAGTTGAAACATGACTCTCTAAGACCACTGCTAATTCAGCCATCACCATACCTGAGTATACCCCTCTTCCAGGAGAACAGAATGGAAACATGGAGGAGGATGCGAGATATACCTATGTGATACCCTTCAGGGCACTAAGCTCTCTTCACCCCAGCTTGAAGCTGGGGCGCAAGCCCTAACCCTGAAAGTTTTCCTACATAACTCTAGAGCCCCTCTGATCATCACATCAGTCTACATCCCCCTCATGACCAAAACCGTGCCTGCCAGTCCATCATTGATCACTTCTCTACCTTTTATACCCAAACAGAACTAATAATCCTAGGCAACTTCAACATTAATTGGTTAGCCCACTCTGCCTCACCCTTGAAAGGTGCAACAATGGCCCCTCAACCTCATCCAACTGGTCACCTCCACCACCCACACCAATTACAGGAACAACACCTCCACCCTACTTGACTTAATCTTTATTAATCACCCTCATAAGATACTGAACCTCTGTGCGTAAACACTGAGGCAAGGGTTACCTCAAAGGGCATTTGGCTGGGAAGCCAAGTTTCAAGAAAATACAAAATCACACATGCTCCCACAATGCAAAGCATCATGGGCTGCATATGAAAATCACCACAGAAGATACTGTCCACTGAGGTGCTCCCTGATGTTATAAGTGACCATTCCTCTATCATCTGTACCTGGTGTTTTAAACTTAAGAAACCTGCCCCTGTTACGATCCAACTGTAGCGGCTCAGACCCGGTAAGCTAGGCCCACTCAAGGATCACCTCGCCAGCCTCAACTGGGATCCATTATACCTTGTCCCAAGTATCGATTCTGCGCTTGGTTTTTCATTAAATGCTTCAACCAGCCCTGTGACAGGTTTGCTCCCCTTACCAAATGCATATTCAAACATAATGATACCCCCTGGATCACACAACCAGCTGCACCTGAGGGACCAGCTCTGGCACAAGGCCTTAGATTCTGGCCTAATCGCTGACAAAACAGCACTATTGTGCAGCCTGCAACCAATGCACCTGGGCTACCTGCATGGCCAAAGCACAGCACTACAAATTGTCCCTAACCTCCTCTTGGGGTTCCAGACAAAAACTCTGGGACAATCTAAAGGAATTAAATGGAAAGCCTACCCCATCCCCCCCGACGCAACTCAACTGAGATGGCACACTATCCTCTGGTCCTCAGCAGATAGCTGACACATTAAATAGGTCTTTCTTGAACCTGAGTGCGATTCTTCCTTCTAACTTCAATGACCCTCCCCCTTCACCCATCTCTTCCCCCCTCACATCCCCCTTTCTACTTTCATGCCATCAGTACTCATGAAGCTAGGCCTTACCTTCTTAAAGCTCTTAATGGCATGCATCACAGTAGAGACACCCTTGACCTCAGTATACTCCATCTAGTCCTTGATCAGGTCCTCTCCCCTCTCACCTTCATCCTAAACCATTCCCTTTGTCTTGGTAAGTTTCCCTCAGTTTGGAAAACGGCCACTATCACCCCTATTCACAAAAGTGGTGACCAAACTCTGGCAGATAACTATCACCCCATTTCCATCCTCCCCCTCACTCTTAAGCCTGGGAAAAAAATTGTCTTGTATCAGCTTTCTGACTAACTCTCGAAGTACAACTTCTTATGTGATAAGCAGCATGGATTCCAGAGGGGCCACAGCACCACCACTGCTCTGCTAGAATTCACTAACTCTATCCACTACACTTTGGACAAAGGGAACCTCACAGGTGTGGTCTTCATAGACCTGTCAAAAGCTTTTGACACTGTCAGTCACCCCCTTCTAATATCCACTCTCTCCCACCTCAGCCTATCTAGTAGTGCCACTGCCTGGTTTGAGGAATACCTCTCCATCAGGTCCCAGACTGTAAAAATAAGTGGAACTCTCTTCAACTGCCTCCCTGTCCACTCTGGAGCCCCTCAGGGCTCAATACTAGGACCCACTCTTTTCAGTTTCTTTGTCAACAAGCTCCCAATAGCCTGCCCCGGGAAGATTCTTATGTACGCAGATGACGCCATCCTCTTTGCTGCACACCCTGACCTGGCATCACTCCAGAAAATCCTCCAGGACTCCTTCAGTAAAGTTGAGGCCTGGTTCTCTGATCACAGGTTGGTGCTAAACAGCAAAATGACCAAAACCATGCTTTTCTCCCACTATCATAACAAATCTTGCAGCTATCCCCTCCTGATCCATACAGAGCAGCACCAACCTCTAGAACAAGTTCTGAACTTCAGATACCTTGGAGTTACTCTCAATCCTGCCCTTACCTTCCAAGCTCACATTCATCAACTTGCCACTTCTATTAATGCAAGAATTGGCCAGCTCTACCACCATCAGCACTGTCTCCCCCCAGAAGCCCTTAAACTCGTTGTGTCCTCATCTTTACTGTCCCTTGTGGACTACTGTCTACTGGTCTACGGGTCCACTGATGTCACCTCCCTTAACAGGATTAGGGTCTCTCTGAACAAAGCTTGTCACCTTATCACCGGCTGTGACAGACTTACTGACACCTGCACTTTCTATAACCTGGCTAACCTTCTCAACCTTGATGAAAGACTAAAATATTAGACCTGCCTGTTTGTTAAAAAAAATCCTCAGTGGCCTTGCCCCACCTGGCATCTCAGCACTTCTTCACCCTTCCCCAATATTGTTAGCTACACGCAGCTCCACCAAGCCATTTCTCCAAGTACCTCATCTTAGGACTGCCCTTGTGCAATGTTCCTTTAACTGTCATGCCCCTACCTGGCTCAACTCTCTACCCACTCACACTGTTGCAAATCCCAAGCTTGGGCAATTAAAAATCCAACTCCAGGATCATCTGTTCACCTCTCCTACCTGCACCTGCCATTAAACATTCATTCACCTCTCTTCCCCATCTTGTAACTCTCCCCCTTTCCCTTGGCCCTCCTGTCCATGACACCATCTTGCGTCAGTTAATTTAACTTCACCCCCCTCCACTCTACTTTCTCACTGACAAAGAACCTCTGTCCTGCCTTTACTAGCTACACTATCCATCTCTGCTGAATCTAAACAGGCCCTCCTGGCCTGATCCATGTTGCATGGCATGTAATGTATACTGCTCATTGATTGTTGACCTTATGATATGATGGTCTCTGTAACAATTGTAACCATTGTAAACTATTTCTAATTATGTTTGGAAATACTTGTAACTATGTCTGTAAACTGTCTGTAACTATGTTCTGTAAGCTTTGTTATCTTGTCCCTCCTTGATGTGGAGCCTTTGTAAGTGAATCTCTGACTCAAAGGTTTGTAATTCCGATACTGCTCAATAAATAAATAAATAAATAAAGTGGAAGCATTTATGTATCCTAAATCCTGGCACCTAACACAATTGGAGGAGGTGGACTCCTTTCTTCAACAAGCTGCACAGCCTCACGCAGTGTTGGCCTTTTACCAGCTTTTCCAGTTTATAGATCCACAATTACTCACTGGGGTATGTTATTACTGGGTACACATGCTCCAGTTGTCAGTGGATAAGGTGTATTGGAAGGCCCCCTGGCTTAATCTACATACATTTATAAAGCAAGACCGGCTGAGGCTCATCCAATTTAACATCCTGCATAATCTACATTTCACCCCACATAAATTACACATGATGGGCAAATTACTCTCTCCACTTAGTTCCCATTGCCAAGAGGCCACTGATTCCCTCCATCACATGTCATGGGAGTGTCATAGGATTCAGACCTTTTGGGCCTCACTCAAGTAAGCCTTAGATCATCTTTTGGGTCTGGGCGAGCTTTTCACTCCCATGAGTTGCCTATTAGGCATTTTATGATCTGGCACACCTAACATTTGAAAGCGCACTTGTCTCTAGTCTTTGCAGTGGCCAAGCTCATCATTCTTCAACACTGGGAGGAGGTTACCCCTCCATCCTATGTTGAATGGCACCAGGAGATTTTAGTGGCCCTTATGCTGGAAAAACATATAGCTTCCATGCGGAAGATACCTCAGCAGTTTTCCCGAACCTGGGAGTTTCTTTATACCCTTTTGACTCTTGGAGACCCCAATGACTTTGCATGACCATATCTAGATTTTCTTGCCCCTGTATTGGGTGAACTGTCAATTACCTCTGTCCTGCCAGGACTCCTTGAAGGTAGTAGGATCGTAGAAGAGGGTAGGGGATGGGTGGGCAGGGGTTGTGGGTTGTTACATCGGATGTCATATTACTTTGGAGCTTTTAGAACTCTGACATTTATGAACTTTTCTTATTAACGTGTTTATTGTCTGTGAGCTCTGGGGGTTGTGGTAATTAGCTGGGAAAAGTGTGGAGTATAACAATTCACTGTTACAGTACTGTTCACTGTTTGTGCCTTGCAGATACTTTTCTAAATGCAAAAATTGGGGCTGCAAGTTGCAATCACTTTTTTACTTATTAATTTACTGCCCTTCTGTCCCAGGCCTCACTCTATAGTGGAGGATTAGCATAATTCTTTTACTTATACTGTTTTGGTTTACCTATGCAGACCTCACAGCAGTTCTCATGTCATGGTACTTTGGTACAGGACAACAGTCATCGTGGACATTTTTCTTTATTTTAGGTCTGCTTCTTTGATGTCCTGGGCTCATCTTGTAACTAATTGGTTTACTACTTGGATTACCTCCCATTCTGTGATTACATTAGTGTACGGGTTAAACTATCCTTATTTTTACCTAATGGCGCTGTATAGTGTACTAAATTCTCTGTACAACTCTGTACCTGTATAATGTGTACAGTACTGATTTTATGCATAAACTCAATAAACAGAAACTTACAAAAAAAGCTCTATGTAATGTGGGCTTCATCATTTTCTGCAGTTTGTGAATTAATTATACCCAGTTTATAACCTCTCAGTCTGTTGCTATGGAAATGATTTTGCTGTCATAAGCAGAGAATTACAGGAGTAGATTAGCTGTATGGGCAGATGAAGCCTAAGGAACAAAGGGTCTGGTTTTCATGCAAATGTCCTCAGTTTCTGTATAAAGAACAAACTCTGGTCAGAGACACTGTGGCTGTTACTGCATCAGTATTGATGTAATGTGATAAACATTGCATGACAAAATAAATACATTTTCATTTATTTAGTTTTATTTATCAGGTAAGTGCAGCAGACAAAGCAAATGGCTTTTTTGGCACAACTGGTAGGTTACAAATTGCAAAAACATGAATAAACACATGCTGCAAAGAAAATATGAGTTAACCAATGATGCAGAATAGATACAAACAAGAAGTATCTATCAAGGCAATTAGAGAGAGAGAGAGAGAGAAAATCTATATAAAAACAATTACCACTGGATAAATGGTGAAGCCACAACAAGCATACCTAGCTTCCATTTTAAAATAATAAAAGACTAAAAAGTATGAAAAGAACCAAGCAAACAAGTGCCTGGAGCTGGACAATGCAGAAATTAACTTCCTTAAAAAAAGCAGCAGCCCATATATACCCAATCTTGACAGCAGAGCCTAATAAAAGAACTTTCAAACTTTCTATTTCCAGTCCAAGACATGGCATTCAGAGTAGCTGGAATACCCTCCAAATGCATTTTAAGGCATCAAAAACCATTCAGCTTTTCAGAACCTAGATGGCCGTCAACCTCAGCCTATTGATTAAGTCACAGGGGGACCCACAATTCCAAATTCCATTGGAAGAGAGAAGGGACTGGGGGGACATGATAGAGGTCTTCAGGTACATGAAGGGAGTAAATAGGGGAGGAGCAGTCAGGGTGCTTCGAAGGAAGGAGGAGGGGGCAACTAGAGGGCATGGGTAGAAGCTGGAGGGGGGAAGATTCAGGGGAGAAAGGAGGAGGAGGTGCTACTTCACTGAGAGGGTGGTGGACCCATGGAATGCACTGCCCAGGGGGCTGGTGGAGGCAGAGACAGTGGAGGGGTTCAAGAGGGGGTGGGACAGGTACAGGGGAAGAGTTCTGGAAGCAAAATCCAATGCAGCGAAAATATCCAGAACTGAGAATGGAAAAGCCAGAGAAGGCGAGAGGGGCAGAAAGGTCAGCTCCCAGGGTGGCTGCTGACCAAACGAGCAGACGCGAAAGACCGTTAGGCCTATTCTGCTGGCATTTTAGTATGTTAGTAAATAGCCCAGAGCCCCAGAATTTGTTAATCCATCCCTGTTTTAAGGGCATCCCTTCTGATACAAGGGGCTGAGTCTGCAGGGGGGTTGACAGTCAAAACGTTCTCTATCTTCTGAATGACAAGTTCTGAAAACCCTTTTTGATTAAGGAGAATGACATTCAGTCACCACATGGTCTGCTTGGGGACCAGTACAGTCAGGGTTTGACATTTTTTTATGGGGTTTTAGCTTGGTTTGGGTTCAACAGGGTAGAGTTAATGTTCAGTTCAGTTTGATTTGATTACTAGATGTATGGGTTGAAGTTCAGTTTGGTTTGAAGATTTTTCTCTTTGTAATTTATCAGTTTGAGTTTGGTTTTATAGCATAAACAATAGGTGTAATGAAACAGACAGCCAGTAGATGCTACTAAACTTTATTATAAAATGACACAAAGCAAATAAGAACATTTTAAAGTATTCTCGTGAATTTAAAGTTGTCAAACAGGTGAGGTGTCAGTACCTATGTTGCGCGCGAATTTAAAAGCCATGCACAGTAGCTCAGTAGCACTGTATCAGGTAGCTGCACCTGCCGTCCTGCTCAACAATCTTGATGCTGTAAGCCAGGTATTATTAATTATATTTTGTGGGCAATAAATTGTCAAAGATTGTATTCGGTTTGGGTTCATCTTTCTTTTTTAAGGTTTAAGTTTAGTTCAGATGGGAAGAAAATGAAGATGTTCGTGTTCTGTTCAGGTACGGTTCATGGTGAACCAGGGCTCTAGAGACCAGTAAGGCAGACAGCTGCAAGAAAACCAGAGTATGATCTGTTGTGGTGATAGAGTCAATATAGCACCTGACTACCCAGTGTTCCCAGGATGAAGAAAGTAAAAAAATAATCATACAGGAATTTACCTTATGCTGTATGGAGTAATGTGTGTAATCGCACCCTCTGAGTTGCATGAACTACCAAATATACATCAACCCCATTTCAGAGCATAGTCAAGTGATAATTTATTGATTCTGGTTTGCACCCTGGTTAGACTGATCTAGAGAAGGATTAGGTACAGCATTGAAGTCTCTTATTACCTCTAGGTTATGAGGGTCCACCACCAAGTCACCCACAACTATTTTCACAAATGTTAACTGGTCTTGTTCCTCTTAAGGGGTGTACAAATTAAGGAAGACACAAGGTTGACCAGTGAATTCTGCCCAGAGTCAGATGAATCTCCCTCGGGGTTTGATTCCACCTTAGTAGGTGGCGTATTCCACCTGATCAGTATTACCACTCCTTGCTTATTCTTGTGTGCTTTGTAGTGGGAGGCATATACTGTCTGCACCCACCCCCTCCAAAGCATCAGGTGTTCCTGCAGGGTAAGGTGGGTCTCCTAGAGGAAGGTCATCATGGCCCCCAGCCTGATCAACTCCTGCAAAATATGAGACCCTTTCACTGGGCTGTTAACCCCCTCACATTACAAGAAATCACATTTAGGTCAGCCATTGGTAACATCAACAACCATTACATTTGAGGGTGGACCTGGAGGAGAGAGGCACTTTAACCCATGGTTGAAACAAGGGTTTCTCTCTGAAACCATCAGTGTGAACCAGTAACTACAAATAAACATTACATACAGTACAAACGAAAATAAAACAACTTGAAAAAGACAGAAATGCTTACATTCGCTTCATGGTTATTCTGCCCTATCCACTCCCCTGCAAGATGTCATATTGGGTGTGGTAAGGAGCCAATACAAAGTAGTTTCTCAGCACAACCACTGGCCCTCAATTGGATCAGAGTCAGATAAGAGAAAGCTCATTGGTGGAATACAGCAATAATCACTGGTGCTGGCGTCAGTGCCTTGTGTGGCATATCAGAGAGGGATCAAGATCTTCTCCTCTCAGCACCTTTGTCTCTCCTTAGTAAGGGGTGTCATGTATTGGGTTAGATGGAGGAGTGTTAGGGGCTCCAGGTGAAGAGCACTTTCCACATTCCAAGCAGGGAGAGGAGCATACAGCTAGTGTCTGCCAAAGCCCTTCCCATGAATCCTACAAAAAAAATGTAAGGTTTGCAACCATGTGTGGGGCAGCACATGCTCAAGCTGTCTTGGCCCCCCAACATCAAGTTAGAAAAGACACCTCAGATTATTCCAAAGACCCAAGCCTAAAACTGTAGTAATTAAGAAAAGGAAAATCTTCTCTGAGAAGCAGCACACATGTGATGTACCCGCTGAGACACCCAAAGCTCCAGCCCTTACAGCACACCTCTCAGATATCTGAAGTATGGAGCCCTCTGCATTGCAATATGAAGAAGGAGCACTTTTGTAACCTTTATCCCAAATCTCCCTTTTTTTCCTGTACTAGTTTTAAATGACTATTCCCTGACAGTGCTGAAGTCTGCACCCAGCACCCCCAAACCACTAAGGCAGCCCTAGAGTGCTTCAGCAGGTCATGGTGATTGGGGGCAAAATCATAGCTTGCTATTGCTGCATCCCTGTGCTCTGTGTGCATGAATACAGCTAAGCAGATGGACTCCATATTGGTCTTGCTATCAACTGTCTCCCGAGCTCTTCTCACATGGGGGGAGATGCCTAAACATCCAGCATCATAATGGCTATAAGCGTGCTGGTCCAGACCTCCAGTTTCATTTTGTATGAACCCCTCAGACGTGTGAATGTCCGAGGTGCTCAGCTGCACTCCTGAAGTGGTGGGTGTATCTGCAGAAGATTCTCCCCATGGTCCAGTGTATTTGTTGGCTGCATCAAGATGTTATGCTGCTATTGTAGTCTTAAGTTTCTTAGAGCATTTCTCCCCACAGGCTTGTCTTTCTTCATGTCTTCTCTGTGGTTCCAGGCATGCTTAGTCACCCTCTGCATGGCTTGGGGGGAGGGGACTTCATCCAAATTGATGCCCAATGAGGATAAGTAGGATCTAGCATCTGTGAGTTCAAAGAATCTTTTCAGTCCAACTTCTTTGATAACTTTAATCCTAGCAGGATACTCCAAATAGGATCCAAAATGCCCCCTGACAAAGGCTTTCTGCCAAAGCACTGGGGTAGGGATAAGCAGCTCAGGAATAAACACTGCATTTGCACAATATCATTCATGTTATTAGTTATTTTATGTCTTTGCCATGAGAGGTGTTACTGTGGACCTATCAAATAGGAGCGGATTCCTTCCTGTTTTAAAAACTTTTGTACTGCCAAGACTTTCTTCCTGCACTGCACTGCCTATGGAGTATAGTCACACTCCAGAAAGAGCCTGGCGTCCCCAAAATACAGCCCCATGTTGTGTTCAGCAGTTCCTCTTTCACCTTAAAATCAAGGAATGCCATTATGATCAGTCTGGGTCTGGCTTTCACATCCTTGGGAAAGCATCAAGGATCTATGTGCTTGAATGATGCCAAGGGGTTTATCTTGTGGCAAATTGAGACCCTGTTTAAGAAAGCTCTCCATAAAGGAGAGCATATCCCCCTGTTCTGAACCTCAAGAACACCATGCAGATATATATTATTATGTCTGTTTCTGTTTTCAAGTTCCTCCAAACTTTGTTCAAGTAATGTCTCTCTTTTACGCAGCACAAGGTATGCTGCATTGTGGATATCCACTGTTGCTGTGCATTCAGTGAAGCACTTTTCAATTGTCCCCCATTCATTTTTCTAACATGTTATGGTCACTCCAATCTTCGGTGTCCTTTTGCTCAAGCTGCTGCAGTATTTCCATCATCTGTTGCAGGGTCTGAGAAAGTTTCTTAGGGATGAAGGTACAGTGGAGTTCATCAGTGTCACTGGTCAGGAGTGAAGTGGCTGGCTTAGAGTTCAGGAATCAAACTACGGCCTGTAGCAGGGCATCCTGATATTTCTGTTTTGACCCTTGCAGTGCTGAAATAGACAGATTTTCCTTAAGCCAGTTGCAGGCCATCATTAAGAAATACATGCTTTTGCATGTCTGAGTCAGGATGGCTATTTAGTTTGTGGGATGAGGTGAAGTTTGTAGTCACTGTTCTGGAGCTGCACAGTTATTCAGCCATACCAGCAGTGACGTCACTGGAAGTCCGTACCTCAAAGTTTAAAACATATGGTTCATATACTAAAAGAATGTCCATAGGCCATATAAGTAGTAATCACTGCTCCAATGTTAATTTCTTGAAAAAGCATTCTTCAAAAGTGTGATTAACAACCAAATCTGAAAGAAGAAAATATAAAATAAAGGTGTATGTAAAAAATGCATTTTAAAAATTGAGCTATTTATAAATGCACAATCAACTCTCTTTACACCAAGGCCCCTTATGTGCAAATCCAGTATTGTTCTTGATAATCATCCACTCTACCATTTTTTCCACACTTTACCTATTCCAGTAAATTTTATATTATATGTATTTCCATTCCCTGCTGTTTTTATGCATTTAACAGTAGCATAGTTATGATTTCCTTGTCTCAGAACTCAGACATGCTCATTGATTCTTACAAAAAAACTCATCTTTATTCATCCTACATGAAAAAACTCCACAGGAGCAACTTAATAAATAAACTATGCCCTCCATCCTCATAGATTTACCATTTTAAGATTCAAAAAACGAGTCTTCTCAACACAGTCACATGTCAGAAAATTGCTACCTCTAAAATATCTGTTTGAGTAGCCAATTCCTAAATTTCAGTGTCAGCTTTAAACTTCTCACTGTCCAGTCCCACAAGTTATTTGCTCTCCAGTAGGATATGTATGGTGCTTCTGAAGCATTTTTTACCAAAGCAGGTTCACTTCTCAAAATTCTGATATTTTTCTTAATGATCTCTGCTATTTTGTTAGCTAGATTGTCACAAATGTCACTTTATTCTCATTGTTTCCTCTAACCCTCAGGGTCAACAGTTCTACTCTGCTAGTTTTGTTACTTTCCTCCCTGGCTCTACTCATTACAGTACTACTGTAGCCTCTCTGGTAAGACCTTTTTGCTAACTCTTCAGCTGCATTCTCAAAATGGCTTTGATTGCTACAGTTCTTTTTTACCCCTGTGCATTTGACCCTTTGGGATATTTTTTTACCATGTGGCTAGGGTGGTAACTACAAGCTAGAAGTAAGCTATTAAAACAGGTTGTCTTTCTGTTCAAATTAATCCCAAATGAGTCATCTCCCTCCTTCGTTAGTTGGAGATCTAAAAAGTGTAGATTAATTAAACTTTAAATTCACCTTAAACTGCTGGTTGGGGTTAGTGCTTTCCAGGTGCTCCCCAAATACCGTAAGTTGTTCTGGCATTCCCCTCCCCACAATTAATACATAGTGTATGGTTAGGGTTTATGGTGTATGGGTGTATGGGGTTTCCACAGAAGCAATATTCTTTTTGTGGTACAGTTCAAAGGTCAAGAAAAGTTGTGGTATTGTTCTGATGTCACATTGATATCACAACGACTTTTTGCCTTTGATCTATGCAGCTGCATTATCCCCATGAACCACAGCTTCTAGATGCCGTTAGAGGTCTTACAGTGTCAAACACAATCGCGCTTAAACCAAACACCTAAGTACCCAGTTTTCCCCACTGAACTTCAGTTTATCAAACAAATCTTCCCAGTTGCTACTGTTTAGCAACCCAGTCTGGTGTGATGTATGAACTGCCATGTGATGTGCTCTGGTGTGGTGGGGGGCATGATGTAAACAGCTAATCTTGTATATTTTCCTCTCTGTAGGAAAACACAGAGAGTAAAACCATCACAGATACCTCCAAAACTGTATCCTAATAATTGAGACTTTTTATGACTGTGCCAGTTATTATGTACAGCACTTTATTTGTTGTTTCTGTCTTTTAAGGAGTCCACAATACAGCTGCTTTGGAAAATGCAGTCACGTCTCTTAGTATTTCTTTCAACACCTAAAGTATTGTGTGTGGAGCCATACACTATATAAAATACTGTATGGGTGACAATACACAATTAAAGCTGTGTTTCCATCAAGGGAAGTGATGTCATCATAGAGACCTCTCGAGCTTCGCTACTGAGGTCTTTATGATGTCATCACTTCCCTCGATGGAAACAGCCTTGTTGTGTATGGTCACCAATACATTATTTTATATATCATCAATGAGCCTCTCATAAAGGCCCAATAGATGATAGGAAGGTGTTTGTGTTTGGTCCAGTACAAATCTATTCTCCTAGAACCCCATTTACAGATTTGCAAAATAGGGGGCAAACGTCACCCCCTTTGTAGCTTCCTTTATCTGTAGCCAGTACTCACTGAGGAAAGAAAAACAGCTGCATTTCACAACAAGTTCTGCAAGTTCTAACATAAATTTATACATCTGTTCCCCAATGTCATCTAACTTTGTAAATAATGCATTGTTGTTGCCAGACTACCTTCATGACATTTCTATATAGCACATTAACATCAAGGGCCTAATTTTCAAAGCTAGGTTAGAAGGACAAAATTTGCGTCCAAGCAATGACTGTGCCAAGTGCAGCTGCATCCAAGCAAATGCACCGTATTTTAGAAAAAACGCTATTTGCATCCAGGCACAGGAAAATTATGCTGGATGCAAAGTGCATCATAAAAAGGTGTGCAAAGCACACCTAAGATGCAGCCCTTGACAGAAACAAGGATGCAGCATTAATAGTGGGACAGGAGCAAATCTTGGCAAAAAACAAAACACCAAAAAGCAACAATGTAAGTATTGACATGCACAGGACTGACCACAATACCACCACACACATGCCTGCACTGCTGCTACTGTACTAATGTCTACAGTATGTGTCTTATAGCACCACAGTCTGCTGAGTGTGGGCCAACTCAGTGGTGGAGAGGAGGACCCCCACCCACACCACCAGGTACAGTGCACTGAAAGTACACATGGCTGTATCAGTAGCTACAGTACTGACCACAACACCGCAGCACACATACCTGCACTGCTGCCACTGTACTAATGTCTGTGTTGTGTGACTTACAGCACCACAGTCTGCTGAGAGTGGGTCAACTCAGTGGCAGGGTGGAGGACCCCCACCCACACCACCAGGTAAAGTGTACTGAAAGTACAAATGGCTTTATCAGTAGCTACAGTACTGACCACAATACCACCACACATGTGCCTACACTGCTGCCATTGTACTAATGTCTGCGTTATGTGTCTTACAGCACCACAGTCTATTGAGAGCACAGCCTTGTTGTGCATGAGGGCTAGAAATGGCAGCACAGCAACCTACAAAGCAGCCATGAAAAAGGAATTTCTCACAAGAAGAAACAGATTTGTTACTAGAGGTGGTGGAAGCCAGTGCCGGTCTCCTACTCAGCCGAGGCAGTAACAAGGCACATCGAATGAAGTGAAAGGAGGCCTGGGAAGTAATGGCCACCAAGGTGAATGCTGTCAGCAGAGTGAAGCAGTCAGTGCGTAAGCTCCAAAAGAGGCACAATGACCTGACACAGCATTTCAAAGAAAAATGGCACAAATCCACCAAAACAATGTGGTCGCTGGAGGAGGACCACATGAACCAGTGCAGCTCACCAGCCAAAAGGAGCAGGTGGCATCCCAGATAAGCAGGTGGAGCATTGAGGGGGATAGCAATCATAACCTATTCAAGCTGCGGAGCAGCGGCAGGTCAGTGATGAATAGCAGTAGCATAATGATGTGTGCGGTGTACAGCACAGTTGATGTCAGAATGCCACTGTCACCCATGTGTGTGCAACACACACCACATGCAGGGGCTGCAATGAGCTGTACTGCACCCCACCTGAAAGTGGGGTCGGGAAGTGGCATGGGTAATGAAATACAGCACCACCCCCACAGCAGCCAATGGCAGCTGACATGGAGATGTAAGTGGTAGGGTAAAACAACAGTGTGGATAAAGAACTAGGGTCACTGCAGGTGTGCTCATGATCCCATGACATGGGAGATACTGGCACGTTGGAGAGGCAGAGCTAAGGCTTGGTGCCAGTGTGGCCATTGGATCTGAGGCATGCCATGATAGGAAACAATACATGCTGCACAGGGCATGCACACATGCGTGGTGGACACATGGAAGGCATGCAGCACAGGCCCTACTATGCCCTGCTGCTGGATGAATCACACAGGACAAAAGCCCACATGGGGCCATGAATGCCAGTGCAGTGTGTTGGGAGGGTGAATGTAAAGCAGCTGTAGTCCAGTGGGTCCACAGCCCCATGTAGGGCAGTGACTGCTGCACAGGTGTAGGCAGAAATGCCACACTCCTACAGCCACTGTCATAGCTGAGTGCTGTCTCCCCTGTGTTGTAGGTACCAGTGGTACGTCAAGACCTTTGGGGGCACACACATCTGGATCCACCACAGGAATACAACACAGTGGACACACACAGACAACTGACATGGAGGAACCTGCTGAGGACACAACATCAAGTGGTGGAAACAGTGACACAGACAGCAGCCCTGATGACAATGTGGACCAGTCAATCAAAGTCACCATGAAGGATGCTGCTGAAGCTGCCAAGGGGGGGGAGGGGGATAAGGAGGGGTAGTAGGGGGTAGAAGATGTGGAGGGGTGGAAGGGGGTTAGGAGAAGGATGAGTAGGGTGGAACCAGTAACAGAGGGGTAGCCAGGAGGATATGCAGGAAAACATTGCCTAGGACCTGTCCCCAATGTCAGCCATGCTGGAGGAAGGAGGAGAGGAGGAGGAGGAGGGTGGTGAGGCAAACAGTGCAGGAATGGTGATGAGCATGGACAACATGGACCAATTGTGCCACAACATGCTGACACCCGAGGAGACTGTCCCATGAACTGTCAGCCAGACGGGAGCTCATCAACACACAAACTAAAGCTGCCCACGTGCATTACCAGTGACTGCATGAGGACATGGCAGGGTGAGGAATGCTATCACCCAGGGACTATGGAGTGTGTCAAACCAGTGGCAATAGCAGGCAGAAATCCAGCAGGGGCTGCAGATGGTGTCTGAACACTAGACTGCCATATTGGAGTGGGTGCCAGGTGCCCTAGAGCACTTAGTGTGGATACAGGAGTCAGGCGCCAGGGTCCCTGACAATGCCCAATCAAGACATAGTGACACCATGGGCTGGCACCACTTCCCCATGTCCATGTGTTGCTCCTCTCACAGGTACACTGATGTGATGCATTGCAGAAGTGCAGCACATAACCACCCTATCTGGCAGGGACACATAGCTGGGCCACAGTCACAAAATGCAACTCTGCCATTGTGCACAACACAGGCTGCAATGGCCCCTGTGTGGCAGGATGGTGTGATGACAGGCCCCAGTGCCCCCTCACACAACTGCAGTACCATCTACAACACACAGAATAGAGGGTGTACTGGACAGGTGTCTGCCTGGAATCCTACCACAGCAGACAGTGCAGGGAAGTGCTACATGGACATACCAGCCAAGCAGTATGACCAACACTGTGCTGAACAGTGCAAACACTGTGACTGCATTTGCCACCCACACAACACACTGCTATGCAAATGGCTGAGTGTGCAAACACACTGCAGGCTATGCATACAGACATAGATGATGGCATGAAAATGCCACCGTGGTTTTCCATCACCAACAATGTGGGCACAGACACACCACCCATAGCCATACAGGTGACCCAGGACTGTGCACCATCTGAGCAGTCCACAGGGGACATGGATGGCCACACCTGGGGGACAGCACATGCCACAGGTGCACACAGACAGACCCTGGTGTGTGGCACATCTGACATAAACACACAGGGTGCCTGCATGACCACACCCACATGTGATGTGGGGCCAGGTACCACTTTGGCCCACAGTACAGAGACATTGGGAAGTAGCAGTGGCCATGCAACACATGCCACATTGTCCAGCCCTGACACACAGATCCAACAAGGGACCAGTGTTGACCCCACCCATGCCGAAGCCACTGTGGTAGTGCCTGCCAACACAACAACAGCTGAGGCCATGGTGGACCACCATGCAGCACTGGACACGTTGCCCCAAGAAATGGTGCAACAGTGGTCATGGGGACATAGGCCACATAGCACAGTGAGTGGAACTCACTCTCATGTAGAACCCCTGTTGGGTGCAATGCCAGAGCTACAGTGGTCAGCCAGACACTCTTTCCAGCAAATGACAAGTACTGCAGACAGTGGCAGTGCAGTGCAACCTCCTGAGGGTAACAGTGGCACCAGTGGCCCACCTGTGGGCAGGGGTGGACATTGCAGGAACAGGGATGCTGGCAGAGGATGTGGGAGGGGCAAGTGACATTGAGTAACATAGAAACATTGAAACATAGAAATTGTCAGTGGATAAGGACCACAGGCCCATCTAGTCTGCCCTAGGATCAGCATGTGCTGTTGCAGATATTGGTGTCATCTGCAGATAGGTAGACCTTCTCCTAGCTCTACTGCAACATCACTGATGAAGACATTAAACAGAACTGATCCCAGGACTGATCCCTGTTACTCTACTAGTCACCCCCCTCTCAACGGACTGGATCCCATTCACCACCACCCTATGCATCCTGCCTGTTAGCTATTTTGTAACCCAGCTTACCAGCTTGTGCCTCATTCCCACAATACCCATCCTGTAAACCAGCCTCTTGTGCGGCATGGTGTTGAAGGCTTTGCTAAAATCTAGGTAGGTGAAGTCTACAGCAACCCCCTTGATCAAAGTCCCTAGTCACCCAGTCAAAGACATATATCAGATTCATCTGACGTGTCTTTCATCACATGAATCCATGTTGTCTTGGATCCTGGGCCACAATCACCTTCCACATGTGCCACCATTCTTTCCTTAAGCAGTGCCTACATGATGTTACCCACTACTGAGGTGAGGCTGACTGGTCTACAGTTGCCTGCCTCTTCCTTACCCCCACTCCTCTGTAGATGTATCACATGTGCCCACTTCCAATCCCCTGGAACTACTCCTGTGTGACCCCATGAGCACAGCTGCTAAAGGTGATGCAAGCTTCCTTCGCAGCTCCTTCAATATCCTTGGGTATATGCCATCTGGCCCCATTGCTCTGTCCACTTTCAGTGTTGTGAACTCTCCACAGTTTTCTCCACTGGGAATGGACTTTTGTCCATCTCCTCTCCCGTGTGTTGGAGCAATATGTGTGATCTGTCCCTCCCCTTCCTCGGTGAGTACTGAACAGAAGTATTTGTTCAGTATTCCTGCCTTTATCATGTCTCCTTGCACACACTCTCCTGCATCCCCTTTTAGCTGCCCAATCCCTCCCATAGCCTTCCACTTCCATCTGATGTACTTATAGAATGTCCTCTCCCCTTTTTCCACTGTCTGCACCAACATTACTTCAGTCTGCACCGTCGCACTCCCCACAGGCTTTCCAGGCTCATTTAGATTACAAAGGTACACCTCCCTGTCCTCCTACCACTGAGTCATCTCATATGTCGTGAACCACTCCATTTTGGCCCTCACTTTGTCTGCCACCTCTCTAGAGAACCAAAGTGGCCCATTCCTTCATTTGCCCTTGTTTAACACCTTGATGCATTGGCTAGTCACCTCCCCAATGGCTCTTTTCATGTGTTCCCACTGCACCTGCACACACCCTCCTATTACCTTCCTTATCAGTGCCTCCCTGATCTATCCTATCCTCCCATTCCAGCTACATCTACCCTCTCAAAATTCAGGACCTTTGCCTTGTTGTGACTGGACTGGGTTTCTGTCTGTATGCTGCACCAAACCATGTGATGCTTACTGGAACTCAGTAGACCTTCCACCCTGACATCTTTAATTTTGCTGCCATTGGCAAGTGACAGGTTCAGAACCACCCTATCTCTGGTGGTAACAATCACAAGTTGTCATAGGCTTGCCCCCTGTAGGGCATCCTGGATGTCTTGGCCCCTGGCTGAAGCTGCTGCTGGGATGGCCCCATCCACATCTGGTATATTGAAATCCCCCAGCAGTGGTACCTTCCCTTTTGCTAACATTGTGTGATTTTGATCCCCTAGGTCCCTGTCCAATTTCCTCTCTGCTGGAAGCCTGCAGATCACCCCTGTGTGGACTGCAGTGCCATTGGATGGCTCAAGTGTGACTCACAGTGCCTTGGCCTCCCCCTGTCCACCTAGCATCTCTGTTGCCTTATTGTCCTCCCTAATGTACATGCTCCCCCTTTTCTGCCACCCCATCCCTTCTGAATAGAGCATACCCTGGTGTCCTCACATCCCAGTCATGGTTACTCTTGTACCAGGTTTCCGTTATTGCTGGTATGTGTGACAGGGATGAATAAGACCCTGTCCCATTTGTTATGCAGAAAGAATTAAATACAAGGATCTGTTCTTTCCTCTCCTTTTCTGTCTCTTGTCTGTCTGGTTGAGCAACCACATTTTCTTGTGAGACCTAGGAACAGATCATTCTGACGGTTTTGCAATTCTCCACCTCTCACTTTCTCTCAGCCTTCCCTTATATTTCTGTCTTTTCTACCCCTCACATATCTGTGGTTATAAAAACAAGCATTTGTCAATGCCGAATGTTGTCACGCTGGCATTGGCAGTGGCGGAGGTGGAGAGGCATAGCGCTGTGAGTGTGTTAATGTGTCCCAAAAGGTGATTTTGCACAGCGAGTACGCCACTGTGCGGCAAAGCTGTGGAAACATGTTTTGGGCAGGCTGTGGAAAATGGCAGCTGGACTGTTGATAATGAGGTGTGCACAAATGCCAGTGGTGAAAATGTGGCATGAAAATATTGCAGATTGACGAAGTTACAAGGGTGCGTGGAAACTGTGCAATGCATGTTTGCAACACAGTCATTGTCTGGACTTTCGCCACCAAATTTTCAACATAGGCATTTTAGGACCTCTGCTGATGAACAGTGCCACCGTCGTTTCCTCAAAGTGTCCCAAAAAGTGATTTCGCACAGTGACCATGCAATTCTGCACTGGACGTGTGAAAACAAATTTCAGCCAGCTGTACTGTTCATAAGGAGGTATGGAAAAATGCCAATGATGAACAGCTGGAGTGAAAGCACTACAAATTCACAAAGTCACGAGCATGCATGCAATCTGCGCAATGCACACTCATAAAACACTCATTTTATTGACTTTCGTCCCTAAATTTTCAACGTAAGCATTTCAGGACATCTGCTAATGAACAGTGTCACTGCCATTTTCATAATGTGTCTCGAACATGGGCTTTCACAGCATCTGCGCTATTGTGTGCCGGAACTGCGAAAACAGATTTTGGTCAGGATGTGAAAAATGACAGCAGGACTGTTCATTAGGAGGTGTAGAACAATGGCACTGTTGAAAATATGGAGGGAAAATATTATAAGTTTGCGAACTTGCGTGCGTGCAAACTGCGCAATGCACGCTCGTAACACAGTCATTTTACGGAGTTTTGTCACCGGATTTTCAACACAGGCATTTTAGGACCTCTGCTCATGAACAGTGTCACTGTCATTTTCATATTGTGTCCCAAACAGTGATTTCTCACAGCGACCGTGCTATTCTGCAGTGGAAGTGAGAAAACACATTTTGGAAAGGATGTGAAAAATGACAGCTGTACAGTTCAGAAGAAGGTGTGGTAAAATACCAATGTTGAGAATGTGGCATGAAAATATTGCAAATGTGCTAACTTACGAACGCGCATTGCGCAGTTGCTTTGCACGCTCGTAAAACAGTCATTTTATGGAGTATTGTCACCATATTTTCAACACAGGCATTTTTGGACCTCTGCTCATGAACAGTGTCACTATCACTTTCATAATGTGTCCCAAACACTGATTTCGCACAGCGACCGTGCTATTCTGCGCCGGAAGTGCGACAACACATTTCAGCCAGGATGTGAAAAATGACAGCTATACAGTTCACAAGAAGGTGTGGTAAAATGCCAATGTTGAGAATCTGGCATGAAAATAGTGCAAATGCACTAACTTATGAGCATGTGTTGCACAGTTGCATAATGTCGGTGAGCATGTAGGAAGGGTCCACTGCATGTGATGAGCTTTGCTCGGATTGCAGCGGACCTTTCCTTAGATGTGCTCACCACATTATGTATGCATGGTGTGGCGCCGGGATGCAGGCTGATTGGGGAATGAGGGACGCACCTACCGGTGCGTGCCCTGCATTCGCCCAACAGTGACCCCGCCTCCAAAGCTGCACTGTCTCACAGTGTTGGCTGTGCAAGCATGCCAACATAAAAATATGGGAATCTTTATGAGGAAATGTAACTGATACTGGGATCCCTTTGAAATTGTATATAGTTATACTGTAGAAATGATTGCAAAAAGCTATTTGGAACTTGAGGGGTTAACCTGAGATGCTAGTTAGCAAAATCTCTCCAGAGCTGTCAACAAGAGGTCTGTTCTGGGTCACTCTGTTCTTTTTGCTGCACCTGCAAAAAACTGACAAGAACTTTCTGTGCAAAAGACACTGTCTCCTTAGCGAGCTCCCTGCAAAGCCTTGTTATCTCTGAAATCAAACAAAGAGGCAGAAGACACTGCAGATCAGGACACTGCGGCACAGGAGCTAGCACAACAAAACTCACCCAAATCAGGAACCAAAACAAAAAAAGCAAAAAGGAAATCCAAAAAACTTCTGATCATAGGAGACTTCATGATTCGGGGAGTTGATACCCATCTCCAGCCAGGGGTAATGGTCAGATGTCTCCCAGGTACATCAGCATGGAGAGACACTGACCGCATTGCTAAAATTGTTCACAAAGCATGAGAAAACATTGATGTCCTAGTACACATAGGGACTAATGATCTCGCCAGCTGGTCAGTTGTGGAGACCAAGGAACACCTGGCCAGGCTGGGTGACAAACTCTCATCCATTTCATCCAGCATCTCCTTCTCTGTGATCCTGCCAGTCTGGGAGAGGGGGGCAGAAGGACGGAAGGTCAGTGAAGGGGAGATAGGGGAGCTAAACACGTGGCTCAAGGGCTGGTGCCAGGAAAAAGGACACAGATTTGTAGGGAACTGGCAACAGTTCTGGGAGCGAAAGTTCTTTAAATTTGGACTGCATCTGACTAAGGAGGGAGTCAGTGCATTGGGGCAGAAGTTTGACGTCTTTGCAGAATATTTAAACTAGCAAATGGGGAGAGGGGTGCAGCACCCCATATGTCGAATGGGAAGAACACCCCTCCACTCTCAGCTAGTGGTCAAACAGGGATTCAGCATGTTTGCAGTTCATTTGCATCACCAGGTAAGAAAAAAGGTTTGTGTCCCCATACGACACACAGGGGTAATGACAAACCTCACCCAACAACTAACACACCAAAATCTGCCAATGGAAAATCATGTACACAAATGCTCACAGCCTGGAAATAAGATCCCAGACCTGCAGGCAATAATGTTAGAGGCTAAACTGGACATAGTAGTAATTAGTGAAACGTGGTTTACCAGTAACCACACTTGGGAGACTTCAGTACCTGGCTATGTATTGTTCAGAAGAGACTGAGGTGCAAAAAGGGGGGAGGAGTGACCCTGTGTGTCAATGAAAATATCAAAGCTACAGAAATTCAGAATACACATAAGGAGCCAGAAGAACTGTGGGTCACCCTGGAAACAGAAAATGGGACAGCCATAAGAACCGGGGTTGTCTACAGGCCCCCAGACCAGGGGGAGGACATAGACACATTATGTTAGAAGATAAACAAAACATGACAGCTAAAGGGGAGGTTCTGATAATGGAAGACTTCAACATGCCGGATACAGATTGGTCAATACCAGCAGGAACATCTGCCAGAACTAGACACATAGTGGATTCCCTGCAAGGGGAGGGCCTCAAACAACTGGTACAATAACCCACAAGAGACAGGGCTATCCTAGATCTATTACTGACTAACAAGGAAGGAATCACAGATCTCCAAGTAGAAGGTCACCTGGGGGCCAGTGACCATCACATGGTATGGTTCAATTTGGCTACTACATCTAAATTATCCCATTCCAAGGCAAAAATATGGGACTTCAGAGGAGCTGACTTTGATAAGATGACCAACAGAGTTAAGCTAGCCCTGGCAAAAAGAAACACAGGTGAGGGGGTACAGGCAAAGTGGGCAAGCATTAAGGATGCAATACTTGAAGCAACATCCCATTGTGTTAGACAGAAAAGGAAGTGTAAAGAAGAAACCACTTTGGTTCTCAGATACAGTAGCAGAAAGGGTCAGAGCCAAAAGGCTGGCCTTCAGGAAATATAAGAAACATAGCGGGATGAAGATAGGAGGCATACCAAACTGCCCTAAGGAAGCAGGGAAGGCAGTAAGGCAGGCAAAGTCCCAAACTGAGGAAACACTAGCATGAACAGTAAAGAAGGTGACAAGACTTTCTATAGATACATTAGTGAAAGGAGAAAGTCCAGAGGGGTATTGCTGCTTAATGGAGAAAAGGAGCATGTGAGGAGGAGGACCCTGTAAAAGCATCTATCCTAAATAGATACTTTTGCTCAGTATTTACTGAAGAAAAGGTAGGGCAGGGCCACAGCTCAGCACCATGAACACGGGGGAGGGAGGTGAGCACTACTCCCTTCACAAAGAAAGGGTCCTACAAGAGCTTGCTAAGCTCAGGTGGATAAGGCAAAGGGACCTGATGGCATACATCCCAGGGTACTTTAGGAGCTAAGGGTGGAACTAGCAGAGCCATTAGCAGAACTGTTTAGTGAGTCTCTGAGCACAGGAGAGGTCCCAGAAGACTGGAGAAGGGCTCATGTGATCCTGCTCCACAAGAGTGGTAGCAGGGAGGAGGCAGGGAACTACAGACCAGTCAGTCTTACCTCAGTAGTAGGCAAGATTATGGAGGCACTCCTTAAGGAAAGGATAGTGCAACACCTGGTATACATAGGGGAACAGGATCCAAGACAGCATGGGTTTACAAAAGGAAGGTCCTGCAAACTAATCTCATAGATTTCTTTGACTGGGTAACCAGAGTGGTGGACCAAGGGGGAGCAGTTGATGTCACCTACCTTGACTTCAGCAAAGCTTTTGACACTGTTCCACATAGAAGATTGAGAAATAAGCTGGGTAGGCTCAGGGTGGGTCAGAAGTTGGTCAACTAGGTGGCAAACTGGTTGACGGGCAAAAAACAGAGAGTGGTGGTAAATGGTATACAGTCAGAAGAGATGCAATTCACAAGTGGGGTACCTCAGGGATCAGTCCTGGGGCCAGTCCTCTTCAACATCTTCATTAGTGACCTTGCAGATGGACTAGAGGGTAAGGCTTGTCTGTTTGCAGATGACACCAAGATCTGCAACAGAGTAGATGATCCAGAAGGGGTGGGCAGAATGAGAAGAGATCTAGATAAACTAGCAAAATAGTCAGAAGAGTAGCAACTGGGATTTAATGCAAAGAAGTGCAAGATCATGCACATAGGGAAGAGAAACCCTGAAGCCACCTATAGACTAGGAGGGGAGTTGCTAGTAGTCACAAAGGAAGAAAAAGACTTGGGCATCATCATCACTGATGACCTGAAATCATCCAAGCAGACCTCTAAAGCAGTAGGTAAGGCCACGGGGTGTTAGGGTGCATTAGTAGGGCATCACAAGTCGTAAGAGGGAGGTAACATTCCTCTTACAAGACACTGGTTAGCCCCATCTGGAGTATTGTGCAGTATTGGAGGCCACACCTTCAAGGACATTAACAAATTGAGGCAGTCCAGAGAAGGGCAACCAAAATGGTGCAGGGACTGCATCAGAATATATGAGGACAGATTAACAGAGCTCAATATGTATACCCTTGAGCAAAGGAGGGAGAGAGTGATATGATTGAGGCATTCAAACAACTTAAGGGCATTAACAAGGTGAAAGAGTCTAACATGTTTAAATATAAGAAAATAGCAGGACAAGAGGACACAGCATGAGATTAGAGGGGCCAATTAAGGGGAATGTGAGGAAATTCCTTTTCACAGAAAGGGTGGTGGATGCATGGAATGGCCTACCTCAAGAAGTGGTGGCTATGAATACAGTGCAGGGCTTCAAACAGGCATGGGATAGGCATAAGGGAGCAATACAAATGAGTATGAATAGATAGGCCACTGACAGAGCAAAGGCCGATGGTACATTTATAAGGTAGAAAAAGAAATGGGCAGACTGGATGGGCCTTGTGGTCCTTATCTGCCATCAACTTCTATGTTTCTATGTTTCTATGTTATAAAAAGAGCAGCAATGTTTTGCAAGTGAGAGAGAGTGATACTGAGATATGAAACCGAGAAGAAACACTCAGAAGGAGGACTGTTTTATCTGTACTGCCTTTGTAAATAGTTATACTGAACACATTTTTATTTTTTATTTTGCTGTTATTGAGAAAAATAAAATGCCATTTGTGAATTTTGAACATGCTCCTGGTTTTACTGTGCTTCCTTACCTGTACATTGATGACAGATAGTGTCAGAGTGGGATGTACTGTATACCGTGCATACTCAAAGCCAGGAGTTTGTGCATGGGTACTAGACCTGGTACCAGGGAAGCATAACAGAAAGGTATGGATTCTCCGTCAGCAAACCCAGGAGTCATTACCAGAAGAATGGCAGCCAAACTAGAAGCAGAAAAAAAGTCCAAATTGGGACTGTTTAGCCAGCACCAGAGATGGAAAATGAACAGGCAGTGATAGAACCTGAAAGCCTGATTGCCTTTTTCCAGTGGTGGGCAATACAACAAAAAGACACAGAGAAACAGAAAAGAGAGGAGATGCAGCAGAGAGAAAAAGAGATTTAATGTTTAGAAGCACTGAGAAAAGAAGAAATGCAGCAACTTGAGAAGCAAAGAAAAGAAGAGGTGCAGCAACAGGAGCAGCAAAGAAGAAAAAGAAGCAGCGATGGATGGATGCCTTGCAAGTTGTCAAAGCTGGAGGATCTGGCATTGGTCCAGCAGAATGATACTCGATACCCAGAGGCAGTTCCTATGCATACTGTTACAGCCCCAAAAGCGGCAGCAGAGCTTGCCAAAATTTTCAGCAGGGTGGGCATACCTAAAGAGATTAATACTGATCAGTGTAGTAAGTTTGGTGCCGCATTACTGAAGGAGTTGTACCGACTACTAGATATCACTGCCATAAGAACCTACCCATATCACCCTCAGACAGATGGTCTTGTTGAGCATTTAAATCAAACCCTAAAATGCATGTTAAAAAGTTTTGTAAAAAGGGAAGGGAATGACTGCGGCCAATACTTACCTAACCTGTTTTTTGCTTACATTGAAGTGCCACATGCATCAACAGGTTTTTCACCATTTGAAATGCTGTATGGTAGATGACCTAAAGGGTCACTAGATGTGATAAAAGAAACACAGGAAGATAACCCCAATCAGAAACAATCTATTATATTTTATATGTGTGCCTTGAGAAAGAAGCTGGCAAAATATGTTGAAATTGTCCATAGTAATCAGGAAGAGGCCCAAAACCAGCAGAAGGTGTATTATGACCATGGGGTAAAAGAAAACGTTTTTGAGCCAGGTGAAAAGTCTTGTTACTGTTACCCACTACAGAAAATAAACTGTTAATGAAGTGGCAAGGGCCTTATAAGGTTCTTAGACGTACTGGCACAGTTAACTATGAGACTGAGACCCCTGATAGGAAAAATCCTACTGAGATATACCATGCTAATTTCCTCAACAAATGGGTTGAAAAAACACCAAAGGCTATTTTGCTAGTTTTACCAGAAACTGATAAAAAAGATATTGATGTAGCTTATGATAAACTGGAACAAACTTTAATTGCTGGTGCTGTAAAGTTGAATGTTTCCTTAGCCTCCAAACAAACCACAGAAAGCTGTAACTTGCTAAAGACATTTTATAGTACTTTTACCACAGTGCCAGGCCAAGCTAAAGGTGTCAAGCATGTAATAGTGAAAAGGAATGCTTGCCCTGTTAGACAAAAGACATGCAGATTAGCAGAGCGGTTAACAGCAGACGTGGTTAAGGAAATACAAAAAAATTAAAGAATTGGGTATAATAGAAGAGTAGAGAAGTGCTTGGTCATCACCAATGGTGATTGTAAAGAAAAAAGAAGGGAGTGTAAGAATCTGACTCGATTTTAGAAAACTTAATCAAGTGTCAGAATTTGACAGTTATCCCATGCCCAGAATAGATGATTTGATGGACAGACTGGGAAGTGCCAAGTATATCAGTACCCTCGATCTCACCAAGGGTTTCTGGCAAATCCCCCTAGCTAAAGAATCCAGAGACAAAACTGCACTTGCCACTCCTATAGGATTCTATCAGTTCACCGCCATGCCATTTGGTTTACATGGTACACCCGCTACATTACAGTGGTACATGGATGTAATTTTATCCCCCCACACTGGTTATTCTGCTGCATACCTGGATGATGTTGTGGTGTACAGTCCAGACTGGAAAAGTCACCTGAAACACCTATGAGCAGCTATCCAATCAATCTAAAAGGCAGGCCTGACAATTAATCCTATGAAGTGTGCATTGAGCATGCAGGAAACCAGATATTTGGGCTATGTTTTGGGAAATGGAGAAGTCAAGCCAGAGGTTTCCAGGACATGAGCTGTAGCTAACAGCCCTGTCCCCAAAACCAAGAAACACTTCCGGTCATTTTTAGGGCTGGCTGATTATTATCAGAGATTTGTTACCAGCTTTGCCGAGTTAGCTACTCCCCTCACTGAATGCATGCATGCACAGATAGTTCTCGAATAATGTAAAATGGACCCCAGAGTGTGATAAGGCTTTTGGGGCCATTGAAGCTGAATTATGTTCAGCCCCTGTTTTAAGAAGCCCAGACTTTGAGAATCAATTTCTGTTACAGACAGATGCATCAGAGGTACCTGTAGGCCTAGGTGCAGTCTTGAGTCAGTATATAGATGGGAAAGAACATCCTATTCTATGCATAAGTAAGAAATTGCATGACAGAGAGAAAAATTACTCCACCACTGAAAAGAAGTACCTTGCGGCAAAGTGGGCCATGGAGTCCCTCAAGTTTTATTTACTAGGAGCTGACTTTGTACTTGTAACAGATCACAATCCTCTCTGTTGGCTTAACCAAATGAATGATAACAATTCTAGAATCACAAAGTGGTACCTGGCACTACAGCCATTTAAATTTAAAGTGATACATAAATCTAGTAAAGAGAATGTCAATGCTGACTTTCTATCAAGATATGGATCAGGAACTGAAAATTCCAACGGTTAAAAAACTAATGTGTGAGTTTCAACTTCTCTATTTATTATGCTGCATATGCACTGAACTGTAAAAGTTATAAGCTAATGCTAGAAGATGATTAAAAGAAAGTTTTGGAAACCTGTTTTGTTAAACAGGTTCCCTCTTAATGAGGGGGGAGATTGCTGTCACGCAAAACCGACCAGCTCATCTCTTCCGGACTGTGTACAGATTGTGCAATCCAGTCTGTCTTCAACCTGGAGGAGCCTTTTCACAAGAAAAATGTGATGAGTTTGCTCAGTTTTTTGCAGATAAGGTTGCTGGCATCAGGTCTGGGATCTGCATGGCTCCCTCAGATGGATCTTGAGGAGGTTGACAGGAGGTCACGACCACTGGGTTTGCTTCATCTGACTTCGACTGGCTGGATATCATGGATATAGTGAGGATCATCCAGACTCTGCGGCTGACCAGCTGCAGTTTGGACCGGGTCCAACATGTCTCCTTGTGGGGTACATTGATGAAATTGGCCCAGTCCTGGCCAAGATAGTCTGGAGGCCATTGTAAGGGGGTCTTTCCTGACCCTCTAAAGGAGGCAGTTGTGCAACATCTCCTGAAAAGGCTCTCCCTTGACCCAGATTATCTGACCAATTGCAGACCCATCTCTAACCTGCCTTTTGTAGGCAAGGTTATTGAGAAGGCAGTTGCGCTGCAGCTGGATGATCACTTATCCACCTACAATGTCTATGATACTCTCCAGTCCAGATTTAGGTAAAGGCATAGCACTGAGACGGCTCTTGTTCAGATGCTAAATGATCTCCTAAAAGCAAGAGATTACAGGTCTTGTTCCATCTTGGTCCTCCTTGATCTCTCTGCAGCATTTGACACTGTAGACCATGGTGTACTTTTGGAGCACCTGTGATTCATCTGTGGATTGTCAGGTATAGTCCTCGGATGGTGTTGATCTTTCCTTGAGGGTAGGACACAGAGAGTGGTCTCTGAGATTTATTCCTCTGACCCTCTTCCCACTATCCTGTGGGGTACCACTGGGCTCCATTTTGTCACCCATGTTGTTTGCAGTGTATATGATGCCATTAGGAGACATTATTAGATGGTACAGTCTGAGTCTTCACTGCTATGCAGATGATACTCAGCTGTACATGTCTTTTGTACCCAAACAGGATAATGTCTTCTCGATGTTTAACAGCTGCCTGTCTGTGGTTCAGGTATGGATGACTGCCAGTTGGTTGCAGTTAAATCCAGCTTAAACAGAGGTGTTGGTGGTGGGACCAGATAATCGGGAGGTGAGTTTGTCTGCTGGATGACCCTCCGGGCTTTGGCTAGGAGGTGCTCAGCTGATGACCTCAGACCAGGTAAGTAACTTGGGCATTATTTGTGATGACAGTTTGACCCTGAAATCTCAGGTGTCTGCCATTGTCAGGACCTCGTTCTACCATTTGAGGAATATCACCCAGGTGAAACACCTGGTTCCTCCTGATGATCTTCCAACATTGGTTCATGCCTTCATAACCTCCCGCCTTGACAACTGCAATGCCCTTTACCTAGGGCTACTGGAGATTGATATCCACCACTTGCAGCTAATGCAGAATACTGCCTCCAGGCTGTTGATTGACACTTCCTTAAGCCAGTCACATTATGCCTGTGCTCTGAGGACAGCACTGGCTGCCAGTTCAGTGGTGGATCACCTGCAAGGTCAGTCTTCTGACCTTCAAAGCCCTACACAAACAGGGACCCCACTACTTGCAAGATCTTCTGCATCCCTACTGCCCTTCCTGCCCTCTCCGCTCCACCAATGAGGGATTGCTAGAGATTCCCAGGGTGCAAATGAAGACATGTGGGGCTTAAGCCTTTGCATTTGCAACCCTTACCCTGTGGAATTCTCTACCTTGTCAGGTGAGAGAGCGCCTGACCATCCAGAGTTTTAAATCAGCTCTTAAAGCTCATCTTTTTAGCCTGGCATTTCCTAAAGACTTTAGCTGACAGACATAATTTTAACATGGAGAACCATTAGGAACCATAGTGTATTGATGATAATTTTAATGGACTGTTAAATAATTTATGTTTTAACTTATTGTATGTTTGTGTGATTGATGTACAAGTACCTTGATCACTGGAAAGGCTCTTTTTATAAATAAAGTTCCTTTACTTTGTATGTCACAGAGTTGAATAAGGCCCTCTCCCATTTGTTATGCAGAAAGAAATGCAAGGATCTGTTCTTTCCTCTCCTTTTCTGTCTCTTGTCTGTCTGGTTGAGCAACCACATTTTCTTGTGAGACCTAGGAACTGATCACTTCAACGGTTTCACAATTCTTCGCCTCTCGCTTTCTCTCTGCCTTCCTTTGCCATTTCTGTCTTTTCTCTACCCTTGCATATCTGTGGTTTTAAAAAATATGTGGGAATCTTTATGTGGAAATGTAACTGATACTGGGATCCCTTTGTTTGAAAATGCATACAGTTATACTGTTGAAATGATTGCAAAAAGCTATTTGGAACTCAAGGAGTTAACCTGAAATGCTAGTTAGCAAAATCTCTCCAGAGCTGTCAACAAGAGTTCAGTTCTGGGTCATGCTGTTCATTTTGCTGAACCTGCAAGAAACTGACAAGAACATTCTGTGAAAAAATTGTCTCCTTAACAAACTCCCTGCAAAGACTTGTTATAGAAACAGCAGCAATATTTTGTGAGAGAGAGACTGAGATTTGAAACTGAGAAGAAACTCTCAGAAGGACTGTTTTCTCTGTACTGCCTTTGTAAATAGTTATAATGAAAAATGTTATTTTTATTTGCTGTTATTGAGAAAAATAAAATGCTATTAGTGAATTTTGAAACTGCTCCTGGTTTCCCTATGCTTCCTGACCTGTGCCTCAGTGACACTATGTCCATGACTGCCTCTACCAAAAATTATTCCAGGGCTGGGGTTTTATTCCCCAGACTGCAAGCATTGGTAACCATGGCTTTTCATGCTCTACTACCTTCCTGCTCTCCACCTGCAACCCGGCTGCTTTCCCACCTCCCATGTCTTCTTATGTTCCCTACTCCCCTCAGTTCTCCCTATCACTGATGTTTACTCTACTGTTGTCTTCTTGCTTACCTGGTCCACCTGCGTGCATTCTTTATGTTGTGGTGGAGGGCTGCTTGGGTGACCCTGTTCCTGCTCTCTCCCCCACTTGGCTAGTTTACATGCTCTGCAATGAAGCACTTAAACCTTTCAGTCAGAACTGCCTGACACTGTACACTGCAGGGTCCGTATGCAGGCATGTGTGTTGGGGAGTCTGCACTGTGGTTATAGTTGACAGTAGGTGATCAGCAACACTGCACTGACAAGTGTACATGGGGCGGGGGGGACATCATGTGGGTCACCTTGGGATGTGTGCTAACATGGGAGAAGTCTTTATGGGTAATGGAGATGGGGGTGCAGGGTGTGATGGGGTGCACATGTGGAATTGTAGTACTGTAATAATAAATATGTTATGCAATGCTGAAATGTGTGTCTTTTAACATCCATGTACGACACACCCCTGCACAACACAGCAGGTGTGCCACAGCGTGCCTAGAGTGCACAATGGAAACGCAGCCTGTGAAGCTGCTGTCCCCCCAAGGGATGTGGCCAGTGAAAACCATACAGACAGCTGAATCCCATCACAGTGTTGACCCCCACAACCTCTTGGGGCAGGCTGTTCCAAGCGTCCACCACTCTTTCTGTGAAGAAAAACTTCCTGGTGTTGGTAGAGAACCTCCCTCCTTGCAGCCTGAGGTCATGTCCCTTGGTCCTGGAGCTCTTGAAGTGAAAATGTCCCTGTGCCTGTATCTTTTTAATGCCTTTTATGTACTTGAATGTTTCAATCATGTCCCCTGTCTCTCTTCTCTGCTCCTGGGAGTACATATTCAGTTCCCTAAGTCTTTCCTCGTAGGACATGTACTGCAGACCCTGAATCAATTTTGTCACATTTCTCTGTACTGTTTCCACCCAATCAATGTCCTTCTTGAGGTGAGGCCTCCAGAATTGGATTCTGTATTCCAGGTGAGGCCTGACCAGCGATCTATACAGTGGTGGTACCACCTCTCTCTTCCTGCTCATGATTCCCCTCCTAATGCAGCAATTTTGTCACATTTCTCTGTACTGTTTCCACCCAATCAATGTTCTTCTTGAGGTGAGGCCTCCAGAATTGAATTCTGAATTCCAGGTGAGGCCTGACCAGTGATCTATACAGTGGTAGTACCACCTCTCTCTTCCTGTTCATGATTCCCCTCCTAATGCAGCCCAGAATTCTGTTGGCCTTTAAAGTTGCCATCTCACACTGCTTAATAACCTTCAATGTCATGGACTGTAAGCATTGGTATAGTACGGCACACTCTGGGCATGCATACACTGTCAGGCGCACCATGGGTGCATTGTGTGGACACACCTGATGTACACATAGACCCATGGACATATGTATGTACAGGATTATGTTCCCCACCTGGCCCACATTGGTACACCCACATGTAGGTCACCCTTCCTTCTTTCCTAGGCATGTCTGACTGCAAGCACTGTTACTCACCCCAACCACCCATGTGTCAGGCCATTCAGTGTGTACACATGTGGCAACCTAGCCTGGCCATTCAACCTACCTATGTCGCGTTCTGCACCTCCTGGATGTTCTTCAGCCTACACCCTCTGACCCAACACTAGGGTTCTACATGTCTGTCCCATGCATGACTGATAACCCCAACCATTCCTGGGCACACTACCCCCACAGGGATGCTGATCCATGGACACAGCCACTGCACTGTGCAGCAATACTGTGTGACGTATGGCCTGGATCCACACCACCCTACCAGGGATACAGGTGGCCACACAAATGTGTGCTGTGGGGATGGCCCATGCACCACAGTGCCCAACAGGCATCTGTAATCCTCACATATATCACCCAACATCTGTGGGCCCATACGCCTAGTTGGAAACCACAAATGGGAGACATCAAACCTGTGCAGGAAGTGATGATGTGCATGCACAACAGGGCCCACATATGTACACCATCACAATGCCTGTACCCATCTACAACAGTGACATTAACACCCATATGACACTACTTTCTGTCGACAATGGTTGTGATGCACATGCACCTGGAAGACTGTTGCATGTGTCACCAGTATTCCATGCCACACCTGGTACACAGCCATGCGTGTGACTTCCCCACCCCATTAGTTCCACGCACACCATACCCAGTAAGGAGGAGTGACACAGGTGTTTGACTATGAACAGGTGTATTCAACAATTGAAAGTACAACAACAATATCCAACATAAAGTAGGTGGAAAATCGTGAACAACAACATCAATTACTAGAACTTCTAACACTATAAATAACACTATAACACTGGAAACACTTTACACATTATAGACACTGTAAACACTATACATGTATAATAGGTTAACTCTGTGAACAACGTAATGGGCACAAGTAATGGGAACAGTAATATGAATGGGGGGATTGACACACACACAAATAGGTGGGCTATCTAGAGGGACATGTTTAGCTACTGTCACATATTGAAGAACTGCCCCCCCAACATGTGTGTCCTTTTAATGGCCAGAGTGCTCTCACTACTGCAAGTAGTGCTGGATGGCCTCGACATGGCCTCGACCCTGCCCAACATACGGAGGAAGTCAGAGGCAAGCCCCTGTAGGCGAGCCTGAAGTATGGCGGCCAAGGTGCAGTGCTGCTGTCCTGATGTTGACTGGTCACAATCCACATCAGTGTCCTTCTGCCAGTCCTCTGTCTGTACATCTTGGCTGAGAGTGTTGCCCACTGCCACTTCCACATCCTGCGCAAGGTCCACATCAGCTTCGTCAGGGTGGTTCGTGTTGTCACCACTGTCCTCTACGGTGCCACCTACTTCCTCCACGTCTGTGTAGGTTGTCTGTGCCAGTCGCACACTTTCTTGTAACCCTTGCTGTCTGTCTGAATGTGCATGTCATCCTCGTGCCACTCTACCTGCGGCCCTGGCTGCAGATCCCACTTGCAGCCTCTGTCCAACATCTTGTCATGGACTCCCCAGGTGCTTTCTGCTATGTGCAGCATATGCTAGCACCTCCTGGTGTTTCAGATGGTGCATTACCCTCTCCAGTGTCCTTCATCAGGGTGATGGTATCCTATCCCAGACCCCTGCATGTGTGCTGTCATCTGTGAAGGTACAAGGGGGAAGGTCTCACTGCACGGAATGGGACATCCAACACAACATAACTACAACAGTTGGCAGAATGGTGTTTGGCTGACCAGTGCCTCCAAGCAAGGGCTGTGACTGCTGTGCAACACACATTCAATGTTACATGTTGGCCTGTATGACACACTGACCTGTAGCCCAGCAGTGTGTGCTCATCAACATTGTGACATAGTAACTTAGACACATGTGACATGTTGGCAGGCAATGAATGATAGGCACATCACATCTGCTTGCAGGGCCAACACCTGTGTGTGTGTGTGTGTGTGTGTGTTGGCCGAGCCAGTCCTGTGGGCAGCTGTTCAGTGCACCTATTCACCTCTTGGTATACCTTGTGCCTGTCCGAAGCATGCTTTACACCCTCAACTGTGTTCACCCACATCACCCTTGTGGGGAATATGCCATATATTAATATGTACTCACTTTGGTGGGGAAGTAGTGGGGGGACATGATAGAAACAGACAGGTACCATAAGGCCATACACAGGGTGCGGGGAGGGCATCTTCCAGTATAGCAGGGGTACAAGACAGATGGGCCACAATATGACTTTGTAGGGTGGCATGTTACCAGGACATGTGAGAATTTTAATTACTGCAGAGAGGGTAGTGAACACATGGCATACTGTTGCACAGAAGGTGGTGGGTGCAAGTGCAGTGGAGGGCTTTAAACATGGCTGGGACAGGCATAAGGGATACTTGGGGGGTAAGGGGCAATGAGAGCTGCTATACAGTTAGGGTCACAGGCCATATAGAAATGTAGGGCCTACAGGAAGACTATATCGGCCTTTCGGTACCTTACAGTCAACAGTACCTATGTTTCCCTGTTTCCATGTTGCTATGTGTCTACTACTGTCTCCATGATGGCCATCAGATGGGATCACCCACTGGAACCAGTACTCCTTGTTGGTTGTCATCAACCCCCCCCCGCCATCACACTGCTCTCCCCAAGGATCCCCCATCCAAGGTTCATTCCGCTGCACGTATGTGACGTGCCCTCAGATGCCAAACCATGGACCATTGTCCAGATGTCTCTGTGTCCCCCCTCAATGTCTTCACGCCATCTGGGGTATGCGCATTGTGGCAGGTCTTCTGCAGGGAGGCAGGCCTCACCCAACAGCCCCTCACATATGTGGATATTAGACGATAGTGGCACAAGGACAGATCACTGGTGTACCCAGCTGGTCAACTCCCACTAGGCATGTTACACATGTAACACCACCCTCTGACCCTTTTCAATTAGCCAGTTTCTTCTCAGAGTACAGCCATGTGCCTCATGGACAGACCACACATCTTGTTGTCCAGCCCGCTATGTTAGGCATTGTTGGCGGCCTTGCTGCTACTGCGGTGGATGGCACCACACCTGTATCAGTGACCTGCTAACACAGCTGTTAGAGGTGTTGCTATATTTTTCTGCCTGCCCCCCCCCCCCCCAATATCCTGTTGTGGTTTCACATGCCATGTGGCTGTCTGGGACCTCTGTGAGGTTGGGGACTGTCACCATACAGTGTTGTTAGATATGTGGCTTACCTGATGCTGGTGTTTCCCTGGCATGGCCTCTGCCTGTTGACCTGGGTACACACTCCTACTTGGGCTTGCCCCCCATGATTCCCAGTTCTGCCTGTAGGGGCATAAAATGGGAGTGTTGACATTACTACACATTACTACTGTGACAGATTTTTTTTGGGGTATGAACACACAATAGGCACTGCAACGTGCATTCACCTGTATTACAGCAATAACCACCTCACAATGCACTATCTGCCACCTCAGAGATCTTCCTCTGGCTCTCCAACATGTCTGGGTTCTGCAGGGCCATAACACTGAACCTGTGCCTCAGCTGCCTGAAGGTCCACTTTACGCCAGACAATTCCTGTAATTTTGTGCCTATGATGTGCTGTGCCCTGTCCTTCTACTCCTTAGAAAAATAGAAACATAGAATTTGACGGCAGATAGGGACCGCTTGGCCCACCCAGTCTGCCCATTTCCCTGCCTACTGGATAAGCTGCAGATCCTAGTTAACCAGCAGCCTACTTCTTTCTACCCCAACCCCCTAGAATTGCCTTATGACTGTCCCATGCATGCTTGAATTCCACCACTGTTTTTGACTCCATGACCTCCTCCAGAAGGCCGTTCCATGCATCCACAACCCTCTCTGTGAAAAAATACTTCCTTAAATTACCTCTGAGCCCCCCATCTTCAAATTGTGCCCCTTGTTCTTGCACACCTCTTTTTTTGAAAGATGCTACCCTCTTGGACTTTGTTGATTCCCTTGAGGTACTTGAAAGTTTCTATCATGTCCCCCCTCTCCCTCCTTTCCTCGAGGCTATACATATTAAGCTCCTTAAGTCTCTCTTCATATGTCTTCCGGTGCAGACCCTGCACGATTTTAGTTGCCCTCCTCTGGACAGCTTCCATCCTGTCTATGTCTTTGCGGAGACTGGGTCTCCAGAACTGCACACAGTACTCCAGATGGGGTCTGACCAGCTGTCTGTACAGAGGGATAATAACTTCCTGTTTTCTACTGGTGATACCTCTCCCTATGCATCCCAGTATCCCCCCAGCCCTCCTTGCTGCCCTCTCACATTGCTTGTCCACCTTTAGGTCATCTGATATGACTACCCCAGGTCCCTTTCCATTTTGTTGTTGTTGGTATCTCACCCCCATTGTGTACTCTTCCCTGGTTTTTGTTTCCCAGGTGCATTACCTTGCACTTCTTAGCATTGAATCTAAGCTGCCATACATTTGACCATTCCTCTAACCTTGCCAAGTCCCTTTTCATCCTTTCCACCCCACCTTGTGCATCAACTCTGTTGCAGATCTTTGTGTCATCTGTAAAGAGACATACTTTTCCTTCCAGTCCTCTGCAATGTCGCTTATAAAGACATTGAAGAGGACCGGTCCTAATACTGAACCCTGTGGTACCCCACTAGTAACCCCCCTTTCTTCAGAGTGGACTCCATTTACTATTACTCTCTGTGTCCTATTCTCCAGCCAATTTTTACCCAGGCTGTCATCTTGGGACCCACTCCCAGGCTAGCTAACTTGTATATTAATCTTTGTGTGGGACTGTGTCAAATGCCTTGCTAAAGTCTAGGTAGGCCATGTCCACAACCCTCCCTGATCTACTACTTTGGTCACCCAGTCAAAGAAATCTATCAGATTTGTCTGGCATGACCTTCCCGCTGTGAATCCATGCTGCCTTGGGTCCTGTGCCCTCTGGCCTCTAGATACTGACAATTCTTTCCTTCAGAAGTGATTCCATTATTTTTCCTACCACTGAGGTTAAACTAACAGGTCTGTAGTTTCCTGCTTCTGCCTTGCTCCCACTTTTGTGAAGGGAATCACATCTGCCCACCTCCAGTCCTCGGTACCACCCCATCCTCCCATGATTTGTTAAACAGGGTAGTCAGTGGTGTCACTAATTCCACCCTTAGTTTTTTAGAATTCTGGGATGAATCCCATCAGGCCCCATTGCTTTGTCCACCTTCAGTTTTAAGAGTTCTTTCAGAACCCTTTCTTCTGTAAATGGGCTGGTATCAACTTCTGTATCCAGAGTGTTTCTACTGTTTGTTTTAGGTACCTCCCCCTCTTCATTTGTAAATACAGAGCAAAAATATTTGTTTAGTATCTCTGCCTTTTCACAGTCACCCTCTGCCCACCCTCCCCCATTAAGCCTTACTATCCCTCCCTTGGTCTTCCTTCGCTCCCTGATGTACCTATAAAGGTTTATCCCTTTCTTAACTGAGTTGGCTATCTTTTCCTCAGTTTGGGCCTTTGCTGTTCTGACTGCCTTCCCAGCTTCCTTTTGCTTTAACTGATACAGTTCTCTGTCCTGCTCCTTCTGTGATACCTTGTACTTCCTGAAAGCTTTCTTTTTCTCTTGAACCTTCACTGCCACTTCCTTTGAGAACCATAGTGGTTTCTTACATCATTTAGTTTTATTTATTTGCTTCACACAAAGGCTAGTTACCTCTGTGATGGCAGTTTTTATTATTCCCCATTGTTCTTCCACCCCTCCTTCCTGCCCATCTGCTAGTGCATTCCTTAGGCACTCACCCATTTTGGCAAAGTCAGCCCTCCTAAAGTCCAGTACCTTTGCCTTTGTATGGCTTGACTCTATTGCTGTGTTTATTGTGAACCATACTGTTCGATGGTTGCTAGTTCCCAGATGGCTACCCACTTCTACATCTGTGATCCTCTCTTCATCTCCATTTGAGAGAACCAGGTGTAAGATTGCTCCCTCTTGAGTGGGCTCCAATACTAGTTTTCTAAGGCATGCCCCCCTGTAGGGCATCTAGAATAACCCCACTCTTCGAAGTGGCTGTTGCAACTGCACTCCAGTTAACATCTGGCATATTTAGATCGCCCATCAGCAATATCTCCCCTTTTTCTGCCTTACTAAGTATACTTTCTATCATTTCCTTGTCCATTTCCTCCCCCTGAGAAGTGGGTCTGTATACAACCCCTATGCGGATTGTGATGCCATTGCCAGTCTCCAAATTTACCCACAGTGCTTCTTCTTCTCCTCCCTGTTTTCCCTTTTGTTCTGCTGCTTTGATTCCTTCCCCCTTTGTAAAGAGCTACTCCTCCTCCTCTATTACCGTCTCTGTCCTTCCTGTAGATAGTGTATCCTGGTATGTTTACATCCCAGTCATGGTTTTGTGTGAACCATGTTTCTGTGACTGCCACGATATCCAGATGTTCCTCCTCCATCAAGGCCACTAATTCAGGAAGCTTGTTACTCAGACTACGGGCATTGGTACTCATTGCTTTCCATTTTTTGATGGCTTTACCTTCAGTTGCTTGCTATGCCTCCCCCCATGTTGAGGGTGTAGCACCCCCTGACCACTGTCTCACTAGGCTCAATAAGAGCACTGTTTCATCCTCTGTTAAATTAGGTGCTCTGCCTCTCTGTCTGTGTATTTTGTGGCTTAACCTGATGTGTGTGGGCCTGCTGTCTTGCTAAAGTGGCTGTCAATAGGCTGTGGGTGTCACTGCCACTTTCCAAGCTTTCTGCATGTGGCCACACAATTTACTTCCGGATTTGGGCGTCACATCTGCACAATGCATTTGTGGACCATGTGGTACACAATTTGCATATCAAACGGGTATATACACAATGCAATTACTGTTTTCAAGCAGTTTGGGAGCAGCATTGTTCTACACACTGTACAGTTGCGTTGTTATGCATTTTGGACACAGTGCTGTCCACTACACATTGGTGACTGTGGGAGTGGTGACAGGGTGGTCTGAGTCACGCACTATGCAGGTTTTGGTCCTGTACATCAGAACCATATGTTCTGCATCCTTCACTGTGTGCTTCCTGACAGTGCTGTACCTCACACCAAGGGGAACCACCCATGAGTAGGTACTCTGCATGTCATGCACCAACACTCCCAAGTGTCTCCCCTAGGCAGCGTGTCGTGGTTGTCATGGGCCGCCTTGGGCCATGATGTTGTTTGGGCTGCACTGCGGTGTTGCCTACTTGGTGGCATCTCTATCATGAGAAGTGGCTGCAGATCAGTTTGGCCCACACACGGTGTCCAGCTGCTGCTATGCTGCCACATCCTTGGCCAGGGTTGCTGTTACTGGCATGGTCCTCCTCATTGGACTCCTCTCCAGGGTTCTGCTCCACTGCAACATCACTCATGTCCACATGATGTGCCAGTGCTATGTTATGGAGTATGCAGCAGGCAACAAAGATTTTGCAGGCCATTTCTGGTGAGTACTGCAGTGACCCCTTGGAGCAGTACAGACATCTAAATCTGTTCTTTAGTAGGCCAAATGTTTTCTCAATGATGACCCTGGTGCTGGCGTCGACCTGGTTGTAGTGTTCCTCAGCCTTGGATTGGGGATGGCTCATTGCTGTCATTGTCCAGGCTGCTGTGGATAACCACTGTCACCTGTTTGGGGATACAGCACAGTTAGACATGGTCACATGGCACTCTGGCACTCAGCATCCTCTACCCTTCACAGCTATGCTGCATTTGTCCATAAATGCCATACCATACACCACCAAGCACAAATCAACTCACTACCATTGTACCATGGCAAGATGACACATGTGTCACATTTACAGTGGGACAGTGTGTCCATGTCAGCCATCTGGGTCTGTGCATCATGCCTTGAGGTCATATCCCCACATGTTACTCTATGCCTGGCTCTCAGAGGAACACTACACAGCTTCAAGGGCTATGTACACCACTGATGTGTCACCTGGTCACGGCTGTGGCAACAAATGTAGAGGTCCCCTTCACACTATTTTGTGGCACCCGCCTTCCCACAAAATGACTTTAGAACACCTGTTGGTGCAGATGAACATTTTTTAGCAAACTTTTTGGTATTCTTACTTAACATACCATACAGCACCCCCCACCCCACCCATTTGCTGGCACCATGTTCAATGACATGTACAGTGTTAACTGTCCCTGCTCCACCTGGGGATGTAAGCACTGTGCTCAAATGTTTTCAGTGGTGGGCCTTATTGCTTCTTTGTTTCCCTACCCCCCCAACCATGTAGGACTGTAGTCAGTATCTTTTGATTGCAATGCTGACAGACCCAGCTTGACATGGCTAGCCCATTTCCACAGGGAAATGTGCAAGTGTTAGTTTTAGGAATGGTCTTCATAGGCAGTGGTCCTCCTAACAGTGAGTGCCCAGATGCAACTGCAGCCCTTCCACCCTTCTTGTCACTGCCCTTCCTCTAGTACTGTCCACTCAGCCCACCATTCTGCTCACCTACTAGCCATCCTCTTTGTAGATCCCTACACTGAAAGGCCTCATACAGTCCACTCTATCAGAAAATGAAGGTGTCAATGCAGGATCCCGGGTACATGGCCATGACATCTAGGATATGACATTGGCTGTGGCACACCACCTGTACATTCAGGGAGTGGTACCCCTTCCTATTCACCTACACATCTGGATCATGGGTGGGTGCACGTATTGCCACATGTGTGCAGCCCACGGCACCCAGCACAGAGAGGAAGTGGGGAATTCTATAGGAGCCCTGCTTCACAGGCACTTAATACTCTGGCTGTACAGGGAAGCTTATGTACTGTGCTGTCTGAAGCAGCAGGGCCTTGAGTACTTGTTTCAGCCATGTCAAAATGGCAGACTGGGAAATGCCTACTGTGTCACCAGTCATTGTCTGGAATGTGCCTGCTACCAGGACACACAGTACTGCTGACACCTTAGCTTCTACTGGGATTGGATTGCCTTTCTGTGGACAGATCTGGAGTTCTTTCCTGAGCTCATTACAGAGCTCCTCAATGGCATCACTGAGCAGACAGTATCGTGCCAGGCACTACTCCTCAGTGAGGTCCCTGTATAATGTTCTCCACCTGTAAACTCTGGATGTGTACCATCACCATGGCCTCTGCACCCTTTACACATGGCCAGCTTGTTGGGCCTGCTGTTGCTGTTGGGCACACTGGCGCTGCTGTTGGGCACACTGCTGGCACATACGTAGTGCAGAGATCCATTTGAATACGGCTTGAAATGGTTAACTCATATATATAGTGCCAGACTTATTGTCAATAGGGCTGCTAGCCCTGGCATTCTTGCTGTCACTCCACTGGTGCTTGTGCTGCTGCTGTTGAAGCTCATAACTAGTGACTTAGTACAGGCTTCAGTACTGGGCCCTATATATGTGCTATAGACCAGGTCCTCCCTGGACTAACAGATGCATCTGTTGTTGGATGCATCTTTGCCTTTCTAAAAATCCCATTTTAGGGATTGTAACAGCTGGCTATGATGAAAACTGCATTGTGTCTACGTAAATAACGTTGCCTCGATGCACATAGCATTTGCATCTGGGCACAATCTCTTTTCAGATGCATCTCAGGTCACAATGCCCTTGGATGCAGTCATACTGTGTTGGACATATTCATGTTTGAAAATTGCATTTGGCACATCTTCAGATGCAACTCACAATTTGCATCCATCATGCTTGATGCATATCACTTGCATTGTTCTAACACATTTGAAAATTGGGCCCCAAGTGTTACCAGTACTGATCTTCAATTATGATAGTACTGATGTTCTAAATATCATATCAGAGAAGGAAGTGGAACCAAATTGGCTATTGGTAACACTAAATGCTAATGTGCTACAGCTTACTTTTAGCATGAAATGTGATTGCCTAAAAGATATTTAAATTAAGTGGTAGTTGAATTTAATATGAAATACAATGTAAGGTTGGGATCACTAGGGGAGATAGGTTCTGATGAAGAATCAGGTGTGACAATGTGAAATGTTAGTCATGTCTTTGTAGCTGGCAGTTGGTGAGCGGGGAGCCAGAATGAGCTAGTGGAATATGTTTTGCATCTTTGTGAATTAAGATTTTTCTTTTATATTATGGGGTGCAGACCTGGTTTGTCCTCTGAATGTGCTACTCCTTTTTTTTTGCATCAGTCTTGAACTTGTTTTATAAATATTGCACCCAAACTCTTGATGCATCCCCTTTGTGACTGTTGACCATGACAATTAAGATATTTCTGTATGTGAATAATCTTCTTCTTACACTGTGCAACCCAGCTGAATCCCTAGTTAATCTAAAAACTATACTCAATACATTTGCAATTGTCTCAGACCTAATGATTAACTGAAAAAAAACACAAATAATGCAATTAGCTACAAAACAAGGGAGCAGAAATGTTAGATACCTTGTCCAGGACAGGAATAAATTGTTTTATTCTTTGTTAAATGGGTAAGGTACAATGGGCCCAAGTGCATGTTTGCAGAGGTGACCTGGGACCACTGGGGAGGTTAAATAATTTGCTCAAAGTCACACAGTATGCAAGTGGAGTATGTGGGAAACAAACTCTGGTCTGCCGGATCTACCAGTTGCATTCACAGCTAGTTACTCTAACCTTTGGGATATACTTCCAACCTCTTGACACAAACTGATCCCCACTTCTGAAAGCCATTGAAACTGACTTGAATATATGGAGTAAGATACATCTTTCCATCTGGGGAAAAATTAATTCCCTTAAGTTAATCATAGCTTTTCAGATATTTTACCTGTTACAAAATATATAATTTCATTCTGGTTGGAGGAGAAAAGTGCAGATAGATAAACTGTGTAAAAAATGAGTTTGGGGTAGAAACCCTCAGAGATTATCTATTAACAAACCAAGAGCTCAAAGGAATGCCATGGTGTTATGGGTATCGCCTTGCTTTGCTTTTCTATCTGATGAGCAATAGGGAGGCTTACCGCTGTGGCTATATTTAGAATATTCCAGTCTAAGCCCAGACTGGCTAACAGACTTCCTAAAGGATAGGTGGATAGATAGATAGACAGACAGACAGACAGAGATAGATAGATAGATAGATAGATAGATAGATAGATAGATAGATAGATAGATAGATAGATTACAGTGGCATGGTAGCACCACTATAGTTAGGGTTGAGTAAGGTTTTAATGTTAAACCCCAACTTTTGCACTAATAACTTTGCAAATGTTCAACAAATTTGTACATGTTTGCTGTGGGGAAAATCTTTTGATGTGCCAACTTTCATTACAATTGAATGTATAGATTCTGAGATCCAGATGGCGAACAAAAAGTGATTTTTCCTTTTTTTTATTGATATTTTCTTCGTCAACCCCTAGCACCCAAATGGTTTAGAAATTTGGTCTGAAATTTTCAGGGAAGAAAGGACGTGTCACGCAGATGTGCCTTTTGTTGGTTTCATAAAAAAGTATTAATCCATTCCAAAGTTATGAATTTTTTAACAATTTCAGTTTTAACCATGCTCAGTAGGTACTTTCTGGATAGCTGCATGGAATAAAACATAAATTGGGTCATATGAAAAAGGATCATTTTCCATATGGGTGAATCTTTTTTTTGTGAGGAAAAAATCATTTTTTGTTTGCCCACTATTTTCTTTATACTGTTTAAACTTACAAACAGTAAACAACATACAAATTATGTATTAAAAAAAACACCTGAACCAAACTAAACAGGGCCCATTTAGCTAGATTCTGGTGCTTTGATTTGTTTTTAAAGTTGGCAGAAATATATTTTCTGGGCACCCAAAATCCAGGTTGCCCAGGTTAGTGAGAGGAGCTGTTCACCCACATTCTCTGTAAGAGAACAGCAGGATTTTCTTGACTTCTACAGCTGCAGCTGGAACTTGTATTGCGGACTGCAGTGACAGCAGTGAACTGCCATTTTCCTGGTGTCTTCTCCCTCTATGGATAGATAATCTACCACTGTAGTTTTGAAACACTGCACAGTGTGCATACAATTAAATATTAAATTACAAGTAAAGCACATTGGTTAAATAAATGGTGTAGAGTTAAACACAATTGTATCTGGAATTTAAGGTTCAACCCCTATTTGCAAGCATACAGTACATATAATAGCACACATACTGTAAAACAGGTATACACAGTTTTAAACAGATGAAGAGAATGCAGTGCAGTTATCTAATACAACTCTGTGCCACTGTTTACCACTCTGTCCAGACCTGAAATGGATAGAGAGCACCATTAACTCTCCTTTCAAAAATACTTCTAAACAACATACACTGAAGAACAAATGACAATAAAACATGGGAGCCCTGTGGATTCTTTCCAGGGCACATATTCTGGAAACTTTCAATCCTGGAATAATTTGCAAGTTTAGTTGTGAAGGAAAATCAGCAAATGTAGTCAATTCGGTGAGCTGCTTTACCAAGAGGATCTCCATCTGAGACTGAAAAAAATCATTTGACAAAGTGCAGACCTCATCTATTTCAAGCTACACTGGTTCCTGGCAACAAGAAGAAGGCCACATTATACTGCAATAATTAAAACGATGAAACTATTCTTTCTTGTTGCTTCTCATTTGCTGGGCCTCTGTTATGGCCAGATTCAATATTTTATCTTTGAGGAAATGGAGCAGGGTGCTTTTATTGGAAATATTGTGAACGACCAAAGGTTAGATCTCAGACACCTGTCATCCCAGAAGTTTTGAATTGTCTGTGGAAACAAATAACAGTACATGAAGGTTATTGAGGAAAAGGGGCTGCTCTTTGTAAATGATATAATAGACAGAGAACAGCTGTGCTAGGTGAGTGCTACATGTTTTCTTTCCCTGGAAGCAGTACTGGAAAATCCTTTCAAGATTTACAGAATTGATGTGAATATAAGTGACGTTAATGATAATGACCCCGTGTGTCCTTCAGATCAGTTCAGTTTGGAAATACTGGCGTCCATAACCCCAGGTGCATGCATCCCTGTAGAAAGTGCTCAGGATCCTGATGTGGGCTCCAACTCAGTTAGTAAATATGAGCTTAGTCTTAGTGAATACTTTTTGTGGGATGTGCAGACTTGTAATGATGGCAGTGAATTCTTAGAACTTGTCATCAAAAAGGCAGTGGATTAATTACAGCTATGGGCACAATAATAGGGGGGACTGGGCACAGATTCTCCCAACATCTGAAGCACTGTAGAATGATTACTTTAGTTCCCCTTCCCCCAGCTTTCAAAGTCCCCTGAATCCCAGGCACTAGTATAGTCCCTCCCAAACACCCCCCACACACACACACACACACCAGACTCGACAAGCCCTCTGGAGCTGCTCCCCATCACAGCCCCCGCCGCTTCACTATCCCCCACCTCTCGCTTCTCTGTGGTTGGTTTCAAACCCAATCCCCTTGTTTCACTGTCACCCAGCCTCTTGCCATCTGGGATAGCGTTAAACCCTATGCAGTTACTCTGCCATAGTCTATCAACAGATTTGGAGGTTTCAAGGGGTGTGCTACCTTGGGCAACCAATTAGAAATAGCTTAGTATTCAATTACAACTGCTCAGTTTTTTTTCTCCTATTTGTCTAATTGTCATCTAATCACTCTTTAATGCCTAATGATCAGGCCTCTGTAACCACTGAATATGTGTATTGTCTTATTGTCCACCCTGACGTGGAACCTTTGTAAAAGAGCTCACACTCAAAGGTCTTTCCAAAATACTAGTATAGTTTGTAAGTAAAATTGATTGAGTGTCAGTCAGTTTATCATAGACAGTGCTCCGCAATTCACAAAAAAGCAAGCTGCTTCATGTGGGGCCGGAGTCAAACAACACTCAACAGGGGATTGAACATGGTGGGTGGGGGACTCCCTTCCTTTATTTTTCTTCACGTCTTGATTAGACTGGACATGAAGGGGCCCTTACAGAGTAATGCCACAGTACAGAAAAAGTACAGTTATCAGTGTGTTGGCTGCCACCCCCTCACCCTTGTTGTCAAAGATCAGATAATGAGTGAGTTTTAATTGGTGATGAGTGACAGGACAGGGAGTTGCTACCATCGAAGTGGTGCATAGCCGAGGTATGGTAGATGTCTGTTTATTTGTGCAGAAACATTGGTGAAGCCAGTCAATAATAAAGTTGTGCATCACAACTGCATATCAATAGCAAGCAGCAGTCTGGGATCAAAACTGATCATAAACAAATCAAAACTAACCAGGACACCTCTTCCTGTTTTTCTCGAAGGAGCCTAAATCAGGTGAATACATAACCAGAACTCACTTTGTTTTCACTCCACACTTCTATTTTAGTTATATCTTCGCCATCCCATCTTTAATCATTTATTTTCCCATTCAAATATATTTTAGATTTTTTATTGTTATAGTATATAAAAAAACATTGTTATAACATACTGTTAAAACCATACATACAAATTTCATTAAAAGTGGGAAGCATAGGAGGTACCTCACAACAGAACACTAATACAGTTTTTAAAGAGCTAGTGGAACTAAAACAGGCTGATAGAAAAATAGTACAAATTTTAAGTAATAGTGAGTTGCAACTTTTTATTTCTGAAGTATTTTTCTTTTTCCTTTTGCTCATCAGAAAATATTCTATGTGATAACATTGTGCTGGGAGTGTGGAACAGCTCTTAACTGACAGCTGACATATCTAATTCTACTTCCACATACTACATCATCAGCATTGTGATCTCACTGACAGTGACATCACAGGTGACTGACCTGGCATTCACTCACTTGCTGTTCCTAAGTAGCAGTGATGTCACAGACAGTGAGGGGCAGTAGAGCAAGATATATCAGCTGCCAGGCTAATAATTGCTGTTCCACACATCACACCTACCAACATCAGGTAAACAATCTTCTAATTAAACAATGAGAATAGAAAAAGTACCTCAGGTATAAATGGCATTGGTTGGCTCCTTTTAGAATCTAATATTAGTTTTAGGCAGTACCCTAGCTCTTTAATATAAAAACAGGCATCTGATAGAAGCCTTGCAATAGTTCTTAAACAGTTAATTTCTTTCAATATCTTTATAACAATTAGTGAAAAATTAGCCATAGCATAAATTTGCAATTCTATGTCATAAAATAACATACATACTTTTTATTTGAAATATCTGAGAAAATTAAAAAGATACAGATGAATCTAAGGATATCAGGAATACATTTTTTCTATAAAATATATATAATTTATGATCATTTCTGCTGACTTAACAAATGCTACTGCTTTGAAGACAAGTCTTCATTTTAAATCGAGGCTCAGTTTCTCCAATTATAAATCACCAACTGTAAAACTTAAGGACAGTGCTGGAGGGAACACTATGCTTTATGCTTTGTTCCCAAATTAATTTGTTGCTGAAGACAGAGGCCCAATTCCAGAAGCCATTAGACTGACACAAGGTGCTTGCATCAAAAAACAATGACGCAAGTTGCAATGCATTATATTTTGTGGCAACCCCTGTTCCGAAATGTGGTCTGCACCAGAATAGGAAGCTGCTGCATCAAACGGGCACTAGGCCACATTTGCAACCTACATCAGGGTACACCAGGTTGCAAGGGGGCTTGCACCATGGTGGGACTGCAACATCCCCTTCATTGGGATTTTGAAAGGCCCACCATGGCCGTAGCAAGGGGGTCAATTTAGACCAGCCAGGAGGTGGTCTACACCCCTTGCAGAATTTCCCCACAAGGTGGGAACCTGACAGTGGGGCTCTATATGTGGGGTCTGGAGGAAGACAGGACAGGAGAATACCATAAGGGTGTTGGGGAGCAAGTGTATATGCCAGGAGTGTGTGGTCAGGCACATGGTAGGGGTGACATTATTATAGCACAGCCTACACCATTACATGACTGGCAATGACAAGGGCACCCCCGCTGGGTGCCAATCATCCCCCCAGCATATCCACTCACTACCGCACACACCCTTTGGCATCCCCAGTGTCACTTCTGCCCCAGGACCCCTCCTGATATTGTTTACTTTCTTGCACTGGGTGGGGGGGCAGGTCCATGTGGCAAGTTCCACTGGTATGCCTAGTGTTTACTGTAAGCCTGCCTTTGTGGGGACTTCTGGTTTTTTGGTGCAGGTACCCCCAATGTTATGGAATTGGGTGCAAGGTCCGTGGTGCACCAGCAGTCAGCGCAAGCCACCTTTGGTGCAGCTTGTGCTGACATTTTGAAAATTGGGCTCAGAGTCTAAACTTTTCATTAGGTGTTCCTAACGTGAAGTTTGGATGTAAAAGTCCCAATTGTCATTTCCTGAATGTAGTTTATAATGTGTGGATTTTTGAGCAGAACCTATTTACTGTTCAACTGATTGAATGAGTCTAATATGCTCTTTGCAGACCTGGTATGCAACTTCAGTTAACCTTATTCTGGGAATTATTTAAGGATGCAGGGTTGTGCTAATTATTTAGTTAGTTATTTATTTATTTAAAAGATTTTTACCAAGAAAAACATAATATGCTGGTAACAGCTTGTTTCCAGATGCATCCTTGGGAGGTTAATAGGGCCTCAGCTGGGTTCCTTTATAGTGTAAGAGACTCCTCTTATGATGTTTGGGCAACCAGAACTGCCAAGATTAGTTTTGCTTCATGGCTCTCTCACCTGACTCTCACACCATGCTCTTGAGTCTTCTAATACAATAAGAGATGGCCAGTAGATGCCATTTAGTACAGTCCTTAAGTGAAAACTGCATTTGTCCTGCAAGCCTTTTTTTCCTTTTGAACCATTTTCAAATACTGGTTCACATTGTGTAATTATTTCATCTTTACTTGCCTTTGAGTAAATTCCATGTGTGTTTCTGACTTGTACTCTAATGCTGTAGACCTTTTGAGAGGGATACGATGATGTAGTTTATGCCCTTGCTTAACTTGTACATTGTTGGCACAATGTGTCTATGTTCTGGTCTGGAATTCTGTGGTAGAAATGGGCAAAACCTGTGTCAAGTTCTAAAATGGCTCCTGTTACACACCAAGCCAGAAACACCCTGAGAGTTTACTTAAAGACCAGCAAAGAAGAGACAATAAAAGAATTAGAACTGATATTTAAAAAATATCTTCTGCAGGACAAACCTGACTGACTAACAGGTTCAGTGCAGTTCTCCTTTTGGATGAGCACTAGTGCAGTTTTTATTTTTTGAATAAACTGAGCCCAAAACCAGGACCCATACTTATTTATTTATTCAAAAGTTTTACCAGGAAGGCACACTGAGCAGAGTACTGCTCGATTGCAGGTGTATCCTGGAGGAGGGACAGCAATGGAGAAAACACACACACATACACTATATATATATATATATATATATATATATATATATATAGACATATATACAGCAAGAATAATAGGAACAATCCGTGATGTAACTGAGATAGGTAGTAATACAAAGAACCAACAGTTAATTCATTACAACACTGTGGTACAGTACCATAGTAAGACAAAAGTCAGCAAGAACGACATCAGCGAGGTTGGAGAGAAGTGGATTAAGCCCACTAGCATAGGCAGAACCTGAGATACTCCTACCAGAAAAACTTGGGATAAGCTTAGACTTAGCCGTAGTCACAGGTGGAGGAGAAATGCGAATTGATGCCGGAGTTGAGGTATTAAGTTGAGGTCATGTGCTGGATGTCCACGGAGAGGGAGTTCAACAGTTTAGGCATGTGATGTCTGAAAGCTGCCTTGCCAGCAGAGGAGGTCATGCGTGGCACAGCCAGGAGCCAGGTGTCAAATTTTCTAAGAGGGTTATGCGGGAGGGGTATTTGCTGTGATAACAGAGGCGAGGTATGGTGGTAAGGACTGGGATCAGAACTTGGCCATGAGTCTCACGCAGTGGGACTGTCTATGATCCTGGAGTAAGGGGAGATCAAGAGTCTGGTAGAGAGTGCAGTGATGTATGGAGGATGGGCAATTGAGAGCGAAACGGCAGAAGGAGTGGAAGAGGGGGGTCCAGTCTGACCAGGATGGACTTGAGAGCGGCAATGTAGACTATGTCACCATAGAAAAAAACAGGGAGAATCATTTTCTACAAAAGTGCATGATGGGATGGCAGCAGGATGCAACCACGGTTGCGATATAGTGCACCCAACCTGGGGTGAAGCTTTTTGTGGATGGCATAGACATGCATAGAAAAGTCAAGGTGCTGGTTGAGCCAGACCCTGAGGTATCTAAATGAGGTGCAAGCTTCTACAGTAGCACCATCAAGGGTGTTGAAGGAGGGGGTGGAGGGAAGCCGGGATAGTCTCTGCTTCATGCCAAAGGTCATTGAGACCATTTTCTTGGTGTTAAGAAAAAGTTGATACGCACAAAACCAGAGTTGGACATTATTGAAATCCCACTGTAGCCTGGTCGCCATCTCAGTAGTCGAAGGACCTGATATATTCAGCACCGTATCATCCGCATACATGTGGATGGATGTGTGCGGGCAGTCAGTGGGCAGGTTGTTGAGGAAGATGGAAAATAGGAGTGGTGTGAGGACCGAGCCTTGGGGGACTCCAGTGCTGCCTGGAAGGGAGGTAGAGGTGGAGCTACCAATTCTAACAGATTGGAACCTGCCTACCAGGTAGGAGTGAAACCAGCTGGAGGCCACGGTAGAGAGCCCTGCAAGAATTAACTTGTCCAGGAGGAGAGCATGGGAGACAGTATTGAATGCCTCAGTCAGGTCAACAAAAATAGCTGAGGTAATGTGGCCTTTATCCATGCCAGCTAGTAGTGGACGAAGTGGGCTCAATTGGCTCCATGAAGTGATTCGCAGAGTTAAGGTGAATTCATGGAGTACTCCGCAACGCAAAGTGGAGTAATTCATGTTATGATGAGTAACGCGAAGTCCATTGAAAACAATGACTTTGCGTAACTCCGTCTTCCCAGACCACTACTCCACCAATTTTAAAGGTGAAACATAGAAACATAGACTTTGATGACAGATAAGGACTGCTTGGCCCACCTAGTCTGCCCATTTTCCTACCTAGAGGATAAGCTGCAGATCCTATTTAACCAACAGCCTATTTCTTCCTACCCCCACAAAAATTGCCTTATGTCTGTCCCATGCATTCTTGAATTCTCCCACAGTTCTAGTCCCCACAACCTCCTCAGGAAGGCTGTTCCATGTGCCCACCACCCTCTCTGTGAAAAAATACTTCCTCACATTGCCCCTGAGCCGTCCCCCCTCTATCTTCAGATTGTGTCCCCTTGTTCTTGCACATCTCTTTTTCTGAAAGATACTACCCTTTTGGACTTTGTTGATCCCACTGAGGTACTTAAACATTTCTATCATGTCCCCCCTCTCCCTCCTTTCTTCAAGGGTATACATATTAAGCTCCTTTAGTCTCTCCTCGTATGGCTTCTCTTGCAGACCCTGCACCATTTTAGTTGCCCTTCTCTGCACTGCCTCCATCCTGTCTATGTCCTTGAGGAGATGGGGTCTCCAGAACTGGATGCAGTACTCCAGATGGGGTCTCACCAACTGTCTGTACAGGGGATAATAACTTCCTGTTTTCTGCTGCTGATACCTCTCCTATACATCCCAGTATCCCCCAGCCCTCCCTACCGCTCTTCTCACATTGCTTGCCAACCTTAAGGTCATCTGATATGATTACCCCAGGTCCCTTTCCATTTTTGTCATTGTTACTACCTCCCCATTGTGTAATTTTCCCTGGGTTTTGTTTCCTGGTGCATTACTTTTGCACTTCTTTGCATTGAATCCAAGCTGCCATACTTCTGACCATTCCTCCAACCTTGCCAAGTCCCTTCTCATCCTTTCCACGCCTCCTTGTGTATCAACCCTGTTGCAGATCTTTGTGTCATCTGCAAGAGGCATGCTTTTCCTTCCAGTCCCTCAGCAATGTCACTTATCAAGACATTAAAAGGACAGGACCCAGTACTGAACTCCTGCGGTACCCTCAATAGTAACCCCCCTTTCTTCAGAGTGGACTCCATTTACAATTACCTTCTGTGTCCTGTTGTTCAGCCAATGTTTTTACCTAGGCTACCCCCTGGGACCCACTCCCAGGCGCTGGTTAATTTGACTACTAATCTTTGTGTGGGACTGTGTCAAATGCCTTGCTAAAGTCTAGGTAGGCCATGTCCACAGCCCCTCCCTGGTCTACTACTTTGGTCACCCAGTCAAAGAAATCAATTAGATTCGTCTGACATGACCTTCCCACTATGAACCCATGCTGCCTTGGGTCCTGTGCCCCACTGGCATCTAGGTACTCAACAATTCTTTCCTTCAGAAGTAATTCCATCACTTTCCCTACCACAGAGGTCAAACTGACAGGTCTGTAGTTTCCTGCCTCTGTCTTGGTCCCACTTTTGTGAAGGGGAATCACATCCGCCTTCTTCCAGTCCTAGGGTACCACACCAACCTTCCATGATTTGTTAAAAAAGGGTAGTCAGTGGTGTCACTAGTTCTCTGCTTAATTCTTTTAGAATTCTGGGGTGAATTCTATCTGGCCCCATTGCTTTGTCCACCTTCAGTTTTAGGAGTTCTTTCAGAACCCGTTCTTCTGTGAAAGGACTGGGATCGACCCCTCTCTCCAGAGTGCTTCTGTTAATTGGATTTGGCACCTCCCCGACTTCCTCTTTTGTGAATACTGAACAGAAGTATTCATTCAGTATCCCTGCTTTTTCACTGTCACTCTCTGCCCACCCGCCATCCATTCTATTCAGCCTCATTATCCCTCCCTTTGTCTTTCTACGCTCCCTGATATACCTATAAAAGGTTTTATCCCCCTTCTTGAAAACAATGTACTTCACCTCACTTCACCTGTTTTTAAACTCCAAAGGCAAATTCTGCAGTGATTCATGGGATTTCAGGTCACATGGGCTCTATATTGATCTGCACAGCCTCAGTTCAGGATAGTGTGTGTAGGAAGCGGTAGGAGACAGTGTACTCTGAGAGCTGTCTGTGATTCAAACCTTCTAAAAGCTGTTAAAAAAGCCTTTTTGAGGAATTTTTTTTTTTTGCTCAAACTTTAGTTCATTGATTGTTGGAAACCCTCCTGTGCTCATATCATCAAGCATTTTTGTTTGTGTGTGGATTTTGAATGTTAATGTACAACATTGAGAGTGTGTAGTAAAAGACAGTGAAAGTGTGCTTTGGGGGAGGAGTGTATCTGTGGTGTAGGTAGATTTACGTTGGAGAAATAGGGAGTTTTTGGTTTTTTGATTATATTTTTGTTATATAACTGTGTTAATGTACACACAGTAATATTATCAGTAATTGTTGAAATGTTCTTGCTGATTGTGTGTTGTGGGGATCTGATGCAGCAGTTCATAATTTCAGGTTGTTTACAATACATGGCATATTACTGAACTTTTCAATTTGCTATGCATTACTCATTGTAGACAAATTGTGTGTGTGTGTGTGAGTGTGTGTGCTGTGCTGCGAGACATCGAATAATACACCTTTTATTGTGCCACAGTGTAATTGCAGGCGCAGCAGTGTGAACCTGCTATTCACTGCGGCTGCGTGATTTTGTACTGCCATTGTGGTATCTGTTCTTTGTTTTGCTGCTTGTACTGCCATACAAATCTGCAGTCAGTGCTCCCACCCCACCCCACCAGCAAAAGGAATTGTTCTCCAGATTGGATTGTTTGTGACCTCAGCACCACTGGTTAGTTAAGGTGTTGTTTTCACTTGTGAATTTGAGTCTCTATCTGTTGCTGAAGCCATAGTTGTTTTTTTGGCTTCACATCCAGCGTCCCCCCAAGCAGAGTGAACGTTCCAAAATCTAAATTTGTTTAGAATATTGTTGTTGATCCCCCATTTGTGTCTTGCTCTACTCATGAGCACCACAGCCTTGTGCGCACTTTTTTGTGTCTTATTACATTGCAAAATATGTAAAAAAATGTCTTGGGCTGTTCTTTGTCGAACCCTAGTGCCTAGACAGTTTAGAATTTTGGTCTGAAATTTTCAGGGTTGAAAGAGCTTTGTCAAGAGTAGTGCCTTTCACTGGTTTGTTTAAAAAAAAAAACAATAATCAGTTCTAGAGTTAAAATGTTTTGAAATTTTGGTTCCGAGCATGCTCAGTAGGCAATTTAGGATAGATGCTTGAAAAGAAAAAATAATTTGGACATACAAAACAGGATCCGTTTTCTTCTGGGACCAATCTTTTCTCGTGAGGAAAAAATCCTTTTTGTTATGGCCACTATTTTCTTTTTACTGTTTAAACTTACAAACATTTAAAGTACATTTAGACCCAGACATTCAAAACTTAGCACGGCATGCTAACCGTTCACGTGGGATTAGCTCAGGGTTAGCGTGGGACAGCCATATTCAAAAAGGGAGATAGTGCGTGCTAAATGCAATAGCCCCGGGCTAAAACATAATGTATGCAAGGGGCAAAGTAGAGGGGCAGGAACCTGCGTATGGGCACAATGAGATATTCAGAGATACAGTGCTGTGCAATGCACCGTTGCGCGGCACTTAGCGCAGAGCTACCTACCGCCTATAAAAGGGAGGCCTAAACCCAGAGCAATCCACAGAGGAGGGAGTGGCCAGACCAGGAAGTGTAACACAATGACTTTCTTCAGCAGTGCTGTAGTGCTGCACCTGATGGAGCAGGCTGTGGAGGAGGATGAAAGAAAGCAGGCCCAACAAGGGACATTACCTAGACGAAGGAGGAGCTATGCTGCACACAGATGGCACCGGCACAGAGTCTCCTTTGAGACTCTGCCTGATGACCATATCGTTGGCCAGTACAGGGGAATATTGAGGCAGCTATGCGAACTCCTGCATGAGGAGCTGCAGCTGAACATGAGGCGCAGCCATGCCATGTCAGTCGAGGAAAAGGTGACGGCAGCGATGTGCATCCTAGCCACTGGGACATTTCAGCGCCCAACAGGGAACACCATTGGGATATCGCAGTCTGCCACATCACTCCTCCTGACCCAGTTCCTTGATGCTCTCCTGCCACATGCTGGTGAGTTCATAGTATTCCCCAGCACGGCAGCAGAGCGCACAGCAACCATGCAGTAATTCCATCAAGTTGCGCACCTACCAGCTGTACTTCGTGCCATTGACTGCACCCATGTCCTCATCCGTGCACCACCTGGTGATGCCAGTGACCTTTATGTGAACAGAAAGGGCTTCCACTCCATTAATTGCCAGATGGTGTGAGATGCAACAGGGCGCATTAGCAATCACTTTGCTCAGTACCCTGGCAGTGCCCATGATGCCTTCATCTGGCACCCGTTCCAGCTGTGCCAGGCATTTGAGGAGGGCAGGATTCCACGTGGGCATCTATTCGGTGAGTATGGGCAGCTACAACAGGGTGATAGTACAGGGGATTTGGGGATAGGCAAGGGTAGCACCATTACCTCGGTCAGCACCAGTGGCTGAGGAATGGTACAGTGAGGCACATGCTGCTACAAGAAACATCATAGAGAGGGTCTTTGGGATGCTCAAGATGCGGTACTGTTGCATAGACCAGTCAGGCGATGCCTTACAGTATTGCCCTCAGAAGGTATGCCGTATCATCCTGGCCTGTTGTATGCTACACAACATGGCACTGAACCATGGGATACGTGCACCTGAACCTGAGGTACATTCTGACTGTGAACCAGATCTAGGGTTAAGGGGGATAGTAGAGCAACTCGAGCGGTGGGATCTGCACATGGCCCGCTGGGCCACAGAGCACAGGTGCAACATCATCGAGACACTGAACCAGGTTGGACGGTGAGTACAGAAAACAGACAAATAAAATGGTGTCAACAGTACATTTAATGGTAGTGCATATACAGTACAGTGAAATCAGTGTAATATATAGGTGCTGTACACGTTGCCAGTGTGGTGATGTGATGTGGTGCAGTGCATGTGATGTGTGCGGCGCGTGTGATGTGTGTGGGCCACCACCATGCCCCTCAACTGTAACATGGTACAAGGAACAGTAGAAACATAGAAACATAGACTTTGATGGCAGATAAGAACCGCTTGGCCCATCTAGTCTGCCCATTTCCTACCTACAGGATAGGCCGCAGATCCTTGTTAACCAACAGCCTATTTCTTCCTACCCCCCACAAGAATTACCTTATGTCTGTCCCATGCATTCTTGAATTCTCCCACAGTTTTAGACCCCACAACCTCCTCAGGAAGGCTGTTCCATGCATCCACTACCTCCCTGTGAAATAATACTTCCTCACAATGCCCTGAACTGCCCCCTCTATCTTTAAACTGTGTCCCCTTGTTCTTGCACGTCTCTTTTTCTGAAAGATGCTACCCTCTTGGACTTTGTTGATTCCACTGAGGTACTTAAAAGTTTCTATCATGTCCCCCCTCTCCCTTCTTTCCTCAAGGGTATACATATTAAGCTCCTTTAGTCTCTCCTCGTATGGCTTCTCTTGCAGACCCTGCACCATTTTAGTTGCCCTCCTCTGGACTGCCTCTATCCTGTCTATGTCCTTGCGGAGATGGGGTCTCCAGAACTGGATGCAGTACTCCAGATGGGGTCTCACCAACTGTCTATACAGAGGGATAACAACTTCCTGTTTTCTGCTGGTGATGCCTCTCCCTATGCATCCCAGTATACCCCAGCCCTCCCTACTGCCTTCTCACATTGCTTGCTAACCTTAAGGTCATCTGATATGATTACCCCAGGTCCCTTTCCTTTTTGTTGTTGTTACTACCTCCCCATTGTGTATTCTTCCCTGGGTTCTTGTTTCCAGGTGCATTATTTTGCACTTCTTTACATTGAATCCTAGCTGCCATACTTCTGACCATTCCTCCAACCTTGCCAAGTCCCTTCTCATCCTTTCCATGCCTCCTTGTTTATCAACCCTGTTGCAGATCTTTGTGTCATCTGCAAAGAGGCATACTGTTCTTTCAGTCCTCTGCAATGTCACTTATGAAGATATAAAAAGGACTGGACCTAATACTGAACCCCTGCGTACCCCACTAGTAACCCTCTTTCTTCAGAGTGGACTCCATTTACAATTACCTTCTGTGTCCTGTTGTCCAGCCAATGTTTTACCCAGGCTACCACCCTGAGACCGACTCCCAGGCTGGTTAATTTGACTATTAATATTTTGTGTGGGACTGTGTCTATGCCTTGCTAAAGTCTAGGTAGGCTGTGTCCACAGCCCCTCCCTGGTCTACTACTTTGGTCACCCAGTCAAAGAAATCAATTAGATTCATCTGACATGACCTTCCCGCTGTGAACCCATGCTGCCTTGGGTCCTGTGCCCCACTGGCTTCTAGGTACTCAACTATTCTTTCCTTCAGAAGTGACTCCATCACTTTCCCTACCACAGAGGTCAAACTGACAGGTCTGTAGTTTCCTGCCTCTGTCTTGGTCCCACTTTTGTGAAGGGGAATCACATCCGCCTTCCACAGTACTACAGTTACATCACTGCATCTGCCTATTCCAGAGTGTGAGGACCTGTCCCACACTCAGTGGAAACACTGTAAAGAAATTCCCCATCGTAGAAGATGCCAACAGAAACAGGCAATTAAGAAAAGACGGCCTGAACAGATAAGCAAAGAATGTAATAGTTCAGTTAGTTGCTGAGGGAATGCAGTGAAAATGAGGTTCACATTCTGCTCAGTAGTATCACATCCTGAGAGGCACCATTGTATGGTCGAGGACAAAAGAGTGAGAGGTATGGTCACCACCCAGGTGCACACAAGAAACAGCAGTGTAGATATGTGATGGCAGGGGCTGTGGCATGGGAGTGAACAAGGGCTGTGGAGGACTGTGTTTGTGCAGGAGACATGGGATGTGGCTGTGTGCATAGATATACAGGTGAGGGAGACAGGGCCACAGCACGCATGTGGTGAAGCACATCAGCTGCGCCTGCTGCTGTGCACACAACACACACCCTGTGTATGGGGCAAACTGCTGGATGTGCTATGTGCTGAGGACATTGTTGGGGTGGATTGAGGTGAGGCCAGAAGGGCAGGCTGTCCACGGCCTCACCTTGAAGCCTGCTCAGAAGTGGAGGGAGGGCAGCCACGACACAATGCATGTCCTGTGGATGAATGGGAGGTAGGGGTTGAGGAGGTTGCGCCCACCCTGCACGAACCCCTGCCACGCAGCTGCCCATGTGAGGCATGGCTGCACTGAAGGGACCTGTGGGGGTGGAGGTGGTGCATTGGCAGCTGCAACTGTGGCCTCACAGGTGACTGAGCATGCTGCTGGACCATCCCTGTGGTCAGTGCTCTGTGGGACATGTCCAGTGGGCAAGACTGTTCGGGCAGGGGAATAGCAGCTGTGGGCAGATAGGTGTCATGTGCCTGAGTACCCCTTGTCCCCAATTCAGGCATGGTGCTATCCCCCACTGCACCAAAACCTCTGGTGTCACTAGCTGCACACAGAACTGGCATGTTGGGTTCCTCCCCTGCATTCTCTGAGTCGTGGTCACTTGTGACAGTCAGGATCACCACCTGCTCCCCACTCAGATCCTCCACCTGGGCATACTCAGGTGGATTCAGGGACTCCAGAAAGGCTGTATTCGCCGGCCCGGTGGTGCTGAGGGTTGAGGTGCTGGTCGCTACACCTCGCGCCACGCCAGCGACCCGTGTTCGGGAATAGGCATGGGTTGCCGGGGGACGGCGGGGAGGAGATGGATTGAGCATCCGAAGGACTGCTCTCCATCTCTGGGGTGGGGAAGTTGGGTGGCGGTGCTTGCCTGACCCCTAGCGGAGGCTGGGGTTGACAGCACGCAACCGCCAAGGCGGGGCGGGGCGTGGCGGCGGCGTTGACTCAGCGCATGCGGGGCAGCAGCGCGCACTCAGTCACTGGCGTCATTGCACGCCATGTCCGGCCGGAGGAAAATAAAGAAAATGGGAGCCCGGCAGCACGACGTCGTTCTCCGGCGCCATTCCTGGAGGACGCCTCCCTGGCATGGATCCGTTGGGGTGGGTTGAGTCGCTCCCCACCACCCTGCCATGAAGGGTAAGTCACGGGGTGCTGAAGGGAGGGGGTCTCATGTCCAGGGATGGCGCCGGGGGAACAACGGAGTGCAGGGGGGGTTGTAGCCAGAGTTCCCTGGAGACAAATAACATCCATAAAAAAAAAAAGAAGAAAGGCTGTATCCTCCTCCTCCAATGTTCCAGCATATGCCATTACTTCATAATGTCTGTGAGCAGACATAGTGCTGACCAGCATGGCTATTGCCGGTCTAGCTGTGGCTGCCATGTCTGATGTGGAAGGGCACACCTCTGCTGTGTACGAATCCTCCACCTCCCGTACAACTGTGCCTGGCCCCTCCTGGGACATAGCCTGCTGGGCATGTAATGCTGAAATGGAAGAGACTGATTTCAGTCACTGCTACAGTGACCAGCCCACCCACCCCACCCCACTCCCAACAATGCCACATGCACCACCAGCAATGTGTGCCCTCCAGCATGCCCATGCAGACCCCAGTGTGCATCCCATGCAATTGCAGCCTGTGCCCTAGGAGCCCCTTCACCATGGCACACATGCACTCACAACATGTGCCTGCCAGCAGATGTCCACCACTGTGCATCCCCAACATCACCCTTACAATGGAGCATACCCACGTGGGCCCTATGCATGCACCATGACAGTAGTGATGTGTGCCTCTGTCCCCATGGTGTTGCTGTCCACTGAGTGATGGATACATGCCACAAACTTACTTGATCTGGGTGGTGTGAGCGGTGTCTCACACCCACCGCCTTCAACCCCACCGACTGCCACTGGCCAGAGGGTAGAGACTACTATGGCCATCAATGGGTCCCAGTCCCACTGTTGAAGTGGTTGTGGTCCCCCACCGGTCCGTAGCCTGTCCAGGATCCACTGTGCTACCTCCTCCTTTGCTCTGTGCAGCAGGTCATTCCACCATTTCCGGACAGCATCGGTGCTATGGCCACGACCACCTATGGTGTTTACTGCTGTGGCAATCTCCTCCCACATCAGCCGAACAGTGGCGTCCATCGACTTGTTCCAGCATAGGACCATCTCCCGGTCCTTCACTGCATGTACCAGGGCACGCAGCTCATCTCCAGAAAATTTGTGGGCTCTGAGCCACTCCTGTCCTGCAGCCACTGCAAGGCAATCACAAGGCCAACAGCCACAGATGGTGTCTAATGTGCACATGTGTGGGACTGTGGAGCCATGGCTGTAAACGCCTGACTCATGGTTCCCCCCCTCGCACATCCAGTGCCATGCTAGGCCTCTGCACAACCAGCACCATGGAACACATGCTGTGGAAGCATGGGTTGTCTCCCAACAACAGGGCTAGATGGCTGACCAGGACACACGTTCCACTAGGGGTGCAGCCTAGGCACCATTGCATGTGCCAGAGCACGTATCAGTGCAGCTACATTGCACACACATACAGGCGTGGTGTGTGTATAGGTGATCCTGGCATAGCTGTGCACGAGGTCTGTGTGTGATTCACCATGTGTCACAGTAGTGGGTACTGTACAACAATAAAACTGGGGTACTGCACTCCCAGCATGTGTGTCAACGCATGTCATGCAATGGCCTGGATATGCACACTGTAGATGGACCAGCCTGTCATGGGGGTAGACACCCTGGACCACAACAACGTTGGTACTGCCCCTGCCCCTGGCTGCAAAGCACTGTGCACAGACAGACAGCAGCCGGGACCGCAATGTACCAACACTATTAACTGCATGAGTACTGTCTGCCGTGACCCATAGGTACACAGCACAATACAGGGGTGGGCGGTTGGCTGTCTGTGATGCAGATGTAAGTCAGTGACATGGGTGACAGCATGGGTACCTGTGGCAGTTGTCACACTGGAGTAAACGCACCCTGCAGTCACAGTGGACTACTAACCCATTCCAGAGTGCATACTCCACACTGCTGATCACATCCCTCTGCCATCTGCAGCACCACAGCATGCAGTCAGTCAAGCATTGCTTGCACAATTGGTGTTGGACAGTGCATTATGCTGGTGGGGCACCACTACCCACACGGGGCAGCCAAGAGGGTCAATGGGCCACCCAGCTCCCCCCAGTACCACCACATACATGCCGAGCCACACTGCACCAGTCAGGCATCAGCTGCAGTCCCAAGGCCATTACCAGTACTCCACTGTTGGATGGTTCACAGATACCATAGCCTGCCACATACAGACAATACAGGAGCAACCTGTACATGGCAGGGACAATACAGCCACACATGTGGTACTTCTACACCTGGAATCAGGTCCTGTCCTGCCAGACAGGCAGGTGGCTGGCATTCTCTGGGTCAGCCTATCATCCATGCAGAACAGGACTATAAAGTATGTGTAACCCTGATTACCCACTGACATCCAGCAGATTACAGCCCTGGCATCCCAGTGGTGTGATGTCAGGACCATATGAACTCATCTCAGCTATGTCTTAGCAGTGGGTTAACAAAACAGAATGCCACTGTTAGTTGGTATTCTACACACCTGGAATGTGCTTGGAAGCCTCAGTACAGTAGTCCTATAACAGTCCAGTTGTCACAGTGTACTGTCACTGAGTCTAGCAATCTCCATGTTTGATAGGGGTTAACACTGGTACTATGCTGGCCCACTGTCATTTGGTCCACGTATCCCAATACTGTGTGTACAGTACCTACACATATATGTGTCTGTACCGCAGAGTCAATAATGGGGTAAGGCCCACTTACATGTGTTGGGGATTCCCATGATGAGTCCCATCCACTATACCTGACAATGCCTGATGTACAGGTGATAACCATGGTGTAATCACCTCTTGTGGTTGCTAGGGCAATTGTAAACCTCTCGAGCTGCGCATTCGAGGTTTACTGATGTCCTAGTAACCACTCGAGGCATTTACACCATGGTTATCACCTGTACATCAGGCAGTCTCCTCTATTACATCACACAGATTGCACACAGTACTATACACTAGTAATGACAGTGGCTCAGCAGGTAGCACAGATGCCCTGCGGCTGGGAGATCAGAAGGCTGTGGGTTCTAGTCCTACACAAGGCTCTTGGGTTAATATCCTAAAAGTGACACTGCAGTGCAGCATGAGAGTGGTGCTGCACTCCTGAGATGCCATCTGTCAGATGAGATGTTAGACCGAGGTTCCACCTGCCTGCTCTGGTGGTAGGTCAGGTGAATGTTAAAGACCCCATGGCACATCCCGAAATGTGTAGGGGGATATCTACGGTGCCATGGCCATGTTCCCCCCTTCACAAGAATACCACAAGCAGCGTTATCTGTTTCAAAGACATTTGGCATTCACCTGTATCCCCTTCCACCCGGGTTGTGGCTGAAAGAGGCAGGATTTGTCTACAGCACGTACCCAGTCAGCAAACACTATAATAAGCAATACATATGACAAACAGAGCAGTGCTATGCACAACCAGCATGCCCTGCCAGGTTGGGGTTCTGATTCCCATGGACTTCACAAGCTGTGCTCTTGGTGTCATAGGACCTCAGAATCCTTCTGTGGCAAAACACACTGGTGCTGCAGAGTTGCCCATCCAGTATCCCCTATGTGCTGCTGCAGTAGTGCCGTCATTATGATGTTCTGCTGCAGTACTGATGTCACCACTGCTGCAGGAGTGCGTGGCTTGCTGGCACAGTGTTACCATCCTCACAGTACTACTGTGGTGTCAGTAGTCTCGAACCACTTGAGACATCGCATGTCGGTGTCATTATGGAACAGAGTGCAGAGTAACACACTGCACACATGTGACATACTACATCTATACAATATATCACATACATGATGCCACTGTTATACACAACCTATGTTCTGTCACCTCGAGCATCTGTGCTCCTGAGGTCACAGGGACTGAGAACCCCTCTGTGGCAGTACATACGGATTGTGCAGACCGGACCATACAACAGGCAGAGTAGACATGTGTTACAGCCCTGATCTGGATGTCTGCCATCATCCAGTGCTATCAAGCCACGCACACATGACATGGAGATGCCCAACTGTTGTCAGCATGGTGACTACACAGAACATTCATGAACGGCAGCCTCATCCAGGGCACGGTCAGTTAGCAGTCATCTGTATCCCTTCCCCTAGGTCCATACCTCACAACTATACCACAATACGAGGAACGTTCCTCATTGTACGGCACAACAACACACTGTTTAACATTGTGAGGAGTTGTCCCACATTCAGTGGTAACACTGTAAGGCATTATTCCATAGTAAATGATGCAGAACATATATAGCTCAATTATTGACTGACATCCTGAATATGAATGCAAATAGTTTAACAGTGTTCTGGGCCTCTGAGGTGAAGTTTGATCACGTGTTCCACATTTTGCTCATGTGTTCCACATATTGAGAGGCAATGTTCCACATTTGGGGGACATAAGGTTGGAAGGCATGGCCAGGTTGTGCCTGGCACTAGGCACCCAGTCAACATAAACCACATCACATACCTACTGCTATGTCCCTGGAATTGTACCTCTGTGTCAGCCCACATGCAGTATATACCTGGCTGGCTCTGTGATTGTTCCAGTGACATCCTGTGCTGCAGCAGTAATCTCATAATAACATGTACTACCAATAAGCAACACAGGTGGGGCACTGTTAGCCCTTATATAGCACAGCCGGGCAAACAAGCCTGTTAAGCATGCTAATGGACCATTAATGATATGCTGATCTCCTTGTTAGCACCATTCATACACAATGACCATCATTTGCATATCCTGTTTGAATATGGCAGATGATAGCTCCAGTTAAAGTGTTTAACACCGGGCAAACCATATAGCACCAGGCCATCTCAGCTATGCTTAGCGCAGCACTGTTGCAAGAGCGCCGTGCTAGGGCTGATTAGTGCAGGTACAGCACATGTGCGGGTTGGGGCAGTCCACGCTAAACTGGCCACGCTATTGTGCCTTAGCACTGCACTAACCATGTTAGTGCGCTGCCACTGCGCATGCCTGGGACGTCTGCACGGCGTCACAGCAGGGTCATGCATGCGCATTGTGCACACTTCTGGGTAGCGCGGCACTATTGCATAGTTCTGCATGGCTCTAGGCTGAACTGTTTGGGAGTGTCAGGGTGTGGGCTATCTGTTGCCAGTACAGCAATACCTTTCCCTCCTCTTGTGTCAGCCATGTCTGGGAGATGTAGGCAAAGGGCAGTGGTGGGCCATGACAGGCATTGGGATGAAGTGGAAACAGCCAACCTTGTGCAGCTCACACAACAGCGCCATAAGTGCCTGTTCAGAGAGGTCTGAGAGGGTGACTGCCCCCGTAGCCAGGTCTGGGCTTCAATGGCCCGTCACCTCACAGCACTCATGCAAATAGGGAGAAGTGCCACCACCGATATGTGGACCTCAGGTGCAGGCAGTGCCAGCTGCTGGAACGATGCCGGGTGATGATTCAGAAGGGGACTGTACCTGTGCCAGGTATGTGATGTCTCTCACCACGGTGATGTAATGGGTGGTGGGGATGCATGTTGGGTGGTGTGCTTGTGTGCGTGTGTGTGTGTGCCATGGCCCATTAACATACCATCCGAAGGGGCTGTGTTGGTGTGCTGGTGGAGTTCAGCACAAATCTACCATGCTATTACTGTTGTGCAACTTGTGTAATGATATGTGACACAGGTCCATCTTGGACATGGGTTTATGTCCCAATGACTTTTTACCATTTGCTACCTGTACAAATGTACACTTTTACTACTACTACTATATGTTGGGCTTCTGCCATGGGGACCTCCAATCGGGTGTGTGTGGACTGTGTGGGCAAGGGGGATGGAGCATCTTGGGAGTGTTGTCTGCAATGTCCTGCACTGGGGTGGCGAACTGCCCCATACCACCTACTGTGGTGGCATGGACTCATGACACCTGGCCCCCTGCCACATCCACTGTGTTCTGCCATGCTGCCAGGGGGCTGCGTGCAGCTGTGCCTACTTTTTACATCCACAGTATGTGGTTGAGTGTGTTGTCTGGGCTAACCTCCCAACCATTTCTCACCCACTTGTGGTACATTGCCTCTTACAATGCGGCATAAGTGGGACAACTGTGAATCACTTACACATAACTTCACCTATGCTGCTCAGAACACTGTCAAAATGTTTGCAGTTATGTTCCAGAGGTCTGTTATTCATTGTATGGTGTATGGTTCACATCATTTACTATGGCTCTGTGCTTTCGTGTGTGTCCACTGCAGGTGGGTCAAGTCCTCACAATGTGGTACAGGGAGCTTCTGTGGCGTACACTGAGGAGCATTCCTCAGAATGTGGTACTGTTGGGAGGTATGTGTCTGGGTGTGGTGCACTCCACCACCACTGCTGTGTCTGTGCTATGACACTGGCCAGTGACTCAGGTGACAGATCCATGGCATTGGTGCCCTGCTGTGCTGCGTACTGTCATGGGTGTGGGCAGCATACACACTGTACTCGGTTGTGTACAATCATGCTGTGTGCATGTCACATCCCCTATGCCTTTCTGTCTTCATTGTCATTCTATCTGTAGCCGTTGGGTTGTTGTATGCCACTGGGTCGTGTCTGTGTGTCCACATCTGTTGTTGAGGAGTTCAGTACTTGTGTTCCCTCATTACGGGTTAGGGAACTCCTCTGCTTACAATCTGCCTTGTTTGTGAGGAGGTACCATCCAGAGGGGCTGTGTACATATGATGGAGGGGGGGCTGTTGCAGCTTGTGTGTATGTGATGGCATTGTCAGACTCCACCTCTGCATACATTGGCCATGCACTGTGTGGTCTGCAGTGACCCGTGTCATGCTTGGCATGGCTTGGGTGGTGCACTGTGCCTGAGTGCCAGTTATGCGTGTGTTGTGCCATGCCACCAGGGTCCAGGGTGGTCTTTAGCATACCATGGTGGCTGACATTGTAGTAATGCTGCTGTACATCTTCCCACTGCAGAGCGCAGAGACCATGCCTGAGACAGGAGGGGTGAGCAGCAGGCCAACCAGAGGCCCACCATGGACAGGCGGAGGGTGCCATCACTGGAGCAGCATGCAGTGGAGAGCTGTGATGGGGACGGGCGTGTGTTGCATGAGTACTGTGTGCCATTGTGCATTTCTACTACAGTATGTGTCTGTGTTGTCACTGCAGGTGCTGGAGTGCTGTGTCTGGTGTCGTGGCACAGTCGCCTAGGTCATCCAGGCCTGATGTGATTTAGCTGTGTTGCATTTGGATTCCAGGGTGCTCACTTAGAGGAACCCCTTAGCCATTGTGGCTACAATATGTACAACCACATGGGGCTACAGGGTTCACACCTGATTATGTGCTGGATGGAGGGCACTGGATGCTTGACACCAGTGGCACCATTCAGTGAACCCATGACCGTTACATCAGTTGGGCCTGCTCTGCTGGCTGCATGCATTTGTGATGTCTTCCGTGGCTCCAGTGCCTTGCCTTCTGCTGCTCGGCCTGTGACATGGCTGGCTCTATGTCTGGTCTACTGTTGCCATTACTGCCATGCGCACTGCTTTCTGCTTTGTACTGTCATGTGCAACATGTTGCTGTTATGTCCACCATTGTGGCAGGATGCAGCAGGTCTGTGCATGGCCGTCAGCCATTTATTATGCCTGGTGCTGGGGGATTACTGGGATCAGCCTGCTGTGCTGGCTGTTTCTGCTGCTGCTGTTGTCCTGTCTGCCATGGCATCACTGTTCTGCACTTCTCATGGCATGTCTCATTCACAGTATCATGTATAGTGAGTCAGTGTCTATGCAGGACAAGTTGTTGGTGCCTGCCAGAGCTATTCACACTATGGCAAACAGGGGGCCACAGTGTCATGTGGTGCCTGTATCTCCCTACCAGTGTATTGCCATTGTAGTGTGGACACTGGTATGTTATTGTGTGCCCTTGTCTGACCTCCGTGGCGTACATGCACAGAGGTTGTTGGGGGGGCTTCTGGGCTGATGGTGCTACATGGGCCTGTGTGGCTGAGCATGTCATGTGTGCCTGTTGCGGCATGGGAGTAGGCAGGCATCCTCCAAGCACTCCATGGTGTGCTATTTTATTTCGGGGGGGTAGCAAATAGGCTCTGAACTGCTTCCTTTTTCCATGAAGCCTAACAAAGACAATGTTGTACCTTTCTGTGATTTCATTCATTGGGGTCTATGCTAGGAGGACTGGTCACTAAGACTGTCTTTGTATCCCATGGACAATACAACTGTACAGGCTGTGGGCTGGTATGTGGGTGTCTTATGGAGCAATACATGGCATTTGCATTTACTCATGCAGGGCAGTGCCCACTGTCATGAGTTTCATAAGTTGTGTTTATTATGCCACTAGTGACAACAAACACAGTCCTGGTGTATGTTTGTATATTGCTGGCTACACTCTGGGGTTGGGGTAGCTACCCTAACAATGGGGAGAGTGGTAGCAGTGTGTCCACATGGTGTGCAGATGTGACCTCCCTGGCTACACCACTGCCTGTTGGCTCCAGCTGTGGTGTGGTGGCCATTGTCCCCTACAGGGTGCTGTCCCTCAGTCCCTGCAGTGCATGGTGTTTGTGCATAGGTTATGCAGGTGTGCTGCAGGGGTTGTTCTGTGGTAGCATGGTGTGCTGGGTGTCAGACCCTGTAGCAGATGCTGCTCCCACAAGTGAGGGTGTGTGCCTCGCCATGCCTTGGCCACCAGGGTGGCACTGTCCTGTGCATATCATTAGCCTACCGCTGCCCTGCCACTGGTGGACCATGGCCTATGTCTCTGTTTCACATGTGTGTGTCTTCTTGCATGTGCACCTTCAAGGTGCTGCCGCTTTGGGTGGTGGCACAGCCCCATGCCATGCTCTTCAACAGTGTGGGCTCCTCATCCTTCTGTTGTGGCAATGGGTGTGGGTGGGAATTGGCACTTTCCCTTGTTGTGCACTGCTTGGGTACCTGTCACGCAGTCCCTACTGTACTGTTGCCAGTGTTGTTGTCCTGTGTGGTCATTGGGTCTCTGGTCCATGTCGAGTCTCTATCTGTGTCCCTTGCCACTGTTCCGTACTTATGTCGGCCACCTACCTGTTCAGGGCTTCCTGACATTTGTACGGCTGCTATGTTATGGCATTGTGGGTGGCAGTTTGGCTGAGTCTGTACAGTTCTTGTGGGAGGGCAGCAGTGAGGGTGGGCCACTGTTGGGGGGTATGGGACAGGCATGTCTAGTTACACACCTGGTTGTGGCTATGGCACCTTCTCCAGTGGGTGTCATCTGTGTTGTGTATCATTGCTGTGTGACCGTGGGCAGCATGTCCCAACATGTGCCATCCCATGTGCATGCCATTCAGTGTCCACTTGTCATTTGCACCTCAGGGGGTGGATGTCTGTTTGCACTGTTACAGTCTGCACACTGCTGTGCTGGCTGGCTTCCACTGAGTTAGGTTTCTCAGCATACATCTATGCATGTCCATGTACATTGGGGTGGTGCATGCTGCCTGTTACATACTGCCTTGCCCTGCAGGCACATGTCAGTGTGCATTGTGGTTTGTCCTGTACTGGCACATGGGCATGGTTGTTGGGGCATACTGTCCACCATGTGGTGGTACATAGTGCCTTTGTGTCATTGTCATGTCCTGATATGGTCTCCCTTTCTCCTGTAGGTCCACGTCGGGCATCACTGTGGGCCACCCATCCAGAAGAAACTGAAGGCAGGGATGAGCTGTTGAGGAAGGTGGTGCGGCAACAGCGCATGCTTATAGAACAGCAGGCTGTGTTGATTGCTGAAACAAGACAGGTTGCAGCCATCCTGGAGGAACGTCTGCCAGCACCTACCTGCACCTAACTCCTACCTCCCATTCTGTTATCCTGCTTCCTGTCCCTGTCCCACTGTCCCTAGCCCTATGTCTGCCATCCTGTTTCCCTCCATTGCTTCCTATGTCCACATCCCTCTCCCTTCCACATTCTTTCCCCATTCCACTGTAAATCTTGTACATACAGTAATTGCCTTTTTGCTCTGATACTGTTGTTTTCCCCATTGTTCTCAGTCCCTTTGTTAAGCCTGCCCTGTTCCCTTCATTATGTTTGTGTTGTACCCAATTTTTGCATACTGTGTTCTGCTGTGTTTTGCTTTGTTTATCTGTACATTTGTTCCTGTTGCCTTTGTGCCTTACCTGTTCCCTTTTTGAATTATACTTTGTTATGCTTGACATTCCTGTGTCCTGTGTCTTTTTGGGGGGGACTCGGGATTTGACAGTGTTCTGTGGTATTCTGGTTTCACTTGTGGGTCCAGGTTATTCCATGCCATTCACTAGTACTGCAGTTGTGTTTGGCAGGGCTATGTTGCTTTCCTGTGTTCCTGGACAGCTGCTTACACCTCTAACACTTTGTGTCTGTGGGTGTTTGTACTGCCTCTGTCTGATTGCTATATTCAGTGCTGTCTTATCTGCTATATTCAGTGCTGTCTTAATTCCGGGCAATTTTGGCCCTGCACTCCTGGCCCTGTTTGCCCGGCTTCCTTAGCTTGCTATATTCAGCTGGTTTTGCACCAGGCTATTTCCTTTTGAATATAGCTACGTTTTTGCTCCGGGCAAAGTTTGCCTGCCGGGCAGTGCTAATTTAGCCCCGGGGCAAAGTTTTGAATATCTGGCCCTTAATGTCATTAAAAAAAAAAAAACTGAATCTAGCTAAACAGGACCCATTTAAGCTAGATTCTGATGTTTATTTTTATAAAAGTTGGCAGAAATACATTTTCTGGGCACCCATAATCAGGGTGCCCAGCTAAATGAGAGGTGCTGTTCATCCACTTTCTCTGTATGAGAACAGCGGGGCTTTCTTAACGTATGCAACTCAGCCACGTCTGTAACTCATGCTTCAGGCTGCAGTGAGAACAGTGAGAAAAGTGAGCTTGTGTTTCCTTGGTGTCTACTGGTGCCTCCCCATTGCCATCCTTTTATGCATTATTGTGTTGCCTTGGCATCTAGTGATGCCCCCACCCTCCCACCATCGTCCCCTTACTTTTATAATATTTCCCTGCTGTCAACTGGCATCCTCACCTCCACCCTCTGATCCCCATCCCCTTACTTTTATAATGCTTCCCTAGTGTCTAGTGGTGCCTCCCCACTTCCGATTGTCATCCCCTTATGTATCCCTGGTGTCTATTGGTGCCCCCACCCTCTGATCCTCACCCAAGCATTACCATTCCAATAATAAAGAAAACTGTTTCTCAATGTTTTTTTATTAAAGCTGTAAAAAAGAAAACATTCCCTCACTGATCTGACCCCACTGACCTCCCACTGAGCACCCACCACCCTGCATCTCTCCCCCCACCCCCCCACACACACATACATATTCACTCTCCTGAATACATCACAGGGCAAAGATCCACTCTCCCATCTAAGACACGTCTTGCTGCTGGAACTGCCTACTGCCATATGATAAATGAAGGTAAGTGTGGTTCAATGTATTTCAATGGTGTTTTGAACTTTGATGCACAACTTTGTTATTTTTGTATATTTTGACCCCACATTTTCATTTTTTTTCTTTTTTTTCCATACATATTTTATGGGATTTTGACCTTTTCCCACTGATCCCAGCCCCCTACCTTGGACACACACATGCTGAGACATGTGCATGCCGCATCTCAAGGTACCCTTCCATTACATGACACCCCCTCCGGCTACACTGACCACCAGACCTCCATCTGGTGGCAGTGGAACTATAGGGAGGGTGGCAGCCACCCCAGAGAGGAAAGCTGCCTTATGACTGCTCAATCCTGCTCTGACCCTTCCCCCCATGCCTGCACCCCAACGACCCAAGTCCCTTCCCAACCCCAGGTCACCAGTGTGATGCAAGGTGAGGTGTCCAGCATCTCAGCCCTCAGTGCCACTGGGCCAGCTGTGACCCCACATTTTCAACATGGCCTTTTCGGGACCCTACCTCATGACCAACGTGGTGGAATTACACAAATCAAGCCAGAAAGGTTATTTTGAGGCCGCTTGGCGAAATCACCTTTCAGGTGGGATTTGGTCATAAGAAGGCTATGTTGAAATGTTTTTTTTGGTCAAAATATGTAAAAATAGTAAAGTTATGCACGTACTTTGAAATGTTGCTGTGCTCTCTCATAATTTTGAAAATGTTAAATATTTTGACCCCAAATTTTAACATGGCCATTTTTTATACTACTTCATGAACATGACAACTCTTATTTATCAAATCCTGGCCAAAATGTGTTTTCACCCCTGTGGCATGGAATGATGTTTTGATGCCATGAAATGACATTTCAGCAGGGATTTAAACATTTACTGGATTCATGAGGTGAGGTGATAAGAAATCATTGCTGACAATTGGTATACATATACAGTAAAATGACCTGATTATGAGTGAACGTTGCAGTATTTCAATGTTCACTCATAACTTAATTTTCACTATTTTGAGTCCAAACTTTCAACTTAGCCATTTTCCACACCATCTCATAAACGTGACATGTGTCATTTTTTTAAAATCCTGGATGAGATGTGTTTTTGCACTTCTGGTGCAAAATTACATTTCAGCCAGTATGCTATGCTGTGTTTATAAGGCAACTCATAAAAAGAGTATCTTAAAAATTTGAGGTCAGAATTGAAAAACTATATATATAATTGTTAAAAAATTTTGTGTGTAGTGCCACTCTTGACCCAAGTGGGTATGCTCTGAGATCCCATGCTGGTGAGTTCAGTTCAGTGGGTGAGCTCAGTGACCCAGACACATAGGGTGAGGGTGGGGGGATGGTACCTGCATTTAAATGGCAATTAATATCAAGAACAACAGAAACAAAACTGTGGTGCCATCTATTATGCCAGTGTGACATATACTCAGGTCACAAAAGGAGAAACCTCCACTGAAGAAAACAATGCAGCATATGCTACAGCACCAGCCAGTAGCCAACATAGGAACTATGGACTTTTAAAAAAAACCATATACCTCCACACAGAAAAAATTAAAAAAAAATTAAGCCAAACATACATTTCCTTTCTTTAATTTCAAAACCAGCCATTGTATAATAGCAATAATGCACTTAAGTGTGTGGGTTGTGCTGGGATAACCTCACTTCTGTGGTGTTAGATGCAATCGGCCTGTGGCCTCATGCCCAATCTCCCCAGCTATGAAGTTATCCTTGCACAACCTACACCCTGGAGTGCATTATTGCTTAAGTACACAGCTGCACTACATTAAACCCTATGGAATACCACTAATAACACAATTAAAACAGCATTAGGAGATTAGCCAAACCAATTTACAAGCTGCAAAAGACCCTAGAAAAAAAGGCACTTACACAAAATCCTCCCAAAGCCCCCAAATTTCCCAAACTCCTACCCGCACTCACTACACAACATTCTCTACTTGCTGCAACCACCTCACTTCTGTGGTGTTAGATGCAATCAGCCTGTGGCCTCATGCCCAACCTCCCCAGCCATGAAGTTATCCTTGCACAACCTACACCCTGGAGTGCATTATTGCTTAAGTACACCGCTGCACTACATTAAACCCTATGGAATACCACTAATAACACAATTAAAACAGCATTAGAAGGTTAGCCAAACCAATTTACAAGCTGCAAAAGACCCTAGAAAAAAAGGCACTTACACAAAATCCTCCCAAAACCCCCACATTTCCCAAACTCCTACCTGCACTCATTACACAACATTCTCTACTTGATGCAATACACCTTTAGGTACCATAACATAATCATAAATGTGATCTCCATATCAGTAACCATCCTAATGTATTATATTCAATAAACAATAGGTAAGGGTGAAACACTCAGAGGTATACCCGTCTCTGGGGTTTGTGGTGTTACAGCCCTAATTAGCCCCCACGAGGGGGAATACATCCTTATATTCCACCTTTACCCATTACATACAGTATATATATATATATATTATATATAATAAAATTTATTTATAAAGCGCCTTTCCATTATCAAGGCACTCTACAAAATAGGACAATACAAGTCAAGCATAAAATTCAATATAAAACACAAATAAAACTACATTATAATCCACAATTTCAGTGTAATCAGTGCTCCAAGAAAGCCATTAGAAAAAAATGGGTTTTTAAACCCCTCTTATATTCCTCCACAGAGGTGCACTCCCATAACCAACAGGGTAGATAATTCCAAAGAGTGGGAGCAGCATAGGAAAATGCTCTACAACCAGATGATTTCAAACTCACTCTTGGAATCTCTAGCAACCCCTCGTCAGCCGAGCGAAGCGATCAGCCAAGGCAGTAAGGAACCAGGAGTCCTTTCAGATAGGCCGGACCCTGATCGTGTAGGGCTTTAAAGGTCAGTAAACTGACTTTAAAGGTGATCCACCACCATATAGGTAGCCAGTGCAGTTCACACAGCACTGGGGTAATATGACAGGACCTACTTGTCCCAGTCAAAACCCGGGCTGCAGCATTCTGCACTAGATGAAGGCAGTGGAGTTCAACCCCAGAAAGCCCAAAGTACAGGGAGTTGCAGTAGTCCAAACACGAGGACACAAAGGCGTAGATCAACATTGGTAACATGTCAGATGGAACAAGGTGTTTAACTCTGGAAATATTCCTAAGATGGTGAAAGGATGTCTTGACGACTGCTGACCCTTGTGGCTGTAGTGTCAGCCTGTCATCCAAGATGACCCCCAGATCATGCACCTGTTCAGAGGCCGGAAGCGAAACGCCACCAAGAAATATTCCTGAGGGTGCACCAACCAGCGACCCATCTGTCTGACAGCCCGGGTCCACAACCAAGACCTATATATACTGTATATATACATATATATATAGAACAACTATAGAATGGGGACTTGCATCCTTCTCGACTGGATCCTGACCAACTGTCTTGATCACATCTTGAATGTTGTTGTACACACTCACTCTCTAAGTGAACACTCCCCAGTCTCTTGCTCCTGGACAAATAAATTCACTAAACTACCCCCTCAAACAATTTACAACCGAGTTCTCAAATGTGGGCAGCTTAAGCCTCTAAAACTACACCAGAGCAACACCGACTGGTCTGAACTTGACTCCATCACTGCGCTCGAGCTTTTCATATCTCGCTTTAACACCGCATATGAAATCCACACTCCATCAAGGGTAAGGAAAATCCATGGTATAGTTTACTCCTGGATCACATCCAAACTATTAACCAAGATGAAACTAAGGGACAACCTCTGGCACCAGGCAAAAACCACTGGGAAACCTGCTGATATCCAGTCCTACAAAGCTGCTAGGAATTTGTGCATTCAGATCATCTGGCAGGAGAAAAGCAACTACCATAGAGAAATGCTTGACAACTCTTAGGACAATAGTATACATTTTTGGTCAAACATTAAGGATGTCACCAGCAAGGTCCCAAAGGTGGCACCAGCAATGCTCAATATTGATGGATTACCAACTATGGGCCCTCGCAATATTGCAATTATCTTCCACAATGCTTTTTTCTGATCTGAGTAGTGTCCTCTCCCGAGACTTCTTTGATGAATCACACTCCTCTACATCCACAATGCTGCAAGAAGACTCACTTCATGTGCCTTGCGGTAGTTGCAACATTAATCCTTCCTTCTACTTTAAGAAAGTATCAGTTTCCTTGGTTAAATGGCACCTACACAAGGTCCTGGGTAAGTCACGGCACAGTACTGACTCCCTTGACCTAAAGCTAATTGCAGTTACCCTTGATGAAGTATTAGCTCCTATCACTAAGATTTTCAACCTATCACTAAGCCAATCTCAATTCCCTCTTAGATGGAAAACTGCTTTGATAACTCCAATTCAAAAATCTGGGGACCATACCCTACACACCAATAACAGACTGATCTCAATCCTCCCCCCTCTGTTCAAAGTCCTGGAGCATATCGTTGCGGACCAATTAATTGACCACCTTGAAAAATACTCCATCCAGTGCCTGCAGCAGCACAGCTTCAGGAAAGGGCACAGAACGACAACTGCCCTCCTGAAATTCATTGGGTTTATTAATTTATTTATTTACTTTTGGTAACCGGGTGGGTGTACTAGGCATAAGAATGTCTATTTTCAGGCATGACCTGGGAGAAAACAGCTTGAAAATACATAGGTATACATGTGATGCAGCACATGAGATAGAAAGCACAATTAAGAGGGAATTACATACAATCAGACTAGGGTATTGAGAAACATTGATTCAATATGCTAATAAACTTAGGGTATAGAGAAAATGTTATATGGTATAATGCAGTTAAGTACAGTTTGGACAGGAAATTGGACAGGTTCATTCATGAGTCGCTCGACCAAGTGAGTCTTGTTGGTGCAGCCTTCATAGATTTAATGAAGGCATTTGATACAGTGAACCATGCATTGCTGCTTAAACAATTAACCTCAGCAGGGCTCTCAACTGACTCCATGCACTGGTTTAAAAGCTATCTGGGGGATCGCTATCAAATAGTAAAAATCTCCAATGTCACCTCCGACCAGTGGAATGTACGCTCATGCGTGCCTCAAGGATCCATCCTTGGCCCTCTCCTCTTCAGTATTTTTGTAAATAAGCTGCAGCACTGTTGCCATCAATGAATACTTTTGTATGCAGATGATGCTGTTATATTCTCAAGCCAACCTAACCCCGCTCTTCTCAAATATTACCTTCAGCTTGGTTTTGAGGAAGTCAAAAAATGGTTATGTGACCAGAAAATGGAATTAAACTACAAAAAAAAATGAAGGTTATGATGTTACCTCATGCAGTAAGTTTAAAGCACATGCCCTCAATATTAAAAACCATCTTGCAGTTCCACTTGATCTGGTGGAGCATTTTAAATATCTGAGGGTTACCTTGGATAGCTGACTCACCTTTTCTCAGCGCATCGAGAATGTAGTTAAGGCCGTAAATATAAAAATTGGGCTCCTCTATCGGCATAAGTGTAATCTAACTCCTGAAACCCTAAAACTGGCTATCCATAGCTCCATTCTTTCTATCATAGACTTTGACCTCATTATTTCTGGTTCTGCCTTCCCCCCCCCACTTCAAAGGATAACTGTCGCACTTAATAAGGCATGCAGGCTTCTTACTGGCTCCTACCACCTGATGCATGCCTGTGAACTTTATGCACAGACTGGCTAGCTACAGCTTAGTAGTAGGATTAGATATCAAACCTGCTTACTTGCTGAAAAAGCACTCCTTAGCCTACTTCCTCTGGGTCTGCAGCACTACTGACACCTTCATGCAGTTCCAAGCACACTCTCTCATCTGTTAACCAACTACTCTATGTCCCCAGATGCCGGACTACCCAAGGTCAGCGATCCTTCTACGGAGCTCCTCTTTGGTTCAATTCTTTATATTTTGATGGGTCTTTTTTACCTAAACTTAGCCAATTCAAGTACCCGCTAAAACAGTACTTGGTATCTAACAGTTCCTGTGACTGCTTCCTCCAGTGACTCCCTTATCATGCATATGTCACTGACTCCATTGTCAATATCTTACCCTTTGGCAAATGCCTCTCCTAGACTCATGCCTTCCTCCCCTCCTCTCTGTTTTCTTTCCTGCCTCAACCTCTGTTCCTTTTCCTCTGGTTCCTCTTTGTCCACTTCCACCCTCACCGCCCCCATCCCTTCCCAACTTTTTCTTGTGCCCCATTTCAGCTCCCCCTTTGGTCTACCTTTTCCACTCCCTCCCCCTCCCTTTTGCCTATTGCTTAGCTTGACAAGTCCCAGGGCTGCTATTCCTACAGCCCCCCCCCCCACCATAATTGCTTTTACCTCACCTCTTTTTAATCGCTGGTATAATTACTGTGTTTACCTATTATTTTCCTTGATTTGAGTTGTTATTGTGTCAATTAGACTACCACTGTTAGTTCTCCAGGATTTTAACAGTTTGTTTGTCATTTTAGATTATCTCTGTTTGGTATTCCTTTGTCTGTTTGTTACCCTCACCTACTAATGTGGAACCTTTGTAAAAGAGCGCCTTGCACTCAAAGGTATTATAATCCTACATGGAAATAAATATACATGTTGCAAAAATGTGTTAATGCATCAGTCAGGGCGAATACAGTGCCAAAAGAAAGCAGGGAAATGAGGTGTTAGGGTTTACAACCCTAACACCCCGCCCCCAAGTGTGGGGAGATGGCAAGGGACAGGGAAAAAAAAGACATTGGGATGGTTTTCTCTATTTTACAAAAACACTGCATCATTTGAGCACAATGGGGTGGGCTCTCAGCATGCCAAATAAGTGTGTGTGGGATGGATACATACTGACACAGACATTTGGTACCCCATGTCAGTGCAAAACAAGCATTTGTCAATGCCGAATGTTGTCTTACTGGCATTGGCATTTGTAGTGCAGGAGTTAGAGATGCATAATAGGAATGGCAGTGAAGTACTGAAGTGATACCAACCCCATCCCCGCTCTGCAGAGACCAACAGGCTTTGGGGTGTGCCTTTGGGTCATCAGCTATAACGCTCATGCCATTTTACCTCACCCTACCCTGTAGACACTGACAAGTGTTGTGGTGTGCTTTGGAGTCTTTGGGCATTATACGTACCCCATTTCATAAGGAAATATGCTGAGGTGGGTGCAGTATAGGAGAATGGGGTGAACTTTGTGGCCAAACACTGCAAGGCACACCAAGATGGCTGTGATTAGCTTCAGGTGGGGGGTGTGGGTGGAATGGCATGAGCTTTACAGCCGATGATCCCAAGTCACACCCCTGACACCTGTCAGTCTCTACAGGGTGGTGTGCTACAGTTGGAAACCGTAACTCCGTAGGCATGTATTGGTATTTTCACTCCAAATGGTCAACATGGGCTTTTTGTGAGCCCACCTCATGAAGAGCGGCACTATCAGTTTGTTAGCTGAAAAGTGGTTTTGTGCAGTGGCTATGCCATTTGGCGACACAGGAACGAAAACATATTTGGGGCAGTATGTGGAAAATGACAATTGTATTGTTCATGAGGACATGTAAAAAAATGGCAACATTGAAAATCTGGAGTGAAAATATGAAAAATGGGTGAAGTCGTGAGCATGCATAGAAACTGGCAACACACGTCTGTAACCCAATTATTTTGGGGATTTTTTTAACCACATTTTTAACATAGGCATTTTGGGCCCTCCCCTCATGAACAGTGGCACTGTGATTTTGTTAATGTGTCCCAAACGTTGATTTCCCACAGTGACCACACCATTGTGCGGCACCGGTGCAAAAAGACATTTATGGCAGGATGTGAAAAATGGCAACTGTACTGTTCATAAGGAGGTGTGAAAAAATGCCAGTGTTGACAATCTGGCATGAAAATATTGCAAGGGTGTGTGGAAACCGCACAATGCACACTTGTAACGCAGTAATTTTATGGAATTTTGTCACCAAATTTTCAACATAGGCATTTTAGAACCTCTGCTCATGAACAGTGTCAGCATGATTTCCTCAAACTGTCCCAAAAACTGATTTCATACAGTGACTGCTCTATTCTGCACCAGACGTGCAAAACACATTTTGGCCGGGATATGTAAAATGATAGCTGTACCATTCATACGGAGGTGTGGAAAAATGCCAGTGTTTAAAATCTGGAGTGAAAATATTAAAAATTCATGAAGTTACAAGCGTGTGTGGAAACTGCACAGTGCATGCTCATAAAACAGTCATTTTTTGGATTTTTTTCCACCAAATTTGCAACATAGGCTTTTTGAGAGCCCCCCTCATGAACAGTGGCACTATTGTTTCGTTAATCGGTCCCAAAAGATGATTCCATCCAGTGACCCCAAAATCACCTTTCAGGACTGAATAACACCATGACATGCCTGAATTCATGAGGAGGGGTCCCAATAACCCCATGTTAAAAAGTTGGTGCCAGCATTCCTAAAACTGGCTGAGATATGCACCAAAGTTAAAAAAAAACTTTATGCCATTATACAGCTTACCGGCATTTCTTCAGTTTGAGGTCAGCTTTGAAGAGTGCAGATGTGTTTCCAGTCCACCGAAGATCGTCGTGCTGGACTCCGGAGGTAAGTATGGGGTGAGGGGGGTGTGGGGAGGCAGGGTGCACAGAGGGTGGGCGAGGGTTGTGAGAGGGGGGCAGGGAGAAGGTGAGGGACTGCTTTCTTTTTTACAGGGTTTAAACAAAAAAAAAAACATTGTGGGACATTTTTTCCTTCAAGGGGATTTAGCACGCTGGGGTGGGCGCCCAGCATCCCACCTAAGTTTTTTTTGGGGGGGATGCTTTAGCTGATGGGGGATTTGGCATCCCCGTTGGCACATACTGAATGGGAGGAACAAGAGCCAAGGGGGATTGGGCACCCCCCTTGGCACACAGCAAAAGCAGGGGGGACATTATGCCGATGGAGAGTGGGCTCCCCCATCAGCAAAAGAAAGATGAAGGGGGATTAAAGCCAGCGGGGATTGGGCCCCCCATCAGCAAAGAAAGACTGTTGGGGGCACGCATGATGCCGAGGGAGATTGGCACCGGCATATGATTTTAAATGGCAGGGGTCATTATGCCACCATGAGGGCCCCTGTCGGCATTGTAACAGGCAGTGGCAGCGATGGCAGTCAGTGCCACCATGTTGCATGAACATCAGGAGGCGTGTTGTGGTCCCGCTGTATGAGAGCTTCGCTCTCATTGCAGTGGACCTTTTGTTAGATCTGGTGGCCACATTAGGGATGCATGATGTCAGTGCCTGCAGCTGGCTTATTGGGAAATGAGGGATGCACCTACTGATGCGTGCCCTACATTCGCCCAACAGTGACTGCTCCTCCAACTCTGCTTGTACCACAATATGTTTGCACTTGGACTGGCTCTTATTTTTAGCTGGGCATCAACTGAAAAATAAATGCCCAGCTTGGAGCCTGTCTCAGCCAATCAGCTTTAAGAATTGATTCTTGCCATTTTCTAAAGAGGGTTTATTACCTCCCTCTTATGACTTGTGATACCCCTACTAATACACCCAAACATCCCCCTAGCTTTATCCACTGCTTTAGTGGTCTGTTTGGATGATTTCAGGTCATCTGTGATGATGATGCCCAAGTATCTATCTTCCCTTGTGATTGCCAGCAACTCCCCTCCCAACCTGTAGGTGGCTTCAGGCTTTCTTTTCCCTATGTGCATGATCTTGTACTTCTTTGCGTTAAACCCCAGTTGCCACTTTTCCGACCATTTTGCCAGTTTATCCAGATCTCTTCTCATTCTGCCCACCCCATCTGGATCATCTACTCTGTTGCAGATCTTAGTGTCATCTGCAAACAAACAAACCTTATCCTCCAGTCCATCTGCAATGTCACTGATGAAGATATTGAAGAGGACTGGCCCCAGGACTGATCCCTGAGGTACCCCACTTGTGACTTGCATCTCTTCTGACTGTATACAGTTTTCTTTATTTTACAGTTTTATAATACAACATTTGGGCACACTGGGGTGGGCTCCCAGTGTGTCAAATATGTGTGTGTGTGTGGTGGGGATACATACAGACATGGGATTGGACTGGGTACCCTATGTCGGGTGCAAAAAAGGAATTTGCCAGAGACAGAATATTTTGATGGTGGATCCTGTATCAAATTATTGAAAATTTTGATGCAGGATTCTGCATCAAAGAAAAAAGGCATCGGGGGACAGTTTTCTTTGTTCCGGGTGCAACAGTCAAAAATTGTTCTGTATGAGTGAGTTTTCCTTGGCTCTGCAGCTGGCAGCACAGTTGCAGAAGTCAAGAAAATACCGCTGTTCTCATACAGAGAACGGGCTACAAGACGTTCTCTTAAAGTGATTATGTGAGCTTTCACAGATGCCTTTTTCACAATGTATGCCACTACCACCCGTGCTTCAGATTCTGAAGCTGCAGTTTGCTTTGTAAAAAAATTCTGTTATAGTCATTTTTATTTATGTTTTATCAGCACTGTATCCTCCAATTTTCTGTGTGTGGTCACACCCCCAGAATGATGTCATGCAAGGGAACTGTCCATATTTTATATACAACACCAAGGAATTCTGGGTAAATTAGCATGTTGCTGTCAATGTTAGTTGCTCAGAGGAACAGTCCCTTATTTTGGTGGTGGTGACTGTACCTAATATGTAGATGCAAATAGCAGGGCATTGTGGGTACAATAAGAAGTTGTTTTCCAATTTCCGGATGGAAGCTGTCCAGAGGAGGGCAACTAAAATGGTGCAGGGTCTGCACCAGAGGACATATGAAGAGAGACTTAAGGAGCTTAATATGTATAGCCTCGAGGAAAGGAGGGAGAGGGGGGACATGATAGAAACTTTCAAGTACCTCAAGGGAATCAACAAAGTCCAAGAGGGTAGCATCTTTCAAAAAAAGAGGTGTGCAAGAACAAGAGGGCACAATTTGAAGATAGAGGGGGGGCGGCTCAGAGGAAGTATTTTTTCACAGAGAGGGTTGTGGATGCATGGAATGGCCTTCCGGAGGAGGTTGTGGAGTCAAAATCAGTGGTGGAATTCAAGCATGCATGGGATAGTCATAAGGCAATTCTGGGGGTTGGGGGTAGAAAGAAGTAGGCTGCTGGTTAACTAGGATCTGCAGCTTATCCAGTAGGTAGGGAAATGGGCAGACTGGGTGGGCCAAGCGGTCCTTATCTGCCGTCAAATTCTATGTTTCTATGTTACTGTGAGGTGCAGTCTCAAATCTCTGTAATGGCTTCAACAATAAAAGCTCTCATATGTTTATTTTCCAAACAAGGCATTGTGATATAGTATCTCTCTAACAAGATTTATTTATTGCGAGATATAGTGTCCTATGTCGGTAGTGTAGATGTCTGCAATACCAAGACTGGCCAACAGAGGTTTCTGTTTCAAAACAGTGCTTATAAACTTTGTTTCTCTTGCATAATGTCATGCTTGGGGGCTGCAGCACTGAGAAAAAAAGTGGTGGGTTATGCAAATGAAGTAGAGCACAGAAATAAAAGCACTTATTGCATGGAAAACAGAACTTTGGGGCAATTTGGATGGTGGAAGATTGAATCAGAACTCCTACAAGTTACTAATCGAATTTTCTATGGCAAAGATCACAAAATCACTTTAGTAAGCTGGCACACAATATAAACAACTTATCTGGGGCCAGTGTAAAACAAAAACAAGCTGACATGCTATAGTATAGGAGAATGGGGTGAGAGGCCTGATGACCCCATGGCACACCCTGACGTCTATTGGTGTGTGGAGGGTGAAGGGGTGGAAGGAGAGTAACCCTAACATTACATTTCCATTCTTTTGATGATGTGCTATCAACCCTAACTGATGCATTAACAACATTTTTTACAATGAATTTCCCTTCTTTCTGAGAAAGTGTAGTGTAACTGGTAACTGGTATGTGTTTGTAGGAGTGAGGGCCATCCAGGCCCTCCACTCCCTTCACATTGTTCATTTTTTGCATAATGGTATGTACATGTGGGAACACGGGCCCTCTGGGCCCTGTGCTCTCACTTACACATAAGTACGGAGCCATACAGCAGCTCCATAGTACTGAAAAGGAACCCTCATAACACTTATTCGGAAATATCTCAGTAACCATAGGAACTATGAAAAAAATCCCACTGCAGTTGTAATCACGACTTCGAAACCTCCAAACAGGCTTAGTCTACCTAATGGATTAAGTTGTGGGTAGCAAAAAATCTGTATCTTGACTTCCAGTGATGTCACAGAATTGATGGCAGCTTAGTCAGAGAGCTCTTGGGACCATTACTTTTATAAGGAAAAAAAACAGCAAATCGCACGTACCTGACTACAATTTTCCTGGCATTACCAATCAGAGATGGCTACCAATACAACTAAAGGCAAAAACTCTCACTCAACAAAAACTAAAACCCTGATGGATGGGGATGAACGTACGGGCCTACTCCAGGACTCACGCCAGTCTCTCCTGTGTCCAGCATCACCGACTCAGAGGATAACATGGATTTAGGTGAACAGCAAACAATACTGAAAAAATTAGATGGTATTATCAAAATTCTCCACCGGGTCAAATCTTCAGTTTCAGACCTCAGGGCAGACATGAAAAAAATAGACAATCGGACCATGGTGGCAGAGCAAGAGATAGGAACTCTGGCTGTTTCCACAAGCCAACACAACAGAGCGAGCCCCTACCTACTGGCGAGGGAGAGGGAATTGCAATCCAAACTAGATGACCAGGAAAACTGAGCATGTTGCAACAACTTTCAGGTGTACGGACTTCCCGAGGATATGGAAAAGACGTTCACTTCAGTAGAGGATTTCGTGCTGCATGTACTAAGGAGCATCCTTAAAATAATAATAATAATATTTTTATTTATATAGCGCAATTCCAGTGTCAAAGTGCTGTACATAACATAATATCATAAAACTATTCAATAAAATCTTACAAAAATGTGCTACTTTTGATTGAGCAGGCCCACCTCTCATTAGCACTGAAACCAAAAGAACAATCTGCCCACCCCTGCTTTATAATAGTGCAGATGCTGAACTACCAGGACAGGCAACTCATTTTTCAAACTGCCTGGAAAAACAAACACTTGCAATTAGATGGACAGAGGATCTATTTTGATCAAGATTTCTCGGACTATTTAAATGATAAACGCCATCAAGTCAGAGAAATGATAAAGCAAATTAAAGAAAAGAAAATCAAGTTATAACTCTACTACCCAGCTAGGCTTCTGATCCATACCAAGAAAGGGCCACTCATGTTAGAATCTCTGAGGGAGGCCACCGCTACTCTGCAAAAACTTGCAGCCATCACCTTGCACTAGCTTTTCATTGTATATTGATTTTGTGAAGACTTTATTAAAGTTTGAGTGTTTTTTCACTATAAAACGCCCCTTTTTGTTTTTTGGTCTTCACTTGAATAAAATATTCATCTAGTGCAAGAGGTTCTATTGCGCTCTCTAATTCTGGAGTTTATTTGTTATTTGGGTTGGCCGCCCTTTTTGAGAGCTGCGTGGTTATTCATTGGACTGTCTGTTCGCAATGTTTTTGCTTGGATTCTCTGCAAAAACTTGAACCTTTTATGTTGCTTCACACACTAGAATTTACATTTCTTCTAAGGGGTGCTGCTGGGTTGTGGCATAAAACAAACAATCCAAAAGAACCAGACACCCCCCACCCCCACCCCCACACACAACATAGCACATTTAAACTTCCCACTGCCAAAACTGGCTATATTTAATTTAAGCTCCATGTGAGGAGTGGGTCCTCTTAGTTTCAGACTGGAATTCCAATGTGAGCAAGCTAAGTCACCAACGTCAAGGTGGGACCCTTGATTTAGTCCCTAACTTTCCAATGCCTCTATGGCTAATGTGTCTAATTGGCTTCTTTTATACACTGTGCTCCCATCAAGGATTTTACACAGGTGTTCAAAGGGAGCATGCTAAGAAGGAGCACCACAGACTCCTAAAACTCAAACAAATCCAAAATTAGCATGTTCAAACCTTTTATGTTGCTTCACACACTAGAATTTATATTTCTTCTAAGAGGGGTGCTGCTGGGTTGTGGCATACAACAAACAATCCAAAAGAACCAGCTCACACCCCCACCCTCCACACACAACATAGCACCTACCCTGCAAAAACTTGGCCTCCGCTGTCCTGACCTTCATGCCGACATCATGGAGCATGAAATTGCTCGCGTGGCATGGCGTAGAGCAGGAAAACTTAAACTTACACAGCCAACCACTGTTCCATGGCCTTCTCATCTCAGCAGAGATCTGAAAGAACTGCTAATGAGGGAAAATAAAATTGGGCCACAGGAAGAAGATGGGAGAGAGGGTCTGCTGGGCGACAGCTCTACATGAAGAACTTAACAGCAGATCATGCTATTCTTCCTTTTGAGAGATGAGAAACACTTTACCTCTGGGTACAAGGAGACTGGGTAAGACTTTCTCTTAATGTCATCTCCCTTCTTCTGAGTAAGGAAGATTTTCCGAATGATGAGATGCACAATAAGACCCGCAACAGGAGTCACCGTCATCCTTGAGCAAATGCCTACCTGGGCAATTTTGTAAATTCAGATTCAAATGATAACTCCGAACTTGGGACTTATTGCAAGTACCATAATCTAAGAATATTGTGATGCTATTTTGTGAAGGGATGCACTCACCGGTTGGGGGTTCATTTGGTGAATTGTTAACTTTGTCTCGGTTCCCTTTCACATCCCCCTTCTCTGAAAGTTGTAGATGTAGCTCTGTAGTTTGAGAAGTGTCTCATATATACTGTACACCACATGGAACAATCGGTAAAATTATGATGGGCAATTGTTCAGGGTGAGTAAATCCAGGCTCACCTGCAGAAACTAAATGATCGGGTTGGGTACATGGAACTTACCAGGGTTGCCAAAGGATGGAGCCCTCATTGGCACCAAGTTCAAACTGGTTTAAATAAGCTTTTCAACTGTAGAGATGCAAGTCACAAGTGGGGTACCTCAGGGATCAGTCCTGTGGCCAGTCCTCTTCAACATCTTCATCAGTGACATTGCAGATGGACTGGAGGGTAGGGTTTGTCTGTTTGCAGATGACAGCAAGATCTGCAACAGAGTAAATGATCCAGATGGGGTGGGCAGAATTAGAAGAGATCTGGATAAACTGGCAAAATGGTCAGAAGAGTGGCAACTTGGGTTTAATGCAAATAAGTGCAAGATCATGCACATAGGGAAGAGAAACCCGGAAGCCACCTATAGGCTGGGAGGGGAGTTGCTGCCTGGGAGTCACAAGGGAAGAAACAGACTTGGGCATCATCATCACAGATGATTTGAAATCATCCAAACAGACCACTAAAACAGTAGGTAAGGCTAGGGGGATGTTGGGGTGTATTAGTAGGGGTATCTCAAGTTGTAAGAGGGAGGTAATAATCCCTCTTTACAAGACACTGGTTAGGCCCCATCTGGAGTACTGCATGCAGTACTGGAGGCCACACCTTCAAAAGGACATTAACCAACTTGAAGCAGTCCAGAGAAGGGCAACCAAAATGGTGCAGGGACTACATCACAAAACATATGAGGACAGATTAACAGAGCTCAATATGTATACCCTAGAGCAAAGGAGGGATAGAGGTGATTTGATCGAAACATTCAAACACCTTAAGAGCATTAACAAGATGAAAGAGTCTAACATGTTTCAATATAATAAAAATAGCAGGACAAGAGGACACAGTATGAGATTAGAGGGAGGCCGATTAAGGGGTAATGTGAGGAAATACATTTTCACAGAAAGGGTAGTGGATGCATGGAATGGCCTACCTCAGGAAGTGGTGGATATAAATACAGTGCAGGGCTTCAAACAGGCATGGTATAGGCATAAGGGAGCAATACAGTTGAGGATGAATAGATAGGCCATTGACAGAGCAAAGTCTGATGGCACATTCATAAGGTAGAAAAAGAAATGGGCAGACTGGATGGGTCTTGTGGTCCTTATCTGCCGTCAACTTCTATGTTTCTGTGTTTCTATGTACCAGTTACAATGTGGCCCTGAGTTACCCAGGCAGCAGCCCAGATCTACGGTAGTGAGCAGTCAGTTCCACCACTGATGTTCTATTGCAGTGGATAGTGACAGCTATACCCTGACACTATTAGGTCAGACCTGCACACTTTGCAGGTGTTGTAGCTAACACTACACCCTCCCTGTGTAAAGCAGGGTGCCATCATTATTTCTATACCTAGGAAGCATTTATACCTAAACTTTCTTGTTGGTTCAAAGTTATATAACTGTTTTGATGTTTTCAAACTGTTTACGACTCTTCTGTTCTACATGTTGTGTCTTTTACTGAACAAACATGGCTAGGTCACATTTTTACAAGCTCACTGGCTGGACATATAATACTGTCCATATTTTAGGGTCTGATGGGTTTAGCTAAGCCTCCCTTGCCTGGAAGGGGGAAGGTGTACCCTAACTGTAAGACGGATTGTAGAGGTTCATAAATGGGTACCTTGACAGTTGTTTCCCTGAATGTTCAGGGATTTAACTCACCTATTAAACAGACAAAGGTCCTGCATTATCCTAAACAGCTGAAGACGGATATCTGCTTTCTACAAGAGACGAGGCTCTCTGCCATAGAACATTCTAAACTGAAATTATCTTGGGTGGGATGGGTGGTGGGGGTATTTCATCCCTCCGGGATGAGATTGGGCACTGCAGTCTTGTTCAGGAAAGACCTGTCACTTGAGATTATGACAGAGGATACTTTAGAAGATGCCAGAAGGGTGATTATCACAAGAGAGCTGTTCTCCCAAAAGGTGCATCTGGTAAACATTTGTGCACCCAATAGTGATGAGCCATCATTTTACAAAAAAAAATATTTCAAAGAATTTCAGCATTGGGGGAGGGTTTCATTTTAATGGAGGGGGACACTTTAATTGTCTTAAACCCTCAGGTGGATCGAGCTTCACCTGTTCTATCCACAAACAGGAACATGAGTTGAGTTGTTAGAGGAGGCATGCAAGAACTAGTTCTCCTAGATGTGTGGAGAGAATTACACAGTCCTGTGAAGGATTATACTTTTTACTCGAGTCCTAATGACTCCCATTCAAAAATAGACAATTTTCTATGCAGCAGCACAGACTTGCACAAAATTAAGGCCTGTACTGTTCATCCCAGACTGGTCTCAGACCATTCTGTGGTAACTTTTAGTCTACAATTAGGGGATTGGAGTAGAAATACTTCTTGGAGAATGAATGCCTCACTACTGGGCCAAGAAGAGTTCCAAACACGTATACAAATGGTCATTAGGGACGATCAGAGACACAATAAAATGGAGGAACCTAACCCTAAATGTTTCTGGGACAGCCTAAAAGTGGTAGTGAAGGGGAAGATAATTTCCTATGCTTCCAGACTAAAAGGCAATGTAGGGGAAAAACAAGAAACCTTAGAATTAAAGTTAAAACAGTTGGGAGCCCTTTATAAACAGTGGCACTCCCATCTTGTAAGAGAACACCTAAATAACACCAGAAAGGAGCTACAAACTTTGTTAGATCAACAAATTGAAGGGAGACTATGCTACACCAACCAGAAATATTGTGAATATGAAAAAAAGGCTGGTAAGTTTTTGGCCTTTCAGCTTCATAAAACACAGGCTGACAGATATGTGAAGAAACTAAACACAATCGGACAGAGAGGTGTATACACTCACTACACCACCAAAGATATAGCCAAGGCATTTAGGGACTATTATAGGACCTTGTACGCAGCTGAAAGGGAGGGGTCACAAACCTCACATAGTGCATGGGACTTTCTGGATAGGGTTTCCCTGCCAGAATTTCCCGAGCAGGCCAGACTACAATTGGAATCCCCTATAACAGCTATAAAAGTCATCCGCACAATTCAAAATAGGAAAACAAGCAAATTTCCGGACCCGGATGGGTTTGATGTCGAGTTTTTCCAGAAGTTTAGCTCATTATTAACCCCAATCTTGGTAAACATTTTCAGCTCTGGGGAAACAAACGAGGACTTCCATTCCTCATGGAAAGGAGGCCTTAATCACCCTGATCCCAAAGGAGGGGAAGGCCAAAGATCTGTGCACATCCCATAGCCCTATCTTGCTTCTTAATGTTGATTCCAAAATCTTTACTAAGATACTGGCAAACAGGATTAATACTATATTACCAAGCTTGATCTACCCAGATCAGGCAGGTTTTGTGCCAAATAGACATATAAAGGACAACATCAGATGATGTCTCACTATTTTGCATCATGGGAATATAACTCGGGAACAACAGGTGGCCATAGCAATTGACATTGAGAAAGCATTTGATCATTTGAGCTGGGATTTCTTCCTAGAGGTTTTAACAAAATGTGGGTTTGGGGAACAATTTAAAACTTGGATAAAAGCAATTTATAAGCCATGAGCCAGAATTAAAGTGAACGGTACAACATCAGAGTCATTAGACATACAACGCGGGACTAGGCAGGAATGCCCCTTGTCACCCATATTATTCACTTTGAGCATGGAACCACTGGTCAAACTTATTAGAACACACCCAGATCTAGAAGGGGTCAAGGTGGGGAAGGGGGAGGGGAAAATAGGATTTCCCTCTATGCGGATGACACAATGTTATATTTGAAAAACCCGATGAAAACATTCCCCGCCCTGCACAACTTATTAACTATATATGGGAAGGTGTCGGGCTTCAAAATTAATAATGACAAAAGAGAAATTATCCTGGTTAGTGGTCCCCGGTGGCCAGAACTAACACAATTAAGCCTATATACTATAGGTGGATCTCGTCCAGTATTTGGTACTTAGGCATTTACATTCCTCGAGATCTCACACAATTGTGTCAAGTTAATTATGGGAAATTAATTAAAGAAGTGTTCACAGATCTTAAGAGATGGGAATTGATCCCATTGTTCTTGATGGGGAGGGTGGATTCTATAAAAATGAATGTGCTTCTCCATTTCGTATTTTTGTTCAACTCGCTGCCCTTGCACATAGCAGGCTCAGAATGTAAAAGAATAACCACGGTGTTACATCAGTTTGTATGGTGGACAGGAAGCCAAGAGCCACTTGGGAGACACTTCTTAGGACCAAGAATAGTGGAGGATTGGGATTACCCAATCTAAAAAATTACTATCAGATGGCTCAACTTACTCCATGGGTGGCACATCTGAAAACAGATCCCAATAGCACTTGGGCTATGCAGGAGTAATCCAGGGGTAAACCCAGATCTAGACTTTGCTGGCCCCCCAGAATACTTGAGCAAAAAAGAGACAGTAAATCCATGGTTAAAACAAATGTACAGGGTCTGGGCTAATGTAAAGAAAAGACTGAAAATAGAGACTGCTTTATCCAGTAAAACAGAAATAATGTGCTACATCCAATTCCACCCACTTAGACTGGATCATACATTCTCCCTCTGGCACAGACAAGGCCTCATATTTTTTAAGCAATTCCTTAGTCAAGAGCAACTTAAAACCTTTCAAGAGTTGCAGCAGGAGTTTCATCTCCCCACTTCCCAGTTTGTTTAGCTATATCCAAGTTACCTCCTTCTTAAAAACCTCTACACACTTGCAAGAAATACAACAGGACCCCCATCCCTTAGAATTAACATTACTGGATGCAGCATCTTGTACAGGAGAAACACACCTCATTTCTAGATTGGTCTCCAGCACTGTGGCCTCAGCACATAGGTCTGTACTGCGATGCCAAACAGAATGGGAAAATGAGACAAGTATATAGCTGGAGGTGGGGAGATGGCAACAAATATGGGACGGAGTGTTTCACTCTTCTACCTCCAATAATTGGAAAGAATTCCAGTGGGAAATTGTAATAAGGCTTTTTTTAACACCCCAACCAGAAGCAAACACTACAGGGTGGGCAATTCTGATAAATCTTGGAGAAACTGCAGAGCATTGGGTAACCACCATCGCATCTTCTGGGATTGCCCAGCCTTGCAGCCTTTTTGGAGCGCAGTAGGAGACCATTCTCACAGGTTGACTGGGCTCCAAGGCCCTCCTGATTTTCAAACCATGATTTTGGGTCTCCTTCCCAAGGGGAGAAGACATAATAGACAGAAGAGATCTAAGGTGCCCCACTGGGCATGCAAAATTTCAGGCAAATCCATCCTACAGTGGCAAAGTTATTAAAGTGCAAAATTGTGGGTTAAACATAGAAGTGGCCGGGCAACCCTAACCATAGTGCAGCTATTATATATATATATATATATATATATATATATATATATATATATAAGGAATGGGCTCTAAACTCATTGAATAAATCCATTTATCTTCACAGCCATTGAATAAATAAAATTTATCCATATAGTAGCTATGTTACAATCACTCCGGAACTCATTTAGAATGTTCAGCCTCAGTAGCAGTACTGCCCATATTCAAATGTGAATAACTTTAAAATGAAAAAAGATAGTATGGTACTGCGAGCATGAAAGCTGTTCAGTACAAAATTATCTACAAAATGAGTGGTGTTTCATTTATAGATACCTTATAGATTCTTTTATAATTAGGAAAAAAGAGCAGAAAATACATTTTTTTGTTCACTTTTTTGACAAACATATGCAAAAAAGATAAGCAATCAAAAGCAAATGTTCCTGCACTGACAGAAAGCATCCCTATTGCATAAATGAAATATACAATGGTGCACTGTCAGATAAATGATTTATCTACACTTGTGCTGTTTGACCTTGGACGCCTCACTCGTGGCATGCGCCACTTGTGTGGTTACCCGAGGTCAAGCAGCACTTGAGTAGATACATTTCTATAGCCTATATATATATATATATATATATATATATATATATATATATATATATATTATACTGGCATGATAGTATAGTTAGGGTGAAAGGTAACTTCTATGTCAAACCGGAAACGTTCAACCTTAATAACTTTTGAACTGTTTCACAGACTTGTACAAAAGTTGGCATGAAGATGGGCCATGCATAGGTCTGTTGATGTGTCACATTTCATATTAATTGGTTCAACAGTTCCTAAGTTATTAAACTTTAAAAATGCCTGTGATTCACAGTTTTTTCAGGTTTTTAAACAGCTGTAGCTCCCAAACAACAGCAAATATTGTCATGGTTTCTTTTTTGTTTTAACAGGTGTGCCTTTTGAAGGTGTGGTGTAAAAATAATAATCCGGTCAAAAGTTATTAAAATTTTATTTTCCTATTGTTTTCTATGGGAAAAGTTAGATGCCCCGTGTGACACTTTTTTGAGAAAGAAAATTTTCCATTGTTTCCTATGGGAAAAGTTGTGCAACAGTTTTTAGCAATCCCTGCGACACTTTTTTGTGATAGATCATTTTTTCCCGTGGAGTACAGAAGCTGACTGCTTGCAACACTGCTTCTGTGCTGCAGTGGTAGGACACAGGCTGCAAGTTCCCAGAGTCAGCAGTTCAATTCTGGATGTATATATATTTTGTTTTTAAAGTGCTCTGTGCCATAATACTACCTAACAGATATGTACAATTCTAAAAGATATTCCCTGGTGTTCTAGTGCCCTCCCCACCCAAACCCCACCCCTGATGCCAATATCTTCCACTCCCACCCTGCTCTCTACACCAAATGAGCAAATATGAAGTACATTCCCTGGTGATTTAGTGTGCCCCCACCCACCCTTGCTGCCAATGTCATCCACTCCCACTCCCCTCCTTCACAAACCCAAGAGGGGCACTGGCACAGCCCTCCTCTCTCCTCTATGGCCAGTGCCCCGCTGATGTTAGGAATGAATAAGCACCGCAGCATCGGAAAGAGTACAACTTTCACACAAATAGTAAGATATATTCCCTAGTGATCTAGTGTCCCTTCCCCACCCCTGCTGCCAGTGCATTGCACTCCCACCCTGCTCCCCCCTCCTTTTCAACGTCAAGTCGGGCACCGGCACAGCCCTCTTCTCTCCTCCATGGCTGGTGCCCCACTGATGTTCTGAAGGTATGAGCACATGCACAGGTGGGAGCTGAGCTGTGCACGCACTTATACATTCAGAACATTAGTGGGGTACCAACCGTGGAGGAGAGAGGAGGGCTATGCCAGTTGCCAGTGCCCCACTTGAGTTTGGAAAGCGGGGAAGTGGGGTAGGAGTGCAACACACTGGCAGCAGAGATGGGGTTGGGATGAGGGTGCACTTGATCACCAGGGAATATATCTGACTATTTGTGCAAAAGTTGTACTCTTTCAGATGCAGCAGAGGCAGCGCTCATTCATTCCTAACATCAGTGGGGCACCGGCCATGGAGGAGAGAGGAGGGCTGTGCTGGTGCCTGTCTGGGTTTGTGGGTGGGGTGGGAGTGGATGACATTGGCAGCAAGAATGGGTTAATTGGGCCATACTAGATCACCAAAGAATGTACTTTTATTTACGTATTTGTTGAAGGGAGCGGGTGGGAGGAAGATGATTTGTAATCAGGGGTGGTCTTGGGTGGGGGGCATTAGGGCTCTACCAGATGGGGTGGGGGTGGGTACACTGTACCACCAATGTAAGATGCACTGCTAGTGATGGGGACATCAGGGCTCTGGAGGTAGGGTCTGTATTACATGTTTATGGGGCACATCGCAGTATGTTCACCCTGGACACCTGATTTCGCACACATAACTATGCGCAAGTGTGACAGTTCAGTTGGGGACAGGCAGTGGAGGTGTGAGGAGGGCTGTGCCAGTCCCTGCCTCCGTCTGTGGATGGGGGGGACACTACCAAATGTGCACATTGGACACTTGATTTCGCACATGTAACAGTATGCGCAAACATGACAGTTCAGTTGGGGACCAGTGGCAGAGGTGTGAGGAGGGCTGTACTGGTCCCTGGGTCTGTCTATAAATGGGGGGGGACACTACAAGCTATGATGGGGGGTGGGCGCTGGACCAACAATGTAAGAGGGCACTGATACTGGTGTGAAGATCAAGGCTTGGGAGGGGGGCTGCCTGCATTATTAAATAGTTACTGGGCACATCGAAGATCTGGGTGGGGGGGTGCCATACCGAATATTCATGGCACCATATTTCTGTCAGTACTGATAATATTATTTGTAGGTGCTGCAGCGTCCTGTAACAACTGAAAGTTTTTTTTTTCCCTATGGCACTACTGAGCTGGTAAATACAAATGTGCTAGAGGAATACCCTTAGTTGTGGTGTAGTGCAGCAGCAAGACACTGGACTGCTGAGGCCAGGGCAAGGGGTTCCAGGATGAGGAAAATCAACTTTTTTTTTATTTTATAAAACTGACGTCTGAATCTTTTTTTTCTGTGGTAAACACTGGGGCTGCAAAATTTCAGACTAAACTGTTTCTTTTATTACAAAATGAGAAAAAAAATTAGAATGGGGCATGGGAGCTGAACCAAGAGCTCCACAGTAAAACTGGCTTCCATTAAAGCAGGCAATGGAATCAGGGTAAGTGCGCACAAATAGTGCTGCGCTACAACATACTTCATTTCATTGAAAATGTGATCATCTATGCTGTTGCATCCCATTGTGCTATTAACCTTGACCAAAATACAGTTCTCAGTTGTGATTGGCAGAGAAGTGGGTGGGACATCAGCCAACTTTGTATGAAAGTGAAAGCATTTTGCTATAAAAAACATGTGCAGAATGTTGGTGCTCTTTCATGAGAACAAGACAGATATTCAGGAAGGCATCTGTTTTACTGCATTGCACTTTTGTTGGACAAAGTAAAACTTTGTCATACCTGCTCAATCATGTCTGGAACAGTAAGTTATGCTGCAGCACTGATATTTTGCTGCAATATAGCTGCTTCATTTATACTTCTGGGGAATTTCTGCACCAAAAAAAGCTTTATTATTATATCTGTAGGGCCATGTGTGAAAGTATGCCTAATGAGCTATGTCTGCTACTCACACAAGTGTAGTTCGTCAGTAAATAATTTACTGCATATTAATAATGTGCCATGCAGCACTGCATGTCTGCAAGGCATATTATGCTTAAACCTATAAGTTCTTATCATGTGGTCTTCATGTATCTTTTTGTGTTTCTGTCTTATGTTGTCTCTTTATCTTCTGATGTGCTCACTCCTTGTTATGTTCCCTGTGTGATGTTGAGTTGTATGTGTTTATTCATTGCAAAATACTCTGTTAATGCATCCATTAGGGTGAATACCATAGCGACAAAAGGAGGGAAATGAGGCATTAGGGTTTGCAACCCTGACGCCCCACCTTCCACACTAACAGACATCATAGAAAGAAAATACAAAATCACACATGCCCCCACAATGCAAAGCATCATGGGCTGCATATGCAAATCACCACAGAATGTTATGCTGGTCCAACTTTAAGCAGAATTGCATGGTGCCGAAAGGCCTCTCACGCAGTTTGCAAAGGGTGGTAACAGAAGACATAGACACGTGTTTCGTCCCACCAGGACTCATCAGTATGCCTCGTCTGTTTGACACCCTAGTGGAATGGACCAGCTACCCCTAAGGCAGTGTGCCTGGGATATATTGTGGTGAACCCATTAAAATAAAAAAACTATTTAAAAGACAAAGAACCTCTGTGCATAAACACTGAGGCAAGGGTTACCCCAAAGGGCATTTGGCTGGGAAGCCAAGTTTCCAGAAAATACAAAATCACACATGCCCCCACAATGCAAAGCATCATGGGCTGCATATGAAAATCACCACAGAATGTTATGCTGGTCCAACTTTAAGCAGAATTACATGTTGCCGAAAGGCCTCTCACACAGTTTGCAAAGGGTGGTAACAGAAGACATAGACACGTGTTTCATCCCACCAGGACTCATCAGTATGCCTCGTCTGTTTGACACCCTCGTGGAATGGACCAGCTACCTCTAAGGCAGTGTGCCTGGGATATATTGTGGTGAACCCATTAAAATAAAAAACTATTTAAAAGACAAAGAACCTCTGTGCATAAACACTGAGGCAAGGGTTACCCCAAAGGGCATTTGGCTGGGAAGCCAAGTTTCCAGAAAATACAAAATCACACATGCCCCCACAATGCAAAGCATCATAGGCTGCATATGCAAATCACCACAGAATGTTATGCTGTTCCAACTTTAAGCAGAATTGCATGGTGCCAAAAGGCCTCTCACACAGTTTGCAAAGGGTGCTAACAGAAGACATAGAAAGAATGTGTTGTTAGTTTCAGTTTCTCACATCATTTTTACTCCTCTTAGGGTGTTACTCCCAGAGCGTGGAAAAAAATGAAGTGCCGTATCTTAGTGAGGCAGTCAATGCAGTTGGAGTGCCGGAGATCCTGATGCGTGCCACTAACCAGCTACTGTTAGAACTGTGGGGTAACATAAGTGTCCACATGAAGCAGTACTACAATGTTGGCAATGGTGCCATATGCTGTCATAAAAAATGGAAGTTATTTCATCAGAAGTTTTACAAATTATGAATGCAAATAAATGTGCCACCTAAAGATTGGCCAAGTCATAAGGAACTGCGCAGAATGTGGAAAGAAGCTGGCAAGTCCAAGCTTGGCGAACAGCTATATGGAAGTAAGTACTTCAAATATTCCACACAAGTATGTAATGGAGACAACATTTTATGTCTTCTGCAATACTGTGATTCCATTACATTTCTTCTATTCCAGAAAAAATAAAACGACTATCTATAACAAGGTTCAGGCAACCTCTGCAAGAAGAGGAAAGTACCGATGACGATGAAAAGAGTAGTGGTACAGATGAGGAGGATGACATTGTTTTACCATATTCCAGTGAAGCAGATAGTAACAGAGACAAAGAACATGACAGAAAAGAACAAATGGAAGTCACACAAAATTCTTAAGTACAGCAAATGAGGTCACTTCACAGTCAGGAAGAACTAGGTATACATCGCAGAACATCGACTTTTCATTGTATTCTGTATACTGATGTAAAAATGATTATCATTGTCTAATAATGTTTCATTTCTGCTTATTGTGATTCCCTGCTTCTTTTTACAGTGCATGTTGCTGAACAGATCAAAGACAAGCTGGATCACCTTACTGAAGTGGTGCAGACAGGCTTCCAATCATTACAACAAAGCCTTCTTGAGCTCATTTGCCTGCAGCACCTGGAAACTGAAGGAATGAATTCACCGGTTGCTATGGACTGGCAGAAACAGTTCATATTCAGAGAAATGTCTACGGAGATCAGTGACATTAAAGAAATGTTAGTAGCATCAATGCCTCCTTCTCCATCACATGGGCCACCAGTGAAATCTGTTGGAAGCTGCTGTATTTATCATCTTACCATATGTTGTTATATTTCTCAGAATGTAAAGTAATGTGTGATTTTTACGTGTACATAATAACTGGGGAGCGTTTACTCCCATAGAGAAACCCGGTTATAATTCGCCATTATAACCTGTGGGTTAGAATGGCGAACACGCGGCAGGTTTCTCTTGCACTGAACATGTGCAGCCATCGCTCCTTCTCTCCTCTGTGCCGGCTGACATTCCCTAGCTCCACACAGTTCTCCACACTCGGAGTCAGCGGCAGTACGTTTTTTAAAACACATGCCAACATTTTGTTTTTTACATTCCCAGAGTAATAGGAGGAAATAAACGAAAATAAAAAAAACCTGAGCAATTGTTTTTACCACGAGCCGTGGACCACACTGAAACCCGACCACAGCTTCATAGAAATATCATTATTTGGGGGGACCACATGATGCAGAGCACCAGCTAACAGCTCCTCCACATCACTCCAGCCACCCGACTCCTTTCTATTTCATTTTCTACAGACAAATCGCTACAACCCAGTTTTCATTTATTCTATTCAAAAGAGCTAACTTGCAGCTTCAGATTGCAGAAGCCTAAAATGTCCACGGACACCGAGATGAGGAAGGCGCCACCAAAACACACACCTCCTGTAACTCCAGAGAAGGCCCTGAAGAAATCAAGGGCCTCCAGTTCAGTGGCAGGGCCTGCTACAGTGCTCACAACAGCAGAACAGGAGCTGCTCACACTCCAGAGGTTCCTGGAGAAATTTAAACTTTTCAGGGAAGATCTGCGCAACATTACAGCAGAACTAAAGTCACTCACCCAGGCGATAGAGGAAGTGTCACAGAGGACATCAGATAATACAGCCAGAATTTGTTCGCTGGAAAAATGGGCCGACAGAATAGACCCAGAACTCATGGCTGCTAGGCAAAGGATGTCCTGCTTGGAGATGAAAGTGGAAGACCTAGAGGGCCACAGCCATAGGAACAATGAGGTCCTCCTAGGTCTCCCAGAAGGAGAGGAGGTTCAGGATACCATTTTGTTTATACAAAAGATTAGCGAGAAAATTGCAGGCCCTTCTCCCTTTGGGCCTAAATATATCATAGAAAGGGCACATCGGGCTCCTCGTCCAAAGCCACCAGCAGGGGTTCCATCGCATCCCCTGATCTTCAAATTCTTGGACTTTCTTGAGAACTAGCACTTTCTCCTCAAGATAAAAGAATTACAAGAAGTGAGATGGGAAGGCAATAAAATCAGAATAGCTCAGGACCTTCTGGCCACTGTGCATCAAAGGAGACCAGCCTTTCACTCTTTGGTATCAAGAATTATTACTGCTGGGATAAAATTCAAGATGGTCTACCCAGCTAAACTTCAAGTATTAGTGGCTGGGAATTGGTTATCCTATGAAGATCCAGATACTGCAGTAGCTGGGCTCAAAACTGCCCTTCCAGACCTCTTCAGTGATCCCTGAGCTGTGAAAAAAGAGTATGGGGAATCGGCTTGAGTGACAGAATGAAAATGACCTATTAATGGTTAAGCAGGTATTCAAACGGATTGTGTTCTTTCAGGAATTGCATTTGCTTAACTCAGAGGCTCTCCAACTGAGGAGACAACAAATAGGACAGATTTTCTCCACAGGGGGGAAGTACCAGAGCTGTGGAGTTATGATTCTAGTACACAGGTTAGTCCAATTTTCCACAATCCAAACCATTTGTGACCCTCAGCGTAGATTCCTGCTGGTTAAAGGTAGATTCCATATGTCAGACATTCTACTCTGGATAGTGTATATGGTCCAAATAATGATTCTCCTGGATTTTTTATTCAGTTAATTTTAGTGCTGACCCCCTTCCTGTCTATCCTGATAATCATTGGAGGTGACCTGAATTTAATTTTTGACCCAGGTATAGATTGCAAGGTAGTCTCTCGGAAAGGTCTTTCATCTGCTGAAAGGGCACTCTGAGAATTGGTGGATCAAGTGGGCCTATGTGACATTTGGCAAGTCCTTCACCCCAGTGTTAGAGAATACACGTTCACATCCCATGTACAATGGATTTCCTCCTGAATTGATTATCTACTTATTTAACAAACACTTATTCCTGGTGTGCTGGACTTGTCCATGTATCCAGGACCCTCGTCTGATCATTCCCTGGTCACCTGCCAGATCTCATTCTCATTTCTTCCTAAGAAGGGAGGACTCTGGAAAATTAACAACCAACTCCTAAAAGATTCAGGACTAGTTAAATATATTTCGGACCAAATTACACAATTAGTTTCTATAAATCACAATTCCACAGGTAAACCGGATGTGGAATGGTGTGCTTTAAAAGCCTATTAGAGAGGGTTATTGATTGGTTTGGCTTCCAAATGGAAGAAAAACAATGAGGGCCAACTATTGTCACTCCTCTTGCAAATTAGGGACATGGAGACCAAGCTTACCCTTTGTTCCACTGAACATTTCAGACAGAATCTGGTGAGACTGAAGGATTCATACCTAGAGCTTCTGAGAGAGAAGGCAGAACTGGAAATTTTGAAGGTTAAAGCCTCCTATACAGATCAAGGGGAGAAAGCTGGTCGATTACTTGCCTTAAGGCTTAAGCAGCAGGGATACTCCAGGTTAGTTGCTGCTATTTGTTCCACGGAAAGTGGCTCCTTATTGACCTCCCCAGAAGACATAGTTAAGGAATTCGGGGGTTACCATTAACAACTATATAGCCCCATGGCTCATCCCTATATAGAGCAATATTTAGATACATACTCATCAGAATCTCATCCGCCTTCTCTCTCCGAACCTCAACGACTTTCCCTGATGGAAGCCATTTCAGAGACAGAATTAATTAGAGTAATTAAGGATCTCCTCACAGAAAAAACTCACGAGCTGCATTGATTTTCTCCTAACTTCTATAAAGCATTTGCCAAACAACTAATTCCTGTACTTTTACCCCTTTGTTGACATATTCTTTCTGGAGTCGAGTCAGATAAATCTATATTTGAAACCCTGATTGTCCTCCTACCCAAACTCAATAAGAGTCCGGCTATAGTGACAAGCTATAGACCAATATCACTTCTCAATCAAGACATCAAATCCTGTCTAAACTTTAGCTGACCATCTTAGTAAAGTTCTCCCAGATCTTATAGGCGCAGAACAAGTAGGCTTTATGAAGGGATGATCCTCTATGGATCATTTGCACACCCTAGCCTATGTCTTCTCGGTCTTCAGGGATGCTAATTTTCCAGCTGCACCGGTCTCCTTGGATGCTGAGAAGGCATTTGACAGGGTTAATTGAAACTGTCTATTACATTCCCTGAATGCACTTCATTTTCCCCCAGAGTTCCAGAAATGGATAAGTGCCCTGTATAAATCCCATACAGCTCGAGTGTCTAGTAATGGGGTCATTTCTGAATTGTTCCCTTTACAATTGGGCACAAGGCAGGGTTGTCCCCATCCCCACTCCTCTTTAATATTTATCTCGAACCCCTTATCCAAAGACTGACCAACTGTCAAAGGGTTCAAGGTATAACTATTCAGGGTCACATAGTAAAAGTTTTGGCCTATGCGGATGACCTTCTTCTTCAAATATCTCACCCAGCTATGTCCATCCCTCCCATGCTGGAAATCATCAAGGACTTTAGCAGAATCTCCAATTACAAATTAAATATTGAAAAAACAGTTGTGTTCCCCCATAACCATAAGGTTATGAAGCACACAATCACTGACCTATGGCTCTTCTGGAAATCAGACTCCTTGTGATACCTTGAAATAGAACTCATGAAGAGTGTTGGCCACTTACAGAAGTTAAATCTGGATTTTCTTGTTCATACAGTCAGTCAGGATTTGACGAGATGGTCCCTTCTCCCAATATCCCTTTGAAGTAAAATTAACCTGATTACAATTAATGTTTTCCCCCATATCTTTTACCCACTTAATCTTCTAAATATGTGGCTTCCCCTTTCATGGTTTAAAAAGGTTCACAGACTCATCACATATTTTATTTGGGCCAGGAAAAGACCACAGCTGGCCTTTCATAAACTAGTTGCCCCCAAAGTGAGAGGTGGGTTATGTTTGCCACATATAGGTTTTTATTATTGGGCTAGTCATGCAAACAGATATCTCAGGTGGCTACCTGCTGGTGACCATCAGTCTCCTCTCCCATTCCTACCTGACTGGCTCAAGATTGAGTTAACTCAAATAAAAGCCTATGGCCTCTCTCCTGCTGCACTCCTATTCACACGGCTGAGTTCCTTCCCTTCTCAATGGACAGGATCTCCCATAGTGACCTCCATTAGAATTCATCATACCCAGCTTTGTTCCTTCTTAAAATAAAATCACATTTTGGATCTGGCTCAGCCCTTGAGAGGTAACCTAAATATCAGGATAGCTGGTAAAACTCTCTTGACTGGATGGTTATCACAGTTAGGGGACTGCCTACTCAAGTACTTTGTCAAAGAAGAAGGGATGTGGCTTTCTTCCCTGGAAATTATGACCAAATCTTACATCTCGAAAGCCAACATTTTTAAGGTTAACCAGTTGCGTCACCTTTTGATAAAAACCTTTGGAGCGGTACCCCTACTGTCTTCAAGCCTATCTTTCCAAGTGGAACTGAGTTCCCTGGCTGGCTTTCCACACGCAGTATCCAAAATGTATGGAGTGCTATATGATTGGACTTGTCCAGATAGTTTTTGCCCTACTGCTTTTTGGTCATCCCTTTTCCCAGATACATCCATAAATTGGCCCCTCCTATGGAATAATTGTCACAAGCTCATTACCCAAGTCAGGCTCAGGCTTATGCAGTTCCAAATATTGCATAATCTTTATTATTTTCCACAAAGATTGGCCAAATTTTGTATTGCAAGTTCCCCCACCTGCACTCGGTGCATGCAAGGTAAGGGTAACCTGCTTCACATTTTCTGGTTGTGTCTGAAAGTGGTCCCCCCATGGTCGCTTATTAAACAAAGAGTAGACCCCCTTTTAGGCCTGGCTGATTCATTTTCACCTGAAATCTGCCTGTTAGGGAATTTCACATCAATTTCAGTCCTTATCTGAAAGTACCACATGGTCTTAATTTTGATATCCCTTAAAAAATTGGTCCTGAGACATTGGAAAGATACTAATGAAATTATTTAAACAGAGTGGCTCCAAGAACTCCTGGCAAACCTTAGAACTGAAAAGACCATAGCAAGCCTTTATAATAGATTCAAAAAGTTCAACAGAATATGGGGCCCCCTACAAACCCTTTACTCCCTAAGACCTGTTGACAATGGTACCTCAACCTCACCATGTTGACTAAATAAGTCTGTAACTTTGTGCTGTGTTTTTGGGTGGGGGGGGTGGAAGGGAACAAGGGGAGGAAGAGAGGAGAATAGATCTCCTACTTTTGTCATGCTTATGTTGACTATTCCATGTATAATATTAATCTATTCTCTGTATTGTATTGTAAACTCTTTAATAAACTTTGAATTAAAAAAAAAGAAATATCATTATTTTATATAGTTGCTGTGGCAGTAAAATGCTCCCCAGCAATTATATAAAATAAATGATGAGGTGGTGTGTAAAACTTGATTTTACACACACCATCGGCGTGGGATGTTTCTCATAAACCCTTGAGGTTTATATAGCATCCCACGTCTCAAGTGTGTGTAAAATCTCATAACACACACAACCCCATCCTTTATTCTCTACATAATGACTGCTTTCAGTAGATGACAGTTCTGTAACTGTCATTTGTTCAAGTATGCCACAGAGTTTCCCTGTACTTTGTTGTTGCAATAATGTTGGATTCCTCTGCATGAAGCATTCCCAGTTCTATTGCATAGCTATAGCTTGTCGAAGTGTTGTAATGGGGAAACGACGTTAACATTGTTATAATTACTGGCAACCCCCTTTAACAAACGGTTTTCAAGAACCTTAAAATGCCGTAATAACTCAAAAACGAGTTATTACGGCATTTGCAAAACCACCTGTCTCCTTTGTGTGTCACTCATCTGTATTCTGTCTTTTCATTGGTTCACGCTCTGTGAGTGGGCGGGCTGAATAGCTTTAAAAAAATGGCGGCTCGTTTTCTCGCTTGCCGACGAGCCGTTTTTATTTACTACCCTCCCCATCTCTATTTGATTTTTTAAATGTTTTATCTGGTTGATCCCACCTTCTAAATAGAAAAGGACTATCTGGTTGATCCCGCCGTGTCTCCGGATCGGAGATGCCGCTGAAAAAAGGTCAGTCTGAAAGAGAAAGTGTGTGTGTGTGAGAGAGAAAGACAGCGGTGTGAGAGAGAGAGAGAGAGAGAGACACAGTGTGTGTGTCTGTGTGTGTGAAAGACAGCGTGTGTGTGTGTGTGTGTGAGAGAGAGAGAGAGAGAGACAGTGTGTGTGTGTGTGTGTGAGAGAGAGAGTGTGTGTGTGTGTTTGTAAATAGCAGATACTCTGCATTTTTTATAAAGGGGTTGCCAGCAATTATAAAAATTAAAAAATAAGCAACTGTGTGTATGTGGATTTTTTTTTAACACACCCTTGGTGTGTGATTACCTCATAAACCTCTCGAGCTTCGCTCTCGAGGTTTATGGGTTATCACACACCTTGGGTGTGTAAAAAAAAATCCATAACACACAGTTGCCTATCTATTATTCTCTATGTTACGCTGTGTTTGTGAAAGTGTTATGCATCAGATTATTTCCAGTAGTAAAATATAATAAGAAATATAACAAACACTGCAATTTGGTCAAATGTTTACTCAATATATACACATCTGCATTCCTGTTCTGTGGTGCCATGGCAGTATCTCTTACATTTGAAAAATAAAACCGTTTCATTCAGTAAACCATGACCGTGTTGGTTTTCAGTCTCACTATTTTCAATTAAAGATTTTTTTTCTTTGCATGCAGTCATCTCATTTATAAAGGATTAAAATATTAACTCATCTAAAGATGCTGCTGATATGGTACAGTGGGCTAAACCATTTGATATTATCAGCAGCCTGTATGTGCTGAAGGTTCTGGGTTCAAGAGCAACAATTCCTTTTTACCCATTCATATTGCAACTGTTTATTTTTTTGGGGGGAGTAAGTGACATTTAGTATGAATATCTGTCACTTCTTTTAAGAATTTGACATCTATGCAGTATATTTTACAAACATTCCCAGAAGCATATACCATTTACATCACACTTTCTAAAAAGAAGGGCAACTCATTGCAAAAAACTGTTACTGCATCAGTTAGGGTGAATACTATAGTGACAAAAGGAGGGAAATGAGGCATTAGGGTTTTCAACCCTACCACCTCAGTTCCCACCCTACCCTCCACTCCCCTCGCCCACACACCAGAAGGCATCAGGGTCTGCCATAGGGTCATCACTCCTGACTGTCACCTCATTCTCCTGTACCAAACCACTTCAGCTTGTTTACACGTGGAATGGGGAGGCAGTTAGGAGTGATGATCCCATGGCAGGTCCCAATGCCTGTTGGTGTGTGTGGAGGGTGGTAGGGGTGAGGGTGGAGTGGTAGGGGTGGGAAACATGGGGTATCACATCAATATAGTGACTGAAATACAACGACTAATGAACAAATATAGCTGAGCACATATAAAGTGAGTGCATGGACAGTTTTAGTGCACACACATTTGAGCGACCGAAAAAATGCAGTGAACATGGGAAATGAGAGACTCACCTTTCCAGAGAATGGAGTTGTAGACTACCCCCACTATCAAGGTTTGACGTCGTGATGGAATCCTAAAGATAAGGGGGTAAGGGGGCACAGCCCCCCCATGGGGGATGTGGGGGGGGCAAAGCCCCCCTGCGTGACATGGGTGGCCAAGTGGGATGAAGGTGGGAATGTTCTTGGGGGCACCCTGTCAATCCGCAGGTAAGACTGTAACTAAATGTATATTCGCCATATGTTGGCATTCTTTCTTGTGAGTGTAGCTCATTCATTCAGTCGCTGAGCTGTGCGGTTGCTAAAATTGCATTCGCTGTAATATTTCCACCTGAAATGTAATCGTCCATTAATATGCACTGTCTTGACATGGAATTGAACCATGGGTCTGGGGCATTAGGATTGGAAACCCTAATGCCTCATTTCCCTCCTTTTGTCGTTATAGTATTCACCCTAATTGATAAATTAACAGAGTTTTTTTGCAATGAATATAGTATATCTATCTATCTATATCTATATATATATAAATATAGATATCTACTGTATATTCTTTGCAAAAAAAATGTGTCCCATACCTGATGCAAAAGAGGGTGCAGTCTTCCTTGTGGTACTCAACCATAAAGTTCACCCCATTGTATATACTCATGAAACATACACACCTGTGTCCATCACAAATGAATTTGTTGGTGGCACCTCAATGGGGTGAGATTCAGGGAAACTCTAAAATCACATTTTCCTACTTTTGTCATGTTTGACTGCACCCTAACTGTTGCATTAACACAGTTTTTTGCAAACACGGCAAGGCAAGGTAAGGAAAATTTTATTTTTATGGCATCCAATCCAGGGGGCTCTGGGTGCCTAACAAAGTATTACAGATAGAACAATTAATTAAAATCCATAAATAGCAGATAAATAAAATCAGAGTTCAAATTATAAAATTCTCTAATAGTACTGATTACTCTGCGAAGGCCAGACTAAAGAGGTGTGCCTTTAGCTTCTGCTTGAAAACACTGATTGTGGGGGCCTCCTGGACTACAGGGTCAGCCCAGAGACATTGAAAGCTCGATCACCAGATGTCTTGAGCCAAACCCTGGGAACATCCAGGAGGCCCCTCAAAGAGGAGCAAAGGGAGAGCGTAGAAGTCACAGGTGTCAGGAGCGCCAACAGGTAGCCAGGACCTAGTCCATATAGAGACTTATAGGTGAGCAAGCCCACCTTGAAAAGGACCCTCTACCTGATCGACAGCCAGTGCAGAACACGCAGGACCGGGGTCACATGACAGGACCTAGACAGACCCGGCTGCAACAAGGCCGCTGCATTCTGCACCAGCTGCAGCCTGCGGAGGGTCACTCCTGTGATCTTGAAGTAGACAGCATTACAGTAGTCAAGCCTAGAGGTAACAAAGGCATGTACCAGAGCCGGAAGGTCCTCAGATGGAATAAGGGGCTTGATCCTATCAATGTTCCTCAAGTGGTAAGAGTCACTCTTAACCACAGATGACACCTGATCTTCAAAGGTCAGCCTGCTGTCCAGGATCACACCTAAATTTCACAACCTCGGGGAAGCAATCAATGGAGAAGACCACAGGAAAAGACTTGTGTCTGCTCCAGGCTGCAACCCATCATGACCACAACCTGGCTCGATCACTAGCACCTCTGTCTTATCCAGATTTAGTCTCAGCCAGCTGGAAGCCATCCAGTCATTGAGTTTAGTGAGCAGATGTTGAGCATTTCAACAGCATTGGATGTTCCGAGCACAAATGACAAATACAGCTGGGTGTCATCTGCATAACAGTGAAATGCCACACTGTATTGTCGAATGATCTCACCCAGGGTCAGCATGTACACCATGAACAGCATTGGCGACAAGATCAAGCCCTGAGGAACTCCACATGACAGGGGCATTGGGGTGGAGGAGAAGTTCCCCATCCCCATCCGCTGCACCCTGTCAGAGAGATAAGACTCAAACCATATGATGACAATCCCAGCAAGTCCACAAAACTCAGAGCTGATCAAGAAGCACGACATGGTCCATGATGTTAGATGCTGATCAGAGATCGAGGAGCACAAGAACTGACCTGTCTCCTCTATCTCTAGCCCTGAGCAGATCATTATGCACTCCTACTAGAGCTGTTCCTGTACTGTGCGTGGCCTGAAAACCCAACTGAAATGGCTTATAGATGTCAAAGGATGAGAGGTGATCCTCAAGCTGTTGTGCCACTAATTTCTCCAGAATCTTGCTCAAAAAAGGCAGGTTGGAGATTGGATGGTAATTTTCCAGGACATCTGGGTCAAGGGAAGACTTCTTAAGAAGGGGTCTCACCAGCACTCCTTTATAAGCCACTGGGAATACCCCCCCCCACCATCAAGTACCTGGCAATCCTTGCAAACATCAGGCCAATGGCCTCAGCGCATTCCATTAAGGAACACATCGGAACTGGGTCCAGTTCACATAATGTATGCTTCTGCTCTAAGATGATGATAATAATAATAATAATAATAATAATAAGTTTATTTTTAAGGCGCCTTTTAAAAATGTCAAGGCGCCTAACAAATTTTAAAACACATCAATTATCCAGATTATAAAATAATAAAATAAATAAAACAGATAAACCTTTACAAAGTTAACCTTCACCAAAAGCCTGAGCCCACAGATACATTTTTAAAGATTGTTTGAATCCCTCCACGGTTGTGCACTCCCATAACCGGTGGGGTAGAGAATTCCAGAGGGTCAGAGCCATGTCCATAAATGCACGGGCCCCAGAAAATTTCAGGCAAACCCTCAGGATCTCCAGCAATGCCTCGTTGGCTGAGCGAAGCAATCATGCCAGGCAGCAGGGGACCAGAAGCTCTTTCAGGTAATCTGGGCCAAGTCCGTGTAGGGCTTTAGAAGTCAAAAGACTGACTTTAAAGGTGATCCGCCACTATACTGGCAGCCAGTGCAGTCCACGCAGCACCAGTGTAATATGACAGGATCTAAAAGTTCCCGTCAGAAGCCGGGCCGCATCATTTTGCACTAGCTGCAAGCGGCGGATTTCCACCCCAGGTAGCCCTAGGTAGAGGGAGTTGCAGTAATCCAGGCACGAGGACACAAAGGCATGAACCAGTGTAGGAAGATCATCAGACAAAACAAAGTATTTAACCCTGGAGATATTCCTCAGATGGTAAAAAGAGGATTTGACAACAGCTGACACCTGCAAATGCAAAGTCAGCCCCTTGTCAAAAATTACCCCCAGGTTTCACACCTGTTCAGAGGATGGGAGAAAAATGCCCCCAAGAAAAAGCCCAGAGGGCGAACCCACCCCCGACTCCCCTATCCAGCACGCCAGATCCACAGCCAAGACCTCGGTCTTATCTGAGTTCAGTTTCAGTCAGCTGGAATCCATCCACTCCTGGATTTCTTTGAGACAGCTGTTAAATGCTGAGAGAGCTCTATCTTAGTCAGGTGCAAAAGATAGGTAGAGCAGGGTATCATTGGCATAGCAATGAAACCTCAGCCCATACCTTCTTACAATGTCTCTGAGGGGCAGCATGCACACTGCAAACAACATGGGGGACAACACCGAACCCTGAGGAACCCCACAAGACAGAGAAACTGGGTCCTAAGAATAAACCCCAGACACCACTCTCTGAGTTCTTCCATTGAGGAAAGATGAAAACCACCTGAAGACTGTCCCCGACAGTCCGCAGATGAACCTCAGGTGATCAAGTAGCACCCCATGGTCCACAGTGTCAAATGCTGATGAGAGATCCAGAAGAAGCAAGATGGAATGGTTTTTCCAGTCTCTAGCCATCAGGAGATCATTGAGAACCCGAACCAAAGCTGTCTCAGTACTATGTCTCTTTGGAAATCCGGACTGGAGGGGTTCATAGATGTCATGGATGGTCAAATGGTTCTCCAGCTGCAAACCACTTCTTTCTCAATCACCTTCCCTAAAAAGAGAAGGTTAGAGATTGGTCTGTAGTTTGCATGGCAGTCTGGGTCCAAAGAAGCTTTTTTTAAGAGTGGTGTTACTGCCGCCTCCTTCAGGGAGCCAGGAAACTCACCTGTTTCCAAGGAGCACCAGACTATCTGTGCTAGAATTGGACCAATAGAATCAAGACAACCCAAAATCAGGAAAGTTGGTCCAGGATCCAAACTACAGCACATAGGGTGAGCACCTTGGACAATCCATATGACATCCAAGAACTCCGGCCAGTCAAAGGTACTCCAGGAAAGCTATGGGGTAGCTGCCTTGGCCCGATCCACAGCACCACCCATAGAGTGTGCTGGCTGGAGTACCGCCCTAATGTAGGCCACCTTAGATGCAAAGAATCGAGCAGGATCATCGCACTCTATTTGTGAAAAAGCTTTCCGAACTTGTAGACAAGCTGGGTTTCACAGTCTGAGCTGGTCGATTCTGAGCGGCCGCAATCTTCCTGGACAGGAACTCTGCCTTTTTATGGGTGACTGCAGATTGATAGACTTGATAGTGACCCATCAATCTAATGTGGTTGGCATCAAGGGCAGATTTCCACCAGCAACACTCTAACCTTTGTCCTAGTCGCTGCATCTCCTTCAAAGTCCCATCAGACCATGGGGACCGAGGGTGAAGAGAGAGAGAGAGAGAGAGAGCAAACTTGGACTGAAGCAATGACATCCAGAGCCACCGAAATGGCCGAGTTATAGGCCACCATGAGAGTCTCTGGGTCACTGCTTGCCACTGGGAGGGACGATAAGTCAAGTACCACCGCCAGGCCTTCAGAGCTTACATCTCATAAAGGGCCATCTCCACAGGGGCAGGCCTATGGAGGGGTCACTAAAACTAACCTCAGTCATCTCAGACATGTCCACCAGCCTAAACTCCTATCAGAAAGGCAGAGTGACTCTGCTACAACTAGTCTGACTACTGTGAGGCGCAGGCCTCCCTAATGGAATTCCCGACCAGATAGATGACACTCTGTCAAAGAAGAACAGATCAAACTCTTGACACAAGGTGGATGAGAAAGTCTTCTTTAGTTGTAGACAGGCAGGATGGAGAAGCCTTTCCACAGTCTGAAAAAGCTAAGAAGCTCTGTTCCTCCCTGCTGCAATCTACCAGGACAGGAATTCTGCCATCTTGTGGGAGATTGTCTCCTGGTACTCACCATAGTGAGCAAGCAGGACAAGTCTGTCAGCCTCCAGCTGGGTCTTCCACCAGTTAAGCTCTAACTTCTGACCCTTTATCTTCATCTCCTAGAGATCCCCATCAAACCAGAGGGAACTCAAGTGAGAGGATCTGGGTCATATACGGACAGTGCCTCGACCACCACCTTATTATAGGTGGCCACCACCTCACCGGTGCCAATCGCACAAGTTACCTCAACTCTTGATAGGTCAGCCAGTGACAGAAGTTCTTCTGGGTGCAAACCCCTTAAAGGGTGGTAGCTGATTATCTCCACAGGGGAAGAACCATCGGAGGGGCTCCAAACATGAACCCCACGGTGCAATGATTAGACCAAAAACCCAATCAGTCTTGAGGTTGTCAACCCCAAGACCAAGATGGAATACCAGATTGAGTGTGTGGCCATGATGATGGGTCGCAGAAGCAACTGATTGTGCCAGGCCCAGTGAATACATCAACTGGAGGAGGTTGTAACTGAATTGCAAGGATTCATCATCGATACAAGTATTGAAGTACCCCAGGATTAAAAACCTGGGGGACTCCAACATCTGGTCAATGATGAAGTTCGCTACCTCCTGCAGGAATTCTCCTCCCGACCCTGGAAGGTGGTAAATGAGGAGTATCCTGCAACCTGCACCTGGACCTCTGTGTAGGGTGACGCACTCAGAAGACTTGGTATTACCAACCAGATGCACCGAGAAACCCAGGTTTGCTCTAAAAAGTATGGCCACAACCCCCCCCCCCCGCAATCCTTCCTTGGGCAATGCTCCATGGAGTACCCAGTGGGAATGACAGTCTCTAAAACAGGACCAGCATTGTCACCCAACCAAGTTTCTGTAATGCAAGCCACTTCAACAAAGGAAATGAAATCCACAAAAACAGTGGTCTTGTTCCTTATTGATCTGGCATTGCACAGCACTGCCCAAAGAGGATTAGAGCAGGCAGCCAGCTCTCTAGCAACCTGACCACTTGGCCTAGCGGGACCCCTGGGTACAGGAACCAAACATGTCTGGCATCGTCTTCAGCCCTGTTTAAACCCAGACCGTCTCCTGGACCTTGTAACTTTAATGCCCCTCACCACCCCTTCCTCAGCTGTCCCCTGCCAACAATGACCCACCCACATCCTCTTAATTCTGACCTCCCTACAGCATCTACTGGCAGTAGATGAAACTGGGAGGTCAGTGAAGGGGTTGAGATTGTGAAGCAGAGAGGCAGCATAGGTGATTTGTGCAAGGGCGACACCCAGCACATCCCAGCCTAGTGCACTAGCCCAAACTAGAAGAACTCAATAAAACAAATTATAACTAATAAATACAACCTTAATTATATTAAATGAAAACTAACATACACATACACATTACCCACTCATTCTAACTACTGTATACAAACTCCAAATAACACCTCCACACACCCCAGTCATATACCCCTTGAATTAACTGCCCTTCCCCACACCCAAAATCCCAACAAATGAAAGAACAATTAAATTAGCAGCAAAGGAGAAAGGGCAAGGAGTATGCACTACAACAAATTCCAAAATAAGTTCAGAAAATACTTGGTAAAATAATCTACTGTCCAAACAAAGTTCCAAGCCAACTTTCAGCTTGATAATAATTCCAATGTGCAAAGGAAGCTAAGGTGCTCACACCACCAAAATTCCAGTAGATTAAACCATGTACTGAAGAGTTTATGGATTTGCAAATGTCATGGAGCCTTCCAGAGCCTGGGAAAATGTTCTCACCAAATCATCCAGATGCTAGTCTCAAGCGATCTTATTAAAATCTCACAGTTATTCACCCCAAGGAGCAAAGTCCAAAGCACCACAAAAACAAGCTCTCACCAGATCTTCCAGGCTGACTCCACTCCTATAAGCAGCATTTCCTCACTGGTAAAACAAATTAATAATCCAGAAAAGGGCAAAGTGCAGTCCAGTCAGTTCAAGAAAAGGGAGCCTGGGCCTGTGGAATAGTATTCCTTCCCACCACCCCCTGGCTGCTAGAGCCAAAGACAGACCGCCTCACTAGGGCCTAGGGTTGGCCTCACCAATCAAATCAGCCCAAGCGGGAGACAGGAGGGGTTTTCCTGAGGGGCAGTGGAGCTCCCACCTCTTGCCTCCCAGTTACCCATAAGTTGCTTATAGTAATTTTTGAAATAGTATAATCATATCCTCATTTGGCTGTGGAAGCATAGGACCCGAAGGGCCCTGCACTGCCATCCCTCCATAGATGTGTACATGTATCTCTTCCTGGTGGTAGTGGTCCCCTCCGAGCTGATCACTGGCCTGATGTTCAATATTAAAGTTTCCCTGGTGTCCAGTACAGTATGCACTCATTGATAGCTCATTTACTGGTCAGATGGCTGTGGAGGAGAATTGAGGGCTGTGCCGGTCACTGGTTTAGGTTTGGGATGGGGGAGTAGGGTGGAGGAGTTCTACCTGCTGGGGTTGGGGGTCTGGTAAATATCAGGGAGCAGCATTACAATATTATACAGGGAATTGGGGATGGGTGGTCTGCTAGGCACCAGGGAATGATTTATCTTTTTTTTTTGTGTACTGGAGATTGGGATGGGGGCCAGGATACACTGGACACAAGGGAAACAGTGTCGGTGTGTCAAGTGGGTAAATCGGTTGGGGGGAAGGACTGTACACCAAGGAATCATACTGATGACATCAAGCATGGCTGTGGGTGGATGGCAGGACCACTGGACACCAGGGAATCATCCCGATGACATCGAGCATAGGTAGGGATTGGGGAAGGGAACATTACTGTGCGAAGCAAATACTCTGAATATCAGACTGCACTGACATTCAGATCCATACCTCAATTTGCATAATTTTGCTTTGCACATTCTCCACTTTTGCCTGGGTGCAAACTCTGTCTACCTGGGCAAACTGGGCTCTTGAATATGGAGCTTCTGCACAAAATCTGGTTTATGCATGCAAACTGCAATTTGCGCCAGGGCAAACTTTTGAGTATAGGGCCCCAGATCTTTAGCTTTTAGAGTTCATCTGCTTCTGTAGCTTATTCCAGTACCAGACCCATATAACGTGGATTAAACCATGCACAAAGAACCGCCTGGTCAGTAGGGTGCGTAGTATGAGAGTGAAAGGGATATATGAGCAATACAACTATATCGCTACCCTCACTTGCTCCATACCAAAGAGGAAGTGGATGTAACCACTGCCAGTTGTGTGCTTGGTTGAGCTGCTTATAGCACCTACCCCAGCAGTAGATGAGGAGGAAGGCCAGGGTTTGAAACCCTGCTTGGAATTTTTTTTTACGGACCAACTGTGTGACCATGACTAAGTGCCACAGTCAGCTTTTTAATTAGCCCTGCTATCCACACCCCCGTGGAGTTGATCAAAATTGTTCCGGGGGTGTGAGTGGCAAAGCTCCCTGTGTGGGGTGTGTGGTGGGTGGGCCCCCCCTCCCTACAAAAAACAAACTGAAGTATCGGGTATGCAGCGTTCATGTGCAAATGGCATTATGTGCCACTGCTGTGTTGCCGCATGCTGTTTTCTATGCACGGGTGTGATGTGTGCAGTTTCATCCAATGATGTCAAGACCATATGCCACTTATTCCCTACTTGAAATCATAATGCTCTTTTGTAACATTACTGTCTGTAGCCATGTGAATAACTGTGATGTCACAAGCAGAGTATTATGACGTCAGGTTGGGAAGCAGCAACAGGAGCTGGTGATTGCTCAGGGAATGACTCTCTTGTTTTCATGCATATGACATGAGTAATAAATAAAAAGGATAAGATACACAGAGCTAATAAGAAATATAAGCTGCTTTTTGTCCAAATATTATGTTTTTCAAAGTTCTTCATAGGGCACCTGTGGCTGTTTAATTACTGATGTTATTTTGGAATCTTTGGCTGCTTATAACTTATAACAGGCTTAGAGCAAGAGAGTAGAGATTTGACATGTACAGCCTTTTTTGTCATGCTGGTTTTACTCCAAGCAGCTTGTCTTTTAGGGATATACCCTGTTCAGCGGGATATAATCTGATCAGGCTGAGCCCAGCCTTCATTCAGTAGGCTGCTGGGTTTTTCTCCTCAGTTTTTCCCTCCCATGTCCCCTGGTGGGGGCAGTGCCTCTGTCAGCCTCACACAGCCACAGCTTCCCGTCTGCCAGGAGAAAGCTAAATGACTCTGCCACACGGATCGCTGTGTTGGCGGAACCCACTGTCAACCCTCCATGACCGAGATGAACTGCTAATCGGCAGTTGTTTTGGCCATGGCCTATATCCATTATGATTTCCTGGGCTTGTTTTGGAACCCATTCTCTGCTGCTGAGTCATGGGATTGGCCTCAAAGCCTAATATTTAGAGCCAATTAAACTAACAAAATTTGTGATGTTCTGTTCTCTAGTTTTAAAGTTATAGCAGCTTAAAATGCTTCCGTTTACATAACTGCAAAATGTAATTATAAACTTTCTGAAAGTTTGGACGCTAATAATTCAGTTATCTTTAATGGCAGATTGCTGACAGATAGTACACATTGGTATAGACATTAGTAAATCATTGTTCCAAATCTGGAGCTATTTGGACAAATGCTTCTAGTTCATATAGCTGCAAAAGGAGGAGGAAGACTAGGTTTGCTTGCAAAGGCATCTAGCTTTTCCTGAGCTCTTTTCTTCTAGGTTGCTTGAAAGGACAGAGCAAAGAACCTTACCAGAGCAAGGAACATGATTAAGGCTTCTTTTGGCAAGGCAGATTTACTGTGTGTTGTTATTTTTATTTTGTACTCACAGGGATTGTTGCTGTTTGTTGCTTACATTTTATTGCTTTATTTTTTTTATTCAAATTCTTGTTGCTGGGTATACCTTCTGCTGCATTATTACAGGGTGTGCCTACAGGTGTGTGCTTACAGATTACTGTTGTAATCTTCTGATTCAAATTGTCTTTTGCAAGGTATATCTTCTGTTACTGCCTTATTTTTCTCTGTAGCAAAGTGTTTCTTACAGGGTATATCTTCTCCAACATTATTACAGGTGGTGCTTTGCAGGTTTTATAGTTTTATCTGTCATAAGTATAAGCTTTCAGGGGTACTACATTTTTTGCTGGCTGATTGTTTCTGCTCTTACCTCCTTGTTCTTTCATCCGTGGTTCTTCTTTTCCAGCAGGGGAAGGGCCCAACCACCCATTCCCATCCCCGACCATCCCACACTACACTCCTTTTATAGGGTAGCACAGTCATGACATTTCCTGTAGCAAAGCAGGAAGGGCTGGGTCAGAGGGGTATCCACACAGTGACCTCATTTCTAGGGGCACTAGTAATTTAACTTGTTATAACAAGTTATACAAAAACAAACAAGCAAAATACAAAATCAAACTTTTGCTTTCATTTTCTTCCTTCTAATTACTCTGACCAGGTTATAAACCTAGCAACTTATCTGGAATGGATATCATTAACTGCAGGTACTGCGTAACACTTTTCAGAAGGGCAGTTTTACAGGATTTAGGACACTGTCCTACAAGCTAGGCCATTGGAGGTCTAAGGGCTCAGCTCCAGGCAGCATGGGCAGAGATTGCATGCCTCAAATTGCATATTCAAGAGGAAATATATTATAAGAACCATCCGCCATTTCCTCAACATCCAACAGAAGCACCTCAACCGCAGAGGATAGTTGGTCCGGGAGGTTGGCAGGTGGTTAGGAGGTGGTTAGGAGGGGCAAATCGGGTGCCCCGTCACCTGGTGCTCTCCAACATGTTGCATACACAAACCACATAAAAACTACAAACATGTATCTGCCTCTATCTCTGAAATCAAACAAAGGGGCAGAGGACACTGCAGAGCAGGACACTGCAGCATGGGAGCTAGCACAACAAAACTTACCCAAAACAGGAACCAAAACAAAAAAAGCAAAAAGAAAATCCAAAAACTTCTGATCATAGGTGACTCCATGATTCGGGGAGTTTATACCTATCTCCAGCCAGGGGTAATGGTCAGATATCTCCCAGGTACATCAGCATGGAGAGACACTGACTGCATTGTTAAAATGTTACAGGAAGCAGGAGAAAACATTGATGTCCTGGTACACAAAGGGACTAATGATCTCACCAGGGGGTCAGTTGTGGAGACCAAGGAACACCTGACCAGGCTGAGTGACAAGCTATCATCCAGTTCATCCGGCATCTCATTCTCTGATATCCTGCCAGTCTGGAAGAGAGGGGTAGATGGACAGAAGGTCAGAGAAGGGGAGATAGGGGAGCTAAACATGTGACTAAAGGGCTGGTGCCAGGAAAAAGGACACACATTTGTAGGGAACTGGCAACAGTTTTGAGAGAGAAAATTCTTTAAATTTGATGGACTGCATCTGACTAAGGAGGGAGTCAGTGCATTGGGGCAGAAGTTTGACAACTTTGCAGAATATTTAAACTAGCAAATGGGGAGGGGGTGCAGTACCCCATATGTCAAATGGAAATAACACCCTTCCCCCCTCAGCTAGTGGTCAAACAGGAGTTCAGCATGTTTATAGTTCATTTTCATCACCAGGTAAGGGAAAAGATCCACCTCCCCATACGATGCGAAGGGTAAATGCCAGACCTCACCCAAAAACTAACACACCAAAATTTGGCCAATGGAAAATCATGTACACAAATGCTCACAGTCTGGGGAACAATATCCCAGACCTGCAGGCAATAATGATTGAGGCTAAACTGGACATAGTAGCCATTAGCGAGGCATTGTTTACCAGTAACCACACTTCAGTACCTTGCTATGTACTGTTCAGAAGAGACCAAGGTACAAAAAAGGAGGTAGATTGACCCTTTATGTCAATGAAAATATCAAAGCTACAGAAATTCAGAAGACACATAAGCAGCCAGAAGAACTGTGGGTCACCCTGGAAAAAGGAAATGAGACAGCCATACAAACTGGGGCTGTGCACAGCCCTCCATACCAGGGGGGAGGACATAGACACATTACTGTTAAAAGATACAAAACATGACAGCTAAAGTGGAGGTTCTGATAATGCAAGACTTCAACATATCATATACAGATTGGTCAATACCAGCAGGAACATCTGCCAGAACTAGACACATGGTGGATTCCCTGCAGGGTGAGGGCCTCAAACAACTGGTACAATGACCCACAAGAGACAGGGCTATCCTACATCTAGTACTGACTAACAGGGAAAGGATCACAGATCACCAGGTAGAAGGTCACCTAGGGGCCAGTGACCATCACATGGTATGGTTAAATTTGGCCACTAGAACTAAATCATTCAATTCCAAGGCAAAATATGGGACTTCAGAGGAGCTGACTTTGATAAGATGGCCAACAGAATTAAGCTAGCCCTGGCAAAAAGAAATACAAGTGAGGGGGTACAGGTAAAGGGGGCAAACACTAAGGATGCAATACTTGAAGCAACATCCCATTGTGTTAGAGAGAAAAGGAAGTGTAAAAGAAGAAGGAAACCACTTTGGTTCTCAAAAACAGTAGCAGAAAAGGTCAGAGCCAAAAGGCTGGCCTTCAGGAAATATAAGAGCATGCAGCAGGAAGTAGATAGGGAGGCCTACCAAATTTCCCTAAGGGAAGCAGGGAAGGCAGTAAGGCAGGCAGAGGCCCAAATCAAGGAAACAGTAGCATGACAGTAAAAGAAGGCGACAAGACTTTGTATAGATACATTAGTGAAAGGAGAACATCCAGAGGGGGCATTGCTAAGATCAAAGGGGATAAGGGGGCATGTGAGAAGAAGGACCATGTAAAAGCATATATCCTAAATAGATACTTCTGCTCAGTATTTACTGAAGAGAAGGTAGGGCAGGGCCCAGAGCTCTGCACCATGGACACAGAGGGGAGGGAGGGAGGTGTGCACAAGTCCCTTCACAAAAGAAAGGGTCCTACAAGAGCTCGATAAGCTCAGGGTGGACAAGGCAATGGGACCTGATGGCATGCATCCCAGGGTACTAAAGAAGCTAAGGGTGGAACTAGCACAGCCATTATCAGAACTGTTTAGTGAGTCTCTGAGCACAGAAGAGATCCCAGAAGACTGGAGAAGGGCTCATGTGATCCAGCTCCACAAGAGTGGTAGCAGGGAGAAGGCAGGGAACTACAGACCAGTCAGTCTTACCTCAGTAGTGGGCAAGATTATGGAGGCACTCCTTAAGGAAAGGATAGTGCAAAGCCTGGAATCCATAGGAGCACAGGATCCAAGACAGCATGGGTTTACAAAAGGGAGGTCCTGTCAAACTAATCTCATAGATTTCTTTGACTGTGTAACCAGAGTGGTGGACCAAAGGGGAGCAGTTGATGTTGCCTACCTTGACTTTAGCAAAGCATTCGATACTGTTCCATGTAGAAGATTGATTATTAGGCTGGGTAGGCTCGGGGTGGGTCAGAAGTTGGTCAAGTGGATGGCAAACTGGTTAATGGGCAGAAAACAGAGTGGTGGTAAACGGTATACAGTCAGAAGAGATACAAGTCACAAGTGGGGTACCTCTGGGATTAGTCCTGGGGCCAGTCATCTTCATTATCTTCATCAGTGACATTGCAGATAGACTGGAGGGTAAAGTTTGTCTGTTTGCAGATGACACCAAGATCTGCAACAGAGTAGATGATCCTGATGGGGTGGGCAGAATGAGAAGAGATCTGGATAAACTAGCAAAATGGTCGGAAGAGTGGCAACACGGGTTTAATGCAAAGAAGTGCAGGATCATGCACATAGGGAAGAAAAACCCTAAAGCCACCTATAGGCTGGGAAGGGAGTTGCTATCAGTCCCAAGGAAAGAAAGAGGCTTGGGCATCATCATCACCGATGACCTGAAATCATCCAAGCAGACAACTAAAGCAGTAGGTAAGGCTAGGGGGTTGTTGGGGTGTATTAGTAGTGGTAACACAATTTGGAAGAAGGAGGTAATAATCCCTTTTTACAAGACACTGGTTAGGCCCCATCTGGAGTACTGCGTGCAGTGCTAGAGACCACACCTTCACAAGAACATTAACCGCATTGAGGCAGTCCAGAGAAGGGTAGCCAAAATGGTGCAGGGACTGCATCAGAAAACATATGAGGACAGATTAACAGAGCTCAATATGTACACCCTACAGCAAAGGAGGGAGAAAGGCGATATGATCGAAACATGTAAACACCTTAAGGGTATTAACAAGGTGAAAGAGTCTAACATGTTCCGATATAAGAAAAATAGCAGAACATGAGGACACAGCATGAGATTAGAGGGAGGCCAATTATGGGGTAATGTGAGGAAGTTCTTTTTCACAGAAATGGTGATGGATGCATGGAACGGCCTACCTCAGGAAGTGGTGGATATGAATGCAGTGCAGGGCTTCAAACAGGCATGGGATAGACATAAGGGAGCAATACAGATGAGTATGAATAGATAGGCTATTGACAGAGCAAAGGCAGATGGCACATTCATAAAGTAGAAAAAGAAATGAGTAGACTGGATGGGCCTTACAGTCCTTATTTGTTGTCAACTTCTACTGTATGTTTCTATGTTTCTAAAATTACATTTTTACATTTCTGAGAGTTTGGAGGCTCATATTCATAAATCAGACACCTTCAAAGACAGAGATCTGAAACTTGGCAAACTTTTGTACAGATCTTTGCAAAGTCATTGTACCAAATATGGTGCAGTTTGGACACCTATGTTTTAAACTGGGTAGAAATAACTGAAATCAATATTTTTGCAAAATTTTACATTTTCATGGACATTTCATGAAATGTTGTAGAAGCAAAATTGGAATATCATCAGAATTTTGCTGGTGGAAGATAAAGTTCACCCTGCCCTAACAGAGAACTTTGACATCAATTTTACAATATTTTGCTTACCTTTTTGGATTTACACACTCTAACTATCTTGCCCCTTCCACTTTCACATTCAGCAGGTCGCTCATAGTTTCAAAATCAGCTCTTCTAAAACTGAGGATGACTGTCTGGGACTGATTCCTTTCTGCTTTGATATCAAACCATATTGTCAAGTGGTTGCTGTCTCTCTGTGGACCAAGTACTGTGATCTCTTCTATACTGTCCGTGTTAATAAGAACTTAGTTGAACATGACTACTCCTCTTGTGAGATCCTTCATCTTATGTAGCAGGAATGATTCCCAAAAAACCTCCCCCAGCTGCTGACATCTTCCACTTTCTACTACCGGAATCCTCCTGTCCCTTTCAGGCATGTTGAAGCCACACAGAAGCACCACCACTCCCTGTCATGTGGCCCTTTTAATCTTATCTTGTAGCTCCCTGTCTGCTTTCTACTTTTGCAATGGTGGCCTATTTAACATCCTCAGCTTCTCCCTCCTCCATCATCACCTGAACCCATATGGTCTCTGTGGGCTTAACTTTCCCATATCCTTATTCTGCATAGCCTTTATACTTCATTTTACATATAATGCCATGCCTTCTCCCTTCTCCACCCAAATGCTGTCAGTTATGGTATGGTCTATCCAGTCACCTCCTAGTGTGCTGGTGACCACTGGGGGAAACTAATGTATAAAAACACACGACATGAAGGTGGCACCCTTTGGTTCATTCCAAACCAAATGGCCATGCAGGAGGCCACTGTCCAATCCCTGCATGGAGCCCATCTCAGAAGTAAGAACTGAACTGGAGATCCCTTGGAGTTGATGGTTAGTACCAGAAAAGGTAAAGATGAGGCTTGGAAGTGGCTGAGAAGAGATTAGTTGCATTGGTGATGGGGGATAAACAATGTGAAAAAATTGAATAAATAGAATAAATTTCATGAGTCTCATATTGTTTGTGTGACTCCATTCATTTTTAAAACATGTAACATGACATTGATGATGCAATAGTGGAGTCACTATGATATGCAATAAATGATTTGCACTGTGGAACTAACCCCTTACTTTGGCATTATTGCACAAGATCATACTATTTTCCTAGAATTAGTGCTATTAGCAGCAGGACTTGGGTCCTCTTCACAGCTTGACTCCGCTTTTATTGTAAGGGTGTGTCACATTTTGTAAGAAGTAGGATTTTCTAGAATAGATGACCCTGATTATTAAATGGTTACTTGGCTTTTGACCTCTACCTCAAATCTGGTCAAGATTAGTAAAGGTTAAAAGTCATTATCATCTGATTATTGTTCCAAGATTTGTGTGAAAAGGGTTGTGGTAGACTCAGTTGAACTCCTAGAGGACAAGAATCCACACCACAAAACTACTATCATGAATTACGCACTTGTTAGTGGTCCCAGGGCAGAGGAGAAAGACTCAAAGGGGATGCACTTCAAACTATTTTTTTTACTTGCTTGAGATGGTTCCTCAAAGTCATGACTGATGTTATGGCTGGACATTGTACAAAAAGTAGCACCACAGTTACATGTGCCCCACCTGACATGTGGATTCATAGAAAACCAGTTCTAGTGCTGTCAATTTAAAGTCATTCATATGAGTAAAGATTCCTTAACAAAAATATTTAAAAACTATCATTCCTATTGCAACTTTAAAACTTAATTTTTATAAAACATGAGACAGAAGGATTTATGACTACTGTTCATAGATTTATGCAGCATTGTTCCAACGTGCGTGTATGAGTAAATGGGCTACCATTAGTGCTCCATAAACAATAGCACTTAATGGCATTGTTTTATAGTTCTTACCATAAATTTTACTTTAATTACATGAACAAAATCTTAACATCTGCATCTGTAAATTATGCCTTTGGAAGTATTTATCTGTAAATTGCTTACCCTTCTAAAACAGATGAATGTCATGCCTTTCTCTTTTGTCAGACCTTCTATCTGCAATAAACTACAATAACCACTTAGACAAATGTACAGTCACTATCATTTTGAAAGTTAAAAAAAAATAATTAGCTTATTTCGCTAGTTAAATGTGTGCACTAAAGCTACAGTTGTATTTAATGTCCATCTGAGCTTAATTGGTATGCATTGTGTATTTGCTGGTAAATATATATATCTTAGTTTTGTTATTCATGCTAAAATGACTAAAGCCACATTGATTTATTTTGTTACATATGGCTACAAAAGGTCAGTGATGTGCTGCAGTTTTCTGGAACAGCTTGCACATTTCAAAACAAAAATGTTTTGGGCTGCCACAGGGCCCTTTTTCAGATGATGGTTAAGCAGGACTGAATAAATGAGGTCATGGACAATGTGCTATGGAAGCTGTCATCTCTAGTTCCCTAGTTTGAATCCTGATCACACGAGTAATGGAAAGTGAATGTGAAAACTGGCAGCTATGGTTTGGCTTGGATTTGGACCACCTATCATTATTTTGGCTTCAATACTTTGACTAAAGGCACTTTGGGTCCTTGGTATGGGGCATCTAGAGGTATGAAAATTGGGGTAAAAGGCATTACTTCACTAACCCTCTACCCCTCGTGTCAGTCCTAACATCTTCTGCCCTCCCAAATTCCTCTAGTCATTTAAAAAGAAAACAGTCATCACCTGCACATTTCCAGAAACAAGATTTTTTTAAATTGTGTGCATATATATTTATATATATATATATATATATATATACAAAGAAGGGATCACAGATCTCCAGGTAGAAGGTCACCTGGGGGCCAGTGACCATCACATGGTATGGTTCAGTTTGGCTACTACATCTAAATCATCCCATTCCAAGGCAAAAATATGGAACTTCAGAGGAGCTGACTTTGATAAGATGGCCAACAGAGTTAAGCTAGCCCTGGCAAAAGAAACACAGGTGAGGGGTACAGGCAAAGTGGGCAAGCATTAAGGATGCAATACTTGAAGCAACATCCCATTGTGTTAGACAGAAAAGGAAGTGCAAAAGAAGAAGGAAACCACTTTGGTTCTCAAATACAGTAGCAGAAAAGGTCAGAGCCAAAAGGCTGGCCTTCAGGAAATATAAGGGAACACAGCGGGATGAAAATAGGGAGGCATACCAAACTGCCCTAAGGGAAGCAGGTAAGGCAGTAAGGCAGGCAAAGTCCCAAACTGAGGAAACACTAGCACGAACAGTAAAAGAAGGTGACAAGACTTTCTATAGATACATTAGTGAAAGGAGAAAGTCCAGAGGGGGTATTGCTAAGCTTAATGGAGAAAAGGGAGCATGTGAAGAGGAGGACCCTGTAAAGGCATCTATCCTAAATAGATACTTTTGCTCAGTATTTACTGAAGAGAAGGTAGGGCAGGGCCCACAGCTCAGCATCATGGACACAGGGGGGAGGGAGGTGAGTACTACTCCTTCACAAAAGAAAGGGTCCTACAAGAGCTTGCTAAGCTCAGAGTGGATAAGGCAATGGGACCTGATGGCATACATCCCAGGGTACTAAGGAGCTAAAGGAGGAACTAGCAGAGCCATTAGCAGAATTGTTTAGTGAGTCTCTGAGCACAGGAGAGGTCCCAGAAGACTGGAGAAGGGCTCATGTGATCCCGCTCCACAAGAGTGGTAGCAGGGAGGAGGCGGGAACTTCAGACCGGTCAGTCTTACCTCAGTAGTGGGCAAGATTATGGAGGCACTCCTTAAGGAAAGGATAGTGAAACACCTGGAATCCATAGGAGCACAGGATCCAAGACAGCATGGGTTTACAAAGGAAGGTCCTGTCAAACTAATCTCATAGATTTCTTTGACTGGGTAACCAGAGTGGTGGACCAAGGGAGCAGTTGATGTAGCCTACCTTGACTTCAGCAAAGCTTTGACACTGTTCCACATAGAAGATTGATAAATAAGCTGGGTAGGCTCAGGGTGGGTCAGAAGTTGGTCAACTGGGTGGCAAACTGGTTGGCGGGCAGAAAACAGAGAGTGGTGGTAAATGGTATACAGTCAGAAGAGATGCAAGTCACAATGGGGTACCTCAGGGATCACTCCTGGGGCCAGTCCTCTTCAGCATCTTCATTAGTGACCTTGCAGATGGACTAGAGGAAAGGCTTGTCTGTTTGCAGATGACACCAAGATCTGCAACAGAGTAGATGATCCAGATGGGGTGGGCAGAATGAGAAGAGATCTGGAAAACTAGCAGAATGGTCAGAAGAGTGGCAACTGGGATTTAATGCAAAAGTGCAAAATCATGCACATAGGAAGAGAAACCTGAAGCCACCTATAGGCTGGGAGGGAGTTGCTAGCAGTCACAAAGGAAGAAAGAGACTTGGGCATCATCATCACTGATGACCTAAAATCATCAAGCAGACCTCTAAAGCAGTAGGTAAGGCTAGGGGGTGTTGGGAGTGTATTAGTAGAGTTCACAAGTCGTAAGAGGAGTAATAATCCTCTGTACAAGACACTGGTTAGCCCCCATCTGGAGAACTGCGTGCAGTATTGGAGCACACCTTCACAAGGACATTAACCAAATTGAGGCAGTCCAGAGAAGGGCAACCAAAATGGTGCAGGGACTGCATCAGAAGACATATGAGGACAGATTAACGGAGCTCAATATGTATACCCTTGAGCAAAGGAGGGAGAGAGGTGATATGATCGAGGCATTCAAACACCTTAAGGGCATAAACAAGGTGAAAGAGTCTAACTTGTTTAAATATAAGAAAATAGCAGGACAAGAGGACACAGCATGAGATTAGAGGAGGCCGATTAAGGGGAATGTGAGGAAATTCTTTTCACAGAAAGGGTGGTGGATGCATGGAATGACACACCACGAAAGTGGTGGCTATGACTACAGTGCAGGGCTTCAAACAGGCATGGGATAGGCATAAGGGAGCAATACAAATGACTATGAATAGATAGGTCACTGACAGATCAAAGGCCGATGGCACATTTATAAGGTAGAAAAAGAAATGGGCAGACTGGATGGGCCTTGCGGTCCTTAACTGCCGTCAACTTCTATGTTTCTATGTTTCCATATATATATTTATATATACACACACATGCGTGTGTGTGTGTGTGTATACACATATGTGTGTGCGTGTATATATATATATATGTATATATATATATATATACATATATATATATATATATATATTGTGTGGGAGGAGGAGTGTGACTGGGGTTAGGAAAATGTGGCCATAGGACCAGATCTGGCCACCTGGGAAGGGCTAGACTGCTATATATTTTATTATTTATCCAAAGGCAGAAGTGATGCAAAGTGTCCCAAAAGTCTGATTGGTCTGAACCAATGGTAAACATGCTGAATTTCAACATTCACCAAATACAAATTGGACATTGGCTCATCCTTACATGTGAGTAGCTGCTAAAAGCTATTATCAGCTGATTGCCATTCAGTTAATGATGAGAAATTAATTGTCATGGTCAGTATGATTCATGATGGAAATGTATTCACAGCACAAAAAATACTGTCACATGTGCCACTACTCAGCACTTTTGCTGGTAGTCTCACATGAGGCCAATAATTGAATGGGGATGAAGTCAAATCTAAACTCTCACCTACTCGAGGCGTTCATTTCATCGCATCATGGGGAGAGCATTAGCGTAGCAGAAGATGCTACAAAGAAGTAAATTAGATCTTAACCCTGAGAAATGTGCAGTGATGTACTTGAGCAGGTACAATGCAATGAATAAATATATACATATTAAATGGAATAAATTTAAGGGTAACTGAGGCAGAAAAGGATCTTGGGATTTTGATATCCAACAGCCTGGAATTTAAAAAGCATTGCCATATGGTGACAAAAATGGCAAATATGATACTAGCAAACATCCAACTGGGCAAAGAATCCAAGGAGGGAATACTGGTTGGGTAGGATGCAGTTAGGGGTCACCGAGGAGAAGGATCTGGAGGTCATAGTAACAGGGAGTATGAACAACTCTGCTCAATGCAGGAGGGCTGCAGCTGGGGCCACTAGGATACTGGGGTGCATTGCACAGGGATTCTCATCCAGGAACAAGGAGGTGACCATGCCCCTGTTTAGGTTCCTGGTCAGGCTACAGTTGGAGTACTGTGTGCAATATTGGCATCCATATCGGAGGACGGATATCAAGCTGCTCAAGGCGGTGCAGCATAGGGCAATGAAAATTTTACAGGGGATGGAAGGCAGAACCTACAAAGAAAGGTTGAGTCAGTTGAGTCTGTTCACCCCGGAGGAGAGAAGGGATTGGGGGACATGATTGAAACATTCAAATACTTACGGGGGATCAACAAATTGGACACAGAGGGGCTGTTTCAGAAGAGAAATCGAAGGGACATAAGGGGGCATGGGCTAAGATTGGAGGGAGGCAGGTTCAGGAGGGAGATGAGGAGGCAGTACTTCACTGTGAAGGTGGTGTCAAAATGTAATGCTCTACCAGAGGAGGTGGTGGCATGTAGGATGGTGGGGAGTTTCAAAAGGGCATGGGACAGGTCAAGGGGGGGGGAGCTGTGTAAAAGACTCTGAACAGTTTCAGGAGGAGAATGGAGAGTTGGGGAAGGGGCAGCTGCAATATAAGGGTGCTAGCTGTGCACATGAGCAGACCTGATAGTCCATGAAGTTTGTTTCTGCTGGCAAATTTTCATATATTCGTATCAGGAGACATATCAAGAATTGGAATAAAAAGGTTATATTGCCCTTGCATACATCATTGGTCAGACCCCATCTTGAGTGCAGTGTCCAGTTTTGGTCCCCAAGTAGGAGGATGGAAAGAAAAATGATGGAAAAAAATCGTCATAAAGCAACTATGATGATAACAACCCTAGATCAGTTAAATTACAATGAGAGACTAAAAATCTTGGAGCTATACTCGGAATATAGAAGGCATTGAGGCAATCTTTGTCTAGTTTATAATACATTTTTAAATCCAGATTTATGGGATTGTTTGGATCTTAGGACAAGGGACTCATACTATGATACTTGGTCGCATGGCCTACAGTTGAAAGGGGATTTATGCTGTACCAGGAAAAGAGAATCCTGGCTCAATCAGAGGGTAGTCAGCTTGTGGAACTCCTTACCAGTGGAGATAGTGGGTAGTGGGAATCCGCATATTTTTAAGAACAGGCTGGATGAATATTGTATTAAGAACATTATCATGGGTGACTGATTTCTGGTGAGCTGACAAGGGCATTGCCCACTTGGCTTGTATTTACCTATGATACCTATGATGTGCTGTGTCAAGCTGTGCTTTACCTGACAAGTCGACAAACAGACAACTTAAAGGAACACTGTCAACCCCCTTTGGGCCCCAAAGTGTCTCTAGTTTAAAAATACATTTTGTTATTGCTCACATTCTGTAGAATTTGCTTATGTAGCTGATCAGTTGGATTCCAATTCCTCATTTCCTTTTTCAATCAATCAATCAATCAATCAAGTCTTTATTTAACCAGGCGTTCATCATTGATCAGAAGCTCATTTGCAAGATGGACCTGGGTGGAGCATGAACAATTGTATATACAGGTCAACACAGGTATTTACAAGGCAATACAGATAATACTGTTTACAGAGAGGAAGAAAAAGAAGTTCATATGTACATAGAATTATACAGATATTGTACAGATTACAGGGTATTTACATACATACATAGAAGTGTCTATAGGAAAATAAAGCAGGTTATCTAAGGTTGCAGGATGAAGTAATGTAAGAAAAAATTATCAAGTGATAAACAGATTATCCACCATACTGCTGCTACCACACAAGAACATGGTTGTGTGGTTGTACTGTTTAGGGGTGTTCTTAACTCCTTTGTTCCCATATTAATATTCAGGTAGTATGTGATAAGAGTGGGTCAAGGATCAAGGGTGCCGGAAGATGGTAAAAGCTGACAGGGCTGAGAATCCAAAGGATACTTATGAGGGAACAAAGGGCACTTTTTCTATACTAGTGTTTGCCATACAGAAATAAAAGTGGTGTACGCCTTCACCCTCAGTTCTGGCACCTATGTCAAGGATTTGAAAGAAGAGGCTTGTCCCCAAAAAGACAGGCATCATTGTTCTAGGCCTCTGAACCATGAAGGTGCTCAGAAGGAAGGGAGAGGGTTAGGATAGGTAAGGGAGGAAGGAGGTGGGGTTGGGGGTTGGGAGGGACTATGACATCATAGAGGGCTGGAGAAAGGAAAAGAAAAGAGAAAAAGGGTGCTCGGCTGAAGGCCATTGATCTCAGAAGTGGTGGAGCAGAGCACAAAGGGGATAAAGACGTGGATACGTTAAAAGGAGGAGAGAGAGAGGAAGGAATTAGAGCAAGAAGGGGAGGGGCTTGTAGGGTTCATAAGGTGCTGCAGAGGAAGAGATCACACTCACTATTGCTATCTAGAAATTTGTTTTGGATGGCACATCAGTCAATTGCAAGTTTTTCCTGAATTGGTTCCTGCGGTAGCTCTGTTTTCAGGTAAGGAATGGTGGAAACTGCTGATAAAACTACAATGTAAATGGAAGAGTTTTGGAGTTTATTTTGGAAACTGTAAAAATAATTTTGTGGTTTGTTTTAGACTTTAGGTAGAACCAGGACTGCAATAGTGGATGTTGGTTTAAGCTTTAAGCTTGAAAATAGTACTGGAGCATATAGTTGCTTTGCAGAGCTCCAGCATATAGCTTCCTTGTGTTAATGTTTATTTTGTTAAAAGCATTACTGGTAACAAGGTTTGGTTAGGCTAGGTTAAGGTATTGCTATTTTATTCAAGTGGTTTGCAATTTGGGTCCTGAGTTGCATGGAGGTACAGTAGGGTCTTGGAAAAGAGTGCTACAATTTTATGGGATCAGTATTTTGATGCGGTTAGGTTTGTTGTTACCTGAATTCAAGAGATTGTTCAGCCGCAGGTCTGGGTCGGGTTCCCGGTTTCATTTAGAGATGCATCCCCCGGCACAGAATGGAGGGACCACGTGGTTTCGGCATGCAGGCCCGAGAAAGAGATGGGCTGCCTACTGAATCCATGGGCCTAGTGCAGCCGCCAGTAAAAGTAAGCGGAAGCAGCTGCTTAAGGATGCAGAGGGCCCGTTTAAAAAAAAAAAGAAATACAGCTGCACTCAAAAGCTTTTCACACTTCCATATAGCGTGCTGTGAGCAGAAACATTGTAGCAGCTGCATCAAGACAGAGAGAGGTTAAGGGGAAGTTGGTGGGAAAATCTGGCAGGGCCCACACACCAGGAAGTGGCCACTTCTTTTGTTAGACAGGTCAGAGGGTAAAAAACTTTCTGGACAGAGGGATTTCACTAGGTGTTTGGATACAAATGGCTGCATGCACCTGCCAAAGGAATACAAGGCATATTGGGACATCAGAATAAAGGGACAGCTTGGGCAGCGGCAGTTTTAGTTTTGAGCTGGACCACATTTGCAGCCACCTTAATTTGTGCAGTGGGTGTGTTTTGGAATTAGTGGAGCAGTCACGAGTTAGCTGCGAGCAGCCCGCATTGGGGCTAGTGTGGACAAGAGGCCTGCAAATAGGAGCAGAAGACACCATTTGCATTTTGAAGGCCTCATGGTGGCCACCATTTTGGGATGCAGGCGGCAGCGTGTCGGCTGCCATTGTGGGAAATGGGCAGCTGTGTGGAGGTCACCATTTTGTTCAAAGGTCAGGCCGCGGGTCAGCCCTTAGTAGCGTAAGTGCATTCAAGGTAAACTACTGAAAAGAAACATGAGAAAGCTTACTCTCAGGAGGGCTACATACTGGGGGCAATATTAAACACTGTACAAAAAATATATATATATTAACATTAATGAATAGACACAGGGGGAACAAAGATGAAATGTGCTAAGCTCCTTTATGCTACAGTAATTCCAATTGCTGGGCAGTGCATTAATTATAGGGCTTAACTTGGCAGGAGAATTTGGAGCTAAACGGGCCTTAAAAAAGGGAAGGGAAATATATGTGCTATAAACTAGACACAAATGGAAAAGCTGTGATTGGGCAGGTGTTCACATCTTTTTCTTCTATTGCAGAGTGAGGTTTGTTGCTGGTATTATGGATACCACAGGAATGAGGTCCATGAAAGCTGAAGCTAAGAAAATGACAATGGATTTGGTGGGGAGAGCCAACCAGTTTTTTGACACTGTGGAGGACATGGAACTGGACAATAGGGCCCTGGTAGGGAAAGGAAAAAAGAGGAAGGACAGAGCAGGTTCTGGAGGCAAGGGCAAGGGTCAGCCAAAGGGTAGTGCCCCATGGGCACCCACACCGAAGGCACCTAGACCCAGATTGCCTTTACCAGAGCCAGTACCCTGGCCTACTTCAGTGCCTATTCCTGCTCCTCAACCAGTGCCACTGCCAGTCCCAATCCCCATGCCAGCCCCTGAGCCACAACCAGTGCAAGTTCCCAGTCCTGTCCTGGTGCCAGAGATAATACCAGTTCCCGATACCACAACTGGTGCCACTGCCTTGCCCTGCAGTGGAACTGATCCTGGTTCCACAACCGATCCCACCTCCAGCACCAGTACCTCCACCAATGCCGGTCCTGGTGCCAGCTCCTGTATCGGTACCTTTCCCTTAGCCAGCAGCTCAAGTACCTCCACCGATGCCAGTACCAGCTCCAGTACTGGTGCCCTTCCCTGAGCCATCAGGCCCAACACCAGTAACAGACCCAACACCACAGCCAGGACCAGCTGGTATTCCAAAACCCAGCACAGGTATAACTGATGTAACAGTAGAGAGTAGCATTAAAGAATATGTGGAGCAGTTGCTGGGGAGCATGGGGGGCGATGGAATCAGGAAACTAAAAACTGTTTTAACCAAATTAAAAAAAGAGAAGAGTGGGGGAAAGGGTATTAAGACTGGGGGGGGGGTAGAGAAAGGGGAAGTTGCAGAGAAGGTAACAGGCACTCCAGGGGTGCATATGACAGATCATGTGCCCTTGGCAATGAAGGAAAAAATATGGAAAGGAGAGTATGTCAACATATTTGCCTTAGTGGACAAGGTGACAGCAGAGAAATATAACAAGAAAGAAGGTTTGGGGAAAAAAGAATTGGCGGCTCTGGCAGTTTTGGTGGGAAAAGGAGAAGAGCGAAAAGGGCCAAATTTTAAGGGCAAGACCTGGGATGCTTGGTCCATAGGTTTTACATATTATAGCACTATAGTACAGGTGAGAAAACCTGAGATGGGGATTCCTTTATTGGCATACTCCTTGATAATCAGGAGTGCATATAAGATGAGAGGGGGCACTAATGGGTACAATACAATGAGAGATTATGGACATGATGGTAGCCTTCAGTGGGGATTGCCGCTAGGATTCTAGACACAATGACCTTTGGTGGGAAACAACAGCAGCCAGGTGGTTGAAGGCAGAATGGTCAAAGGGATTGAATGGATACCAGAAATTTTGTTAGGGCTATAATAGAGCATTTTGTTCATTCCCCAATTGTAAATTCAAGCATGCCTGTTCTCAGTGTGGTGGTTTACACCCTGCATCGAAGTGCAGGACATATGGTGATAACAATACGAGAGGTGCGTACAGAGGGCAGTTGTTTTGGGGTGGCCAGAATAGTCATAGAAGGGGGCACTGGGAAAATGGGGGAAGAGGGAGGGGTTTCTCAGGGGGAAGGGAGTATAAATCTGGTGGGAGATAATGAGACGCAGGAAGGGGTTTTTCAATTGGCAAGGATGCCCATTAAGGGGGAGGTGGTATTGGAGTGTGTAAGGGGTTACCCAGACAGAAGGGCAGCCTATTTGCTACTTGTGGGATTTCAGAAGGGTTTTAACTCACAGTACCAAGGAGAGAGGGTAAGCAAATGGACTAAGAACTTGGGATCCATATATGGGAAAGAGGAGCTGTTGGCAAAGAAAATTCACAAAGAAAAGGAGGCTGGGAGGGTGGAAGGTCCTTTCCAGGAGCCTCCATTTGATCACCTCAGGGTATCACCCTTGGATTTGGTACCCAAGAAGCAGCCAGGATTGTACAGGGTGATTCATCAGCTATCATACCCCGAAAGGGACTGAGTAAATGATTATATTAGTGAGAAGGATAGTAATGTGTAATATGGTACTCTGGAGGATGCAGTGGCACTGAAAAGGGTCTCAAAGGTGTCATGGCTAGCAAAAAAACAACACTGAGTCAGCTTTTCTGTTGCTGCCAGTTTGGAAAGAAGAGTGGGAGCTACTAGGTTTTCAGGTGGAGGGTTTGCATTATTTCGACAAAGCCATGCCCATGGGAAGTTCCATGGCTTGTGCTACATTTTAGATGTTTAGCACCTGGCTTCAATGGGTTTTTAAAGAGAGGTACAGGCATGGGTCGGTAGTGCATTATTTGGATGATTTTATGTTGATAGGAGAAGGCAAAGTAGGTGTTGAGAGAATACTTGAGGACTTTAAAGCTATGTGCCAGGAGCTGGGGGTTTCATTGGCGATGGACAAAACAGAGGGACCTAGCCGTTGTCTGGAGTTTTTGGGGATAGAGACAGATGCTCAGGATTGCCTCTTTTGATTACCAACTGATAAAGTAGACAGATTGAGGGAGCTCTCGGGAAGCATAACACAGGAAAGGAGGGTTACACTACAGATGGGTCAACAGGTGCTGGGCCATTTGAATTTTGCTTGCAGGGCCATTGGACCAGGGTGGGCATTTACATGTCATCTGGCCAGGGCTACAAAAGGGGAGCGATGGCCACATCACTGGGTGGATTTTGCAAAGGCCATCGGGGAGGACAAGCTGGTCTGGGAGCAGTTTTTGTGGGCATATAATGGGATCACTTTTTGGCAGGAGGAGTGGTTATGTAATATGGACGTGGACCCATACAGCAATGCTTCAGGGGGGTTAGAATTAGGGGCATTATTTAGGTGGCAATGGATTGCAGAGTCATGGCTGCAAACATGGAGGGAGAAGGGGCTCACTAAGGATATCACCTTATTGGAGATCTTTCCAATATGGGTAGCCATGGAGGATTGGGGGGTAGAGCTTCACAACCAATGGGTAACATTTTGGTGCAACAGCTGTGCAACAGTGAAGGTGTTAAACAACAGGGGGGTGATATCGCCCACACTGTGGAGGGTGCTACGGCAGCTAGTACTTTGGAGTTTATAACTTAATATGAGTTTTAGGGCCAGACACATTGTGGGAGTGTGGAACACTGTAGCTGACAGCCTCTCCTGTCTACAGATGGACAAGTTACCGGCCATTGCTCCGAAGGCAGCCACAACAGGGATGAAGATCCTGGTAGGATTGTGGAAATTTGGCCAGAAGGAGCGGAGTTTTTCTTTCAAGGACTCCTGCACAGACAGTACCTTGAAGGCCTATGAGAGTTCCTTGAGGGCTTTTCAGGCCTTCTGGTTTAAACACAATATGGGGGTAAGTGGGACAGTTACTGAGGAACAGGTGGCGAAGCTTGTAGTGGTAGGCTGGCAGGATGGGGTTGTCCATGTTACTATGGGAGTGCACTTAGCTGCCATATGTTGGGTTTGTCTCATGTGGGGTTGAGGTGACCTTTGTAAAGGGCAAATCATAAAGCTCATGATGATGGGATGGCAGAGGGTTAACAGGAAAAAGCAGGACAAAATGCGACCCATTTCTAAACCCTTGTTGGGGTAGATTGATAGATGTCTTGCCACAAATATGCTTCCAATCAAATTAAGAGGTTGTCCTGTTCACGGCAATATTCTCGACCATGTACGGAGGATCATTTAGGGTTGGGGAGTTATTGGTCTAGATGGGATCTGCACAGGAAGGGGGATTACAATGGGAAGATGTACATTGAGGCCGGGAGGTGATCACAGTAACACTGAATAAGTCAAAGACAGATCAGGTGGGATGGGCTTCTCACATATTTTTACACAAAAATGGAAACAAGGTAATTTGTCCCATGAAAGCCTTATTGGAATATGGGGCCATCAGGCCACAAGGGTCAGGGACTTTGTTTCAGTGTCAGTATGGTGCCGCAGCAACAGGGGCCCATCTGGCAGGGGTATTGAAGAAGGGGATTATGGTTATTGGGGAGGACTCAGGGAGGTACTCTTCACATTCATTTCAGATAGGGGCTGCATCAGAAGCAGCTGCCAGAAGGGTCCAAGGGGAAGGAATTAAAAATATGGGTAGAAGGACATCCAGCTGTTATAAATAATATGTCTGAAGTTTGAAATACTAATGGATATTGTTGTGTTCTCCTTCACAGGCACTGAAGGAATATGAGTAAACATAATTGAGATAAAAGGGACTGAAAGAGGAGGGGGGGTGACAAAAATGTGTGTCACGTGCTTCCTTTTCTATTATTTTAGAAAAACCACTGCATGCAGAGGTATAGATTGTAGGCTACTCATACATTCATTGGGCAGAGAGGCAAGCAGAGTGAAAGGCTACAATTAGTCTTTCTCTACTACAATCATCAGGAGATGCGCATCCTATGGAAAGGAATCTGGGGATGAGATGGGCACAATTCTTGCCACTACTAGAGGAAACCTGAAGGACCAGCCCAGAGCAGTACATAATCACAGTTCATTTGGGTGGAAACAATCTTGGTACTTGACCATGGTTCGACATTTTTAATAACATCCTGGAGGACCTGGCCATAGTTACGAGCTGGGGGCCACAAGTCACTCTGGTGTGGTCAGAAATGGTTCCCAGGAGGGTGTGGAGGTATACCATGAGCCAAATGTCCATAGAAGGGGCTCAGAAACAAATGAACAGGAGGGTAGGCAAGTGTTTCCAGGCTTTTGGGGGAGCATTACTGGAGCGTGAGGAATTAGATGCTAAGATAGCGTTTTTGTATAGAACAGATGGGGTCCACCTATCTGAGATGGGCAATCACATTTTCATCACAGAGTTGGGAAGGGGCGTAGATACATAGTACAGGGGTAATGCTGTATAAAAAAGGGGGGGACAGTTGCTGATTTTGCAGCACCTGGAGATCCGCCTTCAATGCAGGCTGGAGGGGACTAGCGGAAGAAAAGAGAAAAGGCAGTAATAGGGAAGGGGGAGTAACCCGACTTTGGTTTACACCAAGGAGGGAGTAGGAAGGATACTCAGGGGGTGTGGACACCCAAGGTAAAAACAGGGGTCAGGAACAGACACCTGGTCCATGATTAAAGAAGAGACCCCCTCAGGTTTATATCTGGGGTTAAAAAATAAGCAGGATTAAGAAGACCCCTCAGAGTTACTTCTGGGGAAAAAGGATAAAGAAATGTAATATCGGAATGTGATATGTAAATATGGAATTATGTAAATAAAGGAAAGTATGATGATGTAAATGGACTGAAATAAAAGAAATGTAAGATATTGTGAATAAAATGAATGGTATTGATCTGGAATAAAGGACTTGTTAAGAAGTAATAAAAGGTGTGCCGACTGAGCAGCCAACATAATTTGATGTGCGGTGTCATTTCATTGGGGAGGGCTCTAGAACAAGAAGGCTTGCCCCCTAAAAAGGACAGGAACCATTGTTCTAGGTCTGGAACCATGAAGGTGCTCAGAAGGAAGGGGGATGGTTAGGGTAGGTAAGGGAGGAAGAAGGTGGTGGGTTGACTATGACATCAGAGAGGGGTGGAGAAAGAACAAAAAAAGAGAAAAAGTGAATAATCTGGAGTGAATGAGTCATGACTGGATTCATTGATAGCAGGAGAGCCATATTTTCTGCTGCAGCTGCGGGACTGGTGTAAATTCTCCCCAGTATCTCAGCCGACCTTGGTACCTTTGTTAGCCCGTGACATGGGTGTCAGCGATTGAGTGCCTGCAATAACGATGACTCAATCCTGGCACATGTCATTGGGGCTAGTGAGGTAGGAGTGACCGGATGGGGGTCTCTGAATATAGTGACGGGTTGTCACTATACATACACATGCGGGCGAGCACACACAGCAAGGGTCAGGAGGGATTGTGAGAGGCGGTGCCACTGTGGGTTGCTGAGCTGGCCCCATGGCGTGGTGGGTGGGTTGGCGGCTTCAGTGGCAGTGTGTGTTTTTGTTGCGCCCAGCCTGCATTATTTGTTTTAAATGGTTTTGCACCCTTCCCCCTGACATGTACACCCCTGGAGTTGATAATCCTTAAGTAGTGGAGTGCAGGGGGGTGCAGCCTCCCACATAAAATGTTTAAAATACAAGTCCCCGGTGCCATTTTGCTGTGCGCTGGGGAGTCAGAGTGCCAAAACTGATTTTCGGCACTCTGGCTTCGTGATAACGCAGATCGCCTTTAGGCTTTTCTGTTATCACATAAATCCATACCTTTTAACCAGCTGCCAGGAGGGATCACTGGAACCATGAGGCTGAGGGGCAGCTTCTGTCAATTGGGGATTGAAGTGCTTTGATCATTTTTTGGGTGCTGGTTGAGTGTCCATTTTATAATCTGGGGCTGGAGTATGGAGTTTTTGGATAAATTGATCTGCAGCTTCTGGATCCAGGAAGGAGTATTGCACCCCATTCACAAGGATCTTTAAGGTGGTGAGATAGCTCATGGAATACTGGTGTCCCAAGTGGGCTAGCTGTTTTCTGGCTGCTATGAAAGCCTGGCAGCAGCTAGATAGTTTAGCTGAAAAGTCCTGGAAAAAGTGTATCATGTGCCCCTGTCAAATCAAGTGGGCCCCTTTCTCTGGCAAGCCAAAGATGTTATCTTTCACTGGGAAATGAAGCAATTTTGCCAATATAGGTTGTGGAAGTAGCCCTGCCGTGGGCTTTGGTGCGAATCTTCTGTGTGCAATTTCGATCTTAATTGGAGGGCTGTCCAGGGCATTAAGAAGCATCAGAATCATTGCATGGAGGAATCTAATCTTGTCAACGGTTCCACTGCCTTCTGGAAACCCCACTATACATAAGTTATTCATCCTTGATCGAGTCTCTAGGTCATCAATTTTTTCTAGTAAGTAATTAACATTGGCTTGCTGATCTCATAGATGAGCTTACAAAGTTACAGCTTAGTGCTCTATTTCCTTTAGTCTGTTTTTAGCAGTCAAGATTCTAAAGTCCAGTTGTTTCAATTTGTTTTTAGCATCTGCCGTGGTTTCTTTTAACTCAGATGTATCTGCTAAGACTTAGGCCAGCATGGTGGCAAGATGTTGTAAGTCAATTTCTTGTTGAGGTTTAGCACTCATTTTCGTAGTCAGGGACCATGAGGACAATGGTGTTTTCATCAGGAAACAAGGCCCCCTTTTGACACTTTGTTTTCTCCAGTTGTGTTTTATCATTGTCAGCGAGACTGGTATCCTTCAGGAGACAGATTGTTAGTCTGTTTAGTGCTGCAGTTTTTTTTGGTTCTCAGATGCTGCCCTTCTAGTGGATTTTGCAGGCTTTAGCTGACAATATCCTGCATAGATAAAATTAAGCTGTCATCTTGCTTGGTGGTTGGCCACGCCCCCAACATACCTACCCTTATCTGTTAATCAGAATCAATTTTCCTTTTAAGGCTGGGTGGGCTTGCCAGTAAGAAATCGCCCAAGCACTCTGTGGCATGTGTGGCTACTGTAGTCCATTGTGTGGCATGGTTTCCAAAGAAGAGGTTGTCTGAGTACAGTAGGCTGCACCTGGGACAGCAGGGGCTGCAATTTGGTTAAAGTGCAGCTGCCAGTGACTTTGGAAGCCTGCTTTGAAGGGATTTTGCAACTTGCACTGGCTAACATGGGCTTTCTAGCATCATGAGCCTTTATCTTCAGATGGAATTTAAATTGAAAATCTGCAGGTGCCAAATGCATTGACCATGTTCATGAGAGTGGACCCCGGTGCCTTACAAGGACAGAGACCCACTCACTGCTCTGCTCAGACCCCTAATCTGGCCTCTACTCTGGGGGTGTATCATCAGTTCTGTCTGAGGTTCTTCAACTGTCATTTCCTCCTCCTCCTCTGGGTCTCACCACAAGCATAATTTATATGGCAGTAAGCACCACTCAATGTCTATTTCTAGCTAATGATCACCTGCCACCCTGTGACTAGGAAATGGTGGGTTTTCTCTTTTATCCCTCTGATTAGAATCTTCCTTTTTATCTTTCATAATCTGCAATGTCCTCTTACAAAAGGGCATGTCTTGTTTTATTATGGCACACACTGAGAGCGGATTATTCTGTGGACCATTTTCTATTTGCTGCCTTTCTACTGGATGCACTATAGTATGTACAGGGCTTTATCTTTTATATTTTATTGCTTTAATAACAAACATATAACACCAAAGGAGGTTAATAATACCAATTTACAGAGTCACATTAGGATTTTAATGACAGTCTTCCCAGTTTGTTCGGTCACTGGAAGGTGCAGGTATCCCATGATAAAATAATGTTTAGATGGTTGTACTATGAAGCCTTAATGAATAAATAAGGGCTTTAATAACAGTATTTCAGAATGGTATGTGTTAAAAAAAATCATTATCAACTGGGGCTCAGGTCTCCTACTTTCTTAGTTACATTTGGTTCTGCTTCAGTGATTATTATTTGAAAATGTCTTACTGATACAAGTCCATACTGTGCTGATCTGATTTAAAATGAGATGAGGTTTTGTTTAATGGAGATCAGGCAGCCACTAACCAGGGAGGGTCACAGGGCTCATCTCTCAACCTCTCAGCATTAAAATTCATAGTACTGGGCTTTGAATTTCTTCAGAGAAAAGAGTCAGTATGTGTAGCACTTTCATATTTTCAAGAATAATATATAAATGAATAGAAGGGTCCATATATTTAGTGTTAAAGAATATTTCTATCAACGTAGTTCAATTATTTAATAGCTTCTGTGTCCAGAAATAGCTACAATATTATTAACAACCTCAGTAAACCTTTGTGGAGCAAGGGTAAATCTGGGTGTAAAAATTATAGTGCTATGTAAAATTCATAGCAGTTGAGAGGAATGTCTCAGGGTCATTGTAGCAGGGGGTATAAGATGTGATGGACCATCATAAAAATGTTCATGTACGGGCTGAAAAATGGAGTAAAGTAAATTAACAATGCCAACAACCAAATATCAATGTATTCATTGATATTTGGCAGATGGCACTGTATTTCTGTGTAACCTTGGCTACACAAGTTCTGTCATGTAACTGTAAATGTAAGTTGGAAGACCTAGACACTGCTGAGACCATAGTCAGGGGTGTAGGAAAGTGGCTCAGTGATAGGAGTCAGAGAGTGGTAGTCAATGGGGTGAAGTGGAAGGATGGAATAGTCACTAGTGGTGTGTCCCGGACTCAGTCTTGGGCCCGGTTCTGTTTAACATGTTCATTTGCAACATCAGAGTAGACATCCAGGGTAAGATTGAACTCTTCACAGATGACACTAAACTAGGCAATAGAGTTGGCAGCACAGAGGTGATCAGGGACTGGAAAAGTCTTGCAAAGGCTTGAAATATGGTCTAATGTATGGCCGCTGAAGTTCAACACAAAGAAATGCAAGGTGTTGCATCTAGGTAAAGGAAGTCCAAAGACTGATTACTGGTTCAATGGAGTCAAACTCAATACCTCACAGGAAGAAAGAGACCTAAGGAGTATTATTAGTGACACCCTGAAGCAATCAAGCCAATACAAAAAAGCTTAGCCAAGCAAATAAAATGCTGGGGTGTATAGAGAGAGGATTTCACAGTAGAAATAAGGAGGTGATCCTCCCACTCTATAGGTCCGTGGCGAGGCCTCACCTGAAGTACTGTGTCGAGTTTTGAAGTCCACACCTTAGGAAGGACAGGGTAGGCTGGAAGCTGTGCAAAGAGGGGCACCCGAGATGATTCAGAGCCTCCAAGGATTCTTATACGAGGAACATCTGAGAGCACAAAACATGTACTTTATTGAGACTAGGAGAGAAACGGAGGATATGATCAAGATGATTGAGATGTTCAAGTTATTCAGAGGCATAAATAAGGTACCCTACTCAGAACTATTCAGTAGGATAGTCAGCTCAACCACAAGAAGGCATGAGTGGAAACTACGGAGAGGGAGCTTCACAAGGAATCTAGGGAAGTATTATTTTACAGAAAGAGTCACGGAACTATGGAATAGCCTACCTGCCAAGGTGGTAGGTGCAATAACCATGGTAGCATTTAAGGGGTGTGGGATAGAATAAGGGTTCTAATAGTAACCACAGGATCAGGAAGTGACAAAAACCGGGTAGGAGGTTAGATCCTGTGATCTGTAGATGATCTCAGAAACTACCCTATAGGTGTCCACCTTGGACAGACTAGATGGAACTTTGGTCTCCTTCTGGAATCACTTTCTATGTTTCTATGCTACCTATTACTTATTAGCAAAACAGTTTGATCTTATGGTCAGTGTGGAAGTGCTGCTGATGTGATGTTTTAAATTAAACAATGTGATCAATAAGGACTTGGTGCGTACAGTATAGCGCAGTGGTTTAATGCTCTGAGCTGCAAATCTCGAGACCTGGGTTTGAATCCCACAGTCCCTACTTGCATACTGTGTGACCATGAGCAAGACACTTAACTTCCCTGTGCTCCCAGGTTGCAACTGTAAACAAGCTTTCAGCTTAGTGTGTCTCACCTGGTTAAACAATTGGGGAAAAAAATGTGTCTGTGTGTGGTGTTTTTTAACAGCATCCTGATTGGCTGCTGCATCATGACCCACTGATACAAACACTGTTGTTTGGCTATATAGTGTAGGCTACTACTGCTCACAAGCTCCAACAAGAATTTAAACAAGGCATGAGCAGTTTGCAATTTTTATTTTCAGGTCTGGTTTAAAAAAACACAATCAGAATGTGGTAAATGTTATTGTTTAGGCAGGAAATGGACCGTCCCAAGTGTGGAAAAACATATTTGCTGTTGGAAAATGTATTGCAAAGCTAAGCCCCACATTCAAGCAATGTATGGGATGTAGTGAAAACTGGACCTCCAGGCTCAGACTGGGCCAGAGCAGTAAAAGTCAGACTGGTTTGTGTGGTTGGACAAGCTGAACCATGCACAAGTTGCACGAATATTGCTGGTCCAGCTACTCTGACAGGACAGACTGGTACAGCTTTTACCTATCTAATCTGGTCTCACAGTCTGGATTTCACCCCATCCTCAGCTGGAGTGGAAACTGGATTGCTAGAAAATGGGACCAGACCAACTGGGTACAGGTCTGGCTGGCACATTCATCCAGAGTGGTTGGACCAGCAGTATTTGCACAAATTATGCTCATCCCTGCTGGACTGACCAGTTTGGATTTTACTGATCCATTACAGCTCTTAAGGTTGTTTTCACCCATAGCCAGATTTATAATGTTTTTTCTAAATGTAATTAGGGCTGGTGGTAGTGTAGTTTCTTATTGTGCTTTATCTATTGTATTAAAAGTGCCAACTGGAGTACAGTGAAATGTTAAATTGCTTAATAAGAATTAATTATTGAATGTTTTGTGACAAGGTTCGACTGCGCAATGGTGGGGTTGGGGGGGGGGCCTGGTTACTGCTGCGCATAGGGCCCATGGGAATGATCTGGTCCTAAATGGAGGTTATGCCAAGACATGGGGGGGTGAGGTAAAGAAAACAGTGGCGGGTAATTGCTTAAAGCAAAGCAGCAAAAGGAGTGGAAAAGGTGTGCAGTCTGTTGGGGTAGTGTGGGGATTAGTGTTGTACACCACATCTGCAAGATTAAACACCTGCAGGATCATTTTAAAGATGATCGAATGAGAAACCAGGAGAGGCATAATGGACTTGTGCATGAACAAAGTGCCAAGTGTGCAACAGAGTTTTTAAGCATGACATTGATGTGGGTAGAGAAATGCCATAGATACAGATTTTATTGCATGGCCATTGAACCAAAGAAGCAGGATGGAGAGGGATATAACGCTTACTGAGACACAAGTATTAGGAGCACATTGTGGTGAAATTAATGAACTGTGTAATGGCAACCACAGGTTTCAGTCCCACTGTGGCCAATAAATAACTGTCGGACTTTATGCCTTTCACTTGACATAGCTGGGCCTCTGCCTTTGCAGCTGTAAAACTGTGTGACAGTAGAATTAATATGAAAATGTGTCCTGAGGCAGCAGTCAGCAGAAGGGGATGTAGGAATGGGTGCATGCATTTTTATTTCATTTGTTCATGAGTTAGGTAAAAAAAAAAATAGTTCTACTACCATAGCTTGAAAGCAAATGGTCTAGCTTTCCAGATGCTGTGGCTTGCAGTGTGTGAGTTAATACTAAATGAGGATTCTAAATCATGGTTTGCTATTCCAAAAGAAATACAAACAAAAATTGCCACTCAGCTTCTATTCCCAGTAATGGACTATGGTAACGTAAGGGAGTCCATCAGAGTGTTGCAACAAAGATGGTGTTGGTTAAGATTAATGGTTTATTTAGCTTTCTGTGTATCTCATCAGAATTGCCATTTTCAGAACTCATCACTGAGTTCTTTATGACACATTGACTTGGCTAGATCCTGAAAGGAGTACAGCAGAAACAAAAATACCTGAGCTTCATTTTGATCTATTCGTGAACAGTGCAGCAAGTGAAACTGAATAGCTGACCTCTGTGTTGTAAGAGAGCTCTGCCTAGCAGCTTGGGGGTTGGGGGTGGGGCAGAATGTTTTGCTGCTATGTGATGCATCAAAATCTGGGAATAGCCGAGGTTCCGCTGCTCAATATCCATGTGAAAAAAACACTGCATAGATGATAATGAAATAACAGTATATCGGCTAATAATTGTCACTGAACTGAAAATGCATCTTTAGTTGAGCATGGCCAGCTGAAGATTTGGAAAGCTAAGCACACAAGTAATTTGAATAATCTATGTTTAAAGGTTGAACACTAGTTGAATGTTTTCATTAAGTTTAAAATTGGTTAAGAACAAGCATTTTAAAATCTGGAGGTTTTAAGTTGTACATACGTTGAATGTCAACAGGCCATAATTAATGAATCATCATATTCTTGCAGCACAGAATTGTTTTCTTTTTTGTTAGAGATGCAGTGAAGTTTTAATTCATTGGCAAAGTTGAAGCAAAGTCAGGAAATTCACAATTTGTGAATTTTCTTGAACTTCACAATGACTTTATCAACTTTGCTGAGCAAATTTCATTTTTTTTTTAAAAGACCCTTAAACAGTAATAAAAACAAATCCTCTACTCATGGTGCTGTATTCCTCCCCTTGCCACCTCCGATAACAATAGTCATATACCTCCATTCCCCACACTTACTCCCCTCCCCACCTGGCAAATTTCAAAAACATAGGGCCTGATTTTCAAGGAGATTTAAGACGACACAAGTTGCATTGCTGTAGGGCTGCAGCAAACTTCAGGTGCATCAGGGACCATGCACCCAATTTTAGAATAGAGGGGTCCCTGTGGGAACTGCCTCAGGGAACTGGCCCCCCTGCCTGGCACAACACTAGAGGGGCCATAACAGTGGGGGGTGAATCTGCAAACCAGGAGGGAGATGGGGGCAGAAAGAGCACAGGGGGTGCCATAGAGGGCATTGGAGAGACAGTGGGCATGACAAGGTGTGCAATGGCACCCGGCATGGCTCTAAGGAAGGTGGCTAGCTGAAACATCAGCACACTGTGCATGACCCAGCTGGTATGCATGCTGTTTGCAGGCTACCTAGTCCACTTCAGGAACACCAGTGGGTGACAGTGGTAAATTTGTCTTGGTTTCTTTTATAAGCCATACAATCTGAAGGTCTTGATGCACCTATACTTTTTGGCGTCGGGTTATTGTTTGCCCAACACTGCTTTGCTGCTAAAATAAAGAAGAATGATAAGCTTAAAGTAAGTTGTCCTTGAGTTCATTGTAAGCATTTACTCAGTGTGGTTTTTGCAACAGTATGCCACATAATTTGGGAGTGGTACTGCTAGCTTGCCCCCCTCACCCCCTGTTGTGCTCTGTTCTCTGATTGTAAGCAATGGCAAGAACTGGGCTAGTGAAGACCAGAGCCCTTTCATCTGTTTGCATTTGGGGTGTATCTGCATGCCAGGAGGGGGCTGGGGCAGAAGGGACATGGGGGTTCCATAGGGGGCATCGGACAGACAGTGGACATGACAGGGTTTGCTGTGGCACCCAGTAGGAGTGCCATTTGCAGAGTCATACAGCTGATGGAATGGGACCACTTCAGGGGTGTCTGTGAGGGAGAGACAGTGACATGGCTCCAGGTGAGCACAACCCTGGCAAATGCCCCATAGGTGGCTACCTCACTTAACCCTGTAGGCAGGAGGCAGCCTATCACAATGTGGGAGTGTGGGTATGAAGAAACTATGGTGGTGCCGGGAGAACTTTACCCTCACCACTGGCATCCCTTAACCTGCAGTTCCAGCTTACTGCCTACAGGATTATGCATGGTGACTACCTATAGGGTAGTATCTAGGGCTGTGCCCAATTGGGGGCCATGTCACTGTCTGTTCTTGGTACTTCCTGAAGTATTCCCATCCCATCTGCAGTATGGCTCTGCAAACAGAACCTTAGCTGGATGCCACATCACACCCTGTCAAGTCCGCTGGCTCTCTGATGCCCCCATGGCACCCCGTCCCCTTTCTGCCCCCAGCCCTTAATTTTAGATCCCCTGATTGCCTTAGTGTGTGCTTGTGGTGTAAGTCCCTTATATCACCTCCTAGCTGGTCTAAATGGAGCCCCCTGTTGTGTACATGGCAGGGTTTCCAAAATTGCAAATAAGGGGATGGTGCAGCCCTGCCATGGCACAATCCACCTTGTGTCATGGCACAGAGGTGCCCTTGCACAAGGAGCTTGGGTGCATGGCATCCTGATTCCGATGCAGCTTGCATTCAAAAATTTGGATTGCACAAAGTTTGATGCAAGGCGCCACTTGCTTCATATCTATTTGGTGCAGGCATCTTGTGTCAGACATAAATTGCACATACCACAATAATGTAAACCATTGTGGGAAGCATATTTATTTTATTTATTTAGATTTTGTTTACCAGGTAAGCCCACTGAGACCAAAGGTCCCTTTTTCAGGGGCGACCCAGGGTGAATACACCACCAACTTTACATAAGGTACAGTATACAGCTTCAAAAATATATATATACAGTTTGTACATAAGGTACAGTGAACAGCTTCAAAAAAAATATATACAATTTGTACAGGAGGATTGTACAACAGTAAGGCAGAGACAGAGAGCATGTAACAAGTAACATCATTCGGAGAAAAAATTGCATTGCCCAGGGGGAAAAAAACAAATGTCCGTGGGTCATTCAAGAGGAGAAACATAACACAGTTTGTAAAGAGTATACAGTTAATAGAGGTTTGTTGGTAGATGGGGTGCCAAGGATTCGTAGATAGCCACATTAGGTCATGAGGGGTAGGGAGCTTATCTAGTGGTTACAGCAGCAGTGGCTCAGTTTCAGGAGGTAGACTTTGAGACTGGCCTTGAAAGAGGAGAGGGAGTGTTTGTCAAGCAGGGAAGAGGGGAGTGAGTTCCAGAAATGAGGGGTGGTGAACTGGAAGGAGCGTTTTCCTTGATTGGTGCGGATGCGGGGTATGTTCAAGAGTCGACTTGAGGTAGACTGGAGGTTGCGGAGGGGGACTTTAGGGGTAAGCAGGTCTCTAAGGTGAGGTGGATGGTGTGTGGAGAGGAGTTTGTAGGAAAGGCAGGCAGGGGAAAAGGATAGTTTAAGCTTGAGTGTCGGCCAGTTTAGGTCCTTAAGAGCTTCACAGTGATGCTGCCTTGGGGAGGAGTGGGTTGCAAAGCGAGCAATGTGGTGGTAGAGGGTGGAGAGATTGGTTAGCTCAGTCTCTCTGAGGGACTGTAATAATGGAGAACCATAGAGTAAGGAGGGGAGGAGGTTGCAGTTAGCAATGGTTCTACGTGCTTCTCCCAAGAGGGAGTTCCCAAGGCGGTATAGCAGGCCCAGTCTCTGGTGGATAGATTTAGTTAGGACATCAATGTGGGTTTGAAGGTTAGCTCCTGGTCAAGGGTAACCCCAAGATACTTAAACTGGTCAGTGACCTCAACACGCATTCCTCGAGCTGATGTTATGGGGAGAAGACCACTACAGTCTTTATCCAGTCACTGGGTCCCGAAGAGGACAGCTTTTGTCTTGTCCTCATTTAGCTTGAGGTAGTTAGCAGTGAACCATGTTTCGAGTTTTGCCAGGCAGGCTTGAAGTTCAGTTGCGATAACGGAGGATTGGGGGTCGCTGTGATAGATTACAGTATCATCGGCGTAGAGCAGTAGATTGCAGGGTGCACACACACAGCTATATCGTTTACAAACAGGGAGAACAGCAGGGGGTCCTAGATGGAGCCTGGGGTACCCAGCGATCACCGGTCTGGGGTTTGGTGGGCGCCTTGCCAGCGTACTACCTGGAGTTCTGTTAGTCAGGTAGCTAGTGGCCCAGGAGAGAGAGAGCTGATCCAAGCCAAGCCTTTGCAGCTTTGAGAGGAGCAGCTTATGACTGACCATGTCAAAGGCCTTGGAGAGGTCGATGAATAGCACCCCCATAGGGGTGCCCTGGTCCATGGCGTTGAGTATGTCGGTTGTTAATCTGACTAGGGCAGTGTCCATGCCATGATCTTTCCAAAAGCCATGCTGAACCTTAGAGAGGAGTAGGTGCTGTTCCAGGTAGCCTTGCAGCTGATCGTAGACTACTCTTTCAAGGATTTTTCCCAGAGGGCAGAGGAGGGAGATGGGTCTATAATTCTCCACCCTGTCCCGGGTTCCTTTTTTATGGATTGGAACTATGGTGGCACCTTTCCATTTACTGGGGATTGACCCTTCCTGAAAGGATCGGTTAATGAGTAGGGCTAAAGAGTAGGCAATGGCTGGTGCCGCAGCCCTCAGTAGGCGAGGTTCTAGCTGATCACTGCCAGTTGATGAGTCAGGGTTAATTTTGTAGAGTAGTGGTAGCACCGTGCAGGGGTCCACAAGTTTCAGGTGGAATAAAGGTCGAGAGAGCTCTGTGTCAAGGTGAGTGAGAGGGGGAGGTCCCGGCATGGATGAAGAGCAGGCAGGGGGATAGGAAAAGGATGCACTGAACGCTTCAGCCACCTTAGTGGGGTCATCAGTAGGAGTGTTTCCGGCTAAGACCATAGCACTGTGTTCCTGCGTGCGTGCATATGCAAATGCCCATGAATTAATTTGGACTGGCTCAACTTTAAGCAGAATTGCATGGTGCTAGAAGGCCTCACAATACAATCAGCAAAGGCTAAGAACGGCAGACACACGTGTTTCATCCTCCTTTGGACTCATCAGTGTGCCATATCTGTACCTCATCCCAGGGAGAGATAGGCACCACCTTATAGGGGATCTTATTGGTTTGGGTCAAGGGCAGTCCAAAGCAGAGAGAGAAGAGAACAACAAAAGAACCCCAGAGCAAATGCAATGGGTCAAGGGTTATCCCAGAGGATATTGGCCATACAGCCACATTTTAAAGAAAACACAAATTGCACATACCCCAATAACGCAAAGCATCATGGGAAGCATATGCAAATGCACATGAAATAATTTGGACTGGCTCAACTTTAAGCAGAAGTGCATGGTGCCAGAATACCTCACAATACAATCAGCAAAGGCTGAGAACAGCAGACACAGACACATGGTTCATCCTCATTTCGACTGATTGGTGTGCCATATCTGTACCTCAGCCCAGGGAGAGATAGCCAGCCACTCTATAGGAGATCTTATTGATTTGGGTCATGGGCTTCCCAAAGCAGAGAGAGAGAAGAAAACAACAGAAGAACTCCAGAGCAAATGCAATGGGGCAAGGATTATCTCAGAGGATATTGGCTATACCCAAACCAATAAGATCCCTTGTACAGTGGCAGATCACCTTCAAGGTCAGCTTGCTGACCTATAAAGCCCTACATGAACAGGCACCATGCTACCTGAAAGATCTCCTTTGCCCCTTCCAGCCACTCTGATCCACTGATGAGAGATTGCTAGAGATTCTCAGAGTGTGTTTAAAGACATCTGGGGCTCAATCCTTTGCATTTGCAGCCCCTACCCTGTGGAATTCTCTTCCTCGTCGGGTGAGGGAGTGCCTGACCATCCAGAGTTTAAGTCAGCCCTTAAGACTTATCTGTTTAGTCTAGCTTTCCTGGACAAGGTCAGTTGATGAGAATTTATTATACAATGCCACTGAAGATTATTATGATGATTTTATATATCTGATTTTATGGATTTGACTTTCTGAATATGTTTATTGGAGGTGTTATGTATTTGTGTGTATTTTTATTTATGAATATGTTTCAGCGCTTTGATCCTTTGGAAAGGCACTTTATAAATAAAGCTGATTGACAGATTGATTGGTAGATTGATAGATTCTGTTATTTTTATACATTAAAGCGCCACTCTGCAAGGTTCGAGATAGGATCTCCTGTTTAATAACATAGTTAAAAAAAACATATGAGTATAGAGCAGGGGCATTGTGTAGTGGGGTATCCTGTGAAGTCAGCTAGCTGCAAGTGGGTGCTTACCAAAACAGTGACCCACTTGCGGTGCAGGTAGGACAGGGTGAGGGTGTGAGGAAGGTTACAGGATGGGGTTGCTTGTGCATATAACGACAGGACGTCGCTATATGTATACGCGCATGGGAAGGAGCGAGCATGACGTGAGGAAGGGTTGGCCTGGCATGGTTGGCATGGGGCTGCTGAGCTGGCCCCATAGTGTGGTGGCTGGGTGGCAGGCTGAAGCTGCGAGGGTTCTGGGTTCAGGTCTGGGCACGCCTACATTTTTGTGCGCCCAGCACGAATTGCAAATTTTTGCCAGAATTTGCACCCTCCTGACATACACCCCTGGAGTTAAGAATCCTTTAATAGAAGTGCAGGGGTGAAGTCCCCCATGGGGAATAGTGAAAGGGGCATTAACATTTAAATTCAAAGTCCCCGGTGCTGTTTTCCTTGCACCGGGAGGGGGTGTACAATGCCAAAACTGAATTTTGATGATGTACACACGCCATAATGACAGTTGCCTTTTGGCAATCATCATTATGACATAGAACCATGTAGCAGTAGCCAGCTTCCTACCCACTGCCCTATGAGCCCCCTTGATTGGCAACCGACAGTGATCTGAGATGTCCAGAATCGTAAGCAGAAGTGACTGCAGATAGAGGATTATATCTCCTGGCCCCTCGTTGCCCTCAGATATTCCATAAAGCCACAAATTATTTTACTTTGAGAAATTTTCCAGGCCTTCACATCTTTCAGACAAATGGTGACAGTCCTAAAGAACATGCATAAGCACCTGCTCCATGTGGTCCACACAGGAATTGGTATTGGATGCCTGCTTAGTTAACTTGTTGACTTTCGCTTCCAGGGTGTGAATATAAGATTTTAAATCAGAATGTACTGATCTAGTCTCCAGTTGAAATTCTTTTATTTCCTGCAATATTGCTGACGATGTAGAAATATGAGGCCCTTCCTCCGCCATGGCTGCAGGTTGAGATCTCTCTTGCTGCGCACTTTCAGAGTCCCCAGGAGAAGCGGTGGTTATGAGTTTTAGCTTTTCTTATCTTGCCCATATGAAAGGAAGATAGTCCCACTATCTGCAAAATAACAAGATCACTCGAAGAAGCAATTTGTAGAGGCTTTTATGAGGCACTAAGCAGACCTGCTCTTTTAGCTTGCCATACCGTTAGAGAGCAGAACTGGAAGTCCTCAACAGTCCTGTTCTTGCAGTATCCAAGCATCTGTAATAAAGACTCCTATCCTATTCTGTTCTGTTCTATTCTATTGTATTTTACTGTACTGTACTGCACAGCACTGCATTACATTGCACTGAGTTTTATTCTATTCCGTTTATAGAGTTCTGATTTATTGTATTCTATACTGGTATGTTCTATTTTGTTATGTGCTTTTCAATGCTGTTCTGTTCTGGTTTGTTCTTTTTGTTCTGTGTTAGTCTATTTTGTGTGATTCTATTCTGTTCTGTTCTGTTCTGTTCTATACAAAGGCAGTGTGACTAAATGTTCCCACACAAATGATGTTATTTCTGCTTATGACAGGACAGAAAAGAGAAAACTGACAGGTTATTCTCTCAGTCATCGCTGTTCATAATCACAGTTGCCCTGTCATCAGCATTTATTCTCTCAATGGACCTGCCATCATGTGTCAATAAAATCCCAGATTCCAACTAGATCATAATCTCCAGCTGTTGAAAGAGTCACAAACTTACTCTCAACATTATATGTCAATTCTGGCTCAGTGGCACAAGTGCTATAAAGTGCCTTACTTTACATCACACCAGTGACCTGAGTTTGGAAATGAGTTCAGGTCACTGGGATGACTGGTAGTGGGGGAGTGCTGGGAGAGGATTAAGCAGCCACCAGGCAACTGTCCTTTCCCAGATGGGGGTGGTAAGTTATCTCCATCTATGCTGCCACCAAGGTGAAGGCTGGGTGTCAGAGCAGATGTTAAGAGGCCGACATGATATCATGAGGGTAGAAGGAGCTGTGTTTCCAGGAGCACATGCATGCCTCCATGCACATGCACCCTCTGTGCATCACAGCTCTGTTCTGAGACCAGTGGAGAAAACTGGGAGAAACTGCGGTCTTCCTGCCAAACATGATGCCTCCCATTGCTCCGGGTCCACCATAGTGTAGATCCCCACTGGCAGGGTGGTGGGGTGATTGGCAGATGAGACTGGATGGGATTGGAGACAGGGCCTGAAGAAAGGTTAGAGTGGTGGGGGTGGGAGTGAAGCACACAGCCATATGAAAAAAAATTATATTTCAACATTCTGACAGTGTCTTTACAGCAATGAAAAATGACAATGGGTGAATGGGTAGAACACATTGCTGAAGCACAGATAGTACAGTACAAAATGTTATAAAGATATGAACACTTATCTAGTTCTAATACATGTACATGCACCAGCACACAACAGTGAAAACGTAAGACCATTGCTTACAGTGAGTATATCATGGCTGCACTGAAAATATTAGATCTGTTTTCATTCATGCTTTCAGAACTTGATGACCTCACTTGTCACTATGCCACATGTGACATCGCTGGTTTTGGAAAGTACTCATGAAAATAAATATGATGGGTGGGATTTTCAGAAGGGTTGGATGTGGATTGGAAATGCATGCTGTGTCTGAATCTGTGTCCATTTTCTTACATTCAGGCAGCCCTGCTACTATTTCCAGGAGCTGCATCTGTTTAGGATAAAAAGTCACTATTTGTGGAAAAAATTAATTCAGAAAGTTTCTTGTAAATCTGTAGAACCCTCTTTCTGCACGCTGCAAATAATAAATCAAGCTTAACATACTGTAGAACTCACCAGCCACCCTAACTATAGGGGCACAACTGTGCCCCTATAATGTAAACAAACTTGCAAGGCATAGTGTAATATCTGCCAAAGTGACCAAATAACAAACTGAAATGATAGTAAGACACATCAAGATGAGTATAATACACAGTGAAAAGCACATGACTTGGGTAACCAATCACATTGCAGCATCACCCCCTGCAATGCTGTAGGACTACAGTAGTTCATGTTCAACTCTACTGCAGGTAATAGCTCACAAATTCTATGACCTAGGAATATATACTATGTGCATTATTGAACTGGTATTTTGCTACTGCCCCTGATTTTATGTTGGCTCGCGCTTGCATGCCAGCCAACATATTGCAGTAGTAGCAGATTTTGAGGTGCGCTTACTGTGGGCGAATGTAGGTCACACTTTAGTAAGTACGTCCCTCATTCCACAATAAGGCAGCTGCAGCTGCTGACTCCAGCAACACGTAAACTGGCCACCAGATCTAAGAAAAGGGCCACTGCAATGAGAGCCAAGCTTGTTATGCAGCAGCTTGCCTTTCCTGGTGAAACAGTTCAATCAACATAGCAGCATTGACTGCCGCTGCACAGAGAGCTGACTTCAGGGGTGCCCAATCCCCCTGTCGGCATGCCCTGACCCACTTCATTTGCCAATGGGGGAGCCCACTCCCCATTGGCACAATACCCTCCTCCCTTTCACGTGTGTGGCGAGGGGGTGCCCAATCCCGCTCGGCATCATGCGCCCCCCCAACAGTCTTTCTTTGCCAATGGGGGGGGTCTAATTCCTGTCAGATTTAGTCCCCCCTTCCCAGTTCAGTTTGTCAATGGGGGAGCCCACTCCCCCATTGGCATTATGTCCCCCCATTTGTTGTGTGCCGAGGGGGGTGCCGAATCCCCCTCGGCTCTTGTTCTTCCCCTTCTCCTTTTGTATGTGCAAACTGGGGTGCCCAATCCCCCATTGGCTACAGCACCCCCTAAAACACTCAGATGGCAAGCTGGGAGCCCACCCCAGTGTGCCAAATGCCCCTGTAAAAAAAAAAAAGTCCCGCAATGTTCCTTTTTTTAAACCCATAAATCAGAAAATGGTCCCTCGCAATCTGTCCTTCTCCCTCCCTCAACCCGCACCCAGCCTCTGCGTACCCCACCTCCACACACACCCCTCTCCCCATACTTACCTCCGGAGCCTGGCTCAACGATCTTCAGTGGACTGGGAACACGTCTGCACTCTTCAAAGCCGACCACAAACTGAAGAAATGCCAGTAAGCTGTATAATGGCATAAACAGGGTTTTTTCAACTTTGGTGCTTATCTTGGCCATTTTGGAGAATTTTGGCAACAAATTTTCAACATGGGGTTATTGGGACCCCTCATCATGAATTCAGTCACAGTCATGGCGTTATTTGGTCCCGAAAGGTAATTTCGCGGTCACTGTGCGGAATTACCTTTCAGGACTGATTATCGAAATAACAGTGCCACTGTTCATGAGGGGGGCTCTCAAAAAGCCTATGCTGCAAATTTGGTGACAAAAATAAAAAAATGGCTGTTTTACAAGCGTGCATTACGTAGTTTCCACGCTTGCTCATAACTTCGTGAATTTGTAATAGTTTCACTCCAGATTTTCAACATTGTCATTTTCCAACACCTTCTTATGAACAGTACAGCTGTTATTTTACACATCCTGGCCAAAATGTGTTTTCACATGTCCAGCGCAGAATAGCATGGCTACTGTGCGAAATCAGTTTTTCAGTACAGTTTGACAAAATTACAGTGACACTGTTCATGAGCAGAGGTCCTAAAATGCCTATGCTGAAAATTTGTTGATGAAAGTCCATAAAATGACTATGTTACAAGCATGTGTTGTGCAGTTTCCACGCACCCTTTTAACTTTGCAAATTTGCTATATTTTCATGCCAGATTTTCAACACTGGCAATTTTTCCACACCTCCTTATGAACAGTACAGCTGTCATTTTTCACATCCTGCCTGAAATGTGTTTTTGCACCTGTGGCATACAATGGTGTGGTCACTGTGGAAGATCAACTTTTGGGACAGATTAAGAAAATCACAGTGCCACTGTTCATGAGGGGAGGTCCCAAAATACCTATGTTGAAAATGTGGTTTAAAAAAACCCAAAAATAATTGGGTTATGGATGTGCATTGTGCAGTTTCTATGCATACTCATGACTTCACCAAATTTTTCATATTTTCTCTCCAGATTTTCGCCGTTACCATTTTTTTACACCTCCTCATGAACAATACAGTTGTCATTTTTCACATCCTGCCCAAAACGCGTTTACGTACCTGTTATGCCAAATGGCACGGTCGCTGTGCAAAATCACCTTTCAGCTAACAAACTGATACTGCCGCTTTCCATGAGGTGGGGTCACAAAAAGCCCATGTTGATAATTTGGAGTAAAAATACCAACACACGCCTATGGAGTTAGGGGTTCCAACTGTTACACCCCACCCTGTAGAGACTGACAGGCATCAGGGGTGTGACTTGGGATCATCAGCTGTAATGCTCCCGCCATTCCACCCCAACCCCCACCCCGCAGCCACTGACAGGCATTGAGGTGTGCCTTGGAGTGTTCAGCCACAAAGTTCATCCCATTCTCCTATATTGCACCCACCTCAGTGTATTTCCTTATGGAATGGGGTAAGTATAATGCCCAAGGACACCATAGCACACCATGACACTTGTCACTGTCTACAGGGTAGGGTGAGGTAAAATGGCATGAGCGTTATAGCTGATGACCCAAAGGTACACCCCAATGCCTGTCAGTCTCTGCAGGTTGGGTGTGAGTTTTACGTCAGTTCAATACTTCACTGCCACTCCTATGATGCATCTCTAACTCCTGCACTACCAATGCCAATGCCAGTGAGACAACATCCAGCATTGACAAATGCTTGTTTTCAGGTAGATGCCCTTTGTTTTCAACATTATTCTCTGACTCCCAATAAAAACTACTATTTTATTTGTTCCCTGTGTATGTTATTATACAATAGGAGTGAGCAGATAATTCATTAGATAAAAGCATGTATTCTCACTGCAGTGTGATAACTCCAGATATCACACTGTGATAATGCTAGATATCACACTGTGGTGACATCATCAAACAAAAAAAACAGCACAAACACAGTTCTATTGTATAAAAGGCATATGTGATGGCTAGGCGTGTGATAAAGAATATATCTGAACTCATAGCAGGTGAGCTCAGGGAACCATTACTCGTGGCTCCACAATGCTCCGCTACTCATGATATTCCCTGAGCTCACTTGCCACTCATTCAGATATATTCTGTATCACTTACCTAGCCATCACGTATCCCCTTAATACATAATACCAGATAAAATCATCCTGTACTTCTCCTTCCGATACTTTGCAAAGTTACTGTATATGGTATATTACTTTGCATTATATTTTATTTGCTCCTGTACAAGAGAGGCATGACCAAAAAATGTGTTGCTCCAGCTTTGGCTGATCCCTGTGTGCTTTACTTGAATCTCACTGGCTTACTGAAGGTTTGAGTTTTTCTTTGCTGACTTTTTTGAACTAATATCAATATTTTGCTGCTTTTAATGTAATCAGGAAAGTGAATTATTTTGCATTTACTCTATCACTGTAAGGGCTAGAAACACATATTAATGAGTACCATTGAAAAGCTGAGAATCTCCTCTTTCCAAGAATATAAATTATTGGGATGTGTGGTAGGACACCAGGCATCCGGATATATGGTTTGAGACCATGATGGTCCAGACAGGGGTGAGGGAAAGTTGGAGGGCACTTGCCAGCAGAAGTATTGTTGGAGCACTAGTAGAATGCAGTGCAGTTGGGGTAACTGCAGGTACAAGCATGCCTGCTCTAAATGTGCAGGCCCACATTTGTTAACCAAATGCAGAGGGGAGATGACAGGTTTGGAGGGCAACCATTAGGGGGGACAGTCCTTTCTGGGTGGTTTTATGAACACAAGGTGGGAGGGTGGAATCAGCAGGGGCAGAACTGGGTTTTGGGGTTTGGGGGAGTGAGGAAGTGAGATTGGTAAGTAACTGAGCAGCATGCAGGAAAGATGGTGAAAAGGGGATTTGATATGGCAAAGTCTCTGATTAAGGGAGACTTGCTGAAGGGCTAGTTGAAGGGGTATCCTGAGGCAAGTGCAGCCAGGCTACTGAGTGAAGGTTTTACAAAGGGTTTTAGTTTGCAGTATGCAGGGCAGAGAGTAAGAATGAGGGCCAAGAATCTAGAATCCACAAAAGGGAAGGAGGAGTCATGACCAAAGAAGATCCAGAAAGAGATAGAGGGAGGCAGGCAGGGTGGAGAGCCCTTTTGAGTTGCCATCCTTTCCTAACCCTTGGGTATCCCCACTGGGGTTGGTACAGATGAAGCAGCCAGAGGAATATTGGGTGATACATCACCTGTCCTATCCAAGGAGGAACTCTGATTTTATCATTGAGAAACAGAGTGCAGTATCATATGTTACTTTGGACCACACTGTCCAGATGATCAGGGCAGTAGAGGGAGCATGGTTGACCAAGGCAGACATTGAGTCAGCATTTAGGCTGCTGCTGGTCCAACCTGAGGATTGGGAGCTGCTGGGGTTTAACATGGAAGTGGGGAAGGTTATTTTGATAAAGGTATGCTGATGGGCTGTTCAGTGGCACGCACCAAGTCCAAAACATTTAGCACATGGTTACAATGAGTATTCAGTAACTGAAGGGGGAAGTGGTGAACTGAGAGGCACCCGATTTAGGAGCAACTCCTTGGGAAGTTAGTAGGGGTACTGGGGAATATATGCTTTTCATAGTATGAAGCATGTCGTATTTTGCAGATTTCCTGATCATGTTTCATGGGGCTTTTAGGGTGACAAGGTAGTAGCACAAGGGGAAAAAAGGGTTGGGGGTCTGTTGAGGAAGGAGGTGAGATGGTGGGGGTTAAGTTGGAAATATGGTTAAGGAGGTCTAAAACAGATTAGGTTGGAAATGGGATTAAGGTAGTATTAAGCAAACAGGCAAATAGGCAGATGTGCCTGGTCTGTTGTCATGTGGAATTTCAGGGAGATCAGGACTCCATGGCAGGGTCCATTGTTTGTGCATGGGAATGAGGAGCCACTAGTTACCAGCTGGTAGGGATGTTGAAAAAAGGGGCTGAAGTTTCTGGGGGAAGACATGGCTGGATTTTCATCTCACTCATTTAGAATAGGTACAGCTTTGGAGATGGTTCATAGGTTTATAGCTAATTCTTTCAAGTCTGTACTCTCTCTACTGCTGCTGAACTTTCTATGCTTTGTGGGGTACTTAAAGGAGATTCATACCCGAGCACTTGTCTAACCAAGGAACAGTAGAAAAACTTCTTCTTCTCTACTCCTTATGTTTCTGAGTATGTTACCCATTATTCTATTAGCTCTCTTAACACATTCTTTATTGTGTTTGTCAAAGCTTAGGGTTTCTGTCATCCATACCCCCAGATCTTTTTCTCTGCCTGTTGTGTTTATATCCTATCATTTAATTTATATATGGCCCTTTGGTTAGTGCTCTCTAAATGCATCACCTTACATTTTATGTTATTAAAGGCAAGCTTATGTTCAGCTGCCCAATTTTCTAACCTTCTGAGTTGTGTCTGAAAATTTTATATAGATTCAATATTATTTACTACAGATCCCACTTTTGCATCATCCGCATATTTATACAGAAATGCCCTCTCCTGCAAGTGCATGGTGGGCAAGGGAGAATCGATGGAGATGATTAAGCAGTTGGGCAGGTTGGTGGCAGGGAGCAATAAGTTGTATATCTGGAATATTGTGAACTAACTTTGTTTGTGTTCTTCCAGAGACAGCTAGAAAGAGAAACATGTGGATTGTTGGACATTGATTCATTTTCTGGGTGGAAAGAAAAGCAGCGGTGAGGTTCGGGGGACAACTGAGACTGCATCCAGGAGCAGTGAAGGTTCATTGGAAGTGAGTGTGGGACAAGCGTTGGGCCCGTTGTTACCAATATTGGAGGACTTGAAGTTAAAACTGCCCAAGCCAGATGTTTTCTTGATTCACTGCAAACAAGGAAAGTAAAGGCTAATGATTGTAAGTGTTACAATGTTACTTTACCTAAAATAAAAAAAAGAGAAAGATGCTAGTTGGCATACAGCTAAAGCTTCCGGTGTTAATTCTTATTGGGATCTTTATAGGCACATGAGAAATAAATATCTTAAACTAATCAGGAAAACTATAAATACATTTTATGGATCTTTTTTAGATCAAAATAAAATTAAAAATCCTAGACTTTTTTGGAGCACAATAACTAAACTAATGGGTAAATCAAGCAAGGAGCTAGTCAATAAAGTAGATATAAAGGGTGAGTTGGTCCCATTAAGTAGCTTGGTAGTAAATTAATTCAATGCATTTTTTTCTGAGGCAGGCACAAAGATTTTAAATAATAAAATGGTTAATACTGACCCAGCATCTGAGTTGTAAAACAAAGAATATCTATTCAAACAGGACTGTAGTGCAGGCATTTAGATTAAAAAATATTGAGGCATATGAAACAAGAAAAGCTCCCTTGAATTAAGATGTAAAAAAAGGCTATGGGTCTAGACAACATAGATACTAGACTATTGAGGTACGCTGCCCCTTATATTGCATACCCTCTAACTTATTTGTTTAATTTTTCCCTAGCAACCAATGAATTTCCTATGGATTGGAAGATAGCTAAAATACTGCCTATCCATAAGGATGGACCTGGGCTTGATATTAATAATTATCATCCCATTTCTTTATTGTCTATAGTTCTAAAGTATTTGAAAGTTTGGTGGCCACTCAGTTAACACATTTCGTGGAGGAAAACAAGTTCATAAATGCCTATCAATCAGGGTTTAGATCTCTTCACAGTACACAGATGGCTTTGGCAAAGGTAGTGGGTGATATTTAGGGTAGTCTGGACAGGAGACTGTCCATGGGTGCACTATTTGTAGATCTTTCTAAGGCTTTTGATATCTTGCACCACAGCATTCTCCTATTCAGACTCCATGATACTGTGATGCAGGAGAATGAGCTGACTTGGTTTACATCACATTTGTTAGACAGGGAGCAATTAGTAGAAGTAGGACCCTTTAGATCAGAATGGGTTTAAATGCAAAAAAAGACTAATTGGATTCTAGTTACAAAAATTCTAAGTGATTTAAACAATTTTGAAATAAAATCTCTGAATGGCATAGCTATCCAGTAAGTTGATAGATACAAATATCTGGGGGTAATGTTGGATGAAAAACTAAATTGGAGACCCCATATTGAGGCCCTAATTAAAAACTCAGGCATTAGATTGAGCCTATCATACAAACTCAGGCAGTATTTGTCCCTGGGGATCCGACTGAGGGTGATTAACAGCATGGTACTCCCGGGTTCTGGACTACAAGGACATTTTTTATGCATAGATACATAGATACATAGACAGTGTCGGCAGATAAGGGCCTATGGCCCACCCAGTCTGCCCATTTGAGCTTGTAAGTTCAGTTTGTTTTCCTAGAAGTCTGTTGCCCCTTACCCCGGACCTCTAGAATTCCTTTATGTCTATCCCATGCATTCTTAAATCCTGTGATTGTTTCAGCCCCCACCACTTCCTCTGGCAGGGTGTTCCACTTGTCCACCACCCGTTCTGTGAAGAAATTCTTTCTCATGTTTCCTCTGAATCATCCTCCTCCAACTTCATCCCATGCCCTCTAGTCCTGGAACATCTTTTTCGCTTAAAATAGTGTTTTCCTGCACCCTGTTCCTCCCTGTAAGATACTTGTATGTCTCTATCACATCCCTCTCTCCTCCTCTCCTCCAGGAGTACATGTTCAGTTCCTTCAACCTGTCTTCATAGGACTTGTGATGCAATCCATGCACCATCTTTGTTGCCCTCCTCTGAACCTTCTCTACCTTGTCTATGACCTTACTGTAGGTATGGTCTCCAGAACTGTACACTGTACTCCAGGTGGGGCCTCACTAGTATCTTGTATAGTGGAATTATGACCTCCCTTTCCTGCTGGTGATGCCCTGCCTATACATCCCAGCATCCTATTTGCTTTACCTGCTGCCTTGTCACACTGTTTCCCTACCTTGAGGTCATCAGAGATGACAACCCCAAGATCCCTTTCCTGCTTGGTGCATGCTATATCCTCACCCCCAACTGATATATTGTGCCAGGGTTTTTGTGCCCCATATGCATTATCTTGCACTTCTTTGCATTGAATTTCAACTGCCAACCCTTGACCATTCTTCAAGTTTCTGCAGGTCGCTTCTCATTCTGTCTACACCCTCTGGTGTGTCTCTCTGTTACAGAGCTTTCTGTACAGCGAACAGTGAAATTCTGCCTTCTAGATCCTGCGCAATGTCACTGATGAAAATGTTGAATAGGACCGGTCCCAGCACTGATCCCTGTGGTACCTCACTGGTCACTCTTCCTCTGTGGAGTGACAGCCATTTACCACCACCCTCTGTGTCCTGCCACCCAGCCAGCTACCTACCCACCACACTACTGTCCTGCCCACACCCATATTCCCCAGTTTGTGTAATAGTCTTCTATGTGGCACAGTGTCAAAGGCCTTGCTGAAGTCCAGATAGGCCATGTCCACTGCCCTCCCCTGATCCACCTCCCTAGTCATCCAGTCATAAAATTCAACGAGGTTGGTCTGACATGACCTCCCCCTGGTGAAACCATACTGCCTTGGGTCCTGTAGTCCATTGACAACCAGATGTTCCACCAATCTCTCCTTCAGTAGTGCTTCCATGATCTTCCCCACTACCGAGGTGAGGCTGACTGGTCTGTAGTTCCCTGCTTCCTCTTTGTTCCCACTTTTGTATAAGGGACTACATCTGCTGTCCTCCAGTCTTTGAGTACCTCCCTGTTTCCAGTGATCGGCTAAACAGGATAGCCAGAGGTTCAGCCACCACCTCTCTTAGTTCTTTAAGGACCTGGGTGCACCCCATCTGGCCCCATTGCTTTATCAACTCTTATTACTTGCAGTTCCTTCAGGACCCTTTCTGTGTAAAGGGACTTGTGTCCATTTCTGCACCATTCTCACCCTTGTGCTCCTTCAGACCCATTACCCTCCTCTTCCTCAGTAAAGACTAAGCAGAAATACCTGTTCAATATGTCAGCTTTACTGTTGTCATCCTCACGCGGCCCAATCATCCCCTTCAGTCTCACTATCCTCCCTTGTCTTCTTTCTTTTCACTTATGTACCTGTAAAAGGTTTGTCCCCTCTACCCACTGATTTTGCAATGTGTTCTTCTGTCTGAGCTTTGGCTTCCTTACTGACCTCCCTGCCTCCCTTTGTTTCTCCTGGTACTTCTCCCTATCCCCTTCTGCCTGTGTCTTTTTGTATTGCCTGAATGCAATCTTTTGGCTTTCACTTTCTTTGCTACCTCTTTGAAAACCATAATGGTCTCCTCTTCCTTTTCCTCTTGCTAACCTGCTTAATGCATAATTCTGTTGTTCTTGTAATCCCCATTTTAAATACTGCCCACTGTTCCTCAACCCCTGATTCCTGTCCCATTCCCTTAATGCCTCTTTCAAGTATCTCCCCATTTTCCCAAAGTCTGCCCCTAAAATCCAGGATATGTGTTTTGTGTGGTTTGGTTCTGCTCTTTCTGTGATTTCAAACCACAATGACTGGTGGTCACTGTTACCCAGGTGCTCCCCACTGTTACCCCATCACACTGTCCCTGTTTGTGAGCACAAGGTCCAGTATTGCCTTCTGCCGAGTTGGTTCCATGACCAGTTGCTTGAGAAGGCACCCTGAAGGAGTCCAGGATAAATCTGCTCCTAGTTGATGCTGCTGCTGGGATGCTCCAGTCCACATCTGGAATATTGAGTCTCCAACCAGTACTACCTCACCCTTGTCTTCCATCCTTTGGATGGCTAGCATCAACTCCTATCTGTTTCTTCCTCCTGGGCTGGTGGTCTATAGACCACACCTGTGGATGGCTGTCCCATTTTCCTTTCCAGCTTAACCCACTACTCTCTCCCCATTTGTTCCTCCTGGATCTCTGTGGCCCTTATGTCATTTTTTCATACAGTGCCACTCCTCCTCCTCCTGCCTGCTCTGTCTCTTCTGAATATGTTGTAGCCAGGTATGGCCATCTCCCAGTCATGGTTATCATTAAACCAGGTTTCAGTGATGGCCACAATGTCCAGGTCTGACTGTACCATGACAGCCTCAGATCTTCCATCTTGTTGCTAAGGCTCCTGGCATTTGTACACATGGCTTTCCATGATTTGACCTCCTAGACTGCTTCACTGTCTACTCCAGCCCCTTCCTTGGTTGTCATTTATCCCTGGTTCTCCTTGCTGTCTGCCCTTGGCTGAATTTTGCCCCTTTCTGCTTATCCACCTCTTGGGCACTAATCTCCATCTTTGCACACTGCTTTGCAGAGATAGCCACTCCTCTGGTTCACTGGTTCCACTGCTAGCTGTGGGGGTGAGCAATGTAGGTACCCTCCTTGCTGGCCTGCCACCCCTTTGCTAGTTTAAATGCTTATCAATGTAGCATGTAAACTTATCATTGAGTGCTTGGATCCCCTCAGGATGGATGCAGGCCATCAGGCCTGAACAAACCTCCATCCCTCCAGATGGGTCCCCAGTCACCAATGAATCCAAACCCTTCCTCACAGCACCAGTTCTTCAACCATGAGTTAAAGTTCCTGGTGCCTGCACTCCTATGCTCTCCCTTGCCTCTCACAGGTAGTACTTCTGAGAAAGTGACAGAAGTAGCTACTTGCTTGAGACCCCTCCCCAGTTTCCTAAACTCTTCCTGAACTTCCTTTGGCTCCCCATTTACCAGGTCATTAGTACCTAGGTGGATAATGACATCCAGCTCACCCTCCCGTCTTGCCTTCCCAGTGATCCCCAGGATCTTCCTTCCATCCCTCCATGCCGTAGCACCTGGTAGGTACCTCACCTCCCTGTCCTCCCCCTCCTGTGTTCCTAGCTGGATCCCTCTTATGATGGAGTCTCCCACCAGGATTTGCTTCCTCCTCCTCTGGGGTCCTGCTTTCCGCTGAGGTCACCTCCTTGGCTAACCTCCACATCCTTTCCTTCCACTTCTCTGGGTACCTCTATTTGGTTGTCCTCATTTGCCAGTGTGGCATATGAGTTCTTGAGTGGAATAGGATCTAGGATGTGCCTCTGCCTGACTGCTATAACCCTCCCTGAGCCCACTGTCATCCAAGTGCTCCTCGTTCTCGGCATCCTTTGAGGCAGCTGCATTGGACTGGGTGGTCCCTGGATAGGGGTGATGGTACTCCTGACCCAGTTTACTTCCACTCTGAGTCTGGCTACCTCATCCCACAGTCCAGAGAGATGCATGCAGATAGGGCAGCACCTCAGTGTCCAGAAGGTCTGCCTGAATATGGCTGCCCAACAGCCACTGCATTGCACCACTCCCCACATTATACTGCAATTCCACTACTTGTCTGCTACTGAAGCTCTCCTAGTTCTCTTTTTATTAATTTACTGTACTAAAAATCCTGTCACTAATCCTCAGATATTTTTTTAAAGGAAAAGAAACCAATAAATAAATAAATGAGTCAAAACACTTGTGCTGAGGGTGGGCTTTTTCCCCCTTATGCCCCTCCTACTTCACACCCCTTACTATTCCCTGTGTTTAGCTCCTGTCAATCAGATTTATCAGGGCATATAGTTAAGAGTTGGGGGAAGGGGAGGGAGGGGTGGCAAAAATTTGCAGCAATTAAAGACAGCACAGAATTACGTCACCACTATGTTTTAAATTTTCAACAGCCCAAAAACAATTATAAGTAAAGACAACAAAGAAAGTATAGTGTCACTAAACGCCCACAATCTAAGTTTAAAAGAAAAATAGCAATTACCAGTTACTCTAAAGCACTGAATTGAATATGTTTCCTTCCTTCCCCTTCTGGTTTCTTCTGAGAAAATAAACCTCTGCTTGCTACTTTAACTCTGACTAAGCCCCACCTCCAGTTATCACGTAGCTGAGGTCAGAGGCCAGACAATTAACACCCTTCACCCAACTACAGGGTAGTCAGACAAGCCAAGATAAAATTTGCAGCAATTAAAGACAGCACAGAATTACACCACCACTATGTTTTAAATTTTCAACAGCCCAAAAACAATTATAAGTAAAGACAACAAAGAAAGTATAGTGTCACTAAAAGCCCACAATCTAAGTTTAAAAGAAAAATAGCAATTACCAGTTACTCTAAAGCACTGAATTGAATATGTTTCCTTCCTTCCCCTTCTGGCTTCTTCTGAGAAAATAAACCTCTGCTTGCTACTTTAACTCTGACTAAGCCCCACCTCCAGTTATCACGTAGCTGAGGTCAGAGGCCAGACAATTAACACCCTTCACCCAACTACAGGGCAGTCAGACAAGCCAAGATAAAATTTGCAGCAATTAAAGACAGCACAGAATTACACCACCACTATGTTTTAAATTTTCAACAGCCCAAAAACAATTATAAGTAAAGACAACAAAGAAAGTATAGTGTCACTAAACGCCCACAATCTAAGTTTAAAGGAAAAATAGCAATTACCAGTTACTCTAAAGCACTGAATTGAATATGTTTCCTTCCTTCCCCTTCTGGCTTCTTGCAGGGACATTGGGGGGTGTACTTGCTGATTTGGATGTTATATACAATAGGATGGTGTGATTTATACTTGATTTACCCAGATAAACCAACCACTGCATGCTTTATAGATCGGTACATTGGTTAAAATCAAATGATAGGAGAGACTGGCATCTTCTCACCTTTATGCATAAGGTATACAGACAAAAATTACAACAGTATTTATTAGATTCATTTTTCATTAGGAAAATAAAAACTAATCTGTGGTCAGCATCTGGTCTGGAATATATTGTTCCCAGATGTAACTCAACTATGGGGAAATTTGCTGTCTGGCATAGGGGGCCACTTGTGTGGAATTCATTACCTATCACTTTGCATCAAATGAATCAGTCAATTAAACTGGATTGCATTAAGCAATTGTATAAAATTAAATCAGGTGCCCCATCTTGTTGTTGCACTAAAAGATTTACTTGAGGGATCACTTCAAAAATACTGTTTAAATATGTATTGTTTTTTCTAAAGGTGGGTAATATACAGTATGTATGTATGGTAGATTGTACTTTTATTAGGGTGAAAAGTTGTTATGTATTGTGCTGTGATTGCTGTATTTTTTTACATTATGTAATTGAATGTTAGATTTTTGGTATGTAATAATGTATGTGTAATCTATCTATTATAACAATGGACCTCCTTTGAAATGAGCCCCCATTCAATGGAGTATGTAACATCTATCCAATTTCATGCAACATGAATAAGAATTTATACTACTACTACTGCTGGGAGAGAGGCCACGTGTGGGCATCATGTAGGAGGTTAAAGGGATCTGGTAAAGATCAGAGAATGGTGGCAGGAGGTGATTATAGGGTGGTCCAAAATAGTGCCTAGAAGGTCATGGAGGCACATGCAAGGGATGTGAGGGCAGTGGACAGGGCCAGGAAGAGGTTAAATAGGAAGGTGTTGACCATGGTGCAGGACCTTGGGGAATGGGAATGTAGCATCTAGAAATTTTGCAGGAATGTTCAGTGCTTTACAGGCTGGATGAAGTACATTTGATAGAGATAGGACTGGACCTGTTTAACTTGCAGCTTGAGGAGGCTCTGGAAAAATGGGACAAAGGTTTTGCTAGAGGGGGAAGCCCATTTTCCTCTGCAATAGCTGGAGATGGGCTAGTGGAGAGAAGAGAAGGAAGAGGGGGAGAGGAATTGCGGGGAGGGAGCAGAATAAAGAAAGAAGTGGCCGGGGGTACTGGGCCAGGTTAAAAGAAGGAACATGGATTGGGTGTGCACCTAGGCATGTTGGCACCTTGGGAGTTTGCTCCCAAAGGGCCAAAGTGTAGATCAGGTGTGCATCTGACTACTGTGGAGAAGTGATGTAAAAATTAGAAGAATGGTACATAAATATAATGCATATTGATGAGTGGTATATTAAAGATGGAATTTATTAAATATGTATGTGTGTGTGTGTGTGTATGTGTGTGTTGGATTAAAAATGGAATTTCTGGCTAATAAACTCGCTGACTGAGCATCCAATACAGGTGGATTATTTCAGGGTAGGGAATCCCATACAACAACATGGGGTATCTAGGGGAAAATACAGGGAAATTAATAAATGCTGGATAACTGGTTTCACTAAATGCAATTTTTGAGGAAAAAATAGAACATTGATAAACGGGCTGTTTGTTCCATAATGGCATAAGCTAAAAAGAAATGTTTGTATTGTTGAAAAGAGGAGCTTCTCAGTGTTCAAATGGTATAAAATTCATCTAAAGCAAACAGCCACCAGTTGACAGAACACAAGTCAGCACCAGACTGAGGAGAAAAAGCAGCTCACCACCTTCTAGCTTTGTACTGTATATGCATATTTATTTAATTCATCTCCATGCAGCAGCAATTTACCATCAGAAAGATCCAGGGTACATATCTGGCTGGATAAATACTTAAATGCTTCCTCGGTCACTTAAAACTTTGTGGAACATTATACACATATTCAAAACTCTGTGTTCCCACTGACTGTCACCTGTCCTGGATCAAACGTCACATATTATTAATGTTTTAACATCCTTATGATGTCTTCTTCAGAATGACTGACTGTGTGACTAGGTATAATATTTAAAGAAATCTTTTAAAGTGATAGTAGGAATAATACAAAAAGAATAATACAAAACAGTGCTCCCACAACCATTAAAAACACACACTACTAAAACTATGAAAGATAATTCAGAATAGATAGATCAGAATAAAGAGATGTCTCCTCCTTCAATAGCTGAATTTTTTCCAAGATCTTTTAATCCTTGTGGAACAAGATCACAGAATATATTTTATTTTATATTACCTTTATTTAAAAAAGCATTTGGGCAAAGGTCACTACTGCACAGAGCACCTCATTTTTATAACAATGTTCCATCTGAAATTATTGACTGCAAATCTGTTCTGTGTTTCAAAACTCATCTTAAACAATGGTTAATTAATAAAATTGAATGTACTCGCCAACTATAACAATTGATGATATTTGTATATTTGTTAATTATATGTGACAGTTTAATTTATATTGTTTATTAATTGTTTCTGGTATTGTTCTATGTGTTTGTCACTTGTCTGTGAAAACGGGCAGTTTATGCTCATCAGACTTACAAGATTTAAAAAAAATGAAATGAAATGAAAATAAAATACTGTAGATGAGATTAAATAGAAGGAAGAAAAATTAGATATCTACTTGTAGACATATACACAAGAAATAGAACTTATTTATAAAAAAGATGCCCAAAATACATGTATTGGAACATTAGCATTAATTCCACATTGTTTGATTGTAGCAAATGTAGTTGTCCAAAAGGCTTCCCATTCTCAAAAGTTATTTTACTATATTGCCCCCTCTCACTTCCAATTCAAACTTCTCAGTTCCAGTAAATCCTTTTTTTTAGTGTTTTTGGTCCAGTCCCACCCCCCCTTCCCTGAAGGGAGCTCAGACCATGCTTGTACCCCGTCCCCCATGCCCAGGCTTACCCACCTGAGCTGGGCCACTGAGTGTGCTCCCCCTCCCCATGGTCATTGGTATCTTGCCCAGTCTTACCCCCAAGGTTGGGACCACGGGAGTGGGAAGCACCTCGGCAGACACTGGTGGCGGTGGGATGGTGGCAGAGCAGGGCATCATGCTCGGGGGACTGGAATTGTTTGTTGACTTGCAGCAATCCCCCTAGGAGGCAGGGTGTGCAGTGACACCAGAGTCTGTCCTGCCTCCAATGTTAGCCTGGTGCTGGACAGTGTGGGTCCTCCAGCTTTCACTAGAGGCTGATGAGATGCCAAGCACTCACCCCCTCATCCCCCCAGAGCAGGAGAGCCATCTCTCAGATGCTCAATGCTGCCCCACCCAGCCGACCCTCCAACTCCTAGGTCCATTTCAAACTGGGGATGTCGGCATTGCATACAGCCTTTCTGCTGCACCGGCGGGCAAGCCATAGTTCAAGAAAGTCTTAAAACTGATACCGATCTGTGGCCAGCTTTATTAAAATGTCTTACCACTGCATAGTCTCATTATTAGTTTGCATTGGTGTTTTGTGCTCATTCACCTCATTTTCAAAGTTCTTTTTGTCTGCCCTAAATATAAAATACAGTATGGACAAGTTAGAATATAAAATACTCCTTCTGTATTGCAGTTAATAAACTGGGTTATGCTAAAATGTTTACCACTTCTAGGATATACAGGCAAGTGAGTGTCATATGTGTTGTCACAATGTATGCGTGGCCACTTCTGAAATTTCCATTCGGCAGTGTAGGCAACCATTTGTTTCAACTTGGGTGTTTCAGCAAAATGTCATATGCTAATGAATCTCAAATTTTTGCCTCTCCTTTAAACCACTCTTGGAAGTTCCTTTGTAATACTGTCAAATATGCTGTCACTTATAAAATGTCCCAATATTTTTTAACAATGTTCTCTATATAGTGGGGTTTAGGGAAACACGGAGAAACAAACATCGGTGGCTCTTTTTTTGTTTTCTGCTTTTCGTGTCTCTGTCCTCTGCCTCCTAAAGGTGCTCTCAATTAGTTCTTTTCTGTCAGTATTCTTTGCAAATTGATATACATTCTGTGTTTCAGTACTTCATATTTTCAGTCCTAGAGCCTCTGTGAAATATCCATACTGCATGCCTCAAAATCTGTTTCATTTGTACAAGTGCTTTGAATCCTCAAAAACTGTCCTTCTGTAATATTACTAATAAATGTTTTTAGATGACAACTATCAGCTCTAAGAACTGTATCTCTAACAATGGGTTTTCTGTACAGTTTAATTTTAACCCTTGCTGTGCCACAGACTGATAATATCAGTTCATAAGTCCTATACATTCGAATTCTGTTGGCAGCCTAAGGGTTAAAACCCCAATTTCCTTTGAAAACAATGTACAAAATGCATTGCATTAGTATCCTATACGAAAGTGAATTTTAAATGTGTGCTTGTACTATTTTTGTAATCTCTGAATTGTATCTATTCATGTTCAGTGCCAGACCAAGCTTTGAAACAGTCATCAATAAATTGTTCCTGGTTTTCACTTTTAAAAAAATGGATTCTGTTGGTTAGAAACATAGAAACATAGATTTTGACGACAGATAAGGACCGCTTGGCCCACCCAGTCTGCCCATTTCCCTACCTATTGGATATAGAAATATAGATTTTGACGGCAGATAAGGACCGCTTGGCCCATTGTCTACAAAGTGCTCCTCTTTTTCAATCACTCACAAATTTGCTGGGTTTTGTAACTAACCGGTTCTCATACTGGTCCATTTCAATCAAATCAATCAATCAATCAAAATCTTTATCCAGGTGGGCACCATTGAGCAAGGCTCATTTGCAAGGTGGACCTGGTCATGAAAACATCAAAGTACAGTACAGTACAGAACCAGGTATACAAAAAGCAATACTATACAAGGAAGGAAAAGCATATACAGTGTATACAGTACAAGGTTGAAATAAATAAAGAAAAACAGCATTATTTTACAATTGAAGAAGTCAGCAGATGTACAATCAACCATGGGCATAGAGGGGTTATAAGCAGAGATCTTTTGAGTGAGGCAGCCGGCAACTACAGATATAGGGGAAAGAGGCCATGTATGGGGTGGCAGGTTAGAGAGGTAAAGAAGAGGAGGGATATATTACCGACGACTGGGGGAAAAATTGGGCTAAAACCTCAGAAAGTGACGATGGCTGTCGTGTACTTGTTTATTATGATAATGATGGAGGAGGGGTAGATAATTGGGACACTACTATGGATGGGGTGGGACTTTAGCCAGGCTGGAGTAGACAGGGAGGGGTGGGTGCAGCAGGAAGAGTTAATAGGGAAAGAGTGAGAGCCAGGGGTAGAAACATGGAGAGTGTCAGGATGGAAAGAGGGAGTTGCGGAATTAGTGGGCTAGCAGTGAGGAAAACATTTGCAAGGTGCTTTCATGTAGCGATCATAGAGTACCTTGAAGATATTCAGGCTAACAGGGCAGCTCAGCTTCAAGTTCCTTTGCAAACCGTTCCACAATGTGGGTAAAGAGAAGCTTAGAGCAGCTTTGCTGAAACAAGTTTTGACCCTTGGAACTTGGAGGGCAATTAGGGAATAGCTCCTTAGAGCGTAGGTGCCTAACACACTCCGGGGAATACAATCTGAGATATATGAAGGGAGCTTGTTGGTCACCTCTCTGAAGGCCCATAGGGCGGCATTTCTATTCCTTCTATAGTATAGGGAAGTCCAGCCTAACGATGAGTACAGGGAGAAGTGGTGTGTGGAAAGTGGAAGGCCAGTAATGAACCTGATAGCTCTGTGGTAGAGGGTGTCCAACTTAGCCAGTGCAGAAGCAGTGCAGTGGCTGTAGAGCAGGTCCGCATAATCTATTAAAGATAGGAAGGTAGCTTGAACCAGTTGAATCTTGGCCTCCTTTGTGAGCAGGTGGTTAATTCTGTAGAATAGTCCTAATCTTTGCCTTAGTTTCTTCTGTAGTTCTTTGAGATGATCAGCGAAGGAAAGTTTACGATCGAGCCAAACTCCTAGATATTTGAATTTAGCTACATACTCTAGTGTTTCTGCAAGAACAGTGGTAATTTGTGGGATAGCCCCCCCCCCAGCAGAATTGCCGCATGCAAGGAGGGAGAGATGAGCATGGTTTTTGTCTTTTTTGCATTGAGAAAAAGCTTTTTGTTTATGAGCTGGTATTGTAGAAGGTTAAATTCAGCTTGGAGGTCTTCACGGGCTGCTTCTGGTGTGGGACGACTCAAGTACAGTACAGTGTTGCCCATGAATAAGTGGATGTTGGCTTTTTTGATGGGGTCATTGATGCTGTTAATGTAGACTGCAAAGAGGAGGGGACCGAGGATAGAGCCCTGGGGCATGCCCCTCAGCATAGGTTTTAATGGAGAAAGATCACCTTCAGCTTTAACCTGCTGTTTCTGTTCTCCGAGGTAGTCTGCAAACCAGCACATAGATTTATGGTCCAGGCCTAAGGTGCTTAGGGAGGAAAGAAGCAGGCTGTGATTGACTGTGTCGAATGCCTTACTAAGATCCAAGAAAATGGCACAGACATGCTTCTTGTTGTCAAGGTCTCAGAGCCAATCATTGGTCACCTTAGCTAGGTCTGTTATGGTGCTGTGCTTTGCTCTGAATCCAGACTGAACTGGGTTTAATAGGCTTCTGGATTTTAAGTATACCTCTAGCTGGCCACACACTATTTTTTTCATAATTTAGACTGTTTTTCATCCTCCTCCTCTGCTCCTTTCTTGACAAAGGCATCTGAGTACCTCTAACTACTCTAAGTCTGCTCCCCTCCCCATATCTCCTCCTACCCTTCCCACCTTGACCATTCCTCCAATGTTTTGTTTTTTTCCTGTGATGTACTGTATTATACTGGCTTATTGACACCATTATAATTTGCTGACCATTCTATGTAACATATCTTGTTTGTTTGTACATTGATGATGTGGAACATTTGTAAAAGAGCCATTGGCTCAAAGGTAATAATTCCTAGAACAATAAACTAAAAAACTAAAAAATAGGATGGGGAGGAGGGAGATCGGTCTGTAATTATTTAGATTGCAGGAGTCACCTGCTTTTAATAGAGGGATGACATGGGCTATTTTCCATTGAGGGGGAAGGCTACCCTGGGAGAGTGACATGTTGAACAGGTGGGTGATTGGCACCTCAAGCACATGGTAGGCACATTTCAGATAGTATGGCTCCATGAAGTCGGAGCCTGCTCCCTTCCTGGTGTCCAGTTGCAGCAGTAGGTCTTTCACCTCTTTTAGAGAGACAGACAGGAGGGAGAAGGCCTCCTCAGTAGAGGGGGACTCATGGGTTGGTGGGCCCTGAGCTGTGCGGAGGTCATTGGCTGGGGAAGTATCAAATGCTAGCCCTGCCGTTGCAAAATAGTTATTGAGGGCTTCCAATATCTCTGATCAGCTAGAGATAACGCTGCCACCACACTTAATTTTTGCTGGAATGGAATTACCAGGTGCGTGTCCAGACATGTCTTTTAATGTTTTCCAGAGCTTTGAAGGATTTCTTGAGGCAGAGTCTAGCTCCAAACGATTGTAGGTGGCCTTGGCTGCTCTGACCATTTGGTTTATGTGTAGAATTTATTGTCAAAAATGAAAAAAATAGACTCTAGAACTATTGCTGAATTAACAATAAATTCACTAGGTGGCATCATTTCTGCAGGTCTGTTTGAAAGAACATTGGCAATAGCATTTAAACCACTTTCATGTTGAATGTTCGCGTACAAACTTTCAACATCTACAGAAACAAGCAAATCCCTCTCTACAGCCTGTATATCATTTACCAACAAGCACATATGATTTGTGTCTTTAATGTAACAGCTCATATTCGGTACATGCTTTTTAACATACTTGTCTACAAATTTATAAAGTGGTTCAACTGCAGAGCCTATTGATTAAAAAATGGTGTTCCGGGCAGTGGCATTCTGTTTTTATGTAAACTGGGCAATAAATACCGAGCTGGTCTCTGTGGATGTTCCACTTTGAAAAAAATCTACTTCTTTTTTTTGTAATCCAATCTTTTTCTATATCTTCTGTCACTATTGCTTTTTTAAAATCTTTCATATGTGGTGTTGGGTCATTTTGTAATGATTGATAGTAATGTACATTGTTTAACTGTTTTTTTGGCTTCCTCCATGTACTCTTGTCTACCCCAAATTATGATGGTGCCACTTTTTTCTGCAGGACAAATGACAATATCTGTCATGTCACGATAAGAGCAAGGTTAGTTGTCACTGGGAAGATTTGAATTTTATTTTGTAGACTTAAGGGTTCTTGTTGAATGCTCACATTTCCATCAGTAGTTATGTTTGAACTTCATACAGAGGGGTGGGCTGACAGTTCTGTTTGAAAAAATCTTTCAATTGTGCTCAAAAAAAGTTATGTAAATCTATATTATGTTGAAATAATTTGGGGTGTTACATGGAACATACAATAACCCTTTTTGTAAAACAGATAGTTATTTATTTATAATCACTTTTTACATAGATTTATGATTTCCAATTTGTGTTCCTGCATCTCAGTGATATGTGTATTTGTCCCCATTGATTCCACTGTCTTCAATCTCAACAATCTATTTTGCCTCTCCCCCCTCTTCCAGACCTTCCTCACTCTTATAACATATATGAAGCTTTTGGAAAAAGAAGTTGATGAACTTCTGAAATATTTTTTAATGCTTTTATTTATTTATTTAAGATTCAGATTAATATCTTATAACAATACATAATGCAGTGTAACTAAGCAGGAATGATTACATTGAAGCAATTAAAAAACATGACCTATATTGTTATTTATCCTGTGGACAAGGGTGGCACCATCATAATTTAGGGCAGAGGAGAGTTAATGGAGAAGCTAAAAAACAGATACATGTTGTCAATTACTATCAATGATTACAAAATGACCCAACGCCACACATAAAAGAGCATGCAAAAGTAACAGCAACAGAAGCTTTAAAAGAGGATTGGTTTACAAAAAAAAAAAAAAAAAAAACACAAGAAGCAGATTTTTTAATAGTGGGACATCTGAAGAGACCAGCTCTATATTTAGTGCCCAAATTATACAAAACAGAATGCCAGTACCTGGAAGACCAATTGTTTCATAAATAGGCTCTGCAGTTTGACTACTTTTCAAATTTGTTGAGTATGTTATAAAATGTGTACCAAATATGGGCTCTTACATTAAACACACAAATCTAATGTGCTTGTTGATAAGTTATGTACAGGATGCAGAGAGCGATGTGCATGTTTCTGTGGAGGTTGAAAGTTTGTACATGAACATCCCACACAAGGGTGGATTAAATGCTATTGCCAAAGTTCTTTCAACTAAACTTGCAGAAATGATGCCACCTAGTGAATTTATTGTTACTTGTGCAAGGCTAATTCTAAAATCATTTTTTTCATTTTTGACATTAAATTCCACAGACAAACAAAAGTGACCAGTACAGGAACTACCTAGGCATTGAATCTAGCAAATCTGTATATGAATGAATGGGAGATGAACTATGTGTACAATAACCAACATAATCCATTTTATGAGAAAGTTAAAACATGGAAGCGATTTATTAATGATTGTTTCATAATTTGGTTGGGCACTAAACATGAACTGATGTAATTTAGAGATTACATAAGTAGTGCAAGCACACATTTAAGATTCACTTTTGAATGGGATACTGATGAGATAACTACTTTGGACTTTACTATTTTCAAAGAAACTGGAGGTTTAAGAAGTAAACTATACTGAAAAACAATTGTAAGAAATACAGTTCATAGAGCCAAAAATGGTCATCCGAAAACATTAATTAGTAATATTCCAAAAGGACAGTTCTTGAGGATTTGGCACACTTTTACAAATGAAGCAGATTTTGAGGCAAGCAGTGTGGAGCAGTGTGGATATGTCACAGAGGTTCTACGACTGAAAATATGAAAATGCTGAAATACAAAATGTATATGAATTTGCAAAGAATACTGACAAGAACTCATTGAAATCACCCTTAGGCGGCAGAGAACAGTAACACAACAAGTAAGCATTAAGCCCTGAGAAAGGAGGCTTCTATTAGGGAATTAATGCATGGTTAGGGAGGTTGTGGTGTGAGGCCGAAGGCTGAGTGCCTACAACCACCCAACCATGCATTAATTCCCTGGTAGAAGCCTCCTTTCAAGGGGCTTAATGATCTTGTAACATGGAAAAACATGGAGGAAAATATTATAGTATATGGTGGAATGTTGTTATATGCTGAATTCGGTAGAAAGACAACCTTGTTGTACCATTGATGTGACATAACTTGCTGTTGTACCATCCTGAGTACGTAACATCGATGGTACAACAGCATGGAACACACTTGCACAGGCACATAAGTTATGCAACACAGCTCGGGAAATGGCCGTGGTGGTGAAAAACAACCCCGAAAGTGAAGAATGAGCCATAAAGTAAGGAAGTTTAATGTCCAAACAGCAGATGTGTTTAAATGCATTTCTTAAACAAAATGTTGTCTCTGAGATCGAGGGACTGGGATGATTGTAACTCATTCTTGGGGGGCGGGACAGCAAAGATGGATGGCATTTTATTTTTTTTTAATTGTAGACAACTTTTAGTAGTGAAATCTCGTTGTATTGAGCCTGTGCACTATACAAGATAATGTACGGGCATCAGTTAACAACCTCACTGAATTCACTTTTTGAGGCTACCAGGGCAACAGTAAATCTCTCGAGCTTCACTCTCGAGGTTTACACAGTTGCCATGGTAACCTCTTGAAGTGAATACAGCACTGTTGTTAACTGATGCCTATGCATTATCATCTATATTACGTTTTATTATTTGGTTAGCACAATTATTTCAACATTTAAATACTTTTATATATGAATACAAACAAATTGTTTGTCTTTTTAAAGCCATATTTATTTATATGGTGGTTGTCACTTTTTCTACCCATGTTTTAGTGCACAAACAGAAGTAACATGTTGAAAACATGAGACTGTGAGGTTTTTAGCTCACCGAATGTGTTCAAACACTTTTAACAATGTTTTAAATGGACATTTTAGGCAATTTCTATAATTCTTACTAACAGAACTGTTACTTATTTGCATATTCTCAGAACCGTCAGTTTTCACCAAAATGGCATCTACTTGCATTGTGCCCATTACTGTTTCATTCTTCTGCTCAAACTGTTCACTACGTATCATTGCATTACAGAACATCTTCTTTATTGTCGCTGTGCCTTACTAAATATTTCAGTGTACATTGTAAAGGTCGATCACAACGATCATGCACCAAAGGACTATGGGATTTCTTTAGCTATAAACATTGTCATTTACATATGGCGATGCAATACATCCTGATTTACATATGGGACTTCTATAAGAAGTTACAAGGAACTGAGAATGCAACTATTTATTATACTTCACAGGGATGTTTTAGCATTAACTTTGCTAAAGTGTACAGATTTAAAACTTAGGAACAACTGCAGGAACAGGTTGCTGCTTCCTTTGACTTGACTCACTCATATCTGAATTTACTGCGCTGCTTCATTTAACAGGTCCATTATTTCATTTGTCTAATTACTGTAAGTGACATTTCCCATTATAGTACTTTGCAAATAGATACATTTCCTGCCAATTCCTACTGTGTCAACTGGGTGGGAAATAACTATGTCTTGTTTACACTCTGTACTGGCCAAAAATGAAGTGCAGTACTGTGGAATTACAGGAACAGGCAGTGTTATGCGCTCCACATCTCTTGCACCATGATTGACATTTGGACACTTATGGTACTGCACAAGCGGGCATTACTTGGGAATTAATACCCGCTTGACAATGATCATGTGCTGCTATCTGCCCAATGATTATGTTTTATATTCACTAGTATTAATCCCAATGTTGCAACAAAAAATGAGCCACCAACATTTGAAACTCCTTTTTTCCCTAAACCCACTATATAGGGAACACATTAAAAAAAATTGGCTAATTTTAAAAAGTAACAGCAAATTTCACAGTATTACAAAGGAATCTCCAAGCATAATGTACAGAAGATGGAAGATGGAAAACTCTAAGAGATTCATTAGTACATGCCACTTTGCTGAAACAACTGCATGGAAACAACTGGCTGCCTAAATTGTCAAATGAAAATTTCACGTATCCACTATATATCCAACCAATCCAATCCAACTTTATTTATATAGCGCCTTTCAAATCCAAAGGGTTGTACATAAAACATATACACAGTAATAAAATTATACATTTCTGTCCTCCTCAGGAACGCCAGAGTAAAAACTTCCCACCACCCCAATATCACCACCAAAGTCATCGATCTGTGCAAGTTCCGAGACCTTGCATGTGCCAATTACAAATGATCCCACTCCTCTCTTGACCCCATCTCTTACAGGGCTCTGAGTAGCAACTGTACAAAGGCTGTCAAGGCAAACCTCCAGAAAAAAACTTAAATCTCCAGCTAAATTCTGGAAGGTTATCCACTCCCTTTTCAATCTATCTGCCCAGTCTACTCCACTAATCATCATGGTTAATGGTCCACCTGTGTCTGACCCTACATCTGTTGTTGCTCACATCAGAGTTCTTCACAACCTGTGCCCCCTGTTATTTTCCTCTCCTGGCTAGTGTTGTGCAAAATTGAAATATTTCACACAGAAAAATATTTCATGTAATCCCCACATTACATGAACTATTTCACAGGTGCAAAATAAAGAAATCCCCAGGTGAAATGGAATTTCACCCATGAAATGTTAATTTAACTAGTGAAATGTGGCATTCGCCACCATGGGCAAAATTCCATATTTGTGCTAGGGGGTGATAATATATATTAAAAAAGTGCCTCCATCCAGCCCAGATTAAAATTTCTCCACCCCCGCCAAAAATCCCACATTCTGGTGTCTAGTGGTCCCATCCCCCGCAAATTACTCTGATGTTTTTCTTTTTTTTTTTTTATAATTTTGTCTTTATTAAGAAGTGAGACATGATGTTACATGTTAATATTTACCATCAACTTTTCCACATATCCAGGTTTTACCATAATTTGTTTGATTACATAGTAATTTTCCTTACTGTAAATATACTGTATCCACACAAGCATAGTATATTAACTCTTGTCCTCTATTTGTTTTCTTCCCCCTTCCCCTCCAATCCTGTCTACCTGTGCTAGTTGCCTTTTTTCCCCAAAGAGGCAGGTTGCCAAAAACTATTCCCAAATCAGGAAAGAGAAAAAGAACCCCGGGCTTGCCCGAGGTGGCTGTGAAAGCCAGGAAGAAAAAGATAGCATTCCGGAAGAATAAGGAAACACAGAAGGAGCAGGACAGAGAGCTGTACCAGTTAAGGCAGAAGGAAGCAGGGAGTGAAGTCAGAATAGCAAAGGCCCAAACTGTGGAAAAGATAGCCAACTCAGTTAAGAAGGGGGATAAAACCTTTTATAGGCACATCAGCGAGCGTAGAAAGACAAAGGGAGGGATAGTGAGGCTGAATAGAATGAACAGTGGGTGGGCAGAGGGGGACAGTGAAAAAGCAGGGATACCGAATGAATATTTCTGTTCAGTATTCACAAAAGAGGAGGGGGAAAGTACCTAATCCAATTAACAGAAGCACTCTTGATAGGGGGGGTTGATCCCAGTCCTTTCACAGAAGAAAGGGTTCTGCAAGAACTCCTAAAACTGAAGGTAGACAAAGCAATGGGGCCTGATAGAATTAGCCCCAGAATTCTAAAATAAATTAAGGGGGGAACTAGTGAAACCACTGACTACTCTTTTTAATAAATCATGGGAGGATGGTTTGGTACCCGAGGACTGGTGGAAGGCAGATGTGATTCCCCTTCACAAAAGTGGGACCAAGACAGAGGCAGGAAACTACAGACCTGTCAGTTTGACCTCTGTGGTAGGGAAAGTGACTTCTGAAGGAAAGAATAGTTGAGTACCTAGAGGCCAGTGGGGCACAGGACCCAAGGCAGCATGGGTTCACAGCAGGAAGGTCATGTCAGAGGAATCTAATAGATTTCTTTGACTGGGTGACCAAAGTAGTAGACCAGGGAGGAGCTGTGGATATGGCCTACCTAGACTTTAGCAAGGCATTTGACACAGTCCCACACAAAAGATTAATAGTCAAATTAACCAGACTGAGAGTGGGTCCTAGGGTGGTAGCCTGGGTAAAACATTGGCTGGACATCAGGACACAGAAGGTAATTGTAAATGGAGTCCACTCTAAAGAAAGAGGGGTTACTAGTGGGGTACCACAGGGTTCAGTATTGGGTCCAGTCCTTTTTAATGTCTTCATAAGTGACATTGCAGAGGGACTGAAGGAAAGTATGCCTCTTTGCAGATGACACAAAGATCTGCAACAGGGTTGATACACAAGGAGGCGTGGAAAGGATGAGAAGGACTTGGCAAGGTTGGAGGAATGGTCAGAAGTATGGCAGCTAGGATTCAATGCAAAGAAGTGCAAAATAATGCACCTCGGAAACAAGAACCCAGGGGAAGAATACATAATTGGGGGGTAGTAACAAGAACAAAAAGGAAAGGGACCTGGGTAATCATATCAGATGACCTTAAGGTTAGCAAGCAATGTGAGAAGGCAGTAGGGAGGGCTGGGGTATATTGGGATGCATAGGGAGAGGCATCAGCAGCAGAAAACAGGAAGTTGTTATCCCTCTGTACAGACAGTTGGTGAGACCCCATCTGGAGTACTGTGTCCAGTTCTGGAGACCCCATCTCTACAAGGACATAGACAGGATAAGGCAGTCCAGAGGATGGCAACTAAATGGTGCAGGGTCTGCAAGAGAAGCTGTATGAAGAGAGACTAAAGGAGCTTAATATGTATACCCTTGAGGAAAGAAGGGAGGGGGACATGATAGAAACTTTAAGTACCTCAGTGGAATCAACAAAGTCCAAGAGGGTAGCATCTTTCAGAAAAAGAGACGTGCAAGAACAAGGGTACACAATTTAAAGACAGAGGGGGGCGGTTCAGGGGCAATGTGAGGAAGTATTATTTCACAGAGAAGGTAGTGGATGCATGGAACAGCCTTCCTGAGGAGGTTGTGGGGTCTAAAACTGTGGGAGAATTCAAGAATGCATAGGACAAACATAAGGCAATTCTTGTGGGGGGTAGGAAGAAATAGGCTGTTGGTTAACTAGGATCTGCGGCCTATCCTGTAGGTAGGGAAATGGGCAGACTAGGTGGGCCAAGCGGTCCTTATCTGCCATCAAAGTCTATGTTTCCATGTTTTCCAAATGGGACCAGCTCCCTAAAGGACAAAATCTGGGTCCAACCCTGACTGATAGAACACCCATTTGCACCATTTTATTTCAAACCGGGGGTGTCTATCCTGAAATTTGGCACTGAGTTGTTCATTATGGTAAATTTTCTTATTTTATTACGCCAATCACTCATTAAAGGTATCTTAGGTGTCATCCACCATCAGGTAATAGTTTTCCTAGCTACTAAAATGAATAAAGGGAGTAAGGTCCTGTCCCACAGAGGATTCGAAAAGGTGGCGATCCCTCGATTCAAGGATGATCTCTACCATGGTTCACTGATGGGTCCTGAGGTGGCTCAGTAATCCAATCCTAGAGCCACAGATTCATCCACAGAAATTGCAGATGTTTCCATCTGGGGAAAGCTGCCCACTGGCTGGGGTTTCTTTCCCTTTCCTTCCTATGCTCTCTCTTTTCAGCTTCGAGGGGAAAGCATTTCTCTTCAAAGCAGGCCCCGGCTTGATGGAGGTTCTGGCGCAATTGAGATTGGTTGGTGGCCGGTTCCTCCCAGCTCATGATGTCCATATCTGTTTTCTTGAGATATGCCTTCAGTGTGTCTTTCTAGTGTTTCTTTTGACCACCACGGGATCTCTGCCCATGAATGAGCTGGGAGTATAAATGTCGTTTGGGGAGTCGAGAGTTGGGCATCCATACACAGTGTACAGTCCAGCGGAATTGATCTCTGAGGATCATCACCTCAAAGCTGGTGACATTGGCCTCAGCGAGAACACTGATGTTAGTGTGGTGGTCTTCCCACTTGATGCAGAGGATTTTCCAAAGACATCATTAGTGGTACCTCTCCAGGCTCTTTAGATGATGTCGGTAAGTCGCCCAAGCTTCACATCCATAAAGAAGGGTAGGGATGATAACCAAACTGTATACCCGGATCTTGGTGTCCTTTCTTATGTCATGGTCAGTGAAGATGCACCGAAGCAGTTTCCCAAATGAGGTACTAGTGCAATGGATCCTGTGCTGAATCTCATCATCGAATGTTTGCTGTTAGGGAGAGGTGGCTACCGAGGTAAGAGAAGTGCTCGACTGTCTCCAGGGTCTGTCCCTCGATGGTGAATTGTTGAGGGTCATTTACAAGGCCTTGAGCAGGCTGATAGAGCACTTTGGTCTTCTTGATGTTAAGTGAGAGTCCCAGACTTCGGTAGGCTTCTGCAAAGAGATCTAGTACAGACTGGAGGTCACTCCTGGTGTGTGCAAGGATGGCACAGTCATCAGCGTACTGGAGGTCAATGACGGATGCCTTGCAAACTTTGGTCTTTGAATGAAGACATCCAAGATTATAGAGCCCTCCATGCATTCTGTATTCAATGTCAATTCTAGTGGGAAGACAGCCTTTGATGAGGACTAGGATGACTGCTAGGAAGATAGAGAACAAGGTTGGAGCGATGACACACCCTTGCTTGACCCCAGTTTGTATGATGAATGGGTCTGTCTTTGAACCATTATGGAGAACACTGGCAGTCATCTGGTCATGCAGAAGCCTCAGAACCTTGATGAGTTTTGTAGGGCAGCCAAATCTGGCCAGTATCTTCCACAAGGCTTCACGACTGATGGAGTAAAAGGCCTTTTTCAGGTCGATGAAAGCCATGTACAGGTCCTGATGTTGTTCCCGACACTTTTCTTGGATCTGCCTGGCAGTGAAGATCATGTCAGTTATCCCGTGAGATGGTCTGAATTCACACTGAGATTCTGGCAGGACTTCTTCAGTGATGGGAAGGAGATGGTTCAGAAGAATACGGGTGAGGATTTTTTCTGTGGTGAAGAGTGAAGCAATGCCTCGATAATTTCCACACACCGACTTGTCTCCCTTCTTGAAGATAGTAACAATGTTGGCATTCCTCAAGTCCTCTGGAATTTCCTCATTGTTCCAAATTCAGAGAATGAGTTTGTGGAGCTTTAGTACCAGTTCCTCGCCCCCAGCCTTGTAGACTTCAGCCGGTATGCTATCTGGTCCCACAGCTTTGTTGTTTTTGGCCAGCTTGATGGCATGTCTTACTTCTTCGATGGTAGGGGGGGTTGGCAAGAGATTCTCTTTCAGGGTGTTGAGGGACAGAATTGGCAGTGGCATCTGTCACAGATGACTCACAGTTCAGAAGTGTCTCAAAATGCTCCTTCCATCTAGCTTGAATGCCTTCATTTCCCTTTAGGAGCGTCAAGCCTTCTTGAGATCGGAGGAGAGTGGGTCGTGGGAGCTTGGACCATAAATGGCCCTTGTAGCCTGGAAGAAGCTACGCATGTCATATTTGTCAATAGAAAGCTGGATCTCCTTGGCCTTGTCTTGCCACCATTTGTTTTTGATGTCTTGGATCTTCCTTTGAGCTTCTGCCTTGAGCTGCTGGTATGACTCTTTCTTTTGCTGGCATGAGATGTCATCTTGCCATGTGCAGTGGTGTGCTCTTCCTTTCTGGTTGAGCAGGTCTTGAATCTCGGTATCATTTTCATCAAACCAGTCCTGGTGATGCCAGGTGACATAGCCAATAGATTCAGCACATGCCAAGTGGATGGCGGTCTCAAACTCCTTCCAGTATCTCTCAATGTAATCATCAGCTGTGGGCATGGCAGACAGCCTTGCTTGGAGATGTTGCTGGAAGTCCTCTTGAACCACTGGCTCTTGAAGGGACTTGGTGTTGAATTTCCTTTACATTGATTTTGGCTGCCTTCAATGTTTCTGAGTGTGCAGGATGTTCATGACAGATCTGACAAGACAATTGTCTGTCCAGCAGTTATCGACTCCTCGCATGGCCCTCATGATGTAGACATCCTTTCGATCACGGTTTCTGACAATGACATAGTCAAGGAGGTGCCAGTGCTTGGATCGAGGGTGTCTCCAAGTAGTCTTATACTTGTTGCTCTGTCTGAAGATGGTGTTCATGATGACCAGGCAATGCTCCGCACATTTGTTCAGGAGTAGGATGCCACTGGAGTTTGTCTTTCCTACCCCCTCCTTCCCGATGATACCATTCCAGAGATCTGAATCACGCCCAACTCTGGCATTGAAGTCATCAAGGAGAATGATCTTGTCTTCCTTAGGGGTGTTAGTCAGGACTCTGTCAAGGTTGGAGTAGAACTGTTCCTTGACATCCTCGTCAGCATTAAGTGTCGGGGCGTATGCACTGATGACAGTGGCATGCTGATTGTTGCTGAGCTTAAGACGAAGGGTCATGAGGCATTCGTTGATGCCAATTGGGAGCTCTGTAAGCTGGTTGATGAGCTTGTTCTTGATGGCAAGGCCAATGCCATGAATGTGTCTGTCTTCAGCAGGCTTCCCTTTCCAGAAGAAGGTGAAACCTCCACTCTCTTCTCTCAACAGGCATTCATCTGGTCATCTTGTCTCGCTTAGGGCAGCAATATCGATGTTACATCTTGCAAGTTTCCTGGCGATACTAGCAGTTCTTCCTTCTGGTAGTTCGCTATACTGGTTGTCCATCAGAGTACGAATGTTTCATGTCGCAAAAATCATTGTCTGTTTCTTGTTTCGACTCCAGAGAGAGTCATCCCACTGGATGTGGCTATCCAGCCAGGAGAAGGTGAGACAGCCTAGGTTTAGGGCACCTTTTCTAGCCCCTTCCCCATGCAGGGTGAGCAGAGGGGATCCTAAAGAGGACTGCTCAGTCACAGAAGCAGCTGCCGAATTGCACCCCTGTCCCAGTCCAGGTGCCAGACGACCATCAAGCTACCATCGCCTATGTGCAGATTTGTAGCTAGAGACTGCTGGATTCACTGGTCTTGTCCCCATCACCACTAGTCTGTCACTGCAGGGTTTGGAAGGTTGGTTGTGGGGATGTTGTTTCCCATGGTAGAAGCCTGCGTGTGACTTCTTTTAGTGTGGGGAAACTGGTACGCCTACAGCAACGATACAAACATGACAAGCAGGAGATCTAGCGCCCAGTGGCAAGGAGAGTCCAAGATGACTGGGGATCCCCATCTTGTTGCAGCCTTCATCTGCCTTCACAGCCATTGAGATCCTAACATCTTCTTCCACCTGATCTACCATTGAGGACTTTGGAGGTTGGACTGCACTTAGTCTTGGACCTCCCTCAGGCCTGTTCACCACAGGTGACCCTTCCAGGAGTATGAGACTCTGGACGACATGGCCCTGAGGGTCATTAGAACACACAAGCCTCTCCACCATGACAAGATCTCGGTCCAAGGAGAGGCCCAATGAGGATTACGAGGGGGATAAATAGACATAAGTACATTCTCTGCAGTTAGTTCAATGTCCTCTCCCAAATACCCCATCAACTCTACTTGCAAAAGCACACCAAAAGGGTGTCAGCTTAGGGCAAAGCCAAAAAATGTGACCCAAGTCAGCTAGTCTGCAATTACAGCCTCTCCAACAGAAGCCATAGGAGGAAGGGAAGTATTTAGTAAGTAACACCAGGGATCAGAAGTACCGCGAGAGGGACTTCCACGCAAATTCCTGCTACAGATTTCAGGTGGTAATCTTAATAGCTTTTAAAATTGCCCCCTGCCATGTTTCAAAAGAAACATCTGTTTGCAAGTCTGTATTCCAAGCTTCCAGTATTGACAGGGAAGAGTCTCCCAATGCCTCCCGTAGGATTCTGTATAGATGACTGATTAATTTATCCCATAAATTGCCCCCCAAAGAGTCTCTCAGTAGTTTCCATAGTGCTGGAAGAGGTGAGGGTAAGCAAGCTGATGTCTCCCTCTGTCTAAGCATGAAGTTTCTCACCTGGGTATATCTGAACGTATCCCTTTCTGGAAGGGAATATTGGGTTTGTAAATCAGAACAGGAAACTACCCCAGAGGAACTGAGAAACTGCCCATAAAAATTAAGACCAAGCCTCCACCATGTTTTAAACATAGAGTCATAATTAGCTGGTAAAAAGGATTCATCAGCTGAGATTAAAGTGAATGAGAAAATTGTTTGTTTTAGAGGCTTTTTTTGTTTTATCTTTTGCTAAACCCTTAACATCTGGGCAGTAAAGTGCGAAAAGTCCCTCAAAGTGGGGGTACGTTTCCAGGATGAAAAAATTTTTTTTTACATGTCATACAGGTCATTAAGTAGGAATTTGTTGTCCTTCTATGTTGGAGAGAGCCAAATAGTGAATATTTTTAAGAAGGCAGCTAGTGCATAGTGTTTTAGATTGGGAAGATTAACACACACACCCCTCAGCTCCAGGGCCAGAATTAATATAGAGTAATGAATCCTTGGTCTTTGACCCTCCCAAATAAAAAAAGAGATGGTTTTATTCCAGGATCGAAAATAAAAGTCCGCCGGAAAAGTTGGGATGTTCTGAAAAAAATATAGCAGTCTAGGGAGAATGTTCATGCGTATGGTCTCTATCCACTGGAAAAAGGTAAGCTTCAATCATCCCCATCTGTTCAAATCCTCTTGAATTTGAGTAGAGAGAGGTTTATAATTTACTAATTCAAGATGCATCAAATTAAGGAGACTATATATTCCAAGGTATTTAATTTTAGTGTGACGACACTTCAATGGGAGGGAGCCTAGAAAGGGCATTGGATGGAGAAAAGCAAGACATTAATGCCTCTGTTTTTGATATGTTTAATTTAAAGTTTTCCAATTGTTCATACTGATGAAAGATGTCCCAAGCTGCAGGAATAGAAAGCTCTGGGGAAAGAAGAGTTAGGAGAATGTCATCTGCGAACAGAGAGATTTTAAAGTTTTTTTTGTCCCGAGGGATCCCCTCCACCTTCGGATCCTGATGGAAAGCCGCTGCCAAGGGTTCAATATATAAAGCAAATAGGGCCAGGGAAAGGGGGTCAACCCTGTCTGGTCCCCCGCATCAATGAAAATGGGGAGGAAAAGCTCCCGTTGATCTCTGATGTTTTTTCTTCATGACCCAGCCTCATAGTCCAATTTTTTTTTTTCTTTTAAGTCCTTATTTAACAGCTCTAGCTCTTTTATTTGTCTCTGGATAGGCACGTTAACATCTTCAATATCAGAAACCCTTTGTTGTAAACTTAGAATATTTTCCTTTCTCTGTAGATTATCAACCACTAAAGCATTCACCGTATTTTGAATATTGTCTATTTTTGATTCCAGCCTCACAATTTTCTCTATACCTTCATTCAAGGAGGCTAACTGAGCTTATATATTTTTTTGACACACAAGGGGTGTAACGTCTTCATCATCAGTGTCCTCTGTATTCGACTGGGCCTCATGATAATCAGACTCAGAATCTGACTCTTTTTGAGACAAATTCACCATCAGTTTTTTAGTTTTAATTAGTTGCATGGAAGAGGATTGTGCACTATTCGGGTCTTCATTTTCAACTGTTTTAAGACTTGAAATCCTATTACTACCAGAAATGGATATGGTGTCATTCTGGGAAGTGTTAAAAAAAACTCCACTTTCTTAGAGCCATTGTGATTACTTGCTCTCAAGTTCACCAGTTTTATCTGGGTGCCTAGCCTTTCACAAATTCCTGACGAATATTGCCGGACAGTCATACTATTGTTCTCATTCATAGATGCATCTTTTATTGGTTCCACATTTAGTGAAGTAAAAGAACTTTTTACCTGGACCTGTGGGTCAGTGAAAAGCTCTGGTATCTCCTCGGCAGTGAAGAACATAGATGCTGTGTTTACCCTGTCACCTCCTGATATTTCACCTTGCTGCAGCACATCTTCTGCTACCTGCTCACCATTTTCCATAGCTGCTGCAGTTTGTGGAGATATATCCATGGTCTTTTCCAGGTCAAGTTCTCTCTCTCTCTCTCTCTCTCTCTCTCTCTCTCTCAGGGACATTCCCCTTCTTCTTTTCAGCAGCTGCCAGTCTGGAATCTGTATGCTTGCAGAATATTAGAGCTGGTAAAGTTTATTTAACTGCATCCTTCGGCAAGTTCCAAGACATAGGGACTTCAGATATGGTTTCTGTGCTGGTCACCGGCATTTTGTTACTCTTTTCCCCTTTTTCAATAAACCGGTGGTTGCCATTCTTAGCTTCTAAAGCAGCTGTCTGAAGGCAACAATGATAGAGGCTAAACTGGACACCATAGTTGCCATTAGCGAGACATGGTTCTCCAGTAACCACACTTGGGAGACTTCAGTACCCGGCTATATACTGTTCAGAAGAGACAGAGGTGCGGGGGGGGGGAGTGGCCCTTTATGTCAATGAAAATATCAAAGCTACAGAAATTCAGAATGCACATAAGTAGCCAGAAGAACTATGGGTCACCCTGGAAACAGGAAGTGGGACAGCCATACGAACTGGGGTTGTCTACAGGCCTCCAGACCAGGGGGAGGACATAGACACATTACTGTTAGAAGATATACAAAACATGACAGCTAAAGGGGAGGTTCTGATAATGGGAGACTTCAACATGCCAGGTACAGATTGGTCAATACCAGCAGGAACATCCACCAAAACCAGACACATAGTGGATTCCCTGCAGGGGGAGGCCCTCAAACAACTGGTACAACAACTAAGAAGAGACAGAGCTATCCTAGATCTAGTACTGACTAACAGTGAAAGGATCACAGATCTCCAGGTAGAAGATCACCTGGGGAACAGTGACCATTACATGGTATGGTTCAGTTTGGCCACTAGAACTAAATCATCAAATTCCAAGGCAAAAATATGGGGCTTCAGAGGAGCTGACTTTCATAAGATGGCCAGAAGAGTTAAGTTAGCCCTGGCAAGAAGAAATACAGGAGAGGGGATACAGGCAAAGTGGTCAAGCATTAAAGATGCAAAACATGAAGCAACATACCATTGTGTTAGAGAGAAAGGCAAGAGCAAAAGAAGGAGGAAACCACTTTGATTCTCAAAAACAGTAGGAGAAAAGGTCAGAGCCAAAAGGCGGGCCTTCAGGAAATATAATAGAATGCAGCAGGACAAAGATAGGGAGGCATACCAAACTTCCCTAAGGGAAGCAAGGAAGGCGGTAAGGCAGACAAAGGCCCAAACCGAGGAAACACTAGCATGAACAGTAAAAGAAGGGGACAAGACTTTCTATAGATACATTAGTGAAAGGAGAAAGTCCAGAGGGGGTATTGTTAAGATCAAAGGGGATTAGGGGGAGTGTCTGGAGGAGGAGAGCAAGGAAAAGCATCTATCCTAAATAGATACTTCTGCTCAGTATTTACTGAAGAGAAGGTAGGGCAGGGCCCATAGCTCAGCACCATGGACACATGGGGGAGGAAGGTGTGCACAAGTCCCTTCACAAAAGAAAGGGTCCTACAAGAACTCACTAAGCTCAGGGAGGACAAGGCAATGGGACCTGATGGCATACATCCCAGGTACTAAAGGAGCTAAGGGTGAAACTAGCAGAGCCATTATCAGAATTATTTAGTGTGTCTCTGAGCACAGGAGAGGTCCCAGAAGACTGGAGAAGGGCTCATGTGATCCCGCTACCCAAGAGTGGTAGCAGGGAGGAGGCAGAGAACTACAGACCAGTCAGTCTTACCTCAGTAGTGGTCAAGATTATGGAGACACTCCCTAAGGAAAGGACAGTGCAAAACCTGGAATCCATAGGAGCACAGGATCTAAGACAGCATGGATTTACAACAGCAAGGTCCTGTCAAACTAATCTCATAGATTTATTTGACTGGGTTACCAGAGTGGTGGACCAAGGGGGTGCAGTTGATGTCACCTACCTTTACTTCATCAAAGCTTTCGATACTGTTCCACATAGAACACCGATTAATAAGCTGGGTAGGCTCGGGGGGGTCAGAGGTTGGTCAACTGGGTGGCAAACTGGTTGACAGGCAGAAAACAGAGAGTGGTAGTAAACATAATACAGTCAGAAGAGATGCAAGTCACAAGTGGGGTACCTCAGGGATCAGTTCTGGGGCCAGTTCTCTTCAACAACTTCATCAGTGACATTGCAGATGAACTGGAGGGTAAGGTTTGTCTGTTTGCAGATGACACCAAGATCTGTAACAGAGTACATGATCCAGTTGGGGTGGGCAGAATGAGAAGAGATCTGGATAAACTGACAAAATGGTTGGAAGAGTGGCAACTGGGGTTTAATGCAAAGACATGCAAGATCATGCACATAAGGAAGAGAAACCCTAAAGCCACCTATAGGTTGGGAGGGGAGTTGCCGGCAATCACAAGGGAAGAAAGAGACTTGGGCATCATCATCACAGATGACCTGAAATCATCCAAGCAGATGACTAAAGCAGTAGGTAAGGCTAGAGGGATGTTGGGGTGTATTAGTAGGGGGTATCACAAGTCACAAGAGGGAGGTAATAATCCCTCTTTACAAGACACTGGTTAGGCCCCATCTGGAGTACTGCTTGTAGCACTGAAGCCTGCACCTGCACAAGGACATTAACAAAATGGAGGCAGTCCAGAGAAGGCAACCACAATGGTGCAGGGATTGCATCAGAAAATATATGAGGACAGACTAATGGAGCTCAATATGTATACCCTAGAGCAAAGGAGGGAGGAGAGAGGTGATATGATCGAAACATTCAAACATCTTAAGGGCATTAACAAGGTGAAAGAGTCTAACATGTTTCAATATAAGAAAAATAGCAGGACAAGAGAACACAGCATGAGAGTAGAGGGAGGCTGATTAAGGGGTAATGTGAGGAAGTTCTTTTTCACAGAAAGGGTGGTGGATGCATGGAACAGCCTACCTCAGGAAGTGGTGGATATGAATACAGTGCAGGGCTTCAAACAGGCATGGGATAGGCATAAAGGAGCAATACAGATGAGTATGAATAGATAGACCATTGACAGAGTACAGGCCTATGGCACATTCATAAGGTAGAAAAAATGGGCAGACTGGATGGGCCTTGCAGTCCTTATATGCCGGGAACTTCTTTGTTTCTATGTAAGCCCCGTGGTTACCTCTAGCTGCCAAATTGATTTGCCGGCATGAGTCACTAAGTTTGTTCATTTTTTCAGCTGCATTGTAAAGCCATAGTTACATAGAAACATAGACTTTGACAGCAGATAAGGACCGCATGGCCCACCTAGTCTACCCATTTCCCTACCTAGAGGATAAGCTGCAGATCCTATTTAACCAACAGCCTATTTCTTCGATCCCCCCCAAAAAATTGCCTTATGTCTGTCCCATGCATTCTTGAATTCTCCCACAGTTTTAGACCCCACAACCTCCTCAGGAAGGGTTCCATAGATCCACCACCCTCTCTGTAAAAAAATACTTCCTCACATTGCCCCAGAGCTGTCCCTCCTCTATCTTCAAATTGTGTCACCTTGTTCTTGCACATCTCTTTTTCTGAAAGATGCTACCCTCTTGGACTTTGTTGATTCCACTGAGGTACTTAAATGTTTCTATCATGTCCCCCCCTCCCTCCGTTCCTCAAGGGTATAGATATTAAGCTCCTTTAGTCTCTCCTCGTATGGCTTCTCTTGCAGACCCTGCACCATTTTAGATGCCCTCCTCTGAACTGCCTCCATCCTGTCTATGTCCTTTTGGAGATGGGGTCTCCAGAACTGGATGCAGTACTCAAGATGGAGTCTCACTAACTGTCTGTACAGGGGGATAACAACTTCCTGTTTTCTGCTGGTGATGCCTCTCCTATACATCCCAGTATCCCCCAGCCCTCCCACCACCTTCTCACATTGCTTGCCAACCTTAAGGTCATCTGATATGATTACCCCCAGGTCCCTTTCCATTTTTGTTGTTGTTACTACCCCCCCCCCACTGCCCTAGATAGCTTCTGCCAGAGAACAGACAGAACACCAGGAGGAAGGAGCTAGTGGTATAACTAAAACTTCTCTACTGGGACTAAGAACTAGATCTCTTGTGCTGGGACCTTCAATTTAGGGTAAAAAACAAAACACAACAAGAAAAAGAGTTAGTATGTTTGTCAGAGGTAGTTGAAGTAAATTGTTATCTGTTATCTGTGTACTTACTGTATCTATGTGCTTGTCACAGGTGTCATAAGGGACTTGTTATCTGTGAAATTAACTAAGTGTGGAAAGATTTGCAAAGTAGGGGGAGTGGCTTAGCTAGAAGGAGCCAGGTTAAGACCAGATATAACCACTGCCCTAAATAGCTTCTGCCAGAGGAAGGAGCTACTGGTATAACTAAAACTTCTCTACTGGGACTACATTGCCCTCCTTCCTTCCCCTCCACCCTAAACCAGTTCTACTTTTATAGGCACAGGATTTAACTGACAACAGGAACTTATTGTTTGGGAGCAGGAAGTGAGTGATCACAGAGCCACCAAAGACTCACCATCCTAGAAAGGCAAGAGTAGCTCTCCAACCCCAGCTGCTGGAGGTCTGACTCTGAGCAAGTAAGGAGACTACTGAGAAATATAGGAACTTCTTGTCTCAGAACAGGAAGATCAGGAGCTAAATGGGTGCAGAGGCAGTAAGTAGGTAGGGAGAGAAGAAAAAAAAAGAAATAAACAAACAGAGGAAAGAGTAAGTATTCCAAATAACAGTTAGGGGGCCAGAAAAAAGACATGATGGGAGTGGTGTAGTGCAGTGGCTGTGGAGCAGCAGTCTTCCGGGAGATGTTCTGGAGGATGCAGTGTTGTCCCTTCTGCAGGCACCTCTCTGGGCTGAGGGAGAAGGTTGCTCATCTCCAGGCTGAGTTCGCCAGGATTTGTGGGACCTCTTCTCCCACCCAGGGACCACCAGGGTCACTGCCGTTGCCTCAGAGGTTGCCAAGAAAGAGGAGTGGTTGGACCACAGTGGACTCAGGAAGGGTGAGGGTGGTGGAACAGAGGCACATCCCTCCAGTTGTACCTCTCCACAATTTCTATGCCGTTCTGGAAAAATGTGGTTCCTCTATGGAGGCACCCACAGTGGAGACCAAGGAGGATGCTGGGAAAATCCACAAAGGAGACCCACAGGAGGGTGGTATGGGACCCCACAGGGGAAGGAAACAACTCCTGGTGGGGGACTCCATTGTTAGGAAGGTAGAACTGGGGGAGGAAGGGGAGAGGGAGGTAAGGTGCCTGCCTGGCACCATGGCTTGGAGGGACAGGGAGCGAATCCTCAGGATCACAGGAGCAGCTGCACAGGGGAGGGAGATGGTTGTCACTGTCCACCTAGGGACAAATGACCTGGCTAAGAAAGGGATCAGAGCAGTGCAAGAAGTGTTTGTGGAGATGGGAAGAGGCCTTAGACAAATAACACACAAGGTAACCTTCTCGGAGGTGCTGTCTGTCTATGGCATGGGTGAGGCTAGGGTGCTCCACACCATGGGATTCAATCAGTGCTTGAAAAACTGGTGCAGAGCTCAGGGATTTGGCTTCATTGGGGACTGGGGTTCCACCTGGAGGGATGCAGGCCTATACTGGCATGATGGTCTGTATCAGTCCAGTAGGGGAACCAGGATTCTAGGAGATAGGTTTAAATATTTCATTGACAATCATTTAAACTAGCCAAGGGGGGGAGGCACTGGAAAGGAGCAGGGAAATCCTAGCCCCAATATCAGGGTACTAAGTGAGGTAGACACCAACATAGAGATGTTGATAGGGAGAAACGCAGGGGTAAATGGAGAAAGTGACAAATGCTATAAGGACAGGGATGGGGCAAAAAGGGGTAAGACCATCAAGAAATGGAGGGTAATGAGCACCAATGCCCATAGTCTGGGCAACCAGCTCCCTGAACTGGGCCTTGATGGAAGAGGGATGCCTGGATATCATAGCAGTCACAGAAACATGGTACACAAAGAACCATGACTGGGATGTTAACATACCAGGGTACACAACCTACAGGAGAGACAGGGAGGGCAGAAGAGGGAGGGGAGTAGCTCTCTATGTAAGGGAAGGGATAAAAGCAACTGAACAAAAGAGTAAACAGGGAGGAGAGGAGGCACTCTGGGTCACCGCAGAGAATGGAAATGGCACCACAATCCGCACAGGGGTTGTATATAGACCCCTATGTCAGGGGAAGGGAATGGACAAAGATATGATTGAAGGCATACTTAGGATGGCAGAGAAAGGGGAGATACTGTTGATGGGGGACCTTAATATGCCAGATGTTAACTGGAGCACCTTTGCAGCAGCCACATCCAAAAACAGGGCCATTCTTGATGCCCTTCTGGTGGCATGCCTCAGACAGCTAGTTTTGGAACTTAGTCATGAGGGAGCAATCTTAGATCTCGTAGTCTCAAATGGGGACAGTGAGAGGATCTCAGATCTAGAAGTGGGGAGACATTTGGAAACAAGTGACCACCAAACAGTGTGGTTCACGATAAACTCATCTACAGAGTCAAGCCATACAAAAGTGAGGGCTCTGGACTTCAGGAGGGCTGAATTTGGCAAGATGGGAGAGTGCCTTAGAAAAGCACTTGCAAACAGGCTAGAACAAGGGGTGGAGCAACAATGGGGAAATATCAAAACTGCCATCACAGAGGCAACAAGCCTTTGTGTGAAGCAAATAAACAAATCAAAATAAAAGAAAAAACCACTATGGTTCTCAAAAAAGGTGGTGGTGAAGGTTAGGGAGAAAAAGACAGCATTTAGGAAGTATAAGGAAACACAGAAGGAGCAGGACAGAGAACCGTACCAGTTAAGGCAGAAGGAAGCAGGGAGTGTGGTCAGAATAGCAAAGGCGCAAACTGAGGAAAAGATAGCTAACTCAGTTAAGAAGGGGGATAAAACCTTTTATAGGTATATCAGGGAGCGTAGAAAGACAAAGGGAGGGATAGTGAGGCTGAATAGAATGGATGGTGGGTGGGCAGAGAGTGACAGTGAAAAAGCAGGGATACTGAATGAATACTTCTGTTTAGTATTCACAAAAGAGGAAGTGGGGGAGGTGCCTAATCCAATTAACAGAAGCACTCTGGAGAGGGGGTCGATCCCAGTCCTTTCACAGAAGAAAGGGTTCTGAAAGAACTCCTAAAACTGAAGGTGGACAAAGCAATGGGGCCAGATGGAATTCACCCCAGAATTCTAAAAGAATTAAGCAGAGAACTAGTGACACCACTGTCTACCCTTTTTAGCAAATCATGGGAGGATGGTGTGGTACCTGAGGACTGGAAGAAGTCGAATGTGATTCCCCTTCACAAAAGTGGGACCAAGACAGAGGCAGGAAACTACAGACCTGTCAGTTTGACCTCTGTGGTAGGGAAAGTGATGGAATCACTTCTGAAGGAAAGAATTGTTGAGTACCTAGAGGCCAGTGGGGCACAGGACCCAAGGCAGCATGGGTTCACAGCGGGAAGATCATGTCAGATGAATCTAATTGATTTTTTGACTGGGTGACCAAAGTAGTAGACCAGGGAGGGGCTGTGGACATGGCCTACCTAGACTTTAGCAAGGCATTTGACACAGTCCCACTCAAAAGATCAGTAGTCAAATTAACCAGCCTGGAAGTGGGTCCCAGGGTGATAGCCTGAGTAAAACATTGGCTGAACAACAGGACACAGAAAGTAATTGTAAATGGAGTCCACTCTGAAGAAAGAGGGGTTACTAGTGGGGTACCGCAGTGTTCAGTACTGGGTCCAGTCCTTTTTAATGTCTTTATAAGTGACATTGCAGGGGATTGGAAGGAAAAGTATGCCTCTTTGCAGATGACACAAAGATCTGCAATAGGGTTGATACACAAGGAGGCGTGGAAAGGATGAGAAGGGTCTTGGCAAGGTTGGAGGAATGGTCAGAAGTATGACAGCTTGGATTCAATGCAAAGAAGTGCAAAGTAATGCACCTGGGAAACAAAAACCCAGGGGAAGATTACACAATGGGGGGGAGGTAGTAACAACAACAAAAATGGAAAGGGACCTGGGGGTAATCATATCAGATGACCTTAAGGTTGGCAAATAATGTGAGAAGGCGGTAGGGAGGGCTGGGGGGATACTGGGATGTATAGGGAGAGGTATCACCAGCAGAAAACAGGAAGTTGTTATCCCCCTGTACAGACAGTTGGTGAGACCCCATCTGGAGTACTGCGTCCAGTTCTGGAGACCCCATCTCCGCAAGGACATAGACAGGATGGAGGCAGTTCAGAGGAGGGCAACTAAAATGGTGCAGGGTCTGCAAGAGAAACCATACGAGGAGGGACTAAAGGAGCTTAATATGTATACCCTTGAGGAAAGGAGGGAAAGGGGGGACATGATAGAAATGTTTAAGTACCTCAGTGGAATCAACAAAGTCCAAGAGGGTAGCATCTTTCAGAAAAAGAGATGTGCAAGAATAAGGGACACAATTTGAAGATAATGGCGGGACAGCTCAGGGGCAATGTGAGGAAGTATTTTTTCACAGAGAGGGTGGTGGACGCATGGAACAGCCTTCCTGAGGAGGTTGTGAGGTCTAAAACTGTGGGAGAATTCAAAAATGCATGGGACAGACATAAGGCAATTTTTTCGGGGGGTAGGAAGAAATAGGCTGTTGGATAAATAGGATCTGCAGCTTATCCTCTAGGTAGGGAAATGGGCAGACTAGGTGGGCCAAGCGGTCCTTATCTGCCGTCAAAGTGTATGTTCTATGTTTCCCTTGGGTTTTTGTTTCCCAGGTGCATTATTTTGCACTTCTTTGCATTGAATCCAAGCTGCCATACTTCTGACCATTCTTCCAACCTTGCCAAGTCCCTTCTCATCCTTTCCACGCTTCCTTGTGTATCAACCCTGTTGCAGATCTTTGCGTCATCTGCAAAGAGGCATACTTTTCCTTCCAGTCCCTCTGTAATGTCACTTATAAAGACATTAAAAGGACTGGACCCAGCACTGAACCCTGTGGTACCCCACTAGTAACCCTCTTCTTCAGAGTGGACTCCATTTACAATTACTTTCTGTGTCCTGTTGTCCAGCCAATGTTTTACTCAGGCTACCACCCTGGGACCCACTCCCAGGCTGGTTAATTTGACTATTAATCTTTTGTGTGGGACTGTGTCAAATACCTTGCTAAAATTCAGGTAGGCCATGTCCACAGCCCCTCCCTGGTCTACTACTTTGGTCACCCAGTCAAAGAAATCAATTAGATGTGTCTGACATGACCTTCCCGCTGTGAACCCATGCTGCCTTGGGTCCTATGCCCCACTGACCTCTAGGTACTCAACAGTTCTTAACTTCAGAAGTGATTCCATCACTTTCCCTACCACAGAGGTCAAACTAACAGGTCTGTAGTTTCCTACCCCTGCCTTGCTCCCACTTTTGTGAAGGGGAATCACATCTGCCTTTCTCCAGTCCTCAGGTACCACACCATCCTCCTATGATTTGTTAAACGTTAAAAAGGGTTTTATTGACTTTACCCTCTTTGTTTGTTTTCTCTGACCGCGGTTCAAAACCTTGCATGTCTCTGTGAAAATGCCATGTTGTGTGTTAGCAGCACACCAAAGGGGGAGGAGTAGTGCTTGTCTCCGTCAATGGCTCACTTCATCCATACGGGCGTGCCTTGCCTGAATGCCTTCTGCCTATTCACTCTCCACTTACTTAATCTTTCCTTCTCCCTCAGTGCTGTCCCTCAATCCTGGATATTGGCCAAAGTTATTTCACTTCACAAAGGGGGTGTCCCCTCCTCTGCCACAACTTCCATTCCATTTCCCTTCTTCCTTCCCCTCCCCCCCTTCTAAGCTGCAAGAGAAACTGGTCCACTCCAGACTTCTCTACTTCATTTCATCTTCCAACCTGGCCAGTCTGGCTTCTGAAAGCACCATTTCAGTGTCTCCTTCCTGCTATGACTCACTGATTCTATCTTTTCTGGAATAAATCAGGGGCACATTACATTCACTATAGTTACTGATATGGTCAAAGTCTTCAATATGGTGTTCCATCCACTCCTCATGGACAAGCTGAGCTTTGCTGTCCTCTCAGCTCCTGATGTCACTTGGTCCCATTCCTTCCTAATGGGTCGACAACAGTCGGTACAGGTGGGAGGCACCCTGTAACTTCCCTTCATATCCAGGCAGGGGTCCCAGAGGGCTCCATCCTGGGTCCCATCCTTTTCTCCATGTTCCTGAATGACCTCCCTTCTGCCTATGCCAACTCATATATCCACATGTATGCAGATGACACAATCATCTTCACCTCTGGTTCCTCCACCACAGCTGTGGAAGACAAGCTCCAGAGGGACTTCAATAGTGTTTGGCACAGATTCTAACTAACCAACTTGGAGTCAACACTAATTAAAAAAACTGTGTCTATGAATTTCAGTGAAAAAAGAAAAAACTGGCCAGAGGTCTAAAACTGTGGGAGAATTCAAAAATGCATGGGACAGACATAAGGCAATTTTTGCGGAGGGTAGGAAGAAATAGGCTGTTGGTTAAATAGGATCTGCAGCTTATCCTCTAGGTAGGGAAATGGGCAGACTAGGTGGGCCAAGTGGTCCTTATCTGCCGTCAAAGTGTATGTTCTATGTTTCCCTTGGGTTTTTGTTCCCCAGGTGCATTACTTTGCACTTCTTTGCATTGAATCTAAGCTGCCATACTTTTGACCATTCCTCCCACCTTGCCAAGTCCCTTCTCATCCTTTCCATTCCCCCTTGTGTATCAACCCTGTTGCAGATCTTTGTGTTGTCTGCAAAGAGGCATACATTTCCTTCCAACCCCTCCACCATGTCTCCTATTAAGACATTAAAGAGGACCAGTCCCAGCACTGAACCCTGTGGTACCCCACTAGTAACCCCTTTCTTCAGAATGTACTCTACTATTACCCTCTGCATCCTGTTGTCCAGTCAGTTTGTTACCCAGGCTACCACCCTGGAACCCACTCCTAGGCTGGCTAACTTATTTATTAATCTTTTCTGTGAGACTGTGTCAAATGTCTTGCAAAAGTCTAGGTAGGCCATATCCACAGCCCCTCCCTGGTCCACTACTTTGGTCACCAATTAAAATAAATCTATTAGATTCATCTGACATGACCTTCCCGCTATGAATCCATGCTGCCTTGGGTCTTGTGCTCCCACTGGCCTCTAGGTATTCAACAATTCTTTCTTTCAGAAATGATTCCATCATTTTTCCTACCACTGAGGTCAAAGTAACAGGTCTGTGGTTTCCTGCCTCTGCCTTGCTCCCACTCTTGTGAAGGGAGATCACATCCACCCTCCTCCAGTCCTCAGGTACCACACCATCTTCCCATTATTTGTTAAAAAGGGTAGTCAGTGGTGTTACTAGGTCTCCCCTTATTTCTTTTAGAATTCTTGGGTGAATCCAGTCATGCTCAGTTGCTTTGTCCACCTTGAGTTTTAGGAGTTCTTTCAGGACCCTTTTTTCTGTGAATGGACTGGTATTGACACCCCTGTCCAGAGTGCTTCTATTCTTTGGTTTAGGTACCTCCCCTGCTTCTTCTTTTGTTAATACTGAGCAAATGTATTAGTTCATTATCTCTGCCTTTTCACTGTTACCCTCTGCCCACATCCCCTCTCCTTTATTAAGCCTCACTATCCCTCCCTTGGTCTTCCTTTGCTCCCTGATGTACCTAGAAAAGGTTTTTTCACCCTTCTTAACTGAGTTGGCTATCCTTTCCTCAGTTTGGGCCTTTGCTATTCTGACTACCTTCCCTGCTTCCTTCTGCTTTAACTGATACAGTTCTCTGTTCTGCTCCTTCTGTGATTTCTTATACTTCCTGAAAGCTATATTTTTCTCCCTAACCTTCCCCACCACCTCTTTTGAGAACCATAGTGTTTTTTTACTTTGTTTTGTTTTATTTGCTTCACACAAAGGCTTGTTGCCTCTGTGATGGCAGTTTTGATTTTTCCCCATTGTTCTTCCACCCCTCCTTCCTGCCCATTTGCTTGGGCATTCCTTAGGCACTCACCAATTTTGCCAAAGTCAGTCCTCCTAAAGTCCTGTACCTTCGCTTTTGTATGGCTTGACTCTACAGCTGTGTTTATCATGAACCACACTGTTTGGTGGTCACTTGTTCCCAGATGGCTACCCACTTCTAAATCTGTGATCTTCTCTCCATCCCCATTTGAGAGTATCAGTTCTAAGATTGCTCCCTCCTGAGTGGATTCCAACATTAGTTGTCTGAGGCATGCCCCCTGCAGGGCATCAAGAATGACCTTGCCCTTGGATATGGCTGCAGCAAATGTGCCCCAATTAACATCTGGCATATTCAGGTTCCCCTTCAACAATATCTCCCCTTTTTCTGCCATTCTAAGGATGTCTTATATCAAGTAGTTTAGAATGTGCACTCACCATCCACTTTCAGAAACAGAATGTCCAGACTAGTAAAAAGTTAGTAAGTTTGTAGCCAGTTTTATTCCAATTCCATCAAGATAACATACACTGACCAGTGCAGAGGCACTGCTGTTTCAGGCTTATGTTTCTCCCTTCAAACAGGGTTTCACCAGAGATCTGTGAAAGTGGATGGTGTGCACACTCTAAACCACTTGGTTATACAATATTTGCTTTGTTGCACCACCGCATTTGTGCTCCCCTTTCACCTGCACAGATGCCTTCTATCATTTCCTTATCCATTTCCTCCCCCTGAGACAGAGGTCTGTATACAACCCTGGTGCAGATTGTAGTGCAATTTCCTGTCTCCAAGGTGACCCACAGAGCCTCCTCTCCTCTCCGTTCACCCTTTAGTTCCATTGTTTGATCCCTTCCCTTATGTAGAGAGCTACTCCTCCTCCTCTTCTACCCTCCCTGTCCCTTCTGAAGATTGTGTACCCTGGTATGTTGACATCCCAGTCATGGTTCGCCTTGTACCATGTTTCTTTGACAGCCACGATATCCAGGTGTCCCTCTTCCATCAAGGACACTAGTTCAGGAGGCTTGTTACCCAGATTACGGGCATTGGTACTCATCACCCTCCATTTTTTGATGGCCTTACCTCATTTAGCCCCTTCCCTGCCCTTACTGCCTTTGCCTTTTTCTCCATTTACCCCATCCTGCTCCCTGTTGACCTCTCTGCCTTGGTGTTTACCTCTCTAACTACCCTGTTTTGTGGGGGGAGGCTGGGAATTCCCTACTCCTTATCAGTGCCCCCCCATGGCTAGTTTAAAAGCTTGCCAATGAAACATTTAAACCTATCACCTGGGAGCCTGGTTCCCCTCCCAGACAGATGCAGACCATAATGCCAGTATAGGCCTGTATCCTTCCTGGAGGAACCCCAGTCCTCAATTAAGCCAAAACCCTGTGCTCTGCACCAGTTTTTCAACCATTCATTGAATTGCATGGTGCGGAGTACCCTAGCCTCACCCATGCCATAGATAGGCATCACCTCCAAGAAGGTTACCATGGGTGTTACCTGTCTAAGGTCCTTCCCCAACTTCACAAACTCCTTCTGCACTTCTCTGATCCCATGCCCAGCTAGATAACTTGACCCTAGGTGGATAATGATGTCCATCTCCCTCTCCCATGCAGCTGCTCTTGTGATCCTGAGAATTCACCTCCAAGCCATGGCACTGGGCAAGCACCTTATCTCTCTCACCCCTCCCTTCCCCAGTTTTACTCCCCTAATAACTGAGTCCCCCATCAAGAGCTGCTTCCTTCCCCTGTGATTTCCCATGCCACCCTCCTGTGAGTCTTCCTTGTGGAGGTTCCCAGCACTCTCCTTGGTCTCCACTGTGGGTGCCTCCATAAAGGAACCATGCTCCACTAGAATGGTGTATACTGGCTCTATAACCAACCCACTACATAATCAACCCTCACCTTTAGATGCTCCAGTGTCAGTTAGACCAGCTCTGGCTGGTCTAACAGCAGCATGTATCTTCGGTGCAGTGTCAACAGCTTCCACTTTTGAAAAGAAAAAGTGGATGGTGCATTATTTTTTTGATGCACCCTCACTGCGACATGGTGCACTCATTTTTATTTTATGCAAGCAACTTTGGTGCAGGCAGTTTTGCTTTTATTCCAAGCAGCATTTGAAAATCAGAACGGATGCAAATTTTGATGCAGCTTGCACCTTGCATCATTCTTTTCTGGCACAAACACCTTGTGTCATTGTTTAAAATCGAGCCCACAATTAAGAATATTACACTGAAGGAGCATGCACTAAACTTTGCAGGAAAGAACCATAGGGGGACTAGAAAGATTAACTTTATGAATAAAAACAGTGAGCAAAAGCAGACTTCAGATACTGTATTTCTCTTTCATGGGTTAACTCGTATGTGTACCAAAGAATAAGGCAAGTTAAGATTGATAAAAAAGAAGCTGTTGGATGTGTTCAGTGTCTAGTGTTGAAAGATAAGGCTCAACAAAATCACTAGCTGTGCTAAACATCCTCTCTGATAGCACACTTGTAGGGGGACAACTGATTTATCTCACAGCCAGTTGCATCAAGTGAGGGGATGAATGTTTCTTCTTTGCCCAGAAGTTTAATGATCAACCTGAAATGGCTCAGGAGACTTCACAAAATAGTTATTCAAGATATTTTCCACAGATAAGGGCTGTGACTGTATCCTCTTCTGTTGCTCTTGATGTACTGTAAGGATGTGCTGAGCACTACCCACTCACTCCCATCAGTGCTACTGTCAGTAACAGTTATGTCTTCCCTATCTCCACCAGTAGAACCAGACATGCCCAGATGACATTTCTTTTCTGTCATGACATTCTGCACCAGACACTGGTATCTGCACCAGTCCCCACATGCAACCACTCTGCTCATCACATCACACACAACTCTTGTCAAAAATTAATCACACTGTGGCTTTCCATAGCCATGTAAAAGATTTCACATTTGAACCAGGGATCCAGTATAGTTGCAGAAATGTGGTTGCAGCTGTCCAGCACTTTTGCAAACCTTGCATTCAGTTCAGGTTGCATGTGCTCAACGAGCACAGTTGCTCTATCTGGAATGTCCCTATTTTTCTATACATATCTCTTCATAGATGCTTTCAGTATATGCACTGCTAGGATCACCTGACTCAGACAGTGGGTGCACCTTTATCATGGGTGCTCCTCTCAAATAGCCCAAGTATTTGCAACATGGCATCAACCAGTGACCACTCATGGTGGCCTAGGACTCCCCTGATGTTGCATTTTATTGCCATGCCATGAAGTAAGTGCTTCTGTTCTCACAGTCTAGAGAGACTCAGGTATTATGAATTCCATCTGCTGCTGACATACTGTATCAAGGGATGTGGAGTGCAGTATGTCTTAAATTAATGCCAGGATGTTCAGTGATGTGTGGTCTTTCTCTATGAGCCTGGTATTTAGAAAAGCAGGCCTGGAGTGCCTGTGAGACTGTGGATGGATGAAGGGAGAGCCAGTGACACATGGAAGAAATGGGGAATCCACAATAGGAGAAATGGGCTTTTGTACACATGAGTGCGCAGACGGTCAAGGAGAGATATGCATGCATGGAGTTTGTACTGCTCCAGATGTCTGAGGGGAAAGCTCCACCCACAGCCTGCAAGAGTAGTATGGCAATTTTCATTCTCACACCTTCATATATCTTTGGTATCACAGTGAGTGAAAATGTGGAACATAGTGGGAGCAAGTACCATGGCTGCAAGTGCTGCAGACATCTGTGAAACCATTGTCTTCCACAAGTAAAAAGGGTTGCAGACAGATCCAATGCCATCATTTATGCAAAGGTTTATACAAAGGTGTTTTAGGAGCTTGTTAGGAATGGGCCCATTGATGGTCCTTCCTAACCATACTATACTAAACACCCGCCACTTGCTATGTGTTTTTCCAGTCTGTTTTTAAATTCTTTTTTTGAAGAAGTATTTTCCTTGTTTAATTTGAAGTTATGCTCTGTAATTTGAAGAGGGTGCCCTTGTGTTTGTATTTATTTGTTTGAAGTCTAAAGGGATATTGAATGATGTCATATATCATGAGTAGGTCACCATGGAGACATCACTGCTGTAATGACATAGGGTCATATCCTCACAGTGCTGCAAATCCTGCAAGCCCCAGGTGTGCCAAACATATGACACATGGGGCTTGCAACATTCGCCCAGCTGGTGAATAGGGATTCTTGATTAAGTGCACCAACTATCGCAAGTTAGATCAACTTTCTCTGGTCTAGCTTGCAGCAATCCCTGGAATCCTTTTTATGGGGCTTGCACCAATTGTTTGGTGCAAGCTGTTGTAAATCAGGAAACGTTTTTTAAAATGCACCTATCTACTCAAACCAGGTGCAGTGTGTGGCAAAGTAGGTGCAGCTGTACCAGCAGATGGGTTTGATGCAGGACTTGACTCAAGCCCTGCTTTGCCCTTTAATAATTTGGCCCATTATTTTTAAATCAGTGTGTCTTATGCTGTATGATTTATATTTTAAAGAGTTTATTGATGTAGTAGCCCTTCTTTATACCTTTTTGTTCTGATTGATGTCTTTCTTTTTGTTTGGGCACCATAATGATGTAGAAAACCAGCTAAACTGCTCCAATGCAACAGGTGTGCTTGCAGTAACCAGAACTGAGACTCAACATCAAACTCCAGCACTACCAACCACACAATAAAAACAGACCCAAATGAAAAGCAAATTTGCAAACTTATTTATTCCAATACTGTGCAAACAGAAACCTCTCACCGGGAGCCTGGAGAACAGTCCAGACCTCCTATCAGTTTAGTCGGAAAGGAATCTTCAGGGAATAGTAACCACATAGGTATGATGCAATTTAAATTCAGTGCTTAAAGGGACATATGTATATATATACATCTCTACAAGTACTTGTAAAACATTCATATGTGTGTGTAAGTATAATACATTTATTCATGCAAAAGAAATAGATTGCTCTATAGTAATATGCATGATAATTCAAATATTTAAATATATTCACACAATAAATATCATACTTAATATAATACAGTATCTTGCCCCCCCCCCAATCAGGAGGCAAAAACACCACATAAATGGAAGCAGCAAATTGAAACCCACACATAAAAATAGATATACAAACACACCAAAAGTGTTTTTAATAGTAATTTACAATGAAGATTGCTGAAACAAAAAACCTAGAAATTTCTATAAGCAAAACCAGCAAAGAATTCATAAATAATGTACAGACAGGAACATAAATATCAATACAAGTATATGTGCAGTCCCATAAATCATGAAGATCTGTGCAAAAACATGATAACATGAAGATTCTGTATATCTTGAACCTTATAAAACTTGAGGGAATTTAAATATGGATATGAGTGATTCATATTCAGAATGTGCACTTATCATACTGGTGTGGCATAATCTATGCAAAGTCTAACATAGGCTTGATAGAAGAGGATTAAAACACATTTTTTCTCCTGATTTAACATTTATTTTAGTCCTTCAAAGCACTTTATTTGCCTTAGTAATTGCACCCTTTGTTTTGTTGATTCAGGGTTGCTGGAAATAGTTATCTCAAGGTCCCTTTCGTCATTGGCAGTTTTCAGTTGAATTCCACAAAGAAAGTAGAATTGATGTATATTATTTCTGCCAAATTGCATTACCTTGCATTTGTTGATATGAAATCTCATATCCCAGTCTGATGCCCAATAGGAGACATTATTAAGATCCTTTTGAATTTGTGTGCACTTGATTGCAATTGCAGCAGGTCCACCAGGTTTTGTATAATCTTTTTATTTCAGCCGCCACACAGTTAGGCTTTTCATAAGATCAGTTATGAAGATGAGAAAGATAGGTCAGCCTAATAGTGATCCTTGACGCGTGCCACTGTTGACCTCCACACTGTATGATGAATGCCTGTTTATACTAACACATTGGGTTCTATCTGTAGGCCAAGTAGATATCAACAATTAATCTACTATCTATATCTAATGTTTGCATTTTTGGGATCATGGCCTAGTGTGGTACTAAATCAAATACATTACTGGTACTTAGGTCTGGCCAAGAACACTTCCACTATTAGCACTGACCATGGATGGGGGATGTTCCACACTTGCCAGATGGTGTGCAAATAGCAGGGGACTGGAGCCTGATAAGAGTGCTAGGCGTGCATGTACTACTCATCGGTGAAGATGAATGTAACCCCCTTGTTACCCAGGGTTTCTAGAATCCCAGTAAGACCTAGTGGTAGGCAGGGAAGGCAGCTTGTGAAACTCCAGTTAAATGGGTATCACACTATTTCACTCTGTTCTCATTCTCAGCTGAGACTGAGGGATGACATCACCTATAGAACTATTGCAGCTGCATGAGCCACATTGGAATCTGCAGCAAGGGAGTTGGTATAGAATGTTGGGAAGTTTAAACAGGATCAGTCAGTTCAGTGTGGAGTTGGTGTTGGGAGCTTGCTGAGAAAGCAGCTCAGCAGCTCAGTAAGGCTCTAGAAGCCTCAGCCCTGACAGAGGGCTACTTTTATGTAAAAGAGTGTGTGTCTCCACCTTAAAGAGAGACACAGAAGATAATTGAAGTGGTGGAGACCGCTGTTTTTGGGTCTCAGTGCCCCCTCCCTCCGGGGGGGGCAGGAAAGGGTTCCCTGCAAATTCCTGGGGCAACCCCCTAGCTCTGCCCATAAAGGAGAAGCTGCCTATGTGCTCCAGAGTTTATTTGGGAGAACAAGAAGATTTGTGAGTCGCCTGTGGGGCACCTGCAATGTGAGGGTGAGTGTCTGCTCTTGCTAAAAGGGCTTATGTTTTTCACCCTAGTACTTATGTGACAATGTGGGGATTGAACTACTAAAATATTGGGAAGCCTAGAGTAATGGGCTAAGCAAAGTAAAAGTAGGTTCAAGTCCAGAGCTTGTTGGGATGAAAATGATATGTAGAGGAGATGTGACAGACATCTACCCAGAATCTACATTTGAAAGTTTTCAGTAAAGGAATTGTTCAGTTTCCAGAGAAATGGCTGGGTATGGGCTGTGGGAGCTGGAGGTGGGTGGACCCCCATCTTTAGTGACCAGGTCCACCTCTTCGGATTTCTTCTGTGGATTTCTACTTTGCCTCAGGCACTTGGCCAGTGATGAGGGAAGTACCCAGATGTGGGATTGTAAGGAAAATTCTTTCTAGGAGTTGAAGGCTCTAGTGTGGTTTGGAGAGCCACAACAGGATAATTGGCTCATTCCCAAAATGGACCACGGATCAAGTGGCCAGCGGGGGAGCTGGGCCAGTGGGGAAAACCCATGTAGTGTACAAGTCGGGCTGTGTACCAAAGCTGCGTGCAAGTCTGGGCTGTGTGCCTGGTGGGTTTAGAGCCTGAGGGCTGGAAATAGTGATAAAGTGTTCTGTTGTCTCTAATCTGCATTACCAGGAATGTAGCCCCATGGGGGTCCGTCTATGCTTTGTTTGTTCAGCTTGGATGTAAATAAAAGCCACACTGAAGAATCCCATTCCTGGTTCTGGACATTACAGTTGTTGCTTCCTGTGTTCGGATTTACTTGAGTGCCCCTGTGCAGAGTAGCCAAACCTAGGTCCCCTGTGCCGAGTAACCTCACCCTCCCCAAACCCAGTCTCCACCAGGTACTGCTGTCAGCTTCAACAGCATGCCACCTGTCATTTTGCTAAAAGGGCAGGGGTGAGGGGTTACATGAAGAAGGCATGGTAGCAGCATGTGCAGCAGCATTGTTTTCAGAAACAGAATGTTCTGTGGCTTTGCCAGTGCCACCAGTACCATTGCCTGCATTATCTCCACAAGATAAGTCTGATGGACCCACGGTCACCCTGATGCTTTACAAACCTGGAGATATTTTACCTTTAGGTGGTTTATTAAGGAGGTGGTTTTTAAATTTGCCAGAGATTTCCCCTGCTGATTGTTGTACTGCATAATGTGCACACTGTCTTTCTTTTATCTTCTTATAGTAACTTGAAATGCAACCATACCATGCTCTTACTGCTCCTGACACCACTTGTTTGGCTAGTGTCATCAGTACCACCACCATCATTCTTTTCATCCCCACTAGCCTTTCTTGTTTGGCCCTACATCTGCAGGTTTTCCCCTGACACCATTAGTGCCCCTGTACCTGATCTGCTTGGCCATTGAGGCTGGGATGGAGCTTGCCAAACAAAGTGCTGAATGGTAGCTTGCTGAGTGTTTTTGTGGGGGGAGGAGGAGCCATAGCCTTCTTTCTTCTGCCACTGTGATCTCAAGCGGTTGAGGATTTTTGACATCCAACTTTCTTGGTTTACAGATCTCAAGGTACTCCCCATACTCTGCTTCATCATCAAAGATGCCTAGGTTTGTGAAGTACATATTAAGCATGGAGCTTAATGTTAGTTGCCACCCTCTTTTTTTTTCCACCTCTGGAGCCCTAGCAGGTGGCTTCAGCCCTTCCAATGGAGGGACTCTCTCTCCAGTCCCCGCTGCTCCAATGCTAGGTGGCCCCAGTGTATCCCCTGTGTATTGCCCCCTGCATCGGGGCTGGGAGGAGGTTGCTGGCTTCTCCCTCCTCCCAGATTTTGGGGCTTCTCCCAGGAGTGGCAGACCATTATTGAGCATGCCAGGCTCAATTTCTTCTAATTTTCACCCGCCCCCCCCCTGTCAATGTAAGGACATTGGTTTCCAGCCTCCCAACTCATACTGCCTCTACCTACCACCAGAGGGCAGTCAGTGAGCGGGAAGACTAGTCTTCTTCCCCCGAGAAAGAAAAGCAGTCCTCCAGATGCTTGATCCTCTCTCTCCCCTGCCGACCCCCCATGGCCTGAACTCATTGCTGAACCTGAGTCACCAGCATGGCACAAGGTGCAGTAACCAGTGCCTCAACCCCCAGTGCCACTGGGCCAGCATAAGGCAGGAATCCTTGTGGCAGACCAACACCAAAATCCCACAAGTTACTTCTCAGATGATATATCAGTGAACAACTCATCTCCTGGTAGACAGTACCCAGACCTGGATGAGTGTGTCTCCACCTCATCTGTACTGACAAGTTCTAGAGTACTATAGACAGTCCAAGAAGCAAGAGGTGTCACAGCAGGGATGGTCACAGTACCACAAATAGTTATGTAACTGGCTGTGGCCACAGTGGTAGTAGTGGCTTGTGTCACTGTAGCAGTACTAGTGGTCACCATGGTTACAATGGCAGGTGTGTACTTAGTCACAGTGGCAGGAGTAGTCTGGGTCACAGTGGCATGAGTGGTCTGTGTCACAGTGGCAGGAGTGGTCTGTGTCACAAGTCGTAGAAGTGGCATTATCACAGTGGCAGTAGTGGCTAGCAGGGCCACTGTTGCAAAAGAAATTGGGATGCTAATAGTTGCAGTGGATTGTACTGGATCACAGCAGTGGTGCTTATTAAGGCAGATGACTTTGTTCTGGTGGTATTGTTGGCAGTGGCAAGGGACGAAGAGGACAAATTCACACTGGTAGAAATGCATCAGTGGCATTTAAAGGAAATGTCCTCTTAGCAGCACTACTAGTACTTTGAATGGTACTTTACTTTTTTTTCATGTTGTCAGCTGATGCCATACTGGTGCTGGTAGACAGAGCAGGCTTTGATTTGACAAAACATATTTTTGCATGGTCAATATGCTCTGAGTATCACTCTGCAGTACGCTCACACGCTCCTGCTGTTTGCTTCTCTACACTCACTGCAGCTTTCCTGGGGCTGCTGGGTTAACTACATTTTCAGGTTATACATGTCATGATTGTATTCCTCACAGGAAGATGAACTAAATTTAAATTATGTTACAATGCAATATAGGCACTCAATTCACTGCATCTATGTTGAGCTGACAAGTATCACTCACTAATAGTAAAGCCTAACTAGTAAATTATCCGAAAAGAAAAAAAATAATAATATTTTTTTAATCTCTTCTTGGGCAGAAAGTCAAAAGCGTTCTCAGAATAAAATACAAAAACTATATTTTTAGATTTCTTCTTTGGCATAAAGCTAGAAATGTTCTTGAAAAGAAAAAACAAATATTTTTCTAAATTTTTCTTGGCCAAAAAATCATGAAATTTCTAAGAATAAAAAAAAAATAGAAAGGCCCAAGCTTTCTCAGACTTTTTTTTTATTCTTCTTGAGCACAAAGCTACCAACTTAGAAAATATCTTGCGTGCACAGCTATGCACACACGCACACACACAAAAAAGTGATAGAAGTCAGCCAATTAGTCCCACTTACCACCTATGGTGCACTCACACTTACATAAATGGTCTGGGAGGGACCTGAGCCTGGTTCCTCACAGGACTTGTGTGGTATTACATTTTAATTATATTTATTATGGAAATTCAATAGCTCAAGTCACAGTGGCAATGCTGAGCTGAAATATCTCACTCACTAATAGTCAAGCCTGACTAAATTCTCAAGAAAAAGAAATTGTTTTCTTTTGGCACACAGCCACAAACTTAGAAAAATGTCTTGAGAGCAGAGTCTTGCACATACGCAGAACAGAAAAGCAGTAAACTAAAATGGTCAGAGTCAGCCAACTAGTCCTACCCTACCAAGTGCCAGTCGGAGTTGCACAAGCGGGTGCGGAGGGTCCCAAGCCTGGGTTCCTTACCGGGAGATTTCTGATATTAAAGAAAGACACTGGAAAAAGGCACAGCTTTACTGAGGCACTACAAAAATGCCTGATTAGTGCTTTTAGACAGTAACATTTTTTTAAATGACCTCTAATTGCCTTTTTAGTGATTTAAACAGTTGCCTTCAACTTTCACTTTCTATTGCTAGCAGCCACCATCTCATGAGTAACAGTGAGCTTTCTGAGCTCACTTTATGCTAATATGTCCTGTCAACCAATAGTAGAGGTCAAACAGATATATTAGCATAATCTCACTGCTGCTCATGAGATGGTTGCTGCAAGCAACAGAAAGTGGACGTTGTGGGTAGCTGTTTTAAATTAAAAAATGTTGTTACTGTCTGACAGCACTAATTGAGAGTTCATGTAGTGTCTGAGGAAAGCGGTATCTTTTCCAGTGTTTTCCTTTAAATGTAAAACATATTTATTATGAAATCAAGTTATTCAAATCAGTGCAGCAATTCTGAGCTGACAAATCTCAGTCACTATAGTCAAGCCTGACTAAATTCTCAGAAAAAAATAATTATTTTCTAAGGTACAAGGCCAAACCACAAACAACAACAGAAAAAGTTCCCTCCCAGCCAGCTGCACTTCAGTTAGACTACTTGCCTTGTTTTTTGTTTCAGAAAACAAGTTATAAAAAAAAGTTCATTTCTAATCAGAATTAACCCCATACTAACCTTCCTTCTTCCTTAAGCTGTTAGTTTTCAAAATACACTGCACTGCAACTTTAAATCTCATTTGGTTTTAGTATACATACATAAAGCCTGTGTGTATGCAGGCACATGCATGTGTACTGCTGGGTCCCTGCCTGCCTGTCTCTCTCAGCAAACAGTAAATAGCCCTTCTAGTTTCCCTTTCTTAAAAGTCTAACTTTCACCCTACATCATAAAAAATCATCCCTTTCTTTCTTGGGATTTAGAGAGAGAACAAAAACTGTCATAGTTTCAAATTGTTGTCTAGTTTTATGGAGTGGATGAAAGTGGATTCCTTCTAAGCAGCTCCTCAGTCATCTTTCTCTCCTGCTTGAAGCTTCTAAGAGTACTGAGTCACATGACCCGCCTTCAGTAAGCTTCCAAAGTGGCCTCTGACTAGATAGAAAGCCTTGGAAATCTTGAACTCCAGCCAAATAGCAAAATGCCAAATAACCCCAAACAGCATTGAGTACAAATGTTTCTTCTTGAGTAATGAATAGCCTATTTTTCTTGGTATTTGCGAATCACTATTCATTACTCACACATCCCTACTGAATACGTACCTGTCAGAAGTATTAGATGTGTTGGCAGAGAAATAGTATGTGTGATGCTTGGGAAGTCATTTTAGAAGTGTGCTGGAGTTTCAGTTTACAATGAGTGCAAGACATATTTCAAGCTTGCCAGGAAAGGGCAACCAATGAGAAGCTTGCATGCAGAAATCCATCAGTAGCAGGTTAGAGGGGACCAGTCTGAGGGAAGCTATGCAACCAGTAAGACATAACTTGAATTAGAAATGGGAGTAGATAGGCAGCTTGAGAGGCTGGCTTCCTTTTGAGGAGACTTTGGTTAAAGGAATCTGTCTCTAGCTACCAAAGTACAGCATGCTTGTTTGTTTATATATTTATTGATTTATTTGAAATTGATGACTGGGAAGGGCACACCGTGCCAAGGCTCATTTCCAGTTGTGACACAGGGGAAAGGGTACAGAAGAAATAGTCAGCAAAATACAGTCACATTTCTTGGTACAGAATAAAGTGCAGACACAATATAAAATATAAGGCTACGTAGGCAAAAATCTTAGTACAAAGAAAAGTGCAGTTACAGAACAGTATGGCAACTGCATAATAATGCCACAGCAAGGCACAAAAGACAAGAATTGAAATATGCTAGAGGCCTGTTAAGCAGGGGGAGTGCCTTCCCCAGTGCCACCTGTGGGAAACAGGTGCAGGTTGTGGGTGGGAGGTGTTTCGGCTCACGCCTGATAGGGCCTAGGGAGGTGGAATGGTGACAGGAAGTGGGGAGCAAGTTCCAGTGTTTTGGAAGTCAATAGGATAAGGCAGACTGCCCAGCATAGGAGGGGGGGATGTGGAGTGGAGAACGTTTGATGGTCCTTAGAACAAAATCAGCATGGAGTAGGGGGACTGGAAATAGGAGTGAGGAGAGGTATAAGTTAAGGGACCCAAACCAGCATTTGTAAATGAAGGCTGTACAGTGTGACTGGCAATGTGAAGATAGGGAGAGGATGGATAGGGAGAAGTAGAGGGAGCAGTGGTGTCTATGGGGGTGGGTAGTTGGGAGCAAAGTGACAAAAGGCATTGCACAGGGTGTCCAGTCTGACTAGGAAGTGGGAGGGTGTGGTGCCATAGGCCATATCTGCATAGTCGAATCTCAGGAATACCATTTTGGTGACCAGTTGGACCAGTGGGGTAAACAGTCTTTATTACAGTATGAGGCACACATCTTAGGGTGTGGCTTTACCAGAATTGCATCAATGTGGGCTAAGAAGTCAAGCTTGCTGTCCAGCCATGCACCGAGGTACTTATAGGAATGCACAGCTTCAAGAGGGAAACCATCCAGCACTGAGAAAACCAAAAGCTTCAAGAGCCTGGCCAGTTACAGACTGGACCAAAGGTCATAGACACCTTTTTTTGCTGTTGACTGAGAGCTAGTTAAATTGGAACCAGCGCAGGACATTGTGGAAATCCTGCTGGAGCAGGTCTTTTACAGTTGTGGTACAGAGAGCTGAGGTAAAGATGATTGTGTCATTTGCATACATGTGAAAATGCAAGTTGACACAGGCGGAGGGAAGTCATCCAGAAAAATGAAGAAAAGAATGGGACAAGTATGAAACCCTGAGGGTCCCTGACCTGGATGGGAAGGGATGGTGACAGTATGCCTCAAATCTGCACCAACTGTTGACAACCTGTGAGGCAGTAATGGAACCAGCCAACTGCAGCATATGAGATGCCAGCAGAATTCACCATGTGCAGAAGGAGTGCTTGGGAAACTGAGCTAAAGGCTTTGCCCATATCGATGACATTGGCAGCTGTGACATGCCCTGATCCATCCCAGACAAGATAGAGCAAGTCACACACAACAGGGAGGAGACTTCACTGTGGAATAGTGCTTGCAGAAGGCTGACAGTAAGGGTGAGAGAAATTGGAGGATGAGAGGTCTAACAATCTGGAATAGACTAGTTTCTCTTGCAGCTTTGCAAGGGAGGGAAGGAGGGAACTAGGACAGAAATTGCCAGGGGAGGAGGGGTCACCCCTTTTGTGAAGTGGGAGAACTTTTACAATCTTCCATGACTGAAGAACAGAGCACAAGGACCATGATAGACTGAGCAGTTGAATAAGCAGAGATGTGATTGCAGGAGCTGAGAGGTGGAGGAGTGCAGGATCTAGCCTGTCAGGGCTAGATTTGGACAGGTTAACAGAGGAAAGGGAAAGTAGGGTTCCCTGTGCAGTGATGAGGGGGAATGGAAACCCAGGGAAAAATGGGGGGACAGGAAGGGGGAACAGTAGGGTGAGTAGCATTATCATGATTACACAATATGATGATATATCATAATAATTAATCCTGACAATTTATCGTTGTAAAAAAAATCGCAACTGTTGTGCAGCGTGATATTCTGCAAAATACAGTGATAAAGCATCTTAGCTTGCTTTTCCGTCAGAGTATACCTTTCCAGGTGCAACCATGATTCCAGATTCCCCATCATCCTCCTATCAGATTTTTACAATTTTCCTTAAAATTAGAAATTCAAGCTGGCCCACTGATGCAGTGGTAGTGCTACCACTTGTGACGCTGACAACCCGAGACAGGGAGCCACCTTGGGAGTCGGATGATTGCCTGGGGGAGGAGGATCAAGCATCCCACGGACTGGTCTCCTCCTCCACGAGGGAGGGTGGGGCTGAGCTCAGGGATGGAGTGGCCTCTGGTGGAAGCCAGTAGAAAGTCAGTCCAAGCTGTAGGAGGTGGAGACATGGCAGAAATCAGTGCACACACTTTGATGTCAGTGCACGCCACGGCCCCAAGGGGATGACTGCCAGCCTCCACAGGTCCTGTACCCGATGACTCAGGTGCCCCCATACTCTGAAATCAGTCCTGGCAGGTTAGAGGGATTCCCCACCACCACCACTGCCATTGGAGGGCAAGGGGGAACTCCAGGAGAGAAGTAAGCCTTGGGAGATGTTGGGGTGATGGGGCTGGGAGGACCGGTGTGAACAAGGGCTGACCAGGACAGAGGTACAAAAAAATAAATAAAAAAAAAAGAAATGTAACGCCTACCCAGTGATGTGGAGGGCTAAGACCACACTGGTGACCATGGTTTAAGAACAGACTCACATCACTCAAGAGCTGGCTGGATGAAGGAGGATTGAGCATCCATTGACAGCTCTCTTAATTCGGGGAGTGGGGACAGTGTAAGCTGCTGCCTGGTCACCACCTAATGGTGGCTGGGTGACATGGCACCAACTACATTGGAGAATGGTAAATAAAAATGGTCTGAAAGGTATGTGCCCCAGTCTCCTTACATAACTGTGATCCAGAGCTCTCAGACCTCTCCTCATGTAGATCCCCACTGGTGAGACAGTTGGAGGAGTGGCAATTGTGGTTGGGGCACCAGGAGGCCCGAAAGCTGGAGCTGGTGGTGACAGGATCCAAACAGCTATATGGAAAGAAAAATTAAAAAATGCTGCTGATTATCATGATAATCAATATATTGTGATATTTTTTACACAAATATTGTGGTGACAAAATTTGATACTGTGACATCCTAAGGGAGAGGAGGGGAACCTGGAGGAGAAGAAAAGCGAGGGTGCATGTGGTAAAGATCTCATTGAAGTATGCAACAACAGATGATGGGTCAGACACAGGTGAACAATTAACCATAAAGACTGGGGGAGTGAACTGGGCAGTGGGGTTGAAAAGGGAGTGGATTACCTTATAGAATTTAGCTGGGGAGTTAAAGTTGTTCTGGAGGTTGGCTTTGAAATAGTGCTATTTTTCAGCCCCAGTAGCTTTAGTGCAGTTGCTTCTCAGGGCCCACTTAGGACAGGAAGCTAAGTAGGGAGTGGAATAATTTACAGTGGGCCCAGGTGAGATCATGGGACTTGCCCTGATTGATAATTTCAGCAGAAATCCAGGGGAAGTGGGAAAATTTGACCCTGGATCTCCTGATGGGGATGTGCATGTTCAGAATGAGAAGAATTTGGTGTGAATAAGGAGAGGACCACATCTCACTGATGAGCTAGTCCTTGTAGGCTAAGGAACAGGTCTGCTTTACCTCCCCCTTGTGTGTTACTGCTGGGCACAGTGTCGGAGAGAGGAGGATAGCACCCCCCCCCAAGGAAGCTCTGGTCTCTCTCTATCAAGAACATTTACTGGCTTTTCTGGTGACCTGGGCTCAGAGTCAGTGAAGGGAGTCTGTTTCACCTGTACTCTCTCCCAGAGGTAGCCAGTGTGGTCATATAGGAATCTCCTCTGTTTTTTTGAGGGGGTGGGACCTTTTGGGCCCAACTGTCAGATCCCCACCTGCAGAGGAACCCAGACAGGGCTGCGTTTGTTTGTAGGTGCCACTAGCTCCTTGACCTGAGTTTTTTCTTGGAAGGTATGGTGTAACGGGTGTGGGGCTACTCTGGGAGCCTGGTAGTTAATGGAGACAGGGTTGCTGTCAGCTGGTGTACATCTGTCCCCCCCACCCGACGGAGCCCTCATCCCTGTCCTCTCCCCATCAATACTCTGGAGTCAGTGGAGGGGAGTTGCCGCCACCTGCTGTGATGAGGTGTTACTTGGGTTACCAGGTGACTCAGTGTTGTCTGGGTCTCTTCCCTGTTTATTAACTGCCTTACACCATGGGGCAGGGTGATCTTTTAATAATGGGCAACAGATATACTCCTTACAGGGTTTGGTATGGTTAAGTTTCTAATGGGCATGTATTACTGGGTGGAAGAATGCAAGCCTTCTCTTTTTTATGTTTGCTTGGGCGCATGCGCAAGAAACATAGTGCCTCTATATGACTTTTTGGAGGTGTGCTGCCTGATCTGCCAATGCCCCGATCCATTTTGCAGGCACGACCACACAGCACTAATGAATGGCTGAGCTGTCTATGACAGCAGTTCAGATGCAGTGGTGTGCAGCTGAAAGAAAACCACCACTGCAATCAGTGGTGATAACGTGTACACAGTTTGCATATTGACGTCAAACGACGGCTGTCACCGGTCGCCTCTTAGTCCTCATGAAAGCAGACGGAGGTGCCCATTCCCCCGTCGGCATGCCCCTTCCCCTGTTCATTTGCCAATGGGGTAGCCCTATTCCCATCAGCATAATGTCCCAGAAGTTGTTTAAAATTAATATGGCAGCAGCAATCGCCATCCATCTCTCACAGTCTCCATGAAAGCCGACGAGGGTGCCCAATCCCTCTGTTGACATGCCCCTCCAAAGTTAAGTTGCCAACTGGGGAGCCCAATCCCCATCTGCATAATGCCCCCCCATTTGTTGTGTGCCAAGGGGGATGCCCCATCTCCCTCAACTCATGTGCCCCCCAAACACTTTGTGTCAATGGGATGCCAAATTCCCGTCAGCTGCAGCCCCCCCAACAAATACCCAGATGGCACGCTGGGAGCCCACCCAGCGTACCAAACTACCTGTGAAAAAAGAAAACCTTTCTTCGTTGTTTTATTTTTTTTCCCCTGTAAAAAGAAAAAGAAAAGTCCCTCGTTGAGTCCGGTGTCCCTCCCCCACCCGCACTCCACCCCAAACTTACCTCCCGAGCCCAGTGTGATGATTTCGTGGACCGAGAACACGTCTGCACTCTTCAAAGTCGACTGTGAACTGAAGAAATGCCAGTAAGCTGTATAATGGCATTTTTTTTTTTCAACTTATGTGGATATCTCGGCCATTTTCAATAATTTTGTTACCAAATTTTCAACATGGGGTCCTTGGGACACCATCTCATGAATTCAGTGACTGTTATCTGGTTATTCTGTCCTGAAAGGTGATTTTGCAGTCACTGTGCATAATCACCTTTTGGGACCAATTAATGAAACAACAGTGTCACTGTTTATGAGATGGGCTCCCAAAAAGCCTATGTTGCAAATTTGGTGAAAAAATTCCAAAAAATGACTGTGTTACATACTAACATACTAAAATGCCAGCATAATAGGCCTAACGGTCTTTCGTGTCTGCTCATTTGGTCAGCTCCCACCCTGGGTGCTGACCTTGCTGCCCCCCTCGCCTTCTCTGGCTTCTCCCTTCCCAGTTCCGGATATTCTTGCTGCATTGGATTTTGCTTCCAGAACCCTTCCCCTGTACCTGTCCCACCCTCTTGAACCCCTCCACCGTCTCTGCCTCCACCAGCCTCCTAGGCAGTGCATTCCATGGCTCCACCACCCTCTCAGTGAAGTAGCACCTCCTCCTTTCTCTCCTGAATCTTCCCTCCAGCTTCTACCCATGCCTCTAGTGGCCCCCTCCTCCTTCCTTCAAAGCACCCTGACTGTTTCTCCCTATTTATCCTCTTCATGTACCTGAAGACCTCTATCATGTCCCCCCAGTCCCTTCTCTCTTCCAATGTGTACATATTTAGCTCTTCGAGCCTCTCCTCATAGGTCCTGTCCTCTAAGCCCCAAATCATTTTGGTTGTCCTCCTCTGGACCCTCTCCAGGAGTTTAATGTCCCTCTTTAAGTGTGGCTTCCAAACTGCACGCAGTACTCAAGGTGCAGCCTCACCAACAGTTATACAGAGGAGTATCACTTCCTCCTCCTGAGGTGATCCTAGCGATGCATCCCAGCATCCTGTTGGCCTTGGCTGCTGCCCTCCCACAAGTCTCAGAGTTGTTCATCTTGACATCCACCACCACCCTCAGGTCCCTCTCAGCCATCAAGACTTGTAGCATTCCCCAAAGGGTGTGCACTGGTCTGGTTTGGACCCCAGGTGGAGTACCTTGCATTTCCCTGCATTGAACCTCAGCTTCCACTTTCTAGACCATCTTTCCAGAGCCTCCAGGTCCCCCTGTAGGGCCACCCTCCACCTCCCCATCCACCACCGCCCCCAGTTTTGAGTCATCTGCAAAGAGACTCATCTCACTCCTGATTCCTGTCCTTATGTCAGAGACGTAGGCGTTGAACATAACATTGCACAGTTTCCATGCACACTCACAACTTCATGAATTTGTAATATTTTCACTCCAGATTTTCAACATTGGCATTTTTTTCACACCTCCTTATGAACAGTACAGCTGTCATTTTTCACATCCTGGCCAAAATGTGAGTTCGTACTTCCGGCACAGAATAACGTGGTCGTTGTGGGAAATCAGTGTTCGGGACTGATTAAGAAAATCACAATGATACTGTTCATAAGTGGAGGTCCTACATTGCCTATGTTGACAATTTGGTGACAAAAGTCCATAAAATGACTGTTACAAGCGCAGTTTCTTTGGACACTCGTAACTTTGAGAATTTGTAATATTTTCACTCAAAATGTCCAGCATTGTCAATTTTGCACACCTTCTTATGAATAGTACAGCTGTTATTTTTCAAATCCTGCCTGAAATGTTTTCGTACATCTGGCACACAAAGGTGCAGTCGCTGTGGGAAAACAATGTTCAGGACAGATTAAGAAAATCATAGTGACAGTGTTCATGAGTAGAGGTCACAAAATGCCTATGCTGAAAATTCGGCAAAATAATTCCACTAAATGACTGTGTTAAGAGCGTGCGTTGTGCAGCTTCTACTTCCACTCATAAATTCAAGCATTTTTAATATTTTCATTCCAGATTTTCAACATTGCCATCTCTTCACACCTCCCTATGAATGGTATAGCTGTCATTTTTAACATCCTGCCCAATCTGTGTTTTTTGCAAATCTGGCACAGAATGGCATGGTTACTGTGGGAAATCAACGTGCGGGACAGATTAACAAAATCACAGGACCACTGTTCATGAGCAGAGATCCCAAATGCTTTCATGAGGTGGGGGTCACAAAAAGGCCATGTTGAAAATTTGTAGTTCAAATACCAACAAATGCCAGGGGCATTAGGGTTTCTAACGATAATGTCCCACCCTGTACTGACTGACAGGCATCAGGGGTGTGCCTTTGGATTGCCAGCTGTAATGCTCATGCCATTCCACCCCAACCCCCCACCCTGAAGCCAGTGACAGGCATCGAGGTGTGCCTTGGACTTTTCAGACCCAGAGTTCCCCCCATTCTCCTATTCTGAACCCATTTCAGCATATATCCTTATGAAATTGGGTGACTGTAGAGCTGAACACCCCAAGGCACACCTCAACACTTGTCGGTGTCTGCAGGATAGGGTGAGGTGAAATGCCACTAGCATTACGGGCGATAACCCAAAGGCACACCCTAATGCCTGTCCATCTCTGCAGGGTGGAGGTGGGGTTGGCATGAGTTCAATACTTCACTGCCATTTCTAATCTGCATCTGTCTAATTCCTGCACATCCAATGCCAATATCAGCAAGCAAACATTCCGTATTGACAAATGCTTGTTCTCTTTATGGTTGTTGTTGTGATATATTAATATGCCTGCATTTTGTTATGATGACAATGCTTGAGAATCTGGAGTTTTATACACAGGGTCAGAATATTACTTTCCTCTTTGGAATGTTTTAGAATAGGATTTTTGATGTTGTCAACCTATTTTCATCTGGGATAACAAGGTTGGGGGGTGGAGTACGGGGACTCAGGATAGATGGATTTTTTCATCAGGGACCTGAGATGTGTGGAGCGATTGTCACTAGGACCAAGAGATGGTGTCTTAATTTCTGTGAGGGTTGGGTTAATTTTTTGGTGGGGGGGTTCTCTTGGGATTAGGAGTGTGGGGAGGGTACTGGAATGCAATCTTTCTGGGGTTTCCACAGAGTACCACCTGGGTCTGGGAGATCTTTTTTGTCCGGTGTGGTTTTGGGTATGGCCACGTACTATAGGTTTGTGTTGTGGAATATCAAAGGGGCTCAAAATAAGAAAAAAAGGACTATAGTCTTGAAACATCTGAAACTACTTAGTGCCGGGATAGCTTTCCTGCAGGAGACTCATATGCAGAGATAAGACATCCATTTTGTCCATAGAGACTGGCTTGGACAAATATTCAGGGTGGGAACTAGCAGTAAGAGAGGTGGGATAGCTATTTGTTAGCTAAACGACTTTCGTTTTCTCTCCTTCAAGAGCATCCCAATCCATTGGGGCATTACCTGTTGGTATAGGGCCATCTAGGTGCATCTGAGGTTTTGTTGGGTGTCATTTATGGCCCCAACTTGGATTCTCCTCAGTTTTTCTCCAGTTTGATTAATCTTCTTGCCTCTTTCTCCTGCCTGCCAATCTTTCTTGGTGGGGGGGAATTGGAACATTGTTTACCATACAGAGGTGGATCGTTTAGGTCTTCCCAGGAAGGGCCTTTCCCCAGGACAGAGAGGGTTGCATGATTTTATGGATTCTTTTGGATTGGTAGACCCGTGGTGGATATTAAATCCTATGGCCTGTCAGTATACATTTAGCTGTGCCCCCCCATGCAACATATTCCCTCACTGACTACTTCCTGTTTAGCCAAGAATATCTCTCAGGCTTTCTTCATGTTCAATTCATTCCCGAGTTATTTCTGATCACTCCCCAGTCCTGATGGATCATTTGATTTTGGGACTGGATGAACAGAATGGAATCCAGTGAGTACAGTGAACTGATATGAGCATCCTGTCAAAAGGGCGACTCATATTGGGTGATATACTCATGAGCTACCCTGCAAGGGTAGCGACCTTACTAAAAGGCAAGGGTAGAGAACAGTGACTGGAAGGGTGGATAGTGAGAGGAAGGGGAGGGACAGGAAAGGGTTATGTAGGGGGCTGGTGTGTCTGGTACCGCTGAGTTAGCGATGTGGTGTGGTGGGGAGGGTGGCTAGCTCTAGTGGAGCAGGTACCGGTTCATGTCTGAAGACCGGCGCAACACTTTTGCCACTGCCTGTGGCTCCTGAGTTTATTTTTTCTGCAGCAACCAGAGTGTCACCCCCTCTCCAACATTCACCCCCTGGAGTTAGTAATCTAAATTCAGGAGGGGGCATAGACCCCCCCTCCGCAAAAACACTTTTTAGGTTGCCAGATGTTGGGTCTCCGTGATATGAATATCGCCAATTTTCTCTTTGGTGATATACACTCACCATAATAGGGATTGTTATTTTGAATTTGCTATTATGACGTAGAACCGAACAGAACAGATTTTGCATCTCTCCCGGCATCTTTTGTCCCATCCTGATTCCTTGGAGACCATCAATCATACCTTACCATTTTTTTCTGAGACAATGATGGCACAGTAGAGGCCCTTGATACTCTGTGGGCAGCTGCCAAATGTGCAGTTAGAGGAGAATGCATTCGACTGACTACTATTATAAAGAAACGTCAATCCCAAAGGCTAATGATTTTGCTATCAGAGAGTGAACACTCTCCTTCTACCGCCACCAGGGAATCTTCATGGGCCCGCTTAAATGCCTTGAAAGTGGAGTACTGTAGTTTATTGGTGGATCAGTGGATTACACCCTGCAACGCACTAAAATGTGCTATTTGGAGTCAGGCGAGCGTACGGGCCAGTTGTTAGCCCTTTGATTGCAGCAGGCTGACTCAAATAGACGATACAGAGTTTACAGCCATCTCCAGAAGATGATATCCTAACGCACCCCAGGGATATAGCGAATGCTTTCCAAGAATTTTATGTGGCTTTATACACTCAGGAGCCTCTCCCCAATTCTCAGCAGGATTCAGTTGTAGTATATTTTGACCCTATTCCCCTACCCAAACTCTCTGAGCCAAACTGGAACTTTCTTCAGTCACCTATAGGGATTGAGAAAGTCCAGCAGGTGATTAAACATCTTCCTAAGGACAAAGTTCCGGGTCCAGATGGGTTCATTAACCTATTTTATGATTCCTGCATCATCATCTTGGCTCCCTTTCTAACTTGCCTCTATAATCATATTTTAGCTGTGGGACCAGTCCACTCCACTTTTACAGAAGCTTGGATTTCTTTGATTCTAAAACACAGGAAAAAGCGTTGCTCCCCAGCAGCTATCACCCTATTTCCCTTCTTAACTCTGATCTTAAAATGTTATCAGAAGTGCTAGCTAATAGATTACTCAGGGTGTGGGACAGTCTCATTTCCCTGGAGCAGGTAGGCTTCATGGTGGGATGGCATTTGAGTGATCACATTCACTAGTTGCTCCACCTGGTCTCATTATCTGGGAAGTCCAGAGTCCCCATGGCTCTGGTCTCCCTAGATGCCAAGAAAGCTTTTGACAGAGTCTCCTGGCCATTTCTTTTTGCCATGTTAGATAAATTCAGTTTCCCACCTGCCTTTCACCATTGGGGTTGAGCTCCTTTACTGGAAACCAATGGCTAGGATTCAAACTAATGGGGTCCCCTCTGCTTCCATAGCTCTCCAGATGGGGACAGACAAGGTTGCCTGCTCTCCCCTTTTCTGTTTAACTTATGCCTTGAGCCACTTTTTTACAGTATTCTCCACAACCCTCTTAATGTGGGTATTCAAGTAGGAGAATTCAGCTATAAGATCTCAGCATACTGTATGCTGACGACCTCCTCCTACATGTCTCGGAACCCCTGCCCTTCCTCTCAGTGGCACTTGAGGAAATCCATAATTTTTCTGAGGTCTCAGGCTACAAGCTTAACTTGAATCCATATTTCACTAAGTCCCAAGTGCTAGACCTGGGCCTATGTTGGGCACCCTCTGCCATTAACTATTTAGGTATTCGCATCACACAGTCCCAAACAGATGTGCTGAAGAAGAAACTATCCTCTTTACTCCTAGAAATTAAAGCAGATTTACAGCAGTGGATGTGTTTCCCCATCTCTTTGGGGGGAAGGGTCAACATTATCAAGATACACATCTTGCCTAAGATCATGTATCCTATGGGAATGTTGGGCCTTTTTCTCCCTAGGAGTTTATTTGTCCAGCTTCAAAGCCTCCTGACCGGTTTCCTAGGGTGGTTGAGAGCTCCTAAATGGGCTTATTCAAAATTAACAATAACCAGGGAGAGGGGTGGTCTTCAGCTACCAAACTTTTTCTTGTACTATTGTGCATGCCATAGTAACAAGCTGATCCATTGGGGGGGCTTCCAGCCCTCTCTGGACCTCAGGGCTTACCAGCATCTCTGGCTCACATCGGAGGCACATTTATGCAAGAAATATGGAACTGAGCTACAAATCTCTATTGTACCTCAAACCCTCCTCCATTCCCTCCCAGCTCAGGAATTCCCCAATAATGTGGTCTTTGAAACTCTTCGACAAATTTTCTCTTTCTTGCAGTTGTACTGGAGTAGGGACATCTCTTACCAGGTCATAGATAACTCAAACATTCATATTGCTAGCCACCCAATCCCCATCAGTTTTTGGTCCTCAGCTCCACCAAGTATCTTTGAGCTTCCTCTTGGTGGGCTGCTGGCTTTGCCCGCATACCATTTTACAACAACGATTCTCTAGTCCGCTGTATCATTCTTTTAAACACATCCAACTGACCATTGCCTTATCTAGTTTTTTGGGCCCGCCGCTGTGGATGACTTCCATTTCCCCAACATTGTGGGACCTCTTATCTATTGAGGAATCGCCCCATTTGGAATCAAACTTTCACTGTCATTTTCAGGTGATTGAACCAGGCAGACTGGAGGGGGTTGCTTTTACTGGCAGCAATCTTTGAATTTACAGCTTGACCCCAAAGACTGGCAACAACTTTGGAGGAGATTTTATAAGTTTATCAAGCAAGACAGATACAGAGTGACTCAGTTCCACATTTTACACAATATGTATTATACCCCCCAAAAAAACTGCATAGGATGAGAAGAAGGCTATCCCCTCAGTGTTTCTAGTGTGAAGCAGCAGAGGGTACACTATCCCATCTCCTCTGGAGATGCCCCAAAGTGGCTCTTTTCTGGTTCACCATATGCACTTCCTTAGACCCCCTTTTACTGTAGCTTTGGATTTGGCTTTTAACCTTCATGTCTGCTTAGTGGGTGATTACCCAGAAGACCTCTTTGGTCCCCATAAGGCATACATGGCTGTAATTTTGATTACGGCCAAGATAGTTATCCTCAGGCATTAGCTGGATGATATCACTCCTTTCCTCTGGGAATGGCATCAGGAAATGGCACAAGCATTGGTTGTAGAAAAACACATAGTGTTCCAACAGGCTAAAGGGGGACAGATTTTGTTCTTTATAAGGAGCCCTGGAAGCCCAGGTACTACAATGATTTTTGCCCATTTTGATATTGGTCCATGTACAGGGATAGCTTATTGGGTACCTGTCCTTTGTCTTTTTCCTCTTCTTTTTATAATGTATGGTAAGTGCCTATTAATCATCATAATCAGCAGTCACACAGCTTTGTTATGCACAGTTTAGAATTTTAAAAGTTGTTAACCACACTTTGTAACTTCCAAACAGTGGCATAACAAAAAAGAATGCACCAGAGTTCCATAATTCTCACACATAGAATGCATACAGTGTTTTTTGACCATACACTATAAAAGATGATGGCTGGGGATCGGGTGACAACCATGCTGAAATCACCTCTCATGGTTGATAAGGCTACAGTAAACCTCTCGAGCTGCACTCTCGAGGTTTACCATGTTGCCCTAGCAACCACTCAAGGTGATTATAGCGTGGTTATCACCCGATCCCCAGCCATTATCCTCTATGTTATACGCTGTGTGTATTTTAGTTATAATGAACCTACAACTCTATTGATTGTGCTCCAGTTTGGGTGGGGGGAGGGCGAGAGGAGAGGGGTGGCATTGTTAGTGGGGGATTTTGGGGGCGAGGGGTGGTGGGATGGTAGGGCTTGTTATTCAGATTCACCTAGATATACCTTTTCATGTTAGATGGGGGTTGGGTTGTTTGCATTTATTGTTCTGTTTATATTTTGGATACTGTTTTTTGTTTGGTGCTGCTCTTCTTGTATTGTTCCACGTTTTCTTGTTTGTGTTGTCTTTGAAAATTTAATAATGTATACTAAATTGAAAAAAAAGGAGATGACCATATCAATATTGGTGGCCAAGAGGATGGCCAATCTGTCTGTTGCTGCAAGGCCACTCAGAAGATCCTTGATGTTTAATGACCGGAGGCACTTGGACCAGATGCATTTTGGAGATGGTGAGTGACACCAGGTTTCCCTGACTCAGAACATCATGCAGTGGTCACTGAAAGAATCTGGCAATACACCAGCTGCAACAATGTTGTTAGGTGGGAGGAGAGACCCAGTCCAGCAGAGTGTGGTTGGAGAAGTGGGGATCAAGCTGCGTGGGGCTAGAGATAATCTGTGAAAGATTTAGGGACTGAATAATATGGATGGTCAATCTGGAAGAAGTAAAGAGCCAATTTTTGTTGACATTCCCTAGGAGGATGAGTTCATCTGTGAATGGATGCGAGGTGATGTTGGGGAGAGAGTCAAACAGGGAGGCAGGCAAGATTTTGGGTGAAGCATAGAAAACCCTAATGAAGATGGGAACAAATAAGGGGAATGAAAGCCTGACAAGGAGAAATTTGTAGGAGGATAAACTCTGGCAAACATAGACATGACACCTCCACTATGTTTTCCCCTGTCCTACCTGAAAAAAATGGAAGTCAAGTTAGAGTCCAGAGTCCTGGAGGAGGGCCAGGATTTAGAAATGCAGAGGATGTCAGGAGAGTTTTGTTGAACTCAGGCAAAGAGGAGGCTTAGCTTAGGGAGGAGGCTGCTAGCACTGAGATGACAAATGCTAAGGCCCTTGGCAGTAGCAAAGGATGAGAGAAGGGGAGGACCCTGGGTTAGATGCCACATCACCTGACAGGATGAGGAGCAGGAGAATGAAGAGAAGGATGAAAAGATAAAGAGAAAGATGGAGTGGGACTTCCTTCCCTTGAAGTGGGAGGGTGGTGAAAGCAAACTAGGGCACAGTGTAGAAAGTCCATATTGAGGGAAGGAGTTGGGAGCAGCCCAGAGTGAATGGGGGAGGAGGGCAGAGGAGTAGAGATGGAGTAGGATGGGTGGAGAGGGAAAGGAGAGGAGGAAAGGTAGTTTGGATGGGGGAGTGAGGTAGTGGTAAGGGAGATGAATGGAAAACTGGAGAAGGCAGAGGAAAGCAAGGAACATGGTGGTCAGATGGTGGTATGCAGTGAATAGCAAGAAGGCAGTAGCACAACGAGTAACAAGGATTTGTCAATGCTTAATGTTCACTGCTGGATTGCTGTTGTAGCAGGTCTTGCTTATAGACATTTTAATATAGATTTACCCAAGACAGGCCAGATGAGATGTAATATGTCATTTGCAATGGGGTTCTGATTTTATACATAGAAACATAGAATTTGACTGCCGATAAGGACCACTTGGCCAACCTAGTCTGCCCATTTCCCTAACTAATAGATAAGCTGCAGATCCTAGTTAACCAAGAGCCTACTTCCTCCTGCGCCCCACTAGAATTGCTTGATGTCTGTCCCATGCATTCTTGAATTCCACCACTGTTTTTGACTCCACAACCTCCTCAGAAAGGCCATTCCATGTATCCACAACTGTCTCCATGAAAAAATACTTCTTCACATTACCTCTGAGCCATCCCCCCATGTCTTCAAATTGTGCCCCCTTGTTCTTGCACATCTCTTTTTCTGAAAGATGCTACCCTCTTGGACTTTGTTGATTTCCTTGAGGTACTTGAAAGTTTCTATCATGTCCCCCTTCTCCCTCCTTTCTTCAAGGGTATACATAGTAAGCTCTTTAGTCTCTCTTCATATGTCTTCTGGTGCAGACCCTACACCATTTTAGTTGCCCTCCTCTGGACAGCCTCTATTCTGTCTATGTCCTTGTGGAGATGGGGTCTCCAGAACTGCACAAAATACTCCAGATGGGATCTCACCAACTGTCTGTACAGAGGAATAACAACTTCCTGTTTTCTACTGGTGATGCCTCTCCCTATGCATCCCAGTACCCCCCCCCAGCTCTCCTCACTGCCTTCTCACATTGCTTGCCCACCTTTAGGTCATCTGATATGACTACCCCAAGGACTCTTTCAATTTTTGTTGCTGTAAGTATTTCATCCACCATTGTATACTCTTCCCCTGGGTTTTTGTTTCCCAGGTGTATTAATTAGCACTTCTTTGCATTGAATCTAAGCTGCCATACATTTGACTATTCCTCCAACCTTGCCAAGTCCCTTCTCATCCTTTCCACTCCAACTTGTGTATTGACCCAGTTACAGATCGTTGTGTCATCTGCAAAGAGAAATACTTTTCCTTCCGGTCCCCCCCATAATGTCACTTTTGAAGACATTAAAGAAGACCAGTCCCAGTACTGAACCCTGCAATACCCCACTAGTAACCCCCCTTTCTTCAGAGTGGACTCTCTTTACTATTACCCTCTGTATCATGTTGTCCACTCCAAGGCTGGCTAACTTGTATGTTAATCTTTTGTGTGGGACTGTGTCAAATGCCTTACTAAAGTCTAGATAGGCCATGTCCACAGTCCCTCTCTGGTCTACTAGTTTGGTCACCCAGTAAAAGAAATCTATTAGATTCATCTGACATGACCTTTCCACTGTAAATCCATGCTAGCTTGGGTCCTATGCCCTGCTGGCCTCTAGTACTCAACAATTCTTTACTTCAAAAGTGATTCTATCATTTTCCCTACCACTGAGGTCAAACTAAAAGGTCTGTAGTTTCCTGCTTCTGCCTTGCTCCCACTTTTGTGAATTGGAATCACATCTGCCCTCCTCCAGTCCTCAGGTACCACCCCATCCTCCCATGATTTGTTATAGAGGGTAGTCAGTGGTCTCACTAGTTCCATCCTTAGTTATTTTAGAATTCTTGGGTGAGTCCTGTCAGGCCACATTGCTCTGTCCACCTTCAATTTTAAGAGTTCTTTCAGAACCCTTTCTTCTGTGAATGGACTGGTATTGACCCCCCTACCCAGAGTGTTTCTATTGTTTGGTTTAGGTACCTCCCCCTCCTCAAGTTTTATACTGCATTTACCCAGGATAGTAGAGGTGAGATGTGATATCTTGTTTTTAGCGTGGTGCTTTTATAATGTATTTTTCTAGGACAGATCATTTTAGATGCTGCATCTCCTTTTCAGTGGAGTTCTGCTGCAGGGTCCTGTTTTTATATGGTTTTGCAATGTATTTGCCCTGGATAACCCAACTGAGCTGTAATATCTCATTTTCAGTGGAGTCCTGCTTTGACACATTTTTGTACTGGATTTACCCAGGATAGCACAGCTCAGATGCTATCTTGTTTTCAATAGGATCTTACTTTTCCCAGTTTTTACTATGTACCGGATTTACCTAGGATAGCACAGCCGAGATGCAATATCTCATTTTCAGTGGGGCCCTGTTTTTACCCATTGTAATACTGTGTTTACCCAGGAAAGCCCAACTGAAAGGCAAATTACATTTTTAGTGTGGTCCAGCTTTTACAGTGTTTTTCTCCCAGGACAGAGCAGCATAGATATACACTTCAGTGGGGGCTCCACTGTGCTGGGGTCCTGCTTTTACACATTTTTATTAAATATATATCTAGGATAGACCAGTTGAGATGCAATATCTCATTTTCAGTGGTGTCCTGCTTTTACCTTCTTTTACACGTTTCTAGATTGTATTTATATAGGATACTCCAGCTGAGAGGCAGTATTTAATTCTCAGTGGGTTCCCACATTTTGACCCCAAATTCCAAAAGTTTTTTTATGATCTGACATTCTTCTCAAGACAGGTGGAATGTTTAAAATGTTATCCAAAAGGTGATTTCACAGTATGATTGCAAAAACATATTTTGGAGGGGATTTGGAAAATTACACCTGCCATGTTCAGGAGGTGGCGTAAGTAACACAAGGAATATGCTGGACAATAGGGGCTGAAATCTGCAAAAATGAAATTATGAGTAAACGTTGGAACAATTTACATTTTTTTGTACCTTAGTTATTTTTTCATATTTTGACTCCAAAATGACAACATAGTTTTTAATGATTCCTCCTTCTGAATATGTCAGGTGTCATTTATTAAACACTGGCAGAAAAGTCATTATGCACCACAAATGTGAAAACACATTTTGTCCAGGATTTGAAAAATGACAGCTATCACATTTATGAGGTGGTGTGAAAAAATGACTATGCTGAAGCCTTGGGGTCAAAATACTGAATATTTTCAAAGTTAGGAGCGTGCATTGAAAACTGTTTTTTAATAGTTTTACCCCTAAATGTTCAACATAGACTTCTTATCACCCCACCTTATGAACAAAGGTGGAGATAATTCTTGAATCCCTCCCAAAACGTGATGTCACACAGCAACCATAAAATCATCTTTTTGGGACAGATTTGAATGATTTCACTTCCGTTGTTCATGAGGAGGAATCCCAAGGAAGCTGAGCTCAATAACTAAATGTTGAAAATTTGGGGAAAAAATATAAAAACGTGACCAAGATATGAGCACAAGTTCAAAATACATTAAAATATATTGGACAGCATACCAGATTTCTTCACTTCCCAGTCCAATGTTAACAAGTGAAGATGTGTCTGTGGCCCAGAGAAGATTATGGCATGGAACCTCTGGGAAGTAAGGGATGGGGGGTGTGGGATGATGGGTGCTGAGTGGAGGTGGGTGGGAAGAACGTAATAGTAGTGGCAACAGATATCAATGGAACATTTTCTTTTAAAAAAAATAAAAAAAAGACTATGAGGGACAGTTTATTTATAATGGAAGCACATTTCCTTAGATGCCTGTCTAAAAGTGGGGAGGATTTCCCAGGATCTTAGGATCTAAATGTTTCTGTCATTGAGGAAGGATATGGTCAAGTTACTGAAAAAATGGCAGAATGTTTTGTTGGAAGCCTCAGCAGTGCTAGTGAGACTGATCCTAAAATATACGGAAGAAGTGGAAACAGGGAAAAAAACAGTGAGCCCATTTAAAGAATACCAAGAATTTATTGATTACAAAAAATGGAGGAAACAATTAAATACCATGGCAGTAAGATCTGTGAGTATAAAAAGAGAAAGTCTGCTTTAAGCAGGCAGAGACTAAATGAAAGCAACAAACACAAATGCGGAGAGTTTGCTGTTTGGAATTTTAGATTACTGTTGTTTTTGGCTAATTGCTCTAAGTAAAGCACAGTTACATAAGAACTTACCATAACAGTAGATATTCGAGAGAGGCTCTTGCAGTAGGTAATCATGTTGAGGACTGCACCCCCTGGTGTCAGGACCACATGGAAAACTTTAGCCAGCAGTAGCCTCACCCCCACTGAAGGCTCTGTCGAGTTGAGGAGCTAGGGGATTGTGCTAAACCAGGAGGCAAAGCTACTTGCACTATGCTGTGATTTATGCATCTTGTGGTATGAAATTGCTCAGTAAAATTTATTTTATTTGTACCACTTTGCCTCAGGATGTCGTTATGTGTGCACCATTTTATGGCTCTGTTGTCCTATTATGGCTGGCCACCTTGATTTTGTGGAGCTGCATGGCTGAATAAGGAGCTCGTGGCAGCTGCTTTTTGGATTGTATCTGATGGGGACCTGCCCATCTGATGTCACATGGCCAACATCACATGACCCAATACCGTGGGCATTCCCCACGCCAGCCTTCCAGTTCTCCCACTGGAGACTTCCGAAGAGGTGCAACAGGAGAAAGTACAAGAGGCTCCTGGAGCTCACAATGAACCCATAAAGAAACAGCAGAAAATAAAGTATGGGGAAGGGGGGAAGGTTACCTTCTGCAAGAGCCGCTCTTGAAGATCTACTGTTATGGTAAGTTCTTACATAACTGTACTACTTTACTTCGAGAGGACTCCTGCAGTAGGTAATCACTTTGAGGACTGAGTCCCAAGCAGTGTGACTCAGAAGTAAGAACTGAAACATGGGAGGCAGGAAAGAAACCTGCTAAAAGCACAGGAAATTATGAGAAGATGCCCTGAAGCACAGCAAGGCCAAAATCTACCCTGTGCCTGGAAGTAATAGCCATACTGTAATGCTTTGTCAAAGTGTGGACTGAACTCCAGGTAACCACAGCACAGATGTCAGCAGAATGCCCCTTAACTTCCCGAGGAGGGTTTTACCATACTTCTGGTAACAGAATGTAGTGCAGTTTGCCAGACATTTGGATAAACATTGCTTGGTAACTGCCGTACCTTCTCTTATGGGTGCAAAAGAAATGAAAAGCTGATCCATTTTTCAGACAGACTTTGTCCTATTAGTGTAATAATGCAAGATTCTAGGAGCATCTAAGGTATGAAGCAGCGCTTCTCCCCGATTGGAATGCTTGGGGGTAGTACACTGGTAGTTTAATCAACTGGTTCAAAGTAAACTAAGAAACTACTTTACGTAAAAACTTAGGGTTGGTATGGAGATCCACCAGGTTTCTGTGGAAAATTAAATAAGGCTTCTTGCAAATAAGGGCCTGAAGCTCTGAAGTCTTTTGAGGTGAAGTAACTGCCACTAAGAAAAGTGCTTTCCAAGATAAATAGTGCGTCACAAGAACCAGCCAGTCCAAAAGGAAGCTGGGTCAACTTTATAAAATAAAATTAAGATCCCACTGTGGCACGGGGCTGCGTACTGGAGGTTTGAGGTGCAGAATTCCCTTCAGGAAAGTCTTTGAGACTTCCAACTGTGCTAGCGTCCTGCCATCCACCAAGGTAAGGTAAGCAGAGACAGCCAACAAATGGACTCTCAGCGATGAATAGTCAAGGCCCAAATCATAGAGGTGCAGGAGATATTCCATGACCGATGGAACAGGGTACAAAAAAGGGTCCCAACCCTTCACAGTGGCCCAAATGGAAAACCACTTTCACTTTATGGCATAAGTGGTCCTCACAGATGGCGTTCTGGCCTCAACAAGTACCTGAGCCACTCTGGAAGAGACTCCAAAGCACGAATTGGTTATGTCTTCAGGTGCCATGCTTGTAGGTGAAGGGACTTCAGTCCTGGATAGACCAGCGTGCCCTCCTCCTGGTTCAGGAGGTCATTGCAGAGAGGCAGAGGAACCAGAGGCTCCACTGCTAGCTGTTGCAGGAGCGGAAACCAAACTTGGTGAGGCCAAAAAGGGGCGATCAGAACCATGTGGGCCCCTTCAGCCTGTAACTTGAGCAGCACCCTCTGCAGAACCAGAAAGGGGGGAAAGGTGTACAAAAACCTCCCTGTCCAGCAAAGAGATAGTGCATCTACCCAGAAAACACCATGCCCTAGAGCGAGCGAGCAAAACTTGGTTAATTTTGCGTTGCATAGGGAGGCAAACAGATCCATTTCCAGCTGACCCCACAGGTAGAAGATGTGGTCGACCACCTCTTGCTTGAGCTCCCACTCATGGGCTCTTACTGTGGTGTGGCTGAGACTGTCCACTAGGACGTTCTGCATGCCTGGAACATGAACAGCTGTGAGGTGAATCTGATGCAAAACAGCTCAGTTCCACACCCGCATGGCCTCCCTGCATAGGGAGTATGAATGGATGCTTCCTTGCTTGTTGAGATACCATACCATGCTCTTGTTGTCTTACTGGACTAGCAGAGTACCATGGAAAAGCAGATGCTGGAAAGCTTGAAGAGCATACAACACTGTCCTCATCTCCAACACATTTATGTGCAGAGAAGACTCCACTAGGGATCATGTGCTTGTGTCCTGTGGCCTCCCAAATGAGCGCCCAATACCATCCCTAATGCATCCATTGACAGGGTCTGGGTGGGAAGAGGGGACCATATGGGCCTGCCTCTGCAGGGTTTCCACCCTGTCCGAGGGGAGGGAAGCTATACCCTGGACCATGTCCAACACTGACCCAATGAACTGCAGGTATTGGGAAGGGACAAACAGGGGCTTTGGAAAGTTTACAATTATAACAACTTGATAAAAAAGGTCCAGGGTTGCAGATAGGGAGTGTTCCAGCTGTTCCCTCAATGGGGCTGACTGAAGCCAGTCATTGAGGTAAGGGGACACACAGTGGCCCTGACACCTCAGGGCCACCACCACTACTGCCAGGCACTTCTTGAAAATGTGAGAAGCTGAGGAAAGTCCAAAGGTCAGAGTCCTGAACTGGTAATGTTCACCCTGGAAGGAGAACCTGAGAACAACAGTATTATAAGCAAGTGTTTTATAGCAAACTCATCAGAACAGCTAATATTCTTCAGGTGAAGCTGCCTCTGGCTGGAAGCTGCAATACTGAACATAGGATTTGCAAGAAAGCAAGTTGTGCTCACAACAGAGGGAGGTGAACCTTACAATTGTCTTTGATTTGTAGCAGATATTCTGCAGGTGGAGGCTACTTCTATCTGAAAGCTGAAATAAGGAACTTAGAATTATCAGGAAAGACAGTCTTTCAAGCAACAGAGGGAGGAGGATCTTGCTTTACTTTTGTTGCAATTGTTAAGATTTTCAGAGCAGGAGGAGTTTAAACCCTGAGGGACAGAATACTGTTTACTGTGGCTGTCCTGGTGCACAGCTGACTTATTTTGGGGCTGACTTCTTTCAGAGCACAAATCACCAGGCTGTTTTGGGGCTGGGGAGGTTTACCTGTGTCTGACATGGATGACTGGATTTTTCTCTGTTTGATTAGCAGGGTATTTTCTCTGTTAAATTCTTATGTAGGGCATCTTGCTGACAGGAAGGCACTCATCACAGGGGTGGGTCAGAGGTTTTAGCTGATTGTTTCATGAGGGCACAGTTTAGGCTCAACCCCTGCCCACCCTCACCCCACCCAACCCTGGAAATAGTTACTTTATACCTGGGGTTCTGACATCATTTCCTCAAGAGTACAAGGTGCCTATCACTGTCATTTCCTCTCTAGCACACTGCACTGACAATATAAGCATACACACTGTATAATATATATATTTCTATATAACAAACCAAACACACACACACACACAAAAAAAAGTAGATAAACATGTGGGGAGTAGTGCAATGTAATGGCTGTGGAGCAGCAGTCTTCCGGGAGTCTTTCTGGAGGCTGAGATGCTGCCCTATTTGCAGACAACTCTCTGCCCTGAGGGAGGAAGTTGCCTGTCTTCAGGCCACACTGGACAGTAGTAAAGGAACCTTCCCCCAGGCCACACTGTACAGTAGGAAGGGAACCTCCCCCATCCAGGGAGCACCAGAGCCACCACCACTACCTCAGAGGGTGCGAAGAAAGCACAGCAGTTGAACCATAGTGGGCTCAGGGAGAGTGAGAATGGTGGAACAGAGGCACACCCAGTCAGTTGTTCCACTCCACAATCCATACACCATTCTGGGGGAGCATAGTTCCCCTATGGATGCACCTGCAGAGGAGACTAAGGAGGCTGAGGACAACTGTCACAAGGGATGCCCACAGGAAGGAGGCAGAGGACACCACAGGGAAAGGAAGCAGCCCCTGGTGGGGGACTCAATTATTATGGGGATAGAACTGGGGGGAGCAAGGAAAACTGAAGTAAGGTACCTGCCTGCCTGGTGCCATGGCTTGCAGGGACAGGAAGTGCATCCTCAGGATCACAAGAACAGCTGCACAGGAGTCTGAGCTGGACATCATTGTCCACCTAGGGACAAATGACTTGGCTCATCATGAGATTAGAGCAGTGTAGGAGGACTTTGTAGAGTTGGAGAGGGGCCTAAGACAAGTAGCACACACAGTATCCTTCTCAGAGGTGCTGCCTGTCAATGGCATGGGTGAGCAAGAGTACTTTGCACCATGCAGTTTAATGAATGGTTGAAAAAATGGTATGGAGCACAGGGGTTTGGCTTCGTTGGGACTGGGGTCCACCTGGAGGGACACCAGCCTATACTGGCAGGATGGTCTGCATCTGTCCAGGAAGGGAACAAGTCTTTTGAGCAGTCAGTTTAAATGCTTCATTGGCAAGCTTTTAAACTAGTCAAGGGGGGGAGGCACTGATAAGCAGCAGGAAAATACCAGCCTCTCACTACAAAACAGGGTACTAAATGAGAAAAATACCGAAGTAGAAAGGTCAGTGGGGGATGCTGCAACAAAAGGTAAAGCCATCAAAAAATGGAGAGCAATGAGTACCAATACCCATAGTCTGGGTAACAAGGTTCCTGATTTAGTGGCTTTGATGGAGGAGGAACATCTGGATATCGTGGCAGTCACAGAAATGTGGTACACACAAAACCATGACTGGGACGTAAACATACCAGGATACACTATCTACAGGAGGGACAGGGAGAGTAAAAGAAGAAGAGGAGTAGCTCTTTACATAAGAGAAGAAATCAAAGCAACAGAACAAAAGGGTTAACAGGGAGGAGAAGAAGCACTGTGGGTCAATTTGGAGACAGGCAATGGCACCACAATCCGCACAGGGGTTGTATACAGACCCCACTCTCAGGGGGAGGAAATGGACAAGGAAATGATAGAAAGTATACTTAGAATGGCACTAAAAGGGGAGATATTGCTGATGGGTGATCTGAATATGCCAGATGTTAACTGGAGTGCAGTTGCAGCAGCCACTTTGAAGAGTGGGGTTATTCTAGATGCCCTACAGGGGGCATGACTTAGACAACTAGTATTGGAACCAATTCAAGAGGGGGAAATCTTAGACCTGGTTCTCTCAAATGGAGATGGAGAGAGGATCACAGATGTAGAAGTGGGTAGCCATCTGGGAACTAGCGACCATCGAACAGTATGGTTCATAATAAACACAGCAACAGAGTCAAGCCATACAAAGACAAAAGTACTGGACTTTAGGAGGGCTGACTTTGCCAAAATGGGTGAGTGCCTAAGGAATGCACTAGCAAATGGGCAGGAAGGAGGGGTGGAAGAACAATGGGGAATAATAAAACTGCCATCACAGAGGTAACAAGCCTTTATGTGAAGCAAATAATCAAAACAAAACGATGTAAGAAACCACTATGGTTCTCAAAGGAAGTGGCAGTGAAGGTTCAAGAGAAGAAGAAAGCATTCAGGAACTACAAGGAATCACAGAAGGAGCAGGACAGAGAACTGTATCAGTTAAAGTAAAAGGAAGCTGGGAAGGCAGTCAGAACAGCAAAGGCCCAAACCGAGGAAAAGATAGCCAACTCAGTTAAGAAGGGGGATAAACCTTTTATAGGTACATCAGGAGTTGAAGGAAGACCAAGGGAGGGACAGTGAGGCTTAATAAAGGGAGGGGTGGGCAGATGGTGACTGTGAAATGGCAGAGATACTAAATAAATATTTTGCTTAGTATTTACAAATGAAGAGGGGAGGTACCTAAACAAACAATAGAAACACTCTGGATACAGAAGTTGATACCAGCCCATTTACAGAAAAAGGGTTCTGAAAGAACTCTTAAAACTGAAGGTGCAAAGCAATGGGGCCTGATGGGATTCATCCCAGAATTCTAAAAGAATTAAGGGTAGAACTAGTGATATCACTGACTACCCTCTTTAACAAATCATGGGAGGATGGGGTGGTACCCGAGGACTGGAGGAGGGCAGATGTGATTCCCCTTCACAAAAGTGGGAGCAAGGCAGAAGCAGGAAACTACAGACCAGTTAGTTTAACCTCAGTGATAGGGAAAATGATGGAATCACTTCTGAAGGAAAGAATTGTGGAGTATCTAGAGGCCAGAGGTGCAGAGGACCCAGGCAGCATGGATTCACAGTGGGAAGGTCATGCCAGATGAATCTGATAGGCTTCTTTGACTGGGTGACCAAAGTAGTAGATCAAGGAGGGGCTGTGGACATGGCCTACCTAGACTTTAGCAATGCATTTGACACAGTCCCACACAAAAGATTAATATACAAGTTAGCCAGCCTGGGAGTGGGTCCCAAGATGACTGCCTGGATAAAGAATTGGCTGGAGAATAGGACACAGAGAATAATAGTAAATGGAGTCCACTCTGAAGAAAGGGGGTTTACTAGTGGGGTACCACAGGGTTCAGTATTAGGACCGGTCCTCTTCAATGTCTTTATAAGCGACATTGCAGAGGGACTGGAAGGAAAAGGATGTCTCTTTGCAGATGACACAAAGATCTGCAACAGAGTTGATGCACAAGGTGGGGTGGAAAGGATGAGAAGGGACTTGGCAAGGTTAGAGGAATGGTCAAATGTATGGCAGCTTAGATTTAATGCTAAGAAGTGCTAGGTAATGCACCTGGGGGAAAAAACCCAGGGAAAGAGTACACAATGGGGGGTGAGATACTAACAACAATAAAAATGGAAAGGGACAAGGGGGTAGTCATATCAGATGACCTAAAGGTGGGCAAGCAATGTGAGAGGGCAGCAAGGAGGGCTGGGCGATACTGGGATGCATAGGGAGAGGCATCACCAGTAGAAAACATGAAGTTTTTATCCCTCTGTACAGACAGCTGGTGAGACCCCATCTAGAGTACTGCATGCAGTTCTGGAGACCCAATCTCCACAAAGACATAAACAGGATGGAAGCTGTCCAGAGAAGGGCAACTAAAATGGTGCAGGGTCTGCACTGGAAGACATATGAAGACAGACAAAAGGAGCTTAATATGTATAGCCTCGAGGAAAGGAGAGAGAGGGGGGACATGACAGAAACGTTCAAGTACCTCAAGGGAATCAACAAAGTCCAAGAGGGTAGCATCTTACAAAAAAAGAGATGTGCAAGAACAAGGGGGCACAATTTGAAGATAGAGGGGGGTGGCTCAGAGGTAAATTAAGGAAGTATTTTCTCACAGAGAGGGTTGTGGATGCATGGAACGGCCTTCCAGAGGAGGTTGTGGAGTCAAAAACAGTGGTGGAATTCAAGCATGCATGGGACAGTCATAAGGCAATTCTAGGGGTTGGGGGTAGGAAGAAGTAGACTGCTTGTTAACTAGGATCTGCAACTTATCCATTAGGTAGGGAAATGGGCAGACTGGTTGGGCCAAGCGGTCCTTATCCGCCGTCAAATTCTATGTTTCTATGTTTAACCGAAGGTAGCAATGATGGGCCCTGAATATTTATTTATTTATTTAAAAGTTTTACCAGGAGGGCATGCTGAGCAGACTACTACTCAATTCACTTCTGAAGGAAAGAATTGTTGAGTACCTAGAGGCCAGTGGGGCAAAGGACCCAAGGCAGCATGGTTTCATAGCAGGAAGGTCATGTCAGATGAACCTAATAGATTTCTTTGACTGGGTGACCAAAGTAGTAGACCAGGGAGGGGTTGTGGATATGTCCTACCTAGATTTTAGCAAGGCATTCAACACAGTCTCACACAAAAGATTAATATACAAGTTAGCCAGCCTTGGAGTGGGTCCCAAGGTGGTAGCCTGGATAAAAAACTGGCTGGTTTCAGAACTCAAAAGGTAATAGTAAACGGAGTCCACAGTGAAGAAAGGAGGGTAACTAGCGGGGAACCGCAGGGTTCGGTACTGGGACCAGTCCTGTTTAATATCTTTATAAGTGACATTGGAGAGCACCTGGAAGGAAAGGTATGCCTCTTTGCAGATGACATAAAGATCTGCAACAGGGTTGATACACAAGGTGGGGTGGAAAGAATGAAAAGGGACTTGGCAAGGTTGGAGGAATGGTCAAATATGTGGCAGCGCAGATTCAATGTAAAGAAGTGCAAGATAATGCATCTGGGAAACAAAAACCCCGGGGAAGAGTACACAATGGAGGGTGAGTTAATAACAACAACAAAAATCAAAAGAGACCTAGGAGCAATTATATCAGATGACCTAAAGGTGGGCAAGCAATGTGAGAAGTCAGTAAGGAGGGCTGGGGGATACTGGGATGCATAGGGAGAGGCATCAACAGTGGAAAACAGGAAGTTGTTATCCTCTCTACAGACAGTTAGTGAGACCCCATCTGAGTACTCATGTGCATTCTGGAACCTCATCTCGCAAAGACATAGACAGAGTGGAGGCTGTTCAGAGGGGAGAACCAAATGGTGCAGGATCTGCACCAGAAGACATACCAGAAGAAACTAAAGCAGCTTAATATGTATGCCCTTGAGGAAAGGAGGGAGAGGGGGGACATGATAGAAACTTTCAAGTATCTCAAGGGAATTAACAAGGTACAAGAGGGTAGTATCTTTCAGAAGAAGAGATGTGCAAGAACAAGGGGGCACAATTTGAAGATAGAGGGGGGACGGCTCAGAGGTAATGTTAGAAAATATTTTTTCACAGAGAGAGTTGTGGATGCGTGAAACAGCCTTCCTGAGGAGGTTGTGGAGTCATGAACAGTGGGAGAATTCAGTAATGCATGGGACAGGCATAAGGCAATTCTAGTGGGGGGCAGGAGGAAGTAAGCTGTTGATTAACTAGAATCTGCAGCTTATCCATCAGGTAGGGAAATGGGCAGACTGGGTGGGACAAGCGGTCTTTATCTGCTGTCAAATTCTATGTTTCTATGTTTAATTCCAGATGCGTCCTGGGGGATTGGGGTACAGAAGAATAGGAAGGAAACAACAGCATCTGCTACAATTTGCATACAAGTGCATGTCTAGAATGCCACAGTACAAAAAAATGCAATCACAAGGTACAGTGCAGTAGGACAGATTGAAACACAAGACAAGTTTGAGTGAGTTAAAATAAACACTTAATTCTACCACAGTTGGATACACACTTCATTATTTACTGTATCTTCAACATACAGGAGAATAGATTCAATAGATCAAGAATCAGCACCTATAGTCGCATGTGCAGGTGAAGGTGAAGTGTGTTTTGAGGAGGGAATTGAGGTGCTGGGTGGGGGTGGGCATGTCTAACATCCACCGGGAGGGAGTTTCACTGTTTAGGCATGCGATATCTGAAAGCAGCCTGGGGCTGCAGCGGTGGCCGTGTGAGGGACAGATAGCAGCTGGTCATCGTTGTTCCTTAGTGAGTAAACTGGACGGGTACTAGCCATTAGTTCAGTGAAAAGGTATCTAGGCAGTGACTGGAATCAGTATTTGGCCAAGATCTGAGTACAGTGGGACTGTCTATGATCCTGAAGAGATGGGAAGCCCAGGTTCTGGTAAAGGACACAGTGATGGGTGGAGGGTGAGCAGTCTAAGGCGAAGCGGCAGAAGGAGTGGAAGAGTGGGTCCAGTCTGGCCAGGGTGGACTTGGGAGCGGCACTGTAGACTACATCCCCACATTCAAGAGTAGGGAGGAACATTATCTGAACAATAGCACGGCGAGCCGGCAATGGGATACAACCACGACTGCGATATAGGGCACCCAACCTGGGATGGAGCTTTTTGTGTAATTCATCAATGTGTACAGAAAAGCAGAGGTGCTGGTCAAGCCAGACTCCAAGGCATCTAAAGGAGGAACAGGCCTCCATCGAAGTCCCATCCAGGGTGTGGAAAGTGGGGGTGGAGGGGAGCAGCAAGAGTCTCTGTCTTGTGTTGAAGGTCATGAAGACAGTTTTCTTGGCATTGAGGGAAAGCCGATTTGAGCAAAACCAGAGCAGGACATTATTGAAGTCCTGTTGCAGTCTGGACACCACATCAGAGGACGTGGGACCGGATGTATACAGAACCATATCATCCACATACATGTGTATGGATGTGTGAGGGAAGACAGTATGTAGGTCATTTAGGAAGATGGAGAATGGGAGCGGCCCAAGGACAGAGCCCTGAGGAATGCCAGTTGTGACGGGGGGGGGCAGAGGCGGAGTTTCCAATGTGGACCGACTGAGAACTGCTTATCAGATACGAGTGGAATCAGTCAGTAGCCATGCTGGATGGCCCTGCTAGTGAGATCTTGGACAGGGGGAGTCACGTGATGCAGGCTGCTGGCTAGACTTCTTTTCGGTGCTTCATGTTAACGGTGTTAATATCAGTTAAAACTAGCTGAACCTATTACTCGCTGCACTTTAAAACTATCAAATTATCCTTCGGATAAGGGAAAGATGTCATTGGAAGCCTCCAGAACTGAATTTGAACAGAGGGATTTAAGTATTTCGTCTGTGCCGGAGGAATCAGACGAGGATCCTCTGCCATCCCTGGAAGCTAAAAGGCCCGTCGGAGCAGTTCACCTATGCAAGTCCAGGGCCCTATTCAGGAAGCATCTACTATGACACAGATAGCCCTGGAAATTACTACAAGTAAAACTGCAGTCCTAGAGATCCTAGAAGATCTCAAAGAAATGAAACCTGCCATGAAGGAAATAGCCTGCAGAGTAGATGATGTAGAAGTCCATATTTCATCAGTCGAGGACCAACAAGTCAAGATGGAGCCAGCTATAGTATCGCTCAACCATAGACTGGGGAAATTAGAAGATAAAATAGACGACCTAGAAGGTCGTAGCAGACGGAACAACTTAGTACTGCTTGGTCTGCCAGAAGGTCAAGAGGGCCGCAATACAGTAGAATTTCTGCAAAAGTTCTGTGCTAAAGTGGCCGTACCAAGTCCTAATGGCCCAGCCTACATCATAGAAAGAGGGCATAAAGCTCTTCGAGCCAAACCATTATCATCGGAGCCTCCAAGACCCTTAATCTTTAAACTCGTCAACTATTTGGATAGAGACCATATTCTCCAGAAAGTTAAACAAGTGGAAGCAGTCCACTGGGAAAGGAAACACTAAGAGTGGTTCCTGACTTAACCTACAAAGTTTGCCAAGCTCGGGAGGCATACTGACCCATTCTGTCCAAACTGTGAGCAGCGCATATCAAACATAGATTACTACATCCAGCAAAACTTGAAGTTCAAATGCAAAATAGTACGGTTAAATATGAATCTGCTGATATTGCCCTGAAAGAGCTCACAAAACAGCTACTGGACCTCTTTAAAACGTGAGAACTCTCATTCCGAATGGTTAGTCTATTTTAGGGAGCTGAAGTAGCTTCGTACTGTGCAACAAATGCTTTATCAAAAATACTGCACCTACCATTGTCGAATGCCTGACTGGGTTGGGCACCCCGATTTCATTTTGCTTAAATAAGGAGTGATGATTCTCCCCATGCAATAGCTAAACATCCAGAGGATGTGACATGCTTTCTTTTTGTATTCCTTAAGTTTTATTCATTGCCTGGAACCCATCTAGACCTCCACAATGCCTCCAGTCTAGACAGAGGCTTGTAACTACTTTATCTGTAAATATTTGTTAAGACAGAGAGCCCTCTTGTGACCTTTTGCCGTTGTTCTTTCATATTATGCTGAACGAATGCTTGTATCTTCGTGAAACTTTATGATTGTTCAAGGGTTGCAGGATTCTCCATGAATCATACAAAACTGGAAAGTAAAAAGGTCATTGTAATAGACTAGAGACAAAAACTCTGTCGAAGGAATTATTTTATTGCCATCGCCGTGTAAATTCCTTTAATTTTCTGGATGCTTGCAACAGTAAAACAAACTTGAACTGATGTGACTGGGAAATCCCCTAGATAAACTTTCTTTTGACACTTTTTTATCTTGAAGTAAAAGATAATAATGATCAAGGAGAGCTTGGACAGCAGCAGTTGGAGAGAGAACGTATCGAAGCCTTTGTCAGGTCGACAGAAATAGCTGAGGTGATGTGGTCTTTGTCCATTCCAGTGAGGATGGAGTCAGTGAGCCTTAGCAGGGAGGTGGTGGTGGAGTGGGACTTTCTAAAACTGGACTGGTAAGGTATGAAGAAGGATGAGCACTCTAGGAAGGAGGAAAGTTGTGAGAAGATTAGGTGTTCCTGTAGCTTGGCCAGAATGGGGAGGAGGGAAATAGGGTGGAAGTTCCCAGGGGCTGTGGGATCACCGCCTTTCTGAAGTGGGATGACAGTGGCATGTTTCCACTCAGATGGGACTGAGGCTAGGGAGAAGGAGAGGTTGAACAGTGCAGCCAGAGGGCTGGCGATGGCCGGAGCAGATAGGTAGGGCATTTTTGAGTCCAGGCCAATATGGCATTTACCTTTGGAAGGGTTTAGTGTGAGTAGGGCATTTAAAACTTCTTGCAAGGTGTCCTGGTGGAAGGAGAAGGAGGAGACAGGTGAAGTGTCATCTGTGGGGGAGGTATGGGGTGAGGATGATATGGGGTAGGTGGGAGAGATAACAGTAGAGATGAGGTGCAGCTTATAAAAAAGGAGTTGAATTCAGAGGCCACTGCAAGAGGGTCAATAGTAGTAGAGCCACCAATATTTAAGGTAGAAGAAGGAGGCTGAGAAGGTGGGGAGAAGAGTGATTTGATTACCTGTTAAAATTTAGCAGGGTGGTTTGGATTAGTGTGGAAGGTGATTTTGAGAAAATTGGCTTTTTCCAGCTGGTTTAGCCTCGTACAGGTGTTGCATAGAGCATGGTACTTATGATGATCAGGGGGTGAGCCTGATGCCTTGAAGGACTTCCATGCCTGATTTCTAGCTCTGAGAAAGGACATGGTGTCAGCTGTAATCCAAGGCAGGTGTGCGCCTGTCACCCGAGCCTATCTAAGAGGGGCACAGTTATCTGAGACTGCAATGAACCTGGACTTGAAGTACTCCAGGGTGGAGAAAATGGAGGTAGCCCTGTGCATGCCTGTCCAGTCTGTGCTGGCCAGGTCATTTAGTAGTGAGCAAGGTTCAGGGATTTGTAGGATCTAGTTAGGAGATTTTTGGGGGGGTACCTTTGGTCTGTGAACCTTCCTTACTGAGTAGATCATGCGATGATCACTAAGGGAGTCCAGTAGTATGCCGGAGGCTATTATCCACTGTGGGTGTGAGGTGAGGAACCAATCAAGGAGACAGTTGTTTAGAGATTGCTGGTTTATACATGTATGCTCATTGATCAGTTGAGATAGATTAAAAGCAGCCACCTGGTTGCGCAACTTGGAGTTAGCACTAGTGAGCCAATTCAGATTGAAGTCTCCAAGTATGTGACGCTCACTCCCCTCAGAAAGTGATTTGAGGAAGCCTAGATGTTCCAAGATGGCAGATGTAGGGGAGTCAGGTGCGCAGTAGGAGCCTGCTATGAATAGGGGTATGGAGTGGGGTAGGGATAGCTTCACTAGTAAGGCATCTGTGCACTGCGTGAGCATGAGTACCATGAGTTAAGTGAACTGTAGCATGGAAATGACATACATGGCTATGCCATCAACTCTTTTATTGCCAGGGTGGTCGTGATGGGTGATAATGTATCCAGGAATAGAGATTTCAGCATCACTTATGGGAGGTTTCAGCCAGGTCTCTGAGATGATCAAGACATCTGGACGTAGGGATAGAGTGATAGGTAGCAACAGGGGTAGTTTATGCAGAAGGCTGCAAATATTTAGGTGAGCCAGTTTTAGGCCTAGGGAGATGTGGGGGAGTTTTGTGTGGGGGTGAGTATTGGTCCAGGGTTTAGCTCTACATTGTCAGATACAAGGATCAGTATGTGTGTCAGAAGCTTTGTTAACGACTGGGCTCACAAAAGCTTGCAAGGGGAGACAGTAGCCTGTTCAGTAGACACTGGAGGCACTTGAGTGGGGAACTTTAGGGCTAGCAGGCCTACATGGAAGGAAGACGGTAGAATGGTTGGCCCTACAAAACTAATTTGAAAGGTACAACAGGGGGTGGGTCTATGGTGTAAGTGGCAGAAGAAGTTGGTGGGGCAGAGAGGGTACCAGATGTAAGCAGGCATGCCTGAGAATTGGGAAATGAGGCTGGTGAGAATGATACAAATGGAGCAAGCAGGGAGATTATTATGAGGAAAGGTACCATAGTAGCACTGCTTGCAGCTGGGAGATACAGATCTCAGCTTAGGATGGCACAGCCCAGTCTGGGCTTATGGTAGTGGCCACTAGTGGCTGTACCATATAAGCTGCAAGTGGAGAATCAGGCTGATTGGCTATGACCCTCACTTGAGCCTTGCTATATAGCACGATATTCACCAAGGGTGGTGGTGGGGCAGTGGGGCAGCTGACACGAAGCGTCAGCGAGGCACTTCTGAGCTGAGTCCGAATTCAAAGTCATGAGCATACCTGCTTACAGGTGGAGGGGTCTTTGAACACCTTGATTGCTCTGCTGAGGGCTCTGTCCATCTTGGACTTCACGACCACCCTCAGGGAGAGCTGGTTATCTGTGGAGACAAGAGGAGAGGAATCAGATTAAGAACCGGTAAGGAGGAGGAAGGGCTGAACAGTTGAAGTGGGCTCACAATAATTATTCAACTCAACAAGCATAGCTAGGGAACAGAGGTGAAATAGTCTGAGCATGGAACAGGGTGAGAAAGAATTTGGATCGCTAATAATATATAGCCAACTCACAGGAGACCCTGCTGCAGTTATCCAGGAGAAAAGTCAAAATCAGGCACACACTGGCAGTGGGAGACCCTGCGAGGTGCACTGAGTGACTACAACCCAGCAGTAGCACTGAGAGGCTGCAGTAAGGAGTACAATTCTCAACTCCCAGGTGGGAGTGTCTGCTTCCAAGGGAATTTAAATTCCTGCGGGCAGCAGTATGCTAGAACAAGTTTCTAGTAAGCTAAAACAGTTACACTATGTACCAGTGCAAAGGCTTAGGCACCACTTTCTGAAAAATACAGCAGACAACTTTGTACGTACAATATAGGGATGTGCAGGTAAGCATCCTGCGTATCTAGAGCACAGAGCCACTGACCCTTGTGCAGGAGGGAAGACCCGGCAGGGTCAGCATCCGAAATCTTTTGTACTCTATGTACAGGATTAGAACACTGAGATCCAGAATGGGATGCAGATCTCCTGTCTTTCTGGGGACCAGGAAGAAGTGGGAATTGTACCTTTGCATGCAGTACACGAGGCCACACCTGCACAAGGACATTAACTAAATGGAGGCAGTCCAGAGAAGGGCAACCAAAATGGTGTAGGGACAGCATCAAAAAACATATGAGAACAGATTAACGGAGCTCAATATGTATACCCTAGAGCAAAGGAGGTAGAGAGGTGTTATGATCGAAACATTCAGATATCTTAAGGGAATTAACAAGGTGAAGAAATAAAATATGTTTCAAGATAAGAAAAACAGCAGGATAAGAGGACACTATGAGATTATAGGGAGGTCGATAAAGGGGTGATGTGAGGAAGTTCTTTTTCACAGAAAGGGTGGTGGATGCATGGAACAGCCTACCTCAGGAAGTGTTTGGATATGAACACAGTGCAGGGTTTTAAACAGACATGGGATAAGCATAAGGGAGCAATACAGGTGAGTATGAATAAATAGGTCATTGACAGAGTAAAGGCCTATGGCACACTCATAAGGTGGAAAAAATGGGCAGACTGGATGGGCCTTGCGGTCTTTATCTGCCGTCAACTTCTATGTTTCTATGTTTCTTTCCTACCTAGTGCACAGGAAAAGGTTCTATTGCTCTCTTCTGTAACAGAGCCTGAATTTCCTCTCTGAGAAGAGGGGTGTGTGCCTTCTGGTAATGAGATTGGGCTGGAGGCCTATCTGGAGGTATTGTGAGGAACTCCAGAGTGTGACCTTGCTCTATGAGCTGAAGAACCCATGAGTCGGTTGTCACCGCCTGCCACCCTGGCAGATAACAAGCAAATCTTCCATCCACCTGCTGGCCTGCAAGATTTTGAGGGGAGAGGGTGGATAACGAGTCATGCGGGGGAGGGGTTGGGGAGAGCTGCACCTGAAGCCCTCTGGGACTTGGCTGGGGGAGCAGTTGAGGCTGACTGCACCCAAAGTTTGTTTTGTCATCGGGCCATCTGCTGATGTTTTGGTTGCCATTTTCATTGGCGTTGAAAAGGTTTCTTTACCTGAAATTTTGGTCGGTACATGGTTTGTACTGACCAACATGCTTTGCCGTTATCATGCAGGGTGGTAATGATATCCTGTGCATCTCCCCTGAACAGGACAGTTTCCTAAAACAGGGCATACTGAATGGCAGTCTGAACATCCTGGGCCAAACCCATCACCCTCAGCCAGGAGAAATGTCAGAGGCTGATTGCTCTGGCAGCTATCCTCACAGATGAGTCTACTGCATCATAAGTTACCCAAAGCAAATGTCTACAGGCCACTTTGGCCGAATGGATCAAATCCACCAAAAGGGATTTCAATTCCAAATCTTGGAGGGCTTCAATGGCCAGCTCCAGCTGGGCAAACAAAGATTTTTGGTAGACTGGCATACATGGTCAACATAATTGAGGGCCCTCATGGCCAGAGTGGAGGAAGAATAAAATTTCCTACCAACTTGGTCCAGTTGCTGAGACTCCTTATCCAGTGGTGAGGTACTCATATGCCTTGGTTTGAAAGACCAGTCATGAGCAGCTGCTATAATGATTGAATCGACCTTGGGCTGCACGTTAAGGTGGTTCTTCCCCTCTGGCATACAGTAAGTGCGGTCCACCTTCTTGGCCACTGCTGGAATGGAGAAGGGCATCATCCAGATTGTTGATGTCAAGTCCTTGTGTGGCTCAAGCTAGGGTGGGGTTAGGACCGGGGCTGCCTCCTGCATGTCCAGGTGTTCTGCAAGGCACTGACTTAGGATCCTGGGCATCCAACTTCCAGTCGAAAACCTCCTGTATGTTTTGGAGTAGGTCCACAAAGGAAGGGTCCTCCGGAAGTGATTTGGGGTATTCCTTGGGATGGGGTTTCCCTATAGGCAGCATTTCAAAACCCGACCTGCCGACTCAGAAGAATCCAAGTCAGAATCTTGGTCTGAGTTGGAAGAATCCCAGGGTTCCAGCGTTGGTTTGTCTAAAGGCTGAGCCAGCATCAGGGCCTCTGAAGGAGCTGGCATCGGCTGCAGCGAAGGGGCCAGAACCTGCCTCGTTTGCTGCACATCAGGGCTCCTAGGAGACTCCTTGGGGGTCTGACAACTGTCCAGCTTGGATACCAGTTGAGCCTTAATCTCTGACCACCAAGACTGTAAAATGAACTTAAAGTCCACTAGAGGTTGCGACTTTGGAGGAGGAAGCTGATAAGCCAGAGGATAGCCCGTGGCAAAGCCTGGCAGCAGGAAACCCTTTGCATGAAAATAGAGTGATGGTTAATCCAGCAGAGGGTAGACAGGAGCATACTCTGGTGTGTGAAACCCTGATGGGATAACTCAGTGGGTTCTACGCCGGTGCATGAGGCTTCGGGTATCCTGACAGCAGGAACCCTGAAGGAGGGCCCGATGGAGGGTAACCCAATGGAAGGCCTAATGGTAGAAACCCTGATGGAGGGCCCGATGGTGGCAAACCTGTCAGAGGGATGGATGGTGTTGCTGAAGGCCCTGATGGAGGGCCCTGTGGGATGCTTAACCCAGAAGGCCCTGGCAGAGATAGCTCCAGAAGAGGGTATGTCAGTAGCACTGAAGCCCCTGATGGTGGGGGAGGTGGCTGGTAACCATCTGGGATGTTGCAAGCTCCCAATACCAGATCCTGAGGTTAGCCTGGGAAAAAGCCACCTGAAGGAAGCCCCTCATGTCCTGTTCCTCTATCGACAGGTGAGGGGGGGCCATGCCCAGTGGACGGGGTGAGGCCCGGTAGGGTGACCCCTCCAGGGAAAGCTGAGGTAAATCCAACAGCTGGGAGTCATCGGGGTTGGGTGGGCAGATGCAGCATAGCCGGCATCCAACTTATCGGCCAAAACAACCGAACGGGCTTTGGACTGGCTGACACTCATCAGTTGAAGCCAGACTGGCTTCAGAACCTCCAGAGCCCAACACAACAGCCTAAGCCAGGCATTCATTGGAGGGCCCAACGAGCAATTTAATGGCTCCACTCAGTGCAGTAGACCCCCTGTGGAGATGAGTCTAAGTGCGGCTGAGACCGAGGCTGAGGCCGAGGTTCCTGTGGTCACTAGAAACAGTGGCAGCAAGAGGGTCTGAGGACTGCTCTTTTTGCAGAGCAGGCTGAGCCACAGCAGCCGACTTCCCAGAGGAAGAAGATCACTGCTTGTCCGAAAGGGCCTGCAGGCAGCTTCAGACACGTGGGGGACAGATCCTGGTCCCGATGCTTCTCCTTCTTCTCATGCTTGGACTTGGTGGTCTAGGTGGAAGCGCTGCGCAATTTTTGGAGCTCTTTCTCCATGGTGGTCATTCGTTACTTAAGTAAATGACCCTCGAGGGCCTGCTGATGGTGCTTCCATGTGGCTGGGTTAAAGCTGACACAGGTCTCACAGTCCTTGACCTTGTGCTGTAAGCCTAAGCAGATGCGGCAAAGGGAGTACGAATCCTTGAGCAGTAGTTGTGCGCCACACAAAGCACACTTATTCATTTGCTCGATGTTTAAAGATGACATGTAGAAAATAAAAGAACATGCTGAACTTGAAATAAAGAAAATGAATACTCATATGTTGAAGCAGTCTAACTGCAGCATACTATCTCCATGAGATCTGACTGTTCAGGTCAATGGCCGCAAAGAACTGGAAGGCAGGCATGGGGACCACCCACTATGTAGGATCATGCTGACATCAGCCACATGACATCGGGTGGGTGGTCCCCCGTCAGATACTACCCTCTAAAGTTTGCTGTGTGGTTCAGATGCCAGTGGGTGCAGTCCTCAAGGTGATTACCTACTGCAAGAGCCCTCTCGAAGTAAGATCATTAGTTTTACCAGATGTAAGCTGTTGGTAGCTACAGCTTTATTGAAGATAGCTGACTAGAGTAGTTGGTACAGAAAATTTATTTTTTTATTTATTGAAATAATTGAATAACACCTTTGACTCCGATGGGCTTGTCTGCAAAGGTTCCATGTCAGATGAGGAGTACAAAACTTTACAGTACAGGATTTATTAAACAAGACTTTGGAGTGCTTACAATTGTACATCAAAGCAACATCAGGAGAACAGAGAATCATGGTTCCACATCCGATGGTTAATACAAAATTATACAGTAAAAGATTAAAACAGAAGTCATATCAACAAGACTTCAGAGTGCACGACTGGTACATCACAGTGTTAGTTAGAAGAACGGATTATCAGGGAAGGGTAACAGAGAAAGGAAAGGCTGGAATAGAGGTAGGGTATGGGATAGGATGTATAGCGCATGGAATGGGATAGAAGGTATAGTGCATGGCAGGGGATGGGTTTGGATAGGGAAACATAGAAACATAGAATTTGATGGCAGATAAGGACCACTTGGCCCACCTAGTCTGCCCATTTCCCTACTTAATGGATAAGCTGCAGATTCTAGTTAACCAACAGCCTGCTTCCTCCTACTCCCCACTAGAATTGCCTTATGTCTGTCCCATGCATTCTTGAATTCCCAACTATTTTTGACTCTATGACCTCTTCAGGAAGGCTGTTCCATGCATCTACAACCCTCTCTGTGAAGAAATACTTTCTCACATTACCTCCGAGCCATCCCTTCTCTATCTTCAAATTGTTCCCCCTTGTTCTTGCACATCGCTTTTTCTGAAAGATGCTACCCTATTGGACTTTATTGATTCTCTTGAGGTATTTGAAAGTTTCTATCATGTCCCTCCTCTCCCTCCTTTCTTCAAGGCTATACATCTTAAGCTCCTTTAGTCTTTCTTCATATGTCTTCTGGTGCAGACCCTGCACCATTTTGGTTGCCCTCCTCTGGACAGCTTCCACGCTGTCTATGTCTTTGTGGAGATGGGGTCTCTAGAACTGTAAACAGTACTCCAGTTGTGGTCTTACCAACTGTCTGTACAGAGGACCAACAACTTCCTGTTTTCTACTGGTGATGTCTCTCCCTATGCATCCCAGTATCCCCCCAGCCCTCCTTACCGCCTTCTCTCATTGCTGGCCCACCTTTAGGTCATCTGATATGACTACCCCCAGGTCCCTTTCCATTTTTGTTGTTGTCAGTATCTCACCCCCCATTGTGTACTCTTCCCCTGGGCTTTTGTTTGGGAAATTGAGAGCAGAAAGGGTAGGTTGGTAACAGATGGGCAGTGAAGCAGTTACATTAGCATTGTCAAAGGAGATCTGTTGGTGAGGCAGATACAGGGGCAACTGCAGGTGACAGTGAGTATTAATGTATTTCTCAGCCCAACGTTGAACTGGTTAATTTTGGAGAGATTGACAAGGGAGTCAGAAATGTCACTTGTATTTGACTGTAACCTATTATAAGTTACATTATTATGTAACCTATGTGTACTCTATGTTTAATGTTCTGCACCTGTACTGTTCTCACTGTTGTAACCACACTATGTAACTCTGTCTACTCCCCCGCGATGAGGTGCCTTTGTAAATGAGTCCATGACTCAAATGTTGTAAATCGGACTTTTCTAATAAATAAATAAATGAATCATAGTGGGACTCTGAAGGTGAAGGAACACATGGATGGAATGGTACAGCACAAAGGAATGATCAGAACATTCGTAGACATGCTCCTGGTTGAGTAATTATTTGTGACAGGCAGCAGGAGGCTCTGGATCGATAGAGGTGTGAGCCATAGAAGAGCTTTTTTGGCTAGAAGGCATGTGTAGAATTTGATCCTGTCCTGGAAATTGCAGCTGTTGTGTGTTTGGTATTGCAATTGGGCTTTGATCAGGAGGGGGACCGCTTTCTGTTAAGTGATGGCCAATTGGCTGCTACAGGAGCCACAAATGGTAGTGTGGGGACAAATCATAAATAGCAAAAATATTTTTATAATAGTTTTATTATTCTGCATTATTATTATTATTTTTTAATATATGGATTGTTGAAATAATACGGTTGAAAAGCATACAAAAAAATCCTCATAATAGCATCGTCCCTGAAGTGATAATACCATACTTGGTAGCTGATAATACTATTGTTCTGAGTCCGTAATAGTATCGTTCAGAGTTCTGAACTATAGTATTATCATAAAAATGGAACAGCACAAGTGCAAGCTCTCCCACAGCACGCTATGTTGTCAGTGTCAATCAAACACTATCATCTGAAAACATGGCTCATGATTGGCCACTTTCTCTTTCTGGGTGGGCGGAACGTTTTGAATAACATGGCGGCCATCTCTCGCTTAGCGAGATAAAATCGCGACTGAGATATTTTTTTTTTTATTTTAATTCTTACGGAAAATGGAACTATCCAGTTGATCCTGCATTCTGAGGGGGAAAAAAGAAAGAAAAGGTAAGTCTGCCTATGAAAAAAAAGCTTTTCCCGTCGATAGAGGAGTCAGTGCCTGGCCATGGGAAGGGTTAGAAGAGCAAGACAGCGCAGTAGGTGAGAGGAGTGAGACAGTGCTGCAGTCAGCCAGAACAGAGTCTTCCCACAGCAGCTGGCTGCCCCTTACAAAAGAAACTGGATCCATATATTAAAAAAAATAACAAATACCTAAGTGTGTACTGCCAGGCAGTAATCTCATCTCGAGGTTTTGGGGACTTTGGGAACCTCTCAAGCTTCGCTGTCGAGGTTCCAAGTCCCCAAAACCTCTCGATGAGATTACTGCCGGGTAATACACACTTAGGCATCTATTATTCTATTTATATTCTTCATGATACCTAGTTATTAGTATCTAATCATGCTGTTAGGCTGGGAATGTAACTGGGAGGCAATACCAAGACAGCTGGTTTAAACTTCTGCCTACACGAACTCTCTGAGCAAGAAAAAAATAACTGTTTCCAAGAGGTTTAAAATCTGTCTGAATGGAACTTAAGAAAAATGGTCTCTCAAGTTCCTGTTTTAAAAAAAGTGGTCTTCCTTATTGGTCCCCTTTCCATACTTGAGTTTCATGTTAGTCTCCAGCGAGCTAAAGAAGAAACAAGATAATTGTCATAGCAACTTGACATTTGACAAAGTACAGCTACCAGTGCCTGGCTTGAGGAGCTCAGCTACTTCAAGAAGAAAAAAAAAGTTAAGTTAAGCTCCTTTACAGTTCAATTTAAAGAAGAAAGTTTTGTTTGTTGCCAGAGAATACAAGATACTGCAAAACTATATCATCTGGTAAGAAACATTTTAATCTATCAGTGGAACAAGTTTTATGGCTGCAGCTAGAGATGGGCGAAGTGGCACCAAGCTCCGATGCGAATCCGAATCCGAAGTGATTTGTGAGTGAATTTGCGAGGTACATAACCGCAATGAGTACTTCACGTTATAATGGGTAACACGAAGTCCATTAGAAAACAATGACTTCGCATTACTCTGCCATCCTAAACCACTACTCCACCAATTCTTAAGGTGAAGTACATTGAAAACAACGTGCTTCGCCTCACTTTGCCTTGTTTTTAAGCTCCAAAGGGGAATTTTGCAGTGATTCATGGGATTTCAGATCACATGGGCTGTAGATTTTTCTGCACAGCCTCAGTTGGGTTAGTGTGTGTAGGAAGCTGTAGGAGACAATCTGCTCTGAGAGCTGTCTGTGACTCAAACCTTCTAAAAGCTGTTAAAAAAGCCTTTTTGTGTATTTTTTTTTTAGCTGAAACTTTAGTTTATTGATTATAGGAAACCCTCCTGTGCTCATATCATCGAGCGTTTATTGTTTGTGTGTGGATTTTGAATGTTAATGTACAACATTCAGTCTGTGTACTGAGAGACAGTGGAAGCGCGCTTTGGGGGAGGGGCGTATCTGTGGTGTAGGTAGATTAACTTGGAGAAAAAGACGGTGCTTTCTGTTTTGGTTATATTTTTCTTGTATAACTGTATTAATGTATACACAGTACTATTTTCAATAATTCTTGCCTTTTTTTGCTGATTGTTGTGGTGCAGCAGTGCATAGTTTTAGTTTGTTTAAAATATGTGGTTTTATTACTGAAGTTTTCAATTTGCTATGCATTACTTAGTGTGTGTGTGTGAGCATGTGTGTGATGCGTGTCATCAAATCAGACACCTTTTATTATGCCATATAATAATTTCAGCAATGTGAACCTGCTATCCACTGCAGCTGTGTGATTTTTGTTCTTCTTTGTGGTATCTTTACTGGTACTAGTATTAGTACTAGTGACTGTTACTGCAGCAGTGCAGTACACTGCTCCCCCCACAGCCCCTCCCCCAACCGGCAAAGGTATTCTTTCCAGAGTTGAATTTCTGATGGTGAGCACTGGTTAGGTGTTGTGCCTCTGCGTCTGCATCTCTTCAGTGTGCAGTGCAATCTTAATTTGTTTGTGCATTTGCATCTCTTTAGGGCCAAATCTCCATCTGTAACTTAAGTCATAGTTGTTTCTTTGGCTTCTCTTCAGAGTACTGGACAGGTGTGGTGCATAATTCTGCATGAACATTGTACTCATTAATATGTGTTTATAAGTCAGGACCATCATCACGAGTCACTCGTGGTGCAAATCACATTCTTCATCATCACGGTCACAACTGCAGTCACAAATTATGATTCATGATCACGTCACAAATCACAACAGTAATTTTTACAACTGTGGGCAGAGCCTACATGAGTATTGCACGTACAAAAGGAGTGATGTCATGTTTTCTGTCCGTGGAATTGACTGAAGGTGTAAATAGTCTCTTCCTTCTTACCCTCCTCCAAAAAATGTTTATCGCACTCAAATATGCTTTCATGTTAGTCAATCATTGCAGGGTACTATTTTCTTTCTTAAATGGGTGGTACAAGAACTGGAACCTGAGTAGTGGGAGGCAGCATTGTTTTTTTGGGAGAAGTAAGGTCCACCCCACCTCCACCCAAGAAGCTCCAAAAGGTCCATCCCACCTTTTTTTTATTTCATGTGGGAGGGGCATGAGGTCAATCTATCATCCTGAAAGAAGACTCACATGTTTGGGATGTGGACGAAGGAACAGAACAAGTCTGTGGAGTCCCTGCATTTTGTTAAGGACTAGAACAGAAGATACTTAAAATATCTTCAAACAGACTTAAAAACCCTTGGAACAAATGATTATCAGAGTCACCTGGTGTCTCAAAAGGAAAGACTAAGAAGTGTCTAAAAACTAAGGAAAATAGCTTTCAGGTATTTCTTAAACATTTATATACTAAAAGCAAAGTTCAGCTTTTGGGATTAACAATATTTGTTTACCATATTCTATCTATCTATATATATAGTTTGTCTTTTTAGTAGTTTCAAAATCTTGAAAGCATTGGTGTTACTAATGCATTTAGAAATACATTTTTTTAATTGTCTTTACAGATAACCTTGAAAGCATTGGTGCTACTAATGCATTTAGAAGTACATTTTTTTAATTGTCTTTACAGATTAATCATGCATGTTCATGTGAGGACACATTTTTGGGGGGATGGGGTTCAAATTATTTTAATCATGGGCACAGTACCTGGTAAACACATGGACCCAGGTATTCAAAAGAGCTGAGCCAAGTGCAATAGGGTTGCGCTCGCGCAAGTCCGAAATTGCGCCATTCTGCGATATTCAGCAGGAGGCAGTTGCGCCACCGAAAACATGCTGAGCAACAGTGCAATGATAATGAAGGCATGCGCAACTGAAGGGGGAGGAACCATGCATAAATGGCGCAGTGTGATATTGAAAGACTTGCACAATGCACAACAGGGGAGCAAGCGGAAGTTGTTCCATAGCGGAAATGAGCCAAACTAAAAAGGAGCAAGGAAGAGGCGCAAGAACGCTAGGGGGAAGCCACATGAGGCAGAGGGAGAGGCAGGGACAGGGAAAGTGGCAGAAAGAGGGCAAGCAAGGGAAATACCACAGCAGAACAGAGGCACAGGGAAGGTGTGTGGAGCCACACAATCCAGAGGCCAACACAGACAGGTGTACCGGTGCAGGAGGTAGCAGCTAGGACAGCGGGGAACAAAGCAACAGCTGCTGAGGGGGGGGACACAAGCCAGGGACATGGCCAGTGCCACCTTCCACATGGAGGCTGTAATGAGGGGGGGTGAGAAGGCGGGTGGCAGGGGGACGTGGCCGCGGAAGGGCCCATCGGCAGTATGCCCCCAACAGGCAGTACCAAGCCCGCACCAGCTTTGAGCTGTATACAGATAGCGAGATTGTGGGCCGGTACCACCTGAACAGGGCAATACTGAGGTGGCTCTGTGAGCTGTGCAGTGATGTGATGCAGGCACCCACACGACGGAGTCATGCCCTGTCAGTGGAGACAAAGGTAACAGCCTGCATGTGCTTGCTCGCCACGGGTACTTTTCAGAGACCAACTGGGGACACCACAGGCATAACCCAGTCGGCCACATCACGCAACCTCACCCAATTCCTCAGCGCACTGCTGCCACATGCTGAGGAGTACATCCATTTCCCCAGCACTGTGGTGGAGTGCACAGCAAACATTCAGGAGTTCTGCAGGGTAGCACATATGCCTGGCTTGCTTGGGGCAATAGACTGCACCCATGTGGCCATACGCACACCACCTGATGAGGAGGGTCCGCATACATGAACCACAAGGGCTATTCCAGCATCAACTGCCAGGTAGTGTGCGATGCCAGTTGGCGCATCATCAATGACTGTGCCATGCACCCTGGGGGAGCACACGATTCATACATCTGGCATCAGTGGGCACTGTGCCACTGATTTGAGAGTGGGGACATCCCCACAGGACACCTAGTGGGTGAGTATGCAAACCAAATGGACATATCACAGGCCTGGGGGGACATGGCCAGAGGTGCCATGGATGTGGCCTACAGGGCTTGGGGCAGGCCAAAGCTGATCACGAAACTAATCTCCACCCTCTGCACACAGGTGACAGTGGATACCCACTCCGTCCCTAGCTGCTCACATCCTACCGGCAGCCCATGATCCCATCGCAGCAATGCTACAATGAGGCACATGCCACCACATGCAATGTCATTGAGCGGGTGTTTGGGATGCTGAAGGCACAATTCCATTGCCTGGACACCTCTGGTGGTGCCCTACAGTACAGCCCCTCAAAGGCCTGTGGGATATTCCTGGCCTGTTGCATCCTGCACAACATGGCCAAAAAATGTGGGATAGCCATACAGGTCAAAGAGGGGGACAGCAATGGGGACGATGGGGACACTGGTGATGATGGTGAAGGGCAGCCCCCCTTGGCCAATGGGACCCCCAACTGATCCGGCTGGCACAGCTGCACCAGGACACCATCACAGAGGAGCACTTCAGCCAACCCAGGTAAGTCATGGGGCCATGTGCAACCACCAGTGACTAAGGCACAACCCACAAACACGCATGGAAACACACCAGGGGTGCATGCCAGAAAGGAAGTGGCAGGGCACAGAAGCACACACACACAACCAGGGATGGGTGAGGATCAACACGCCACATGGATGGACACACACACACGCACGCACACAATACACCAAATATGCACAGAGGGCAGGAGGCACACAGACCCAGAACGCCAACCCTAGCAACACACATGTCCACAGGCCACCACATCCACTGTCTGTCCATGTGCATGTGTCAGATGCTGGGCACCATCGCACTTCAGTCTACAGCGCAATGCAGGCGTCATCATGCACACCTACCTGCGGACAGCAGCCGGGAGGGTGTGCAGGTGGACCGTGTGTCCGCGTGCAGGACCAGGTACCCACCCGTGCACTGCCCACCGAAACACACAATGCACACAGGGCAGCACCAGACAGTGCCCGCGCTGGGAGACAGGTCAGTCACACAGCACAATGCTATGGCCACCTCGAATGCGTGGGCGGCCCCACCGAGACCCGCTAGCACTGGCAGGCTGACCACAGGCCTCATGGGGTGGCACCTATGGTCCCCTAGGGGTTCCACTGCACGAACGCAACCGTGCCCGCACAGGGGTCTGCAGCACACCGAACATGCCTGCACCAGGAGTGCTCGGGATGCCCACAGCTGAACCCGGTGTCGACAGGGTGGGAGTCGCACAATGCCGGAAATGGGGAGTGGAGAGCACACTGCATGATGTGTGCGACGCATGGGCACCTGACTGTGTGCTCATTGTGGCCATGACAGCAATGAACGCCTGTGAATGCCTGTCAATGGCAGCGGTCACATCCTCCCGCAAATGGTCCATCCATGACAGGATCCTTTCAGTGTCCCTGCTGTGATGCTCCTCTGCCCACTCCAGAGCCACACACAGTGCTTCCACAGATGTTGCAAGCTGCATCTGCTGCTGGACCGATGCCCGCAGTAGGCGGGTGTGCTCATCCAAGAGGTCATCTGCCTCCTCGGCATCCTGTCCCTCAGGGTGTGCACAGGCCTGATGTTCAGCACCCCTTGAGGGTGGGTGCTGCACACCAGGACCAGGTATGGGCATGTCTACAGGTGGTGCACAGATGCTGCCGCTGAACCCTGAACCCCTAGTCCCGGTGGGTGACTGCTGCTGCTGCCCCTCTGGCTGCTGCACCCAAGGGCTCAATAGTGCCGCCGCAGTGGCCGCAACAGTCCCACTGTCCTGATCAGACACCAGTGCTGCCCCACTGATGCTGACAGGCACAGCCTGGGACTGTGCTGACATGCTGGCCCCCACAGCGGCATCAGCCACAGCCATGGGTGCAAGCTGACCTGCTGTGTGTCCATCCTGTGGCACACACGTGTCACTGCCCATGACGGTCGTGTCTTCATCACTGGTGCAGGTCTCTGCCCCAGCCACAGCATGCTGGCATCCATGGACACCAGCACGCTGAGACACAGGCAGAGCTTCCCCCACACCTATCTCAATGACATCAGTGTAGACAGCCAGGTGGCCCCACTGTCGTGCCGATCCACAGAAACCTGTGGAGGTGGATGGTCCAAACTCTGACTCTGGCTGACTGTTCGCAGTGGACAGGCCCAATAACGCTGACCCATGCAGATGCTCAGGATCTGTAAAAGGAGAGCAAAATCACGTTACTGCGTGTTACCTACCCACCCCCTCCAAGGCAGACCATGGCTTTCCATGCAGAGATGGGCCACCACCCGTCTGGAAGCCACTGCCCGGAACTCCCTCTATGGCACTGCGGTGCATGCTTGCAGCAAGCCTGTCCTCTGCTGGTGTGAGCTGCACCATCTCCGGCTGTCCCCCGCCTGTTGCAGCACATGCCACCCTGATGGCAGCCACCTTCTCCTTCATCCTCCTCCTATCAGTACCCATCTTCTTTTTACACTCCTGAACGAAGCGCTGGTGGCTGCCATGCAGGTTCACAGCACGTGCCACCTCCTCCCATGCAGCAGCATGGGCCTGAGGGGTGCCCCGCCGTCCACTGAGCAGTGGCTCCTGATCCAGGTAGGCCTCGAAAAGTGCCTCGGTCTCGGCCGTCGTGAAATTGGGCCTCCTCCTCCTCCCACCACTGTTGTCTTCCTCACCCAAAACTTGCTCAGTCATTATTTAGCCTGTGAGGATGGCAGTGGTTACCTGTGACTGTGCAGTCCAATGCATGTCCCTGAATCCACAGTCCACACTCCAACACAGCATGCAACTCACCAATAAACTGCAGTAACTGACTATGGCCACTGCAGCACTTTGTCGCACCCTTATAGCACAATTCATGCAAATTAGGTGAGGAGCAACTTTAATTAGATGCAAATCATGGTGCTGCACCATTGAATGGCTGATCGGATGATTAGCATATGATGGCTGAATATCACGCTTTTGCGCTTCGCACAATTGTGTTGAACGTGCTGAGCCAATGGCGCAGTTCCATGGCATGCATAGTACACCTCACTGCGCATGCCCAGGCTGCTGACGCTGGTGTCTGCTGCTCTGATGACGTGCTGTGCACGGTGGTCAATGCAGGGCACGGCCACCATTGTGCCAGTAGTGCTGTAGCGAAGGTCACTACATGGTGCTATGACAATAGGCCTTCATAGGTGCAATGGCACAACTGCCCGATAGTCCATTGTGGCACTGGCACACAGGCAACCAATTGCGCTACATGCATAGTCGTCCGATGGTGCTGTGCGTGGCCTTGCGCCAGAGACCCTTGACCCTGTGCCTGACCTTTGCCCCCTTGGCACCATGCGTCAGGCATGGGTGCACCTCTATCACACTGTTTGGTAACAGCGCAATAGGGAATGGCAGCGCTGTACCACGCAGCATCTGCACGTGGGGTACTGCACTGCAGAGCACCATATTGCATACTATAGCCATTGAGGTGGCACGCAGAAGAGCCCCTCAGTGGACAGCCATCGAGTTAATGAATCTGATGGCTATTGTTGAGCCACACCATGGGCCTCTGTTTGGGGAGAGGCCACTGGACAGGGCCAGGACCCAGGTATGGCAGGAGGTGGCCACTGCCCTGGAGGAAGCCACCAGATGGAGGAGGAGCGCAGAGCAGTGCAGGCACCATTATGGGTACCTCAGGAGGAGGGAGCTGGAGCTACTAGCCCATCTGCGGTCACGTGCCAGGAGGTGCACGGTGCCACGTCCAGGTAGGGGTTCTGTTAATGCACTTTTATTGTCCATATGGGTAACAGTGTTGTATGTGTCCAGCGCATAGGGAGGGATAGTCTAGGGTTGGCTGTGGCGGTGTTTACAGGGTGTGGGGTGGGTGGGTCTGGCTGGGTGGGTGGGCACACACCTTGGGGCAGGGGGACTTTGCTTCGGGATTGTACTGATGTTCTTCATTCCTTGTTTCCCCCACAGGCATGGACGAATGGCGCAGACTGAGGGAGGAGCGGCAGAGGGAGGAGGACAGAGCATCCAGGCGGGACGAGGGCCATCACCACCAACCTGACCAGCCCAATGAGGGTGAGTGCCATAATTCCATGATTACTATTGCATAATGTGTAACAGGGTGGGCAGCGGGGCATGGCCACCATCCATCAACACCACTGCCATGCACACAACTTGTTACAGTCAGCACTATCCAGTGGCAATGCATGTCTGGGAGTGTGTCAATGGTGGTCCATGCATGCACCGGGTACATGGCTGTGCCACTGCCTTTGCACCACATAGCCATGTCAGTAAACGGCCACGGTGGTGCTGTGCGTGACTGGGCCAGTGGGTGTGTGCAGTGTTCCGCATGGCTGTATGTGTCTGGGTGGGCAGACATGTGGACGTGATCTATGTGGGTGGTCACACACCATCACAGAGGTATGCCCCACGGCCGTATGCCATGCACAGTGGGTGGGCTGTATGGGGCTGTGCATTCACACCTATTGACTGTGCTCCCTTGTCCTAGGTATACACCAGCTCCAAGGCATCTGGGAGGCACTGCGTGAGATCCTGCAGGTGGCCAGGGCATCCTTAGACATCCTTTGCAGGATCGATGAAACGGGGTCTTAAGGAGGCACAGGCAGCAATGGAGCCAGAGTGGGGAGCGGCGCTCATGTTGAGTGTCCCTCTGCCCCTGATGTCCCATACCCCCCTGGACCCACCCTCACACCCCTCCTTTCCTGTCTCATTTGTTCACCTCTGCCCCTTACCCACTCCCACCTTGTCTGTTACCCTCCCCCCAACTGTGTATATAGTATTGTATATAGTTATAATTTCTATTTTTGTTGAATACAGATCTTTTGATATTAATACTGTGGTGGTCTCTGATTTGCAGTGGGCTATACGTGCTCAGCTGCAGTGGTGTGCATGGCGTCAGGGGTGGTGCAGTCATGGGTATGTGAGTGTGTCCTTGGGGAAGTGACTATAGTGTGGGGGTAGCTATCAGTCAGTGTCTGTGGTGTGTGTGTTGTCCCCTGTGCACTGGATGACTGTGTGCAGTGGTCCATGGTGCATGATCTGTGTCCATGGCACACCTGTCAGCCCATCCACGGCCTGTGCAACTGACACACATGCATGTCTGTGACCTGCAGGGTCTGCTGACATTTCAGTGGTGGCTGTCCATGCAGAGCAGCCACTGTACCCATCACAATGCTGGGTTGCCTCCTGTCACTGGTGTGGTGCATGTCTGCCTTGGGTGACACTGTCGCCTCCGTGGTTGTTGTCCCACCCCCATGCTGTGGCTTGTGTGTGTTGCAGGGGATGTGCACCACTGTCTATGACTTGTGCTCCAGGCATATGATGGTGGCATATGGGTTCACAGTGCCTGCGCAGGGTGGCTGGCACTCCTGTGCCATGGAGGACTGCAGGCTGTATGTACACGGTTTCCATGGGCCCACACTAGGGGCTTGGTTGCCCTGCTACTGCGTCCCTGTGTTGTTGTGCCCTTGGGTATGGGTGGGTGTTTGTCCCTGCACTGTGTTGCAGCCAGTGTTATGCATGCTTCCACGCACCACTGTGGGTGTCTGTGCTGGCTGTTGTGGCCAGTGGTGGGTTGGGGTGTGTCACTGGACTACTGTGCAGGGTGCTGTATTACTGGTGGTGGTGTCAGGGGCATGCCCTGTCCTGTGTGGGGCACCTCTTGTGCCGACACATGGTCAGTCTCTCAGCTGTGCCTCAGGGGGAATGTGCATGGTGGCACTGTGTCTGCCATTGTTGCATTGCCGTGTGCTGCCACTCACTGCTGGGTGTTCATGGTGGGGCTGGCTTGCATGGCTCTGTGGTGCACAAGGTTGCAGTGTCACAGTGGGGGTGGTGGTATGCATGGGGTTTCCTGCAGTGGTGGTCACTGCTCATGGGGGGTGTCTGGGGGTCATGGTGCAGGGTATGCTGTGCACTGGGGGGATGGTGTGGCACAGGGTGGCCTGCCCTCCTGGTGTGGCAGTCTCTGCTTGCCGGTGGGTGTGATGGGGCACCATGGCCCAGCTGTGGGTTGTTTGCTTGTATCCATGGGCCGGTGGTTATTCCAGCCCTCCCCCAGTTGTGCTGTGCTTGGGGTGTGGTGGGACGATGTCAGTTCTGCTGTGTGTTCCTGTGCCCATCTGTGGCATGGGTGGTGGGCCCCTACCTCCCTCGTTGTGCAGTTACATTGCTCTGCAGCTGGGGGGCTCCCTGCTTGCGCTATGGTGCCTCTGGACTGCTCAGCTGAACATCCCTTGTTGTGCCATAGTACATCATATCTGCTCAGCTTCCCCTCCCTAGTTGCGCTATGGCGCAGGTTTTGCGATATTCAGATGTTGGCTGTAGGCGCAATTTGGCTTGCTTCTTTTTTGAATATCGCGTCTGTTGTGCATGGGTGCAATAGACTTGTGCTTGCTCCTGCCATTGCGCACTTTTTGGGCGCAGTTTGAATATCTGGGCCATGAAGTGTATTTTTCTTTTTAAAGGAGTAGTCCACCCAGAATGTGCAAAAAACATGTTATGTAGAGTGTTTTGATATGTATGTTAAATCCTAGTGTGTCCTTCCCTTTGTCTGTTATTAGGAGATTTTCCTAAATTAGCTTGCTAGCTGTATGGTAGTTTTATGACCCCAGGGGATCTCCATAACAAATAGTTGTATTGGCTTTCTTTCTCCTGGAATGTCCCCTGTCTCATGTGACAGTGATGTAGCCATGCCCTTAGATTTAGCATGTGTACTGCTTTAAAATTAGTTTAGCAACAGCAGAGCCTTATAACTGTTCTTATCCAGGGAGCACAAATATCAACAGTTAGTTTAGCAGATACCTGAGAGCAAGCTAAATGGGGCTTCTGTAAGACAACATCTACTAAATAGCTCTAATTCACTAGTTTTGTTTTCTCTGTGCATCAGGTCTAGCTAGCAGGAGTGTTTTAACATCAAAAACACAAATAATGAATGAGAGCTATTAAGCAGCTGTTTTCTTACAGAAACCCCAGTTAGATAGCTTTCATGTATGTGTTTTGTTTCTGCTTAGGCTGTTAGAGGAGTTTTTCTAATTTTCCCTGGGTGTTTTATGACATCTGGGGGCTGTCATTCAAGTTTGTTTTATTACATCTTCTCCAAGTTAGTCTTCACAATGTACCCTTTGGCTTGATGTCTAATAGCCCCTACAGCAGGCCAGTGTCTTGTTACAGTGTCTTGTTTAGCCACAGCCGAGAAAAAACACTGCAGCCAGGATTCACAGTGCTATACAATATACTATAAAAAGTTACATGTTTAAACACACACACACACACACACACACACACACACACACACACCAAGCAGAACACAGCTGGATAAGGTACTAGTATTTAAGAAACTTGTCATACTTAAACAGAGTCTAGCAATGTCAATCCTAGCTGTGACTATAGGTGTTTACAACTGAATGATAATAACCACATTTGCTTCACTTGCAAATAGGTAGGCATTTGTGTCTAATTTCTGTTTGACTTACTGTAGGTTACACATAGAATCTGAAAAATTTATAACATGCTGTATTGTGATTCAATGAACTGATAAATGGGGATTTTAGTTTCTTTTACACATTCATTTTCCTGACCATGGATATACTAAAACAAAAATGTCTCAACAAAATGTTTTTAAATAAAGAGTTTAACTCACAGCAGCAGAATAAGCATGTTGGTAGTAAAAGCTTAGTAGTGTGGATGTAGAGGCCCCTGTATTTAAGCATGACTTTGGTAGAGGATTAAATGTGACTGGGGGGTGAGGGAGGGAGGGAGTGAGTCTTGATATTTGTAGCATAATGGTTTTCTGAAACTTCAACCTGCAATGGGTTAGACTCTACAGCTGTTTGTACAGTATATCACTAAGCCATATGCAATGTGGTATGGGTAAAACCCAGATCACCAGACCAGTGCTGTAAAATTTGCACTGGGCACAGCTTGTGCAAATATTGCTGATCCAGTGGATCAAATAAATACATGCAAATAAATAAATAAATACTCTGCTTCACCTCATACTTCAACCCACACCAGGAGTGACGTTATTACATGATAACACACACCCTGTCATGCCTTATTGCTTAAATATGCCCTTTCTCAATGTACTATACTTTGATTCAGTTAGTGTATGCAACAGCCTTCATGTGAACACTATGGGCTTCTCTTTGACTCCTGATGTCTATTTGCTTTAGCTATTGTATATTGTTTGAACTGCGTTGGTCTTCTTGATGTGGTGCCTGTGTGTCTAAACTATGTAATCTGTTTATCTACTGCTACCCATGTATCTCCAGTGAATGTTTATTATTACTGTCTGCTCTCCGAGCCATTGTTTTTGGATTTAACTGTGCTGTCTTTGTATTAGTTTCAACGAGGTATCTTTGTAAATGAGTCTCTGACTCAAAGGTTTGTAAATCTGATATTTTTTAAATAAATAAATGTTTATGTTTAAACCCATGAAACACCCTTACCTAGTTAATGCATTCACAGTCGTAGTGACTCTGCCAGACTTTGTTTGACTAGTTACTTGGATGCATTGCAAGCATGTTTTCTACTATCTCTCCAGGCTTCACCACCCCACCATTGTACTCATTAATAAGCATTTTTTAAGTTGGTGAGTTTGTGCTACAGCTCATCGGGGAAGTACAGCCGCAGGCATTCACATTTGCATTCCTAATTCAGTCCCATATTGTTTATCTCACACCATCGACATTGAATCACATTCTTCATCATCACGGTCACAAATGCAGTCACAAATCACGAATCATGATCACAATCACATCACGAATCACAACATTCATTTTTTTACTAGTTACTTGGATGTGTTGTAAGCATGTTTTGTAGTATCTCTCCAGGCTTCACTACTCCACCATTGTACTCATTAATAAGCATTTTTAAGTTGGGGAGTTTTGTGCTACAGCTCATCGGGGAAGTACAGCCATAGGCATTCGCATTCCTTCCAGTACAGCATGTGAGTTACAGTACTGTAAGTAGTGGTGGGCGAAGTGGACCCAATTTGCTCCGTGAAGTGATTCATTGAGTAATGCGGAATCCGCAGAGAACTCTACAATGTGAAGCGGAGTACTTCGCTTCATAATGAGGAACTTGAAGTTCATTGAAACCAATGACTTTGCATTATTTCGCCTTCCCCAGACCACTTCTCCACCAATTTTAAGGCGAAGTACATTGAAATCAATGTAATTCCATCTCTATTGTTTGTTTGTAATTTTGTATAGTGACACTAATCTAATATGTATGTTATGAGTCTTTGGGCTCGTTGAGACCTAACATGTTATGACTGTATACATGTACTTGTCTTAATGTTGCACCTTAAAAAATTCTAATAAAATCTTCCACGATGATAAAAAAAATCAATGTAATTCACCTCACTTCATCCTGTATTGAGCTCCAAATGAAATTCTGCAGTTATTCATGGGCTTGCAGGTCACATGGGCTCTAGATTGTTCGGCACAGCCTCAGTTCTGGCCTGGGTAGTGTGTGTGCATTGGTAGCTGGAGACAGTTTGCTCTCAGAGCTCTGCGATTAAAAATCTCTAAAAGCTATTTAAAATGCCTTTTTGAGTAATATTTTTTGCTCAAAATTTAGTACATCGATTGTAGGAAACCCTTCTGTGCTCATATCATTGAGTGTTTATTGCTGTGTGTGGATTTTGAATGTTAATTTAGAACAGTCAGTCTGTGTACTGTGAAATGTACTTTGGGGGAGGGATGTATTTGTGGTGTAGGTAGATTAACTGGGAGAAAAAGGCAGCCTTTCAGTTTTGGTTATGTGTTTCTTGTATAACTGTGTTAATGTACACACAGTAATATTTTCAGTAATTCTTGACATTTTTTCGCTGATTGTTGTGGTGCAGCAGTCTACAATTTGTCTGTTTAAAACATTTGGTTATATTACTAAAGGTTTTCAATTTGCTATACATTACTTGCATGTGTGTGTGATGCGTGCCATTAAATCAGACACCTTTTATTTTGTTACAGACTAATTGCAGCAGTGTGAACCTGCTATCTACCACACCTGCATGAATTTTTTATACTGCTTGTGGTACCTTTACTAGTAGTGGATTGTTACTATCGTGCACTAATCCCCCAGCTGGCAAAATGTATTCCTTTCCAGATTTGGATTTGTGACTTGTGAGCACTGATTAGGTATTGTTGTGCCTTTTCGTATGCATTCCTTGAGTGTGCAGTGCAATCTTAATCTGTCTGTGCATTTGCATGGCACTATTAATTCTGGAGACTGCATTTCTTATTACGCACTCATTTCACTTCGTCAGCACTGGGGAATTTTCTAAACACATGACAGTAGCATTTTGGGGATGCAAGTTAATTCTGGTGGCTCTGTGTGTGACCTGACCTCTGCACGCATGACTGAGTGCGCCATTGATTCTGGGAGACTTTGCATTTCTTGTTACACTCTCATTTCACTTCATCAGCACTGGGGAGTTTTCTGGACACAAGACAGTAGCACTTTGGGGATGCACATTCATTCTGGTGACTGTGTGGGTGGGATGCTGCCAATATTGTTGTCACTCCACCTTACTTCACGTTTAAGGCAGAATGACAATGCAAAGTAGTAATAACAAGGTGAAGTGAGCCTTTCCTATGGGGCACTCCACATAGCGGAATGTCAATGCGAAGTGACCACTTTGCGTTCACTTCACCAGCCGATTTTAAATGTGCTGCATCTCTAGCTGCAGCAACCATAGAAACAATATTTTAATTTATTTATTTCAGTTTAGGATTTAATACCTTTGAGCAGAGCGCTCATTTACAAAGGTTGCAAGTCAGTCAATGCAATACAAGACATAGCATAACATAACATGACATTGCTTTACAAGGGTTACACAATAAATACAGGTAATGTTGAAACAACAAGTAAGGAAAATATTTACAGCATGGAAGTGCTAACAGTGACATCACTCCTTGAGTGTGGTTCAGTGCTTCAAGCAGTGCAGAGTGCTATGTAGGTTCACTACTGAGGGGTAGTGAGATAAGCAGCCAGCATAGGTTTTGTCAGGGGTGGAGTAGCAAGAGAGAAGGAGAAGCAAGCATGGGGAGGAGCATAAAGACAGGGAAGGGTGAGGGGACTTAGGCTACTGAAAAGTGGAGTGGGAGCTGCCAGGGTAGACTTTGTCAGGGGTGTCACAGGGAGGGGTGAGAGGAGTAGGGACTGGGGAGAGGGGGGAAGGAGTATGAGAGGGTGCGGATGGGGGAACTGGCAAGAGTGGTAGAAGAGAGGGGTGAAGTAGAGGCATGTGGGTCAGCATTAGGTAAAGAAGGCACAGACATTTTCATGCTCCAGGTGGGAGCGGAGCCCAGATTTGAACTTGCGGAGCTTGTTGCACTCAATTAGGGTGGTAGGTAGTTCTCTGATCCATTTGGGTCCCCGGAAGGAAAGGGATCTCTGAGCTAGCGTTATGTGCTTAAAAGGCACCTGCAGACACCCCTTAGTTGCACTTCTTGTGTTGATGTCAGGTTGTGCATTTTAAAAGAGCCTAGAGGTTGAGTTGGGTGCGTGTATGGGTAAGGTGGTCGGTCCCCAGGACCAATCGGCAGGCCTTATTGAGGATTGTTTTTACCCTTTTTAGGGTGGCATCAGAGCCAGCCCCACTGACCACTAGGTGATAATCAATGGTCGACAAGACTGAACAACATGTAACACGTTTTATGGCATCCAGAGTCATGTAGTGCCTGTGTCGGTAAAGAACACCCAGTTTTCTGTTTGCTGATTTGACGACTTGGTCAGTGTGTGAAGAAAATGTGAGGGTGTCATCCAGGTGTACACCTAGGTATTCAAAAGTGCTGACTTGCTCCATGATATCTCCTTTGTGACTCTTTATCAGCAGTGGGCAGAATTTCTTCTTGTTCTGTGGAACTATAAAGAACATGTTTTTTGTCTTCTTGTAATTGAACATTAGGTTATTATGTGTGAACCGTGAGTCAAGCCGAGAGACGTTTACTTTCAATTCTGAGGTGATAGTGGACTGATTAATGCCAGGTACGGGGATGACGGCATCATCAGCATAGAGCACAATATGTGCAGGGCAAGCAGAAGGTAGGGAGTTAATGAAGAGGCTGAATAGAAGCGACCCCAGAATTGACCCTTGAGGGACACCAAAGTTCACCTCCCTAGATTCAGAGAGTTTGACACTTCTTTTTGCACATTGTGTCTTGTGTGTGAGGTAGCTGTCAAACCACACCACAGTGTCGGTGGATAGGTCTGTGGATAATAGACGGTTCTGGAGTAGTTGATGGTTTACAGTGCCAAAAGCCTTTGTGAGGTCTATAAAGATAGACATCACTGCCAGGCCTTTATTTATGGCTTCATAGATCTGAGAGGTGTAATCAACCAAGGTGGTAATGGTGGAGTGATTTTTATGGAATCCATGTTGCTGTGCACAGAGATGATAGTGCTTTTCCAGGTACTCTGTGAGTTGACTGGAGACCACTCATTCCAGGGCTGTGGAGAGTTGGGGGAGGAGGAGGATAGATACAGGCCTATAGTTGGCCAGGTTAGTTCTATATCCATCTTTAAAGATGGGATGATCAGTGCTGCCTTCACTCTATCTGGGATCACATCCGTTCTTAGCGAGGCATTAAATATTTTTGAGTGGGTTGGTGAGCTCATTTAGACTGAGGGTGACCATCCTCATGTCAACTAGGTCACTTCCCATCCTAGTCTTTCCTAAGATCCGTTTGACATATGTTATGGCCTCAGTCCTTGTGAGCTGCCTGAAATAGAAAGGTGAAGTGCTGCTGTTTGGGGAGGAGGGATGATTCATAATGGATAGCTGACCAGATGGTGGGGGGGAGGTGAGACAGTCTTTCGGTAGCATGGTGCTAAGGTTTGCGAAGGCAAGGTTAAATGTATTCGCAATGTCACTGGGTTCCTGAAGTGTAACCGACCAGAGGTATGATTTGGTCAGGTGGGACTCTGGAGGTCCTCCCCGTGAGTGATTTCTCTGAGTTCCAGAACTCCCTGCCATTGCTCCAGTACTTCTTCATAAGATCGTTATAGTACGATGCTTTGGCTGGCCAAATGAGCTTCGTACTCTTGTTTCTGGCTGCCTTGTAGGCAATGAGGTCAGCCTGTGAGCCAATTACTTTAGCCTTATGCCACAGGTTGTCCCAGTGATGCATGAGCTCTAGGAGGGAGCCCAAGAGCCACAGGTTAGTGGACCCACTTAATTTTCTGGTCTTGTACAGGGAAAAGATGTCACAGGCCTGAGCGACAGTCATAAGGAAGTAATCCAGTGCTTGGTTCCTGTCCTTTGCTCTGCCAAGTGGTGACTAGTCTGCCAGCCTCAAGTATTGCTTGAAGGCGTCAAGTCAGCCAGTCCTCAGTGACTGATTTCTTGAGGCTTGGGGAGTGCATTTAGTGAACTTGTTAGTCCGGGTGTGCATTACCAGGGAATGGTCACTGATGGGGTCTGGTAAGACTGATACTTCAGCGATATGGTCAGGGCAAGTGGTGAGAAGCCAGTTGATAAGGGTTCCAGTGCCCATCCAGTATTTATGCCTGGTGGTTTGAGTGACCATCTGAATGAGGTATAGGATTGATAGCTGGTCCCTTACAGCTGATGTTTCTTTCGACTGCCAGTTAATGTTAAAGTCCCCAAGAATGAAATGTTCCCAGTTTTGCCTTGGCTACTCATTATGGTTTATAAACTACATGAGGCCAGTGATGTGTTTTCCAGGGGATATATAAACAGTTGAGAGTAGTAGGACTTTGCTTGTTGGTCTATGGTGAGCTTTGTGTCCAGAATTTGTGCCTCCTTGGATTGCTTGCTGCTAGGAAGTATTTGTCCTTTAATATCACTTTTGCAATAAACCATGCAGCCGCCGCCCCCACCCGCTTGGTCAGATGATCCTGGTGGAATGTTGTGTAGTCTTCCAGGGCTACTGTTGCATCACTGATCTTTGGGGAGAGCCAGGTCTCTTAAGAGTGATTATATCAGGCTTGAGTAGCTCCACCCAAGTCTGGAACTGCGATAACTTTGGGAATAGGCTTCCTATTTTTAGCGAGACAATCTTGAGGTGTTCCAGTTTCATGGAGATGCTTACATGGAGGTCCTGGGTTGGGTGCATGTTTTCAGATAGTAGTAGGAGGAGTACCAGGATTAGCTTTCTAAGGAAGCATGGCCAGAACACCAAAGAGGAGTCAGAAAACTCTAAATTAGACAGTTTATTGCCATTGGTGGCACTAGCTAAGGTGCAGCAGTACAGCAGGGCAGCTGTAGGGATTATGGATGGTGCCTGGGGTTTGTAGATTTGGGGTGGGAACTTGAAAGCTAGCAGCAGGTAAGTTTCAGTGATCATTCCACATGTAATGCAGATCTCTGGCATTGAGGTTCCTGAGAGGGTGGAGGGATCCAATTTAGGCACATCAATCTTCCTGTTTACTTTATCACCAAGAGAGATGACGAGGAGGGAAAGGATTACTAGCTTGGGGGATGCCAACATTGTGTTGTCCTATAGCCTAAAATAGTGTGTACCACTGCTGAGGCAGCAGGGTTGTGTTAGCCCTTTTTAGCAGTGCAGTTTATTGGGGTTAGTGGAGCACTGTAGTAAGGGTGGCGGTTCTGAGGAGTTCTAAGTGAACTGAAGATCTGCTAAGGCAGCAGCCAATGGGAGAGGGGTTGGGGTAGAGCGAGCCCAAGTGTATTTAATTGAGGTCGGGGTCAAGGGTAGGCGGGGCAAGAGAAAAATCGGCCCCAGAGAGCACACAGAGAGAAATGCAGGCAGGGTGCTGGCAAGCAAGGAAAAGCTACAGAGGAATCAGAAAAAAGGCCCATCCAGTTGGAAAGGTGCTGAGGTACACAGCTACCAATAGGCTGCAAGTACCACAAAGTCACATGCAATGGGTGATCCAGCTTCGACTCCTGTCCCTAGGCTGAGTTGCGTACCTGGTTCAGCTCTTTGGCAGCCAGTGAGGAGGAGCGGTGCAGCTGGCTGGGTTTCAGTCACAGCCCCAAGCCGCAAAGCAGAGGAAGGTCACCCAATTAGGGCAGTCCTGAAAAGAAGAGAAAAAGCAGTGTCAAGATAAAGTCACAGTGGACAGGGACAGGAAGCGTCCTGAAGTTAAATCAAGGGGTGGGAGTTTTACTGAAGCAAGACAGAGGCAGTGCAGATCAGGAGCTTAAGTGGGAGGCAGGGAGGTAAAGACAAAAAGAAAATAGGGCAATTTAGGTAGGGACAAAAGAAAATAGGGCAATTTAGATGGAGGGCCGGGGGTATGCAGAGTGATCAGTTACTGTAGGAGTGAGCATCAGCCTGGCACCACAGATAACCACCCAGCTACAGAGTTACAGATAGAGAACAACAGTGGGAGATGTTGCAGGTTAAGGCAGAGAGGGAGCTTGAGATCATAGGAGGGAAAAGGAGTAAAAATTAAAAATAAAATTAGGAGCAAGGACTTAGTGAGCTAGAGTGAGTGGGGAGAAAGAAAAGAAGGTAAGCATCCACAGTAGAAATTACTATGCACTTCTCTATGCACTCCCACTGTGCCCACTAAGCATTTAACCCCTGCAGTACCAGTAAAGCAGTATACAGTATCCCACTACACCCTCTCAGCAGTATGCCAAAATACAGTTAAGATCAGAATCAGGCAAAGTACACTTTTTTTTTTCCAATTCAAAATTCAAGTTTACAAAATCAGCCCCACAGAGTGCACAGACAGAAATGCAGGCAGGGTGCCGACAAGCAAGGAAAAGATACAGAGGAATCAGAAAAAGGTGCAGCCAATCGGGAAGAGACTGAGGGGCACAGCTACCAATAGGCTGCAAGTACCACAAGCCACATCTAATGGGTGATCCGGCTTCAACCCCCATCCCTAGGCTGAGTTGGTACCTGGTTCAGTTCTTTGGCAGTCAGTGAGGAGGAGCAGAGCAGCCAGCTGGGTTTCAGCCACAACCTCAAGCCGCAAAGCAGAGGAAGATCACCCAATCAGGGCAGTCCTGGTTCAGCTCTTTGGAGGCTGGTGAGGAGGAGCAGTGCGGCCAGCTGGGTTTTGGCAACAGCCCCTAGCCGCAAAGCAGCGGAAAGTCGTCCAATCAGGGCAGTCCTAATATTCTTCTCAAATTTATTAAAATGTTCTGTGTTAAAAGTCTAATAACTAATATATCTGTGTTTGATATCATTGGAGAGGTCAGCTCATAAGAAGTCCAAAGATACAAATTTTATTTGTGCATGTGACTGCAGTACTGAGATACATCATCTTAAGAAGTTTGTAGTAAACAGCTTGACAGCCTTTTATGGATGTGTTTTCTCAGAGAACAAAGAAAGAACAATTTGCAATGGAATGTTATGCTTCTAAGAACTTTCCTAACCATGGATTTGAAACAGACTTACTTTATTTGGAACTTGAGACATGCAAAGTAATATGAATGTATAGTGTATGGTAGAACACTGTTCCGCATGGAAATCCATGCCTGGAACAGCGTTGTTTTCCTGCACTCGGTGCATCACGATCTTGTTGTGCTGCACCGAGTACATCTCCGGTGCAGCACAACAAGATCGAACACATTTGCGCATGCGCAATTAAGCGGCGCATGGCTTGCAGCAGAGCATCTGCGGCAGCAGAAACAAGTAAGCTTTTTGACAGATACTTGTTCCTGTGCTCACGGTACTGCTGATGTGGTTGCCCATACACTATAAAGATTGTGTATGGTGACCATGCACAAACTCTGAACAGTTGTAAGATCTTGAGGTTTCCGTGGTAGCGGACCTCTCGAGCTACGCTCTCGAGGTCTCTGGTTACCACGGAAACTTCTCGATCACAACTGCCTTGTTGTGTATGCTTGCTCATACACAATCCTCTATATTGTTTTTTAAAAATCTGCAAGAAAAGCAGAGTCTATAAGTGACTTGTCGAATTATAAATCTTATAGTAAAAAAGGACATATCATGTTTGGTGTCTAGATGCTCCAGATTTTACCCTGAATTAAAAAATATATGTTTCAAGTCCATGCCTGGTTACATTTTGATTCAAGAAGGAAAATAGTGTGGAGAGGAATAAATTTCAAACAAGACTTTATAAAGAAGGGCTGTCCTAAGAAAGAGGGACTAGTCACCCCTACCTCATTTGCAAGAACCAATCAAAACTGATGAAATTACTTCATAGCAATGCAGTGATGATGCTCTGGCCCAGAGGTGATCTAGCCAACCACTGAGAGAGCCAGCCAGATTTTCTCTAACTGTGATGCTGTGAAGATCTGTGTTCGTGGAATGGACATTTTTTATGTTATTTAGTATTGTTGTGAAATTCCTGCCAAAACCCGAACAAAGGACTAAGCTTGACCTTTGTTATCTGTACCAGCCAAGAAGCAAGCCTGTATTGCTGTGTTGACATCAGATGGGGCCCAGGGTCTAGGGTTTGAGTGTGGCTAGAGTACAGACAGGAATAACAGCAAGATCCAGCCACTGAATGGACTTTTGCCATTAAGGGGAAGAAGAATTCTCACAGATAGTCTGTAATTAAGAGGGAAACACAGACCTTGCCACGAACCAGATGTCTTGAGTATAATTTTTGATATTTTTGTAATATTCTATTTGGACTTAACAGGTGGTTGCATAGGAAAATAGTCTTAATATTTGTAACTTGGGGTCTATAGAGAAGCTTAAGTCTTAACAAAGATATATTAAAATGTTTTCATGTAAAAAAAAGTATTTGAACAAGTTTTATACAAATAAATAATCTCATATACTAATGCAAATACATTTATAAGTGCTTATACTTGAATAATGGTATTGTTCACAGAGGCATACAAAAACTGTATGCTGTCACTAGTTACTTTCATTCATTGCTTTTGAATTTTTGTTGATTGTGCTTTTTATTGTTTTTGTTTATTTCCTGAAAGCTTTGTTGTTTTATATTTATGCTACTTTTTACAGTGTTTACACAGTTCTATATGTATGCAACAGTTATTAGTGATTAGTTATATTGTACAGGGAACAATACAATATATTTTTATATAACTCCAAGGGTTTGACAGAAATGTTATTCATATTTATCAGAACTTTTTATACAGTAGGTTGTGAAAAAGGAAAATGCGAGGTAATTTTTCCTTTGTTTATGTGATTCATAGAAGTAAGGCTTGAGGTAAAGTCGAATGTCATAGTGCATGATTGATATTCCAGCCTATTGCTCTGACAATAGTACTAGTAATGAACCAGTCAGTTCAAACAGAACATTCACTTACTCATTTTTCACTTAAGACAATGAAGAGAATCCCTGTTTGAGAGTTATGGGGATTTAGCAGCCAGGGAATACGGGCAGACTAGATGGGCCTAGTGAGCCTTATCTGCTGTCAACTACTATGTTACTATGTATATTGGTCTTTCTGGACATGGCATCAGGTGCTTAGAGTAGCGATAATATAATAATGGAAACAATCATCTGTTTAGAAAAATCAGCTCTTAAAGCACACCAGTTATACAGGCAGTGCATTTCCTCAGATGCCTATCTGAAAAGTGGCGAGGGTTTCCCAGCGTCTTAGTATTGCAAAGGTTCCAGCATCAGGGAACGATAGGAACAAGTTAGTGGAGTGGAAGAATGCTTTATTGTAAGCCTCCACAGTGCTAATGAGACTAATCCTAGATGATCAGGAAGAAGTGGAAATAGTGGTCTGATCTGAACTCTAGAAACAAGAGAAAACAGTAGAAAATAAATCAAAACACCTTCACACTGCTTTTGTCTACTTTGTGTTGATTTTTTGTGAAATTGCAACCATTGTGTGTGTGGTACGATGGTTGCAGACCTGGGGACAGGGGGTCAGTGGAACCACTTCGTAATACAGATATTTCAAAAATATTTTGTTTCTTTATAATGGCACCACTCAGCTTGGTGGGTGGCATGGTGCAGATGAAGGAAGGCAGCCACTGTCTGATAGGTGAGGCTACCTCCTTTCAACTACACAAAGTTTCTGCCCATCAGCTGGCAGAGCAGCATCAGCAGCAGCCTCACCAATCATTGAGCAGTCATGCTTGAGCCCACTGCAGCTTGACCTGCACTGGACATGACAGTGACACACCTGTGAAATCCAGTATCACAGCAATATATTCTCTTTGTGCAAGTGCAAGGACAGACATAAAAAGAAACTGTGTTAGAGGCTGGTTAAGACTGCAAAACACTGTAGCAGAGCTAGGTGGTTAACTGTGGAATAGAACGATACAATGAGGTAGGAATCTATGCAGCATGGGAAACCTGAGAACTAAATAAGTACTTATGAGTTAAGCCAACAAAAAGCTAGAATTATCAGAAACAAGTTACATTAGTTGAGTACATGAGCTGAGAAACTGTGACCCCACCCCACCTTCAGTTACTGGCCAGGAATGTGTGCAGCTGGAAGAGACATCTTTCAGCTCAGAAAGTAGGTTGGATGGTAAGCATGGATGGGGTGAGATGGGAGATGGCAGACCCAGACCACATAACCCCTTTAGAGTCCTTAATTGCAGTGTGGAGGTCGAGCCAAAATGAGCATTTATATGGGTCAAACAATGATTTGAACTTGGTACTGAGAGACTGGACCCTGCCCCCACCTTCATTGATTGGCCAGGAATGCATTCAGATGGAGAAGACGTCCTTTGGTTCTGAAGCTAGGTCAATTAGTGAGCAAGGGGGGAGTGGTAGATGGTAAACCCAGACGTTGCAACCCCTTTGGAGTCCTTGATTGCATTTGGAGGAGGTGACGCTTAAATGAGAAGTGGTAAAGCTTGAGCAGGGATTTGAATAGGCACTGAGAAACTGTGGCCCTGCCTCTGTCTTTGATGAGTGGGCAGGAATGTGTGCAGCTGGAGGAGACAGTCTTTGATTGGATGATGAGCATAGGCGGGGAGGTGGGGAGATGGCAGAGCTAGACCTCACAATCTCTTGGGAGTCCTTGCTTCCAGCCAGAGGAGGTGGTGCCAAAATGAGCACATGTACAGTTCAGACAACTATTTGAACTTGGTGATGATAAACTGTGGCCCTGCCCCCACCTTCAGGCATTGGCCAGGAGCAAGTGTATTTGGAGGAGATTTCCTTTGGCTCAGAAAGCAGGTCAGATGGCGAGGATAAGGGGGAGGTGAGAGATGGCAGACACGGACCTTGCAACCGCTTTAGAGTTCTTGATTCTAGCTGGAGGAGGTGGCACCAAAATGAACACGGCTCAAATGGCAATTTGAACTTGGAGTTGAGAAACTGTTGCCCCACCCCCAGCTTCAGGGATTGGTTAAGAGCATGCACAGCTGGACAAGACATCCTTTGGCTCAGAAAGCAGTTCATATAGCAAGCTGGGGGGGGGGAGATGGCAGACCCAGGCCTCACAGCCTCATTTGTGTCCTTAATTGCAGCCAGAAGAGATGGTTCCAAAATGAGAATTTATATGGCTGAAACAGCAATTTGAACTTGGCCCTAAGAAACCGTGGCCCCTCCCCCACTTTCAGTGACTGGCCAGGAGTGTGTGCATCTGGCAGAGACATCCTTTGGCTCTGAAAGCAGGTCTGATGGTGAATATGGGGGGCAGTGGGAGATGGCAGATACAGATCTTGGAACCCCTTTGGAGTCCTTGATTGCAGCCAGAGGAGATAACACCAAAATGAGCATTTGTATGGATCAAATGGTGATTTTAAACTTGGTGCTGAGAAACTGTAACACTGACCCTGCCTTCAGTGATTTACCAGGAGTGCGTGTGGATGGAGGAAATGTCCTTTGGCTCATGAGTGCTTGAAGTGATTTGGGGCTCCTATATCCAAAGACCTTGGCCTTGTACTGTGTGACCATGGACACAAAGTTGGTCATGAATAAAATAGGGAACAGCTCATTAGTATGTTTGCAATAGACTAGTGGCAGCATTGGCGAAGTGAGTTAAACTAGTTGTCTACCACAAGCTGTGTGACAAACTGGTCACAGAACAGTTGGGATCATGACACATATAGTATGTGCACAAAAAGTAAAGTGTTTATCTGGCACAAAAATGAAAGGAGTGACAGTAAATTCCTGTCCAAATTATCGATCAAAATATACAATGAAGTAGAACTGGTGGATGTGTCACAGACCTCACCTTCAGTGTAATTGTAGGGAATTACTTTATCAGCAGGGGAACAGTCATTTGTTTATGAACATCCAAACATACAAAAACTGCCAGCAGAAAAAGACCATTTGATCTATCGAGTCTGCTCAGTTATGCAGCTTGCAACCCTGTTCTGCAGCTGCCCCTCCCTGCCTGAACCCCCCTCCCTTGACTCTCCCTTTTGCCCTGTCCCAGCCCCTCTTGAAGCATCCCACTGTTTTTTAGGCCACCGCTTCTGCTGATAGCGTGTTCCACTCTGCCACCCCCTCTCTGTAAAAAAGTGCCTTCTCAATTCCTTCCTAAACCTTCCACCCCCAATCTCATATCATGACCTTGAGTGTCCCTCTCCACCCTCCCCTTGAACAGTCCCTCTGTGCCTGTCCTGTTTATTCCTACCATGTACTTAGAACTTCACTACGCATAGTCAGTCAAAGAGAAAAGCTACTGAGTTGAGGGGGGACGGCTTAGGGGCAATGTGAGGAAGTATTTTTTCACAGAGAGGGTGGTGAACGCATGAAACAGCCTTCCTGAGGAGGTTGTGGGGTCTAAAACTGTGGAAGAATTCAAGAATGCATGGGACAGACATAAGCCAATGTTTGTGGGGGGTAGGAAGAAATAGGCTGTTGGTTAAATAGTACCTGCAGCTTATCCTCTAGGTAGGAAAATGGGCAGACTAGGTGGGCCAAGTGGTCCTTATCTGCCGTCAAAGTCTTTGTTTCTATGTTTCTATAAGAAAAAGGAAATCCCAGCATGAGGCACTACCTACCTACCTCAGCAGTAGAAAAAGTAGCCAATGTGGTAGATGTACTGGTGGATAGCAATTTGTTGCCCCAACTACAGGCAGAGGAAACCCCAGATGGAGGAAGACAGTACTCTAGGAAGAGTTATGTGTGATGAGTGTAGCTGGGATCAGCACACTTACCCATCCTTACATGCTGAGTAGGGCCATCTGCTGGTATGCATATGTATACGGGAGTGCAGCCTCCTCCAGGCTACACTGCCTTAATTTTGAACTTGTCTTTGTACCGAATTTAGCTACTAGCCTGCACTGGACCTCCTCACTATTACTGTAACTGCTGTATGACTAAGGTCTGTAATGTGCCCATGTTTTTCTGTATTGTTTTGTTTTGTCACCTGCAAAGACTATATCTTTACACCATTACCCTTCTGTTTGCCTATACCCATGTACTCTGTCTTATATGTCTTATTGCACCCTGTATTTTTAAGCCTGTGAATCTGTATGTAATCTAATGTGGAGCCTTTGGAAGTGAGTTAGTGACCCAAAGGTTTGTAATTCCGAATAAATAAATAAATAAAAACTAATTAGAAGGTAGCAGAAGTCACTATAGGGGGAAGGTTGGATAGTATTTGGGTTAATGTCAGTGGAGGTTTAAAACTGAAATTGCTTAAGTCTGATAACTCAAAACATTGAGTGTTCTATGTGTTCTGGGTACAGGTCTGACACCCAGTCCTGTGACACACTAGACAGCCAGCTGGAAGTCTGCAGCTCTGACCACTGTGCCACACTGAGGTAACTTTTGCAGCCGGGCAGGTTACACTTTACTTCTCCCACCACCCCCCACTAAGTCTGTATGTCACTCTGATTAGACACACTGAGCAAATGCTGCGTAGGGCCATCTAATGGTATGCAATTGAATAAACTGATTTGAAGGTAGCAGAGGTCACAATAGGGAAAAATGTGGTTATATCAGAAGCTCACAGTAGTGAGATAAGAAAGGGCTTAATATGCAGTTTGAGGGGGGATATCTTTGCACGGGGGGTGGAGGCAAGGCAGGGGAATGACAGGGGGAGAATGGATGGGTAACAGACAGGGACAGTGGGAAATGAGCAAGGGAGGGGGATCAGGTAGCTTAGTGGGGTGCAATGGATGTGGAGCTGTGGTATATATGGCTATGTTGTGGCGCTTGGGGTTTTTGCCCAATATGTAGAAGATTGACACAACTGGAGGCAGAAATTCTAAGGCTGAGGAAGGAGATGGAGAATCGGAACAGGGAAAGAGGAATGGAGGGGGGAAATGAGGACAGGGCTGCCGATTAGTGTAGGGTGGAAGGGATGTTGAATGGGGGAGTTACAGGGAGATAATTAGTCCAGATTAAAGGAGGGAATGGGGATGACAGGTGTGGGTAGGAAAAGGAGCGGGGAGAAGGAGGAGGCAAGGCGAGGGGAGACAGGTTATAGGTATGGTAAGGGTGGAGGAAGGAAAGGGGAATGGCAAATGGTGAGTGGGAGACGGAGTCATGATATGGGAGGGACAAGGTAAGAGGAAGTAAGAAATGGGGATGGCAGGGAGACTCTGAGTAGAATTCAGAATAGGTATGCTCCCTTAAAGACTCTGATGGACACAGACAATCAAGAGGGGGTCGGTACCATGGTGGATAGGAACAGTGAGGGGAGAGGAAGTTGGGAGGGGAAAACAAGGATGCAAGGAGGGAGGGAGAGTTGGGAGGGAGCATCAGAGAGGGGGCTCAGGCTAATAAATCGAGGATACCGTGACGGGAAAAGGGGGTAGCCAGAGAATGGAGGGCATGTAGGGGCCAGGCCACAAGAACTGTGGGAGAGAAGGGGGGATTAGGGGCAATGTAAATAGTGCACAGGTTAATGACTCAGTCAGCGAGGGGGAATTAATTGGCAAGTTGTGCATCACTGTAGACGAACAGTGGATACCAGGGGCAAATAGGACTGGCATTGAAGGCACTGGGCAGAAGGAAGAGGGGGAGGGAAATGAGGAGAAAGCAAAAAATCCAGAAGGAGATTCTTTTGGAGGGATTACAGGGAAGAAGGAGGGGGCTCCAGTAGCTATGGTGCGTGAGAATAATAAGAATTCCAGAGGACAGGCAGTACATATAGGGGGGCTGGAAGAAAGAAATGATGGTGTGAAACTGGAGGAGCAAGGAGATGGAAGCAGGGACACAGTGGGGGAATTAAGGTTTGGATATCAAAGATGGGATGTAAGAGTCATCATACTAGGTGACTCAATCATCAAGGGCATCAGATGGGGAGGGAATCAGAGAAGGAAGAGCTCAGTCTGGGCAGCATACTTGCCGGGGATGACCGCACACAAAGCAAAGCACATCAGCCCATCATGTGACCAGAGACCGGGGGAGCCCCACTTGATAGTGCATCTTGGCACAAATGACTTAGCAGAGAATAGTATTCAAGAGGTTAAGGCAAGGTTTAGGGAATTAGCAAGGATGTATGGTAGTGAAGCGTGGTCAGTTGCCTTCTAAGAGGTACTGCCTGTACCTAAAGTGAATACATATGGTAAGCAGAAAATCAGATAGTTTAACGAATGGTTGAGGGGGTGGTGTGAGTCTATGGTATCTGGGGTGATAGGTAACTGGGGGGAGACATGGGCAAACAATAACTTGTGTGCATAGGACAGGCTACACCTCAGTAAGCAGAGTACAGTAGTACTGAAGAGGAAATTTGAGGAGTTTCTGGCATTAAACTTTGATTTAAACTTATGAGGGGGGCATTACATATCAAACAGTCGGAGGCTTAGGTCAATGGTGGACATTTGCCTCCCCCCCTTGTTGGTAGTAAAGGACACTGGGAGGCTATTACAGGTGGAAAGTATGAGGAAAGGGTTAGGGATGAAGGAGATCTAGAGAAAGGTTGAGTAGTTGTCTCCTTGAATGCAAAGAGCATTGGCAACAAGATGTCAGACCTCCAGGCACTTTTGGTGGAAGTGAGGAGTAGATATTGCCACCATCACGAAAACTTGGGCAAATCATAACAGAGAATGGGACTTATCCATACCAGACTATAGACTGTATAGGAGGGACAGGGAAACTGGCAAGGGAGGAGGGGTTGCTGTTTATATAAGGGAGGGGATAGAGTGTAGCAGAGAGGAAGGTGGCGAGTGGAATACGGAAACCTTGTGGGTCATTTTAAAAAAGGCAAAGAACGTGAGGGTCATGCTGGAAGAGGTGTATAGACCACCCTCTCAGATGGAGGAGATGGACAGTGAGCTGATTAGAGTTTTACAGCGGAATTGTAAAAGGGGCAGCACAGTGGTGGTTGGAGACTTCAATCTACCCAGGATGGATTGGGTAACCATGACATCAGCTAGCAGCAGGGAACAAGTCATCCTGGATGCACTCCAGGATGCGTTCCTGATGCAACTGGTAAGGGAGCCAACAAGAGATGCCAATATCTTAGACCTCATCTTGTCAGACGATGGTCAGGTACGGGTGAAGAGGTTGGAGGATCCCATAGCGAGGAGTGACCATAATATGGTATGGTTCTCCCTCGTGCTGGGCAGACAAGAAACAAGTACTACCACCAAGGTATCTGACTTTACTAGGGCCAACTTCAGTAAGATGGCTGCAGTAGTAGGAAGGCATGTTGCCCCCATAAATCCAGATATGGACACCACACAGAAATGGGACATCATAAAGCTAGGGCTGGTGGAGGCCACAAACTCCTGCCCTGAGTGGAGTAGTAAGAAGGCTAGGACCAATAAACCAAGCTGGTGGACCAGGGAAGTTCAGACAAAAGTGAGGGATAAAAGGGCAGCCTTTATAAAATATAAGAGGACCTGTAAAGTAGCAGATAAGGAGGATTTCATTAGGAGATCCAGGGAGGTGATCAGGGTTGTAACAGCGACCAAGACTGCAAAGAAACTGCGGCTTGCTCATGGGATTAGAGAGGGGGGAAAAGGTGTTCTTCAAAAACATTAGGGAGAGGAGGAGCAGCAGGGAGCAGATCTCTAGGATTAAGATGGAGGAAGGGTAGGTGGATAAGGGGGTTGAACAGGCAGAATTATTAAATGAATGCTTCTGTTCAGTTTTTACAAGGGAGCAGGAGAAACCTAGCCCACAGGGGCAGGATGGGGTAGGGCACAATGGGGAAGCAAAGATGATAGATGAGGGGATAACATTGCAGCGGGTGCTAGAGGGCCTAAGGTCTCTGAGGACAGATAAAGCACCAGGACCTGACGGGATACACCCAAGGTTTCTGAAGGAACTCGCGGATGTCCTGGCGGTGTCTCTGACTGATATATACAACACATCACTTTGCACAGGATGTGTGCTCCTGGACTGGTGGTGCTCATCCACAAAACTGGCTCTTGGGATGAGCCAGCGAATTACAGGCCAGTCAGCCTCACTTCAATTGTGGAGAAATTAATGGAAACTATACTAAAGGAAAGAACAGAGGCATTGTTGTAGGAGACTGGTCTCCTTGATGAGCAGCACCATGGATTCACCAAGGGAAAGTCTTGTCAGACCAACCTTGTGGTCTTTTACAACTGGGTGACTAGGGCTCTGGATGAAAGCAAGGCCGTTGATGTCCTGTATTTGGACTTCAGCAAGGCCTTGACTGTGTGCCACATGGGAGGCTGATAAGCAAGCTTAAGGGCCTGGGATTGGGGGACAAGGTAGTCAGATGGATTGGGAGCTGGCTTGAAAATAGACAGCAGAGGGTGGTGGTAAGGGGGAACTATCATCACCACCACCACGGGCAGTCATCAGTGGGGTCTTGCAAGTTTCATTGCTGAGACTGGCGCTATTTAATATCTACGTAGTGGACATGGCCATTGGGATCTGGAGTCAGATAAGCCTCTTTGCATATGACACCAAACAGGGAGCAGTTGTTGATGGTGAGGAGGGAGGGTGGTACTGCAGAAAGACCCGAAACCATGGGGAATTGGTGATTCACTTCAATGCAGCTGCGAACAGGTTCACCCCATGCCGCAAGAAGTTGATTAAAGGAGGTAGCATGGACTGGGTCACACCTCAACTCATGGACTGATGCAGCAACAGGACCTCCTCTGGCACTGAGCCCAAGCAACAGGGACACCAATGGATGCCCAAAACTATAGAGTGGCCCAAAACAAGTGCACATGGGCAACCAGACAGGCCAAATCTACATTCCACAGGAACCAACAGTCTCAATGCTAAGGGGATGGGAAGAAATTCTGTGCCTTCCTCAAGAATCTCACTGGAACCAGTGATAAGTCGCCTCCATCCATGCTACACCACAATGAAGAGGTCATCCTCGATGAAGCCACAATTGCAAATATCTTCAACAAGGTGTTTACTGACTACAGTGCAGTCCTCCCCCTCAAACCAACTACTTACATTGGTGAAGAACTGACCACAGATCACTCGCCCGCTCCAACCAGCACTAAGACCGCCCAACCTTCTACTTTCACCGGGTAACCACCAAGGAAACAAAAAAATACCTAGCAACAGTCCTGAGGAAAACAAGGATGGGAGGAGATGGTATTGACATGAAACTGATATCTATCACCCTACCGGAGGTCATTGGCCCCATTACCAAGCTGGTCAAACTGTCCCTCCACCTGTCCGCTTTCCCATCTATCCAGAAAACCAAGTTGGTGACCATTCTCTAGTATCCAACTACAGGCCCATTTCAATCTTATCACCACTCTAAAGCACTGGAAAGAATCATTGCTGATCAACTAATAGACCATCTGCATAAATAAAACCTCCTGTCCCCTCAGCAACATGGTTTTGGCAAGTTGCACAGCACCAATACCCCACTAATTGACTTCACAGATTACATACATGAGGCTCTTGACCAGGACTACTTGGTCAGGGCAGTCTTTATAGACCTGACCAAGGTCTTTGACATTGCAGACCATCAGCTGCTGCTCCACAGGTTAGGTTGCCTAGGGCTGTCCCCTGCCAATGTCAGCTGGTTTTACAGCTACCTGTCCGGGTGCTCTCAGGAAGTACAAGTTAGCAGTGCAATCTCCGACTACTGCGATTTCTCAGTAGGGATCCTCAGGGTTCTATATTGGGCCCGCTCTTGTTCAGCCTCTTCATGAACAATCTCCCTGATGCCTGCTCAACTTCACAGATCCTGCTTTACACAGATGACATTGTCATCTTCTCTCATAACTCCAACCAAGAAGCTCTCACTAGATGTTGCAGTACAACTCTGACCTCCTGCAGGACTGGTTCAAAGATAGTACACTTGCGCTTAATAGCAAAAAAAAACAAAGTAATGCTCTTTGCCAGTTGCCAAAAGAGCATATCTACTGTACCTCTCTCAATTACCTGTAACCCTACTTCCACCATGGAACAGGTGTCATCATTCCAGTATCTTGGAATCACAATAGAAAAGTCTCTCTCATTCGATGAGCACATCCGCAATATCACCACTGCAATCAACATGAAACTAGGGGCCCTTTATAAGCTCAGATTCTGTCTCACACCTGAGGTCAGGCTCCTGGTGGTCACAAGAGCAGTGCTACCCATCCTGGACTATGGAAACATGATATATGGTGCAGCCACTGATGTGAGCCTACTCAGTGACCATACAACCCTCAATAAAGCCTGTCGATTTGTCTTAAGTGCAGATCGCCTAACACATATCTGCAATCTTTACATTGGGACAAAATGGCTCCCTCTCATGGATCACATTAAGCTCCACTCCTGCCTTCTAGGGAAGAAGGCCCTCCTAGGATTGGCTCCTCCCTCCTTTCAATCTTTATTCCACCCTGCACCCACTGAACATGCTACAAGAAGTGTCACCAAACAATCCCTAGCAGTCCCATTCCAAAGAACAGCCCTGTGGAAGCAAACGTTTGTGATGAGGGCTCCTGGCTGGCTAAATGGGCTCCCTTCCTCCACCACAAGCCTCTCCTGTATTGGTCCATCTGAGCTTTGGAATATTGTCCACCCCCACCCCAAGGCTGCTGCTAGTTGCACCTAACCTAGCTGGCACTAGCCTTTTTTGCACCTGGGCAACACCAGGATGAACCTGCTACTGCCCTACTGAGCCATGAAGCTCACCTTCCCCCACCTGACCCAGCTTAACTACTTGCCACCCCACCCTGCTCCCAAGACTCTCCCCTGATGTGCCCTTAATTTCCTTCCCCCATACCTTCCCACCCCATTGCACCTCGCTGCCAGCCCCTCTCCTTCGACTTATGTCCCCTTCCTGACTCCCCCAGACCATAAGCCTGTAGCTTCCCCCAGATGTTGCCCTCTACTGTCCTCTGCTTACCTCCCACCCTAAATGAGCCTCTCTGCTAACCCCTCTCTTTCCATTTTCTCCCTTCTCCCTCTGTAGCCTTCTCTCCCAATGGATGGACAGACTCCTCAAGCTGATTCTACATGCATCTGTTAAGACAGTGACACAGTTGCTCCCCAACCACCTCAGATCATTCACACCTATGCTCATGTAGACTGGTGTACTTACTCCCTGCACAGCTGTGGGAACTGTATCCCGCTATTGTATTCTGTACCCAAATTTTCACTTATGCAATGCTTTGCCTGATATTGATTACTGTACATTATCCTGTACTGCTTGTTATTCTGTTGATGACTGACCATGCGTTTTGGCTGCTACTGTCTTCACCCATTCATGTATGTGTTCCCCTGCCTTTGCTCTGATGAGGATCCTTTGTAAAAGAGCTTTTAGCTTAAAGACTGTAATTCCGATTTCTCAATAAACAAAATAAAATAAACAAACACCTGGCAAATGGGCTTCAAAGCAAAAAAGTGCATGGTTATACATTTTGGACACAGGAATCCTGAATAGAGTTACCAACTGGGGTGGGGGGGGGCAGTTATTTTTATCCAGCCAGGAAAAAAGATCTGGGTGTGCTGGTCACAGGTCATATGAATCACTCTGCACAGTAGGAAAGCAGTGACAAAGGCCAATAAGATGCTGGGGTTCATAGCAAGGGGCATCCCCTCAAGAAGGGAGGAGGTGATCCTGCCACTGTACAGAGCACTGGTGAGACCACACTTGGAGTACTGTATGCAGTTCTGGCAACCATTCCTAAAAAAGGACATTAGACTGTTAGAAGGGATATAGAGAAGGGCAATCAAGATGCTAAGTGGAATAAGGGACAAGCCCTATGAGGAGAGGTTATGGATGCTCAATATGTACTCCCTGGAAGATGGAAGGGAAAGAGGAGACATGTATCAGACCTTCAGATATTTGAAGGGCATGAATAGGGTTAACCATGAGGGCCTGTTTACATTCAGAAGGGAAGGGATTACTGGAGGGCATAGTTTGAAACCTGAGGGGGGAGGTTAGGATGAGAGATGAGGAAGCACTTTCTCACAGAAAGGGTGGTGAAGGCATGAAATGCTTTGCCTGAGGGACTGGTCTCACAAAAATCAGTAGAAGGATTTAAGAGGGGGTGGGACAGAGTCAGGGGCAGGATCAGAATGATGAAAGGGGATGGTTGGGAGTAATGCAGATGGTGATAACAGAGAGGAAGGGGTGGAGGGAGTTGGAGGAGGACAGCAACAGGTCTAAACACTGAGAACTGCACACTTGAGCAGACTTGATAGACTGCAAGGCATGTATCTGCTGGCTTCATCGTATGTTCATTTGTATAAGTTAAGAAAATTGTAGGGCAGGGATGACTGTGATGCTCAGGAGGAAGGTAAAAAGGATCTATACTGGGAGAATGAGTTGCATTACAGACAGCTGATGCCCAAGGGAGGGCAAGAGAAAGGTGTGCAGTGGCAGTTAGTGGTTGCCTAGAAATAAAAAAAGCAGCTCCTGGCCCCAGTCCATGACATTGCTTTCATATCACATCTGGGAGTTAGGTAAACTAGCATAAAAAGCAGCTTTTGAATAATTTTTTCTGACCCAATGATTATAAAGATGTGGTGGTCTGCTACTAGAAATGTCTACAGTGGGGAAGGTTAGGTGAAAGGCTAAAGTTGCTTTCATGCCACTACCTGTAATTGAGGAACCCTTTCGGCAAGTAGCCATGAACATTGTAGGGCTTCTGAGCACACACGTAAGTGGTACATATTGGCGGTTCAGTACTATACAACCAGTTCCCCAGAGGTTGTGAACATGTTTTCCACTGAGGCAGAGAAAGTGGCAGATGAACTCCTAAGGATATTTATCTAAGCAGGATTTTCCCAGGAGGCACTATCTGACCAGGGCACACAGTTTATCTCAGCCCTCAAGACAAGTTTATGGTAGAAGTGTGAAGTGCAGCAACTTAACACCTTCCCATACCACCCCAAAAGTAATGATATGGTGGAACATTTTATTTGGAAATGTAAACATTGCTGAGAGCATTTACATATTTGTATATTGTTTCATTTCAAATTAGTGACCACCATACCCCTGTAGTGCTGGTTCTCAGAAAGGATGGGACTAGGAGGTTCTGCATTGACTATCAATAGCTACCTATTGTCTTATGCATACCCCATGCCCAGAATGGATGATGTCATAGAAATATATTGAGGGGGATAAAGTACTTGACCAATACAGATCTGACAAAAATGGTACTGGCAGGTACCCCAACCCCCAAAGCCAGGAAAAGGTTGCCATTAATTCCCCAGTGTGTCCTTTTCGGGTTTCAGGTGATGCCTTTTTGGGATGAAAAGTGCACTAGTGACTTTCCAGGAGTTTGTGGACTACATTCTGTAGGGAGCAGGTGACCTTGTACTCATGTATGGCACATAGGTCATATTTTCACATATAACCAGGTTTGGGAGGATGACATACAGAATGCAGCTAAGGTGCTCTGCATGCACCCTGCTCCCAAGGAAAAGGGTGCTCTTGACCTAAAATTGCCTTGTCTTGCTTCACAGACTGCAAGCTGAAAGTTTAAAGATGTAAAAGTGCCAAACTGACATGGCATAGAAGAGGTCTCATACCTAGACCATAGGGTACGTTTATCCAAGTAATCATTTTTATTGGATTCCATAAAATCACATAATAATGATCACTGTATACAAATTACATCAAAAATACATTCACAGGCCGGTCACTGCACTGAGCTGGAGATATTACACAAAGATACAGTTGTACACGAAGATACATTTGATACTACAGTAAGGAGATCCAAATGAAAAAAAAAAACCTGCAATATTAACTTAATATAGTGAAGAATGTGCTAATAAGCTATCATGGAAACATGACCAGAAACTGGATGCACAGCAGAGTAGAATTAGAAACAAATTAGCCCATTAGGCTACAAAGGTCAAGCACTATATATGGAATAGTAGCATAGAACATGTATGATTCTTGCTACACTATAAGCTGGTGGATACACTATGCCTAAATAGCATACAGTATATCAATCAGTTTAAGAATTATAAAGTGTTCGTGCCATTTTGGAATTAAACTTCAAGTGAGAAAAACATGACTCCTATAACATGAAGCTGGAGCTTTGCCAACTACTATAAGTGTCCACAAAATATAGAAGATCGTATGCCACCCCATCCCCATGCATGACCACCAGGATATTCCCATGTTCATGGTGCAACATGCCTGATACGACTCAGACAGTACAGCAGGCTAAAGGAGCAAGAGAATCACAATTAAAATACAAAAATTAGCCGGCCTGGTGGTGCTGAGGGTTGGCGTGGACGCCACACCTCACGCCCGCGCCCGGCCCCGGGTTGAGAGCCGGACTCGGGTTGGCGAGGTCAGCCGGGGGAGGGAGGATTGGGCATCCCAACGGATGCTCTCCTCCCTCAGGGGTGGAATACCAGCCCCGAGAAAGCCAGTGGGATCACTGGCACTCAAGGGCTTGTGGCTCCATTCATGGAGTTCAGGAGGGGCGTTGTTAGGCGCTTGAGAGACATGCGTATGCGTCGCCTCTCTGGACGTTAGATTAAGTCCTTGTGCAGCATCAGGGGCGGGGCTGTGGGGAGGAACAAGAAAATGGAAAAACCCTTGGCTCCCAGATGAAAACAGTTCCATCCTAGAGACCACCAAATTCCCAGGACAGACCCCGCTGTGCAGGAGAGGAGGGAAGAGAAGCACTCTAGGGGCAGATCTGGGGCAAGGGGGTCCAGAAAAAAAGGTATGAGCAGTCTGAAGGAGGGGAGACCGAAGGCAGGAAGGTGGATAAATAAAGAAAGCAAAAAAAAATTACAAAAATTGCAGATCAGGTCTGATCTGTATGCACCAAGGGAGCCCTGGGAGAGGAGGATGGGTGTCCTAACTGCCCAGAACGTGTTGGAAGGAAAAAAAATTGAAGCACAAGACCTTCCATTATTAAAGATTGAGAACTCCCTTCCAACACCTCCCCTGTCTCTAGCTGGTAACATTTACCTTCCACTTTTTCAACCAATCTATTTGCATACTGGGGGTTGCTGAATAAAAATGTCATCCCGCCTACTTCAGCTTTGAGTATTGCTGATAGCAGGAGGGAAAAATGGATATTCAGTGTCCTCAGTTGAGCCTTTAGCCTCTTAAAGTCCTTCCTCCTGCATCTCATGAAACAGGATAAATCCAGAAACAAGTGAACCAATGTGTTTCCCACCAAAATTCTCTCAGCCATCAGGCGATGGCAGAGCCCTGTCCCATGGACTGGTGCAGGTCATTACTATAAGTACTGTTTGTGACTGATATGGACTCATCTGAGCTCTGTGAGAGTTCACTCTATAGGCCCTTTTGATGAATCCTGAGGTATCAATGCCTCCAACTGTACTAAAGTGGGGCCCTCATGATCTTCTGGCATACCCTCCAGTCTGAGAGTTCTGTCCTGCAGTACCAGTTTAGCAGATTCCAGCTACTTTTTCAATATTGACATCTCATGAATAACACTTGTGGTTGCTGCCAGGACCTTATTAGCATGGAATGCCACAGAGCAGGCTATCACTGACCGTTCAGTTTGCTGCATATGGGAGATGAAGTCCTCTATCTTTTTCTCAATCACCTGCATTGAGTGGGACATAATCTGCAGGGAGTTCTTTCTTACTGCAAGGTCCGAAGTCAGGGCCTGCTTGTCTGCCAATGCCTCTGATCTGCATGTACCTCTTGTGTCCTGTGTTTGCTTATGTTCTTTTGTACTGAGTGTAATGTTTGTAATGTTGTTAAAGTCTTTTAATGTTTTTTCTATGTAGTGTCTCACATTGTAACTATCATATTTTTAAAATTGAACAATAAACTGAAATTGACTCACTTGTGCCCTGTTTCAACTTGAAGAAGTTTATAGCAGAGGGTTGCTGATTACAGGGTTTGTCCACGGTGTGTCACCAGTGAGCCACCAAAAGGATAGTCTGGCAAAGTTCTTTTTCAACTTTAAACAGTGTAAATGTAATATAAAGCAGCTTGAGGCAGAAGCTCTCAAGCCACATCTTTCATAGCTGATGCTAGTCAAATCCTATGCCGTAGGGTATTGTGGTGAGCACATCTGGTCTAAACCTTCAAAGATTGAGGCTATCTGTTGATGGCTAAATGGTGGCCACCAAAAATGTTCCCCATTGCTGTGGAATGTTACAGAAAGACAGATACCACATATTGTAACAATCCATTGTTTTCAATGGGAAGTTAATCTAATTAGCCCATGGTACCCTAAGGCATACTTCAATAAGAGAGAACTTTTGTTATGGCCAGCACTGTATGGCAACCCTCACAGAAACAGGTTAAAGCTTTTCTGGGTACTGCAGCATACTACCATATGTTTGTAGTTAATGTTAGTGCTACAGCAAAGCCTTTGAATGGCATGATAACAAAAAAAAATTCTGAGAAGGTTCTGTGGATCAAGCACTGTGAGGTTGCATTGGACCAGCAGAAAGGGACATTATGGCAGGCGTTCATCCTAGGTATCCATAATTATGCCGAGAATTTGTTGTGTCCATGGATGTCTCTGGCCATGGCCTGGGGGCTGTTCTCAGCCAAGATTCACCTACAGGGGATGAACACATATGCATACCTGAGCAGGAGACTGCAGCCAGGTAAGAGGGCTAATCCATAATTAGAAAGGAATATTTATGTGTAGTTTGGGAGCTCGAAAAGCCACAGGCAAATTTATATGGACATGATCATTGGTCACAAACCACAATCCCCTAACCTGGCTGCATAAGACATGCAGGCAGAATTCCAAGCTTCCACAGTGAAGTCTGGTGCTACAGACACACAACATGACTACTCAGCACCAACAAGCCACTATGCATGGTCTGTGTAGACAGGTGCTGTGAAAATAAAAATCTTTTTTTTTTTTTTTAACCAGGAAAGACACACTAAGCTGAAGCTTGTTTACAGGTGCAACCTGGGAGCACAAGGAAGTTAAGTGACTTACTCAGGGACACACAGTATACAAGTGGGGGCTGTGGGATTCAAACCCAGCAGCTCAGAGCCTTAAACTACTGCGCTATACTGCTGCACAGAAATCTGAGAGCCTGTTAACAAAATGGGTGATACATGGATGAAGTGCGACTTAGCAGGCGGTAAAGTACAACACATGAAAAGCATCTTTTTGGTGTACCTGAGAGATGCTATTTCATATTTTATTTCTGGGGTGGTAGAGATCCCACAAAATCCTCCCCAGAAATGTAAATAAAATTATTTTCTGTATTATTGTATTTAGTGGAATGAGTTTCTGTGTATAAAATACTACTGTACATGCAAAGGGTTGAACAACGAAAGGGCTCCTGTGATTGGGGAAGATTATTTTAAGCACCTTTATGAGAGGCATAAGGGTGCTTAATTGGAAAGTTAGAAAGCAACTTTTGGTTAAACAGGGTCCCAGATTTGTAGTCTCCAGAGCAAGACAAAGTGAAATTACCAGCCAGTTCTTGCTTGAAATTGAATTCAAAGCTAAGCGATTCATAGTGGTGCTTGGCTAGTATCTACCGGCATCAGATACTGGTGGTGGATACCACCATTTTCACCAGATGTTGGATAACATCAGATATGGATGGCATCTGATTATAAATCCATTCTTCTTAATTCCCAAAGAGATCTGATTAGGAAGCACAGGATCCAAAGGATCCAAAGATCTGAAGAGCTGCTCATTAGATCAAGACATCTGACCACCTCTGACCTGGGATCCAGCATACAGGCTCGGTCGGATGGAATTTGATCCAGTGACCAGACAGCACAGCTATCCATAGAAGGGTGCTCAGATCATACAGAGCTGTATCCAAGCACTAATATTGACTAACTTTACAATCTTCATCTGATTGACCATGGCATAGTCTCTGAAAGAGAAGGTCAAACAGGAGACATATTAAAGAAAACTTGTATTTATTTATTTATTTAAACAGCAGTTTGGAAAACCTTTGAACCATAGGCTCATTTACAAAGGTACCTTGTCACAGGGAGACAAACGAAATACACAGTATAACAGTATAACAGTAACTTAAGACATAGATACAAACAAGCTGGTACAGGTAGGATTGATGCAAACAATACCAGAGTTATGTTGTCCTTAGCAGCTTAGTATAAGCTTTGTCATAAGTATTAGTCTGCTTTGACTAGTGGCAATTACAGCTTGGTGTTAACAAGGTGGTTCCATAAGGAAGTTTTGAAGCCCGATATAGTTGGAGCCTGGAGATGGAGGGCAGTGTGTTGAACCAGGAGGGGCCCTAAAGCTGAAGGCTCTTTGGCCGTGAGAGGTCCTAGCTCTAGGGATAACAAGAGAGGTTTTCCCAGAGGTCCCAGTATGAACTAGTGGGACAGAGCGGCGGATGGTGGTGGTCAATCCTGGTGGGGATAGCCCAAGGAGGGTCTTTTTTGTAAGGGTACAGGTCAGATATTTGTGGAGCTCGTCAAGATCCAAGTACCAGCGCTTTAGCGTACAGTGAACAGGTGTGTGTTAGCCTAGGTGCCCCAGTAATTAACCTGCAGGCCTTATTCAGAGCAGTGCAATTTTATGGAGTGCGGTCTGATCAGCAGCACCATACACGGCAGTCCATAGTCCACTAGGACAGGATAGAGGAGGTGACTGCAGGTCAAGAAGCCCTGGGGAGGCAGTATTTATACCGATGTAAGATGCCCAATCGGATATTAGTGGCAGTGGCTAGGACAGCAATGTGTCCATGGAAGGAGAGGAGGGGTCAAAATGGATCCCTAGGTATTTATAGGAACAAACTTGTTCAGTGGGAAAGAGGACCCAGAGTGAACGAGGAGTTTGAAGTTGCAGGACTTGTTTTGAGGATGAGTGAAGAACATGGTTTTGGTTTTTTTAAGATTTATCACCAATCTATGTTCCTTGAACCAGCCCTCGGCTTGACGAAGGACTTCTGCAGCGAGTCCTGGAGGGCAATAGGGTTACGACTCGAGGCAAAGATGACTGCATCATCAGCGTACAATAGAATGTTCCCCGAGCAAGAGCATGGAAGGGTGTTAAGGTAAAGGGAGAATAGTAAGGGGCACAGAATGGAGCCCTGGGGAACCCCAGAAAAGATGGGACAGATGTTTGAGTAGGTCCCATTAATTTTTACACACTGTGAGCGGTCAGACAGATAACTGGTGCACCAGGAGATAGGCCCAGCAGCAAAACCAGAGAAACTAAGGGCATCAAGAAGGAGGGGTGGGAGACAGTGTCGAAACAGCTTAGAGAGGTCAATGAAGACCGCACCAGCCAGAGAACCAGTGTCTAAGGAGGTGGAGAAAGTTGGAGAACTCTAGGAGGGCTGTGTTGGTACTGTGGCCTGCTCGGAAGCCATGCTGCTCAGGACATAGGACATTGTAGGTGGAGAGGTAGTCAGAGATTTGAGAGGCCACCACTTTTTCCAAGGCCTTGGAGAGAGGAGAGAGAATAGAGATTGGTCGATAGTTTCCAGCCACAGTCCTATCACCACCTTTAAAGATAGGGGTGACAGTGGCGACTTTCCAGGCAGTTGGAACCTTCCCCAGGCAAAGAGAGCGGTTGATGAGGCACGTGATCGGGGTAAGGACTGTGTCTAAGACCAGCCGTAGGATACACGGATCCACGGTGTCACTGCCCGTACTATTACTCTTGAGGGCAGTGACAAGGTGTGGCCTAAGTTCTTGGGCAGAAACACGGCAGAGGAGAAAATGAAGGCGAGAAAGATTTCGGCGGGTGCTGGGGAGGAGGTCAAAAAATTTGTAGGAGGATAGGGCTATGGTCAGTGAATGAGGTGTTGAGGTGGTTGGCTATGAGGGCTGGGTCTGAGGAGATCACGCCATTAATGTTGATCTGGTGGGGGGAGTGTGCACTCCCATTTAACTGTTTAATGTTATCCCAGAAGGTTCTGGGGTTCCCCCATGAGGCAGTGAGTGAGGACCGATAGTGCTCAGACTTGGCCTTTCTGATGGCCCGAGTGCACTTGTTTCAGGCAGCAGCACACAACTGCCTGTCACTGGGTTGGCCAGTCTCAATGGCACGGTGCCATAGGTTGTCCCTATGTTTGAGTTTGTGGATCAAGCTGGGGTTACAGGGGCATTCTGCCTTTTAGAGCAGTGGGTCGACATTGGGGCAAAGATATCACAGGCATTATTAAAAGTTCGGGTAAAGAAGGAGAGCTGTGTCATGTCAGGAGTTGCCTGTATAGGAGACCAGTCAATTTGGGACAGAAGTTCCTTAAGTTTTATCAGTCCACCAGGTATTAGACGCCGCCGGCATGTGGACTGTGCTATGGGTTTGGGGACTGGGGATGACCAGTGGAATAGAATGGGGGAGTGATCGCTGAGAGAGTCTGGGAGGACTTGTACATTGGGGATCCGATTAGGGCAGTTGGTGAGTACCACATCAAGCAGGGTACTGGAGCCTCTCTTGGGGTTAGTCCTGGTAGGGTGGGTAACTAGTTGCGTTAGGTCTATTGCAGAAAAGGAGTCATGGGTAGAGGAGGAGGAGGGGCTGAGCCAGTTGACATTTAAGTCACCCACAAGAATTTGATCAGCGGAAGGAGGTAGTGAGGAAAGGTATTCTGTAAGAGAGGCAATGGCCTGCGTTTGGTCCCTAGAGGGCACATTATGCAGTAGTCAGATAAAGGTGTCCCTTTAAAGGGTCAGGGGTTAGTTTCAGCGTGAGCGCCTGGGCCCTAGGTCAAGGATGGGAGCAGGCAGGGCTAGTATGGGGAGAGATTCCTTGACATAAATAGCGCAGCCGCCGCCCTGTCTCCCAACACGGTCAGACCGGAAGAGGGTGAAACCAGGAAGGGCGACTAGGGAGTCAGGGGAGGATTTCAACAGCCAAGTCTCAACCAGAGCGATGACATCAGGGTTAATTGATGTGACCAGGCATTGTAGTGAGTCAAACTTTTTTGGGATGCTACAGATATTCATGGAGACCATGCATAGGCCTGTGGTGCTAGTCGGGGAGCTCCTGGGAACCTGGCCAGGGTTTGGATGAATGTTCCCTGACAGGAGTAGTAGCATGACTAACACCCTGGCTGGGAGATGGTGAGAGGTTTTCCTACGATTGACATGGGGGAGGGAGGCTAAGGGCAGGGGTGGGCAGGGTGGTACAGGAAGGAAGGCAAGAATAAAGACACCCAGATGTGCCTGAGGCGAGGAGGAAGCTAGGGGGAGGGTAGGGAGGACCGAGACACACAGAGGTCCCAAGGGGCAAGAGAGCAGGTTCAGGAGCAAGGGGAGGGAGGGGTGCCAGGGCACAGTGCAGAATAGCAGATGGATAAGTGGGCAAGTGCACTGCTAGTGGGGATAGACACAGGCAGAGCGTGAGGCAGGGCCAATACATTGTGGTGAGCAAGATCCAAAGGAAGTAGTACTGTACAGGTAGAAGTAGGAAGTAGTGAGGGAACTTAGGTCCCTCTAGTGGCCAGCAGGTATAATCTGCAAATGGGAAAGTGGGGAGATAGGAACTTGTTGGATTTGTTCATATAACATTGTTAAATAATCTAGAACCCCTCTGCAACTCCTTCTGTCATTTTACTACAAACTCTCCCCTTGTACCCACCATTGTTCATTGTATTCATCCCTGTCCATCCTCCCTCTTCCCTCTCATTGCCAGGCTCACTGTACCTTTTTCATATCCAAATACCGGTTTGCTTCACTTCGCTCCTACTTCTCCTCTTTCAACCCCCCCCCACCTCCTGTTCCCTCCAGTCCAGGAACCACTGCACTACTGAAACTCTTTACCCCACCCCTCTGCTGGGCAAGCTACCTTTTCCTATTGACTTCCCTCACTCTGGAACCAACTGCCTTCCTCCCTCCCTCCACCTCTCCCCATCTCTTGGCTCCCTCAGCCATTGGTTGAAACATCAACATTTCCCCACCTGTTCCTGGTACCCTTCTTCCTGATACCTCCATGACCATGTCTTAACCATCCCGGTAAGCAGCTGAATGGTCTCTGCTCCTGCCTTGGGTTAACTTCCACACCACAACAGTTTTTCCCTCCTTTATGTCATCAGGCAATAATGTACCCCTCAGGAGAATTGCCAGTTGTCAATATTGTAATTCACCAAGTATTGCTGCCACTTCTGAATATGCACACACTAGGCATTCTTATTGAGCTGTACTATACTTTGTTCTCATACATAATACTTTTTGTGTTCTGTTCTAGTTCTGTATTTATTTATTTTTTGTTTACTGAATGTTGCTCACTGTTTTGCTGCTATGTATTGTGCAGCTGTCCTCCACTGTTCCCCTCCCACTGGTCAACCCATGTAAATGAGTCTTGGCTCAGAATGCCTCTCCTAGTTACCAATTTTCAAATAAACAAATTATGAGACTGTAAAAATGGGTGTCCAGTGATAATAGCAAAGGATAAACAGCAACCTACAATAACAGCGAAGGGAAAATAGCACTTGCCGTTTTGGTGACTTACGGATTTCCCCCTCCTCGAGTTGCACCCCAGTGGATCTGATTATCTATAGAAAGTGGGGAAGGGGTGTAGAGGGCAAAGACCTCTGAAAAAAAAATTTGCTGTTTCACCAGTAGCTGTTTATCCTTCACTGTTTTTCTTTCACTGTTTTTTTTTTGCTGCTATCACATGGGACCGTAAACATGCTATCAAAATTTGTGTTGGGGTAAAGACTTTGGTAAGATAATATACAGTATAGCTTCTCTGTTTTTTTTTTTGTGCTGTTAAGCACTTCTGCTAGTATAGGTGTTCCCTTGTATTTCTCAGTGGTGTACAGTAGATAGCCAGACTCAAACATATCCAATACATAATAAGGTTTCATACCACTGGGTATTATCTAACAGACTTATAGACATGAACACTATCACAATTTACATAGATACTTAGATAGTGTCAGCAGATAAGGGCCTATGGCCCACCCAGTCTGCCCATTTGAGCGTGTAAGTTCAGTTTATGTTTTCCTAGAAGTCTGTTGCCCCTTACCTCTGACCTCCAGAATTCCTTTATGTCTATCCCATGCATTCTTAAATCCCGTGATTGTTTCATCCCCCACCACTTCCTTTGGCAGGATGTTCCAATTTCTTGATTTTATTTTTATTTATACTCAATTTTTATGTTGTTTGTTAATTTGTGTTTAATATTTTATGTATGGGGTGTGTTTTAATGTTGTTTACATTTATCTTTCAAATGAAATTATAATGTGTGGGGCTAACTGTAAAATTCTTTAAAGTGATCAGTAGACTGAAACTGAGCATGAGGAAAGTGGGATAAAACAACTGATTGAATTATAAGAGCTCAAGGCAGTCTTATCTTGGGACAGTAAGACTTTAAGGTTAGTTGGCCAAACACTTTAATCCAGCAACAAGTTGGCCTTTTTCAAGTCTTATGGGGAAAGTATAGCCAGTGTGGCCAACAGTCTGGTTTCAATTAAATGCATAAGCATATGAATAGAAATTTAGATTTATTTCAGTTTAGCCTTTTTCAGTTCATGTTATAGTGTCAAATACTTGCGTATTTTAATTTCTCTAGTGTGGTCTGTATTTTCTATTTATTATCTGTGTGTCTTGTAGATGGTGTAACTATTTAATATTTAGATCAGATCGGAATGACATAGCCTTAAACAGGTTTGCCAAGTTTGCCCTGGACACCACCAGGTTGACACATCACTGTCTAATGTATCGGGCTTTAAACTGGATAGACCTAATGGAACGTAGTTATTTACATGTAAAACAGTTTATGAAAATCTGAAGAAAAATACTCTGCTCTATTTAAATACTCAATTTGAAATTCAAAATACAAGGTCAGGTTTACAGTCATCTCAAAACCTAGAATTTAATATCCCTGTGATGAGAATAACTAAGGGCAACTCTACTATAGCTGCTCAAGGACCAAAACCTTGGAATAAGCTTCCCTCCTACTTAAGGTCTAAGGAAGTAGATACATGGAATAGAATTAAGGGCTGGCTGCTTCAAACGTTTGCACAACCAAAAAGATGTTGCTCACAGTGAATGTTAAAACTTATGTATGTGTTTTCTACTATGTACCTCAAATATATTTTTATACGAAAATAGGAAAAGAGTATTCTATGTATTTATATTTGTTGAACCTACTGTATTTTATATCATGTGAACATGGGACCCCATTGTAAATGAGCATTTTTACCCAGTTGGGCAATCCTATTCCTCTGGAAGTTTTTTTCTTTTAGGAATAAACTTTTACAAACAAACAATATATTACAGTGCAGCTCCCTTATAACAGACACTTCCGTGCATGCCGGTTCTGTCCAATAGAGGAGGTGTCTGCAATAGCTTGAATTAGAAAGCATGAGATCAGTTTTCATTGAGGGTGTTGTATGAGCACTGTTACTTGCATGTAGTTTACTAGCTCATCTTTCATATGCATATGTGCATACAGCATTGTGGTGGGTCAGGGCGGTGGTGCAAAAGTCAGTTTATATTGTCATTACTAGTGTGCTGTATGTGTCTGTTTGTGTTCACATTCTGATAAGGGGCTTGCTAAAAACACACACAGAAGTTCCTCAGTACACTGCTGTACTGTACTTAGATTTTGGTATGCACTTTGCTCTGTGCAGTAGGTCCAAATACTTGATTAAATGGGTTCTTGTCTTGATGTATGTAGCCCACACTTTTTCTGCATGTTGAATCATTGCCCAGTCAGGCAGCAATGTCTTTGTTCTGCTGCATATCTCATCGCAGCATCAGTAGTGCACTGTGCACATCACGTGCTGTTGCTGGCCACTCCATTACTTTGTTCTCAGGCTTGTCCTCAGAGTCAAGTCCTGGTGCATCTTCAGGGGTCATGGAGAAACCATGATAATCATGTCATCAACTTCAGCCTCTGTCTATATGTTCACCAAGGTGATACCATTGCCCAAATTCATCTGCTATCAGTCCTGGTGGGTGGTCTTCTGGTTCAATCTCTGGTTCTTTGGCTTCTATATCTGTGCTTAGGTGAGTTAATCCTATTTTGAAGACGCTGCAAACAATGGTTTTATGAAAGATATAGTGCCAGACTGTCTTCATCAACTTGACTACATCAAGGAAGCTGATTTTTTTTTGCCATATTTGCCCGCAAAGAGTTGCTCCAAGTAATTTCCAATCGAACAAGCGCACACAAGGAATGAGGTGCTAAACACAGTAAAACATAGTAACATCAACTTCAAAAAACTGGCACTCTTCCCCCTCAGTATAAGATTCCACCAAGGCTCTTTTTGAATTCAAGTAAAACTTTTTATTGTTTCAAAAGGACATAAAAACAGGCATGCTTTTATGTCATTTAGGAACAATAAAAAGTTTTTCTTGAATTCAGGATGAGCCTTGGTGGTATCTTATACTAAAGGTGAGAGTGTCATACTTTTTTGAGCTTGATGTTGCTCCAAGCCATCCAACAGCTCAGCAATGTGAGCCTCATAACACACACTTAATGGTACTTAAAGGCATAGATGAATATTTGGTCTACAGGCTGAATATGGCATGTCACGGCTTCCATGTCATAATATTGAAAATACTACAGCGACTCTCACAAGAGTGAGTGCATGTTGCCGAATTCAAAATCAACACAGAACCCACATCTGCACCTACCAAAAGGGCAATGGCAAGAAAATAAATATTTTCATGTGGGAAAACATGCCCCCCACCGCTGCCCCCATATAAATATAATCAACTCCGGGGGGGGGGGGCGGCAGACACTGAACAGGGAGGTTATCACAGCTGGGGCAACAGACCGGAAAAAAAATAATTAACAACACCCACACAGTTTTAAAAGATTACCTGGAGGCAGTCCTAAATCTGGAACCATCGGCACTGAAGGTGGCGTCTGCACCCACCACACCAGGTGAACATCTCAGCAGCAGCAGGCTGCACTTATCTATTTAACCCATATCACCATTCAAATCTCCATCATTTGCCATCTCTATTCTGTTTCTGATCCTTCACTATCAAAACCCCCTCACCATAGTTCCACCATCGCTAATCCTATGGGAGCCCAAACTGAGTTGCTCATTTTCAAGTCGCTCAATTTGGTTCACCCATATGACATGATACCCATATCATGCTATTTGGAAGAAACCCCAGCCTTATGTTTTTCATGCCTGTAATGTAGGGATGGGCTTAAAAATTGTCAAGGAGAAAACTATTTTCCTATTCTGTAGTTTCTTGTCCCACAGTTGAAACCACTCAGTAAATATCTTGCCTGTCATCCAGGCATTGCATTTCAATAAAAAAACAAGCATTTGTCAATGACGAATGTTTGCTTGCTGGCATTAACATTGGTAGTGTAGAAGTTACAGAGCTGCATAATAGGAATGGCAGTGAAATACTGAACCGAAGCCAACCCCACCACCACCCTGCAGAGAGTGACAGGCATTGGGGTGTGCCTTTGGGTCATCAGGCATAACAGTCACGTCATTTCACCACACCCCACCCTGCAGACACTGACAAGTGTCACGGTGTGCCTTGGGGTCTTTGGCCCTTATTCCCCATTCCATCAGGAAATACGCTGAGATGGGTGTGGTATAGGAGAATAGGGTAAACTTTGGGGCCGAAGAGTCCAAGGCATACCTCGATGCCTCTCACTGACTGAAGGGTGTGGAATGGTATGAGCATTACAGGCAAGAATCCCAAGTCACACCCCTGATGCCTGTCATTCTCTACAGGGTGGGGCGTTATGGTTGTAAACCCTAACACCTCAGGCATTCGTTCGTATTTTCATTCCAAATTGTCAACATGGTTTTTTTGTGACCCCCACCTCATGAACAGTGACAATATCAGTTTGTTAGCCGAAAGCTGCTTATGCACAGCAACTACGGCATTTAGCACCACAGGTGCAAAAACACATTCCGAACAGGATGTGAAAAATGACAGCTGTACTGTTCATGGGGAGGTGTAAAAAATGGCAATGTTGCAAATCTGCAGTAAAAATATAAAAAAAAATTGTGAAGTCATGAGCGTGCATAGAAACTGTGCAACGCACACCCGTAATGTAATTAGTTTGGGGATTTTTTTACAACAGATTATCAACACAGGCATTGTGGGACCTCCGATCATGAACAGTGTTACTGTGATTTTCTTTATCTGTCCCGAACAATGATTTCCCACAGTGACCACGTATCTCTGCGCTGAAAGTGTGAAGACACATTTCGGCCATGTTGTGAAAAATGACAGCTGTACTGTTCATAAGGAAGTGTGGAAAAATGCCACTGGTGAAAATCGGGACTGAACATATTACAAAGTCCTGAATTTACGAGGGTGCGTGGAAACTGTGCAATGCTCACTCATAACACGGTCATTTTATGGACTTTTGTCACCAGATTTTCAACATAGCTATTTTAAGACCTCTGCTCATGAATAGTGTAACTGTGATTTTCTTAATCTGTCACAAACATTGCTTTCACACACCGACAGAACCATTGTGTGCTACATGTGCAGAAACACATTTTGGGCAAGATGTGAAAAATGACAGCTGTACTGCTCATAAGGAGGTGTGGTAAAATGGCAATGTTGAAAATCTGGAGTGAAAATATTTAAAATTCGCAAACTTACGAGCGTGCATAGGAACTGCGCAATGCACACTCATAAAACAGACATTTTTAGGAATTTTTCCACCAAATTTTCATTATAGGCTTTTTGAGAGCCCACCTTATGAACAGTGGCAGTGTCATTTCATTACTCAGTCCGGAAAGGTGATTTTGCGCATTGACTGGGAAATCACCCTTCGGGCCCGATTAACACCATGACATTGAGAGCGTTCATGAGAAGGGGTCCCAAAAACCCCATGTTGAAAATTTGGTGCAAAAATTCCAAAAAATGCCTCAGATATGTAGCAAAGTTGAAAAAACCCTATCTATCCCATTACACAGCTTACCGGCAATTCCTCAGTTCGCGGTCAGCTTTGAAGAGTGCAGACGTGTTCCCGGTCCACCGAAGATCATCGCGCCAGAGTCCAGAGGTAAGTATGGGGTGGGGGGAGGCAGGGTGCACAGTGGGTGGAGTGCTGGTGGGCTGGGTGAATGCCGAGGAGCGTTTTCTTGTTTACAGGTTGTTGTTTTTTTTTTAACAGGAAGACGATGCGGGATGTTTGCCATACTGGGTTGGGCTCCCAACGTGGCAGCTAGAAGGCTGTTTGGGGGGCTGGAGCTGACTGGGGATTGGGCATCCCCATTGGCCATAGGGACTTGTGCCACACTGGGGTGGGCTCCCAGCATGGCAGCTGTAAGGCTGTTTGTGGGGGTCTGGAGCTGACGGGGGATTGGGCACCCCCATTGCCCATACAGATGTGTTGCCATGCTGGGGTGGGCACCCAGCATGGCATCTGGAACTCTGTTTGGGGGGGAAGCGCAGCACAGCCAATGGGGATTGGGCACCCATTGGCTATGCTAGCGTGCGCGGGGGTGAGACACAGTGTGCATGCACGCGGTGGGCGGGGAGCATGCATGAGCGGGTGATATCCTATCGCTGCTCACTGAAGCATAGCTCCCTCTTTCAACTGTATGCCACTGCATTTTCAACTGCTGTCATAGACAGCTCCAGCAGTGATTGGAGAACTGCAACCATGCCTGCAAACACACTGACTGAATTGGAAGATGCTGACACACCTCTGAAAAACTCGGATGATGGCACTATGTTTCTAGCACATGCGTGCAAGCAAACATAATAATTACAAGCAAGTAATGGACTCCCCCACCAAAACAAATTTGCTGGGATGAATTGTTGACAACTACTGGGTCAGTTTTTTCAGTCCCACCCATGTTGCAACAGTACTGCACAGTAAGTCTTTTTTTAGCCATTTTCATCCCAGCTGGCATCTTCCCTTTTAGTGTTAGAATCCTCAACCAAACACACCTAAAAAAAAGTTTCATTTCAGTTAAAAATATTCTGCAGAGCATAATCAGCAAGTACACCAGGCAAAACATCTTCCAGTCACTTCTCAGTTCTTACCATATTGGCACTCTGCTTCTCTCCGTGTCCTTTGTGGAAAGTGGTGTTATGCCACAGTTTCCATTGGCATAGCCAGCGAAGAAAAAGTGCAAAGTTCAGCTTGCCAAAGGACATGACAAACTCGCTGACCATCTCCAGTAAAGCTTATTAAACCATCCTTCTCCCACTCATTTGAGAACCACCAAAAAAGTGCATCCTCAGTATCCGAGTCTTTGCCATTTTGCTTGTGCTTTCTATTAGGGTTCTCATTCAGTACCAGTCAGCCAGAAGCTTATCATTGTCTCTCAACATATTGGAAAGTGTAGATTTCAAATGCTTAAGTACAGAGATAGATCACATAAATTCATCTTGGGTATTGTATCGATTATATTAAGGATATCTGCCTTCTTAGCAAGGCTAACAGCACTTTGTTTTGATGGCACACCTTGTAGAAAAAGCAGCTAGTAAGCAGTAAACAAACAGAGCTTGCAGGTAATATATTAAGCAGGACTCAAACATGAATCCTTTTAACTGTCCTACCCTTTTGTACTCTGTGCTATATTGGCTCATTAACATCTTATTAGAGTGCTCACAGCACTCAAGCTTCCACTATAATAAGGGCTGATTTGTATTGTATAACCTGAAGTTATCGCACTAGATTCAGTACAGAGAGTTGTTGGCATAATGGATGTATCTGCTTAAAGTGGGCAGTCAGATTATCCATGTCTGGTTTAAGTGGGCTGCACTGTGTATGTAATATGTAGCTGCATAGTGTTTTTAAAGGTACCAGTAAGTTATTGTACTGGCAACTCTGTTTTCTGCCTGTAGGAGAATGTAGCAAATTATGGTAAGGGTGCTTCTACTACATAGAAACAGAATTTGCCAGCAAAAAAGGACTGCTTGGCCCACACAGTCTGCCCAGACAGGAGCTTGTTCAGCAGCGCCTGAAGTGAATTGAGGTTCTTATGTTCAATTAAGGTCTTGTACTGTATACGCAGGTGCCTAAAGTGCTAACTGAAGCTAACAAACTAATGGTAATGCACAACAGGCTGGGGGCAGCATCTGTGAAGTGTGTAAGTTGTTAGCAGAGTTGTTGCAAAGTTCTGCTTCATTGGCGCTGTTCTAGCAAAGTTGCAAAATATGCCTTTGTGAAGAACTTTGCAAATAGTGCACTTTTCCACTTTTCAGTGAGTTTTCCTGGGGAACAGGCACTTTTTCAAGCAAAGTCAGGTGAAGCAATGGCAAATGTACAACTCCTCTGGGAATTTACACAACATTGCTTGAGATGGGGTCCCTTCGCATGCCAATAACTTTGTAAAGCAGCACTTTGAGAATTTTGGCAAACCTCAAAAATTAGTTTGGAAGCAACATTTGCAAACTTTGCACATCTGTAGTTGTTATCCAGTGGCTCCATTACATACAGTATGTACTCTCCTCCAGTATAACCATGAAGTAGTAACCAAAGGGTTCATGTTAGTAGTCCAGGCATATGTATTTCTGTAGTCCACTGTGCAGTCTTCCATGTAATACATAGGATTCCATGTGATATGAGTGATGCAACAATAGCAACATTAATATTAGTGAGTGCACATCGCCGAATACAAAAATGGCAACGTGCACTACAGCGGTACCACAAACAGCGGTGGTCCGCAATATTATCTCCTGGGGTGATATCTACTAACATTTTTAGGTGGGGGCCTACACCCCCCCTCCCCCCATTATTGTTATAATCAACTATGGGGGGCTGACATTGAGGTGCAGGGGAAAATTCAGAAAGGGGGCATTTGAGGAGTCAAGTCATTAGGTGACAGAACATTGGAGGGCAACATGCAGATGGGGGGCCACATTCAGGAGGGTAGGGAAGCATAGAGCAAAAATGCTGGAGGTTGGGGAACCTGAAAAAAAAACTTAAGTACTCAAACAACACAAAAAAACATTATTTCCACCCACCTAGCTAGCTCCCAACCCAGGTCCTCTCACACCAGAGGCAGTGACTGCTATCACAACACCAAATGGCCAGCTGGGAACTGCATGGCCAAACAACCTACTATATCCTTATTCACTATAGCTCCCTATCACAGTTGCTGTATTCTTCCCATCACAATTCTTGTACTCTCACCCTCACTGTTACCACACCTAGCTATCCTTTCACACTCACTGTTCTCACAGGCAGTCAAACTAAGTCGCTCAATTTGACTTGCCCATATCACGGGATACCATATACTGTAATGCTACAATGGAATGTAGTTGTAATAAAACCGGTATAAACAGTAGATAAGGTAACATAAGAAGATGACTGAGTTAGTAACACTGCCTCTTTATATATCTATCCTAGACCTTAGCATGATATAAATTATCACATGAACCTTGCAAATATAAGAAATCACACTTCAACGTTGAACATTTCAAGCTTGAAATAAGCCCTTGTATAAGTGATATTGTGACTTGAAGCTTCATACATTCAGTGACCCAATAACGTCATACACTACATTGTTACTTTGTGAAAAATTCTTGAGGTCTTCAGTATTTCTCAAGGGGATGCAGCTCATGTTGGATCATATTGAATAGAGGATAGGTATTAACTAGAAATCAAAAACACACAAAGAGTTCCACCAGGGAAATGTGGTGCATTAGTACAGTCAAAGGCATCAACAAAGAAACTCATACTCACTCTATCCCATCTAGGCCAATCACAACAGACAAATAGACACAGATATACAGTGCAAAAAAATATTTTTATTTATTACTCACAAAAGTGCGGACTTATAGTCACATGTGCAGCTCAATAGTCTGTCACTTTAAAGTGCTAATGTATAGAATTGTTCCATTATAAAAACACATCTGAAATCAAAAACAGTATTTAAAAAACATGGCAATTTCCACTGCAAACTGATACAGTATTATCATATATTGGAATGAAAAGCAAAATCAATTTTAGTTTTCTACTAGTATAGCTGTCTTATCAGCTATGTCAGGCAGTTTTCTCAGATTGCAAATGAATTGAAAATGTATCTGCTTGCTATGTCATCAGTAGGTGCACAGGATTTTTTCACACTTTTGAGAACTCACATAGCAATCACATACAGAATAGGTATTTGCTAGAGAAAGAACAGTTACTCATGTGGCCTCTTATTAGTCTAATACCACAGTCAAGATCTGCATCCTATCTAGTCAATTTTACTTCCCATGGTTTGCCCAGGAGCTCAGAAAGTTGGGATAAGTGATGTGATTTGATGGCCTGGAGAGTAAATAGTGTTCTAGGTCCACCATTTTTTTAATAGTTCTCATACTGGCCTAGTGTATTTGTGACAGTGCATGAGAGATGACCTAGGTTAGAGAGTAAACTTAGGTCTCCAGCTTCTTTGTTGGCAGACATTGGAAAAATATTAGACCATGGTTTGTCTAAGGTTATAAAAGCAGTTTATTTGGGATGACTCAGTATAGTCTAATTGTTTGGACTCAGCAGATGCATCTGGTTTCAAAATAATTATCAAGCTGGAGTGGTGGAAGTGAAGATGCTGCAGTGCCCTCTAGTTCTCAATATTTCTCAATATTTTGAATCCATGAAACTCTGCTGCCATTAGCTGAATACAATTACCTGGATGATTAAGAGCATCTTCATATATAAACATGATTATCCACAAGGTATTTCATCCTGATACTTAGCTAGAGGGAAGCAAGGACTTTTTTAAATGTCAAGTTCGAAACATCATTCTCTTCTCATTTTTATTTAAATAACCATGATTGTTTTTCTTGTTTAGTTGCTCAAAATGCCAATGAATATTGACTGATAGGATTAATGGTTTCATATAACCCATAAGTTAAGCTTCCAAGCTTTGAATGAAATGTGTCATCAGCACAAACAGAAACTTTTTAAATGCTAACGCAATAGGATGCAAAATTAAAAGGTTATTGCTTGCTGCATGTATTTAAAAAAAAACTAGGGTAAAACATTTCAGGTTGAAATATTTGAAGGGTAGATTAATATACGTAATTGAGTTCCCAGCCTCTTGAATTCTAAAATGTCTTTGTAACACCACAAGTGCAGTCAGTTTCAGTTGTAAATACTTGTAATCGGGGTAATGATAATTTAGTTGAGTATGTATGTTCAGAAGTTTGTAGGTGCTGATGGACTGTGTGTTACAACACACTAATCTTCATCAGATTGGGTACTACAAAACCACAAAAGGATGAGGTCAAGCGGTTGTAACTACAACAGTGGGAGATAGCTTAGAAACATAGAAACATAGAATCTGACAGCAGATACGGACCATTTTCCCTACATACTGCAATACCATAGACCCTAACTGATCTGAGGATTACTCTCTCTTCCCTATCGCTAGGGTACTCTATCCCATGCATTCTTCAATTCCCCTAACATTTTAGCCCCCACCACCTCCACAGAAAGGCTGTTCTATGCGTCCACTACTCCTTCTGTGAAAATATACTTCCTCACATTGCCCTTGAGTGTACCCCCTCAAGCCTCACATCATGCCTCCTTGTTCTTGCATATCTTTTCTGAAAGATGCTATCCTCTTGCACCTTGTTTATACCTTTGAGGTAGTTGAAAGTCTCTATCATATCTCTCCCTCTCTCCTCACTTCCAGGGAGTACATACTGAGGTCCTCTAATCTCTCCTCATATAACTTCCAGTACAATCCTTGCACCATTTTAGTTGGCCTTCTCTGAACTGCCTCTAATCTGTCTGTGTCCTTCCGGAGGTACAGCCTCCAGAACTGGACACAGTACTCCAGATAAGGTCTCACCAGTGATCTGTAGAGTGGCATCACTACCTCCTTTTTGTCTGCTTGTGATATCTATCCCTATGCACCCTAGCATTCCACTGGCTCTCCCCACAGCCTTCTAACATTCTTTGGTCACCTTTATGTCAACAAATATGATTACCCCCAGGTCCCTTCCTTGATTGGTGGCTATCAGTACCCTTCCCCCATAATGTACTCCTTCCTTGGAGTTTTGTGTCCCAAATGGGTGATTTTGCACTTCCTTGCATTGAATCTTAGCTTCCACATTCTTGACCACTCCTGAAGCTTGCTTAGGTCCCTTCTCATTCTTTCCACCCCCCCCCCCGAAGTGTTGACACTGTTACAGATCTTAGTGTCATCTGCAAAGAGGCATTCCTTCCCTTCCAGCACCTCTACAATGTTACTTATGAAGATATTAGAGAGGACTGGCCCTAGCACCAATTCCTGTAGCACCCCGCTGGTCATTCCATCTCTTTGGAATGAACTCCATTTAACACCACCCTCTGTATCCTACTGCTCAACAAATTTCTGACCCAGTTTACCACCCTGGGACCCATTCCCAAGCTGCCCAACTTGATTACAAGCCTCCTATGTGGGATGGTGTTGAAGGGCTTGTTGAGATTTAGGTACTGTATGCCACATCCACCGCCTCTCCCTGATCTACTTTGTTGGTTACCCAGTCAAAGAAATCTATCAAATTTGTTTGACAAGACCTTCCCGCTGTAAATCCATGCTGCCTCAGATCCTTTGCTCAAATGGATTCCAGCTATATCGTTATTCTTTCCTTTAGCAGTGACTCCATTAATTTTCCTACCCCCAAGGTCAGACTAACTGGCCAGTAATTGTCAGCCTCCTCATTGCTCCCACTTTTGTGGAGAGGGACTACATTTGCCCTCTGCCAGTCCTCAGGAAACACCACTGTCACTAGCGATTGGTTAAATAGGGTTGTTGGTGGTGCTGCCTGCACCTCTCTAAGTTAGTAGTAGTAAACATCTTTATTTTTATACAGGAAGGTGTTGATAATTACATCATTAGGGCCCAAAGGTCTTGGTTTCAAGATGGTCCTGGAGAGTTTCCATATTTCATAAAACTAACAAATGTTACAGTAATACATTCAGCTTGAATACTGTGCACATAATGGAATATAGAACTCTATAATAGTTCTGCTAACCATAACATTACAAGAATTCAGGTTACAAAATTGTGTAATTGCAGTAGTCTAAAACTTTTAAAATTATTCAGGTCTCCAGTAGCAAATATAAATAACAGGCAGGAAATAACTATCTATATTTGAAATCACATGTATCTGGGTAGACTAACAAGTTAAAATGCAATATTACAGAGACTTCCAGAAAGAAAATTTAAATGGTTCACAATTATATTCTTTCTCAGTTTGGCATTGAAGGACTTTGGATATAACTTCAACTCCTCTTCATGGCTCACTAGGTTTCCCCATTATTTATTTACTATATTGGAAAAGGACATGTTCCATTTTTATTGTTTATTTTAGAAGTTTGAAATTTATGTAAACTATTATTTCTTAAATTGTACTTACTTTCTCCTTTACTCAATTTGTCAATCAGATATTGGGGTTTGTCTCCTCTAATTGTTCTATGGATCAGACCAGTCCATTTATTGTTCTCTTATTTTCTAAATCTAACCATTTCAATCTATTATATAAAGTACAGTAATGAGTAGTGAAGTTGCATTTCAAAACAAATCTGCTAATCTAGTGTACAGTTTCTCTACTTTTCCTAAGATAGTTTTATCATGCCAGACTGGGCATGCTGCAAGCTGCAACTAAGCTTTGTGCCTTTTTTACTTGATATTTTCACTATTTTTACTTTTCTGTCTGATATCCCCATTATTTTTGCTCTGTTTGATAGCTCTAGATTTATTGTAGTTAAAGATTTGTATTTTAGTCAGACTTGATAGCTAGTTAGTAAGGGACCAGTAAAGTTGAGGTAGTGCGTGAACTGTGCATTACCGGGATTCGATTACACTAGGGACATTTAACAGTCCCAATACTGCCCAGAAAAGGATTTTTATTCTGGCCCATCTGCTGCAACAATTTCTGCGATATACTTTTTAAACAGATTTGAAGCTTTTTGCTGCTTTGTTTTTGTGAACCCATCCAGAGTTGAGGACAGTGAACATGAGGACGTACCTGGACGAGGCATCACCAAGGAGCCAGAGTGGAGCTCGTATGTGGATATACCTCTTGTTGTGCTGGTCTCTGAGTGGACACCCAAAGATTTGGTTTACTGCTGCTTGGTCTGCTAGTAGGATTTGGCCCATTCCTTCTTTTTTTTTCCAAAGTCTGTTTATCTCCCCAGGGAACCAGAACTCTCTCAGGCCTATCCACTCGCCTGTGCCACTGTACCACCCACTGTGAACCCTATCATCTTCAAGGGTGTTACTTTCTCCCCAAGCCCCGAGGAGGATGAAGGGCTCGAGGAGTCTGAAAGGGCAATGGCAGGGTTCTAGTATTGGGTGTATGGTGGTTCGGCACTGGGATGGCCATTGCCTATCCAGGCTGGTGAGGCTTTTTTACATAGTTTGTGCCCCAGACGTGGGATGTGCAATGCTGTCAGCCCATGATGTGGGTGCTGCCACTCATGTCTGGAAGGCAGCTGTCCAACATTTTCCCTGTTTGTGAGCTCCTGTGCACCACAATGCCGCCGGTCTCCCCAGGGGGGCCGCTGCTGTGCCAGGCTACCCCTGGATCTCTCCCTGAGAGAGGAGAGCAGTCCTCCAGATGCTCAATCCTCTCTCTCCCCTACCGACCCCTAGTGGTCCAGGCTCATTCCTAAACCTGGGTCACCGGTGTGGCACGAGGTGCGACATCCAGCTCCTCAATCCTCAGCGCCACTGGGCTGGCTGACCCTTTCCTTCTTGAAGTGGTTTTTGGGACATCATGGTTCCGAGTCTGAATGCCTATAGGGTCTGTGGGTCTGTCGCTGGTGCTGCGAGAGGGCCAGACACTGTCCCAGTGACTGGCTGCCGGATTTGCTGCTGTGCAGGGGACCAGGCTTTGAGCCAGCTGGAGAACCAGCGGAGGAGCTCGTGGTTTTCCTAGACCACCAGGGGGGGCGGGTCAGCTGGTGGGCTGACACTCACCGTGGGTCAAAGTTGCAGCAGTAAAAGATCTCTAGCTGCGGTCTCCAGGGGGAGAGTGTTTCAGGCCCCCGCCTTCTCCCAGATAGACCAGACCCCAAATTTCTAACACAGGAAAGAACTCATCTCAAGAATCCAGATTTCAAACATGGTCAGACCTTTTTCATTTTCACAGTATTGACTGGCTCTCTGCAATATTTCAGGCAGTGAGAGTGCCTGGTGAATTTTCGGAATCTTCAGGCAGTGAGAGTGCCTGAAGTGCCTGAGTACATTCTACTTAATAATCTGTTCATATTCAGTGCATCCTAGTGAGAGAAGATGCATCTGAATTTTACTGATATAAAAGACCTTGGTGACTGGCCTTTATAGCTTTTAGCTTTAGTTGCTGTTTGGCAGCTGTTGTTTAGCCCTTCATATAATGAAGGGCATTCTATGGGTTGAGGGTGGGGGTGTAGGGTTTGCATTATTTTGATTTGATTTTTGTTTATTGCTATTTTAAATTGTTTGTTTAAACCCCATCGTCTCTGTGAGAGAGAGAGAGAGAGAGAGAGAGAGAGGAGGAGTATCTATTAAGTTATTTGATGGGGTGGGTCTTATTTGGTGGATTTGATTTTATTATTTTATTCTATTCGATCTTCCACTTAGTGAGATGTCTCTGGCATCCTCCCTTACTTTCCCTGGGTCCCCTGCTGCTGCTCAGGCTGGCTGTTGCCGGCCACCAGGTTACGGATCCTTCTACCCCTCCTCCTGACTTTTCTCGCTGCTGGGTGCTCTATATGTTTCCCATATATGGCCCACCCCCCCTCCTGATATGCACTGGCCGACTACTTCTCCCACTATTCCTGTTGCCTGCACCCTTCCCTGTCACTCCACATCATCCTGCCTGGCTGGGGAACCACAAACCCGGCAGTCTCCATGTGCATTCCGCGGTAAAGCCGTAAGCAGTCCTTTTGGCCCTATACTCCCTTCCTTACCCCTTTCCTGTACCAACACTCCCCTGTAAACACCTCCTTGCTCTTGGCCTGCTGGTCACTGCTTAGTATAGCCTAAATCATGTTAGACTAGCTGGAACTGCCTCTATATGTCTGGAATGTACTTGTATGGTTGTTGCCTCAATTGTATTGTTGTTTCCATGTGTTATGATGTATTGTACTCTCCCGGGTCGTGCCTGAAAATAGTCACCTGCTGGCTAGCGCACCTACCCAGTAAACAAAAACTAAATTAATAAATAATAAATAATTTGATCATCTGAAGTGCTCAAGTACATTTTATTTAATAACTTGTCTAGATTTAGTGTATCCTAGTGAGAGGAGGTGCACTTGATCTCCATGTGGACATCTACTCTGTGGAGGGGCAAGCTCCTTGAACTGAATTACTGATATAAAAGACCTTGGTGACTGGCCTTTATAGCTTTTAGCTTTAGTTGCTGTTTGGCAGCTGTTGTTTAGCCCTTCATATAATGAAGGGCATTCTATGGGTTGAGGGTGGGGGTGTAGGGTTTGCATTATTTTGATTTGATTTTTGTTTATTGCTATTTTAAATTGTTTGTTTAAACCCCATCGTCTCTGTGAGAGAGAGAGAGAGAGGAGGAGTATCTATTAAGTTATTTAATGGGGTGGGTCTTATTTGGTGGATTTGATTTTATTTTATTCTATTCAATCTTCCACTTAGTGAGAGATGGTGGTAAATTGAACTGAATTATATTTTAGGTTTTCCGTGGTTGTTCCAGGAGGGTGGTATTTTTCTTTTGGATTACTATTTCTTTTAATGTTGTCTCCTCCTTGTGAGAGAGATTGTTGTGTTCATTGTTTTGGGGTGTGATTTTATTTGTTTTATATTTGTTGGGTGCTTGGGTTTGGGTATAGAACTTGATGTTCTGTGGGTATCAAAATGTGTTGGTGGTCTGCCCCCAGTCATGCACTATTCATTCTCTGAACTTCACGACCTCTGCCCGGTTGTTGCCCCTTCTTTGTAGTTCTTAGTCTATCAGCACTGTGGGGTGCTGGGAATCGCCTGTTGGTGGGGGGATGCATGAGGGGGTTACGAACGGTGGAGGATGAATGAGCAGAATTCTCACATCGGGGTAGTTAGATCCAGAAGATGCCCTGGGATGAAATGGAATCTGGAATATGGTCCTCAATGTCTGGTTTCCATACCCAAGGGCTCCACCATTGGTAGGCAGGTAGCTCGGATGGCCCCAGAACCCCATCTGACTCGAGAGGTGCTATGCAATGCCAGATCAATTAATAACAAGACTGCAATTATTGCAGATCATCCTGGGACAACTGATCTGGCTTGCATCACCGAGATCTGGCTGGATGAGAATGCTGGCCCCATATTGGAGGTTGCAGTTCTGGGTAGGTACTTGGTGATACACCGCTCGAGATCAGATCGCGGGGGGGAGGGAAGGTAGCGATCTGTTTCAAGGTCAGATTGGACCTCACAAATGTGCCAGTTGAGAGATCAACTCATTCGAGTGTACTGTGGCAGCAGGTGTAGGTTGTAAGATCGCCCTCATCTACCATCCTCCCGGGGATGAGAAGCATTTCCTTCAGGAAGTAGCAGACTTCATGGTAAACCTGGCATTTTAGTTGTCCAGGCTGATGGTCCTGGGTGACTTTAACGCCTGGGTTGATGATGATCTCTTGCGATTTGGCCAAGACTTCCTCCAGTTAATGACTTCACTGGGCTTTAAACAGGTGATTACCCCTGCTACCCATAAGCACGGTCACTCCCTTGACTTGGTTTTCCTCCTGGGGATCAAAACCTCCGACTTGGTGGTGGAACCAGTCAAGGGGTCAGATCATCACACTGTGAGGTTCAGTTTTTGCACCCCCATTCATAGGCCGGCCCCTGTGGAGATGGTCAGAGACCACCCTTTACGGGATGTAAGCCCTGATGGCCTATCGGCGGTACTCGACCTATCGTTAATTCCGAAGGCAAGTGGGAGTCCAGAGAGCCTGGTCCAGGCCTATTACAAGACCATTACTGTGGCCCTGGACTCTACTGCCCCTGTCCATGTTCATGCTCTCGCCCTTCACCCTCAGTCCCCATGGTTTGATGGGACCTTGAGGGAGTTGCAGTGACGTGGACGAAAGTTAGAGTGTTGCTGGTGGAAATCCACCTTGGAAGCTGACCACCTTAGATTGATGGAACACTATCAAGTCTACCAATCAACAATCGCCCATAAGAAGGCAGAGTTCCTGTCCGGGGAGATTGCTGCTGCTCAGAACCAACCAGCTCAGCTCTTTTGAACTGTGGACAGGCTGTGCAGCCCAGCCTGTCTCCAGTCTTGAAGAGTTTTCTCACAAGTGTGATGAGCTCGCTTGGTTCTTTGTGGATAAGGAGGCCAGCATCAGGGTGGAGATCCAACGTGGACACTCTATGGGAATTGCTAGTGGTCGGTGTATGGTCACTCCTCCTTGCTTTGTTTGGAGTTCCTTCAACTGGCTGGTGTTCGAAGATGTTGTGTGGATTGTCCAGGGTATGCGCCCAACATGCTGTAGCTTGGATCCAGGCCAACCTTCTCTGATTATGGGTTGTTGCGACATCGTTGGCCTGATCCTTGCAAGGATAGTTTGGTGCTCCCTTGAGTCTAGTGAGTTTTCTAGCTCCCTGAATGAGGTGGTGGTGACACCTCTTCTGAAGAAAGCTGCTCTGGACCCAGGCTGCCTTGCAAACTACAAACTAATCTCTAACCTTCCCTTTGTTGGGAAGGTGATCGAGAAGGTTGTGGCACTACAGCTGGATAACCATTTGACCATCCACGACATCTACGAACCTCTCCAATCCAGTTTTCATAACAGGCATAGTACCAAACCCACTCTGGTTCGGGTGTTCAATGATCTGTTGATGGTGAGAGATCAGAAGCACCGTTCTATCTAGGTACTTCTTGATCTCTCCTCAGCTTTTGACACCGTGGACCATGGGGTGCTCCTCGAATGCCTGAGGTTCATCTGTGGACTGTCAAGAACAATTCTCAGGTGGTTTAAGTCCTTTCTCATTGGCAGAACTCAGAGGGTGGTGTCAGGGATTTTTTTCCTCTGACCCATTCACTCTGTCACGTGGGGTCCCTCAGGGCTCAGTGTTGTCCCCTATGTTGTTCGCGGTGTATATGCGGCCCCTCGGAGACATTGTAAGACAGCATGGGCTGAGGTTTCTCTGACACGTTGATGATACCCAGCACTACCTGTCTTTTGCACCTGACCAGAATAGTGCTCATCTGATATTTAACAACTGCCTCGCTGAAATCCAGGATTGGATTAATTCCAGCTGGTTGAAGTTGAACTCGGGAAAGACAGAGGTGTTGGTCGTGGATCCAGAAAGTCAGATAGAGGAATTTGGGGCTGGTCAACCTACTGGAATTTGTCTAGGAGGCTCCCAGCTTCTTTCCTCTGACTGGGTGCAGGACCTGGGGGTGATTCTTGATGATGGGCTGACACTGCGATCTCAGGTGTTGGTAGTCATTAAGTCCTCTTTTTACCATCTAAGGAATATCGCCAGAGTCAAGCACCTAGTTCCATCTGGCAACCTTCCTACATTGATCCACACCTTTGTGACCTCACACCTTGACTACTGCAACTCCCTTTACCTAGGGCTACTGGGGGCTGATATCCACTGCTTGCAGCTAGTGCAGAACACAGTGGCCCAGTTGTTGACGGGGACCCCATGGGTGTAACACATCACACCAGTGCTGTGCGAACTGCACTGGCTGCCTATTCAGTGGCAGATCACCTTCAAGGTCGGGCTTCTGACCTATAAAGCCCTACACAGACAGGGCCCAGACCTTCTGAAAGAGCTCCTGTCCCCCTACTGCCGCTGGCAACCACTCCGCTCAGCTGATAAGGGATTGCTGGAGATTCCCAGGGTAACTTTGAAGACATTGGGGGCCTATGCATTTATGTATGTGGCCCAGCCCTGTGAAATTCTCTACTCTGTCTGTTATGGGAGTGCAAAACCTTGGAGGGCTTTAAGATGGCCCTTAAGACCCACCTATGGCGCCAAGCCTACCCAAACTGATTTTAGCTGTGATTTTAGCTATGCATCTGAACTGTGGTTTTTATTGTGTTATTTAGTTGTGTGTCTGAATTGTGATTTTATTGTGTTATTTATTTGAATGTTCAGTGCCTTGATATCCAAAAGGCACTATACAAATAAAGATATTATTATTTGTAAACTATAGATATGATCCCCAAAATCAATTATTGGAAGGAGCAGCTGGTTTACAATAATGTTTCTCTTCCTATAATTTGAACAGTAGCAAGATCTCCTAAATGCCCCTGTACTCTACCTTTTTAATCATTAGGTTCATGTGATATTCAGACTTTAAGTTTGCATCAACCCAAACCCCGGAGTATTTATATTCATTAACCTGGGATAGGACCTCATTATTTATGGTTTTGATAGAAATTTATTTTATTATTTTATTTTGGCTAATGAATTAAAAACCACTATTTGAGATTTTTTACCGTTAAGTGCTAATTTGAAATCTGCAAACCAGGTGCATAGGGCATAAAAAAATCCTTTTGGAGATGGTTTTTCATTTCTTTTAGGCTGTTACCAGTTGCTCTAAGTACTATGTCATCTGCATATAAATGCAGACTAGAATTTTTAATATGCCCCATGACCTGGTTTACATTCTGTAGACCACAAATAGGGTAGGCCCCAAAACTGACCTTTGAGGCACCTCCCCCCCCACCCATTGGCCTTCTTTTGATAGGACGTTTCCAATTTGGACCTGCTATAGTTGATTATTTAAATAGGACTCAAACCACAGGATAGTATCAGCCGCTATTCCTATATTCCAAAGCCTATTTTTCAAAATGGAGTAATCTACTGCATCAAATGCTTTAGATAAATCCATGAACACTGCACCCACCTTCCGGCCACTGTTTAGAGGAGTAGGAATTAAATTGACCAGATCAGGGAGTGTGGTGTGCTTGGAATGCCCTTGCTGGAATCCAGATTGATACTTGGAAAGTAATGAGTATTTTTCCAAGTATTCTCTTCATTGTTCTTGAAATAATCCCTCTAGTACTTTGGATATTGTGGAAAGTAGTGCTATTGGCCTATAATTTTCTGCCTCTGTTTTTTGTCCGTCTTCATATGAAAGGACGATTGTGGCTAATTTGCAGTAGCTAGGAAATTTTCTTTCCATTAAGCTCCAATTTAGAAATTTGGTTATTATAGGGGCAATTATTTCATTTTAATCTTTCAAGACTCTACTTTTCACTCCATCTGGGCCACATGCTTTACTTGTTTGCATCTGTCTTATATATTTCTTTACCTAGCTACACTGTATAGCCCTGAACCAAAATGTAGGTCTTTCCACATCTGCCTTTTCCTTTAGATTATTTTTAGTTTTGGCCATTGGAGTTGGAATTTTTGTATCTGGCAGTGTGGTGAAATATGTATTTAACATATCAGCCAATATGAATTGCTCCATTGCTAACCATCTGAACTAGGGGCTTGTTTTTAACTGGGGATTCTATCGATTTTATTAGAGACCAATATTGACGTGGGTTTGTAGTTTTTTTGTATTTTATTTTTATAATAATTTTTGTTTTGTATTTCTTAAACGTTGCTTTAGTTTACTCCTAACCATTTTATATGTATTCTATAGTTCTGTATCTAATGTTTTATTAGTAATTTCCATAGGTGTTTTTTAATTCTAATTTCTTTCTTTAATTTTTCCGTGATCCGCGGGGCCTGATCTTTTCATTGTACTTTTTTAGTGAGTGGAGCTACTTTATTACACACTTATCAGAACACTTTTGTAAAGTCCTCTTTGGCCACATCTAAGTCTGGGATTAAAAATAGTTGATTCCATTTTATTTTCACTAATTTAGCAATCAGTCTTTCTTTAGAGAAATTTTTAAAGGATCTACTTTTCCTAGCCATAGGTTCTGATTTCACATAACTTAAATTTTGTCCCTTCACTATAAATGAACCTACTATTGAGTGGTTGTCACCCAGGACATGTTGATCTATCTTTATCTCCAGTGCTTTGATCCTCTGGGAGACAAAGATCAGATCTAAAATATTTCCTTTACTTACTAGACTACTTTTCCTGGTAAGGGTTACTATAACTTGCCTTACATTCAATGATTGGAAACTTTTTTCCAAAGCCTCACCCCTCATCTGTCCCCATGCTGCATTGTAGTCCCCTGTTAATAGTAGGTCCTTCCCCATTGAATTACTCATTACAGGCTGGGAAAGTAAGTTGAAGGAGCCTGTGTTTACCCTCGGAGGGAGAATAGATTACCCCCAAAACTAAATTTAATCCCTGAACTTCTACTAATAAATAATCAATTTTATCAAATTGTTTTGCATAAATTATTTCTGTTTGTCCTAATTCCCATTCTGTGTACAGCAGAACTTGTTCCCCCCCCCCCATCCACTTCCCTACCCTATCTAGTCTATGGATGTGTTAGCCTTCTAGATCAATTTCTGTGTTTTTTATGTTGCTATTTAACCATGTTTCAGTTAGTGAAATTACCTCTGGGTTTTCTACATGCACCCATGTTCTCAAAAGTTCACTTTGTTTTTTATAGTTCTTGCATTATCATATAAAATTTTTATATGCTTGTCCTTGGAAACTGGGTTTGTCTCAATGTCCCCTGCTAACATAATGAGTAGACAGAATAGCTTTGGAGTTTAATTTTAGGCCTAATTCAGGAAGAGATTTGATTTGTATTTGGTTCAGGACTTGCATACAAATTAAAGCAAATTTATTTTTTCTTGCATTCTCTTCTGCAGACATTCCTGTCTCTATGACATTTCAATCATCCCCTTTGGGCACCAGACTGGAATGCCAAGGAGCTTGTTTTCTCAAGTAGTTCACCTTACCCTCTGAAACAAAACAACATCATGACAAGTTCCAGAAAACAAAACAGCAATTTCATTTTCTCCCCTCTTAACTGCTCCTAATACAAATATAAACAATTTTATTTTTCTTACAATACTTGCAAGAGTAATTGATGTTTCTATTTACTAAATGCAGCTATAACAACTCACAATATTTTAATGCAAGTCTTAAAAAACTTGGTACTTTTAACTGTCAAAGGCCTGCTTAACAGATAGGTCTTGCTGTACTGCAGAGACAGAGTATCCCAGTACAAGCCTTAAAATATCTAAATTGTAGCTAACTAGATACAAGATGAATAAGGGGGAAGTCAATTCATCAATTTACAATACACATTAGTTGCATAAAATACTGATCCTATCACTTATACTTTACTATCTAAACACTCGACCTGAGATAATAAAATGTATTTTTATTAATTTAAATACCTGGTTTGGAAATTCAAAATATAGTATGCCAGTTGTAGAGTATTTAGTACTTCAATTCAAGAGCATCCAGTAAAATGTTACTGCCACCACTCACACTCGTGCACACTCTTATGCTGTGGTGCAAGTGCTTGGATTTAAAGGGGTTTGAAGCCCTGCCTGGTAAAGCAACACCCCTCTCTGCTTGGCTCACCACCGAGCCCCCTACACAAGTGGTTAAGTGGATGCTTTAAACACTCTATGTTGTAATAAGCAGCACAGGTTTGTTTAATGCAGCACAATTTCATTCAGAGTTCTCCTGATGGAGAAAATAAATGGCAGCCACTCATTATTGTTCAGCACACACACTGCAAAAATAACGCTGATGATCTGAAGTCAGAAACAGAATACTGTCTACACCAGCGCAGCAGCCACTGACCTAGAGAGTGTGGGCAGATGGCTCTTGTTGGCATTCATGCTGTGGTGTGAGCACTTGGATTTAAAGGGGTATAAAGCCCCACCTGGTAAAGCAAACCTGCTCTCTGATTGGCTTACCACCAAGCCCCCTCCACAAGTGGTTAGTGGAATGCTTTAGGTACTCTGTGTTGTAATAAGCAGCACAGGTTCATTTAATGCATCACAAGTTCATTCAAAGGTGTCCTGATGGAGAAAGTTATTTTAATATACTGGGATGTATCCCATCTGGCCCCATAGCCTGGCCCACTTTTAGAGTTTTGAGTTCCTTTAGGACTCTCTCCTCTGTAAATGGACTGGTGTCTACCTCCCTTCCATTGGTGCTTCTGTTGACTAACTGTGGCCCTCTCCTTCCTCTTCTTCTTCTGTGAAAACTGAACAAAAATATTTGTACAGGATTGTTGCTTTTTTAGGTCCCCTTCACACACTCTCCTCCCTCTCTTTTTAACCTCACAATCCCACTCCTGGTCTTTTGCCATTCACTAACATATCTGAAAAGGGTCTTGTCTACTTTCTTTATTGTCTGGGCTATATTTTTCCTCTGTTTGTGCCATTGAGCTCCTGACTGCTTTTCCCACCTCCCTCTGCTTTTCCCAGTACAGTTCCTAGTCCTCCTCCTTCAGTGTTTCCTTGTACCTCCTGAAAGCCAACCTTTTCTATCTTACCTTCCTAGCCACTTCCTTTGAGAACCATAGTGTTTTTTTCTTTCTTTTTGTTTTGCAACATTTCCTAACACAAAGGCTTGTTGCCTCTTCCTCCCTTAAGATTTGCCAGTTGTTTATGTACTCCCCCCTCCTCCTCTCCTGCCAGGGCTTTCTTAAGGCATTCCCCAATTTTTGCAAAGTCAGCCCATCTGAAATCCAGGACCACTGCTTTTGTGTGTTTTTTCTCCCCTACTCTTAGTACATTGAACCACACTGTATGGTGACCACTGGACCCCAGGTGGCTGCCTGCCATTACATCTGTGACTCTGTCCGCACTGGTGAATACCAGGTCCAATAGCACTCCCTCATGGGTGGGCTCAACCACTAGTTGTCTGAGGCATGCCCCCTGCAGGGCATCCAGAATGTCTCTGCTCCTGGCTGTGGCTACAGCATGGGTATTCCAATCAACATTCAGCAAGCTGAAGTCTCCCATCAGCAGTACTTCCCCTTTAGCTGTCATCTTGTGGATGACTTCCACTAGTACCCTGTCCATCTCTTCCCTTGGGCTGGAGGTCTGTAGATCACACTGGTGTGAATGGTAGTGCCATTTACAGTCTTTGGGGTGACCCACAGTGCCTCTGCCCCTTCCTGCATTCCATGTACCTCAGTTGCTTTGATTCTTTCCTTAACATAGATAGCCACCCCTCCTCCCTTTTTTCCCTACCCTGTCTTTACTGACTAGAGTGTAACCTGATATTGCTATATCTCACTCATGGTTCCCTTTGTACCTTGTCTCAGTTACAGCTACAATGTCCAGGGCAGTCCTGAATGATTCGGACTTAAAAAAAAACACAAACAAAAAAAAATCATGCAAGCTTCTACAGGGGTTTGATGGGGAGATATAAGATGTGGACACTTGCTGTCCAAAAATGTTTTAAACTCATATGGATGATTAGTCACATACATTTTATGGCATTCCTTTGGAAATAATGAATGCAAAAATGATAAACAGTGGATCTGGCAGTAGACCAAAAATCAAATCCTGTCCGCCACCTGGTAATGCAATAATCCTTTTAAAGAAAACTGCCAGTCCCACAGGCAGATTATAACCTTTGTTAACTAAGTTTTGTGGGGGGGGGGGGTTAATAGTGTAGTGAATCCTTTTTGGGAAAACTACTACACAAATAATATTTAGACACAGATCTCTGCTTGTTTTTTTTAGGTGTTCTGGATTTCTATTCCTTTTATTACTCATAATTGGGTTCATTTGCATGGAAATAAAATGCTTCTTTCACACACTCCTCTCCAGGTCGCCTACCCACCCTTCCCAATCTTTTACTTATTTTTTAATATACAGTATAAGTAGACTGGGGTGCCCATCCCCATTACTGCATCTCTTGATCCATCCCAGGTCACTTGCCCCCTGTTCACCTTATGTATGTGGTGGCATGTGATACAATTGCACTGTTTCAAAAAGAAAGGAAATTCTTTGCAAAACAAACTATGTTAAAGCACCAGTTAGGGTTTAACTTAATGCCAAAAAGTCAGGGAGTATGGTGTTAGGGTTTTCAACCCTAACATCCCACCTCAAAAGCAGCAAAAGGAAAAAAAACAGGGGTTCATGTCTCCAGAGTCTTGGTGAATCAGTGCCTGAGTCTTCCTTCGGGTTGTCATCCCTAATGCCCACTCCCTTCCCTGAACAATTTCGGAAGTGATGTCCTTTTTTCATGCAAGGAAGCCCCGCCACTAATTAGCCAAGACTCCAGAGATCTAAAACACTAATGTTTTTTCCTTTTGCTGTTTGGGGGGTGGGGATGGGGAGTTAGGTTTGAAAACCCTAACACCACATTCCCTGACTTTTTGGCATTAAGTTGAACCCAAACAGGTGCTGCAACATAGTTTTTACAAAGAATAATTCCTAATTCTGCTTCCAAACTAACAGCATATACTGTACCCCCCCCCCCCGTTCAATATCTGGTTGTCAGACAGAAGAAGTTGCATGCTCATCTAGACTGTCTCCCACTTTGGTGGGACCACATTGCTAGCTTGTAGCCAGTAGGAATCAGTCTAGTTTGTTTTTCAATGAGTTCAAAATCTTTTTGTTGACTACTTTATTTGGTAAGTTATTCCACATGGTTGCTGCTCTGAAGGTAAAGCACCCTCTTCTATTTTTCTTTTTAGATGGCTCAATATAAAGCTGCTTTTTATGACTTCTCAAGTCTACTTCTCTGGCACTTAATTTCAATCCTAGACCTTCGATTAAATCCTTATCCCCAGTGATTTTGAGCATCATCAACATGTCACCCCTCTCCATTCTTCTCTCCAAGGTATAAAGTCCTAGTTCATCTAGTCACTGCTCATATGACTTATCCCATAAGGAATTAGCCATATTGGTTGCTCTATGCTGCACCTGTTCTATATTATGTCTTTTTTAAGGTAAGGGCTCCATACCAGGGAAAAATTGTCCATGTGCATCCTAACATAAGTCTTATATAAGGGAATGATGCAGGTTTTATTTCTGGGCACAAATACTTTTCTTATGCATCCCAGTATTCTATTTGCTGTTCTCACTATTCCATTACAGTGACAATTAAAATTTAGGTCTTGTTGGATATATAGTCCCAGGTCTTTCTCACTCTCTACCTTTCATAGTTTATGTCCATTTAGGTTGTATTCTTGGCATCTGTTGTTACTTGCAAAATGTAAAGCCACACATTTTTCTTGGTTATATAGCATCCCGTTTGCTTCTTCCCACTATTCTATTTTGCAAAGATCCCGTATTATTTTGGACATTTGTTCCTCGGTATTTATGGGTGCTCCTAGCCTGGAGTCATTGGCAAATTTAATATTCCAGTTTTCAACCCCATTCAAGTCTGAAATGAAGAAACTAAACAACACACAACCTAAAATCAAGCCCTGTGGCACAATGCTGGTCATTCTACCAGAGGTAGATAGATGTCCTCTAACCTGTACTCTCTGTGTTTTACCCTTCAGCCATGCAGCAATCCAGGTTATTAATTTAATTATCCCCTACTAAGCCGTTTTTTAGAGGAAAGACATGTGGTACTTTGTCAAAAGCTTTTTGTAGGTCAAAGTATATTATGTTAACAGGCTGGTGTTTACTAAGAGTCTGACTGACTTTTTCATAGGAGGTGAGTGTGTTTGTAGTGATTGATCTATTTGGTTTGAATCCATGCTGGCTATTGTCTGTTAGATTTTTATTACTTATGTCTTCCTCAAATCTTTTTTGTTACTATAGTTTCCATAATTTTTCCTAGTGTTCAAGTAAGACTAATCAGCAGGGCCACTGGAAAATTGTGCCTGCAATTTTTTTGTGGAATCCACAGTTTTCACCATTCTCTGCAAAAACTGACATGTTCTGTAATTTCTTGTAATTTTTTAGTTTTTGTATCGAACTGTGTAAAAAGTACTAATATCTTCAATAAAATACTCTCAAATATATTGACAATTTTGCATGCAGACATGGGTTTGGTGAAACAATGCACTGCAAGCTAGGGCAAGGGTTTTACATGACACTGATTTCTTTTGAATCCTTGTCTTGTTTGGTTTCAAAATCCACTGGCCAAGCATAATTATGCTTAAACACTTAACATTTGTTTTGTGTTGAAGCAATCTATCAGAAAACTTTTTGTTGTCACACACACTGAAACAAAAGATGTGAGAAAAGGTGCAAATTATCCCATTCATTTAAATTGGATGCTAACTATGAAGCATTTTTGTAAGTGGTAGGGCAAGTTTTTCCTCGTGAGCATACTTTAATTCAGACTAGTTCTGATTCAAACAGTTGAGGATTTTTGGATGGCCTTGCCAATTTTAAACTTGAATAAGCTAGTTGCTAACAGTGATCTCACTCTTAGCAATCTACCCCCTGGATGCTTACATGCAAAGACTAAAAAAAAACCTGATTAAAGTCTTATAAGCTTATAAAACACAAAATGTATCTGAACATTTATCTTTAACTAAACAAAATCATTGCAGCCAGAGTAAAACAAAGGTAAATTGCAGGGTACCCTGACTACTGCATGATGCAGTAAAAATATAATGATATTTTTTTACATTTTTTGGTAACCATTTAAGGCCCACTAGGCACAAGTGCTTATTTTCAGGTGCAAGCCAGTAGCACTGAGGATGTTAAGTGACTTGTTAAGAATCACACAGTATGTAAGTGGAGGTTGTGGGAATCAAACCCAGGTCTGCTAGATGTCCTCAGCTCATTCACAGTTTGGTTACTCTGACCTTTAGATTATACTTCGAGCCCCAATAACCCCCATATTTAATGTTTAAATATGTGATTTCAAAAATAGTGCACAGTACCTACAGTACAAATTATGACCATTAAACACTTTAACAACATTTTACTAAAACTCATTTATTCACCACTCTATCTGCTTATTTTTTCTTGTACCAAAGTGGGTGAATAGCTGGCAGAGCAATGTAAACAGCTGTTGATTAGGCGTCATTATTCTACAGCCAGAAACAAAAAAAAATATTTCTTCTGGCTTTATATAATATTAATTTGCTGTGGCTCACTTTATAGAATCCATTTAGCACTGTATGCTTTTAAATTTTGGAAGATAGGCAACATTTATGATAGCTTATCAGTTTAGTATTCATTTTAGGAACATAAACATTTCTTTAAGTTTTAAACATATTCAAGTGACAGTGTATTCATTTAGCAATTTATACTGACTAATATATGCTGCAGAAAACATTAAAAGATTTATTGTGAAGCACTCAAGGTCTATAGTAGAACCCCCACAATTTCCAGTGATTTTTGCAAAACACTCTCAATGTTGGGTAATTTTTTCCCACAATTTTCCAGTGGCCCTGCTAATCAGTCTGTAATGACTGGGTTCTTGCCTGCTCCCCTTCTTGTGTATAAGAACCACTGTTGCTGCCTGCCAGTCACCCGGCACCTCTCCTGTATTCAGAGACATGTTAAAAAGTGTTGTGAGGGGTTCTACTAGACAGCTACTGATTTCTTTGAATATTTTAGAATTCAAGTTATCCAGTTTGGATGATTTATTAACCTTAATTTTATCTAATAGCTCTTTGACTTCATTTGTACTAATTTGTCTAAGGTGCGATACAATTTCTCTCATATCTGTGTTATCCTTTATTGATCTGTCAAAGTTCAGCCATGTATTCTGTGATTTACTGAACACTGGGCAGAAATACCTATTGAATTCTTCAGTCATTGATTGTGGTTCAGTCACTTCTGTACTCCCTAGGATTATGGGCCCTGTATACTGTTTTATTGTTAGTGTATGCATAGAATGATTTCCCATTGTCATTGGCGTGTGATATTTGGAACTCTAGCTTACTCCTCTCCTGTCTAATTATTTTCTTGCTGTTTTTTTTATTCTTTTTTATAGTTTTCCCTATTGACTTGGCTGTAATCAATTTTCATAGCCTCGCAGGCAGATTTTTTTTTGTTAATTTACTTCCTTATTCTGCTTGTAAACCAGAGTGGTACTTTTCCCATTTTATTATAGAGCTTTCAGTTTGGCGTGTATTGTTCTTCTACATCATGTATTTTGTTTTTAATCACTTTCCTGAGTGATTGTACTGGGCACTAGGTCACAACAGAGCTGTAAAGAACAGCACAGTATTAACAGTGCTGTCAACAACAGCACCACTACAAAATGCCACACCGAAAAACAACGCCAATGGTAGCGTTTGGAAAGCACACCACTAACTGCTACCATTGAAAAACAACAAACGCTACATTTTATTTATATCTGACTGGGAGCGTTCTTCCCAACCACACCCCCTGTTAATTTTATAACAAACTCCGAGGGGGGTACAGACCATGGGGAAATTTAGTAATGGGGGTGTCATTTGTTGTAGAGGCATATAAAAAAATAACATACTTCAGGTGGTGGGGAGGTGAAAAAGGCATGACTCGGGATACCAGTAACAGAACCCTGGTCTCCCACTTTCTGCTGCTGAAGCTGCTACTCCCTTAGTCCTCTCTGCCACGTGAACAGCTTGGCCAGCTTCTGAATTTTTTTACTTCCTTATCCACTTCTACTTGAGACATTGCCTGGATAGCTACAGGATAGTGGTATTTAACATTTGCTATACTACACCTGTAGCTATTCAGGTATCTGCAGTTTCTGCAGCACAGTTGAGATGGTGCTGTTCAAGAAGCATTGTTCTAACTGGGTAGGATTGTACTGATTGTGTGTTGTTGGGTATATCCTATTTCTATGATTTCAGAGAATCATTGATAGCTTTATAGTCAGCCCTTGAATATTTTTTTTTGTTTTGTTAATCCTTTCTCTCCCCTGACCCCAGTCTGCCTACCTTGACATCCTGGTATCCCTTCGGTCTTCAGGCCGCCGTCCTGAAGAGCCCTCCAGCTCTTATGTAGGTCTCGCGGCTGCTACCCTAGTGGCTTGCCCCCCCGTGGTGGGGTGGTGGAGAGCTCTACCCCATGCCCTCCACCGGAACCAGGATCCAGTATTGTCATGCACCTCGGAGCCAAACACTCTCCCCAGAGATGGCCATCATGCCACCATGACTGGAGCCATTTTCCCCTTTTTCCTTCCCCCCATGGACATCTATGGCATGCAATGACACCAAGAGACAGGAGAGCAAATGCTACCGCATGTGCCCCTTCCCAGCATCAGTCACAGCACATTCCCCAAGTCTGTCAATGGCCTGCCATCAACCCCAGCCACTGCTAGAGGCCACTAGGCCACCAAGGTATCCTGCCCCCCACCCCGGACAAGGACAGCAGTCCTATGGATGCTCGATCCTTCTCCTCCCTTGCTGACCCCCGAAGACCCAGGCTCTTTCCCAAAACTGGGTCGCCGACGAGGAGCAAGGTGTGGCATCCAGTGCCTCAACCCTCAGCACCACCGGGCCGTAACCCTTGAATAATTTTTAACTGTTGTTATTCCTTTTTTAGTTTTTGCTTTGATAGTTATTCTTAATGAGACTGTGTTTTGGTCATTATTGTTTAAGGGCTCGAGAATTTCTAAGTTGGTAATCTTGTCCCCCCATCAGTGATAACTAGATCTAATATGTTGTTTATAAAGTTGTTTTTTTTGACTAGCATATAAGCTCATTGTTATTACATATGAACATACGAACATATGAATGTGCCAGCAGAAACAGACCTCCTGGTCTATCAACATCTGCTCGAGTGTGCAGCTAGCACTCCTAAGTTGCAGCTGCCCCACCCCCTCCCCTTTTGTCTGCCCTTAGCTGTTCTCAGCCTCACTCGCCCCTACTCTCCCCTGTTCTCTGTCCCATGCCTTTTTAAAGCTACCCACAGTTTTGCATGAGATCACCCTCTCTGGTAGGGTGTTTCACTTTGACACCACTCTTTCTGTGAAGTAATGGCTCCTCATCTCCATCATAAATCTTCCACCCCCTATTCTTAGCCCATACCCTCTAGTGTCCCTTCCCTTTCTCAGTTTAAAAACCCTGCTGGCTCCATCCTTGTTGATTCCTCTCAGATACTTGAAAGTTACAATCATGCCCGCCATCCCTCCTCTCCTCCAGGGTGTACATATTCCATTCCCCCAGCCTGTTCCCATAGTCTCTCCCTCCATTCCCTGTATCATCCTTGTTGCCCTCCACTGCACTCCCTCCAGTAGCTTGATATCCCGCTTCAGGTATGGCCTTCAGAACTGCACACAGTACTCCAAGTGCAGCCTGAACAGTGACCTGTAGAGTGGCAAGATCACCTCCCTCCACCTGGATGAGAACCCCCTCATTATACACCACAGCATCTTGTTCGCCTTCACTGCCACTTTTCTGCATTGATCAGAATTGTTCGTGCTCCCTGTTACAATCACCCCTAGGTCCTTCTCCTCCTCAGTGATCCCCAGCTTCACCACCCCAACCAGTATTCTCTCCTTGGGTTCTTTGCCCTGAAGGTCATAAACCTTACATTTCTTCACATTGAACCCCAGCTGTCACCTCTCCATTCACACCTCCAGTTTGGTTAGGTTCCCCTACAGTTGCTTCCATCCCTCCTCCTCATCCACTACTACACCCAATTTGGTATTGTCTGAAAACAGATTTACCTTGCTCACCACTCCATGCACAATGTCTGAGATGAAGAGCCCAAGTAACACTGGGCCCAGCACCGAGCCCTGCGGCAACCCACTCCTCACAGGTCTAGGTGTTGAGAATTCCCCCACAAGCATCACCCGTTGTAGCTGTCCATGCAGCCAGTTTGTAATCCAGTTTGCCATCTTTGTACCCAGTCCCACACCAGTTAGCTTCCTCCCAAGCCACCCATGAGGTACTGAATCAAAGGCCTTGCTGAAATCCAAGTAGAGGGCATCCACTGCATGGTCCCTAGCCAGCTCTCTTGTTACCCAGTCATAATATTGTATTAGGCTAGTTTGACAGGACTTACTTGATACAAACCCATGCTGCCCCACATCCTGGAGGTAATTGTCCTCTAGCAATGACACCAGCCTCTCCTTCAGTATCATCTCCATAAGCTTGCCCACTATGGAAGTGAGACTGACCGGCCGATAATTGCCGATAATAATATTCCTATTATTGCATCTAATAACATTTGTTTCTTTGAATTTGATGCTATTAGATTACTCCAATTAAAACCTTGCAAATTGAAGTCTTCTAGGAGATATATATCATCATGCTCTGTCATGCTATTAATATTGTTTATGAGTTCTTGGTGTTCCCTTGAGCCTATATCTGGTGGTCTATAGCACACTTTATTACATTTTGTTTAAAAGATAAAGGTGCAGAGCTCTAGGCAGAGGAAAACAATATCTTTCCATTGACTTGCTCCACAGTCCCTATTTCATATCTTTACTACCTATATCTGAGTAGTGTAAAAATAATTTAAATCACACATTGTTGTAAGAAAGCAATATTGTTATTGCAATAATGTAATTGTCATCTTGATTATTCCTAGTTGCAGTATATGCAATACTAGAGAAAGAAAGTGCATCCATGAATATCAGGTCCAACCATGTGGGCCTGTAGCTCAGTGGTTAGAGCACCAGGATGGTATTCTTGGAGTTTAGGTGCAATTCCCAGTAGGTTACATTATTTCTGTCTCACTACAATGTGTGATGGGTATAACTAATAACTAAAATCTAAATTTTGGTAAAATAATGTCTTTATAAGTGACATTGCAGAGGGACTTGAAGGAAAAGTATGCATCTTTGCAGATGATACAAAGATTTGCAACAGGGTTGATACACAAGAAGGCGTGGAAATGATGAGAAGAGACTTGGCAAGGTTGGAGGAATGGTCAGAAGTATGGCAGCTTGGATTCAATGCAAAGAAGTGCAAAGTAATGTACCTGGGAACCAAAAACCCAGGGGAAGATTACACAATGGGGGAGGTAGTAACAACAACAAAAATGGAAAGGGACCGGGGGGGGGAGTAATCATGTCAGATGACCTTAAGGTTAGCAAGCAATGTGAGAAGGCAGTAGGGCGGGCTGGGGGGATACTGGTATGTATAGGGAGAGGCATCACCAGCAGAAAACGGGAAGATGTTATCCCTCTGTACAGACAGTTGGTAAGACCCCATCTGGAGAGCTGCATCCAGTTCTGGAGACCCCATCTCTGCAAGGACATAGACAGAATAGAGGCAGTCCAGAGGAGGGCAACTAAAATGGTGCAGGGCCTGCAAGAGAAGCCATATGAGGGGAGACTAAAGGAGCTTAATATGTATACTCTTGAAGAAAGGAGGGAGAGGGGGGACATGATAGAAACTTTTAAGCACCTCAGTGGAATCAATAAAGTCCAAGAGGGTAGCATCTTTCAGAAAAGGAGATGTGCAAGAACAAAGGGACACAGTTTGAAGGTAGAGAAGGGGCGGTTCAGGGGCAATGTGAGGAAGTATTTTTTCACAGAGAGGGTGGTGGACGCATGGAACAGCCTTCCTGAGGATGTTGTGGGGTCTAAAACTGTAGGAGAATTCAAGAAATACTTGGGACAGACATAAGGCAGTTTTTGTGGGGTGGTAGGAAGAAATAGGTTGTTGGTTAACTAGGATCTGCAGCTTATCCTGTAGGTTGGGGAATGGGCAGACTAAGTGGGCAAAGCGGTCCTTATCTGCCATCAAAGTTTATGTTTCTATGTTCTATGTTTCTATATTTGTCGATTTGTAACTCAGTCACCTTTAAAGCTCGAGACCTAAAATTCAGTATACATACCATATGCTCCTGTGAATCTTAAGACTGTGAAGAAATGTGGACCAGAATTTTAAAATTAGATGGAAATAACTGAAAAAAAATGTTGATGAGCTGTTTGACCATCAATACCTCAACCCATTTGAAAGCCAGGAATTTGCAACTTGATGCACTGATATACTGTAAGTGGTATGCTCCTATATAACTGTCACCCTTGGCATCATTTGGATGACTACTTTGAAAATTAGACTGAAATAACTGAAATTCAAATTTTGGCAGAAGTCTGTGAAATATTCTTTGAAATTCTGCAAATTTCCACAGAATCAGAATGGTAATGTTTCCTGAATTCTGGCAGCGGAAGTTTACATTCTACACAATTCTACTATGGACATTATCAAGGAAACTGGATCACTGTTGATTAAACTTCATCTGCTTGTGCTGCTTGGTCACAGTTGACATTAAAGTCTTCTATATATGCTGTGACATTGTAGTTATTTCCACAACACCATATAGTGATTTTACAATCATGGGCTTATGATATCTGGTGTAGTCCAACTGAAGTAACGCATGAAATCTAGGGAACAGTGACCCTGTTGTCATGCAATGGTTCACAGTTGCAAAAAAAAGGGGGATGCTAACTACACAAAATGTATGAAATATAGCCTAAAATTAGTCAAAAAAATGTTTTTTTACAATATTTCAGGGGCTCTGCAATGTTCTCACTCTCACTCTCTTTCTTTTCTTTACCTATCCTCCTGACCTTAACCTTTCTGCATTTGCTTAATGACTTCTGCCAACATTTTATGGATAGTAAAAAAACTGCAAAATGTATTTATATATGTATTTATTTAAATTTTGTTAACCTGGTAAACTCACTGAGACCTTTTTTCAGAGGTGACCCAGGATTAATCACAGTTGAAAACATTCCATAAAGTTGCAATACAATTACAGGTTGACATTTTGTGAGTTAGCAAAGTACACAGTATTCACCAGACAGTAGTGCAGTGAACATAGATTGGTGTACATCAAACATTGCAATGCTTATCATTCAAATTATAGTTAATATTTAGGCAATTTCCAAAATGTTAGCACTCATTTTCAGCACTCAACACAGGTTGATAACTAGGTGACATTCATGGTTACAGATAAAATAGCAGTAGGGAAATACAAAATACAGTGTCTGTGGAATGTGTGTTTTATAACCAAATTCCCTACTTTCTAACACCGAAGCACGGTACCATATGATAACAGCACCAGCATATCAATACCAACCAAAACAGCTACTGCACATCACTGAAAAGCAAAACAGTGATGTGCAGAATAGCACCAACACAAAGAGCTACAGTAGCTGGCAGTTGCACAAACAAACGTACATTCTTTTCACTGTTTATACAGGGGGCTTTGCCCTGCACCCCCTGTTGTTGGGGGAAAAGCCTCCCACAGCCCCCAAACATTAATTAACCAACTCTGGGGGGCTTGATACAAAGGGAAAGTGGCAATGTCAGGAGTGGGGTTACACTGGGGACAGACAGTGAAAGAGGGAGAATGTTGGGGCAACCTACATGCGGGGAGCACAAAGTTAGGATGGTGGGGGTACAAAACTAAGAAAAACAGTAAAAACATTAAACTTGAAGTTCAAACAAAGAAAATGAACATACTTCCATGGTCAGTCCTGAAACTGGGTCATCCGACTGAAAGGAGGTGCCATTCCCCACCACACCAGCTGGCTAGCTCAAAACCAGCCCACTCACCAAATGTACAAATACTCTTTCCAAGAACTAATGAATGTACATGCTCGCATTATGATGTGCTCTTAACGGCTAGTGCTATTAAGAGCACATCGCTCAATTACCTATCTCTGTTTTGACGTTGCCCATATTGACTCATGCAAAATCAATTTTCATCATGTTGTTTATACACACTGGTCACCAACCTGCCACCTTCTGCCCTGGGTCCCCAAATGTCATTTTCTACCTTCTCTCGGATTTGTCTTTCGGCGAGGTCATCCATGGTCTACCCCATCCTTGTCATTAAGCTGGAGGTGGTGACTACCCCTTCCCAGCACACTGTAAATGAGGAGGGGTCTAAATGCTAATGCATGGTTAGTGCGGTACCCAATACACCTTCCAGCTGTGGTCATAGATTTTCCATCTTGGTTTTGTTTTGCCCATAAGGGCCACCAGCAGCAATGGTGCATGTGTGTGCATGTAGAAGTGCACATGCATGTATCAGCATCAGGGCAGGCCATCCCCTAAGGATGCATCCTACTGTACTGCCACCCAGCCTCCAATGGCTTACAGACTAGCAGGAGAGTATGAGATCGTACCTTCCTGAGGGAAGAGAGCTGTCTCTGTGGTGCTTAACATTTCCTTCCTTTGCCGCCGCCCCCCCCCCCCCCCACGTGACCAAGTCTGTCTAGGAAACGGAGTCTCTGGCATAGTAAGTAGCACTACTGCTGAGGTACTGGAACTTCTAATGACGTGTTTATTACTAGTGCATGCAGCAGTAGCACAGTTTCAGGTGCAAAAGTGTGCAGATAGAAACAATGTAGGTAATGATGGCAGAAAAAGGTCACTGGTCCATCCAGTCTGCTTGTTACATAAATCAAATGCAGCAGAAGCATACAGTGGTAGAACCATTGAACACAGTGTGACCCAAACGAGGAATCAAAGCCTCCTGATAAATGTTTAGAACATTTTATAATAAATAATTGTCTCTTTGGACCCTTTTTGAGCTGATACTTGCACTAGTATATGCCAAAACATCAGTCATATTAGACTTCAGCAGCAGAAATTGCAAAGCAGCAGTTTGTAATATACAGCAAGCAGTACAGAAAATTCAGATTTATACCAGAGTGATATTGAGGTGCTTCAGTGCTAAAGGGGAAGAACACAGTCCATGACCTGGTGCTTCCTAAGGCATCTGTATCACTCTAGTATGAACTTTAATTTGAATAGTATGAATGAATTTAGCATATACTTGTAAAATGTTCTACACATTCATCAAGTCACTTTGATTATTTAAAGTGCCCCATTTGTTGAATTTAAAAATGGATTACTGTTCATGGGTCAGTACCTCTGAGGTTTGAGTGCACTCGGTTGATGTGAGAGAATCTGACACAGAGTAACTCAAACATCAGTGGGATTACATGCAGACTGCATGAAGTCAGCAGCCTTACCACTGTGGAACCTGATCCTGTCAGATCTCAGAAGTTAAGAATTAGGGCTAGGCCTGGTCTGTATATTGGATGGTTGACAAACCCCAAAATCTGCAGGAAGGGGTGTTTGTAACTGCGTGGGGCACGCTCCCATTGAGCAAAAGTAACCACACTGATGCCCTAAGCATGGTCTTAGGAGGAAACAGTTTTGTTGTGAAATGTAATCCTTTGTCTAACACTTTATTCTGAGATCATGTCTCCCTTTTCTAGTGTTTTTTCAAATACGTTAAGGATCCCACAATACTTATTGAGAAGAGTAAGACAATTTCCCTGGTGTCATGGCCAAATGCTCCCCATACACTATAAAACACCAACTGCTTAACCTGTTTCAATATCGATCATTTCTTCATGCACCTCTCTCCCCTGCTGTGAGGCCAAAAACAAGGAGATATTTACTAGCTCACCTTCATTGGTAAACCAAAAAAAAAGGTATACAAATATGCAAATAGTGTTGATACTATGAGATATCAAAATTGTTTAGTTTCCAGTTCACTAGGGGTATTGATTTTGGTACAAGAATTAATTGAGCACAGATATACAGTAACATGTAACAACACCTAACAGGGTGTGCATTAATGTATTTTTTTTCTGTTGTCTGTTTTTCCTCCTGGGAGCCTTGCAGGCGGCTCCAGTCCCTCCCTCGGAGCGGACTCAGTCTTCTGCCCCAGCATTAATGTATTTCAAGGGATGCTATAGGGTATCATGAGACATGAGGCATAGCTGAATGCCTTACAACCTGCAAAATGCATAAAAATACTATAATGCACACCTTGGATTGTGCTACTGTGCTCATAAAATGACTTGCTGCCTAAACATTTTTATACTACAAAAACAAGATACAACAGCTTATTGTGCATTAATGCATTTTTAATGCATGATTGTGAGATGTGTTTTGATTAAATATGCTAATGGGATTTCCAGTGCTATAGTATCTTATAATGCAGTAAGAATTTAGACACATAGGCTGAAAATAAACAAATGCAAAGGTGATATAACAGACAATGTACAAAACATTTGGATAGTCATAGTACTGTAAAGTTACATTTATAGTGCTATTCTGAACATTTTTTAAAAAACAATGTTTCAAATGACAACACAGAATTGCAAACTGTGATTGGAATGCTGTCACTCCTTATTTTCTTTTATTTTTGTTTACAATTTTTTGACTAGGAAAGACACACTATGCTAAGGTTTGTTTCCAGGAGCATCCTGGGACCACAGGAAAGTTAACAGCAGTTGCTTAGAAGCTGGTCCAATGGAATGGAGGGCTGAGGAGCTGACACCTTATCTCCTGCCATGCCAGCGATCTGTGTTCAGTGATGAACATGGGATGCGAGGGGTTGGCTAGGAGGGGGGAGGGTAGGTGAGAATTGAGCTGTTGTCTTGCAGCTCTCCTCTCCTGGCCTTTGACTACCACTGTGTGGAGGCATGATGGTAGTGCAGTTGATGGAGGGTGCTTGGCGCTAGGCTGAGTGGGATTGGGGCTGTTCAGGCCAAGATGATGTCTGCACCTCCAAGCGCATGTATATCCTTGCACTGCAGCTCCAGGGATGTAAGGGGAGAAAACTGGTGGAAAAATCCATCTACAGTGACAAGTGATGACCTCCCCTCTCAGGTTCTGCACTAGTGGCCAGGTACCCGCTCAAGTCCTATGGAAGAGGATGCTGTGGCAAGGTAAGTCCTGGAAGAGCCATGTGATAGGGCTGGGGGCAGTCTGATAAGGGTCTCTGCATGGTAGCAGGTGGAAAGAGGAAAATATGGGGAGAAAAGAGCAAGTGCTTAGTTAGTAAGGAGGAGATGCCATTATTGCAGAGAGTGGTTCAGTGCTGCACTTTATAGCATTTAAGCATTGAATACTGTGCATTAATTCCCAAACTGGCTAAGGGGGTAAAAAGTTAGTGATCAGCAAATTAGATCTCCTCCAAGTATAGCAAATAAAATATTGGAACCCAGAGTATAGAGGGCACAGACTGGGTTGAAAGAAACACAATGAGCCACAGTATTTAAGAAGGGAAGGTGCTAGAGAACCTGCACTGCAGTCTGGGCACAAGTCCAGTGAAATTAAATAAATACATTAAAAAGCTCTACACAAGGCATTTTTCACTGTTACTCTTGTCGGGACTGACAACAGCATAGAAGGGGCCAAGTACAAAGAGGGAATGAACAACACAGAACCCGAATAAAAGGAGAACCATCCTATCTCTTGAAGTTAAAATTCTACAGAGGAGAGAATAAAACAAAGAAAGAGAGACTGAACGCCTGCAAGAGGGCCAAAAGAGGAACACAGAGGTGCAACTGTGGTCAGAAAAGGACTGACAGATGAATAGAACATTCTTCTATCTTTTCCCCTAAAGACATATAACAGATTGACCCTATAGTCGAAAGCCTGGACTGATAAGTATTTAGTGTTATATCACATATTATAGTGTAATATTACATATTTTATGTTACACAGTTATCTTTTATATTTAGAAAGTACAAGTATTAGTGTAATACCATCTGGGTATAATTTTAATGCATTGTTATAAAATTATAAGAAGTTTCTTAGAAGCTTTGCTTTTCTCCTATCTATAGTAAGAAGTGTAGTAGAAGATAGAAGATATAGATCAATTAGTGAGGAATTTAGACAAAATCTAGATAGGTTTTATTCGGACAGTACTGTAGAAATATATGTGTAATATTTGTATTTTCATATATGTATTGTTTGAAGTATTAGCCATGCCTAGTGAAACTATAGTAGGAGTGGGGAAAACTTCTGTAAAACAATGGGGCATGAGTTATATGGAGGGGAAAAAGAGGAAGCCTCAAATTCAAACCCTCAGCCAGTCAAAAGCCCAAAACACTTAAGGAATTAACATTACAGACCCTTAATGCCATCCAGAAAGTACCAGGCTTCTTAAAAAAGGGGAATAAGGGCCCCTCAGAAGAAGAAAGGTAAGTTAACATCTACCCCTAACCTTCCATGGGAGAAGGAAAAACTAGAGGTGATGCAAGAAAAGAACAAAGGGAAAGGTAATGGGAAACAACAGACAGCTGGAGGGTGGCAGACTAGTAACATAAAGGAAGCACCCTTAATTAATACCCCAATTATGAAGATAGGCTTTGCAGAAGTTTTAGAACATTTTGAAATAGCAAATAGATCAGTAGGTGATATCAGGGAATCAATGAGATCAATAAGGAAAGAACATTCAAACATATAAGATAGGGTACCATACAGCCCTAGGGAAGGCAAGCTCACAGAGGAGATAAATGAGCTCCCATTCCAAGATGGTAGTGAATAAACTCAGTTTATGAGCCGAGAGATCTCCTATACTCCTAATCTAGAAAGTCTGGCAAAAGATACTGCCCTTGTCCTAAGAGATTCTTACACAGCTAACGTAATGATTTATGAACAGTTAATTCATATTTATTTTATTTAGTTTTTGTTTACCAGGTGAGTGTGCTAGCCATAAAGATGACTGCTTTCAGGCATGACTAGGGAGGTTACAGAGCGGACATTGCAGGTATAACAAACAGTAGATTACGTCAAGATACATAAACAAGGTGTTGCGGAACATTAAACAACAGGCTAAGCAGCACAGGTAGTATACAGGGTATTTCAAAAAAACATTTAACAATAAGCTGAGCATTACGGGTAGTACACAGGGTGGTCCTGGTAGGATCATAGAGGTTTTTACAGTCATAGCATGACGAAAACATACAGTAGCAAGAGTATTGCAGTAGTAGTCCTGAAAATATGATTTAGAAAGTACAACAAATATAGATAAATAAAAATGTGGTCAAATACTGACAAGTGCAGGGGGATAATGGGCAGGGGAATGGCAAGATTGTGAACGGTAGGGATAAATAGCAGGGCAGGATAAGGAAAGGTAGGGTATAGAATAGGAACTGGCAAAGAGAGACAGGGATGGCTGCAGGGGGATTAGTGTCAGGAGAGAGAGAGAGCTGGGATAGGCTGTACCACAAGGGGAGTATTGTGGAGAAAAGGTAAGAACTTCGGGATAAGCAGGATACTCAGAGGAATAAGGAGGTTTGAAACAGGAGCATTGGTTGGTGGAGCTGAGATGCTGGTGGAGCGCTTTTTCAAAAGCATTGTGTGTAGGAGTTAGCCAGATGTCCAGAGGAAGTGAGTTCCATAACTGAGGTGCATGGTGGGCAAAGGCTCTAGAGCCTTTGGTGGTACTGCATTTGGGGATGCGTAGTGGGGATTTGTCAGCTGAGTGTAAGCCATAGTTGGAGGTCTGGTAGGTGAGTTGCTCAGTCAGAGTTGTTGGAGTATGAGATCTCATGATGCTGTCGACAGTCTAGCCGAGGGAGTAAAGTATACTATCATTGGGGGACAACCAATTTAGATCCAAGTATAGTAGACAATGGTGCTTTAGTCTGTGGGAGGCTGAGGTGAACCTGCAGATGTTGTTATAGGTGACATCCCATCTTTGAAGATCTGATTTTGGTAAAGGAACATAAGTTGCCACTCCATAGGTCAGAGCAGGTAGGAGTATGCCCCGAGCTATAGCCACTTTAGCAGTAGGGGTTAGCATGTGGCTGGTCCTATATGACATACTTAGCTTGGAATTGACTGATTTGCACGCGTTGATGATGTGGAGTTCAAAATTTAGAGATTGGTCAAGGGTGACCCCAAGGTATTTAAATGACATTACAAGAGTTATGAGTGAGCCATCTAAGCAGGAGACCCTGAACTTATCTTGGAATGTCTTGAGTTTAGGAAGGGCAAGGCAAGGCACATTTTATTTAAAAGAAAGAAGCCCGTTCCCGGAGGCTATGGGCACCATACATCAATCAATAAATACAACACATCACAGTAATAATCAATTAAATACAATACTCTAAACAAGTTAAAACAGAATTTGCTACACAATTAACTACCCTCAACTTTAGCTGCATTTAAGGTCTCTAAGACTAGTTAACATCAGATTTATCTTTATTAAAAAGACAGGTAGTGGCCGGCCCGGTGGCGCTGAGGGTTGAGGTGTTGGTCACTACACTCGGCGCCACGCCCGGCGACCCACGTGTTAGGAGCGGGCATGGGTTGCCAGAAGTCGGCGGGAGGAGATGGATTGAGCGTCCGGAGGACTGCTCTCCATCTCTGGGGTGGGGATGCGCTGCCGGTGCTTACCTGACCCTAGCGGAGGCTGGGGACTCCACAGCATTGCACAGCCGTAAGCTGGCGGGGCGGGACGACAGACGCTTGACTAGCGCGTGCACGGGAGCGTGCGCGCACTCAGTCGCTGGTGTCATTGCACGCCATGCCGGCCGGGAGGAAAATAAAGAAAAATGGGAGCCCTGCAGCATGACGTCGTTCCCCAGCGCCATTCCTGGAGGATGCCTCCCTGGCATGGATCCGTTGGGGAGGGTTGAGTCGCTCCCCACCACCCTGCCATGAAGAGTAAGTCGCGGGGTGCTGAGGGAAGGGGGTCTCATGTCCAGGGATGGCGCCGGGGGAACGACGGAGTGCGGGGGGGGGGTTGTAGCCGGAGCTCCATGGAGAAATAACATCCACAAAAAAAAAAAAAAAAGACAGGTAGGGAACTACAAAACATAGTCCAGGAAGGCCTGATTGTACAAAAAGGCCTTAAGGCAGACCTTAAAAACCTCCACAGATGGGGCCTCCCTAACAACCAGAGGCAGCGAATTCCACAGGAGGGGGGCGGCAACACTAAATGCACTGGCCCAGATATTCAAACTGCGCCCAAAAAGTGCACAACAGCAGGAGCAAGCACAAGTCCATTGCACCCATGCACAAGAGGCATGATATTCAAAAACTGCGCTGGCCAAGATGCGCCTACAGCCGACGACTGAATATCACACCACCTGCGCCATAGCGCAACTAGGGAGGGGAAGCTGAGCATATCTGATGCGCCATAGCGCAACAAGGGATGTTCAGCTTAGCAGTCCAGATGCACCATAGCGCAACCAGGGATGCCCCCCAGCAGCAGGGCAGCAATGCAACAGCACAACCAGGGATGCAGGGGCCCACCACCCATGCCACAGATGGGCAGAGGAACACACAGCAGAACAGACATCGTCCCCCACGCCCCCATGCACTGCACAACTGGGGGAGGGCTGGAATAACCACTGGCCCATGGAGACAAGCAACCAACCCACAGCTGGGCCATGGTGCCCCATCACACCTCCTGGCAAGCTGTGACCAGCACACAAGGAGGGCCGACCACCCTGTGCCACACCATCCCCCCCAATGCAGAGCACACCCTGCACTGTGACCCCCAGACACCCTGCCCAGGAGCAACGTCCACCAGTGCAGGATACCCCATGCATGCCACAACCCCCACTGTGACAATGCAACCCTGTGCACTACAGAACCATGCAAGGCAGCCCCACCATGAGCACCCATCAGCGGGTGGCAACACACAGTGATGCAACGACGGCATACACAGTGCCACCACGCACAGCCCCCCCGAGGTACAGCTGAGAGACCGACCATGCATCGGCACACGAGGTACCCCACACATGACAGGGTATGCCCCGGACCCCACCACCAGTGGTACAGCACCCCTGCACACCCTCCAAAGGACGCACTCCAACTCAGCACTGGCCACAACAGCCAGCGCAGACACCCACAGTGGTGCATGGAAGCATGCACCACACCAGATGCAACACAGTGCATGGACAAACACCCACCCATACCTAAGGGCACACCAACACAGGGACGCAGTAGCGGGGCAACCAAGCCCCCAGCATGGGGCCATGGAAACTGTGTACACACAGCCAGCAGTCCTCCATGGCACAGGAGTGGCAGCCACCCTGCACAGGCACTGTGAACCTGTACACCACCAGCATTTGCCCGGAGCACAAGTCACAGACAGTGGTGCACATCCCCTGCAACACACACAAACCACAGCAAGGAGATGGGACAACAACAGCAGAGGCCACAGTGTCACCCAAGGCAGACATGCACCACACCAGTGACAGGAGGCAACCCAGCATTGTGACGGGTACAGTGGCTGCCCTGCATGGACAGCCACCACTGACATGCCAGCAGACCGTGCAGGTCACAGACATGCAAGGGTGTCAGCTGCACAGGCCATGGACAGGCTGACAGGTGCACCATGGACACAGAGCATGCACCATGGACCACTGCACACAGTCATCCAGTGCACAGAGAACAACACACACACCACAGACAGTGACTGATAGCTACTCCCACACCATAGTCACTTCCCCATGGACACACACACATACCCATGACTGCACCACCCCTGACGCCATGCACACCACCGCAGCTGAGCACCTATAGCCCACTGCAAATCAGAGACCACCACAGTAGTCATATCAAAACAATTGTATTCAAAAACATCCAACAAAACTAAGTACAATTATTTACAAATGTCTGGGGGGAGGGCCACAAACAAGGTGGGGGTGGGTAAGGGGCAGGGGTGAACAAATGGTACAGGAAAGAAGGGGTGTGAGGGTGGGTCTGGGGGGTTGAGGAAATCAGGGGCAGTGTGACGATCAGTGTGAGCCCCGCTCCCCGCTCCAGCTGCTCCTCCTTCCATGCCACTGCCTGACCCCCAGCCTCTCAATCCTCTGCAGAATGTCCAGCGACGCCCTGGCAACAGTAAGGATTTCCTGCAGCACCTCCCGTATCATTCTCAGCTGCTGGACACCTAGGACAAGGAAGCAGAGTCAATAGGTGTGAATGCACAGCCCCATACAGCCCACCCACTGTGCATGGCATACGGCCGTGGGACATGCCTCTGTGATGGTGTGTGACCACCCACAGTGATCGTGTCCACAAGACCTGCCCACCCAGGTGCACACAGCCATGTGGACCGCTGCACACACCCACCGGCCAAGTCCTGCACAGCACCACTATGGCTGTTTAGTGACATGGCTATGTGATGTGAAAGCAGTGGCACAGCCATGTACCCGGTGCACGCATGGAGCACCATTGATGCACTCCCAGACATGCAGTGCCACTGGACAGTGCTGACTGTAACATGTTGCGTGCATGGCAGTGGTGTCAATGGATGGTGGCCATGCCCCGCTGCCCGCCCTGTTACACAGCATGCAATAGTAATCATGGATGTAAGGCACTCACCATCATCAGGCTGGTCCCTCTGCCGCTGTGGACCTTCACCCCTCCTGTTGTTCCAGTCCTCCAGCTGGCACCTCCGCTCCCTCGCCAGCCATCTCTCTTCTGGGCCTAAGGTGCAAACATGGAGAGAGGAACATCAGTACAATCCTGTAGCAAAGTCCCCCTGCCCCCATGTGTGTGCAATCCCACACAGCCAGACCCACCCACCCCACACCCTGATAACACCACCACAGCCAACACCGGACGGCCCCCCCATGTTCCGGACACATGCAACTGTGATACCCATATGGAAGATAAAAGTGTATGGATGTTACACCTACCTGGCTGTGGCACCGTGCCCCTCCTGGCATGTGCCCGCAGGCGGGCAAGCAGGTCCGGTCCCTCCACCTCAGGTCCCCATACCTGTGGCGGCACTGCTCCGCCATCCGCCCCATTCCTGTGGCCTCCTCCAGGGCGTCGGCCACCTCCTGCCATACCTGGCTCCTGGACCTGTCCAGGGGTGCCTCCCCAAACAGTGGGCCAACAAGTGGCTCCACAATGGCAACCAGGTTTGCCATTTCAATCTGGCTCTACTGGGCAGCTCTCCTCCATGCCATCTCTCTTGCTCAGTAGGGTCAAAATGGCGCTCTGCAGCGTGGTTCCGCCATGTGCAGATACTGCGCAGTATAGCGCTGCCATTCCCTATCGCACTGTCACCGAACAGCACTATAGTTGTGCACCCATGCCTGACTCATGATGCCTAGAGGGCAAAGGTCAGGCACAGGGTCAAGGGTCTCTGGCACATGGACAGCCACAGCGCGATTGGAACCCAATGCGTGTAGCGCAATGAGGTGCCTGTGTGCTACCTCCAGTAGTGGCCTACCACGCTGTTGCCCCACTGCTCCTATGATGCCCCAGTGCCACAGCGCCATATAGGTGAACATCGCTGTAGCACCACTGGCACAATGGTGGCCATGCCCTGCATTGCCTCCTGCGCACAGCACATCAGCAGCGCATGTCACAGAACTGTGCCTTTGGCTCAGCATGTTCAACACAATTGCGCAAAAGCGCGATATTCAGCCAGCATATGCAAATCAGCTAATCAGCCATTCAATGGCACAGCACTGCAATTTTCATCCACTTAGAGTTACACCTCACCTCATTTACATGGGTTGTGCTATAAAAGTGCGACATTGGGCTGCATTGGCCATAGTCGGTACTGCAGTCTATTGGTGAGTTGCATGCTGTTTGGGAGTGTGGACTGTGGATTTTGGGACATGCATGGGACTGCACAGTCACAGGTAACAACTTTCATTCTCACAGGCTGAGTCATGACCGAGCGAGTTGTGGGAGAAAAGGAACAGAGTTGTGGGAGGAGGAGGAGGCCAAATTTCACCAAGGCCGAGATGGATGCCCTGTTTGAGGCCTAGCTGGACCAGGAGCCGCTTCTCAGCGGACGCCAGGGAACACCACAGGCCCATGCTCCTGCATGGGAGGAGGTGGCGCATGCTGTGAACCTGCATGGCAGCTGCCAGCGCTCCGTGCAGGAGTGCAAGAAGAAGATGGGCACAGACAGGAGAAGGATTAAGGAGAAGGTGGCTGCCATCAGGGCAGCACAATCTGCGACAGGTGGGGGACAGCCGGAGGTGCTACACCTGACCCCACAGGAGGAGAGGGTTGCTGGCAGCATGCAGTGTTGTGCCATTGAAGGTGTTCTGGGTGGTGGCTTCCAGATGGGTGGTAGCCCGTCACTGCATGGTAGGTCATGGTCTGTCTATTGGGGGGGCAGGGTAGGTCACATACAGTAACGCGACTTTGTTTTCCCTTACAGATCCTGAGTGTCTGCATGGGTCAGCGGTGGTGGGCCTCTCCACTGAGGCCAGTCAGATGGAGATGGAGGAGGGCCCATACACCTCCACAGGAATACGTGGCTCAGTGCGACAGTGGGCCTGCCTGGGTGTCCAAACTGATGTTGTTGGAACAGGTGCGGAGGAGGCCCTGCCCGTGTCCCAGTGTGCCAGCTTCCACGGATGCCAGCATGCTGTGACTTGGGCTGGTGCCAGGTCCGTCACTGATGATGATGTCGCTAATGTCATGGGCAGTGACACGTGTGTGCCACAGGATGGCCACACAGCAGGTAACATCAAGGCCATGGCTGTGGGTGGTGCTGCCGTGGAGGCCTGCGTGTCATCACAGTCCCAGCCTGTGCCTGTCAGCACCGGTGGGGTAGCACTGGTGCGTGTACAGGACAGTGGGACTATTGTGTCCACTGCGGCGGCACCAGTGAGCCCTGGGGAGTGGCAGCTGGAGGGGCAGCATCAGCAGTCGGCCAATGGACTTGGGGGTACAGTTTCAGGGGGTGGCATCAGTGCACCACCTGTGGACATGCCCAGGCCTGGTCCTGGTGTGCAGCGCCCACCCTCAAGGGGTGCTGAGCATCAGGGCCGTGCACACCCTGAGGGACAGGATGCCGAGCAGGCAGATGACCTCTTGGATGAGCACACCCGCATACTGCAAGCATCAGTCAACCAGCAGATGCGGCTTGCGACGTCGGTGGATGCACTGCGTGTGGCTCTGGAGTGGGCAGAAGAGCATCACAGCAGAGACACTGCTCTGATCCTGGCAGGGATGGACCAGTTGTGGGAGGATGTGACCACTGCCATTGACAGGCAGACACAGGCATTCACCGCTGTCATGGCCACAATGGGCACACAGTTATTTTCCCATGCATCGCAGACACCATGCAGTGCACTGTCCACCCCCCATTCCCGGTGTCGTGCGACATCATCCTTGTCGAAACCGGGTTCAGCTGTGGGCATCCCGAGCACACCTGGCGCAGGCATGTTCGGTGTGCTGCAGACCCCTGCGCGAACACAGTCGCATTCACACAGTGGAACCCCTGGGTGACCATCAGTGCCACCCCATGAGGCCAGTGGTCAGCCTGTCAGTGCTTCTCAGCGGGGCCACCCATGCATCCGTGGCGGCCGGGGAACTGTGGCACATGACTGACCTGTCTCCCAACGCAGCTACTGTCTGATGCTGCCCTGTGTGCATTGTGTCATTCAGCGGGCAATGCACGGGTGGGTACCAGGCCCTGCACGCAGACACACAGTCCATCTGCACACCCTCCCGGCTGCTGCCTGCAGTTGTGTGTGCATGACGATGCCTGCATTGCGCTGTACACCAATGTGCAATGGTGCTCAGCATCTGACACACACACAATGACAGGCAGTGGGCGTGGTGGTCTGTGGACATGTGTGTGGCTAGGGGTGGTGTTCTGGGTCGGTGTGCCTCCTACTCTTTGTGCATGCCTGGTGCATTGTGTGTGTGTGTGTGTCTGTCTGTCTGTCCATGTGCCATGTTAGACCTCACCCATCCCTGGTGGTGTGTGTGGTTCCATGCCCGGCCAGTTTCCTTGACGGCATGCACTCCTGGCGTGTGTCCATGTGTGTTTGTGGGTTGTGCCTTTGCCACTGGTGGTTGCACATGGCCCCATGACTTACCTGGGTTGGCTGAAGTGCACCTCCGTGATGGTGTCCCGGTGCCACTGTGCCAGCTGGAGCAGTCGGGGGTCCTGTCGCCCAAGGGGGGGCTGCCCATCACCATTGTCACCGGCGTCCTCATCGTCCCCATCGCTGTCCCCCTCTTTGACCTGTACGGCTATCCCACATTCATTGGCCATGTTGTGCAGGATGCAACACGCCAGGAATAGCCCACAGGCCTTTGAAGGGCTGTACTGTTGTGCACCGCCAGAGGTGTCCAGGCAACAGAAATGTGCCTTCAGCATCCCAAACACCCGCTCAATGACATTACATGTGGTGGCGTGTGCCTCATTGTAGCATTGCTGTGATGGGATCGCGGGCCGCGGGTAGGGTGTGAGCAGCCAGGGACAGAGTGGGTATCCACTGTCACCTGTGTGTAGAGGGTGGAGGTTGGTTTGGTGATCAGCATCGCCTGCCCCGGGCCATGTAGGCCACTACCCATGTCACCTCTGATCATGCCCCCAGGCCCTATGATTGTCTGTGTGGTTTGCATACTCACCAACTAGGTGGCCAGTGGGATATCCCACTCTCGAATCTGTGGCACAGTGCCAACTGGTGCCAGATGAAGGTATCATGTGCTCCCCCAGGGTGCATAGCACAGACACTGATTATGTGCCCCCTGGCATCGCACACCACCTGGCAGTTGATGCTAGCTTAGCCCTTGCGATTTATATATGCGGCCCTCTCGGGGCCAGGTGGTGTGCGGATGGCCACATGGGTGCAGTCTATTGCCCCTAGCACGCCAGGCATACGTACTACCCTGTGGAACTCCTGTATGTTTGCTGTGTGCTCCGCTGGTGTACTAGGGAAATGGATGTACTCTGCAGCATGTGGCAGCAGTGCACTGATGAATTGGGTGAGGTGGCGTGACGCGGCCAACTGGGTTATGCCTGAGGTGTTCCAGCTGGTCTCTGGAAGGTACCCGTTACGAGCAAGCACATGCAAGCTGTCACTTTCATCTCCACTGACACAGCATGGCTTCGTCATGTGGGTGCCTGCATCACATCACTGCACAGCTCACAGAGCTGCCTCTGAATTGCCTGATTCAGGCAGTACCGTCCCACGATCTCCGTATCACTATACAGCTCAAAGCTGGTGCAGGCTCAGTACTGCCTGTTGGGGGCATACCGCCGACGGGCCCTTCCATTGCCGCGCCCCCCTGCTGCCCACTTTCTCACCCCCTCATTATTGCCTCCTTCTGGATGGTGGCACTGGCCATGTTCTGAAAGCATGTTCACCCCCTTGGCAGCTGTTTCTGTGTTCCCCCCGCTGTCCTGGATGCTACTTCCCCTGCACCAGGAACACCTGATTGTGCTGGCCTCACTGCTGTGTGGCAAGTACTTCCCCCTTCTGCACTGTGGCTCCCCACACCTTCCCCTGAGCCTGTGGGTTCCAGGTGCCCTTTCCCTGGCTTGCCCTGTGTGTCTCTCCTGCCCAGTCTGAGTTGCTATAGTTCAGCCTCATGTGCCTTCCCTGTAGTGTTCTTGCACTTCTCCATTGCTCCCTTTTATTTTGGCTCATTTCCACTATGGTGCAACTTCTGCTGGCTCCCCTATTGCGCATGGCGCATGTTGTTGAATATCGCACTGCACCATTTATGCATGGTTCTTCCCTCTTCAGTTGCGCATACATTCATTATCATTGCGCTGTTGCTCAGTGTGATTTGGGGGGCACAACTGCCTCCCACTGAATATCTCAGAATGATGCATTTTCGGACTTGCACTGGCGCAACCCTATTGTGCATGGCACAACTCTTTTGAATATCTGGGCCTCTGTCACTAGCAGTTCTTAACTTCATCCTGGGAATCGCTAGGAGGCCCCTAAAGGAGGAGCAGAGGGAGTGGACTGAGACAGCAGGTGCAAGAAGGTCCTTCAGGTAGCCAGGGCCCAGGCCGTGTAGAGCCTTAAAGGTCTGCAAACCCACCTTAAAGAGGACCCTCCACCTAACTGGCAGCCAGTGCAGTTGGGTCCTGAATAGCATGGACTGTGTTTCCATAATGAAACTGAGAGAAACAGAAAATATCAAACAGGAGAGTTTTTACAAAATACATTGAAGATTCCAACTTCTTGGAACTACACTGAAAAAGGTGCAAAGATGGGAAAAACATGAGCAAATGACAATATGGATGAATGATGAGAAATCAACACAATTACTGTTATCAAGTTTGCATGACTTGGGTGGACTTCCGGCGTGATGGCTGCCTGAATAGGTTCCCTTGCGAGTAGCTCCGATACCAACCTCGCTCAAATTGGGCTCTGCATTAGATTTTAACGTTTCCTGCGGTTAATAGTAAGTCGGTAAGAAGGTACCAGTTAACCCGAACCGCGTAGTGGTAGGAGAGCCGAAAACTTACCGGTGATGGATGCGGAAATGAAAAAGGCCGCATTAAAGCACACTCCTCCATCCACCCCATGTAAGGAGAAACAGCCTAAGTGGTCTAAGGCGCAGGCGGAGGACCTGAACCCATGCAACCCACAGCCAGAAGCGCTTAGTGAGAAAAGATTCCTTGAGAAACTAACACCCATAAAGGATACACTACTGGTGTTAGCCTCAGAGTTGAGAGGTATGAAGGCGTCACTGGATCAGCTCACCACACGGACCTCGGATATCGAGGCCCGTATATCCTCGCTGGATGATTGCCGGCAGCGCCTAGAACCAGAAATGGGGCATTTGATACAAAGGCTTAAGAAAGCTGAAGAAAAGCTGGAGGACCTTGAAGGAAGATCGCGGAGAAGTAACCTAGTGGTGCTGGGATTGCCTGAGGGGGAAGAGGGTCCAGTACCCGTGGTGTTTGCCCAGAAGCTCTGCAAAAAGTTAGTGGGGCCCTCCCCCAACAGTCCAGCTTACATAATCGAGCGGGCACATCGCTCTTTAAGGCCTATGCCGTCTGCAGGCTCTCCTCCCAGGCCCTTCTTGTTTAAATTGCTCAACTTTTTAGATAAGCAGCATATTATTGCTAAGCTAAAAGAGCTGCAAGAAATCAAATGGGAGGGCAAAAGGATAAGAGTGACACAAGACCTACCATACATGGTGCGACAGAAGAGGTCTGCCCTCCACCCTGTGGTCACCAAGCTCATCTCTGTGAGCATTAAATTCAGAGTCAGGTATCCAGCAACTCTACAGATATCCCATGAGGCAGCTGGCAGTCGTTTGATAGCATGGCAAAAGCAACCAAGTTCTGCAAGTACAGGTTTCCTGACCTGTTCAAATGAGGCTGCAGCGACATCTAGTGGCCACTGGTTGTAATTAGAAATACATACTTCGAGATGTGTTCTGCACAGACTTGCATTTTTGTTTCTACATAACAAAAAGACATTTTATGTTAGCTAACTTTATTTAAAGGCTTAAAGAAATTACTGAAATGGCCTGCGACCCCTAAGTAAGAGGGAGTGTAACTGGCTATAGAGTAATATGGAAAAGGATGGGGGAACATCTCCTATTTTATTCAAGGTTTGAATGGGTTGGAGGCCCCTAGCATTCGGAGTGTGGTTATGATGCCCTCAATGGGTGGTTTTCTCTTTGCCTTTTATATAACCAATATGCTAAGATAATAGTTTGGTATTATTCAAACTAGCTTTGGTTAGAAATCTGAAAGGTTTTAAAACCCTGTTGGCGATAAACAACACTGTATTCTGAATTTTTAATTTTTGAAGTTGGAAAGCGGTGGGGGTTGTTCCTCCGTAGTTTCTGGATAGTAGAAGCATGGAACCCTACGTAAAGGCACCTATTTCTCCTGGCATTACCAGTAAGAGTTCGGGGAAAGTATACTGGAGAAAATAATGTATAAGATTTGAGTGGGGGGATGGGCATTGGTAGTGAGAGAACTTTTCGGGCAGCATGGTCATCATCATGCCAAAGAACGAGGTAGGAGTGCAGTCACCTGAACTGGGGGATATAAGTGGTATATTAGTGGACAGGGTAGATTATAAAGGGGTTGGTATAAGGGGAGGGTTGGGATAAGGGGTTGGGGAGGCCGTGAGGATGGAAATGTACATTGGTGGGAAGAGACTGGGGGAGATGGGAGGGGTAGGGGGGTGGAAGGGGAGGGCCAGAGCCATTTTATTACAATTTTCAAAGTGCAAATAGTACAAGCTGTTATCCTAGTGGATCTCTCAAATATTACACCTTAGTATGAAAATTATATCATGGAATGTTAAAGGTGTTAGGTCTCGGGTAAAACGGCTTCAAATAATTAAGCACTTAGCGGTGTTGAACTGTCGTGTCGCTTTTTTACAGGAGACGCACATGTTGGAAACAGAAAATAACCTACTAAGAAGGGGAAATATTGGGACAGTGTACATGGCAGGGACATCCACAACCCAATGCGGTGTAGCAATACTGATTACTAAGGGCACCCAGTTTCTTGAACTAGAAAAAGTGGCTGACCCCAACGGCAGGTTTATTCTCCTGAGGGGGATCTTAGAAAGCAGGGAAGTTCCATGGGTACGATATATGGACTGAATAAGGATTCCCCAGAATTCTTTGTTAACTTATCACTAACCCTTGCTCTTTTTAGTGGCTTACCCATGGTTCTGGTGGGAGACTGGAATCTAGTTATAGATTCTGCCCTGGACAGATCTTCCTCAATAGGATCTACTCTCTCTCCAGCCCAAAGGTCTCTGCGAGATCTTATAGAAGTTTTCGGCTTAATAGACCCCTGGCACGCTTTGAACCCAGGTACAAGGGCTTACACCTTCTATTCCCCTGTGCATAAATCCCTTTCCCAGATTGATTTCTTTTTGGTTAATCAGAGAGTAATTGCAGGTCTGCGGGGAAGTGAGATCACCCCCCGAGTGCTTTCTAACCATTCCCCAATATGGCTAGAAGCTAATTTAGCCCCAAGTAGTCAAAGAGACACTATATGGAAATTAAACTCTCAGCTTCTTAATCAAGAGGACACAGTTAATCGGATTAAAGATTTTATAAATCAGTTTATGGGTCAAAATGAGGGATCTATTCCTGATTTTGACAAAATATGGTGTGCTTTAAAATGCGCCAAGCGGGGGGAATTTATTAAAATCTTGGCTACCAAAAGGTGAAAACAAGATGCAAAAGCCCAAGTTCTCTTAGAGGAAATTAAGACCATTATCAAATCCTCCACTAGACGAGGAAATGTTGCATCTAGTAGTGTTACGGAATGACTATGCCGAAATTTTGAGAGAAAGAGCGGAATATGCCCTCTTTAAAACCCAAGCTAAATATATTGAACAAGGGGACAAAGCCAGACATCTGCTGGCGATGAAGCTTAGAAAACAACAGGAGTCCCGCCTGGTTCCCTTTGTGTTTTCCTTTTCGAATAACACTGTCCTAACCACCCCCAGGCAAATTGCCAAATAATTTGAACAATATTACATGGAACTGTATAGTCCTCCTGAGCCCAACCCTCCACTTAATGAAATCCAGGATTACCTGTTAGCCTCATCACTGCCTTCGCTGGAGGTAGCCCAACAGGAATTTTTGGCACTCCCTATTTCTCAGCAAGAAATTAGGGATGCTGTTAGATCTTTAACCAAGATAAAGCCCCAGGCCCAGACGGTTTTCCCTCAAATTTTTGTAAGGTTTTTGAAGTGGATCTATGCCCTATTCTTCTTCGCCTGTTTAATTTTATATGTGAGAAAGGGATTACGGATACGACACTCTTGGAAGCCATTATTGTGGTATTGCCAAAACCAGGCAAGGAGAGGAATAGGGTTACGAACTTTTGCCCCATTTCATTAATGAACTATGAGGGCTGACCCACTGCTGGGGTTGCAGGAACATTTCTCACCACAGGTTTGTATGATATATAAAAATCTTTGCCAAGATACTAGCAGCAAGGGTGTCCAAAGTTTGGATAGGGCTTCTGAGTCCTGAATAAATTGGTTTTGTGCAGGGCAGAGTCTCATCAGACCATGTCCGTAAGTTGGCACATGTCTTCTCCACTTCCAGGGATGCAGATAAACCAATGGCTCTGGTTTCCCTAGATGCGGAGAAGGCATTTGACAGGGTCAATTGGACATATTTGTTTGACGCCCTGGCCGTAATGGGTTTTCTGGCTCCTTTCATTTCTTGGATCAAAGCACTATATTCAGAACCTAGAGCGAAAGTTTACTGCAATGGAGTTTTTTCCTCGGCCTTCCCTTTAAAATCAGGTACCAGGCAGGGCTGCCCACTTTCTCCATTATTATTTAATCTATATCTGGAACCATTGATATGACAGTTAAAGGATTCAGCAATGTTGCAAGGTATTAGGATAGGGACGTTTCACTTAAAATTATCTGTTTATGCGGATGACATCCTTCTGCATGTCACTAACCCTTGCGAATCTATCTAAGCCATCCTTCAGATAATCTATAGGTTTAGTAAGGTTTCAAATTACAAACTCAACATCAGTAAATCAGAAGTGATGCCCTTGAACCATTTGCTTTTCAATGAGGATATTACCCCATTATCCATGGCCTGGACTACCCATCTTAAATACTTAGGAATAACCTTATCTACATCAATGTCCCTGATGAAAAAGATGAACTTAGATAAATTAGTAAAGGAAATTCAAGTGGACCTAAATAGGTGGAACTCTATGTATTTGTCTCTCCAAGCAAGGGTTAGTGTAATTAAAATGATTGTTTTGCCGAGGGTATTCTATCCATTAAACATATCGAATGTTTACCTTCCCCTGAGCTGGTTCCGCAGACTTCATAGTATAATCTCCCAATTCATATGGAGAGGCAAGCCCCCTCGTAGAGCATATAACCGTTTAAGCACTCCAAAGCAATTGGGGGGGCCTAAAACTCCCTAATTTATACCACTGTTATTTAGCTAGCCACATGGCTAAATGTATGCATTGGAGGGATATTTCTTGGGATATAGACAATGTTGCCAAGCTTCCCATCTGGTTTCAGCTGGAACAGTATTTATTAGCTGGGTTATCTCCGGAGAGCCTCTTATTTATAGCCCCGGGCAAATTACCCAGTAATTTACGAGGCTCAGTACTATACATCTCATTAAAAGTCCATTCACAGTTTTGTAAGTCAATGAAATACAATAACCAATTGGATCTATCACAGCCAGTGTTTAATAACCCCAGTTTTAAAGTAGGTGATAAGGCAATTGCTGCTCCCAAAGAATGCTCTGATCCCCAAATCAAAGTTTGCGATTTGGTAGTCGATGGTAAACTAGGGGGAATGTCGGAAATATTAACTTTCCTTCAGCTTCCTAACAAATACTCCTTTTTTGTGCTCCAAATTAGGCACAAGTTGATAAAATGGTTCGGATCAGGAATATGGAGTACGCAACAGGTGCCTCCTTTTCAGGAGCTTCTGGAATGTGTTAAGCAACCACACGCTGTATCCCAGTTGGTTTCATTGTTATATGGGAAGCTTAATCCGGAGGTATCAGGTCACTCTAGTTACTGGGTGCGTAATTTCCCTCATGACAATTTCTCATGGGACAAAATCTGGGAGGGAGTCTGCTTATATATTGCCAATGACCACTTAAGATTAACACAGTTTTATATATTGCATAATATCTATTATACTCCAACTAAATTGTATGGAATGGGGAAGATACAGAATCAAGTGTGCTTTAGGTGTGAGCAGGAACCTAGGACGCTACTCCATATATTATGGGATTGCCCCAAAGTAGCCTGCCTCTGGAGAACCATTCAGGAAAGGGCTGACCCATTGCTGGGGTTGCAGGAACATTTCTCACCACAGGTTTGTATAGCGGGAGATTATTCCACTGTCCCTTTCAAGGAGAGAAGGCACCATATGGCCATTATCTCTTTGTCAGTTAAAAGGCTTGTCCTTCGCTATTGGAAGGATCAGCATGTGATTTCCTACCTTGAGTGGGTAAAGGAACTCTTATACAATTTAAGAATGGAAAAGGCAATTGCGAGCCTAAGGGATAAACTCCCCCTGTATAAATCCAGATGGGAGAAGCTTTTTACGCACTGGTCCCTCCCTCCCATTCCTTAAGAAACCAAATTAGAGGAGAAGAATAGATAACGGAATAGCAATACTCTATACGGCTATCCCGTAAGGAACCATAGGATGCTCTACCTCGGAGAAGCTCCCACAGATGACTCCTTTAGTTAATGTATTATAGGTAAAAAGGGTTGTGGTGTCACCTAGTAACTGAAAATGGCACCATTAGGGAAGGTGAACATGGCTCTGGGAGGATAGGGTCGGGGGTCAGGGGCTGGAGGAGAAGCGTGGGGGGGGAGTACTTAACCATCGATTAGAAGGCATGAGTAGGTTATGTTTTTCTCTTTTCTTTCCTCATGTACTTAATGTATGGCAGAGCTGTTAAAATGTTATACATGTCCTGATACTGTATATGCTTTGTTAAGAACTCATGCCAATGTTCCAATGTAAGCATTGCTGGAAAGATGTACGCCTGTTAAAGAATTTTGAAATAGTATAAAATGAATAAAGTTTAGTTAATTTAAAAAAAAAGTTTGCATGACTTGGCTTGTTTGGGAACATACATCTGTGAAGAAAATGAGACAAGAAATCAAGATAACTGTATTGTAACTTCTGCACCATGGTTATATATGATAGAAACATCAAACAAATACTCAATGTTAGAAAATGAGCAAGAGGCATGGCATGAGAGAGACAATGATTCTAAAAACAGTGAGAAAATGCCAAAACCTCTGGTGAACATTGAAGAAATAAGATTTAATTTTTTAATTTTTATCCTGGACTATATCTGGACTTAAGGATAAATAAACGGATCCAGATTTCATTAACTACATAGGAAAATTTAAATGTGCATGTCTATAGGAAACCTGAATGAACACATAAATAAACATAAGTGGCTATAAAACTTATTGTAACCCAGTGACAAAAGATAAATATTATGGAAGAAATAAAGGTGGGCTAGTGATATTAGGGAAAATTAGAAATGGAGCTCATACAAAAGAAGTAAGGACTGACAATGAAAATATTATGGGCATAAAACTGGAAGAAAATAAATAAGAAACAAGAAACAATAATAATAAATCTATATGTACCACCAAATAAAACCAAAGAAAACACACTAAAAATGATAAAATTAGGGAAAATTATAGACAATTGCTTGATAGACACTCCCAACATCAAAATTGTGGTTATTGGAGATTTCAGTGCAAGAATAGGAAACTATATTGATGCAGCAGAAGATATAGCAGAATGTCTAAGCATGGAAAATTATGAGTAAATCTCATTATCAAGAAAAATAAAGATAAAAGCACGAATGTGAAAAGTAAAACACTGTGTGAAATCCTAGACAGCAGGAACTTTCTTTTATTAAATGAACAAACTCCATTAGATGATCAAGAAACTTTACATATATAAGTAGAAATGGGACATCAATAATTGATCTATTGTGGGTCAATATGAATGTAATTCCAGATATCATGGATATGAAAGTGGGAAACAAGGCTGATAGCCCACACCTCCAATTAGAAATAAACATGAAGAGCTTTGACAATAATCTGAATATTAAAATATTGATTACACACCTGTATAGGAATAACAAATGTATTAATTTGGAAAAAATTAACAGTAAACAACTAAGAATAACCTTTGAACAAGATGGTTTATATGGAAACGTAGAAGGAATAGTTTATGCCCAAGAGAGTGCACAATGTTTAAAAATGTTTGAAAATATTATAAATACTGTGGCAGAGATTGTAAGCAAGAATATTACATATGTTAAAAAGGAGGGACAAGATGGTTTAATAGAGAGTGTAAAATAGCTAAAAAGAAATTAAATAAACAATTTAGTCAAGTAAAAATGGAGACCACAAGGGAAAAGAAGAAATTATTAAATAAATTAAGGGAAGATTACACCAAGATCATAAATATACAATGGGAAAAGTAGACAGCAAACATTTGGAAAGAATTTGAAAAGGCAGTGTGGGACAAGAATAATAAAAAAATTGGCAACTGGTATTCCAAGGTATGGGAGAGTATACAGGAGACTTACAGTAGATGCTTACATAAAACCTAAAGACTGGGTTGACCACTTTAAAAGCTTATTCTTCAACCCTCGAAGCCATCATAAGGGGGATTATGCAAAAACAAGGAATGGCAGCATATCAATAAGGAATTTACCCAGGAAGAAATTAAGAATGCAATCTTAGCCTTCTCACAACAGAAGGCACCTGGTCCCAATGAAGTGACGATTGCTATATTTAAGAACTTAATAGAATTTGAACCCCTGGCCTGCAGATAGTTTTTAAACACATAAATACTAGTGTGGAAATGCCAAAAACTTGGTCAAAAAGCATTATAATACCAATATTCAAAAAAGGGAAAAATCAGATCCAGCTTGCTACAGGCCTATAAGCTTGATAGAGAATACACCAAAAATATATACAAGAATCATAAATGACTACTGATTTGGATAAACGAGAACAATATAATAGATAAAGCACAAGCTGGGTTTACATCAGGGCACTCTGCTATAGATCAATGTTTTGTCCTAGAACATTTGGTATATAAAAAAGTAGGGACATCCCTTTTCACTAATTGGTATATAAATATACAGGAATTAAAACGCAAAAACTGTTTTGTGTACTTGTATACCTAAAAGCAGCATTCGATAGTATAAATAGGAACTTATTGTGGGACACATTAAAAAGTGTAGGAATAGAAACAAACATTCTGAACATTTTGCACAGTCCATAAAATAATGATAATAAAGCCCAAATTAGATACAAGAGGGAATAAATGCAATAAATTTTAAATACACAGAGGAGTCATCTTCTCACCTATTCCATTTAATCTTATGCAAATTGTTCAACACAGAATATCACATGCAAGAATTAGTGAAAAGGGATGCCCCTCTTTTTTTTTTTGCTATGACGTTTTATACCTGTTGCTCCGGCCCTATCTCTGGCGGGAGCTCCCAGTCCCATCCCCCAACGTCCACCAGCCAATGCTAACCAGTACCCCCAGGGCTTCCTCCCCCTCGGCAGGGCTCCTCAACACCCACTGAAGACCAGATCCAGTGGGGCCAGCACCATGGCTATTCGGGGTCAGGACCTGTGAGGTGCCAGCCATCATCTGCTGGAGCAGTCTTTTTCATCCTCCAGTGTACTCCCCTCAGAGGTGGAGCATGCAACGACACCAGCCGCAACAGTGCACATGTTCCCATGTGTGCTGTGCCATGCATCTGCCCCATCTCTTCCCACATCAGTAGTGTTGGTGTGCCACCCCCAGCCTCCTCTAGGGGCAAGGCATTCACCAATCACTGAAAACCCCCCTCACCAGAGAAGGAGAGCAGTCCCTGGGACACTCGATCTTTCTCCTCCTCCTCCTCTGCTGACCCCCAGTGGCCTACACTTGTTCCTGGACATGGGTCACCAGCATGGCACAAGGTGCGGCATCCAGCACCTCAACCTTCAGCGCCACTGAGCTGGCTGGGGATGCCCCTACTTGGCCTATGCCGATGATGTGGTACTGATCTCCACCAGTTTTTGGGGGAATTAAGAGGATGTTACAAAAATTTAAGAACAAACATACAAAAGTTGAATTACAAATAAACTAAATTAAAACTAAATTTATGATCTTTGTGTAACTCCGAGGTGGTGCTATTCCTAGAGTTACTACCCCTGCCCTGTCTGACCACAACAAGGTTGAGGGGCCTGGGTCCCCAACTTATTTTAAACTGATTCTTCTCCATGATATTACTATGACATGGTGCTTCCACCCAGAGTTTAGCTTTTGAGTGGGTTAGCTTTCACCTGGTATAACCCCCTGGGATGTCATGCCACCCACTATGACCATTTTCCACTCCAACGCAGTATCCAATATACATTTCCTAACATTTCAATACCTGTACAGATTATTGACTGGCTCCTACTATGTTCACGACACCATTGTCACAAACGCACTCAGCAGGTCAGGCCCTCTGCTCCCAAATGCCAACCTCCAAGCACAGTACTGTGAACAGGTAACAGAACAGGGTAACCATCCTGTCTGCTTGTGGGTCTGAATCACCTTTAGTCTCATGTTCTGGGGGGGATTCAAACTGAACCTTGTGCTAGCATACCCAAATGTACAGGCTCAGATAATCTGCTCTTCGGAGGGATGCCAGATATCTTTCACCTAAGGGCACCTAACCAGGTATCCAAAATGAACCCTTAAAACTCTATAAAAGACCTTAGGTATATTCTTACCTTTTCCCAGTTTGGTAACACCATCAAGCTTATGAACAGTTTTGTCAGTCTTAACCCTCCATACGTCACATGCAAAAGAAAGAACTGAACCTGAGGATTCTGATAATCATGTCAACGATTGCATACAGTGTGATATTTCATCCACCATGGTGGTTAATGTCATGCATTTTCCATACAGTGATTCACAGTGTGGTGAAAAAATATCAGGTGATGGTGGTGTAGATGATGATGATGAATGTGATGATGATGATGATGTTGGTGTTGTTGCAACATGCAGTCCACATGCCAGCATCCAAGCAGAAGATGTGGATGTGTCTAATGCTGATGAATATGATGATGATGTAATTGACCCCAGTTGGGAACAGGAGAAAAAGAAATTCAAGCTGGCTGTGTCTGAGTCTGTTTGCAGTAATCCCCCATAAAAACTCATGATTTACCAGTTTCAGTTGATGATGATGACCCAGTAATAATGATAGGTAGTCGTGGTGGTCAGTTACAGTCCAGGTGTGCAGTGCCCGAAACATCACGTTACCCCTTCCCCCACTTCAGTGCTTAAAAGAACAGAGTTAAATAAGCAGCATCATGGACATGTTAAAAGTAGAGCTTCACAATCCCTTGTTTGGGATTTTTTTTGTTCAAGATGCAAATGATGAGTCAGTTGCAATCTGCCAGGTTTGCCATGTGCATGTGAGTCGAGGTAAAAAGGGGAGCCATCTGGTCACAGGAGGATAGCATACGCATCTTAAGAATAGGCACATGGTACTGTGGACCCAGCACAAGATGGCAGCTAATACCACAGTGGGGCAGTCACCCTCATCAGCTACCATAACGAGTATGTTATCCCCTTCCATGACTGTTAAGTCCAGTAGGAAATTAAACGTGTGCAGTAGTGAGGTAATCAGAGCAGAGGATTGCTATAGGCAAGATGAGGTGGAGGAGCATAATGACTTTGAAATGTTGTCCAGTGCTGGTGAGAGTAGCAGTTTTGGTGGTGGTGGTGGTGAACACAGTATGTCTAGTGCAAGTGGTACATCAACCCCAGTTGGCAAATCTGGCAAAATAACTGCATTTCTGGGTTTGTCATCATCATCTGTGCAACCGTCTTCAACAAACGTCCACACTCCACCTCCTGCCAATGCCATTCAGAATCATCACAGAGCAGAACCATTTGTCAATGTCATTACACCCTGTGTAAAATGTTTAAGTCAGCCCACGTTACACAGTGTTTTTGCACATAAGCTGAAGTACCCCCCCCCCAATTATACAGTGTCACGTGAACTTAATGCTGCTGTAGCCGAAATGTTGGCAATTGATCTTTTGCCCTTCTCCTTTGTGGAGAATTCTGGGTTCGGGTGGTTTGCTGCCCGTGCCTGCCCAAAATGGAATGTCCCATCTAGGACATACTGTTCTACCCGTGCTGTCTCCGAGTTATTCCGTACTGTGTCCAACTCAGTAAGACATCCCCTTCAACATTCCTCTCTCCATTCATCCATTTAAGTATGGATATGTAGACAAGTGGCAAAACAGCGGGGAGTTTATATCTGTGTATAACTGCACACTGGGCACAGATGCTGTGTGTTGTTTGTGATGTTGGTAGTGTGAATAATCAGTGCAGTAAGGTGGATTGTCTCGGTAGCAATCTTCCAGGAAATCGACAGCATACAACGATTGCTGTTCACAATGTGACCTGTTCACACACTGGTGAAAACATGTTGGACATGGTACTGACTGAAATTGACAAGTGGCTGAACCCCCTGTCCCTGAGAGCTGGGTTCATAGCAAGTGACAATGGGTCAAATGTGATGAAATGCATCACGAATCGTGTTTTTTTTTCCATGTTCCATGCATGGCCCATTGTTTAAATTTTGTGATGCGGGAGTTTCTGCAGCACCCTGATGTAAAGGAAATGCTGACCGTTGCATGCCATATCTGATCTCACTTTTCATGATCTGGAAAAGCCCGTGACCAACTGCGGCAGTTACAGATGCAAAACAGCCTGCCTCAGCACCGCTTGAAGCTGGAAGTTGTCACCCAATGGAACTCCACTTTATACATGGCAGAGAGGTTGTATGAACAATACAAAGCCATCTCAGAATATCTTGTGATGCACACTAACCATGACAGTTCGGGGGCCTCCATGTCTATGACAACTGAACAGTGGTGCCTCATGGACTCTGTAATAACAATTTTGCGGCCTTTTGAACACACCACACAGGCAGTGAGTGACTAGTCTGCCTCCATTAGCCATTCAATTCCACTGCTGTGGGTGCTGAGGCAGACATTGATGAATGCACAGCATGGCCTTGATGTTGCCTGAGACAGTGCTAGCAGTATGTTGCTGTAACACATGCTGACAGTATTCGACCAGAATCATCACACTGTGAGCATTCAGCGTAGTGACAACTTTGCCATGGCAACAATGCTGGACCCACGATACAAACGTGGAATTGCATCAGTACTAGAAGGAGGGCCTGAACAGGTAAAAAATATCAATGGTCAACTGCTGCTCATGGTTCATGGGGCACGGAAGTCACATGCCAAGGTCAGCAAACCACAGCAGCATAAACTGGCTGAAGGTGTACCTGGAGGACCATCAAGCATATCCTGCAAGGGGAAGGGGACTGCAGTTCCAGGTGGTCTGTCTTCCAAAGTGGCTGGCATCAACCCGCTTTGGAAGGCTTTGTCCCAAGTGGGGATTTGTGAAATAAATGGTTCCGGAGAACAGGATGATGCATCAACCAGTGGACTTAGTGCGACACAGAGAATTTTTGAGTCATATGTGTCTGAAAACAGTCATCTGACAATAACTGATGATCCTCTTTTGTACTGCAGTGGAAAGGTCAGTGAATGGCCAGAGCTGACTGCAGTGACACTGAAGTACTTCACATGCCCACCCTCCAGTGTAAGTGTTGAGAGGGTATTCAGCTATGCAGGTGCAATAGTCAGGGATCATCAGACAAATCTGTCTCCTTCAAATGTTAGTTTGCTAACATTCATTAAAATGAATGAGAGGCACATACCAGCACAGACTGCAACCTCAGTATTCATACCCCGGCCTAGTCATGGTGGTTTTGGTGATGTAGAAATGGACCATCTTGGTGGCACTGGCAGTGGCAGCATGAAAGGGCCCACCACTGATGTAGATGAAGACACAATGGAGAAAGAATTTCCCAGTGGTTAAACTTCAGACATAGATAACTGTGAGGGCAGCTTTCTTTATGAGGATGATGATGTGGTTAATGTTGGCAGGTTTTAACTGAAGTTGTTAAAAGGTGGTGTGCCCCCCCAGACCACCACCACCACCGAAACTGATGTTAGCCACTGCCACCACTGAGCATGACTCTGTCTGCCCCTTGGACCACCACCACCACCGGGACCAATGTTAGCCACTGCCACCACTGAGCATGAGTCTGTCCACCTCCCAGACCACAACCACCGGGACAAATGTTAGCCACTGCCACCACTGAGCATGAGTCTGTCCACCCCTTGGAACACCACCACAGGGACCAATGTTAGCCACTGCCACCACTGAGCATGAGTCTGTCCACCCCCCAGACCACCACCACCGGGACTGATGTTAGGGACTGATGTTAGCCACTGCCACTACTGAGCATGAGTCTGTCCGCCCCTGGACCACCACCACCAGGACGGATGTTAGCCACTGCCACCACCAGCAGATGCAGGAAGATATAACAGAGAATGTCATCATGTGCCGCAGCTATCACCACCAGCACCCACCATCAGTGTCATTCAGACAATATTTCCCCATTACATTTACATTTACCATGCCAAGGCAGAAGGAATCGAACAGGAGACCACATCCATCAGCCACAGGCACAAAGCTTTTTAATATTTAAACCATAAAGTGAGTGTGTGTACTAATGTCTATTATGCTATTTAACTTCCTTTAGTTGTAAGTTTTGTTTTTTGTAGCTTTTCAGAGCCGCAATGGTCAAACACATACGGTACATTTATTTATTTTTTTTTACAGGTTAACAAAAACACTCTCTTTCGCAGAAACTTGTTAGGAATGGTACTGCAGCTGTACCATACAGAGGAACCTATGGAATATCCATTTGAAATCCATTCTGGTAAGTATGAAGATTTTATTTCATCCATTTCATTGTTTTGAAAAGACTGCAGTAAATGCAACTGAGTATGATTCATAAACTAGATGACAAGTGCACATCACCAAAACTATTTCTGTAAGATATCATTCATGCACTGTATTCTGAACTTGTAGCTCTGCAGCCCTGACCATGACAGAGTTGAAAAAGTTGCACACAGGTTGTGTTACTTGACAAGATGTGGTTTTGAAATGTAACTTGACTTGAGATTGAGAACCGGGGCCAAATTACAATCAAGTTGTAAGAAGTCATTCATTTCTTTTTTTAAGAGACTTCCAGATGCTTTAGTTGTTGTGTCAAAGTGGCCTTATCCAAAGAAGTTCTTCAACATCAGGTACCCCCCCCCAGGCTGGGGCACATATGCAACACGCAGAAGTCATTTCATTAGATGACCATGACCATCTTTAACAACCAGACTCGAGAAGGATGCAGATGAAATCTGTGAAGAAGTAACCAAAAAGGAAACCATTAGAGACAAACCTGCAAATATGCTTCCCCCCACCAAAAAAAAAAAAATGCTTACCTTTATTTGCTTGAGAGTTATCCATTTCAAATTTCTACTCAAAAAGTTCTCATCGAGCACTGGAATGTGCACACCAACAGTATCTGTGACCTGTGATACAGAACAATACCATGAGTATATGTCCATGTCAACCCCCCTCATTTACAAAATACACAAATATGTATCTATATATATATATCTACTCACAAGGCTGCTATTAGTGTACAGACAAAGGGCACCCTTCCATCCAGTTGAGATGATCACACTGCATTTGTTGGAATCGCCGTACACATTGGACCAGCAACAGTTCTCTCACGGCCATCATTTTATTCTGGGGGACTTTGTAAGTGCTGAAACGCTCCCATTTCACTTTGTTACTACTTGTCAATTATCTGGACACAAGGCAGATGCATTTTGTGTGTTGTGTGATTGTAAGCTCATGATGTCATACTGACATTATCAATTAAAGCAGCATTGCAAGAATGTGGTGACAGTTTTGAACTGTACTTTTTTATGCTATTTTACATTGTTAGTCACTAGTTACCCGTCATGACTTGAATGATGCACTTCTTTTCATAATTTCTGTCTGCTTTACTTAGCTGACTACTTTTTGCCATGTATGAAAAAAAATTAGCACACCTTTCAATATTGTTATGACCAGGTTTGTAATTATTTGCAGCTGCTTTTCAATAAATATTGTTCTGTGGGGTCATAAAACACTGTCTGCTGCATAACTGTTAATTTACAACAGAAGTGATATATAACAACTAACTGATGTTATGGAGAAAAGCAGTGGAAAATACTGACAAAGACCTGGTCAGCACCATATTAAAAGGAATGCTCCTTTCATTATTTCACACATGAAAAAAGGTAGTACAGCAGACTCAAATACTGGAATTTATAGTATCATACGAGTCAGGATGTAAGTAAAAGATATTGTAACATAGCATTAAAAAATATAGGTCAGAGTTCTCAACAGATTGTTGCACTGCTGCTTTACAGAGATTCACCACGTTACATAGTTATGGTGTTGCACCTAATATGTGGTCACTTTACTTCTAGGTGAATCTTTCTTGCTCACATGTCCTTACATAGTGCATACATTTCTAGAAAGCGCCTGCATTTCATTACAGTGTGAGTGTCATGGAGGATTTCCATTCAGAAAGTCACTAGATTTGCCCCCTTTCTCAGCATCAGGATGTGATGCCAGGGGAGCGTGGTGTGTGCTCCACTATAGTGAATGTCCAACAGCTATCCTATCAGCTTTATGTTATAATGTTCAGTTTGTCATGAATGTGGCACGCTTCCACTAACAAGGTTCTTGTTACTGGAAATGTGCCCACTCATTTCACCACAAACTGACCATTATAACATAAACATTCAGAAAGCTGCCGGACAATCGGACATTCACTATAATGGAGCACACACCCATGCTCTCCATGGCATCACGTCCTAACGCTGCTGAGAAAGGGGGGCAGAATTTGGGCGGCTTTTCTGAACAGGAATTCCTCCGTGACATGGCACACTGTAATGAAATTACAGGCGGTTTTCACAAAAATGTATTGCACTATGTAAGGACATGTGGAGCAAGAAAGATTCCCCTGGAAGTAAGGCACCCATATATCGGGTCCAATGCTGTAAGTTGGTGAATCTCTTTCATGTCTATTTCACAAACAAAATAGTTATAGAGCCTCAGTAATGTTTACTTTGCGTCGGGACTCATGAATCAGATTTTAAGTGTTTTGCAAACAGTATGAAGACTGAGCAATGCAAGTATGTTGTGCTAAACTGCATGTGTGCTGTCAGTTTTTCTTTCCTGTGTGTGCATACATTGTCCAGCTTTATGCAAACATATATATGGTAAGACTTGTTGCAGTATCAAGAATAAAGATAACAAAGAATACTTGATTTATATTTTATTGGTACCATCAGCACCAGCGGACTAAGTGATATGATATATTTTCAGAGGTATTGAGTCACTGTGCACCTCAGTTACTCACAGTGCATGCATGACTTTGCGTAGATCACAGCACAAAAAACACATGCTCTCCTAAAAGTTATGTGTGTAGTATGTAATGTAACTAAGGTGCACTCTAACCAGACACCTCTGAAAAAGTATCGTATCACTTAGTCCACTGATGATGATGGTGACAATAAAAATATATGGTATTCTGCTCACTATTCTTTATAGCATAAACACTGCAACAAGTCAGGAACAGAAATATATGCTTGCAACATGCTGCACAATGTCTGATGTCACACACACACACAGGAAACAACACTGACTGCACACATGCAATTTTGCACATCATACTTGAGCTGCTCACAACAGCTTGTCCACAAGCACTCAACAACAGAAAGTCAACATTACTGAGGCACTGCAACAGCAGAAGGGCGAATGTCTATTATTAAACAACAAAAAAAAAACACACAAAAACAGTAAAGCACAGTAGTGTGGGGGGAGGGGTCCAGAAAATATCCCTTAATGGTGGATTCTGTGGTGTTCGAGCAGCAGGTGCAGCATTGTCACTATTTGCAGCTGCTGTTGCTGGATTTGATCAACCTGCTGCTGCACAGCACCCACCCTCTCATTGTTTTCCTCGAGAGCCACCCACACCAGTGCAATGTCGGCCTGTGTTGTAGGCACTGTGGTGGGGTCCACTGCAGCTGGAAAGCCAGGTAGTGGTGGTGGTGGTGGAGAGGGTGGTGCTGGTGGCTGTGGTGGTGGTGATGGTGGTGGAGCAGCTGCTGCAGTTGCCCTCCTCCTGCTGTGGTGGTGAGGCACAACTTCACCCCCAGCACCCTCTGCCACTGCCACAGAAGGGCCAGCAGGTGGACGCCTGACCCCTTCAGTGACAGCCTGCCACTCCACCTTGTGGTAGTTTGCCATGTGTGTGCACTGGCCACCAGTCCTCAAATGTGTCCCCCAGGGGCCACAGCACACCACACAGATGGCAAACCACAATGGTGCTGTCTCCCCCCAAACAACTAAAAAACTGCCACACTGGGGAGCTGCGGGGGGGACCAGATATACTGCTTGGACCACCTACATTTACCTGGGGCTCCACCTGTGGCTGTGGAGGTGGTGGTGGGGGTGCTGCTGGAGCCCCTGCAGCTGCTACTGGTGGTGGTGGTGGTAGTGGCGGTCTAGGTGGATGTGCAGCCACCGGTGGCACTGGTGGTGCTGCTGCTGCTTCCATGGGGGGGAAGCAACACCCAAGAGTTGTGAGTGGTCCAGTAACACCTGACTGCCCCAATGTGTGCTCACTCCATTCCTCTGCCCACGACCACAGGCTCTCCTCATCCCGAGTCCATCGCGCACAAGTCCCCGACTATCACCAACACCTCAATAATGCGACCTTCACCCACACTCAGTCTCACACTCTCAGACACGCACACACACAGTCACACACACACACAAAACAAAACTTATAAAAAAAATTCAGTAGCAAAAAATGACAAACACAGTACAAAAACAAAATAAAGACGTAGCTTTTAAAAAAGCTGTTTTTTTGTGCTCAAAATCACAACGATGCAACTAGGAAACAAACTGCTCTGCTCTCTCACCAAAAAGGCTTCCTCCTTCTACAACTGCAAAGGAGAAAAGTGAAAGTAACTGCTTTTCTGACTCACTTCCTTCCTGCCTGGCTAAAGCATGTGACTTACAGTACTGTAAGCCATGTGATGTGTGAGGAGCTGCCTATATTGTTGTCCCTTCACCCTACTTCGTCTTAAGGTGGAATGACAACACAAAGTTATAATGAGAAGGCAAAGAGAGCACTTTATGGTGGCCACTTCGCATTGTGCTCTGCCGATATGAAGTGGCCATTCGTGACCACTTCACCGGCGGATTTAAAATTCGCTGCATCTCTAATTGGAATAATTCCTTCTCATATTTGGAAGTTTTTGCAATTAAAACTTACTGAATTCTTCAAACTGAGGATCTTGTTGGTAAGCAGTAAGGCTTGCTTGTATTTCTTCTACAGTATTTCTTTATTAATCCTTTCCTCATGTTTTTTATCTCACTTTATTATGGCTTTAATCAGATGCTCTGTGCAGTCTATGAGCATTGATTCCCACTCGTCTTTGAATTCCACTTCTTCCAGAAAGCCAAACATGGGCTCCATGTTGATGCAGAGTACCCTTGGTGATCTCCCTTGTTCAATGTATTTTTCAAGCATTATTATGTTTTAAAAATGACTCAACTCAGAGATCCTGAGCTTTTGACACCTCATGAATAAATCCTCAAGCTCATTTGAGTCCAACAATACAGTGGCTTCTTAGAAAAGAATGCTTCCTTCTCTCTCTCTCTCTCTCTCTCTCTGCTGGCACACTAATTCAGCATCCTCTAGGCAGTGTTGCTCCCCTACAACTTCATGCACTTTATCAGCTTTATTTGGTAAGTTGCTCATATTTAATTTGAGATGAGACAAAAGAGAAAACATTTCTTTTTTTTTACTTTCTATTTCTCCTCCTTCCCCCATCCTGGAGCTGCGCTTCTTCGGGAGACTCCTAAGTGCCCCCACCCGTGACTGGCATACCTGAATCCCTGAAGGTTCCCCCATGGAGCCATGGCTATGCCATCCAGCACCCTGACATCTTCGAGTTTCGTCGGGTTCCCTGGTGGTCAGGCAGGCCATCACAGTTAGGGCTGGCACTGGAGCTCCATCTACCCGCACTCTGGTGGTGCTTTTTCCAGCTTTTTCTGTGTTGTGTGGTGTGTGTCCTGACATCAAAGCATTACACGCCGACGTCCACCACACAGCTCCCCCATTGGTCTGTCCTACTAGCTTGCTGCACCTCGGGCCTCCATACAGGGTCAGACAAGCCACAGATCATGTCCCTTCCTCCTCCTGGAGAAGGCAAGCAGTGCCTGGGATGCTCAGGCCTTCTCACCTGGCCGGCCCTCCAATGACCCGAGTCCACTCCCAAACCCAGGTTACCAGCATCGCCAGTGGAAATTCAACTGCTGCACTGACGGGCCAGCACTAGAGAAAACATTTTTACTTACTGCTTTGTAGTCTTAATGGGGGGGGGATCTTACTGCAAGCTCGCTTCTGGTTTTTTAGAAATGAATCCAGCATTTGTTCATGCAAAGGATCCCAGCACTGTGTTTAGCGTGTCCCAGCTGCACCAGAAATAGCAGTAGTTCTAACAGGTAGAGAGGCAGGTGCACTCAGTAAGGACTCAGGTCATCAGTGCAGTCCTGGGCTGCTAACCCAAACAGAACAGTAAATCACAAAGGTGGATTGCACTCGCATATGAATACTGGAGACTCAGAAAACTATATTTTAAGGCATTTATTGCGAGCTCAAAACAAGAAAGACGCCATTTGGCTGCCCTAGTGCTTTGACCGATAGGTCTCCTCAGGGGGCTTGTCACTACAAGGGTTAGCACCCATTTTTAAGCCCATTACATCATGTCACATGACTGAATACTTATAACATGTTACACAACATAAAAATCACGCACAGACCTAATAAACTGTTTAAGTCTATAAAACTATTTACAGATCTTAAATCTATAAACATTAAAGATTATTGCAGGGAGCCCATGATATGAATAAGCAGAAAGTAGGATCATTGGATTATTTATTTTCTATCTACATCCAAAATTCTTTATAATGACATAAAGATTCTGAACTTAATCACTTGCTTTTTAATTCTTGATTTCAGTACAGTGGCTAATTCTTGCCCCAAATAAATGTGTATTTATATAGGATTCCTTACAAATTCATATTTCTTCATAATAGTAAGCTAAGGCACAGTGTACTGAAAACTGTTTAGGAAGCACTCATAACATATTACTTTCTGATGTAATAAAAATAAATATAAAAATAAATATCATTGAAAATTAATGGAAGTAGATACAAATGCTTCTCCAGTCCAGTCCCCCCTATAAATTAAATTTCCCTAATCTTTTCCCGTTGGTGATATAAGGACTTTCTTATCATTCCAGCTTGAAATAATAAGAAATGCCCAAACAAAAAGGAACATATTATCCTAGACATGTGACTTTGAGTTACAAACAAAATACAAAATAACTTAAACATATATTACAGCATATCAAGTTATTTTATTATTTTTATTTTTTTTTCTCCTTTGTCATTATAATTTTCATAAGCCTTTAGTTTAAAAAGCCAATTGACTCTCCCATGAGGCTCCTCCAGTTCTAACAATACAGAGGTTTCTTAAGTAAAACTATTAGTTTTTGCACTTCTTTCTATTGTCCATCCCCTCCCCCCCAAAAAAGGAAGAAAAAAAGAATTAACCCCTCCTCTCCTCTCCTCTCCTCTCCTCTCTTCTCTTACCAATTTCCAAATGGTTATAGAAAGATTAGAGAAATTCAGTGTAGAGGGCGGACTGGACTGGAGAATAGAGATGGGCAAAATATTCAAATTTTGTTCTGCAAAATGCGGAATTCCACCCAAAAATGGCACAATGTCACCACTCGTGGGGGAAATCTCGCCATTTGTGGGTGAAATTCCACATTTCGAAGGTAAAACATGATGCCATCACTACTAGATGTGCCATCCCCAAATTACCTTTTGCCCATCCTGTACATATGCTGTCTGTCCTTTCTCCATGGCATTCTTAATAATTCTGTTTCACTATGGTGTGTCATACAAGTGAAAAGAACCTGAACCTTGGTGGCTTATTACACCCTGTGACTTCAGGACTGAAATGCAAAATGACTTTGTGTGTTTTGTTTTTCTTCACTCTGTGGTAATATTCACAGTCTCCACATGCACTGTAAAGATTTCCAAGGGCACATTTCATGTATGTTTTACATATACGATGCCTGTAACAGCATTCACTGTTTCCTAAGGAAAATCTGAGTGGTGAAACATACAGTATAAAAACACAATACTGTGATCACCAACCATTTGGTTTGACACATTCCCTCGTTTGCCAGGATCCTCCTCACCTTTGTTCTCATCTGACTGTGGATATTTAGCCACTCTTATTTTCTGATTATTTTTTTACAACAAATTAGGATCAGCACATCCTCTTGTCAGCAGCTCCTGTACTGGTGCTACCCTGGCTGTTCAGATGAGCTCCCGTTTTCCCTTTGTCTCTCATCTGCTTTATCTCCTCCAGAGGCATGTCTTGCTATTTGCATTGCTATTCCTGTCTGGCTCAGCTGAAGTTGGCATACTCTCATTGGCTGAGCTGTACTACAACACCTGCGTCGTCGTGTGTTGCAGTCAAGATAATTCTCACTCAGATTTGTAAGGATCTGTTTATTGTGAAGGGAAAACAAAAAGTAAGGTGATTGTGGTTATCTATTTGTGACATTCAAATTGTGTGATTGATCGGTGACACCTGTTTATTTTTTTGGACACATTGGCGAGGAGTCCACCTCTTGAACCCCCAGTATTTGAAGAACAGTACTCATACAGCAGGCAGATTTGATCAGAACTGAACTGAAATGAAATGAAATAAACCACACCAGGAATGAGAATTAAAACCATATAGAAATCTTTCCTTTTTTCAGTTTTGGCTGTTACATTTTGGACTTTGCTGTTTCAGTCCCAATATAAACTTTCATTATACTTTAATTATATCCTGAGTTGCCAATGCTTTGATTTATTTTCTATTTAACATGTTTGGACTTGGTACTGTAGTAGTTTTTGTTGTATGTGTGATACTTTAATGAACTGCCATTGAAGAGAACAGGTTTTTCTGTCTGTTTCATTCTCAGTTTGGAAGTGATGTATGACTTTTTGTTTTAAGCCTATTGTTCACTGTCCCTTCTTTGTTCTATAGGGATAAGAAGAAATCATAAAGCCTACATTTTGTGGGCAAAATTACACATTTTGCACCTGCGAAACATTTTGTGAAACACACGAAACTTGTAAAATATTTCATGAGGCGAACTTCCTGATTTCAATGGAACTTCACTGGTGAAATAACATTTTGCTGCATCTCTACTGGAGAGACGTGTATCTACTTCCACTAATTTTCAATTAATATTGATTTTTATATTTATTTTTATTACATCAGAAAGTAATATATTATGAGTGATTCCTAAACAGTTTTCAGTACACTGTGCCTTAGCTTACTTTTATGAAGAAATATGAATTTGTAAGGAATCTTATATAATACACATTTATTTGTGGCAAGAATTAGCCACTGTACTGAAATTAAGAATTAAACAGCACATGATTAATGACATAATGTCTATGTCATTATAAAGAATTTTGGATATGTAGATAGAAAATAAGTAATCCAATAATCCTACTTGTTGCCTTATGCATAACGTAGGTTCTCTTTGTACTAACCTTTAATGTTTATAGATTTAAGTTCTGTACATAGTTTTATAGACTTCATCAGGTTATTAGGTCTATGTGAGATTTTTATGTTGGGTAACATGTAAGTATTTAGTCATGTGACATGATGTAATGGGCTTAAAACTGGATGCTAATCCTTTCAATGACACACCCCTTGAGTAAGACCTAACTGTCGAAGTGCTGGGGCTGCCAAACAGCGTCTTTCTTGTTTTGAGCTCACAATAAATGCCTTAAAATATAGTTTTCTGAGTCTCCAGTGTTCACCTGCAAGTGCAATCTGCCTTTGTGATTTACGTCAGTAGTCAGCCCGGCACATTGATTGGCAGGTTCCATCACCACCATTATGCAGCCCTACATAGTCTTATTGTTTACAAACAAAACCCCACAGTACATACACAACCTAAAAAACTGGATGTGATGCATCTGCCACTGCAGCAGTCCCCCTGTAGCAGGGCCCCCAACTGTACAGAGTGTCCTGTATTGGACATGGCAAGGGGGACAGCTGCTTAGTCAGCGTGTCCATGGTGGTAGAGTAAATACATGGGTAAACTGCCTACAGTGTCCACCAAAGTACAGCATGGAAGGTTCTGGAATTTATTTATTAATTTGCTTTTGTTAACCAGGTTAACACACTAGACAGCATGTGCCTATTTTCAGGTGTGACCCAGGAGGTTACAGAGTACATAGAAGACACAATACAGGGACAGGGTACAATCAAGTCCACGTGCAAGTGGGTGGAACAGCACCATGTCATTACATAGTATGGTAAGGTATACAGCAAGCAAGATCTACATCAGCAGTAGTGAGGTGGGTAAGCCCCAGGAAAACATAGCAAGGTAAGGTATACAGCAAACAAGATAAACATCGGGTAACCAGGGTAACATAGCAAGGTAAGGTATACAGCAAACAAGATAAACATCGGGTAACCAGGGTAACATAGCAAGGTAAGGTATACAGCAAACAAATTAGAAATTGGCAGTAGAAAGGAGGGTGAGTGCCAGGAAAACACCCATGACAGGGAGTACAACAAAATACATGACCTTTCATGGGCGCCTGTCTTTAGAGAGAAACGCTACCCTCCATGAGCAGCTAGAGGTGGGAAGTGCTAGCCAGGGTTGCCCCCCCTGCCCCAGGAGGGCTTAAATGTGATAGTGCAGGTAACCATCATAGATTAGCCATGGGCAGTGAACCAACCCACAGTCACCCTAGAGTATCCGGAGGAAGAGGGGACATTTCTGGAGTTATGAAGCATAATGACAGGCAGCTGCGGATTTGAGGAAGTTCCAGAATGAGGTGTTGAAGCAGTGGTGGGAGGGAGATGCATGTACAAGTGCAGGAAGGGAGTTCCACAGCCTAGGCACGCAGGCTGAGAAGGCCCGGCCGCCAATGAGAGTGCGGGTCTTAGGGACCAGGCAGACCTGAGTAGTGTCAGATTGTAGGTTGTAGGCAAGGGTGTCATGCTTGAGGGGGAGGGCTAGTGCAGGAGGAGTGGATGTTCTAAAAGAATTAAGCAGAGAACTAGTGACACCACTGACTACCCTTTTTAACAAATCATGGGAGGATGGTGTGGTACCAGAGGACTGGAAGAAGGCGGATGTGATTCCCCTTCACAAAAGTGGGACCAAGACAGAGGCAGGAAACTACAGACCTGTCAGTTTGACCTCTGTGGTAGGGAAAGTGATGGAATCACTTCTGAAGGAAAGAATTGTTGAGTACCCAGAAGCCAGTGGGGCACAGGACCCAAGGCAGCATGGGTTCACAGCGGGAAGGTCATGTCAGACGAATCTAATTGATTTCTTTGACTGGGTGACCAAAGTAGTAGACCAGGGAGGGGCTGTGGACATGGCCTACCTAGACTTTAGCAAGGTATTTGACACAGTCCCACACAAAAGATTAGTAGTCAAATTAACTAGCCTGAGAGTGGGTCCCAGGGTGGTAGCCTGGGTAAAACACTGGCTGAACAACAGGACACAGAAGGTAATTGTAAATGGAGTCCACTCTGAAGAAAGGGGTTACTAGTGGGTACCGCAGGTTCAGACATTAGGTCCTGTCCTTTTAATGTCTTTATAAGTGACATTGCAGAGGGACTGGTAGGAAAAGTATGTCTCTTTGCAGATGACACAAAGATCTGCAACAGGGTTGATACACAAGGAGGCGTGGAAAGGATGAGAAGGGACTTGGCAAGGTTGGAGGAATGGTCAGAAGTATGGCAGCTTGGATTCAATGCAAAGAAGTGCAAAGTAATGCACCTGGGAAACAAAACCCCAGGGGAAGATTACACAATGGGTGGGGTAGTAACAACAGGGGGAGGTAGTAACAACAACAAAAATGGAAAGGGACCTGGGGGTAATCATAACAGATGACCTTAAGGTTGGCAAGCAACGTGAGAAGGCAGTAGGGAGGGCTGGGGGGATACTGGGATGTATAGGGAGAGGTATCACCAGGAGAAAACAGGAAGTTATTATCCCCCTGTACAGACAGTTGGTGAGACCCCATCTGGAGTACTGCATCCAGTTCTGGAGACCCCATCTCCACAAGGATATAGACAGAATGGAGGCAGTTCAGAGGAGGGCAACTAAAATGGTGCAGAGTCTGCAAGAGAAGCCATACGAGGAGAGACTAAAGGAGCTTTAATATGTATACCCTTGAGGAAAGGAGGGAGAGGGGGACATGATAGAAATGTTTAAGTACCTCAGTGGAATCAACAAAGTCCAAGAGGGTAGCATCTTTCAGAAAAAGAGATGTGCAAGAACAAGGGGACACAATCTGAAGATAGAGGGGGGATGACTCAGGGGCAATGTGAGGAAGTATGTTTTCACAGAGAGGGTGGTGGACGCATGGAACAGCCTTCCTGAGGAGGTTGTGGGGTCTAAAACTGTGGGAGAATTCAAGAATACATGGGACAGGCATAAGGTGATTTTTGTGGGGGGTAGGAAGAAATAGGCTGTTGGTTAAATAGGATCTGCAGCTTATCCTCTAGGTAGGGAAATGGTCAGACAAGATGGGCCAAGCGGTCCTTATCTGCCATCAAAGTCTATGTTTCTATGTTGTCAACAAAGTTGCCCAGGACAAACACATGGTGTTTTTCCAGGGGGAGCCATTCCAGCTTTGAGTATAGCTCAAAACGATGCATGAGGCGAGGAGCGGAGAGGGCGAAGTGGCAGATGTTGTTGTATGCCATATCCCACTTAGCTAGGCTAGAGTTCGGAACCGGGGCAAAGGCTATGAGCCCTTAGCAGAGTGTGGGCAGGAGTATGCTGTGGACCCTCACTGGAGACACAGTGGCATTGCTCCAACACCACTGTGCCATGCCTCCTGTGTCTCCATAGCATTGGTCAGATGTTTCTCTGATGCATATAGCATGGCATATGAATGGATGCAGGCTCTATTGTCCGAGAGAACAATAGGTTCATAGGTTCATAGGTGTTTTACACGATCAAGGGACAAGCCCATTAGGATCTTGCCACCTAAGCTAGGTGGGTTACAAATTTAAAATCGTTCATATATATATCTAATTTAGATTTAAATTGTGTCAGATTTACGCAGCTTACAACCTCAAAAGGAAGTGAATTCCATATTGGAACAATTCGCTGGGTATAGAATTGATTTCTTTTATTAGTTCGGTTAGTAAATAAAAGTAATTTTAAATTATGCGAGTGAGTTTGGACTGTAGTAGTGTTCCATTTCAAATGCAAGGTATCAAACAAATATTCATCCCTAGTTGCTTTATAAAGCAGACAGAGATCACCACGTATTGATCTGTATTCCATACTATACAAATTTAGTTGTTTCCAGTCTTTCCTCATATGTCAGTTGGCCCATTCCAGTTATGTTCTTGATAAACCTTTTTGGACCTTCTCCTAGATAACTTATCTCTCCTCTGAGTGGTGCACAAAATGAAGAACAATAATCAAAGTTAGCTCTTATAATACTGGTGTATAGTGGAACCATTATTGATGGTTCTCTACTTTTAATGTTTCTAAATAAGCAATTACTTAAGCTGGAGCATTTTTTAACAGTAAAATTTAGATGATCTGTAAATTTCAGCTTGTTATTAATAATAACACCCAGATCTCTTTCAGTTGTAATAACACTTAAAGTGTTGTTCTCAGTATAATAATTAGCGCATCTATTGTTCCATCCAAAATGCATAACCTTACATTTGTTTATATTAAGTTTCAGTTTATGATTGCTAACCCATTCAGAAATTTGCTTTATATTATCCTGTAATAAAGATATAGATTCAGAGTTGTTAACAATCCCACCCAGTTTGGCATCATCAGCATATTTAATAATCCAGTTACCATTTTTTTATATTCATACCTGTTATAAGGATGTTAAATAACAATGGACCCAGGACTGATCCCTGAGGGACTCCACTAGTAACCATGGTCCATGGGGGGAAAAAACCCTCAAAGATACCCGCTGTCTTCTGTTGGATAACCATTGCATTATCTATTTGGTCAAATAGTTGTTAAGATCTAGTTTTAATAAACAATTAAATAGTGTATCATATGAGACAGAATCAAAGGCCTTTTCAAAGTCCAAGTAGATGACATCTACTGGCATACCATGGTCCAAAGCTTCACTCACTGGTTCGAAAAAATCTAACAAATTGGTTTGGCATGATCTTCCAGGTTGAAATCCATGTTGGAAAATATCGGTCAAACCATTTTCCAAAATATGTGTACTGATTTTACCTGGGATTAGTCTTTCCATGATTTTACATATGGTCGAGGTTAAACTTATCAGTCTGTAATTACTTAGTTCCTTCTTAGAGCCAGATTTATGTATAGGAATAACTACAGCATCACACCAATCTTTAACCACTATTCCTCTCTGTAGTGATTCATTAAACAAATAGGTCAGTACACCCGCCAGTTCATAAGAAAGATTTTTCAAGAAAACAGCTGGAATACCATCAGGACCAACTGATGTGGAAGATTTTAAAGAATCAATTATGTTAAAAGTTTCAACTACAGTAAATTGAATTATGGGGTCCAGTTTAGAAGGTTTTAAACACGTAAACTCACCGTTTTTTTTAAATATGCTAGCAAAATAAACACTAAATTTATTGGCCATAGTTTGTTCATCATTAATGACAACATCATTAATTTTTAATGGGCCAACTAAGGTAGGAGAGGTTTTTAGGGAGCCAATATAGTTGAAAAACCTTTTCTTGTTATCATGTTGTATACTGATTAAGTTACACTCTAGATCCTGTTTTGCCTTTTAATAGCGATTTGCTTTTTTTCTTTGATAACAAATTTAGACCAGTTAGATTCCAAATATTATTTTATATTTGTTAAATGCTTTTTCTTTGCTAAACTAATCTTTTAATTTTACTAGTGAACCAAGGTGGAGACTCCTATGTCCAATATATTTGACCCGACTTGGTACCCATTCAGTGACACAAAATTTTATTTCCTTCTTAATTCTTTGGCAGATATTCTCTACAGATAACCCAATTAGATCTTGTTCCCAATTCCACCTCAAGAGACATTCCTTGATTGCCCTATAATTTGCTCTATTAAAATTTTTAAATTCGGTTTTACCACTAGATTTGTTAATAAAAAAATTGAGTGACAATTTAATTATCTGATGGTCACTGTTTCCTAATGGAGCCATAGTGCTGACGGACTCATTATCACCTTTAATGTTTGAAAATATTAAATCCAAGATATTGTTATTTCTAGTCGGTGTTTTAACAAGCTGGTCTAGTCCTAAATGTGACATAGTACTAATAAATCTGTTTTCCTGTGTGTTAAGACCATTACCAGTAGACCAATTTATACCAGGATAATTAAAGTCACCCATTAGAATAATGTCACATCTGTGGGGACAGGTGTCCTTTACATGGCTCCAGGCCATGTACAATACAAGACATCCTGTAGATCTGGTGCACCTGCCTAGTACATGCTGTACTGTCATACCTTCAGAGATTCCTGTAGTTACTTGGCTTTATTGTTATCCATAGGGACAACCATCCCTCAGTGCTGTATTGGGCATAATGGGCTGTAGAACCCATTAGTTTGCATAGAACTGCTTGTACTCTGCAGGAACACATGAAAAGTCCCCTGGGGTTACCAGGCAATGTCAGAATATTTCAAGAATACTGTACATGCCACATGCATCATGGGGACATGCTGAGGCCTAGGCATACACAGTCTTCTGCACACACATCCCATTCTAGGATATTCTACAGGAGACTTACCTCCAATTCTCTGAAGTTCACTGCATTGTCTGTGTGGTGCAGTGTGCCCTCTTATATTGCCCAGGCACAATCTGGCATGCCAATGTATGCAAACCTGCCTGTAATAACATGCTAATATGGCTCTTTGCCCACAGACTGCCTAATGACCTCATTTGCATACCCTGGCTGAATCTTGCAGGTTTGTCTGGCACACTAACTGTTTTTTCACTTGTGCGAGGAGTTGTGCCATGTCTGTGGTTGTGCCACATCTCTGGTTGCATGTCCTATGAGCATTGCACAGGCATGATGATGAGTCCCACCTATGACATTATCAATCTATGCAGCCATGTACGTGGCAACACTGCACAAGTGCACCACACTGTGCAGGCATACAGCATTGCACACCACATGCTTCACATGTACTTGTGTATCCCACACACGTGCCACCCCATGCCAACTGTGTGCCTCCAGACTTGCCCTCTCCCCCAGATGTGCATGTTGTGTAGCACAATGTGTCATAGTGCTGTGTGGCACAGGCCTAACATAGAAACATGTTGGCAGAAAAGGAACACCTGACCCACCAAGTCTGCCAAGGTACCTAGCAGAAGGCTAGGACTTCCTTCCACAACCTCCTGGTACCAGACCCATGTGACCATCCCAAGCTCTTTTAATGTCCCTTATGGTGACCTCCACTATCACCTCCTCTGGGAGTTCATTCTATTTTTCCACCACCCTTTCAGTGAAAAAAATTATTTCTGGTGTTTCTCCTAAACCTGCCTCCCTCTATCTGTAGCATGTGCCCCTTGGTCCTTTTGTGCCCCATTAGTTTAAAAAGTCTCTATTCTGGTTCTCTATTTATCCCCTTCATATACTTAAAGGTCTCAATCATATCCCCCCATCCCTTCTGTGCTCCAGGGAGTACATTCCCAGTTCGCTCAATCTATCTTCGTATGTCAGGTGATTAAAGCCAGCCACCATCTGAGTCTCTCTTCTCTGCACCCTCTCCAGCCTTTCTTCATCCTTTTTCAGGAACAGTCTTCAGAACTGCACCCCATATTCCAACTACAGTCTGATCAGCTGTTGATATAAGGGGATGATAACCTCTCTCTCTTCCTACTAATGAATCCCCTCCCGATGTAGCCCAGCTTCCTGCTAGCCTGGCTACCACCTGCCCACATTGTTTAGCTACCCTTAGGTCCCTGGAAACAATAATTCCCAGGTCCCTCTCCTCCTCAGTCTCTTCCACTGCCAGACCCACAGGTAGTAAATATTATTCAGGTTTCTCCTCCCCAAGTGCATGATTTTGCACTTTTTTACATTAAAGGCCAATTTCTATCTTTTGGACCAGTCCTCCAATAATCCTAGGTCCCTGTACATATTTTATCTCCCCTCCTAGTTTTCCACCGTACTACAGTTTTTTATGTCATCAGCGAAGAAACACACCCTACTCCTTAAACCCTTAGTTATATCCACCATGAATAAATTAAACAACAGTGGACCTAACATGGACCCCTGGGGAACCCCGTTGTAACCCTTCCCTCCCCTGAGGCAACACCATTTACTATTACCTTCTGACTTCTATCCATTAGCAAGTTTTTCACCCATCTAACTACCCTCACTCCCAGTCCCAGTTTATCCAATGTATAGGTCAGTCCCTCCATGCAGTGCGGAATCAAATGCCTTTCTAAAGTCAAGATACACAATATCCACTGATCCCCCTTGATCCACTTCCCTAGTAACCCCATCAAAGAACTCTATTAAGTTCTTTTGACAGGACTGCCCCTAGAAAGCAGCATGCCTGCAACCTGTGGAACATTGAAGAGGCAACAGCCATATCAGGCAGCTGATGCAGGTCACTGGTTCAGCATGACCAAAGGTGGTCTGGAGTTGAGTTGGCCGACCTTGTCAACCTAATGGAGGCCAGGGAGGACCAACTGAAGGGGAAGGCAACAGAGGTGGACAGGTCCCTTTGTGTTGCAAGGTCTTGGCCTTGGTAGGGCAGCACCTGCATGCAGAACACTGGTCCCGTGCACTAGAGACCAGTGCTGCCATAGGTTTAATGGCCTGCAGTGGAGTGAGGTGCATTGGCTGTGCAAACTGGGGACCATGGTCACCAGTGGCACCATGCCCAGAGCAAGTAATGACGGACGGTTGTAAGGTGGGTGTGTGTATACTTGCCTGTGTGCAGGCCTGTGGTATGGTAGCATGTGGTGGAGATAGATCCCCAGGTACTGTGCATACCACCTGTGTGCCTCACTGTTCCCCTGTCAGATGTATGTAGCTGGCAAAGCACCCTGATATGTGGGATATCCTTCTGCCCTGTGCATGACTGGATCTGCCACATATGCCTGGGGATGTACCAGTATTGTCTACATGGTGGGGACCAACGCAGGGCCATGGTGGCAGGATCACAGGCAAGGCAGCCCTCTGAATAATGGCATGGCATGGATGGCAGGGATGATTAGCCAGCTACAAGGACTCTGACATGTCACTGTCGGTCACCATACATGGCTAGGATAATGGACACATGCATTGTATGTGTGCTGTCCATGGTGCTGTACCTGTTGGGATGTAGTACTGTTTCCTGGTGATGCTGTACACATTGTATATACTACACCTTGTGGCCACAGGCCTACATGTGCCAGGTACTGTATGTGTTGTGGAGGTACTGTGATGGGTCCATTCATGTGCTGGCCACTGTGTGGGCTCACACCTTATTTATCCAGGCCCCCGGCTGTTGTGCCAGTGTGCTGGGCTTGCCCTTGTCATGTGTTACCTGGTGCGCCATCCATACCCATACTTACGGTGCTTGGATCGGGCTGGAGCCAGCATGTGATCTCAGTGGCACAGGGGCTGGGGGGGCCAACTGGTTGTGCATCGACACAGGGCAGTGTACACCTTGACTGGCCCAGGCCCCCAAGGGGGTGGCACACGTTCTGAACATGCCTCAGAGCACACATGTGTGTGATACCACAGGTGATACCTCAGATAACCTGCAGTCCTGCCCAGTCTGTCCACCTGTGGGCCGGAATATGTTGGGTCTGAGTCATGTTACAGGTATATGGGCTGTTATACTGGGTAGTGTGTATTGAACAGGACACTGTACCACTGTTGGGGACTGATCACATCTCCTATTCCTCCCCTATAAATCATGACACTAAAAAAAAAATCCTGGTTGCGGGCATGCACTTATTCCAAAAATAAATAACAAATAAGCAATCTTCACAAATATTGTTGCTGCTGACACTGGCTCTAATTTTTCCTGGCTGCCCTCCCTGGGTTGTTCTGCCTCATACTAAACTGCACTAAAATTGTTCTCTGCCTGTTACCTGACTGTAGTTGATTGCTTATACCTGTCTATACCTTGCCTGGCAGTTGGACCCAAGCCTTTGTACTTTGTTTTGGCTGGTCCTTCTTGCTTGTATTCTGACTGTACCTTTGTGTAACTTGATGCTAGCCTCTGTACTGTTATTGCTTGCATCTCTGTAACTCTCCCGGGTCGCACCTGAAAATAGGCACGTGACTGTCTAGTGTGCTTAGCTGGTAAACAAAAGCTAAAAAAATAAAATAAAAAGGACAGAACCAGTCGACATGGGGCCAGCAGCTCCAGAAGGCATCCCAGGAGAAGTTGTCAGGCCATGACGGGGCCCATGACAGTACTACAGAGGAGCAGCAAACAAGTGAGTACCCTGTGTTGTATGTGGCACCCAGGGTACATGTGTACACACATAGGATCTGGTACAGGTGGTTATGCAGTGGCCACGACTCTACTACTGTCATGGGTGTTCGGCCTGGCGCTCCCCATAGTACACACAGCTATAGCTGACACTGGCAGGGTGTGCCTTGCCAAAGCCACACAGGATGTTCAGGGGGATCTGAACACTGCACCTTCTATGTGGCCTGTCAGGTGGTGGCAACATAGGTGACCATGGCACACCCGGGGGTGAGGCTGGAGGTGGCTGTGGTTCTGTCCCACTGGGACATGGCACAGTAGGCAGTGATTTACGGTGTTAGAGGTTTGTTGCCAGGCCTTAGGGGGTACAAGGCACAGAGTACCACCACTGGGTGTGTGAAGAAGTGCACCACCCTGTTCACTGGCCCTATGGGTGATGGCGACAATGGACAGGGAAGCAAGCAAGCAATTCTTTATTTATAACATGCTATTCCAACAGATTATAGCACTGTACAGATATTATAAAAACAATTATCAATCGGGTCATATCAATAAAAACACATAATAAAACAACAGGACTTTGCATATTAAAAAAAAGCTAATTTAAATAAATAAGATTTTAGGGCAGTGTTAAAGGCCTCGATGGATTGGCATTCCCTAATCTGATGAGGTAGACAATTCCACAGGGTCAGAGCTGCAAAAGCAAAAGATCTAGCTCCTGAAGTTGTCAAATGGACCCTGGGAATCTCTAGCGATCCCTCGTAGGTGGAACAGAGAGAGGGAGGGAGTGAAGTGGGCAGTAGGGATGAAGAAGATCTTGCAGATACCACGGTTCCTGTCCTTGTAGGGCTTTATAGGTCAGTAACCTGACCTTAAAGGTGATCCTTCACCACACCGGCAGCCAGTGAAGGCCACAGAGTACAACTGTGGATAAGCCAGTAGACAACCTGGCAGCCAAATTTTGCTTCATCTGTAGGCAGTGAAGGTCCACCCCGGTAGCCCTAGATATAGGGCATTGCAGTAATCAAGGTGCAAGGTCACAAAGACATGGACCAGAGTTGGAAGATTATCTGAAGGGGCCAGGTGTTCTATCCAGGCAATATTCCTCAGATTGTAAAAAGAGGTTTTGACAACAGCCGACACCTGAGATTTAAGTGTCAGCTCGCTATCAAATGTAATTCCCAGATTCCGCACCCGGTCAGAGGACACTAGCTGGTTGCCACCTAGCCAGAGCCCAGACAGCTGCCCAGTCAATGATCTCACTCCTCGATGATCTGGGTCAACAACCAACACCTCAGTCTTATCCAGATTCAGCCTAAGTCAGCTGGCACTCATCCAGTCCTGAATCTCAGAGAGGCAGTTGTTAAAGTCCAAGATAGCATCATTTTGTTCCGACACAAAGGACATGTACAGTTGAGTATCATCTGCAGAGTAGTGAAAACTCAACCCGTACCACCTAATAATGTCTCCCAACAACAACATATACATCGCAAACAACATGGGAAAGAGCACAGAACCCTGTAGCACCCCACAGGACAGAGGGAGAGGAGCTGAGGAAAACACTCCAGACTCAACTCTCTGCATCCTACCCATGAGGAAAGAGTGAAACCATCTGAAGACTGCACCAGACAGTCCACAGAGCGACCACAGGGGTTTCAGCAACACTCCATGGTCTACAGTATCACATACTGCAGAGAGATTAAGGAGGACCAGGATGGAATGGCTCCTCTGATCTCTCGCTGTCAGGAGATCATTAAGTACCCAAAACAATGCGGTCTCAGTACGATGCCTCTTCCTGAAACCAGACTGGAGAGGATCATAGATATCATGGGTGGTCAGATGCTTCTTGAGCTGTGATACGACTACCTTCTCAATAACCTTACCCATGAAGGGTAGGTTAGAGACAGGTCTGTAGTCAGCAAGACAGTCAGGGTCGAGATAAGGTTTTTTCAGGACAGGTTGAACCACTACCTCCTTCAGGGCATCCAGAAACACCCCGATCTCTAATGAACACCTGACTATCTCAGCCAGGACCAGTCTGATTACCTCCACACACCCCAACAGGAGGCGTGTTAGACCAGGGTCCAAACTACAGTATGTCAGCCACAAGCCCTGGATCATCTTCACGACATCCTCGATTGCCAACTGGCCACAGCCCAACAAGACAAACCAGGTGTTAGTAATCTCACACCGATCTCCGCTCTGTCCATTTGAGCAGGCTGTGCAGATCTCGAACCTGATGGTGGCAAGCTTTTCTGTGCCAAAATTGAGGAAACTTGTCACATTTCTTCTGTGAAAAGGCTCCCCGATTCTGGAGACAGGCTGGATTGCGCAGCCTGTCCATAGTCTGCAAAAGCTGAGCCAGTAAATTTTGCGTAGCTGCAATCTCCCTGAACAGGAACTCTGCCTTCTTACTGGAGACCGCAGATTGATAGTAATTATGATGGGACATCAATCAAAGTTTGTCATCACTCAGGCCAATTTCCTCTAGCAACACTCCAACCTTCTTCCCACTCTCCTCAACTCCCTCAAGGTCCCATCAAACCAAGTGGGCCGAGGGCAAAGGGTGAGGGGGCAAACCTGGACAGGGGCTATGGAATCCAGAGCAGCTTCCACTGCCTTATAATAAGCTAACACAAGATTCCCTGGATCCATGCCAGTACCACCATAAGACCACCAGGAGTCAAGTTCCGCAAAGGGCAGCACCAGACCATCTTCATAGGGAGAGGTCTATTGGGGGGAGCCACAAAACTGAATCCTATAGTGTGGTGACTGGACCACCTGATGGGTTCCACCAGCATGTCAGAGATCTCCATCCCCAGCAGAAACACTAGGTCCAACGAATTACCTTGTATGTGGGTTGCAGAGGTAATCACCTGTGTAAAGCCCAACAAAACAATCAGGAAGAGGAAGTCACAGCCAAAGTGCAAGAATTCATCGACCCAGGCATTGAAGTCCCCCAGTACCAACCACCTGGGGAAATCCAACACCATCTCAACAATGAAGTCCACAACTTGCTGGAGGAAATCCTTCTCACCCCTGGGTGGACAGTAGACAAGAACTATCCCACAGCCCACACCTGCACCCACGATACATTCAAAGGATCCAGTGACCCCAACTAGCACATTTACAAGGCCCAGTTTCGTCCTGAAACAGATGGATACCCCTCGCCCCTATGATCCAATCTCAGGTTGTGTATCACTGAATACCTGGCTAGAATAGCCGACTCCAAAATAGGACTGGCATTCTCGTCCAGCCAGGTCTCAATGATGCATGCCTAGTCAGATGACCCAACAAGATCATCTATTACAACCATGTTGTTTCTAATCAACCTGGCATTGCATAACACTGCCCTGGTTGGATGGGCAGTCATTGTTGGCCATGCTACCTGCTCACACAAAGTGGAGCCCTTGGGTATGGGCACAAGGCAGGGAGGACCCCTTTCCTGGGCCCGTTTCACCCCAGGGTCTCTCCTTGACCCCACAAACCCAATTCGCCCACTCCACTCCACTCCCTCACAAGTCCCCTTCCCCCCTCTCTAACACTCTCTCACTATATTCAGAATACGACAATGCCCAGAAACCTTTGTTGGCAGTGGGGGGTAGTCGAAGGGGCAGAGGGCAAGAAGCTCAGTGGAAGAGTAGTACCTGCCTGCAGAGGCAATTTGTCAACACATCCTGCTGCAATCACTAATTGGCAGCTAAAATTTAGAGTCAAATACTCACTAACATCAATCACACACTCTCTCTCTCTCTCACTCTTCACTCTCCCCAAAACAACAGTTAAACCCCCTATAACAATGATTAAGCCAGTCACTCCCTCGCTAACAGAAACTCAACCCCAACAACTCAACAAAACCCCAATAAACTATTATCTATCCTAGTCACAGCACAGTATCTAAACAGCAGCAAACTCATTTTAAACCCAGTAAGAATGTAAACCAAACATATAGTTCATTACTGTCCAATTGATGGCACTGTCCAAAGTCTTCACAGTGTCCAATTTTCCAAAAGAGAAAAGCTTGACACAGCTTCTTAATGATTTGAAGTAGAGAGAAGGAGCTCTCACCACCTCCTTCCCCAAAAATAGTCAGCCAAGTAATGCAGCACTCTCACTGCTGCAATTTTCAAAACTAAAGTAATCAATAAAATGCAAATGGAGACCCTCTCACTGCCTTCTCAAATGAGCAAATAGTATTATTATCCCAGCTAAGCTCTTAAAATACTTGCAGCTCATGAGGTCCTGTGTTTAGTGTCCATCTTTCTGCCTTACAAATCCAGGAGGTCTTCACAGATCAGTGTTCTTATTTCCCAGCCACTGAAGCCATGACTAGAGCCCCAAGAAGATCAGATCACAGCAGGTAATGTCCCTTGAAGGAGTATCAACCACAAGAATGACTCAACCAGAGAATGTGTACCCACAACCCAGTCAATCCCCCCACTTTGGCCTCAAGGGTATACCTGACCTCACCAGGCAACCCTCCGAGACCACTGGGCGACCTTCCTGTTGGCACTTCCTGGTTACCCCAGGGGAAAAAACCCAGGCCCGGGACCCACCTCCGCCAAGTCTACTGACCAAACCACCAAACAGGTCCTTCTTTGGGTCAAAAGCTGGCTTCTAATCATAAGAGGTCCCCATTAACAGCTCCCACTCAGCCACCACAAATCCATGGGGCATCTTCTCATGGATCCACCACTCCTCTCTGGACCTAAAGCAGCAGTCTCAGGCAGAGAATGCAATCCAGCACAATGGCCCCAAATTGCTAGTAAAGCACAGAAAGCAGACCCCGATTGCATTATTCAACCCGCAGATGGCTGCCTGAAATGAAAAACAGTGCTGGCAACCAATTTTAAAGCAGACTGGTGCAGCACACCATAACTGGGCAAAATGAGTGAAACTGCAGTAACAGTCAACCCAGCCGTGTTGAGGTGGACAACCCCCAAATTCACTCATACAAGAAAGAAAAAGAAAACTCATGAAACATGTTCCCAAACTAAAATGATACAAGACCAAAAAATTTCACTTTAAAACATTTCCAACTAAACTCTAGCTGCTACTCTCAATGGCTTGCCCAGTGTGGCCGCCATCTTGACTTGACAAACAAAGGATCATATTGGTATAACCAGAGAGTAGTTGCAATTTGGAAGGGGGTATGCTCACCTTACATCGCTGGCCTGAAATTGTGCTGACCTCTCTGCCACACGTCTACACAATACTGCCTGTGTCAGTGTCCGGCAATGGATGTCTTTGTGTGGGCCACCAGGCTGGCTGCTTCCCTGTAGTGGCATCACCTCATGAATTCTGGTGGTGGACACTCACCAAGCACATAGGGCACTGGGCTAACATTGCCACAGGGCTGTGTCACATTTTGTCCACTCCACCATGATGCACGTACATGCTGCCCTGTGTCTGTCTTCCATGCCATGCTATGGCCCACACCATCTGGAGGCAAGCACCGTGTGCCACCAGACAGTTGCCATGGGGTATAGTATCAGTGCACATAGCCCCATTTGTGGTCCCCTCACTGGTGGTCAGGTCTGTACTCCTGCAGTCAGGACAGTAGATGACAATTCAGCAAGTGGCAGGCATCTGTCCATCTGATGGTGGTTAAACACCATGACTGTCCATGTGACATGGACTGTCACCATTGTAGTCCCCCTGCATTGCTAAACTATCAAGTGCCACATGCTGTGTGTGGCATGCTCCAGTGGCTCACTAGTAACCCACAGAACTGGCATGGAGCACAGACAGAAAGGCCATCGGTGGGCAGTGCATGCCAGTGACCATGTGCGACTGCATCAGGCCACAGCTGTGGCAGTGACAAACCCCCACAATGCAGACTTACATATGGTCACCCTACTGTATATGGGATTGCTAGCCATACATTGGATATGATAGGGCCATGCAACCAGTGACCTGCACAGGTCCTGTAGTGGGAGCATCCCCATGTTCAGAATATGGTATAGGAGCCCACCTGGACAGTGCAGTGGCTAGAGAAACACACAGAGCAATCAAAGGGGGCAGGCTGGGGATTACTAGTTATATACTTGGGCAATGGCACTGTGCTACTGTAGTGCTGTGCCAGCACCATAAAGGTACCTACAGTGGCCCATCAGCTGCAGTTTGGTAAGGTATGACTAATGCATGCAGTGAGCGCCAGGCTTTATTTGGTGGCCAAATAACCATCAACTGGGGAGGGCTACCAGAACATGTTCAAGTATTCTGGTGGCCCAGTCTGACTCTGGCCACACTCTACCCAGGTTTCAGCAGTGATTGCTGAGATGTTGGACATGTCCAGACCCCAGAACATAGTACACAGATGGTGTGGTGACCAGTGCACAGTGTTTCCAGTGCCCTCCCACAGAGACCACCAATACATTCATATGCACCATGGTTGCTGCACACAGTGCCAGCTGTTGGGCCCATGTTCAGCAGTGTTGTGTGGTGTGCCACATGTGTGTGTGTGTGTGTGTGTGTGTGTGTGTGTGTGCTTGTGCATTTCTCGACAGCTACCTGGGAACGTACCTGCATGTTTCTGCATTCCTGGGATTGCCTATGGGCTTGATGCCTGGTCAGCAGCTGCAGGTTGAACTCTCCTCCCTGCCACTTAGGACATGACACTGCATCATATCAGCCTCTGGCATGGTGCTGCTGATGCATGTGCTGCAGGTATGCCTGTGCCATGCTTGCTGATGGTATGTGCCCATGCCATGGCCAGGCCTGATTTGGTGTTGAATGGCATGGCTGTTGCATTTGTGCCCCTCCAATGTGTGGGTCCACAGGGCTGTCCCTGGTATGCCACCTCCGACCCATAGTGGATGTCAGATGCCCGGCATCCCTGTGTGGCATGCTGGCAGATGTGTTGGCTGGTTTACCTTTGCCACATAAAATAGACAAAAGATGCATGCCCCTTCCTGAGTGCACAGCTTGCTGAGTTTATTGTCTTTCTGTCCATGGGCACCAAGAGGAATGTCAAATATTGAGCAATACAGTACTGGAAGATGGCGAGGAATCGGATGACATGCAATGCAGGCTGATCCCCATATAGTGATTCTTGATTAGGCTGGTGGAGCATCAGGGACCTGGATGTGGCAACCCAGCAGAACCTTCAGTCACCACCACCTCCAGCAGCATCTTGATGTGGGAACAACATCGGCAGGGTATGGGTTAGCCCATACATTTTTAACCCCCCTCCCACATTTAAGGATGGTAGCCCCAGTTTTGTTTTCCCCACCCCCTGCTAAGCCTCATGTTGTTTAAGCAATAAGGCATGACAGGGTGTGTGTTAACGTTTAACAAACCTTATTCCTGGGGTGGGCTGAAGCACGAGGCAAAGCCGAGTGCTTCCACCACCCCAGGAATGACGTTATTACACGATAACACACACCCTGGAGTGCCTTATAACTATTATACAATGGCTCGTTTGTTAATTAAAGAAAAAAGAAAGAAAAAAAATCATTTTTTTATCAATGTTTAATTTGATTTCTTGCAGGTGTAGGTGTATGTTAAAAAAAGAAAAGTCTGAAATATTTCTTCTATCACAAGGTGAAGCTGTTGTCAAAATGATGTTGCTTTCTCAGTCCCCCAAGCTTTTTCTTGTTTTATGCTGCATTTTATACTCAGTTTCTTCAGTTTCCCTCTTGCCCTTTTCAGTCATTGGTTTCACGTACTAGTGGACAGTAAATGAAGAGGGTAGTTTTTGACTTTTTTTCTCCCATTTTAAACTGAGTCTGTTTGTTTCGGGCATGCGCTGACACACTCCCGGAGGCACCCAGGAGAAAGAAGAACAGTTTCAGTTAGTTTTGGTTTTATTTTTAATTTAAAATGATATAGGGGGACGGCTCAGAGGCAATGTGAGGAAATATTTTTTTCACAGAGAGGGTGGTGGACGCATGGGACAGTCTTCCTGAGGAGGTTGTGGGATCTAAAACTGTGGGAGAATTCAAGAATGCATGGGGCAGACATAAGGCAATTCTTGTGGGGGGGGTAGGAAGAAATAGGCTGTTGGTTAACTAGGATGGTTAACTAGGATCTGCAACTTATCCTGTAGGTAGGGAAATTGGCAGACTAGGTGGGCCAAGCAGTCCTTATCTGCTGCCAAAATGTCTATGTTTCTATGTTTCTATATTTTTTGTATTTTTTAAAAGCTAAACATGATGCTGGGTAAATTGGTGGCCATCTGTGAGGGTCCATGAAATGCAGCGTAAATGTCAACGATGGAGCCGAACGAAGCGGGAGTTGCAGGTACACAGCAGCAGGCAGTCTCGACTCCAGTACGCTTTTAAGTCCAACCAGAAAAGACAGTTTGTGTTTGGGGCCAGACTGTGATGTGATGCATTGGAGGTTTTACTGTATGTTGTAAATGTACGTGGGCGTGGGGGGGCTTCAGTCTGACTCTGCTTACAGCAGCATCTGGGAGTCGCAGTAACTTCTGCAGGGGAGGCATGATAACACAGCGTGTCATGCGGTCATGTACATGCCTGAACTTCATGCTGTGATGTTATTGTGTAATAACATCACTGTACCAGGCACACACTGACCAATCACAGGGTAGGAAACTGCTTACTGTTCTGTTGTCTATTTCACACATTAAAGTATATTTCCAATAGGTATGCGTTTCGAACAGTGACAATTCTAAATCGAATGACATTACAGCGACAATTCACCTTTGCCACTCTAATGTCACCGTGGGACCCGTCACTGTTGTCTAGGGGCCTTGCACCCCTTCCCTGAATCAACTCCAACTCAGAGTTGATTATCTGTATTATGGGGGTTGTGGGGGCAGAAATTTCAGGGGTTCTGGTGGTGAAGCCCTCCGAAAGAAAACTACCTTTCTTTGGATGGGTTTATGCCGACCACAAATGCAGCTGACATAAATCCTTCAGTGTAACGATGGCCAAAAACTTTGTTGTTGCACTGGCATTATGGATCCTTTTTGATACATATGCTGCTGTATCATGTGTCTGTCATCAGCGACCTCCTCTCCACCCACAGCCACCTCCAGTGTGCAGCTCAGTACCTGATGCTCTGAACATGGCTGTGCCACTGCTTGCCCCATGTGCTCAAAGTTATCCTCTGAGCTATATTCAGAGCTGCAGCATTGCATCGCACTGCATAACCTCCTGTCATCTGTGCCACATGCAGTCAGCCTGTTGTTTGCATAAAGCGCAATCCATCCTATATTCAGAAGGTCTAATGCCAGTGCTATGTCTCTAAATATACCAAGCTGAGAAACTGGTGCAGACAAATAGTGGTGCAGGGCAAATATTGTGCTTGTGTGATCTTTTGAATATCTGGTTGTTGCTCTTTAAGTGAATTGCTTGTGGCCACACAGTATACATCTGGTGGCTGTGGGATTCAAACCCAATTCTCAAGTTTGGCAGATCAGTTCTCTTAGCCACTGGACTATACTGCTTCCCATTTATTTTTAATGTATTAAGATGTGTCTACAGTAGGTGTGGGGCTTCCTTTAATGCTGCTTGTCTGGATTTGTTCTCTGAACTCAAACACAACAAACATAAGTTTATTTTATTTTCTACAGGCCATTTCATACATTGTATAGTGTCACAAAAGCTTAACAAGGTAAACAAGGTTTGAAAAGATGCAAGACCTAGAATTATAAATGTGTTAATCGAGTTGATGAATGACACAGAAAAGGCACAGCAACCCAATTTATGACAAACCACAATCTCGGTAAAATTTGCTGCTAATCAATTGGTATAGTAGTGCAGGTAACTTTAATGTTGTTAATTGTATAGTATATACTGTAACTTTATAATGCTACTGTTTTTAATTACATGAATAATATTACTGTATTATTTTTTGATTTGAAGAAGGAACTCTTGTGATTTCTGCACTTCTCTCACCATACTGCAAGTCATATGGTGTTTGAAGCAGAATTTCAAGCTGCACTGTCCCTTGTATTGCAGCCACTGGCTTGGACAGGCACTAAATTGAATGGTAAGACTTTCAAATAAAGTATGGCAATCCTTGTGTAATTAGACATGAGTTACGACTATGTTCAGTGATGAATTACAAAGATTTAATGAACAAGTCATTGTAAATTACAAATGAATCCACTCAACTCTTATTCATTTACAGAGCCCGGCATGGACATAGGCCTAATCAACCACAAAAAAGTAATACTAATTATTTCATTACTTAACACATCAATGGTATTTTATGAAACCCTGCCAGAAATAAAACATGTAAATCATCCTGAATGCGCATGTGTAAAATTCAATCCAATTCCTTCATAATTAAATATTTATTTAGTCTTCACTTTGCTTGAGTTCATCACAGCTACATACAGGTAGCTTATTTGGATCTAATTACACACAAATTGCTAGTGTTGTTTTTCTTTTTGGTTTTTTTTTAAAGCATTATCATATAAAGATTTTCCTTTCTCCTACACATTCGCATCAACAGAACAATTTATAGCATTTGTTAAATAATATGTTTTCCACTGCCATTTTTTTCCCACTGGTATTTTTGATTGCTATACCAGTCATTCAAACCTGAACTACGATGTCACTTGCTTATACGTCTAAACAAAGACCCAAACAGTACTCAGCATAACCACCTCCAGAGGTCACTAACACTCCCAGCTTCTCTTCAGCATACCAGAAAGAGTTATTTTTAATACTTTTTCCTCTTTTCTAATGATTCTGCAGAGTTCATTGCTGTGGCAATTTTATAAAGGCCAACTCCCATTTAGAAGCTCTTAGCTTTAATAATGCATGGGATAAGTGGTAGTCTTAATGAAAAGATTATGAGAAACAAATCTTAGGAGAGGAGAAAGATCATCCGATTAATCTCTGTCTGTCTTGGAAAGCAAATTAAGAACATACTTTCAATAAAAATTAATGCACTGCGAGATTTAACTAGGGTAGGGAATGCTTACAATTCAAGCTGTACAACAGTACTTTCAGTTTTCCATTAATATGGAAAAAAGTAAAAGAAAAGTAAAAACCTCATCCCCACATAATACACACACACACACACACACACACACACACACACACACACACACACACACAGTTCTGCAGTAGAAGCTCTCATTACCAAAGTTATGAAGGTCAGTTCTCAAGATTTTGACAATGTCAGCAGATTTTCTTTTTCTTTATAATTCATTGTGTCCTTTCACCTTTGTGATGCCCCAATTTTCATGCAAGAACATGGTTGATCATCATCTAGATTGCATTTTGTCTCAAAAGCCCTCACTAGTAGCCCTGCTGACATCAGGGGCCCAATATTCAAATATGTGTGAAGCACAGTGCAAGCATTTGTGCTGCACCTTGTACTTGCCAATGTGCCTGATTTTGTTATTTTCAGTAGAATAGTTCACTGGTGCTATTCGACTGAATATAGGGGCCATGTCAGCCCAGCATTAAGGCACTTAGCAATGTCCTGATAGGGCTCCTGAAGCACGCTGGCAGGACGCTAACTCAGAATATGGGCGAGTCAATTTGAGCGAATCAATTTAACCACCTATGAAAAAAGCAAACATGAAAGAATAGCGAGACATGGATATAGCGAGGGTGAGGGAACAAGAATAATGAGAAAAGAATAGGGTTACTGTGAGCAGGAGTAGCAGTGAAAGACAATATAGACAGTAGTTTTGCCAGGCAGTTTTGAGCTGGCTGTTTGGTCTAGTGGTAGCAGTGAATGGCTGGCTCCAGTGCAGAAAGTACCAGGTTCGGGAGCTTGGTAGTGGTGTGAATATTTTGTGGGTTTTTTTGGGTTCCTACACTTAGAATTTTTTTTTTGTTCCCAGCAAATGCATTTTGTGGTGCATGCTCCCCCCATCTACAGGCTGACCCCCCCCAAATAGCCCACTCCTGTACCTCACCCCATACCCCACTGGCAGTGGATGTCTGGTCAGCAGCTGCAGGTTAAGCGCTCCTCTCTGCCACTCAGGACATGACACTGCACATCAGCCTCTGGAGTTGATTATAATTAGATCAGGGGGTGCGTGTGTCAGCACCCCCTTATGGGGGAGGTGGGGGTGTGCAACCCCTGCACAAAAAATAATGACTTATTAGTATAAGTTTGATGGTGCGGATCATTTTTTTGATTTTGGAACCACTGTAGTGAAGACTGCTTATTTTGTAGTCGGCGATTTGCAGTTGCCAATGTTGCCATCACTATTCTCTCCTCGCTGTTATTACATGGTACTGGCAGAATAGATTGTGTCAGAGTGTTACATAGAAACATAGACTTTGACGGCAGATAAGGACCGCTTGGCCCATCTAGTCTGCCCATTTCCCTACCTACAGGATAGGCCACAGATCCTAGTTAACCAACAGCCCATTTCTTCCTACCCGCCACAGAACCCATGCAAATGAGTCCATTGGGCATGCCAGGTGCTAAGAAGCTAATTTCTTGCCTATTACAGGCTCATTTGCATGGGTAGTCAGGCGTGATAACATGGCACCAACCCACCCAATTGCCCTTTCCCAGCCATGTATACATATCCCTGGTGCTAGCCAACCCCCACAAATTTCCATCCCATTCTTTATGTTAGAAATATCCCTGGTTCAGGACAAAAAAATGCTCTCATATAAAGCAGCCAGTCACCTTTTCAACTGGCCTACCACACATGTTTTGAAATATTTTCAGATATCCCACATGCTGACACATTATTTTGGGTCAGGGAGTTGGGACAGTCCCTTTATGTCTACTTTACTCCCTTATACTAGCTCCATCCCCTCTTCTCAAGTAATATCCTATTCATATAAATTTCTTCTAACAAAAGTCACTATTCTGGAAGGTAAGAGGTTCTATTGGTAGGATAATGTCTTACCACCGACTTTCCCTCCCAGGAGCTGGTCTAATATTTGGAATCACTTATATAAATACATTAAGTGGGATAGATATAGACTTATGCAATATTATGTTAACCATAATCTATTTTATACACCGTTTAAACTTCATCAAATGGGAAGTGTACCTTCTAACCAATGCCCCAAATGTCAACAAGCACCTGCTGATCTGCTCCATATGTTATGGTCATGTGATAAAATCACTCCTTTCTGGCTCAGCATCCAAAATCGTCTTGATCCACTTCTTGCATTATCAGATAACTTCAATTTGGAAATTTGTATCTTGGGTGATTATGCATGTTTACAAGGGAGCCAACAGAGAGCGCACATGGCCTTAATGTCAAGCTGTGCTAAGAAAGTAATTTTGAGGCATTGGCTGGAACCGAATACTCCTGCCTATGTGGAATGCTATAAGGAGATCATGTTTGCCTTGCAAGCAGAGCTCATCATTGCAGGAATTACTAACAGAATGGACAACTATAAACTAAGATGGGAATCACTGTATACCCTTTTATCGATTCAGTAAACTTCAGTCATTTTTACCTTCCTTTTTAATGACAATTACATCTAACATGGTCTTTTATTACTGTATTTTTTTACAACCGTCCTCACTTAATAGTAAGTGGCAGACTGGGGTGGGTTGAGAGGAAAGGGGGGAGGTGGGTGGGATACAGACAACGATAACATGTTTTAGAACTTCTTATACTGTAATCTTTACCTATGTGCTACACATTATGTACATGTATTAGTATTCCATTAACTGTTATTTTTCTGTTCAAGCATTAACATGTTGTCTGTATTGGTGGTTGTTGTAACATTTTCAAAATAATAAAGCTTATTAAATGAAAAAACAAATGTTAGAACTATCCCTGGTGCTATTGCCCCCCCCCCACCACCACCAATTGCTTGCTGATTCTGTACCTTAAAATTATCCCTGGTGCTAGTGCCCCCCCCAATCGCCGGCCTGTTCTGTTACTTAAAATTTTCCCTGATGTTAGTGGTAACACCCCTCCTTCCAATCCCAGCCACAGCTTCAATAAGTACTGTATATCCCTGGTGTTGGTGGTAACCCCCCACTCCCTCTCATCCCAGTGCTGGCTTGAATAATTATATTCCTGGTGCCAGTAGTGCCTTCCCCCTCTGATCCCAGCCCCGACATCAATTAGTATATCCCTGGTGCTAGTGGTAACCCTCCCCCCCCCCGATTGCCAGTCCTGAAGTTCATAAAACCCATCCCTGGTGTCCAGTGCTTCCCCTCCATGGCTCCAAGCATCCCCACCACTCACTGTATTCTCAGCAGTGGTGCCATGAGTGCATATGGTGACCAGCACAGCCCTCCTCATACCTCCCCAGCTGGCCATTGTGTGTACAGCCAGAGAGCGTGTCTTTTATTAATAGGACAGGGCACATCACCCTGTTCTATATATAAGAGGTGCACTCGCTGGCTGTACATATGGCAACTGGCCGTGGTATGTAGGTAAAAGGTGAAACTTTATTTTTTATACAAGCAATGCATGTCATTAGGATTTTGGCAATCCTGTTTGAAAGACAGTCCTATGCTAACAATCTATGAGTTACGCAATATAAGGAAAACATGGAAATACAATAAATCACAAAAGGGACATAAAAACATGACATCTGTTAACTACAGGTATACAAGAAATACAGACTATGCAGATTCAAACAGTATAAGCCTAAGCTTCATTTGTTGGCTATGAACATTGAAAATTAAAAAAGTGCAATTCCTTGGTTGCTAGGTTAAAAACCTGGTATACTGTTAATGAACGAAGTGTGACTGGTAGTTTATTTCATACTAAAGCTGCCTGAGAGATCAGTGTTCTGTCTCCATATTTATTTTTTCTTTTCATAGTGTAGATTTTATGTAAATTATTATTTTTTTATTTAATATATAATCAGAATTGCAACCTTTGAGTCAGAGAATCCTTTGCAAAGGCTCCACATCAATATAACAGAGGTGAGAAATGTACATTGCAGTGTGGTGAAATATACAACAACATAGTGATACAATAGAGAATAAACAATAAAAAAAAATGGAGAAGAACAATAAATCAATACATCTAGAGCCTGGTAGACCCAGCGTTCACAGCGGTTTTATACAATATTACACAATCTAGGGTAGGTATTTTACCCAGCGTCAACAAGGTGAAGTATCTTCTAGAGATACACTATCATAAGAGGCCCAGAGAGGGATTCCAGGGTGTATGGGGTCTGGGGAGGCTAGGGACAGTCACAGGAAGTTTGTTCAAGGAGACGGCTTTTGAGGGACATTTTGAAAAGGCCAAGTTTTGTAGAGATCTTGATAATTCCCTTTTTCCAGAACTGTTAGTTGGGAAATACAATGTTCTGGGTAAAAAGTCTTATATTTGTAAATGAATAATAACCAATTCCTTGTGTGTCCAGTCTCAAGGGGCTGCCATCCCAGTTTTTTCAACAACAAGCAATGGTGAGTTCTAAAGCTGCATTGCAGCACATATCTAGCAATGTTATATTGCAATTTGTCTAGCCTATCCAGTAACTGTTTGCTACACAAACGATACACTAATCCCCCATAGGTCAGAGTAGGTAGAATGAGTTGCTTGGCCACCCTTTTCCTATCGCTAAGTTTTAAACATTTTGTGGTTTGCCTCAAGGCTCCTAGTTTCTTATTTACTTTGCCTTTGATTGAAGTATTATGTTTATTAAAGGTTCATTTGGAGTCAAAATTTACTCACAAATACCAGTAACTGTCTACCAACTGAAGCTCTTTATTATTATTATTCGTAACAATATGTAGTTATTTTTTGTTTTTATTTATGTATTTATTAATTATTCGGAAACAACCTTTGAGCAGGAGCTCTTTTACAAAGGTTCCACATCAGTGATATTACAATAGTTGAATACATATAATATACAGTAGATAACATACACAGGTCACTGAGTATAGCAAAATAACAATCAACATAGGCAGCAGTTACAATCAGCACAGGTAACAGGCAGTACCATAGGATGGGTGGGGCGGGTGGTGCTCCCACCAAGGGCGCAAGCCTCCGAGGGGCGCGCATTTTTCCATTAAAGCTCATGTTGTAATTGACTTGTGCTCCTGCTTTGAATTTTTTTTCCATTTTGGTTCTGTAATTACAGCAGACTGCCAGCAGGGGCACAGATCTTCAGACCAAGGAGGACTAGCAAGTGGGGGGGTCACGTGGTTGCACAGTCTGCTATTGCCAGTGTAACCCCTTTGTTACCCAGGGTTACTAGAATCCCAGTAAGACCTAGTGGTAGGCAGGGAAGGCAGCTTGTGAAACTCCAGTTAAATGGGTTTCACACTGTCTCACTCTGTCCTCAGTCACAGCTGAGACTTGAGAGATGACATCATTATAGAACAGTCGCAGCTGCATGAGCCACTTTGGAATCTTCAGCTCAGAGAGTGAAGTTTAGAACTTTGGGAAATTCAAAGGGGAGTCTTCCGTTTATCCTTAAGCAAGAAGGAAGCATTAGTGTGCAGTGTGATTTCTCACTCAGAAAAAAGGAACTGTTCCTGTATTTTACCTTTTTAAAGTGGTGGAGACCGCACCCCCGGTCTCAGTGCCCCCCTCCCTCTGGGGGGGAGAAAGTTCTCTGTGGATTCCAGGGGCAATCCCCTTCTCCCACCCTGGGAAGAAAGCTGCCTGTTTTAAGTTCAGTCTGTTCATGTATAGCAGCAAAGGTTACAGTACTTCGCCTGTGGGGTACCTGCAATGAATGGGTGAGTGTTTGGCTCCATTGGAAGGGGAAAACATCTTGTTTTCTTCAGTTGGATTTCAAGTATTGGGGACTGCTATTTGGGAGGACTATGTCAACTAGGACAAACAAATAGAGCAGTCAACTGTTTAAAGTTTAAATGGATTTAAAGTTCGCTGTAGAGGGGGTGCTTCAGGTCATCCACCATTCAATCTACATTTTAAAGTCTAAAGTTCTGTGTGTCCAGAGAAATGGCCGGGTATGGGCTGTGGGAGCTGGGGGTGGGAAAAAAACCCATCTTTAGTAACCAGGTCCACCTCTACGGATTTCTTCGGTGTTTTTGCTACTTGCCTCATGCGCTTGGCCAGTGATGGGATGGGTACCCAGACGTGGGTCGCAACTTGAAAATCTCTCTAGGAGTCACAGACTCTAAGTGGTGTGGGGAGCCACAGGATGGGAAAATTACTCCTTGTTGGATGAGAGTCTCCTTGTTTGATGGGAGTTTCGATTGGAAGTATGAAAACAAAATCTCTCTAGGAGTCGCAGACTTCAAGTGGTCTGGGGAGCCACAGTTTGGGATCCACCTTGTTTGATGGGATGTCTTTCCAAGTAAAGTTTGGGTTCATTCGCCAAGTGGACCGTCAGTTGAGTGGCCGGCAGGGGAGCCGGGCCAGTCGGGCTATGTATCCAATGCGCATGCAAAGTCCGGGCTGAGTGCCTGGTGGGTCCAAAGCCAGACATCTGTAGTAATGTGTTCATTCCTCAAATGGACCGCTGTGTTTAACCTCTAATCTGCATTACAGTAACGTAGCTCTTTGGGGGACCATGCAGTGCTTTGTTTATGTTCAGTGAGTTAATAAATAAAGCCACACTGAAAAATCCCAATTCTGGTTCTGGACATTACAGTTATTGCTTCCTGTAGTTGGATTTACTTGGGTGCCTGTGCGGAAGTAGCCAAACCTAGGTCTCTGTGCCAGGTAACCTCATCCTTCCCGAACCCGTAGATACATATGTGAAGCTATGTTACAAAAATGGAGGCACCGCTGGGATTTGTTTGGGAAGGAAGGTGCTTGGGCAAGTAGGCTAGCATTTTGGCTATCTGGTAGTTGGTAGCCCAAAAAAGTTGAAGCAATTTCCCTAGTGTGTGCTGTGTGCTGTGAATCTTGTGCTGCTGTTTAAAAATGCCAATTGTTTACCAAGGAGCTGTAAGCCAAAGTGTGTGTCCTTGTCCTGCATCAACATTGTTTACAGCATTTGTCAGTTTTAAAATAAAGTTCTGTGAAGGAAAGTGTGGAAAACTAGGGGTAGCAAAGAAATTATGCCCTGGACGTTGGAAATGCTTTCTGTGCAATACTAGAGACTGCAGAGTTAACGGCAATGTTACATGGTTGAAATGGGCTCCCCGTGGAGAGTCAGTTGAAAAAAAAGTGCATCTTTTCAGTTTAAATTTGCCTGCTCGACGATCGCCGTGAGGAGAGGAGCCCTCGTGAGGAAGAAGAGGCTCATTTGCATGGCGTCGTATGGTTGGTCAGTTTGCCATTAGTCCCGCCCCTCAGCCAGATCTTCAGAGTCTGCTTCAGCATTCGAGAGGGAGACAGAGAGTAGTGCGTGTACTGGCAGTGGAGGAGCATTCGCGAAGTGTTCAAAGCACTGTAAACAGTAAAAAAGTGACTTTCCAGTTAACAATCGGGCTCAACCCGCTTATCGATCGTGGGATCAGTGAATTGTGTGGTTAATACTACGATCGCGGAGACTGCCCGCCCGTTTGCAATCTGCGGCCTTCAAAATCTGGCTGCAGGCCATTTTACCCCATCACAGCAATCTGCTACAATAACAGTGAGTAAACAATTTAAAACTGCTCAAATCAGTGATTTTCAGAGAATGCCATATAACGTGTGTGCAGCTGTGTAGTCGCTTTGCAAGTAGCGATTGTGTGATGTCCTGCTGGCAAGTGCAAGTCTGTAAAGCCATTAAATGTGTGCATAGCAATGAAAGTAGCCTCAGTTTAAAGTTTGCAGCCAGAGAGAGACTGTGGGTTGTAAAATAAGTGCAACACTAATAGAAGCAGGCAATCCTGTGCTGAAACCTGAAGTTTTAAAAGGGACTGTAATTAAATGAATGTTGCCAGCAAGTGAAAAGTCCAAGGAAAATCCTGTAAATGTGTGAACAGTCAGAACAGAGCAAGTTGTGCAGTTTGAAGAAAAAGTTATTAGTAGCTGATGTAAATCGGGTGCGCAGTGGCTTGACCCAGAGTCTGAATGTTGATGCACAGGAGTGCTGCTGCCACCATTACAGGGTGGGGTAGTAAAGTAAACACAGCAGCAGAGGAGCCATTTTAAAGCTACAGAGTGTGTTCATTTAAAGTGGGACTTTCAGTTACAGTGAACTTTTGTTTGTTTTTCTGCAGTTATGGCCTCAGGACCAGCTCGTTACCCCGGATCATGCCCAGGTTGCAGTAACAGCAGCAGTAAATAGATTGAGAGATATTGAAAATTGGTGCTATAGAGGGCAACTCCCTCCTGTTGTTGCAATTCCTAATTATCCAGTGCGTGTATGCCAGATGTGCTTGAGTGCTGGAAGGGATGTCTTCATGATTCCTCACTGTGCTGGATGTCTACAAAAATATGGCTTGTATAAAGTGCCTCAAATTCATTTGGCTCCCACATGGACACAACTTCAAGAATCTGCAGTTGGCAGCACACAGCATCAGGCGGAGCCTGTGGAGGAAGGTCCCTCGGGGGAGTGTGGCACAAAGTTAGAGAGTGCAGAATTAGAGACTGAATCTGAAATTGAAGCATTGGATGCTGGATCTCAGAAGGCAAGTTCAGATAAAGCATCAATAGTCCCCTGGGTGGGGGGGCCTAGCCCAAGTCTCGAAGGTGAAGATGAGATGTGGGAGGCCTTTGAATGGGAGGTGTTGACCTCCGCTCCCAGTGATGAATGGATAGTCTCAGGGGGTGAGAACTACTGCTCACTCCTGGGCTCAGATCCTCAGTGAAGAGGAAGATGAGGGACAACCTATGTGGCCTTGTGAGAAAGGAACGGGTACACAGCCTCAAGATCTTGCCTTGGAGGAATGTGTTCAAGAAGGTGGTGATGCCACTGCCCTGGCTTCACCAGAAGAAGAAGAAGTCAGGGATCCATTTTTAATTTCATTGAGGATGCGAAGCTGGCAGAACCAGGACTGGCCACCCCCAAGCCAGGCCCACGGTCTCAGATTGACCAAAGCAAGTAAAGAGGAGAGACTGGTTCATAGAAAGGCCAATGAAATCTTTGGTATGACCTTTCCTACCTTTCCTCGGAGAGTCTGGGAGGAGATTGAGATCTGCAGGAAATCCTGGATCTGGGATGAAGCAATGAAACATGTGCATCCTGGGGCTAACCAGCATGTAAAGAATAGACTGTTCCATGAAAAGTATACACAGTGGAAGAGAGGCAGGACACTGTTTATGGACAGAGTGAGAATAGTGGACAGAGAGGAACGCGAAGTCTCCCACTGTGGGAATTATAAAGGCCAGACGGAGAATAATTCAAGCCCCTGACCCCCTCTACTATTGGCCTCAGTGCAAGGACCTCCCAGTAATTAAGCCCGTGCCTACAAAATGGAGAGCCGAGCAGTGGTAGTCAATACTGCCACATCTAGACTGTGAAGTGCCCTTATTGAACTGCCAATACGAATAAACAAGAAATCAGGTGCCCCATATTCTTCAGTCCACAGTGTACTGCCCTATTCAGCAACCATCTACTGGTACTACCAGATGACTTCAGATCCAGAGAGGACACCAGCCCAGCTGTTTTCCTGTTCATCGCCTGGTAATCGGATGACGCTGGACCAGCTGTTTCTCTTTTTGTTCCTGTTCTAAGGTTCCTTCTCCAGTTATGACATCAGCCCAGCTGTTTCCAGATGTGCACTCCTGTGGGTTCCCAGAAGATGTCTGCCCAGCTGTATCAGAAGAAATGCTGCCAGGGAGAGTCTTCGGAAGGGACCAGGTTTGTGAATTCCGAATACTTCAAGAGGCTGGTAAGTCCACAAAACCCTTTTTATTCTATCTTTATGACATTGCAATACACACCCTACACTACAGACTTCAAACAGTGTGTGAACTGTCCGCAAAGACTCTCCCCTTTGGGATTATTGCCTTAAAGAACTATACTTCACGGGGCTCCAGCCCAGGAGAGACTCTTTAATGGACTGGCCTTCAGGCCTTGTAGTCACTAGTGGGACATTTAGGGCATTCCATCCCCTCCCCAAAGGTGTATTGTTACCAATGTCATTGTACTTTAATGTAAATACTGTTTTCTACCTTTTTCTTAAAAAAAAAAAAAAATCTTTTTCTTTTTTGGGATTGTTCAGTGCTTTTTCTGTATGGTAAGGGTTGCTGTTGCTGTTATCGTTGTTTAGATAGACTGTACATGCAGATTAGGATGTGTTTTTTTTTTGTTTTTGTCTTTTCTTACAGGTGTTCCTGGAAGACAGAAGAGAAGACAAGAAGAGGAGGAGGGGCTTATCGGAGTCCCTCGTCAGTGCTTATGGTGTAGAATTTAAATGTACTGTGTTATTATTGCTAAAGGTTGTAGCTGCAGGCTGCCCAAGGTCGGGGAGGTCCCCAGGTTTTGTTTTTGTTTGGGATGTTATGTTAGAGGCAGATAGGTTTTCCCTAGAGGGTTAGGGGGGATGGACAGGCTATGGCCCTGACCCGCAGTAGGGGCCACAGTGCTGATCTATCAGGGCTATGCTCTGGATGGTTCTACCAGAGCCACTAGGTGTCCATAGTAAGTGGATAGAGTAGAGGCTGATATGTCAGCTGTAGGCCTCTAGGCCCTTAGTGTTGCCTACCTGTGCTCGCACATGGTAGGAGGGGGCCTGATCACCCCCCCCGCAGGTAGCAAATAGGGTGGGATGGCCTAAGTCTGGGTGCATAATGACTGGGGACAGTCATTTTCCTGGTCAAGGGTGAGTGTAACCCCTTTGTTTCCTGGGGTTACTAGAATCCCAGTAAGACCTAGTGGTAGGCAGGGAAGGCAGCTTGTGAAACTCCAGTTAAATGGGTTTCACACTGTCTCACTCTGTCCTCAGTCACAGCTGAGACTTGAGAGATGACATCATTATTGAACTGTCACAGCTGCATGAGCCACTTTGGAATCTTCAGCTCAGAAAGTGAAGTTTAGAACTTTGGGAAATTCAAAGGGGAGTCTTCCGTTTATCCTTAAGCAAGAAGGAAGCATTAGTGTGCAGTGTGATTTCTCACTCAGAAAAAAGGAACTGTTCCTGTATTTTACCTTTTTAAAGTGGTGGAGACCGCTCCCCCGGTCTCAATGCCCCCCTCCCTCTGGGAGGGAGGGAAGAAAGTTCTCAGTGGGTTCCAGGGGCAATCCCCTTCTCCCACCCTGGGAAGAAAGCTGCCTGTTTTAAGTTCAGTCTGTTCATGTATAGCAGCAAAGGTTACAGTACTTCGCCTGTGCGGCACCTGCAACGAATGGGTGAGTGTTTGGCTCCATTGGAAGGGGCAAACATCTTGTTTTCTTCAGTTGGATTTCAAGTATTGGGGACTGCTATTTGGGAGGACTATGTCAACTAGGACAAACAAATAGAGCAGTCAACTGATTAAAGTTTAAATGGATTTAAAGTTCGTTGTAGAGGGGGTGCTTCAGGTCATCCACCGTTCAATCTACATTTTAAAGTCTAAAGTTCTGTGTGTCCAGAGAAATGGCCGGGTATGGGCTGCGGGAGCTGGAGGTGGGAAAAAAACCCCATCTTTAGTAACCAGGTCCACCTCTACTGATTTCTTGATGTTTGCTACTTGCCTCATGCGCTAATAGTGATGGGGTGGGTACCCAGACGGGTCGAACTTGAAAATCTTTCTAGGAGTCGCAGACTCTAAGTGGTGTGGGGAGCCACAGGATGGGAAAATTACTCCTTGTTGGATGGGAGTCTCCTTGTTTGATGGGAGTTTCGATTGGAAGTAGGAAAACAAAATCTCTCTAGGAGTCGCAGACTTCAAGTGGTCTGGGGAGCCACAGTTTGGGAGCCGCCTTGTTTGATGGGATGTCTTTCCAAGTAAAGTTTGGGTTCATTCGCCAAGTGGACTGTCAGTTGAGTGACCGGCAGGGGAGCTGGGCCAGTCAGGCTATGTATCCAATGCGCATGCAAAGTCCGGGCTGAGTGCCTGATGGGTCCAAAGCCAGACATCTGTAGTAATGTGTTCATTCCTCAAATGGACCACTGTGTTTAACCTCTAATCTGCATTACAGTAACGTAGCCCTTTGGGGGACCATGCAGTACTTTGTTTATGTTCATTGAGTTAATAAATAAAGCCACACTGAAAAATCCCAATTCTGGTTCTGGACATTACAGTTATTGCTTCCTGTAGTTGGATTTACTTGTGTGCCCCTGTGCAGAGTAGCCAAACCTAGGTCTCTTGTGCCAGGTAACCTCATCCTTCCCCGAACCTGTAGATACATATGTGAAGATATGTTACACCAGTAATCATGTGGTGCGGTGGTGGTGCTGAGAAAGAGAAACTGTGGGTGGGCCAGGGACGCCCTGCCCATTAGTATAAAAGATACGGGCAGAGCGCGTGACACTGAGTGAGAGGCAGTTTATGTTGTAGGCGAGTGGTGTAGCAAGTTGTTGAGCGTAGAGCAGCATATTATTCATATAGACCTAGTAGGAGACTAAAAAAAACAATAGATTAGACCTGACCTGCGGACCTGACAAATGCAGAGAGGGTCTGTCTGAGAAAGCAGAGAGTCGAGTCACAATACGAGAGACAGAGAAGACAGAAGAGATGCTGTCTCATATTGTTTTCATTTCGTCATGTAATGTAAGCATAAGCATAATGCGCCCCACACGAAGTACTCTGTTTTTGTGAGTGCAGACAATTTTGATTCAAAACTAGTAGTCGGACTCATCACTCAAGCGATGAATAATTCTTCCTCCAGACCTCTAATTTCCGAATGTGATGTTATTGTCAGTGAGTCAGTCAGATAATGAGATGGGATCTATGTGGTGATGGTGCCGGTGGCCGTGGCAGTGTTGGGGGGGGGTGATATAGTCTCAGGAGGTCAGAAGATCCTAGGGATCTGCTTTGATGCATTCTTTGCCTTGACTTTGAATTATTTGACTTATTGGGCCTGGCTGGGCCTGTGTAGGAGTTGGCTCTGCAGTGCTGGCAGGTGGTGCGGGATGGCGACTCGTCACTCAACTGTGAAAAGAAACACATTTATTGCTATGTTTACTGTGTTGAGACTCTGATCAGAACAGGTTTTCTCCTGACCTGTATCTGACTTGGGCGAACAAATTAGCCCATCGGATTCTGAGCTGGTAGCAGCATTAGCAGTGCCGACGACAGTTGAAGACACCCTGTCACACATCTCTGCTGCCTAATGGCCAGTGAACAACAAACGTTGAGATTGTGAACATGCTAGAGCAAACTTCCACAATGCTCTGAGCTTCTTTGAGCCCAAAGATTTGATAGTGTGTCCCACATATTTTACCTAGTTTTCCCACATTTTAAAAGACCATGGCTCACATATGAAAGGCTGACACAGGTATTTTCACTGGTCTCACGCACATGATGGCAGTCCTGCTACAAGGGCAGCAGTGTGCACCCTTCCCCCTGACTGTCTGCAGAGTTTATATTGAAGGGAAACACAGTTAATAAATGTTTGTGATCCAAACTGACTGTTTGGATCACAAACATGTAACTTTAACAGTTACATGTATGTACCTGTATGTATCTACATTGGCTTGGGCTGTGGAGAGGAACTGATGGGAATCTGTTCTGCAGGGCATTTGCAGTGTGCCTCCTCCTGGCTGCAGGGATGCTTCTGAAGCAAATCGCTGGCTCAGCTGTACTGGGGGTTCCTGTGCTGGATGCAGGGGTTATTTACTGGGCAGAGGGGCTGCACTGCTGACGCATACTGAAAACTGGTGTAAGCTAGGCAGAATGTTTTTCCCTAATGACACTTCTCTCACTGCAGCATGCAGCCCCCACACTGTCTCTCACTGGGGCTAACTAAATGGGCCCTTGGGTGGTGCTCAAGCACCCTATCATGCCCTGTCGGGCCTTTTTTTTTCCAGGACCCCTCCTAGACACTGCCACTTGGGGGGACTACTACATAAGGTATCCCATCCCCAACCACAGCAGGACCCCCCCCACAGACAAACTACCCCCCTGCAGCTGCCCCCCACCAATCAGGAGAGGGCCAAGAAGTAGAAGATCCACAGCAGAAAACTGCTGCTACAGTGCCATACAGGATCTCAGAGTAAAACTTCTGGCAGTCAAGGAAAGTTCCCCTCCCCTCCCCTTATCTGTGTCCCTGACTCACTAGATATGCTTAGCTTGCATCCATGGACATGGCAGTTTTATTAATAATTTATAACAGTGCGTAGACTGATTGAGAGTGTCACTCATACCGTGGATGTCAGTTGGCCAATTCTGCATCTTGACATCTGCCAGTTTCCACAGCACTTATAAATTGCATAAAATAATACTGGCCATGTTCGTTGCTGCCAGCAGAGCATATGAGTCTGAGCTGGAGACAGAGAGAGGGAGGGAGTGGTCCAGAGGAGCTGCGCTTTTTTGTATGCCAGAAGTTGTACTGTGCGACCCTGGACAGCACCGTAGCAGCAGTTCCATGATGTGAATTTACTGCTCCCTGGCCCTCTGCCAACTGGGGGGGGGGGCAGAGGCACATGCATGGGGGGAGCTTTTCTATGGGGGCTTCCTGCAGTGGGGGAGGGGATTGGATACAATCAGAATACTGTTTGGCAGGGGATTCCACTAAAGAGAGAGTGATCCTCTGGAGGGATGCTTGACTTGGGGCTGCATACCTCTCAACCTCTTGCCTCATGAATCAGGGACAAGACTGTCGGGGACAAAGACCCAAAATCAGGGGCACATGGTAAAAATTGGCACTATTCACTCACAGAAAGCTGATAGAAAAATGGGATTTGTGTTATGGTGCATTTTCTGAAGAACAAGTCTGTAACTTTAATGTTTGACATTATTTTGATATTTCAATCGCCACTGTTCTCTGCCATAAAAACACAAACTTTACGAGGGACAAATGCAAATTGCAATGCAAAATCAGGGACCTCCCTGAAAATCTGTGACAGTTTAGAGGTATGTGGGGTTGGTCTAGTTGCAGGGATTGTTCAGGGGCATAGGGGCTTGGTGTAGGGTGGTGGTTCAGCTATAGGAAAGGTAGGCGGCTTAGGTGAGGAGTGTGGTGTTGTGAGGCAGAGGGCGTTCAAAGCCACATTTGGGATGGTTGGGGGCAGAGTCTGGTTATGGACTAGAAATGTGGTCAAGCAGCGTTGAGTTTTGGAGCTAGTCTAGCTGAAGGGAAGATGGTCGAGGGGTTGGAGGCTTTTCCTACTGTTAGGTGGTGGCGATTCCACTACAGGTGTAATAGAGCCTTCCATCGGGGCTGAGTGAGTAGGCTCAGGAGGGTACATCCCCCTATGTGAGGATGGGTGGTTGCAGGTGGGGCATCTCAGAGGTATGTGTCCAGCACTCAAAGACTACAACTATACCACTGAGGTGCCTGTATATGTCCCCATGAGCCACACTACACTTGTGCTAGACAAGCACCAGCCTCCCTCAATCAGAGCACTCTCTCAGGGCTGGACCCCCCCCCCCGATCAGCCTCTTTTCCCACCCCAAGTAGACCCTAAGTTCTCATACACTCAGCTGGAACCTGTCCTTCTACAGGCAAGCCACCACCCTACTGCTGGCTTGCTGTACCCCTTTGAAGAATACTGACTTGTGGTGTCCTGTCTCCACTCCACAGCATGAACACCCACCCATCTCATAGACAAGCAACACCAAGCTGCTTCACTCTTTGGGAGATTGATGGGGTGCTAAAGATCCACGGCAACTGTTACCCAGGGTTACTGTAGTGTAACTTCTGGTATATAAGGAAAGTGCAACTCCCCCCCCCCGACTCACAGACTCACTTGCTCTGCTTGACAGCCATAAGCATGACATGTTTTTTGTTTAATTTAATTTTAAAATGCTGCATAGAATAAGCACACCACTCGAAACATGTGAACATCAGTGGGCTGTTTCCAGGTCTTGACATCCACAATATGATGTTGGCAATGTACTTGCATATAGGGTGGGTGGTTGATGGCATTGATCAGCCATTTGTCCACAACAATTGCGGCTGCACACTCTGATGCTAGCCAGCCAGAGTCTCCCATATCCCAGATTCCATGGGAGCAATTCCCTGAAATCGGATATGGAAAAAAAAACTCACAACAGAGCATGTAAAACCGTCAGAGCTTCTTGAGGCCTTGCAGCCCCCAGACCCCTGGCTCTTTTCTGGGGGGGGCCACAACATTTGTCTCTTGCCCAGGGCACCAAAATGCCTTCCTACAGCACTGGTAACAGGTAAGGAAACATTTAACATTGGCTGAATAGCATGTAACGTGTACAGGGGACATATCAAGTGGGTGGGAGGAGGGGTAGCGGGGGGAGACAGGTTAGCAGTCAGGCAGATGACTCTGATGATTAAAAGGTGGGAGGGTAACGATGGAAGGTAGGAGGATGCTACAGCCAAGTTTTTGGAAAATTTAAGGATATGTTTTTAATTTGCACTGTCACTTAATCACAGTGTATTTAATGGTGTTAGTGTTTTTGATATGTTATTCCTATGATTAAGCACTAGGTGGCATGAAACACGTTAGGATACCATCCTGTATTGCTGTAGGAGGGGGCAGCTCACAAGGATGTGGATGTGGAAGCTTTGTGAAAACTTAATAAATTTTAGCATTGATAGCACGTTACTTCAGTTTTTGGCTTCCTTGTTTGTGCACTGATAGCACATTTCTTCAGTTTTTGGTTTCCTTGTTTGTGCAATATTTGCCTTGGTGTTTGAGAGAAACTGTGGATTAACTGGTGCTGGCAAAAGACTTTTATTTATTTTACTTCTACCTGCTGGGAAGCTGAGCACAGGACCCAGGTGTAAGCCTCTAAATCTTTTTGTTTACTCTTCTCATGTGGCTTGTCCTCCAATCCCAGGATCATCTTTGTCACTCTGTGGTGTACCCCTTCCAGTAATCTTACATCCTTCTTCAGATATGGGCACCAGTACTGCATGCAGTACCCCAGGTGTGGCCTGACCAGTGACCTGTAGAGAGGCAGGATCACCTCCCTGCTCCTGGAGATTCCTCTTACAATACATCCCAGCATCCTGTTGACCTTTGCTGCCACCTTTCTGCACTGCTCTGTATTGTTTATTTTCCCTGTTACAACCACCCCTAGATCCTTTTCCTCCTCGGTGGTACCTAGCTGCACTCCTCTCAGTTGTTAACCCTTCCCTGGGTTCTTTGCTCTGAAGTGCAGTACTTTGCACTTTTTAGCATTGAAATCCAACTGCCATGCTTCCGAGCACTCCTCCAGTTTGGTCAGGTCATCCTGTAACCCATGCCATCCTGCTATGATGTCCACCTCTGCCTCCAACTTGGTATCATCAGCGAACAGACTGCTCTTATTCCTGATTCCATGAAAGATGTCCGCTATGAATATTCCAAACAGCACTGGCCCAGTACCAATCCCTGTGGCACCCCACTCGTCACAGCCCTTGGAGATGAGAGCTCCCCCCTAAAAACCACTACCCTCTGCTTTCTCCCCAGCAGCTAATTCTCGATCCATTTAAGTATCTTAGTCCCCGACCCCACTTATCTCAGCTTTCTCCCCAACCTCCCATGCGGCACTGAATCTAAGGCCTTGCTGATGTCCAAATATATAACATCCACAGCATGGCCCTTGTCCAATTTCCTCGTCACCCAGTCATAATACTCAATGAGGTTAGTCCGACAGGATCTTCCCAAGACAAACCCATGTCGATGACCCATCTGGAGCCCATTGTCTTCCAGAAAGATCACCAGCCTCTCCTTCAGGATTGTCTCCATCAGTTTCCCCACAATGGATGTTAGGCTTACTGGTCTGTAATTGCCTGGTTCATCCTTTGGGCCACTTTTATGGAGGGGCACCGTGTGGGCCATCCTCCAGTCATGTGGTACACATCCTGTGTCCAGGGAGGTATTGAATAGATCTGCCAGTGGCCCAGCTAGGACCTCTGTCATTTCCTTCAGCACCTTGGGATGTATGCCATCTGGTCCTGGTGCCTTATCCACCCTCAGAGATCTTCCAATACCCTGCCTCAGTGATCACCCCATCCATTACCCCTCCCCACTGCCTACACTCCCCACTCCATGAAGTAGTGTTCTGCCCTTCTCCCTTGTACTCTACTAACCTCTGATATTTTGAGAGTCCTAAATCAAAAAGGGGCAACTGGTTTATTTCAGCAGCTGTGTCCATGTGTTCAGCCCCACCACTAGGGTCAGCAGTTCCTTTGTATCCTGGGAGGTCTGTGAAGAAATTATTTAGTATGTCTGAAACCACCCTGGGTGCTTCAATTAGAGTATCTCTGACCCATGATATCAAATGTTTCTGGGAGTCCCTCCCCTCAGGGTTGGTTAAGTGATTTATAGTATGCCATCATATTTTGAGATCTGAGTTACAATTAATTATATTCCTATAATACATTGTCTTTGCCCTTTTTATAAGTTTCCAACATTCATTTTGTTTAATTTTAAATAAATCCCAGTCTGTAATTAATTTAGTTCTTTGAGCTTTCATCCAAATTCTATTTTTAACCCTAATTATTTTTAAGAGTTTCTTGTTTATCCAAGGGAGTCTGGATTTTTTGGTATTATGTTTGATCTTAGGGGCATGTAAATCACATATCTTGCAAAAAGTATTCTCAAAATATTCTATAGTCAAAATTAAATCAGGCATTAGCTATCATCTTTCCTATTTTTCAGTTCCTGCACTTATCAGGAACTTATCCTCCGAAAATCTTCTCATATCTCTAATCCAGTTATTATTCAAGTGTTCAGAAGATCGTACGAGTTGTGATTTAAGCACAGTAATCCATACTGGGTTATGATCCCCCAAGGGTGGTGGTAAAGTACATGAAGCTTCAATTTGTATTTGGGATGAGGTAAATATTAAATCTAGGTTGGTTCCCAGTGTTAGAGTGTTTGTAAAATGTGTGTGGGGTTTAATCTGTTGTTGGACCCCTAATGCCATAACTATCTCTTCTAGTGGTCCTCCCCGAGGCTTAGCGTAGTCACATATAAGGTCTCCCATAAATATCATCGATCTGTCCCCAATCTTATTTAATACTTCTTCAATATCCTTTAACTTTGATTTGGGGGGGTATACAATGGCTGTTGCTACCTTAATTTTCTCAACATTTAAAACTAGATATTCTATGTTCAAGTTCAAGTTCAAAGTTTATTTTATTGTATGTATATAAAATGTTATTTATCACATACAGAAACAATAAAATACAGCATACCACCACTACCCATTATTACATCATAAACATCATAAAATCAACTATAAATTCCATTTTAATTTCTTAGCAATCTTCAGTGCAAAACTTGCAAGAGTAAAAATTTGTTTGGTACTTTCACAATTTATTATCATGTTATTTTTGCTCCCCTTCAGTAAAACTTTTATATGTCCCAATGATTTTTTTATATAAAATGTAATCCCCCTCCCTTTTACCTTCTATCTGACCTGAAGAGTTGATACCCCAGAACAGTGAGCTCTTTATCCTCAACTTTTCTAGAGAGCCATGTTTCACTTAGCCCCAAAATGCTGGGATCACGTTCATTTATCATGACTGCCAATAAATCTGTTTTTTAAAGTGATATTACATGCATTATCATGCAAAACCTTTACATTGGCAGTGTTGTCAAGGTTAGGGTTTAACTCAGCATCTCCCTGTCATCAAGGCACAGGTCAGGAAGCATAGGAAAACTAGAAGCAGTTGGAAAATTCACAACAAGAGTTTTATTATTAATAACTGCAAAGTAAAAAAAATAAAATTGTTCAGAATAACTATTTACAATGGCAGTACAAACATAGATAACAGAGTCCTTTTTCTTCTTTTTTTAACTTCGTCTTTCTTCCTCCTTACTATACCATCACTCTACTCATTCAAACACCCTCTATTGTAGCCATCCACACGTCCCTCCTCGGTACCCCCAGGAGTCTGCTCCTAGAGTGGTCGCCTTGCTCGGTTCCCTTGATATTCTGGTATACCCCCCAGGTGGGGCGGGGAAGGAGCAGCCCGATCCTCCCCCAAACAACGGAAGAGCTTGGCAACTCACATTGGAGTCTGCCCCGGTGAGCACCTGGAGACGTGGTCAGGCGTCTGAGGAGTCGTCACCTAGGCATGACAGGCTTCACTTTTCCCCTGTTCTGCCCTATCTCCCTGCAGTGCTAGCATGCTAGGAGAGTCAATAAGGAGGCAGGCGTATACACGCCACTCCTCCTCGGGTTCTCGACTAGCACTGCCCCTTTCCATTGTGCGTCCCCAGTCTGCACCGTCACTCCCAGGTTCACCCAGGAGATGGCGATATGGCATCGGGACTGACTAATAACCCTCCCCAGAGAGGGAGAGCTGCCGTTGAGCACTCAATCCCTCCTCACCCCCTGCCGACCCCCAACGGCCCGGGCTCATTCTCGAACCCGGGTCACCAGCGTGGAGTGAGGTGTGGCGTCTAGCGCCTCAACCCTCAGTGCCACCAGACCAGCCCAGTCCTTTTTTTTCTCAATTTCAAATCTATCTGTCTCAGTCTCTCTCTGACTCTCTCTCTCTCTCTCTCGTTCGCAAAATATCGCAGCTCTTTTTTTATAAGTCTGTGCAGGAGCTCATTAAGAAAACAGCATGCTTCTCAAAGTGTTCTTGTCAGTTTCAGCAGGTGCAGCAAAAAGAACATTGTGACCCAGAAGTAACCAATTGAAAATTGTGCAAAATCCTATCATTTTTAAAAAGTTATTGTTTAAGTACCTTCACTCAAAATGTACATGTTTTAATTAATTCTTAATTTAAGTGCCATGTTGTATGTAAGTCTGTCTTCTAGATTCTTAAATGTTTTATTTATGGAACACGGGTCTTTGTTGGAAATGGGCGTCATTCCCTAACAAAAGTTTCCTGTATAAAAATAACATTTTATGAATGAAAATGAATGAACTTCTTGTTTACATCTTCTGCAAAAGGCTTACAAATTGCATCTCAAGTTAACCCCTTGAGTTCCAAATAGCTTTGCAATCATTTCAACAGCATACCTATTTACAGTTTTAGCTTTGCAATCATTTCCACAAAAAGATTCACATATATTTTTATACTTGCAGATATGCAAGGGGAAGAAAAGACAGAACAGAAAGTGAGGGTAGAGAGATAGTGGGAGGCAGAGAACTGCAAGACCATAGGGGGTGATCAAGTCTTAGGTCTCATGAGAAAATCTGGTTGTGCAACCAGACAGAGAAGAGACAGAATAGGAGAGAATAGAACAGATCCTTGCATTTAAACACTTTCTCCATAACAACTGAGACAGGACCATATTCAACCTTGTCACACTCCCCTCATAATTAATATCATACAGCATACTCCAGAAAACCCCTTAACTGGTTTATAAAAAATCATGAGGGTCTGGTGCTATAGTGCTGCCCTGTAAGACATTTCTTCTCCAGTTTTTGGAAAAAACATTTCTTCTGTTAGAATGCCGATTTTTTTGTTTTTTGGGGATTTTTCATGGAAGATATCTAGTAGGTGTGAGGAGGGATTAGGTTGCTGTATGCACATGTGGCACCACCACTGAGAATACAGTGAGTGGGGGAGCCATTGAACACAAGGGAGTTTTTTTTTAACTTCAGGGCTGTCAACTGGGGGAGGTTACCACTAACACCAGGGACAGACTTATTGAAGCTAGGGCTGGGATCAGAGGGGGGAGGGCACCACTGGCACCAGGGGTATCATTATTTAAGCCTGGGCTGGGATTGGATTACCACTAACACAAGGGATATACTTATTGAAGTTGGGGCTGGGTTTGGGGGAGAGGGCACCACTAGCCCCAGGGATATTATTATTTAAGCCTGGGATGAGATCAGAAGGGGGGGTGCTCTAGCACCAAGCATATCATTACTGAAGTCAGAGCTGAGATCAGAGGGTAGAGGGCACCACTAGCACCAGGGACATCATTATTTAAGCTGGGTCAGGGACCGGAGGGAGGGGGTTACCACTAGGAATGGGTGAAAATAAAATTCTGTGGGTGGAGTTCAAGCAAAAGTCTGACTTTCACTTCCACAGAAATTCCACCTGTGATCAACGCCCATCCCAGTAAAGCTCTGGTGGCTAGTGGTCCCTCCCCCCACCCACCCCACAAGTACTTAAACTATCCCTGGTGGCTAGCGGACCCTCCCCCACTGGATCACATGCCCGACATAAAAGAAAAACCGCCCCAGCATTGCAATCCCTCCACCCACCCCATTCCTGACCAACAATTTATGCCCTGGTGGCTGGTGATCCCACCCCTCCACCTCACCAACCCAGACTAATTGTCCATCCCAGTCCCAGTATAGTAAGTAGTAACACCCCCCCATCTCCATCTCTTTCGGTACTTTTGTTGCAAAAATTCCCTGGTGGTCTAGTGCCCCCACCCCAGAAGGTACCTCAACACCCCTCTCCCAGCCCCATCCCAAACTCCAGCAGGTGTACCGGCACAGCCTTCCTCTCTCCACTACAGCCAACCTGCCCACTGAGCTGTCAATGAATGAGCGCATTCAAGAATGTGCTCATTCATTGATTTATTGAACCTATCCAGCTCTAAAATTGCAAGCTAAACCTTCTATTCAAAAAGGCCCACTTGACAAAATAGGTGAGTGTGACACATTTGCATACTAACAAGGAAATGCTGTGCAGATTGTCAGTTTGGATTGAAACCAATATTTACTCACAAATGAATGGGTTCATACAGCCCTATTCCTGTCTGAAAATCATTGCTTGAACAAATCTGTATATAACCTAGAACACAGAACAGCATAGCTTTAAAACTGAAACAGCTCCATCTTTAAAAGGGCAACTGACAATTCTGGCAACTTTGAAGAATAGCAGGTCATATGTTGAGTTTCGGCCTGGCGGGAGGATGAGCACAGAATGTATGGTTCTTTCTTGCAAATCCATGCACCTGCCCAAAACTGTTACACCCAGTGCCTGGCATATATTGTGGAGGGCTGAGTCCCAGCATGTGTGGTTCATTACAAATCACTGTTACAGAGGTTACTGGATGCAATGGGGACTGTGCCTGCTGATCTCCTGTTGTGCTTCCAAAAACATGACACAGTGTAATATTGTAGTGTATGCCTGGTACATGTTGCCATGCTCAACTGTTGGGCTGCATTTAAGTGCTCCCTTTCATCCCTGAAGACACATAGTCATTGTCGTTCCAGTGGTCCCCCTCCTTCCTTATTCGCCCAGAGAAATAATTCCCAGTGCTCCAATCATTTCTTCTCTCACTTCTGCTATGAAAAAACAACCAGATGTTCCACTAATTACTGCTGACAGGATTTTTCTCACAGATGGACAGTTGACAGTTGTGCCCAGTTGCATGACTATAGTGCCATTTTTAGTAAACTGGAGTAGGAGCATTTTGTGACTGGGTCTGAGAGGGACACTATGTGTTGAGCATGGTTCTGCTGGCAATTATAGTGTTGCCACCTCCACTCTTACTGTGTGTGCCCACAGTGCTTTTGTCAAGTGCAATGTCGTGGCTTGTGAGCCCTATCACAAAATTTACATGGTGCAAGTGGCCATTTTTATATAGTAGTAACCAAGACAAGGGGGGGAAGCAGAGGCACTGTGGGTAACCCTGGAGGTGGGGAGACAACCGGTACTTAAAATGGGAGTGATATACAGGCCCCCAGGGCAAGTGGAGGATGTAGACAGAGAACTTCTGAAGATTATAGAGAACACGGCAACAAAGGGTGAATTGCTGCTGATGGGTGACTTCAACTTGCCGGATGTTGACTGGAGCATTCCGGCAGCAGCTTCATCCAGGAGTAATGAATTCCTGCAATCCCTGCAAGGGGCACATCTTACATAGCTAGCAAGGGAGCCTACAAGGGAGAATGCAATTCTAGATCTTGTCCTAAGCAATGGGGACAGGATAAAGGAAGTCACAGTGGGAGACAGCCTAGGGACTATCGAGCTGTGGGGTTCACCATAAGGATGTCACAGGAGGCTGGCCACTCAAGGACTAGAATCCTGGATTTCAGGAGGACAGACTTCAGTAAGATAAAGGACAAATTTAGGAAGGCTATGCAGGAATATGATGACATAAGGGGAGTGGTGGAACAGTGGGATATGATAAGGGAAGCCCTGCACCTAGTAGCAAACCTTTGCACCAGGCCCTGCAGCAAGAACAAAAGAAAGAGGAAACAATTATGGTTCTTGAGGGTAGTAGCAGAGCTAGTAAGAGGAAAAAGGATGGCATTTCTGAGGTACAAGGCAACACAAAGCAAGGAGGACAGGCAAGAATACCTGCAAACTGAAGGGAAGGAAACAAGGCAGTAAGGGCAGCAAAGGCCAAAACCGAGGAAAAGCTAGTTAAATTGGTGAAGGAAGGAGGGAAGGCATTCTATAGGTATATTAGCAGAGGACGAAGATGGGGGGGTTGTGAGACTTATTGGAAAGGGAGGCAGGGTAGTGGAGAAACACATTGACAAGGTGACCATCCTCAACAAATATTTCTGCTCTGTATTCATGGAAGAAGACAATGGGGACTGTCCGCCATTAATGGAGAAGGACTAACAGGGAGAAGGGGTGGACATTAGACCTTTTTCAGAGGACAGAGTGAAAAGAGCACTAGAAGGACTTAGGGTGGATAAAGCTATGGGGCCTGATGGGATACACCCAATGATCCTAAGGGAGCTCCAGGAGGAACTGGCTAAACCTCTAGCTAAGCTGTTCAGTGGATCACTGGAAACAGGCGTGGCTCTGGAGGAGTGGAGGAGGGCACAAGTGGTACCCCTGCACAAATGTGGTAGCAAGTAGGAGGCAGGAAATTACTGCCAGGTCAGTTTGACCTTGATAGTAGGTAAAATTATGGAAATCCTGCTAAAGGAAAGGCTGATGGACTACTTGGAGGCAAGGGAGCTGCTGGACTCAAGGCAACATGGATTCATGGCAGGGAGGTCATGCCAGACCAAGTTGATTGATTTCTTTGAGTGGGTGACAAAGGAAATAAACCAGGGCAGAGCGGTAGATGTGGCCTATCTGGACTTCAGAAAGGCCTTAGACGCAGTCCCACACAGGAGACCAATCCACAAGCTGGCAAATCTGGAGGTGGGGACAGATGTGGTCATGTGGCTTAGAAACTGGTTGAGTAACAGAACACAAAGAGTGGTGGTAAATGGGGTTAGCTCACAGGAGGGATGGGTAACAAGTGACATACCCCAGGGATCAGTGCTGGAACCAGTGCTCTTTAATGTCTTCATAAGTGATATTGCAGAGCATCTAGAAGGGATGATTAGCCTGTTCGTGGATGATACAAAGTTATGTAACAGGGTAGATACACAAGGAGATATAAAAAAATGAGGAAAGCTCTGAAGAGGCAAGAACACTAGTCCAAGGAAAGGCAGTTGGGTTTCAGTGTAACAAAGTGCAAGATTATGCACCTTGGGAGAGGGAATCCTAGGGTCGAGTATGAACTAGACGGGGTAACACTGAAGGTCACCACAGAGGAAAGGGATCTAGGGGTAGTCATAGAAGACAACCTCAAACTGGCTAAACAGTGCGACAAAGCAGTCAGAAAGGCTAACAGAATACTAGGATACATAGGGAGGAGTATAACAATTAGAAGGAGGGAAATGGTGGTACCATTGTACAGCTCCCTAGTAAGGCCTCTTCTGGAGTACTGTGTTCAGTTCTGGAGGCCCCATCTCCAAAAAGACATAGACAGGATAGAGACGGTACAGAGGAGGGCAACAAAAATTGTGTCTGGGATGCAGCATAAGTTGTATGAGGAGTGACTCAGAGCTCTCAAAATGTACTCCATGGAGGAAAGGAGAGAGAGGGGGGACATGATAGAGATCTTCATGTATCTAAAGGAGATCAACAGGGTACCAGAGGGGAGCATCTTTCACAAGGAGGGAAATAGCAGAACAAAGGGGCACAGCACGAGACTAAAAGGAAGAAAACTTAGAGGGAACTTGATGAAATTCTACTTCAGTGAAAGACTGGTGGAGAGATGGAACAGTCTCCCCAAGGAAGTGGTGGGGGTGGCCACGGTTCAGGGATTCAAGAATGCATGGGATAGGCACATGGGAATTATCAAGCTGAGGGGGACTTGTAGCATCTAGGGTACCTTAAGCATTAGAAAGAGGGATAGGACAGACTGGATGGGCCACAAGGCCCTTATCTGCCGACAACATCTATGTATCTATATATCTATGTCAGAATGAGGCCATGTTTAGACAAAACAGCTAGTATTTCATGTACAGTACATTCTGTGTTTATCTGCCTCTCATTCTCTATTACTGGCAACATTAGCATGGAAACAAGATCATTGTCACTTACACTTCATTTACTCCTGCTACTATTTTTTCACTAGAAGTCATAATCCTTTGCTGGTGACATTACAATCTGTTGCCAAGGAAATCATTTGTATATCACAGTTGTAGGACTGTGACTTCTGGGACCCCATTCAAATTTGCACTTTGTGCTGCAACAAAATCTATTTACGAGAGTATGGATTAGAGAAATGGTTCATATAAGTTCAGAACAGTTTGGAACCTATGCCATTTTCTGTAAAAGAACCTTTTCTATTAGAATGTTTTTCAGGTTGTGATAATTTTTGAAGCTTTGTATACTCCCCCATAATGTCTCCTTCTAGACAGAAGGCTGTTCATTATGGACAGACAAGACACTGAAAAAAGGCTGAAGGTGGAGAAAGGATCCAGTGATCCAGATCTATGTTAAGTGGTCATACTCATAGTTAGAGATGTTGTGAAGTGTTGCTTTGCTGACAAAGGTCTGGCAAAGTTGTGAAATTTATCTTTGCAAATAACTTCACACATTGCCTACTGTATTTCACCACTTTGCAACTCCACATTGAGTTTTCCTTTGCGAAATTACACTTTATCAGGTGAAATCAGGTGAAGTTAAGGTGAAGCTGCAACTCTCCTCTGAATTTGCATAACTTCTCCTGGAAGTGCCAGTTCCACGTCAATACATCGAGGGTGTCAACATCGACAGCCCCAACAGTGACAGGAACAATGCCGACAGTCGCCATTGTTCCTGACAGTTCAAATAATGTTTTCTGTGAGGGGGTTCTGCCCCCTGCACCCCTCCCCATCTCTAGATAATCAACTGTGAGTCCGAGTTGGGTTGGGGTGGGAGGGTGCAACACCAGGAATTGCCGTATCGGCAGACGGCAGACCACCACAGCGACCAATCTCAACCTGGCGAGATTTGTCACTGTGGTGGTGTTTGACATTAAATTGTCACTGTGGTGGGGTGATACCAAAGTGCCACTTCCCCTACCAGAAATGCTGTGAAGTCAGCACTGTGCACTTCATGAATCTGGCAAACTTTGTTAATTATTTCTCAGAACAAAGTTTGCCAACTTCTCACATCTCTACTCACAAAGGGATGCTAACCACTGATATGGCATTAATTATCCTTATTGCAAAGCATGACATCCTTCTTAGGCAATCAGAACATATAGAATAGTGTATGGTACCCCATACACAACAAGGTTATTCTTACACCAAGCGGTTTTCATGATGAGGAGGACCGTGAGAGTAAAGCTCGAGAGGTTCCTCTGTCATCATGGAAACCACAAGGTGAAGAGTAGCCTTGGAGTATATGGGGCTACCATACACTATTTTATATAGTGTATGGTCCTCAGAAATGAAGACAGGCTTACTTTTCCCCTGAAGCACAGTCGGTGTCTGTCCTCAGAGAGACACTCTTCAGGGATGTCCAATTGGCAGCGGCTCTCCCACATGACGGTTCAACTATCTTAAGAACCAATGAACTGCTCTGAATGAGTGAGTCATACTGTGATGGAGCTACTGCAGCAGATTGAAAAGTCATTCTGCTTCAGTAGCTACATCACTACTGCAGAAGAACAATGTTTTATGCTGCACTGATTTCAGAAAAGAACGACACAGGATCATACACTCTTGTTCATTTCTAAACATTTCAGGTACTCTTATAACCATAAGATGGCATCTCATGCACATAGGTCTAAAATTCTGAAGTTCTAAGTTCAGTTAGTGTAGTCTATTTCACTTTACAAGGGTTTCTATAACTTCTCCATTATTTTGTAAAAAGAGATTCCAGCCATATTGGTCCTTGGAAAACAGGAGATGGAAGGATTTATACATTTTATTGGACCAACAAGTGTCTTGTACAGAGATGGAATTATACACAAGCTTCTGAGGCCCCACAGGTCCCTTCATCATGTGAGTAGCACAACTGAGTAACATAGGTAGCATTTATATCCACTGTGGAGCAATTAAAAAATCAGGAAGTGAAGTAGGAAGGTGATAAAAGGGGACTAGAGATGAAAGTCTAAGATGCAAAGTAAAAAAATTATGTGTGAGAAGAAATGGGGAGGGGGGCTAAGTAGGAACAGGTCAGTAGGAGATGAAAGGAAGCTAAAGGGAAAACAAAGGCACACACATAAGAAATATCTGAGATCAGAGGCTGGCTCTAATGGTAGGAAAGACAGGAGATGCCTAAGAAATGTGTAGAAGTCAAGAAATTAGAAGAAACAAAAGAACAAAGGTCTAGATAAACAGAATGTGAGGTAGTATAAACAGGAGGTGTGAAAACAATCAGGCAGTGGACGGGGCTGAGCTGAAGAGTTAGTAGGAGAGGCAGGGAGGATGTAAGGTGCAGATAAAATAGCAGATTAGGCAGGAACTCAGAAAAAAAACAATAATAAGAGAAATACTGAACCAAAGTGTGATAAATAATGACATGGTTTAGTTCACAATAAAAAAGAATTACAGTTTACCACAGTGTATCATGAATCCAATGGCCCGACTCAGTCCAGAAATGTTAGATTTAAATTGTTTAATATATTTCAATTCCCATGTCCATCTGTCCTGTGTGTTTCTGAAGTTACCTCTCAGTATCAAGACAGATAAATCCAAGAGAGAGTGATCTGTTTGTGAAAAATGGTTTTCTACTGGTGTGCTGCTAATCTGGTTTACTATTGTGTGATGGTGGTGATTCATCCTGGTTTTCAGTGGTTTACTAGTTTCTCCAATATAGCATCCATTTGTGCACTTCTTGTACTGAATTAGGTAAACAACATTGCTGGATTGACATGTGTAGGATCCATTAATTTGTATTATGTTCTGGCTTGTCTTGATGGTGGCCTGTGTGCATATGTGGGTGCAGGTCTTACATCTTGTCATGTTGCATGGTGTTGTCCCTCCTGCTTCTCGGTTATTATGGTCTGCTGAGAGTTTGTTATGAATTATCATGTACAAGAGGCTGGGGGCTGCTTATAGGCAATAACAGATGGTTCAGGAAAAATGTCTTTCAGTGTTTCGTCTTCTCTCAGCATGGGTTATAGTTCTTTGATAATTTGCTGAAGGGGGTTTTAGCAACTGTAAGTGACCACTAGGGGTGTGCAGTCAGTTTGATGTCTTTGCTTGTATTCCAGCAGATTGTCTCGTGGTATTTGTATGGCCCATTCAAATCCTCTGTCAATTTGTCTTGGAGAGTGGCCCTGCTGAACTAGGGAATTCCGAAGTGTGGAGAGCTGTCTGTCTCTTGTTCTGTCATCAGAGCAGATTTGATGGTATAGAATCGTCTGACTGTAGATTACAGATTTTTTTGTATGATTTGGGTGGAAGCTAGAATTATGCAGGTAGCGGTGTCTGTCAGTGGGTTTTCTGTAAAGAGCAGTTGGTATATGTCCATTTTTAGTGATACTGACTGTGGTGTCAAGAAAATGTATGCTGGTGGTGAAGTATTCAATAGTGAGATTTATAGAATGATGAAAGTTGTTAAAGTCATGATGGAATTATTTGAGAGAGTCTTCACCTTCTGTCCAAATCAGGAATATGTCATCAATTTGTCAGAGGTAGACAGATGGTTTATAGGGGTGATGTTTAAAAAATCCTCCTCTAAACAGGCCATGAAAATATTGGCATATTGTGGTGCCCATGGCTGTCCCCACGATCTGTAAAAAATGCTTGCCATTAAAGGTGAAGTTGTTGTGTATCAAAATGAATTTTATTAGGGTGCTGATGGCGATTTCTGGAATGTCTCCTGTGGATGTGTTTTCCTTTAAAAAAATTCTGACATGCTGCTATGCCATCTTCATGTGGGATATTAGTGTACAGGGCAGTGACATCCATTGTGGCTAGGATAGTGTTCGGTGGCAGTTGTCCAATTTGTTTCAGTTTCCTGAGGAAATCTGTGGTGTCCTGAATAAAACTGCTAGTAGCTCTTACTAGTGGTTTTAAAATTGATTCAATGAGTCTTGAAATGTTTTCAGTGAGTGTGCCAATGCCAGAGATGATGGGTCATCCTAGATTCCCCTGGTTTGTGTATCTTGGGTAGCACATATAATGTTCCTGGAGTAGGTTTGTTGGGAATTAGTATTTTTAACTGTTCTTGGATGTTGTTTGGTAGAAACATGATGATTTGTTTAAGTTCTTCTGTATATTGTATAGTAGGGTCTTCAGTGAGTTCTCTATAATAAGCTGTATATGACTGCTGTCTGTGTGCCTCTTTAATGTAATCTTCTGTGTTCATCACAACCACAGCTCCACCCTTGTCAGCTTGTTTTATTACAATGTTATGGTTGTTTTTTAGAGTACTGCCCTCTTTTCCAGTGGTGTGATATTATACAGGAGTTTCTGCTGTTTGCTAAGGATTTGAGAGTTTATTCTTCCGCGGAAGCAGTCGATGTAGGCATCCACCTTGGGGTTGCATCCGCTCCAAGGGGTCCAGTCTGATATTTTCTTTGTGCTGTCGTAATATGTTGTTTGAGTGTTGTTTTTATCAAAGAAATATTCTTTTTGACGAAGCTGTTTAAAAAATTCCTCTATCTCCCCACAGAATCTAATGTTATCAAATTCCTGTGTGGAGCAGAAATTTAAGCCCCTGGATAATACAGATGTTTCAGCTTGTGGAAGTTCTTTATTAGATAGGTTGATTACTGGTAGTTGTTGCAGTGTAATATCTTGTTTCACAGTGTTAGTACTGTGGTTTACTTCTCCTGGATGAGTCAAGGTGTTGTGGCTGCTGTCTTGTAGTTCTCTGAGTTTCCTCCTCTTCTGCAATAGGGCTGCCTGGAGAGTTTTTTGATAATGTGTTTGGAGATCACAGCTAAATCCTGGTAATACGTTGTTGTTGTTATTTCCTTAAAGGGTATGTGAAAGTTCAGAAAATTTATTTTCAAGGTGAGATTTTCTAGAGTGTATCTGATGAATAAGGTGATTCCTGAGTTTCTCAGATGTCCTACGACATAATTGTTCAGCATACCTTGAATTGTTTGTAGTTTGCAGTGGGTTGTAATCTGAAATCCTTTAGGTATCATGTTCTGTCTTTTGCATGCAGTTAGGAAGTAGATGTCACTGTCAAATTTGACTTCCTTTTTCTTCATATTGCAGAATTGCCATTTCAGATGGCGATTTGCAGTATCTTCTATTATTTTGTAAAAAGAGATTCCAGACTTATTGGTCCTTGGAAAATAGGAGATATTGGAAGGTTTGATACCTTTTGTTGGACCAACAAGTGTCTTGTACAAAGACAGACTTATACACAAGCTTTCAGGGCCTCACAGCTACTTTCTTCAGGTGAGTAGCACAACTGAGCAACATAAGCAGTATTTATATCCACTGTGGAGCAATTGCAAAAAATCAGGAAGTGAAGTAGGAAGGTGATAAACTAGTGCAGCAGAGCCGACAGGGGATTGGGCACCCCATCGGCCATACAGTGTGTGCATGGGTGGGACACATGAGCATGCAGTGTGTGTGTGTGTGTGTGTGTGTGTGTGTGTGTGTGTGGAGTGCATGAGCATGCATCTTATCGCTGCTGACTGAAGCGGAGCTCTCCCTTTCAAATGCACTGCATTTTCAACTGCTGTCATAGACAGCTGCAGCATTACATAGATACATAGACAGTGTCGGCAGACAGGGCCTATGGCCCACCCAGTCTGCCCATTTGAGCTTGTAAGTTCAGTTTATGTTTTCCTAGAAGTCTGTTGCCCCTTACCCCTGACCTCCAGAATTCCTTTATGTCTATCCCATGCATTCTTAAATCCTGTGATTGTTTCAGCCCCCACCACTTCCTCTGGCAGGGTGTTCCACTAGTCCACCACCCTTTCTGTGAAGAAATTCTTCCTCATGTTTCCTCTGAATCTTCCTCCTTCAACTTCATCCCATGCCCTCTAGTCCTGGAACATCTTTTTCACTTAAAATAGTGTTTTCCTGCACCCTGTTCCTCCCTGTAAGATACTTGTATGTCTCTATCATATCCCCTCTCTCCCTCCTCTCCTCCAGGGAGTACATGTTCAGTTCCTTCAACCTGTCTTCATAGGACTTGTGATGCAATCCATGCACCATCTTTGTTGCCCTCCTCTGAACCTTCTCTACCCTGTCTATGTCCTTACGTAGGTATGGTCTCCAGAACTGTACACTGTACTCCAGGTGGGGCCTCACTAGTGTCATGTATAGTGGAATTATGACCTCCCTTTTCCCTGCTGGTGATGCCCTGCCTGCTACATCCCAGCATCCTATTTGCATTACCTGCTGCCTTGTCACACTGTTTCCTACCTTGAGGTCATCAGAGATGATAACCCCAAGATCCTTTTCCTGCTTGGTGCATGCTATATCCTCACCCCCTACTGATATATTGTGCCAGGGATTTTGTGCCCCATATGCATTATCTTGCACTTCCTTGCATTGAATTTCAACTGCCAAACCCTGACCATTCTTCAAGTTTCTGCAGGTCCTTCATTCTGTCTACACCCTCTGGTGTGTCTACTCTGTTACAGAGCTTTGTGTCATCAGCGAACAGTGAAATTCTGCCTTCTAGGTCCTGCACAATGTCACTGATGAAGATGTTGAATAGGACCAGTCCCAGCACTGATCCCTGTGGTACCCACTGGTCACTCTTCCTCTGTGGAGTGACAGCATTTACCACTCACCTCCTGTGTCCTGCCATCCAGCCAGTTACCACCCACCACACTACTGTCCTGCCCACACCCATATTCCCCAGTTTGTGTAATAGTCTTCTATGTGGCACAGTGTCAAAGGCCTTGCTGAAGTCCAGATAGGCCATGTCCACTGCCCTCCCTGATCTACCTCCCAGTCACCCAGTCAAAAATTCAATGAGGTTGGTCTGACATGACCTCCCCTGGTGAAACCATGCCTTGGGTCCTGTAGTCCATTGACAACAGATGTTCCACCAATCTCTCCTTCAGTAGTGCTTCCATGATCTTCCCCACTACCGAGGTGAGGCTGGCTGGTCTGTAGTTCCCTGCTTCCTCTTTGTTCCCACTTTTGTATAAGGAGACTACATCTGCTGTCCTCCAGTCTTTGGGTACCTCCCCTGTTTCCAGTGATCAGCTAAACAGGATACCAAGAGGTTCAGCCACCACCTCTCTTAGTTCTTTAAGGACCCTGGGGTGCACCCCATCTGGCCCCATTGCCTTATCAACTCTTATTACTTCCAGTTCCTTCAGGACCCTTTCTCATGTAAAGGGACTTGTGTCCATTTCTGCACCATTCTCACCCTTGTACCTCCTTCAGACCCATTACCCTCCTCTTCCTCAGTAAAGACTGAGCAGAAATACCTGTTCAATATGTCAGCTTTACTGTTGTCATCCTCCAGCGCCTCCCATCCTCCCCCTTCAGTCTCACTATCCTCCCTTTGCCTTTCTTTTTCACTTATGTACCTGTAAAGGTTTTGTCCTCTACCCACTGATTTTGCAATGTGTTCTCTTCTGTCTGAGCTTTGGCTTCCTTACTGACCTCCCTGCCTCCCTTTGTTTCTCCTGGTACTTCTCCCTATCCCCTTCTGCCTGTGTCTCTTTGTATTACCTGAATGCACTCTTTAGCTTCGCTTTGCTACCTCTTGAAAACCATAATGGTCTCCTCTTCCTTCTTCTCTTCTCTCTTGCTAACCCGCTTAATGCATAATTCTTTGTTCTTGTAATACCCATTTTAAATACTGCCCACTGTTCCTCAACCCCTGATTCCTGTCCCATTCCTCTAATGCCTCTTTCAAGTATCTCCCATTTTCCCAAAGTCTGCCCCTAAAATCCAGGATACATGTTTTGTGTGGTTTGGTTCTGCTCTTTCTGTGATTTCAAACCACAATGACTGGTGGTCACTGTTCCCTCAGGTGCCCCCACTGTTTCTTCATCACACTGTCCCTGTTTCTGAGGTTACAAGGTCCAGTATTGCCTTCTGTCAAGTTGGTTCCATGACCAGTTGCTTGAGGAAGGCACCTTGAAGAGTCCAGGATAAATCTGCTCCTAGTTGATGCTGCTGCTGGGATGCTCCAGTCCACGTCTGGAATATTGAAGTCTCCAACCAGTACTACCTCACCTTGTCTGCCATCCTTTGGATGGTTAGCATCAACTCCTCATCTGTTTCTTCCTCCTGGGCTGGTGGTCTATAGACCACACCTGTGTGATGGCTGTCCCATTTTCCTTTCCAGCTTAACCCACAGTATCTCTCCCCATTTTGTTCCTCCTGGATCTCTGTGGCCCTTATGTCATTTTTCATATACAGTGCCACTCCTCCTCCCTTCCTGCCTGCTCTGTCTCTTCTGAATATGTTGTAGCCAGGTACGGCCATCTCTCAGTCATGGTTATCATTACACCAGGTTTCAGTGATGGCCACAATGTCCAGGTCTGACTGCACCATGACAGCCTCCAGATCTTCCATCTTGTTGCTAAGGCTCCTGGCATTTGCACACATGGCTTTCCATGATTTGACCTCCCTAGACTGTTTTGCTGTTCTACTCCAGCCCCTTCCTTGGTGTCCTTTATCCCTGGTTCTCTCCTGTCTGCCCTTCTGCTGAATTTTGCCCTTTCTGCCTATCCACCTCTTGGGCACTAATCTCCATCTTTGCACACTGCTTTGCAGAGATAGCCACTCCTCTAGTTCACTGGTTCCATGCTAGCTGTGGGGGTGAAAGTAGGTACCCTCCTTGCTGGCCTGCCACCCCTTTGCTAGTTTAAATGCTTGTCAATGTAGCATTTAAACTTATCATTGAGTGCTTGGATTCCCCTCCAGGATGGATGCAGGCTGTCAGGCTTGAACAAACCTCCATCCCTCCAGGTGGGTCCCCAGTCACCAATGAATCCAAACCCTTTCACAGCACCAGTTCTTCAACCATGAGTTAAAGTTCCTGGTGCATGCACTCCTATGCTCTCCTTGCCTTCACTAAGGAAGTACTCTGAGAAAGTGACAGAAGTAGCTACTTGCTTGAGACCCCTCCCAATTTCCTAAACTCTTCCTGAACTTCCTTTGGCTCCCCATTTGCCAGGTCATTAGTACCTAGGTGGATAATGACATCCAGCTCACCCTCCCGTCTTGCCTTCCCAGTGATCCCCAGGATCTTCCTTCCATCCCTCCATGCCATGGCACCTGGTAGGCACCTCAACTCCCTGTCCTCCCCTCCTGTGTTCCTAGCTGGATCCCTCTTATGATGGAGTCCCCCACCAGGATTTGCTTCCTCCTCCTCTGGGGTCCACTGCTTTCCTGCTGAGGTCACCTCCTTGGCTAACCTCCACATCCTTTCCTTCCACTTCTCTGGTACTCTATTTGGTTGTCCTCATTTGCCAGTGTGGCATATGAGTTCTTGAGTGGAATAGGATCTGGGATGTGCCTCTGCCTGACCGCTCTAACCCTCCCTGAGCCCACTGTCATCCAAGTGCTCCTCGTTCTCGGTATCCTTTGAGGCAGTTGCATTGGACTGGGTGGTCTCTGGATAGGGGTGATGGTACTCCTGACCCAGTTTACTTCTGCTCTGAGTCTGGCTACCTCATCCCACAGTCCAGAGAGATGCATGCAGATAGGGCAGCACCTCAGTGTCCAGAAGGTCTGCCTGAATATGGCTGCCCCACAGCCACTGCATTGCACCACTCCCCACATTATACTGCAATTATACTGCTATTCCTCTACTTGTCTGCTACTGAAGCTCTCCTAGTTCCCTTTTTATTAATTTACTGTCCTAAAAATCCTGCCACTGATCCTCAAATAATTTTCTTTAGAAAACCAAAAAAGAAAAGAAACCAATAAATAAATAAATGAGTCAAAACACTTGTCGTGCTGAGGGTGGGCTTCTTCCCCCTTATGCCCCTCCTACTTCACACCCCTTACTATACCCTGTGTTTAGCTCCTGTCAATCAGATTTAACAGGGCATATAATTAAGAGTTGGGAGAAGGGGGGGTGAAAATTTGCAGCAATTAAGGACAGCACAGAATTACACCACCACTACGTTTTAAATTTTCAACAGCCCAAAAACAATTCTAAGTAAAGCAACAAAGAAAGTACAGTGTCACTAAAAGCCCACAATCTAAGTTTAAAAGAAAAATAGCAATTACCAGTTACTCTAAAGCACTGAATTGAATATGTTTCCTTCCTTCCCCTTCTGGCTTCTTCTGCATTCACTGGTGAACTGTGGCCTCGCCTTCAAACACACTGACTGCCTTGGAAGACAGGGTGCCACACCTACGAAAACTCGGATGATGGCACTATGTTTCTTGCACATGCGAGCAAGCAAACATAAAAAACTGTTCCTGGTAGTACAGTGGTCCTTACCTCCTTCCGAATCACCAATCATCATCCCCATATAAAACAGAATATTTCCCTGGTTGTCCAGTGGCCCCTCCCCACTTCTCTGTGCTCAGATCACCATCCCCATATAAAACAAAAAAATTCCCTGGTAGTCCAGTAGTCCCTCCCCCATTCTTCGATCGCCATCCCCATATAAAAAAGCAATTGTCCCTTGTAGTCCAGTGGTCGCTCCCCCCTCCCCAATCACCATCCCATTCTACAGTTCTCAAAATTTCCCCAGGTAGTCCAGTGGTCCCTCCATGTTCCCGATCACCGTCCTGTGACATACTAACATATCCCTAGTGTTCTAGTGAAACCCCACTCCCCACCCTGGCAGGTAGTGCTCCACCTCCCCACTCCCCCATCCTGAAACTGAGCTGGAAACTGTCACAGCTCTCTTCTCACCACCATGGCCAGCTGCCGACTGAACTGTCATGGTGTGCATACTGCATACAGTACATGCCTATTGATTGACAGACGAGCTGTCAGTCAATAGGCATGTACTGTATACAGTACACGCACAATGACAGCTCAGTCGGTGGCTGTCTGTGGTGGTGAGAGGAGGGCTGTGCCAGCCATCAGTTCAGGTTTGGAATGGGGGAGCAGGGTAGTGGTGCACTGCCTGCTTGGGCATGGGGTTGGAGGGATCCACTAGACCACCAGGAATATGTTACTTATTATGTCATAGGATGGCAATCGGAGACAGGGAGGGACCACTGGACTACCAGAGAAATTTTGGGAACTATAGAATGGGATGGCAATCAGGGAGAGACCACTGGACTACTAGGGACAATTGTTTTTTCATATGGGGATGGCCACCGGAGCATGGAGGAGGTACCACTGGACTACCAGGGAAATTTTTTGTTTTAAACAGAGACAGTGATCCGAGCACAGGGTAGGATGGGGAGAAACTACTGGACTGCCAGGGAAATATTGTGTTTTATCTGGGGATGGCAATTGGAGCACGGGGGGGGCATTGGACTACCAGGTAAATGTTTTTGTTTTATAATTCGATTCAATTCAATTCATATTTATTTATAAAGCGCCTTTCAAAATCAAGGCGCTGTACATAGTAATAAAACAGAAATCAACATTAAACAATCAAACTATAAAGAAAAACCAAGTTAAAAAGATATGTTTTTAAAGCAATTTTAAAACTGTCAACAGTCAGGCATTCTCTCAACCAATGAGGTAGAGAATTCCACAGGGTAGGAGCTGAAAAGGCAAAAGCACGAGATCCTGATAACTTCAAACGAACCCTGGGAATCTCTAGCAATCCCTCATTGGAGGAGCGGAGGGGGCGGAAGGGGCAATAGGGAATCAGAAGATCTTTCAGGTAACTGGGTCCCTGATCGTGTAGGGCTTTAAAGGTTAGCACAAAGGTTATACAGGCACAGTGATTGGAGAACAGGGAAGGGACCATTGAACTACAAGGGAAATGTTTTATTTTGTATGAGGATGGCAATCAGAGCATGGGGAAGGGGGCAGGGACCACTTGACTACCAGGGAATTTTTTGTTTTATATGAGGACGGCAATCAGATCATGGGGGAGGGGGGGACCTCTGGACTACCAGGGACATTTTATGTTTTATACAGGGACAGCAATCTAAGCATGGGGGAAGGGGAGGAACCACTGGACTGCCAGGGACATTTTTTGTTTTATAGGGGAATGGTGATCAGAGCATGGGGAGAATGGACTACTGGACTACCACAGAAATAATTTGTTTTATACAGGGGCAGTGATCAGAGCATGGGTGAGGGACCACTGGACTACCAGGGACATTTTAGGTTCATAAGGGACAGTGGTCAGAGAATGGGGGAGGGGGAGGGACCACTGGATAACCAAGGAAATATTTGTTTTATATGGGGATGACGTTCAGTGATTGGGGAGATGGAGGAACCGCTGGACCACCAGGGACACAATTTACAACTACTGGGTGGGTGATCAGGTGGGAGGAGGGACTGCTAGACTACCAGTAACATGGTGTTGTGGGTCAGAGGGGCACCTTGCACTATTTCCCACTAGGGTTGCAAGGAGTTAAGAGGAGGTTTCCCTCTGCAGTATTTTCTCCATGCAAGGGAACCCTGTAAAAGGACCTTGCATGGAGAAAATGCTTGGTGAATGAGACTGCACTGATATTCATGTCCCCTCCCCCTCATTTGCATTGTAGCCCCTCACAATATTGCCCCAGCACAAACCCAGTTTCTGAGTGCAAAGTGGGCTTTTGTGAATACCACTTAGGGTCAAAACCCAGTTTGCATGGCACAAACTGGGTTTGCCCAAGGGCAAAGTTTTGTGAATCTGCCCCCAGATCTTCAGTAGTTCCAATAGGGCTTGAACCAGTAAACTCTCCTGAAAGCACCTTCCACAGAAGATTGTGTATGGCTTTGTCCAAGTCACATGGGGTTCTGCCAATCCCAATGCCCCAGTTACACAGCACTACAGCCATTATCTTCACTGCTCCCCTTATGCAACCCTTATCTTTAGGCCTACATCTGGGCCACTATAGTGCCACCAGTTTCTTTCACCACCTCTACCTCCATGTCCTCCTAGTGATCCAGTGGCCCCCTCACTAACCCCAGCCCAGTCACAGTCCTTGGCATTCAGTGGAACCCCTTTACCTAGCCACGCTTCTGCATGCCATCTGTTTTGTTCAAAAGATCCCTTGCCAATCATCTTATCCCATTGAAACAGTATTCTGATTTTTTTTTATTTATTAAACTCTAGGATTACAATTACCTTTGAGCAGGGACTGCTCATTTACAAACGTTCCACGTCAAAGGATGTAGGGTAACATACATACAAAGGAAAATGATAGATGCATTCTTTACACTCAGAGTTGATTAAGACAAGGTAAATACAGTATGTTGTGCAGAGAGAATCAGCAGAAGCTAGCATGAGTCAGATTTAAAGGTGGACTGAATGTGGAGGGGAGGGAATCAAAGTGGAGTTAGCAGGCAACGGTCTTTGTCAGATGGTAGAGGTGGATAGCAAGAGATTGGTGAGGATGGCTTGGAGGCCTAGTGTCAGCTGAGAGGGGAGGGGTGGCTAAAGAGTGGGATGGGGGTCAGGTGACGGAAAAGAGGGGCAGAGTGGCCAGGTTACAGAACACCAATAACTCAGGTAGGAGGTGAAGACCATTGATTAGGAGAGGCAGTCACACTGCGTGGTTGAGGTGAGGGATAGTTGAAGTTCCCTTTTAAAGGGACCAAGAGACACAGCTGTAAGTGATTCTCTGTTAGGGGTATTGTACCACTGAGGAGCCCTGTGCGAGAATGACCTATGCCCCATAGTGGTCCGACGTCTGGGGAACTGGAATGTCTGTTGTTGAGCTCTCCATGTAGGTTGGGTGCTGCTATAGGTGGTAAGAAGTTTTGCCACTTCTGGTGGCATATGTCCAAGGAGAATTTTTTTGGAGAGTAGACAGGTCTGATATTGAATTCTACTCCGGAGTTTTAGCCAACCAGCCTGGGCATATAGGTCACAGGTGTGCATTAGGCGGGCGGCACCTGTTAGGATCCTACAGGCTCTGTTAAGTGTCACAGATATCCACTGGAGAGCAGTAGGGGAGGCAGAGCCATAGATGACTAGATTGTAGTCAATAATGGAGGTGACAGAGCTATATATAGCCAGACGAAGGGCTTCGGGTGTCAGGCAATGCTTGTGCTTTTGCAGCAAGCCAATACATATATTGGCGGCCTTTGTGACATTACCAATATGATGCGAGTATGAAAGTGAGCTGTCCAGGGTGATGCCAAGGTATTTAAACTCAGGGACATGCTCCAGTAAGACTCCCACATGGTTCTTGATGTTGAGGAGCAAAGGTTTGTACTTGGTCCGTTGGTTGTAGATTGTCATGACCTTAGTTTTCCTATAGATAAGAACAAGTTTATGTGAGCTAAACCAATCTTCAACATGCCTGAAGTCAAGTTGTAGGTGACTCTCAAGAAGTCTAGTATCTTGGTCTCTGGTAAATAGTTCTGCATCATCTGCATAAAGTAGTATTCTCTGTTGGCAGAAGCTTGGGAGACCATTAAGAAAGAGAGAAAAGAGTAACAGCCCCAGTATTGACCCCTCGGGGACACCAGAGAGGACAGATTTTTCATCAGATGTGACCCCAGCAACCCTGACATGTTGAACCCTATCCCCAGGATAACTATTAAACCAGAGCACTGCATCATTGGAAAGGCCAAGGGCAGACAGTTGACCGAGAAGGAGTGGGTGGTTAACGGTGTTGAAGGCCTTCGTTAGATCAATGAATACTGCCCCCCCCCACAACTGCCTTGATTGAGGGTGTCATGGAGGAAACCAGTGAATTCCAACAGTGCCATGGTGGTAGTATGCCCTTTCCAGAAACCATGTTGTTCTGGGCAATGGAGTTCATACTTGTCCAGTAATTCAACAAGTTGATCAGAAACTATTCGTTCCAAAGCTTCTGATAAGGGGGGGAGGATGGAGATGGGTCTGTAAATGGTGTGTAGCGACTTGTCTCCACTCTTGTGCACAGGTGTGATAGTTGCCTGCTTCCAGAGTGATGGGAATTGACCCAGTCTTAAGGATAGAGTAAAGATCTTTGTCAGGGGTTCAAGGATCTCATCCAGAACTTGTGCAACTTTGTGATTTGCATGTGTGTGCCCCATAGATGTGTTTAACACAGTTCTGTATGGCAGGGTGATACTATGACAACTATTCAGGGGTGTAGAGACAATGAAAAACTGAGCACATAATTTGCATACCAGCTCCAAACTTATTTATTTATTTATGTAAAAGTTTTGAATTCTGATGTAGTCATAGAGATTAAAGAGCTCCTGTCCAAGAGAGTCCCAGGGAAAGCATAACAGACTTACAGTACATTTATATACATGTTATGAATACACAGTGTTGCTGCGTACACTGTATACAATAAAACATTTCCTAAAAGCACCATGTGCTTGTATATTTCATGACAATAAAATCAAGTGTACTGAGCGAAGTTCAGTTAAAAGTATTGATTAGCCTATACTGAGTAGAACATGACTTGGACAATTAGTTAATAAGTTTCTAAATCAGTCTTATATAGTGGACAGTTCTCAGTTTTGTTTTGGCACTTCATTCCAATTCATTGGTTGCTCAGTAAAATATTTTTGACCAGATTTCTTTTTTGCTTTGGGCACTGTATTTTCCTCATCCTGGCACGATCTTACAATTGTAGTGTGAGCAGGTGCAAGTAATCTTGAAGTGAGGCCTACTGAAGTAAGAAGGTCATTTTCCACTAATAATCTTTTTCGTGAAGAGAAGTGACACGCTCTTTGATTTGCAACTGAATGTACCCTTGCTTATTCATAGCTGTAATGGTGCATATATTTTTAGTATCAGTGTTTATAGCAAACATCAAAGCTTGGTTGTATGAAACAATTAGTTTGAGATTTGTCACCATGCAAATGTGTATACAACACTAATGGAGTTACAAAACACAGTTAACAAGCAATATATTGCTTGCACACAGAGGTTCTTTGTCTTTTTTTATTGTTTTAGTTTATATTTTACTCAAAAGATATCAAGATATCATGTGTTTATAATGTTACAATGAAAAGATGTCACTTGTTAATGATGGCACAATCAAAACATATCACTGATTAATGATGTCACACTCAGAAGATGTCACTAGTTAATAATGTCACACTACAACATGTCACTATTTCACAATTTAAAAAAATGCTATACTCGCACATACTAATTAGCCACTGCTTATTGACCTTTGACTGTACATGAAATACAAAATGTATTGTATACATCCAATATGTGCTGGCTTTAAACAAGATGTCAGAATGATTTTTTTTTTTATGTGACCTCTCTTTAACTCATTGTTGACAAGAGAGAGAAAAATAATGGTAAAGTGTGTTGTAAAGGGAAACAATACCATCAGGGGTTGAATAAGCCACACAGCCACACAGCTGAAGGGAAAATGGCCTTTATGAGCATATTCAACAATGGTATTTTATTATTTTGTGAGTACACGAGACTTAGCCTTCATTTATTTTATATATTACATTAGGGGGGACACTGTTTGCTGTGTCCAATGTTTTTTTCTGTAGTGTAGGGGGTTTCTGTAGTGAAGTGCTACATATTTATTTGAATTTATGTCTTTGTTAACCTGGTAAGTGTGCTGGTCCAATGGACCATTTTCAGACATGACCCGGGCCACAAGGTGGCACCAACATACAGTAGTTCAACAGCCATAAATTTATATAGACAGTAGTAGCTATTAGATAGTGATGAACAATAGCCAAAGGTCAAAACATGAGTCAAACATGTCTGCACAAAACCTCAATATTAGATCAATAGGGATACAATGTAAATTGAGCTGAGGTAGTGGTAACAACTCAGATTACAGAGGATAAATGGTACAAAAATAACAAGCAGTAATTTTTATAAATAGAAGCAAAACATCAATTTCTTCTGACCTGGCTGACAGACTAACAGACTTGATAAGAAGACCTTGTAGGTCAAGGAAAAAGTAAACCAGAGACAACTAGGAGGTTAAGATGGGATAGGTAGTGCTGTTCCGTAGTGTAGGGATTTTCTGTGGTGTTGTGGTATATAGGTAATGTTTTTCCACAGTGCAGGGATTTTCCATAGTGTAGTGGTATGGCTGTGTTTTTCCATAGTGTAGTGGTAGTGTTTTCACATAGTGTAATAGGTTCATCTTGTTTGTCCCTGCATTGTTTCCGTAGTGCAGGGGCCTCCTATAAAAGCCAGTCCAAGAAGGCAAGCACTCCAAAATGTTATCAGTTTCCAGGCAAAGTTCAAGACACAGTGCTTTCCAAATATGCAGGTTTATTCCATGCTGCTAAAAACTGCAGACTGCAATTGTACAGGTCAAATTTTCAGCATGTGGCTAACTTCGCCACACAACCCAAGCACCTCGACCTACAGTATGGTCTTCCTAAGGGGGAATCTCCTATAAAAGGCTGGATGGCTCCAGTGTTCTTCCCCTTAGTGTCTGGTGAGTAGTGTGCAGTGCAGTTGGGAGCAGTATGGTATGCAGTCAGGAGCAGAGTTGTGTGCAGTCAAGTGCATCGTTTTGTCTGTCTTGGAGTGGCATCTTGGGCTGCGGCATCTTGCATGAGAGGCAGTAGAAGTAGTTGCTTTGAGGTCAGGAAAGCTGTGAGCAGAGAGGACCAGCAGCTACAGTAGTATGGAAGACCTGCATGAGAGACCTGCAGCTTTAAGTGACATGGTTGATTGGTGAGTGAGGCTGGAGGGAGAGTGTTAAAAAGGTTTTAGTGTAGGTGATACTTTTTTTTTTTACTTTTTTACATATAGTGATACTCTTTTTCAAAAGCTTTGTATCAGCAATGGTTATTAACGTAACAATCTTAGGCAGGTAACAATGAGACAGTGCAAAATATATCAAAAGTGCAAGCAGCTAACACTGAGGTGTTACAAAGAGTATCAAAGAATGCAAGGGAGAAATACAGGTTTATGAATTATACAGAAATGCATGGTAAATCCAGAGAGAGGCTGATCATTAAGTACGAAAATCTACCATTAGTTTTCTGCAGGTAGATTTTTTTGGAGGTTTTGGGGTGGCTGTTACATGTTGTAGTAAGTGGCTACAACATATAGTATTAAGGTGCATGTTACCTGTATTACTAGAATGTATTGGGTGGTTTGTAATGTGTTAGGTATTAAATAGCACCTTTCTTGGTGTTGCACCAAAATAAGAGGAAGCTCTCTTACCTCTGCGGGATCTTCTCTGTACCAAGAAAACTGTCATTGAGGCACAGGTCAGGAAGCATAAGAAAACCAGGAGCAGTTTCAAAATTTGCAAATGGTGTTTTATTTATCTTAATAACAGCAAAATAAAAATTATGCAGTATAACTATTTACAAAGGTAGTACAAACAGTGAAAACTAAGTCCTTCTTCTGAGGCTCTCTCTTAATTCCTAGTTTCAGTCTCTCAGTCTCTCACTCTCATTGTCTCTCTAGCAAAAGCATTATTGGTCCTTTTATAAGTCTTTGTCTGGGAACTTGTTAAAAGACCCTGTTTCTCACAGAATGTTCTTGTAAGTTTACAGAATGTTCTTGTTAGTTTCAATGCAGGTGCAACAAAAAGAATAGAGTGACCCAGAACTGACCTCTTGTTTACAGCTCTGCAAAAGGCTTAAAAACTGCATCTTAGGTTAACCACTTGCATTCCAAATAGCTTTTTGCAATCATTTCAACAGTATAGCTATATACAGTTTTAAACAAAGGGATCCCAGTATCACATACAGTTTTACACTGAGATTCAGATATATTTCTTATAACTGCAGATATGCTAGGGGGAAGAAAAGACAGAATAGCAAGGGAAGGCATAGAGATAGCGAGAGATGGAGAATTAAGAAACTGTCAGAGTGATCAGTTCTTAGGTCTCACAAAAAAATTTGGTTGCACAACCAGACAGAGAAAAGACAGAAAAGGAGAGGACAGAACAGACCCTTGCATTTAAACTCTTTCTACATGACAAATGGGGCAGGGCCTTATACAGCCCTGTCACAAACTGTTGTAATTATGCCCCCAAGGGAAGAGAAGGGATCGTAAATTGCACCCTGAGGGGCTAGCAGGGCAATCCCTTTCCACTTCCCCATTGCCCCTGCACTCTGACATTTTATGAAGCGGCACTAGGGAGAGCAAGTGGGCACACTCCATTGAAATGAATGGAGTGTGATTTTAAAGCACAGTTTCCAGCCATTTAAGTGGCCATTTGGTGAAACCAAAGCCAGGATTCAATTAACAAGAGTCTTGCTAGTTGAATCCTGGCTCCAATGTTACCAAATGACCACTGTAAGGAAGTACCAGAGAGTACCACCACCAAATCATCAGCATAGGCCAATATTTTGACTTGAAGAGAGTAAACAAGAGATATGCTCACCAGGTAAGTATTTGTCCATATTAATTTAATTAAAACATCTATTTCAAAAGCGTATAGAAGGGGGCTCAGGGGACACCCTTGCTTGACACCCCTGCAAAATTTCACCTTCCTCCCGAACTAGCCATTTACATTAGGCCAGAGAAAGGAGGCAGAATACATCCCTTTAACCCAGTTAACAAAGGTACCTGGAATTCCAAACACTAGTAGTGTTGAGAATAAAAAGTGATGGGACAGTCTGTCAAAGGCTTTTCCCTGATCCAAGCTTAACACATAACCTACATCTCCTTCCAAATTCCCTGTATAGAAAGTTTCTCGTAGCATAACCAAGTTGTCTTGTTGCTTCCTGTTCTGAATAGCACATGTTTGGAAAGGGCTTATCAGGAAGTGGACTACTTTATCCAATCTTGCAAATTGTGCAGTAGGAGAATTTCCCCAGTGTCCTGGCCAGATTTCCCCCCATTCACACGAAATACCACCAACAGCTTAATTCTGGTTCAAGGTCAGCTGGCATTCATCTGTATCCCCCTCCCCCGGGTTGTGCTTGAAAATAGGCAGAATCAGTCTAGTGCACGTACCCGGTCAACAAAAGCTAAATAAATAAATATGTACTCCTAGCCATGCAGAAAGGAAAAACTGTATCTAAGCTAAGAGGTGAAGCTCCCTATTAACACTCAAACAAACATCTATTATCAGTGAGTTTGCATAATATACATGCGATCCCCCTCCCGTCGCAACTTAATACAGCATGCTTTCCATATTCTTTGGTTTCCTCCCTCCCTCCCCATGGAGATAGTTTATGTAGTAATTAACTTCAATGCTACTTTCTGTATCTACACATATGAGGATTACCATTCTAACATTCCCCTGATTTTTGCCCCCACCCCTTTTCTTCCCCCATCATCACATGCATCAGGCATTGAGTTCAGGAATCAGCACTTCCCTGATGAGTAGTCCACCAAAAATAGTTTGAATGTAGAGAGGCCACCCGCTGGTACCCACATCCCCAGATGTGGTCGGGTTGGCCATTGAAGACAGGCTAAAAGCCAAGTTCTGAGTAAGTACCTCAGGCGGGTGCCATAGGCAGGATCAAGAGCTACAGTCTCTAGTTCTAAAGCATTAAGTCAATGGACCCAGTTCATAAAAAGGCAGCATGCTCTACTCAGCTTTCATCCCCAGCCATTACCAGCCGACCCCCCCCACTAGACATTATCCCATCTTCAGAGTGATTGCGCACATAAACAAAGTAACAAACTCTGCAAGCAGTCCTGCATGAACCTCCATACTAGTGTACTACAAGGCCACTTTGCCAATATGTGGCATGATGAAGCTATGTAACAGTGGCTGAGCCTACTGGAACTAGGCCACAATTACAAGGGGACCACCAAGCAAAACATTTAGCCAGTTACTAACAAGAAAGTTTGTGATAAAAAGAGCAGCTATAAGTACCTAACTTTGTGCTCTGCTGTCCGCAGATGAATCTACAATTCCAGCAGGTTAATTACAGCACTTTATTTACAAATGGAGCTAGTAGTCTCCATCATTGATCAGCTTGCCTCGGGGGTTTCATCGGTTAGGGGATCTCTTCTTCTCCTGTCTGGTCACTTCATCAACCCATTTCTCTGCTTCTAGCTAGTTCAAAAAGAACTTAGGGGGCACTCCAGGATGATCAATCCTGAGCTTTTCAGGGTACAAAAAGGAGAACATCCACTCCATGGCATGCAGCTTAGATTTGACAGCATTAAATTTTTGGTGCTTCCCTTGCACATCTCGGTTGTAGTCTTGATAAATTGCAACTCTGGAGTTGCCAGATTGGATTGACCCTTGTTTTTTTGGCTGTAGTCAGCATCACTTCTTTATCCATGAAGCATCAATATTTTATTAAGCAGTGCCTCGGGTGGTCTCTTGGCTTAGGAGGGGGGCCCACTTCATGCGCCCACTCTATTTCATAATTCACTGCTTTGAGAGGGGAGTTTAAGGTTGTTTATTAGCCACTGTTGCATCATCTTCTCACTCCCACAGCTCCACTTTGTCTCTGTGTAATAAGCCTTGTTTCTTGTTAGTGTGTGAACTAAATCCTATAAATCACTCACCCTCTGCTGAAGCTCTCCAATGTTGGTAGACTGAATTGTAGTGGTCTCCATGAGATCAGTCACCACAGACTGCAGGTGCACAATTTGGGCCGTGATGTTTGCAAAACAGGCCCTCATTTCATGTTGCATGGCCTTCAGCATAGATGACACCCCACCAGTGAGCGCCACAGAGTGGACATTGCAGGCTCCTCCTACGCTGCTATTTGGGCCTATTGGTGCTTGCAACTGTCTGGGCCACCTTGCTGCTCTTTCTGAGTTTTCAAGGCCCCAAACTGGGGTTTCGATTGCAGTTTTTTCAATGTTATGGCTGCCATATACCACCACTTCCATTCTCTTACCAAAAGCAGTTAGTGCCTGTGCAGTAATTGTGGTAAATGTCAATTTCAAAAAAGATGCCCAGGGATCTCAGCTAAATTTCAACTGTCATTATGTCTGCATCAGCCATGCCCTCTTACCAATCTCTCTTAATGAACTAATACTTACTATAGCAGAATCATAGCCAGATTCACCAAAGGTGGGAACAATTTGTTGCCCTCTTTTGGCAAACACGGATGATCTTATCTTCTTTTCCTTAACTCCATTTGGTCTCCAAAAATAGCTGGACATATTAGCTGAACAATCTGCTAAACTAGATCTGAAAATAAATCATTCCAAGTCTAAAATAACAGTATCTGGCGCCAGAAATACAAAATACAGTTGGATTATTAATTCAAGAAAAATGTAAGTCATTAAAAGTTACAATTGTCTTGGCATTAATTATACTTGGAATCTCTCCTGGAAATTGCAAACAGAAAATGGATTGATAAAGGTGAGAGCAGCAGCTCTAGTGCTCAAAAAATGTAATTATATATACAGGGGAAATACTTTAATCCCTCTAGTTAAAGCCCTTCAGGAGAAGTATAACTCACAAATACTGTATCGTATAGAAATATGGGCAACACAAATCTTAGATAAATTGGGAAAAAACAATCTTGCAAGTCTGTCCTGGGCACTAATAGAACCACTCCAGCCTTCTTTATCCGTGCTGAACTAGGGGTATCTAATCTTCAGGCTCTAGCAGGTACTAGGCTACTTAAATATTAGTCTAAATTTTACAGCTATGAACCTAATAAATAATCAAATTTCTGCTTGATGGAGAAAGTAAGATGGAAACAAACAAGCTGTAAAGGCTCGAACTGGCTGGCACATGTCTTAACTCCTTGATCGGTATGACTTAAATAAACTCTGGGATTATGAGGAGGGGTTATGGGATGATAGATGGACCAGAAACAGAACTTCAGGTTGGAGATGAAACTCAGCAGAGGGAGGCAGGCAGCTGGAGCTAGAAGATAAGTACTTTCTCTGTGCTGTTTGTTTTCTTTTAGGATTGAAGTAGCATTTAATGAGATGGCAATGTGTGCTTTGTGATTTAAACAGTGTAACTGCAAAACAAATTATTTTGTCTTGGCTGGGAGGGGAAATTTAACTGATGGAGGGAGAGGTAGGGAAATACACAGGAGTGGGGGGTGGTCACGTGACTAGGACCAGCCAAAAGCGGGGCTGGGATCCAATTATATTTCAAAGAGGACCAAGTGACCCTGAAGCTTGAGTGCCAGGAAGCAGGAATGTAGCATCTTGAGTAGCATCTGCAGGGCAATGGCAGGACAGCAGGCCATGCTGGTAGACAGGGAAGAGCCTAACTGGGAGGGATGCATATTTCCTGTACAGACATAAAGAGTCCAAGGTGGGGGAGGGGTTCCATTGAGTGGGGTAGAACCAGGTTAAGGCAGTCAAATAGGGTGGGAGATGGGAAGGGTTGTAGGACGCCAAGGATGTGGAGCAGCCATATTCCTGGGAATGGCTCGGAGGGCAAGGGGTTGTAGGGTGTGTTGACAGATGGGCCAGCTCAGGCAGGAAATAGAGTGGTTGAGAAGGGAACTGGAGGCATGGAGGAGACAGAATAGGAGGGAACACAGTCTGGAGGGGAAACTAATGAGGCATCCAAAAGAGCTCAAAACAGGCAAAAATAAAGGGGAACTAGGAGGCACAGCAGGCGGTCCACACAAGCGGGTACAGCTAAGTGAAGGAAGTGATGACTGGAGGAGGGTCAGGCACAGGGCATGACTAAGGCTGGGTAGGAGCAAAGATATCAGCCTGTGGGAAGGGGCACTAGACTCATTCAAGGAAAGGAGATTAGCACTGCAAACAGATTCTCAGGGCTGGCTAGTCCAGAAGACCAGGTAGCAGAAAGGAGGGGAGCTACAGTGAAGGAGCAGGGTGAGGACACTATAGGGTAAAAGGTACACAGCGGGGAGGTAGTAGGCAGTACACCAAGAAGACACAGTGGTGGGGGGGCAGTGAGGTGAAGGTGATGAGTCTCTCCAGAGGGAAGGAAGGAGCAAGGAGACAGAAGGATGGAGGAAGCAGCAGGCAGCCTGGGGAAGGCTAAGGCTATGGAAAGGAGGGGAGTCTGAGTGGGGGAGGACCACATTTCAGGGAAGACACGAGGAAGTAATAGCAGAGGAGGTAGTAGCATGATGGAGAGAGCAACAAGTGAGAGAAAAGGGGGGTTCCACAGATGGAAAATAGTTCAGAGGTGGAGGTCAGTAGCCCAGTCATATTTGCAAGGGGGGAGAGGACAGGGCAAAGGTTAGGGGAGGCAAAGGAGAGATGAGATGGGGAGTGAGAGGGCCTTGCAAGTTGGGGGGCAGGGGAGTGAATGGCAACAAGAGGGTGAACAGGATAAGCATCAGAGAGTCATAATTCTAGGGGATTCTAGACTTAAGGGTATAAGATGAGGGGAAGGGGTGCCAGAAAAAGTGGCATCTGGGTAGAATGCATGCCAGGCATGACAGCGAGTATGATGGGGCAGCATATGGGCAGATATGTGGGGAAGGTGGAGGGGAAGTCGCACGTAGTGGTGCACCTGGAAATGAATGATCTGAAAGGGAGAAGGATTGAGGAGGTACAAGACAGCTTCAGGGAAGTGGGAAAGCTATGTAGCACAGAGGGAACAATGGTAGCCTTCTCAGAAGTTCTGCCAGTGCCAAGGGCTAGCACAGACAGGAAGAGAAGAATCAATGACTTCAAAAAGTGGCTGAGGAAATGGTGTGGGACCACAGGGCATGGATTGGTGGGGGACTGGGGTAGCACATGGGATAACACAGATCTTTATGCAGGGGATAGGTTACACCTCAGCAGGTCAGGGTCACAGGTGTTGAAGCAGATGCTGGGGGATTTCATCAATGACAGGTATCATTTAAAGTAGGTAGAAACATAGAAACAGAATTTGACGGCAGATAAGGACCACTTGGCCCACCCCGTCTGTCCATTTCCCTACCTGAAGGATAAGCTGCAGATTCTAGTTAATCAACAGCTTACTTCCTCCTGCCCCCCACTAGAATTGCCTTATGCCTGTCCCAGGCATTCTTGAATTCTCCCACTGTTTCTGACTCCACATCTTCCTCAGGAAGGCTGTTCCATGTATTCACAACTCTCTCTGTGAAAAAATACTTTTTAACATTACCTCTGAGCCATCCCCCCCATCTTCAAATTGTGCCCCCTTGTTCTTGCACATCACTTCTTCTCAAAGATACTATCCTCTTGTACCTTGTTGATTCCCTTGAGATACTTAAAAGTTTCTATCATGTCCCCCCTCTCCATTATTTCCTCAAGGGTATACATATTAAGCTGCTTTAGTCTCTCCTCATATGTCTTCTGGTGCAGACCTTGCACCATTTTGGTTGACCTCCTCTGAACAGCCTCCACTCTGTCTATGTCTTTGCGGAGATGGGGTCTCCAGAATTGCACACAGTACTCCAGATAGGGTCTCACTAACTGTCTGTAGAGAGGAATAACAACTTCCTGTTTTCTACTGTTGATGCTTCTCCCTATGCATCCCAGTATCCCCCAGCCCTCCTTACTGCCTTCTCACATTGCTTACCCACCTTTAGGTCATCTGATATAATTGCTCCTAGGTGTCTTTTGATTTTTGTAGTTGTTATTAACTCACCCCCCCCATTGTGTACTCTTACCCTGGGTTTTTGTTTCCCAGATGCATTACCTTGCACTTCTTTGAATTGAATCTGAGCTGCCACGTATTTGACCATTCCTCCAATCTTGCCAAGTCCCTTTTCATTCTTTCCACCCCACCTTGTGTATCAATCCTGTTGCAGATCTTTGAGTCATCTGCAAAGAGGCATACCTTTCCTTCCAGGAGCTCTCCAATGTCACTTATAAAGATTTTAAAGAGGACCAGTCCAAGTACAGAACCCTGCGGTACCCCGCTAGTTACCCTCCTTTCTTCACTGTGGATTCCGTTTCCTATTACCCTTTGCATGCTGTTGTCCAGCCAGTTTTTTATCCAAGCTACCACCTTGGGACCCACTCCAAGGCTGGCTAACTTGTATATTAGTCTTTTGCGTGAGACTATGTCGAATGCCTTGCTAAAATCTAGGTAGGCCATGTCCACAGCCCCTCCCTGGTCTACTACTTTGGTCACCCAGTCAAAGAAATCTATTAGGTTCATCTGACATGACCTTCCTGCTGTGAAACCATGCTGCCTTAGGTCCTGTGCCCCACTGGCCTCTAGGTACTCAACAGTTCTTTCCTTCAGAAGTGATTCCATCATTTTCCCTACCACTGAAGTCAAACTAACTGGTCTGTAGTTTCCTGCCTCTGCCCTGCTCCCACTTTTGTGAAGTGGAATCACGTTTGCCATCTTCCAGTCCTCAGGTACCACTCCATCCTCCCATGATTTGTTAAAGGGGAGTAGTCAGTGGTGTTACTAGTTCTAGCCTTAGTTCTTTTAGTATTCTTGGGTGAACCCGATCAGGCTCCATTGCTTTGTCCACCCTCAGTTTCAAGAATTCTTTCAAAACCCTTTATTCTGTGAATGGACTGGTATCAACCCCCCTATTCAGAGTTGCTCCCTTGTTTGGTTTAGGCACCTCCCACTCCTCATCTGTTGTGAATACTGAGCAGAAATATTAATTCAGTATCCCTGCTTTTTCACTGTCACCCTCTGCCCACATTCCCTCCCCTTTATTAAGTCTCTGTATCCCTCTATTGGTCTTTCTTCACTCCCTAATGTACCTATAAAAGGTTTTATCCCCCTTCTTAACAGAGTTGGATATCTTTTCTTTAGTTTGTGCCTTTGCTATTCTGACTGTCTTCCCTGCATCCTTCTGCTTTAACTGATAAAGTTATCTGTCCTGTTCCTTCTGTGTTTCCTTATATTTCCTGAATGCTATCCTTTTCTCCTTAACCATCCCTGCCACCTCTTTTGAGAACCATAGTGTTTTTTTCCTTCATTTTGTTTTATTGATTTGCTTCACACAAAGGCTTGTTGCCTCTGCGATGGCTGTTTTGATTATTCTCCATTGTTCCTCCACCCCTCCTTCTTGCCCATTTGCTAGTGCTTTTCTAAGGCACTCTCTCATTTTCCCAAAGTCAGCCTTCCTAAAGTTCAATACTCTTGTTTTTGTATGGCTTGACTCTATAGCTATGTTTATTGTGAACCACACTATTTGGTGGTCACTTGTTCCCAGATGGCTACCCACTTCTAAATCTGAGATCCTTTCTCCTTCCCCATTTGAGAGTACCAGGTCTAAGATTGCTCCCTCCCGAGTGGGTTCCAACACTAGCTGTCTGAGGCATGCCCCCGTAGGGCATCAAGAATGACCCTGCTCTTGGATGTGCCTGCAGAAAATGTACTCCAGTTAACATCTGGTATATTCAGGTCCCCCATCAACAACATCTCCCCTTTTCCTGCCATTTTAAGGATGCCTTCTATCATTTCCTTGTCCATTTCCTCCCCCTGAGATGGGGGTCTGTACACAACCCCCATGCGGATTGTGGTTTAATTTCCTGTTTCCAGGGTGACCCATAGTGACTCATCAACTTCCTGTTTACTCTTTAGTTCTGTTGCTTTAAACCTCTCTCTTATATAGAGAGCTACTCCTCTTCCTCTTTTACCCACCCTGTCCCTCCTATAGACTGTGTATCCTGGTATGTTGACTTCCCACTCATGGTTCTCTGTGTACCATGTTTCAGTGATGCCACAATATCCAGGCATCCCTCTTCCATCAAGGCCACTAGTTCAGGGAGCTTGTTGCCAGACTGTGGGCATTGGTACTCATCACCTTCCTTTATTTTTATGGCCTTACCCTTTAGCCCCATCCTCTGTCCTTAACACCTTTTTCTGCATTTGTCCCTGTCCTGCTCCCTCACTGACTTCTCTGCCTTGGTGTTTACCTCTAACTACTGCGCTTTTGTGGGGAGGCTGACTTCTGCCTGTCAGTGCCCTCCCCCTTGGCTAGTTTAAATCCTCTGCCAACGAAGCATTTAAACCTGTCACCTAGATCCTGGACCCCCTGACAGATGCAGACCATTGCACCAGTATGAGCCTGCATCCCTCCAGGTGGCTTCCCAGTCACCAATGAAGCCAAAACCCTGAGCTCCACACCAGTTTTTCAACCATTCATTGAATCCCATGGTGCGGAATACCCTAGCATCATCCTTACCATAGACAGGCAGCACCTCTGAGAAGGTTACCACACATGCTACTTGTCTAAGGCCCCTCCCCAACTCCACAAACTCCTCTTGCACTGCTTTGATCCCATTTACAGCCAGGTCATTTGTCCTAGGTGGACAATGACATCCAGCTCTCCTCATGCAGCTGCTCCTACGATCCTGAGGATTCACTTCCTGTCCCTTTGGGGTAGGCAATGGAGCTGGAATCACCAGGAGAGGGGGGTCCCACGATGGACCTCCCCTCCACAGGGATGGACAATGCACCTTAGGCAAAACAGGGGTTGGAGTGAAGGGGAAGTGTGACTTGATAGGAGCAACTATGGAGAATGGTTTCACTCAATGCTAGGAGCCTGGGAAACAAGTTGGCAGAGTTGCAGACATTGATGGTGGAGGGTGAGGTGACATAGCTGCCATTACTGAGACATGGGCAACCAGGTACCATGACTGGGACCTAACTATCCCAGGGTGCAAACTATTCCAGAGGGATAGAGATAAAGAGAAGACTGGGGAGGTTGCCATTTATGTAAGAGAAGGGATCAGATGTAATATGGAGGAAGGGGAGAAGGGCAGGTCAAAAGTAATTTGACTGCAACTACACAGTCAGAAAGGGACCAAGATCTGTCTGAGGGTTGTTTATAGACCTCCAGTTTCAGAAGGAGGACATTGACAGGGAACTGGGGAGCAGTGATAAGGGAGGCATAATGGCAAAGGGAGCACAGAGGTGGTGGGGGACTTTAATTCACTAGGGGTGGATTGGAGCATCCCAGCAATCAATTTCGAGATAGAGAGCAGATCCTCCTGGAAGTATTTGTGGGTGGGCTTCCTTTACCCAGACGTGTACGGAGCCAATGAAGGAGGAATACCAGATCTTGTACTGGAAGACGGTGAACAGGTCAGGGATGTGGGTGAAGGAACCTCTGGCAAGCAGTGACCACCACATAGTATGGTTCTCAATTACGAGTAGGGAAGTAGCCACTACAAACACTAGGGTCCTGGACTTCAAAAGGACGTACTTCTGCATGATGGATACATACTGAAAAGTCATATGGCGGGAGCATCATTCAGAAATGAACATGGAACAAAATTGGCAGCTATCAAGGCAGGACTGGCTGAAGTACTAAAACTTGTGTCAAGAGCCAGGCAAGAAAGTCAGGATCGAGGCAGAGTTGGATGAGTAGAGGTTGTGGAGAAGTGAGGAAAAGAGGAATGCATTTGGACCCACAAGAGATCCAATAGGGCAGAAAACAGTGATCGATATGTGAAGAATCCAGAGAGTGAGCAAAGTGGTAAGGGCAGCAAAAGGTATTAGGAATGAAGGTTAGTACAGGGATCAAAGAAGGAGAAAAGGATTTCTTCAGATTATATCAGAAAGAAGTGAAGAGCAAAGATTAAATTGTTAGGATCAGAGAATGGGTGGGTAGAAAGGGGCTAAGCAGGCAGAAGGACTTAATGAATACTTTCTGTTCAGTCTTCACCAAACACAGGGATGGGCCCATACCTGTGAGGAAGGGTGATTGGGGAGGGTGTGGGAGAAGCAACCATGGATGGAGAAATCACAGTGGAAAAAGGTGAGGAGGGCCTTAAGTTCTGAAGGTGACAAGGCACCTGGCCCAGACAGAGTCCACCCCAGGATGCTGACAGAGTTGGCAGAGGTCTTGGCAGGCCATTGGCAGACCTGTTTAATACCTCTCTGAACTCAGGGTGCATACCTTTGGACTAGAAAGAAGCATATGGTACCTTCCATAAAAGGGCCCAAGGACAAACCAGGGAACTACAGACTGTGAGCCTTACTGCAATTAGAAAACTGATGGAGACAATCCCTCAAGGAAAGACTGGTACACCTCTTTGAGGATAACTTCCAGGACAGTAGGCAGCACGGGTTTGTCTTGAGCAGATTCCTGCCAGATGAACTTGGTTGATTTTTATGCCTGGTTTACAAGGGCACTGGACAGGGGGATGCGTGGATGTCCTCTACCTGGATTTCAATCAATCAATCAATCAAAATCTTTATTTATTCAGGTTTAACATCATTGACATAGCTCATTTACAAGATGGACCTGATGGTCATAACAAAAGGTTACAGAGTGTATACAAAACATGATATTGAATACACAACAAATATTTATGAGTGAGATAGATGTACAATTATTTACATATATACAAGGGCAAAGGACAGTAAACCAAAACCTATTGAAGGTGAGAAACAAACAGTCTGTAGGATTAAGGCTTGGATAATGGTACATGGGTGGGCATATATGTTTGAGGTTTGATGGAAAGGACCAGAGAATGATAGAAGAATAGGGAGGAGCTTTAGAAGGGGGGTGGGGGAGAGAGGTGTGGGGGTTGGGGTGAGGACTAGGCCTTGTGGAAGCAATTGCATGAATCTTGGGATTAGGCTGGTAGCTTTTGAAGGATGTAAGGGGATCAGTGTTTCCATTTTCAATGTCTCTTGATAGAATTCGAGATAAGTCTGCCAGGAATAACTGATTGCAGCTCTTCCATACCGGGTGCAGGTGATAGGAATCTTCAGCAGGATCAGTTTGTTGATTCTCAAGGTGTAGGCTTGATGTGATCTGGTTGAAGCAGTCTGAGATGTAGGAAGGAGTTTGTTGTTCGGGGAGCTAGATCCAGGTAGGCATTTTTTTCTTCTATGTTGCTGCAGGGATGCTCAGTTGACTGTACGTAGAAAGAGCAATGATGGGTGCTAGAGGAAGGTCAGTAATGAATCTAATAGCTCTATGATACAGGGTGTCTAGTTTGTTTAGATGGGAGAGGGAGCAATGACCTAGAGGAAGTCAGCATAATCACTGAGGGACATGAATGATGCAAGGATTAATCTTTGTTTGGAATCTTTGGTCAGGGTAGTGTTTGATTCTATAGAATAGACCAAGTCTTTGTCTTAGCTTTTTCAGGAGCTCTTCAACGTGGGTAGTATAGTCTAGTTTATTGTCTATCCATACCCCTAGGTATTTGATTTGTCAACATATTCCAGATTTTCACCAAGGATGGTAGAGAGTTGTGAGGGTGAATGATGGATAGTGGAAGAACAGTTCTTGGGGCAAAGAACATAGCTTTGGTTTTCTTAGCATTTAGTAATAATTTCTTTTTTAATAGGTTATGCTGGAGGAGGAGAATTGAGACTGTAGGAGCTCATATGCTGATGGGTGAGGGATCGTCACATAAAGCAGTGTCATTCGCAAAAGTGTGATATTAGAAAAGAGAGAGATTGAGTCATTATTGTTGATGTAAATGGCAAAAGGATGGGACCCAGGATGGAGCTCATGTACACCTCTTAGGAGTGGCTTAGGGTAGATAGAGTCACCATCATTCTTTACCAGTTGTAGCCTTCCAGAGAGAGATACATCTCGAACCATTTAATAGAGAGTGAGTCAAGGCCTGTGAGTTTAGAGAGGTGATTAGAAGATCTAGATCCACAGTGTCAAAGGCTTTTGCTTAGGATCCAAAACACAGCACAGGTATTATTCTTTTTGTTCAGGGCAGTCTGCCGTCATTTCCAGACTTTACAGAGATGGTGTTATGTAGAGATTCAAGCCCAGATTGAGCTGGATTTAGGAGATTGTTGGTATCAAGGTAGGCAGTTAACTGAGTCGTTTACTACTTCTCAAGCATCTTGGATAGTATTGGTAAGATGTGGAGATGGGCCTATATAATTATTGAGGTCCATGGGATCACCTGTTTGCAATGGAAACACTGAGCTGTTTTCTCCATTGAGGGGATAGTACCAATGACAAGTGATAGATTGAAGAGGTGGGTGGAGGAGTTACATACAGTGCTACTTTTAGAAAGTAGGATCCAGGAGTCTGCACCTGCACTTTTGTGGTGGTATCTAGTTGAGTAGGAGGTCTTCTACTTTGAACAATATTGGTTTGAATGAGAATGTATCAACCTTTGACTCTCAGTAATTGTAGGTTTAGAGATGATCTTTAATAGGTTTGCAGGAGGAGTTGACCAGCCAGCTGTAGTGAAATGGTCATTGAGCATTCAAGATATTTTGCTTGTCGGTGATTTCACTATTTAATTGAATTTTGGATGGTAAGACAGGGCAGGTTTGACCTAGGATGCCTTATGGTACCCCAGAACCTGGAAGGGTTGTTATAGAGGCATCTAGTTTGGCTGTAGAAGGTTGCCTTGCTTTTTCTTACTTGTTTTACAGGAGTTTCTGGCTTTCTGAATTAGCGGTATTTGGGTCCTTGTCTTTGCCCTTTTCAGGTTGTCTCTGGCAAGAAAAGGAATTAAGTAGAGAGAACCAGCGACGGTTTGAGTTTGGTTCGACACTGGTGAGGTGCATGTGAATTGAGGCACTATGATTATATCTTTTAGTTTTGAAGAGCTGACTTATTGGAGGCTGTGAGATAGAATTCTACAACGTGTAAGGCCAGATCATGGAGAGATATCCTGTAATATTAAAGTTCTTGACCTTCGTGGGAGGAATTTTGCAGGATTGGGGGTTGATTGTTGATTAATGGCGGCTATGGGACAGTGGTCACTTATGTCACTGAGATACTCCTGCATAGGATAATGATGAGTTTAATTGGTCTTTCTTCACCCTAATGTACTATAAAGGTTTTATCTCTTCAACAGAGTTGATATTTTCTTTAGTTTGTGCTTTTGGTATTCTGACTGTCTCCTTATTCTCTTCTATGAACTTGATAAAGTTATCTGTCCTGTTCCTTCTGTGTTTCTATATTTCCTGAATGCTATCCTTTCTCCTTTAACCATCCCTGCCACCCTTTTGAGAACCATAGTGTTTTTTTTCTTCATTTTGTTTTATTGATTTGCTTCACACAAGTTTTTGTTGTTCTCTTAAGTGATGGCTGCCTTTGATTTATTCTCCATTGTTCCCTCCAATTCCTCCTTCTTGCCTATAGCCTCATAGTGCTTAAGGCACTCTCTCATTTTCCCAAAGTCAGCCTTCCTGTAAAGTTCAATACTCTTGTTTTGTATGGTTTGGACTCTCATAGCTATGTTTACTGTGAACCACATCATTTGGTGTCACTTGTTCCCAGGATGGCTACCCACTCTAAATCTGAGATCCTTTTCTCCTCCCTATTTGAGAGTACCAGGTCTAAGATTGTTCTCTCCCGAAAGTGGGTTCCAACACTAGCTGTCTGAGGTATGCCCCTGTAGGGCATCAGAGAATGACCCTGCTCTTGGATGTGCTCTGCAGAAAATGTACTCCAGTTAACATCTGTATATTCTAGGTCCCCATCAACAACATCTCCCTTTCCTGCCATTTTGATGATGCCTTCTATCATTTCCTTTGTCCATTTCCTCCCTGGATGGGTCTGTACAACCCCATGCGGATTGTGGTTTAATTTCCTGTTTCTAGGGTGACCCATAGTGACTCATCAACTTCCTGTTTACTCTTTAGTTCTGTTGCTTTAAACTCTCTCTTATATAGAGAGCTATCCTCTTCCTCTTACTCCACCCTGTCCTCTCCTATAGACTGTGTATCCTGTGTGTTGATTTCCCACCATGGTTCTCTGTGTACCATGTTTCAGTGACTGCCACAATATCCAGGCATCCCTCTTCCACTTCAAGGCCACTAGTTCTAGGGAGCTTTGTTGCACAGGACTGTGGGCATTGGGTACTTCATCACCTCCATTTATTTTTTATGGCCTTAATTTCTTTTTTAGCCCCATCCCTGTCCTTGACACCTTTTCTGCATTTATGCTCTGTCCTGCTCCCTACTGACTTCTCTGCCTTGGTGTTTACCTCTAACTACTGCGCTTTTGTGGGGAGGCTGATTCCTTGCCTTGTCAGTGCCTCTCCTTGGCTAGTTTAAATCCTTGCCAATGAAGCATTTAAACCTGTCACCTAGATCCTGACCCCTGGACAGATGTAGACCCATTGCACCAGTATGGAGCCTGCATCCCTCCAGTGTGGCTTCCTAGTCACCAATGAAAGTCAAAACCCTGAGTCTACACCAGTTTTCAACCGTTCATTGAATCCTATGGTGGAATACCCTAGCATCATCCTTACCATAGACAGGCAGCACCTCTGAGAAGGTTACCCACATGCTACTTGTCTAAGGCCCCTCCCCAACTCCACAAACTCCTCTTGCACTGCTTTGATCCCATTTACAGCCAGGTCATTTGTCCCTAGGTGGACAATGACATCCAGCTCTCTCCCTCATGCAGCTGCTCCTGCGATCCTGAGGATTCACTTCCTGTCCCTAGGGAGTAGGCAATGGAGCTGGGAATCACCAGGAGAGGGGGTCCCACGATGGACCTCCCCCCTCCACAGGGATGGATACGACCTTAGGCAAAACAGGGGTTGGAGTGAAGGGTAAGGAAGTAGGACGGATAGGAGCAACATGGAGAATGGTTTCACTAAATGCTAGGAGCCTGGGAAACAAGTTGGCAGAGTTGCAGACATTGATGGTGGAGGGTGAGGTGGACATAGCTGCCATTACTGAGACATGGGCAACCAGGTACCATGACTGGGACCTAACTATCCCAGGGTGCAAACTATTCCAGAGGGATAGAGATAAAGAGAAGACTGGGGAGGTTGCCATTTATGTAAGAGAAGGGAGCAGATGTAATATGGAGGAAGGGGAGAAGGGCAGGTCAAAAGTAATTTGACTGCAACTACACAGTCAGAAAGGGACCAAGATCTGTCTGAGGGTTGTTTATAGACCTCCAGCCCAGAAGGAGGACATTGACAGGGAACTGGGGGAGCAGATAAGGAGGCATAATGGCAAAGGGAGCACAGAGGTGGTGGGGGACTTTAATCTACCAGGGGTGGATTGGAGCATCCCAGCAATCACTTGAGATAGAGAGCAGATCCTCCTGGAAGTATTTCAGGGTGGCTTCCTTACCTAGACGGTAATGGAGCCAATGAAGGAGGGGAATATACTAGATCTTGTACTGGAAGACGGTGAACAGGTCAGGGATGTAGGGGTGAAGGAACCTCTGGCAAGCAGTGACCACCACATAGTATGGTTCTCAATTAATGAGAAGGGAAGTAGCCACTACAAACACTAGGGTCCTGGACTTCAAAAGGACGTACTTCTGCATGATGGGATACATACTGAAAAGTCATATGGTAAGCATCCATTCAGAAATGAACATGGAACAAAATTGGGCAGCCATCAAGGCAGGACTGGCTGAAGCCACTAAAACTTGTGTCAAGAGCCAGAGCAAGAAAGTCAGGAACGAGAAACCAAGTTGGATGAGTAGAGAGGTTGTGGAGAAGGTGAGGGAAAAGAGGAATGCATTTTGGACCTACAAGAGATCCAACAGGGCAGAAAACAGTGACGAATATGTGAAGAAATCCAGAGGAGTGAGCAAAGTGGTAAGGGCAGCAAAGGTGGCTAGGGAATGAAGGTTAGCACAGGGGATCAAAGAAGGAGAAAAGGATTTCTTCAGATTATATCAGAAAGAAGTGGAAGAGCAAAGATTAAATTGTTAGGATCAGAAGGGGAAGTGGGTGGGTAGAAAAGGGGGCTAAGCAGGCAGAAGGACTTAATGAATACTTCTGTTCAGTCTTCACCAAACACAGGGATGGGCCCATACCTGTGAGGAAGGGTGAGGTGGGAGACGGTGGGGGAGAAGCAACCATGGATGGAGAAATCACAGTGGAAAAGGTGAGGGAGGGCCTTAAGTCTCTGAAGGTGGACAAGGCACCTGGCCCAGACAGAGTCCACCCCAGGATGCTGACAGAGTTGGCAGAGGTCTTGGCAGGGCCATTGGCAGACCTGTTTAATACCTCTCTGAACTCAGGGTGCATACCTTTGGACTAGAAAGAAGCACATATGGTACCTCTCCATAAAAGTGGGCCCAAGGACAAACCAGGGAACTACAGACTGGTGAGCCTTACTGCAATTGTGGGAAAACTGATGGAGACAATCCTCAAGGAAAGACTGGTACAATTTCTTGAGGATAACAATTTCCAGGACAGTAGGCAGCACGGGTTTGTCTTGAGCAGATTCTGCCAGATGAACTTGGTTGATTTTTATGCCTGGGTTACAAGGGCACTGGACAGGGGACATGCAGTGGATGTCCTCTACCTGGATTTCAATCAATCAATCAATCAAAATCTTTATTTATTCAGGCGAACATCATTGAGCATAGCTCATTTACAAGATGGACCTGAGTGGTCATAACAAAAAAAGGTTACAGAGTGTATACAAAAACATGATATTGAAATAGCACAAATACAAACATTTATGAGTGAGATAGATGTACAATTATTTACATATATACAAGGGAAAGGACAGTAAACCAAAACCTATTAAAGGTGAGAACAAACAGTCTGGTAGGGATAAGGCTTGGATAATGGTACATGGGTGGGCATATATGTTTGAGGTTTGATGTGGAAAGGACCAGAGGAATGATAGAAGAATAGGGAGGAGCTTTAGAAGGGGGTGGGGAGAGAGGGTGTGGGGGGTGGGGGGTGGAGGACTAGGCCTTGTGGAAGCAATTGCATGAATCTGGGATTAGGCTGGTGTACAGCTTTTGAAGGATGTAAGGGGATCAGTGTTTCCATTTTCAATGTCTTTGGATAGAATTCCAGATAAGTGCCAGGGAATAACTGATTGCAGCTCTTCCATACTGGTGCAGGAGGTGATAGGAATCTTCAGCAGGATCAGTTTGTTGATTCTCAAGGTGTAGGGGCCTGGATGTGATCTGGTTGAAGCAGTCTGAGATGTAGGAAGGGAGTTTGTTTGTCAGAGCTTTGTGATCCAGGTAGCAGCATTTTTCTTCTTCTATGTTGCAGGGATGTCCAGCTGACTGCATTGTAGAAAGAGCAATGATGGGTGCTAGAGGAAGGTCAGTAATGAATCTAATAGCTCTATGATACAGGGTGTCTAGTTTGTTTAGATGGGAGAGGGAGCAATGACCATAGAGGAAGTCAGCATAATCAATGAGGGACATGAATGATGCAAGGATTAATCTTTGTTGGAATCTTTGGTCAGGTAGTGTTTGATTCTATAGAATAGACCAAGTCTTTGTCTTAGCTTTTTCAGGAGCTCTTCAACGTGGGTAGTATAGTCTAGTTTATTGTCTATCCATACTCCTAGGTATTTGAATTTGTCAACATATTCCAGATTTTCACCAAGGATGGTAGAGAGTTGTGGAGGGTGAATGATGGGATAGTGGAAGAACAGTTCTTGGGGCAAAAACATAGCTTTGTTTTCTTAGCATTTAGTAATAATTTCTTTTTAATAGGTTATGCTGGAGGAGGGAGAATTGAGACTGTAGGAGCTCACAGGCGTTGATGGTGAGGATCGCTCACACATAAAGTACAGTGTCATCTGCAAAAGGTGGATATTAGAAGAGAGATTGAGTCAACTTGCCTGTGTAAATGGCAAAAGGATGGGACCCAGGATGGAGCCTTGCGGTACACCTCTTAGGGTGGCTTAGGGTAGATAGATCACCATCATTCTTTACCAGTTGTAGCCTTCCAGAGAGATAGCATCTGAACCATTTAATAGAGAGTGAGTCAAGGCCTATGGAGTTTAGGAGGTGATTAGAAGATCATGATCCACAGTGTCAAAGGCTTTGCTTAGATCCAGAAACACAGCACAGGTATTATTCTTTTGTCTAGGGCAGTCTGCCAGTCATTTGTGACTTTTGCTAGTGCAGAGATGGTGCTATATAGATCTAAACCCAGATTGAGCTGGATTTAGGAGATTGTTGGTATCAAGGTAGGCAGTTAACTGAGAGTTTACTCAGCTTCTCAAGCATCTTGGATAGTATTGGTAAGATGGAGATGGGCCTATAATTATTGAGGTCCATGGGATCACCTGCCTTAAGTAATGGAAACACTTGAGCTGTTTTCCATATTGAGGGATGTACCAATGACAAGTGATAGATTGAAGAGGTGGGTGGGGGGCAGTTAATGCATACAGTGCTACTTTTAGAAAGTAGGGATCCAGGGAGTCTGCACCTGCACTTTTGGTGGTATCTAGTTGGAGTAGGAGGTCTTCTACTTTTGAACAATATTGGTTTGAATGAGAATGTGGAAGCAACCTTTTGACTCTCAGTAGATTGTAGGTTTAGAGATGATCTTAATAGGTTTGCAGGAGAGGAGTCGAAAGCCAGGCCAGCTGTAGTGAAATGGTCATTGAAGGCATTCAAGATATTTTGCTTGTCGGTGATTTCAATACTATTTAATTGAATTTTGGATGGTAAGACAGGGGTAGAGGTTTGACCTAGGATGCCCTTTATGGTACCCCAGAACCTGGAAGGGTTGTTATAGGAGGCATCTAGTTTGGCTGTGTAGAAGGTTGCCTTGGCTTTTCTTACTTGTTTTGCACAGGAGTTTCTGGCTTTTCTGAATTGGAGCCAGTCATTTGGGTCCTTGTCTTTCTTGCCCTTTTCCAGAGTTTGTCTCTGGCAAGCAGTATATGGATTTAAGTGGTTGGCAGAGAACCAGCGACAGGATTTGAGTTTTGGTTCTGACACTGGTGAGGGGTGCATGTGAATTGAGGGCACTTATGATTATATCATTTAGGATTTGAAGAGCTGACTCTATTGAGGCTGTGAGATAGAATTCTGCTAACGCGTGGTGTGGCACAGATCATGGAGATATCCTGTAATATTAAAGTTCTTTTTTGACCTTCGTGGGAGGAATTTTGCAGGATTGGGTGGCTTGATTGTTGATCTAATGGCAGCTATGGGACAGTGGTCACTTATGTCACTGAGAAGTACTCCTGCATAGGGATAATGATGAGGTTTATTTACCAATATAATATCCAGGAGTGTGCTGTTGAGAGTATTCTTTGGGTTGATCCTTGTTGGTTCTTTGATTAATTGAGAGAATCCATAGGTGTCACAGAAGGTTACCAGGGGTGCAGATGCATTAGTCAGTAAATTTAAGTTCATGTCTCCTAAGATGATGGTGTCTTCAGGGCCCAGATTAAGTATGGATCCTAAATGGGATAGGAGTTTGAGGCCTGCAGAGGGGGGCCTATAGCAACCAACCAGTTGAAAGGAAGATGTGTTGGGAAGGGATATTTTAATAGACAAGCATTCGAATTCCTTTGGTTGAGATGTAGAATTGAGGCAGGATGCAGAGATATTTGCTTTGACATAGATGGCTACCCCACGCCCCTGGATAGACGGTCAGATCTGAAGAGCTGATAGTTGGGAAGGTTTATTTCACTATCTTTTGTTGCAGATTTGAGCCATGTTTCAGATATAACCAGACAGTCCGGTAGGGTGTGCAACCAGGCCTGTATTGATGAGAACTTTTTAGGAGGCTGCAGGCATTGAAGTGAAGAAAACTCAATCCATTTATGGAGGTTAGGTCAGTTGGAGGTATCGAGCTTTCAGTGGGTCCAGGGTTGATTTCCACAGTGCCAACACAGACCAGCAGAAAGAAGATTAACTTGATGAGGGCATCAAGTGATAGGAGTAGTGAGCAGTCAGGCAGTTTTTCTTCTTTCTTGGGATCCAATATATAGTGGTGATGATCCTGCTGCATGGTTATCGAGTTTATCATAGATTGCCAGCTTAATGGACAGGCGTAGGGAGTAATTGTAGTGCCAGTATGGTAGCAGGGGATAGAGGAGTTCCAAACTGGTTGTGAGCCTTTTTTTGGGATTCCCCAAGGATTATTGTGCAGAAGCGGTAGTATAAGTATGTATAGTTTAGGGGTATCCACTGGGGACAGTAGAGGGGGGCAGTGTTGAGTGGTCGCCCTAAGCACCTCGGTATGGGTTCCAACAGTTATCTCATCTGGATCTAAGGAAGGTGAGAAGCAAGCAGCAGTAGTAGGTGCAGTAGCATGGTGGAGGGTAGGAGAGGTTAAAGAAAGTAAGATGATGTGAAGAAAATGAGCTCGGAATTGGCTGGGAGAATAGCTATGGGCGGGGATGAGATTTGGCGGGAAGGTGTGTATAAAGAAACACCCTGAAGGGGGTGGAGAGGCGGGCAAAAATTTTGCGGCTTTCCGTGCTTTCTGGCTTTCTCTGCCTCCTGGTTCCCTTACCGGCTATCACGGTGGCCGCCCACCGCTGGTGGGCCGAGCCCTCTGGTGTGTGTGTCCTCGAGGGCAGGCCGGCTAGAAGGGAGGGGACAGAGGAGAGGCAATCAGAAGAAGCACTTGCAGGCAGTGGCTTGCTAGAGGTGCTAGATTGTAAAACTTTGCACAACAAAGACTGGAAGGGTGGGGGGGGTTAGGCGCCTGAGCGTCTAGCCCAACACAAAATTGACCCAAAGGACTGTAATTACTATCTAAACAGGTAAGTATGCATTTCACAGAAGTACACAGTAAAACAGCAAAAACAGCCCTTTTTTAGAGAAGTTAACTTTACAGTACAAACACAAGCAATTTCAACAAGGCCTTTGACTCGGTGCCACAAGGTAAGCTGACCTGGAAATTGAAGAGGCTGGGAGTGGGAGGAAACTGGTCAGATGGGTAGAGAACTAGCTGCAGGGTAGACAGCAGAAGGTAGTAGTGGGGGGGGTGGCATTTGAACCCAGGGCAGTAACAAGTGATGTACCACAGGGCTCAGTGCTGGGACTGGTTCTGTTTAACATTTTCATAGCCGACATTGCAGTAGGGATTAAGAGCAAGATCAGTCTCTTTGCAGATGACACAAAGATTTGTGCCGAGGTAGATGGGGTGAAGGGAGCAAAAGTACTTCAGGAGGATTTGACAAAACTGGAGGAATGGTCTCACACTGGCAGCTTGGTTTCAATGCCAGGAAATGCAAAGTGATACATTTAGGAGGCAAGAACCCAGGACACAATTACTTGCTGGAAGGTGTCCTGTTAACGAAATCCAAGGAGGAGAAGGATCTAGGAGTGCTGGTAACTGGGGAGATGAGCCACTCTGCTCAGTGCAGGAAGGCAACAGAGAAGACAAACAGGATGCTAGGTTGCATAGCAAGGGGGATTACTTTCAGGAGTGGGGAGGTTATCTTGCCCTGTACAGGTCCCTGGTGAGACTGCACCTAGAGTACTGCATGCAATTCTGGTGCCCCTACTTGAAAAGGGACATTAAACTACTGGAAGGGGCACAGTGCAGGGCAACAAAAATGATCTTGGGTTTGGGGGACAGACCACATGAGGAGAAACTGAGAGAGCTCAATATGTATACACCAGAGGAAAGAAGAGGGAGAGGGGATATGATTGAGATCTTCAGGTACCTGAAGGGTTTGAATAGAGTGGACACAAGGTGTATGTTCAATCTGAAGAGCGGAAGGGAAACAAGGGGACACTGTATGAAGTTGGAAGGGGGCAGGTTCAAGAGGGAACTGAGGATGCACTATTTCACAGAAAGGTCGGAACTCTCTGCCAGACGTAGTCATATCACTGCCGAGTGCTGGGTGTTTCAAGAGGAGGTGGGACAGATTCAAAAGTAGGGTACAAACTGTAAGGGAGGGAAGATGGAGCAGGGCATATGAGGGAGGGGGGCAGATGCAGTCTAATGGGTTGAAGTGCTGAAAACTTGAGCAGAATATAGAGACTGAATGGCCAATATCTGCTGGCAATTTTGTATGTTTATAAGTAGGTTCATCACACAACCTCTGTGTGATGTTTATTTAAAACACAGAGGATAACCTTAAGCAATGCCATATCCTTCTTCAGCACATCCATTTGCAACAACAGCCTATACATGTCCTTTCTTCTGCACTTAGTCAGCACCCACTGATCTACTGATCTATCTCTTTAGTGAAAACCAGTTATTCCCATATATTGGTCTTGTGTGTTTAGGTGATGGGGAGCTGAAAAAAGAAAAACCCCAAAACAAGCTGAAGACAAAGAACCTCAGTGCAAAAGCACTGAGCAAGGGTTACCCCAAAGGGCATTGGCAATAAATAACATAGAAACATAGAATTTGACGGCAGATAAGGACCGCTTGGCCCACCCAGTTTGCCCATTTCCCTACCTAATGGATAAGCTGCAGATCCTAGTTAACCAGCAGCCTACTTCTTTCTACCCCCACCCCCTAGAATTGCCTAATGGCTGTCCCATGCATGCTTGAATTCAGTCACTGTTTTTGACTCCACAACCTCCTCCGGAAGGCCATTCCATGCATCCACAACCCTCTCTGTGAAAAAATACTTCCTTACATTACCTCTGTGCCACCCCCATCTTCAAATTGTGCCCCCTTGTTCTTGCACATCTCTTTTTTTGAAAGATGTTACCCTCTTGGACTTTGTTGATTCCCTTGCGGTACTTGAACGTATCTATCATGTCCCCTCTCCCTCCTTTCCTCGAGGCTATACATATTAAGCTAAATTAGCCTCTCTTCATATGTCTTCCGGTGCAGACCCTGCACCATTTTAGTTGCCCTCCTCTGGACAGCTTCCATCTTGTCTATGTCCTTGCGGAGATTGGGTCTCCAGAACTGCACGCAGTACTCCAGATGGGGTCTCACCAGCTGTCTGTACAGAGGGATAACAACTTCCTGTTTTCTACTGGTGATGCCTCTCCCTATGCATCCCAGTATCCCCCAGCCCTCCTTACTGCCCTCTCACATTGCTTGCCCACCTTTAAGTCATCTGATATAACTACCCCCAGGTCCCTTTCCATTTTTGTTGTTGCTAGTATCTCACCCCCATTGTGTACTCTTCCCCTGGGTTTTTGTTTCCCAGGTGCATTACCTAGCACTTCTTAGCATTAAATCTAAGCTGCTATACATTTGACCATTCCTCTAACCTTGCCAAGTCCCTTCTCATCCTTTCCACCCCACCTTGTGCATCAGCTCTGTTGCAGATCTTTGTGTCATCTGCAAAGAGACATACTTTTCCTTCCAGTCCCTCTGCAATGTCAGCTTAAAGAGACATTGAAGAGGACCGCTCTGATACTGAACTCCTGCGGCATCCCACTAGTAACCCCTTTCTTCAGAGTGGACTCCATTTACTATTACCCTCTGTGTCCTGTTCTCCAGCCAATTCTTTACCCAGGCTATCATCGTGGGACCCACTCCCAGGCTGGCTAACTTGTATATTAATCTTTTGTGTGGGACTGAGTCAAATGCCTTGCTAAAGTCTAGGTAGGCAATGTCCACAGCCCCTCCCTGATCTACCACTTTGGTCACCCAGTCAAAGAAATCTATTAGATTCATCTGGCATGACCTTCCTGTTGTGAATCCATGCTGCCTTGGGTCCTGTGCCCCTCTGGCCTCTAGGTACTCTACAATTCTTTCCTTCAGAAGTGATTCCATCATTTTCCCTATCACTGAGGTTAAACAAACTGGTCTGTAGTTTCCCACTTCTGCCTTGCTCCCACTTTTGTGAAGGGGAATCACATCAGCCCTCCTCCAGTCCTCAGGTACCACCCCATCCTCACATGATTTGTTAAAGAGGGTAGTCAGTGGTGTCACTAGTTCTACCCTTAGTTCTTTTAGAATTCTGGGATGAATCCCATCAGGCCCCATTGGTTTGTCCACCTTCAGTTTTAAGAGTTCTTTCAGAACCCTTTCTTCTGTAAATGGGCTGGTATCAACTTCTGTATCAGAGTGTTTCTATTGTTTGTTTTAGGTACCTCCCCTTCATTTGTAAATACTGAGCAAAAATATTTGTTTAGTATCTCTAGCTTCACAGTCACCCTCTGCCCACCCTCCCTTTATTAAGCCTCACTATCCCTCCCTTAGTCTCCTTCGATCCCTGATGTACCTAAAAGGTTTTATCCCTTCTTAATGGAGTTGGCTATCTTTTACTCAGTTCGGGCCTTTGCTGTTCTGAATGCCTTCCCAGCTTCCTTTTGCTTTAACTGATACAATTCTCTGTCCTGCTCCTTCTGTGATTCCTTGTACTTTCTGAATGCTTTCTTTTTCTCTTGAACCTTCACTGCCACCTCCTTTGAGAACCATAGTGGTTTCTTACATCGTTTTGTTTTGTTTATTTGCTTCGCACAAAGGCTTGTTACCTCTGTGATGACAGTTTTTATTATTCCCCATTGTTCTTCCACCCCTCCTTCTTGCCCATTTGCTAGTGCATTCTTAGGCACTCACCCATTTTAGCAAAGTCAGCCCTCCTGAAGTCCAGTACTTTTGCCTTTGTATGGCTTGATTCGATTGCTGTGTTTATTATGAACCATACTGTTCGATGGTCGCTAGTTCCCAGCTGGCTACCCACTTCTACATCTGTGATCCTCTCTCCATCTCCATTTGAGAGGACCAGGTCTAAGATTGCTCCCTCTCATAGAAACACATAGAAACATAGAATTTGACGGCAGATAAGGACCGCTTGGCCCACCCAGTCTGCCCATTTCCCTACCTGATGGATAAGCTGCAGATCCTAGTTAACCAGCAGCCTACTTCTTCCTACCCCCACCCCCTAGAATTGCCTTATGACTGTCCCATGCATGCTTGAATTCCACCACTGTTTGTGACTCCACAACCTCCTCTCAAGGCGTGCTCCATACATCCACCACCCTCTCTGTGAAAAAATCTCTTAAATTACCTCTGAGCCCCTCTTCTATCTTCAAATTGTGCCCCTTGTTCTTGCACACCTCTTTTTGAAAGATGCTACCCTTGGACTTTGTTGATTCCCTTGAGGTACTTGAAAGTTTCTATCATGTCCCCTCTCCTCCTTTCCTCGAGGCTATACACATATTAAGCTCCTTAAGTTTCTCTTTATATGTCTTCCAGTACAGACCCTGTACCATTTTAGTTGCCCTCCTCTGGACAGCTTCCATCTTGTTCATGTCTTTGGCGGAGATTGGTCTCCAGAACTGCACGCAGTACTCCAGATGGGGTCTCACTAGCTGTCTGTACAGAGGGATAATAACTTCCTGTTTTTCTACTGGTGATGCCTCTCCCTATGCATCCCAGTATCCCCCAGCCCTCCTTGCTGCCCTCTCACATTGCTTGCACCTTTAGGTCATCTGATATGACTTACCCCCAGGTCCCTTTCCATTTTGTTGTTGTTAGTATCTCACCCCCATTGTGTACTCTTCCCTGGGTTTTGTTTCCCAGGTGCATTACCTTGTAACTTCTTAGCATTGAATCTAAGCTGCCATACATTTGACCATTCCTCTAACCTTGCCGAAGTCCCTTCTCATCCTTTCCACTCCACCTTGTGCATCAACTCTGTTGCAGATCTTTGTGTCATCTGCAAAGAGACATATTTCTTCCTTCCAGTCCCTCTGCAATGTCACTTATAAAGACATTGAAGAGGACTGGTCCTATTACTGAACCCTGTGGTACCCCACTACTAACCCCTCTTTTCAGAGTGGACTCCATTTACTATTACTCTGTGTCCTATTCTCCAGCCACTCTTTACCCAGGCTGTCATCTTGGGACCCACTCCAGGCTGGCTAACTTGTATATTAATCTTTGTGTGGGACTGTGTCAAATGCCTTGTTAAAGTCTGGTAGGCCATGTCCACAGCCCTCCCTGATCTACTACTTTGGTCACCCAGTCAAAGAAATCTATCAGATTTGTCTGGCATGACCTTCCGCTGTGAATCCATGCTGCCTTGGGTCCTGTGCCCTCTGGCCTCTAGATATTTAACAATTCTTTCCTTCAGAAGTGATTCCACTCATTTTCCCTACCACTGAGGTTAAACTAACAGGTCTGTGGTTTCCTGCTTCTGCCTTGCTCCCACTTTTGCAGGGGAATCACATCTGCCTCCTCCAATCCTCGGTACCATCCCATCCTCCCATGGTTTGTTAAAGAGGGTAGTCAGTGGTGTCACTAGTCTCTACCCTTAGTTCTTTTAGAATTCTGGGATGAACTCATCAGGCCCCATTGGTTTGTCCACCTTCAGTTTTAAGAGTTCTTTCAGAACCCTTTTCTTCTGTAAATGGGCTGGTATCAACTTCTGTATCCAGAGTGTTACTACTGTTTGTTTTAAGTACTTCTCTTCCTTTGTAAATACTGAGCAAAAATATTTGTTTAGTATCTCTGCCTTTCACAGTCACCTCTGCCCTACCTCCTCCCTTTATTGCCTCACTATCCCTCCCTTGGTCAATCTTCGCCTCCTGATGTACCTATAAAAGGTTTTATCCTTCTTAACTGAGTTGGGTATCTTTTTTTCCTCGCTGTTTGGGGCTATTGGTTGTTCTTGACTGGCTTCCCAAGCCTTTGCTTTAACTGATACAGTTCTCTGTCCTGTTCCTTCTGTGATTCCTTGTACTTCCTGAATGCTTTCTTTTTCTCTTGAACCTTCACTGCCACTTCCTTTGAGAACCATAGTGGTTTCTTACCTCGTTTCGTTTTGTTTATTTGCTTTACACAAAGGCTTGATACCTCTGTGATGGCAGTTTTTATTATTCCCCATTGTTCTTCCACCCCTCCTTCCTGCCCATTTGCTAGTGCATTCCTTAGGCACTCACCCATTTTGACAAAGTCAGCCCTCCTAAAATCCAGTACCTTTGTCTTTGTAGTATTTGACTCTATTGCTGTGTTTATTGGAACCATACTGTTCGATGGTCGCTAGTTCCCAGATGGCTACCCACTTCAACATCTGTGATCCTCTTCATCTCCATTTGAGAGAACCAGGTCTAAGATTGCTCCTCTCGAGTGGGCTCCAATACTAGTTGTTCAAGGTATGCCTCTGTAGGGCATCTAGAATAACCCACTCTTAGAAGTGGCTGCTGCAACTGCACTCCAGTTAACATCTGGCATATTCAGATCACCCATCAGCAATATATCCCTTTTTGCCATTCTAAGTATACTTTCTATAATTTCCTTGTCCATTTCCTCCCCTGAGAAGGGTTCTGTATACAACCCCTGTGCGTATTGGTGCTGTTGCCGGTCTCCAAATTTACCCACAGTGCTTCTTCTCTCCCTGTTTAGCCTTTTGTTCTGTTGCTTTGATCCCTTCCCTATGTAAAGAGCTACTCCTCCTCTCTTTACCCTCCCTGTCCTCCTGTAGATAGTGTATCCTGGTATGTTTACATCCCAGTCATGGTTTTGTGTGTACCATGTTTCTGTGATCGCCACGATATCCAGATGTTCTTCCTCCATCAAGGCCACTAATTCAGGAAGCTTGTTACCAGACTACGGGCATTGGTACTCATTGCTCTCCATTTTTGATGGCTTTACCTTCTGTTGCAGCATCCCCACTGACCTTTCTACCTTGGTCTTTTCTCATTTAGTACCCTGTTTTGTAGGGAGAGGCTGGGATTTTCCTGCTGCTTATCAGTGCCTCCCCCCTTGACTAGTTTAAAAGCTTGCCAATGAAGCATTTAAACCGATTGCTCAAAAGACTTGTTCCCTTCCTGGACAGATGCAGACCATCCTGCCAGTATAGGCTGGTGTCCCTCCAGGTGGAACCCCAGTCCCCAATGAAGCCAAACCCCTGTGCTCCACACCATTTTTTTCAACCATTCATTAAACTGCATGGTGCAAAGTACCCTCGCCTCACTCATGCCATTGACAGGCAGCACCTCTGAGAAGGATACTGTGTGTGCTACTTGTCTTAGGCCCTCCCAATTCTACAAAGTCCTTCTGCACTGCTCTAATCTCATGATGAGCCAAGTCATTTGTCCCTAGGTGGACAATGACGTACAGCTCAGACTCCAGTGCAGCTGTTCCCATGATCCTGAGGATGCGCTCCCTGTCCCTCCAAGCCATGGCACCAGGCAGGCACCTTACTTCAGTTTTCCCTGCTCCCCCCAGTTCTATCCCCCTAATAATTGAGTCCCCCACCAGGAGCTGCTTCCTTTCCTTGTGGTGTCCTCTGTCTCCTTCCTGTGGGCCTCCTTGTAGACAGCTGTCCTCAGCCTCCTTAGTCTCCTCTGTGGGTGCATCCATAGGGGAGCTATGCTCCCCCAGAATGGTGTATGGATTGTGAAGTGGAACAACTGATTGGGTGTGCCTCTGTTCCACCATCCTCACCCTTTCTGAGCCCACTGTGGTCCAACTGCTGTGTTTTCTTCACAAACTCTGAGGTAGTGGTGGTGGCTCTGGTGTTCCCTGGATGGGGGAGGTTCCCTTCCTACCGTCCAGTGTGGCCTGGGGGAAGGTTACCTTACTACTGTCCAGCATGGCCTGAAGATGGGCAACTTCCTCCCTCAGGGCAGAGAGTTGTCTGCAAATAGGGCAGCATCTCAGCCTCCAGAAAGACTCCCGGAAGACTGCTGCCCCACAGCCATTACATTGAACTACTCCCCACATGTTTATCTACTTTTTCTGTGTGTGTGTGTGTGTGTGTGTGTGTGTGTGTGTGTGATTGGTTTGTTATATAGAAATATATATATCATACAATGTGTATGCTTATATTGTCAGTGCAGTGTGCTAGAGAGGATATGACAGTGATATGCACCTTGCACTCTTGAGAAAATGATGTCAGAACCCCAGGTATAGGGAACTATTTCCAGGGGTGGTGGGGTGAGGGGCGGAAGGGGTTGGGCCTAAACTGTGCCCTCGCAAAACAATCAGCTAAAAGCTCTGACCCAGCACTGCGATGAGTGCCTTCCTGTCAGCAAGATGCCCTGCACAACAATTTGACAGAGAAAATACCCTGCTAATCAAACAGAGAAAAATCCAGACATCCAACTCAGACACAGGTAACCCTCCCCAGCCCCAAAACAGCCTGGTGGTTTGTGCTCTGAAAGCGGTCAACCCCAAAACAAGTCAGCTGTGCTTTACACTCTTCCTGCACTGAAAATCTTAAGAATTAAGCCAACTGATTGACTAGTGACACCTGTGATGTAAGCAGGCCTTTCAATGTAGGCAGGCTGCTGTCTGATTCCAATACACAAACTCTTTCAGTGAAACCAGGGATAGAAACTTTACTCAGCCAGCAGGACACTTTTAAAATGTTGCAAAAATATCCCTCTAAATCCTAGGTCTCAAACCCAACAATCAAGCAAATTCAGTTGTATCTCACTCCCTCTGGTTATAAAATTACTACACTTTTAATGGAATCCTGCAATTCTCTGCTTAATGTCAATAAGGAAATAAAAAAATGAAACTCTTTGTAGAAAGCGTAGCTCCCCTGTTTTACAATATTATGCCTTACCAAGTTTCCAGCTCCTAAATGAAGTTATAGTTTGTTCTTTGCAGTGTTGTAAGGTTCTCCGCTTCAGACAAATCAAAAGTCAGACTGACTCGAGTGGGTTCCAATATTAGTTGTCTAAGGCATGCCCCCTGTAGAGCATCTAGAATAACCCCACTCTTAGAAGTGGCTGCTGCAACTGCACTCCAGTTAACATCTGGCATATTCAGATCACCCATCAGCAATATCTCCCCTTTATCTGCCATTCTAAGCATACTTTCTATCATTTCCTTGTCCATTTCCTCCCCCTGAGAGGGGGTCTTCAAAGAAACACAACATCACACATACTCCCATAATGCAAATCAGCATAAAATTTTAGGCTTGGTCAGCTTAAAGCAGGAATGCATGGTGCCGAAGGGCCTGTCAAACAATCTGCAATTTACATGCATTTTAAATAACACAATGGGGGTTTTCTGATATCGCTAGCCTGGTAACTTAATTTTTATAATACTGTGCACTAGTAACCTTGTACTTTTATGAGTAAGCAATACACTCAATAGGGTGGTGTCAGAATACGGACTGCCCAGGGGCGTGATGAGGCCCACGCTGCGCGGAGGAGGTCCCATAGCCCTGGAAGGTCCAGTATTTCCAATAATGCCCACCCTGAGGGTATTATTGCACTTTATAAAATGTTTTTTCTTAGTAAGTTTTAATGAAGAGAGGAAATTATTATAAAAAAATTAATAGTATTAGCAGAAACAAAAGTATTTAAAAAAAATAGCCCATGTTTCTTTAAGGCTGTTCCAGGTTCTGTTGCTCCTCCCCACAGCTATCCCCCCCCCCGCTTCCCGACACAGACACATCCACCTGAAGAATTAGTAAATATGCAGAAGCAGTCTGTGGGCATCGTTTTTAAGTCGTGTCATGTTTGTTTAACATTTTTTTTTTTAATTGGGCTGCATTGAAGCGCTTACTTCAGTTTGCGGTTGGGCTTTGAAGAGCGAAGACATGCCTGTAGTCCAAGGTAGATTACAGCGATGGACCTCTGGTGGGTAAGTATGGGGTACAGAGGGTGTGGGGTGGTGGGTCCTGAGTGGGAGGGTAGGGGGCTGGGTAACGGCAAAACGGACAGCAATGGACGGTATTCTTTTTTACAGGAAAAAAAAATGAAGAGGGGCAGCTTCCTTTTTTCAGGAAGTTTGCTGAACACATGAGGACACTGGGGGATTGGGCACCCCCTGTGTCTGTATACTGTTCGGGGGGGGTTACACAGTGGACAACAATGAACGGACAGATGACACTGGGGGATTGGGCCCCCTCAGTGTCTGCATACTGTTTGGGGGGGTTACTCAGTGCCCAACAATAAACGGACAGATGAGGACACTGGGGGATTGGGCACCCCCAGTGTCTGTATGCTTTTAGGGGAGTGGGTTACACAGTAGACAATGATGGATGGTTTTCTTTTTTAGGATAAAAAACAAGCATTTGTCAATGCTGAATGTTTGATGTATTGAAAGATGTCCACCTCTGCATCTTGTTTATGCCCTTGAGGTACTTGAACGTATCTACCATGTTTCCCTACTCCCCCCTTTCCTCCAGTAAGTACATATTGAGGTCCTTTTAATCTCTCATGATATGTTCTGTGTTGTAAGCCATGTACCATCTTGGTTGCCTTTCTGTGGACTGCCTCCACTCTATCAATGTCCTTGCACATTTGCGGCCTTCAGAATTGCACACAGTACTGTGGGTGAGGCCTTGCTAGTGCATTATACAATGGCATCAGCTCCTTGTGCCTTCTGCTAGTGATACTTCTGCCTATGCACACCAGCATGCCACTGGCCTTCCTTGCAACATTTTTCCTCTGCTTTGACCAAGGCCTCAACTTTTCTGTGGCACATTGGGACCAAGTTCTGCAGCAAGATTACCATTTGCCGCAGAACTTCTTCGGAAGTGGTTTGTAATTTCTTCGGACATTCTGCAGCACTAAAAAACTACCACATCTTAGTGTCAACTTGTCATCTTGACTTCATGTCCATGGCAATGGTTATAGCAATCATTATGGGGGAAAGCACAGAGACACTAGTTCAAACAAGCATTTGTCAATGCCGAACGTTCGCTTGCAGGTATTTGCAGTGGTATTTGGCACTTGGATATGGCTTAAAAAAATCAGTGACAAAGAAGTACAAGCATTTGTCAATGCCGAATGTTGCTTGCTTCTATGTGCTGTTTAGGTATTTGGAAGTCATTGGAGTGCAAATATTGAAAATTCGTGAACTTACGAGCGTGCGTAGGAACTGCTAACTTACGCTCTCGTAAAACAGTAATTTTAGGAATTTTTTCACAAATTTTCAACATAGCCATTTAAGACCTCTGCTAATGAACAGTGGCACTGTGATTTTCTTAATGTGTCCCATACATTGATTTCAAGATAATCGACTGCGCCATGCGCTACATGGAAGTAGCCATGTTTCTAGCCAGGATGAAAAATGACAGCTGTACTACTCATAAGAAGGTGTGTTAAAATGGCAATGTTGAAAATCTGAGTGTAAATATTGAAAATTTGCAAACCTACGAGCGTGCGTAGGAACTGCACAACGCACACTCGTAAAACAGTCATTTTTAGGAATTTTTTCACCAAATTTTCAACATAGCCATTTTATGATCTCTGCTCATGAACAGTGACACTGTGATTTTCTTAATGTGTCCCATACATTGAGTTCACACACCGAATGTGCCATTGGGCGCTACATGGGCAGAAACATGTTTTGGGCAAGATGTGAAAAATGACAGCTGTACTGCTCATAAGGAGGTGTGGTAAAATGGCAATGTTGAAAATCTGGAGTGAAAATACTGAAAATTCGCGAACTTACAAGTCTGTGTAGGAACTGCGCAACGCACGCTCATAAAACGGTCATTTTTAGGAATTTTTCCACCACATTTTCAAAATAGGCTTTTTGAGAGCCCACCTTATGAACGCTGGCACTGTCATTTTGTTAATCGGGCTCAAAAGGTGATTTTGCGCAGTGACTGCAAAATCACCCTTCGGGCCCGAATAACGCCATGACAGTGACAGAATTCATGAGAAGGGATCCCAAAAACCACATGTTGAAAATTTGGTGCAAAATTCCAAAATGCCGAAGATATGCAACAAAGTTGAAACCCCATCTAGCCCATTATACAGCTTACCGGCATTTCCTCAGTTCAGGCGGTCGGCTTTGAAGAGTGCAGACGTGTTCCCGTCCACTCAAGATCACTGCACTGAGCTCGCGGTGAGGTATGGGGGTGAGGGGTGGGGAGCAGGGTGCTCAGTGGTGGTGCGGTCATGGAGGGGGCGGAGAGACCGTTTTGGACGGTTTTAATTTACAGGTTTTTTTTTCTACAATTGATGACGCGTGACGCTTTGCCATGCTGGGGTGGGCTCCCAGCATGGCAGAAGATGGCTGGGGGCTGTGGAGCTGATGGAGGATTGGGCACCCATTGACGGCAGACGATGAGCGTTTGCCACGCTGGGGTGGGCTCCAGTGTGCACCAAAGATTTGGGGAGGGGGGCGGACGCTGTAGCACACAGTGGTGGTTTTCTTGAAGAGAAGACCACCACTGTCACACACAGCACCGCTCGATTGGTGCAGGATGCCATGCCTGCTCAATGGAGCAGTGGATTGCACAGAGAGCACACCTCCAAAGTGTCCCATTCTTCCAAGATCGCCTGCGTACGCTGCAAAACGTAAAAAATAACAGACTTATAGAAATAATGTTAAGCTTAAAAAAGCAACAACAAAAAACTATCTATCTCTTAAGGTCCTAGCCTGTTGTATAAATAAAATATGCAGAGGGGACCTTTTGTGATAAATAAGGTATTTCTATACTCATGCTGTCTATACCACTTATGAGGTTCCCACTGTGTATGACTTATACATGCGTATGCACTTTGTAACATTCTATACATACAAGTGTATGTGTGTGTGTGTGAGTGTGTGTGTGCATATATATATTTACTGAGAGAGAGAGAGATACTGTCTGTATATGTAAATGTGTGTATATATATATATATATATATATCCGTGAAATTGTATCCTCATTCATACAGGTCCATTTGGAAATAGAATAAACACAATAGAGGAGATATTGCAAAACTCATTTTTCATGACAACCTTCTTCCCCTGATGCACTACATAAAACCTTCAGGCCATGACATGCATGTGAACCCACTGTGAGAGAAAGCTCTCCAGCCCATCACAACGTGTACCCTGTGTGACAGAACTCTGCAACATAGCTTCCCAGACTCAGAGCAGTGATGTGTTCCTCTAATCCTTGTGCTGCCCAGCCAGCTCCCATAGCTCATCTCTGAACCTGAGTTGCCGGTACGAGAACACAACATGCTACCATCTGGCCCAACAGCTGGCCCTGCACACAAAATTTCGCCATAACTTTTAAGTGATTCTATCAACCAAAGACAATATGTTATCAATAACTCTGGCAAAAATGTGTATAGCGCAATTATTTATTTAATGGGTCTATTCTTTCAACAAGTCTACACATTATTATATTCCACTTTTCTGGGCATAATGACTTTATTTTTCTTAAAAATTACAGATTAATTCATTTTACCAGTTATTCATTTCAGATGGCATCTGTATACCTTAAAGGCAAAAATAAGTTTGTACAAAGTAAGGTATGGTCTTAACAGGTCTATGCTATTGTCAAGGTCTTACGTTGGCCCTAGTGTAATAACATAAGATTGAAAATTGTATTAGGCTGTAGTGCAGGCTGAGCAAATATCTCCCATACCTAATGTGCTATGCCACCACCTCTGGCAATGGGAGCTGTGGTACATAAAAGACTATTCATTTCTGAGTCAGGATGCAGCCATTTCATTAGCTAATGTATGATGTTATAGCACTGATAATATCACATTCTGAGCATAGAGGGGTTTTGGATATAAAAAGAGGGGAAGGGAACCAGGTTCAATGGATAAATGGAAATATTAATAAAGAATCAGCAAGAACAGTGAATTCTGCGGCACTACAGAAGTTCTGCGGAAGGTTGCAAGTTCTGTGCAAAATTCTGCAGCCGCAGAATTCTAGGAGTCTTGGCTTTGACACCTTTTGGTCATTGGAACTGATCACTTTAGCCGACCCTGCCCTTGAGCACCCAGTAAGCGCAGGGGCTCCGAGCCGCTAGTGGGCGGGCGGCGACCGCGAGGCCGAAAGGAGAACCAGGAGGGTGGGAGAGACAGCCAGCAAGCCGACCCTGCCCTCGAGCACCCAGTAAGCGCGTCGGCTCCGAGCCGCCAGCTGGCGGGCGGCGACCGCGAGGCCAAAAGAAGAACCAGAAGGCCGGGAGAGACAGCCACTAAGCCGACCCTGCCCTCGACCACCCAGTAAGTGCAGGGGCTCCGAGCCACCAGCGGGCGGGCGGCGACCGCGAGGCCGAAAGGAGAACCAGGAGGCCAGGAGAGACAGCCAACAAGCCGACCCTGCCCTCGAGCACCCAGTAAGCACAGTGGCTCCGAGCTGCCAGCGGGCGGGCGGCGACCGCGAGGCCAAAAGGAGAACCAGGAGGCCAGGAGAGACAACCAGCAAGCCGACCCTGCCTCGAGCACCCAGTAAGTGCAGGGTCCGGAGCCGCCAGCGGGCGGGCGGCACCGCGAGGCCGAGAAGGAGAACCAGGAGGCCGGAGACAGCCAGCAAGCCGACCCAGCCTCGAGCACCCAGTAAGTGCAGGGATCCGAGCCGCCAGCGGGAGGCGGCGACCGCGAGGCTGAAAGGAGAACCAGGAGGCCAGGAGAGACAGCCAGCAAGCCGACCCTGCCCTCGAGCACCCAGTAAGAGCAGGGGCTCCGAGCCACCAGCGGGCAGGCGGCGACCGCGAGGCCGAAAGGAGAACCAGGAGGCCGGGAGAGACAGCCAGCAAGTCGACCCTGCCCTCGAGCACCCAGTAAGCGCAGAGGCTCCGACCCGCCAGCGGGCGGACGGCGACCGCGAGGCCGAAAGGAGAACCAGGAGGACGGAAGAGAGAGAGAGCCAGCAAGCCGACCCTGCCCTCGAGCACCCAGTAAGCACAGGGGCTCCGAGCCGCCAGCGGGGGGGCGGCGACTGCGAGGTCGAAAGGAGAACCAGGAGGCCGGGAGAGACAGCCAGCAAGCCGACCCTGCCCTCGAGCACCCAGTAAGCGCAGGGGCTCCGAGCCGCCAGCGGGCGGGCGGCGACCGCGAGGCTGAAAGGAGAACCAGGAGGCCGGGAGAGACAGCCAGCAAGCCGACCCTGCCCTCGAGCACCCAGTAAGCGCAGGGGCTCCGAGCCGCCAGCGGGCAGGCGGCGACCGTGAGGCCGAAAGGAGAACCAGGAGGCCGGGAGAGAGAGCCAGCAAAGCCGACCCTGCCTCGACACCCAGTAAGTCGCAGGGCTCCGAGGCCAGCGGGCGGGCGGCGACCGCGAGGCCGAAAGGAGAACCAGGAGGCCGGGAGAGACAGCCAGCAAGGTACGGGAAAGCCGCGACCAATCGGAGGGCGAGCGCTACCTCAGCCTTGCTTCCGATTGGTCCTCCTTCTTCACTGACTTTGCTCAAGCTTGCACTTCCAATTACTGCCCTGGAATAGTGGGTTTTACCTTCATTTTTCTCAAAAAGAGCTGTTTTTACCAAATTGTTTAAAAATTCTAGGTTTTATGTTGTTTTTCTTGTAAATGTCTAAGTGATACACTCCTTTGGTGGGATTTCTGGTGTGCCAGACGCTAAGGCGCCGTACCCCCCCCAGTCTATTGTTGTGCAAAACTTTTTAGCACCTCATTGCAGAATCGCTTGATTACTGCAATTGTGCTTTCCAGACCGTCCTCCTCTGTCTCCTTCACTTTAGCCGACCCTGCCCACGAGCACCCAGTAAGCGCAGGGGCTCCGAGCCGCCAGCGGGAGGGTGGCGACCGCGAGGCCGAAAGTAGAACCAGGAGGCCGGGAGAGACAGCCAGGAAGGTACGGGAAAGCCGCGACCAATCGGAGGGCGAGCACTACCTCAGCCTTGCTTCCGACTGGTCCTCCTTCTTCACTGACTTTGCTCAAGCTTGCACTTCCAAATACTGCCGGGAATAGGGGGTTTTACCTTCATTTTTCTCAAAAAGAGCTGTTTTTACCAAATTGTTTAAAAATTCTAGGTTTTATGTTGTTTTTCTTGTAAATGTCTAGATACAGTCTCCTCAGGATTTTGTACAGACGCTAAGGCGCCTGTACTCTCAGTCTTTTGTTGTGCAAAACTTTAGCACCTCATTGCAGAATCACTTGATTACTGCAATTGTGCTTTCCTGACTGTCCTCTCCTCTGTCTCCTTCACTTTAGTCAACCCTGCCCTCGAGCACCCAGTAAGCGCAGGGGCTCCGAGCCGCCAGCGGTCGAGCGGCGACCGCGAGGACGAAAGGAGAACCAGGAGGCCGGGAGACACAGCCAGCAAGGTACGGGAAAGCCGCGACCAATCGAAGGGTGAGCGCTACCTCAGCCTTGGTTCCGATTGGTCCTCCTTCTTCACTGACTTTGCTCAAGCTTGCACTTCCAAATACTGCCCGGGAAAAGTGGGTTTTACCTTAACTTTTCTCAAAAAGAGCTGTTTTTACCAAATTGTTTAAAAATTCTAGGTTTTATGTTGTTTTTCTTGTAAATGTCTAAGGATACAGTCCTTAGTGGATTTCAGGGCCAGACGCTAGGCGCCAGCACTTCTGTCTTTTGTTGTGCAAAACTTTTTAGCTCCTCATTGCAGAATCGTTTGATTACTGCAATTGTGCTTTCCTGACTGTCCTCTCCTCTGTCTCCTTCACTTTAGCCAACCCTGCCCTCGAGCACCCAGTAAGCGCTGGGGCTTCAAGCCGCCAGTTGGCGGCGACCGCGAGGCCGAAAGGAGAACCAGGAGGCCGGGAGAGACAGCCAGCAAGGTACGGGAAAGTCGCGACCAATTGGAGGGCGAGCGCTACCTCAGCCTTGCTTCCGATTGGTCCTCCTTCTTCACTGACTTTGCTCAAGCTTGCACTTCCAAATACTGCCCGGGAATAGTGGGTTTTACCTTCATTTTCTCAAAAAGAGCTGTTTTACCAAATTGTTTAACAATTCTAGGTTTTATGTTGTTTTTCTTGTAAATATCTAAGTGATACAGTCCTTTGGGATTTCTGGCATGCCAGACGCTAAGACGCCTAGACTTCCCTAGTCTTTTGTTGTGCAAAACTTTAGCACCTCATTGCAGAATCGCTTGATTACTGCACCAGTGCTTTCCTGACCGTCCCCTGCTGTGTCTCTTCACTTTAGCTGACCCTGCCTCGAGCACCCAGTGTTTAGGCCCGAGCCGCCAGCGGGCGGGCAGCGACCATGAGGCTGGAAAGGAGAACCAGGAGGCCGGAGACAGTCAGCAAGCTGACCCTGCCCCGAGCACCCGTGTTTAGGGCTCAAATCACCAGCGGGCGGGCGGCGACGCCTGCCAAAAGGAGAACCAGAGGCCGGGAGAGACAGCCAGCAAGTCGACCCTGCCCTCGAACACCCAGTGTTTAGGGGTCCGAGCGCCAGCGGGCGGGCGGTGACCGCGAGGCCAAAAGGAGAACCAGGAGGTCGGAGAGACAGCCATACAGGTATGGAAAGTCGCGAAATCGGAGGGTTGAGCGCACTTCAGCCTTGCTTCCGATTGGTCCTCCTTCTTCACTGACTTTGCTCAAGCTTGTACCTCCAATTACTGCCCGGAATAGTGGGTTTTACCTTCATTTTTCTCAAAAGAGCTGTTTTTACCAAATTGTTTAAAAAATTCTAGGTTTTATGTTGTTTTTTCTTGTAAATGTCTTAGTGATACAGTCCTTTGGGATTTCTGAGGCCAGACGCTAAGGCCCAGACTCTACTCTCTCAGTCTTTTGTTGTGCAAAACTTTTTAGCACCTCATTGCAGAATCGCTTGATTACTGCAATTGTGCTTTCCTGACTGTCCTCTCCTCTGTCTCCTTCACTTTAGTCGACCCTGCCCTCGAGCACCCAGTAAGCGCAGGGGCTCTGAGCCGCCAGCGGGCGGGCGGCGACCGTGAGGCCGAAAGGAGAACCAGGAGGCCGGGAGAGACAGCCAGCAAGGTACGGGAAAGCCGCGACCAATCGGAGGGCGAGCGCTACCTCAGCCTTGCTTCCGATTGGTCCTCCTTCTTCACTGACTTTGCTCAAGCTTGCACTTCCAAATACTGCCCGGGAATAGTGGGTTTTACCTTCATTTTTCTCAAAAAGAGCTGTTTTTACCAAATTGTTTAACAATTCTAGGTTTTATGTTGTTTTTCTTGTAAATGTCTAAGTGATACAGTCCTTTGGTGGGATTTCTGGTGTGCCAGACGCTAAACGCCGGACCCCCCCCAGTCTTTTGTTGTGCAAAACTTTATAGCACCTCATTGCAGAATCACTTGATTACTGCAGTTGTGCTTTCCTGACTGTCCTCTCCTCTGTCTCCTTCACTTTAGCTGACCCTGCCCTCGAGCACCCAGTGTTAGGGCTTCGAGCCGCCAGCGGATTTGGCGGCATCACAGGTACGAAAGGAGAACCAGGATGCAGGGAGAGACAGCCAGCAAGGTACGGAAAGCCGCGACTAATCAGAGGGCGAAGCGCCACCTCAGCCTTTGCTTCCGATTGGTCCTCCTTCTTTACTGACGCTGCTCGCTTGCACTTCCAAATACTGCCCGGAATAGTGGGTTTTACCTTCATTTTTCTCAAAAGAGCTGTTTTTACCAAATTGTTTAAAAATTCTAGGTTATATGTTGTTTTTTCTTGTAAATGTCTGCGGATACAGTCCTTTGGTGGGATTTCTGGTGTGCTAGACGCCTTAAGGCGCCTGCATTCTCAGTCTTTTGTTGTGCAAAACTTTATTTTCCTCATTGCAGAATCGCTTGATTACTGCGGTAATTGTGCTTTCCTGACTGTCCTCTGCTCTGTCTCCTTCACTTTAGCCAACCCCTGCCTCTACCACCCAGGCAAGTGCAGGGTTCCGGCGCCAGCGGTCGGGCGGCGACCGCAAGGCTGAAAGGAGAACCAGGAGGCCGGGAGAGACAGCCAGCAAGGTACGGGAAAGCCGCGACCAATCGGAGGGCGAGCGCTACCTCAGCCTTGCTTCCGTTGGTCCTCCTTCTTCACTGACTTTGCTCAAGCTTGCACTTCCAAATACTGCCCGGGAATAGTGGGTATTACCTTCATTTTTCTCAAAAAGAGCTGTTTTTACCAAATTATTTAACAATTCTAGGTTTTATGTTGTTTTTCTTGTAAATGTCTAAGTGATACAGTCCTTTGGTGGGATTTCTGGTGTGCCAGACGCTAAGGCGCCTCCCCCCCAGTCTTTTGTTGTGCAAAACTTTAGACTTCTCATTGCAGAATCGCTTGATTACTGCAATTGTGCTTTCCTGACTGTCCTCTCCTGTGTCTCTTTCACTTTAGCCGACCCTGCCCTCGAGCACCCAGTAAGCGCAGGGTCTCTGAGCCGCCAGCGGGCAGGCGGCGACCGCGAGGCCGAAAGGAGATCCAGGAGGCCGGAAAGACAGCCAGCAAGCCGACCCTGCCCTCGAACACCCAGTAAGCGGTGGGTTCCCGAGCCGCCAGCGGGTCGGCAGCCACTCATGACGCCGAAGGAGAACCAGGAGGCCGAGAGACAGCGAGCAAGGTATAGGAAAGTCGCGACTCAACGGAGGGCTTAGCGCCACCTCAGCCTTGTTTCTGATTGGTCCTCCCTTCACTGACTTTGCTCAAGCTTTTACTTCCAAATAACCGGGAATAGGATTTTACCTTCATTTTTCTCAAAAGAGCTGTTTTACCAAATTGTTTAAAAATTCTAGGTTTTATGTTGTTTTTCTTGTAAATGTCTAATGATAGTTATTTGGTGGGATTTCAGGCCAGGCGCTAAGCGCGCTTGACTTCTCGCAGTCTTCTTGTTGTGCAAAACTTTTAGCACCTCATTGCAGAATCGCTTGATTACGGCAATTGTGCTTTCCTGACTGTCCTCTCTCTGTCTCCTTTCACTTTAGCCGACCCCTGCCTCGAGCACCCAGTAAGCGCAGGGCTCAGAGCCGGCAGCGGCGTGCGTCACTGCGAGGCTGAAAGCGAGAAACCAGGAGTCCGGGAGAAGACAGCCAGCAAGTACGGGAAGTCGCCGACCAATCGAGGGCTGAGCCGCCACTCTGCCTTTGCTTCTGATTGGTCCTCCCTTCACTGACTTTGCTCGCTTGCACTTCCAACTACTGCCCGGAAAAGAGTGGTTTTACCTTCATGTTTCAAAAAGAGCAGTTTTTGCCAAATTGTTTAAAATTTAGTTTTATGTTGTTTTTCGTAAATGTTCAAGGATACAGTCCTTGGTGGGATTTCTACGGGCCAGACGTAAGGCACTGTACTTCCAGTCTTTGTTGTGCAAACTTTTAGCACCCTCATTGCAGAATCGCTTGATTACTGCAATTGTGCTTTCTTGACTGTCCTTTCTCTGTCTCCTTCACTTTAGCCGACCCTGCCTTCAAGCACCAGTGTCTCAGGGGGTCTGAGGCCGCCAGCGGGCGGGCGGCGCATCACGAGGCTGTAAAGGAGAACCAGGATGCCGGGAGAGACAGTAGCCAGCAAGTTATTACGGGAAAGCCGCTGATCAATCGAGGGGGCGAGCGCCACTCTCAGCCTTTGCCTCCGATTGGTCCTCCTTCACTGACTTTTGCTCAAGCTTGCACTTCCAATTACTGCCCTGGAATAGTGGGGTTTACCTCTTCATTTTTCTGCTAAAAAGAGCTGTTTTACCAAATTGTTTAAAAAATTCTAGGTTTTATGTTGTTTTCTCTGTAAATGTCTAAGTGATACACCTTTGGTGGGATTTCTGGTGTGCTAGACGCTATAGGCTGCACTTCTAGTCTATTGTTGTGCAAACTTTAGCACCCTCATTGCAGAATCGCTTGATTACTGCACTGTAAGCTTTCCAGACTGCCATCTCCTCTGTCTCCTTCCACTTTAGCCGACCCTGCCCTCGAAAGCACCCAGTGTTTAGGGTTCGAGTCGCCAGCTGGCGGGCGCGCATCATGAGGCCGAAGGAGAACCAGGAGGCCGGGAGAGACAGCCAGCAAGGTACGGGAAAGCCATGCACCAATCGGAGGGCGCAGCGCACCACCAGCCTTGCTTCCACTGGTCCTCCTTCTTCACTGACTTTGCTCAAGCTTGTACTTCCAAATACTGCCGGAATAGGGGTTTTACTCTTCATTTTTCTCAAAAGAGCTGTTTTTACTCAAATTGTTTAAAAATTTAGGTTTTATGTTGTTTTGTAAATGTCTAGGATACAGTCCTTTGGTGGATTTCTGGTGGGCCAGACGCTAAGGCGCCTGTGACCCCCAGTCTTTTGTTGTGCAAACTTTTAGCACCTCATTGCAGAATCGCTCTGATTACTGCACTGTGCTTTCCTGACTGGTCCTCCTCTGTCTCCTTCACTTTAGTCAACCCTGCCCTCGAGCACCCAGTGTGCGTAGGGGTCTTGAGGTCGCCAGCGGTCGAGCGGCGATCGCAGGACGAAAAGGAGAACCAGGAGGCCGGAGAGACAGCCAGCAAGGTACGGAAAGCTAGTGACTCATCAAGGGCGAGCGCACCTCAGCCTTGCTTCCGATTGGTCCTCCTTCTTCACTGACTTTGCTCAAGCTTGCACTTCCAATACGCCCGGAAAAGTGGGTTTTTAATTTTAACTTTTCAAAAAGAGCTGTTTTACCAAATTGTTTAAAAATTCTAGGTTTTTGTTGTTTTTCTTGTAAATGTCTAAGGATACAGTCCTTGTGATTTCAGGGCCAGACGCTAGGCACCGTGCGACTTCCAAACTTTTGTTGTGCAACTCTTTTTAGCTCTTCATTGTAGAATCGCTTGATTACTGCAATTGTGCTTTCCTGACTCGTCCTCCTCTGTCCCTTCACTTTAGCCAACCCTGCCCTCGAGCACCCAGTAAGCGCTGGGGCTTCGAGCCGCCAGTTGGCGGCGACCGCGAGGCCGAAAGGAGAACCAGGAGGCCGGGAGAGACAGCCAGCAAGGTACGGGAAAGCCGCGACCAATTGGAGGGCGAACGCCACCTCAGCCTTGCTTCCGGTTGGTCCTCTCTTCACTGACTTTGGCTTCAAGCTGTACTTCCAAATCACTGGGCCTGAATAGGGTTTTACTTCAATTTTCTAAAAAAAAGAGCTGTTTTTACCAAACTGTTTAACAATTCTAGGTTTTATGTTGTTTTTCTTGTAAATGTTCTATGGATACAGTCCTTTATTGGATTTCATGGCACAGACGCTAAGGCGCCTGCCCCCCCCCAGTCTTTTGTTGTGCAAAACTTTTTAGCACCTCATTGCAGAATCGCTTGATTACTGCAATTGTGCTTTCCTGACTGTCCCCTGCTGTGTCTCTTTCACTTTAGCTGACCCTGCCTTCGAGCACCCAGTAAGAGCAGGGGCTCCAAGCCGCCAGCGGGCGGGCAGCGACCGCGAGGCTGAAAGGAGAACCAGGAGGGCGGAGAGACAGTCATGTTGACCCCTGCCCTCGGAAAGCACCCAGTGCGCAGGGTTCAACCGCCAGCGGGCGGGCGGCGACGCCTGCCAAAAGGAGAACCAGGAGGCCGAGAGACAGCCAGCGTGCCGACCCCGCCCCGGTCACCCAGTGTTAGGGGCCCGAGGCCGCCAGCCGGGCGGGCGGTGACCGCGAGGCCGAAGGAGGAACCAGGAGGTCGGGAGAGACAGCCAGTAAGCAGTACGGGAAAGTCAGCGAAAATCGGAGGGCTTAGCGCTACTCTAGCCTTGCTTCCTCATTGGTCCTCCTTCTTCACTGACTTTGCTCAAGCTTTGCACTTCAAATACTGCCCGGAATAGTGGGTTTTACCTTCATTTTTCTCAAAAAGAGCTGTTTTTACCAAATTGTTTAAAAAATTCTAGGTTTTATGTTGTTTTCTTGAAATGTCTAAGTGATACAGTCCTTGTGATTTCTGGTGGCAGACGTTTAAGGCACTGTGACTTCACCCCCAGTCTTTTTGTTGTGCAAAACTTTAGCACCTCATTGCAGAATCGCTTGATTACTGCAATTGTGCTTTCCTGACTGTCCTCTCCTCTGTCTCCTTCACTTTAGTCGACCCTGCCCTCGAGCACCCAGTAAGCGCAGGGGCTATGAGCCGCCAACGGTCGAGCGGCGACCGCGAGGAAGAAATGAGAACCAGGAGGCCGGGAGAGACAGCCAGCAAGGTACGGGAAAGCCGCGACGAATCGAAGGGCAAGCGCTACCTCAGCCTTGCTTCCGATTGGTCCTCCTTCTTCACTGACTTTGCTCAAGCTTGCACTTCCAAATACTGCCCGGGAATAGTGGGTTTTACCTTCATTTTTCTCAAAAAGAGCTGTTTTTACCAAATTGTTTAAAAATTCTAGGTTTTATGTTGTTTTTCTTGTAAATGTCTAAGTGATAGAGTCCTTTGGTGGGATTTCTGGTGGGCCAGACGCTTAAGGCGCCTGCACTTCCAGTCTTTTGTTGTGTAAAACTTTTTACAGCACCCCATTGCAGAATCGCTTGATTACTGCAATCAGTTTCTGACTGTCCTCTCCTCTGTCTCCTCCACTTTAGCCAACTCTGCCTCGACCACCCAGTAAGTTTAGGGTCCGAGCCGCCAGCGGGCGGGCGGCGATCGTGAAGGCTGAAAGGAGAACCAGGAGTGTCGAGACAGCCAGCAAGGTACGGGAAAGTCGCTGCATCAATCGGAGGGGCTGGCGCACTACCTCAGCCTTTGCTTCCGCTTGGTCCCTCTTCACTGACTTTGCCTGCTTGCACTTCCAAATACTGCCTGGGAATAGTGGGTATTACCTTCATTTTTCTCAAAAAGAGCTGTTTTTACCAAATTATTTAACAATTCTAGGTTTTATGTTGTTTTTCTTGTAAATGTCTAAGTGATACAGTCCAGGGATTTCTGTGCCAGACGCCAAGGCGCCGTACATTTCCCCAGTCTTTGTTGTGCAAACTTTTAGCACTTCATTGCAGAATCGCTTGATTACTGCAATTGTGCTTCCTGACTGTCCTCCTGTGTCTCTTTTCCACTTTAGCCGACCCCGCCCTCGAGCACCCAGTAAGCGGCTCTGAGCCGCCAGCGCCGGGCAGGCGCGCACCTCAAGGCCGATAAAGGAGAACCAGGAGGCCGGGAGAGACAGCCAGCAAGCTCTACTCCTGCCCTCGAACACCCAGTGTGTGGGCTCCGAAGCCGCCAGCGGGGGCGGGCAGCTATCATGACGCCGAAAGGAGAACCAGGAGGCTGGGAGAGACAGCCAGCAAGCTACAGGAAAGCCGCGACCAATCGGAGGGCGAGCGCTACCTCAGCCTTGCTTCTGATTGGTCCTCCTTCTTCACTGACTTTGCTCAAGCTTGCACTTCCAAATAATGTCCGGGAATAGTGGGTTTTACCTTCATTTTTCTCAAAAAGAGCAGTTTTTACCAAATTGTTTAAAAATTCTAGGTTTTATGTTGTTTTTCTTGTAAATGTCTAAGTGATACAGTCCTTTGCAGGGATTTTTGTAGGCCAGGCTATATGCTCGCACTCCCCCGCAGTCTTTTTTGTTGTGCAAACTTTTAGCGCCTCATTGCAGAATCACTTGATTACGGCAATTGTGCTTTCCTGACTGTCCTCTCTTGTCTCCTTCACTTTAGCCGACCCTGCCTCGAGCACCCAGTGTTTAGGGCTCAGAGCCGGTAGCCGGGCGGGCGGCGCACCGCGAGGCTTAAAAGGAGAACCAGGAGGCCGGAGAGACAGCTGGTGCAGTACGGGAAAGCCGCAACTAATCGAGGGCGAGCGCCACTCAGCCTTGCTTCTGATTGGTCCTCCTTCTTCACTGACTTTGCTCAAGCTTGCACTTCCAAATACTGCCCGGAATAGTCGGTTTTACCTTCATTTTTCTCAAAAGAGCAGTTTTTACCAAATTGTTTAAAAATTCTAGGTTTTATGTTGTTTTTCTTGTAAATGTTCAAGGATACAGTCCTTTGTTGGATTTGAGGTCAGACGCTTCAGCCAGACTTCTAGTCTTTTGTTGTGCAAACTTTTTAGCCTCATTGCAGAATCGCTTGATTACTGCAATTGAGCTTTACTGACTGTCCTCTCCTCTGTCTCCTTCACTTTAGCCAACCCTGCCCTCGAGCACCCAGTAAGCGCAGGGGCTCCGAGCCACCAGCGGGCGGGCGGCGACTGCGAGGCCGAAAGGAAAACCAGGAGGCCGGGGGAGACAGCCAAGGTACGGGAAGCCGCGACCAATCGGAGGGCGAAGCACCTCAGCCTTTGCTCCGATTGGTCCTCCTCTTCACTGACTTTCTCAAGCTTGCACTTCCAAATACTGCCCGGGAATAGTGGGTTTTTACTCTTCATTTTTCTTGAAAAGAGTTGCTTTTACCAAATTGTTTAACAATCGAGGTTTTATGTTGTTTTTCTTGTAAATGTCCAATGATACAGTCCTTGGTGGGATTTCTGATGGCCAGACGCCCTAGGCACCGTGACTCCCTCTAGTCTTTGTTGTGCAAAACTTTTTAGCACCTCATTGCAGAACTATTGATTGACTGCAATTGTGCTTTATCGACTCCTTTCCTCTGTCTCCTTCCACTTTAGGCGACCCTGCCTCAAGCATCCAGTAGTTTAGGGTTCGAGCAGCGGCGCGCCACGAGGCCGGAAAGCGAGGCGTCTGCGGATGCCGGGAGACAGCCAGCGTTCATGGAGAGTCATGCATCAATCGGAGGGCTGAGCGCCACCTCAGCCTTTGCTTCCGGTTGGTCCTCCTTCCTTCACTGACTTTGCTCAAGCTTGCACTCCAATTACTGCCCTGAATAGTGGTTTTTCCTTCATTTTTCTCAAAAGAGCTGTTTTTACCAAATTGTTTAAAAATTCTAGGTTTTATGTTGTTTTTCTTGTAAATGTTCAAGATACACTCCTTTGGTGGGATTTCTTATGTGCTACAGACGCTTACCAGACTTCTCAGTCTATTGATTGTGTAAAACTTTTAGCACCCTCATTGCAGAATCGCTTGATTACTGCAATTGTGCTTTCCAGACTGTCCTGTCCTCTGTCTCCTCACTTTAGCCAACCCTGCCCCTCGAGCACCCAGTAAGTCAAGAGGGGCTCTGAGCCACCAGCCGGCAGGCGGCCATCATGAGGTCGAAAGGAGAGAACCAGGAGGCTCGGAAAGACAGCCAGCAAGTCACCCCTGCCTCGAACACCCAGGTAAGCTGTGGCTCGAGCTGCAGCGGGCGGCAGCCACCATGACAAAGGAGAACCAGGAGGCCGAGAGACAGCGAGCAAGGTACAGGAAAGTCGCTAACCAATCGGAGGGCGAGCTCACCTCAGCCTTGCTTCTGATTGGTCCTCCTTCACTGACTGCTCGCCTGCTTGCACTTCCAAATAATGTCCTGGAATAGTGGGTTTTACCTTCATTTTTCTCAAAAAGATTTGTTTTACCAAATTGTTTAAAATTCTAGTTTTATGTTGTTTTCTTGTAAATGTCTAGTGATACAGTCATTTGGTGATTGTCAGGCCAGGCGCTAAGGCACCGTACCCCCCCTGGCAGTCTTCTGTTGTGTAAAACTTTTTAGCACCTCATTGCAGAATCGCTTGATTACGGCAATTGTGCTTTCCTGACTGTCCTCTCCTCTGTCTCCTTCACTTTAGCCGACCCTGCCCTCGAGCACCCAGTAAGCGCAGGGGCTCAGAGCCGGCAGCGGGCGGGCGGCGACCGCGAGGCTAAAAGGAGAACCAGGAGTCCGGGAGAGACAGCCAGCAAGGTACGGGAAAGCCGCGACCAATCGGAGGGCGAGCGCTACCTCTGCCTTGCTTCTGATTGGTCCTCCTTCTTCACTGACTTTGCTCAAGCTTGCACCTCCAAACACCGCCCGAAATAGTGGGTTTTACCTTCATGTTTCTCAAAAAGAGCAGTTTTTACCAAATTGTTTAAAAATTCTAGTGTTTTATGTTTTTTTCTTGTAAATGTTCAAGGATACAGTCCTTTGGTGGATTTCGATGGGCAGACGCTAAGGCACTGTACCCCCCAGTCTTTTGTCAGTAAAACTTTTAGCACCTCATTGCAGAATCGCTTTGATTACTGCAATTGTGCTTTCTTGACTGTCCTTCTCTGTCTCCTTCACTTTAGCCGACCCTGCCCCTCAAGCATCCAGTGTTTAGGGTTTTGAGCCGCCAGCGGGCGGGCGGCGACCGCGAGGCCGAAAGGAGAACCAGGATGCCGGGAGAGACAGCCAGCAAGTTACGGGAAAGCCGCGACCAATCGGAGGGCGAGCGCTACCTCAGCCTTGCTTCCGATTGGTCCTCCTTCTTCACTGACTTTGCTCAAGCTTGCACTTCCAATTACTGCCCTGGAATAGTGGGTTTTACCTTCATTTTTCTCAAAAAGAGCTGTTTTTACCAAATTGTTTAAAAATTCTAGGTTTTATGTTGTTTTTCTTGTAAATGTCTAAGTGATACACCCTTTGGTGGGATTTCTGGTGCGACGCCAAGGTGCCGCACTTCCAGTCTATTGTTGTGCAAAACTTTTTAGCACCCATTGCAGAATCGCTTGATTACCGGCAATTGTGCTTTCCAGACCGCCATCTCCTCCTGTCTCCTTCACTTTAGCCGCCGACCTGCCCTCGAGCACCCAGTAAGCGGGTTCTGAGAGCCGCCAGCGGGCGGGCGTGCGACCGCGAGGCCGAAGGAGGATCCAGGAGGCCGGGAGAGACAGCCAGCAGGATGTGAAAGCTGCTAACAATCGGAGGGCTTAGCGCCACCTCAGCCTTTGCTTCCGACTGGTCCTCCTTCTTCACTGACTTTGCCTGCTTGCACTTCCAAATACTCGCCGGAATAGGTTTTACCTTCATTTTTCTCATAAATGAGCTGTTTTACCAAATTGTGTTAAAAATTCTAGGTTTTATGTTGTTTTTCTTGTAAATGTCTAAGTGATACAGTCCTTGGTGGGATTTCTGTGGCCAGACGCTAAGGCGCTCCGCACTTCCCCAGTCTTTGTTGTGCAAAACTTTAGCACCTCATTGCAGAATCGCTTGATTACTGTACTGTGCTTCTGACTGTCCTCCTCTGTCTCCTTCACTTTAGTCAACCCTGCCCTCGAGCACCCAGTAAGCGCAGGGGCTCTGAGCCGCCAGCGGTCGAGCGGCGACCGCGAGGACGAAAGGAGAACCAGGAGGCCGGGAGAGACAGCCAGCAAGGTACGGGAAAGCTGCGACCAATCGAAGGGCGAGCGCTACCTCAGCCTTGCTTCCGATTGGTCCTCCTTCTTCACTGACTTTGCTCAAGCTTGCACCTCCAACACTGCCCGGAAAAGTGGGTTTTACTTTAACCTTTCTCTGAAAAGAGCTGTTTTTCAAAATTGTTTAAAAATTCTAGGTTTTATGTTGTTTTCTTGTAAATGTCTAAGTGATACAGTCCTTTGTGGATCTGGTGGCCAGACGCTATGGCAACCGTACTCTCCAAACTTTTGTTGTGCAAATCTTTTAGCTCCTCATTGTAGAATCACTTGATTACTGCAATTGTGCTTTCTGACTGTCCTCTCCTCTGTCTCCTTTCACTTTAGCTAACCCTGCCCTCGAGCACCCAGTGAGCGCTATTTCTCGAGCCTGCCAGTTGGCTGCGCACTGTGAGGCCGAAAGGAGAACCAGGAGGCCGAGGAGACAGCCGGCAAGGTACGGGAAAGCCGCGACCAATTGGAGGGCGAGCGCTACCTCAGCCTTGCTTCCGATTGGTCCTCCTTCTTCACTGACTTTGCTCAAGCTTGCACTTCCAAATACTGCCCGGGAATAGTGGGTTTTACCTTCATTTTTCTAAAAAAGAGCTGTTTTTACCAAACTGTTTAACAATTCTAGGTTTTATGTTGTTTTTCTTGTAAATGTCTCAGTGATACAGTCCTTTGGTGGATTTCTGGCGTACAGACGCTTAAGGCTCCTCATGACCTCCCCCCAGTCTTTTGTTAGCAAAACTTTTAGCACCTCATTGCAGAATCGCTTGATTACTGCACTAGGCTTTCCTGACTGTCCCCCTGCTGTGTCTCTTTCACTTTAGCTGACCCTGCCCCTCGAGCACCCAGTATGCTTAGGGCTCCAAGCGCCAGCGGCGGCAGCGCGATCATGAGGCTGAAAGGAGAACCAGGAGGGCGGAGAGACAGTCAGATGTTGACCCTGCCCCGAGCACCCAGTAAGCTGAGGGGTTCTGCCGCCAGCGGCGGGCGGCGACGCTTCACCAAAAGGGAGAACCAGGAGGCCGGGAGAGACAGCCAGTAGTCACCCCGCCTCAACCCAGTAACAAGCAGTGGGTCTGAGCCGCCAGCTATGGCGGTGACCGCGAGGCCGAAAGGAGAACCAGGAGGTCGGGAGAGACAGCCAGCAAGGTACGGGAAAGCCGCGACAAATCGGAGGGCGAGCGCTACCTCAGCCTTGCTTCCGATTGGTCCTCCTTCTTCACTGACTTTGCTCAAGCTTGCACTTTCAAATACTGCCCGGGAATAGTGGGTTTTACCTTATTTTTCTCAAAAGAGCTGTTTTACCAAATTGTTTAAAAATCAGGTTTTATGTTGTTTTTTCTTGTAAATGTCTAAGGATACAGTCCTTTGGTGGGATTTCCCAGGCCAGACGCTATATGCCACTTGACTCACCCCCAGTCTTTTGTTGTGTAAAACTTTTTAGCACCTCATTGCAGAATCGCTTGATTACTGCAATTGTGCTTTCCTGACTGTCCTCTCCTCTGTCTCCTTCACTTTAGTCGACCCTGCCCTCGAGCACCCAGTAAGTGCAGGGGCTCTGAGCCGCCAGCGGGCGGGCGGCGACCGCGAGGCCGAAAGGAGAACCAGGAGGCCGAGAGACAGCCAGCAAGGCACGGAAAGCTGCGACGAATCGGAGGGCTAGCGCCACTCAGCCTTGCTTCCATTGGTCCTCCTTCTCTGACTTTGCTCAAGCTTGCACTTCCAAATACTGCCCGGAATAGTGGGTTTTACCTTCATTTTCCTCAAGAGCTGTTTTACCAAATTGTTTAACAATTCTAGGTTTTATGTAGTTTTTCTTGTAACAGTCTTCAGTGATACAGTCCCTTGGTGGGATTTCTGGTGTGCCAGACGCCAAGGCGCCTGCATTCTCCAGTCTTTTGTTAGCAAAAACTTTTAGCACCTCATTGCAGAATCACTTGATTACTGTAGTTGTGCTTTCCTGACCGTCCTCTCTGTCTCCTTCCACTTTAGGCTGACCCTGCCCTCGAGACCCGAGTAAGCGGGCCTGAAATGCCAGCTGTCGGCATGCATCACGAGGGAAGAAACAGGAACCAGAGGTCGAGAGACAGCCAGCAAGGTACGGAAGTCAGCGACCAATCGGTGCGGGCAAGCGCCACTCAGCCTTCCTTCCGATTGGTCCTCCTTCTTCACTGACTTTGCTCAAGCTTGCACTTCCAAATACTGCCGGAATAGTGGGTTTTACCTTCATTTTTCTCAAAAGAGCTGTTTTCTTACCAAATTGTTTAAAATTCTAGGTTTTATGTTGTTTTCTTGTAAATGTCTAAGTGATAGAGTCCTTTGGTGGATTTCTGCGGGCCAGACGCCATGTCGCCTTTACCCCTGTCTTTGTTGTGCAAAACTTTAGCACCTCATTGCAGAATCGCTTGATTACTGTAATTGTGCTTTCCTGACTGTCCTCTCCTCTGTCTCCTCTACTTTAGCCAACTCTGCCCTCGACCACCCAGTGTGTTTAGGTTCGAGGCGCCCAGCGGCGGGCGCCGCATCGCAAGGCTGAAAGGAGTAACCACAGGAGGCCGAGAGACAGCCAGCAGCAAATGGGAAGTCGCAACTAATCGGAGGGCGCAGCACCACCAGCCTCCAGCCCGCTGGTCCTCCTTCTTCACTGACTTTGCTCAAGCTTGCACCTCCAAATACTGCCTGGGAATAGTGGGTATTACCTTCATTTTTCTCATAAAAAGAGCTGTTTTACCAAATTATTTAACAATTTAGGTTTACCGTTGTTTTTCTTGTAAATGTCTAAGGATACAGTCCTTTGGTGATTTCTGTGCCAGACGCCAAGGCCTGTATTCTTCAGTCTTTTGTTGTGCAAAACTTTTTAGCACTTCATTGCAGAATCGTTTGATTACTGCAATTGTGCTTTCCTGACTGTCCTCTCCTGTGTCTCTTTCACTTTAGCCGACCCTGCCCTCGAGCACCCAGTAAGCGCAGGGACTCTGAGCCGCCAGCGGGCAGGCGTGCGCACTGCTGTACGAAGGAGAACCAGAGGTCGGGAGAGACAGCCAGCGTTTCACTCCTGCCTCGAACACCCAGTGTGCAGCTGCTCAGAGCCGGCAGCGGGCTGCAAGGCACTCGCTAGGTTGAAGGCGAGAACCCAGGAGGCCGGGAGAGACAGCCAGCAAGGTACGGAAAGCTACGACCAATTGGAGGGCTTCGCCACTTTCAGCCTTGCTTCACTGGTCCTCTTCTTCACTGACTTTGCTCAAGCTTTGTACTTCCAAATACTGCCCGAATAGTTTGTTTTACCTTCATTTTTCTCAAAAAGAGCAGTTTTTCCAAATTGTTTTAAAATTCTAGGTTTTATGTTGTTTTTCTTGTAAATGTCTAAGGATACAGTCCTTTGCTGGGATTTCAGGTCCAGACGCTATAGGCGCCTCGCACTTCAGTCTTTTGTTGTGCAAACTTTTTAGCTTCTCATTGCAGAATCGCTGATTACTGCAATTGAGCTTTACTGACTGTCCTCTCCTCTGTCTCCTTTCACTTTAGCCAACCCTGCCCCCGAGCACCCAGTGCTGTAGGGGTCCGAGCCACCAGCGGGCTGTGGCTGCTTATCGTAGGTCCGAAGGAAACCAGGAGGCCGGGAGACAGCCAGCAAGGTACGGAGATGTCATGCATCAATCGGAGGGGTTGCGCTCTACCTCAGCTCTTTGCTCCTATTGTCCCTTCTTCACTGACTTGCTCAAAGCTGCACTTCCAAATACTTGCCCGAATAGTGGGTTTACCTTTCATTTTTCTTAAAAGAGCTGTTTTTACCAAATTGTTTAACAATTGAGGTTTTATGTTGTTTTTCTTGTAAATGTCCAAGATACAGTCCTTGTGGGATTTCTGATGGGCCAGACGCTATGCACTGCATTCCCCCAGTCTTTGTTGTGCAAAACTTTTAGCACCTCATTGCAGAATCGCTTGATTACTGCAATTGTGCTTTCTTGACTGTCCTTTCTCTGTCCCTTATCTTTGTGCGTACCCTGCCCTCAAGCATCCAGTAAGCCGGAGGGCTCTGAGCCGCCAGCGGGCGTGGCGCGATCATGTAGGCCGAAAGGACAACCAGGATGCCGGGAGAGACAGCCAGCAAGTTGCGGGAAAGCTGCGACTAATCGGAGGGCGAGCGCTACCTCAGCCTTGCTTCCGATTGGCCCTCCTTCTTCACTGACTTTGCTCAAGCTTGCACTCAATTACTGCCCTGGAATAGTGGGTTTTACCTTCATTTTTCTCAAAAAGAGCTGTTTTACCAAATTGTTTAAAATTCAGGTTTTATGTTGTTTTTCTTGTAAATGTCTACTGATACACCTTTGGTGGATTTCCAGTCCAGATTTGTGAACGATCATTCACAAATCTGACTGTCATGTACGGTATGGGCTGCATGCCCATTGGCTGTAGCTCTGCACCACTGGTGTGTGCAGCCCCACCGGACAGTCAGTCGGCGGCGCGGGCGGCAGGCGGTGGATGCTGTCACCCGCCGCCGCGGGGAGCGGGTGGAGGGGCTCGTGATGGGTGGGGGGACACTAGATACCAGGAGATGTTTGGGGGGTTGTGCTAGATTCCTGCTCCGCGATCGGGCTTTACTGTCCACTGGACCACCAGGGAGTTATTCGGGTTGGGGAGGGTTACATCTCTGCCCGCGATCGGGCACTGGGGGTTCATACAGGTTCTGCCTGCGATCGGGCTGTGGGTGATGTGGGGGCTGACATGTACGTGTTCTGCCCGCGATCGGGCTGTGGGAGATGTGGGAGATGTGTGAGGGGGATGCACATGTTCTGCCCACAATCGGGCTGGTGGGGGCATGGGACCGAGTTGGGGGCTGGCCAGGGGTGGCAGCTGCTGTGTTGTGCCCTGCAATGCAGCAGCTCACCTGTGGGTGGCCCTCAACTTAAGCCTTTTTTTGGGCTCAAGCTTGTGCTGGCGCAGGTTGGGTTGCGCTGTACAGAATCTGCGCAACCCGACTGAATATCGGGTTCGCGGGTATGTCATGGATCCTCCCCCTCCTGTTGAGCATGCATTCATTTGCATTGCTCTCTTGCGCAACCTGTTGCCAGTGGCGTAACTGCCTCCTGCTGAATATCGCAGAATGGCGCATTTTGGACTTGCGCATGGCGCAACCCTGTTGCGCATGGCGCAACCCTTTTGAATATCTGGGCCAATGTAATCTTACCAGCGATCTTTCTAAGAGCATTTACTTGGCAGTACTATATACAGAAAAAAATAGAGAGAGAGCTTGAATTTCAGAGGCGCCAACTCCAAAAACACGGACAACACAGATGTGTAGATGTGGCTGTAACTTAGTCTGTTTTCTTTTCTTTTTATTATTATGAAACAATACTGATCAATGCTGCATTAAAAAAAGGTGAGGGGAAAGAACATATTTTAAAACACTATACCACGGCGAGAAAAAACAAATCAAAGGTTATCGCAGAGGGTGCAGTTAGGACCTTATTTACCAGTGGGTTACCTTAAAACAAGCAGACTGTAATTATTAGAAAGGGAAGTCATGGTCTGTTTTTAGTTTTACCCTAGCCTCTGTCACAACAGAACAGTCTACACACTAATCTGTTTAAATTAGCTTACGTTTACAGTTAGTAGCAGTAGTGGGTGGAGTTACTGTTTTGCTCTGTTTTCATGCAAGCATTTTTATGACATCAGAAGGTTTACCAATGGTAAAATGATGTTATGGATGAAGAAACAGACACCTGCTACTGCTGTTATCTGATTATTGGGGTTGACAGCTTAGGGCAGCGTGAGCATCACAGCTGATTTATGCACACGCTGAAAAAGCAGACGCTACTCCATGAATGATGTAATGAACAGCCCAAACACAGGATTATGGTAAAAAAACTAACAGTACTGTCAGCACTGGTATTACAACATGCTGAAGCATAAAATACCCACATTTTCTATAGAAAACACACAGACTCATGATTTTAATTATATATTTTTATTAAACTGCTAGTACCTGTGAAAAGAAAAAGAATAAAACAACTAACAGCTGTTTAGTTGATCTTTAAACTTAAAAATTGGTGAAATTGCCCTATAAAAATTGGTGAAATTGCACTATCTAATGCATTATAAAATCTGGCCATCTTGTCCCTCCCTCGCGATCAAAGATGGCGATCAAAGAATCTCACAATCAAAGAATTTGCAGGCTCGCGATCAAAGAAATTGCAGGCTCATGATCAAAGAATACAAAATGCTGTAACTTGAGTTTTAGGCAGAATTAAATGAAACCACCACCATGCCTCGATGAGAACGAAGCCCTGAGAAAACCCACCTCATTTGTGTTCCTAGGCCACTCTTGAGCTGAGAAATGTGCATTTTCTAAAGGGCCATCTGCACTCACTCGCGATGCAGGATCGTGATCAAAGAATCTACAAAAGAATTTGCAGGGTCGCAGTTAAAGAAATTGCACCTCATGATCAAAGAATAAAAATGGTGAAACACGAATTTTTGGATGATTTAGATGAAACCACCACCATGCCTCAATAGAACGGAGTCCCCTGATCAAACCCCACCCTGACCATTTTAAAGCAAACCAAAGGCATGGGTCAATAGATCAAAGCCCTCTGAGTAAAACCCATGTAAGTTTTACTTCAAGAGTGACCTCAGAGCTGAGATATTTGATTTTTTATGATCGGAATTTAAAAACAAGATGGCGGACCTCGCGATCAAAGAATTCTTGGGGACAAAGATTCTTGAACCGCGAGGCTACAAATTCTTTGAATGCCAGATGGGACCAGATGGCCAGAATCCCATTCTTTGTTCGCAAATAAACCATATAAATTTTCCCATTGACTTATAATGGGAACTTAAAAGTGCTATGTTTATGTTTTATGTTTATGTTTATTGTTCTAGGAATTAATACCTTTGAGCCAAGGCTCTTTTACAAAGGTTCCATGTCATTAAGTACAAAAACATAGTAGACAGTGTTACAAACAATCAGTAAGCCATTTAACAAGGCCACAACTTAAACAGTAACATTTATGTACAGAAAAGAAAAAGGAACTCAGAGGCAGTGTCAAGGGCAAGGAATAAGGATTGGAGAGCTTGAGACGGAAGAGAGGGAGAAATAAGAAGTTTAGGAACAGACAGAACCAGGTTAGTGGTACTCAGGTTGTCTTTGTCAAAGAGGAGACCATGGTGGTTGAGTGAAACAAATGTAAGTGCACTCAGTGGGATGAGACTTTAGTCAAAGCAGTCACAGGAGCTGGAGGCTATGAGGTGAGCGTAAGTATGGATTTGAAAGCTCCCAATGTCATGGAGGGATAGGGAGGGCAGGTTAAGGGTATTGTACCAGGTAGGGCACGGTATGTAAAAAGATCTTTGTCTCTGAGCAGTCCGCATCTAGGGACAAGGAAAGGTTGGTGGTCAGATCTTCTGGTGGGTAAAGCCATTGTTCAGGCAGAGCAGGTCCGGATACATGGAGGAGTGAGTCCCAAGATTGATTTTTTGCCATCACGCAGGTGAGATACATGAGTAGATTGGAAAGATGCAACCAACCAGTTTCCATGTAGAGGTCACAAGTGTGGGTCCATCTCTGTGCTCCAGTGAGGAGTCGACAGGTTTTGTTTAGTGCTGTTGTGATGCGCTTTAGTGCAGTGGTAGTAGCTGAGCCATAGACAATTAGACCATAGTCTATGATTGAGATGATGGAGCTTTGAACAGCAATCCTCAAGGCAGCTTGGTTGAAAAATTAACGGTTCCGGTACAAAATTCCAATGCATTGGTGCACTGTTTTTGCAGTGTTATCGATATGGGCCGCAAAAGTAAGACATTCGTCAAAAGTGATACCAAGGTATTTGAAGGTGTTCACTTGTTCTAGTGTATTTCCAAGAGAAGTTTTTATGACGAGTGGAGTATGCCTATTTCTGTTTTGATGACTGGCGAAAAGCACGGCTTTTGCTTTTTTTTTTTTAGGACCAGTTTGTGCTCAAGGAACCACTTTTCAACACATGAGAAAGCAAGCTGCAAGCTCTGTCAAGAGTGGATTTGGATCCTTATGGGAGGAGAGAATTACAGCGTCATCAGCATAGAGTATTAATTTTTCAGGGCAGGATTTGGGAAGCAAGTTTAGAAATAGGCTGAAGAGAGAGGACCTAAAATTGAGCCCTGGGGGACACCAGAGAGGACCGGTTTGGAGTCAGAGAGAGAACCTCAGAGATGTTTACTGTTTGAGAATGTTGTGCCAGGTAACTTTTTACCCAGGCTCCAGGTCCCTCAGCTAGCCCAATGTTGAGCAGAAGAGAGATTAGAAGGCTATGGTGAACAGTGTCAAAGGCCTTTGTGAGGTCTATGAAAACAGCTCTGGTTAAATAACCCTTATCCAAGGCTTTGTGAGTTTCACTAGAGAAATCAAGTAGGGCCGTTGACGTACTGTGTCCTTTCCTAAATCCGTGTTGCTGAATGCAGAGTAGATCGTACTTTTGCAGGTAGTCTGATAGTTGATCCGCCACGATCCGTTCAAGAGCTTTGGAGAGGGGTGGAAGTATAGATATGGGCCGATAGTTCCCTGGTGTGGATTTGTCACCCCCTTTATGCACTGGTGTGACTATAGCGGCCTTCCATGTGTTGGGGAATTGACTTTGGCACAGGGAGAGGTTGAGAATTTTGATGAGGAGGTGGATCACTTCTTCCAAGGTGAGGGACAGAAGTTTTAGATCAATGGTGTCACTGCTATTTCTAGATTTAGAGCAGGCCTTTTTTATGTATCTGTAGGCTTCATATGTCTTAACTATTTTAAAGGGAAATAGCTGTTTGTCTGGCGAGGTGGTTTGGGATACAAGTTTTGGAATTGACAAGTCTTGGAAGAAGTCTGGTGAAAGGACACCACTGAGGTCAGTGAAGGTTTTATTTAGGGCATTGGCCATAGTCTTAGGGTCATGGGTAGTGGAGCCATCAATGTTCATTGCCGTGGGAAAGGATTTAGACTGTTTGCCCGTAATATTACGTTTATTGTCCCAGAAGGATCTCCCGTCACCCCAGGTGGTTTCTAGAGCATTCTTGAAATAGGAGCTCTTCATTTGCCTGATTTGTGAAGTGCATAGGTTGCATGCCTGTTTATAGTTAAGTGAGTCTGTTATGGAGCCTGTGGCCCTGGCTATAGCCCAAAGATGGGCACGTGCTTTAAGCTGAGCCAGTAGTTTGGCTGTTAGCCAGGGATTAGAGAGGGTTTTGATTTTATGTTTTTTGAAAGGTGCGTAGGTGTCACAGGTAGTGTTGAAAGTTTTAATAAAGAAGTCTAGGGCAGCGTCCACATCCAGCGTATTGTAGATAGGGGACCAGTCTTGTTGTAGGAGGCAGGTCTTTAGCTTAGCAAGGTTTCCGTGCAGTAGCATTCAACTTAGGATGGTTTTAGGAGGTGGTTTGTGGAATTTATTTGTCCAGATACAGATCACAGGGGAGTGGTCACTGAGGGAGTCAGAGAGAACGGTGGTGTTTTTTATCTGGTCTGGGCGATTAGTAAGAATCCAGTCAATGAGAGTGCTGGTTCCAGTCTTGTAGTTTTTTCTCATAGGGGAGTTGACCATCTGTGTTAGGTTGGTTGCTAGGATAGTATCCCTGCTGGGTCTGATATCTGAGGCAAGCCAATTTATATTGAAATCACCGAGAAGGAGGAGCTCAGAGTCAGGAGGTTGTAATCTTGCAAATTCAAGGATAGACTGCAGCCTGGCTCGTGGGTCTTTAGGGGGGCTATAGACTGCAGCCATGGTAAGCACTATGTTATGGGCACCAAGGAGAAGCTTGACAGGGAGAAGTTGTACAAGGGTGCTTTCTGGGGAGAAACTGGCAAGGTGGCACGAGAGGTAGTCCTTTATATAGATAACACATCCGCCCCCCTTTCTTTTTACCCGGTCAAGTCTGAAGAGGTTGTAGCCTTGGAGCGAGATTGCATGATCTGGAGTGCTAGGTGTTAGCCAGGTCTCAACAATTACAAGTATGTCAGGATTATGTTGTCCAATAAAGGCTTGAAGAGATGCCAGCTTAGGAAGGAGGCTGCAGATATTTAGGGTAACAATGGATAGCTCTTTCAGTTTTTGCAGGCTTTATCTTAATTTTGAGCCAGGGCCAGGGTTTGGGTGGATCCCACTAGACATGAGAAGTAGGAGGAGCAGCAGTTTGAAGGGTATCTCCATAGCTCATACCATGTAACGTCTTTCCTCTGCCTGCTGCTGGTTTGGATACAGTGCAGTCGCCTAGGGTCCCAACAAAGGAGGGTTACTAATGACAGGTGCTTAAATATGATTTTTCCAGCCAGGGAGGTTGTTTGCACCCAGTCCTTAGCAATGGGGTGCCTCAGATAGAAATAAAGGGTATTTGCCATGGTTCCATAATGAAGGTAGGATGTCAAGATGCTTACAGTGGGGGGAGTTGTGTGGGGTAGGAGGAGAGAGAGTTGACACAGTGGATAACAAATGGAGAGATAGAAAAGACAGGAGGGAGGTTTACAAGGGTAAACCAAAGCTTACATGAGCAGGGACAGATCAATTTCACTGGTGTGCCTCCAGGGGAGGATTTGCCCCATTGCCAAATGATGTAAAATAATCAACCACAGGAAAATGACCAGTAAACTGTTTGATCTATGGTAACAAGACAAAGGATGTGCTAAATTCCTGGAACACTGGCCTGGGGCATATGCAGGAAGTTAAAACCCTTTGTCAGTGTCTTCCCTTTGTTTTGAATAGTTGTGAATGGTTCTCAAAAACATGCAGTTCCCTTTAGCAACAAGGTAGATGGAAATGTGGATTCAGTTTGCACTTCCCAGGTCAGAGCTTGTAGAATTTCTTAGCTGTACTTAACTGTATAACTTTTGAATGCCTCAATATGTTTCCATCAAACAAAAAAGCAGCATGTTCAGCCAGTCAAGCTCTTTCAGATGAGCCATTTCATAGAGTGGCATACCACACGACGGCCATGCAAGGCAACGGACAAAATCCCCAAAACTGCCTCCAAAACTGGATAATTTTGCATTTTTCAGCATTTTTGTGCACAAAGACCATAAGTCCGACCAAAACAAAATTTGGCAAATCAACAGATCTGCCATGCCCCACCATGCATACCAAATTTCAGGCAAATCCATTGAACAGGTCCAAAGCTATTAATGTGCAAAATTTTTACTTTAACATAGAAGTGCCTTCATAACCCTAAATATAGTGGTGCGACCACACCACTATAATATATATATATATATATATATAGCAAAACAACAATGTAGCAGCACATTAACAGCTGTCAGCACTCCAAGTGCCTTGTGCGAGCTCCCGCACATGCGGGCTTTACACCAGCACCAAACCTGAGCTCCAATAGGGGTCGTGAGAGCTTGATAATATCACTGCCAAATACCATGCACAAGGTGTTCTTGAAAGGCTGTAAACTTGCCACAGGTATGGCAATGGTGGAATACCTGTTATAGATAGAAATATCACCTTGTACAGCTCCTGCTCTCACAGTTTACTCCACAACTGTGCAGCGTGTGGCATCATAGCAACATCTGGGTTCTCTGCAATGAAATTTGGAAGGAGGAGGCAGTGAAACAGAAGAGAAGCAATTAGAGAAAAAAAGTTTTAGCTATTGGAGGAAATAAGGCAGAAAGGCAGTAAACTTAAAAGGGAGACAAAATCATGCTTACAGTAATTTGTTAAAAATCAGATAAAGGCTGCAATTTACTGAAGAGCACTGCGGTAATGGTACCAGTTAAAAGTACAGCTAGTAGGAAATAGCTAAAAATAAATCAGAAGCTAGAAAGCATTACAGAGCAGTTTTGGGCATGCAGTTACTCATAAACGTGCAGGTAACAGTAGTAAAATCATACAGCTAACCCACTAAGTAGTAAAATTTCTCTACAAAGCAGCAGCCGAGCTGGTTTCAGTAAAGGAGCTATCTGAGTTCAGCTAAGGAGAGAGGAGCTGTAGGGGATCTGACTCGCCGAGGAGTCAGTGCGGTAGAGAAAATGGCCAATCAGGTGCAGAAGTGCCGATGCACCTAAATTTCAAAGAAGCTTTGGTAGCAGCAAGGAGATGGCTGTACCTTTTAACGGGAAGGGAAGCTTCAGCAGGAGAGATTCAAGTGGCGGCTGCACCACCTGCAGCTGAAGAAGTGTCCAGTCAGGGGTGAGCGAATCTGAGGGAAAAGAAGAGACACAGAATTTCATGAAGAAATAGACTGGTTGCCAGCTCCCCTGAGTTCCCTACACACTGGGCAAGTTCCTACTATGACAGCATGGTTTCACCAGGGGGAGGTCAAGTCAAACCAACCTCATTTAATTTTTTGACTGGGTGACTAGGGAGGTGGATCAGGGGAGGGCAGTGGACATGGCCTATCTGGACTTCAGCAAGGCCTTTGACACTGTGCCACATGGAAGACTATTACACAAATTGGGGAATATTGGTGTAGGCAGGACAATAGTGCAGTGGGTAGGTAACTGTCTGGGTGGCAGGACACAGAGGTTGGTGGTAAATGGCTGTCACTCCACAGAGGGAAGAGTGACCAGTGGGGTACCACAGGGATCAGTGCTGGGACAGGTCCTATTCAACATATTCATCAGTGACATTGCGCAGGACCTAGAAGGCAGAATTTCTCTGTTTGCTGATGACACAACGCTCTGTAACAGAGTAGTCACACCAGAGGGTGTAGACAGAATGAGAAGGGACCTGCAGAAACTTGAAGAATGATCAGGTCTTTGGCAGTTGAAATTCAATGCAAAGAAGTGCAAGATAATGCATATGGGGCACAAAAACCCTGGCACAATATATCAGTTGGGGGGGTGAGGATATAGCATGCACCAAGCAGGAAAGGGATCTTGGGGTTATCATCTCTGATTATCACCAGGGAGGGAAACAGTGTGACAAGGCTGCAGGTACAGCAAATAGGATGCTGGGATGCATAGGCAGGGCATCACCAGAAGGAAAAGGAGGTCATAATTCCACTATACAAGACATTAGTGAGGGCCCACCTGGAGTACAGTGTACAGTTCTGGAGACCTTACTTACGTAAGGACATAGACAGGGTAGAGAAGGTTCAGAGGAGGGCAACAAAGATGGTACATGGATTGCATCTCAGTCCTATGAGGACAGGTTGAAGGAATTGAATATGTACTCCTGGAGGAGAGGAGGAGAGGGAATAGATTGAGACATACAAGTATCTTACAGGGAGGAACAGGGTGCAGGAATACACTATTTTTAAGCGAAAAAGATGTTCCAGGACTAGAGGGCATGGGATGAAGTTGGAGGAAGGATGATTCAGAGGAAACATGAGGAAGAATTTCTTCACAGAACCGGTGGTGGACAAGTGGAACACCCTGCCAGAGGAAGTGGTGGGGGCTGAAACCATCACGGGATTTAAGAATGCATGGGGTAGACATAAAGGAATTCTGGAGGTCAGGGTCAAGGGGCAACAGACTTCTAGGAAAACATAAAGTAAACTTACAAGCTCAAATGGGCAGACTGGGTGGGCCGTGGTACTTATCTGCCAACACTGTCTGTATCTATGCATCTACAGCAGCTGACAAGGGCTGTAATAAGAGGCATTGCTTTGTGAAGATGTCCATGGCCTCTTTGGTCTTCCTGTCTATATCTTTTCCTTGTATGTGCTGCATTCCTATTGTACTTATTGTACTGCTGTGTGCCATTTTCATGGCTTGGGTCATGCTTAAAAATACTCCTTGTGACCAGTGCATCTGGTGAAAAATAAATCAATCCACCCAACATTTACATACTGTAGTATAAATTATATATCCTCATTTAGAATGTTTCACTAGTCACAGATAGTTGCATGGATGTGCCTGTCCTCAACTGTACTGCCTTCCCACTCCAGTTTAAAGTCCTTGCTAGTAGGGCTGTGTGGGGGCTTATATTTTGATATTTGCATTTGCATCTCTGAATTTGCATTTGTGTATGTGTTTGTATTTGCACATTCTTGTTTACGGAATCATTCAAGACTTGTTTCTGTTGGTAATGATAGCACAAGGCAAGGGTTTAAAATGTATCAATAAAATATATAGGTTGAACAATGTAGAAATGCATTCATATAATAGGCTGTAGGTCTCAGGTTTAATGCTACTTGATGTGGTCTACCACAAATACAAATATATGAGTGGTAATAATTGTGCAATATTTGTGTGTATTTGACTGAATTGTATCTGTTTTACACAGCCCTACTTTCAAGGTTTTGTGAGAACCTACTGCTCAGCACTGTGGTGCCCTCCCTGCTTGGTGTAGGCCATCACTCTTAAACAGTTTGCATCCTCCCAGCTGTCCCATAAATCTCCATGAAAATGAAAATCCTTCCTTCTATACCAGCACTTCAGCTGTGCATAAAACAACTGTTTTATGCTGTTCCCTATGACTGGTGCATAATGCAGTGGGACCTCAGAGAAGGCCACCACATTTGCCCTGTCCCTGAGTGTTCCATCTAGGATGAAAAAGCACTTTGTCAGCTCCTCTACACCTCTCCTGGCCAGAGCATTTGTGCCTATGTACAATATCATAACTGCCCTCTGTCTTGGTGAGTTATAGCATCTTCCTTTGAGGGTGGCTGCCATTGTCCCAGGTACACAGTTGACCTCTCTGTCTAATTTGGGTATGGAAATCACCATCCTGCTCTGCCCTTGACAATCGAGTCCCATATTAAAATGGCCTTTTCTTTCCCTTTGGGTTCCCTTCTACCTTGCCCATGCACAGTGGCAAAAGGCCCATTTAGAACTGCTGGTCCCAGCCCCTTTCCATTCAGTATCTTTGGATTGTGCTCTCTTCACCAGTGGCTAAAACCTGTCAGAGGTTTGTAAATCCTGCACTGCTTGTTCACCAATCTGTCTCATCCATCCATCCCTCCTGACTATGGTCCATTTGTCCTGAATTGGCCTTTGGACCCTTTGTGACAATGAAGCTTTCAGTAAGTGTAGTTGTCTGCTGATTCATACTTGCAGGTAGATGTTCATCCAAGCAGCCTAGAGTTTTGCTTCCAGCACCTACACTCTCCTACAACTTGAGAACTGACCATAGATCTAGAGCACCAACTACCATCAGCACTCGAGTCACTCGTCCCAGTGATGTTCCATGTGCATGTTTTGTATGTGATGTTATAAGTAGTTTTTAAACAGAGGTATTGCCAACCCTTTGTGTACTTTATACCAGTTTAACCCAAGATGAGAATGGAATTTACTGTTCTGTACATCTACTGCACAGTGTGACTAACAACAGAATATATAACCTTAATCTGCAATAGATAGGGAGGTATCTGCTCATAGGTGATTTACTTACACCATGTCCCCAATAATAGAATATACTACCCAAAGAGATAGCTATTCACCAGTATCTTACTTACAACATACCTACTTCTCAACTGTTCCTGATTTTCAGGAATGTCCATGATTTTGACTCAAACATTTACCCAGACCCTAATAAAATTGACATGTCTGGTACTTGAAAGCAGGAATCGAAACATAAAATGATGCCAGACATTAGTGTTACAGTCTAGTTCTTCACAAAATGTTTTCCTACTATATTTTCATACTGTAACAGATTCCTAAGCTAATATTATTATTTTATAAAGATTTGTACCTGATTTTAATCAAAGTCCCTGATTTCTGAAGCAAAAAGTTGAAATGTACAGTATGCTATATTATATAATGTATTTTAAATTATAAGACTTTTAAATTAGTTCTTTTAATGGCTATTTATCAGTTTCTGTTTAAGTTCTCTACTGTGAGGAAAGCAAAAGCCAATGTAATTCCACCAGGCATCGTGCAAACTGCTTTCCCATTGGTTAAGAGTATGTTTGTGACAATCCAAAGTGGAGTGATGATCCACCCAACTTTGAGATACTAAACTGTAAATCATATATTTTCATTTTGTATGCTTCATTTGATAAAATAAATCATGTACTGGTAAGATCTGACTCAGCTACATTGCATAAATGTATGGCCATGCAGAAACGCTGAGGGTATTTATTATGTAGCTGCCTTTGTAATATTACATTTATTTACAAGGAATAGAGGTGCATGTTTGTATGCACATACAGTATATGCTCTTACCTTCCTGGTATATCAATACCAATATATATGTGATTGTGTATCACATTTTTCTCTTGCTAAGATGCAATGAAGCTTCAAAACCCCTTGTCATGAGAAGCCCTTGAAATAAAAAAAGGTTCTGATTCCTTTTTGGAAAGTGCATTTTTATTTTTCCCATCATATTTTTTCATCAAGCCCATAATGTATCTTGCTCTCTCTCTCTCTCTCTCTCTCCTGATAGTTCAGTCAACAACCCATCATTACAATTGGAGCCTTGCAATGTCTCCCCTGGTTGCCATCTTATGAAGACAAATCTCCTCAACAATGATCCAGCCATTAATGCTAACTGCCTTGGTAATGAAACCTCATGCCAGCTGCATTGTTCCTGCCAAAGAGGGAGCCAGGAGCATTCCTTCCTAAAACCATTTATTTTGCCTTGAATATAATGAACTCAGATTGTTTTAGGACTTTCCCAAGGGGGGCCGTGTGTACTTCAAGGTAATGATTGCTTATTTAATCATGGCTATTACCTGAGCCTCAGTGTAAATAAACAGTGAAGCAGACACAGAGTATATTTCTTCTACTGCATTTTACAGATGTGTGCTCATAAATGAATAGAGGGTGGGAAGGGGGCAGGGGATTGTAAAAAGGCCATATTCTTCATCTTCATGCAAACATACAGTACATCTGTAAAGGAAATAGGTTTGGAATTTGCAACCAAAGTTGCTCCCTGCAGAGTCCTAATTCTCTAGGTCCCTAATCAGATAATAGCACTATTTGCATGGAAATGCCTTTTGTAACAAACAATGGTAAAAGAAAAACACTGAAAACATTAAAACTAAGGTGAACTTGATTGTCTAAATATATAATGCAGTTAACCCCTCCTCCCACAGGTAAGGTGTTTTATAAGCTGTTGTTCACAAGTTTCCTGTCTTTTAAAAGTTTTTCCCCAAACTGTTTTTTGTTTTTGTAGCATTATTTTATTCTGCCTACATTCCTTCGTGACTGGAACCTTCTGTTACTGAAAGTCTTGCATCTTGCTTGAGAACTGAAACAAAGAATCATAAAATGTTACAGATAGAAAAAGACTTGTGGTCCATTAAGTCTTCTGGTACCTACCATAGTCCTTCCATTCTAGCCCTGGTAGGGCTTTGGCAGGCTACCTGCAGGTAGATATACTGTACTTGCACACTATCTGAATTCTTTCTTGTGCTCCCACTCCCGTTGTCCTTTTCACCAATCCAATGTGCCTATCCTGCCCCCTATTGAAGTTCTGTAGTTCTCTCCACATTAACCACATCTGATAGACAGTTTGACCTATCTACCACCTTCTCTGTAAAGAATTATGTACTGTAATTTCTCACATGCCTCCTGAAACCCCTCCATTAAGTCATAGTTGTACCCTGTTGTCACAGACCCCTAGCATTACCTGAACCTTGCTTGCAATCTCCCTGTTTATTCCCTTTAGATATTTGAATGTTTCTCTCATGTTCCCATCTTTCCTTTCCGGCCTCCAGGAAGTACATTTTCAAGTCAGCCAGTCTCTCCCTATAGGTCTACCCTGTTGCCCGTATATCATTTTGGTTGCTCTTGGTGTGACCACCAATGTCCATGCAACTTATCTATCCAGTTTAGCCCTCTGACCAAGGCTCTGCCTTGTTTGGCAGTCTTTGGTAGGGAAGGGAAAAATACAAGAGGTTTTGAGGTTCTGAAAAGTTCTGGTGAGCAATGAAACATTTTGATAGTTACAGTATTTGAGCCTTGTCAGACCCTTCAGAAACATTCAGCCTAAAGTACAATTGTTTTAACCATTCTTTTGGCCCATAAACTTTTCAGTATGAGGAAAGGAATCTAAAAATACATTGGAATGGTACTACAGTAAATACAATGTCATCTCATTTACTGTAGCTAGTTAGTGCCCTTACATAATGTCACTTGAAAATAAATCCTGCTCACTGGGTTCTGTCGCAAACTCCAGCCTTCTTTCTGGCTCTTTACAATACCACCAGCCTTCTTTTCAGATTCAGACTGGACTGAGGTATATTAACTTCATTAGATCCTGAACAAACCACCTAGTCACATTGTAATAGGCAGACTATACTATAAAACTAGTTATTTTCACACAAGGCAATTTTAGCACTAACATAATTGGGAGTGTAATTGTACAAATTTAATTTAGTGCTATGTAATTAGTTCCCGTTCCTTATATTGCAAAAAAAAAAAAAGACAATAGTGCTAATAAGGATAAATTTATTTTCAGGTGAACTAGTGCATTAGCAAAAATAGTCAAAATTATTAAAAAATGTCAAGTTTTTGCTCATCTACAGAAAGGGTTAAGTTCCAAAATCAATGTTTTAAAAATGATCTGAACCTTATCAGAACTAGAACAAAGTGATGATTAGGATCAGTTTCAGAAAAGGGAAGAAGTTTGGAAAGGTTCTAAAACAGTCCAAATAAGTGCTCCCATTCTTGGTTCCTGGGATTTGAAATCCATTTGCAGAGTGGGTGCTGACTTTGATATAACCATTGCTGGGGAAGGGTGGACAAAGTAGCTGCTAAATCATGTTATTTTGCACTTTCCTTCCTCCCACCTCCCCTGCTGGCATCCTTGGATAACCCCTAGCTGACACCAGTGAACATCTCCAGCCCAGATATTGCACACAGTTCTCTTTGCCTTTCTCTCTAGGGGCACCTAGAAGTGAATATAGGATGGAGTATACTTTCTTACAAACATAGAAACATAGACAATAGTGACTGGAAAAGACTACTTGTCCACTCAGTAGGGATGGGCGAAAGCTGAGAATTCTGCTTTTGCGGAACTTCAGTGAAATTTTGGAAATTTCATGAAATTATGGACCTTTCGCCACTGGCGAAAGTGGGATTTCCATGGATTTTCACCAAGTTCCATGGACTTTCTTTGTGAACTGCAGAAAAATGCATGTAAACTGCAGAATTTATTCTATTCACAGTTTAATGAACTGTCAGCAAATGGCGCATGCTTGTACAACCATGCGGTCATTCACTGACAATTCAGTGAGCCACGGAGTGGAGAAGAGAGGAGGGTTGTACCAGTGGACAATCAGGGGATGGATGGGGAGTGGGGTGGTGGGGATGAACTGACAGGGTGGGGTATGGGTGTCCACTAGACACCTGGGAATTGGGGTTACTTTTTATAAAGCGATCAGGAATGGGGGACCACTGGAAACCAGGAAGTACTGGGAATAGAGGGGATGAGTCGGTGGACTGCCAGCTGTTTTTGTGGATTAAGGAATCCAGGATAGGGAGGAGGGTCCACTAGACACCAGGGAAATAAAATGTTTTTGGGGGCCAAGATCAGTGGGTGGGGGGGCCACTAGACACCAGGAGGGTCCAAGGGAGGGATTGAAGGTATTTATTGGGACTCCTGATCATTTGAGGTGGATTAATGAATTAAACTGCAGTTAAAAAAAGCCTCAGAACTGACCACTGGCAGTGATCCATTCTGCGGATTTTTTTTCCCGCAGTTTTATAAATTAACCCACCGTTTGTATATTTATTCCACAGTTTTAAGGTGGAATTTCTCCGAAAGCTGCAAAATGATTTCCAAACTTTCACGGAAGCAAAATTCGCACTTTCGTGGAAATTCCACCACAGGAATTTTTTTTTCACACACCTCTACCATCCAGTCTGATCATAATACCCTATCACACCCTGAGATCTTTTCTTTATACATGGTTTTAGCCCTCATTATCCACCCCATGCTCCCCAATTTACTGATTCAATTCTGAGTAACTACTAAGCCGTTAACTCTCTACAAGTCTTGCTTGAAACCATTAATATTTCTGGTTTCCACCACATCATGGTAGAGTGTTAAATGGCTCAACTACCCTCTTTTAAAATAAAAACTTCTCACTTCCCTCCGGGCCCCCCCCCAACCAGTTTCCACTTATATCGCTGTGTTCTTGATCCACTATTCTTGTAAAGTAGTTTCTCAGAGTTCAACTTGTTCATTCCTTTCAGGAGCTTGAAGGTCTGTATTGTACCTCCCTTCTCCCATCTGGCCTCTAGTGAGTACATGCTCAGTGCCTTAAATCAAGGCTAATAAGATCTACCCTGCTGGCAATGGCCCCAAAGTGCATGTTTCTAGCCTGCCCTTATGTTTCATCAGGTGAGGACTCCAGAACTTGGCATAGTAGGTCAGGTGTGACTGTATTAGTGATCTATGAAGAGGTAGTTATATGGAGGTGAAGCTATGATGTAGTTTGTAGTAACCTGCAGTAATGACATGCCACAAAAGCCTACATGAAAAAGGACTTAATTGCCATTGACTTATAATGGTCCCTGCAGTAAACGGCAGTATTCTGTAATATTCTGCAGCATTTCTGCACTTCATCCTGGCTGACACATCCATACTTTCTTTCTTCTGCTGTCAGTACCCTCCCAGTGCATCCCAGCATCCTGTTTGCCTTACTGTGCGTCTTGTTACATTAGCTAAATTGTTTAAGGAGTTACTTCTGATGTACTCCAGGTCTCTTGTCTCTAATGTGCTCCTAGTGCCCATCTTAATTCTTCCCATCCCATTCTTTTCATTTCATTTACCAACACAGCCCAGCTGAGATGCAACTTCTCATTTTCAGCAAGGTCCTACTTCTGCCTATTTCTGCAGCTCAGCTGGTTGGAGCTCTGAGTGGTTTAGTGATTGTTTAGCAGTATGTAAAACAATGTAACGGCAACTTTCACAGCTATGCTGTTATGTGTTTCTATTCAGGGATTTAGAAAACATCATAGAAACTGCGATAATGAAGTTGGAAAGGCTCCTGCTGTCGTCTGAACTCAAAGATAAAAACACTTGCTGTGTTGGGCATGGTTGCACTTGTTTTATTTTATATGGGGAATTTTGTTTCTGTTTTTTGGTTTTTTAGTAGGACTTTGTCATCCTGAAAAGAAAGATTGCTTTTTGCAAGTTGTCAATGTGATAAACCCACCTAACACCCAGCTGTGAAGTATCCACCAATTGTTACAATCTCAGGCAAATTACACATTTTTTTAAATTTCATTTTACTTTTTGAAGAACAGTAATGATCTCTGGCAAATGCCCAGAATAGTTTCCTGTTTGACTCCACATTTCCACTACTGGTAAAATGTAGTCAAACAAGAAACAGCTCTGAGCAGCAGCAGAAGATAGTTACCATTTTTCAACAAACTCTGGGCAGAGCCGAACGGGCTACAGGTGAGGAATTTAGGGTAAAATATTGAAAATTAGTAAAGTTGCAAGCCTGTGTTAGCAAAATGTAAGGTAAGCTAGTAATTTTTTTTTTTTGTAATATTTTTATACCAAAGTTTTAACATGGCCTTGTTATGACCCTGCCTCATGAAGAAGGGCAGAGCAAATGTTGAACTCCTGGCATGAAGGGGATTTTATGCAGGGACAGCAAAATCAACTTTCAGGACACAAAAACACATTTTGGGCATGAGTTGAAAAATGACAGCTGTTACATTCATGAGGTTCTGCAAAGAAATGGCTATGTTGAAAACAGCAGGTAACATGCAGCGTTACTTCAAGTCATTCAGTCTGTGTCCCTGTTTTAAACTTTTGGAGAGCAAAGGGCCAGTAAACAACCACAGTAGAACTCAGCCAACAGAACTGCATTTGTGCAGTTTGATACACAACACTGAATGCTCTCAACTGACAGCAAATGAGTCTGCAGGAATGCCTGCAAGTAAATTGGGTCCACATACAAACATACGAACATATGATTTGACAGCGAAATAGGCCACCTGGTCTATCAAGTCTACTCAAGTGTGCAGCTAGCATCCTCACCTTGCAGCTGCCCTACCCTTCCAATTACCCCCGCTGTCTCTTCTGTAGTCAGTTCTTGATCCATGTAACAATCTTAGTCCCCACCCCATGTAGCTCAACTTTCCTCACAACCTCCCATGCAGCACTGAATCGAAGGCCTTACTGAAGTCCAAATATGTGACATCCACAACCTGGCCTTGTCCAATTCCCTCATAACCCAGTCATAATACTCAACTAGGTTAGTCTGACAGGATTTTCCAGAGACAAACCCATACTAATGACTGTCTTGGAGCCCATTGTCTTCCAGAAAGGAAACAGGACTTTACTTGAGTATTATATCCATCAGCTTCCCCACAATGTAAGTTAGGCTTACTGGTCTGTAACTGCCTGGTTCATCCTTTGGTCCACTTTTATGGATGGGTACACATGATCTACAACTTGGAAAAGCCTTGCTGTCGTCAGTAAAAACAGAAACAGTTTCATGCACAGTGGAATGAGATACAGCTAGGTGTATCAAAACAAATGATAGCATTACCCCACTAACCATAAACTAAATGCAGGCGTAAGCTGGAACCATAGTTAACAGAATATGTGTTATAAAAGTACAGGATCATCTTTACTTTCAACAGTACTGTACACTAAACAACTTCACATAGAACTGCTAAAATGCAAGAACGCTGCTATAGGCGTTAGTGTGGTGCTATAAACCATCAGAACTGTGACAAAAAGTATAATACCACACTCAAAACAACCTCAGTGGGATATACCTATAACCAAGAAATATATCTTATAGATAGCATTCCATATTTATTATATGAGACAGAAAAAAAAACTCATGAACAAATACATGGTGGGTGATGACAGTCAGAAACAGCTCTGTATTTTTTGCTACAATGGCCTCATTAGAAGCCACACTAAATAAAAAAAATCAAGATCTTACCAGGAAATTCAAAATAGTAACAAAATTGAAGTTTGACTGTGATACTGAGGATCACAAGAACAATTTCATTTTATTTTGAAAAACTAAGCAACAGTAACAATAAAATGGCAGCAAAGAAAAAGTTCAACTCTATAGTGAAAAAATCAAAAAGCATTATGGCTTTCAGCAGCACAAAAGCAATATAGAGTTCAGTCTTCATTTTTTAGATGAATCACCTTCATTCCGCACCCTCCAACTAGTGCATAGACACAGTAGTAGAACAACACATTTTCAAGGCCACACAGGAGGGTGGACGTGGGTCCTGCAGTTATACTTAGTTCAATATAGAAACATAGAAATATAGAAACATAGAATTTGATGGCAGTTAAGGACCGCTTGGCCCACCTAGTCTGCTCATTTTCCTATCTAATAGATAAGCTGCAGATCCTAGTTAACCAACAGCCTACTTCCTCCTACCCCCTACTAGAATTGCTTTATGTCTGTCCCATGCATTCTTAAATTCCTCCACTCTTTTTGACTCCATGACCTCCTCAGGAAGGCTGTTCCATGCATCTACAACCCTCTCTGTGAAGAAATACTTCCTCACATTACCTCTGAGATGTCCCCCTCTATCTTCAAATTGTGCCCCCTTGTTCATGCACATCTTTTTTTTTAAATATGCTACCCCATTGGATTTTGTAGATTCCCTTGAGGTACTTGAAAGTTCCTATCATGTCACCTCTCTCCTTTCTTTCCTTGAGGTTATACATATTAAGCTCCTTTAGTCTTTCTCCATATGTCTTCTGATGCACACCCTGCACCATTTTGGTTGCATCCTCTGGACAGCCTCCACCCTATCTATGTCTTTGCAGAGATGGGGTCTCCAGAACTGCACACAGTACTCCAGATGTGGTCTTCAAAACTCTCTGTAAAGAGGGATAACAGCGTCCTGTTTTCTACTGGTGATGCCTCTCCCTATGCAACCCAGTATCTCCCCAGCCCTTCTTACTGCTTTCTCACATTGCTTGCCCACCTTTAGGTCATCTGATATAACTACCCCCAGGTCCCTTTCCATTTTTGTTGTGTCAGTATCTCACCCCCCCATTGTGTACTCTTCCCCTATGTTTTGGTTTCCCATGTGCATTACTTTGCACTTCATTTTTTTCATTTTCATTTCATTTATTTTATACTGAAAAATCTGTGAGCAAAAAAAGTCAGTGTTTACTGATGCGCTGTAACAAAAACAAATACAATGGAAATATACAAAAACAATGATAAAACATAAAAAAACCAGCAGAATACAAAACATATAATGACAAAATCAAATCATTTAAAACAATTACAGACAACCTGAGAAGAACATTTTGTTCAAGTAAACCCGTAAAACCTGACACAGTCGACAAGCAGTTATGTTACTGGATAATTGATTAAACTGTATAATAGTTTCAAACTGTCGAATTCTGAAAAAATTAGTTCTAAACTGAGGTACAGTCCCACCACTTATATCGACCGGTTAATGCGGATAATCGGTTAATTAAGGCAAATCATGAAAACCACATTCCAGTTGCATAGAATCCTTAATTAAACCTCAGTTTATTGTGATTCAGTGGTGCTGCTAAATTGGGCAATTTGCGATTGTTGACAGCAGTTTCCAACACATGTAAAACTCATTAACTGGATTCACACCACAGACCCACTCAATACTGTGTCACAGCAGTTAACAATTGGCAATTAGCACCTACTATAACTCACCTGCTCTGCCAGTTTCAAACAGATTCTGTGTATTGCAGTCATGGCGGGGAAGAGAAGTGCAATGTCATTGTGCCAGAAGATCGAGATGCTAACATGAATAGCTCAACTCCTTAAGATGAGCCAGTGCAACCTGGCTCAGCATCTAAGCCTTCTGAAATCCGTTGTTGCTGACCTCCTCAGACATTGCATTGGGTGATGGAGCAGCATGAGACACTTTTACCTGACTAAGATCTATTGCAGAAGGTGGAAACCACTTGGAGACCATTCTACCCACAGAGAACTGTGTAAACACAGATCACAGAATATTTCAACCTCAAGTAGGAATGGCACCTTGTAGCATCACTACGCACAGTAACATTTTAACATATTAACATTTCGTTTTAAGGTATTAATTGCTAATCTGAAGCTAAGCTATTTTAATTGTATGTTAACTTGTCATTAAAATTTTCTTACTTAATAATATGGAATCTGGTTCAGAGAGTGCCTGCATACAAACAAGGAACCTTACATTGGGTGTAGCATCCAACGGCTATAACGGACATATTCGTCTTTGACAAACATGCCCATTGTAAGCGGTGGGGACTGTAGTTTAAATACATTTCTAGTACTAGATCTAGTAAAAATAGTAGACACAGAAATGGGGAACAAACTAGCAACACTATTATGTATAAGACCTATTTGAATCTTATGCTTCTTTTGTTGAATCTAAGCTGCCATACATTTGACCATTCTCCAACCTTGCCAAGTCCCTTCTCATCCTTTCCACCCCACCTTGTTTATCAACCCTGTTGCAGATCTTTGTGTTATCTGCAAAGAGACATACTTTTCCTTCCATTTCCTCTGCAATGTCATTTATAAAAACATTAAGAAGGACCGGCCCCAGTACTGAACCCTGGGGTACCCCAATAGTAACCCCCCTTTCTTCACTGTGGACTCCATTTACTATTACCCACTGTGTCCTGTTGTCTAACCAATGTTTTACCCAGGCTACTATCCTGGGACCCACTCCCAGGCTGGCTAATTTGTTTATTAATCTTTTGTGCAGGACTGTGTCAAATGCCTTGCTAAAGTCTAGGAAGGCCATGTCCACAGCCCCTCCATGGTCTACTACTTTGGTCACCCAGTCAAAGAAATTGATTAGATTCATCTGACATTACCTTCCCACTGTGAATCCATGCTGCTTTGGGACCTGTGCCCCACTGGCCTCTAGGTACTGAACAATTTTTTCCTTCAGAAGTAATTCCATCATTTTCCCTACCACTGAGGTCAACCTGACAGGTCTGTAGTTTCCTGCCTCTGTCTTGCTCCCACTTTGGTAAAGGGAATCTCATCTGCCCTCTTCCAGTTCTCAGGTACCACACCATCATCCCATGATTTGTTAAAATGGTAGTCAGTGGTGTTACTGGTTCTCCCTTTAGGTCTTTTAGAATTCTGGGGTGAATCCCATTAAGCCCTATTGCTTTATCCACCTTCAGTTTTAGAGTTTTTCATAACCCTTTCTTCTGTGAAAGGACTGACATCAACCCTCCTATCCACAGTGCTTCTACTGACAGGATTAGGTACCTCCCCCTCCTCTTCCTTTGTGAATACTGAGCAGAAGTATTCATTCAGTATCCCTGCTTTTTCACTGTCCCTCTCTGCACAACCACCCTCCTCTTTATTCAGCCTCAGTATCCCTGCCTTAGTCTTTCTTTGCTCCATAATGTACCTGTAAAAGGTTTTATCCCTTTTCTTAACAGAGTTGGCTATCTTTTCCTCAGGTTGGGCCTTTTCTATTCTGACTGCCTTCCCCTCCACCTCCTACCTTTTTCTCCCTAATCTTCCCTGGCACTTCTTTTGAGAACCATGGTGTTTTTTTTTTTCTTTCATTTTGATTTATTTGCTTCACACAAAGGCTTGTTGCCTCTGTGATGGCAGTTTTGATGTTTCCCCATTATTGCTCCACCCCACCTTCTTGCCTGTTTGCTTGTGCTTTTCTGAGGTACTCTCCCACATATGATTTCACATTGATTACACTATTTTTAATCCATATAAGTTACTTAACATGTAATCATACACTATGTGTGGACAGATGTGAAAAGTAAAGCTCTGAATTGAGGACTCTAGGTTCTTCTAGTCTCCAGTCCAGGAATACTTGACACTGTAACTGACCTCTGTCACTTTGTAACTATAGTTTGCCATTTTGTCTTTGGAAATAGAATAACAGGTAAAGAGCCGACCAGCATAGGAGGGGATAAGGAGGACATTGATAGTGCTGTTTGCCAAAGATGTAACTGAGTATGAAAACCAACAGGGAATGTTCCAGAGGTAATCCACCTTTGCTCCCAACTGAATGCCATGTTAGAAGTATTTATGAAGGCTAGAGAGTACAATTGTTAAGCATTTTTCACCTCATCAAACCATATGTCATTTTATAACTTTATAACCAAGGAACTGGAGAGTTTGGAGAATCTGAGTAATAACTGTTATTGCATTCATACCTGTGCACAAGGTGGGAAATTATTTTGAACACTGATGATGATGATATCTAAGTGTTTAAGTAATTATGTGACTCCCAGTAATACTGTAAACTGACAAGAGAGACAACCCCTAGCTTTATGAAATGAGACAGAAAACAAAGTTTTACATTTTCATTGTCTTATTTTGGGTTGCTATGGGTGGATGACTGCGCGCTATTGTTCTGTCTGTTAGGCTGCTATGCGACCTGAAAAGAGCAGGGATTGCCAGGACTGTGGGGGGGCGCTCTCTGCTATGAACATAAAGCCAATCACCAGAGTGACGTTCTGCCCTTGCAATAAGTACTTTTTATTCATAATTAAAACTGGTTATGCTGTATTCTCTATGCACAACATTGCATTTTCAATAATACTAAAAGTGACAAGTTCAAGACGCTGTCCCACTTTTTAAAATAAAGCAATTTAATTTTCATAGTCTATGATTTCAATTAGTACTTAAAAAGCAACTTACTGTTCTATAGGTAACTTCCACATCTGAGAAAAAACATGCTGCTATTCAGTTAATCTACTGATAATTGGGATACCTACAGTGAAAAAGAAAATGTCATATTAAAAGGTGTTCTTGACATAATCCTACTTAGTACTTACTTCTGAAAGTAAGGGAAGGCTAAAGAAAATAAAAATGCCCAAGTTATGGCACTTCGTTCAAAACCCCATTAAAATACATTGAACTGCATACCTGAGTCTTCAGTTTGTGGTCTGGCTTTGAAGAGTGAAGAATGTGTCTGCAGTTCAGAGAGGATTACAGCGTTGGACCCCAATGGTAAGTAGGGATTAGGGTACATGGTAATGGATGCACAATGGAGGGTCAGGTGGGTGTTAAGGAATGGCCACTAAAGACATTGATGGATCATTTTTTTAAGTTGAAAAAATAGACCAACAATCCCTGATCATGACACTGGGGACTGGACCCCTAGCATCACAGTTATGTGGAGGAAGACATCTGTGGACCATTTTACATTGATGGGCCATTTTATTATTTTTACAGGTGAAAAAAATGACCGACAATCCGATCATGACACTGGGGATTGACTACTCCAATGTCAGAGAAAGACTGAGGATTATGATCATGATACTGGAGGAATGGGCACCCCAGTGTCATGTCTACGTTTCTGGGGAGGGTGGCATGGTGGGTGTTGATGGGGGGGGCAGGTGGGGTGAATTTCTGTAATATCACAAAAATATATAAATAAATAAGTTCCAGCGGTCACAGCAGAACATGGCCCACTTCGCCATGACCAAGATGGCTGCTGCATGGTACTGCGCATGTGCGACTGTTGGTGTATGTGCAGTACAGTGCGGTAGCCATCATGGACATGACACAGTGTGCCACATTCCTCTGTGACTGCCAGCACTGTGAAATAGTGTAGTATTGCGGTTGGTAGGGACAACATGGGCAGACTGCTTTACAGACGTGGAGGCAAGTGTGATACAATCCAACATGTTGTTCTTTTATTGGATATAATCAGAGAGACCTTTGAGTCAAAGACTCATTTACAAAGGTTCCACATCATACATTAAAATACAGGACAAACATTAAGTAACAGAGATGAGACGGTACAGTATAACACATAATCAAGAGTTACATTACATTTCAGTACATGGTGGTCATAATACATAGTGAAGAAATACAATACATTACAATACATGGCAGTCAAGGTAGATCAGGAGGTGGTCCTGATCAGTACAGTAGTTGAGTCCCACTTTAGCACAGCCACAATAGTTGCAGAAAAGACTGTAACTGGCTGATAGTCAGATAGAGATGTAGTAGAGATTTTGACCCAGGGAGAGAGATAGTTATGGGCGCACTTATGGTAGAATGAGGTCGGAAAGGGTCAGGGGCAATCACAGGTGTTAGAGTCCAGGAGGAGTTGCCTTAGTCTAGCTTTAAAAGGACCTAGCCTTATTTCATTGGCTATTTGGATTGGGAGAGAGTTACTCCAATTCGGGCCTTGGTAGCTGAAAGTCCTTTGCAGTTGGGAGGTATGGGGGCGGGGTACCCAGAGTAGTGGTTTGTTCGAGTTTCGTGTGGATCTGGCTGGGGATGCTGATTGAATAATGGAGGAGAGAGAGGGAGGGGTGAGACCTAGGAGTATCTTGTTTGTCATGAGGCTTGAATGATATCTGATTCTGCTATCTAGGTTTAGCCATTTAGAGGTGTTTTAGAGTGTACAGGTGTGGGTGAGGCGATCACAGCCTAGGATGAGATGGCAGGCTTTGTTGACTACCAGGTGGAGTGTGTTTAGTGTGGAGTTGGGGGCAGTACAGTATATGGTAATGCTGTAGTCAAGGAGGGAGAGGATGGAGGAATTGACAATGATCTGTAAAGCCTCCGGGGTGAAGCAGTGCTTGTATCTATAAAGCACTCCTAGTCTCGAGTTTAGGGCCGAGGCTAGGAGGAGAATATGTTGTTTATAGTTGAGGGCCGGGTCTAGAGTGATCCCTAGGTATTTAAAGTTGCTAACTTGCTCGAGGGGGATGTGGTTGACAGTGAGAAATGGGGGACAGAGGTTCTTGTGGGGGTTCTACGGGTGGGAGAAGGTCATGACTTTAGTTTTCTTATAGTTGATTATTAGACGCTGGGTGGAGAACCAGTGTTCTGCTTTGTGGAAGTTATGTTGGAGTGTTTGGTGGAGCTTAAGTGGGTCGGAGTCGGAGGTGAACAGTACGGTGTCATCCAGCAGGAGCAGGTTTCCTGAGGCGGCCGATGGGAATGAGTTAAGGTATAGGCTAAAAGTAGGGGGGCCAAGAATCAAACCCTGTGGGACTCCAGAGTGGACTGAGAGGTGAGGGGACAGGACGGTGCCTACCTTGACCTGTTGGGTTCTATCCATCAGGTAGCTGGAAAACCAGTTTAAGGAGTTGTTGGAGAAGCCACTGGAGAGATTGTTAAGTAGTAGTGCGTGGTTGACAGTGTCAAAGGCTTTAGAGGTCCACGAAGATAGCATCTGTGAAGTGGCTGTGATCCAAATTGGAGTGGGCATGTGAGGTGAAGGCGAGGAGGCGGTGGTGGTACTATACCCCTTATGGAAGCCATGTTGTTGGTCACAGAACAGATTGTATTTTGTGAGGTGGTCAGTGATTTGGTCAGTGATGATATGCTCTAAGGCTTTAGAGAGGGGGTGAGAATGGATATAGGGCAGTAGTTGTTGGCGAAGGTGCGGTCCTCACTCTTAAAGATAGGGGTGATGCTGGCCAGCTTCCAAAGGGAGGGAAATTTCCCTTGACAAAGGGAGCAATTTAGGATATAAGTGAGAGGACAGAGGACTTCCGGGAGAGTAAGGCTGAGAAGTTTCAGGTCAAGGGAATAGCTGCAGTTTGTTGAGTGGCTAAGGGCTTTGGCTAAGTAAGGTTTGGCATCTGCGGGGGATAGAACACAAAGGCGAAATAGAAGAGCAAGGGGGGGGCATATGGACCGGGCGGTGGAGGGTCGAACAAGTTGGGGAGAATATGTTTGAGATTGGTGTAAGTGGAGTTTAGGGATGAGGCTATGCTGAGGGATCCATGGAGGTGTAATCATCTACTTCTAAATGGTCTGGGGCTGATTTGGGGTTTTACCACAGAGTTCCTTAATATCATTCCAGAATTTATGCCCATTACCCCAAGTGGATGTTAAGGATGCTTTGTAATATTCCGCTTTGGCGATGCAGAGGCCCATGCATTTGTTTGCGCACTACCTATAGCGTTGCATGTCAGCTGGTCATTTGGTTTCATTAGCAATATGCCACAGGGAGTCACACTGTTGCATTAGGCCCAGGAGGTGTTCAGAGAACCAGGAGGCCTGGTTTCCTTTGGACATTTTCTTGGTAAGGGGGGTGAAATTATCACAGATACTATTGAAAGTGGAGATAAATAGGTCAAGCGCGTGATCAGGGTCTAGGGTATTTACAAGGGGTGTCCAATCCCAGTCTCTAAGAAAGGCTTTGAGTTGAGAGAGTTTGCCAGGGCCAAGTTTACGCTGTAAAGTAATTTTGGAGGGTGTTTGGGAGCCCTGCAGGACCAAGAGCAGAGCACAGGAGAATGATCGCTTAGGGCATTGGGGAGTACCTGGGTGTTGGTTATTCTGTGTGGGCGGTTTGTGAAAACCAGATCCAGGAGGGAGGGAGGATGTCCCTGTACGGTATTTACCCTGGTGGGTGAGGTGACAATCTGGGTGAGGTTGAGCGCTGCAACATTATCGGTATATGAGGCTGTTTTCTGGCCAACCAATTTATATTGAAGTCACCCATTACTATTTTTTTCATATTGAGGTGGTAGAGTCATGATATAGTTCAGAACTGCCTGGAAGGCAAGTTTGTGTTCATTGGGTGGAATGTTGACAATGGTGAGTACGAGCAGAGCAGTAGACCTGCCAAGAGGTAATTTTAGAGTTTGGAAGGAATGTAGAGTCCTTCTTCTCGATTTTCATGAAAGGACTGCAGGGATCTATCCACGCAACCCTGAAAGTAATACAAACCATTTATGTCTTGTTTCTGGTTCTATTTTCTCCCATCTTCTGGCTCCCACGCCAGGCTCATTACCCGGCATTTTAAGGCCTTACCTGGAGCTTCCCATGGCTTGTCCCCATCGCAGGTCAGCAGCCCTCATTAGCCAACATCCTCAGTATCTGGTTTCACAAGGAGATTGCCCTACTGCTGATGCAGAGCCTCTGAGGGGATGGTCTATCATACTGCTCACAGGCCTTTTCCATCTGAGTTTCACCCCAGAAGGCATGGGTGTGCAGTGCCGGCAGATGGCCACACATGCACTTTTGTGTGCCATCTGCCACTTATCCTTTACCACTATAGAAGTTTCTGACAGCCTCACCCTCACCTATCACTAGGAGTTAGGCTAACAACAGGAACTGTATCACTACCCTCTTTCTCCAAAACCGACCCTCTGATGTTCCAGTAAGTACATAAAGTTTCAAAGATGTGGCACTGGTGCTGCAGGCAGAAACATTTTATTTTTAATGTGATTTTGCAGTTATTGTGTGATTCGTTTGAAGCTGGCTGTAGGTTGAGTTTTCTGTAATAATAATAATAATTTTATTTATATAGCGCAATCTAAAATTAAAGCACTGTACAATGCATAAAAACAATTGAAAGAACAAGACATAAATATCAGAAACAGATTAAGATCAGGTAATAAAATACAAAACAAGAGCAGCAGATGACAAACCTAGTCACCAAATGCCTGGCAGAATAAAAAGGTCTTTAAAGCTATTTTAAAGCCCCCCACAGTCTGGCATTCTCAACTCTGATGAGGCAAAGAATTCCACAGGGTCAGGGCTGCAAACATAAAAGCTCATGAGCCAGAGGGTTTTCAACCATACCCTGGGATTCTCTAACAACCCCTCATCAGCTAAGTGGAGTGAGTGGGGCAGTAGGAACAAGGAGCTGTTTCAGGTAGCCCTTGCCCTGTTCATGTAGTGCTTTAAGGTTCAGAAGACTGACCTTGAAGATGATCCACCCCTGAACAGGCAGCCAGTACAGTTCGCGCAGCACAGGCACTTGTGGCTCGAATGAGGAGCCCCAGTCAACAACCGTGCTGCAGTGTTCTGCACCAGCTGCAAGTGGTGGATTTCAACCTCTGGAAGCCCTAGGTAGAGGGAGTTGCAGCAGTCCAGGCATTAGGACACAAAGGCATGGATCAGTGTTGGCAGGTCACCAGACAGAACAAGATGCTTGATCCAAGTGATGTTCCTAAGATGATAAAATGAGGATTTGACTACTGTTGTCACCTGTGAACACAGTCTCAGCCTGACATCAAGGAGCACCCCAGGTCACGCACCTGTTCAGAAGAAGGAAGCTGACTATTCCTGAGATGAAGCCCAAAGGGATGCCATGCCAATGACTCCTCTATCCACAACCAACACCTCAGTCTTCTTGGAATTCAATTTCAACCAGCTATATTTTATCCAGTCCTGGATTTCTATGAGGCAGCTGTTAAAGATGAGAGAACATTATCCTGGTCGGAAGCGAAAGACAGGTAGAGCTGAGTATCATCAGCATAGCAGTGAAATCTCAGCCTGCATCATCTTACAATGTCTCCTAGAGGCAGCATATACACCATAAACAACATTGGGAGACTACTGAGCCCTGGGGACCCCACTGGGGACCCAAAGACAGGAAGACTGGGTCCAAAAAATAACCTGGACACCACCCTCTGAAACCTGACAGAGAGGAAAGATTGAAACAACCTGAGGACTGGACCAGTCAGGCCACAGATGACCCTCAGGTACTCGAGCAACACCCTATGGTCCACGGTGTCAAAAGCTGATGAGAGATCCAGAAGCACCAAGATGGAATTACGCTTCTGATCTATAGCCATCAGGAGATCATTGAGCACCTGAACCAGAGCTGTCTAGGTACTATGCCTCTTCCAAAAACCAGACTGGAGAGGATCATAGATATCATGTATGGTAATGTGGTTCTCCAGCTGCAGTGCGACAACTTTCTCAATCACCTTCCCTAAAAAGGGGAGGTTAGAGATAGGTCTGTAGTTAGCCAAGCAGTTTGGGCCCAGAGAAGCTTTCTTAAGGAGTTGTGTGACCACTGCCTCCTTCAGAGTGCTAAGGAACTCACCCATTCCTAAGGAGCACCACATGATCTTGGCCAGGACGGCACTTATAGAATCAATACACCCCAAAATTACACATGTTGGGCCCGGGTCCAAATTACAGGAGGTCAGCCGCATCCTGGATAATCTACACAATATCAACGGTCTCCAGCCGGTCAAAAGAAGACCAAGAAAACTGAGGTGCAATGAACAATCACCAACCACCGTCAACCCCCACAGAGTGGGCTGGTTGGATCTCCGCCCTGATGCTGGCCACCTTATCAGCAAATAATCCAGCAAACTCATCACACTTAGATTGTGAAAATACTCCTCAGACATTTAGGCAGGTTGGGTTGCACAGCCTGTCTAAGGTCCAAAAGAGCTGAGCTGGTCGATTCTGAACTGCAGCAATTTCCCCAGACAGGAACTCTGCCTTCTTATGGGTGATTGCTGATTGATAGAGCTGATAATGCTCCATCAATCTAAGGTGGTCAGCATCCAGGGAGGATTTCTGCCAGCAATGTCCTATCCTTTGTCCAGCTCATCTTAAGTCCTTCAAGGTCCCATCAAACCAAGGAGACTGAGGGTGAAGAGAGAGAAGACAAACACGGACAGGAGCGATGGAGTCCAGGGCATCTGCCATGGCCTTATTATAAGCCAGGACCAAGTCCTCAGGACTCCTGCTTGACACCGTAAACTTGATAGGTCCAACACCACCAATAGACTGTCAGGAGACACGTCCCTCAAAGGGCGGGATCTGACCATCTCCACAGGGACAGGCCTATAAAGGAGAGCCTAGAAATTTAATCTCACATTGTGGTGGTCAAATCAACTGACTGATTCCACCACCATATCAGTGGCCTCCAAGCCCAGGAGAAAAAACAGGTTGTGTGAATGATCATGATCATGAGTTGTAGAGTTAACTGCCTGTGTGAGGTCCAACGAACACATAAGTTGGAGGAAATCCTGACCAAACTGTTAGAGTTCATCATCGACCCAGGCATTGAAGTTGCCCAATACCATCAATCTGAGAGGCTCAAATGCCATGTCTACAATGAAGTCCACGAATTCCTGCAGGAACAATTTTTCGTCCTTTGGGGACAGTAGACGAAAATGATCCTGCACCCCACATCTACAACAATGGTACATTCAAATAATCTTGAACTCTCAACTGGCACTCCCACAAGACCCAATTCTGTCAAAACATATGGCTACACCCCGCCCCTGTGATCTGATCTCAGTGGTCTATCACTTAGAAACTGGATGGAATAGCTGCCTCAAAATGGGGCCAGAAATATCATCCAGCTAGGTCTTGGTGATGCAAGCCAGAACAGCTGTCCCAACAAGATCAGTAGTAATAATAGCTGTCTTATTCCTAATAGATCTGGCATTGCACAACACCGTCCAAGTCGGATGAGATATCAAAGCCATCCAGGCCACCAGCCCAAAACCAATGGAGCCCTTGGTATGGGGATCAGAACCAGAGAACCCCTTTCTGGAACCCATTTCACCACAAGGCATCTGCTGGCCCTAACCACCCTGATCAAACCAGCCTGCTCAACTCCCTCCTGAGGTTCAGGACCCTGTACTAGGAGAACTCAGAATAAGTTCCATTGGGTGGTGTGGTGGGAGTTTACTGTACACTACTTATTTGAATGGGTTCATCATAGGTGGGGTTGGAAACTGTGAATTTGATTATTTCATACTGGGGTGTGTGAAGGGTTTTATGACAAGAAAAGTAACTTTGTTGGAAAACTGGTGGAGATGTGAAGGGAGAGCTAGGGGGTTGGAAACATAGAAACATAGAATTTGATGGCAGATAAGGACTGCTTGGCCCACCCAGTCTGCCCATTTCCCTACCTAATGGATAAGCTGCAGATCCTAGTTAACCAGCAGCCTACTTATTTCTACCCCACCCCTAGAATTGCCTTATGACTGTCCCATGCATGCTTGAATTCAACCACTGTTTTTGACTCCACAACCTCCTCCGGAAGGCCGTTCCATGCATCCACAACCCTCTCTGTGAAAAAATACTTCCTTACATTACCTCTGAGCCACCCCCTCTATCTTCAAATTGTGCCCCTTGTTCTTGCACACCTTTTTTTGAAAGATGCTACCCTCTTGGACTTTGTTGATTCCCTTGAAGTACTTGAAAGTTCCTCTCATGTCCCCCCTCTCCCTCCTTTCTTCAAGGCTATACATATTAAGCTCCTTTAGTCTCTCTTCATATGTCTTCTGGTGCAGACCCTGCACCATTTTAGTTTAGTTAGAAAGAAGAGGGCAGCTCAGGACCAGCAGAATGGAGCCAAGTAAAAAACATTATAGCAACAAAGTAGTAGAATTGGCTTCCCCATTCAGGAAATGCACTACAAATCCAACACTAGGATACCATAAAAAGAAGTTTTATTATAAAAACACACTTAAAAGCACATGCTGTGCGGGTAGTATACAAAGAGTAGCACCACCCATGCAAGATGGAGGCTGCATCAATGTTTCATGTTGCCCTAACGCATTGTTAAGATGTCATATGCCACTAACAGGTCATGTAAAATAGCTTGATCAATTAAACAATTAATGCACTTCTAAGGCACTTAAGTTCTATCTTAAAGAGATACTATCAATATAATATAATATAAATATAATATACACAAATATATAAAAACACTACACCAACACTATAATATAAAAAGTTCACTGATAAAGCTTGCTACTATACATAGCCTCCACCTGGCAAAGTGCCCACTTCACCAGGTGGAAAACTATGTGAAGTCAGGCAATTTCATGTAGTGCTATACAGAGCAAAGTTTATTTATTTAGTTTTTGCTCACCAGGTAGGTACACTAGACAGCATGGCTACCTATTTTCAGGTACTACCCTAGGCTCTGCATGCAGATGCTTACAGGCAGATATGGTTTCTAAGAAATTAGGATGGGATTTCAATGAGGACAATAAAGGGTTTTTGAGCTAATCTAGTATAGACCTGGACGTAGAAATTCTTGTTAATAAATGTACTGTAATGGGGTATATTCTGTGATAGAAAACCAGCCCATTACCTGTTGAACCAAGTCTGACCAATCATGCATCCTAAAATGTGAAAATGCCATGTGTCCCAGTTTCTAAGGTGCTCATAGCATTTTAATACATTATTAATCCTGGTGATGTATTCTTCATATAAGTCCATCAAAAATGTTATCACTATAATTCAAATGCATTACTGCCTTTTATATTTAGGTTCTCTAGAATATAAAGTATTTTGGGAGCTGCTGCCACCTTAATTGCATTAAATGTGTCCCAAATAGAAAGATTACATTTTTCCCATTTACTCAAGTCAGTTTGGATCTTTTATAGTAGAGGATCAATGTTGATTCTGTTTTTAATACTTTTATTGGTAATTTTAATTTATACACAATTTATAGAGATTATTACAATATCTGCAGTCAAATATATTATTAATGTATCCCTATATAACAACACAAGCAACACGATTATCTTTGTATCAGTCCTCAACATAATAAGGTAAATAAGTCTAAAAAAACTTAGTGAAGTATTTACAATCTTATAAATTTAATATGTTTCCAGACATCTTTTGTACAAATACAGAGTTTCAAATCTTTAAGGGGGAGGTAATATTCAACTTATTTGTTTCCCACATGGTTTCTGTTTGATCTATATGTTATTGATAATTGCTTACTAATTTATCAATAGATAATACCGTATATTCAACAGCTTTGTTTGCCACTGTTGGTATTTAAACCTAAGAAAAATAGATGAAGTCCAGTGGGTACCGGGCATATACATCGCTGACAAAAATATCACAGAACAGTACAAAGCAGGCTAATCATAGCTGTCTACAATGTCAGCATGGAAATATATCGCCAAGCCAAACCCCATGGGCAGTGTACAAGATGAATAGGCAAGGTGCCAACCGAGACCCCATCCCACCAAACGATGGCCCCAGGCACAGTAGCTGCAGCCAGCCACACTGTGCTGGCTGGTCCCCCCACCCCAACCTGCCATGATGTGGTAGACCACATACCTGGTTTCAAGTGGACCCCCCACTCCTACACCACCCCAGCAGGTAGATGCCCACCCCCCGCACCACCTGCCAACATCCCCTGACAATGGGCAGACAGCCAGCACAGCCCTCCACATACCACCAAGGCTGGTCACTCCACTGAATGAACTGGGTCATGCCTCAAAATAGTCATTTTGTGGCTAGTGCACCAACCCAGTTAACAAAAACTAAATAAATAAAAAACTGAATGAGTGTGTATATACATGCTCATTCAGTTAGTCCAGTGGAGCGGCCAGCCATGGCGGTGTGTAAGGGCTGTGCTATCCACCCACCCATTGTCAGGGTATGTCGGGAGGTGCAGGGGTGTACATCTACCTGCTGGGTGGAATAGGGTGGGGTCCAGACACCAGGAATGTCATCTAATGTATTTTTGTGTTGGGGTGGGGGGCACCAGCCATCATAGTGTGGCTGGCTGCAGTTACAGTGCCTGGAGCCATCATCGGTGAGATGGGGTCTCGATGGCACCTGCCTATTCATCCTGTGCACTGCCCATGGGGTTTGGGTTGGTGATATCTTTCCATGCACATTGTATATGGTAATGATTAGCCTGCTTTGAACTGTTCCACTATATTTTTGTCTGTGATGTATATGCCCGGTACCATCCAGGGTTCTAAATGCAACATTTGTACATATATTTATAATAATCAGTAATTGTTAGACTGTATACAGTTCCAAACTTGAAAATCATTCAACACAAATGTGGCAAAATCAGTAGTATATCGGTTTGTGCAGTATTTGAACTTTTAATTGTGTTTCTTTTTCATCATTCCATTACATATAGACATGTCCATAGTAGATTATATAAATCACCTCTTTAGTTACGATTATGCCAACAGTTTCCATTAGTTTTATAGCTCATTTTATGTAGTCTAATTGGTGTTGCATACACTCTTTATATTACTTTTTATTGTGTTGGTTTATTATTTGCAAATTGGTGCATTTTATAGCCCATTTGCCATATTTGTGCCCTGTTACATCTATTAAAGTTTACTTTATATTCCTTGGACCATTTTACATTCAGACCTATTTGTGTATTTCTTGATTGTTACACTTAATGGTGATTCATTTATATATGTTTCTTATAGTTGCATTAGAAAAACAGTGTATCCGTTTTCTTTGGTCTTGTATTTTTGTATCCCAATGATTAGCGAGGTTACGAAGAAAGCACAGTAGTTGGACTACAGTGGGCTCAGGGAGGGTGAGGATCATTGAACAGAGGCACACCAGTCAGTTGTTCCACCACAATCCATACACCATTCTGGGGGAGCATAGCTCCCTTATGGATGCACCCACAGAGGAGACTAAGGAGGCTGAGGACAACTATCACAAGGGAGGCCCACAGGAAGGAGGCAGAGGACACCAAGGAAAGGAAGCAGCTCCTGGTGGGGGACTCAATTATTAGGGGATAGAACTGGGGGAGCAGGGAAAACTGAAGTAAGATGCCTGCCTGGTGCCATGGCTTGGAGGAGAGGCGCATCCTCAGGATCACGAGAACAGCTGTATGGGAGTCGGAGCTGGATGTCATTGTCCACCTAGGGACAAATGACTTGGCTCAACATGAGATTAGAGCAGTGCAGAAGGACTTGTAGAATTGGGGAGGGCCACAAGCTAGCACACACAGTATCCTTCCTCAGAGGTGCTGCCTGTCAATGGCATGAGTGAGGCTGAGGGTACTTTGCACCATGCAGTTTAATGAATGGTTGAAAAAATGGTGTGGAGAACAGTGGTTTGGCTTCATTGGGGACTGGGGTTCCACCTGGAGGAACACCAGCCTATACTGGCAGGATGGTCAGCATCTGTCCAGGAAGGGAACAAGTCTTTTGAGCAATAGGTTTAAATGCTTCATTGGCAAGCTTTTAAACTAGTCAAGGGGGGAGGCACTGATAAGCAGCAGGAAAATCCCAGCCTCTCCCTACAAAACAGGGTACTAAATGAAAAAAGACCGAAGTAGAAAGGTCAGTGGGGGATGCTGCAACAGAAGGTAAAGCCATCAAAAAATGGAGAGCAATGAGTACCAATGCCCATAGTCTGAGTAACAAGCTTCCTGAATTAGTGGCCTTGATGGAGGAGGAACATCTGGATATCGTGGCAGTCACAGAAACATGGTACACACAAAATCATGACTGGGACGTAAATATACCAGGATACACTATCTACAGGAGGGACAGGAGGGTAAAAGAGAGAGAAGAGTAGCTCTTTACATAAGGGAAGATGAAAGCAACAGAACAAAATGGAAAACAGGGAGGAGAAGAAGCACTGTGGGTAAATTTGGAGACTGGCAATGGCACCACAATCTGCACAGGGGTTGTATACAGACCCCCTTCTCAGGGGGAGGAAATGGACAAGGAAATGATAGAAAGTATACTTAGAATGGCAGAAAAAGGGGAGAAATTGCTGATGGGTGATCTGAATATGCCAGATGTTAACTGGAGTGCAGTTGCAGCAACCACTTCGAAGAGTGGGGTTATTCTAGATGCCCTACAAAAGGCATGCCTTAGACAATTAGTATTGGAGCCCACTTGAGAGGGAACAATCTTAGACCTGGTTCTCTCAAATGGAGATGAAGAGAGAATCACAGATGTAGAAGTGGGTAGCCATCTGGGAACTAGCAACCATCAAACAGTATGGTTCACAATAAACACAGCAATAGAGTCAAGTCATACAAAGGCAAAAGTACTGGACTTTAGGAGGGCTGACTTTGCCAAAATGGGTGAGTGCCTAAGAAATGCACTAGCAAATGGGCAGGAAGGAGGGGTGGAAGAACAATGGGGAATAATAAAAACTGCCATCACAGAGGTAACAAGCCTTTGTGTGAAGCAAATAAACAAAACGAAACGTTGTAAGAAACCACTATGGTTCTCAAAGGAAGTGGCAGTGACGGTTCAAGAGAAAAAGAAAGCATTCGGGAAGTACAAGGAATCATAGAAGGAGCAGGACAGAGAACTGTATCAGTTAAAGCAAAAGGAAGCTGGGAAGGCAGTCAGAACAGCAAAGGCCCAAACCGAGGAAAAGATAGCCAACTCGGTTAAGAAGGGGAATAAAACCTTTTATAGGTACATTAGGGAGCAAAGGAAGACCAAGGGAGGGATAGTGAGGCTTAATAAAGGGGAGGGAGGGTGTGCAGAGGGTGACTGTGAAAAGGCAGAGATAGTAAACAAATATTTCTGTTCAGTATTTACAAAGGAAGAGGGTGAGGTACCTAAAACAAACAGTAGAAACACTCTGGACACAGAAGTTGATACCAGCCCATTTACAGAAGAAAGGGTTCTGAAAGAACCTTAAAACTGAAGGTGGACAAAGCAATGGGGCCTGATGGGATTCATCCCAGAATTCTAAAAGAATTAAGGGTAGAACTAGTGACACCACCGACTACCCTCTTTAACAAATCATGGGAGGATGGGGTGGTACCCGAGGACTGGAGGAGGGCAGATGTGATTCCCCTTCACAAAAGTGGGAGCAAGGCAGAAGCAGGAAACTACAGACCTGTTAGTTTAACCTCAGTAGTAGGGAAAATGATGGAATCACTTCTGAAAGAAAAAATTGTCGATTATCTAGAGGCCAGAGGGGCACAGGACCCAAGGCAGCATGGATTCACAGCGGGAAGGTCATGCCAGACAAATCTGATAGATTTCTTTGACTAGGTGACCAAAGTAGTAGATCAGGAGGGGCTGTGACATGGCCTACCTAGACTTTAGCAAGGCATTTGACACAGTCCCACACAAAAGATTAATATACAAGTTAGCCAGCCTGGGAGTGGGTCCAAGATGACAGCCTGGATAAAGAATTGGCTGGAGAATAGGCACAGAGAGTAATAGTAAATGGAGTCCACTCTGAAGAAAGGGGGGTTACTAGTGGGGTACCGCAAGGTTCAGTATTAGGACCAGTCCCCTTCAATGTCTTTATAAGCGACATGGCAGAGGGACTGGAAGGAAAAGTATGTCTTTTTGCAGATGACACAACAGAGTTGATGCACAAGGTGGGGTGGAAAGGATGAGAAGGGACTTGGCATGGTTAGAGGAATGGTCAAATGTATGGCAGCTTAGATTCAATGCTAAGAAGTGCAAGGTAATGCACCTGGGAAACAAAAACCAAGGGGAAGAGTACACAATGGGGGGTGAGATACTAACAACAACAAAACTGGAAAGGGACCTGGGGGTAGTCATATCAGAAGACATAAAGGTGGGCAAGCAATGTGAGAGGGCAGCAAGGAGGGCTGGGGGGATACTGGGATACATAGGGAGAGGCATCACCAGTAGAAAACAGGAAGTTATTATCCCTCTGTACAGACAGCTGGTCAGACCCCATCTGGAGTATTGCATGCAGTTCTGGAGACCCAATCTCTGCAAAGACATAGACAGGATGGAAGCTGTCCAGAGGAGGGCACTAAATGGTGCAGGGTCTGCACGGAAGACATATGAAGAGAGAGACTTAGGAGCTTAATATGTATAGTCTCGAGGAAAGGAGGAGAGCGGGGACATGATAGAAACTTTCTAGTACCTCAAGGGAATTAACAAAGTCCAAGAGGGTAGCATCTTTCAAAACAAAGAGGTGTGCAAGAACAAGGGCACAATTTGAAGATGGGGGCAGCTCAGAGGTAAATTAAGGAGTATTTTTCACAGAGGGTTGTGGATGCATGAAACGGCCTTCCGGAGGAGGCTGTGGAGTCAAAAACTGGTGGAATTCAAGCATGCACGGGACAGTCATAAGGCAATTCTAGGGGGTGGGGGCAGAAAGAAGTAGGCTGCTGGTTAACTAGGATCTGCAGCTTATCCATTAGGTAGGGAAATGGGCAGACTGGGTGGGCCAAGCAGTCCTTATCTGCCATCAAATTCTATGTTTCTATGTTTCTATATGCTGATATTTATCATAATTTGCAAATTTCCTAGACAATGTTTGAAATATTTTATATTCCCACCATGTAGTACTTACTTGGTTATTAATTGCCTTAATTTATGTATGTGAGAATAGGCCTGAAGCGTTAATAATCTGGTACCATCTAGTTATACTTGTCAAATGCAGCTTATCTTTTAATTGCATATTTGAATGATTTATGGAACCTTGGATTTCTGTTCCTTTTCAATTAAGAAATACAGTAAGTGTTTGCCAGTATCAGAGTAAATAAAGCTAATTGCTTTACTTAATTCTGAAAATATCAACAAGTTCATATGCCAAATTGTATAAGGGTGAAACAGAACACTGGATAATGTTTATTTTATTTTATTATTATTTTGGAACACACCTTTGAGCCAAGGCTGTTTTACAAAGGTTACACATCGGTGAAACAATATAGAACATAGTGAGGACAATAACAAGTACAGTAGTTTTAAGCAGCCATAGGCTTTGCCGGGTACATTAAAGATTTCATATGGAATTATTGTAATATGTACAAAGATTCACAGTATGTATGTTAATATACAGTAATTTGTGTATGTTATTCAAGAACATATATACAATAGAAAAACAGTTGTAATATGGATTACTAGAATAAATTACAAACTGCTAGGAAAGATGGTTGATACATGTAGAGATGCTATGGGGAGAAATGTAGATAATAGGGGAAATAAAAGGAGGAGATAGGAGATAGTGGGGAGTAAAGGTGGAGGGACTTAGAGGGGAAAATTAGAGGAAAGGAGAGTAAGTTTAGTTAGGAGAAACATTCTCAGGAGGTCATTGTGACAAGGTTCTGACGCAGGTTGTACTTGAAAGTGCCCAGGGTAGTGTTGTTGGTAACAGCAGGAGGAAGCAAGTTGTACCAGGATGAGGCTATGTATGTAAAGAAGGTTCGTCCTTGGGTAGTGTAGCAGCATGGAACAGAAAAAGTAAGATATTCTGAGCTCCTGGTTAGGTGGGGGCTGCAGTGGGTGGCCAGTAAGGGTCTTTCTCCAGCATTTGCAATATTGCATTGGCAGGATGATTATAGTCATCTGGCATACTGTAAGTGCTCATTGCCATGCAACAGAAGCTTTAACTGCATAAAAATATAAATGTGGGTCAGGGCATTCTATGCCACCTTGATCTCTAGGGAACCATTAATGCTCTCCATGGTATTCTCAGTCTGCCTCCTCTCCACAAAATGTTTTAAAAAATATTTCTCTATTTAATCCAAAATGTTTGTTCCACCTTATCAAAGCTTGCCTGAAAACAATGTGACATATGTGGTGAAATTATGATTTTTAGGGTATCAATTGTACCTCTTAACGATAGTGATAAGGATTGCCATCCTTCCAAAAATGTTTGTATTTTCTATATAATGTTTTACATTTTGACTTGTTGCTTGTTATATATCAACTGTCAGTTGTATTCCCCAATACTTACTAGTTTGAATTAACATATCTTAGAAAATGTTTCTTAGTTCTGCTTTTAACAGAGTTATTGGTAATATTACTGATTTTGATTTATTTAGCTTGTATCCCAGAACCAGTGATTTATTTTCAATTCATTTGATCATTTCCTGCTCTTAACAGAGTTATTGGTAATATTACTGAGTTTAACTTATTGCTCCTGCATCCCTACTGACTTGCCACAGGCTCGACCTGCCAGCAGTAAACTCCCACCCTCCATTCTCAGCTCTCTGGGCCTTCTCTTTTTAACCCTCCTTTCCTCACTTGCCATCCCCTCCCATTTGTCATGCTAGGCCTCCCACTTCCACTCACCCCATCTACCTCCTCACTTGCTATCTCCTTCTGCCAGTTCTTACCATGCCTCCTATCCCTCCCTTTAATTTGACTCTTGTTGACATCAATTGATATATTAGCCAACTATTATTGTGTTATACCACCTACTAGCACTTATCCAGTTGATTGTTTTATAGTATGTGGTAGATGAATCATAGAGTTCTTAATATTTTATTGCTATGCAATTCCTATAGTATGTGATTGATGATTCACAGTGTTCTTAATATTTGTACTGCTATGTAACTTCCCTGTACCCTTTATATTTTTTGGCTAACTGTTGAGACTGCCTGTCCTCCTTTTATGTATTATTATCCTGTGTATCTGTGTATTCCAGGACCACCTTGCAAATGAATTCTCTCAATAGTGTTTTTCTCTTGATAAAATAAAGATTGATTGATTGATGGATTATATCTCAGGACCAGTGATTTTTTTTTTTATTTATTTGACCAGTTCTAAATACAATTTTTCTGGATTTCATAGGAAGGTCATGAAGTCCTCTGCATATACATTTATTTTTTTAATTTCCTTATTAAGCCACAGACTTCAATCTGTTGATTTACGTGTATCTGTTGAAGTAACATTTCTAAAGAGATAAAAATTAAATGGGGAGATTAACATTTCCATTGATAGTGTTTTATAATTATTTATTTTGAATATTGCTTTTGGTGAACTATGGAGTAAATGTATAATATTAATGAATGGCTGGAGTAATCCAGTGTATTTTAAACGTTAAACATAAAAGGTCATTGTCACTTTTAAACATAAAGGGCCATTGCAACAGATCAAAAGCCTTGGATGCATCCACGGCTCTCACTATGGCTGCAGAATCTGTAGTTTTATTCTCTTCTGTTATAATCTGAATGTTCCTTAATATGTCATGCATGTTTCTACCTTTACCAAAACCTATCTGGCTGGGACTGATGACACTAGGGAGTGAACTCTCTATTTTCTTTACAGTTTATTTAGCAATGGTTTTATAATCAATGTTCAATAAAGCAATAGGTCTATAATTCTCTGGATTAACTTTATGTTTGCCTTCTTTATGTATCAAAATGATAAATGTATCTAACACTGATTGAGAGATGACTTTTGTTGAGCTCATATTCTGGGTCATCAGCTCTCTCCAGGGTATCAAATGTTGTAAAAAAACAATAACATGTTATTGTAAGGCCATCTAGGCTGGGTGTTTGCCTTTTGGAAATGATTGAATAAGTTTTATTATGTCCCATCTAACAAAGGTTGTGTCTGAGTTGGGTGAAGGAATTATCTGTGCAGTTAACTATGTGAAGAAAGTAACTGTGAAATTGGGGGAGTGGCTTAAGCAGAATGAAGCCAGGTGTCTGCATTTAAAAACTGACCTAGATAGCTTTTGATAGAGAACAGCAGGATGAAGGAGGTGCTGTTAGAACTTCACTGGGACTACACTGCCCTCCATCCCCCCACCACCCACCCCATCCTTAGCTGGATATACTTTTATAGGCACAGGATTAGACTGACAACAGGAACTTCCTGTTTGGGAGCAGGAAGAGAGTGATCATAGAGGCACAAAAGACTCATCATCCTAGAAGGAAAAGAGTAGCTCTCAAGCCCAACTGCTGGAGGTTTGACTCTGAGCAAGTAAGAAAGAGACTACTGAGGAATATAGGAACTTCCTGTACCAGAACAAAAAGATCAGGAGCTTTAAGGGTATGGAGGCAGTAGGAAAGTAGGGAGAAAAAAATTATATAAAAAAATAAACAGAAGGAGGAAAGAGTAAGTATAGAAAACAACAGTTAAGGGGCCACAAATATGACATGATGGGAATGGTGCAGTGCAGTGGCTGCAGAGCAGCAGTCTTCCAGGAGACATTCTGTAGGAAGAGGTGCTGTCCCATCTGCAGGCACATCTCTGTGCTGAGGAAGGAGGTTGCTCATCTCCAGGCTGAGTTGGCCAGTATTTGAGAGACCTCCTTTCCCACCCAGGGACCACCAGGGCCACTGCCACTGCCTCTGAGGTTACCAAGAAAGAGGAGTAGTTGGATCACAGTGGGCTTAGAAAGGATGACTGTGGTGGAACAGAGGTGCATCTCTTCAGTTGTACTTCTGCACAATTCATTTGCCATTCTGGCAGAGTGTGGTTACTAAATGGAGGCACCCACAGTGGAGCCAAGGAGGATGCTATAAACCTCCACAAAGGAGATCCACAAGAGGGCAGCATGGGACCCCATAGGGGAAGGAAACACCTCCTGGTGAGGAACTCCATTATTAGGAGGGTAGAACTGGAGGAGGGAGGCTTGAGGAAAGAAGGTGCCTGCCTGGTGCCATAGCTTAGAGGGACAGGGAGCTAATCCTCAGGATGGCAGAAGCAGCTTCACAGAGGAGGGAGATGGATGTAATTCTGGATGTAATGGATGTGGGATAAATGCCCAAGCTGGGAAAGGAATCAGAGCAGTTCAGGAGGAGTTTGTGGAGTTGGGAGGGCCTTAGACAAGTAGCACACGGTAACCTTGTGGAGGTGCTGCCTGTCTATGGCATGGGTGAGGCTAGGAGCTCCACACCATGGGATTCAATCAGTGGTTGAAAACTAGTACAGAACTCAGGGTTTTGGCTTCATTGGGGACTGTGGGTCCAGCTGGAAGGATGCAGGTCTATACTGGTGCGGTGGTCTGCACCTGTCCAGGAGAGGAATCAGGATCCTAGGTGATAGGTTTAAATTCTTCATTAGCAAACATTTAAACTCACCAAGGGGGAGGCACTGAAAAGAAGAGAAATCCTAGCCCCCCCCCAAAAAAATCAGGGTAGTTAGTGAGGTAAACACCAAGATAGAGAAGTCAATAGGGAGAATGGCCAGGGAAAATGGAGAAAAAGACAAAGGCAGTATGGACAGGGATGGGGCAAAAAGGGGTAAGGCCATCCAAAAATGGAGGGTAATGAGTACCAATGCCCACAGTCTAGGTAATAAGCTCCCTGAACTAGTGGCCTTGATAGAAAAGAAATGCCTGAATATTGTGGCAGTCGCAGAAACAAGGTACACAGACAACCATGGCTGGGATGTCAGCATACCTGAGTATACAATCTACAGGAGGGGCAGGCAGGGTAGAAGAGGAGGAGGAGGAGCTCTCTATGTAAGGGAAAGGATCAAAGCAACAGAACTAAAGGCTAAACAGGGAGGAGAGGCGGCACTGTGGGTCACCCTGGAGACTAGAAATGGTGCCACAATCTGCACAGGGGTTTTATACAGACCCCCATCTCAGGGGGAGGAAATGGACAAGGATATGATAGAAGGCATCCTTAGGATAGCATAGAAAGGGGAGATATTGCTGATGAGGGACCTGAATATGCCAGATGTTAATTGAAGCACCTCTGCTGCAGCCACATCCAAGAGCAGGTTCATTCTCAATGCCCTACAGGGGGGCATGCCTCAGACAGCTAGTGTTGGAACCCACTCGGAGGAGCAATCTTAGACCTGGTACTCTCAAATGGGGATGGAGAGGATCTCACATCTAGAAGTGGATAGCCATCTTGGAACAAGTGACCACCAAACAGTGTAGTTCATGATAAACTCAGCTGTAGAGTCATGCCATACAAAAGTGAAGGTATTGGACTTCAGGAGGACTGATTTTGCCAAAATGGGAGAGTGCCTCAGAAAAGCACTACCAAACAGGCAAGAATGAGGGGTGGAGCAACAGTGGGAAAACATCAAAACTGCCATCACAAAGGCAACAAGCCTTTGTATGAAGCAAATAAGTCAAAATGAAATAAAAAAAACACCATGGTTCTCAAAAGAGATGGCAGGGAAGGTTAGGGAGGAAAAATATAGCATTCAGGAAGTATAAGGAAACACAGAAGGAGCAGGACAGAGAACTGTACCAGTTAAAGCAGAAGGAAGTGGAAAGGCAGTCAAAACAGCAAAGGTCCAAACCAAGGAAAAGATAGACAACTCAGTTAAGAAGAGGGATAACATTTTTTATAGGTACATTAGGGAGTGAAGAAAAACAAAGAGAGGGATACTGAGGCTGATTAAAGAGGAGAGTGGGTGGGCAGAGAGGGACAGTGAAAAAGCACGGATACTGAATGAATACTTCTGCTCAGTATTCACAAAAGAAGAGGAGGGGAAGATATCGAGTCAATAGAAGCATTCTGGATAGGGGGGCTGATATCAGTCCTTTCACAGAAGAAAGGGTTCTGAAAGAACTCCTAAAACTGAAGGTGGACAAAGCAATGGGTCTGGCAGGGATTCACCCTAGAATTCTAAAAGAACTAAGGGGAGAACTAGTAATGCCACTGACTACCCTTTTAAACAAATCATGGGAGGATGGTGTGGTACCTGAGGACTGGAAGAGGATGGATGTGATTCTCCTTCACAAAAGTGGGTGCAAGACAGAGGCAAGAACTACAGATCTGTCAGTTTCACCTCAGTGGTAAGGAAAATGATGGAATCACTTCTGAAGGAAAGAATTGCTGAGTAACTAGAGGCCAGTGGGGCACAGGACCCAAGGCAGCATGAATTCATAGTGAAAAAGTCATGTTAGATGACTCTAATTGATTTCTTTCACTGGGTGACCAAAGTAGTAGACCAGGGCAGGGGCTGTGGACATGGCCTACCTAGACTTCAGCAAGGCATTTGACACAGTCCCACACAAAAGATTAATAAATAAATTAGCCAGCCTGGGAGTGGGTCCCAGGGTGGTAGCCTGGGCAAAACACTGGCTGGACAACAGAATGAAGAGGGTAAAAGTCAATGGAGTTCACAGTGGAGAAAGGGGTGTTACTAGTAGGGTACCACGGTTCAGTACTGGATCTGGTCTTCTTTACTGTCTTTATCAGTGACATTGCAGAGAGACTGGAAGGAAAAGTATGTCCCTTTGCAGATGACACCAAGATCTGCAACAGGGTTGATACACATGATGGGGTGGAAAGGACAGGAAGGGACTTGGTAAGGTTGGAGGAATGGTCAAATGTATGACAGCTTAGACTCAATGCAAAGAAGTGCAAGTAATGCACCTTGGAAACAAAAACCAGAAGAAGAGTATACAATGGGTGGTGAGACACTGACAACAACAAAAAATGGAAGGAGACTTGGGGTAGTTATATCAGATGACCTAAAGGTGGGCAAGAAATGTGAGAAGGCAGTAAGGAGGGCTGGGGTATACTGAGATGCACAGGGAGAGGCATCACCAGTAGAAAACAGAAAGTTGTAATCCCTCTGTACAGACAGTTGGTGAGACCCCATCTGGAATATTGCATGCAGTTCTAGGGACCCCATCTCTGCAAAGACATAGACAGGGTGGAGGCTGTCCAGAGGAGGGCAACCAAAATGGAGCTGGATCTGTACCAGAAGACATATGAAGAGAGACTAAAGGAGCTTAATATGTATACCCTCAAAGAAAGGAGGGGGGGCATGATAGATACTTTCAAGTATCTCAAGGGACTCAATAAATTCCAAGAGGGTAGCATCTTTCAGAAAACAAGATGTGCAAGAACAAGGGGGCACAATTTGAAGATTGAGGAGGGACAGCTCGGATGTAATGTGAGGAAGTATTTTTTCATGGAGAAGGTTGTGGATGCATGGAACAGCCTTCTGGAGGAGGTTGTGCAGTCAAAAACATGGGGGAATTCAAGAATGCATGTGACAGACATAAGGCAATTCTAGTGCGGGGTTGGAGGAAGTAGGTTGTTGGTTAACTAGGATCTGCAGCTTATCCATTAGGTAGGGAAATGGGCAGAATAGGTGGGCCAAGCAGTCCTTATCTACCATCAAATTCTATGTTTCTATTTCAGAGTTTTGGCATATTGGTTTACTGTATCCTTCAATTTGGTATTCCTGAACATTTAATGGGTTTCTATAAATTCTATTATAATATTCAATAAAAGCTTCCCCTTTAAGATAATCTTATCTTAAAATTGTACCTTTTGAGTTTTGAATATCATCAATTATTTTTTTCCAAATTTAATATAAATGCCAATAATCAAACACTTCTCTTGCTATTATAATATAAGTTTTTTAACCCTTAACTGTTCTTCAATTTGCTGATGCAGTACTTCCTGTCTTTTATAATGATACTCATCCTTTTCTATTTTCAATTCATCTGTGCTAACTGTACTTTGTTGTAAAGTAATATCTATGTATGTTATTAATTTTTCCAACTATTAAATTTTTTATGTCCATATTTTATTTCAAATCTAATTATTGCACCTCTCATTACTGTTTTAAAGCATACCATAAATGCATGATTTCCTGATCTAAATGATAATTCAGAAACAAAAACTGTTGAATTTGTTTGGTTATGTATATAACAAACTTAGGTACCTAAAAAAAGAATTATCAAAGGACCATTGTTTTGTCTAAAATTTTTTCCTGTGTAGGTATGAAATTTGATGTTACAATGGCATGGTCTGAAAATAATTATAGGATCAATGGTTATTTTTCGAAAGTCTTTGTATCTGGAACAAAGTATATGATCTAATTTTTAGGACGTATTTGTAGGTTTGGAAAAATCGGTAAATTGTTTCATATTATAATACCTTGCTCTACATATGTCAATGAAATTATCAGTATGCAAAATATTTACAATCAAATTTCCTTTTTCTTATCTTCTACTGAAGACCTTTAGATGTTGTGTCATTATCTGGATTTAAATAAACATTAAAGTATTCAACAGTTATAAAGGTGCCAGTTTCAGCAATATAATGTCCCATTTTATGCTATTTAAAAAGCACAGCTCTTCAAGGAAAGGTCCTCAAATGGATGTAATTATGTGCACATTACTTAATATCAGATTCAGGGCTTTAGACATCATCATTTTTCAACATCCCTGTGACTATATAAAAATTCAAAATTTAGATGTTTTCTTTTCAGTATGGAATGCCCTCAGTTGTTTGCAGTTTCTAATAAATAATGTTTTTGGCCTACCCATGCTGTATGTAACTTCTTAATTAATTTTTTTTTCCAAATGTATTTTTTATAAAAAGAGAGTTTCTGGGGAGGGGGGGTGTCTGAAATATGCAATCATTTTTTTTCCATTTAATTAAAGAATGAACTTGATTGACATTCCACATGGTACAATCTTATAATTTTATTAATTTGTATATCTTAATTCTTTTAATAACAATAATTTAAGTATTTAATTTTTCCTTGCAAATACTTCAAATAAAGGAATTATAAAATGGAATTTGACTGCATTTTATACAACAAAATAATTATTTCTAGTAAGGTTCTTCCTTGAATCCATTGGGTTTATCAGATGCTTTAACCTGGTAGATTTCCCTTTTGGTTGCCTGCATCTACCTGTCTGTTACTTAACTCCCACTGGGATCCTTTAATCCCCAAGTTAAAGAAAATTATTATCATATACGTATTATCCTTTAGTAATGTATTTTTATTTTAGCTATTTCTATAGAATACAACCAGTATAGCCTTTGTCTCACTGCAAAACATCAATATTCAAGCTATTATTCGTAAGGAAAACTCAAATTAAGACCACTTCAAACATATGGAATTTTAAACCCCTGTTCTATAATTTCTAAAACCTATGTTCCTATATACAGTATTTCTTCAATAAATGTGGGTCTAACACTACCATCAATACATATATTAAATAAGAATTTATACATCTTGTAGAGTATATATCAGGTATGCACACCTTAAATGAAACTGATTCAAGCCATAACTTTCCTACAGAAAGATATCATAAAATATAGTTATTCTGAGAAACTGTGATCAATATTTCAAACTCCACCTCTTTGTATGAAGACATGTGCACTTCTATCCTTGATTAAAAATAGATGCAAGTATTATTTCAGATGTGTAACTTTCCCATTTTAACACTAAATCTGAAAATGAATGTATTTAAAGAAATTCAGGTTTCTTGTTTAGTTTTCCATTCTGTCAAGCCTTTGTGAAAACATGTGCAGCACACATATACATTGTTTTTTTGTCTGCTGCTTCAGACATGAAAAATATCAATGTTTAGTTTTTAAGAAACACTCACAACCATGCTGGGTACAACACTGAATTTCTAAAGGTATTTTTCCACAACATTGTTCTCATACTTTGAAATCTTGAACTCTGTTGTGCTATTTTATAAGAGGATTATGAAAAAATTGGAAATCCTATTATTATCCACTTCAATACATCTAGGGCAGGATTCACAAAACTCAGAGAATACCGCAGCTGTGGGTAAACCACAGCGCAAAGTCAGTAATACTTACATTTCCTCAGGTTACCCGCAGCAGCTGGTATTCACAAAGGTGGAGCCAGATTACGACCAGCTCCACGTTCTATGGCTGCCTGTGGGTGGTGTTGTCAGGGCGACAGCCGCAGCTGTGGGAATGGGCTATGGCTGCTGGAAGCAGCCGTAACTCCCTCCACAACTGCTGCGGCTGTGAATTGGAACTGCCGCAGCTGTGGGAGATTCTGGTCTGCAGCACAGTTGCAGAGGAAAACTTTGAAAGAAAACGTTTGTGAATCCAGCCCCTTTTTTTTTATGAACAGCCTGCATCAATGTGTCTTTCTCTTTAGACTAAAAAAAAAAATCAGTAAATCAGCTTTATTTTTAAAAAGCACTATTCACTTAAATAATAGTGGTTGTACAATTAAAAAAACAGGATACAATTCATAACTTATTAAAATGACAAGACAGCAACAATTCATTCACATTTAGGGAAGGCAAGATTAAACAAATAGGTTTTTAATGCAGTTTTAAAACTCTCAATGGTCAGGCACTCCCTTATCTGATGATGTAGAGTTCCATAGGGTAGAGGCTACAAACACAAATGCCTGGGCCCCAGACGTCTTCAAGAGGACCCTGGAAACCTCTAGCAATCCCTTGTTGGTGGAGCAGAGTAGTCAGAGGGGACAGTAGGGATGAAGAACCTCTTGCAGGTAACACGGCCCCTGTCCATGTAGGGCTTTATAGGTCAGTAAATCGATTTTAAAGGTGATCCACCACTGGACAGACAGCCAGTGAAGTCTGTGCAGCACAGGCGTGACATGGCTAGATTGAGAAAGCCCAATCAACAGCCTGGTTGCCGCATTCTACACCAGCTGCAAGAGTTGGATACCAACCCCTGGTAGCCGTAGGGTACAGGGAGTTAAAATAGTCAAGGTGAGAGGTCACAAAGGCATGAACCAGTATTAGAAGGTCATCAGGCAAAACCAAGTGCTTAATCTGGGTGACATTCCTAAGATGGTAAAAAGAGGATCTTGATGACAGCCAACACATGAGAAAGAAGCATCAGCTCCTCATCATAAATAATGCCCAGATTCTGCACCCATTCAGAGTTAATCAGTTGGACACCCTCGAGCCGAAGCCCAGAGGGCCGATGACCCCTATACCCAATGACTCGGGTCCACAACCAAAACCTCAGTCTTGTCCAGGTTCATCCTCAGCCAGCTGGCATTCATCCAGTCTTGGATCTCTGAGAAGCAGTTATTAAACACCAAGACCACTCCATCCTGTTCAGGCACAAAGCAGATATATAGCTGAGTATCATCTGCACAGCAGTGAAAACTCATCCCGTACCACCTTACAATGTTTCTCAATGGCAGAATATTCATCGCAATCAACATGGGTGACAAAATGGAGTCCTGTGGGATCCCACACAACAGGAAGAATGTGTCAGAGCAATAACTCCCCACACTACCCTTTGAGACCTGCCAGTGAGGAATGAATGGAACCATCTGAGGACTGTACCAGACAGTCCCCAGATCAATCACAAGTTCTTCAGCAACACATCATAGTCCATGGTGTCTAATACTGTGGAGAAATCAAGAAGTACCAAGTTGGAACAGCTCTTCCAATCTCTCACTATCAGGAGATCACTGAATACCAGAACAAGGGCAGTCTTGGTGTTATGCCTCTTCCAAAATCCTGACTGGAGATGATCACAGATGTCATGGATGGTAAGATGATTCTATAGCTGCAGCATGAACTCCTTCTCAATAACTTTACCCACAAAGGGAAGGTTAGGGACAGGTCTGTAGTTAGCAAGATAGTCTGGGTCGAGAGAGGATTTCTTATGGAAAGGTGTCACCACTGCCTCCATCAGTGAGTCTGGAAACTCATCTGTCTATCACAAACATAGAAACATAGACATAGAAACAGACTTTGATGGCAGATAAGGACTGCTTGGCCCACCTAGTCTGCCCATTTCCCTACCTGCTGGTTAAGCTGCAGATTCTAGTTAACCAACAGCCTATTTCTTTCTACCCAATTGATAGTCTTTGTAATGGGTCATCAATCTTCACTAGGACTGGGCTGATGACCTCAACACACCCCACTAGGAGGCGAGATGAGACCAGGTCCAAACTACAGCAGGTCAGCCTCATACTTTGGACAATCCGCATGACATCTACAATCTCCACCCAGTCAAATTTGGACCAACAAGACAGAGAAACTGTGACCTCCCACCCACCACAGCCACACCCATTGAATCGCTGCACAGATCTCAGACCTGTCGGCAACAATATCTGTAAAGAATCGAGCAAACTCATCACACTCCTCCTGTGCAAATGCTCTCCAAAACTGCAGACAAGCTGGATTGCACAGCCTGTCCACAGTTCAAAAGAGCTAAGCTGGTTGGTTCTGTGCAGCAGCAATATCCCTGGAGAGGAACTCTGCCTTTTTATAGGAGACAGCTGATTGATAGTCCTTGTAATGGACCATCAATCTAAGTTTGGTAGCATCAAGACCCAATTTAAACCAACAATGTTCCATCCTTTGCCCCTGTCTCCTCAACTCCCTCAAAGTCCCGTTAAACCAAGGGGACTGAGGGAGAAGGGTGAGAGGGTGAAACACGGACAGGAGCTATGGAATCCAGAGCCACTGTCACAGCCTTATTATAAGCCTGTAACAGATTGTTTGGTCCAAGCTTGCACTCAAAAGTCCTGATTGATTCAGCACCACTGTCAGGCCTTCTGGGGTCAAACCCCTCAAAGGGCAGTACTGGACCATCTCCCCAGCGACAGGCCTAAAGGGGGGAGCCTGGAAATTGAACCTTATAGTGTGATTGTTGGACCACTCTACTGGCTCCACCACCAGGTCGGAGGTCTGCATATCAAGTGGGAAGACCAGAACCAATGAGTGACCGAGATTATGGGTCACAGAGGTAATCATCTGTGTGAGGCCCAATGAATTCAATAGTTAGAGGAAGTCCTGTCTAAAGAGTTTGTCATTGACCCAGGCATTAAAGTCACCCAGAACCATCAATCTGGGAGACTCCAACACCATGCTGATGATGAAGTCCGTGACTTCCTGCAGGAATTGCTTCTCCCCCCTGGTGGACAGTAGACAAGAAAAATCCTGCACCCCATGCCTGTGCTAATGATACACTCAAAGGGCTGGGTCTCCCCAACTGGCACATCTACAATGTTTATTTCCATTCTAAAATAAATGGCTACATCCCCACCCCATGATCCAACATCAAGCGGTGTATCACCGAGAACCCGGCTCGAATAGCTAACTCCAAGACTCGCCAGAATTTTCATCCAGCCAGGTCTCGGTGATGCAAGCCAGGTCCAATGACCCAACAAGATCTGCAATCACTGCTGTCTTGTTTTTAATGGACCTGGAATTGCACAACATGGCCCAAGTAGGATGGGACACCGAGGTCAGCCGAGTAACCTGCCCATTCAAGGAGGAGCCATTGGGTATGGGTACCAGACAAGGAGGACCCCTCTCTGGCACCCATTTCACCCCAGAGAGTCTTCTAGTCCTCACGTCCCCAATCCAGCTGCTCAGTTCCACTCTCCTTTCAGGTCCAGAGGCACCCCCCATGCCTCCTCCCTACAACCCCAGGGCCCGACAACATCCATAGATGTCGATGGGCAATGGTGGACAATTGAAGGTAAGGAGGCCCTGGAGCTCAGAGGGACAGTAGCGCCTGGCTGGGAAAGCCCCCTGCCAACACATATCTGCACCAACCAATAGGGACAGTCACCCAAATAATAAAAACAAAACTACAATGACAAATTAAGCTCATAAAACAAAATAACTAAAAATAAAAAAAATTAAATGAAATACAACACAATCCCTTCCCCCACAATGAATTATCACTAACCCTAATTAACCCAATAAAACTATCCTCCCAACCCATTTAAAACAGCAATCAGTCAGGGGACTTCACAAATCAATTTGCCAGTGATGCATATTCAGTATGCAATAATAAATAAAACACACCAGAGCTTTCAGAAAATGTTTAAGGCAAATTAGAGCTCACCCCACCTAGCCAGTAAATTTGTAAGGTCCAGCACCTCTGTACTTCACTCCAGCAGGCTGCAGAACATTAATACCAAGAACAGTAACCAGTTTATGGAGGAACTTTCACTGCCTCCCAGTGCAACTGTACAATCCAGCAAAATATAGCCACTACCACGATGCAACCCTGGAAAAGCAGTCACAGATCTTTATCCACAGCCCAAGTAGATGTAGCACATGTCCACACTCCAGGACCAAACATAAGACCCCCCCCTCCAGAAATGACAGCCAGGGAAAGGACAACCCCTGAAAGTCAGGGCTCAGAGGTGAAGGACCTCTCGCATCCACCTCAGAAACACCCTTGGACTACCTGGGGTCCAGCCTTCCACCAACTAGTGATTCCTCAGTGCTCCTCCAAAGGTCATCCCCACCAAGCAGCCCCCCAGATCATCAATGTAGGCCATGAATGGACAGAACAACAATTCAGCAGTCCCTCTTGTTACCAGAGACAAACCACCTCAGAGCCCTAGGTTGAAAGTGGCAAGTAAGCATGTTGACTCGGTCACCGAGGACTCAGGCTCCAGTAACAGTGGCCATCCTCCAATAACCAATTCACTACAGCCCCCTGCAGCCACAGGTACCCCACACCATCCAATGAGTATCCCCTGCTGCCGCTCCACAGGCAGCACCAGACTGGACCACTACTCTCCAGTAACCACCAAAGGGCCCTAAGTGGCTCAATACTTGATCCTCATAGGCAGTTTAAACAGTTGATAGCAGGCTATGGACAGCAGAAGACAAACAGAACACAGCTGAAGCTTGCCAGCAGGACTTCCACTGCTCTGACCTTCAATGCAGTCCTCCTGATGGACTTGTTCACCACTTCAAGAAACAGGTAATCTTCTCTGGGTCACTATAGATGTTTAAGTGTTTGAGGCTCCAATACCACAGCTGTTCTTAGTGGTTTATCATCTGTTGGCTTGGCTCCTAAAGACCTATGGATCCAATCCAAGTCATGAGTGGCAGGTGATAAATGTTGGATTCCCAAAATATTTGTAATGATATTGGACATTACCCCCCCCAACCACCATTCCACCACCAAAGGAGTTGACTTATCCCAAGTTTATGGTATACCTCTTACTGGAATATTTTCCTCCTTGCCCATGTCTCATATTTTTCCAGTTTCTCCTGTATAATTTTCATCTCATTATCTTAATGTGCTGTCATTCTGTTAGTTAGTGTGAAGTCATCCTCAAATTCTGAATTTCTTTTCTTAATTTGTTTTTACCTCTTTTTTATATTTTGTATGAACACTAAAATGAGAGAGTAATACAGGGAGCAAAAACAAATTCCAGACATTTAAATTTCCAGCAATTTAAATCTTAAAGCAGGTACCCCCCACTACTAACACAGTGACCCCTTTGGCTGGGCCATGGAGCCTTCTCCTCCCACAGGTAGAGCTGTGGCTGTACAAAGCTGACAGAGGCACTGCCCCCACCAGGATGATGGGAGGGAACAATGTTGGAGAGAAACATCCTGTCAGATGAATCTAATTGAATTCTTTGAATGGGTGACCAAAGTAGTAGACCAGGGAAGGGCTGTGGACATGGCCTACCTAGACTTTAGCAAGGCATTTGACACAGTCCCACACAAATTAACCAGCTTGGGAGCAGGTCCCAGAATGGTAGCCTGGGTAAAACATTGGCAGGACAACAGGACACAGAAGGTAATTGTAAATGGAGTCCACAGTGATGAAAGAGGGGTTACTAGTGGGGTACCGCAGTGTTCAGTACTGGTTTCAGTCCTTTTTAATGCCTTTATAAGTGACATTGTAGAGGGACTGGAAGGAAAAGTATACCGCTTTGCAGATGACACAAAGATCTGCAACAGGGTTGATACACAAAGAGGCTTGGAAAGGATGAGAAGTGACTTGGCAAGGTTGGAGGAATGGTTAGAAGTATGGCAGCTTGGATTAAATGCAAAGAAGTGCAAAATAATGCACCTGGGAAACAAAACCCTGGGGAAGATTACACAATGGGGGGGTGGTAGTAACAACAACAAAAATGGAAAAGGACCGGGGGGTAATCATATCAGATGACCTTAAGGTTGGCAAGCAATGTGAGAAGGCAGTAGGGATGGCTGGGAGGATACTGGGATGTATAAGGAGAGGCATCACCAGCAGAAAACAGGAAGTTGTTGTCCCCCTGTTCAGACAGTTGGTGAGACCCCATCTGGAGTACTGTGTCCAGTTCTGGAGACCCCATCTCTGCAAGGACATAGACAGGATGGAGGCAGTTCAGTGGAGGGCAACTAAAATGGTGCAGTGTCTGCAAGAGAAGCCATATGAGGAGAGACAAAAGGAGCTTAATATGTATACCCTTGAGGAAAGAAGAGATAGGGGGGACATGATAGAAATGTTTAAGTACCTCAGAGGAATCAACAAAGTCCAAGAGGGTAGCATCTTTCAGAAAAAGAGATGTGCAAGAACAAGGGGGCACAATTTAAAGATAGAGGGGGGACAGCTCTGGGGCAATGTGAGGAAGTATTTTTTCACAGAGAAGGTGGTGGATGCATGGAACAGCCTTCTTGAGTAGGTTGTGGGGTCTAAAACTGTGGGAGAATTCAAGAATGCATGGGACAGACATAAGGCAATTTTTGTGGTGGGTAGGAAGAAATAGGCTGTTGGTTAAATAGGATCTGCAGCTTATCAACTAGGTAGGAAAATGGGCAGACTAGATGGGCCAAGTGGTCCTTACCTGCCATCAAAGTCTATGTTTCTATGAAACCAGCTAGCCAACTGAATGATGGCTTTGTTCAGCCTGATCAGGTATTTCCTGTGGACAGGTTATATCCATGGGAGACAAGCTGCTGGCTAGGAAAAAAAACAATATGGAAAAAAAGAATCTGTGTGTGTTTCAACTGAAGCCTCTTGCGTAAAGGTTGGCTAAGCTATAGGCAGCCACATATTCCACAATAACATCAGTAATAAAAGTTGAATTTCATGAACTTTCACTAATTTCTAATGTTGTCATAACCATGTCCATACAGTTTGCCCAATTATACACGGAGTTGTACAGGAAGGTAAAGTCTGGGCAAAGTGGCAATGAGGTGGTATTATAGGAGGCTCCACAGTAAAAGTATAGTGAGGTCAAGTGTCAAGCCACTTTATTAAGTGATGTACAGTACCATGAAGAATCGTGATGCACATCACTGTGCACTACCCTGAATTCTTGCAATATGCCAGGTAACCTTTAGAGCTCACTGACTCAATGACTTGTGGAAGCACATTCACATGCAGCATTGTTTCTTTACAATGCCACCTGGTGACTCTTTACCAACCCTGTAGATAACTATATATATTTTACTACAATATTTAAAATAGTGGCACTAAGTGATGCCAAGCCATACAACTAGTTGCGACTCAGGCCACTGTGACACATGTATCTGGAGATCTTCAGTCATGATGAAGCATGATTTTGGGCATCACTGTTGCAGGAGTGTTGAAGTATTGCAGGGACATGATGCTTGTGCAGGGAAGGTAACTCAGTTGTAATAAGCGCTTTGTGGAACTTACATTTCACTAGTGGAATTCCAGTGGCATTACCTACTACGGGTCCATGAATGTTTTAGCCAGGTTTAACAGTTAGTAATTTCTAAAGTATCAGCAATACATTTTAACCTACTAAACCACATTTATCCAGAATAATTAGATTCAAGGACATATGTACTTTGGTATGCATGCCAAGTCTTGAGTATATACCTGCCAAACAGTAGAGCGCCTGCATAAACATCCAAACATTTTGAAAATGTTCACACAAATTAACAAATTGTGAAATTATGAATGCTTGTAATTACAATTTATATTACCATCCCCTCTCAATTTAGCAGTTTCTATGACTTTCCAAGAAAGTATTAATTTATAAATTATACATTTTAAATTATGTAGCTATGAAGGTGGCTAATAAGCAAATAATTATTTCCAGAATTTTCACACAAGAAATAAATTACAAGAATTTGTACCCCTTTAACTTTTCCTTTTCTCATGCAAATGTCATGTAACATAGCACCCTTTTCATACCTCTTCCAAGCCATACACATGGCAAATTGTAGCTTGCTAGCTGCAACACTAATCAAGATATGACCATTAAAAGATTTTAGGAAAATTCTGACAAATTCTGCAAAAAAAAAAAAAAAAAAAAGACCCACATTTTCAAATTGTGCCCAGCTCAAGTAAAAACTTCCATGACAAATGTTTCAGGTGAGCATTCTTGTTCCTGTTGCTTTGTCCTGAAAACCAACAACTAACCTGTAATTTTCTAAAAAGCTTTAAATGTTTTAAAGCTTAGTAGTTCTATACAAGTTCAATGCATGTCCTTGGTTGTTTCAGGCAGTTCTTTAATATTAAATTCCAAAACTACAAGGATTGGTTCACAGTCAGACAACTGGATTGCAGAAACTCAGCAACTTCTGCATCTAGTGGCTGTCATCTCTTAGTGTTGATTCCATCTAGACAAAACAAACTATTTGTTATTTTTATACCCAAGTACAGTGGAGCCTGCCTAGATTAAGTACAGTGTCACAGTTTCCTGCATAACAACAGGGATTCAATCCCATTGCAATTGCTATGTTTCCTCCAGTAACTCTGCTGCAGAATTCTACAGAATTGGGTTTCACTGTGCTGGGCCTTTTCAGTGCAAATGGACAAGGCCACAACAGAGGTGAATAATGGCAGAAACTGGTTAATATAGAGGGAATGGTTATCTTGGCAGTTTAAGTATAAAACATTTTTGTTGAGGATCTTGGGGTCATATTTCTTCCAGCTAATTCAAAGCTCAGAATAACTGACACATTTTGTAATAAGTAGCTTAAGTTTACAGTTAGATTGGCTTGAATAAGAAAAGATAAATCTACCATCATCCACATGAGTTCATAAGATAGGTCTTTACATATAAACTGCTCCATTTTAAGCCCACAAAAATCTTGACCTGCCTGACTGAGAAAAATATTGGTTGTAAGACTAAGACAAATAACAAGATAAGGGGCAGCCTTATCATGTGCTGTGCTATAGCACCATGTCAGACAAAAAGTTATTAGTGATGTCTCTTGCCAAGATCCTAGATATCATTTGGTAACCCATTTTAATTAAGAACTTCCTATTCTGACATGAGAAATTACCTTTGCCAGATAACTCTATTTAATCCAATCACATGCCTTTCCAGTGCAAAGGGATAGGGCTACAACAGAGGTGATTAGGTCCTGAGCAACACTAATGGCAGAGAAGAGGTGTTTAATATCGCCTTCTCCAGACTACTTGGTCTTTATGCAGTATTTTGGGTATTAATGTTTGTAGTCTTGTTGCTAACATTTTTACTAAAATATAATCAATATTAAGGAGTGAAATGGGTCCATACTAAGGCAATATTTTTCATTGTAATTATTTTGAATTAATACACTTATTGCTTATCTCATCATTGTTGGTAAGATGCGAACAGACTGGCCTTTCTCAGAAACTCTCAATAGAATAGTTTGCCACTTTGGGTTTCTTTTAAGAGTGAATGAAACTCCCCTTCCAGTCCATCTGATCTAGGAGTCTGGGTTTAACTTGTGAATCAATTACATTCTGATTTCTTCAATTGTAATTGCTTCATCTTGGAATTCTGTATTGATGTTTAATAATTTGGGAAGGTTAACTTTCCACAAGAAAGAATATATATCTCCAGAGAAATGGACACATTTACTTTTGGACAATTCCTTATAAAAAGTGTTAAAAGATGCATTAATGCCTTGGCTGTTATTCTGTTCTCATGGAGAGGGTCATTCATTTTATGGAAGAGGCGATCATTTTGCTCTTGTTTTACCTGATAGGCCAGGAGTTTTCCAGCTTTCTTCCCAGATTTCCAGTGTGGTTGTTTTGTGGGGAATAGTTTATATTCTGCCTTTCCAATGTCATACTTTAAAGTGGTTATCTGCCAAAGGATGTCTTAATTTTATGGGTCAGTTCTCTGTTGGTTTCCTGTTTCAAGCAGTTTCCTTTAATCACAAACGCAACTTCTTTCTTTTTTGTGTTGCTTGCATGCATGTGCAAGAAACACATTGCTTTCAGCAGTTAGGAAGAATGCCTAAATGCATCAGGAAATTTGGGCTACGTCACCACGCAATCAGCTGTTTTGGTGCATTACAAGCTACCAAAACAGCTGATTGGTGTCCCCATGGTGACAACTTCTCCTTCGGCCTCTCACAGTCCCCAGGAAGCCGACGGAAAGCTGCTGCCCATCATTCAGTGTGCCTTCTTGGTGAAACATTTCAATAAAAAAAAGCTGATGGGGTAGCCAATCCCCCCTGTCAGCATGACCCCTTCCCCAGTTAACTAGACTCTGCAGCTTATCCAATAGGTAAGGAAATGGGCAGACTGGATGGGCCAAGCAGTCCTTTTCTGCCATCAAAGTCTATGTTTCTATATGCAGATGGGGTAGCCCAATCCCTGTCAGCATAATGCACCTCCCCCATTTTTTTGTTTACCGAGGGGGGTGCCCAATCCCCCCTCAGTTCATGCATCCCTCAGCACACTGTATGGTCGATGGGGTGCCCAGTCCCCCATCAGTTCCACTGCCCCCCAAACAAACTTCCATCTGCCATGCTGGGAGCCCACCCCAGCATGGCAAAAGTCTCTTTGGCCAACAGGGTTGCCCAATCCCCTATTGGCTCCACTGCTCCACAAACAAACTGCCTGGTGCCACGCTGGGAGCCCACCCCAGCATGGCAAAAGTTCCCCATCATCTGTGTACAAAAAAAAACTTAGAAGAAAAAAATGGTCCCTCGCTGATTCTCTTGCCCTCTCCCCAACCCACGCCCACCCTCTGCATACCCCACCTCACCTCACACTTACCTCCAGAGCCCAGCGCGACAATCTTCGGTGGACCAGGAGCACATCTGTACTCTTCAAAAACAACGGTGAAGTGAAGAATTGCCAGTAAGCTGTATAATGGCATAATTTTTTTTTTTCAACTTTGGTGCATATTTTGGCCATTTTTGGGGAATATTTTCACCAAATTTTCAACATGGGGTTCTTGGGACCCCACCTCAAACTCAGTCACTGTCATTTTGTTATTCAGTCCCATTTTGCAGTCACTGCAGGGAACCACCTTTTGGGACAGATTATTGAAACTGACAGTGTGACAAATACATGAGGTAGGCCCCAAAAACCCTATGCTGAAAATTTTGTGAAGAAATTCAAAAATGACTGTTTAATGAGCGTGCATTGCACAGTTCCTATGCACTCATAACTTCAAGCATTTTTAATATTTTCCTCCAGATTTTCAAACTTGGCATTTTACCGCACCTTCTTATGGACAGTACAGCTGTCATTTTTCATCTTGCCCAAAATGCATTTTTGCACACGTAGCACCAATGGAGCGGTTGGTGTGAGAATTCAATGTTCAGGACAGATTAAGAAAATCACAGTGACACTGTTCATGAGCAGAGGTCTTAAACTGGCAAGGCTGAAAATTTGGTGACAAACGTCCATAAAATGACTGTGCAATGAGCGTGCATTGTGCAATTTCCACATACCTCCATAAGTTCATGAATTCGTAATATTTTCAGTCCAGATTTTCAACACTGGCATTTTTCCACACCTCCTTATGAACAGTACAGCTGTCATTTTTTACACCCTGGCCAAAATGTGTTTCACACTTCTGGCACAAAATAGCGAGGTCGCTGTGGGAAATCAGTGTTCGGGACAGATTAAGAAAATCACAGTGACAGTGTTCATGAGGGAGGTCCCAAAATGCCTGTGTTGAAAATCTGCTGTAAAATATCCCCAAACTAATTACATTATGGGTGTGCATTGCACAGTTTCTACGCACACTCATGACTTCACCAGTTTTGTTATATTTTCACTCCAGATTTTCAATATTGCCATTTTTTACACCTCTTCATGAACAGTTCAGGTGTCATTTTTTACATCCCGTTCAAAATGTGTTTTTATACCTGTGGTGCCAAGTGGTGCAGTATCTGTGCAAAATCACCTTTCGGCTAATGAACTGATAGTGTCACTGTTCATGCGGTAGGGTCACAAAAAGTCCATGTTGAAAACTTGGAGTAAAAATACCAAAAAATGACCAGGGTGTTAGGGTTTTCAACCATAACGCCCTACCCTGTAGGGACTGACAGGCATCAGGGGTGTGATTTCGGATTGTTGACAGTAATGCTCATGCCATTCCACCCCCACCCTGCAGCCAGTGGCAGGCATCGAGGTGCACCTTGGACCCTTTGGCCCCAGAGTTCACCCCATTCTCCTATACTGCACCCATTTCAATGTGTTTCCTTATGGAATGAGGTGAGTGTAAAGCCTGAACACTCCAAAGCACACCTCAATACTTGTAAGTGTCTGCAGGGTAGGGTGAGGTGAAATGTCATGACCGTTATGGGTGACAACAAGGGCACACCAATGCCTGTCCATCGCTGTTGGGTGTGGGTGGAGTTGGTGTCAGTTCAATACTTACTGCCATTTCCATACTGCATCTGTCTAACTCTTGCACTTCGACTTTAATGCCCTCTTCCACAAAATTGTATACTGTCTTTGTAATCCTGTATGATATGTCCTACACTGTATTACCTGCCTGTATGTGCAAAATTATATGTACTGTAACTAACTCTGGGTCGTCCCTGAAAAAGAGACCTTCAGGGCCTAGTGGGCTTACCCGGTTAACAAAATTTAATAAATAAATAATAAATAATAACAGCAAGCAATACTTGGCATTGATAAATGCTTGTTTAAACTTTCTTTCTTGGTTTTACTGTATCTTACAGAAAGACAATTTTAAAAGCACAGGTACATGCTTGATCCAAATTGTTTTAACCATAAGCATTAAGGTTCATTATAACAGGAATATCTACAAGACATGCATTTGATACTACAATGTGGAATGTACAACCAAATGTTTTAAATATATTAACTGATAGCAGGAATAGAGTGTTAGTCCCAAGGGCCATGACCAATACAAGATGTTATATTATATGGGACAGTGCTATAGTACATGGACTATTAAGGTCATGTACTGTTTATATAAGATGGCTACTGTCGTCCCTTTACCAAAAGGGGAGGACCCCTCTGCCCCAGGGAACTACCGCCCCATCTCCCTCCTCCCTACCCTGGCAAAAATACAAGAACAATTCATCCTTGCTCAGTTATCCCAGTTCTTAACCGAATCCTCTTTTTATAACCCCTACCAATCAGGCTTCAGAAAATCTCACTCCACTATCACCTCTCTATTAAGAGTCACTAACGACATCCTCTTAGGTATTGATAAAGGCCATATCACATCGGCCATTTTCATCGATCTTGCCAAAGCCTTTGACACTGTCTCCCATGAACTATTACTGGGCAAACTCAAGGCTGCTGGTTTATCTGACCATGCCACTAACTGGTTCAGGGCGTACCTGCAGGGCAGACAGCAATCCGTGAAAGGTGGCCCTAGCACATCATCCCCCCCTACCAATTGCCATGGGCGTTCCACAAGGCTCAGTCCTGGGCCCTATCCTTTCTCTATTTTCCTGAATGAACTCCTGCAGGTTTGCTCCCACTCTGCCATTCACATGTATGCAGACGATACTGTGATTTACAACACTGGCCCTTCTGCAGACACTGTGCATGACCAACTGCAGCAGGATTTCAATGCTGTTCTCCCTCACTTTTGGCTCACAACCCTCTCTCCCAGCTCTCCATCCGCCCCCTTTCCTAACTCTGGATCTTACCCCTTGATTCTGTACCGGGTTCCACTACCTTGGCGTCTGGCTCAACCAACACACAGACCACTCAGTTCACATTGACTACTTCATAAAAAATTGCTTCAAACTGGGAGCCCTCTATCGAACAAAGGTTGCCTGCCTACCGCAGTCAGGAGAGAACTTGTGCAAAAAATGATACTCCTAATCTTTGACTATGGTGACATAGTCTATGGCACCGCCCCACCCTCCACTCTGTCCAGCCTGGACACTCTCTTTCACTCCTTTTGCTGCTTCATACTGGAATGTCCTAAACTCACTCACCACTGTGACCTCTATAACTCTCTTGCCTGTCCCTCCCTCTCAGCCCACAGACAAATTCATTGCGCACGCGTCGCTGCTAAATTCTGGTCCCACACCCTACCACCCTACCTGGTGCCCACCTTAAATGTTCAACCCAGGGTGGCCTACTCGTTGCGTCACTCTGATAATAGGTGCTTCCATATCCCTTGTATGCGCACCACCAAGGGTCAGTCTGCACCTAGTTACCATTTACCTAAACTCTGGAATGACCTACCAACAGATATCCATCATATCACCAGCTCCAGTCACCTCAACACCCACCTCCATGAACATTTTCTCACTATCTGCGCCTGCAACTTACCTACACCTTAGAGGCCCTCAAGGTCTCCTGATCCTCAGTTCCTCACCTATTGGTTTAAGGAGGCTCTAAATATTGCTCTTAATCTTGCTCTTAACTTAAATTTACTCAGACAATGATATACGTTATGTTATACGCTTCCTGGTCTGCACACCTTGTTTTAACCTATATAGATAGCTACCACCATGTATAATCCTTCTTATGTTTGCCCTTAACTGTACAATAATATCTGTGTATGTGTGCCCTTTTCTGTACATTAATTACCTGTGTCTGTTTTTTACCACTATATACACCCTACTGTTTTCCCCCAGGTCGCATCTGGAAACAAGCGGCTAGTCGCTCAGTATGCCCACCTGGTTAAACTCTTAAACAAATAAATATAACATTTCATCTAGGATAGCTAGGACACTCAGCTACCATCACAAACCACACTACATATTTCTCCAAAGCAAAACATTCAGAGCTTCATAGGATTGATAGCTACAAATTAAATATGATTATGGAGTAGTGAGTCACCCCAACCACCGACTCAGAGAAATGAATGAGTTACAAAACTGAAAAATCCAGAAGACCTGCCTTTTTATGTTAAAGACTTCAACCGCCATCAAACTTAGAACCAGTTTAGACTAAAGTTAAAACTAAATTTAAGCACACACACAACTTGTGAAAACATTGGAAAGTCTCTCCAGAAAGGGGCAGAAATAGAATAACTATTCATGGGATAACTGTTCTGTTGTATCAATCTCAAGCAGCTAACAAATGCCTCCCTCACCCTTCTTACCCCCTTGAAAATGGTGAAAGCCACAAGGCATGAGGGTGGTAGCATTAAATTCTGACATCTTAGTTTGTAAGTAAAAATTTGCTTCCAATAACCACCATCCAAATTTGAGGTTAGTCAAGAACAATAAAACAGTAAAGATCTAGTGCTTACTACTGCTGGATCCTTGTGGAAGCACCTTTTGTTTGCCCTAATAAAAGAGGTAACAATCATTTACTCATAATTGTAGTAGGGAGGGAGGAGGGAGTCCAACTTTATGCCAGACTGAGAAAAGAACATGCAGCGGGCATACGTTAAGTATCATTGCTGCCTTCCAATGACAGTTCCTGTGGCAGAGTGTTCTTCTTAGTTTCAAGTTTGTCCATGAGATTGTTTGCATCTTTCGAGCAGTGAAAGATATAAGTTCACCCCTCCACTTCCACTCTCAGCATCCCTGGGAACAGCAGTTCAGTTGGAGTTTTAAGGCTTTCAGTTTGTTTTTAATGCCATCATATTCTTCCCCCAATTACAGATGGAGAATGGAAGATCTGGGAATAGATGCACTACTGTCTCTCCTATTATCAAGACCTGAACTCACATGGCTGCATTTAACAGATAGTCTCTCATGTTGGTTCATAGTAAGACAATCAAGACAGTCCAGGGCTAGTGTGAGCTCACTGGGGCTCTGCAGGGGTTGACCCAATAGTCCTCATTTATTAAGCTAGAGGCAGGTGTAGAGTCGAGGTGCAATGTTTCAGGGAGCCAAGATTCCAAAAAAGCCACCAGGTACATTCCCTTTTGGTCCTCTGGCAATCCAACCATGTGTAAATTGTAGTCTTACAGGGTGAGTTTGTCCATGTCAGGCCTTTTCTCTAATATGGAAGCTTCACAAATCACCTTGGTGGCCACTGTGAGTGCTTTCTTGGCATGAACCACTGCCATATTTGATATATTAGAATATTGTGTGATGCATTGCTCCACTTTCTGCATCCTAGCACAAAAGTTGTTGAATCTTTTTCAGTGGCCTGCAAGGCTTTACTTATGAGTTGCAGCAAATGTTTTATGTCTGTGGTTGTGGCCTGTTCTCCTGCTGGAGGACCTTGCTTCTTGGTACTGGCCACTGGATGTTTTGGTTTGAAATGTCAGAAGCATTTCCTACTTTGTTAAGTAATTAGTAGTCCACTGATCTGTGTAGTGAGAATGACTCCAAAAAATATTTAAATAGCAGTTTTTATCTTTTAAAGGCAGTCTGGGATGGGAGCTCTGAAAGAAGCATCTTCTCCAGCCAATGGCTAGTCATACATCCTGTTTCTTCTTTTGGAGTTGTGCAGAATATCCAGTGATACACCATATTAAATAGGCCTTCTGGCCTCCCAGAAACAGGCATCTGAGATCTCCTAATTATCATGAAATTCAAAGAAATATTTTGTTTCTTCCACTAATCAACTACATAAACCTCATTCTAATGTTACCCAACTTTGTTATCTTGCTTTGATTACAGCTTGGATATACTCTACATATGTTTATAGTTTTTGATTCCTGTGTATATTTTAGCCTATAAGCAACTGTTCCTGCTGGACCTGTTGACTGCTGCTATCCCCTAGGACACCCATTAAAACAAGATGCTGCATCTTGAGTGGCCATACCAGTTGGAGTAATTTCAAATAAATAATAATCATCCATCTTCAAGGGCCATGTCTGCTCTATTAAATATTGTATTAAAAACTGAGGCATGATCCATAATGAATTTTTACCAATGAGTGAGTGTACTTTGCGGTTGCTAAGATGTTTGAAAGTCAGTAAATTGTCAATCCTGCTGCAAGAGGAGTGTATGTTAGAATACAAGTGCAATCCCTTTTTGTGGAGTTACTTAACCTCCAAGAGTTGCCAACGTCCAGATATGACACAAATTCTCCAAGTGCCTGTCTAGTTCTAGTACTTACACTCCTATCTAAGTATATATCAAGGGCCAAATGAAAGCCCCTCACACTATTAGTAGATATTATTGATAGGTCCCAATCTGGGTAAAATCTTCATGAAAAAGTCTGAGAAGTCTCCATTAGGGCCATATGTATTACAGCTTAGAAAGTCTATACCTTCAATTTGGCATTTCAATAGTTACAGTCACCCCTCTTGATCTAGTTTATAACTCTTACGTTGAAATCTAGATTTAGTAGTTGCAGTATTGGTCCTTGCAAGAATAGATCCAGAAGCAAATGATTTGATACCTTTTAATGGACCAACATAGATGTAACAACAAGAACAAAGTGCTCTAGCTTTCGGATCAACCAGTCCTTCTTCAAAAGCTAGTGGCCATTAGCTTCTGAAGAAGGACTGATTGGTCCAAAAGCTAGAGCCCTTTGTTCTTGTTGTTACATCTATGTTGGTCCATTAAAAAGTATCAAATCATTTGCTTCTGGATCTAACTCTTACATTGAAATTTCATTACCTTTTTAAGAGAATTTAAGTTCCCCCTTTTTCTAGTAAAGGAGATGTAGAAAACCCTTCCAACTCAAGAAGATGCCTATTGTTTAGATTCTGTACCTACCAAGTATGTTTTGGAGTAATACCATGTACTCTTGGGGTATAAATCATTGAAATGTCAGGTAATAAATGAAAATCAGTCTGCCATTTACAGTATGTGTGATCTGTGTAAATACTGCATACGTGAACTTTTAAACAAGAATTTTATACCTGGTAACATAGAGTGCTGAATATAACCTAAGTATTCCTGAAGAACAGTATCAAGGGCCATTGCAGGCATTAGCAAATAGGAAGGTGAACAGTAAGTTTGTAAAAGTGTCAGGACCCAAAAGAGGATCTGGCAAACATGCTTTTTTTTTTTACTTGTTATTTTCAGTTTATAATTTTTTATAATATAACAAGCATTATTACAGTAAAAAAATACAACAGTGCAACAGTCTGATTCATATATGTAACCTAAATGTTAACAAAAATGTAAACTCTGTACCTTTACTCTAAGTGTAGCAAGTACTGTAGGTGCAGTGGGATTTATTTGTAATAGTAGATAGAATATTAAAATATCAAAGAAAAGATAAACTAAGAACTAATCTCTATCTACCAGATAAGGTTTTTAATACTTTATCTAGTACCGTATAAAAGTAAAATAATTAAATGAGTATGAGATGGCCAAAATAACCCAGATATCCTCCTCATGGAAAAAGTTCTTATCGATGCACCATCATGTGGACTATCCATCCTGTCCACCTATTGTTGAACAATTTGAGCTGATGTTGCAGTTTGTAAGTCAGCTTCTCTAGCTGATAGACCTGAATCAATAGATCTCTCTACTGCTCTAAATCAGGCAGGGTCTGGGATAACCAATGTTTTGTTATTGCCTTTTTAGTAGTGGTGAAAAGTATACTGAAAATATAATTAAGATGTTTATCTAGAGTCTGTGGCTGATAATCCAACAATAGTGCAATATTAACTGTTGGAGAAAAACTTGGATTTAGATTAAGAAGTTTTTTATTTACATCTGACCAAAAATGAAGTAATTTGGGGCAGCCCAAAATATGTGCATATGATTAACAGCTGAATAACATGCTCTACAGCAGTTAAAATTAGTGGATTTGTAAAATGTGGCTACTTTATCAGGAGTATAAGAATATTGGAGTACAGTTTTCCACGCAAATTCCTTCCAACTGGAAGAAGTGGAGACCTTATGCTGTTGTTGAAATATTTTAGTCCACGTTGCCTGGGGCAAATTAAGAAGTAAGTCCAGTTACCACCTTGTTTCAAGGAATGAAAGGGCCACTCTTGGTTAGGGGTCATGAAGAGCATGGTGTGCAGTTTAATGAATGGTTGAAAAAATGGTGTGGAGCACAGGGGTTTGGCTTCATTGGGGAGTGGGGTTCCACCTGGAGGGACACCAGCCTATACTGGCAGGATGGTCTGCGTCTGTCCAGGAAGGGAACAAGTCTTTTGAACAATCGGTTTAAGTGCTTCATTGGCAAACTTTTAAACTAGTCAAGGGGGAGGCACTGATAAGCAGCAGGAAAATCCCGGGCTCTCCCTACAAAACAGGGTACTAAATGAGAAAAAGACCAAGGTAGAAAGGTCAGTGGGGGATGCTGCAACAGAAGGTAAAGCCATCAAAAAATGGAGAGCAATGAGTATTAATGCCTGTAGTCTGAGTAACAAGCATCCTGAATTAGTGGCCTTGATGGAGGAGGAACATCTGGATATCATGGCAGTCACAGAAACATGGTACACACAAAACCATGACTGGGATGTAAACATACCAGGATACACTATCTACAGGAGGGACAGGGAGGGTAAAAGAGGAGGTAGAGTAGCTCTTTACATAAGGGAAGGAATAAAAGCAACAGAACAAAAGGATAAACAGGGAGGAGAAGAAGCACTGTGAGTAAATTTGGAATGGCACCACAATCTGAACAGGGGTTGTATACAGACCCCCTTCTCAGGGGGAGGAAATGAACAAAGAAATGATAGAAAGTATACTTAGAATGGCAGAAAAAGGGGAGATATTGCTGATGGGTGATCTGAATATGCCAGATGTTAACTGGAGTGCAGTTGCAGCAGCCACTTTGAAGAGTGGGATTATTTTAGATGCCCTATAGGGGGCATGCCTTAGACAACTAGTATTGGAGCCCACTCGAGAGGGAGCAATCTTAGACCTGGTTCTCTCAAATGGAGATGAAGAGAGAGGACAGATGTAGAAGTGGGTAGCCATCTGGGAACTACCCACCATCGAACAGTAGGGTTCACAATAAACACAGCAATAGAGTCAAGCCATACAAAGGCAAAAGTACTGGACTTTAGGAGGCTGACTTACCAAATGGGTGAGTGCCTAAGGAATACACTAGCAAATGGGCAGGAAGGAGGGGTGGAAGAACAATGGGGAATAATAAAACTGCCATCACAGAGGTAACAAGCCTTGTGTGAAGCAATAAACAAAATGGAACGATGTAAGAAACCACTATGGTTCTCAAAGGAAGTGACAGTGAAGGTTCAAGAGAAAAGAAAGCATTCAGGAAGTACAAGGAATCACAGAAGGAGCAGGGCAGAGAACTGTATCAGTTAAAGCAAAAGGAAGCTGGGAAGGCAGTCAGAACAGCAAAGGCCCAAACCGAGGAAAAGATAGCCAACTCAGTTAAGAAGGGGTATAAAACCTTTATAGGTACATCAGGAGCAAAGGAAGACCAAGGAGTGATAGTGAGGCTTAATAAAGGGGAGGGAGGGTGGGCAGAGGTGACTGTGGAAAGGCAGAGATACCAAACAAACATTTCTGCTCAGTATTTACAAAGGAAGAGGGGAGGTACCTAAAACAAACAGTAGAAACACTCTGGATACAGAAGTTGATACCAACCCATTTACAGAAGAAAGGGTTCTGAAAGAACTCTAAAACTGAAGGTGGACAAAGCAATTGGCTTGACGGGATTCATCCCAGAATTCTAAAAGAACTAAGGGTAGAACTAGTGACACTACTGACTAACCTCTTTAACAAATCATGGGAGGATGGGTGGTACCCAAGGACTGGAGGAGGGCAGATGTGATTCCCCTTCACAAAAGTGAGAGCAAGGCAGAAGCAGGAAACTACAGACCTGTTAGTTTAACCTCAGTGGTAGGGAAAATGATGGAATCACTTCTGAAGGAAAGAACTGTCGAGTATCTAGAGGCCAGAGGGGCACAGAACCCAAGGCAGCATGGATTCACAGCGGGAAGGTCATGCCAGACAAATCTGATAGATTTCTTTGACTGGGTGACAAAAGTAGTAGATCAGGGAGGGGCTGTGGACATGGCCTACCTAGACTTTAGAAAGGCATTTGACACAGTCCCACACAAAAGATTAATATACAAGTTTGCCAGCCTGGGAGTGGGTCCCAAGATGACAGCCTAGCTAAAGAATTGGCTGGAGAATAGGACACAGAGAGTAGTAAAATGGAGTCCACTCTGAAGAAAGGGGGTTACTAGTGGGTACTGCAGGGTTCAGTATTAGATCGGGTCATCTTCAATGTCTTTATAAGCAACATTGCAGAGGGACTGGAAGGAAAAGTATGTCTCTTTGCAGATGACACAAAGATCTGCAACAGAGTTGATGCACAAAGTGGGTGGAAAGGATGATAAGATACTTGGCAAGGTTAGAGGAATGGTCAAATGTATGGCAGCTTAGATTCAATGCTAAGAAGTGCAAAGTAATGTACCTGGGAAAAAAAAACCCAGGGGAAGAGTACACAATGGGGGGTGAGACACTGATAACAACAAAAATGGAAAGGGACCTGGGGGTAGTCATATCAGATGACCTAAAGGTGGGCAAGCAATGTGAGAGGGCAGCAAGGAGGGTTGGGGGGATACTGGGATTCATAGGGAGAGGCATCACCAGTAGAAAACAGGAAGTTATTATCCCTCTGTACAGACAGATGGTCAGACCCCATCTGGAGTACTGCATGCAATTCTGGAGACCCAATCTCCACAAAGAAATAGACAGGATGGAAGCTCTCCAGAGGAGGACAACTAAAATGGTGCAGGGTCTGCACTGGAAGACATATGAAGAGAGACTTAAGGAGCTTAATATGTATAGCCTCGAGGAAAGGAGGGAGAGGGGGGACATGATAGAAACTTTCAAGTACCTCAAGGGAATCAACAAAGTCCAAGATGGTAGCATCTTTCAAAAAAGAGGTGTGCAAGAACAAGGGGGCACAATTTGAAGATGGGGGCGGCTCAGAGGTAATTTAAGGAAGTACTGTATTTTTTCACAGAGAGGGTTGTGGATGCATGGAACGGCCTTCCGGAGGAGGTTGTGGAGTCAAAAACAGTGGTGGAATTCAAGCATGCATGGGACAGTCATAAGGCAATTCTAGGGTGGGGTAGGAAGTAGGCTGCTGGTTAACTAGGATCTGCAGCTTATCCATTAGGTAGGAAATGGGCAGACTGGGTGGACCAAGGGGTCTTTATCTGCCATCAAACTCTATGTTTCTATGTTTCTATGTTTCTATGTGTCTGCACAATCAATATGTAGCTATTTAGATGATGTGAGCATGTCAGTGGTACTCTCCTGATTAAGAGGTGAGAATGGTGACATACTGTACTAACATACTAAATTGCCAGCAGATTAGGCCTATTAGTCTATCAAGTCTGCTTCAGTAGCAGCCCTTACAGTGAATTAACTGTGGCTGCCCCCCTCACCCAATGTGTCCTCTTGCTGCCCTATTATCATGACCCTCTTCCCACCCATATTTTACCCCTTTGTCTGTCCCACCCTCTCTTAAATCCTTCCACTGTCCCCATCCCCACCCCCACAAATTCAGATGGCAGTGAGTTCCAAGGCATCACTACTCTTCCCATGAAGTAGTGCCACCTCACTCCCCTTAAATCTCCCTCCTGCTAATCTCATGCATTGCCTCCTATGGCTTTTCTTCCTCAGCTGGAACAGCTTGTCAGAGCTAATCCAGTTAATGCCTTTCAACTATTTAAAAACCTCTATCATATCTCCCCATCCCTCCTTTCCTCCAAGGAGTGTGTGTTCAGCTCCTTTAGCCTCTCCTCATAGGGCAGATCACTCAACCTGTGAATCATCTTTGATGCCCTCCTCTGTACCCTCTCATGAAGGGTCACATCCCATCTCAAGAACGAGCTCCAAAACTGCATGCAGTACTCCAGGTGTGGCCTAACCAGACAGTTGTAGAGGGCATTATGACCTGTCTTCTCCTAGATGTTATCCCTCTGGCTATGCACCCTGAATATCCTGTTTGCTTTCACAGCTGTCTTTCTACACTGCTCTGAGTTATTCATTTTGGCATCTATTGTCACCCCAAGATCCTTTTCTTCCTGGAGACCATCAGTTTCACCCCTCTGAGACTGTAGTCATGCCCCAGGTTCCTGGACCCCAAGGGGAGTATGCTGCACTTCCAGGCATTGAAACTCAGCTGCCAAGTGTGTGACCACCTTTCAAGTCATCAGTGTCAGTGGCTCAGTAGGTAGCACACTTGTCTCTGAGGCCAGGAGATCAGAGGGCTGTGGGTTCAGTTCCCACATCTGGCACTTGGGCTAATATCCCATTACTGACACTGTAGTGCAGCATGAGGAGGATGCTGCACTTCTGAGGTGCCATCTTTCAGATGAGACGTTAAACTGAGGTCCCATCTGTCTGGATTGGTGGTAGTTCAGGTGGATGCTAAAGATCCCATGGCACTTCTCAAAAAGAGTAGGGGAAGTTTATTGAACAAAAAACATAACATCACCATAATAAGAGCAGATATCATACAGCATATTATTAATAACAGAGATTCTATACATGTACAAAACAAAAGATTTTATATAAGCAAATATTTACAAAAAGAAATGCTTCCAAAGAGAACAAAACTTGATTTGTGGAAATCTCTGACTATCTTTACTTTTACCATTCAACAATCCATCTTCTACCTGAGACATTATAGTAGAATTTAATACTTGTTGTTGTTGAAAAATAAACTGACAATGTGCTTGCCATAAATAAAACTGAAGAAAAACAAAAAAAAAACATTCAATGTGCTACTATGATAAATACTCCAGGCACCAGAATAATCCCCTAAAATTAATGCATTATAAGTAATACGTGCGATTAAGGACATATTCCAATGAATGGCTGCCTCATTCCAGAAAATTTTACTAAAAGAACAAGTAATAAAAAAGTGTAATAAACTCTCCTCCTCATTAGTACATGAAAGTCTTGGACAATATCTATCTTTTAAAGGCTTATATTTAAGATTTCCTCGAACCCCTAACCGTCCCTGAGCTGACATCTACACTATGTCCCACACAAAGGCAAAAAGTCTAAAGTCAGTTAATTTATGAAGAGCAAAGGTCATTTTAGTTGGGACACATTCTGGAAAGAGTAGCACAATGCTCTGCAATTCAAAAACTATACATGCATAAAAGGACTTTCTAGTATGAGAAATACAATTTTTAAATAATAACTTCCACTGGTGACATTTTTTCAGAGCTGAAATCCCAAAAGCTGGTAAATGATCCTGAACTAAAATTTTAGCGGGCAAAAATTTCCATTTTTGAAAAAAACAAGCCCAAGCAAATGCGACCAAACTTGCCATGGTAAAGTAACCTTCCCCCATAAATAACTAAAGGAATTAAACAAAAAAATTGAATGATAAAATACAATCGGATTTATCATAGCTAAGCCACTCTGCTTCACAGGCAAATAAGTAATCTCCCTTCATACTGGATTCAGTCTGTTACCCCATAACATTTGAAAAAAAAAAAAACACTGTATAACCTAGTTTCTAAATTAACTGGGGGTGGATAAAGATAACTTAAATACAAAAAAACAGGCAACAAAACCTTTTTAATAATGAAAATACATTTTTTCTTCCCAAATTTCCATTGTTATCACATGTTAACTTTACCTTCTCCTATTTTTAACTGCTGTTCTGAATTGAAGCTAGCCAAGTCACCTGGCCCAAACCATACACCCAAAATATTTTGAGGTGTGGAGATCAGAGGAATACCCATAACCTCCGAATTGACAACATGGTCAGGATCCAAGGAAAAAATAAAACTCTTAGCCATATTTATCTGCGCCCCAGAATATCAACCCCATGTGTTAAAACTATGTAAAGCAGTCATAAGTGAATTCTCATCTTTCATTAATAAAGCAACATCATCAGCATATGCTGCAATTTTCTCTGACGGTAAAGAAGGATCGGGGGCAAGCCCTATAATAGAGTGATTCCCATGGATATATCTAATTACTGGATCTAAAACATAGGTGTATAATAGGGGACTTAAAGGACATCCCTGTCTTAAGCCCTTAGCAAACTGAATCTCAGACCCCAATAGGCTATTCACCACTGGAAGTACTTTGCAGTCAGAATATAGCATAGCAATCCATTTCACAAATGGACGTGGGATACCATAATGAAGCAATAAATCAAACAGATAATGATGTCTAACTCGATCAAAGGCTTTCACTTGATCCAGTGCAACTACAAAACCAGAGCTATGTCCTAAATTACTACTTTCAAATAATTCCCACAAAAGATAAAGATTATGCTGAATCTTACACATAGGAATTGCACAAGTCTGGGCCGGATGAATAAGAAAATCTGAAACCTGTAATAGTCTGTTTGTGATAATTTTAGAAAGAATTTTATAATCACTATTGAGTAGGCTAATGGGTCTTTAATTTGTCAATAAGGATGGGTCATCTTTTTTATGAATAAATTTCAGTAATGAAGTACTAAAGTCTGAAAATCCTAAATCTGACATCAACATGAAATTAAAAACTAGTGGCAAAAAATAACTCATATAGGGAAGGAACTTTTTATAAAACTCATTTGGTATACCACCTAAACCTGGAGATGTTTTACTATTTAAAGCCTTTATCACTCCTTCCACTTCTTGAGATGAAATAGGCACCATTAAAAGTTTTCTAAATGTTTTATCCACTAAAGGAAGTGAGGCCATAAATTCAGCTGGCAACACTTCAGTAGGCCCTGAATCCTTACTAAAAAGATCAGAGACAAAACTCTGCACCACAGTTAACATCTCCAAATCAGTGGACACAATTTTACCAGTGGTGGACATTAACCCAGTCATAAGGGTTTTATCCAATCGTTGTTTACAAGCTTTGTATGGATCAGAAGCAGGCTCCGATTGTAACCCATATCTAAACTCCATATCCAAAGATTTTGCTCTATCATATTGGTAAAGGGACATTTGTTTCTTAATTTCAGAAATTTGTGATTTAAATATATTTTTATCCGAGGAGGGAAATACATTAATTTATACAACTGATTCCGATATTGTAAATATTTTAAATACTGAGAATTAGCTTTTTGTCTACCCATTGTGAGCAGAAAGGACCTAATCTCAGTTTTAGTATCCTTCCACCAATTATATAAATTCTCATAGAGGCAGATAGTAGAATGCCGAGCTTCAAATATTACCTCTAAGCCATGTACACAATCAAAGGACTCCAAAAGAGACAAATTCAGCCTCCATCTTAGAGAGGTTGAAAATACCTTAGGCGGAACCCCTGCTAAACTAAGATTGCAAATTAAGATCTGGTGATCTGAAAATTCAGTTGGTTTTACTATGCCCCAATAAGGCTTCAAATATTTGGAAACAAAAATTAAATCTATCCGAGTGGAAAAAATATGTCTATGGTAAGTAGCACCCCCTTTACTATGTAAGGCCCTATAAGCATCAGAGAGGCCTGCATCTCTAACAATCGGTTTTAAAGCCTGTGAATCACAATACATTTTCCTCTGAACTTCTCCTATAAATTTTGAATCAATGTCACAATTAAAATCTCCCCCCCAAAATTATATGTTTCCTAGCATAGAGGAAAGGTTTAATGTCCCCAAACAACTCTATTCGAGCAGTTTTGACTTGTGGAACATAAATGTTAATAATACTGAAAGTCAAAATCTTGAAGACAACAATCCAAAAGTAAAGACCACCAGGACTAATATCTACTAATTTTGAAATTTGAATAAGGGGCTTAAACAAAATCCCTATCCCATCTGCCAAGTCAGGGCAAAATGTCCAAAGGAAGGCCCCAGACCCATCTTTTTTGCCTGATCAATTTCGGCAAGAGAAGATAATCTAGTTTCCTGAAGGAGGATAATATCAGCCTTCAGGGTGCTAAAAAAGGAAAAGAGAGAAAGCCTTTTCTTGAACTTTAAAACTACACATGTTGTAGGAAACTATTTTTAAGGTAGCCATGAAAAGAAAATTTAGTGTCAAAGCCCACCCTTTTGACTAAAACTGGCGTTTCTTTTTTTTCCTTTTTTCCCTTTTTTTTCTTTAGCCAGTTCAGTAGCCCTGCTTTCCTCATCCTCGGAGACTAACTCAGAGTGATGCAAGGTATCAGATTCCAAATCTGAGTCTCCCCCTTCACTCTGTAAGGAAGAAAAAAATTCTCTACTGGAATAGGGCTAACTACTGTTTGTTTAAGAGAGGCCCTGGTAAACCGTCTATTTTTAACGGCTTCAAAAGGAGGAGGCATAGAGGAAAGGACAGGCCTCTGTGCCTGAGTCGTAACCATAATAGCAGGGGAATCAGAAACCTGTTGAACAGTAGGAACAGGGTCAGTAACTAAAGAGGACACATCTGCTCCAATAGGGTTCAAACCTACCTCTCCTTCCTGAACTACCCCTAGCTCAGGAGCATGAGTAGGGGTGGAAGGAGTATGATCCCTTCTTTTTTCCTGAGCTCTATTCACTAAGTCCTCCTGATCCCAACCTCCCATGCTGTTATGCTTAGCCCAAGGGCATTGGTGAAAACCATGCCCTTTTTCGTCACACAAATTACACTGAAATATATTCTCACATCTATCCACTGAATGCCCATATCCACCACATAAAGAACATTTCAATAAATCACAGGAGCTGCTATATGAGTTTTGCCCCACATTTATAACAGGCCCAGGGCTGGCCCCCAAAAACAAACTCCTCTGTCTTTCCCCCAAAAACTGTTAGGAAGATGTATGATATCACTATTTACATGAAATAATTTCACCTTAAAACTTCAACTTCCTGTCCATATGCCTTCCAAATCTAAAATAGCTTCGGGGGACCCAAAATTTCACAACGGTTCTGTAACCAATGATAGATATTACTGATGCTAACCCCTTCATTCCTGAACATAATGGTGATATATCTAATCTGGGGTTTAGTAAGTGGAATTGTATAAAAGAAGGTCCAAAGCAGAGTGGATTTTAAAGTAGAATATTTGTCCCAAAATTTCTCTAGACTTTGTGTCATTTTAAAACTAATATCAAAAGAATCCTCTCCAGAAATATGAATTAAAGCAAAAATGTCTGCAGGCAAGAAATTCAGAGAACCCTTCAATAAAATATTAGCAATGTAATATCTGTCTGGATGTTCAGATAACCCTCCTCTATAATGTAATCTAACCGCATTCCTTCTTGGGGCATGTTCTAACTTATTTTTAAAAAGATCAGACATAGGCACCCTAGGTTTCTGCTCACTCACCCCACTATCAGGCTTATCCTGACTAAATCCTGCCTGCTGAGAAGAATAAGGACCTTCCCCCTGTTGAGGACGTACTTGGCCTAGACAAGGCCGAAGTATGTTCATCTGAAAGCTGTGCAGCTTTTTCATGACCCCCCAAACACCCATTCAAGTCTGTACCTGAGCCCAGGATTTTAACACCGTTGGCATGCTTTATGGAAGTCCCATTCTCCGGGAGACTTCTATCCAGTCCGGATCAGGAATCCATTGCCCTGTTGAAGTCTGCAGCCATCCGGAATCGCAAAGAGTATCCTCTGCCGAGCAATCTGTAGTAGAAAAACTTGTTGAAGTCTGAGGTAAGCCAAACTGCCTCCATACTATCTGTGAAGCACTATCGACCAGAAAACATCTATAGCCACTCCATCCTGTAGTCCCTGTTGTCGCGAACCCGGAAGTTCATTCCGCTCCTCCCCCTACCTCGCAATCCAACAGCAGGCCGCTTGTTTCACCGCAACCAGCAACTGGCTGCTGCAACAAAGGTTCCAGAGAACCAATTGCCACATTGGGGGAGCAAAGGTTGCGATCTCCAGTACTGGCTTTGTACCAGTACACTCCAGTACAGACTGACACACAGCCTGACTAATCGGAACACTCCGTTGTTCATTCAAGACCTTTGGTAAAGCAATCTCACCAACATCTTTTATTTCCATACTGTGCTCAGGAGAGCACAAAACAGCATACTTCTCCATTGCTGATGTGACGCACACTGACCAGACACAGCCCAATGACAACAGCTCCCCCTACTGCCAGCAAAGCAGTAGGGGAATTTCCCTGGTGTCATGGCCAAATTTCCCTCATTCACTAAAAATACCATCAACAGCTTAATCTGGTTCAAGGTCAGTTGGCATTCATCTGTATCCAACTCCCTGGGGTTGTGCCTGAAAATAGGCAGAATTTGTCTAGTGCACTTACCTGGTCAACAAAAACTAAAAAAAAAAAGGTATCTCCAAATCCTCCTGAAGTGTGCTGCTCCCCTCCTCATTGTCCACCACTGCTCCCAGCTTGGCATCATCTGCAAATAGACTCAGTCTATTCCTAAATCTAACCTCAATATCTGAGATGAACACATTAAACAGGACCGGCCCCAGCACCAACCCCTGGAGGACCATGACTAAAGGAAAACTAAACCCTCATATCATTAAAATTGTATTTGTTTCCATGTCAAAAGACAACTCCTTCCTGTAGCTATTAGGGGTAAATGTGTTACATTTAATTTGTTTCCACTGCTTATGGTAGCCCCCTGTTACTGCCCTGGGGGTCTCCATTTCATGGTTGTTGAAATCTCATTGTCCATGAGAACTGCATTAGCATATGAGAACATGATGTCAGATCAACCATTTATATTATGTATCTCTCTGCTGAAAGAACAAACACCCTGCAAAAACTCTCTGGAAACACATAAACTGAATGGAGTTTAAAGGGAAAATCCTTGCATTACAACTCTGATAGATTGCAAAGCTTACTGAAGGTAAAAGTGGTACTTCATACCTTCTTGCAGCTCATTTCTTTGAAGACTAATTAAGCAGACAGACATAATGGGGGAGTTTACAGGTTTATTATGCATCATGTTCTCATATGCTTGGCATTGCATTGATTGACTCCATCTAGATGTGCACTGTTAATGCTTGAATTATATTGTACTATATTATGATTTCTGTTAAAACTGTCTTGCTAGCATTTTATAGTTGAAGTTTGCTGATTTAATCTAAATGCCTGTAGTGTGTTTCCTCATAAGACCCAGTAGCCATCTCAGCTCAGGCCTTTGAACCCCTCTCCTCCTTTTTACTTTTTTTACTCTAGTATTGTGTTTCAAATAGCCCTGTTCTTGCTCTCTTAGACTTTGTGGCACCTTGCTTAACATTTTGGTCTGCAACACTCCCGCCTGTTTAAGCCATTTTGCATTTCGCATTTCTTTATAGCTCCACGAGCAGCCTCACCCTCTGCTTTTCTTATTTAATTCTCCTCTGTCCTTCTCTTTTCAGATAGTCTGAGAGCCACAGCCGTGGTTCTCTGATGAACCCAACCTGCCAGACTGCCACCCGCAGTCCAGGTCTGAATCCACCAGCCCCTCACAGAAGCTCAGGTACGGACTTGCCTTCAGGGACTGATTACCTCCAGGAAGGGAGCCCTAGCTGCCTGATTTTTCTTTTTTACATGAGGACAGTTGTCTCTGGATTTAAATCCAGAGTCTGTTACTGCTGTGACCCACTGGCTGCAGTCAGCCCCAGGAGCACTCCGATTGGCTCCATATAGCTCTGCACTGTTAATGCTTGAATTATATTGTAGTAGATTATGATTTCTGTTAAAACTGTCTTGCTAGCATTTTATAGTTGAAGTTTGCTGATTTAATCTAAATGCCTGTAGTGTGTTCCCTCATAAGATGCAGTAGCAATCTCAGCTCAGGCCTTTGAACCCCCCCCCCCTTCACCTTTTTACTATAGTATTGTGTTTTAAATAGCCCTGTTATTGCTCTCTTAGACTTTATGGCACCTTGCCTAACATTTTGGTCTGCAACTACCCCCCCCTTTAAGCCATTTTGCATTTCTTTTTAGCTGCACGAACAGCCCCACCCACCTGCCTTTCATATTTAATTCCCCTGTGTCCTTCTCTTTTTAGGTAGTCTGAGAACCAGAGCCGTGGTTCTCTGATGAACCAGACCTGCCAGACCACCATTTGCAGTCCAGGTCTGAAGCCACCAGCCCCTCACAGAAGCTCAGGTACGGACTTGCCCTCAGAGACTGATTAATTCCAGGAAGGGAGCCCTAGCTGCCTGATTTTTTGGCCCACCCACCTACCTCACGGTCCTGATTAAATACACTTAAACCTCGCCCCAGCTTTCTAGCTCACCCGACAGGCTTCACCAGCCCACCCACCCACCTCGTCCCTGACCTCTCATAAACCCCAAAGGTCGCCCAGTTCTCATCTACCCTGCTGTTATTACCTATCAGTAGACTTATCCCTCCAGGGCTCCCAACTCATCTGCATGGGACATGTGGCCACCAGGCAGACTGAGCTTCCTTAGCCACTACCCAAGACCACAAGCATGGACTCTTCCAGTAAAGAGTACGGCAAAGCCGCATTTCTTTACCCACCCACCCATCCCTCTAGGTTCATTATTATATAGACAGCCTTCCCCACCTCTCATTCTTTGCTCTACTCCTTTATATCTATCTAAAACACCTCTCACATCGGTTGCTATCCGAAGACTAACAGCTGCATATTACCATTTCATATAGCGGTGTAAGACCATGTTGGGTCAGCCTACTTTACCACACACATTACCATCTCATACAATGGTGTAAGACCACATTGGTGCAGCCTACTTTGGCAGCATCCTACCTCCTTTAAAGTACCAGCTACCGAGGGAGACCGACATCTTCAGTGATCATATAGGCTTGATGCCATCTGCTATCTTGCTCAGCCCTGTGAAGTCCCCAAATACCTGCACACACCGACTTGTCTTGTTCTGTCTGGTGATTCTCTAGGAGTCTGCAGTCCAGCTATGCCATCTACAGATAAAAACACTTTGCCGTAGTCATAGCTTACTATTTTTCATCATAAGGTGTCAACATGAGGGCTGATACCTGGCTCCCTCTCTTCATCTTCCTATGGGTGGTGCCTTATGTGGTGTATCACCCAGGCTGAAATAATTCACAGGGGGAGTCAGACCCTCTGTCACAGTGCTATTTGTACAGCAACTCATCTCATAGCTTTTGTTGCACCCCTGCACTCCCATACTTGCATCAGTCTGAGGTAGCATCTGGGGATGGGACCTGCACCTCCTTACCCATACAGGGTATGTCCCCTATATCCCAGTAATAATGCCACTTGGTGCCATGTGGCAAGGGTTTTAGTAGCTGCATCCTTAGGACAGAGCTGCATAAATAGCAGGACCCAGCACTCTCGTTCTGTCATTCCAAGCAGTCATGGAAGAATTAGAGCTTCCAAATTGTCTCAGGCTGCCCTAAAGAAAATTATGTTGCTCCTCCTATTGTGCTCAGGCAATGTTGAACTTAACCCTTGTCCTGCAGAAGCCTTGTCATCTTCATACAACCTCAAAGGCTTTGAGGAATGAGCTTTATGCATGTTAATGTTTGCAGTCTCTTAAAAAGCTTACATTGATCCAGATCTGGGTCATTCATACCAAACCAGATGTGCTGGTAGTCTCGAATCCTGACTCAGATCTTCTACCCCTGACAGGAAGGTTAACATCCCTAACAATTGGCTGTTCAAAGCTGACAGGCAGACTAGGGGTTGTGGGGTAGCCATTTATGTCAAGGATAAATTTACTGTCACTACCATTGATTCCTCCTCTATCGTAAATGGCTTCAAATATCGTGTCCCTTAAGGTTGAAACATCCCGCTCAATGGCTATCGGGGTTACAGGGTGTTACAGGCCTCCATCTGTTGGGTCCCTGCTCCTCTCTCACCTATTGATTATTATGGGATATGAGACCCTCAAAACTATTATTCTAGGGGATCTCAATTATGACTGGTCATCCAAGGCTTCCTTACACCTCAAATCCTTCTGTAACTCTCTTGAGTTCACACAACTCATTTAAGAACCTACGTGTCCTAACAAGAAAAACCTCAGGAATAGCACCCTATTGGATGTCTTTCTTACAAGCAAGCCACAGTCCTTTTCCTACACTGGAATATTTTTCTCAGATGTCAGCGATCACTGCTTCATCGCCGTATAAGATCTGACTCAATCCCCTCCACATCTAAGTTTCCATCAGAAGGTCCAGGCGCTAACTTTGACCCATTTGCCTACATCGATGAGCTAAAATCATCTGTACACTGGCAGAACTTTTATCTAGCCAAATTGGTCAGTATGACATATGACATTTTTCATGAAATGGTGTCTTGTTCCATAAATAATCATGCTCCCTTGGTAAAAGTCAGTGTAAAGACCAAAACCTGCCATTTGTTCTCTGCTGAACTCAAGGCTGCATTACTAGCGAGAGATAAGCTCTAGTAAAAAGCCCTCAAATCAAAAACTGCCAAGGATTGGTGCCTCTTCAGGAAGGCTAGGAACTCCCGCACCAGATTGGTTAGAGAGGCTAAGGACAGCTTCTGCCATTCTAAGCTTGACTCTGCCTCAAGGTGCCCAGCTAAATTCTGGTCCACAATCAAACAGCTGTCTGGTCATATAGCTGGAAATGTACTTCCCTCAAAAATCATCTCTGACAATGTTACTATCAACGATAGCAAGGAGATTCTCCAGGCCTTCAACTACCACTTTGCTATTGCAGGCCTAGCATTCGAGAATTCACCAGCATCCGTGTTACATTCTCAGATTAGTGCACAGATTCCTGAACCTAGCACCACTAATGTGGGCTTCTCATTCCTTCCTGCTTCGTTGAAAGAGGTCGAAGACCTCCTTCTACAGTTGGACACCAAGAAAAGCACTGGTGCTGACTCTCTCAACCCCTACTTCTTAAAGATTGCATACCATGTCCTAGCTGTACCAATCACAGACCTGTTTAACTTGTTCTTGTCCCAGGGACTCTTCACACCTATGGAAAATTGCCCACGTCATTCCTCTGTTTAAATCAGGGGATCCCTGAGACCTAAATAATTACAGGCCGATATCTCTCCTACCAATATTGTCTAAACTGCTGGAAAAAAATTGTAAATGCTCAGTTGAGAACCTACCTAGATAACAAAAACTTTCTAAACCCTATACGATCTGGTTTCAGAGCCGAGCACAGTACCATTACGGCTCTGGAAAACAAAACATTTGTGTGTGCCATGTTCCTGGGCCTTAGCAAGGCCTTCGACATTGTCGGCCACTGCCTGCTTCTTTCTACCCTAATAGTGATAGATCTGGACCCGACCTCTCTGTGCTGGTTCAATAATTACCTTACAGATAGGCTTCAGCAGGTCAAGGCCGAAGGGGAGCTCTCTACACTCAAACCACTAAAAAGAGGCATTCCACAGGGATTCATCCTGGGGCCTCTATTGTTTGCCATTTATATAAACAATATTGATGTTGGCATCAAGGAGGCCAATATTCACCTTTTCGCTGATGATACGGTGTTGTACCTAAGGCACCCAACTCCGGAAGCTGCCTGTGGAGATTTACAAACAGAATTCAACTTGTTGCAGAATCAGCTCCTGAATAAAAAACTCTTACTCAATGCCAAAAAAACAAAAGCTATGCTGTTCTCTCCAGTTACTCATTTGGTGAACCCTGCTATCTCTGGCTCCTTACCTCCCATAAACACTTTACTAGAAGGGAGGTTGGAATTTGTTACGAAATTCAAGTACCTAGGGGTCTGGCTAGACCACAGACTCTCCATTGTGGAGCATGTCGAGGATCTGCTGCAAAGGTTGAGGCAGAGGCTTGGTTTCTTCTTTAGAATAAACCACCTCCTAATCAAAGATGCCAAGATGCAGTTACTTTAATTCACATTTCTATCCCTAATTGATTATGCTAATTTCATTCATAGTCAGTGTAATGCCTCCTGTCTTACTAAACTGGATGCCGTATACCACAGAGCCTTGAGATTCATAACTGGCCTACCTATCACCACCCACCAATGCTCCTTGTATGCAGCTGTGGGGTGGACCTCTATTCAGTACAGAAGGAATAGAAATGCGGCTCTCCAGACTTACAGAGCTATTACCAACAAATTACCCCACTACATTTCCAACTGTTTGCCATTATACATGGTAGGCAACTATGCACTGAGAAGCTATTCTCTGCTTCTACTGAAGGCACCTAGGTTCAATACACGCTTTGGAAGAGCAGCCATAGGCTTTGTGTTGTCCTCACTCTGGAACAAACTACAGAAATCTAAGAAACTGAGTCTCCCTGTTAGTCTTACCACCTTCAAGACCTTGTATACCGAGGCTGGTAAGGAGCTATGCAGCTGTTTCCAGCATGCTTAGCGTGCTAGGGTGCCTACTGCTTACCTGCCCACTACATCTCCACCTAACTCAGCCCCTTGATTGTCTCCACCTATACCCCCCTTTTTTCTGCTAATCCACTACCTTTCTAACCCTCAGACTCCAAAAATACATGTCTACAGCTTATCTACCATAGCACCCCTCCTAGAACAGCTGCAGTCCTGTACCCCTCCCCTCCATATCTGCCCCTAAAGTTTGTTTATGTACTTACCAATGATATGCCGTGCTGTTTGAAAATGTTTTAATATGCTGTCTGTTTCAGAATGTTTTAATTCCCCTTCTCACACCATTCTCCCTAACCCTTTTAACCCTATACCTGAAATACTTGTTATAGCTCTGCGTATTTTTTTCCTATTTCTGTATAATTATGTCTATTTATTATCTGTACCTAAAAGTGTTATTCTTGACCTTGTGTAAAGCAGGTCCACCTTGTAAATGAGTCTGCTTAATGGTGTTCACCTGGATAAATAAAGGATTGATTGATTGATTGATTGATATGCTAATGCAGCTCTTAGCCTCAGGGACAATGAGATTTCAACAACCACCAAATGGAGCCCCCCATGGCAGTTATAGGACTTAGTATAAAGTGTGAAAATAGACTAAGGTGGTTGCATGCATGTCTAACTGCTACATGAAAGAGTTGTCTGTTGACATGGAAACAAATAAAATTTAGAAGATATGAGGGTGTAGTTTTCCTTTAAGACCTTTCTTGAAGATGAGAGCTCACCTCCAACCACCACCACCTGAAACCTATCCTTTAACAAATTCCCAAACCACTCCAGTATCTCTCCCCAAACCCCAGACTCCTCAGCTTGTCCAGCAATCTACAGTGTGGCACTGAGTCAAAAGTTTTACTGAAGTCCCGGTACAGGACATCCACTGGTTTCCCCTGGTCAAGAGATCTAGTCACTCAGTTGTAGAATTCAGCTAGGTTCATCTGACATGATCATCCCTTGATGAACCCTTGCTGGCGTTTATCCTGGTGACCATGGGCCTCCAGGAACTCCCCCATCCTTTCCATTAGAATGGACTGCAGAAGCTTCCCCCCCACTGATGTCAGGCTAACTGACCTGTAGTTTCCTGGCTCCTCCCTCAGACCACCCTTATGTGGAGGTATGACATGAGCACCTCTTCAGTCCTGGGGTACCCAACCTGTTTTGAGGGATTAGTTGAATAAGTACATCAGTGGTGCAGCCAGGACATCCAAGAGTTCTTTCAATACCCTGGGGTGAATCTCATCTGGACCTGGGCTTTGTCCCCCCCTCAGGTACTTCAGTGCCACTTGCACCTTCTCCAAGGATATCTCCCCATCATTGAGTGCTGCCCCCACCCCACCTCCCTACCACAATCCCCCCTGTGGAGTCAGTTCTCCCACCTCCTTCATAAAGACCAAGCAGAAGAACTCATTGAGTACTTTTCTTGCTCCACCACTTCCTCAGCCCATCCCATCCCATTTTAACCTATCAATCTGCCCCCACCTTCCTCCCCACCTGATGTATCTGAAAAAAATGTTCTCCACCTCTGATTCCCTGCACTAACTGCAGCTTCTTGTCTGTCTTGGCTGCTCCCACCACCCTCCCCACCTGTCTGGAGATCCTCTGGTACTGCTCCCTGTCTGCCTCCCTACCAGACTGCTTGAGTCTTTGGCAGGCCAGTTTTTCCCTCTAACCAGTCCTGTACCTTCCTGCTCCACCAGCTGGGCTTTCCAGCCTAGCATTCTTTGAGACTGTCCTGGTGCAGGCTTTAGTGGCCTCTAGAAGACCAGTCTTTATTAATTCCCACTTGCTTTCTGGTCATGCCCAGCTGGATCCCACCTAGGTGCCTCTCCAGGACTGATGCCATGCCCTTGAAATCAGCCCCTGAAATTCACCACTGCTGTCTTGGTGTTATTTCCAATCCTGCCCATGTCTAGGTGAACCAGATTTTGCCATGGTCACTTCCTGCAAAGGGTCTTCCACAACCAAATCACTAACCATGTCTCCATCTGTCAGAACCAAATCCTGGATGCATCCATCTCTGGTGGGTTCCTCCACTAGTTGGGAAAGGAACACATCCTGGAATGCATCCAGGAGGCACTCTCCCTTGCCGACGATAATGCCATGGTCTCCCAATTTGCCCCAGTCATGTTAAGATCCTAAACATCACTGTCCTACCCCTACCAAGCTGCAGTGGGATCTCAGGGTCCCCACCTGATGACTGTTAGGAAAAGTATTCACATCTATCCTTTAATAATAATAACAAATGCAATTCTTATCCAATTGTGAACTGATTGTAAAATAATATAGAAAAGACAGTTCAGTATTACAATGGTCATAAAATATTTAAAAAAAATAATTGAAATTAGAGATAAATCACTAATTAAAGATGATGATACTGTTTCTAATTTTATTATTTATTTATTTGAAAATTGGTGACTGGGAAAGGCACACTGAATCAAGGTTCATTTCTAGGTGCAACCCGAAGGAAGGGAACAAGTACGGTAAATACATACAGTAGCACAGACACAGTACACAGTTAATGTAATTACATAGCATTGACTCAGCTTGCAGTTACAGTAAAGTGGAATAGAACACATGATTTAAAACTGGAAAAAGTACCATAAGAGCATGCAGTAAAAATAAAAACAGGCAATTCAGACACACTTATACCGGGTTCAGAGGTAACAGTAAGGAGGCAGTCAGTAGGGAAATATAACTGTAGGGAAGAAAAGAGTTTCAGATGGTTCCTGAGGAAATGGGAGGTAGTGAAATGGAGGAAGAATGGTAGTAGGTTCCAGAGTGAAAGAAGATGATAGGAAAATGCTGAATGCCCAGCAGACAAATAAAGAGGAATGGTGAAAGTGAGAGGAATCTCGAATGGAGGGAGCAGGAGACAGAGGAGATGGAGAAGAGGAGTGAGGAGAGAGAAAAGGGAAGGAACCCAAACCAGTATTTAGATATGAATGAGGCACAGTGGTTATGGTAACACAAAGGTAGAGCAAAAATGGATAAAGAGGAGTTGAGTAAGCAATGGTGAGTACAAGAGGGAGTTGGTAACAAAATGATAGAAGGAGTTGCATAGGGTGTTCAGTCTGGCCAGGGAGGTGGAGGGAGCGGTGTCATAGACCACATCAACATAGTCAAAGACTGGGAGTGCCATTTTGGGAAGAAGCTCATGGCATACTTTCAGACACCGTCTTTACTGCAGTACAAGAAATCTTAAATATTAGTCTGTAACAGAATAATTACTTATTTAAAGTGTATTACTTAACATATATCATACTGAATAAGCTTTCAAATGTACAAGAACCTTTATCAAACTAATGAATTAAAATAATGTCATAAAATATTTTTATACATTCCCTATATCCACAGTCTGTCAGTCCAGGATTTGAAATTAATTGAGAGATGAAGGATTTTAATACAAGGCATATTCAGTACAGTGCCAGGAAATACTAGAGAAATAAATATGTGATTATGCTGTAAAAAAGCTTGGCAAAATTAGACAAATTTCAATTTCACAGAATATTTATTAAATTCTAAACATTTCAAGAAATTCATGACATTAGGTGGAATTTTTCTGACCTTAATTAGTTATACCTCAGTCAATCATATGAAAAGAGCTCTTCAATTTGACATGCCTACTGTTTGGGGTAAACCCTAACTGTACACCAAGCTAATGACATTTGAATGAGGGGCAGGGAAGTTATAGAGGTTCACACTGTAACAATGTATTATCCATGTGAACATTTCTGAAAATATTTTATGCTTACAACTTAGCCACTGAGTTACATAATTGAAAGTGTGTATGCAAACTTTCTTGGAAGTGTCTTAAAAACTGTTAAATAGAGGGATCGTTGCTTACATAACTTGTATGTTACAGGAGTTCAAACTATCATAATTTAATTATTTGTTAAATTATGTGAAAATCTTCAAAATATTTGGGTGTTTATAGTTTCACAGCTATTGCAGGTAAACACTCAAGATTTGGCATGCACACCAAAGTACATATGTCCTGAAAATCTAATTCAGCTGAATAAATGTGGTTTAGTAGGTTAAAATTTATTTTGGAGACTTCAAAAATTACTAATAGTCAAAATGTGCTCATAATTTCATGGAACGCATTATAGGGGTAATGGCAAGAGAATACCACTTGTGGAATCAACTTTCACAGACAGCTTACCACTACTAAATCACCTTTTTGCCCTAGCATAGAGGCCCCACAATACCTCTCCAACATTCCTGTTACAGTGATGCCCAGCATCATGCTCCATCATGAATCACTTTAACTACACTAACATCATGGCCTTGCAATACCTCTCCAACATTCCTGTGGCAGTGATGCCCAGCATCATGCTCCATCATGAATCACTTTAACTACACTAACATCATGGCCTTGCAATACCTCTCCAACATTCCTGTGGCAGTGATGCCCAGCATCATGCTCCATCATGAATCACTTTAACTACACTAACCTGCAATACCTCTCCAACATGCCCAGCATTATGCTCCATCATGACTAAAAATATCCAGGTACTTAACAGGTGGCATTATATAGTACAGAAACAATGCTGCACATCCATGTGCTACCACAAGCCATTACGTCAGTGAGCTCAATGGGGTATCTGGTATATTGCAAGAAGATAGGCTCATGCACAGTGATGTCCATGACTATTCTTAATGGCTCATTATTTATGACAGTGAACTCACACTTGGCACCACTTTACTTTTGTTATGGGACCTCCTATAAATACTACCTTTTTGCCTCTTTCCACAGACTTTACGTTCTTCTGCAATGGCAACTCAAGTATACAACTAGTGGTGGGCAAAGTGGCCAAAATTCACTCCACAAAGTGATTCACGGAGTAACACAGAATCCACAGTAAAATGCAGCATAAGCCGAGTGCCATCATAATGAGGAATGCGAAGTCCATTGAAACCAATGACTTCACATTATTCTGCCTTCCCAAACCACTTATCCACCAACTTTAAGGTGAAGTACATTGAAATCAATGTACTTCACATCACTTTGCCTTGTAATTGAGCTCCAAGGTGAATTATGCAGTGATTCATGGGATTGCAAGGTCACATGGGCTCTAGATTGTTCTGCACAGCCTCAGTTCTGGGTAGTGTGTGTGTTGTGTTAGCTGGAGACAGTTTCCTGTCAGAGCTCTGCAATTCAGAATCTCTAAAAACTGTTATAAAAGCCTTTTTGAGTCTTTTGTTTTGCTCAAAATTTAGTACAACAATTGTAGGAAACTCTCCTGTGCTCATATCATCAAGTGTTTATTTTTTGTATGTGGATTTTGAATGGTAATTTAGAACATTCAGTCTGTGTACTGACAGACACTTGAAGTGTGCTTTGGAGGAAGAGCATATCTGTGGTGTAGGTAGATTAACTGTGAGAAAAAGGCAGTCTTTCTCTTTTGGTTATATTTTTCTTGTAAAACTGTGTTAATGTACACACAGTAATAGTTTCAATAATTCTTGACTTTTTTGGCTGATTGTTGTGGTGCAGCAGTGTATAATTTTAGTTTGTTTAAAACATTTGGTTATATTTCTAAAGGTTTTCAATTTGCTATGCATAACTTACAGTGTGTGTGTATGCGCGATGCATGCCATCAAATCAGACACCTTTTATTGTGCCACAGGGTAATTGCAGCAGTGTGAACCTGCTATCCACAGCACCTGCATGAATTTTGTATTGCTTTATGGTGTCTTTACTGGTAGTGGACTGTTACTGCTGTGCACTACCCCACAAATGGCAAAAGATATTATTTTTCCAGATTTGGATTTGTGACTTGTGAGCACTCATTAGGTGGTGTTGTGCCTTTGCATCTGCATCTCTTGCGTGCACAGCGCAATCTTAATCTGTCTGTGTGTTTGCATCTCCTTAGGGCCCAATCTCCATTTGTAATTTAAGTCACAGTTGTTTGTTTGGCTTCCTTTCAGAGTACTGGTGTGGTGCATATCTCTGCATGAACATTGTACTCATTGATGCAGCAACAGGGTATATCCTGTAGTTCTCATCGGAGTGTGTGTACGCATGACTGAGTGTGGCATGAATTAATGGAGACTTTTCTTTCTATTTTATGCTCTTATTTCTCTTCATCTGGAGTCAGGAATTTTCTGGACACAAGACAGTAGCATTTGGGGATGCACATTAATTCTGGTGACTGTGTGTGCACATGACTGCGTGTGCCATTAATACTAGAAACCTTGCATTTCTTGTTACACTCTCATTTCACTTTGTGTCAGCACTGGGAAATTTTATGGACACAAGATAGTAGCATTTTGGGGATGTACATGAATTTTGGTGACTGTGTGTGACCACTGCACACATGACTGAGTGTGCCATTAATTCTGGGAGAATTTGCATTTCTTGTTACACTCTCATTTCGCTTCATCAGCACTGGGGAATATTCTGGTCACAAGACAGTAGCATTTTGGGGATGTACATTAATTCTAGTGACTGCGTGTGACTATTGGGCACATGACTGAGTGTGCCATTAATTCTGGGAGAATTTGCATTTCTTGTTACACTCTTATTTCACTTCATCAGCACTGGGGAATTTTCTGGACACAAGACAGAAGCATTTTGGGGATGCACATTAACTCTAGTGATTGTGTTTGTGGGGAGCTGCCAGTATTGTTACCACTTCACCTTACTTCGCATTAAGGCAGAATAACAATGCGAAGTAATAATTACAAGCTGAAGTGAGCATTTTGTATTGGCCACTTCCTGTAGGGGAATGACAATGCGAAGTGCCCACACTGGCAAAATTTAAATTTGCTGCATCTATATATACATCTGGGGAAAAAAGTATGGGCGTGGCATCGAAAAAGTATCACAGCATTCCTCAATTTCACACCAGCTCATGAAATTTAGTAAGTGATGTTATTTTTAATCTTGGGCTTTTTATAATTTGGCCAGGTATTAAGCAAGAGATTAGAGAGTTGACACACAAAGACCATTTTTTTCCATATTGTTTTTCCTCCCAGCCAGCAGCTTCTCTCTCAGAGACCCTCTTCACAAGGATATACCCTGATCAGGCTGAACACATTCATCATTTAGTTGGCTACCATGTTTTTTTTCCAATATTTTTTCTCCCATCTCTCCTTTAGGGGGCACTGGCACACTCAGCCTTGCACAGCCACAGCTTCCACTGCAGCAATAGCTAGCCCCCATCCCTACCACAGAGGATACTGTGTTGATGACCCCCCAACAACCCTCCCTGACTGAGATGCACTGCTGGACAGCAGCTGTTATGGCCATGGCCTGCCTCATGACATGACATTGCAGGCTTGCTTCTGATAATGGGTTGTCAGCATGGCAGCACAATGATCTGATGCTGGGCCATGGGGGTGGCTTCAAAGCATAATATTTAGGGTCAATGAACCTAACAAAAATTGGTAGTATTCATTTCTTTTATTTCAGTTGTATAGTGGCTTACAATTCTTCAGTTTACCCAAGTGTGAAATTAAATTTTAAAATGTCTGAATGTTTAGAGGTTTTTAACTCTGTCATCTATAAAGATAGAAATTTGCAACTTGGCACACTTCTGTATGGGCCTTGGTAAGGTCACCATACCAAATTAGGTGCAATGTGGCAACTACCTTTAAACATAAATGGAAGTAAATGAAATAATAAAGGTGATGAATTGTGAAATTTTCATGGAAATCATCAAATTTCACAGAAGCAAAATCAGAATTTCACTTAATTTTCTAGTAGAAGACACTTTCCACTCTAATTTACCAAAATGAATGAAACATATATGATATACAGAGGAGCAAATGGAGATAAAATTCCATCCCAATGACCTTTATAGTGGAAAGAAAAGTATATAACAACGTTCCACGAAGTGTTCTTCAATACAAAGAGTGATACACTCCATGATATACTGATAATATCTAGAAGGAGAAAATGAAAACTGAAGTTATATAAAACATGGATGCCTATTATCTCAAAAACTAAATAGTATTTATTGAAATGGTTGCAGATCTCAGGCTTTATTCAAGCCTTTTTGTGCCAATGACCCCACTGAAATAATAAGATAGACGTCTCTTTTTAATATGGTTGTGTCCTATCACCCCCTTGGCTGTTCTATAGGACATGATCCAATTCCATGAAATGTAGTCCTCACAGACTTTCAACATGATGGATGATGTCATATTTGCTACTGCTGCTTGAGCAAATATGCTCTTGGATTCTTAATTTGAGAGGACAGACTGATCTTTATAAAGAGTCAGACAATTATGAGGTGAGCACTGCACCAGTCAATATGGTCACTTGAGTCAGAGCTCCTGCTTCACCCTCTTCATTAATCCTGCATTATTTTACCAAAAAGGTCATTGATAGGCAAAGCTGATATTTTTTGTCAGATTTTATTACCAGTGAATTCATTTTGTGAAAAACTGCACGTTTCCACCACAATTTATTATTTTTTATCACCTTTTTGTTTTGTTGATCAAACACAATACTGGCTGCAGGAGGAAGCCTTTTTTCCCATAATTGTTTAACCAGGAGTGGCACACTAAGCTGAAAGCTTGTTTACAGGTGCAACCTGGGAGCACAGGAAGTTAAGTGACTTGCTTAGGGTCACACCGTATGCAAGTAGGCAGGGACTCAATCCCAGGTTTCCAGATTTGCAGCACAGAGCCTTAAACCACTGTACTGTACTGTTGAAAATACAAAATGGCTATGTAGATCTCCAGAAAAGAAATCTCTGACCCAAGATAGTTCTGGTTACAAATTAATACACTCATCAAGGTAGTCCCACCCAGGAAACTGTTATAATAGCCAACGACGCTCACCTTAAAAACCCTGTAGATGCCGCTAATACATTTAACTTATATTTCACTACATAAACAAGTTTAAGACTCCCCACACAGGGGCACCCCTGCTGACTTTACTTAATACTCACAACCCCCCACTCCCCAAATTTTCACTTTAAGCTTCTATCAAACAAAGAGGTCCTAAAACTACTTAGGAATGTCAAAACCTATGGTTCTGCTGGGTAAGATAAGTTAGAACCAAGATTGTTCAAAATTGCAGCCCCAGCTATTGCTGATCTAGTCTCATTGTTACTTAATAGATCCTCCTAGAAGGAAAGTCCAACACTCTGGAAAGTAGCCCTGTAACACCAATCCACAAAAGTGGATCACGAGAACAAGTTGAAAACTATCGCCCATATCACTTCTCTCCATTCTATGTAAGGTACTACAGAGGGCCATTTATAACCAAACAGATTATATTGAGTGGGATAATATATTTACAACCAGAAAACACAGTTTCAGAAAAAAAACATGGCACAGACACTGCCCTTGTCAGCCTCACCACTGATATTTTTTCAGCTCTTGACAAAGGCCAGTTAACTGGTGCAGTTTAATTTACCTCACCAAGGCCTTCGACCAGGTGGACCACCAATGGCTCCTATCAAAACTTCAAATAATAGGCCTAGATTGTCAGACAGTTCAATGATTTACCAGCTGCCTTCAAGGAAGTTCCAAACTGATCAGATGGCAGGGCAGCCAATCTGATAAATGCCCAATCATTGATGGGGTCTCCCAGGGATCCATCTTGGGGCCCTTATTATTCTCTATTTTCATTAACAACATGCCTGATCAATGTGGTAAGGCTAACATAACCCTTTACATAGATGATGCAGTACTCTATAGGACCTCCAAGGACACAGTCTTGTGCTGAATGGAAAAACTAATAAGACAATACTTTTTGGTCATTCAAGCCTGGGACCTGAAAAAGCCTCAATCTTGACTCCCAGTCTTTCAAATGGCACTAAGGTTGGGGCAGTAAAAGCAATAAAGTACTTAGGCATTATCCTATATCAGAACTGCCCTTTCAAGGTACATACAGAACAGCTGACCAAATCTGTGAACCAGAAACATGGTCTATTATCCCACCTTAGCCCCTTCCTTACACAGGACTCCCAGCTAACTATAGCTACTGGCACACTACTACCTACCCTGCTGTATGGGTCACCAGTACTACTCACAGTTAAAGGGGGGGAATGCAAAAGCTTAGACCCTTATATCACAGGGTAAGCCAGTTTACTGCAGGGACTGGGTCCCATTAACAACATAGCCAGGTGCTCCAAGCTCCTGTTTTGGCCATCTTTGGAAGGGCAACTTAAGTAACCATCATTATGCTTAGCTTTCAAGCTCAGGTTGGATAATGTGTCCCCCCCACCAAGCCTGGCCAAAATGCTATCTGCTAAACAAATAGCAGGGCCTCAGATCCTCCAAACACCAGCTTTTCAGTGTACCCAGATCATCCCAATGACAGAGGTCATTCTCTGGTAGCATCCGCCCTCTGGAATGCACTTCCAGAAATTGTTTAGGTATGCAATTCCCTTGAGGGGTTCAAAAGAGACTTAAAGAGAGAGTCCATCCAAAAGTTCTGGTATCACTAAATTCAAGAATTTGGATCAGCATATCCCAATTAGCTTTGTGCCAAAAATTATATATCTGTAAGTTATTTTATTTTTAAAATTGCATGTCATTTGTAGACCTAAATCCACTGCCTATTCAAAAAGCCAGTTTCAGTGAAGAGCTACTGATGATGTCACAACCAGAACTCACAGCCTGGTCCTCCCTTCAAGCTATATTATACAGTAGTACATATTTCTCCATTGTTAAGTAAAACTGCAGTTGTAATAAATATCTGAAAAAGGAAAACTTACACTAGGTGGCCCACAGCATGCATTTCCATAATGTGCAGATGCAAGGTACAATACTTAAGAATATGATGGAGGGTGTTGAAATTCAGCAGCAAACGTGACTTTAAAATTACAAAGTTGTGTGCAATTTTTTGACTACTATAGGGATGAGATTTCAAAATGCAGACAGGCTGCAACTGTGGAATGTAGTAATGACACAATCTCAGAAAGTGGCAGGGATGCACAATTTCGGAATGTGGTGGTGATATTCTGTTTCATAATGTGGTGGTAACACACAATTTTGGAAAGTGACAGTGGTGCACAATTTCAGAATGAAGTGGTGTCACACAGTTTTAGAATATGGAGGAGGCACACAAATTCAGAATGTGGCAGTGCTGCACAATTTCAGAATGCAGCAGTGGTGCATAATTTTGTAATGCGGCAGTGGTGCACAATTTCAATATGTGGCAGTGGTGCATAATTTCAGAATTTAGTAGTATTATGTAACAGAGGTGCATCATTTTGGAATGTGGCAGTGGTGCACAATTTCAGAATGCAGTGGTGGTGCACAATTTTGAAATTTGGCAGTGGCACACAATTTATGAATGTGGCAGTGGTGCACAATCTCAGAATGTGATGATGGCACACTATTTCAGAATGTGGCAGTGGTGCACTATTTTGGAATGTGGTACTAGCACAAAATTTCAGAATGTGGCAGTGGGGCACAATTTTGGAATGTGGCGGTGGTGCACAGTTTCAGAATGTGGTGATGTACAGGTTCAGAATGTAGTAGTGATGCAGAGTTTTGGAATGTGGTGGTGACAGAGTTTTGGAATGTGGTGGTTACACACAGTTGCAGAATGTGGCGGTGATTCACAATTTCATAATGTGGCAGTAACACACAATCTTGGAATATTTCAGTGAGGCACAATTTGAGAATGTGGTGGTGACACACAATTGTGGAATGTGGAGGAGACACAAGTTTGGATGGTAGTGTTGACATAATTTCAGAATGTGGCATTGAAACATAACTTCATAATGTGGCAGGGTGGTGCAATTTTAGTATGTGGCTAAATGTACAATGTCAGAATGTGGTGGGGATATGGGCCCACATATTCAGATGAGATGCACAGCACATCCCTGGATGCACTGCATATCTTCAGGGCTTGTGCGGGCTGTCAGGGCAAGGCCATATTCAATGACCACTGATGTGTTTTGCACCCCTGACTGTGCTGCTGTGCACAATATTGTGATGCACCTATGCAAATGAGGGTCCCCCATGCATAAGCTGTGCATCACAATATTGAAACCACCTCAAGTGGAAAAATGGCCGGCTGCGCTGGCTCATAGTTAAGCATTTGAGACCCTATAATAACTATGCATGGGACAGGTTGGTGCCCCACGTGCAGTCTAGGGCTGGGTACACAGCCCCACTACCCCAATCACTGTTCAAGACAACGAAAACCCTGAGTACCATTTCCATAGTGTAGTGCCCCCCCAGCCCCAATCACTGTACAAGACATTGAAAACCCTGAGCACTGTTTCCATAGTATAGTATCTCCCCAGCCCAGATCACTCTACAAGACAGTGAAAACCGCAAGCCCTGTTTCCATAGTGTAGTGTCCCCCCCACTTGGCTCACTGTTATTGTAATGAATTCCCCCTCCCTAGAGCCCCAAACTGTATAACAATATACATCCCTCCTGGTAGTCAAAGGCCCTCATCCCCCACCCCATTAGACACTGACCCACCACACCGCTCCCCCATCCCAAATTCAGCCCTCCTCACCCTGCCATGGCCAGCCACCAACTGATCGGTACTGGAGCACATACAGTAAATAGTATGCACTCATTGGTTGTCTTGATGATCAATGAGCATGTACTATGTACTGAACATGCTCTAGCATTAATCAGGTGCCAGCTAGCCATGGCAGGGTGAGAAGGGTAGTGCCAGTCTCTGGCACAGGTCGGGCTGGGAGGGGGAGTGGAGTGGTGAATCAATGCCTAATGAGGTGAGGGGTCTTTGACTTCCAGGGAGGGACAGTTGTATTGTTATATGGTTCTGGCTCAGGAGGGGGGATTCATTATTATAACAGTGATCAGGCTGGGGACACTACACTATGGAAACAGGGCTCTGGGTTTTCATTCTCTGTACAGTGATCGGGGCTGGGGTGGGGACACTACAGTATGGAAATGGGTCTGATGATTTTCATTGTCTTGTACAGTGATAGGGACTGGGGGACATTACACTCATGGATGCATGACTCGGGTATCATTGTCTTGTACAGTGATAGGGACTGGGGACATTACACTATGGATGCATGACTGGGTTATCATTGTCTTGTACAGTGATAGGGACTGGGGGGACATTACACTATGGATGCATGACTCGGGGTTATTGTCTTGTACAGCGATAGGGAATGGGGGACATTACACTATGGATGCATGACTCAGGGTTATCATTGTCTTGAACAGTGATAGGGACTGAGGGACACTACACTATGGATGCATGACTCGGGTTATCATTGTCTTGAACAGTGATTGTTGCTGGGAGGGGTGGTCAGGCACACAACACAGCAGATTAATCATGCTGATGAGTCCATAATAGGCATGCAAATGGCTCTATTGCACCATGCATGCCCAATGGCCTCATCTGCATATTTTGGCTGAATATCATCCATGGGGCAGTGGCGTATGAAGGCATGCACGATGCATTCCCCTATGCGCAGTCTTCACCCCAACCCTGAATGTGCCACACCATAAATAGCAGCCACTTGCTCTGTACTGTGCATTCAGGCTCCAGTATTCAAATGGATGGTGTGATCACCCAATCTGTTTGAATATGGATCCTGAGCCGGCTGGTGCATTTCTTCATGTGGTGCATTTGTCTGTGCACACATACAGCCAGTACAGAATATGTCCCCCATGATGCACAGTTTTGAAATGTAGTGAATGCATACAATTCTGGAATGTGGCAGGAACACCAGTTTCAGAATAAAATGATGTGGTCTGTCACATTCTGACAGTGTGCATCCCAACTATATTTTGAAATTGCTAGTCCCCATCAAATTCCTCAATGTGTGTCCCTATTGCATTCCAAGATTGAGTGTTCCACCACATTTCGAGATGGTGCATCCTTGACATGTTCTGAGATTTAATGTCCCCCCAACCCCTCCCCATATTCTAAAATTGTACATCATCTGGAATTTATATACCTTAGTTCAGTGCTGCATTCCAAAACTACCTCCTGACACCATCTAAAGTGCAGTATCATGCATCTGAACATTCTGGAAAAGCAAGCACTGCAGCCAACCCTATGCCAAAGTTTTGTTTTTCTTTTTTAATGAGTGTTATGGCTACAGTTTCTTAAACTTTGGAGAAATAGATCATATAACGTTGCTGACAGGGAGTACTAGGCTGTGAGTTCTGGTTATGACATCATCAATAGGTCTTAACTGAAACTGGCTACACTGGTGTGTGTGTGTGTGTGTGTGTGTACTAAACTGCTCCTAAATTATCCCAAGTGATTGCTATGTACAAAATAAAACAATAAAAGACAAAAAGAAACTTTTGGAGGGCTGTTGTGCAGATGGTGGTTGCCCAGGAAATTGCCCTAGTGCTTCTGGGAAATGTAGCACTTTGAGTAGTGTCTGGGAATACTGGGCACAAACAAAATAGTATTTATTTGTTTTAATAAATCAAATCAAATCAAATAAAATGTATTTATAAAACTACAATTCAAAATATATCAAAGTGCTTTTATATACAGTTTAAAAGGTAAAATTAATCAGCAGATAAAAACAAATATTTAAGATAGCAACAGGATTTCTAACTTCAGGGAATGCTATATTAAACAAATGTGTCTTTAGTGCAGATTTAAAGGTCTCGTCAGTCAGACACTCTCTCACCCGATGAGGTAGAGAGGTGCTCCAGGTCGGGGCCACAAAATCAAATTATCTGGTCCCAGAAGTTTTCAGGCGGACCCTGGGAACCTCTAGCAATCCCTCATTAAAGGAGCAGAGAGGGTGGATGAGGCAGTAAGGGCAGAGAAAATCTCAGATATACCATGGAGGTACCCCAATAACACACAGTGGTGCACAGTGTCAAATGCCATAGAGAGATCAAGGAGAACCAAGATCAAATGGCTCTTCCATTCTCTTGCCATTAGGAGATCATTAAGTGCCCAAACCAGCACAATCTCGGTACTATGCCTCTTCCTGAAACTGGACTGGAAAGGATTATGGACATCATGGATGGTAAGATGATCCTCCAGTTGCAACGCAACTACCTTCTCAAAAACCTTGCCCAAAAATGGCAGGTTAGAGACAGGTCTGTAATTACCAAGACAGTCAGGGTCAAGAGATGCTTTCTTCAAAAAAAGATACACCATTGCCTCCTTTAGGGCTTCTGAAAACACCCCAGTCTCCAACAAGCACCCAATTATCTCAGCTAATAGGTACAGACCCCTAGCATAGGCTGCTGTGCCCTAGATTATACTTCCCTTTTAATTTGAAAGTGTTCCTGGTGTTTGGTTTAGGTGGGAATTGTACCTGACTCGGGTTAAAAGAGATCTGTGTGAACAAGCCAATTTGACTAAGCATAGAACAACTGAGTGTGTGTGTGTGTGTGTGCACATGTGTGTTAAGTGTGTGTGTATATATCCATATCTATCTGTATCTATATACAGATATATATATATATATATATATATATTATGGTAGTAACAGGTAGTGCTATCATAATTAGGTTGAGGAGCCATTTCTATGTTTAAACCCAAAACTTTGCACCTTAATAACTTTGCAACCGCTTGATCGATTTGCCTGAAATTTGGAATACATGATCAAGAACCATAGGCCTTGGGATCTGCTAAGTTTTGTACTGATCAGATATACGGCTATGGAGTTATTAAGTGTGATCTGTGCGCGCGTTTACGCTTTTTCTGGAATTCTATGGTCGTGCCTACAGGTTGTACGGTTTGCACGACTGGCCCAAAATCTTCAGGGAACATGTGGCCAGGGTCCCTGATGTGCCTTTTGAAGATTTGGTGAAAAAATATTAAACGGTTCAAAAGTTATTCAAAAAACAGTTTCCCATTATAAGTCAATGGGAAAAGTTAACAAAAAGTTCGACAGTGTCGCAAATGCATTTTACTTTCGCAAATGGGCCTGTTACTTTCACAAATCCGCCATTTTGTTTTCAGTTGGTGATCAGAAAAATGGTTGGCATTTAAATGTGAGACCCTCTAGCAACCTAATTCTTTTTGTATTCACCTAGTCGGGCCCTGAGTATGCTTGCCATGTCTTTATTTTGTGTTAAAACACCACAGAAATATGTTTTTCAAATTTCTGGAAAAAGTACTTTCGCAAATTACTGTCGTGCTCACGAAAGTGTCGAACTTTCATGCGAAAGCTTTCGCAAATTTCGACAGTAGTTTTCCATCTGTGGGAAAGTGACAGCGATTCTTTGGCACTGCGCTGCAAAAGAACCGTTGGGAGTTTTGGGCTGAAATTTGGAGGGAATGGAGCTAACATCTCACAGATGTGCCTTTCATTGGTTAGGTGAAAAAATATTACACTGTGGCAAAGTTACGGCACTCCAAAGTTGACATTTTTTCCCATAGGATAACATTACGGCGCCCGATGCATTATAGAAATCCTTTGGATCCCTGCTGCAAAATAACAGTTTGGTCTTTTTTGCTGAAATTTGGAGGGAAGACAGCCAAGAGCCCACAGATGTGCCTTTCAGTGGTTTGGTGAAAAAATATTACAGGGAGGCAAAGTTATGGTGCTCTGAACTACTCTTTTTTTCCCATAGAATAACATTATGGCGTTTGCCGTGCCTTTCAGGGCCCGTATCTCGGAAATGGTGCGAGATACAGACTTTTCGTCGGAAAAAGTACCAAATTAGCCAGGACAGTTGTAAATAATATGACTTTAAAATTTTGTTTCTACGTCGTACGGTTCCTGAGATATAACATATTTAGTATTCCAGGATCTCATTTTGTGCGCCGATACTCATTATTATGCATACATTATTTGTACTCACTGTCTTTCTCTATGCAGGTTTTGGGAAAACCAGCCTGTGCACTACATTACTGTTACTGTTGCCCTTTCCGCTATGTTATCACGTACCTGTTTCACTTACTGTTGACGCCTGCGCCACCATGTGCTATCCTTTGCGCTTTCATTTGCGCTATGCTTGTTATTTTTGCCATTTCTGTCTACAGTACTGTTTATCTTTCTGTTTTACTCTTACGCCACCATGCCCATTGACATTTCTGTTTGCAGGCACCATGTTACTCTGTGACAACACATCACGTGGCAGACCGCTCCGATCTATGCCACCATGTAGCTACTCTTTCTGTTCTCATTTTGGTTGTGTTACCATGTGCCCCACTGTTAGCATTTCTGTTTGCATTGCTGTCTCTGTTAGTATGCCACAAGACTGAAACCCCCTGCCCACCCCCCAACTGGCACTGGGGTGTGCATTGGGATCGTGGGTCCTAACCTGCGCTCCCGCCGCTGCATTACATTCACTATTTCTCGTTATCATTCTCAAAAAGAAGGGCAATTAGAGGCAAAAATCTCCATTTAATGCATTAGTTAGGGTTGTTCCACAGCGACAAAAGTGAGGAAATTCTCTGTTAGGGTTGAAAACCCCCCCTTGACCCCCTGCCCACCCCAGAAACTGGCACTGGGGTGTGCATTGGGATCGTGGGTCCAAACCTGCGCTCCCCCCGCTGCATTACATTCACTATTTCTCGTTATCATTCTCAAAAAGAAGGGCAATTAGAGGCAAAAAACTCCATTTAATGCATTAGTTAGGGTTGTTCCACAGTGACAAAAGTGAGGAAATTAGCTGTTAGGGTTGAACCCCCCCCCTTGGACCCTCCTGCCCACCCCCCCCGAACCGGCACTGGGGTGTGCATTGGGATCATGGGTCCTAACTCTCACCCCTTTCTCCTATACTTCTGTTGCTTTAAGAAACCAGCCTGTGCGCTTACATTAATGTTACTGTTGACCTTTCTGCTTGTAGTTCCGTACCCGTTTAATTTTCCGTTGACGTTTGTGCCACCATGTGTGTTTTCCTTTGTGTTTTCATTTGCGATTGCATTTCTGTAACTTTTTTGCCATTTGTTTCTACCGTACTGTTTCTCTTTCTGTTTCACTTTGCGTCACCATGCCCATTGATATTTCCATTTACAGGCACCATGTTACTATGTGACAAGACATCACGTGGCACAACGTTCCCGTCTACTCCATCGTGTTCATTACCCTTTCTGTTCTCATTCGTGGTTGCGTTACCTTGTGCGCTACTGTTAGTGCTTCTGTTTATGTCTTGTTGTTCCTGTTAGTATGCCATAAGACATCATGTGGTGGGAGTGCGGGCCCTGCCACTGCATTACATTCACTATTTCTCGTTATTATTCTCAAAAAGAAGGGAAATTAGATGCAAAAAACTCTGTTTAATGCATTAGTTAGGGTTGTTCCACAGTGACAAAAGTGAGGAAATCCGCTGTTATGGTTGAAATACACCCTTTGACCCCCGCACCCACCCCCCCAACTGGCATTGGGGTGCGATTCGATTGTGGATTCTAACTCTCACCTCATTCTCCTATACTTTTGCTGCTTTACACACATGATGGGTGAGAGTTACGCTCTAAAGACAACCAATGTGCATCCCGGTCTTGAACCTTGTTCAGTAAATGGTTTACCTCATCATGTATGTCAATAAAGATTAACATAAGGCTGTTAGGATGTTTGGAGGAATTACAAACCTCCATTTAACACATCACGGGCAGATCGTTGTTATCTGTGTCACTCTGTGCGTTGTGTTTATGCTCTCATTTTCACTTCTGTTACCATATGCCACTGTTAGCGCTTCTGTTTGCATTGCTGTTGGTGTTACTATGACACAAGACATCACCAGCAGGGTCGGGTAGGCAGTGGAGCACCCAATGTCAGACAAAGTTAGGTAGTATATTGTAATTGTAGGTGTAGATGACTACACAGATGTATTTGTAAACTAAAGCATACTGTATACACTCAGCTTGTATATGTACAATTGTGTTCGATTTGATCTACTGTTTGCTTTCTCGGTCAACCCTGAAAAGGGATGTCCGGGACTTGTGGCTATATGGTTATTTAAATTCAATTAAGCAATAATGCATGATGCAGGGTTATGTTAATGGTCTGTTAATCACCTTTAAGGGTGTACTGTGGCATGAGGTGTAGCCGAGTGGCATATGTCTGATAGGGTGATTAACTGACTATTATCATTGCCATGGTAATGCCTTATTGCTATTATAATAAAATGTTTTAAACTGTTTAAAAGCTTGTTCAGGAAATGGTTAACTCTGTATGTATGTAAATAAAAGATTTACAGAAGTCTGTTAGAATGTTTGCAGCCGTCAGAAAGCTCAGTTTCTGAAACCGCTTTTTATAATTTATTAATAAGGCGGACAAGGGGTTATGTTAATGGTCTGTTAATCACATTCTAGGGTGTGCTGTGGCACGAGGTGTGGCTGAGTAGCACATGTCTCTATAGGGTGATTGACTGACCATTAACACAATTCTTGGGAGTGACTTATTGCTATAATAATGAAACATGTTTTTAAACAGTTTTAAACCTTGTTCAGTATATCGTCAACCTCTTCATGTATGGTAATAAAAGATTAACATAAGGTTGTTAGGATGTTTGCAGCCAGTGAAAAACGTCCATTTTGTCAGATTCTGAAGTACACATAGTAGTGACTGAATGGTACATGTATAGTCACAGCTGTGACCTGTTGGGTGCTGATGTGTGGCACCTTGGTATAGTAATAATGACTGCATAGGCACAGGAAAAGTAAGTACATTGCTGAGTTTTTACACTGTTAGAATTCTGTCAAATGTGACATGCAATGTCCCACATCGCTGCATATGCTGTGATACTGACTGTATGTCATAGGTACCAAACAAATTGATGGAGGTATAGTTGTAGCAGTATTAGTAAACATTGATTTTTATGCTTAAGTCATAGACACTTATTTTTATGTCATAATGGTATTTAAAGTAAGGAGTCGACACAGGTGGTTATTGTTTGAAAAAATTTATTGTCAATTTGTCTAATGGAGAAAAGGTCCAATCAAGAGTGAAATTTAGTTAACAGAAGCAGTCTTACAATACAATCTTTGTATGTGTGCAATCATTGCTTGTCAAATATGTAAATGTGTAAGGATGATAAGAACTGTATAATATGGATTGGAGTAAGTGTGTGATATTATAGGAAACTAATCAGGTGTTTCTAGTTATGTTTCAGTACTCACTACTCTTTATGTGAGGAAGTAGTTTCTGACATTCGACCTGGAATTCTAATAGTCAGGCTGAAGCTGTGGCGCTTCATTATGTATTTATTATTGAATGTGAATGCAGTTTGTAAAAAAATGTAACTTTTTTAAAAATGGTTGTATGTTGTAATTATGTGTAGTGCATTACTTGTGTGGTATGTTAATAAGGCAATGTCAGTAGGTTGTGAAGTGTGATTACACACATGATAGACAAGTGTTTTGTTGTAATTGTGTGACTGCTAATGTGGATGTTCCTGGGGTGGGCGAAAAACCATATGCTGACTGTCTAAGTAGTACAATATACAAAAATGTAAGTTTTGTGACATTTGATTGGTATTATTTAATAATATGTCACTGACTAGGCGCAAATGGAAAATTCCCACCCAACCCCTCAATTGAGGCGATCATAAATATTGTCAGGAACAGGTATGCAGTTTGTTGTGATCAGTAACAGTGTCTGATTTACAATTGTCAATATTTTTTACATACGGTAGAATTACTTATGTGACAAGTTTAAAAAATATTATGTTTTTACATGAACAAATGACATATTATGAATTCTTACATTGGCTTCTATGTAAATTCTTAACTTGTAAATACTAAAACTGTGCATGGAATGCATTTTTTACCAAACTTATGGTTAATTAAATGTAGTTACTATAGTGCTGAATAATATGTAAAACATTCACTTGTACTTTAGTGCTACACTAGTATTTTTAGTACAGGTATCAAACTAGTTATTAACAATGTACACCTGAATACAAATGTTTCTATTATGTACAAGTAATTGCAAACACGTGTAAAAGTCAGTAAATGAGATTCTGCAATTGGTTCTTATTTACAGTTGTGTAATTCAGCTTCTTGCAATATCAGTAAAGGTAGTTATTTTTACATATGTACAATACTAGTATTACGCATGAAAGCGTGATAGCTCTACACTGTTGCATGGTGATCGAATGATGTTCTCTATATGTCAAGAGTCAATAGACAAATTGAAGTGTTGATAGACAACTTGTGACAGAGTGGAATGTTTGCTGAATGTTAGAAATGTAGCTCAGTTATATACGATAATAACTGAGAAGTTCTCTTTGTTTGCAAAGAGTAAGAGCTTATAAGTCATATCAATTTGTTGTTATATATGAGTTGATACATGGATGCTTAAAGATATGTACAGAGGAGGAGAGCAGTAAGTCCTCAGTTTTTAGATGTACAATCTTTGATACATATGTAATCATGGTTTCTCTAGTGACTGTGAATATTGTTGGCGCCGATTGAAGCCACTGCAACAACTTTCATGTAGTCACTGATCCACACAAGATATTACATGTTACACTGTATGGAATGTCTCTGTCAGAATTGCATTTGTTGAAATTGTATGGTTTGTTTAGAGTCGTACATTATACAACATTGTAATGAGGTATGAATGTTTTTGGGACAAAGTAGTCATGTTTTAAATGGAACATGTTTTGTCCTATTCTTCTAAAATATGAAGGTTATCATAATTGTTCAATATTAGAAGATCAAATGGAAGTGTTGGTAGACAACTTGAGACAGAGTGGAATGTTTGTTGAATGTTAGTAGTTGCTAGTTATTTACGATGATAATTGAGAACTTCTCTTTGTTTGCAAAGAGTAACAGTTTATAACTCATATAAATTTGTTGTTATGCATGAGTTGATACAAGGATAATTATTAATTCTTCTGAAATATGAAGGTTGTCATAATTCTTCAATATTAGAAGATATGCATTTTTCAAGTGTCGTGGCAGTCTCTGTTTAAAACTGCTTGTAGAGTCGTCACACTCTAACCATCCAGTTCTGCACCTTAGTAATGAGGTGTAATGCCCAGAATGCATGGATTGACCATGGTGATAGATTATACTGTGAGTGTCAAACACTGATTGGTTGAAGACTATTCTACTAGCTGTGTAATCTGTGATAGGAGTATCAACTCTGAGCCGTTGGGGGTCAAATCTGTGCAACATAAGCAACAGATATTGAGATGAACTCCTGAGACGTATGGACTGAGTGCATCTGCCTCCGCACCTTCCACAGGCATGACTACATTCAGCATTGGTGAATAGCTGTCGAAATTTGACACTTTGGTTTCAGGGACAAAGAGAGTAATCCACAGCATGTCTTGTGTGGTTTCACGCCGTGATGCCACATGAAACACATACATATTTTGTAACATATGTTACTGTGAAGTACTGCCGCATTGGGGTAACGTCTTCATCCAGGTTGTTTATGACAGCCATCATAAACTCAGTAGTGTCTTGCTGTATGTCTGCAGCAAACGTACACATCCAGCATATGTAGCTAACACCTGTCATAGTGGTGTTAGTGACTGTACATTGTTAGAATGGTCAGAAGTCATGTTGATAATCTGCTTCAAAGCGTTTGATAGGGGATTGTCTTGTGAAGCAGATATTGCCTGCACAACCGCGGCATGTGTAGAAAAACTTGCATAGCTGAGTTAGCATAGCAGTTTACTCTACTGCTGTTGTCAAAGACTGGTACAGCAGCTACACCAACTGATTTCTGATGAATTGCTGGTTGTGAATGTTTACTTGAAGTTGTGGCCTTTGCTGAACTCTTTTTTGTTGAATCACTTTTGGAAGCTTGCTGCTGTTTGTTGCTACCTCTAGCTGTGACTGAATTGTGTGAGACAGACAGATATGTAGGCAGTGGTATTAAAGACATTTGTGGCTGCTGTAGAGTACGTAACCTGTTGTACTCAAAAATACATCGCTTGTCAGCTCGTATTTTCTGAGGTGCTATAATAATGATGTGCAATCCAGAAAGGCTGCGTACACGTGAAGTGCGACGTAGCTCATGCCATCCTTGAAAATGTCTGTACCTATGTCTACCATTGCTGAATCCAAACTCAATCCCTGAGATTTGTGAATGGAGACAGCATATGCAACACATAATGGGAACTGTTTCCTGTTTACATAGACATCCTTAAAAACCTGGAATTTAACGCAGGTTCGATCTATGTGTACAGAGTGTTCCATGTTGTCAAAGTTCACTACAAGTGTCTCAATATATGTCTTCTGACATTGTAGACAAAGTCAGTGATGTTTCCCATGGCAACCATTTACCATACCTTGTTCTACATCTAGATTACATTGCAGCATGATATGTGCATTCTTACAAACTGTGAGAACAGCTTCAGGCCAGCTGTTCGTAGAACATCTGACTTCAGTTCACTTAGTCGTTGAGTCATCTTTGCTACTAGCTTTCGACTAAGAATAACACCATCAACTGTATCAACTGCATGCAGAGTTAGAATCTCTTGGTTGTCTCTCTGTAGCATTAGATTGTTGAATTCAGCGCATTTCTTTAGTCGTGGCATAAGACACACTATGTGTCTGCCAGTGGAGTATATATCACTGACAACATTACATGCTGTTTCTATGCATGTACAATGTACTGTGATTTTTCGATCATTTAACATACAAACATGTTCTGGTGATAGAGAACCTGTATGAGCTTCATCTAAAAGTGATTTTAAGCTAGATCACCACTTTGGTGCATGTTCTCAGACAACTCAACATAGGTAAATAATTTACTATGTTATAGCCTGCAATGCAACCAAGGATATTCTTAGCTTGCTTGGCAGTCACAGTTGTAAATACATGCTCTGCATTGACTGGTGCAAGTTGTAAAGGTCTCCCAACTCAAGTATACTTTTGCCACCAAATGGCACTCCATCGTCAGTACCTAAGATCTGCTGTAGACGAGATGAATATGGCAAGCATGACATTGGAGACCATGCTGATTTCGTCAACGATGAGTAACTGCATCTTTGTGAACATGGAACAGAGCTGAGATGCAACCTCAAATGACAGTTTACGATACTCTCCAGTTCTCCCATGTTAAACTGGCAACATAAAGAGACAGTGTAATGTTACTCCACCAATGTTGTATGCTGCTAGTCCTGTGGGAGCAGTTACAGCAACAGACATTGAAGAGCCTGTCACACTCCGTACTTCTGCAGTGATGGCTTCAATCAGGACACTCTTTCCTGTGCCAGCTGAACCACTAATAAACATTAGTAGTGGCTTGTAGTGAGTGCAGTCACATTGTTTTGTTCATGTGATATACCATGTTGGACAGCTTCAACTACTTGAGAGTGAACTGTATGCTGCAGCTGATTTAGTCTTTCTCTTAAGTCAGCTGGGTTGACCATAGAGTGTTGCCATGTTGCATGGCTGTCTCAATTTCTGACATTAACACTTCTGGGGCATTTAAGGGCAGAGGGTCACCTAGAACACCTTGTCCTTCTGGATCAAGGTTGTCTTGTGAACTAACTAAGTGTCTTCTGAAGTTGCTTCTCTGCCTTCTCAAGCTGTTCTTTTCAGCTTTTAGTCTTTGTATATATGTCTGTGAGTACTCAGTTTGGAAATTCTAAGTGAGATTGAACTGGTCTGAATGTGTCACAGTCACCTTTAATTCAGACTCACCTCCAGGGTCTAAATAGGAATAGGAGAGCAAAGTAGTAATGTTCTGTGCTCTCTGATGTGCCTAGATGCAGTTTGCAGTAATCTATAAGCCATGGCTTGTGTCTCTTCACGAGACAGCCATCTAGTCCATTGATCTTGTAAATGTGGCGTGTTGAGTCAGGTGCTGCACCTGTCTTGTAGTCATACCACTTAGCCACCTCAAACAGACACATATCATTCATGTCATTGTGTCTATGTGGGTAGTATGTGTCTATCAGGTTATTCTTCAAGATATGTTTTGAAGAAGGTGTATTGACAGCGAGCTCCTCAATTTCGGCATGAGGAATCAGTACACGCTTCGGTTTCTCTTTGTAGTTTACACTGAGGAAACGTACAGTGTCAGACTTACCGTACAGATGTGTACCCATTAACCAGTCACTGGCTTCATAAGCTCCACATTCTCTGTGTGAAAGAGTCTTCAAACCCAATGACCACAGCTGAGATGTCAGGCTTTTGCTTGAAGTGGCAATATCTTCCCAAAGATCTTGCAAGCTAGTCTGTTCATGTTTGGTTATGTATGAAGTGACGTACCGAACCAGGGCCAGTGAGTTATCAGCCACAAACTGAACATCTATGTTTGCTTGCCACATTAGGAGAAGAGTTGGGTTGTAGTCATTGATGTATACCTCTTTTTCATCTCTGGGTAACTCGTATACCCTCTTGGTTGATTTTGCCTTCAAGTGGTGTCGCATTGCTGAGAAAAGGTCATTCATGGCACCATTCTGACAAATTCGTCTAGGAAATCCAAAGTGACATTGTGTGTACCAATTAGATTTGTTCTTTACTACTCGCCGACAATATTTTGCGCAAATATGTCGCTGGAACTTTTGTACCAACTTCCATAGTGTAGGACTGTCATACTTGTCTGGAATGTGACAAGTGATATATTTTTTGATGAATGATAGCACTTCTGCTGCTTCATGTTCACCAATGCGTGGCGCATCCTTGATCCACAATAACATATGGATATGAGGGGCACCTCGTGCTTGATATTCTGTCCTCCAAAAGTAATGTTCCACAATACCTAGAGGAGGATTTTCCTTTGATAAGATGAAAGTGAGAATGTCATGGAACCACTTGTGAAAATGTCTTGTGACAGACACAGGATGAAGTGAACACATTTCTCCGACAGTCATCGATGAGATGCCTTCGACATCAGAATTTGCCCACTTCAACAGTTCAATGAGTTTGTCCCAGGCATATTTAGCACAACTAAGTGTGACAAACCATGTGGATGCATCATACTCTCGTAGCATTGTCATCACTTCCGAGTGTCTGCGATACCAATATTCTTTGGTGCCATGGAGACTTGAAAGTATGGAAGACAGATTCACTTGCACATTTTCATCTTTCTGCTTTAATTTCTCTAGAAATTGAGCAGCTGTTATTCCATCTAGTGGACTTGTTAGACGAATGGTATGTGCTATAGATGCAGACAGAATGCTAAGTTCACTCTCCCAGAGCAGATGGAACAGGTACTGTATGTTACGTCTGAATTTGCCATCTTTGCTCAGGACACGGCTAGTGCGGTACTCAGCACCCTGTACCCGTACTTCTCTTTCATCTAGGTGTCCGCCTGACCCTTTTGGAAATAGGTCTGGGAAACAGCGTGCTTCTAGTGTTGCCTCCCAAATGCTGACAGGCTCACCTTCCACCTGCTTCATTTGATAGAGATCAATGTTGTCTCCTAATGGATCTCTGCCATTGAATTGTGTACTGTTCATACACATTGTCCTTGTCTGTGTACTGACCTTCTCAATGATTGGCTTACTTTTCTAATAGATCATGTTGCACAGAGACTGGCCATCTGATCTATGTCAAGGTCTATAAAAGGAATTGTTACTCTTTAAATAAGCAAGAGCAAGCTTTACCTTTGCACATTGACAACATCTTGCCAGATGACCTTGGCCTTTGTAGGCACACCATTTACAAGAATTACCAAGCTATTTTCAGTTGAGATTGCTTGAACATTTTCCTGTAGAGGAAGTGGTAGATACATCACAGAACCTTTTAGAGATCTAACAAGCTCTTTCTGTGGAATGTTCCGTGTCTTTGTGTTCAGACGTAGAATCGTTTGGAATGGTTTCATTGTCTGAATTAGAATACGTTCAAACATATTCAATGTTGAAATCTCACTTAGTGTAACATCTGTTTCCATGTTGTTTAGCATTGACCTTGCTGCAAAGTGTTACACTTCAGTTTTTAAAAACAGTGTTTGCATAGCACAATGGTGTCTTGTAAGTGAAAGTCAGATTTCAGCAGCAAGAATGCTGTGGCGGAACCACATGTCATTGTATGGTGACAAGGTTTCTAGGTTGACTGTGACTGTTTGTTTCATGTAGCACAAACGGTTGCATGACACACATACAGAATCAAACTTCTGAGACTTTGCAACCTCAAACTTAGCAATTTCCTTCCTGTACTGTTTCAGAATGTCATTTTCTAACACTGAAACAGATTTTTCTACAGAAGTGTTACACTGAAAATTAGTTGTTTCTGGTACAGAAGGAATGTGTTGCAGTTTTTTTAGGAAAGTGATGGCACCCTGCATGTCACCTGACTGCAATAAGTCATTTAAACAAGTGTACTGATGTACAGCTCGCTGTACTTCATATACTCTGTAGACAAAGTTTTGCATGCCTGTTTGATGCACTGCAAGCATCTGCATGTTGTGAAAAATACTATCACAAACACCAGTATCAAGACATGCAAGTGAGTGACCCATGGGTCCAATATGTGGCGGATTTCCAATGGTCAATTTCTGTAAACAGTTTATGTCTCTCTTGCGATCTGTTATTATAAATAGGTTAACAAAGTGTTCTAGTTTTTGAAATGATGATAGCCTCACGGTTGCAGGTATCATCACATGACCATAGTCAGGCAGTGCCAGTTTATTGAAGACTGTGGTTGGATCACAGTCATCATCAGTATCAATTGATTGTCATCAGAGATACTGAGGACATTTGTTAGTTGCGGACTCATCAATACTGAGCGTCTGTTCTTTTGTTAAGTAATGATAAGACTCTCCCAGAAATATGTTTCTGAGTGCTGTGTGTGCAGCCACTGTCCTGTGAAAGCATGACAGAAGTTGTCAACAGTCAAACAAGGATACTGTTGAAGCCTTTTTTTAATGGCATATACAAGTTTCCTGAATGTTCAAGCAGATGACACATCTTACGCCACAGTCGTTGTAGTACAAACAGTGCTCTGTTGACAAAAGTTCGTACTTTCAGATGTAAATTCATCAGAGAAAGGTGACTCTTGCTCTTTTTGCGGGTGTGCCGTAGCACAGCAGCAATAAGTCTTTCGATCTTAGCTTTATTTGTTATTGATCGGAAATACTTTCTCTTTCTGAGTTGTAAATCACTATTTTTGAGTTTCCGGTGTTGTTTTGAGTGTTTTCTTGATGGTTACACTCAAAATAGTTGTGTTTCGTCTCAGAGATCGACACATTTGTGATGGTATACATTTTTTCTTTTCTGTTAAGGAATTTCGTTTGGTTATGCAGTGACTTGATGTAGGGGTCACTGTTGCAGTAAAGCTCTGTCGATGTTCATTTTTTGGTGTGCCTTTACTGTTTTGTTTGTTGCCCTTATACAACAGTGTAGTACTATTATACCGCTCTCGTTTTGAGACACATCTACGTCTGTATTTAGTTGGCATATTTTGGTATTATGGTTGACAGTGACAGTAAGCAATCTTACAGAAGTATCAGGCACCTGTATGAGAGAGAAAAAAGTTTTAGAATAGGCTTCAGTAAATTTCTTATAACAGTGTGTATTGATAGAATTGTATGTTAAGTATGTTAACAATTTGGTAAAAACATAACTAAACAATAGTTTTTTATGAATGTGCATTGCGCAGCTGCTACGTAATATCAGAAGTTTGTGCATTCTCAATATTTTAGTCCACATTTAAAAGATTTTTTTTCCCATGTGTATTTATGATTAGGATAGGTGTCATTTTTTACATGTGGGCGAACATGTATTTTCTACCATGTAGCGTGTCATGGCATAGTCAGTATGCTAATTTACTATATGGTAGACCAAAAACTTGAGAGTGATAGTGTTCATTACCAAATCTGTAACAATTCGTATGTTTACAATTAGAGGGAGGACATGCCACTATTACTGTTGTGTGAGTGCGTCTACCACAGTTGCTAAGTATGCTTGCATGTTAACGAAATTTCAATATCGTTGCTGCATATTATCAATATTGTGTTTTTAGTACTCCTGTGTATCACTATTGGAGCTGTTATTTTTTACAACATGGAAAAAATGTTTTTCTGCACATGTACTGTGCAATGCTGCAGTTGATTGACGAAATAACTGTGTGGGGCACAGTCACAAAATTACTGTGGCTGTGTTTATGAGCAGATGACTTAAAATGAATATGTTGAAAATTGGTGTGAGAATTCTGAAATATTTCTGATTTACAAGCTTGCACAGTGCAGTTCATGTACACTTGTGAGTTTGTGTATTGTCATACTTTTCAGTTGAGAATTTACAATTTTGCTTTTAACACACAACCTTATGAATAGTACAGATTGCATTTTCACATCTTGACAAAATTGTGTTTCTGGTTATGTGCTGCATTTTGGGTCAGTTGATGTGAGAAATGACTATATGGTACACATGTATAACAAGCGGAGTGACACTGTTATGAGGAGAGGTCTTAAAATGGCTATGTTTAGATTTGGGTGTGAAAATTACAACAAACAACTGTTTCACAAGTCTGCGTTGACAGTGTCATACTTTGAATGAACACCTATACTGTCAAACTGTGTTTTTTATACTTTACTATATGATGCTGTGGTTGCTGTGCAAAATAACTTTTGGGGACAGTGTGAGGACATAACAGTGATACTGTATGTGAGTAAAGGTGGTAATATGTCTATTTAAAACATTTGTTGTGAGATGAGCATTACATGCTATCATTACAATCAGGTATTAGATATTTCCCATACACTGTAGTAGGCTTGAAAATGTTGTGTATTTATATACTAAAGTTTAACACTGTAATTTATTTTTACCTGCTAATGTACTGCACAGTTGTTTTCTCACAGCACTATAAAAACATCTTTTCTTCCTGCTATATCTAACAGCCAGGTACACGCTAATGCCTGTCATCCTGTGCAGGGTGCGAGTCCTCTGTCATCAGTAAGAAAGTTTGTTACTATTACACTATCAATGTTAATGATAGCAAATTAATAATTATTATTGATAATTGTTAATTTCATATTATACCATCGCAAAGACAAAGCCTGGGCTCCCATTGGTGACTATGGGACTGTTGGCATCATGTTATCACAGCACAACATCACAGCTCTAGTCCCAGCACCAGGGTGACCAGAAAAGTTCTTGGAAAAACAAGAAGTCACTACATGTAGCTGCCTGACAGTGCAATCCCACATTTCTCATTCACACTCTCAACCACCTTTAACCTACTGTGAGTGCTTCTGACTCGGCTGCTAGTGATCGCTGGCCATGACAGTGCAAATTGTCCCTATGTTGCTCATTTTCCCAGCAGATATAGTGGAATAACTCCCTGTCCCCCACTGACACACAGTGTGTCCATTTTCCTAAAAAAATAAAAAATAAAAAAAAAAAACGTCATTATAGACGGCATTTAAATATATGTGTCCGCTGGTCCATCAGCACAGTAATTGTGTACAAGTTGCCAGGCAAACACCTAAAGAAATATTCACCAACATTATCCCTGACTATAAACAGATGTTTTAACTAAAAAAAAATAATATGTCATTTAAGACATCATTTCAATTTCTACGTCAGCAGGAACACAAGGCCTTTCAGATTGCCACAGTCCTGGGATTACCGCTCACTTTGTCAAACTCGTGCACTGTTACCATGAACATTGTAAATTAAACAAATTATCGATAAAATGACAGTCACATTCAAATAGGCAGTGCACAAAACTGTACTGCATTCCTGGAAATCAGTAAGTGCTCAAACAATCCGTAACTGGTATTACGGTTCCTCAACCGCCCTGCGGTTGATTTTAAACCAATTCAAAAAAATACTAATTAAAAAATATTACCCAGTTCCATATTGGGATCTTAGTGTGTGGACTGCTGTACTTTCCTGGGAGGGTGGGTGCAGCAGGAGATATGAACACACAATAACATTACAGTGGGACTGTTTCTCTATTCATTGTGCCTAACCATTGAGAAATGAAATAGTAAAATACTTTTAAGACTTTTGTAAAATGTTTTGTTTTATTAGTACCAACAAGCCATTGTATAATAGAATAATGTCCTTTGGGTGTGGGTTGTGCTGGGATAATGTTACTTTTGGGGTGATTAGTTTACTTCACCTGTGCCTCTTGTCTAATGATGACAGGTGCGACGTTATCACACCACGACACTTACCGTGGAGTGCATTATTGCTTTAATGTCAGATAGTACATTGAACCTTATTACTACTGTGCCACATTGTTTTGAAGAATTTTACCGTGTGGCAGTGCAAAGCACAGTGATGTAGACATTATGGGCATCCAACGGTACAGCAATGAATTCAATGTCTTTATTTTGAGTAGATTTTACCATAATGCAGTTTAAGTTTTAGGTTACTTGTTTGAATGTCTTATAGTTATGCTACCTAGAAATCTGTCATTTATGTTTCTTTATGTACTTGAAGATGTCTGGTATGGTTCTGGAGTGCATGTCATATCAGTGACTTAATTATTTAAAGTAGTGACGTATGTTGAGGGGCCTGAAATACGGGTAAAAGCTGTTTGCTTTCAAACTATCATTAAAGTGATCATGATTGTGTACACATGAAAAGTATATTATGATAGTGTTAATGTCAAGGTACTTTGTTTTTTAGTGCAGAGATGACTACACATTATAGGCAGACATGGTGAAGTAAAAATTCTCACACTTGATGAGGATGTATTTCAATTGTATGGTATAATAGTGTTGATAATGCAAAAGTATGTACATACTCAATATTTATGAGTACTGAAACAAAATATAAGAGTAGCATTCTAAGCCACAGCTAATTATACTTTTTTTATGTTGTCAGCTTATTAGATAATATAGATAATCAAGTATGACAGAGACAGAAATAAGATAGCTAAATAGTTTAGCATCAAACTTAAAACTATTATTGAAATGAATGCATTTCTGATATTGCAGTAGATAAGAAATATTTGAAGTAAAATATTTGAAAGTCATAATTGTTTAATTTGTGTTGTATATTTATCAATACTTTTTTAAATCTTTGTGAGCCTTATTTGTCTCGTGAATGCACTGACCCTGCCGCTGCTACAGAAGGCTGGTGCGAGGTTTTCAGTCTGCGTGAGCAAAACTCTGTCATCCTTGAGAGGCTGGACAGAATCCAGTCTCTCTTGGATGCAGCAGCAGACTGTTAACCTCGTGATAGAGCCAGTCGTAGCAGTGGGTGATGGTGCTGTGCAGTAGCAGTGCTTCACCTCCCACGACACCATCTGTTCACCAAAGCTTCCTGGGCAAAACTGACCACCCTTCATAGCGGTCTGGTATCTCCTCCGAGGGCGCAACAGCTTCCACTTCCTTTGCGCCTCCACATCGAATCCAGTTTCTAGTCTGGATTGCCTCAAGCAGTGCATACACCTCTCGAAGTGTTGCAGAAAGTTACAAAAAAAATCAAACTTTTTATATATTTTTATTTATGTACAAAATGTATTTTAATTAAGTATTTTTTTTTAGCTTTTTGTTGACCGGTAAGTGCACTAGACAAATCCTGCCTATTTTCAGGCACGACCGGGGAGGGGGATACAGATGAATGCTAACTGACCTTGAACCAGATTAAGCTGTTGGTGGTATTTTTAGTGAATGAGGGAAATTTGGCCAGGACACCGGAAAATTCCCCTACTCTTTTCGATAAGTGCCATGGGATCTTTAACATCCACCTGAACTACCACCAATCCAGGCAGATGGGACCTCGGTTTAACGTCTCATCCAAAAGACGGCACCTCAGAAATGCAGCACCCCTCTCATGCTGCATTACAGTGTCAGTACTGGGATATTAACTTAAGTGCCAGATGTGGGAACTGAACCCACAGCCCTCTGATCTCCCGGCCTCAGAGGCGAGTGTGCTACCTACTGAGCCACTGACACGGCTGATTTATTTTTGTGTATGCTGTAATACACAGTTTTATAACTTTTTTTGGCCTGTATCAATATTATTTGTGTAAATATATATTTTTGTATTGTTTATAAAAAGAAAAATATTTTTGTTTGCCATTTTTTATACATAAAATATTTTTATAGTAAAAAAGTGAATTTATACCTCTTGTGTTTGGTGTGTTATTGTGTTGTTGAGATGTTTCTTGAAAATAGTTTTAACAAGATTTATACATAACTGTGATTTTCTCATTTGGTGAAAGCTCATAACACACTATTGTGGTATTAGAGTTGGGATTCTCATAGAAGTAAGTTAGATGTGTGATAATGCTATGTTACACTATTTGTGGCACACTGTTGTTGTTTCATACACCTACTGTTACAGAATGTGTGTATGTATCATGATGAAGATAAATATGTACCTGCTAGTACAACAGTGAAATGTCTGTGTAGGCATACTTACAACAAACTTATGTATTCAGTACCAGCAAACCTCTTCCACCACTGTTCACATGATTGGTGGTACCACCTCAGTTGGTAGTACAAGCACTCTATCAAATCTCAAGTTACTACAGTAACATATCCATTGGTTCAGTAGATGAACTAATGGTGTCCATGTCATGTCATATTGTCTTTTAGTTCTGTACATCTTTTTATTTACATATGTGCTCACAAAAAAGGAGTAAGACACTTTTACATAAAAATATTACATGGAATAACAATGACAAATTACAATTAATAAAGTTATAAAACAATATGATTCACAGTTAACTACTGTTACTGTTAATAACAGTAAATGCAACTACAAGAGTTGAAGTATTTCTGATATTGGAACTTTTTTTTATGTATGTGCACTATTCTTACAACTATAAATCATGTACTATACTGAGTAATACTTCTGAAAAAGACAGGATATTCATGGCAAAAAACTCAGTTTAATGCATCAGTTAGGGTTGTTCCACAGCAACAAAAGTGAGGAAATTCGCTGTTAGGGTTGAAAACCCTAACTCCAAATCCCCCCCCAGCATGACACACACACACACACATGCAAGTATGGAGGAGGACCAAGTCAACACAACCAATGACAGACATCCAGCAGCAGGTGACAGAAATAACAAACAATTGTCTAAATGTACTACGAGACATCCTCACCCCCCTGACCAGGTACTGCATGCTCAGTGGAGATCAACAGCAAAACTGAGGCCATGTACACCAAACGTACACATCCCTGATTGCAGCTGCACACAACGTACCACACTTAGTAGTTGCATGGCCTTACCTACCGATGCCCCACACCACACCACAACTGGTACTGTGCCGTTATTCAATCTAAATGCTGAAGGTGCATTGTGCACATGGGGTTTGTCCAATAAAGTCCAGAGAGCAGTCAGGATCCGATATTTCAAAATTTATTAGAAGCAGAAAAAAATAAAATGGACTTAAAGCAGAACTTGTACATAACTTTCAAAAAAAACATAAGGCACAGGAAATCATATCTTTAACAAGAAAGAAAATTCCTGCCAAAAAGGCACCTAGAAACTGGCTAGGCATCTGGTAGGTTTGCCTTCCTACCACACACTGACTCAACATTTCACATTCACCTCCTTTTATACCAGTGGAGGAGCACATGACTTTGTTAGCTCCTCCCCCAACTTGCATCATAAAAGTGGGTCAACCAGGGCTGCTCAGTCCTATAAGGAGATTGGACTGAGAGGAGCTGGAAGCACTTTACAAGAGAGTTGTAAGACTAAGGCATTTCTGCATCACATTAGGAGACTTTAGTCCTTTTAAGTTAAACAGTTTTATCTCTCTCCTTTTAACAGTGGCATGCATTGCCTTCTCCCTTTTAAAAGTACTAGTTTAACCTTTTTATTTAAGGAATAAACAAACACCACTTTTCAAATGATTTCTCAGTTATAATTCTGAGGTATAACATAACTCTGAACTTCTCACACTAAAACTAGCACAAAGGCTGTTAATTTGTTCAGAATTCACCAGATAATGAAAACGCCATAACAAACTCTTTTTTTCGGCGTCTTCGCACATTCACCCGATCGCACAGTCGCACGATCGCACAGTCGCACAATCGCTGAGTCGCCACGATCGCATCTACTCGCGCAGTCGAGCGTGCACATTCGATGCAGGAAAATTAATCAAACAGCTTGTACTGCAAGCACAGAACATTCTAAACATAGGGCTTTATTATTTAGAAAACAAGCTGGAAATAAGGAAAGGGACAGAAAGACTGCTCAAAGCTGGCCAAGCTTGAGTAGGGGAATGACAGAGAAGGAGCAATAGTAAAAGGAAGAGATTAGAAGAGCAGGAGACTGTTGCAACAGATTTTTTTAATTATTTTAGCCCACAATATTCTCAAATTACCTCCAAAACACAGGCAGGTAATTACATATGCTGTGTATCCATGAGAGCATATCTAAGTTTGGGGGGGGGGTCACTGACCCTACCACATGCATGATGACAGTTGTAGAAAGGTTTTAACACTAGTGAGTATACATTAATTAAAGAAGCACATAAATTAAGTACAAGACACTAGCATGCTCAAGATAAAAGTAGTGATACATTTAGTAGATGATTTACATAGTAGTACATTTACTGCAATGGTTTATTCAACATAGAGAGGCTGATGTAAATGTATGAAAAGCATTGCCTGTTCAACGCTGTGAAATTCGTACTGCCAGTATCACATGCATTCTTACTGATGAAGGTGTACTGCTGATGTACATACATAGACCTTCAGTGTGTTTCAATACTAAAGATGCAGTAAGTATTCAATGTAAGAAACATTGTAATTGCATGGATCAGGCCAAGCAACTTCTAAATATCATAGCACTACTGAGCCAACAATGATGTATCTGTATTGGAGATGTACTGTATATAGGAGAGATTTTCCTGTAGGCACTTACTGAGTATGTTGTACCTGATAAAGACAATCTCATTGCATCTGTGATGACTAACTTATTCAAATAGTTAAACATTTACTATTGCTGCAATGAGTTATCTATGCCACTTATGGACACAGTGTGATTTTTTTTAACAGTTGTTTCATACTCAGGCTGTATGCCTACTGTTTGGGTTGCCACACTTCTGTCACTGATGCTATCAAAGTGATAACTATGTTAATTGTGGTACAACAGGAATCAAGTAGGTATGGTGTAGATATAAACAGAATGTCTTTTAGTATTGATTTAACTCACAATGGGGTAAGCGTACTAGGACAGCAGGGTTATCCTCTATCACTGACTCTGTCACTTATAATCACACTACGGTTTCGATGAATGTAATGATCAGTTACACTGTTCATCTTCATGAGTTCATATTCACAGCCATTCTCCAGTAACTAGACAGTGTATGGTGTAACTGGGTGGGACACTGTGTTGCAAAGCTGCTGCAGTGCCTAGCAGAGGGAGAGTATCTACTCATAAAGACAATTAAGCAATAAGGCATGACCAACAGTTATGTTAAATGGTCTGTTAATCACCCTGTAGGGGTTTAATGTTGAATGAGGCATAGGCGAGTGCCACATGTCGCTAGACAGTGATAAAGTGACCATTAACATAATACCTGGGAGTGGCTTATTGCTATCATAATAAAACTGTTTTTTAAACAACATTAAACCATGTTCATCATATGGTTAGGCTCTACATGTATGTTAATAAAAACTAAACATAAGGCTGTTACAATGTTTACAGTCAATTAGAAAGCTGCATTTCTCAAACCCTTGTTATAACCAGAGATATTATACCTGTACAACTTCTTGGTTTTGCTGAACTCTATTGCTCAGGTGGCCCACCACAAGTGGTGTGGTCTGGTGTGGGGCAACGGTAGGTAAGGCCATGCAACTACTAAGTGTGGTATGTTGCATGCAGCTGCAATCAGGGATGTGTACGTTTGGTGTACATGGCCTCAGTTTTGCTGTTGATCTCCACTGAGCATGCAGTACCTGGTCAGGGGGGTGGGGATGTCTCGTAGTACATTTAGACAATTGTTTGTTATTTCTGTCACCTGCTGCTGGATGTCTGTCATTGGTTGTGTTGACTTGGTCCTCCCCCATACTTGCATGTGTGTGTGTGTGTGTGTGTCTGTGTGTGTGTCGTGCTGGGGATTCGGAGTTAGGGTTTTCAACCCTAACAGCGAATTTCCTCACTTTTGTCACTGTGAACAACTCTAACTGATGCATTAAACGCAGTTTTTGCTATGAATGAATATATATATATATATATATATATATATACACACACAATATATACTGTATTTATATGCTATCTTGCTCCCAAATGATCCTGAGTGATTGCTGTGTGCAAAACATCAAGCAGGACAACAAAAAAATAACCTTTTGAGGCCTGTTGTGTGGGTGGTAGCTGCCCTGAAAACCACCCTAGTCTTTCTGAGTAATGTAGTCCCTTGGGTAGTGTCTGGGACTACTGTGCCCAAATGGAGCAGTATTTATTTGTTCTAATAAGTACAGCGCTCTCGCACAGGCTGCTGTGCCATGGATTTTACTCCTCCTTTATTTTTTTGAATGAGTTGGGAAGGCTCTTAAAACAAAGGAAGTGCCTAGCAAACTTATCTGAAATATTACCAGTTCTTAGAGCAGGCAAAACTAACATTTCTGCAATTAGATTTTTAATCAGGTGGATGAGGAGGTGGAGTTCAAGTGAGGGTTTCCATCTTATTAGAAACTGGGATGGATCTGCTTCTGATAAAGCATTGTTTGCTAGTTATGGATAGCATCCGAATAGAAATGGAACAAGTGTGCTTGCAGGAGACTAAACAATGCAGTAAATAGATATTTAAGCTAATTAACAAGTGAAGTGGGGAGCAAATTATGTATGCAACACAAATAATAAACAAACAATGAATACCAAATGCTAAATCCACAAAAGGCAGCTCAAGAGATTTGAAGATGTTATTAATAAATGCTAGAAGTCTTGGAAACAGAAAGGATGAATTAGAAATACTGTTCCATTGGAGGACATTCATATATGCACCATTACAAAGACTTGGTGGAAAGACAATGATCAGGACCAGGAAATGGAATGATATAACCTATTCCTTACTAATCATAGTAATAAAAGAGGTGGAGGTGTGGCACTATATATAAAGAACACTACAGAGGCTAATGAAATTTAGCCAATGAAAGACTATCCAGGGAATGTAGAACAGTTATGGGTTCAAGTCAACCAAAGAAAACAGTGAAATTCTTTTGGGTGTGTGCCACAGAGCTCAAAACCTTACTATGGAGGAAAATATGAGAATAGTGTATGCGCACCCATACACAACGAGCCTGTGTTTCCATCAAGGGGTCGAGATACCGGTGCACAGACCTTGAGAGCCAAGCTCAAGAGCTCCATTCTGGTATCTCAACCACGAGATAGAAACACAAAGTGATTTGTGTATGGGCGCACATATTATATTTCTTATATTGTATGGTTTTTAAACTAAAGAGTCAAACAGTGTAATTTGGTTGGCTAAGCCAAGTATGGCTAAGCTGCAGCACTGCTGTAAGGGCAAAAAAAAGGCAAGGTCTGACTTTTTAGTCACAGGTCTTCTAGTGAGGTTTAGATTCACAGTTCTCCCCACAGTCTGTGGTCTCCATTCCTTACCCCTTTTATTAGATAGTAAACACAAAAGAGACAAAACAGAGCAGTTTCAGTAGTATTTGAAAACCTGGAAAGATCAAACCACCGTGAACTATATTAGCGGACACACTTGCTCCTAGTCAAAACAGCCATTTGTTTTAAATGAAAACAAACTCACCCAACCAGACCAGAGTGAAAGATACCCTTAAAGAAACATGGTAAATAAATGCATAAAGAGCATGCCAATAGTTTGTTGTGTGTCTGTGTTGTGGGGGGCGGGGACTGAAGTGACACAGAAGAAAACATTGTGAGAAGTTGGTGGGAGTCAGCACAACCTGCTGGGGGTTAATTTAAATATGGAACATACAACAATGGGGGTGATTTAAATAGGGAACATACACAGTAGGGTTCGAACATGTACAATAAGCCTTGTGAAAAGAGTAAAATAGAGGTTACTGACTTGTATGATTTCTGTGTACATTAACCCCAAACCATATATTATAATAGGTTTATGGAGCTTCTGGATAATATTGAGCCAGGAAATAGGATACTGGTTATGGGTGACTTTAACCTCCCAAATATAGACTGAAACACACTTACAGGTATAACAACGCTTGATAAAAAAACTGTTAGAAATTATAATCATGCATTACTTCAAAAAACATGTAATTAAATGCATAAGAGGTGGTGATGCATTAGATTTAGTGATCAGTAATGTGGAGGATGAAATAGCTGATTAGTACAATAAGAGAACCCTTAGGGGGACACAAACATAACATGGTACAGTTCATAATAAAAGGGTATTGGAAACCCCTAACTGGTAGAACTAAGCTTAGGTGTTCTTCCAAGGCCAGATTTATAGATATAAAGAGGTATCTAAGTGAGTGGGACTGGGAAAGTGACTTCTGTAAGAATATATTAGAACAGATGTGGGATAAACTGTACTCTAAGTTGCAACACTGCATTCAGAAATGTGTTCCAGAAAGAATCAAGTATAACAACAAGGGCAAAATTCCAAAATGGTATAATAGAAATGTAAGAAGATTGATAAGAATGAAAAAAAAAACCTGTAAAAAGGCCATAAATAATATTTCACCAGTAACATGGAAGGCATATCAGGACAAGGTAAGACGATGTAAAAAATATATAAAAAATCTAAAAGGAAACAGGAACTGAAATTAGCCATGAACACAAAGGATAATAAAACAGCCTTTTATAACTACATTAGTAGTACAGGAAAGGGTCAGCAGAAATTAGGACCAGTAAGGACAGGAAAATAACTGATCAGCGAAGGTACAACCATGGCTGATATCTTTAATGCTCAATTTTTGAGTACTTTTCAAACAAGGGGTACAACCTCTATGTACACTACTGCAACTGGGGAGACCACAAATATTTTAATAATGGAAAATTGTGTTAAAATAAAACTTGTTAAGTTGGATCCTAGCAAATCCCCGGGGCCTGATGGTCTTCATCCACTACTTCTCAGGGAGCTGACAGAAGAACTGGCCAGACCCTTAGCTAAAAAATGTTTATGCTCTATCTCGGAAGACAGGGTGATACCTGCTTGGAGGAAGTAAATGCCAATCTTAAAAGAGCTCCAGAGAAGATTACAAAACCTGCAGGCCAATAAGGCTGATGTCATTTATTGATAAAATTATGAAAGATCTCATGAATAAAGAAATGGATAAGCACTTGTTAAAGGGGATAGTAGATATTACTATATACCTAATCATGGGTTCAGGGCAAAAAAGTAATGTAAGACTAATCTACTTCAATTCTTTAAGCCTGTAAGAAAAGCTTTGGATGCAGGGCTTCCAGCAGATGTCCTGTACTTTGACTTTTCTAAGACCTTGTGCCTCACCAGACCATAATAGAGTGACTAATGGAATTGAAGTTTGATACTAATATTACTAGCTGGGTGAAATCATACCTGGTGGACAGGAGCCAGAGAGTCTGTGTTGGAGATTTTTACTCTGAGTGGGGTGATGTGACTAGCAGTGTCCCACAATGGTCAGTATTGGGGCCTACCCTATTTAATATCTATATTTCATCAATACTGACTTCGTCAAATGCCTAGATTTGCAAATTCATAGACAATACTAAGATAGGTGCAACTGTTGATAACAGCAATGCAGTAGAACAGTTTCAAAATGAAATCCAAAATTTAGAGATCTGGGCAAAGATACACACGTTCTAATTCAACTTTGAAATATACAGGGTTATGCATTTTGGTGGCAGAAAGAAAATGGGAAAATATAAATAAGAGGGAAAAGAACTACATGAAACAGGGATCAGTCCTTGGGCCCTCCTGTTTAACGCCTATGTCTCTGACATAAGGAAGGGTATCAGGAGTGAGATGAGTCTCTTTGTGGATGACTCAAAACTGGGGTGGTGGTGGATGGGGAGGAGGGAGGAGCCCTACAGGGGACCTGAGGCTCTGGAAAGGTGGTCTAGAAAGCGAAGCTGAGGTTCAATGCAGGAACTGCAAGGTACTGCACCTGGGAGTCAGAAACCCGCCAAGTGTACCTCAGGGGATGCTGCAAGTCTCATGGCTAAGAGGGACCTGGGGGTGGTGGTAGATGTCAAGATGAACAGCACAAAGACTTGCAGGAGGGCAGCAGCAAAGGCCAACAGGATACTTGGATGCATCGCTAGGGGGCTCACCTGCAGAAGGAGGAAAGTGATACTCCCACTGTAGAACTGCTTGGTGAGGCCGCACCTCGAGTACTGCGTGTAGTTTTGGAGGCCACATTTAAAGAGGGACATTGAACTCCTGGAGATGGTCCAGAGGACGGCAACCAAAATGATTTGGGGCTTGGTGGATAGGACCTATGGGGAGAGGCTCAAAAAGCTAAATATGTACACATTGGAAGAGAGAGGGGACCAGGGAGACATGATAGAGGTTTTCAGGTACATGAAGGAGGTAAATAGGGGAGGAGCAGTCAGGGTGCTCCGAAGGAAGGAGGGGAGGGCAACTAGAGGGCATGGGTGGAAGCTGGGGGGGAGATTCAGGGGAGAAAGTAGGAGGTGCTACTTCACTGAGAGGGTGGTGAAGTCATGGAATGCGTTGCCCAGGGGAATGGTGGAGGCAGAAATGGTGGCGGGGTTCAAGAGGGGGTGGGACAGGTACAAGGGAAGGGTTCTGGAAGCAAAAAGCAGTGCAGCGAGAATATCCAGGACTGGGAAGAGAGAACCCAGAGAGGGAGAGGGGGCAGCAAGGTCAGCTCCTAGGATGGGGGCTGACCAAATGAACAGACACAAAAGACTGTTAGGCTTATTTCTGCTGGCATTTTAGTATGTTAGTAAATAGGGGAAAAGACTGTGATGTTATTATTACTACTAAGTTGTCATTTGATGAACACTGCAGTGAGGTAGCAAAAAGGGGAAATAGGATCCTTTGGTGTATTTCAAGTAATATCAGGAACAGAGACCAGAAGTTATAATTCCCCTGTAAAAGGCACTAGTGCATCCATTTCAGGGCACCACATACCAAAAGAACTATAGGCTAGCTGGAGAAAGTTTGGAGGAGAAAGGCCCAGTGGCACTGAGGGTTGAAGCACCAGACGCCACACCTCATGCCACACAGGTGACCCATGTTCGGGAATGGGCACGGGCCCCCAGGGGTTGGCAGGGGAGGAGAAGGATTGAGAGTCTGATGGACTGCTCTCCTTCTCTGTGGAGGGGGGGGCATTCAGTGTCAGCACCTGCTCACCCCTGGCAGAGGCTGGGGGACAAGGCACCATGCTGCAGTGGGGAAGAGCTGGGGGCAGATGCTTGGAGGTGAGCACACACAGATGCATGCATGCTCCACCTCTGTCAGTGTCATTGCATGCCCCCCAGCTCCAGGGGTGAAAAGCGGAGGGAATGGAGTGGCCACAGCACAATGATGGAGAGCACCTCGCAGGCCCCACTCCTGGCTAGCCACGGCACCAACCCACTGACATTCGGGCTTTGGTAGGGGGTTGGGGGAACCCTGCTGACCTCACCAGGGGAGTAAGCCCTGGTTAGTACCAGCTGGTAGACGCCGGGGGACAGGGCTGGGGGTGCCCTCCAGAGGAATGCTGGCCAGGAAAGAGGAAAAAAAAAAAGGAAAAAAAGAAAGTTTGGAGGAGAGCCACAAAAAGGGTCAAGACAATATCTGATAAGGCTGACAAAACTAAATTTATGCTCGCTTGAATATAGAAGGCTCAAGGGAGATTTATGTCTAGACTACAGGGCTTTTCAGGAGGATGATCTTTGGAAATGTGTGGGGCTCAGAGAAAGTAATAAAAAGGATGCAGATTTCATAAATATCAGCTGCAAGGAGAATTACATAGAACAAACAAAATGGGTGCATGAATAAACCAAAGGGTGGGGAACCTTTGGAATAACCTTCCTGCTGAAGTGGTCCATAGCACCTCTATAGAGTCCGTTAAAAAAAGCCATAGATACATTTATGGGTAATAAAACCACTGTGTTTATCCATTGAGAAATGGCAAGTCAAATTGGCTCATGGCTAACCAACTTGTATCATTCCTATGATTCTCTGAAACATCACTATGATCAAATTACACTTGACTCCTGCTGACCTGGTGACAGTGGTTCATGCTTTCATCACCTGTAGGTTTGACTAATGTAATACTCCCTCCGTAAGGTTTTCTGGAGGTTTAATGCAATGCCTGCAGCTGGTCACAAATGCTGCAGCCAGGCTGGTGGTGGGTTCTCCTTGGTGTGACCACATCATGCCAGTGCTGCTTGCATTACACCAGCTGCCTATGCACTGGAGCACCCCTTTCAAGATATGCTTGTTAACATACAAGGCCATATGTGGTCTGGGACTGGGCCACTGTATTTGAAAGATCTCCTGGTTCTTTATCTCCCAGTCCAACTGCTCCACTCCACTAATGTGAGCTTGCTCATTGTCCCCTCTCCCTACCTGACACTATCAAGAGACAGAGCTTTTGGTGTGGCAGCTCCAGTGTTGTGGAACTGATTTTTTGGAAGCATTCTTATGGCCTGCATGGTGAAGGCCTTTAATGTCTGTCTCTTTTTTTTCCCTTACACAGTTTGTCCACTGATCACCACTGGTATGCCCACATCCATCCATTTCCCCCCAGTCCATCACCCAGTTTCTCCAGGACTTACAGTACCTTCATGCTGACATCCTGGCTTTTGGACGGAGGCAGGGAGCATTATCAATGGTGTAGAGCCTATGAGGGCCTGGACTTCATTCTGAGGCCAGCAGGTGTTTTTCTTCTGCAGCTTGGTTCCCCCTTGTGCCCGACTATATAGTGACATGACAGATGAGCTCAGCCTCTGTGGAGACATCCTGATAATGCCTGGAGATGGCCTGTGTCTTTTGACATCCACAGACCTGCATTGCTACCTGGACTCCTTCAAAGGACTCCTTCAGATGGCAGTATTGCAGTGGGTTACATTAACCCCCTTCCCAAAGGGGTAGAGCCATCCTCCAGATGCTCAGTCCTCCCTTTTCCGGACCAGCCCCTGAGTGGCCTGAGTCCATTCCTGAACCCAGGCTGCTGGTGTGGTGGGAGGTAAGATGCCAGTGCTTCAGCCCTTCACACCACTGGGCTGGCCCTAAAGCCTCTCTGATAACTTATTTATTTGAAGAAGCATTCCCCAGCTAGTTCATTTTAACACATCTGTATTTAATAATTTTATCTACTGGTTATACTTTATTTCTGGTATTGTGATTTGTTTGTTTTATACTTTTTGATTTAAAATGTATGTACAGTGGCCTGAGCCCTTGGGAAAGTTTTTTTGTAGATACAGATTGCCTTGCCTTAGTTGAAGACACAATTTTCAGGCTACAGAAGAGGCAGGTCATCAAGATAAGCAGAATGAGTACTCTGTAAAACTGATGATTTAGAGAATTGGGGAGCATAATAATGTTTGGATAATTGGTCTTCCAGAGGGTTGAAGGATGTAAAACCATTCAGTTTTACAAAATTTACTGGTTGAGATCTTATGTCATCATTGGTCATAGCCACTGGAGATTGACAGAGCTTGCTGATCTATAACATCTCACCCTTACAGAAATATAGGTGTGCTGTGTACATGCAGAATGCATGCCACATACTAATCATGCAATGTCTGCATGTGGTTCGCATACACAAAGTGATACTAAGCTGAACCGGTCTAAAAAAGCAAATCAGGTTCACATGCTGCAAGCTTGACATGTACAGCAGGTAAGCTGGTGTGAACATCTTCTAAACATTACATCAGGTTCATGTGTTGCATTCTTGACATGAGTACAGCAGTTAACCTGGTGTGAACATCATTTAAACATCATATTGATTCACATGCACACTTGCAATGTGTGCAGCAGCTACACTGGTACAAATCTCATCTAAAAAAAACCCATCAGTTTCTATTTCTTATACTACTGCTAGAAATTAGAGTCATTAAAATACCTTTTTATTTGAATTCCCATAAAAATTAGGTAAACTAATTAATTCTGATCCTTTTGCAAGTTGTTTAATGGTTTTTGATTTTTGTCATTAAATCACCATTAATTTGTAAAGTATTGTTTGCTTACTGCATTAAATGCCTAGGATATAGCCAGTAAATATCCCTATTCTAGATGTACGAAGAGGGTCCTCCGTCTTGTGAAGCCTATCCCTTTTGTTTTGGACCATGCAAATCCCTTATGCATATTTAGTGCTACAAATGTATTTCTCTGTGACTGTTTCATCTCACTCACTTTCTCTTTGTCATTCTGTATTGACCATATACACTATGGCCATGTTCATCACTCTTTGTGCTGAGTAGGGTCTTGGAAGTGTGCACCATACCTCACATTTTGTCACTGAAATGAGGGACATGGATGCTCAAATGAGGGACAATGAGGGACACTAACCCACATGATGTTCAGGACACTTCATGAAACATGGAGATACAGTACCTCAGAACACAGTGAAACCATCATATTAGCACCTAAGAATGAATTTCTACCATTAGCAGGGTGACATTTAAGTAGGTTGGGGGGGGATGTTGCCCTCCCCCACCCCTGTATTTGTGCCTAGGTTGTTCTTATGGTGTGGCAATAATGGCTTTAAATTTGGATTTAATCTTTTGCACAATAAGTGCCCAGCTGGCCTGTATGTGCTCATGCTGCAGGTACTCTCCAGACTCGACTGTGCCTGTATCATATTGTCCACTCTCTCCACCTATTACCTGTAGCACAATCACATGTGGTGTGGATGAGCTCCAGCCAAGAAAGAGCACATGAGCCTTGCAAGTGTGACACTGTTCTTCCCACCACAGAGTAGACAGACTGCACACTACAGTTTGGAGGAGTCAGTGAGTACTGAACTCTCAATAGCTGTGCTGTGGCAGCATATTTCTGTACTCTTAGTGAGTTTCTGTCTCCCCTGGTGGCTGAAGGGGTAGAGGGTGAGCTAGAAGCTAATTCAAGACTAGGCTACCTACTTACTGTACTAGGCTCGCCTTGCAAAAAACAACACTGACCCCATGGCAACAAGCTAGGCTTAGCAACAGTGTGACAGCGGTGTGAGTGGCCTTCATAGGCTTTGATCAGTGCAGTGCAGCAGCAGCCACAGCAGCAAACAAGCAAGAAGCAAGCAACCCAGGTTGGGTGGGTTCGGTTGGTGAGGTGACTTGGTTGCAGACCACGCTGGGGACCTGTGATGGTTGGTTCTACCATTCAGCTTCTGGCTGAAGAGGGAGCTGGCTGAAGAGGGAGCTGACTGAAAACTGGGCTGGTGCACACTATGCCAGGCTGCAGGTTCTGGCCATATGGCCAGGTAAGTAAACAAAATAATATTTTTTACAGGGAGATTGGGGAAGGAGGAAGGACTAAAATGTTGATGTGTTTTTCACTTTTCTTCACCTTTGGGCAGCTTCATAACTGATAGGTGATGGGTATTGAATGGAATGGAGTTGGGGAGAAAAATCAGGACAAAGTTCTTTTTTGGGGGGCGCAGAACTTCAGCCAGGAAAAAAATTGGTTAGTGACTGGGAGGGTTTAAGCCCAAATCTGATACACTGCTCCAAGGTATATACAGATGAATCATATACATTTGAATTTTTCATGATTTGCATATCACTTTTCAGTCAAAATAAAAAAGTTGTACCTTTTAGAGAAGTTAAAGACATTTTAGAGCTGTCCCTTGCATTCACGGACAGCTGAGCAGTATGGTATGCACAAACTATTGGAGCCCTACTATAGTCAGGCTTATGCCCCCCCCCCGTGAAGCTGACTTCCACATCCCCACGCTCAGGCACATTATGACAAAGGGCAAAGGAGACTGCAGAGGTGTGCACCATTGAAATGCATGGTGGTATTTTTTATTAATATTTTATACATTATTGATGAAGTGCTGGAGATTAATGAAGGCCTCAGCTCAACTAACAAGGACTAACAACATTATTCTCTAGCTCACCATCATAATGTATAAAATAGTAATAGAAAATAATTCCATTCATTTCAAGCACTCTGACCATGGACATCATCTCTTAAGACTCCTGCCTCTGGCTCGCTAGTACTCAAGTAAGAGACTTTTACTTATCTCTATACTTGGTGGGTTGTCTATAGCAGCATGGTCATACCTGCTACAGTGTGTGTGCATGGGAGGGGGGACTGGCCATGTAAGTGTGTGTATGTGTGTGTGTGTGTGTAGTTAGTACGACTTTTGTGTTTGTACCTTAAAGTCTGTTTGCATGGAAGCATTCAAAACTATGGAGAGACAGTACAGGCCAGACAGAAGTAATTAAGTGGTTTTGTGGTAAAGTGTGTGTATTGAGGTGGGAAAAACCATATGTGCTTCCATTGATATGTGTGCTACAGTTCAACTGTGAAAATGTGATGAGGGAGAGAAGAAAACTTAAAAGCATAACAGTGGCTACAAGCATGCCGCATGTGTGCAGATGTATTCAGATACAGTATATATTGAAGTACAAGTGATCCATATGAGTGCAGACAATATGGCTTGGTGGTTAAAGGCACTGAACTACAAGCCAGGAGAATTGGAGGCATAAAGACCTGGGTTTGAATTTCATCAACCCCCTCTTGTGCATGGTGTGATCCTGAGCAAGTCACTTAACTTTTACGTGTGCTGTTATCCATAGCCACTTGCATTTTGCACCCATGCCACATGCATGCAGTCTTTCACAATTTAACATTAAAATAATGGTTTCCACACCTGCTTGTTGCATGCATGCCATATGCATGCAATCAGTTCCAATTTAACATTTAAATTATACTTGTAGCATGCATATCACTTGAGTAGTTTTATGTGTGAAGCATAAAAACATTTCATATAATTATTTCTGTAAGGGCACCCACAATTTAGCTCCAGACCAAGACCTAGTCAACGTCCTTAGATTTTACATAAAGAAAAAATTTTGCATCTGGCGAGAGAAAGGAGGCAACTGATATGGGGGGGGGGGGATTTATTTATGCCAAAATTTCTCAGTAGATATAATGAAAAAAGAAAGGCATTTAGTGAGGTGAGACATACATTATAAAAAACTGGGACAACCTGAATTATGAAATATCCAGCCATTTTTGTAATTCAAGCAATTGGTATACCCCTTAATCCCTGTACCACACCTGACACAGCAAGGATTTCATTAAAAACTTTCTGCTTGGAAGTTAATCAGAAGGCAAAGCCATTTTCAAATAGTGCTGTAGATTCAAAACTGACATGCACGCCTGCTCCATCAGACCTCATAGAAATGTCACAAGAAGGTCTTGAATCAGTAGATGCCATCAGGGGATCAAAGAATATGAAGAATGCTGCTAACCCAACCCTCCTCCCATGTCATGTGGTATCAAACTGAAATGTGGTCCTAAGCAGAATGTGTCAGAGAACTGCAGAATATTTAGGAAAAGTGAACTTCCTACTCAACCACAAACAGGTAGATATGCCTCATACTCCAGGTCAAATTCTCAAAACTAACCAGAGTCACAATGGGGGAACAGAGGAAATTTGGCCTCACATCTTGCTCATTTCCCAAAGCAGACCAACTGAAATGGATACAGTTTCAGACAGAGGAGATGTTCCAATGTATGCTGTCTGTCTGTTAAATTTATTCAGTGCATTGTGATTATTTCCCCTTCAGTCTGCAGCTCTCCCAGAGAAATGCACTAGATAGAATATGTGCACTACATAGATTGTTTTGTTTTTTAACAAAATTAGACTTAACTGATTCATATTCATGGAGATACAAGGCCCCCTCAACAAATCTTAGAAGCAGATGAATTGATATAATTTTTGAACATCCTAGTCATGAGCACAAATGTCAAACAGATAATCTGCCTGGTGCCTAATGTACTGTTTCTCAAATGTCTGAAATAACATTGAACTGAGTCTACATAATGATACCAAAATAGTAATTGTTGCTTAATTTTTTTGTCACAGAGTTGAAGGAACATTTGTGTAAATTATTTATGTAAATAACCTCGAGGAAAGGAGGGAGAGGGGGGGACATGATAGAAATGTTCAAGTACCTCAAGGGAATCAACAAAGTCCAAGAGGGTAGCATCTTTCAAAATAAGAGGTGTGCAAGAACAAGAGGGCACAATTTGAAGATGGGGGGGGCGGCTCAGAGGTAATTTAAGGAAGTATTTTTTCACAGAGAGGGTTGTGGATGCATGGAACGGCCTTCCGGAGGAGGTTGTGGAGTCAAAATCAGTGGTGGAATTCAAGCATGCATGGGACAGTCATAAGGCCATTCTAGGGGGGGGGTAGGAAGAAGTAGGCTGCTGGTTAACTAGGATCCGCAGCTTATCCAGTAGGTAGGGAAATGGGCAGACTGTCTGGGCCAAGTGGTCCTTATCTGCCATCAAATTCTATGTTTCTATTCTCCCATATCTAGATCAGTGCATATTATGCAATGTTTAACTAAACTTTTGCTCATTTGCTCAATTATTTAGAATATAGTAATTCTTGCAGTTTAATAGCAAAGTTACAGGTATGCCTGTCTACATACAGTATATGTACAAGTTTTACATATGTTATAATTATATTCCATTTAAGTTTTATGTCTTTTTATTTCCTCTTGAAATAAGGAAATTGCTATATTGATATATCTAAGTGACCATTTGAGTCACTTAACGGTCAATTATATGATGGGTGCAGTTTGCTATGGTGATTTATTTTCTTGAAAGTATTATGCCAGTCAGAGTTTTCCTTCTGACATACAAACAGTAGAAGACTCCTTATAGTATGCCAGAATATTTCAGAGTTAGGAAGTCTTGGCATTTAAATGGTCATGGACCGACTAAGGGTATAACTCTTCTTTCTTAAAGAGCAGTGTTTACTTCTAACAAATAAACAACTGTTTTATTTATTATATTTTGGTGTATTAGTAGTTACTTTATACTTTTATAATTACTGATGACCTCCTTTATCAACTTGAATTCAGACACTCATCAAATGCCTTAATAACCTGAAATTGGGTTATTATGGTGTCTCAGCACAAAAGGTCACTGTAACAACTGTATGCTCAAGCGGGTCTCACATGCTTGTCACAGCTTAGCGCTAACTTGCAACCTTTCTGTCACAAAGCTCCACTCAGCACTGCCGAGCTTCAGTTCTGGTCCCTCCATCCGCATAGTATCAAATACTTTTTAAATCCTCAGACTACTTTAAAAAAAAAAATTAGTTAGCACTACTTATAAAATGGTCAAGAACTCTATAATTTGCAGAAACTCGCTACAGTTTTTTCTATCTCCCACACAGATCACAGCAACGGATGACCTTTGTCACGATACAAACACTTCCTGTTTGTCGCTACAGCAAACTGACAGCCAGATTTCACCAATGTTATAAATATTTGAACTTTCTAGTATTTTAAAATACTTTTTCAAAGTTATGCTATTTTTACCTTGTTTGCCATTTACCGATCTCCCGATCTCGAGCGGACTACAACAACATCTGAATATGACTTCACAACAGGACTCAGACTTTCTGGTATTTAAACATTTCACAGTTCACATTTTAAAGAAAAAATCTTAGCCTCTTCAAGTGTTCCGTGTTGTTTATCCTAACTTCAGCTCACTAAATCCTGATGTGTTGAATGAATTTCAATCAATGTAATTCTGCTTTAAAGAGCCACTAACGCCAAAAGTGCTACATTGCAGAATCCAAATAAGCATACTTCCAGTAAATCTCAAACCGAAAACTAGATTTTTACGTTACTTGGTTTTAAAGTTATTAGCCATGTTGTACCTTTGATTGTGCTAACTGTGCAATAAAAGCAAGTGTCAGTAAAGAGCTGCTGATGATGTCATGTAGGGAGCTCAAAGTCTAGTAATGACTGTCAGCAAGCTTATAAGACCCATTTCTCCAAAGTCGTAAAGATCATGTGCAATGGTTTTCACAAGTAAAACAGACATCACCAGTCAGTAAACATTGCTATAAATACTATATATGTTCCAGGTTTTATAACAAAGTTGATACAATTGTATTATTTAATGCTGTTTTTGTGTGGTCCATTTCAACAGAGTTGTAGGATACTAAGTCAGCATGCCTCCAAGACTGCTGAAGCCAGTTAAGAGTGCTATTAATTTTACTGCTGTTTGTCTTTGTCTGCTTTACAGTATGTTTTTATAGGGGCCTTATATGTGTTAATTCCTACTAGGGGTGGAAGTGTTAGCTCTGGTAAAATAATCATTGTAATTTAAAGTAGAACATAGATGATTCTACCCCACCCCCATTGACAAGGAGATGGGATTATTGTTGTAAATTGCCATTCTTAGAAGCTGCCTCAGTTGACTGATAGGTGTGAATGAGCTCATCCTTTCATCAGAAACGTATTCAGTCTGTAAACCTCACAGTGTGCTATGATCCAGCATTCAGCAAAAGGACCTCAATAAAAAGGCATCCAGACAAAATATTGTCAGTTTTGTTACAAAGCCTGAAACACAATGTTTTTAAAGCAGTGTTTACTAACTCATGTTGCCTGTTTTACTTATGAAAACCATTGCACATGATCTTTACAGCTTTAGAGAAACAGGTCCAATAAGCTTGCTGACATAGAAGAATAACTGTAAGGTCCCTAGATGACATCAGCAGCAGCTCTTCACTGGAACAGGGTTTCTTTGAACAGGTAGTGAAATCAGGGTTACAAATAGCTAATAACTTTAAAATGAAGTAACATAGAAATCTACTTTTTGGTATGAGATTTACTGTGGATATGCTTATTCTAATTCTGCAATGTAGCACTTTTGGCCAGATCACGTCAGCAGCTCTTTAAACACAGTATTTTCTTCTGTATATCTAAACCGCTGGCACTCTGCACCAAATAAAAAATAAAAAAGAGGCAAGTGTGTGCTATGAATACTTTTTCACAGGTGTGATGACTATAAACCTCTCGAGCTTTGCTCTCGAGGTTTATGGATCATCACAAACCTCGGGTGTGAAATAAATATTCTTAGAAAAAATCTTAGAAAATGGGTTAAAGAATTCTAGAAATCTTATTGGTTGGTAGGAGTACATTAACTTACAGTGAGAGCCCTGTAAGTAAAAAGTACCAGTCGTGCCAACCAAGTGAAGTATCATGATGCCTACCCTGCTCTATTATTGGCTAAAGCACCTCCTTTAAATTTAAAATTACTGCCCTTTTTTTCTCTCGCTTAGTGAGAGACAGTGCCTGCCCCCCCCGAATGCTCATTCAGTGACACTACAGTCACCCACTTTACACAAGTGACAGCCCACTTAGCGAGACTGACTGTGGTTCCCCCTGCTCCACACTACAGTGCCTCTCACAATACTCGCACACAACCTCAGTTACGTAAATGTTTCTATTTTTTATGCCGCTGACTTGACTGATTCTCTTTGCAACTGGCTGCTCGGCTCAGGTGCTTACTCTGTCCTGAAAATGAAATTGCTCATCACTTGAGTGAACGGCTGAGTGTGGTAGCCCCAAGAAGCACATAAGTTCTCCTCAAAATCTCCCTCACTTTATAATTTAAAACACTTTACAGGCACTAGTCACACACAAGAAAATCCAGCTGACCAATAGGCTTTGAAAAACCAGGTCTCATCACTGTAGTTTTAAAATCTACATCATGCGCCTCTCCCTGCTCCTAAATCAGACTGCCAGCACAAAACTGCAGTATTCAAAGTACAGTGATAGTCGAATGCTTGCCCCTCCAATAACAGCAGTGGAGATTTACAACTTTCTTTTTGATCTCCTCATGACAGCATATTAAAATTAAAAAAAAACACTTTCAGCAATGGGGCAGCAAAACAGAAAAGAAAGACACACATAAACGGGGGGGGCTGAAACAGCACACTAGCAAAGTTACACAGACTACTTCACATCAAAAGAAATAAAAAAGGAACTGTAGTAATTTTTATAGAATTACTTCATATGTTTCTTTGTAATCCTACAAAAATGACACAGTTAGCCCATTTTCTAAGTGCAATAATACCCTCCAGGGTTGGTGGTATGGGCAATACCAGACCTTCCAGGGGCTATAAGACCCTCTGCCTGTGGTGTTGGTCCTCATTACACCCCTGGGCCATCCGGTATTGACCAATACTGCCCACTCTGTCGGGTATTATTACTTGCATAACACACACTTGCCTACCCATTATTCTCTATATAATAAAATATTTGTTAGTGCAATTAAATAATTGAGTTTTTACCTTTGCTTTTCACACTGCTAGTAAAAAAGAATTTAGTGGAATCTTGTTTTTGTGATGTCAGAAACTGCCAGGCACTTAGGAGCCCAATGTATTTCAATGAGAAACTAAATATATTTTTCTATCTTTTTCAAAAGAAACAGTACTTCTTTCAGAAACAAACTATGACTTTTATATGTTTACACTATTGTGGTCCATCTGTATGATTTTTATGATTTTAAAACAATAATTGGCTTCTCTTTTGATCTCCCTAAGTGAAATCTGGTTATGAAGAAAATGTCACCTGCTAAATTAAAACAAAAGATCACAGGTTATCAAAAATCACGCATTTCTATTAAACATATAATACTTTGTGGTTGAAAGCATTATTTCTCTGTAAAAATCTGAAAAACAGGAATGCAGTTTGCCATTGAAATATACTGCCAGCCTTGCCAATCAAGATTTTCTGACATCACAATACAAGAATTCTGTGGCATTCTTTTTTACAAGTTGTTGGCAAAATGAAAATAAAATGATGAAAAGGTAATTAAAGAAACAAATAAAAACAAACAAAATGATTACAGAAGTATCTAAAGGCCCCAAACCTTCATTCTTTAAGATTTACATCCTTACTAAGCACCTGATCATTAATGATCTTGCCTTACAAGAAATGATGCCTCAAAATGGAATTTAAGGAAGCTTAATGGCAACATGAGCTGTTCCCAACTAAATAGATAACAGTAAGCTCAGCTAAGTTATTTATGAAGAACAAACTATGTATTGGGGTAAGGGTAATCTCAAGCATATTAAAATAGTTTAACAAAAATCTTTTGACACACATTGGACTTGTCACACTGCAACCTTTCACACTTTCCAGTCTCCATTGTAATTATACTTAATTATGGTGATTTAATGTATAGTTTTCATTTTTAATACTAAACTAAAGCATACAAAAAAAATCCATAATAGCATCATCCAGCAAGAGATAATACCACAGTTCATCAGTGGTAATACCATCAATCACAAGTGATAATACTATTTTTCTGACCTGAACGATAGTATTATCACCAAAAGACATCAGCACATGCGCTAGTTTTCCTACCAACATCTTCCAAAGCATGCCTTCTGATTGGCTGCTTTTCCTTAGTGGGCAGGTAGAACAATCCTCAAAACATGGTGGCTATCTCTCGCTAAGCAAGACTGGTATTTTCCCAATTTTCTTTTTTGAACTGTGCCCCCAAATGAATTTATCTCATTGATCCTCTGTTCCTCAACAGCAGAAAAGGTAGGAATGCATATCAGTTCTATTATGGTATGTTTACAGGAACCGGAGGAGGAGTCCAGTGACACAATGAACAAGACAGGGGGAATGACAGTGCGAGACAGTGCGGCGGTTGGTCATGATCAAGACAGTCCTTAACTGTAGTGGCTGACCGCCAGTCTCAAAAGACCCAAAAGCAAACTCGGATCCATATATTAAAAAATCAATGTATGGTTCAGTGTTTATTACAGGTTAGCAATACCATCTTGCAGTTCTGGACACGTAGGAACCTTTTGATGGTATTACTGACCAGTAATACACACTAAACTATACATTATTCTCTTTTTGTTACACTGATAAAGGTCTAAAGTAGCAACAAATTGTACTGTTGAAGTGACAAATCTAACACTCAGAGGGTGCTGGTACTTTGGAGATGGGACACAGTTTCAGTATAATCAGTAAGTCAGTCATTTTAGGCTATGTTTTGATACTGTAGTCACCCTTTATTTCTCAATTAATCCTTAGCCATAGTTTATTTAAGAATACCCTAATAGGGTGGGCAGCATTGGAGAATACCAGACTGCCCAGTAGCATAATGAGGCTCCAACTCTGCAGTGGAGGGCCCTATAGCCCCTGGGAGGTCCAGTATTCCTCAATACTACCACCCTGGAGAGTATTATTGTGTGTAGAAAATGGGTCATGTGTGTAATTTTTATAGGATTAAAAAACTAACTAAAGTAATTTTCTTTAAAAATGATATTTTCTATCATTTTTGGTGAAGTAGTCCCTGTACAGCTGGCAACAGAGTTCCTCTGCTAGTTGTCACTAGGGTGAGCTATGATGTATGACTGCAGTGGTGACTGACTGCCCTCTTTTTTTTTTCAGTTTGTTTAGTTTCCCGGTCCTCCCTGCCTGCCCTGAGGAGAGAGATAGAATAAAACTGTTTCCTGTAATTATTTTTATTTTGTTTTCCCAGTTCCTGCTGCCTGTTGTGGTGATTTTAAGTCACTGCTTTTTTTCCCTTAATTTTCCCAATCCTCACTGCCTGCTTTGAGCACTGGGACTTGAGAGCTGAAGGGTGGTGTGATGTAGCTGCTGAACCAGTAGAGCAGCAAGAGAAAGAGACCAGCCAGCAGAAACATGAGGTGTTGTAAACAACTGCTAGAGCTGCTAAGAGCAGGGATGCAAAATGTTACCTCTCACTCCCCTACCCTTTCTGTTGGTCCATTTCTAAAGGAACTAGTTGCTTGCTTTCAATTCTCTCCCTCCCTGTCCCAGAACTGCTGTCAGTCTTTCTTTCTTTTGCCAGTGCTTAGTTTGAGATCACAATTCCTTCCCAAAGGACAATAAGTTTGCAAAGGAGTTGCTGCTGCCTGTTTTCCAGTGTAGCGGACCTTGCATTGTAGCAGGAGGGTGCAGCTGTAAGGTATGGACAAGAGTTTTTTCTTTTGGGGATTGTAAAAGGGGACCTGTTCTTACCTAAAAAAAAAGTGTGGCTTCTGCCCCTTCTCTCACACACTCCTATCAGTTTCCACTTGGTGCTCTCTGCAGCTTAACTATCGTCACTGCTGTAGAATAGTTGGACAGGTACAGGTGCGTGCTGCTGTTTTAAAAATCCTGCTCTGCCAAGCGTGGGTGTCGTGAAGCTAATCAGACTGATGGCTTCCTTTTCATTCTTTCATGTTTTGTTTTGTTTTAATGTCTGGCTGAGAGACAGAGAGAGAGAGTTTTTTGGGGGGTTGACCAGCTGAAAAAAATGGTGCCTGGTCAATTTGAAAATCCGGGGTTCCCAATTATATGCTAAGTAATGGGGCACCCTGAATTGGCACTTGTTCTTTGGTGGGCATCTATTGAAAAATAAATGCTTACCTTGCATGGCCTTTCAGCCAATCAGCATGTGTTATTTTTCAAGCCCATTTTCTAAAGTTGTATAATGTGCAGGAGATCTCAGTCTGACAATTTGTTTGTTCTAGATATCCACATAGATTATTATTTGTTAATCTAATTTTTCATTTATTGCATAATAAATTTGTTACTGTTACTATGCATTATATTAGGAACATCAAAGTCTTGTGATATGTCTAGTCACAAAACTGTGTCATGGAATGTGAAGAGGCTAGGTTTCCCAGTCAAAAGAAAAATGTAGCAGTCATCTGGAATAAAAACAAAAAAAGGAGATACAGCCTTCATAGCAGAGATGAAGTTATTACCACTTGAAGCTAAAAAGTAAATTATACAATGGCAAGAAAATTCCTAGTGACCTGATTGGTTGTTGACCCCTAGACACAGTGATGTTATTAGACAATAACATCACACTGTATCTAGGGCATGCATAGAAAAGACCAGATAACGATCTCGGGAATCACTCCCTTCTCGTCTGCATACCTCACACTGAATCTGTCATGGCTTAAATCCCCCTGGCCACTGCCGCCAAACACCAGTTCCAACTGCCCATCTGACATTCAGTTGAAAGACCACAGTTCATCATAAACCCATTTAAAGTTCATGACAGGTCGTTTCCCTCAAACCAAGTGGCTTGAGTAAAGTGTGTCGATAGTAACTATCAGTCGTGCAGTTCAGTGAAGCCGCTCATTTTAGTGAGAAACACAGCAAAAACACTAGTTTCAACCTGAATTTAAGTGTTCTACACAGTCTGAATGCTTGTCCTGCTCCTCTTGTACTCACCACCAAAACTAATCAAAGCCATGACACCTAGGGTCCAACAGCTTGACTCTGAAATCAGGACAGGAGCACATGCCACACAGCCACTGACCAGCTCTGCAACCAGGAAAATAAACAGTAATTAAACAATACAAATAAAAGAAAAACAGACTCTAGATATATCCGTTTTCACCAATGGACAAATGGCCAAGGGAGGATGTCAAAATAGCAACATAAGCACACACAGTTAAATGGGGAAATAACAGTGCCAGACTAGGCAGAGCTCAGTGATTTAGCACACAGATCCATCTAGTGGCAGAATCATATACTGGACTTTTTTAAAACATACTCCTCCACTACCCAAAAATTTAATAAAATGAAAAATTTCTTTTTTTTTTCTTTAATTAAGAAACAACCCATTGTATAATAGCAATGAGGCACTGCAGGGTGTGAGTTATTGAGTAAGAATGTCACTCCTGTGGTGGTGAAAGCACTCGGCTTTGTCTTTTTCTTCAACCCACCCCAGGAGTTACTTTATTACAGATTAGAAAATTAGTTCAAGAATCATAGCTTTTTGATTGGCTAGGATATCAATGTCAGCAGGTGGATATCTTTCAATTGATGCCCGTTGAAAAACAACTTCCTGTTTGGGATGCCCCATTACTTGGGATATTTTTGGGCACCCTGAATCTTCAAGCCTGCCAACCACCATTTTTTACCACTCAGTAAGCAGATGACCAAGTGAGGCTGCAGTGTCCCCCACCCCAACAGAAGCACAATACTCATTATAAAAACTGTCAAAACGATTTTACGAACTTCAAATAATTTTTTTCTTCAACTGTTACCAGCAAACTGCTAAAACACAATGCCATGTCCCATGCTTTCCCAAAGACCGGGCAATCAATTACCTGCCCAAAGCCAGCAGCACATCTCTATCCATGGGCACTGCAAGTCAGGAAAGAGTCATGACTAGTCCTTGGCCCAATTCACCAGATCCATGAACAGCTAAAATGCCATAAGTCCTGCTGCTATGTTTCCTAGCTGCACTTCTCTCCAAAATTACTGGCTGACACAATAGCATAAAAAAAGGTCTCTTTACTGAGCAGCCACCCAGTACCCCTATTGCATATTTAGGGCCCTCCCATGCCTGATAGCTCTTTTCACAAACTGCATGCCAGCAGGGTCTCCCCCCCAACTATGGAGTCCCCAATAGAACAAAAATCAAAACTTGCAGAGGGACTACTTTATTACAAAAGTTATTTTAAGCAAATGTTTTAATTTTTGAGAATCAGGCGCAAGGTCCCTGGTGCATCAGCATTTGGCACAAGTAGCCTATGTCATGACTTGTGCCATGCCTTTGAGAATTGGGCCCTTGCAGTACAGTAAACTCAACTGGGAAATATTTTCCTTTTTTCTTAACATATCACCAGACTTCACATCACGTTGATTATTTACTGATCTTGAAAGGTTTGGTCAAAGACATAGCAGGAACAAGTATTGATAACATTGTGATAGCAGGAACAAGTATTGATGACATTGTGATAGCAGGAACAGGTATTGATAACTTTATGATAGCAGGAACAAGTACTGATAACGTGATATCAGGAATAAGTATTGATAACATTGTGATATCAGGAACAAGTATTGATAATGTGATATCAGGAACAGGTATTGATAACATTGTGATAGCAGGAATAAGTACTGATAACATTGTGATATCAGGAACAAGTACTGATGACATTATGATATCAGGAACAGGTATTGATAACATTGTGATATCAGGAAGCAATATTGATAACATTGTGCTATCTGACCATGAGTCAGTGTCATTGACTATAATTAAGACTTGTGAACAGTAAAGTAGTTTGGTGGAGGTTTAGTATATCTTTAATGCAGAACAAAGGCTTCAGGGAATGGTTGCATAAATAGACAGAGGGATTCTTTTAGACACATGATGCAAAGGCAGTCTGATATTCATGTTTATGGGATAATTTCAAAGCATGTATCAGAAAAAGAATGTAATTAGTTCAGTATCTAATAAACAAGACTGGACAAATGAGCTAAAACAGGAAGAAAACAGTTAAAAAGAAAATGCAGAAAGTCAAAGTTTATAAATTCAGAGCTACTAGACAAATTAACAGTTTTGAAATATGAGAACAACAAATTATACTTATCAAGGCAAAGTATATGTTGTTTAGAACCAAACACGCTTTCCATGAAGCAGAAGAAAAGGCTGGGAAACTGTTAGCAGTTAAGCATAAAAATTGAAATAGAAGCATAGTCTCAGACATCAAAAGAAGAGATGGAATGGTTCTGATGAACAGAAAAGAAAGCAATTTAGAAGTTTGCAGCATACCATCTTTGAGTGCTTTCCAGCAGAGTCAACATCTTGAAATGTCAATTGAGCGCTCAGATACCTTGGTGTCATGCCTCGAACCAGGCCTGGATTACTCTTGCCACATAAATGAAATCTTTAAACCTGCCAGTTCTAAAATTGAGATGGCTTATCCTGTCCACCATGATCTTACCCGAGCAGCCAGAGTTAAAACTGCCCAGGGCATATTACTTCTGAGTCTATGCTATGCTATGCACTCCTTATCACTCTCCAGGCCAATGCCAGCTTTTTTCACAAATGGGACGTTGCATATAATAATATCTGCAGGCTTGCACTGTCTGCAGCTGAACTCACCCATCACTGCAAGCTTTACTCTGACCTAAACTGGCTATCACCTCCTCCTGGTGAATTTAAACCCTTGATGCCTGACTGACAATATCATGATCCTCTCAACCAGCCTCATTGGCTTTGATGTTTGTTCCTGCCGAAAAGTCTCACCAACTTCAGTCCTCTATCCTGGCCCTCCTTGTAGTTCCAAATTGTTCAACCAAGATTGGTGAACAAGCATTTGCCCACTTTGCCCCCAAATCATGGAATTCTCTACCCTATCACCTTAGGGTCTCTGGGTACCACAACATATTTAAAGAATAATTATTTTCACACTCAAAAGTCTTAGACAACTGCTCTTGTTCATGACTTTAACCCTATTCCTTCTTACCTTGAACTGCAGTCTCCTGCTGATTAACACTGCTTCCCTACTAACTATTCTGCTCTAACCCAAAGTTGGATCCTGGTGCACTTACCTCCTACTCTCCATCTTTATCTTTAGTATCATTTGTTTTTGACTTGACCATTTGAGTACTTGCTTTGTAACTCCTTCATATGTTCCCTAGACTTTCATTGTTCTCTCTGTTAGTCCCAAGCCTTTCGTATACTATTCCTGTACTTAACTAATTTCTACCTATTTACATAACCTGTTCCTGCTGACTATTGTAATCTTTTGCACTTAATACACTATTGTCCTGATCTTAGCCACCACTGATCTTGCAACTACTGTAACCATCTGCAATGTACAGTACACATTATCTCAGTCATCCTGATCATCTGTAGTATTTAATGATGTACTACAGTGGCGCCCATAAGTGCACACATCACTTAAATGCACATTTTTCCATATCCGATTTTTCCTATTTATCCAATGTTAAATGTAGCTCTTAAGTGCACTACATGTAAGTGCACATTTCAGTTACATGAACAATTTTTCTTTTACTTTTCCTAATGATTTTCAGTCCAACTCAGCTTTTAAGTGCACATTTTGTGCAGTACCACCTTAAATAGCCCCTTAACATCTTAATTGCAGCTATGATGCTGTCTAGCATGTTTCCAGTAGAAAAATTCATTTTGTCAAAAGAAATGACTGATTTTAGCTTTCTGTTTAATTTTGAATCTTACACTGAAACACACAAAGGAAAAGAAGATTACTGATTTTTAAGTAGTAATATGTTGTAGGACCTGCAATAATGTAATTTTACCTTGAGTGCCTGGTATTTAATAAAGCACATTACAGAAACAGTTAAATGTGCCTGGAAGTGATTTGTGGTTACATGCACAGCACGCTTAGTGCACAAAAACTTTTATCCTGATGGTGTGCACTTAAGAGGGCTCCACTGTATTGTCTTACCTTTCCTTCACTGATCGTGAAATCACCATTACTGTCTGTAATTGTAAGTAAATCATACTTTCATCATCCTGTTTATTGTAATGTTGTTGCTACACTACTGTTTTAATCCCTGTTATCACTGATCTTTACCGCTGTAACCCCTTGAAATGTACCAAAGTCATATCTTCTGTAATCCTGGCTACTGTAATGTTCTTGTTCACTGTAATGTACTCTCCCGGGTAGTGTCTGAAAATATGAAAGTTTTTGTCTAGTGCACTTACCCGATTATCAAAAGCAAATAAATAAATAAAATGTCTGGATGTGACTGGGTGAGCTCTTGACTCAGTTAAGTTTACAGAGCTCAAGTTCCCGGGAGTCTTCTGATTCTGAAATGCTTTTGGAGGGTTTGATTTAATTTTGCTGATTTTTAACTTGATGATAGAAAGCTTGGTTCAAATAAGTCGGTGATCAGTCCAACATTCAGCACCACCCATGGCTCATTTAATTTGGACATCATGCTGGCCTTGCCTTCTTGTGACCACGTAGTCAAGCAGGTGCCAGTGATGTGACCATGGATTCAGTCAAGATGTTTACACAGCGACCGCGCTATTGTGCACCGGAACTGCGAAAACAGATTTTGGTCAGGATGTGAAAAATGACAGCTGCACTGTTCATTAGGAGGTGTAGAACAATGGCACTGTTGAAAATGTGGAGTTAAAATATAAGTTTGTGAACTTACGAGCATGCGTGCAAACTGCGCGACGCATGCTCATAACACAGTCATTTTATGGAGTATTGTCACCAAATTTTCAACACAGGCATTTAATGACCTCTGCTCATGAACAGTGTCACTGTCATTTTCATGATGTGTCCTGAACAGTGATTTCACACAGTGACCACGCATTTCGGGCAGGATGTGAAAAATGACAGCTGTACGGTTCACAAGAAGGTGTGGTAAAATGCCAATGTTGAGAATGTGGCATGAAAATAGTGTGAATGCGCTAACTTATGAGCGTGTGTTGCACAGTTACTACACAGGCTCGTAAAACAGTCATTTTATGGAGTATTGTAACCAAATTTTCAACACTGGCATTTTAGGACTTCTGCTCATGAACATTGTCACTGTCATTTTTGTAATGTGCCCCAAACACTGATTTCATACAGCAACTGCACTATTTTGCACCGAAGTGCGAAACACATTTCAGGCAGGATGTGAAAGATGGCAGCTGTACGGTTCACAAGCAAGTGTGGTAAAATGCCAATATTGAGAATATGGCATGAAAATAGTCCGAATAATGCTAACTTATGAGCGTGCGTTGCGCAGTTGCTACACACGCTTATTAAACAGTCATTTTTTTGGATTTTTCCCACCAAACTTGCAACATAGGCTTTTGAGAGCCCTCCTGGAACAGTGGCACTGCCATTTGTTACTCAGTCCCAAAAGGTGATTCCATGCAGTGACTGTGAAATCACCTTTTGGGACAGAATAACGCAATCACAGTGCAAGAATTCATGAGAAGGGGTCCCAAAAACACCATGTTGACAATTTGGGGCCAGAATTCATAAAAATGCCCGAGATATGCATTAAAGTTGAAAAAAACCCTATTCATTCCATTATATAGCTTCCCAACATTTCTTCAGTTCGCGGTCAGCTTTGAAGAGTGCGGACGTGTTCCCGGTCCACAGAAGATCATCGTGCTGGACTCCGCTGGTAAGTATGGGGTAAGGAGGTAAGGGGAGGCAGGGTGTGCTGTGGGTGGGGAAGGGGGGCATCGAGATTATGAGGGACCATTTTAATTTTACAGGAAAAAAAAGAAAAAAGATGGCTGGACAGTTTTTTTTTTGCGGGGGATTTGGCATGCTGGGGTGGGCTCCCGTGCCACCTAACTGTTTGGGGGTGTCTGTAGCCGATGGTGGATTGGGCACCCTCATTGGCACACAACACGGGGAGGAGGAAGTAATGCCGATGGGGATTGGGCACCCCTTGGCATTCAACAATTGGGGGGTTTAGGCAACGGAGAGTGGACTCCCCATTGGCACACAAAAGCTGGGGGTTAACTGACAGGGGTGTTGGGCACCCCAGTCGGCAGTAGTTAGGCGGCTGCCGGCTCACTGACCATGCACATAATGGCGGCAAGCACGGCAGAAAGGACCACTGCATGTGACGAGATTGCACCGGATTGCAGCGACCTTTCAGATGTGCTTGCCACATTATGTATGTATGGTGGCACCGGCATGCAGGCTCATTAGTAATGTGGCATGCATCACTGATGCATGCCCTGCATTTGCCCAACAGCCACCCTTCCCTCCAAAGCTGCACTGTCCCACTCATGCTGGCCGCGCAAGCACACCAACATAAAAATCAGACTGTCTTTATTCATAAAGGTGCACCATGCATATTCCACAAGCCTGTTCAGGCTCCCTGCTCACCGCCTGCTGGTTACATCAACGTTATTAATGTTTGATATTGTCACACCTGACACTTCATCAGAGTCTGTCTCCATCTAGTGATCCTAAACATGCATAACATTTCAAAATCTATTAAAATGTCTTTTAACCAAGCACATTTCATTTACGTAGAATACAGTTCATGAATATTAAAGTATTACTCATATAGGAAGAAAAGATGGTGCCTTTTTTTTTTACTTCAAATAAGGTTTATTAATTCACATACAAAAATACATTTTTACTGTATCACAGAAAGGTCTGAGATTAAAAGTCATACGGTCAAAGGGAGCAGTGCTCCCCCATGCTGTTGCTTTTAAAGCCTACATTTTCTTTAACTATCTCAATGTTCTTACTTGTCATAAATTTTGAAGGGTTCTTGGTCTCATCATCATCCAGCTGAGTTATGATCAAGCCTGACCACTACAGCAAAGTGGCCACCTCCATCAGCCAGGAAAAAGAATCACATTTTATTTTGCCGTTCAGAGTTGAGGTCCCACTGCTTTTCTCTGTCTTATAGGAACCATTCTCTTGGCTGTATTACTTATGTAGTGTATCTGGCCATTAAGAGGCTCACAGGTGTTTACTGGGAGCTCACCAATTAGAAGGCCAAATTCCTTGCCTTTACAATGCATCTTAGTAAAATGTGTGGGAGGAACCTGGTGTGACCAAACAAAAGCATATAATTAAGGTACCAGTCCCCCGCTGCATTAAGCCAGAATTTTTTTAAATAACTCCAATGTTCTTACTTATCATAAATTTTGGTGGCTTCTTGTTCTCATCATCCAGCTGAATTATTATCAAGCCTGACTAATACAGAAGTGACCACCTCCATCAGTCAGGAAAAGCACACATTTTATCTAGCCATTCAGAGCTGAGGTCCCTCTGCTTTCTCTCTGTCTTTTGGGGACCTCAGCTCTGAATGATCATAATTCAGCTGGATGATGAGACCAAGAACCCCTCCAAAATAAGACAGAGATAAAGCAGAGGGACCTCAGTTCTGAATAGCAAGATAAAATGTGATTATTTTTCCTGACTAATGGAGGTGGTCAGTTTGCTGACAAATTTTACAAAGATACATTGTAAATACAGGGGTTGAGCTTGCCAAACCATTTACACTGATTTGAATGCAGGAGAATTGTGGCCTTCTTCTAATTGATGAGCTCCCCAGTAAAAACCTGTGAGCCTACTATTGGCCAGAGCACACTACACAGGTAATAAAGTCAAGAGTGTGGTTCTCCATAAGACAGACAGAAAGCAGAGGTACCTCTGCTCTGAATGGCAAGTTAAAATGTGGTGTTTTTTCCTGACTGATGGTGGTGGTCACCCTGCCATAGTGGTCAGGCTTGATCATAATTCAGTTGGATGATGAGACCAAGAACCCCTCTGAAATTTATGACAAGTAGGAACACTGGGGTTATTTTTTTTTAAATTGCAGACTTTAAAGCAGCGGGTGGGGGGAGAGTACTGGTACCTTAAATATATGCTTTTGTTTGGTCACACACCAGGTGCCTCCCCACAAATTTTACTAAGATGCATTGTAAATGCAGGGGCTGAGCTTGCCAAACCCTTTGCACTGAGATCAAAAGTCATACATCACAGCTTACAGGTGGTTGATAAGATACAGTTGGTTGCATTGAAAAGACCATTATTTTGGAACTTACAAAATAAAGTAGTCAATGTTCAACCTCAACCATGCAACATTAAAAGTGTGTCTTAACCCTCCTCCCATTTCAGCCTATGAGTTATGCAAACCTATACTAGACCATGTCTGGAATTTATGTAAATGACTTTAGGCCAGTGACTGTTTCTGGATTTTCCAGGCCTCTTCAAGCAGCCCTCTCCCAGGACAAAGATCCATTTCTGGTCTCCTGTCTACCCAATGGAAGAACGCTCAGTTGTCCAGTTGTGTGGCTTTTAAAATACCTGCAACCAAAACTAAAAGGGAGGTGAGAACCACCATGAGCCTGCAGTTGTAGCCCATTCCTCCCCACACCCACGTCCAAAGAGTGTTAGTTTGGGGGTGTAAGGGTGAACCCACCATAAGTGGAGCTGAGAGTCCCAGTCACCCTTTCTCTGCATACTCTGGGGCCATTCCGTTTCTAACTCTCACTCCAGTTCCCTGTTTGAAGAATCCCCCTCCCCAGGGGCATTAAACCTATGTCATAGACTCCAAACTTTGAGGAATTCATCACCCTCAAGTCTCAAGTCACCATGGATGGTAGATTAGGAGATAGCCAGCTGGCCATGATGCACTTCAAAGCTACAACCCAGAGAGTGTCTCCAAGTTTCTGAGTCTAGTTGCTGCCCCTGAGTGGTACTGAGAAACACAATATCAGGTCAGTAAAGAAATTAGGGATGGCCCTCCCCAGAATATGTGCTACATGATATTAAACAACTGACCAAAACTGTGTCAGCTTCAGGCAACCCCAAAAGATATGGTAATGGATGCCCAGCCCCCCTCCACACTTGTGCCAACAATCATCTGTGTAAATTGTCTTAAAATGCTTTGTTGGGGGGGTACAAAAAATTTTCACCCGGACTTTTCAGTTGTATTCTCTCCCTGATGGGGAGGAGGTCGCCTTCCAACATTTTTGTAACCAGGATGTCCACTTCTTGGGTAGGATGGGAGAATCACTCTCCCTTTCCCACTTTATTCTGAACACTTCCAACTGAGGTTCACTGTCTTTTGTGGGAATCTTGTACAGGTCTGATATACTGGTAGATATCGAATTTTAGCAGCCAGTCATAAAGGAAGCATTCAAACTCTGTCTAGGTCTCCTCAGGTTAGTTGCTACCTCTGCTGACTAGATAAAATGTTGCATCTGCAAAAATCTAAAATGATCTTTCCTCTGTAGACCATAAGTTTCAAATAATTGTTTAAAGGACAGACAACCCCCAGTCCCAGACACTGCAAACCTTGTTAAACTTAGTCTTTCTCAAATTGCAGGTCCACAGTCAAGCTGCTGTGATGTAAATGCACCTTAATGCCACACTTGGGACAAGGGGCAGAGGACATTGCAAATGCCACTCCCCTGGCTAATTTTCAGGAGGATACAGATTGTCTGTTTGACTCAGGTGTTATGGACATGGGGTGAACTTTTGCAGGAATCTGCTGATGACAGTATGTACCAGAGCGCTCTTCCCCATAGCGTATCATCTTCAGTTTGATACTAACTCAAATCAGTTCTTTGTTTGGCCCAGATACATAAAAATACCCCTTGTGCCACCAGATAATGACTGTGCAGGCATGGCAGGCTCAGTCCATCTCTCTGTCTCTCTCTACCTCTATCTCTCTCCCCCCGTCTCTCTCTCTCTCTCTCTCTCTCTCTCTCTCTCTCTCTCTCGCTCTCTCTCTCTCTCTTTTTCTCTCTGGGCTTGCAGTGTGTGTTCTCCTATTCTAGGGTGTTTACCTGCCCAGATAAACTTATGCAGGTCTCTGTTGCTTGCATTCCAAAAGTGTTCATGAATCATTACAGGGAGTATTTGGAACAGAAAGAGAAAACAAGGCAGAATATTCATTTTGATTGTTTGTGTTCTTCCATAAAGGGTTAAAGGCAGCAAGTTCCATCTTGCAAAGTCTGCCTGAAGGGGTTTGGTAAAGCTTCATATAATTATTCTTAAATAATAGCAAGGTGTCAGCCTAAACATGAACTCCCAGGTATCGAAAATTATTTTTGCCTTGCCCAGGTGAAGGGGAAGGAGGCTTTAATGAAGGTGGCAGTGATCCACTCAAAATCATGGCTTCTGATTTAGTCAAGTTGATCTTATAACCTGCTATCATTCCAAAGTAGAGCTCAGTGGGTGGCTGGCCATGACAAAGAGAGGAGGATTGTACAGGTTGACACTCAGGTTTGGGATGGGGAGCAGGTGGTAGGACACTGCCTGCCATTTTGGGGTGGGGAATGCGGTAGACTACCAGGGATATCTAAATTTATGGACTGCAAGGGATTGGGGATAGGGAGGAGGTTCACTAGACCACCAGAGAAATGTTTACTTTTTTGACTATATGGGATTGGGATGGGGGTTACACTGGACACCAGGGCATGATGTCCTCATTGAATGGGTGATCAGGTGGGGGGAAAGGACCACTAACCACCAGGGATTTTGTTTTTACCTATGGTGCAGATGATCAGGTGGGGGAGTGGCCACTAACCACCAGGGATTTTTTTTTCTACATATGGGGCAGATGATCAAGTGGCGGAGCAACCACTAGCCACCAGGGATTTTTCTTTATGTATGGGGTAGGTGATCTGGGGGGAGGCAACACTAGCCAACAGGGATTTTGTTTTTATAGTACCTATGTGATAATTGATTGGGTGGGGGGAGGGACCTCTACCAACCATGGGGCTGATGACTGGGTGAGGGAGGCAGGGCTAGCCACCAGGGATTTATTTCATTTACAATTGTGGTGGGTGATCGAGTGGGTGGAGGGACTGCTAGCCACCAGTCAATTATTAATTTTAACATCAGGCAGCAGTCAGTGAGTCTTGCACTGGCGGGGGCACTGGACACCAGGGAAAGTATCTGACAGGGCAAAAATTCACCCAAACAACATTTGGAAGATTTCTGATCTGCCAAAGGCAGAAGGTTGGAAACTTCTGCAAAAGTTGTAAAATTTTATGGATGTTCTGCTAAGGCAGAAATCACAATTTTCACCCACCTCTGTTCCAAAGTCCTTCAGTGTATACAGAAGGTGTGGAAGTGATAACACCTGGTGGGCAAGAAAAAAGAGGAAATCATTGGCATATAATGCCAGCTTCTGTTTTACCCTGTCTTCCATAACACCCTTTATATTAGGGAATGCACTAACCACCACAGCCAATGGTTCTAGTAAGTAAGTAAGTAAAAGTTCATTTATAAAGTGCCCTATCCCTGAGGCTCAGGGTGCTGTACAGGATGCAGACAGTAGCAGACAGTAGCAGTTCAATAAATCAACATGATGACATATTCTTTGTAAAAAAAACCTATGTTAAGGCACCAGTTATGGTCACTTAATGCCAAAAACATCAGGAAATGGGGTGTTAGGGTTTTTAACCCTAACTCCCCACCTCCACCCTGCAGTCAGCAACAGGAAAAAACATTACAGTTTCATCTCTCTTGTGTCTTCGCAAATCTGGTGTGGGGAGTGCCATGGAGTTATCAATCCTAATGCTCACCCCATTCTCATATACTGTACCCATCTCAGTTTATTTACTGATGAAATGTGGTAGTTAGGGTTGACAACTCCAGCTTTTGTAAATATGAAGAGCTCGATTCACAAAAGGGCTCAGATTGGTGCTAGCTGTGACAAATGGCAGCATAGCAAAGTCCGGCACCAGGGACCCTGCACCAGATTCAGGTACAGGAGGGGTCACAGTGTCTATGTCCCCACAATTGCCTTGACTGCTCCCATGTGACAATCACAAGACACATGGGGGTTGGTACCGTCAAGTGAGCGCTACTAGAATAGCACCGCAAGTCACAGCACTAGTCTGGTAAAATGCTCACATGGACAGCGGTGGGGATATACAGCACTTGCTATAAGCACTCCCTGTCCGCTGTCCATGGTGCTGAGGAAAGAGAAGAGCACCAGGATCCAAGAGGTTGTCTGAGCTGCTCCCTGGTGTGGAGGGCTGGAGCATTGAGCAACTAAATCAGCACCATTGGAACCAGGGTTCTAATTCTGGTCTCCAACAATTTCTTCACTCTGGTCTTAAACTCATTTACGTGGGGCCGTGAAAACAATATTCCATGGCCTGATTTTAACTACCCATAATCACACCCCTAGAGTTAGAATCCTTTAATTGGGGTGTGGGGAAAAAATTCAGCCCTTTTTTCCACACACACCTAGCTGACGCTATTCTTGTCTGCACTCTTTGGACCCAGTACCAGGGGTTTGCTTCAGGCTTCATGCAGCACAGGCTAGTGGTCACCCCCTCTCCAATCCCAGATCATTATTATAAGACTGAAGACAGATGCCCATTACCCCGATATTCCAGTGATTCCCCCCTCCCCAGCCCTGATGTCCCGACATTCGTTTATGACTAATAGCCTGGTAGTCTAGTTGACCCCCTATCTTACCCAATCCACAGTCAATAATATATAATAAAACAGGATCCCCATTTCCCTAGTAAGTCCAGTGGGTCCACCTCCCTGAGCCCCAAGGTCTTGACATTCCTTTACTATTAATAACCTAGTGGTCCAGTGGACCCCCCCACCTGGCAGTGCCCTACCACCCCATTCCCCCATCCCCAAACAGAGCCAGCAACTGGCACAGCCCACCACTCTACACCATGGCCAGCTGCTAACTGAGCTCTGAATGAGCAGAGTGCTGTATACAGTACACACTCAGTGAGCTGTCATTCACTGAGCTAATGTAGTGTAAATGGGTAGGCATCCACTAGACCACCAACTATTATTAATAACTGAATGTCAGGACATCAGGACTCAGGCAGGGGAGAACCACTAGACTACTGGGGAAATGGGTCTCCATCTTATTTCTTATGATAATGATTGGGGATCGGGGGTGCTGTCATATCAACTCCCCTGATGGTGATCTTTCTAAGTGCCCTTAGACCAGCCCTGGCTGGTCTTAGGGTACTTAGAAATTTCAAATAAAAACAAAATCCATTGCACAACCCCCCCCCAAGAAAAAAAACATGGCACATATTAGAATTTAAACATTTTAATTGCCCATTGGCTTTTCTTACTTTAAAATCTGTAAAAAAAGGGGGTCCTCTTAGATATCAGATTGGAATTCCAATGTGATCAAGCCAAACCACCACAATATTGTATATTGTTCACAATACAATACAAAGGTTAGACAATGCTACTTTTGGATATGCTTAGAGTGTTGGGAGTTGTGGTGTTTCTATTAGTATGCTCCCTTTCACCACCTGTGAAATATCCTGGGTGGAAGCACTTTATTAAAAGGAAAACACTTGCCTGCTTCTGTTTGAGGCCGAGAAACTCGCTATACTGCAGAGAAAAAACTAGAACGCATTTGAGGAACTGGGAACCTGGTAAGATATAATATTGTTAGGGACTTGTTAGGAAGGTAAGCTATGCTTTCTACAGAAAGTTTCATTTTTTATGTTTGCTTGCACGCATGTGCAAGAAACATAGTGCCTTCATCGGAGATTTCGGAGGTGTGTCACCTCCTCCAATTCAGTCAGTGGGCTGGCAGGCATGGCCTCTGGTTAATGCATTTGGAGCTGTCTATGACATGCTCCAAAATGCAGTGGCATAGTTGAAAGGGGATACGCTCAGTGAGCACCGATAAGATATTGGCTGCTCACGCAGCTCCCCCCCACGCACAGACAGACGCACCTGCATCAGAGTAGCCGACGGGTGCCCAATCCCCATCGGGCTGAGCCGCCCCCACCCCCCAGTTGTAGGTGCCACGCTGGGAGCCCAACCCAGCGTGGCAAGCACTGTAGTCCTTTGGCTTGGGGGTGCCCAATCCCGTCAGCTGACGCCCCCAAGTCCTTGTGCCGCTGGGGCCCACCCAGCGTGGCAAACGGTGCCACATTTTTTTTTTATTTTGGCCGGCGATGCTCTAACTCGCCAGCTGAATGCCCCAGCCTTGTGCCACGCTGGGAGCCCACCCCAGCGTGGCAAATGTCCCACAATGTCTTTTTTGTTTTTAAACCTGTAAAATAAAATAGTCTCAAGGCTGCCTCCCAACTCCTCCTACAACCTGCACCCACCCACTGCGCACTCCAGTTTCCCCACACCCCCACCCCATACTTACCTCTGACTCCGCGTGATGATCTTCAGTGGACCGGGAACACATCTGCACTCTTTCAAAGCCGACCGCGAACTGAGGAAATGCCGTAAGCTGTATAATGGGTTACATGGGGGTTTCAACTAGTGCATATCTCGGGCATTTTAGAATTTTGCAAATTTTTCAACATGGGGTTTTGGACCCTTCTCGAATGACGATAAACACTGTCATGATCAGTCTCAAGGGTGATTTCATGCAGTGATCAGAAATCACCCTTCGGGCCTGAATACCACCATGACAGTGACATCATTCATGAGAAGGGGTCCCAAAATCCCCATGTTGAAAATTTGGTGCCAAAATTCCAAAAAATGACTGTTTTACGAGGGTGCGTTGCGCAGTTCCTACGCAGGCTCGTAAGTTCGCGAAATTTCAATATTTTCACTCCAGATTTTCAACATTGCCATTTTACCACACCTTCTTATGAGTATTACAGCTGTCATTTTTCACATCTCACCCAAAATGTGTTTCCACCCATGTAGCACAGAATGGCGCAGTCGGTGTGCGAAATCAATGTACGGGACAAATTAAGAAAATCACAGTGACACTGTTCATGAGCAGAAGTCTTAAAATGGGTATGTTGAAAATTTGGTGAAAAAATTCCTAAAAATGACTGTTTTACGAGGGTGCGCTGTGCAGTTCCTACGCACACTCATAAGGTCGCGAATTTTCAATATTTTCACTCCAGATTTCCAACATTGCCATTTTATCACACCTTCTTATGAGCAGTACAGCTGTCATTTTTCACATGTCACCCAAAACGTGTTTCTGCCCATGTAGCACACAATGGCGCAGTCGGTGTGCGAGATCAATGTACGGGACAAATTAAGAAAATCACAGTGACACTGTTCATGAGCTCAGGTGTTAAAATGGCTATGTTGAAAATTTGGTGAAAAAATTCTTAAAAATGACTGTTTTACGAGGGTGCATTGCGCAGTTCCTACACACACTCGTAAGTTCACGAATTTTCAATATTTTCACTCCAGATTTTCAACATTGCCATTTTACCACACCTCCTTATCAGCAGTATAGCTGTCATTTTTCACATCTTGCCCAAAATGTGTTTCCACCCATGTAGTGCAGAATGGCGCAGTATGTACAAAATCAATGTATGGGACACATTAAGAAAATCACAGTGACACTGTTTATGAGCAGAGGTCTTAAAATGGCTATGTTGAAAATTTGGTGAAAAATTTCCTAAAAATGACTGTTTTACGAGCCGCATGCTATGCAGTTCCTATGCATGCTCGTAAGTTTGCAAATTTAATATTTTACTCCAGATTTTCAACATTGCCATTTTATTACACTTCCTTATGAACAGTACAGCTGCCATTTTTCATATGTCACCCAAAATGCGTTACGACATGTAGCGCATAATGGTGCTGTTGGTGTGTGAAAGCAATGTTTAGGACAGATTAAGAAAATCACAGTTACACTGTTCATGAGCAGAGGTCTTAAAATGGCTATGTTGAAAATTTGGTGACAAAAGTCCATAAAATGACTGTGTTATGAGTGAGCAATGCGCAGTTTCCACGCACCCTCATAAGTTCATGACTTTGTAATATTTTCAGTCCAAATTTTCACCAGTGGCATTTTTTCACACTTCCTTATGAACAGTACAGCTGTCATTTTTCACAACATGGCTGAAGTGTGTTTTCACACTTTCAGCGCTGAGATGCGTGGTCACTGTGGGAAATCATTGTTCGACACAGATAAAGAAAATCACAGTGACACTGTTCATGATCGGAGGCAACGAAATGCCTGAGTTGACAATCTGCTGAAAATATCCCCAACCTAATTATATTACGGGTGTAGCTATACAGTTTCTATGTATGCTCATGACTTCACCATTTTTTAAATATTTTTACTGCAGATTTGCAACATTGCCATTTTTACACCTCCCCATGAACAGTACAGCTGTCATTTTACCTCCTGTTCGAATGTTTTGCACCTGTGGTGCTAAATGCCGATCGCTGTGCATAAGCAGCTTCATTAACAAACTGATATTCCCCTGTTCATGAGGTGGGGTCACAAAAACACATGCTGAAAATTTGGGGGAAAATACCAACGAATGCCTGAGGTATTAGGGTTTCCAACCATAACGCCCAACCCTGTAGAGAATGACAGGCATCAGGGTGTGACTTGGGATTCTTGCCTGTAATGCTCATACCATTCCACACCCTGCAGCCAGTGAGAGGCATCGAGGTATGCCTTGGACTCTTCAGCCCCAAAGTTCACCCCATTCTCCTATATCGCACCCATCTCACCGCATTTCCTAATGAAATGGGGTGCGCATAAGGGCCAAAGACCCCAAGGAACACCGTGACACTTGTCAGTGTCTGCAGGTTGGGGTGTGGTGAAATGGTGAGGCCGTTATGCCTGATGACCCAAATGCACACCCCAGTGCCTGTCACTCTCTGCAGGGTGGTGGTGGAGTTGGCTTCAGTTCAGTACTTCACTGCCATTCCTATTACACAGCTCTGTAACTTCTACATTACCACTGCCAATGCCAGCAAGCAAACATTCGGCATTGACAAATGCTTGTTTCTTATTGGCATTAAGAAGAGAATTGCAGGATTCCATTAAAGTGTAGTAATTTTATAACCAGAGGGGGTGAAATACAACTGAAGTTGTTTGATTCCTGTGCTTGAGACCTAGGATTTGGAAGGATATTTGTGCAATATTTTAGAAGTGTCCTGCTGGCTGAGGAGTGAGTTTTTATCCCTGGTTTCAGAGAAGGGTTTGTGTATTAGAATCAGACAAAGCAAAGTGTCTATATTGAAAGGCCTGCTTACATCACAGGTGTCACTAGTCAATCAATTGATTCTGGGTGGGGCTTTTATCACTGAGCTGTCTTAGGCAAACTACACAGTGGGAAGCCAGTCAGAAAAGACTTACTTGCTTCTGTTTGAGGCTGAGAAACTTGCTATACTGCAGAGAACAAATTAGAACACATTTGAGGAACTGGGAACCTGGTAAGACATAATATTGTTGGGGACTTGTTAGGAAGGTAAGCTACGCTTTCTACAGAAACTTTCATTTTTTTTAATTGGCTTTAAGAAGACAATTGCAGGATTCCATTAAAGTGCAGTAATTTTATAACCAGAGGGGGTGAAATACAACTGAAGTTGCTTGATTCCTGTGCTTGAGACCTAGGATTTGGAAGGATATTTGTACAATATTTTAGAAGTGGTCTGCTGGCTGAGGAATGAGCTCATTTTTATCCCTGGACTCAGTAGAGTGGTTTGTGTAGAAGCAGTAGTCTAGTAAATTGTGGTGTTGGTTGAATTACTATAAAGGGCAGTACTCATCAGGGGGGTGAAGCATTGGTGTATTTGATTGTTTCTAACAGTCACCAGTGGTTGTGGCATTTTCTTTATAGCCAAGGTTCTGACATCACTGCCTCAACAGGTCTTGGGGCAAAACTGTCATATTCTTAATAACCCAGCACAGTGCATAAAGGGTAAGTACACACCAAAAAAAAACAAAAGAGATATTTTATATATTACTCATTGTATATTATAAGGGAGAGGGACATGTTGGGAGTGGTGCAATGCACTGGCTGTGGGGCAGCAGTTTTCTGGGAGACATTCTGGAACCTGCATTGCTGCTCTATTTGCAGGCAACTGTCAGCTCTGAGGGAGGAGGTTGCTCACCACCAGGCTGAACTGGCAAGGACTAAGGAGGCCTCCCCCACCCAATGAGCACCAGTTCTACAACCACTGCCTCAGAGGTTGCCAAGTGTGAAGAGCAGTTGGACCACAGTGGATTCTGGGAGGGTGAGGGTGGTGAAACAGAGGTGTAGCCCCCTAGTTGTACCTGTACACAAATCATATGTCAGTCTGGCAAATCAAGGTTCCTCTATGATGACACCCTCAGTGGAGACCAAGAAGAATGCTGGGGACATCCACAAGGGAGACCCACAAAAGGGTGGCAAGGGACGCCCAGGGGAAAGAAACAGCTCTGATAGAGGACCCAATGTCAGGGGTGTAGACCTGGGAGGGGAGAGGAAGGGGAAGAGGGCCTGCCTGGTGCAATGGCTTGGAGAGGCAGGAAGCAAATCCTCAGGATTGCAGAAGCAGCTTCACAGGAGAGGGAACTAGATATCATTGTCCACCTTGGGACAAATGACCTAGCTAGGCATGAGATCAGTGCAGTGCAGAATGAATTTGTGGAGTTGGGGAGGGGCCTCAGACAGGTAGCAAGCACAGTAACCTTCTCAGAGGTGCTGCCAGTCTATGGCAGGGATGAGGCTAGGGTACTACACACCATGCAGTTTAATGAATGGTTGCAAAACTGGTGCAGAGCAAGGGGGCTTTGGCTTCATTGGGGACTGGGGGTCCACCTGGAGAGATGAAGGTCTATACTGGCATGATGGTCTGCATCTGTCCATGAAGGGAAAGAAGCTCCTAGGTGACAGGTTTAAATGCTTCCTTGGTAAGCTTTTAAACTAGCCAAGGGGGGGAGGTGCTGATAGGAAGCAGGAAAGTTCAAGCCTCCCCCCACAAAACATGGCAAGTAGTAGGGTAAACACTGAGGTACAGAGCTTGGCAGAGGGAAGGACAGGGGTAAATGGAAAAATAGACAAGGGCAATAAGAGCAGGGATGGGGTAAAAAAGGATAATGCCAACATTAAATGGAGGGCAATGAGTACCAGTGCCCATAGTCTGGGAAACAAGCTTCCTGAGCTAGCAGCCCTGATGGAAGAGGAACACTTGGATATTGTGGCAGTCACAGAAACATGGTACACGGAGAACCATGACTGGGATGTCAACATACCAGGGTACACAATCTACAGAAGGGACAGGGAGGGTAAAAGAGGAGGTGGAGTAGCTCTCTACATAAGGGAAGGGATCAAAGCTACAGAACTAAAAAGTAAAGGGGGAGGACAAGAGGCACTCTGGGTCACCTTGGAGACAGGGAATGGCATCACAATATGCACAGGGGTTGTATACAGACCCCCATCTCAAGGGGAGGAAATGGACAAGAAAATGATTGAGGACATTCTCAAAATGGCTGAAAAGCGAAGATACTGTTGATGGGGGACCTGAATATGCCAGATGTTAACTGAATGACATGGACTGCAGCCACATCAAAGAGCAGGGTCATGCTCGATGCCCTACAGGGGCCATAAATGTACCATAGGAAGAAGCCCAAAAGAGTGTGAAACAAAGCATACTGTACAATGTGGTGAACACTTACCAGAGTCAAAGACCTGTGTGGGTTGGTTGGTAGTAAGGGTTCATTCGGTAGAATAGGTCAACTACGACTCCAGTGCGTAGGTTGGTTGGTAAAGGGGCTCAGCTGGTAGCATAGGTAAATTGGTCACATTGTTTGAGTAAAGTAGCCAGGAAATGACGGGTGAATAGTGACCCACTCAGAAGCCTTACATGTAAGGTGTAGAGGCTTGACTTCCTAAGGTGAGAGAGAACACCCAAAGGGGGAGAAGGGACGATTATAGGACATCTACCTGACTCCATCCAACAGTGGAAACCTACATAAGTGGGAAAACTACCTAAGTTACCTAGGGACTACTAAGACACCTATCTAGTATTATGACCACTGGCATGGAGGAGAGGGAAAAAACCCTTTGTGAAGAAAACCTCTAGGGATCCAAGGCCTAGGTTGCCTTCCTTCCAGGCTTTGGGATAGTTTTGGTTAGTGACAACTCTGCTACCGCAATGTAATATGTCAATCCAAGGCAACTGCAATTTCAGGAAACACTCTCACTCTATCCCCTTAATAGGAATGCCAAGGAGGTTTGCAAGCACACTCTGCAACAAGAGTCAACCAAGGTGGGAGGAGTGTATTGACCACCACGGCACTCAGCTGGCCTACCAATCTATGAACAAACCAGGTGAACCAGAGGTGGCTGTAGGGAGAATAACATGAAAGAGTGCCTCTGAAACCCACTCAGGCAGCTAAAGTGGCCCTTCCTGTGAGAGCCCTACCCCTTCACTGCTGAAGTCTTAAATGCTACATTGAAAATGTGCCATCAACTGAAGGTCCACCCAGAACAAGGACCTTCCCAACTATGGGCTAAGTGAGAATGACCTCACTACAAGCTTTGCATGCTCAAGATGCAGACTCTGGGGTGCAGAGAGAGACCATCAGCCACAGGGCTAGCCCTGAGTCCTGCAAGTAATGATTATGATCAGCATGTCTCCAAAATGTGGAAGAGTGAAATGTAATGAGCATGGGACCTGCACGTGGGTCATGATGGATAATAGAGGACATGGTCAGACTGAGCACTATGGACCCACATGTATCATGATCAAAGGGATTAAAAGCATACCTGTTCCAATTGGCTTTTATTGACTGATCTTGTCATGAACTGATACATGGATGTCTGTATTTAAAATGATTTTATTATATATGTTACAGTTATGCTTTTTTTTTCATTTTTTGCATGATTTTAAATTAATTGGATATGTATTGTTGTTTTGTTGTACAGTGACCCGAGTCCCAGGAATTGGGCACTTTATAATAAAAATTCTAATTTAATCTAATCCTGACTGGATGGCAGCCGCTGTAGATAAATCCGTATGTAGGCCAGGCTAAGCAATATGGACCCTCTCGTGGGTCTAGGTAAGGCAAATAGCATTTATCAACCACAGGAATGCATGTCAACCAAGTCCATTAGGAAGCCAAGTTAGGAGTGAATTGAATCGTATACTATGAGTAAGACAACAGCAAAGCCAGGCAAAGCCCATGGCCGACAGTTGGAAGGAAGGAAGCTGTGAGGCCACTTAGGTAGGAGGAGGCTGTAAAGCCAATGTGTTAGGAAATGCAGTTCAAAGCAAGTAAACATGATATGTTGTCAGACTTGGAAGGGGATGAAACAGAAAGGCTAGGATGACTGAGTGAACCAGGTGCATAGTGTTAGGGAGGGGATGGTAAAAGGCTTGGTAGAGCCAAAAGCCCTTAGGTAGAGAGTTTCCTGGAATCGCTGGTTGTGTAGTGCCATGAAGGCTATGGGGAGCAACAAAAGGAGGCCAGGCAAGCCAGGGGCTTATACAATATAAAAGCAAATAGGAAGCTGCTCACCACCTGGGACAGTAGTGCCTTGTGACTCCTCAGTCCCCCACCATAGGAAAAACAAAGCACAAACATGACACTATAACATCAAGCAGCTAATGAAAAAGTTAAATACATACCAGCCATGAAAGGAAGATTAGGTTATCATCAGAAACAAACTCCTGAGGATTTAGTATAAGTAAGGTTGGACAAAGATGGGAGTAGCAATAAATGAGCCTAAATAACACAAACATAGATTGAGAAGTAATGCAGTAGGGCAGGACACTTCTGGAGCAAGCATGGGAATGAGACAGAGTGATAGCTGCTAAGGGTAGTAAATTTAAGTTTACACAAGACATTGGATGGTACGAGCAGGTGATTGCTATGGTTTCAGTATGAACAGTGAATTGAATGAGAAGCATGATACCTTAAATGCCTTTAAGGCAGAGTTATGTATTTGTAAAGCAGTAGTTATTAACTAGACAGCACTGCCATGTATCAGGTTTAATCAATTCAGTGGAGCAAGGCAGCAGACTGCAGTGTGAGCTGAAATAGACAAAAACAATTGCAGGAACTGAGGACTGTTAGGCAGAAAAGCAGGTTGAGCAAAAGCATACAGAGAACCATACAGTGGACAGAGGCCTGCAATATCAGGTGATAAAATGGAGCCTGGGGGTACAGGCACAAGGTAGCTTGAGTCAAGAAAACCCAGTGTGTAACCTAAAGCACAATTAGCAATGTATACGTATGGTGCAAGAAAACTAGAAAGCCAAAAAGAAATAAACATGGTAAACACAAGAACAGGAGCAGGAGGGAAAGCAGCACACAGAATCACGGAGCAGCCGAAGACCAGCAATACAAACCAAGCAGCATCCAAGCAAGTGTGCGTGGGGAGGGGGGAAGCCCCAGAAGGCCCCAGAAGACCCCAGGACAAAGCCTCTGGCTGCAAGGAAAAAATGGTTTTGTGTGTGTGTGTGTGTGTGGAGTGAGGAGAGCAGGCTGAATGGGGGTGTGGCCAGTTGCACCGGCCTCTTGAACTATATGCCCTAACCTTCCAAATCACATTTCTGGCTGCAGTTGTGCTTGGATTATGCATTTTATTATCTCTGTGTCAGGCAGGATTTAATAAACATGCAATTGTGACAAATTAGCCTCTGGAACATTAGACAATAGAACAAGAGAACACTGCTATACAACTTACAATTATTGTCTCTTAAATGTTAACTTGCAGTTAAAAAGTTCTGATTTATGCACTTACAGTAGAAATGTTTCAGTCTCTTAGTCAAGCTTAAATGTTGGGCAGTCTGTGTTATGCAATGCTGGTACTTTTAGTACTTTCAGGTAAAAAAAGGTTGATGGCACAAATACTACAGTCAATCGTATTCTTAATTCAGTGGTAGGGCTGTGTAGAATGTTGAAATTTTGATTCAACAGAATTCCGTGAATTCCACAAAATTCCTCTGAATTCAATCAGTAGCAATTTCCAACATTTCACATGCAAATAGTTTCCAAGAATTAATAATCTTTCCACAATTTGCAGAATAAATATTCTGTGTTTTTGTGATCTGAAACATAGAAACATAGATTTTGACGCAGATAAGGACCTTGGCCCACCCAGTCTGCCCATTTCCTACCTAATGGATAAGCTGCAGATGCTAGTTAACCAGCAGCCTACTTCTTCCTACCCCCACCCCTAGAATTGCCTTATGACTGTCCCATGCATGCTTGAATTCCACCACTGTTTTGACTCCGTAACCTCCTCCGAAGGCCATTCCATGCATCCACAACCATCTCTGGAAAAAATACTTTGTGCCCCTTGTTCTTGCACACCTCTTTTTGAAAGATGCTACCCTCTTGGACTTTGTTGATTCCCTTGAGATACTTGAAAGTTTCTATCATGTCCCCCCTCTCCCTCCTTTCCTCGAGGCTATACATATTCAGCTTCTTAAGTCTCTCTTTATATGTCTTCCGGTGCAGACCCTGCACCATTTTAGTTGCCCTCCTCTGGACAGCCTCATCCTGTCTATGTCCTTGCGGAGATTGGGTCTCAGAGACTGCCACGCAGTACTCCAGATGAGGTCTCACCAACTGTCTGTACAGAGGATAATAACTTCCTGTTTTCTACTGGAGATGCCTCCCTATGCATCCCAGTATCCCCCAGCCGTCCTTGCTGCCCTCTCACATTGCTTGCCCACTTTTAGGTCATCTGATATGACTACCCCCCAGGTCCCTTTCCATTTTTGTTGTTGTCAGTATCTCACCCCCATTGTGTACTCCTCACCTGGGTTTTTGTTTCCAGGTGCATTACCTGCACTCTTAGCATTGAATCTAAGCTGCTATACATTTGACCATTCCTCTAACCTTGCCAAGTCCCTTCTCATCCTTTCCACCCCACCTTGTGCATCAACTCTGTTGCAGATCTTGTGTCATCTGCAAAGAGACATACTTTTCCTTCCAGTCCTCTGCAATGTCACTTATAAAGACATTGAAGAGGACCGATCCTAATACTGAACCCTCGCGGTACCCCACTACTAACCCCTTTCTTCAGAGTGGACTCCATTTACTATTACCTCTGTGTCACATTCTCCAGCCAATTCTTTACCCAGGCTGTCATCTTGGGACCCACTCCCAGGCTGGCTAACTTGTATATTAATCTTTTGTGTGGGACTATGTCAAATGCCTGCTAAAGTCTAGGTAGGCCATGTCCACACCTCCTGATCTACTACTTTGGTCACCCAGTCAAAGAAATCTATCAGATTTGTCTGGCATGACCTTCCTGCTGTGAATCCATGCTGCCTTGGGTCCTGAGCCCTCTGGCCTCTAGATACTCAACAATTCTTTCCTTCAGAAGTGATTCCATCATTTTCCTACCACCGAGGTTAAACTAACAGGTCTGTAGTTTTCTGCTTCTGCCTTGCTCCCACTTTTGTGAAGGGAATCACATCTGCCCTTCTCCAGTCCTCCGTACCACCCCATCCTCCCATGATTTGTTAAAGAGGGTAGTCAGTGGTGTCACTAGTTCTACCCTTAGTTCTTTTAGAATTCTGGGATGAATCCCATCAGGCCCCATTGCTTTGTCCACCTTCAGTTTTAAGAGTTCTTTCAGAACCCTTTCTTCTGTAAATGGGCTGGTATCAACTTTTGTATCCAGAGTGTTTCTACTGTTTGTTTTAGGTACCTCCCCCACTTCCTTTGTAAATACTGAGTAAAAATATTTGTTTAGTGTCTCTGCCTTTTCACAGTCACCCTCTGCCCACCCTCCCTTCTCTTTATTAAGCCTCACTAGCCCTCCCTTGGTCTTCCTTCACTCCCTGATGTACCTATAAAAGGTTTTATTCCCCTTCTTAACTGAGTTGGCTATCTTTTCCTCGGTTTGGGCCTTTGCTGTTCTGACTGCCTTCCCAGCTTCCTTTGCTTTAACTATACAGTTCTCTGTCCTGCTCTTCTATGATTCCTTGTACTTCCTGAATGCTTTTCTCTTGAACTGAGGAAAATTATTACATGGTTTACACAGAAAAGCATTTCTGGATTCTGTGGAATACAAAATGAAATTCAAAAAGCTTTTGAAAGCAGGATTGATATCCCACACCAATTCCAACAGTGGAATTCTGCATTCTGCTCAGCTTATTCAGTGGACATGCAGTAGCAGTTCAGGTAAAACCACTGCAAAGGCAGTCCATCCAGTGATATTCTCTTGGAGCATGCAATAATATAAATAAGTAAATGGGTACTGTTTCTATAATGCTGGCTTTACTAAAAGAGCTGCTTAAAGAGACTCTTAACCCTCTAGAAATAAATGTCCCTAGTTAAAAATAAAAACACATTTATGCTTTTAACATTCTGTAAAAAAAACTGCCGAAGTTGCTGGTAGTTTGATTCTGATTTTTTTCTGTGTATACTTTATCCTCCACCTTCGCAGAGCCTGCAGGCAGCTCTGGCCTCCCTAGAAGGGCTTGTCCTCAAAGTTCTGCTGTCTGCGTCCCAGCTGTCCCTGTAGTTTCCATGGATTTCCCCCATGGCAGAGCTGGGGTGAGGAGGTTGATTTCTCCCTCCCGAGCCTAGTCCAGACATATGGGCAGCTTGTTGTGAGGGCAGGTCCGGGCCATCATGGAGGTTGCCAGCTCCCATTTTCCACTTTGCTTACCTCCAGGGCCCATGAGACGTGCAATGGGTGAAGTGGCTGGACTCCACTTCCACGGAGGCAGCCTACACTCTGGAAGTGGTTTCCTCCTCATTCTGGCAGTGTGCATGTGCTGACTCCCAGCCACCACTGGATGTTGGGCAAGCAGACACTGCACCATCCCCTCCCTGAGAAAGGAAAGCTGTCTATGGATGCTCAATCCTTCCTCTTTCTGCCAGCCCCTAAGCAACCAGAGTCCATTTCTAACCCTGGGTCGCCAGCGTGGCAAGAGGTGTGGCCTTCAGCACCACCACACTCAGTGCCACCAGGCCAGCTCAGATTTTTTTTTTAAGTGAAAAACAGACTGCCCACTATACTGGAGTTACCACACAAAAACCTGTTTACAGTCCTTGATCAACTCCCATTGCATCTCTTCTGGATTTAGGAATACTCTCAACACAGTCTAGCCATTCATGATGCAGTGGTAGGAGAAGAGACTGTTGCATCATAACTTTCTGCACTGTAGGGGATGTTCCTCATGTTCAGAAAGTATGCAGTACGAGTAGATCAAGGAATTGAAACAAAACAATTTGGGTATAATTAAACCATTAACATGCATTTCAGTTTTACTATGAAAAGACACAAATAAAACAACTTTAGAGAAAGTAAGCAATTTTCAAATGTGAGTTTTCAAATAGAAATAATGTGTAAGAAAAGGTTGACAGTAGGCATGGGTAGGTACTAAAATACCGACCCTCATGACTACCCACGGTACTTCTGAACTACCCCAAATTACCCTACAAATAACCAGATGAAAACAAGCATTTGTCAATGCTGAATGTTGATTGCATTGGTCTGTTGAGTTACCTCACTGCCCTCATGTCACTTGCTCAATCTGTTTCTCCCGTTGCTGCAGGCTACTCTTTTGTACTGGGCTCATGCCTGTATTGGCATGTTTTGATGCCCAAAGAAATCTGCAGTTGTCCGACAGAGCTCTGTTGAGGTGGGTCACTCCCCCTCTCTCACTCGATCATTCTGTTTCTGCTGGCGCTGCAGGCTGCCCCTTTGTACTGGGCTACTGCCTCTGTTGGTGGCTTATCTGCCCACAAAGAAATCTGCAGCAGTACTGACACAGGTCTGTTGAGCTAGCTCACTCCACCTCTCTCGCTGGTTCTGTTTCTGCTGGTGCTGCAGGCTGGCCTTTTGTACTGGGCTTCTGCCTGTGTTGCCACCTTTTTCTGCCCACAAAGCAATCTGCAGCAGTCATGATAGAGATCTGTTGAGCTCGCTCATTCCCACTCTCTCACTCACTCATTGTGTTTCTCCCAATGTTGCAGGCTGCCCTTTTGTATTGGGCTTTTGCCTGCATTGGCACCTTTTTCTGCCCACAGAAAAATCTGCAGCTGTCCCGACAGAGCTCTGTTGAGGTAGCTCACTCTGCCTGTCTCACTCGCTCTTTCTGTTTCTCCCGGCACTGCAGGCTGCCATTTTGTAGTGGTCTCCTGCCTCTGTTGGCACCTTTTTCTGCCCACAAAGAAATCTGCAGCAGTCTCAACAGAGGTCCATTGAGCTTGCTCACTCCCCCTCTCTCATTCGCCCATTCCATTTCTGTCTGCGCTGCAGGTTGCCCTTTTATACTGGTCTCCTGCTTGTGTTGCCACCTTCTTCTGGCTGCAAAGAAATCTACAGCAGTCATGATATAACTCCATTGAGGTTGCTCACTCACTCCCCCTCTCACACTCATTCATTCTGTTTCTCCCACCACTGCAGACTGCCCTTTGTACTGAGCCCTGCATGCATTGCTGCCATTTTCTTCCCACAAAGAAATTGCAGCAGTCCCAACAGAGCTCGCTGAGTTCACTCGCCCCCACTCATTCGTTCTGTGTCTCCTGCTGCAGCAGGCTGCCCTTTGTACTGGGTTCCTGCCTGCATTGCCGGCTTTGTCTGCCCACAAAGACATGTACAGCAGTCCTGACACAGCTCTGTTGAGGTCGCCTTACTCCCTCTCTCAATCACTCATTCCATTTCTGCTGGGGCTGCAGGCTGGCCTTTGTACTGGGCTCCTGCCTGCATTGCCGCCTTTTTGTCCACAAAGAAATCCACAGCAGTCACGACAGACCTCCGTTGGGCTCACACCACCCTGTCTCACTGCGCTATTCTGTTTCTCCCACCGCTGCAGGCTGCCCTTTGTACTCAGCCCCACATGCACTGCTGCCTTTTCCTGCCCACAAAGAAATCTGCAGCAGTCCCAACAGAGCCCTGTTGAGCTCACTCCACCCCTCTCTCACTCACTTGTTCTGTGTCTCCGGCGCTGCAGGCTGCCCTTTTGTACTGGGCTCCTGCCTGCATTGTCACCTTTTCCTGCCTACAAAGGAATCCACAGCAGCCCCGACAGAGCTCAGTTAAGCTCGGTCACTTCCTCCCTCAGTCGCTCAATCCTATTCTGTCCCAAACACTGATTTCAGACAGTAACTGCGGTATTCTGCACTGAAAGTGCAGAAACACATTTCTGTCAGGAAGTGAAAAATGACAGCTGCTCTGTTCATGAGGAGCTGTGAACAAATGCCAGTGTTGAAAATCTGGCGTGAAAATATTACTAATTTGCAAACTTACAAGGGTGCGTGGAACCTACACAACACACGCTCATAACACAGTCATTTTATGGCGTTTCATCTCAAAATTGTCAACATAGGCATTTTAGGACCTCTGCTCATGGACAGTGTCAGTGTGATTTTCTTAATATGTCCTGAACACTGATTGCTCACAGTGACTGTGCTATTGTGTGCGGAAGAGTGAAAACACATTTCGGACAGTATGTGAAAATGACAGCTGCACTGTTCATAAGGAGGTGTGGCAAAATGGCAATGCTGAAAATTTGAGGAAAATATTGAAAGTTGCAAAGGTACAAGTATACGTGGAAACTGCACAATGCACTTTTTGTAACACACTCATTTTATGGACTTTCATTACCAAATTTTCAACATAGACATTTTAGGACCTTTACTAATGAACCCTGTCACTGTCATTTTCATAATGTGTTCAGAACATGGATTTCACAGTGACCATGCTATTCTGCTCCGGAACTGCGAAACACATTTTGGCCAGGATGAAAAATGACAGCTGTACTGTTTATAAGGAGGTGCAGAAGAATGGCAAAGTTGAAAATCTGCAATAAAAATATTATTAATTTGTGAAGTTATAAGCGTGAGTGCAAATTGCACAATGCACGGTCGAATACAGTCATATTTTGGAGTATCGTCACCAAAATTTCAACCTAGGCATTTTAGGAACTTTGCTCATGAACAGTGCCACTGCTATTTTCTTAATCTGTCCTGAACACTGATTTCCACACTGACCTTGCTATTCTGCGCTTGGAAGTGCGAAACACATTTCGGCCAGGCTGTGGAAAATAACAGCTGTTCTCAACCTAGCACACCCGATGGTAATTCAGGCTCAGGTATATACATTTGTTTTGAATTGCTTTATCTGTTTATAAATTAGTCCCACCTTTTCCTAGGGGTTCTGTGTCAGGATTGAAGAGATGTATGGGGCAGTGTAGGGATCTCCCATAGAAGTTTCAGAAGGCAACAATGTAATGTACTGCAGATTTGGAGGAATTTCCAAAAATCAATTCTAGGAAAGTCATTCCTCCTCTTGAGGCCTTTGCTGGAGACCAAGTGAGTACTAGTAGGCTGTAAAGATCATGCTGCCTGCAGATCCTGTTCTTGTCCCAGGATCCCAATGATTCTGTTGACCACCGACTGTCAGGGTTCAGCCATAGGGGGAGTACAGATCATGATAGAAGCAGGTGATGGAACCAGCTTTCCAGTTTTTTGTATGCTTTGAAGGAGGACACAAAAGTGAGGCCCTTTTTCTTTGGGGTGAGTATTGGCCAAAAGAGACTGATAGCAGGGTCAGATGATCAGTCTATTTCCTTCTCTATCATTATCTGAGGTTTGGAATGGGGAAAGCCAGTGGAGGGTCTATGCACAATGAAAGCATACGAAAAAGGCATAGAACCATGGCATACCCCAGCTGACTCTCCTCCAGAGAGCACAAGGTTTGGCTCAACTGTAATGGAGGGATTGTTCTCCCACAAATAAAAATCAGGAGCCAAATCTTGCAAATCTGCTGATGGGAATGGGAGTTGTTAAGTGCGAGGCAGTGGATCACTTTGAGAGCCATAATCATTTTGACCACTGAAATTTTCCCTGCCAAAATCAAATAGAGAAGCTTCCAATGGTTGCGATTATCTCAGAACTTTTCAAAAGGGGGTAAGGGTGTGTATGTAACTATGTTTCTAGGATCTGATGTGTCCAGATACCTAGGTGGAAATAAGGCTAACAAAGGTTGGCTATGGTGTGCATTCAGTAATAGAATTCTGTTTACGGTTTGGCTGTTTTGAGTCCAGAAACTTCTCTGAATTTTCACCAAGATCTAACAGGGCTAGAATACTGGAGGAACATCCGGAAGGAATACCAGGCTGTCAATAGCATACAACAGAGTGTAGATGTCTAGTTAACTGTCGCTGACAATATGACTTGCAGATCTGGGTGCTGCCTTACCATAATGGACGGGAGCTGTATGTCCAGCAGAAAAAAAAGGAAGGGAAGGCAGCCCAGGTGAGTGCCCCTTTGTAGAGTAAATAAGTCTTAGAGGGCAGAGTTCATTAGGACTCTGACTGAGCATTACATGTACAGAATTTGGACCCATCCTCCAAACTGAGAGCCAAAGCCCATCCCAGATAATATGGCATGGAGGTACCACATTCCACCAAATCAAAAGCCTTTTCAAAGTCTATCACCTCTGCATTGGCTGGAGAGTGGGAACTTTGAGCCAGGTTCATTTGCAAGAGGAGTGCTCTATGGTGGTCAGAGCTAAGGTGTCCCATCATGAAAACCTCCTGTGAGGGGGTGGATGAGTTGAGGTAGTAGGGTCTCTATTCTGTGCCCAGTGAATTTGCTATGCCTTTGTGTCTGCATTTATAAGCAAAATGAGCCAGTAGCTGACAGGGCAAATGGGGTTCTTCCTTCCTAGGTAGAACCATGATCAAGGGTTCTCTCATCGAAGGTGAGAAGACAGCATCTATGTGCCTCTAGATAGACTGTTTATAGATCTAGGACAACTATGTCTGGGACCATCTGATGCAAGTCTGTAGGAATGCCATCACTACCAGGGGCTTTATGAGGAAAGAAGGCAATTATGGCTGACATAATTTCAGAGACAGAGAGATAGGTTCTAAAGCCATTTTCTAAGGCTCAGTTAAAATTGGGATGGAAAGTCTCTCCAAGAAATATCTGAGATTGTCCTCATTCAAGGGGGCTTTGTGAGCCATATAGCTGAGCGTAAAAAGATTGCATGATTGTGTTGCTCTTTGAGGCAGGGAGGGGAGCGTGCCAGCTATGTTCTTCAGATCATGCATATGCCTATTTGCCTGCTGCTTTCATAGCCTTAATGAAAGGAACTTGCTGGCCTTCTCACCCCATCCCAGTAACTGTGTTTCAGATGGACTCCTGCCAAGTCCACCTTTCTAGCAGAGAGAGAGAGTGTTGAGGTGCATATGAATTGACCTGGCATCCCTTAACATGGAAGGCAACAGCTGAGGGAGGGGAATTCTTCAACTCATTCTTTGACTATTAAGCCAGCATCAAGATCTTTCTATTCTTTGAGCAAGCCTTTGAGCAAGTAAGTGGTCTACTGAGAAATATAGGATATTCTTGTCTCAGAACAGGACGATCAGGAGCTTAAAAGGGCACACAGGAAGAAAGTAAGGAGAGAGAGAAAAAAACTGAGGAAAGAGTAAGGATTGCAAACAGTTAAGGGGCCAGAAATAAGACATGATTGGAGTGGTGCAGTGCAGTGGCTGTGGAGCAGCAGTCTTCCGGGAGATGTTCTGGAGGATGCGGTGTTGTCCCATCTGCAGGCACCTCTCTGGGCTGAGGGAGGAGGTTGCTCATCTCCAGGATGAGTTGGCCAGGATTTGTGGGACCTCCTCTTCCATCCAGGGACCACCAGTGCCACTGCCATTGCCTCAGAGGTTGCCAAGAAAGAGGAGCAGTTGGACCACAGTGGGCTCAGGGAGGGTGAGGGTGGTGGAACAGAGGTGCATCCCCAGCCACTTCACATCCCATGCCATTCTGCAAAGTATGGTTCCCTAGGAGGCACCCACAGTGGAGACCAAGGAGGATGCTGGGAGCTCCACAAAGGAGACCCACAGGAGGGTGGCAGGGGACCCTGCAGGAAGGAACAACCCTGGTGGGGGACTCCATTGTTGGAAGGTAGAACTGGGGAGGAAGGGAGAAGGAGGTAAGTGCTTGCCTGGCGCATGGCTTGAGGGACAGGGAGTGAATCCTCAGGATTGCCAGAGCAGCTGCACAGGGAGGGAGCTGGATGTCATTGTCCACCCAGGGACAAATGACCTGGCTAAGAAAGGATTAGAGAAGTGTAGGAAGAGTTTGTGGAATTGGGAGGGCCTTTAGTCAAGTAGCACGCACGGCAACCTTCTTGGAAGTGCTACCCATCTATGGCATAGGAGAGGCTAGGGGTGTTCCACACCATGGGATTCAATCAGTGGTTGAAAACTGGTATGGAGCTCAGGGATTTGGCTTCATTGGGGACTGGGGTCCACCTGGAGTGATGCAAGTCTATACTGGCATGATGGGCTGCTTCTGTCCAGGAGGGGAACCAGGATATTAGGTAATAGGTTTAAATGCTTCATTAGCAAGCTTTAAACCAGCCAAGGGGAGGCACTGGAAAGGAGCAGGAAAACCCTAGCCCCCCCCAAAATAATCATGGTAGTAAGTGTGGCAAACACCAACATAGAGGTGTCGATAGGGAGAAGGGCAGGGGTAAATGGAGAAAGTGATTAAGGCAAGAAGGACAGGGATGGGGCAAAAGGGAGTAAGGCCATCAGGAAATGGAGGGTAATGAGTACCAATGCCCGTAGTCTGGGAAACAAGCTCCCTGAGCTGGTGGCCTTAATGGAAGAGGGATGCCTGGATATCATAGCAGTCACAGAAACATGGTACACAGAGAACCATGACTGGGATGTTAACATACCAGGGTACATAACCTACAGGAGAGACAGGCAGGAGAGAAGAGGGGAGAGCACTTATGTAAAGGAAGGGATAAGAGCAACTGAACTAAAGAGTAAACAGGAGGAGAGGAGGCACTGTGGGTCACCTTGGAGACTGGAAAGGCACCGCAATCCGCACAGGGTTTGTACAGACCCCATGTCAGGGAAGAAATAGACAAGGATATGATAGAAGGCATTCTTAGAATGGCAGAGAAAGGGAGATACTGTTGATGGGAGACCTGAATATGCCAGGTGTTAACTGGAGCACATTTGCTGCAGCCACATCCAAGAGCAGGGCTATTCTTGATGCCCTACAGGTGGCAGGCATTAGACAGCTAGTTTTGGAACCCACTCGTGAGGGAACAATCTTAGACCTCATACTCTCAAACGGGGGCAGTGAGAGGATCTCAGATCTAGAAGTGGGTTGCCATCTGGGGACAAATGACCATCAAACAGTGTGGTTCACGTTAAACTCGGCTACAGAGTCAAGCCATACAAAAGTGAGGGTACTGGACTTTAGGAGGGCTGATTTTGGCAAGATGGGAGACTGCCTCAGAAAAGCACTAGCAAACAGGCTAGAAGGATGTGTGGAGCAACAATGGGGAATTATCAAAACTGCCATCACAGAGGCAACAAGCCTGTGTGAAGCAAATAAACAAATCAAATGAAAGAAAAAGCCACTATGGTTCTCAAAAGGGTGGCTGTGAAAGTCAGGAAGAAAAGATAGCATTCTGGAAGTATAAGGAAACACAGAAGGACAGAGAGCTGTACCAGTTAAGGCAGAAGGAAGCAGGGAGGGAAGTCAGAATAGCAAAGGCCCAAACTGAGGAAAAGATAGCCAACTCAGTTAAGAAGGGGGATAACATCTTTTATAGGTACATCAGCGAGCATGGAAAGACAAAGGGAGGGATAGTGAGGCTGAATAGAATGAACGGTGGGTGGGCAGAGGGGGACAGTGAAAAAGCAGGAATACTGAACAAATATTTCTGCTCAGTATTCACAAAAGAGGAGGGGGAAGTGCCTAATCCAATTAATAGAAGCACTCTTGATAGGGGGGTCAATCCTAGTCCTTTCACAGATGAAAGGGTTCTGCAAGAACTCCTAAAACTGAAGGTGGACAAAGAAATGGGACCTGATGGAATTCACCCAGAATTCTAAAAAGAATTAAGGAGGAACTAGTGAAACCACTAGCTACTCTTTTTAATAAATCATGGGAGGATGGTGGTACCCGAGGACTGGAGGAAGGCGGATGTGATTCCCTTCACAAAGTGGGACCAAGACAGAGGCAGAAAACTACAGACCTGTCAGTCTGACCTCTGTGGTAAGAGAAAGTGATGAAGTCACTTCTGAAGGAAAGAATAGTTGAGTACCTAGAGGCCAGTGGAGCACAGGACCCAAGGCAGCATGGGTTCACATGGGAAGGTCATGTCAGACAATCTAATAGATTTCTTTGACTGGGTGACCAAAGTAGTAGACCAGGGAGGAGCTATGGACATGGCCTACCTAGACTTTAGCAAGGCATTTGACACAGTCCCACACAAAGATTAATAGTCAAATTAACCAGCTTGGGAGTGGGACCCAGGGTAGCCTGCGAAAACATCGGCTGGACAACAGGACACAGAAGGTAATTGTAAATGGAGTCCACTCTGAAGAAAGGGAGGTTACTAGTGGGTACCACAGGGTTCAGTATTGGGTCCAGTCCTTTCAATGTCTTCATCAGTGACATTGCAGAGGGACTGGAAGGAAAGTATGCCTTTTGCAGATGACACAAAGATCAACAGGGTTGATACACAAGGAGGCATGGAAAGGATGAAAGGGACTTGGCAAGGTTGGAGGAATGGTCGAAGTATGGCAGCTAGGATTCAATGCAAAGAAGTGCTAAATAATGCACCTGGGAAACAAGAACCCAGGAAGAAATACACAATGGGTGGGGAGGTAGTAACAACAACAAAAGGAAAGGGACCTGGGGATAATCATATCAGATGACCTTAAGGTTAGCAAGCAAGTGAGACGGCAGTAGGGAGGGCTGGGGGTATGCTGGGATGTATAGGGAGAGGCATCATCAGCAGAAAACAGGAAGTTATCTCTCTGTACAGACAGTTGGTGAGACCCCATTTGGAGTACTGTGTCCAGTTTTAGAGACCCCATCTCCGCAAGGAAATAAACAGGATAGAGGTAGTCCAGAGGAGGGCAACTAAAATGGTGCAGGGTCTGCAAGAGAAGCCGTATGAGGAGAGACTAAAGGAGCTTAATGTATACCCTTGAGGAAAGAAGGAGAGGGGACATGATAGAAACTTTAAGTACCTCAGTGGAATCAACAAAGTCCAAGAGGGTAGCATCTTTCAGAAAAAAGACTTGCAAGAACAAGGGGACACAATTTAAAAGATAGAAGGAGGCGGTTCCAGGGCAATGTGAGGAAGTATTATTTCACAGTGAGGGTAGTGGATGCATGGAACAGCCTTCCTGATGAGGTTGGGGTCTAAAACTGTGGGAGAATTCAAGAATGCATGGGACAGACATAAGGCAATTCTTGTGAAGGGGTAGGAAGAAATAGGCTGTTGGTTGACTAGGATCTGCGGCCTATCCTGTAGGTAGGGAAATGGGCAGACTAGATGGGCCTAGTGGTACTTATCTGCCGTCAATGTCTATGTTTCTATGTTTCTATGTTTCTTTCTCTTTTGCTGTCAGGTGAGTCTCAGCAGGGACACTGGTTTACCGGGATTGAGAAAGGGCATATTCCATTTTGCACAATGTAAAAAACGGTATTGTCACCGGTGTCTGCTAAGCCAAAATCCGTTTTACGGGTGTTTGGCTTTGTGTACTTTATTTAACAATTTTGAACTCTGCTATCATGCATTTTAGCAATTTTGACCTCCACTATTGCACATCCTTCCATCCTTGTACCAATTTAAAGTTATTTTAGGTACAAGATGTGATGGCAGCAGCAGCACTACAGCCCCATCCCTCTGGTGTGATGGCAGCAGCAAAAGCACTACGCACTCACCCCTCAGGTGTGACAGAAGTAGCAGCACTGTGGCCCCATCCCATGGGTGTGATGGCAGCAGTACTACGCTCACCATTCCTCAGGTGTGATGGCAGTATCAGCACTGCTGCTCCCCATCCCTCACGTGACGGCAGTAGTACTACATTCCCCATCCACCAGTGGTGATGGCAGAAGCACTACAGCCCCCACCCCTTCGGTGTGATGGCAGTAGCAACAATGCAGTCCACATCCCTCTGGGGTGATGGCAGTGATGACAGCACTATGATCCCCTTTCCTCAACACCCACATCCCACATGCACAAGTTACAAAGGACTTGGTCTCTTTGCTTGTTAGAATTCAGATGTGAATTAATCTGAAGCATCACCGCTAAGGCAGACTACCTTTGTTTTTTCCTATCTATAATTTAACTGCCTGAATTGGATTTCTGCCTGTGACACCACTGACCAGGGTTAGGGAACAGACTTGGGTGTTGGAGGGCCAGCTGGTGGATGAAGGCTTGAGTGTCCAGCAACCACTCACCTTCTCCTATGAGGGAGGGTGGGTTCATTGCTCAGCATTTTCTGGCCCCTGGTGGAGGTCAGATGCACGACAACATGTCATCCCTCACTGCAGGAGGAAGTGTGATGGACGTCGGCTTGTGCCTTGACATCACGCCCCAAGAAAATGGGAAAACACCCGCTGACCAACCAAAGGATGGCTATTGGTCCCTCCATAAGCCGGAAGCCCCAGACATGTGTCCGGTCTGATCCCTGCCATGCCCAGGATACACAGGAAGCACTTTGGGGTAATTCTCCTCTCCTGGTAGCCTCCCACAGGGGTAGGGGCCCACTCAATTAAGGGTTACTTGGGTTACCTGGTAGCACAGCAGGGGCAGTGGATGGTGGTCGGAATCAGCAGCGGTGGTAGGGGCCTGGCAGGCCTGAAGGATGAATTTCAGGGGTAGGAGGAGCAAAAAAAACTGCTTGAATTTGCTTCTTTGAAATAAAGTGTCTTCACCTAAAAACTCACAAGTGATTAGTGGAGGATGTTCAAATGGATTTATGCATCTCCCAGATATGTGGATGCTTTTTTTACTTGGTGTCCATGAAAAGGTGTCTCTCAGTTTTCATGTCTGTTCAGATGTGAATTGAGCACTACTGTGCCCACCAGCATTATACAGCCCTGGGTCTTACCTTCTGTATGTCATTGACTGTGCTTTTAAATCCACTGGCCAAACATAAGTACACTTAAATACTTAACATTTGCTTTTGTTGAAACAGTTTATCAGAAAACTTTCTGTTGTCACAGAGACTGAAACAGCAGGTGGGAGAAAAGGTGCAAATTATCCAATTCACCTAAATGGGGTGCTAACTGTGAAGTCTTTTGTAAGTAGTAAGGCAGTTTCTTCTTTGTGAACATACTTTCATTCAGACTAGTTTTCATTCAAATAACTGAGGATTTTGTATGGCCCTACTGGTTATAAACTTGAATAAGCTAGTTGGTAACAGTGATCCTGCATTTAGCAATCTACGACCTAGATGTTTATTTGCAAAGAATACAATAAAAACCTGACTAAAATCTAAAACACATAAAATGTATCTGAACATTTATCTTTACCTATACAAAATCATTTCAGCCCAAAGTAAAGCCCAGGTAAATTGCATGATACCCTGACTACTATTCTATGATGTAGTAAATATATATTGGTATTTTTTTTTTATATTCTTTGTAAAGCAGGTAAGGCCCACTAGGCAGAATGTCTGTTTTCAGGAGTGACCTAGAAGCACTGAGGCGGTTAAGTGACTTGCTTGGAGTCACACAGTATGCAAGTGGAGGTTGTGGAATCAAACCCAAGTCTGCTGGATGTACCCAGTTTATTCACTGTTTGTTACTCTAACCACTAGGCATGGGTGGTTAAACTGAATGGCTGATTACAACAAAGCAGTACGGGTGATTTCTACTGACTCTATATGCAGCAAAGCAGAAAGAATGCAAAGCACAGCATTCATTTTAAGATGCTGAAATCTGGGTCAGCCTCGCTGGTACCACTGTAGCACTATTGCGTTACAATACCAGCGACCCAGGGTCAGAAGTGAACCTGCTGCTGGAGGTCTGGCCAGGGAAGCAGGATCGAGCACCTGGGGACTACTCCTCCTCTGGGAGGGTGAGCTGCAGGTCTGGTTTTACCACCACCTGTGTGACCAACGGGTGGTGATGCAATGGTGCTGCAGAGTGATCAGGAGGGAGGATGCTAGCCAGGATCTGGAGCAGTGGCATGTCTCTATGTGACCTACCTTCTTGGATCTCCTCTAGTGCCGGTGCCCTCAGGGACAGAGACCAGAAAACCAATAACAATCATCCCACATTGGCCACTGGCAGAAGGGCCCAGGTGCTCAAACCTCCCAGCCAGGCTCCATGAGGGACCTGCTGAGCTGCCCAAAACACACTAAGGGAGTGTGGATGGATGACCTGGGGTCCCCTTCCTTCCTTCCCACCTGGGGGGACATAATCCAGGCAGGATGGGGCAGGACCACAGGAGCTCATGAGCGTTACCTGGGGGTGAAGCTAAGGGATACCCAGTCTAGGGATCTCTGAAAAGTGGAGACTGATGTTGTGAGAAGGGGACATAGAAAGAGAAAATTAAAACAAATTTAAAAAGATGCTGAAATCTTAGAGATTCTGTGCAGTGACATGCAATTTCCGTGAGGCACCGGTACAAGAATTCAAAATCCGCTAACCAAGCAGTATTCCGTGACTGTTACCTGTGTTACCGGTAAAAATGGAAAACCAGGGTCCCTGAGTCTCAGTGATACCCCATAATGTAACCTTGGAGATAGGCTTTAAAAAAATAAACAGAGTGTGGCTTTGGTGGTGTCCCCTGGTTTATTTATGTGGAAATACGCTTTGGTCTTTTCTCAGAACCGTATGTGGAAGTTGGGGTTCTGTAATAACAGGGAACTAGATACCTTGATCTTGACCTGGTCTAAGGAGGGCCCCATAACACTATGAGTGCAATTGGTGCATGGCCTGACGAATACAGGGGAGCAATGATTGAATTATTCAACATCTGCAAGTCTGTGGAGGAGGTGAGCCACAGATCCAATAGGCTGGAAGTGGAATCGGAGACCAAGAAGTAGTAGTAGTCCAGAGCAGTGGGGTGCTGCTGAGGCCAGCCATCTGCCAGAGAGTACACAGACATCGTATCCTGGATTTCCGCCAGCATCCTGGTGTTTGGCTCCAAATCGCCCAACTTTGTATCCTTGTAATGGTCCAGCATAAGACTCAAATCCCCAACTACTAAGAGGGGGGGTATGGGAGATCCCTAGGTCCAGTACAGCCTGGTTTAGGGAGTTAAAGAATCCTGGGTCATCATGACTGTGGCATAAACATTGGTAATAAAAAAAGGCTCTCCTGGAGTATTGAGCTTTGCAGGTACCCATTTGACCTCCAAGGCCAAGGCCTGGACCTCCAGAGATGATTAGAGTGATTTATGTATAAGGATGGATACTCTAATCTTGGAGCTGGGTGCACAGCTGTTCAACTCACTATCCATTCCCTTTCTAATTTTACAGCTTCTTCCATGCAGAGCTTGGCGTCTTGCAGAGCTACATTAGAATGCAGGATTTAAGTCTGGACAGAACTCCCTTTCTTTTTATTACTGAGTTAACCCCTGGACATTCCATGTCACAAACTGTTGAGTCACCATGGGACATACAGTAAATTTGGGTTATTACTGTGGAGCTGAATTAAATAGTGGCCCAGGGGTGCAGTGTCCCCCATTAGAACCCATCATAGAGGCACACAATAAACAATCAAAAACTGCTACAGTTTGTATTAAGGAACATGAAACACACATATCAGCACTAGTGTGGGCAGGAGGTCTGCCACAGAAAATAGTATAAATGTGCCTTGGTATACTAAGAGCTTTCCAGCAGAGGGTAGCAGAATTATCCTGTGTCCTATAGGCAGCCAATGGCTTCAATATCCAGATCCAGGAAGTAAGGGGATAAGTAACAGTTGTACTTAATGGTCAGCCAAAAGCAAAGAACTAGAAAAATAACAATTGTATCACTACACATATTGGGACCTATGCATCAAGGTGTGCAAAGGAAATGGAAAAGTGCTGTAAATGCAGCGTGCAGTCATGCAGTGCACAAGGAAGACACAATACATGGTATGCAGGAGCAGGTGCGTGGGTGCATTGGACATTAGGCAGGACAACAGGGCTATGTAGCAGCCTGCAGCCACATGGGTGGGATCAGAATATATGGACCCCACCATAAATGGGCATGAGGGCGACCCAGCTTACAGATGTGGAAGTGAATACCATGAATGTACACATGCAGGCAGTAGTGGAGAATGGCCGGGCTGTGGAGCACATCTCACCACCAACATCAACGCCCTATGGGTGCAGCAAGAGGTGAACAGCACAGGGGATGGGGATACACCCAGGCGGCACCCATCCTCACCCTCCAAACTTCACCGTGGCCAGGTGGCATCCATGGTCTCCAATATAAGAACCCACTACACCTCACTGTACACTGTCCACGACCCTTGAGGTCAAGGCATGCCTGTGGCTGGACATACAGGTCAACATGAGTGCTGCCAGCCCAGAGGCACTTACACTGTTGGCCATAAATCATAAGTGGCATGATCTCTGTGTATTGGTGAAGAAGAAGCTTGCCACGGGCATGTGGGCACCCATGGACACAGGCAGGAGACCCCCCCAACATAGACACTGCACTGACCCTGACAGAGGTGGGCCTCCATGGTGAGGTGGAAGGCATTGACACCCTGAAAGGTAATACACCACAAGCAGAGGATGGTGACTGGTTGTAATGGACCACATGCATGTACTAACCACCCATTGTTCCACCCTACAGACCCCTGCACAGAGGAACACACCACCACAGATGCAACAGGACACAGACAGGACAACACAGCACAGAAGGCCAGAGGCAGGTATGACACGGAGGAGGTACATGGCTGAGGTATGACACCAGTGTATCTGCACCACAGACACCAGCACCCAGAATGCTACTGTCACAGCTGTAATACATCCACGTCTGGCCACATGTACGAGGCAGGTGCCTGAGCAATGGACAGAGACAGATGCCAACATGGACAGCACACTGGCATGGATGCCAGAGGAATAAGAGGAGGATAAGTAAGATCATGGGAGACACATCTAAAAGGATGGCCTGAGCCATGCCAACAGGCAAGCCCCACAGAGCACAGTCCAGTGGGCACCAGTGACAGGGGTGGTCCAGAGCCAGCATGCCATGCCCCTGGGAGCAAAGACAGTATAATAGCAGGAAGTACAAAAGACAGGGTTGACGAGGGCCTGTCTGCACTGGCCAAAGTGTGGCAGAGGTCTCATGGGGACATACTATGCAGAGCTGTGTTGACTGGAGCAAAACAGACTGGAGACTTAGAACCACAAAAAAATGGCAATTCTATGACTGACTGAGGGAGTACATGGTGTGTGGCATAGTAATGATGGGCTGGGCAACCTCTTGTGCTAGCTGGTGAACCACCATGTAGCAGGTACTGCACCATGACCCCAGTCTGCCTATCCGCCATGCCACATGTCCCTGCCCACAACACAGATGTGCACACCGCTAGACATGGGTGACACTGTCCCTGATGACCGGGGCCCTCTCATGTCACACAGTGCCATGGACAGCACCCCAGATGCAGGGTACCCTGATGCATGCACAAAGCTGTGGCACACACAGGAAAGACTGTGCAGTGACAGAGAGGAACAAGGTCCAGGCATCCTGCCAGGTGCACCCCATGACTGCATGGACAGTTGCAGCAACATACAGAAGGAGTGGATGGAGGGGCAGCAAATGGTGCCAACACCCTCCACTGTGTATTGCAGGGGCAATGTGCCCCCATAGAAGCTGCCACAATGACTGGGCACATGGTCATCAGCCCTGCTACTGCAGAAGCCTATGACAGGAAAGGGCCATGGCACTGCACATATGGTACACATGTATAGCATAAGCACTGTGTTGCACTACCCAGCACAATACCCACCATGCACAGCACACCACTGCATGGCGCCCTACCAGCACAGCAACACACCAACCCCAACACACACACATAACTGTATACCTTTCCATAGCACCACCCCCCTTGGCATGCTGTGCCACAACTCACGCTTATGCACCCCAGACATGTCCTACCATCACCGTATACCACCCCCTGCAACCCATCCCTGACCACCCACCATGCAAGTGTCCACATCCCTCATAGGTGAGTGGACTCAAATACTGTGTCATCATCATGCACCACACATACTGCTGTCCACCACATGACATACCACATTACCATGCTGTCTATCCCCACAGCACATGCAGAGCCCACCATGATGCTCTCAGGCACCCGATGGAGTGTGTCATACCCATCATATGTCCATACTGCCTGCCACCATGCAGATGGACATTTCTAATGGTAGAATGTTCCCTGTACTAGGGCATAACTCACTGCATGGCCAGACAGTGTCTCCCGTCCTGCAAATAGATGCCCATCATCCACCTCCGGTACTGCACATGGCTGTGGGTCATATGGCATGGGTACATTCCATTGCATGGTAATATTATGGAGCATGGCACATGCAGTGAACACCTTGCATGCCTTTCCTGCTACCAGCATCATCGTCCCACCTGTATAGACCAACACTGGAATTTCGTCTTCAGTAGCCCTATCGTCCTCTCGATGACAGCCCTTGTCTTCTTGTATGCATTGTTGTACACCATCGTTGCAGCGATACATTGCTCCAGAAATGGTGGCATCAGTTATGACCTCAGTGAGTATACACTATCAACAATGTAGGGGGATAGAATAACATGCCATCAGGTGACATTTGCATGGGAACTCACAGTGGTGAACATGGTGCCACTATATACTCACCCAAGAGCCATCCCTCGATGTGTCCATGGGGTAGGAGGTCACTCAGCTGTAAGTTGTCGATAATATCGGAGTCATGGCAGAATCCTGGGTACCTGGCACACATGTTTGTGAATGTGCCCTCAGTTTCACACACACCCTGAAAGTTAACACTATGGAACCCCTTTCTGTTCCGATACAGTATGCCTCCTCATGTTCGGTCAGGGACAGGATCCCTATATGTCTGCAGTCTGTCATGCCAATAACATTCAGCATACCATGCATGATGTAAATGACCATTTAATTGCTTGACATTGGCCTGATGTGAAGAATCATTTGTGGTCTCACAGACGGTACAGAATGACATCTATTACCAGCAGCATGGCCCTGGACACTGAAGACTGGTTGATGCCAATGACATCCTTGGTCTCTCTCTCTCTGGAATGACCCTGTTGCTAAAATATGACAGTACATTTAGCACCTTTGTCTCCAGTGACATTGCACTAGTCGACCTTCCCTGTGGTGCAATAGTGTCACAGACCATGTCACACAGCTATTGTATGGTGGGCTGGTGCACTCTGAAGTACTCAATGCAATGTGTGTCCCTCATGGTCATTGCATCCAGCCATGGCAGTAATACACGGATGTGGCCTTTGCATACATCGCTACTCTTATGCTGCAAACCTACAGGAGGACATTTACAAGCAGACATGGCTACATCCAGCCACGCCCCACGGATACCTGTTGACCTGTGCTTTCCCCAAACAACAGCCTTTTATCCATGCCCAATCACAGGTATGTACCTTTAACTGTGTGTGTGTGTCCACCTGTGCGTGCTGCTGGTACACTGTACTGGTGTCACACATGCACATGTGACAGACAGGTGCTATGCTTGTGAAGGCGGCTGTATCAGTGCTGGTTTACATGAGCACTCCAGAAGCTGGGCGTTTGGTATAGCTAAGGAGCTGTGGTGGGTGTTACATTGTGCTGAGGTCACCTGTGGCAGTTCACCATGCCCATCCAGGTGAGTACCGTGTACTGTGAATGGGGTGGTGTGGTGCTGTGGCTAAGGTTCCTGGTCAGGATATGTCCAGATTTGACACTAGTAGCTTTTTGCCTCTATCAATGATGCTGACTGGGGCCCAATTAACACTCTCCCTGACATCAACTCAACCCTGTATTTCTTGATAGCTACCTTCACTCAAATAGTTGATAGTTATGCTCCCCTAAAAACATGTAGGTCTAAGAATATCAAGGTGCCTTGGCTCACTAAGGACCTTAAGAGGCTCAGTCCCTCATGACCATGTCAGATGGACTTACAAAGGTAGTGAGCTGCCTTCTGACTGGCAGGTCTACAGGCAACTTAGAAATAACTGTAAAACCTCCTCAAAAAGCCAAATGCCTACACTACAAGATGCTCAAAACTAAGCACCTCTATAATCCCAAGAGTTCTGGAAACAGGTTAATTCTCTTATCAAGGGAAAAGCTGCTGAACTCCTAGCTCCCTCACTGCCCATGGCTCTATCCTAACAGACCATCTGTCTATTGTCACTGGATTCAATTATTTTTACCAGTCTCCACAAACACATCACTCTTTATAGTTCATTTGTACCTCTCAGACCACTGTTTTCTGGTGACACTGGAGCCTCCCCATATTTAACCTGAAGTTGGCTTCCTCAATGAGGTCTGATGGCTCCTTCACTAAGCTGAAACCTGTTAGTGCACCAGGTCAAGACATCCTTGAGCCTAAGTTTCTCAGGTTGGGAGCTTCTGCCCTTTCCCACCCTGTTCGCGATCTGTTTAACTGGTCCTTCCTATCAAGCATTGTCCCAGACAAATGGAAGGTTGCCGTAGTGGTGCCCATTCATAAGGGTGGACCTAACACTGTTGCTGAAAATTTTAGACCCATTTCCATCCTCTGTCCATTGGCAAAAATCCAGGAGTGTATCGTATGCGATCACCACCAGAACTACGTGGAACACCATATATCACCCTACCACCATGGGTTCAGAAAGAACCACAGTACCCTCACTGCCTTAATCAAAATCACTTCTAATCTGCTCCAGGCAACGGACCAGGGCTTTGCCACTGGAGCCATCTTCATCAACCTCACAAAGACATTTGACCTGGTCAACCAAGGTCTCCTGCTTCAGCAGCTACAAGTTCTTGGCTTTGACACCAGTGCCTTAGCATGGGTTCAAATTTATTTCACCTGCTGCTCACAAAGGGTCAAATGGGCTGGTTCTCTTTCGTGCCTTAGACCAATAACTCATAGGGTTTTGCGAGGTTGCATATTGGGACCATGGCTGTTCTTTCCTATTTATTAAGGTTGCACTTACCCTCCTACTACCGCTGAAGCCGTAAGTGCGCCGTATTTTCTCTCCCATCCACTGCCTCCCATTTCTCTCATGCCCAACAGTGGGAGCATGAACCCGCATCTCTAGCCTGGAGCTGGTATCTCTTCAAATTCCCACGGGCTGCCTGCTGCTGCTCACCAGTTTACGGCTCCTTCCTACCCAACTTAGCCTTCTAACTCACTGCTGGGTGTCTTAATTATATCCCCCAATATGGCTCACCCTCCCTCCTCCATACCACGTTACTAGCTGTCTACCCCCGCCACAATCTCCTTGGCCTGTACCCTTCCCTGCCACTCCACACCATCTGGCCCAGCGGGGGAACCACAAATCTGGCTAATATCTAGTGCTTTTTCTGGTAAAGCTGTAAGTTTCCCCTATGGCTCTCAGACTCCCTGATCCTGACCCTTTACTAATACCAACACCTCTGTAACCTCCTTGTACTGTTACTGTTTGCTCATTGCCTAGACTAGCCTACATCATGTTAGCCTAGCTGAAATTGCCTCTTGTATATGTAATGAATGTACTCTGTACTGATTGCCTCAATTGTAATGTTGCTTTCTTGTGTTATCCTGTATTGTACTCTCCCGGGTCGTGCCTGAAAATAGTCACCTGCTGGCTAGCGCACCTACCCGGTAAACAAAAGCCAAATAAAATAAATAAATATTAATGATCTGCCAGATAACTGTGGAGGGGCTTTAGTGCACCTCTATGTGGATAATGCTATCACTATTGCTCCTCTTCTGATGTTGAGTTGATCAACAGTATGCCAGCATCTGACTTTGCTGCTCTTGAAGGATGGTTTATATGAAATCATCTTGTTCTTAACACCAAGAAAACAAAAAGTATGCTATTCTCCCATCCACCCTCTTCTCTTCTAACCTCTTCCCTCTCAGGATTACTTCTCTCTGTGGTGATGCCCTTGAACTTGTCCATACCTTTAAATGCCTGGGCATCACCTTGGATACCTCGCTATGCCTTAATGCACATGTCTCCATCCTAATCATATCTCTGAACCAAAAGCTAGGCCTTCGCTATCGTATCTGCCCCTTCCTCACCTCAGCCTCTTGTCATAAGATTGTATCCTCCTTTCTTCTCCCACTTCTGTCGTATGTTGCTCCACTTCTGCTCACAATTAACACTGCTACCTTATCGCTTCTCAAACAGGCTTACCATAGGGTGGGTAGGTTTGCCCTGGGGGTCAATGCCTGTCACCACCACTGTGATGTCCTCTCTTCCCTGAGTTGGTTATTGCATGAATCTAAATTAAGATGTGCCACTCTGAGTTTTCTGCAGAAGCTGGTCCACAAGCATACTCCTCTTTGCCTCAGTGAGTCTATTCATCTAAGATAACCTCAACAAACCCTGGGATCTGCCTCTAACCCCCATCTCATACTGCACAAACCATGGTTAGTTGTAGCCCATAAATCATTCACCTATGCAGCTGTGTCTGACTGGAACTCCCTTTCTCCCTCCATTCTGTCATGCTAGACCCTCCCTGAGTTCCAAGCCAATTTGCTTTTTCTCTCTGCCTCTATGTCTTGCTCCTGCTAGCAGTGATATTAAACCCCAGTCCCAACAGCTCTATTTCTTGCTCTTGCTCTTACCTTAACCCTGGCTTCTTACCTTGCCCTCTATGCCTCACCTTTAAACATAACTGCTATCGGTTAGCCCTCTTGTACCTGATATCATTAGCTAACAATTATATATTGTAGTGCATGCTCTTGAATGTGTCATGTATTTGTCGCACTGCTGTGTAACTTACCTGCTTGTTATTTCATAAACCTGTGGTTGTATCTGTCTGTATCATAATCCTGTGGCTCACTGAATGCTGTTTATCTATTTTTCCATTGTAACTGCATTCGCTATGTTAAAACACTGTACTGTATACATACTCACTTCCAAGTCACCCCTAAAAAGGATTGCTATTGTCTCAGTGGACTTACCTGGTTACCAAACTCAAATAAAATAAATGAAATAAGGTCCTTTTAGCTGATGACTGTGCTGTTATTCTGTGCCCAGTATGATTGTCTAGGTCTCTCTGGACAGGATGGTTCTCATATGGCTGGAGCAGCAGGATGGGGCCACCTGTGAAGTGGTGACCCCTCCCGGGACAGTGGTGTTGGAAGAGGAGGACCCTGACTTCTTTGCCCTGTGAGGTGGCTCAGAGGACATCTGGTATAAAATAGAGAATGGGAGAACTGGGTGAGAGTCACCCTCAAAGGTAGGTGGACCTCCATGTATTACAGCTGTGCAAATTCATTGTGCCAATTGGCGCCATTGCAGTGCTCCTGCTCATGACTGTTCTCTGTTTGTTGTTCTCTACTTGCAGCACTACAGAGGGCCACTCTATCATCTGGTGCTGGTGCCACACCCCCGGACAGCAACAGATCCACCTGGGGACAGAAGGGACTCCAAGGAAGAGGACTGGGAGGATAAGGGCATTGCCCCTGTGCAGTAGTCCACATCAGGGATGCAGGTGTAGACAGCAGTGGCATAACAATGCCCATTTGTGGACCTTTACAATCAGACTGCATGTTGATGCCCATTGCCAGGGATGTTGTCCTCTAGATTTGTGGTCTGCTTTTTGTCACTTCTGAATAAATATCAGTGCATTGGCCATGTCTCTGGTTTCCTGTCTCCTGCATGGGGTTTTAAATGCGGGGGTGGTGGTGCTGGGGTCATGTTTGGGGTCCGTCATGTGGGCTGGAGGTGTGTCCTGTGCACCCTCATGGAGACCCTGTGTGGTACTGTCCCGACATGTGGCATGGGGGCATATGGCAGTGCCTCACTGAATGACCACCTGCCCTACACCCCATTGCCATGGTGTACTCCTGGGGGGGCCTGGTCAATGGCACTCCATTACCCCAGGTTGTGGTTGCCAAGGGCTACATATTTACATCCCAACCAGGATTGTTGGGGGATGTCTGCTTCTGTTGCTGGTGGAATGTGTCTTGTCTGGTTTGTGCCTCTGGTCTCCCCATGATGTTTGGGACAATGGTTTGGCATCCTTTGCTTAGTGCCTGCACGTTGGGGTCACACTATGCTGCAATGACTGGGTCCACATTGTATCCCTACTGGGCTTAACTTGCATGTGGCAGCTTGTCACACTGCACTGAAGCATGCATGCCAGTCTTCTGTGCACACTTCCAGTGCCTTTGTGGCCTACTGTCCTGTTGTGGGTGCCACTGGCATCTCTGCAGGCAGACACTTATGGCAGCCCTCCACCAGCAGTAGTTGTCTGCACCTCCATCCACACACCTAGGCATTGTAACTGCCATCATGCATGTGCATTGAGCCTGGTGTCCCCGCATATATATGGCATACTGTGGCTGTGCTACTGTGTGCAGGCTGCCTGCATGCTTCATGCATGCCTCTCCAGTGTGTCATGCACACCACACTGTCATATGTTCCTACTAGCATGTGTTATGCACTCCCATGCAGGGCACATACAATTGATGCATAGGGCCCATTAATCACTATAACAAGAACTCCATAAAATACAGGAAACCAGAGTAACAGCTGTGGCTAAATCTTGTATAGTTATCCAGTGGTAGGGCCAGCTATGCTCCACAAGGAAAACAGTGGAGGGAGGTAGGAAGGGGAGAGGATGGGAAGGTACTTAGATGGGAGGTGTGATTCCTAGCACTTATTGGCCAATCTAGTGGATTCCCAGCAAGGACTAAATCTTTGAACTCAGTGGTGAGGCCAGACATCAAGGGAGGGCCATTCATCCTATGGCATCTTCTGGGCCCTGCCCAGAGAAGCGCCAGAAAAGCATAGGATGAAGGAAAGAGCACCACCCAGTATTTAATGAAGTGGTTGGTGTAAAGATAGGCATTACTTAGCAAAAATTCCAAACTGCTCCAGGCCACTACCCACTCCACTGTCTTCCTGCCTGACTATTATTTTCTTTCACCAATGTAGTTTCTGGACCACCCAATTTCTTCAGGAATATGGTTTGAAATCCCCATTGTAAGTAATGGGGAGAAGGATGTGGAGGGTGGGAGAGAAGGCATAAGGATAAGGCAAGGGTAGATGGGGAAGGGAGCATTTCATGTTGCTGATTCAAGCCAGTGAAATAACTGGCAGCTGTGAAGTTAATGTTTCAGAGTCCTCGAACCATTCAGGTACATTCAGGTTACCACTTGGAAAAAAACATGAATAAAGACATAAAGTACAGCCAGGCCATGATTAATGACATCCGTGACAGCCATTTACTGGGCAAATGACCTTAAAGGGTGTACTTACCCATGGTTGCCTTCCAGGCACCCCATCAATGAGCCTGGACTTCATGCAGCAGAACAGATCAGACCTGAAAGAAATACTGAGCATAAGCATAAGTGAAACAGAGAGAAAAGTACATACTGCAGCACAGGACAAACAGTGCAAGAGATTATTCCCCAGTTCTTGAACACTGAAGTGCATTCAGAGAAGGTCCATCTCATCATCCATCCCAGTCAAGCTGGAGATTGTCCCACCGCCCCATCACATCAAATTATAGACAGCAGTGAGCAAGTGAAAACAAAGAGCTGTTGAACTGTGGCATTGCCAGAGTTTGCAGTCCTGTTGAGCATGAAAGTATGTCATTCCTTGCTTTGGTGGGGCAGGCTGATGTTAGAATAGTGACATAGGTTGCATCAGCTCAGTCTGAGGAAGGTGCCATGTGCTGCTCAAGTTTTAGTTGTATAATCTCAAGGAATAGGGTTGGTGCAAGACAGAACTGATGCAGAAAAGTCAAAGTACATGCTCTTACAGTAACCTCTTGTGGTCCCTAATGAGTGAAAGCTGACCATTTCACCCATAATGGATATTTGTAGATTCAGTGCTATCCCACCTGACCTTCAAGATGAGCACATCTGTCCTACTGGTCTTTCAAATTAAGGAAGCAGAGAGGTATAGGGCAGCAGGAAGAAAGTGACTTTCATAGTAGCACCTTTCTTCAGGATTGGGATTACAGTTTAGGAGGGTTTAGTGTAAGCATGGGCTACCTGATGGGTAGCTGAGTCGAGTAGCTATGGTATCAGTGATTTTTGGCCAGGTAAGGTAGTTCGGTTAATGTACTACCCTACCCGACATAACAGTGCACATCTCTGATCTAGTTTTACACAGGTAATGGATAATGGGCAACTGGAACAGACATTGCAGGGCAGGCAGGGCAGCCTGTGGGGCCCTGGACTCCTGCCAGATTTCTAGGCCAGAAACAGGCATTAAAGAGCAGTCTGTGGGGTCCTTCATGAGCTTACAGCAAAAATAGGAGCATGAGACAACCAGCTGACAACCAGATTTGTCAATGATGTCTGTGCTCCATCTATTGTGAGCCAGTGTTGCTCAAATAGCAGCTGGCAGAAGTGTGGAGTGGAAGCTGTCTCCGCCCATAGTTGGTGCTCGCTCTGCAGTTTGCAGCTAAATTGAAGCAATCATTTAACTAAAACTTGAATAAAAAAATCATAAAGTAAAAACAAAACCTCCACAAAGGAGCAAAGGGAGTGGGGTTCTGGGTTCAGGATTGAAATGATCCCAGAGTGGGGAATTGGGGGGTCAGTCTCAGTTGAGGAGATGGATGGTGGAGTGCTGGGGAGAGAACAGAGAAGGAGCAAGGGGGTCAATAAACCCAGAAGGCAAGGTACTGGTTTCTGGTTTGAGAAAGTATTATTTGTTAGGTGCCCCTGAGCCCTGTCTTTAAATTATTACTGTATTAGCCAGCTACACTGTGTGTCCCTGCAACACTGTGAAAGCCTTGCATGACTGTATATTGTACTGTTTGATAGGTGTCCCTGCTTGAGCCCAGTCGTTTGATACTGTGAAAGCAGCTACACTGTGTATCTCTAAGTACAGTGAAAGCCATTTAGGGTGTCTTATAGTGTTTGTTAGGTGCACAAGCCCTGTCATTTTCTACTACGTCCATAGCTACACTGTGTCTCTGGAGCATAGTGAAAGCCATTTAGGCTGCAACACACTGTTTGTTAGGTGCCCTGAGCCCCTGCCAATTGTGACATAGCTACACTGTGTGTCTCTCAGCATAATGAAAACCATTTAGGCTGTAATCACACTGCTAGGCGTCCTGAGCTCCTGTCAATTGTGACATAGCTACACTGTGTATCTCTGCAGCATAGTGAAAGCCATTTAAGCTGTATCACACTGTTTGTTAAATCCCCCAAGCCCTGTCATTTATTACTGTGACATAGTTACACTGTGTGTCTTTGCTATGTAGTTTGAAAGCCATTTAGGCTGTTTGTAAGGTACCCTGAGCCCAGTCATTTATTACTGTGGCATAGCTACCCAGTGTGTCTCTGCTGCATAGTGAAATCCATTTAGGCTGTATTGCACAGTTTGTTAGGTGCCCTGAGCCCTATCACTTATTACTGTGACATAGCTATCCTGTGTGTCTCTGTAACCATTAGTGAAGCAATATCCATTCATTTCATGGCTGTGTCTACTATGTCTTGTATATCCAAGTCTCAGTCTACTAAAAGGAAGCACAGTGCTGCTGCACATGCAACCATTAATGATATGGACAATATGGATCATACCACTAATGAAGAACATAGTGACAATAATAATAATAACATCACTAGGACTAGCTCTAAATGTCCCCCTGAACCAAAAAAGCATGTCAGCAATAAAATGATAGTAGAGTTTCAGAAAGAACTGACTGGAGTTACTCATAGAGGTACAGAATATTTTGCCATATGTGCCAAGATACTTCCAGCTGCTGAAGCAGCATGCTAGGAGGCAGCCTCCTCAAATATAATCTCAAATACTGAGGCAGTTAATGCTGATAAAGATGGAGATGATGGTGATAGTGGGAACTAGGAATGGAATAGTCCAGGCTATGTCCCACATGATGTTTACGGCACTTCCAGTTCTTCTGAATCTTGTGGTGATAAGGTATTTAGTTTTGAACAGGGGGTAGGAGAGGATGCCTCTGACAGAGTGCAGAAAAATCATATGCTAAATGTAAGAATAAGTGGATAAGAATGCATGACAACAATTCATCTCAGCAAGGAAATGGTAATGTAGGGTTCTCCTCCCTTGAATGTTGGAAAAAATAGTGCCACGGGCCATGGCACAAAGCAAAAGGTTAATCTTTAATGTGTAGTTTATTTTATATTGACCCTGGAGGCAACTTTCATGCTGTATGCAGTCTGTGCAGAAAGAGCATCAGTCATGGTGGCAAGGTGACACATTTTGGAACATCAGTAATGATATAACATGCAAAGACAAAATACCCAATTGAGTGGGGCAGGGCAAGGGGAAGTGTGGTTGGCATGGGTGATAGTGGAGGTGGTAGTGGCAGTGTCTACAGTGGCAATGAACTGGAAGCAGGTACTCACACTGAATCACTTAATGTGTCCTTGCAGTCTTCCCAGAAAAGAACATAAGATTGTTTTCTTCTGACACCATCAAGCACTGCAAAATCCCAAACTAGTAGACTACATGAAAAAGGCATGAAAAATACATTTTCCCCAAAATTAAAAATATCTTTTCATTCTTGTCAACTAACATTAAAAGAAATTATTGCAAGGACATCACAATTTTCCTGCAAGCATCCAACATGCCAGCTGTTAAACAGAGCCATTGCGGAGCTCTTAGCTGATTGTCAACTCCTTTTGCTTTTGTTGTCCAAAAAGATTTCTCTAAGTTCATGAACTGGATTCAACCATGGTACACCATTCCCTGGCAAACACATTTCTTGAAAAAGGCTGTTACACAGTTGTATTACGTGGTGCGTACTGCAATCATTAGGAGTTGAAACTTTGAGGTGAAGCAGGTTCACATTACCACAGCTATATGGACCAGCAATCAAACATTTAACTACATGACTGTTACAGCTAATTTGGCAAGTTTTCAGTAAGGAAGTAATAATTCCCTGCTCTTCCATAAGTATTGGGGAGTGGGCTGCATTGTATGTCACCAATTCTGGGGAAAAACACACTGCTGTGAATATTTTGCAGCAGCTGGAACAACAATTCTAGAACTGGCTTACTCCATGTTCCTTATCTGCAGTGTTCGTAGTGTCAGGTAATGGTGCCAACATAGTCAAAGCTGTTAGAGGCAGCAACTACCAACACATCTTGTTTTGCACATGCTTAAATCTTCTCATTCATAGTTTCTTAAATGGAAACAGAAATGCTGAAAACTTGTTTGGTCTTGCTAGGAAAATATAAGGGCATTTCAGCCACTCTGTGGAACCAGAAAAAAACCTGAAGGGGCTGAAGAGGTCAAACAACTTACAATTGCATAGATTAAAGCAGAATATTCTGACCTGAAGGAATTCAACATTTTACATGTTGGAAAGTCTTTTTGAACAGAAAAAAGCTGTACATGACTGCACCATGCATTATGTATGAAGATGGTGGCCAGGCTGGGCTGACTATCCTTTAGTGGAGTAAAACTCTGCATTACAGAGCATTTTTAGAGTTTTAGAATATCAGTTTTATTATATTGGCAGTTCATTTGAATTTTGATTAGTCAGTAGTGTGGTTAGGTTGGTTAGTGATAGTTTTTGTTTTGCACTAAGGTAGATTAATGAGATAGGGTTTTTGGTTTTTAGTTAGGAAAGTCATGGTGCACTATGTCTGTTTAAACATTGCATACTGTTTTTAATCACTTACCTGAAGTTGTGAACTATGTTCCATTGCTGGCTATCCTGTGGATAGATATGTGCGAAGTCCACAAATTTCACTCTGCTAAATATTTAGCGAAATTTGTGCATTTCGTAAAATATTTAGCTGGTGTGAAATGCGAAATTTGAGCCGCAAAAGGTGGAATTTCACCACTCACAGGCAAAATTCCACCATTTGTGAGTGAAATTGTACATTTCGCCAACAGAATTTCATATTTCACACCCATGAAATATTTTGCAAAATGCACTAACTTCATGTAATATTCTGTGGGGTGAAATTCCTGATTTTGCCAGAACTTCACCAGCAAAATTAAATTTTGCTGCATCTCTACTTGTGGCCTTATCCTGAAGAATTGTGAGCTGCAAGTTTTGGTACCTGGACGGCTTTCAGGATGAACCTGGAACTTGGATCTGTTCCCAAGGGCTGGCTGACTTCGGCCCACTTGCTGATTTACTGCAACAGCGTCATGTTGATCTTTAGTGGACCATTTTGGTTCTAATTGCAGTCATAGTTAGATTAAGGTGCAGTGGCGCCTGCTTTTAGTGAGAATCCCTCCGGTCTGAAAATGGCTGACTGGCTGTGTTTCGGCTGTGGTGTGTTCCAGTGAATCCAGATTTGGGAACCAAACTAATTGAGGATTCATACACCTGCTGTATCTACCTGACCTGTTGGATAAGCTTAAATGTGTGTTAGCTTCTGGCGGGCTATAATGGTGGATTATAACCATTTATTTTCAGGTACTGTGTAATCGTGTATTCAGATCAGTAAAAAGCCATCGCTGGCAGTGAGAGTACCAAGAGGAGGGCTAATACATAAATTTACTACTGTTGCAGGCTGTGGAAGAGCCATTTTGTTCACTTATTTAAGTTGAACAACTGAATTTTCTAAAATCTGATTGAATGGAGTGAGAGTGCGTTGGTCTTTTTGAACTTGGATTGACAATTGGGAGTGAGAGTCTCATATATTAAACTTGCTGTTTTCGATAAATTGCAGTGACTGGTTTATGACTAAGAGCATCATAGACATATTTTAATTTGACTTAGAAGCATAGAATCTGATGGCAGATAAGAACCGCTTGGCCCACCCAGTCTTCCCATTTCCCTACCTAATGAATAAGATGGAGATCCTAGTTAACCAACAGCCTACTTCTTCCTACCCCCACCCCTTAGAATTGCCTTATGACTGTCCCATGCATTCTTGAATTCCGGCACTGTTTTTGACTCCACAACCTCCTCTGGAAGGCTGTTCCATGCATCCACAACCCTCTCTGCGAAAAAATACTTCCTTACATTACCTCTAAGCCACCCCCCATCTTCAAATTGTGCCCCCTTGTTCTTGCACATCTCTTTTTCTGAAAGATGCTACCCTCTTGGACTTTGTTGATTCCCTGAGGTACTTGAAAGTTTCTATTATGCCCCACCTTTTCTTGAGGCTATACATATTAATTTCCTAAGTCTCTCTTCATATGACTTTTGGTGCAGAACCTGCACCATTTTAGTTGCCTCTTCTAAACTGCCTCCATCCTGTTTATGTCTTTGCAGAGACTGGGTCTCCAGAACTGCACACAGCACTCCAGAGGGGTCTCACCAGCTGTCAGTACAGAGGGATAGCAACTTCCTATTTTCTACTGGTGATGCCTCTTCCTATGCATCCCAGTATCCCCCCAGCCTTCCTTACTGCCATCTCACATTGCTTGCTCACCTTTAGATCATCTGATATGACTACCCCCAGGTCCCTTTCCATTTTTGTTGTTGTTATATATCTCACTCCCCACTGTGAACTCTTTCCCTGGGTTTTCATTTCCCAGGTGCATTACCTTGCACTTCTTAACATTGAATCTAAGCTGCCATACATTTGACCATTCCTCCAACCTTGCCAAGTCCCTTCTCATCCTTTCCACCACACCTTGTGTATCAACTCTGTTGTAGATCTTTGTGTCATCTGCAAAGAGTCATACTTTTCCTTCCAGTCCCTCTGTAATGTCACTTATAAAGACATTGAAGAGGAAGGGTCCTAATTACTGAACCTGCTGGTACCCCACTAGTAACCCCATTCTTCGGAGTTGACTCCATTTACTATTACCCTCTCTGTCCTGTTCTGTAGCCAATTCTTTACCCAGGCTACCATCTTGGGACCCACTCCCAGGCTGACTAACTTGCATATTAATCTTTTGCGTGGGACTGTGTCAAATGCCTTGTTATAGTCTAGGTAGGCCATGTCCACAGCCCCTCCCTGATGTACTACTTTGGTCGCCCAGTCAAAGAAATCTATTAGATTCATCTGACATGACCTTCCTGCTGTGAATCCATGCTGCCTTGGGTCCTGTGCCCCTCTGGCCTCTAGTTACTCGACAGTTCTTTCCTTCAGAAGTGATTCCATCATTTTCCCTATCACTGAGGTTAAACTAACAGGTCTGTAATTTGTTGCTTCTGCACTGCTCACACTCCTGTGAAGTGGAATCACATCTGCCCTCATCCAGTCCTCAGGTTCTACCCATCGTCCCATGATTTGTTAAAGAGGGTAGTCAGTGGTGTCACTAGTTCTACCCTTAGTTCTTTTAGAATTCTGGGATGAATCCCATCAGGCCCCATTGCTTTGTCCACCTCCAGTTTTAAGAGTTATTTCAGAACCCTTTCTTCTGTAAATGTACTGGTATCAACTCCTGTATCCAGAGTGTTTCTATTGTTTGGTTTAGGTACCTCCCCTTCTTTGTGAATACTGAGCAAAAATTATTTGTTTAGTATCTCTGCCTTTTCATAGTCACCCTCTGCCCACCTGCCTCCCATTTATTGAGCCTCACTATCCCTCCTTTGGTCTTCCTTCGCTCCCTGATGTACCTGTAAAAGGTTTTATTCCCCTTCTTAACTGAGTTGGCTATCTTCTCCTCGGTTTGGGCATTTGCTGTTCTGACTGCTTTCCTAGCTTCCTTTTGTGTTAACTGATACAATTATTGGTCCTACTCCTTCTGTTATTTCTTGTACTTGCTGAATGCTTTCTTTTTCTCTTGAACCTTCCTTGCCACCTCCTTTGAGAAGCACAGTGGTTTCTTACATCATTTTGTTTTGTTTATTTGCTTCACACAAAGGCTCGTTGCCTCTGTGATGGCAGTTTTGGTTATTTCCCATTGTTCTTCCACCCCTCCTTCCTGACCATTTGCTAGTGCATTCCTTAGGCACTCATCCATTTTGGCAAAGTCAGCCCTCCTAAAGTACAGTTCTTTTGCCTTTTTATGGCTTGACTGTACTGCTGTGTTTATTGTGAACCATACTGTCTGATGGTCTCTAGTTCCCGGATGGCTAACCACATCTACATCTGTGATCCTCTCTCCATCTCCATTTGAAAGTACCAGGTCTAAAATTGCTCCTCTTGAGTGGGTTCCAATACTAGTTGTCTAAGGCATGCCCCATGTAGGGCATCTAAAATAACCCCACTCTTAGAAGTGGCTGCTGCAACTGCACTCCAGTTAACATCTGGCATATTCAGATCCCCATCAGCAATACCTCCTTTTTCTGCCATTCTAAGTATACTTTCTAACATTTCCTTGTCCATTTTCTCCCCTCGAGATGGGGTCTGTATACAACCCTGTTTAGATTGTGGTGCCATTGCTTGTCTCCAAATTATTCCACAGTGCTTCCTCTCCGTCCTGTTTACCTTTTCTTCTGTTGCTTTGATTCTTTCCCATTTGTAGAGAGTTACTCCTCCTCCTCTTCCTCTTTTACCCTCTCTGTCCCTCCTGTAGATAGTGTATCCTGGTAAGTTTACATCCCAGTCATGGTTCAGGGTGTACCATGTTTCTGTGACTGCAACAATTTCCAGATGTTCCTCCTCCATCAAGGCCACTAATTCAGCAAGCTTGTCACCCAGACTACAGGCATTGGTGCTCATTGCTCTCCATTTTTTGATGGCTTTACCTCTTGTAGCAACATCCCCTACTGACCTTTCCAACTTTGTCTTTTCCTTATTTAGTACCCTGTTTTGTTGGGGGAGGCTGGGAATTCTCTGCTGCTATGACTGCCAGGGATATTTGAATTGTTGATATAGGGAGGAGGGGTTAAACATTTTTTAATTCGGTGTAGTTTGTGTGTGTTGGTATGAGTTAATTTTGTGTGCTGGAGTGAATTGTTGTCTTTATGTGCATGTTTATAAGTTACATTTTGTTTTAGATTGGCTTTTGTTTGCGGGTTAATTTGGGGATTAGGTGTTTTAATTAAAATTGTTGTGTTTAATTTTGTAATCTAGTTTAAGTATTTAGCATTCAGACAGCTGTGATGAGTTGTTTTTTTTTGCCCCAAGGTGTCGCTTCTCCACAGCCCAGCTGTGAGATCTTCGACCTTTTGAACTTCTTCCCCTACCTGCAGAGGTATATGGTAGGAGTAGAATTTTGGGGATTGTGTATGGTCAAAAGTTAAAGCAGATGGGCATGGGACTGGCTGCCAGAAGTTGGCATTCTGGGAAGTGAGGTCTAGGAGGCACCCTGGGGCAAAATCAGTACTGGAGAGAGGTCCTTTCCATCTGGTTCCCATACCCAAGGGCTCCACTGCTAAGAGTGGGTAGATGGTCAATGGTCCAGCAGTTCCCACTCATCCAACCTGGGCTGTGCTTTGCAATGCCAGACTGATGAGGAACAAGACCACTATAATGGTGGGCTTAATTTCCTTGGTAGACCTGGCTTGCATCACAGTGACCTGGCTGGAAGAAAATGCAGATCCAACTTTAGAGGCAGCAATTCCGGTGGGGTACTCTGTGATACACAGCTCGAGGAAGGATCACGGGAGGGGAGTGACCATTTGTATTAAAACCAGTTTAAACCTCTCTGTGCTACCAGTGTGTTCTACTAGGTCATTTGAGTGTGTGGCAGTGCTTGAGGGCCCTGATGCAGGTTGCAGGATTCTGCTCATTTACCATCCACCTGGTGAGGAGAGGGAATTCCTGCAGGAGGTTGAGGACTTTGTTGCCAGCCTGGTGTTGGAGTCCCCCAGATGGATGATTCTGGGGGATTTCAATGCCTGGGTCAATGATGGAATCTTGTTGCTTGGATGTTACCTCCTCCAAGGTATGGAAGCTCAAGGCCTGTTGCAGGTTATTACCTCAGTAATCCATACAGGCACATGTTGGACCTGGTGTTCACCCTGGGTCTTGAGGTTGTAGACCTCAGGATTGATCCAGTGGTATGCTTGGATCATAGCACTATGAGTTTCTGGTTTGGTGCCCCCCTGAGGGCCCTTCCTCTGTGGAAATGGTCTGGTGCTTCCTTTTACAGGGACAGTCTCTAACAGGACTATATGTGGTGCTGGAGCTATTGAGTGTGGAAACTGCATGTGGGATGGGTGCAGATGTGGTGGTGGCAGCCTATAATAGGACTGTAACCACTGCTTTTGATTCTATTGCACATGTGAGTGTATAGCCCTTGACTACTCATTGGAGACCCCCAAGGTTTGATGGGGAGCTCAGGGAGAAGAAGATGAATGGTCTGAGGCTGGAGTGTCACTGGAGAAGTTATATTTATTTATTTAGAAGTTTTACCAGGAAGGCATACTGATCAGACTACCCCTCGATTCCAGATGTTTCCTGGGGGGTGTTAGGGATGGGGAGGATACATATCAAATACAGAAATATAAAATACAGAAATTTCACAAAATATATACAGCAAGTACACAGCAAGCAACAGAAAATCTGAGTTGATAAGGCAGCAATTGGTAGAAAGTGCAATAACAACTAACGGTCAGAGCTAAACATTTTGAGTAAACCACAGTTGAAGCAAGTTGGAGAGTTGGCCCTTGCCTAATGTGAGTCTAGGCAGCATGAGCAGTTAGCGTAGAATTGTCCTTTGAGGAGGGAATTGAGCTGCCAAGAGGAGGGAGCATGCAACATGTCCACAGGCAGGAGTTCCATGGTTTTGGTAGTCGGGCTCTAAAACTGGCTGGCAGAGGTCACCATGTACCGGACTTGAAGGAGCCAGGAGTCAAAATTCCTGAGTGAGTATGTAGGTGGTGTTTGAGCAGTTAGGGTAGAGGTGAGGTAGGAGGGTAATAACTGGGCCCAGAATTTGCCTGTGAGTCTATTACAGTGGGACTGGCACCTGTCAAGAGCGAGGAGAAGTTAAAGGACCTGTAGAGATCACAGTGGTGGCTGGGTTAATAGAGGACAAATTGGATCTGAGGTTACATCATAGTGACTAGCAAAGGGTAATCTCCCAAAAAAGGCACATTTTGTGTCTAGGAGAGTGCTGCAGCAAGAAACAGACTGGTTTGGGTCTTCTGCACAGCAGATGGGTTGTTACACCCGGCCTGTATCTGGGGAGAAATTTCAAACACAAAGTGTGAGGAATTCACTCTGTTCTTTGCTGACAAAGTGTCCTCTGTCAGATCCGATTTCTCTGCCAGGGTCATTCAATTGGCTTGAGGGTGGAACCAACAGTAAGAAGGGGCATCCCTTTTGTTTTTGGGTGAGTTTGACCCAGTTGAAGTGGATGAGGAAAGTGAGGTAATCTCAAAGTTACGGTCAACCTATTGTGAACTAGACCCAGGTCCAACCTGTAGTTTGTTCAGTTGTATTGACCTGATTGGACCTGTGGTTGCTGAGATTTTCAGGTGTTCCATGAGGAGTGGGATCTTTCCAGAGGTCTTGAAATAGGGTCTGGTGAGACCCCTTTTGAATAAACCCTAGTTGGACCTGGACTGCCTCACCAACTAGTCTCAAAGTTCCCATTTTTAGTGACAATTTTGGAGAAAGTGGTGGCTAGTCAACTTGAGACTCATCTTGCTTCCTCTGCACTTTCTGAGTCATTCCAGTCTGGATTTACACCTGGGCATAACATGGAGACTGCCCTGGTGATGGTGTTGAACAATCTCATTAGAGGGAGGGATAGAGGAGAGTGATTTATTCTTGTTCTCCTCAATCTTTCTGCGGCATTTGGTACCATGGTCCATGAAGTGTTGTTGGTCCACCTGCATAATAGTGTGGACTAACTGGCAATGTCATCAGCTGGTTTAGGCCCCACTTCATGGACAGGTTGCAAAGGGTGGTGATGGGGTTATCTTCTTGCCTGATGCCCCTGTGTTATGGAGTTCAACAGGGTACTGTCCTATCACCTCTTTTGTTCATGGCATATATACTGCCCTTCGGATATGTTATCAGGTGGCATGGCTTGGGTTTTCATTGCTATGCTGTTGACACCCAGCTAAACCTATCCTGTGCACCTAGGAACTAGAGTGAGGTCTCTGTGTTTAGCACCTGCCTGACCAAGATCCAGGACTGGCTGACTCAAAACTGGTTATGACTCAGTCCAGACAAGACAGAGGTACTGGTGGTGGAGCCGGTTGGCGGTGAGGTGGAGGGGTGCTGGGGAACGACCTGGGTCTTGGACTGGGGGGGTTCACCCCTGACCCCCTTCACATGGGTTAGGGATCTGGGTGTGGTACTTGATGATGGCCTGACACTTGATACTCAGATGTCAGCCATCATCCAAAGTGGCTTTTACTACCTAAGGAACATTGCCTGGATCCATTTCCTGACATTACATGATGATTTTGCTACCTGGATACATGCCTTAGCCATGTCAAGGCTGGATTACTGCAGTGCCTTTTGCCTGGGGCTCTTGGAAGGCAATCTTCACCATCTGCAGCTGGTGCAGAACAAGGAGGCCAGGCTATTGATGGGCGTACCTAGATTCGATCATATTATGCTGGTATTCTGCATGCTGCACTGGCTGCAGGTAAGGTGGAGGACTGCCTTCAAGGTCAGGTTACTGACCTATAAATCCCTATGTGGTCAGGGACCTGACTGTTCAAAAGACCTCCTGGTTCAGCACTGCCCAGCTCACCCTCTTCATTCCTCCAAAGGTGGCATCTTGTTGGTTCCCAGGGCAAGGCTGCAGCTTTTGGGAGACTGTGCCTTTTCTGTGGCTGCACCTGCCCTGTGGAACTCTATACCGGGTATCTTAGAGAGGCCCCCTCAGTGAAAGCCTTCAGGAGGGTAGAGAGTCATTTCATTTGAAAAGGTATTTAACCTGCTATAAATTTCCTGTCATTTATTTATTTATTTATTAATTCATTTGTGATTATTGTGATTAGAACTGTATTTCTGTTTAAACTCTGTAATGTGATTTTTATATATACTAAGATGTACATTTTTTATTTGTTTTACTGCTAATGTATTATACAGCACTTCAAGCCCCTAGGAAGGGACACTTTATAAATAAAGTTTAACTAACTAACTAACTAACTGACTGACTAACCATGCAGAATCAAACAGCTGAAGTACACATCATGCTGATTTCCAGCAGTTGGATTCTGCTGGAATCTTTGATCAACTTATTGGAACCATTTAAGGCTGCCACACATAATGTCTATGTGGACAGTGCATCTCTAAGTCAAATTCTTCCTCAAATAAGATTTCTTCTCATTTTCCTTGATGGCATAAAATAAAAAGACTTTCAGTAAAAAGAAGACACCACCATTGTTATGCTGGAAGATGACTTGAGTCTCAGAATGTCAACTAATCAGAAAGTAAATGCTACATTTAAGAATGACACAAATTTGTTGGCTACATTGCTAGATCTTGGCTTAAAGGGACACATTGAAGCCATCCTTCCTGCAGGGGAAGACACTGAGTATTGGAAAGACATTCTGCTAACCAAATGTAACATTGCCGCACCAACACCATTAACTGATATACAACAGTTAAATCCTACCGAACCATCAGAGTGCACCTCTGGTGCACACAATAGCACATCTATAAATTCTTTACATTCACCAGTGTCATCAGTAAGGGTAACAACATCTACAACTACTTCATGGGCATCCTTTGTTCAGGGTCAGAAAGGCAAATCACTTCTGAGTTACTTGCAACAACACAAACTAGTATCATGTAAAGAAAGTGCAGCTGATTCATCTGCCAGATTGGTAACCATCTCACACAGCACAATGATCCTGGAGTATTTTCCAGACCATACTGTGATTGGCCTAGAGGAAGATCCATTGCTCTATTGGAAACAAAAGAGAAAATATGACCAGATCTAGCAAATCTTGCAATAATGTATCTCAGTTGTTCACCTTCAAGTGTATATTCAGAATGCATATTTAGGGAAATGAAGGAATAGTCACTGAACAAAGAACACTGCTAAGTCCTGTAGATAAGGAATGGCTTACATTTCTCAAAATGAATGCTAGCAATTTCCCAATGGTGTGAAACACTGAATTATGTGATTCTGATCCTGAACATGAACCCTGCAAATGATGATACTGAATACGATGACTAGGCTGTGTATGAAACATACAGAACCATCATCACTGCCACCATGCCAGCCACTTGAGCCACACTTCTCTTGGTTGTCTTTTGTCAGTCATCAGTTTTATATTATGTAACTTTGATGCCCACCATTAGTATAATTTTTGAAAACAGCAGCAGCCTCACTCAGAGCAGCTGCTACTCTGTACCTACCTCATCAATGCCTGCTATGGGTATAACTTTTGGAAACAGCAGCAGGGCAGTTGCACCTCTCATACCTGCCTCAGTAATGTTACCATGGGTATAATTTTTTGAAAACAGCGCCAGGCTCACTCACTGCAGGTGCCTGTCATACCTGCCCCAGCAATGTCTGTCATGGGTATATTTTTTGGACACAGCAGCAGGCTCCATCAGAGCAGCTGCACCTCTCATACCTACCTCAGCAATGCCAGCCATGGGTATCATTTTTGGAAAAAGCCGCAGCAGGATCGCTATGAGCATCTGCACCTCTCATACATGCCTCAGCAATGCCCACCATAGGTATAATGGACTGGGTCACCTAGCAAACAGTGTAATACTGTAGTCAAAAGCAGTCTTTCACATGATTTTTGTTATGGTCAGGTTGGTAATAAAGTAGTAGAATGAAACAGGTATCAACTGCTCCAATCTTAACCAAGAACTTGTTTTTTATTTGGGTATTTATCGGTAATTGGGGGTAGTTTAGAGGTATCTGTGGGTAGTCTTGAGGTTGGATATTTTAGTAACCACCCATGCCTGGTTTAGTGCAATTGTATCACAGTAGGAAACAGAAGATAGACATGTTTAATATGAGAGTGTGCTTATACCATCTCTACCTTTGGAATGAACATTCAAAGAGCAGATTGGGCACAAAATATATGAATTGTGAAGCGGATGGAGAGTGAAATGCAAATTCAAACAACCTTGTTGGCATCACAGGTGGAATCACCAACTGGAATGAAGGAAGGGCTCTGGGAAAAAGGGGGAAACATTGTCCAGACTTACAGAGATCAAGAGCCATTATAGTAGTGCACCACCATTCAACTGTACAACCCACAGACACTCAGGTCTTGACCCTCTAGCACAGGTGGAAGGGATTAGAAGTTATAAAACATTTCCAATGATGTGAGTAAGGAGTCATTTGCCAAGCAATTGGGCCAGAGTGAGGGAGAGTGGTCAAGGGGGTGAGGCTGTAAAAACAGCTTACTCTGGTTCAAGGTCAGTTGGCATTCATCTGTATCCCCCTCTCCTGGGTCATGCCTGAAAATAGGCAGAATTTGTCTAGTGCACTTACCCGGTCAACAAAAAGCAAAATAAAAATAAATAAAAATATGGTAAACTACAGTGCACACAACTAATTAAAGAGCTAGAGGCTTCAGTCTGCTTTCTTTTGTGGAGAGCACTGTGATTTCAGCATTGTTTAGAGCTGTGAGTGGTGGGATTGACTGGAGCATCAGCCAGGGACAGGATCTACCATCTAGAGCTGGAGCAGCAGAAAAGGAGGACAGCACCTTGCCTTGGCCATTGTGGGTATCTGGAGGAAGCACATATTTAGTAGCAGGGGCAGCAACCACCAACATTCTGTGGAGGGGTTGAATCTATTTTCAATTCTCAAAGGCAGAGGAGTTTCTGCAGGAAGACTGCTGAGGAAATGGAGGAAGGGACCAAAGAATGATGTGCATCTCTATTTCCAGAAGTGACCTGTTGGGAGCATTACAGAGAAGGGAATGAGCTGCTGCAGGAAAAGGATTAGGTAGGCACCATTTTCCCCCTCTGGAAGACATACCAGCATCCCTGCCCAGTTTTCCATATCATATGCATTCAAGAGTAGGCATCTAATAGCTCTGTCATGTTCTCAAAGGCAGCAATTCACAACTCCATCCTGCATTTTAATCTGTCTGAGTCATTGTTATTTGCCCTAATCCCATTGTCCAAGAGCTAAAAAGCCCTTAGTTGTCTGGGCTGCCATGGCTTTAATGTCAGACAACTCTGAACTCAGTATAATGGTAGCAGGAAGCCGTCTATTTGCCAAGCAGAGAGTACTGATATTCCTGCAACGGTTAAACATTTAAACTGATTTTTATTAAAGGTGGTGGATAGTGTGCTAGCACTTTTAGAGAGTATTACGCAGGTGATACTGATTAGGGGAGTGTCAGTGGAGGCCAGCAGAACTTCCGGGTCCAGTAGGCTATTTATTGAGATGTTCACATGAGCGGCACCTTGGAGGCTTCTACATGAACTGTGAAACCACCAAAAGCAGTGAGACAGGGGTGTAGCAGCTGAAAAGTGTGCTGTTCATTGAGAACATAGTGTGTTTGTGTGATTTTCAACTCTGAACTCAGTATAATGGTAGCGGGAAGCCCTCTATTTGCCAAGCAGAGGGTACTGATATTCCTGCAACAGTTAAACCCAAAAAATTATTTTTATTAAAGGGGGCAGATAGTGCACTAGCACTTTTGGAGGGTATTAGGCAGGTGATACTGATTGGGGGAGTGTCAGTGTAGGTCCGCAGACCTTCTGGGTCCAATAGGCTACTTATTTAAATGCTCACATGATTGGCAGTGCACTGAGACCCGTGGAGACATGCGCATCTGTGCATGTGTTTGTGGGTTTGCGGGTAGCAGGGAGAAGGAGAGGGGATAAACACTTGGTGAAAAATTGAGACATAAGAAATTAAAAGTTGAGTTGGAAATGGAGTCGATGGCTGAAAAGGGCATAAAGGCATACCTTTATTAACATCAGAAGGGACTTGATGATATGTTGTGGCAGCTGTTTGATGTTTATAGTGGCAGAATTAGGGGTTGATTATGATTCATTTGAGTGTAAAAGTGTGAAATTAATAAAATTTATGTGAAAATTTGAGAAAGGTCATTGAAGGACTTGAAGTATTGGAAAGGAGTCAGATGGAACTTACTGAAAGATTGAAAATTATGTCAAGTTTAAACAAAGGAGAGGTAGGGAGGAAAAGTTCTGGAGTAGAAAATGCTTCAGAAAAAAAGAAAGATTAGTGAGAGTGATGGAAATAATAATTGAGATAAGAGAGCAAACAGCCAAATAAAAAGGAAAAGAAAGGTTAGCCTTTACAACCAGTCCCAGGATATATCAGAATGGAGCAGGAAGAAAATGAGTTAAGTATAAATAGGGGAGATGTGGAGAATGTTGATGTGGGGACTGAAAATGAGATACCAGAAGTAGTATACGAGGAGATACAAGTGAGAAACAGTTTTGAGGTTTTAGGAGAGGTAAGTCAAAGAAATGGTGGGGAAGGAGACTGATGGAATCCAAGAAGAATTAGAGGGAGAGAGACAGGTGGTGGTTATTGGAAACTTAATCATAAAATTTACAGATCAGTATGTCTGTAGAAATGATAAGAAGAATAGGACAGTTAGCAGCTTCTCTGGTGCAGGGATTTGGGATCTGGTTGATATGGCTTATAATATTTTTAAAGTAGCTGGGGAAAGACCAATTGCTGTAATTCATGTGGGCATAAATGACATAGCAAAAAAGACCTTGCCGGAAATGCAGAAAGATTACAAGACGTAGGCTGAAAAATAAGATGAAAAAGGGAGTGAGATATTGATTTTGGAAATATTACCTGAGCCCAGGACATCAGTTTATAAACAAAAAAGGATAGCCTTAACAAATGAATGGCAGTTGAAGTGGGCTGATTCAAGTGGATATAGCTTTATCAGGCACTGGAATACATTTAAAAACATAAATGAACTGATTTTTTAAGGATGGACTCCATTTAAAATTTTGGGGTAGCAGGATATTGGGGATGAGGTTAAAAAATAAGATTGAAATTAGTTTAAACTAATAGGCAGGGGGGCGAACAAAGGTGATAGGAGGAAAAAGGAGTTAAAAAGAAGTAAAGAAAGAAAGATAAAATCCCTAAAGGTTATGTTGTTTGATGCTAGCAGTTTAAATGAAGCATGTAAATCAGAAATGGAAATTCTGATAAAAGAGGGAGAGCTGAATATGGTAGGGGTAGTTGAAACCTGGTGGAAAAATGAAAATGGCTGGTCTCAGAATATTCCTGGTTATAAATTGATCAATTAAAATAGGAGGGAAAAAAGGGGGGTTGCTATTTTGGTTCTGGAAGATCTGGAGATTAGGAAAGTTGAGGAAACAGTGGAATTGGGGAATTTTAAATCATAACTATTGAACTTTTAGGAATAAAAGGAAAAAAAAAGTAAGATTTTGGTGTTCTATAGAGCACCAGACACAGATGTATTAGAGACAGAAGCATTCCTAGAATACTTGGGAAGACTGGCAGAAGACACTGATGTTGTTTTGATGGGAGATCTAAACATGCCAGAAATTAGATGTGGTAAAGAACAGAAAGGAAATAATATCTCAAGTAGATTCCAGGAAGAACTTGTGGTAGCAGGGATTCTACAATGTGTACAAGAAGCAACTGGGGTGGGGGGACATACTGGATGCCATTCTTGCAAACAGAAGTGAAACTGTTAAAAATGTAACTATTAAACCACAAGTGGGAATGAGTGATCATAATTCTGTATCACTTGAATTAGATTGGAAAATGGAATCAGTTAAAGGTAATACAATTTAATATCTATATAGGAAGGGGGACTACAGAGCCATGAGAGAGGTATTAACGGATATAGATTGGGGACATATGATAGAAAAATAACGATCTTGAGAAAGCATGGGAGAAGTTCCTAAAAGTAATACATGAAATTAAGGAAAAGCATATTCCAATGAAAAGAATATATAATTACAAAGGAAAAAAAGCCACCATGGCTAACAATGAAGATTATTAGACTGTAGAAAAAAGAACGTTTGTTATCAGAGGATGAAAAAGGATGAGACGCCAGCAAATACAGATAGGTACAGAAAGATGTTAAGGAAGCTTAAGAAGGAAATAAAGAAATCTAAAAAACAGCTTGAAATGAGACTGGCAATGAATAAGAATAATAAAAGCTTTTATACTTATGTGAACAGGCAGAGGGAAGGAAGTAATATGGTGGTCCCATTAGTAGTCAATGGGGAGGTAATGTTAGATCCATTGGAGATGGCAGATGAATTTGCCAAATGTTTTGGGACTGTATATAAGGAGCAGAGTCTTGGGTTATAAAGAAGATTGGGAAATGGTGGTAAACTTGATATAAAGGAAATAATAACAGAAGAGAGATTGATGGAAAAGATTATGAGGATAAAAGGGGATAAAGCAGCAGGACCAGATGACATCCACCTGTATATGATAAAAGAGCTGAGACATGAGCCGGCAACTGTTATTACCTTGTTGGGGCAAAGGTCACTCACTGATGGTGTGGTACCGGAGGAATGGAGAAGGGCATATGTGGTGCCTATATATAAAAAGGGTAAAAGGGATCAGGTGGTAAATTATAGACCAGTGAGCGTGATGTCGGTGGTGGGAAAGATTATTGAGGGCATAATTGGTAAAAAAAAAAAATGACATCATGATTAAGAAGGGAATAAAAGATCAGTTTCAGCATGGATTTGTCGAGGGTAGGTCATGTGAGACAAATCTTATAACTTTTTATGAACGTATACATAGATGTGTGGATGAAGAAAAGAGTGTGGATGTGGTGTTATTGGACTTTAGCCAATCTTTTGTTACTGTACCACATAATAAGATTACTGAGAAACTGATTAAGTTTGAAATAGATATTAGTATTGTAACACAAGTGGAACAGTGGCTAACAAATAGAAAACAGCAGGTTAGGATCAGGAGTGTGTTGTCAAAACCTCAAAAGGTGGGGAGTGGTGCTCCCCAGGGGTCGGCATTGGAGCCCTTACTGTTTAGATTGTTTATAAGTGATTTGCAAATAGATAGTGGAAATAAGTTGGTGAAATATGCTGATGATGTCAAAATAGGAGGGATTGTAGATACATTCAATGATAGATTAAAATTTGGAAGGGATATGATACAAATTCTGGAGTGGGCAGGTGGAAATGGAATGAATTGTAATGAGGATAAATGTATTAAAATGCAATTAGGAAGGAAAATGTTCACCAGAACTATTATATGAAGGGTATAAAATTGAAGGTATCTACATGTGAAAGAGATTTGGGAATCTATATCCACAGTGACTTAAAGAATAATATGCAGTGCAGGAATTTATCAAACAAAGCAATGTTTTTGATAAACAGTATTAGAAGAGGTTTCCACTCTACAAGTAGAGAGGTTCTGATGCTATTGTTTATGAGCCTGATTAGGCCTTAATTGGATTACTGTTCAACGGTATGGAGTCCTTACCTAGTGAATGATATTTAAATGGTTGAAAGGCCTCAGTGGACATATATAAGGATGATTGGAGGACGTGAAGGTCTGGATTATGGGGGAAGATTGAAGAAATTGGGATTGTGGACCTTGATGGATAAGAGGCCTAGGGGGACAAACTGTTTCTATTTAAAATTTTAAAGGATGAGAGTATGAGGATGGAGATGGGAATGGAATTTAAAGATCAGATATATCAGCTGAGAGAGCATAATAAGCAATTGAGGGAGACAGTATGTAGGATGGATATAAGAAACAATGGGTTTAAGAGTAGAGCAATTAGAATGTGAAATTGATTACCACAGGAAGTTGTAGACACAGAAACTGCTGAGGTTTTCAAGATCAGACTAGATCAGTACCTAAATGAAGTTGATGACTTAGGTTGCCGCCACTGAATTGTGGGGAAAGCTTACATGGGCTATGCCTTCTTGACTTTTCTATGTTCCAGTATGAAATCCAGTATGTCCTGGTGTATTTTCTGAAGTATGGTCATAATGTTAGAAGGTCATTTGGTGGCAGAAGAACTCTACCATGTTTAATTAGTCAATGCAAGCAAAGCGGCTCAGCTGTCTAGGTGACAGTGCATGGCAGACACTTTTACTTTCATCAGCGGGTGGGAAAGCACCAATGGGTAATGCAATATTACAGCATGATACAGAGCCAGCAGAGTTTAAGAAAGCTATCCCTGGAATCAACACATTCTCAACTTTCAGGATGAGTCCTTCCTGCCATCCTATGTACCTAGAGGTATTCTGAATGTGTAACGATACCATGAGTAGATACTAGAGCTAGGGATTCACAATCCAGATTTTCTGATCTTCTCTGAGTTGAATGGACCAATATCAGTGGAAGATTTTGTTTAATGTTTGAGCAATTAAATGATTTCTTAGTTAATTTCATCACATTCAGTCTTCTAAGATCCTTTTTTTGTTCATTATAGCTGCAGTATTTGTCAATTCTCATGTAGTTTATTTTCAGAAATCATGTTTTCTGGAAAAAAAACATTAATATACCCAATTTGTTCCCATGTTGTTCACAATGTATATGCTGTCATTAGGGGACATTGTGGGATGGTATAGGCTGGGGTTTCACTATTATACAGTTGATACACAGCTCTGCCTGTCTTTTGCACCAGATCAGGATAGTGCACACTCAGTCTTTAATAACTGCCTGGCAGAAATCCAGGACTGGATGAACACCAGCTGGTTGAAACTTAATTTGGACAAGACAGAGGTGTTGGTAGTGGATCCTGGTCTCTTGATAGAGGGTCAGGGATGGATGTCCCTCTGGACTCTGGCTCAGAGGTTTCAGTTACTGACCTCAGAATGGGTACAAACCTTGGGGTCATTCTTGATAATGGTCTAACACCGTTCTCAGGTGTCTGCCATCTTTAAGTCTCTTTTTACGATCTGAGGAATATTGCCTGGATTAAGCACCTGGTTCTGTCTAGCGACCTGCCTACTCTGATACATGCCTTTGTAACTTCATGCCTTCACTACTGTAACTCCCCGTACCTAGGGCTTCCTGGGATTGATATCCACCATCTGCAGTTGGTGCAGAATGTGGCAACAAGGCTGTTATCTGGATCTTCTCAATCCAGTCATATTACGCCTGTGCTGCGTGAAATGCATTGGCTGCCAGTTCAGAGGAGGATCACCTTTAAAGTCATCTTGCTGACCAATAGAGCCCTACTTGAAGAAAGACCAAGCTACCTGCAAGATCTTCTGTATCCTTACTGCTCCCTCTGGCTGCTCCACTTGACCAATGAGGGATTGCTAGAGATTCCCAAGGTACAGTCAAAAACATCTGGAGCCAGGGCATTTTCATTTGTGGCTCCCATCCTGTGGAATTCTCTGCCTTGTCAGGTATGGGAGTGCCTGACAGTGGAGAGCTTTAAGGCTGCCCTAAAGACTCATTTATTTCAGCTGGCATTTGGGATTGTTCCAAAATTGATGATTTTATATTGTTGGATTATTGAATTATTGTAAAAATGTTAACATTTTATTGCTGCAATTGTTGGTTGTACAACACTCTGATACATTGTTGAAGAGCCCTATATAAATAAAGTTTATTATTATTATCATATTAATTTTCTTTTCTTTTATTCTTGAAATGAAATATGGGATTTTTGAGTTTTGAAAAGCTCTGCTCCCTTGCGTTGCCCACTATTGAAAAATACCTTGATGTGGTTCTATGCTTTTTACCATCAGAAATATGGGGCAGCACCATCCTATTAAAGTCACACTATGACTTTGGCATATACATGTAATAAGTAACATCTGCCCATTCTGGTGGTAGTTCAGGTGGATGATAAAGATCCCATGGCACGTCTCAAAAAGAGTAGGGGAAAGTTTATTGAACACATAATCAGATTACATCCAAACCTATTACATTCTAATGATCACTCAAACAAATAAAGGAAGACAAAAGAAGAACAGATAACAACCTTAATTCAGGTCTATAGGGCATTCATGCAATTGCAGCATCTATATCAGTTATCCGGAAGTCCTTTATATAATTTTAAAATGTCTGGATATGGCAGCTGATTGCATTCCAGAACATATATGTTTTGCAAATCTTTAACTATTTTCCTGACCAACTCAATATAAGTAGTCTTTCTGCTGTAAAGTAAACAAAACACCTACAGTACAAGTCACATTAAACTGTTACATCAACTCACTGGTGTAGAATTGTTTTTGTGATGCTACTGGATTGGCAACTCAACTCTTGAAGCTTTCAACTCTTTTCCAACCATCCTTCATTGCCTCTTCAGCTCATATGAAACTGTTTAGTGAAATGGCAGTAGCTGCATTTTCATGGTATTGTTTATAAATATCACAGCATTCCTTAAGAGCTTTGTTTATAAATATCACAGCATTCCTTAAGAGCATTGTTTAGTCTGCCTTCTGAAATGAAACTCATAAGCACTCGGCTGAAAATAAAGTTTATAGTTCATAACAGCTAGTTGCAAACCAATACTAATCTTACTAATTCATTAACTTAAACTCTGCACAGATTAGGAAACTCATTGAACAATGCTACACTAGTGAGTTGAGGGAACAGTTTAATATGACTTATACTGTATTCATCTGAATATTCCATGTAATCACTGTAAAGAGAAGATGTAAAGTACTTAAATTCTATTTTCTCCAATGTTGAGTAAAATGTCCATACATCAAATTAGAATAAGTAACCATTGTAAAAGAGGTTCTTGTTACTGTTATGCCCAAACATTTTAATAAAGGAGCAGTCAAAGAAGAGGTGTTCAATTCTTTAGTGGTGTTGATGCACTGAAGGCGACTACATATTCTGTCTTGAACTTGTTTGTGTTTTGGTTATCTTTTATATTTAGTTTCTCATGGCATGATAGCCAATAAAAATCCCACATGTGAATTGGTAATCTAGGTGTGCATAAGAAAGTATGAAGGGACTGTAAGGGATTGTGCATTTCTAAAATGGTTCTGGTACATTGCATAACGTTACCAGGAGGTGCCTATATAAAGTTTGTGAAGATAAGATAATCTGCTGAGTTGTAACTCTCCATTGCTTCATTCTGAGAAAGATCTTACTAAGATAAATTGGGGTTGTTGCTGTGGTTCTTAGTGTTTTTAATTAAGTTGCTTCCCACTGGTGAAACTAAGTGCTGCAATTGTTGTAAAGTCACTGTTCCCAACCCTTTTGTGTACTGACTAGGAGTGGTTTTAGACTGGCTATAAAGAAAACACTATTAAAAACAAAATGGGGTTGACAATAGATAGTCCATCATCCCTAACTTGTGGGTAAGCAATATTCCTTTAATGGGTTGTTGACTTCCTAACAAGGCTTGGAAAAGACACTAGAATAGATGTTTCCAATTGTTTAGGAATTGGGAATACATAACTTAAATATATACATATAAATATAAACATATAGGGACCAGAAAGGTTTTAATCAAAATACCCTTTTCTTCATACCTATCTTACCCTATTCCATTGCACCACTTTCTGCTTTCCTACATTCAGTTTCTCTTCCCAGTTTAACTTATCCATACCTGGGAGGTCAAGTTTAATACCTAATACAGTAACTGGGTTGTTTGTAAACTGAATGGGACCAATGCTGGTCTCGGGTGAGCGAGGGTCTCCTAAAAGAAATCCTACACACTTATCTAACTTCAGTGCAGCCCCTGAAAGCAAGTCAAAAGTAGTACATAGAGGTAAGGAGTTAAATACAGAAGTATTATCTGCTACTAGCAAGCATAAGTCATCCGTATATATAAGAGCTTAGGATTTGGCTTGTGTATATGGGCAGGAGACTGGAATAATAGATTGTAGTCCATTTATTTTCCATAATAACGGGTCAATAAAAAATACATATAAAAGGGGTCTCATGGGGCACCCCATCTCACTCCACATTTAATTGGTATCACTGGGTCTTTCCAACCATTTACTACTGGGACCACAGTAGCTATTTTAGATAGTGATTTAATCCAGCCAATCATAGTGTTTGGTATATTGTAATGCCGTAAGGTGGCCCAAAGAAAATCATAACTAATAGAGTCAAAGGCCTTCCTTTGGTCTAATGAAATTACAAATGCATTGAAAGAGTTGGTATATCCTTTAGCTACAATCTCTCATAACAGTATCAGGTCATCTTGGATTTTCCTATCTGGAATAGAACAAGACTGTTCAGAAGAGATAACTATCTCTGCTACTAGGAGCACTTGTTTTGTAAGTATTTTGGTTATAAGTTTAAAATCTGTATTTAACATGCAAATCAGCCTCCAATTGTTCAGATCTGTCTTATCTCCTTTTCATGTTGGCTCGTGCGTGCACATCAGCCAACATATTGCATTACTTGCAGATTTGGAGGTGTGGTCACTGTGGGTGAATACAGGGCATGCATCAGTAGGTGCATCCCTCATTCCCCAATTAGGCAGCTGCAGGCACTGACACCAGGCATACCTCAAGTGGTGATGAGATCTAAGAAAAGGTCTGCTGCAATCATGTAGCAGCACAATAACATGCCCTCCCGACACGCCTGTCCTGATGAAACCATTCAATCAACATGGTGGCACTGACTGCCACTGTGCACAGTGCCTCAATCCACTTCATTTGCCAATGGGGAGCCCACTCTCCATTAGCATAATGCCCTCTCCCATTTAAAGTATATGCCAAGGAGGTGCCCAATCCCCTCGGCATCGTGCACCCTAACAGTCTTTCTTTGGAAGTGATGGCCCCAATCCCCATCAGCTTGTTCCCTTCCCAATTTATTTTGCTGATGGGGCTTCCACTTCTGTTGGCATAATGTCCCATCTCCACTTTGTTGTGTGCCGTGGGGCCCAATCCCCCTCTACTCATTCACCCCTTTGGTATGTGCTGATGGGAGTGCCCAATCCCCCATTGGCAACAGCACCTCCCCAAAACACTCAGGTGGCATGCTGGGAGCCCACCCCAGCATGCCAAATGCCCCATAAAAACCAAAAACGTCCCGCAGTGTGTTTTTTTTTAACTTGTGAAAGAAGAAAACAGTCCCTTGCGGTCTCCCTGTCCTCAACCCACTCTCACCTCTACCAGCTCTGCCTCCCACACCCTCTACCCTACTTACCTCAGAAGCTTGATTTGTGATCGCTACAGGAAGATGACTGCACTCTTCAAAGTTGACCGCGAACTGAAGGAATGCCGGTAAGCTGTATAATGGCATAAATAAGTTTTTTTCAACTTTGGTGCATATCTCAGACATTTTGGGGAATTTTGGCACCAAAGTTTCAACAGGGGGTTATTGGGAGCCGTCCTCATGAATGTAGTCACTGTCATGGTGTTATTCCATCCCAGAAGGTGATATCATGGTCACTGCGCGGAATCATCTTTTGGATTAAGTAACAAAATAACAGTGCCACTGTTCATGAGGGTGGCTCTCAAAAAGCCTATGTTGCAAATTTTGTGGAAGAAATCCAAAAAATAGCTGTTTTACAAGTGTGTGTTGCACAGTTTCCACACACGCTTGTAACTTTATGAATTTGTAACATTTTCTCTCCAGATTTTCAAAATTGGCATTTTCTCACACCTTCTTATGAACAGTATAGCTGTCATTTTACATATTCTGGCCAAAATGTGTTTTTGCATGTCGGGTGCAGAATAGTGGGGTCGCTGTGCGAAATCAGTTTTCTGGACAGTTTTTAGAAATGATGGTGACACTGTTCATGAGCAGAGGTCCTAAAATGCCTACACTGAAAATTTGGTGACGAACGCCCATAGAATGACTGTGTTACAAGCATGCATTGTGCAGTTTCCATGCACCCTTGTAACTTTGCACATTTGCAATATTTTCATGCCAGATTTTCAACACTGGCATTTTTTCACACCTCCTTATGAACAGTACATCTGTCATTTTTTACCATCCTGCCCAAAATGTGTTTTTGCACCTGTGGAGCACAATGGCGGTGTTGCCGTGGGAATCATCTTTTGGGACAAATTAACAAAATCACAGTGCCACTGTTCATGAGGGGAGGTCCCAAAATGCCTATGTTGAAAATGTGGTTAAAACAATCCTGAAAAAAAATTGGGTTATGGATGTGTGCTGAATTCTATGCATGCTCATGACTTCACCAATTTTTCATATTTTACCCACATTTTCAATGTTGCCATTTGTTTACACCTCCTCATGAACAATACAGATGTCATTTTCACATCCTGCCCAAAATGTGCTGTTATCTCTGTGTCACCAAATGGCATAGCCGCTGTGCAAAACCACCTTTCAGCTAACAAACTGATAGTGCTGCTCTTCATGAGGTGCGGTCACAAAAAGCCTATGTTGAAAATTTGGAGTGAAAATACCAATAAAAGCCTACAGCATTAGGGTTTACAACTGTAACACCCCACCCTGTAGAGACTGACAGGCATCAGGAGTGTGACTTGGGATCATTGGCTGTAATGCTCATGCCATTCTACCCCCACCCCTACCCTGCAGGCAGTGACAGGCATTGAGGTCTGCATTGGAGTGTTTGACCCTAAAGTTCACCCCATTCTCCTATACTGCAACCACCTCAGCATATTTCCTTATGGAATGGAGTAATATAGGCCCTACGACCAGCACACCACGACACTTGTCAGTGTCTACAGGATAAGGTGAGGTAAAATGGCATAAGCATTATAGCTGATGACCCAAAGGCACACCCCAACATCTGTCAGTCTCTGCAGGGTGGGAGTGGGGTTGGCTTCAGTTCAATACTTCTCTGCCATTCCTATTATGTATCTCTAACTCCTGCACTACCATTGCCAATGCCAGCGAGACAACATTCGGCATTGACAAATGCTTGTTGATATAGGTATATCAATGTTCCCTTACTAAAATCTAGAGGTATATTACCAGTTTGTAACATAGCACTAAAGACATTAGTAATTTCATTGCCTAAGTGTTCTCCTAAAATGTTATAGCGTTTATTCGGAAGACAGTCAAGCCTGGGTGTGGTGTTATTCTTTAGTGATGAATTGCTTCCAAGACTTCTTGAGGAAATATCGGTTGACTTATTGCAGTAGTTATTTGAGAGGAAAATAGTAGTTGCTGAATATCATTAAATACTACTGAAATATAAACAAATCTGATTTTATGGAGGAAAACAAATTTAGGGAGAAATCAGTGACCAGATGCAATATTGTAGTTTGGGAAGTATGCTGAATTCCAGCATGATTAACGAGGCAGGATATATTTTTTTATCCCACACTACAATCATTTTGATCAAAAGGGCAAATCACCTGCATTGTTCCTTGTGTGCAGATTTATGTTGGTGTAAAAGTTGTTTAGTTTTCTGTTTATGAAAGGTTAGCATATTTTCTGTAGCAGCTGTATCTGTTATGTTAAGTCTTGTCCTGTAGTACTAGCAAGGGTTAATAATGTTTGTAAATGGTGGTGTTGTTGTAAGTGTTAGATAGAAGTATTACTTTATTTTGACTATATTGTTTTAAAAAGTATTAAATCAGATTCTGTGTCTTCCCACCAATCAATGGGGTTCTCAAAACAAAACAGGACAGATTTTCTAGCTGCCAGAAATTGGGCCAGAAAACCAAGAAATTGATTATCTTGCAACAAGTCAGTGTTAAACTTCCATAGTCCTGGACCTTTAGTAAAAGATGGGATAGTGCCAAGGGTAATAGATACCATCTTGTGGTCTGAAAACTCTAGGGGTGATACCTTCGCAGCTTTGATGAATAGGTTCTGAGAAAGAAAGGCACAGTCTATTCTGGTTGTCAGAGCTCCTTTTTGAAAGGTGGAGGTGTGCTGCTTTGTGTGTTCTAAATACGCATCCTGTAGTCATGCTGCATGTGAGATTTTTATCATGGCCTGTGTATCATAATATATTTTTTTGTGTTCTAGTATGTGCGCTTTTGTCTTGTAAACTGAGACCACAATTGAAATCACCAGTAAAAATAACATGCTTGGAGTGTGCAAATACAGTTGTGTAAGGGTAAGAAGTTCTATCAGAGCAATTTTAGTCTGAGGTGCATATTGATTAATGAGACGATAAGATACCTGCTATATAAGAACATCCAGAATAAGAGCTTTACCAGGGCAAGGTCATATAATTTTAGCAACTTTAATTCAGTATATGCACTAGAATGCCTACACGGAACAAGTGTCCTGTCCAATGGACCAAAAGGAAGGCTAAGAAGCCAGTCCCTTTGGGCCTGTTTTATTTCATGTGAGGTATGAAACCTAGTATCCTTCAGGAAAATTAACCCCAGGTGTAAGGATGGGAGAAAAGAGAATACTGTCTTTCTCCATTCTCTTAATACTATTAACATTAATAGCATGGCAAGAGAAAGCATCATATGACATGTTGATACAGTGTGAAGAAAGCCACTAAGGGATTCAGGTTCTATATAGAGGTCATTGTTTTCTACCTGCAGAAATTGTCCTTTCATATTTTACTTAGCTTTCCTTTTGTGAGCCATTCCTTTGTAAATATTTCTGTGTCAGTAGTACCCTCAGGTAAAGAAGTAATAGATGAGGAATCTGAGTCTTCTCCTGAGTCTGCTGATGTCTTTCAGCAATATTTCATATCGATTACCAAGAGTAATAGGAGAACTTGTTACCTTTTTGGGGGCTGCTTTCAACTTTGATGTGGCTGAATGCCTGTAGCCTGTTTGCGTGGGCTATTTAGGAGGAGGCATCTCAGGAATGACCAAAGGGTTCTTCACAATAGCTCTAGGGAGGTGGATGCTGGAGGTGGGGGAGGATCCACAGGGCCTGGCACTGAAGGGGTGGGACTTCACCAAGGGAGGTAAAGGTGGACTTGTAGTGTCTGTGTGGACTTCTTGGGTTGGGGAACAGTATACTGGACCAGGTCTGTTTTCTTATTGTAGCTTTCTGTACTTGTGAGATTATAAAGTGCTGATCTGCCCCCTCATCATGGTGATCCTGATTGTGAGCTGCCCATGCATAATTTTGGAAGATATGACCCATGTCATCACATAAGTTGCACTTCCATTCATTCAGACAGGTAGAACTGAGAAGCCTCAATTCCCCACAGAGATTACATTTTACAGTGTCACAAGCATTACTTAAATGAGTAGAATTCTACATCTATAATAGGCCTTTGGCTAGCCTGGGTAAAACAATACCCCTCTGTCACAACCTAGAAAAAAAGAGTTTGGAAGATGCACAGTCCCCGAATCTGCAGATTTTAGTAGCCCCTTTACTTTCCATCACCCTGTCCATGTATTTTCTGAGTCCAAGATGGCTTCAGGTTCTCTGATTACTGTGCAGTGCAATTTTAACCAGTACAGTACATCAGCTATATCCATCCCTTCATTGCGAAACAAGATAGTGATCATTTTATATGCAGGCTTGGTTAGGGGTGTGGCAAGAAAGGGAGTCCAAAAAGCTGTGCGTTTCAGAGAGTAATATTTTGATCAAAATCTGTCTAAGCCTCGGGTGGTTTTGAAGCTTATATCAAAAGTGGTTTCTCCTGAGATATGGATTAACACATAAATCTCATGGGAGAAGAACTTCATGGAATCCTTAAGGAGATTTCTGGCAACAAAGAGACAGTCTGGGGTTCAGCATACTGCCCACATAGGAAAATCTGATAGCATTGTGACACTTTGCAGGCATAATAGGGAGTCAAAAAAGAGAGGAAAATGTATTGTTCTGTCCTTCAGGTTTTTACGACTGTGGGCAGAGCCAGCAGGAGTATTGCATGTAAAAAAGAAGTGATGTCATGTTTTTTGTCCATGGAACTGACTGAAGGTGTAAATAGTCTCCTCCACCTTACCCTCATCCAAGCAATGTTTTCCACCCTCAAATAAATACGCTTTCATGTTACTCAATGGTTGCAAGGTACTATTTTCTTTCTTAAATGGGTGTTACAAGAACTGGAACCTGAGTAGTGGGAGGCAGCATTTGTTTTTTTTTTTGGAGTAAGATCCACCTCTGCCTCCACCCAAACTTTTTTCTGATTCATGTGGGAGGGGCATGAGACAGCTCTAGCATGCTGTAATGAGATACACTAGTTTGGGACCTTATCAACCAACTGACATGCCTTGGCAGTGGAGAACAGAATGGAACAGAAGATATTTAATGCCTTCAAATTGATAAAAATCCTTTGGAACAAATGATTATCAGAGCCACTTGGGGCCTCAGAAGGAGACCTAGGCACACATCTAGCTCTGTAAGAATTTTTTTGGGGGAGGGTATAGGATTCAAACTCAGATCTAATTGCCCAGATCATCAATGCTATAAAATGCTATAATTAACAGACTCTAGCTGTTTTCTTTCAGAAACCACACTCAGTTAGATTTCAAGTATTTGCTAAATTGTAAATGTAGGTATCAGCATTCTGTTAGTAGTTAGTGCTGATTGTGGTCTGTGACAAGATCATTTTTTTTTTACAAATAGTATGGTAGGAAGCTGAAAACAGACTTTGATGATAAAGTGTGTTTTCTTTTAAGTTGAGATGTATTAGAAAACTTTGAACAAGAAACAATTGGTGATTTTAAAACTATTCTGATCAGAGCTGACATAAAAATTCTTAACTATTTTTTATTTTAGCATGGACACTACAAATAGGATGTCAGCATTCACTCCATTAAACCTGTTTTTCAGGTTTTTTATAGCATCTTGCCAAGGTAATCTTCCCAGAATGTAATCTGTTATGGGGGGTTGAAATTGTTTTAATCATGAAGCATTGCTGTTAGTAATGCATTTAGAAATACAATTTTTAATTGTCTTTACAGTTAAAAAGGCAGTTTCATGTCAGGGCACATTTTTTGGAGGGGTTCAAATTATTTTAAACATGGGCACAGTACTTGGTAAATATGGACTTTGATGATAAAGTGTATTTTTTCTTTCAAGTTTGAGAAGTATGTATTATATATAAGTGTAACTGTGTTGTAAATGGTTAAGTAGACAGTGGTTTAAGGCTCTGAGCTACAAACCTGGAGACCTGGGTTTTGACTCCCACAGCCCCCACTTGCATACTGTGTGACCCTGCGCAAATCACTTAAAGGAGTAGTCCACCCAGAATGTGCAAAACATATGTTATGTAGAGTGTTTGATATGTATGTTAAGTCCTAGTGTGACCTTCCCTCTGTCTGCTATTTCGAGTTTTTCTAAATGGCCTGCTAGCTGTATAGTAGTTTTACGACCCTGGGGATCTCTATAACAAATAGTTTTATTGGCTTTCTTTTTTATACAATGCCCCCTGTCTCATGTGACAGTGATGTAGCCATGGCCTTAGATTTAGCATGTGTACTGCTTTAAAATCAGTTTAGCAACAGCAGAACCTTGTAACTGTTCTTATCCAGGGATCACAAATGTCCACTAGTTTAACAGATACCTGAAAGCTATCTAACTGGGGTTTCTGTAACAAAACAGCTGCTAAATAGCTCTAATTCATTATTTGTGTTTTTGATGTTAAAACACTCCTGCTAGCTAGACCTGAATGATGCACAGAGAAAACAAAAATATTTAACTAGAGTTATTTAGTAGCTGCTGTGTTATAGAAACACCAGTTAGCTTGCTCAAAGGTTTGTAAATCTGATATTATTTAAATAAATAAATAAATACATGTTTATGTTTAAGCCCATAAAACACCCATATCTAGTTAATGCATTCACAGCTGTACTGGCTCTGCCAGAGCTTGTTTGTTTAGAGGGGCCTCGGCCTGTAGTATAGGGGTTGGAGAAACTTTATCATTCTGCTGAGTTGGAGTAGCAGCAGGCCACAGATGCAGAACTAGGTTTTGGGTAAGGCTAAATCTTCAGGAATAAGCAGAGGATCACTAGAATTACAGTCATCAATGATTTTTGGGGACTGCATTTCTGAAGGATTCTGTCAAAGCACATCAGGGGAATCCGCAGTGGTTGACATGAGGATTGGAGAGGCCCCAGAAATCCACTGAAAGGAACCCTGTTGTTTTTTCCCAGCCTGCACCTTCCAGGGCTGTTTCTACAGACCATGTTTGTCCATCTGTACTTTTATCAGTACTTCTCACTTGAAAAGACTTTCCAGGTTTTTGGGCAATAGTAGAAAACTTAGGAGTCTCAGGACTACTTACTGATTTCAGCAGCAAAGATTCCGAGGTATGAGCTGCAGCATCTGCATTGTAAGAACTGACAGATGTTGGCTCATTTAAAGGTCTGTTGAGCTTTCTCAGCTGAGAGTTGCTCACAGTGTCAGCCATGCTGTCAGACTGCAGCCATTGAACCTTCTGTTACAGTGTCATTTTAGTGAAAAGGAATTTCTGCTCCTTGGTTTCCAGTAGTCATTGCTATTCAATGTCTCTGCTGTGTCCTGTGCTGAAATAGGTTGTGCAGGTTCAGCTCTCTTCTAGGAATTAAGTTCATCAGTCATCTCCATCGGTTCACCGCTCCTGTATACGTCCTTCAGCTGTTTTCAATAGGTGCTCACCATGTACTTGTTCTGGTAACTTTCTATAATATTAATAGCAATGGTCACTGCCTTAGATGAGATGGGAGAGGAGACCTGCTCTCCCACCTCCACAGCTTCGATGTGCTCCACAGGACCATCATCCACCATCTTGGCTGGCTGCCAAGCAGCAGCAAGGCCCCCTACTGAAGAGTAGGGGAATTTCTCCAGTGCTCTTGCCAAATATCCCCCGTTCACTAAACATATCACCAACAGCTTAATCTGGTTCAAGGTCAGTTGGCATTCATCTGCATCCCTCCCTGGGTCATGCCTGAAAATAGGCAGAATTTGTCTAGTGTACTTACCTGGTCAATAAAAACTAACTAACTAAAATAAATAAATAAAATAATCAATGTAAGAAATATTTAAAATTGTAAGTGGTGGCTATTTTAATGACTTGAATCATTAATTCAAAAGTTGTTTTAAAATAGCATAGAAAATGAAGAAATACACTGATTAGAAATCTAAGGATGTCACAATACATTAAAAAAACATGATGAACTGTTTTGTCAACTAACAAATACTACTATTTTAAACTACGGGCCAGATATTCAAAATCTTTGCCAGGGGCTAAATTAGCACTGCCCAGTGTGCTAAATTAGCCCATACAAAATAGCCTGTTAGATTCAAAAGGGATAGCCCCTGCTAAACCTGCTGAATATAGCATGCTATGGAATCCTGGCAATCTGGGCTGGGAGTTCAGTGCAAACACAGCCCAGGAATAAGACAGCTCTGAATATAGCAACCAGGAAGTGCACACCACAACACCAGCCAAGTTCACAGCAACATGAAGGAAGACAGAGGTGAACTACAGTATGTGACCAACATGTGTGCCAGCAGAGGCATGGACTCAGTAAAGCTGCACGCAGCAGCGCATGTGAAATTAGACTGTGCACAGATGTACAATATTTCTGAAATGTTTGCACCGTGCTAACACATCTGTGCAGGTTTAGCATGGAGCTAAGCCATTTGCCCAGTGCACTCACATTTGCCAGGGGCTAAACTTTGCTATATTCAAAAGTGACATGCAAATGAGCCTACTTAGGTAGTCTCTGGACAAACATCCAGATTAGCATCTCATTATGCCCTGATTTGCATGCAGTTTGCCCAGCATTATTGCAGGGTAGCACAGCCCCACCTGTAGGTCAGTCTGAAAGTACAGGGGCTGGATGGGTCTGCCCATAGCTCCAACTATAGGTCAGTCTGGGAGAGCATGGTGGTAGCTGTAGGCTACATTTATGCAGTACAGCATAGCATATTGTGCCCCAGGGGACCACACAACACAGGCACAGGTGGTGGCACTGCATGCAACTGTCAAACTGTAGTTCATGCTACAGTGCACAGCATGCACTGCAGTATCAAGGGGCCAGTAGTGTGAGGGACACTGCAGTGCCTATGGTGTGTAGGGCATTGATGGCCACTGCACTGTACACAGTGACAGGCTCAACTTGCAGCTGCTTATGGACAGTGGACATTACTGTTATGCTGTTGTGCGACCCACAGATGCTGCACCACTGGCATGGGATGCTCACAGTGACATATACAAGGTGGCTGTGTGTGCTGTGGTGTCTGTACAGATCAGTGGTATGTGGCTGGGGAGCACAGATGATCAGACAGGCACACTGGTATTGGAGTATTCCCACAACACTGCCCCATGTGCACAGCATGGCTTGTCCCAGCCTTGTGGCTGCACTCAGTCTGTGGTGTAGCCTGGCCACTTGTACACCCTCCCCTCAACACCCTCCATGCCCACAGTGCTGCATGTGTGTGCTGGCATCTGTTGGTGTCCAATGAAGGGTGGTCTGCAGGTGTGTGCTGTATGGCTGCACTGCCATGGTGTCCACTGGGAGCTGGGTCACCACTTACTGCCAAGCATGGCTGGGACTGGTGGCAGATGATGGCATCATTGTGATGCCATCAGTGGGCATCATGTTTCCTCCATGTCTGGCTTTTTCTATGTGTCATACTTATTGGTTAGGGTCAGGCAAAACTCTGCAATAGCCGCACAAATGCCACACAAAGCCAGAATGTCATGCAAAGCTGGTTTGCCCAGGGATAAGACTTCCTTTTCCTGAGTGGTAATTTAAACCGTGCAAAGTGGTGCGCTAACTCACGCAAAATCACTTTGCGCAGCACTATTCACTGAATTTAGCAGGGTGCTGACACACACTCTCAGTTTGCCTCTTGAATACATTATGATTTTGCCCGGCGCTAATGCAGTTTGCACATGCTATTTGGCCTTTTGAATATAGCGGACCTACACTAACCCAGTGCTAAACCTGAAAAAGCGGTTTGCACCCAGTGCTACATTTTGAATATGTAGCCAAAAGTGTTCTATTACTTTGTACTTCTGCACTAAAAAGGGTTTATTATTCATCCTTTCATTGTTTATACTGTTTGAACCTTGTTTTTTGGATATATGTGATGTCAGGTTATACTCTTCTGCCTTGTTGATTACGAAATTTGTATAAGCATCCAGAAACCTTTTGGCTCAGGAGCTCAAAACCCAGTGCTAATAAACCAGCACAAAAGTAATAGAAAAAGATCTGTGACATAACTAACTTATTTACATTAAGCAGGCATGGTTGTTTCAGTATACTTCATTTGGTTTAATTGTATTAAAAAAACTGCAGCATCTTCCACCTACTGATGAAACAGCACATTTACAATGGTTTAGTGGGACTATGTTTTTTTCCTTTTTATACTTTCATTACCTGTTGTTTTCCCACTATTACTTATTTAAATTAAAAATTATTCAGGAAATATTTATTTACTATTTCTAATGGGCCCATTTCATAATTTCAGTAATTCACTCCAGGGCATACTTTGTGCTGGGATAACATAATTTCTGGTAGTAGAAGCACTCAGTCTTTGACCTCATGCTTCAACCCACCCAAGACATGCTGCATAATGTTTAACAATTCAAAGAAGATCTGGAAAAGATGAAAACCTACAACATGATAATAAAATGAGAAAGCTACTTTATTTTGTTTTCTGATGTTTTTTTTTTCTTGTAAATGAATAAACATCACACAACCAAAACATTTTATCTTAAGCAAAATTGTTAATGCAATAGAATTTTTTTGTGAAGATTTTCTGCCAGTTTTGTGAAGTCCTATGAATGAAAATGTAACACTTTCACTGAATACCCTATTAGAAAGTAAATTTCACCCACCTACTCTATACTAATTAGTCTACAGCAGAAAGAATGGGCATCTGTTTGTCAACAATACTCAAAAGATAAATTTATTTCTATCAGGGTAGTTAAAGTGAGGGATTAGTGCAACTAGAAATGTATACTCTGATACAAGCAATAAGTGAAATTAAGGGACTGTTGTTTAAATTTGGTAACCTGAAGAAGTAATCAGATTGCTTTTGCAGGTCAAGTCAAATTCTTGTTTGATTATGTTATTAATTTCTATATTTCTATTAACAATATCTTAAAAGAGGGATGTCAACATACATACTAACATACATTATTAAAAAAATCATAAAGTGCAGTATTTTCCAAGAAAAGTGGTTTCAGTTAAATAATATCAGTCCACATTAGTGAGGACCCTTATGTCCCCTTCATATTGATTCAGCGGGTCATATAATAAGGAGACCCATTCCTTGGATTTCCCAGTAAATTTAATTTCCTGTGACTAACCAGTATTACCAAATATATGCATAAAAAAGTTAAAATAATCAGTTATTTTCAAAACAGCTGAATGGATAGTATAGTACTTAATTAACAGTCACTCTACATAAACCCCTTTTGAGAAGTCCAAACATATCAGTCGTCTGTAATTCCTGCAGGAATTCAATATGATCAAGTGTGCAAACTTGCTTTAGTGCACTTGTTTCTCCTTTATTTAGTTCCTTTCTTCTGTGCATGCTTTTCAAAATCCTACTAGATCCCTGAGCACCATTTCTGCTGAAGGGAGCTAACAATCCTTTATCAATGGCATCTATAACTTGGTAAAATTCATTGAAGCAGGGCAAGGGTGTAGTCAGAAATACTCTTTGCACACATTTGTGTACAGTATTTAGTACCTTTCCCAAGCCATATGCATTTTTCTTGGCATCCTGGCAAAACCTTGTCATGCAAAGAAGTGTGGTGAAAACCATGTACCATCTGAATCGCAGAAGAAGGAACAATGAAAGATATTAAATAGTGAGTGCATGCAATTGCGAAAATGTTGAGTTCATTTAGCCACACGCCATCAGAATAATGAAAGAGAAATATCACAAAGAAAAAAGTGAAAAGTAGCAAGCTATAGTAAATAGCAGTTTTTGGTTACTTGTGGAACTCTGCTATATTGTTTCTGATGCACTTTTGATCTTCTCTATTTTGCATGGAAACAGTTTTTCCTTTTGGGTTATTGATGGCACTGTTACTGACTGTGCTGTCTTTGTATTTACAGTCTTGGCATGGAACATTTTTGTTAGCATTGCCATTCTCATCTGGAGAATTTAGTGTAGACCACAGAGCAGTCTCTGTATCTGTTTAAACGGGTTAAGTATGATTTCTCAAAAGTTACAAAGCTGACATATTATTTCCTACGTTCTTAATCCCAACACCCAAAACACTGTGACACCCAAAATGCTGACTTCAGAAATCCCAACAATATATTCTCCAACCATTCTGTAACAAAACAGCAAACTTTGAATATCACTGAACTTTCATTACCAAACCCACTTCAAACTTATGGTAGAACCACTAACTGCTTACTAAAACAAAAGCCAGAGTTTATATGTGCCTGAACACAAGTAAGTCATGTGGCATATAGTTAGCACAATTGAAATGTTTGAACATAATACTTTGAACTAACGAAGCAGCAAACTTTGAACATCAACCACCAACGTTGAACTTCAACCCACATCAAATTTCAAATGCACTTTGAACTAAAATGTAAAATTTCAAAAATGTAAAAAAAGACTTTTCCTTTGATGGAATTACCATCTCACAATTTAGCAACCCCACTGATACTATGCACATAATATATATGCTGACATAAACCACAAGATAAGATATTTGTAAAATTAGCATAAGAACTACTGTATATCACATGTACCAGTCTCTATGCCAAAATTTTCACTAGCCCCATAACACATTAGTCAATAACTCTTAAAGTTGTTTTCTTAATTAATTTTCATCAACTTCACTATAGGGGCAAGATGACCACATTGGCTGCTGTAAAGTAATAAAGGGTGCAAAAGTTTTCCTTTTAGGACTATACTAACAGGGTCATCATTCACTATTATTACTGGACCAAACCTGTTTATGGCAGCCAGTGTGGCCATCTTGCCCCTTAGGCAGATAGAGGGAACTGCAATGGCTGCCACTGGCACCCAGTTTAGCAAATTCTGTCTATTGGAATGGGAGGACCGAGTAATCTATGACATGGATGCTAACACTTACTTGGAAAAGATGGATATTTACTAACACTTTATCGATGATGTGTTTTGGTATGGAAGTGAACGTAAACTGAAGTGATGGAATTTTTTAAGTACTTGGAGGGAATCAGTCAAAACATGAGATTCAAAGTGACAGCAGACTTTAATTCAGTGAATATATTTGACCTCACAATCACCAAACAGTGTGATGGAACTTTTTGGACCAACCTGTACATTAAACCTACTGAAAGAAACAGTCTCTTACATGCAGAAAGTTGCCACCCAGCACACACAATAAAAAGCCTTCCAAAAGGGGCATAAGAGTGAAATGGAACTGCTCAACTGATAAACTGTACATTACCAGATCTCAGGAACTAACAGACAGATTACCAGACAGACACTACAGGGAATCAGATATAGAAAGGGCTACACTGAAGTGAGCTGAGAAAAAATATAAGGGAGATATATATGCTGATGATGGTAAGATAAGATGATATGAGGATAAGTGCTTGGATTGTCTAAATACTAGAAATCAGACTTTTGAAGTACATCCTCTAGGTGGTAAGGCAGTTATTTTCCTATTTGGCAACCTGCTGTTACTTTCACCAAAATGGAGAGGCAGGAGGCAAGATTGGAGAAAGGAACCAGTTTATTAAGCAATGGACCACAGGGTAGAAACAGGAGGTAAGGGGTACAACAGCATTAAATACTACTAACCTCCTGTACGAGGAGAACTATAAAAAGGAATTGGCTGTAACAGCTATTTCAACTCCCTGTAAGAGGGTGGTTCTATAACAAGTTTTAGAAAAATGATCAACTGGCTGTAACAGCTACCCTGTAAGAGCGTCCGATTTCTAATCCCCATTCAGACTTTCTAAGTAAACCCTGAGATGCACCCCTAACTGTTGCCTGGAGTACTCCACACTATCATTCACTCTACATATTACAGTAAAAGTCTATATGTATGGCAGATGGCAGTTCTTACACAACCAGATTTTATCGGTCATCAAGAAGAAAATGTAATCAAGGAACAGTCATGACAAGAAGCAACTCAACTGGCTGTCCAGTACAACTCTGAGAAACTTTTTGGAAACTACAGAAATACAGAGAGGATTTTTAACAGACCCTGAGTTCTTTGCCACACCCTACCTGTCTAGGGTCACTGGAATACAAGCACGGGATCAAGATTTCTTCCGCTAAGAACCCACTGAAGGCTGCCAAAATGGAAACACACAAGATCCATCTGTAGTCCTCTTCTGGACTGCCCAGAAAGGGGAAAAATGCAAACTACCTGGCCACAGTCTGCTCCTGGACTGTCAGATGAAGTATTATGAAAAAGATCACCCTGCCACAGCCCGCTTCTGAACTGTTAGATGAGGAAGATGAAGAAAATCAACCTGCCACAGTCCACTTATGGACTGCTGGATGAGGAAGATGAAGAAGATCACCCTGCCACAGCCCACTTCTGGACTGCCAGATAAGGAAGATGAAGCAGACTCCACTGGATACAGAAGTCTGGATAAGGAAGTCTCTGGATGTTGGAATACGACGGTCTTCTGGCTCCAAGAACGGACGACCCCAGGGCACACATAAAACAACATACCGTTAGTCGAAATGTGACAAAGTTCAGAGCTCCAAGGCTGGATGAGTCAAGGGCACACTTAAAACAACAAACAGAGTGTCACTCTGAGAACTGGAACTGATGATTGGACGGTACTCTGATACGGAAGTCAGAATAAGAAAACAGATGGCAGATTCCGCACTGGGCCAAGCTGTACTTGGGGAAACTGTCAGAGGAAAGCAATAAACAGGATGTTGCAACTTGAGATGACTGTGGCATGGTTCTTCATGGAGTTGCTGTTGTCTGCTTCTGGGATACACTGGAAGATGATTCCTGAAGAACTGATGAAGACTTATAGGTATGCACATAGGTGAAGTGACTCTGGAGATTGCTGAAGACTGATTTGGATACTTTTCCAACACTAAAATGCTGGCACAAAGCAATGCAAAGACAGTTCTGGCATTTAATACTGTTTGTGGGATGAATAGCAATGCAATAAATGTCACAGTTCCTACTGTAGTGGTCAACTGCACAGTCTCAATGTCCAGACCCCAGTAAGTAAACAGGCACTGCACTATTCTGGGTGAACCCTAGCATTCAGTGAACCTAACTAACAAGGGGTCCCTCTCAGCTAAATTGGGTTCTCCTGTTACTGTGGATATACTGCAGTTGGAAATAGACTTTCTGGAAAGGTTATAGACTCGAATGTCTGAGAGGGACCCTTTAACATTGTGGACCTGAATTGCTAGCTAGGCTCCAATAACATCTGGGGTCTTTATGGCTAGCTACGGATCCTGGATCTTGTGTTGCCCTTTAAATTCTGGGCCTAAATGGCAGCATCGCATTAACAACTGTGGGCCTATGGTTGGACCCTTTAATAACTGTGGCCTACATGGTTGGGCCCTTTAACAACTGTGGGTCTATATGGCTGGGCCCTTCTAACAACTGCGGGCCTATATGGCTGGTCCCCTTTAACAACCATGGTCTATATGGCTGGGCCCCTTTAACAACTGTGGGTCTATACGGCTGGGCCCCTTTAACAACTGTGGGCCTATATGGCTGGCCCCTTTAACAACTGAGCCCTTGCCTAGGCCGCTTTAAATCTGATGGATCTGTTACCCCTTTAAATGCTGGGCCTTTACTAGGCCTGAGAAATCTGTGGGACTAGTTTCCCTTTTAATTAATCTGGACCATTCAGTTGCTGGGCTCTTTTAAATCGTAGACCTGACTGGGGCCTTGCTGTCACTCTTCCCTTCTGCCTTGTCTTGTTCTTCTTCCACTATAATGAATATTTATGGCCCCTCTATGGACCTTACTATACTAGCCCCTCCCCGTGGGTATCACTGTACCCGAATATTTAATTGCATAAATGTGGGTCTCTCTAGTCTGCCCCTCCTCTCGGCCATCGACTGATTCACTTTGCACCTAGCACAAGATTTAAAAATAAATAAATTGGCTTTTTGTTTGTTTACAGCAGTCAGCATTTTGCTTGTGTGCTGCTGCAAACTCACCGCCCAGACTGAGGTGCAGGGAAGCAGGATTGGGAGGTGGGAAGATTCACTAGCAGTGGGAGGGCATCTCAGGAATAGGCAACATGGCGAATGGCAGAGGGCCTTTGGTATTTCCTATACTGACTCTCTGTCTCTCTGTGTCCGTCGCTCAGTGCGATATGGTTCTGCTACCCCACCTCTGGGGACGAAATTTACTTTTAAATAAAAATAATAAAATGGGACATCAAGCCTTTTCCCCAATGGGAACAGGACAGCTTTTTCTTCTTGTTGTGCTCCAATGGCACCACCGACAGTGCCACACAGCAAAAAGGCAGTCTTCTGTAGCTGGAGGCAGAAGAGACACACAGACAAGCCCTCAGGGACAGCTTCAACCCACCAGGTAAGCCTTTTCTCATCCCTCTTCATGTGTTCTGCATCCTCTCTCCTCTGCAGCCACCAGAATTCTCCTTGTAACAGACAAATTGTTCAAACAATAACACTCTAGGTGGTATATCCAAAGGGGTTGCGCATGACGCAACAGTTTTGCACCATGCGCAACCCACTGATGTGCCCTGGTGCAGGATTCAAAAGGGGATGTTGCACCGCGCAGATCCCAATGTGCCGGGGAGCACCATTAATGTATGCAGTGCAAGTGTGGGGGCGTGCCCATGCATATTCCACACATCCCAATATTCAGCCTGGGATGTGCAGCGCATATGATGGTACAACCCCTACTTGCACCGCTCACTGGTGCTCAAAGTTGAGCCAAAAGGATATAGGAGCAAGGACTGGCCACCCACAGGTGAGCTGCCATATTGCGGGGCACAACATGGCAGCCGCAAGTTGTGGGTGGCCACCTGAGCTCCGGGGCCAGGGTCTGTCACCATCGCACCCACCACCGATCGTAGGCATAAGTATAGTTAAATTCACATCCAATATCCCTGTTGGTCCAGTTGACCACTTACAGCCTGATCATGGGCATTAGTACATTTAAAACATCTTGAATTATCCCTGGTGGTTCAGTAGTATCCCTCCCCACCGCCCACTCATCCCCACTCACTCCCCGCCCCCTTCCCTTTCAGAAGGAGCGGCAGTTTCAACCACAGGCCGCCCAACTGCCCACCCACTGACTGCATACTGCATGGCTGTACTCCATTGGTCCACAGCGTGGGCATGTAGACCATACTGTACTACATATCTGGACTGTGTAGTATGGTATGGTCTGCATGCACATTGGCCCACGCTGTGGACCAATGGGCATACAGCCGTACAGTACACAGTCAGTCGGCGGGTCTGCCAGGTGGCTTGAGGGTGGGGAGCTGCCACCCACCACTGACTGGGGGGGCAGTGGGTAGTGGGTCTCAAAACAGCCATCACAGAGGCAACAAGAGGCAACAAGCCTTTGTGTAAAGTAAATCAACAAAATACAAGGAAAAAAACCTATGGTTCTCAAAGAGTGGCAGGGAAGGTTAAGGAGAAAGGATAGCATTCAGGAAATATAAGGAAACACAGAAGGAGCAGGAAAGAGAACTTTATCAGTTAAAGCAGAAAGAGGCTGGGAAGGCAGTCAGAATAGCAAAGGCCCAAACCGAGGAAGGGATAGCCAACTCTGTTAAGAAGGGATAAGACCTTTATAGGTACATTAGGAGTGAAGAAAGACCAGAGGAAGCATATTGAGACTCAATAAAGGGAGGGAATGTGGGTAGAGGGTGACAGTGAAAAGCAGGGATACTGAACAAATATCTCTGCTCAGTATTCACAAAGGAAGAGGAGGGGAGGTACCTAAACCAAACAAGAGAAACACTCTGAAGACAGGGGTCAATACCAGTCCATTTACAGAAGAAAGGGGTCTGAAAGAACTAATAAAATTGAAGGTGGACAAAGCAATGGGGCCTGATGGGATTCACCAAGAATTCTAGAAGAACTAAGGGTAGAACTAGTGACACGCTGACTACTCTCTTTAACAAATCATGGGAAGATGGGGTGGTACCTAAGGACTTGAGGACGGAGGATGTGATTCCTCTTCACAAAAGTGGGAGCAGGACAGAAGCAGGAAACTACAGACCAGTTAGTTTGACCTCAGTGGTAGGGAAAATGATGGAATCAATTCTGAGGGAAAGAATTGTTGAGTACCTAGAGGCCAGTGGGGCACAGGACCCAAGACAGGATGGATTCACAATGGGAAGGTCATGTCAGATGAATCTAATAGATTTCTTTGACTGGATGACCAAAGTAGTAGACCAGGGAGGGGCTGTGGACATGGCCTACCTAGATTTTAGCAAGGCATTTGATACAGTCCCACACAAAAGATTAATACACAAGTTTGCCAGCCTTGGAGTGGGTTCCAAGATGATAGCCTGGATAAAAAATTGGCTAGACAACAGGATGAAAAGGGTAGTAGTAAATGGTGTCCACAATGAAGAAAGGAGGGTTACTAGTGGGGTACCACAGGTTTCAGTACTGGGACAGGTCCTTTTTAATGTCTTTACAAGTGACGTTGCAGAGGAACTGGAAGGAAAAGTATGTCTCTTTGCATGTGACACAAAGATCTGCAACAGGGTTGATACACAAGATGGAGTGGAAAGGATGAGAAGGGACTTGACAAGGTTGGAGGAATGGTCAAATGTATGGCAGCTCAGATTCAGTGCAAAGAAGTGCAAGGTAATGCACTGGGAAACAAAAACTCAGGGGAAGAGTACACAATGGGGGTGAGATACTGACAAGAGTAAAAACAGAAAGGGACCTGGGGGTTATTATATCAGATGACCTAAAGGTGGACAAGCAATGTGAGAAGGCAGTAAGGAAGGCTGGGTGGATACTGGAATGCATAGGGAGAGGTGTCAATAGTAGAAAACAGGAAGTTGTTATCCCTCTGTATAGACAGCTGGTGAGACCCCACCTGGAGTACTATGTGCAGTTCTGGAGAACCCATCTCTGCAAAGACATAAACAGGGTGGAGGCTGTCCAGAGGAGGGCAACCAAAATGGTGCAGGGTCTGCACCAGAAGACATATGAAGAAAGACTAAAGGAGCTTAATATGTATACCCTTGAGGAAAGAAGGGAGAGAGGGGACATGATAGAAACTTTCAAGTACCTGAAGGGAATCAACAAAATCCAAGAGGGTAGCATCTTTCAGAAAAAGAGATGTGCAAGAACAAGGGGGCACAATTTGAAGATAGAGGGGGGATGACTCAGATGTAATGTGAGGCAGTATTTTTTCACAGAGAGGGTTGTGGATGCATGAAACAGCCTTCCTGAGGAGGTCGTGGAGTCAAGGACAGTGGGGGAATTCAAGAATGCATGGGCAGACATAAGGCAGTCCTAGTGTGGGTAGGAGGAAGTAAGCTGTTGGTTAACTAGGATCTGCAGCTTATCTGTTAGGTAGGAACATGGGCAGGCTAGATGGCCAAGCGGTCCTTATCTGCCATTAAATTCAATGTTTTTATGTTACTGATGCCGCTATTGGGCTGGAAGTGGTTCACTGGACCACCAGGGATATTAGACATGCTTTTAAATATACAGTACTTATGCCTCAATCGGGCATTGGGGCACTTTGCCTCGATGTGCAGGGGCGTTGTTCCCGATGTGGCTGCAGCCCGCAGGATGCCAGGCACAAGTTTAGGGAATCGGCGTACTTGCATAGAAATGGGGGCCATAATGACATGCTAATGGCCCCAGTTGTGCCTTTTGCATTCATTATGGCCCTGTTTGCATATCCACCGCTGAATATCACAGCTCCTGTGCCTAGTGCAACCACACTTGTGCTGGCGCATCCCCCTGTTCCACTCTTTCCACTTACACTGGCGCAGTGCCACTATGCCATGCACAATGCGGAGGCCTGTTTGCAATATTCAATGGTGCTGAGCCATGGCACAGCTCCGTTGAATATCACCCTGTCCACGCCCTGGCACATTCCAGTTGTGCTGCACCCTGCTTGCGCCCAGCCAGGCGCATTCTGAATATCCCACCTCTGGGTTCTAATTCTCTTTTAGAATGCTGTGCATGTCCAGCTCAGCACAGCATTCTATCTTTGGTGCGTTGTTTACTTTGCCACATGATGGCATAGAAATCTAGCTGCATTATTTTCAGTCTGTGGTTTGGGTACCTTTACTGGGCTACTCTCGAAAGACTGGGGACTACAGGGAACTGCTGGAGAACCCCAACTTTGGGGGTATTACATATTTGGGCCCATTAAAAGATACATGTCCCCTTGTATCCTCCTAAACTTCTTGAGAAGACACAAAAAAAATCCACAAAACCACTCCAAAGGCTACGGTGTGTGCTGAATATAACAACTTAATAGAGCTTGTGTGGTGCGGAGATTGCTTTCTTTCTTGAGAAGACACAATACATTAAAACTTTGAACATTCTTAACTTCTACCATTTACTATTTCTACTGTTTAACACTTCTTCTATTTAACATTTCTAACTGTAGGTAATCTGTATTCTAACTTTGCACTGTATTTTTGCTTTATTCACAGGTGACCTTTATTGAATTATTGGATTTCTTCTATCCAATGTTTTGGAGGAATACCCTTTGTTGTACATGTAGAGCTACGTACAGAACCTTCAGTAGACCTGGTAGAAATGGGACTGAACATGGTAATACCTGATAACCAAGGCCATTATATTGGTTCTCCAGGGGTAGCTGTATCTATCCTTGTGTGCTCCTACCTGTCCTATCTGTTTTCTTTGTCATCCTGACCATTGCCTAGACCAGAGGGTTAAAACGTACAAGGCTTCAGAATATTTTGGTGCATATCTTACTTTATTGTCCTCCCATTTCTGATTTAATTCTATACATTGAAAGTCCTGGGTATGGAAGTTCAGTTATCACAAACGGTGTAGGTTCCCACCTGGATGCAAGCTTATGTCCTATGGTATGAGAGTTTCCCAGAAAAACTCTGTCCCCACAGACAAAGGTACAGCATGTGCTTTACAGACATACTGTTATTTTTGCCTTTGTTGTGCATATCCAATATGGGTTAACATGATATCAGCTGCTTCCTGAGTCGTCGTTGGTGTTCTTCCACCCATACTGTGGTTAACCTCTGTCTTTCTGTATGTCATCTGTTCATCCAGAACCATGTCCATTGGGAGTCTTCCACATCTGCAAAACATTAAGTAATAGGCGGTTATTCTGTGGAACAGTGAACAGTATTATTGTAGAGGCAACAAAATTCAGGAAGCAGTTTCAGCCAGTTTGTTTTCTGATGCTCTGGCATCACTCTCAACATCTCCACTAGGGTGCAATTTGCTCATTCACATAACCCATTTGTTTGCAGGTGATAGAGGGCTGTTCTCAGTTTTTTGCTGCTGTACATGGAACACAATTCTTTGAATAATATTGATTCGAACGCACCACCTTGATCAGTTAATATTTGAACTGGACACCCATATGGATGGATGAATGCTTCCAAAGTGCTTCAACTGTAATCTGAGCTGACAAGTCTTTTATTGATATCTCTACCATGAACTTTGCTTAGTAGTCAGTGATCCTTAGCACATACTGAAATCCACTTCTACTAGGTTTGATCTTTAAGTGATTTAGAACAACAATCTCTAATGGTTCTTTGGTTACAATCGGGTGCAAGGGCACTCTTTGTTTAATATCTGCCTCTCTTTCTTTTTAGGTTGCAGACCATGCAGTTCTCATATCATTGTCTAATATCCTCTCTCATGCCAATCCAATAAAATCTCTCTCATTGTTTTCTCAGTCTTTTGGTGTCCAAAATTACCTGATCCATTGTGGTAGGCCTTCAGACGGTATCTGCTTCCACCTGTGGAAAGATGATCTGAACAGTTTCTCCTCTGGCTCTTGGTTCTTGTGTTTTCCATATAATCTTTCCTTGCTCTAAGCAGAGGTACTCTATTTGTCTCAACAGTTTGGTCAGTTCTGGGGGAACAGTCTTTCTTTCCTGTGCACTTATCGTCCTTTTGGTTCTGAGTATTTCTTTGAGCTCCTGGATCAGAGGATTCTGATTCTGTAACTGCATCCATAAGTCTGTTCTCTCATCCACTGACAGTGTAGGCTTTGTTCCTTGGCTGTGATCGATACTCTGTGGGTACTGGCAACACAACTGGACTATCTTTGCTGGAATCCTGATGAATGGTGGCATCTCCAAATCTTCCTGCTTGGTTTCAGCTACTTCCTCTTTGTCACGATCAGGCAATCTGGAGAGAGCATCCACATTACCATTAGACTTCACTGAATCTTACTTTATTGTGAAATTGAAGTTGGCTAGCCTGGAGGCCCATCACTGTTACAACACCTCAAGCTTTGTTGTGTCAAGAGTGCCAAGGGATTGTTATTTGTATATACAGTGAATGTAGAGTAGCTGTGAAGCAGTGTCAAATGTCACCATTATAGCCCAAATGAGTGCTAAAACTCTAGCTTGAAGGAACTGTATAATTTGCCATTCCTTTCTGAACCCCTCAATCCTCTACTTGCATAGGCAATCACTTGTTCTCTTCCCTCCTGTGCTTGGGTAAGTACAGCTCCTAGGTATTTGTTGCTAGCATCTGTGTAGAGGTGAAAAGTTTTCTGATAATCCGGTAGGCTAGTACCAGTATTGTGGGGAGCACTGCCTTAAGGTGATCTAATGCAATCTGACACTCTCTGAATCCAATTTACTCAACTGTATCTGCTGACTTACTCCCTTTTGAGTGGGCAGCAGTTAGTATAAAGGGGCTGCTTGTTTAGAAAACTTTCACAAATCTACACTAATATCCAACAAATCCCAAGAATCATCTCACATCTCTGATGGTGAAAGGATAGGCCATTCCTTACACTTTAATTTTCTCTGGGTCTGGAGCTATCCTTTCTGTGGATTCAACATGTGGCAAATAATGTATTTTCTCTTTCAAGAAATTACACTTTGAAGGTTTGATTTTCAGTCCATATTTCTTTAAGCACTCAAAACCAGCTTCATGTGTTTTAGATGCTCATGTATGTTTTGAACAGACTACAATATTATCTCGGTAGGGAGTACTGTGTCAAAATTCTCAATGCCCAAACACTGTTCCACTAAGCACTGAATTATTCCCAGCACATTACAAAGTCCAAACGGCATCCATGAAAACTCATACAGCCCACTCGAGTCACAAAGCTATCTTTTCTTGGTCCTCTAGTGCCATGGATACTTGCTAGTATCCGCTTGTAAGGTTAATGGTAGAGAAGAATGCTGCTGACCTTAATGCTGTGACAGCATCCTCAATGTGGGGTAATGGATAGGCATCCTGGTGCCTGATTTGATTGCATTTGTGATAATCGATGCAAGATCGTGTCTGTCCATCTTTTTTCCTAACCAAGACAATTGGTGCTGCCCATTGGCTGTGACTCTCTTTATGACATTCACTTCAATATTTCTTTCTGCAACTGCTTGGTTGGCTGATATAGAGCAGGGGTATGAGTTGGAACTGTTCCTGAATGGATAGGTGATTCTCTGTAGGTATATAGTCTCACATTTGTTGCAGCCAAAGTCTAAGGCATGGTGAGAGAAGGCATCAGCATGTTTGTTTATCACTTCCATCAGCTCTGACTTTTCTTCTTCTGTAGTTTTGGGATTTCCTATGTTGATTTCCTGGAGCCGTGCTCTGGAGGTTTCACTGTTGACTATCTCCTCCTGTAGTGTTATAGTGGCAATGGTCAAGCGAAACATTTCCTCCTCTTCCTCACCTGGGACTATGACATCTTCCCACTTTACCTTCATGAGTCAACAAGTGGTCTGCCATTTATACACTGTCACTGACTTATTGCCATAACTGAGCAGGTGGACAGGGATCTTGCCACCCTTTATTGTGACCAGACTCCTAGCCACCACCACTGGATCCTCTCCTTTGACCCACTCTGGTTCCACTAAGGCCATGTAATCTTTACATCACAATCCTACTTTGGATCTGCACATCAGTATCATCTCAGCCCAGGTTTCAGCTGTACTGGCCGTTCATGCATCACTCAAACTTTTCCGATTTCTCCTTTCTCATTAGCAAACCACTGATGGCACTGGAATAACATACTAACATACTATTTGCCAGCAGATTAGGCCTTACGGTCTATCGAGTCTGCTCAAACCTCAGATCCCTAGTTGGGTGCTGAGGCCCTTCCCTCCCTTGTGTTCCAGAAACCCCTATCATCCATCCCCACCCCCCTGGGGCAGGCCATCATCTGATACATCCACTTTCTGTGTCTGTCCCACCCTCTCTTGAAGCCCTCCACTGTGGATCTCTGAACCAGCTCACCAGGCAGTGCGTTCAAAGGGTCCACCACCCTCTCAGTGAAAAACCTCCTCCTCTTCCCCCCCCACCCTTCCTCCTTCCAACTTCAAACCAAGCCCTCTGGTAATATCTCCCGGCTTTAGTCTAAAGATCCCCTCCATGTTTACCCTATTTATTCCCTTGAGGTACTTGAAGACCTCAATCATGTCCCCCCCGTCTCTCCTCTCCTCCAATGAAAACAGGCAGAGCTTCTCAAGTCTGTCCTCATTCGTCAAATCCCCTAGCCCTCGTATCATCTTAGTTGCCCTCATCTGTACCCTCTCCAGGACCTGTATGTCCCTCTTCAAGTGTGGTCTCCAGTACTGCACACAGTACTCAAGTTGTGGTCTAACCAGTCCATTGTACAACGGCAAAATAACTTCCTTGCTTCCAGAGGTGATCCCCCTTACGATGCATCCCAACATCCTGTTTGCCTTGTTAGCCGCTCTCCTGCACTGCTCAGAGTTATTCATACATGCATCCACCATGACCCCTAGGTCTTTTTTCCCCTATTGAGGCCTCCAGTGCCTCCCCTCCCAGGGTGTACCTGTGTTTAGGGTTTCCTCGCCCAAGATACAACACCTTGCACTTGGTGATATTGAAATTTAATTTCCATGTGTGAGCCCAGCTTTCCAGGGTGTCCAGGTCCCCTTGCAGGGCCAACCTCCCCCTGTTCTCCCTCAACTACTGCTCCCATCTTGGAGTCATCAGTGAAGAGACTCATTTCACACCCTATACCCTCCCTGATGTCAGATATGTATGCATTAAACAGGATCGGACCCAGGACCGAGCCCTGCAGTACCCCACTATCAACCTCTCTAGGGTTTGAGAGCCCCCCACAGACCACTACTCTCTGGGTGCATCCAGCTAGTCAGTTTTCAATCCATCTGACCATCAAAGGGCCTACTCCTAACCCCATCAGTTTCTCAACCAGACTATTGTGGGGGACAGAGACAAACGTATTGCTGAAGTCCAAGAATAATACATCCACAGGCTTTCCCCAGTCCAGTTCTGATGTTACCCATTTGTAGAACTCCACAAGATTGGTTTGACATGATCTACCTGGCACAAACCCATGTTGCCGACTATCCAGACCTCCCATCTCCTCCAAGTACACCCCCAATCGTTCCTTTAGTATACTCTCTATTAATTTTCCCACCACCGAGGTCAAACTGATGGGTCTATAGTTACCTGGTACTTCCTTGACCCCCCTTTATGGATTGGCACCACATGTGCCTCTCGCCAATCCCTAGGTACCCTCCCTGTCTCAAGTGACCTGTTGAAGGTGCAGCCAGTATGTCCGCCAATCCCCATAGCACTCTCGGTTGAATGCCATCCAGCCCAGGAGATTTGTCTTTCTTTAGGGCCTTGAGGGCTAACCACACCCTTTTCATGGAGATAGCATCATCCATCCCCTCCACCTTACTGGCCTTTTTATCCTTGTCCAGATGTGACACCCCTGGGGTACCTCTCCCTCCCTCTTGCCCCATTTCTGTTGCTCCCCTGATTCCACTCACTGCCGTTTCTATCCCCATCATGTCTTGCTTTGTAGATATCCCATCCCCCTCCCTAGTGAACACAGAGGCAAAGTACTTGTTAAATACCTCTGCCTGGTCCCTCGCCTCTTCCACCCACCCTCCTTCTGATCTCAATCTGCTGAGATGGCCCTTAGATTTTCTCCTCTCCCCAATATACCGGAAGAACCCCTTTTTCCCTCCAAGTATCCCCTGTGCCAGCTGCTGCTCTTTACTGGACTTTGCTCCCCTCACCATCCGGGTGACTTTTCTAGATGCAAGATGATACATTTCCTTATCCCTATCCCCTCTTGTTGTTTTATATTTTTTGTAGGCCACCTTCTTTTCTCTGACTGCTACCTGTACCTCACTGGACCACCAGCATGGTTTATGTGACCTTGCTCCCTTGCGTTTCAACTTCGCGCAGATCCTGACTGCCTCATGAAGTCTCCGTTTTATGACCTCTCATCTCCCTTCCACACTTGTCATTGATGTAATTCCCTTCAAGTGATCCTTGAGAATATTTCCCATGCCCACAAAGTCTGCCCCCTGAAGTCCACTGCCAGTGTCCTAGATCTCACCCCCCCTTCCTGCATGCTTATTTGAAACCAGACAGTATTGGGGTCGCTCCCAGTCAGGGGGTCTTCTACAACCAGGTCCCTTACCAGATCCCCATCTGCCAGAACCACGTCCAGGACATGCCCCTCCCTTGTGGGCTCCATCATGTTAAGAACACATCCTGGAAGCTGTCCAGCAGTCTCTGCTCCTTGGCCACCTTAGAGGACATGGTTCCCCAGTTAGTACCTGGCATATTAAGGTCCCCCATCAACACCACTCCTTCCCCTTTTGGTCCACACTGGGCAATGATGTTGTCCAGCAAACCATCCTCTAAAACATCACTCATCCCGGGGGGCCTATATACTACACCCAACTTGACCTTATCTCCTGATGGGGATTGTAAGGTGACCCATAAGGTCTCCACATTTCCCTCTGCCTCTTCTACCCTAGCAATTTCTATGTCATCTCTAATGAACATAGCCACTCCACCCCCTCTGCCCTCCTTTCTATCCTTCCTAAGCATAGTGTACCCCCGCACGTTTAGGCCCCAGTCATGGTTTTTGTTCTCCCACGTCTCCGTGACTGCAAACATCCACCCCCCCAAACAGCATGGCCTGGAACTCTGACAACTTGTTTCCAAAGCTCCTGGCATTTACTAACACCAACCTCCACCCCTTATCCCTGATCCCCTTTGTCGAACCCCACCCAGGTTCCTTATACTTCCATCCTCCCTCTGCTCCTCCTGAAACCTCCTAATAGCTTAATTGTTCCTTGTAAGGCCTGTTTCTCTCTCCATGGAAGTGAACTGGTCTCTTCCCTTAGGATTTGTATCAGGTCCTCTTGGCAATGCTGGAGCAGATTCATGCCCAAGATCATAGGTGGTAAGTTATCGTCATAGAGATTGCTGATCAAGATCCCCTGGTTTGGTTGTTCAGTCCTTTCCAACTTAATATTTGCCTCCATATAGCTGATAATAGGAATATCCAGACCATTGCCAGCTACCAGATTCATCCACTTCTTAGAGAGTGGGGTTAGCTGCTCTCTCGTCCAGTACTCGAAGAAAGTCTTGCCCTGCAGTGTTGTCACTTGTGAGCCAGTGTCCAATCGGGCTTCCACCTCCATTCCGTTAACCTTTAAAGTGCTGGTTGGACAATCTCCAATGAAACCTGGCTTGAGCTGAGTTTCTTAATGAACCTACTGTGAATGTGTCAAGGCTCAGTCTGCCAACCCTGATTCCTTGTTTAAAGTCCTGGCAGGTGTGCTTGCCTCCTGAGTACATCTTCTCTCAATGTGGCCACTGATTCCAACACCTTCTACATATGGGCCTCCATTCATGTCAAACTGGTTGTGATATGGTAGAATAGAACCCTGTCCCATTTGTTGGAGAAAGTGCACAAATGAAAGGATCTGTATTTTTCCTTTCTCTCTTTTTGTCTGGTTGTGCAACCAAAATTTCCTGCCAGACCTCGGACTTGATCAACCTGACCAAACTCACAATCCTTTGCCTCTCACTGTCTCTCAGTTTTCTCTTGCTGTCTTTCTCCCTTGCATAACTATATCTGCTAATATAAAATATATGAGAATCAATATATGGAAATGTAGCTGATATTGGGATCACTTTTGTTTAGAAAATTGTGTTATTGTTGAAATGTATATATTTATAATTTGAGATAACTGTAAAAAGCTAGAGGTTACTTAGGTGCAAATGCCTGAGCCTTTTGCAGTTGCTGTGGGGACCTCAGGAAGTTCTCAATGTTTTAGCAGCTCCTAAAATTTACAAAGAACAGGATGTTTGCAAAGATGGGGGTTGAAAAGAGCTATAAAAGCAGCTAAGCTGAGCTGCAAGAGATTTTAATTTTCAAGAGATTTTATTTTGCTTGTATATAGTTATTCTGAACAGGTTTATTTTATTTTATGTTACTGCAACTACAAATAAACAATTTGTGGAATTTTACAACTGCTCATGGGCTTTCTATGCTTCCTGACTTGTGCCTTGATGACACTGGTCAGATGGTCATCTTCCCATATTTCTGGCTGTTGGGGATCTAGACAGGTGCCACTCTGCTTCTCTTGTCATCTGGTCTCTCATTTCATGTCTCAAATCTTCCCTGATATTCTGGAGTTCCTTCTTCATAACTTGCCACATCCCCATGGACAGTTCCATCTCTGAAGACTTCTGCTCTTCCCTGTTTGTCTCCAGGCTGGAGGTTCTTTGTGCAGAATCATCCATATTCTGATCTCAGTTGTATCAGTAACTGTGACATCAATGTGCTTCCTGAGTACTCTTGGGTCTGAGGCCTTATTGACACCCATTCAGGTTGGTTGCTGGTAACTGCAGTCTGACAGCATACCTGATGTCTCTCCCAACAATTCTCTGGTGTTATCCCACAACACTGCTGAATATCTGATCTGTCGCTGGAACATCGCTTCTTCTTTGAAATTTAGAAATTGCATGCCTTGGTTCTGTTTCGACAGCAGCCATAATTCTTGGTGGAGAGTCTCGCTTCTGACTCTTTCTATAAATCTTTCTTTTAATAGTTCATCAGGGCCATAGAGATCATGGGGATCCAACATTTCAATCTCCTTGAAGGTCTCTTGCGAGCTGAGAGCATACTCCCGTAAAGTTTCACCAACTCCTTGCACCCTAGAGAAAAATGTCATGTTTAGATCAGACAGCATATGGGTTGTAAACATTCTACTTAGACTGTTGAAGATTTGCTCCACCTGTGCTTTTTCATGCTCTGGCCAAGCATTAACTTCTCAGTGGGCTGCATTGGTGAGTTGTCCAATTAACATTTCTACTTGCTGTTGCTCAGGAATCTCATACAATCAGAACATAGACAGTATTTTACTTCAGAACTCTCCCAAATTGGTGGTAGATGAATCTGTAGGGTCTCCGGAGAACCATGGCAACCAGGGTGCACCAAAGTATTATGGCATCATAATTGGGTTCAACTCAGACCCTTTTCCATCTCTACCTGAGGTTTCTGGCTTTCTGGATTCCATTTCCAATAACTATTTCCTGTTTTGGACTCCAATAAAAGTATCCTGTCCATGACGCAAGGTGAAGTGAGCCGAGAAAAATATAAGGGAGATATATATGCTGATGATGATAAGATGATATGAGGATAAGTGCTTTGATTGTCTAATACTAGAAATCAGACTTTTGAAGTACATCCACTAGGTGGTAAGGCAGTTATTTTCCTATTTGGTTACCTGTTGTTACTTTCACCAAAATGGAGAGGCAGGAGGCACAATTGGAGAAAGGAACCAGTTTATTCAGCAAAAGACCACAGGGTAGAGAACAGGAGGAAAGGGGAAAAACAGCATTAAATACTACTTCTGACATCTTGATAGTACCCTGAGGCCTTATACTAAAACTCTAACCTCCTGTATGAGGAGAACTGCAAAAAGGAATTGGCTGTAACAGCTACGCTGTAAGAGCATCCTATTTCTACTCTCTGTAAGAGGGTGATTCTATAACAAGTTTTAGCAAAATGATCAACTGGCTGTAACAGCTACACTGTCAGAGCATCCTATTTCTGATCCCCATTCAGACTTTCTAAGTAAACACCGAGGTGCACCTCTAACTGTTACATGGAGTACTCCACACTATTAATCACGCTACATATTATAGTAAGAGTTTATACATATGGCAGATGGCAGTTGAGCACTACCAGATTTTCTCTGTCATCAAGAAGAAAATGTAATCAGGGAACTGTCATGACAAGAAGCAACTCCACTGGCTGTCCAGTGAAACTCTGGGAACCTTTTTGGAAACTAGGGGAATACAGAGAGGATTTTTAACAGACCATGAGTTTTCAGTCAAATCCCAACTCTCTAGGGTCACCAGAATACAAGTACAGGATCAAACCTTCTTTGGCTAAGATCCTACAGTGGGCCGCTGGAATGGAAACACACAAAATCTGACTACAGTCCACTTCTGGACTGCCCAGAAAGGGAACAATGCAAACCACCTGGCCACATTCCACTTCTGGACTGCCAGGTGAAGGATTATGAAGAAGATCATCCTGCCCCAGCCCACTTCTGACTGCCAAATGAGGAAGATGAAGAAGATCACCCTGACACAGCCCACTTCTGGACAGATGAAGACAAAGCAGACACCACTGGATACAGAAGTCCACATAAGGAAGTCTCTGGACATCAGAGTGTGACGATCCTCTGGGCTCCAAGGCTGGATGAGCCAAGGGCAAACATAAAACAACAAACTGTGTGTCAAAATGTGACAAAGTTCAGGGCTTCAAGTCAAGATGAGCCAAGGGCACACTTAAAACAACAAACAGAGCATCACTCAGAGAACTGAAACTGACAATTGGATGGTACTCTGATAAGGACATCAAAATAAGAAAACAGATGACAGATTCTGTACTGGGCCAAGCCGTACTTGGGGAAACTATCAGAGGAAAACAATAAACAGGGCACTGCAAATTGAGATGACTGCGGCATGGTTCTTCATGGAGTTGCTGTTGTCTGCTTCCGGGATACACTGGACGATGATTCCTGAAGAATTAATGAAGAGTGATAGGGATGCACATAGGTGAAGTGACTGGAGATTGCTGAAGACTGATTTGGATACTTTCCCAACACCAAAATGCTGGCACAAAGCAATGCAAAGACAGTTCTGGCATTTAATACTGTTTGTAGGATGAATAGCAATGCAATAAATGTCACAGTTCCTACTGTAGTGGTCAACTGCACAGTCTCGATGTCCAGACAGCAGTAAATAAACAGTCACTTTACTATTCTGGGTGAACCCTAGCATTCAGTGAACCTAACTAACAAGGGGTCCCTCTCAGCTAAATTGGGTTCTCCTGTTACTGTGGATAAACTGCAGTTGGGAATAGACTTTCTGGAAAGTTATAAACTCGAATGTCTGAGAGGGCCCCTTTAACACTGAAGAAGAAGAAGAATCAGTATTTATATAGTGCTTTTCATACATCCAAAGCGCTTTACAAGTAATGCTAGTCTGGTAGTGAAGTGACACTGTGGACCTGAATTGCCAGCTAGGCTCCTATAACATCTGTGGTCTATATGGCTAGCTATGGGTCCTGGACCTTGTGTTGCCCCTTTAAGTTCTGCGCCTAAATGGCAGTGCCGCTTTAACAACTGTGGGCCTACATGTCTGGGCCCCTTTAACAACTCTGACCTATATGGCTGGACCCCATTAACAACTGTGGGTCTATATGGCTGGCCCATTTAACAACTGTGGGCCTATATGGCTAGGCCCTCTAACAACTGAGCTCTTGACTAAGCCCCTTCCTTTAAATCTGGGGGCTCTGTTACCTCTTTAAATGCTGGGCCTCTACTAGGCCTGAGAAACCTGTGGGCCTAGTTACCCTTTTCATTAATATAGGTCGTTCTGTGGCTGGGCCCATTTAAATCTTAGGCCTGACTGGGCCTTGCTGTCACCCTTCCCCTTCTGCTCTGCCTTGTTCTTCCCCTCTAATGAATATTTATGGCCCCTTCAATGGGCCTTACTGTACTAGCCCCTCCCCATGGGTGTCATCGTGCCCTGAATATTTAATTGTTTAAATGTGGGTCTCTCTAGCCTGCCCCTCCTCTCACCTGTCAGCTGATTCACTTTGCACCTAGCGCATGATTTAAAAATAAATACATTGGCTTTCTGTTTGTTTCCGGTGGTCAGCACTTTGTTGGTGTGCTGCCGTCAACTCACAGCCCAGGCTGAGGTGCAGGGAAGCAGGATCAGGAGATAGGAGGATTCTCTGGTGGTGGGAGGGCACCTCAGGAATAGGCAGCACGGAGGAAGGCAGAGGGCCTTTTGGGTCTTCCCGACACCTACTCTCTCTCTCTCTCTGTTTCTCTTCTCTGCCCATCACTTGGGATGAAGCTGCCCTGCTAGTGCCACCAAAGGACTGGAACATTACTTTTAAATAAAAATAATAAAATGGGACACCACACCTTTCTCCGATGGGGACTGGACAGCTTTTCTTCTTGTGGTGCTCCAATGACAACACTGACCACGCCACACAGCAGAATGTCAGTCTTCAGTAGCTGGAGGCAGAAGAGGCATGCAGACAAGCCCTCAGGGACAGCTTTAACCAACCAGGTAAGCCTTTTCCCTTCCCTCTTCATGTGTTCTGCATCCTCTCTCCTCCACAGCCAGCAGGATTCTCCTTGTAACAGACAAACTTTTCAAACAGTAATACTCTGGGTTCTAATTCTATTTTTAGAATGCTGTGCATGTGCAGCTCAGCACAGCATACTATCCTTGGAGCATTGTTTACTTTTGTCACATGCTGGCATAACAACCTAGCTGCATTATATTCAGTCTGTGATTTGGGTACCTTTACTGGGGTACACTGGGAAGACTGGGCACTATAGAGAACTGCCTGGGAATCCTAACTTAGGGTATTTCATTGCAACATACAGGAATGATTGATAGGAATCACTGCTGATGCCAAAATAACAAAATCTGAACTACTTTTAACCTTTGTAGCTTCTTATGGGGGGGACCAGAGAACTTGTAAACATTGTACGGAAAAATCTGCAGATATTAAGGGGTTTACCACAAGTGTCTAACATTGAAAAAATTCTTAGGATATAGTATCACAGGGGTAGAAAATTAGTGTTGCACAATTATCAGCCCAAACAAACAGTGTTTAGAAGCAAACAGAAATGGGGTAGTAAACCATGTGGCTTCTGTCGACTTGTCACTTAATGGGAAAAGAGAAACATTCACCAATCCTAGGACTGGTAACACTGAAAAGTCAGAGAACAGATAGACTGCAATACTGAAGCAGTAATCTGTGATTTAAATTGTTCCTGTGGCAGCTCTTAAGTGGGAAGAACTAAGGGTAAATTATATCTTAGTATTAACAAACAGATATTGGCCATTAAAAATAGGAATTTGCACTACGTAATGACTGTTCATATCAATAATGCTAAACCTAATACACAACAAAGAGCCACAGCCATGAGTATTGAAGCTGTTAACAAGAATTTAAGGGAGGATCTGGAGAATGTTCTTAATTATGAAGAACAATAATGGACTTACAGGTCAGGTGCCTTGAGTGCACCAGGTTTAAATGGTAACTTTGAAATTTCTCCTTTCTATTGAGAAGAAAATTAATGTATCTTCAGTTATAAAGATAGACCTCCCTACCATTTCACTTTGTATATGGCACTGGTATTTAGAAGTAGCATAACAGTGAATCAGTGTTTCTTCAAACATCACTCTCTTTAAAACAACCTGATTTTTTCCCTAAATAACAGGTTTCCCTGCAGAACATCTGCTGACTGTGAACAAAGAAGTGAATTGTAAAAAACTATAATGAACACCATGCATATTGATTTTTATGATGATTCTTTTATGTTCACTTAATGATATCACATGTTGGTGATGGTTTTACAATATATTTTGTGTTTTTCAGGCATTGTAAATTTAAATAGGGTTCCATTATATGTGAACATTGTTTTGAATTGCAAGTAACAAATGTGATTGGTGGTTTATGAACACATGTTGTTTCTTCCTAGCATAAAGGTGTGGCTGTTTAACGTCATAATTAGCTTTGATGAAGCTTCTGTAAGAGGGGTGAAACATAAGCCCGGCCGTGCAGCCACACTGCTTGTTCATGTCTACTTGCCTTTATGATACTCCTTGATGGCTATGAATAAATCCTAACAGCCTTTGCTCTAAAAAGAGGTTTTTTTTTGCCTGGAATCCTTCCTGTACTAGTGGTAAATGCACTCTCTTCTGCCTTTCAGCATTTGACAATATTGATTCCTATGCATCGTGCTGCACAGGGTATGTGCAAGAGGCATGTATCCTGGCAGCTGTGCACCCATAGACAGGCATGTGGTGGACAGTATGCATATACATTGGCCATTGTATGGTGCCTGTCCATGGTTCTGCATGGCTGGTGCACTGGTGCATGGGGGCAGATTGGGAGGACACAGGTGTGCATCCAATCAGATGCTTGTGCTGATCTGAAAAGTAGATGATCTGCTACATACTAAGTGGGTGGGTGGCACAGGATGTCCATATACAAATAGACAAGATGGTGCCTGAATGGCTACCCCAGCACTCTCTGCCTAACTGGAGGGCTGGGTCAGCATGATAGGAGTTAGCTTTGTTGTCCCACAGCTTGTGGGAGTACTCTGTGGGGGTCATGCAACAGATACATCAGGGCCTCTGCTCCAGTATCTTGTGCCCCCCCTTTTCTAGCACTCTACACTTTTGTGAATGGTGCAGAGTGACTGCATACCCCCGACATGTCCTTGACCATCCACATGTGTAGTTGCTCAAATGACTGGGGGATTGACTGCCAAAGGAGTGCATGTCACTTCCATGCATGCTGCCAGGGGTTGATCAGTCCTATGATGCATGGCTGACAGACTTAGGCATGCTTACACACCACAGATCTGTGGCAGGCAGGCATTATTCCCATGATGCATTGGGAAATGTATTTATTTATTTATTTAAATTTTGATGACCGGGTAAGTTCACTGAGATCATGGATCCTTTTTCAGGGTGACCTGGGATTAGTTAGACATATTATATTCCATACAACAAAGGCATACATTACATTAGGTGATGTAAATGAACAACAGTCCTGTGAACAAGCAATGTGAACAATTGAAATTGGATAAAGTAAGAAGTACACAACCATACACAGAAAGCCATAGTAACTGCATTATTAGCTACAACACGTTATTGAGCACATACTGTATCACAAGCATTAAATATACACACCATAAGAACTGATAATGCAAGATGCTGCAGTGACAAGGATAAAGAAGAAATCTGACCTGGGAAAACAAGGATTATAGTATATGGTTGTCCTTTGTTCTGAATAAAAATCAGCCTGTTCAAACACTTTGTTGTGCACATTCTAAACTGTTGTACTCATCTCAAAGTGCTGTTGTGTGCATACCAATTAGTTGTTCATCACAGTTCAAAGGTCATAAAATGTTTAAATTCCTCATTCACCCAGTACCTAACTGATTACTATCCACTCAGTGCCCAAATATGTGCCTTTTAAGTCATAAAAGTCTATAAATTTAATTTCAATCATTAATCCAAACAAAGAAATAGCAAGATGTTTTGTTTCTTTTGTTTTATTTACAGAGGTAATACTCTGTGATGTCTGTGTATGAAACTATCTACTATATAAAATAAAATATGGGCAACCACACACACTCAGCAAGTGTTTCCGCCTTGTGGCTGAGATGACAGCATGGACCTCTAATGGAAACAGTCTTATTGTGTATGGTTGTCCATATTATTTTCTATGTAATGTACTCTAAGACCACAGTACAGCACTAGCATGTACAAGAGAGTGCGGACTGGAGAAGGGATTTTTGTTGTTTCTTAAAAAGTGCACAAGTGGGACTTTCAGCACCTCAGATGGTAAGGTATTCCACAAGCAGAGGGCAATGTAGGAAAGCAACCTTTTCCAGTTGCATACTGTAGTTTAGGTATAACAAGCAATTGGATGGCTGTGGATCTTAGGGGCTAATAAACTGACTTCACTGAATGGTTCCTATTAGGCTGGGCGAGACAGGGGTTGAAAGAACTTATAAGTAAGACAGAGTACCAGATATCGATTCTATTTTTGAATCATGGCCAGTCCAGGGAAGCTAATTGTCCACAATGATAGTCCCTAGAATGGGCACCAGCCTGAAACACCCAGTCATATGGTATATCATTCTTAGCCTCAAATAACTGGAGTTATGGCTGGCTTGGACCACAGAGGTACCATACATGAGAAGAGACAGAAGAGAGGACCTGGAGATAGCTATGTGAACCTCCCTTGAGAGGTAGGGGAAAAGCCGATAAAGTAGACAAATTCTTTGATTTGAAAGATTTAACTAAGGTACCACATGTGATTCAAATGTCATGATTTGGTCCACAACCACTCCCAGTTATTTAAAAGACTGAGCCACTTCCATTTTGCAGCCAATTGCATTGCAGAGGATGATGATGTGTTTTCTGTCTGAGCCCAGATTGTTGTGCCCCAAAGAGCATTGCTTTAGTTTTTTTTCATTAAGAACTAGTTCATTTTTGAGGAGCCAGCATTCTAATGCCTGGTAAATCAGTTACTATGTGGGAGTTGATCATGGTTAAAGCAGGCAAGGACCTGTAAATTATAGCATCATCGGCATACAGCTGAACAGAAACACTGCCACAAATGAGGGGAAATCATTTATAAACAAGAAGAGCAGGGGCCAAGTATCGATCCTTGTGGCACTCCAACAGTGATAGACCTAGGGTATGAGACATTACCTTGCATCTGACACAATGCTGCAGCCCAGGTAGGTAGCTATAAAACCACTGACAGACTAAACCATCAAGGCCTAATTCCTGAAGGTTTGTTAATATTAGCCAATGATCCCTATATCAAATGTTTTCGTGAGGTTCGACAAAGATATCACCCATGGCAATACCATGATTCATTGCAGTAAGAATATCAGAGGTGTCATGAACCAGAGTTGTTTCAGTACCGTGATTTTTCAAAAAAATCATGTTAGGCATTGGTAAGGGAGCAGTTATGCTCAAGGAAGCCACTCAGTTGATTGTATAACAGTCTCTCCTGAATTGTGGCAACTGCTCTCAGAAGGGAGAAAAGTTTGTAATTTTCTTTCTTGTCCTGTTCTTCCCCTTTATGGACAGAGGCCTCCTAAAAATAATGGGAATTAAGCCTTAGGTGTTGTCTCTACTTATTCATCTGCATAAAAATACATAGCTTCACATACAGCACAGTCAATTTGAGCATATTATAATAGGCTATATTCACAAAACATTGGATGAGCTGTGCAAGCTGCACAGAGGCAGTGTGTGGAGCACTACATCGGTGCTGCACACAGATCATGTTCGGATAGCATTCATGAAATTCATGTAGTGCAGCTCACCAGCATCCAGCACATACCTGTGTGGATCCTTGGCATGTACCTTGCTGAGGGGTGGTGCCACGTAGCGCACTGCACACCCCCTGTCATGGGCATTCACGACAGCACATATGGCAGTAATGCATGTGGGGACACGCACGTAGAAGTACACCAGGTCAGAGGCAGCCGTAAAACCCAGTGCAGCGTGCACAGCATGAGATGGGGGCCTGGAACAGGTGAGCACAGACACAGCCTGTGCCACATCCTCCCAGCCACAAAACCAGATGGCAGGACTGTACCCCACCAATCACAATGACCAACAGCCACATCCATGTATGGCACCACACACACAGCCACACCTAGGCATGGCACTACACACAGGGCCTGATAGTGAGATGGTGCTGACCAGTCCATGTCACCACCCCCTACACAGCACACCAGTCACCTGACTGGCCTTACACCTGCGCAGGCTCGGTCCTGCCCATGGCCTAAGGCCATCGTGAGCAACAGTGGAACACAGACACAGGACACAGTCATGGCTGAATGCCATCAGACCCTCCCACGGTACGCCCAGCAAAGGCAGCTGTAATGATGTCATGGACACAGGAATACATTCAACATACCTTTACTGTATGTAATGCATTGCAACAACCGTTCACATAAACTAAACATCCCCTCGGCCGGACGATCGGTGGAAGAGTGGCTGAATTAAGCCAGTGATCCGCGGTGAAGGTGAATTCACGAGTGCTCATGATGCAAAGAGGAGTACTCGTGTTACAAATGGGTAACATGAAGTCTGTTGAAAACAATGACTTTGCATTACTGCTTCTTCCCAAACCACTACTCCAATTACTCCTTAAAGGAAGTATATTGAAACAATGTACTTCACCTTACTTTGCCTTGTTTTTAAGCTCCAAAGGCACATTTTGCAGTGTTTCATGGGATTTAGGTCACATGGGCTCTAGATTGTTCTGCACAGCCTCAGTCTGGGGTAGTGTGTGTAGGAAGCTGTAGGAGACAATCTGCTCTGAGAGCGCTTTGCAATTCAAACCTTCAAAAGCTGTCAAAATCCTTTTTGAGTAATTTTTTGCTGAAACTTTAGTTCATCAATTATAGGAAACCCTCCTGTGCTCATATCATCGAGCTTATTTGTTTGTGTATAGATTTTGAATTTTAATGTATGACATTCAGTCTCTGTACTGAGAGAGAGTGGAAGTGTGATTTGGGGAGGGGTATTCTGATGTAGATAGATTAACTTGGAGAAAAAGACAGTGCTTTCTGTTCTGGTGATATTTTTCTTGTTTAATTGTGTTAATGTACACACAGTAATATTTTCAATATTTCTTGCCATTTTTTTACTGATTGTTGTGGTACAGCAGTGCGTAATTTTAGTTTGTTTAAAATATGTGGTTATATTACAGAAGTTTTCAATTTGCTATGCATTACTTAGTGTGTGTGTGAGTATGTATGTGACACGCGTGATCAAATCAGACACCTTTTATTGTGCCACATAATAATTTCAGCAATATGAAGCTGCTATCCACTGCAGCTGTGTGATTTTTGTACTTCTTTGTGGTATCTTTACTGGTACTGGTACTAGTACTAGTGACTGTTACTGCAGCAGTACAGTACACTGCCCCCCCACGTGGCCTGCCCCAACCGGTAAAGGTATTCTTTTCCAGATTTGAATTTCTGATGGTGAGCACTGGTTAGGTGTTGTGCCTTTGTGTCTGCATCTCTTCAGCGCACAGCGCAATCTTAATCTGTCTGTGCATTTGCATCTCTTTAGGGCCCAATCTCCATCTGTAACTTAAGTCACAGTTTCTTTCGCTTCCCTTCAGAGTAATGGACAGGTGTGGTCCACAATTCCGCATGAACATTGTACTCATTAATATGCATTTTAAGTCAGGACCATCATCATGAGACACTCATGTTACAAATCATGTTCTTCATCATCACAGTCACAAATCACGATTCACGATCATTCACGCTACAATCACATTCTATTTTTTTCTAGTTACTTGCATGTATTGTAAGCCTGTTTTGTAGTATCTCTCCAGGCTTCATCACCGCACCATTGTACTCATTGATACGTGTTTTTAAGTCTGGGAGTTTTAAGCTACAGCTCATCGGTGCCCAGGGAAGTACAGCCATAGGCATTCACGTTTCTTCATCATCATGGTCTCAAATGCAGTCACAAATCATTATTTATGATTATGTCATGAATCACAACATAAATTTTTTTTAATGGTTACTTGGATGTATTGTAAGCCTACTGGTCATGGTGCTGAACAGGGATGGGATCCACACCTGGGCCCAGGGGAACAGGCACATCCTGCTCCAGAGGACCTGGTGCTGGACTTGGTCGTGGTGGTTCAACTGCCACAGAGTCAGGACAGGAGGCGGTGCTGGTTCTGCTTCAGGGGGGGGCACTCACAAGTTTTGAGTGGTCCAACAGGAATGGGTGCCCATGCCCTCCACACATGCACATGGTATGATGCTTACCACTACCACGCTCTCCCAAAGCAGCCCCATCCTAGACATTCCCTCACCCTGGTCCATCTCTCTTACTGAGCTCCCTCAGTCCGAGCAATCACTACTCACACTGTCACACAGCACACACACACAGTCACACACACACAGACAAACAACTAACTACTTACAAAGGTAAGAAAAATACAATTTACAAAAAGAACAAATTAAGTAAAAAAGAGTACAGAAAAGACAAAAAATGTAGCTTTTAAAAAAGCTGTTGGGTCTAAATCAAAGTTTAAATCTCCTCGCTCTGATCTAAAAGTATCAGCAGTCACAAAACACACTACTGTCTCTCCATCTGCACAGGAGAAAGTAAAAGTGTCTGCTTGTATGACTCACTTTCTTCCTGCCTAGCTAAAGAGCATGTGACTTACAGTACTGTAAGCCATGCGATGTGTGGGGTTGCTGCCAAATCTGAAACACCAAGTGGATCACTTAGAATCCTAATGAGGAACATGAAGTCCATTAAAACAATGACTTCACCTTATTTTATGCTATATTCCACCTTAATGTGAAGTGGAATGATACAGAGTGAACACTTTGTATTGCCCACTCCACGAGCGGAGTAGCAATGCAAAGTGCCCACTTCACGCTCACTTCACCGGGAATTTTAAATTCACTGCATTTCTACTGACGAATCCCGAGGACAGTAGTGGTGTGCTTTTGGTTGGAGTGCAGAGGGCCAGGACCATCCGGTGCAGTGGCTCTGTATACCCCTACAACAAAACATGAAACAGGACATGTGTGTGATTGACAGACCTGTGTAGTGACACTACCACCCACACAATACACACATGCAAAGTAACACTCACCTTGAGGGCTCCTCCATTACCCACATCTCCCCATCATTGTCCTTATAATAGATGTCCCTGGATCTGACACTGAGGGGCAATACATCTGGAATGGCCTGGAGCCACCTCCTCCTCACCACCATGGTTCCGACCACCCCTGGTCCCAGCTTCCCCCATTCCAGTATAATCTCCAGTGGTTTCTCACTGAACACTTGTGGAGACATAGGCAGAGACAGGCTGTGAGCCACATGCACAGTGATGCAAAGAACACTCACAGCCTCCACCATATGACCATGTACTCACCACCACTGGATCTATAACATCCCAGATGTTGCTACCCTCTTTGTTGTCCTGGTAGGTGAGTGTGACCCACCTCCATAGTTTGCAGGGGTAGTCCCCCAAGCTCCCAAACCTGGTTGCAGTCCTTGCTGGCACCTCCACCATGTTGGACTACAGAATGGATGTCGCCACAATGATGATGCCCTTGCATGCCACACCACATGCTAGCATGCAGTGGAAGGGTAACAGAAGGGCCCATGGACTGCTGCAGCATGGCTAGACTGTAGGGGCAGTGCATACCCACACCATACAGCACACCTTCTCAGCATGACACATGTCACAGCACCCATAGGTGTGCCATGTGTCCAGGGGCACTTATGAATTCCCTCTTGCTAGATGATGTACTAGCATGCCACTGGCAGCACTATGCATGACAGTGGCTGAACCTTTTCTGAGACAGGCTACTTCTGCAAAAGCTTAAGGACACATACTGCATACAGTGGTTCAAACTGGACCATGCTGCCATTGCACAGCTGTGTGACCTGGTTTGGACAGATGCCACAGCACACACCGGACAGTCCAGGGTGGGTACTCCGTGATACACAGCCTGAGGAAGGATCGCAGATGTGGGGGAGTGGTCATTTGTTTTAAACCTGACCTGGGTCTCACGGTGTTACCTATGGGTCTCACTGAGTCCTTTGAATGTGTTTCTGCATGGGGGGGGTCCTGGCATGGGTTACAGGATCCTCCTGCTCAATTTCCCCCCAGGAAGGGAGGGTGAATTTTTGAGGGAGACATGGCAGCTTGTCGCTGGTCTGGTGCTGGAGTCCCTAAGATGGTTATTTCTCAGGGACTTCAATGCCTGACTAGATGATGGGCTCTCCAGATTTGGTAAAGATCTCCTAAGGAGAATGTAGGGGCTGGGCCTGGAGCAAATGTTACTTCAGTGATCCGCCCATGCGGCCCTCACTGGACTTGGTGTTTTCATTGGGTCTTGAGACACCACTGACCTTCGAGAGCCGATCCAGTAGTTTGGTCAGATCACAGTACCATGAGGTTCAGGATTGGGGTCCCCTGAAGCCCTTGCCTCTATGGAAATGGTCCGTACCACCCTTGTGGGTTGTCCCCATCAAGACTATTGGTTGTGCTGGACCTATCAAGTGTGAGGACTGCCTGTGAGATTGGAATGGAGGAGGCAGTGGCGGCATATAATGGTGCGTCATGGCCGCCTTTGATTCATTTGCACCTGTTTGTGCCTGACCCTTATCTACTCATAAGAGACCTCCCTGGTTTGATGGGGAACTAAGGAAGTTAATGATTAAGGGTCCAGGTTAAAGAGACAGTGGATGAGTTCAGGCCCGATGGTGGACAAATTGGCCCTGATGTCTCATTATAAAGATTATCAGGGGCAATCTCCTGTAAGAAGGCAGAATTGTTGTCAAGGAGATTGCTGCAGCAAAGAACAGACTGACTCAGCTCTTCTGCATGGTGGATGGGTTATTACATCCTGCCTGCCTCCGTGTGGGGAGCAGGTTCAAGCACTAGGTGCGAGGAGTTAGCTCTGTTTTTGCCAACAAAGTGTCCTCTATCAGAGCTGAGGTCTCTTCCGCTGTCACTCAAAGGGATTGTGGGGTCCACTCTGAGATGTTGCAGAACACACCTCCTGCCTGGGCTGAGTTTGATACAGTTGGGGTGGAGGAGGTCGTGAGGGTTGTCTCGAGACTGAAGCCAACACACAGTGATCTTGACCCAGGTATAAAACAACTTTTGGTTGGATGTATGGACCTGATTGCACCTGTTGCTGCCGACATTGTACAGAGTTCCTTGAGGAATGGGTTCTTCCCTTTGGCCCTGAAAGAGGCCTTGGTTAGACCCCAATTAAAGAAATCCCCATTGGACCCAGACTGTCTCACCAACTACAGGCCGGTCTCTGACCTCCCGTTTTTAGGGAAGGTTATAGAAAAAGTAGTGGCAAGGCAGCTTGAGGAAAGTCTTACTTCCTCCTCCACCTATGAGATTTGTTAGTCCAGATTTAGGGCTGGGCATAGAACAGAGACTGCCCTGGTGAAGGTGCTTAATGATCTCCTAATGGCGAGAGACAGGAAAGACTGTTCCATCTTGGTCCTCCTGGATCTCTCAGTGGAATTTGACACTGTGGACCATGAGCTGCTACTTGACCAACTGTGGTTCAGGTGTGGCCTGTCTGGTAAGGTCATCAGATGGTTCAGGTCATGCCTACAGGACACAGTGCAGAAGGTAGTTATGAGGTTGGCCTCATCTAGCCTGAAGCCTCTTATCTGTGGTATTCTGCAGGGGTCAGTCTTGTCGTCCTTATTGTTCACAGTGTACATGCTGCCATTGGGAGACATTATCAGGCCATATGGGCTGGGTTTTCACTGCTATGAAGATGACACCCACCTATACTTGTCCTGTGCACCAAGTAACCAGACGGGCGGACTCTGTATTTAACAACTGCCTGTCTGAGATCCAGACTTGGATGTCCCATAACTGGCTGAGATGCAACCCAGAAAAGACAGAGGTACAGGTGGTGGATCCAGGTCATCGTGGTGGGGGATGAGGGTTTGTGAAGACCACGTAGTCTTGTACTGGAGGGGGTGCCACTGACCCCATCCGAATGGGTGAAGAATCTGGGTGTGATCCTTAACAGCAGCTTGACACTTGATACTCAGGTGTTGGCCATTGTTAAGAGTGGATTTTATCATCCGAGAAACATTGCCTGGATTCAGAACCTGTTACCCCCCAAGGACCTAGCCTCACTAGTACATGCCTTTGTAACATCCAGACTGGATTACTGCAATGCACTGAACCTAGGGCTATCTGATGGTAACCTCTGCTGATTGCAGCTGGTGCAGAATGTGGCGGCAAGATTATTGATCGGTGTGCATAAGTATGATCATATCACACCAGTCCTCTGTGAACTGCACTGGCTGCCGGTTAGGTGGAGAATTGCCTTCAAGGTCGGGTTATTGACCTATAAAGCCGTACATGAAGGGGGTCCAGTCTACCTGCAAGATCTCCTTTTGCCTCACCACCCATCCTGAGCTCTCTGTTCCACTGAGGGTTGTCTCCTGGATATTCCTAGGGCAAGGTTATGCCACTCTGGTAATAGAGCTTTCTCAGTGACTGCACCTACCCTATGGAATCAACTTCCTAAACAGCTATGGGAGGCACCCTCGGTGGATACCTTGACAAAAGGTTTAAAAACTTATTTATTTAGCCAGGCTTTTAATTTTTAGATAATTGAGTTTACTGGGATTGATTACATAGATAGTTTTATTTATTATGTTTAAATGGATTTTAATTGTATTTTTGTATATTTATAAAATTGCTGAATTGTATTGATTGTGAAGTGCTCTGAGTCCTTGGAGAAGAGCGCTACACAAAAAAGGATCTATCTATCTATCTATCTATCTATCTATCTATCTATCTATCTATCCATCTATCCATCTATCTATCCATGTATCTGTGTCTGTGGAGACAAAGGTGCTGTGTGTATTGGTGTTCAACACCACCGTCTCCTTCCAAAGGGTGACGGGGTACATCACTGGCATGAGCCAGCCATCTATGTCCTCCTGTGCCATGCACCAGGTCACAGATGCCATGCTTTACAATGTGAATGTGCACATCACCTTTCCAGATGTCCCAGCTGACCTGCAGGCCATGGCACAGTCCTTCTTTTGACATGTGGGGCATGTTGAACATGATCGAGGCCATAGACTGCACACATGTCGCCATTGTGGCCCACACGGTGGGAAGGAGACATATTGTAACAGAAAGGGATACCACAGCATCTACTGCCAGGTCATCTGCAATTCAGCTGGCATCATTATGAATGTGTGTGACAAAAGCCCTGACTCATGCCATGACTCCTATATCTTCGAACAGTCATGCTTGGGTGCCTTCCTTGATGGACATGGTGGAGGTAACCACTGGTTGCTTGGTAGGTAAAATGGAGGGCACATGGGGTGCGTGCCTTTGCCACAACACGCACTGACACTGTTTCCTCCCATTTGAGGTTACAGTGGGGTGGCCCCTGTGACTGTACCTACTGACACTATACCCGGTACCACACGGGCCTGCTGAGGAGGCATATAATGCTGTGCACAGGAGGACATGATCGGTGGTGGAATGCATGTTTGGAAGGCTGAAGATGTGATTCCAGGGCCTGGATCGCACAGGTGGCACAATTATACTTGTCCCGGAATGCCATGCAAAGTCATCATGGCCTGTGATATGCTACACAACATCTGTGAATGACGGCACCAGCCCATGCCACATGATGCCCCAGTGGACATGCAACCTGGAGATAAAGATGATGACCCTGCACATGGTGGCATGGATGAAACCCAATCAGGACATGCCCTCCATCACACAGTGGCACCTGGTACATTCGGCTGGTAGATTAGGGGCAAGGGTGCACTATAGTAATGTACCCCTCTGAGTGCACCCATGCCAGCAATGCCACATGCATGGCCATAGTGCAGATGGTGGCCAGCAGTGATGGCAGCAGCACCATGCATTTGTGTGGCATCACACTTGTGTAACATATGGGGAGGCCATCATATGTGTGTCCATGTGTGTCCATGCGTGTGGCCCTGTGTAGTCCATGGTGGAACCTTTGGGGTTTTGCAGGGTACTGCAAAGTGCATGCTTATCAGTATGTGCCCACAGATGGCTACTGGATCTGGGAAGGTGTGGCATGGTGTGCACTGCTCAACACAGTGAACAGTCACCTTCTTGTAGGACACACCATGTATGGGCAGACACCTCCATGGCTTGCTACTCATCTCTGCCTTTGGCCCTCCTCCCTGTCACATCAGTGGCCGTACCATTGCCACATGCCCTATACTCCTGATGGCCCATAGTAGTCTGTCGGACATCAGTGCAGTCTCCTTTCTATAGTACCTATGAGCACCCTGTGCACCTGCCATTCCCTGGAAAGGAGTGTCCACTGGCTCCCCTGTCTGTCTGGCCTGTGTGGCCATGGGGGCAACATGCAAAGCTGGCATGCAATCCACCATCATGTCCAGGATTCACTGATCCTGTCAATCCTTCAGCGCATGCCACTCACCTCCCATGTTTCTTCATGCAGTATCCCTGTGGTGTCCTGCTTTGCAAACAGACAGTCTCATTCAAGCTGCTGCAGGTCATGGTAATAGGTCTGCAGCATGCCTGTCCCCATGTTCCTCCTGCTGTGCCATGATGCCCATCTTGGAGGACCCTCAACCTCCTCCTCCTCATCCTCATCCTCCTATTCCACATCCACCACACTGTTGTGTGCATGACGGTGGGACAACTGCACATCCGGTGATTGCTGCTTGGTGGCAGTGCCTGCTGGTGGCATTGCAGGGGCATTGCCTTGGTGTTGTGGCTGTGGGGCCCAGTGTTCCATGCCTGCATACCCACCTGTGTGCACAGGCATGCTGCTGGGTGGTGGTGTGGCAGATGTTCGATACTGTTCCATATAGAAGATTGATTAACAAGCTGGGTAGGCTCAGGGGCGAGTCAGAAGTTGGTCAACTGGGTGGCAAACTGGTTGACAGGCAGAAAACAGAGAGTGGTGATAAATGGTGTACAGTCAGAAGACATGCAAGTCACAAGTAGGGTACCTCAGGATTCAGTCCTGGGGCCAGTCTACTTCAATACCTTCACCAGTGACATTACAGATGGACTGGAGGGTAAGGTTTGTCTGATTGCAGATGACACCAAGATCTGCAACAGAGTAGATGATCAAGATGGGGTGGGTAGAATGAGAAGAGATGTGGATAAACTGACAAAATGGTTGGATGAGTGGCAGCTGGGGTCTAATGCAAAGAAGTGCAAGATCATGCACATAGGGAAGAGAAACCATGAAGCCATCTATAGGCTGGGAGGGGAGTTGCTGGCAATCACAAGGGAAGAAAGAGACTTGGGCATCATCATCACCGATGACCTGAAATCATCCAAGCAGACCATTAAAGCAGTAGGTAAGGCTAGGGAGATGTTGGGGTGTATTAGTAGGGGCATCACAAGTCAGAAGAGGGAGGTAATAATCCCTCTTTACAAGACACTGGTTAGGCCCCATCTGGAGTACTGCATGCAGTACTGGAAGCCACATCTTCAGAAGGACATTAACCAAATTGAGGCAGTCCAGAGAAGGGCAACCAAAATGGTGCAGGGACTGCATCAGAAAACATACGAGGACAGATTAACAGAGCTCAGTATGTATACCCTAGAGCAAAGGCGGGAGAGAGGTGATATGATCGAAACATTCAAACACCTTAAGGGCATTAACAAGGTGAAAGAGTCTAACATGTTTCAATATAAGAAACATCGCAGGACAAGAGGACACAGCATGAGATTAGAGGGAGGCCGATTAAGGGGTAATGTGAGGAAGTTCTTTTTCACAGAAAGGGTGGTGGATGCTTAGAATGGCCTACCTCAGGAAGTGGTGGATATGACTACAGTACAGGGCTTCAGACAGGTGTGGGATAGGCATAAGGGAGCAATATAGATGAGTATGAATAGATAGGCCATTAACAGATCAAAGGCCATTGGCATATTTATAATGAAGAAAAAGAAATGGGCAGACTGGATGGGATTCATGGTCTTATCTGCCGTCAACTTCTATATTTCTACGTTTCTATATGTTTGCTCGGGACAGCTGTTGTGGGGTGTCTGCTGCACCCTTCAAGGTCTCATCCACCCTTTGTCTGGCATCCATGGCTGGCACCCTGTTCTACTCCAGTCATCCTGGCCTGGTCCAGTTGGTGACCTGTGGAAGACATGGTGTGGTTAGTAATGGCTGTGCTATGTACTGTATATGGGTACCATCACAGGTGTGTCAGTCTGGGTTTGCCACGTACCTCCTATGGGTGCATGCTCCATGGCGAGTCTCCACCTGTGCGCTGTTCCCTGCAGCGCCCTTTGCCAGCCATTCTGTGTCTGCATGTATAAAACAGGGTGGTTAATGATGGTCCAAAAGTCACAAAGGCACCCTAGGCTGTCCCTGTTGTCCCATCAGTGTGTCGATGTCCATGTACTCACTGTGGTGAACATCAGGGATGGACTCTGCCACTCTCTTCTCTATGGGGATCAGGACAGGCTCCTTGGGGTTGGTTCTGGGAGGCGGGTGATTGCAGCCAACTTGCATTTGACAGCTGACTGTAGCACATGTCACTTGTGCTTTATGGCACTCAGTGTGCATGCCTCTGGCCCCGCAGCATTTATGGCCACCTGTATGTCGAACCACAGGTGTGCCTTCATTTCGGAGGGGGCCTTCATTGCATCTGCCCCATATAGTTTTGCATAGTGGGCATGTATGTTGGTGACCAGGGTGGCTACCCGAGGTCTGGTGAAGTCGGTTGACTGGGGTTACACAATGGTGATGGACAGGCCAGGGTGCACTTGTGTCTTAGATGCCATGGACCTCCACCTGGGGTTCTGGACATGGTGGCAGCCTTGCTGCAGATGTCATTGCTGCAGGGGCTGCACCAGTGCCCTCACTGTCCATTGCAGTATTCACTTCCAAGTGTCCACACAGCTGTGAGGTTGCCCACATATGGGTCAAGGGGCATGACCAGGTTCACAGACCATGTCTGGCTCTCCCCATGCACCTCTGCATGCCTTGACTGTCACTGACATGGCCTTCTACATGGTTCCAACTGTGGTTGTGAATGTGTTGCAGCACAGCTGTTCTACAAGCCACGTATGGGCACACAAGCTATGTCCCATTCCCCAGCAATTCCTTTATATTCTTGAATAGGGTCCAAAATGCACAAATTTAGTATAAATGCAAGGATGTATACTGGCCCCATTATTTTTGTCCTATTTATTAACGTAGAACATAGACAATGATGGCAGAAAAGACCAGTGGTTCATCCAGTCTGCCAGAGTTCCCTATTTCACCCTGGAATCTATTGTCCCTCCAAGGTCCTTGCCTTCCCCATCCTCTCTGCAGTTCTCCACCCTAATTCTGCTGCTCTGAACATTATTGTGATCCAGCTAACTGATTCAGAGTATCATGCTACTAAGATAACTGGTATTGATACTTGCCATTTGGCCTTTGCAGATGATTTAGTAGAGTAATAATAGCCACATATGAACTGGGATTAGAAAGATTAATGGATGCATTTTAAAATCTATATCAGCAAAATTCTCTGATGATAAATAGGGGTAAAACCAAATTAGTAATACAGTATCTGTGTGGAGGAAAGAGAAACTTCAGAGGTATTTATTCATAAAGTTCCAAATGACACAGTTACATTTTATGATTACTTGGCTGTAAGGTTTACTGAAAAAAACACAGTCAGCTCACTTCTGCTTATTCCCTTCTAAGATATGTAAAGCAGTACATATGTTTAAAGAGCAGCTGACGCCTTCAGGAAAGCTTTAGTAAAACGTAATACTTAGATGCAGTACAGTTTGCATTTCACATGAGTTCCATATTTCAACATCCCATTATTTATTACTGAGGTTATTTGCATGAAAACAGATTTTGCTCATGAAAAGTTAATATATTCTTGTTGCTTTCTCCTACCTGAGGTCATAATGCACTACTTGTGACAACACGGTTAATCACATGGCAACAGATTGTGATGTCACAACAGAGGATTATGACAAAGAGGAGAGAGCTATAGAGGCAGATGAATTTTGAGGGATAAAGATCACATGTTCACTCAAATTTCCACATTAAAAAATAATGGTGAGGAGAAATCTATAGCATACATATGAAATGCAAGCCGAATTATGTTTTTCAAAGCTTTCTTTAAGGCGTCAGCAGCTCTTTAAGTATGGGTTAATTTGATTAAGGGGTACTCGCAGTGCTAAATGTAAAAATTAAAACCTCCATGCTATAATCATCTGAGATATGGAGTATAGCAGACTCTTCGTTGTTAGAAAGGTTGTTGTCCTTTCCTCACAGTGGTTTTCTAGTTCATCTTTCTTTCACTCACATGCATAACAAAAAGTAAGGCAGGGAAGGGAGATGATAAAATGGGGGAAGGAGTAAAGAGTGTTGGCAGACTCCTTTGGAGAGGAGACATTTCCTACTCCATTAGAAATAATGAGATGGGTGAGCTGGGGAAGAGGTGTGAGTAGACATCCTATTGTTGTCTAGCTCTTTAGGTTGACAATATTGGTAAATCTGGACATACAGGCAGTGGGGTGCCCCCTCACGAGATGCAAAGCATGCATCCATCAACATTGGTAATTAGTAAGGGATAAAAAGACGTAAAAAGTGTAACATGATGGTAACAATGTTTATTGATGTTTTCAGGAAGTATCTTTTATAATGACTGCTGTTAAAATGTTGAAATATTTTGAAGGTTGTTTCATCTAAGGCATACAGTAGTTAATTGCAAATTATTATAGTGTCTAAAATTGTAATAATGTCAGAATTTTAAAGGATTAAGGGACACGATTAAAATAACCAAAGTTTTGAACTATGTCAATTTGAAATGGGTAAATATATTTGCTACAAAAACACACTGTATGCAATGTCACTTTGAATGGACAAGCAGATATTGAGGATGTGGTACTCACCATACGAACATAACTCCAGTGGTATGGTAATTTAAAAATACTGCAGTTCAAATCTTGGATAATGCTATTGACCTGTTAAGGAGATATACATTATCAACAATTTTAACTCAAGGTGAAAACATACACTGCCTACAGTACATGATCCTCATGACAATAACTCCTCTGTCTTTTCAGATCTGTTTGTGAATCTAGCAGCAGGTCCATTGTCACTGATTACTCAGGCTGACTTTTTTATTCTTTGGTAACTGGGTAAGGCACATTAGGCCCGAGGTCTGTTTTTAGGGGGTAACCAGGGAGCACTGGCAAGGATGCGGCTTGCTGAGGATCACACAGTATGCAGGTGGTGGTTGTGGGAATCAAATTCAGATCTGCTGGATGTACCAAACGTATTCATAGCTTGTTACTCAAACCTCTAGACTATACTGCCTGACCCAACTTTAATCTAGTTCTGGTCAATAAACTTGATATAACTTCTGTTTTTTTTTCCCATATTCTGTTTATCGCCTTTCTGCCCCAGCTACCACCTTCCAACCAATCCTCCCACCTCGTCACCCAGATTCCCTGGGACTTTCCTTCCTACATCATCTTCTGCACAGGACTCTGGAGGAGTTGCCTGGTCAACACTACAGGCCTGTGAGTGGTTGTCATCAACCTGCAACCGGAGGAGGGATACCACTAGTTTTGGCCTGGCAACATACGCAATAGATGCAATGTGTGAGCTCTGCCTCTGTTGAGACACCATGGTGCCTACATGTGGTTCCCATCCCACTCCTGAGGCATCACATGTGCTGCCACCAAGCCACCTCTGGGTGGCAGTCCAACAACAAACCATGCACACTCCCTCCCCAAGAGAGATAACAGTCCTAGAGACACTCAATCCTTTCTCTCCTGGCTCAACCCCAAGTTACCCAAGTCCATTCCTGAACCTAGGTCAATGGCATGGCAGAAGGTAAGATGCATAGCACATCAACCCTCCACACTATTGGGTCAGCTTAATACAACTTCTCAATGACTACTGTACAAACCAATTATTCTGCTGCAAGTGCAGATAACATGTTAAAGACTATTTCATTTGATTGATCCATGGAGAGAATTTTATCCAGAAAATAATAGTTTGTCCTTCTCCACACCTAACTAGTCATACTAACAACTCAATGTTTTTCTGATATCTAAATCAGTGTTTAATTGCATACAATCCATGAGATTTCCAGGCATTCTAATCTCAGATAACTGTCAGGTTATATTGGCAGTGTTACCTTTTACACAAAACTGATTAGAAACTGACATATGGCCCCAACCCTACTAAAAGAGGAAACACTTTTGTAAAAAATGAGGTTTAAAACACTGCAATTTTTCTGTGAAACCTCACAACAATATGCGTCTCTCACCATGATATTTGGATGCATACAAAGTCATAATCAGAGGTCAAATTATTTCTTATGTAGTACATCAAATATAAGCAAAATACAGATTCAGTGTTGGGGAACAATGAATACTGCTTGTGATACTTAAATGTAGTCTTTCTTAGTTCCACCCTCAATAGAGAGTCAGGCAGTGTTAAGAGAAATACAAGGCACAACACAGTCAGAAGAGGATGATAAAAACTGAGCAAATCTGGTATGCATGAGTTGATCAAAGAAATGCAGGACAACTGTTCCTATGAATCGAGAATATGAAATTGAAACATAGACTTTGATGGCAGATAAGGACCGTTGGCTCACCTAGTCTACCCATTTCCCTACCTATTGTATAATCTGTAGATCCTAGTCAACCAGCAGCCTAATTCCTCCTTACCCCTCCAACCCCCTCTATAATTACATACTAACATACTAAAATGCCAGCAGAATAGGCCTAATGGTCTTTCGTTGTCTGCTTGTTTAGTCAGCCCACCTGGGTGCTGACCTTGCTTGCCTTCTCTGGCTTCTCCCTTCCCAGTTCTGGATATTCTTGCTGCATTGGATTTGCTTCCAGAACCCTTCCCCTGTATCTGTCCCACCCCCTCTTGAACCCCTCCACTGTCTCTGCCTCCACCAGCCCCCTAGGCAGCACATTCCATGGCTCCACCACCCTCTCAGTGAAGTAGCACCTCCTCCTTTCTCCCCTGAATCTTCCCCCCTCCAGCTTCCACCCACGCCCTCTAGTGGCCCCCTCATCCTTCCTTCGAATCACCCTTACTGTTCCTCTCCTATTTATCCTCTTCATGTACCTGAAGACCTCGATCATGTCCCCCCGGTCCCTTCTCTCTTCCAATGTGTACATATTTAGCTCTTCGAGCCTCTCCTCATAGGTCCAGTCCCCCAAGCCCCAAATAATTTTGGTTGCCTTCCTCTGGACCCTCCCCAGGAGATTAATGTCCCTCTTTAAGTGTGGCCTCCAAAACTGCACGCAGTACTCAAGGTGCGGTCTCACCAAGCAGTTATACAGAGGGAATATCAGTCACTTCCCTCCTTCTGGAGGTGATCCCCCTAGCGATGCATCCCAGCATCCTGTTGGCCTTGGCTGCTGCCCTCCTACAAGTTTCTGAGTTGTTCATCTTGACATCCACCACCACCCCCAGGTCCCTCTCAGCCATCAAGACTTGTAGCATTCCCCAGGGTGTACACTTGGCTGGGTTTCTGGCCCCCAGATTGAGTACCTTGCATTTCCCTGCATTGCACCTCAGCTTCCACTTTCTAGACCATCTTTCCAGAGCCTCCAGGTTCCCCTGTAGGGCCACCCTCCCCTCCTCCCCATCCACCACTGCCCCCAGTTTTGAGTCATCTGCAAAGAGACTCATCTCACTCCTGATTCCTGTCCTTATGTCAGAGACGTAGGCATTGAACAGGAGGGGCCCAAGGACTGATCACTGTGGGACTCCACTAATGACCGTCCTTGGGGATGAGACTATCCTGCCAACTACGAGCCTCTGGGTCCAGTCCTGGAGCCAATTGCCTATCCATCTGATCATCTGGTTCCCCACCCCCATTTCTCCCAGCTTATCCAACATGCCCATGTGAGGAACAGAGTCAAATGCCTTGCTGAAGTCTAGAAAGAGGACGTCCACTGGTCTACCCAGGTCCAAGGCACTCGTCACCCAGTCATAGAACTCCACAAGGTTTGTCTGACATGATTTCCCTGGGACGAATCCATGCTTTCTATCATCCAGGCACCCTGACTTTTCCAGGTCCCCCCCAGCCTCTCTTTGACAATGCCCTCCATCACCTTGCCCATCACCAACGTCAGGCTGACAGGCCTGTAGTTCCCTGCCACCTCCCTTGATCCCCCCTTGTGGATAGGCACTATATGCGCCACCTTCCAGTCCTGGGGCACCCACCCTGTCCTCAGAGAGAGATGGTGAAAAGCTCCACCAGGGGTTTTGCCAGGACATCCACAAGTTCTTTCAGCACTCTGGGATGTAATTTATCCAGCCCTGGTGCTTTCTCTGTCTTAAGGGAGCTGAGGGCTTCCTTCACTTTCTCTGCTGTGATTTCCACTTCCGGTACCTCTTGTCCCTGCTTAGCCCTCCCCCCTCCTGCCAGTGGTGCCTCCCCCGCTCCCCAGACCCACCGATCGGTAAGAGTCCCCCCCCTCTCAGTATCTCTGTCTCCTCCCATGTATGATGCAGCACCCCCATTTTCCTTGGTGAAAACTGAGGTGAAGTACTCATTTAGTATCTCAGCCTGCTCCCCCGGGTCTTGTGCCCATCTCTCCCCTGATTTAATCCTGCTAATCTGCCCCTTCACCCTTCGTTTTTCCCCAATGTATCTAAAGAACCCCTTGTTCCCTCTCCTAATTTCCCTGGCCAGGTTCTGCTCCTTCCTTGCCTTAGCCACCCTTACCACCCTAGTGGCCCTTCTAGCCATCAGCTCATACTCCCCTCAATCCCTTTCACTCCTTGAGCACTTGAATTGCCTATAGGCTGCCTTCTTTCCCTGCACCACCTCCTGGACCTCCCTGGTCCTCCAGCAGGGTTTTCGGGCCCTACTGCAATTTCGTCTTACTCTTGCACAGGTGCTGGTAGCATCCTGCACTCCTCTCCTGATGATTTCCCACCTACTATCAGCATCCATGTCTGACCCAATCACATCCAAATGCTCCTTAAGGATCCTTCCCATTTCCTTAAAATCCATCCCCCTGAAGTAAGTTACCTCCGTCTTTGTGCAACCTTCTAGCCCTCCTAGGTCCAGGCAGAACCAAACCATGGCATGATCACTCCCGCCAACAGGTCCCTTACCTCCAGGCCCCCAATCTGGTCACTGTCTGCCAGGACCACATCCAGTACCCGCGCCTCCCTGGTTGGTTCCCCCCACCTGCTGAGTTAGGAACGCATCTTGAAAGGCATCCAACAACCTCCATTCCCTGGTCACAGAGGATGTCATAGTTTCCCAGTCTGTTCCTGGCATGTTTAAGTCCCCCAACACCACCACCGTTCCTCTGCCCAGTTTGCAGTGTCTCCCAACATCTGCCACCAGACTCTCTCAGCTCCTCCACCAGGGCAGGGGTCTATACACCACTCCTATTTTTTTCTCTTGCCCCCCTTGTTATCAAGGTGACTCAATTCGCCTCCCGCGGTTCCCTCTGCCTCCTCTACTCCCCTATGCCGATGCAGTTTTTGACTATCATTGCTACCCCTCCTCCCTTCCTCCCCTGTCCTTCCTGAACATAGTGTAACCCTCCAGGTTCAGGTCCCAGTCGTGTCCTGCAGTGGCCCAGGTCTCAGTGACCGCTGCCACATCCACTGCTTCCTCAGTTAGCATCGCCTGGAGCTCAGGCATTTTATTGCCCAAGCTCCTGGCATTTAGCAGGACTACCTTCCACCCTTTCCCTATACTTCCATTTCCCCTGCTCGTGTTCCCATGGGGATTCTGTTTTCCCCTGGTCTGCACTTTACCAGTCGGCCTTTTCCCACAATCCTCCAGCTCCCCAGGGGGGTGGAGACAGAGTCCCTCCTTTATTGGCACCCCCTTGACAGCCTTTTCTCCCATCCTCCCCTTCACAAGTTTAAACCCCACTTTTCACCAATGAACCCCTCTATTTTCAACTTAAGGATTCCCCTCCCCTCCAAATTGAGATGGAGTCTATCTCTAGCATACAGCTCCTTATCCTCCCAGGTCTCCCCCCAATCCCCCATCAACCCATACCCTGTGGCCTCACACCACTTCCTGAGCCACTGGTTTATCTCCCTAATCTTTTCATTTTGGTTATTGGGTTATTGTTAGTACCCCCCCCATTGTGTACTCTTCCTCTGAGTTTTTGTTTCCCATGTGCATTACTTTGCACTTCTTTGCATTGAAGCTAAGCTGTCATACTCTTGACCATTGCTCCAACCTTGCCAAGTCCCTTTTCATCCTTTCCAACCCTCCTTGTGTATCTACTCTGTTGCAGATCTTTGTGTCATCTGCAAAGAGGAAGTAATAGTATGTAATGAAGCTGCTTGCTTTCTTAATGTGGCAACAATGCATATTACAGCAAAAGAGGCTGATGACATAGTTGTTTAACCAGGAGTAGCACACTAAGCTGAAGGTTTTTATACAGGAAACGACCTGGGAGCACAGGGAAGTTAAGTGACTTGCTCAGGGTCACACAGTATACAAGTGGAAGTTGTGGGATTCACATCCAGATCTGGTCTGCTGGATGTCACCAGATTTGCAGCTCAGAGCCTTAAACCACTATGCTATACTGCCTCCTTTATTGACATAGTCAACTTCCCAAGATGCAGGAAGCCAGAAAAAAATGGCTGATGAGACCAAATATTCATGTAGAGAAAACTGGAATAGCATGCAGCAAGTCCAACAAGTTTCAGAATAGAAGTCCACCAACATGTATACCCTTGAGCAAAGGAGGGAGAGAGAGGTGATATGATCGAAACATTCAAACACCTTAAGGGCATTAACAAGGTTAAAGAATCTAACATGTTTCAGTATAAGAAAAATAGCAGGACAAGAGGACACAGCATGAGATTAGAGGGGAGGCCGATTAAAGGGTAATGTGACAAAGTTCTTTTTCACAGAAAGGGTGATAGATGCATAGAACGGCCTATCTCAGGAAGTGGTGGATATGAATACAGTGCAGGGCTTCAGACAGGCATGGGATAGGTATGGAGCAATACAGATGAGTATGAATAGATAGGCCATTGACAGAGCAAAGTCTGATGGGAATAAATAAATAAATGTTTATATCTTTCTGTGTTTCAATAGGGACTTGTGTAGGAGCTTTTGTGGACAATGTTCTATGGATTCCAAACAGGATGAGTTTAACTGAGGCATTTAATAAGTTGAAGACAGGGATGCATTTGACTATGCTGGGAAAACTTGGAATTTGGATAACTTTTGCTTTATAGTCCCATATAACAATTTAAAGTTTTGGTGGTTGTAGTAGGTTGTGAATGTAAGTACATGATCGATAGAGAAGGAACTCCTATGGATTGGTTGGATGGTGTAAAACAAGGGAGACTTTTTTTGACCAGTGATATAAGTTGCTGGGGAGCAGGCACTATGGTGGACCACATGGAAACTTCATCATGCTTTGAGGTTTGAGGGCAGTGAATGTGAATGCAAGTACATAATCAGTGGAGGAGGAACTACTCTGGACTGCTTGAATGGCAAAAAATGAGGATGAGGATCCTCGATCTCCCCCTCATGCTCTCTGGAAATGTTCATCCTAACTGTGGGCCCCCTTCTATTAACCCCTCCTCACACTCCAGTGCCCCATTTGCTGCACTTTGCATCCATGAACATATGCAGTTTGCTAAAGAAATTAACTGACTTACAGGGTTGAACTGCTCTACATCAGCCTGATATCTTGGCCATTGTTGAAACCTGTCTTATCAAGGCCAACCCTGATGCTGCTGTTGCCCTCCTTGGGTATATGCTTTTTAGGGAGGACTGGATCTCTAAGCATGGTGGGGGTTGTTCCATATACATTCACAATTCAGTCCAAGGGCATGACCTCCGCACCCCTCAGCTCAGTCACGGCACCCAAGCCATCTTCCTCAAACTTACCTGACCCTGACCCCAGTAGAGCCCCTTTATACCTTGCACATTCTGCATTACTCCTAGGCACCAACATCCGTCTTCCAATCTCTCCTTGATCATCTTACCTCCTTGCCCCCCAAGATGAAGCAAATCTTACTTGGCAATGTAAGCATTTACTGGCTTGCCGACTCCGCCTCCCAGGTTAGGGATGCCACTGCCGTCCTAGACCTTACTCAACTTGTTACTTTACCAACCAGATCTAATCTGGTTATTGGTACCTCTGCCTTATTGAATCTTGTTCTATCCAACAAACCCCACAAGATCTCCAACCTTGCTGTGCTTCCTGATGTGCTCTGTGATCACTCCCCTATTACTTTCTCCTGGTCGTGCATGAGGCCTAAGCAACCACCCAAATTGTCCACTTGTCATCTCTTATGCCCTGGTAAACTTGCCCAACTAAAAGAGTACCTTGCTGGTTGTGATTGACCCCTCATTGATCGTGCCCCTGACATTGACTCTGCCCTTCTATATTTTATACAAGTTTTCAACATCTGCGTCACCTTTTCTCCCTTTTCCAAAGTTGTCTCCAAGGACCATGAATCTCCCTGGGTCACTCCATCTCTGCTTGGTTTCATGCACCACAGAGACAACCTTTGGCAGAGGGCTGTTGAATCTGGTAGAAATGCAGACAGGCAAGCTTACAGCACTACTAGAAATAAATGTGCATGGGCTATCCATAAAGCCAAGGCTGAACACTACAAGTCCACCCTTGCCTCTTCCTGGGGCTCATCCTGTAATTTCTGGAACAAAATTAAAGAACTTAATGACAAGGCTGTGACCTCCCTTCCAGCCCATCTCTTGGTTAGCGGTACCTTGTCTACTGATTCTATGGCTATTGCTGACTGCATAAATACTTCCTTCTCTGACCTCTCAGCTGTCCTCCCTAAAAATGTTTTCGATACAGTCCCATCCCCCCTCCTCTGATCCAGTTGCTCATCCCCCATTCTACTTCAAGGCCCTTTCCCCTCATGAGGTAAGGCCCTACTTGCTCAGATCACTTAAGGTCATGGGTCATAGCAGAGACTCCCTTGACACCAAACTGCTTAAAAAGGTCCTAGATGCTGTTCTCAGCCCCATTATCAAATTTCTGAACTGCTTCCTCTGCCTCAGTCAATTTCCCCTCACCCAGAAAACAGCAGTGATCACTCCCTTTGTAAATCTGTTGACCAGACCTCCCCCAGCAACTATCGCCCGATCTCCATCCTCCCCCCACTCTCTAAGGCTCTGGAAAAATTGTGGTTGATCAGCTCTCTGACTACCTCTCCACCTATAACCTCCTCTGCTGTAAACAACATGGTTTATATTGTGCACATAGCACCACTACCATCCTTATTGAATTCTCCAATTATTTTCACACTGCTCTTGACAAAGGTCATGTTACTGGCTCTGTCTTCACTGACTTGTTGAAAGCTGTTGACACTGTCCACCATTCCCTTCTCCTCTCTTCTCTCCAATGCCTAGGCCACTCACAGAGTGTGTTGAATTGGGTCTCCAGCTATCATTCCTCATGCACCCAGTGTCAAAATTGGATCTACTGTCTCCTGCCCCCAACAGGTTCATTCCATTGTTCCCAGGGCTCCATCCTAGGGCCCCTGCTTTTCATCTTCTGTCTGAATCCTCTCCCCCACTTATAATGAAACCTTCTACTTTATGCAGATGAAACTGTCCTGTTTGACTCACATGCTGACCCTCTCCTCCTACAAAACTCCTTGCGGACTCCTTCACCCAGGCTGAACGCTGGTTCTCTGGCCACAGGTTGGTTTTGAATTTAAAGAAAATTAAAGTCATGCTTTTGCCCATAACCAGAGTAAATGTAAAGATTATCCAGCTGGTTTTGTCTAGTGCCCTCTTCCCTTGAACAAACCTCTTACTTCAAATATTTTGCCACTCTCTTTGATCCCTCCCTATCCTTTCACAACCACATCAGCTCAAGTTGGACAACAGTGGGCTCAGGGAGGATGAAGATGGTGGAACAGAGGACACCTAGTCAGTTGTTCCACTCCACAATCCATACACCATTCTGGGGAGCATAGCTCCCTATGGATCACCCACAGAGGAGACTAAGCAGGCTGAGAACAACTGTCACAAGGGAGGCCCACAGGAAGGAGGCAGAAGACACCACAGGGAAAAGAAGCAGCTCCTGGTGGGGCACTCAATTATTAGAGGGATAGAACTGGGGGGAGCAGGGAAAACTAAAGTAAGGTGCCTGCCTGGTGCCATGGCATGGAGGGACAGGAAGCGCATCCTCAGGATCACGAGAACAGCTGCACAGGAGTCTGAGCTGGACATCATTGTCCACCTAGGGACAAATGACTTGGCTCATCATGAGATTAGAGCAGTGCAGGAGGAGTTTGTAGAGTTGGAAGGGGCCTAAGACAAGTAGCACACACAGTATCCATCTCAGAGGTGCTGCCTGTCAATGGCATGAGTGAGGCGAGGGTACTTTGCACCATGCAGTTTAATGAATGGTTGAAAAAATGGTGTGGAGCTCAGGGGTTTGACTTCACTGGGGACTAGGGTTCCATCTGGAGGGACACCAGCCTATACTGGCAGGATGGTTTGCATCTGTCCAGGAAGGGAACAAGTCTTTTGAGCAATTGGTTTAAATGCTTCATTTGCAAGCTTTTAAACTAGTCAAGGGGAGGCACTGATAAGCAGCAGTAAAATCTCAGCCTCCCTACAAAACAGGGTACTAAATGAGAAAAGACAGAAGCAGAAAGGTCAGTGGGGATGCTGCAACAGAAGGTAAAGCCATCAAAAATGGAGAGCAATGAGTACCAATGCCCATAGACTGAGTAACAAGCTTCCTGAATTAGTGGCCTTGATGGAGGAGGAACATCTGAATATCGTGGCAGTCACAGAAACATGGTACACACAAACCATGACTGGGACATAAACATACCAGGATACACTATCTACAGGAGGGACAGGGAGGGTAAAAGAGGAGGAGGAGTAGCTCTTTACATTAGTGAAGGAATCAAAGCAACAGAACAAAAGGGTAAACAGGGAGGAGAAGAAGCACTGTGGGTAAATTTGGAGACAGGCAATGGCACCACAATCTGCACAGGGGTTGTATACAGACCCCCTTCTCAGGGGGAGGAAATGGACAAGAAAATGATAGAATGTATACTTAGAATGGCAGAAAAAGTGGAGATATTGCTGATGGGTGATCTGAATATGCCAGATGTTAACTGGAGTGCAGTTGCAGCAGCCACTTCGAAGAGTGGGGTTATTCTAGATGCCCTACACGGGGCATGCCTTAGACAACTAGTATTGGAGCCCACTTGAGAGGGAGCAATCTTAGACCTGGTTCTCTCAAATGGAGATGGAGAGAGGATCACAGATGTAGAAGTGGGTAGCCATCTGGGAACTAGCGACCATCGAACAGTATGCTTCACAATAAACACAGCAATAGAGTCAAGCCATACAAAGGCAAAAGTACTGGACTTTAGGAGGGCTGACTTGCTAAAATGGTGAGTGCCTAAGGAATGCACTAGCAAATGGGCAGGAAGGAGAGGTGGAAGAACAATGGGAATAATAAAACTGCCATCACAGAAGTAACAAGGCTTTGTGTGAAGCAAATAAACAAAATGAAATGATGTAAGAAACCACTATGGTTCTCAAAGAAAGTGGCAGTGAAGGTTCAAGAGAAAAAGAAAGCATTCAGAAAGTACAAGGAATCACAGAAGGAGCAGGACAGAGAACTGTATCAGTTAAAGCAAAAGGAAGCTGGGAAGGCAGTCAGAACAGCAAAGGCCCAAACCGAGTAAAAGACAGCCAACTCAGTTAAGAAGGGGGATAAAACCTTTTATAGGTACTTCAGGGAGTGAAGGAAGACCAAGGGAGGGATAGTGAGGCTTAACAAAGGGGAGGGAGGGTGGACAGAGGGTGACTGTGAAAAGGCAGAGATACTAAACAAATATGTTTGCTCAGTATTTACAAATGAAGAGGGGGAGGTACCTAAAACTAACAGTAGAAACACTCTGGATACAGAAGTTGATACCAGCCCATTTACAGAAGAAAGGGTTCTGAAAGAACTCTTAAAACTGAAGGTGGACAAAGCAATGGGGCCTGATGGGATTCATCCCAGAATTCTGAAAAGAACTAGGTAGAACTAGTGACACCACTGACTACCCTCTTTAACAAATCATGGGAGGATGGGGTGGTACCCAAGGACTGGAGGAGGGCAGATGTGATTCCCCTTCACAAAAGTGGGAGCAAGGCAGAAGCAGGAAACTTTAGACCTATTAGTTTAACCTCAATGATAGGGAAAATGATGGAATCACTTCTGAAGGAAAGAATTGTCGAGTATCTAGAGGCCAGAGGGGCACAGGACCCAAGGCAGCATGGATTCACAGTGGGAAGGTCATGCCAGATGAATCTAATAGATTTCTTTGACTGGGTGACCAAAGTAGTAGATCAGGGAGAGGCTGTGGACATGGCCTACCTAGACTTTAGCAAGGCATTTGACACAGTCCCACACAAAAGATTAATATACAAGTTAGCCAGCCTGGGAGTGGGTCCCAAGATGACAGCCTGGGTAAAGAATCCGCTGGGGAATAGGACACAGAGAGTAATAGTAAATGGAGTCCACTCTGAAGAAATGGGGGTTACTAGTGGGGTACCGCAGGGTTCAGTATTAGGACTGGTCCTCTTCAATGTCTTTATAAGTGACATTGCAGAGGGACTAGAAGGAAAGTATGTCTCTTTGCAGATGACACAAAGATCTGCAACAGAGTTGATGCACAAGGTGGGGTGGAAAGGATGAGAAGGGACTTGGCAAGGTTAGAGAATGGTCAAATGTATGGCAGCTTAGATTCAATGCTAAGAAGTGCAAGGTAATGCACCTGGGAAACAAAATCCCAAGGGAAGAGTACACAATGGGGGTGAGATACTAACAACAACAAAATGGAAAGGGACCTGGGGTAGTCATATCAGATGACCTAAAGGTGGGCAAGCAATGTGAAAGGGCAGCAAGGAGGGCTGGAGGATACTGTGATGTATAGGAGAGGCATCACCAGTAGAAAACAGGAAGTTGTTATCCCTCTGTACAGACAGCTGGTCAGACCCCATCTGGAGTACTGCATGCAGTTCTGGAGACCCAATCTCCGCAAAGACATAGACAGGATGGAAGCTGTCCAGAGGAGGGCAACTAAAATGGTGAAGGGTCTGCACCAGAAGACATATGAAGAGAGACTTAAGGAGCTTAATATGTATAGCCTCGAGGAAAGGAGGGAGAGGGGGGACATGATAGAAACTTTCAAGTACCTCAAGGGAATCAACAAAGTCCAAGAGGGTAGCATCTTTCAAAAAAAGAGGTTTGCAAGAACAAGGGGGCACAATTTGAAGATAGAGGGGGGGCGGCTCAGAGGTAATTTAAGGAAGTATTTTTTCACAGACAGGGTTGTGGATGCAAGGAATGGCCTTCCGGAGGAGGTTGTGGAGTCAGAAACAGTGATGGAATTCAAGCATGCATGGAACAGTCTTAAGGCAATTCTAGGGTGTGGGGGTAGGAAGAAGTGGGCTGGTGGTTAACTAGGATCTGCAGCTTATCCATCAGATAGGGAAATGGGCAGACTGGGTGGGCCAAGCGGTCTTTATCTGCCATCAAATTTTATGTTTCTCTGTTTGCTCCAACATCAACTCTAGTATAGGCCTACTGTATCACTATCGTGACTGTCTCCACACTGAAGCATTAAGGTTGGCCTTCTCATCCTTGGTACCTTCCCTCGTGGACTATGGTCTGCTTATTTATAGTCCAGCTGACAACACTGCTCTGCACAAAATTAAGCTATCCCTCAAGAAGGCCTGCTGGCTGCTTACAGGTTCCCCAGGTTTTACCCAATTTTGCACACGTGATTTCTTCTCTAACTTCCTTAATCTGGAGGAAATGCTTATCTATCAGTCTTGCCTCTTGACCAAAGAAATCACTGCAGGTTTGACTCCCCCTGGTCTTTCTTCTATCATAAGCCTATCTACCCCCTTCCTCTCTACCCACAGAACTGTCTGTTCCCCTCTGCAAGTCTCCAGAATTAGGACCTCCTTTGCAAAGAGGTCATTCTGTTACTGTGCCCCATCATTTTACAATTCTCTGTCTGAAGCTATCACCTCCCTACCAGGACTGGAGCCTTTTAAAACTGCTCTCAAGAACCACCTCCTCTCCTCCCGCCACTGTGACTACCCTGGCTGAGTTTTCCCTGCCTTTTCCACTCTCAGTCTGCCTATTTTTGATTCTGACCTTCATTTGACTCATTATAGCCCACATTATTGTTTATGTCTGTTTATTATTGCTAATTTACCTTGATGTGGGGCATTGGTAACCAGCCCTTAATTCTGACTGTTTGCTTTTATTTGAGCTCATTTACTTTGTTTTCTGTTGCATGCTATTAATGTATTTGTCTTCCTGACGAGGAGCCTTTGTAAATGAGTCCCTGACTCAAAGGGTTGTAATTCTGATTATCTTAAATGAAAAATAAAAAGTGGAGATAGGAGATGCTTAGAATAGGCCAGTGTGAACCACATGAAGCTTCAGCTTGCTGGCAATGATATGCAACATCAAGATGAGTTCAGCAACTCAAAGGAGAAGTCATGATCAAGTCTGTTGAGGTATAGGTAAGACAAAAGTCCTGGGATTAACACTGAGATAAATACTGAGCTGCTTCATCAGTGTAGACAGGATTGTAAAGCTTTACGAATAAATTATGTTATGGAGATGGCCAAGTCATCCTCCGCATAAATATCAGTATAGAATAGATTAAGACCTGCCAATATATATATAACTTTCACTGTTGGTTGCTTGTTTGAAAGGACTGAGACAGTCACAGACCAAAGATGTCCCCATAGAGTGCATCAGCTCTATAAGAAGGATTCATAGAGGAGAGGTTGCTAAAAGTCTTGAAGGGTGGATGTATCAGAAGGCCAGGGGCGGTGATTCAGGAATACTTGAGATAGCAGTATATCCATGAGTAAGAGACTTGTTAGTATATATTCTGGGATGTTAGATCACAGTTGGTTCCTGTAAAATATAAAACATCTGTTTCAGGAAGGGATGATGAGATGCAGTGATTGCTATGTCTAGGGCAGGACACTTTAGATGTATGAAGTGAGCATGAGTGCCACCACAGATTCCAGATATGAAGAAACAGAAACCAGAACCAGGAAGCCTTTGTCATTAAAGTAACTGCAAATTAGTTTGCTTTCTGCAATTTAATAAGTCTGCATCATGTATTCAAGTTGAACTAGAAGGAGGTGTTAGGAATAGTAATATTCAGGTAAGTCTTGAAGAGGAAAGGACGTGGATTTGTCCAGTTGATGTATATGATGTACACTAGCTGAATGATAGACGGAGAGGCATCTAATGGAATTAAACAACAAAGGGAAGGAAAATTGGCAAAGAAGCTGCACAATGGGCAGTGATAGAGACATCACTGTACAGTTGTGTGGTCTGCTGTGTTACAGTTTAAAATGATGTCATATTCTGCAGATGTATCACTTGTCCCTCCTTTGTTGGGGTTGCACAGGGGAACTGGTTCTGCATGTACAGTATAGGTACTAATTACTGTACACTGTAGTCCTGTGTCCCTTATGCCTCCTGCCTCTCTCCCTCCTTGCATGCTGTTTTGACCCCCCCCAACCATCCCAGCCCCTCTAGTGTTCCACCAGGTGTGGGTGGAAAGTTGGACCCTTGCAGCAGGTCCCATAAGTGCGCCAGTTGTTTGGTGCAAGCCTGTGGGTGTGGCAACTCCCAGATTTTGGCACAAGGCCCCCTGTTTTTCCAGAATCAGGCACAAGATCTCTGATGCACCCAGAGTTTGCCTTAGCTCTAGATTGCCACAACTTATGGTGATCTTCGGGCTCTTTGAAAATCAAGACCTTTATGGTAAATAAGATACAGTGCAGTGTAAGCAAAAAAGAGTATAGGCATGATCTCATGTGAATCTTAATCTAAAAACTAGGGGATAAAAGGTTTAACTTATTACAGCTATGGACAGTTGCATGTTTCATGGCATATGGTATTGAATGTTTTGTTTTTGTTTTTGATTATGCAAGGCTCAGCCTGTTCTGGTGAAAAAGCTTGTGCTCCTCTTTTTGTTAAACTTATGATGTCTCCATTCCAACATCTTGTATTCTGTGAGTCAGGGAGTACCCCAGCAAAGCAGGCCATAGATGAAAAATGGATTATCTCATACTGTAACTTGCATCTGAAAAAGCACAGAAATTATATGAAGTGAATCATGAATACACAGTGATCTCTCTCTTGCTCTCTCTCTCTGTATCTCTCACCAGTATCCATCTAGCGATCAATCTGTCTATCTGTATGTCTAGCTGCCTCTCTATTTTTTTCCTAAGCTGGCCAGGGTGCCCATCCCCTGTAGGAGTTCTTTCTCCCCCCTGCCCTTCAGATAGCTTGCCCAACCTTTACAGTATTTATTTGTTTATTAATTAATTATAGTATATTATATAAGTGGACTGGAGTGCACACCCCGGTACCACTCCTCTTGATGCCTCTCCTCTCCAGGTTGCCATACCCATTCCAATTATGTATGTGGTAGCACCACGATGCCCAGTACCCCTTCCAAAGAACAATAATCTAACACTGGGGTGCCAAACCCCAGTGTTGTCAAAGTCCCTTGGAAAAAAGAAAACTATCCCTGGTTGACTTCCCATCCCAACTTCCCACTCAGCACCCACCTCCCCACACCCCCCATACATCCCCACACACTCATTCACCTGAATATATGTCACACAACATGCTTCTGCCAAACTTAGCAAAAGGGGCCATTCACCCACAGGGCTTCTCAGTGATACAATACCCTTAATAAAGAAACACTTATAACTGCAATGCTTGAACCCTTTAAAAGGCAACTCCGACTATTCCTCACCTCAACCACTTAGTATGACTGCCTCTCCTGAAGGAACGGCCTCTTCATTTTACGCTAGTCGAAGGTGACCTGTAACCTCCCTTAGAGCTCCACACTATTGGCACCAGCCTCTCTCACTTTCACTCCAACCTTCCTTCCACCCCCCCTGCCTCACCCACCACCTCCCATATTTAATAGCACTTTACAGATATAGGGCCCTCCAATCCCTATCCACCTCACACTTTTGCCACCCACCCCTGCCCTCTGACAATGGCCCTTTAACCTGTCTACTCCTTCCTGACCTCACCCTACCTTGTATTCACTATATACTGTTCACCCTTAAACTTGTCATAATCTTTCTTACAATGTCTCTCTCCATTAATGTCTGTATATTTCAAGCTTAGCCATCTCTGTGTTTTAAGACTGTTAACCACTGTTGACCTTTGTATGTTTGTTACCCTACATCCTTACATAGATACATAGATACATAGACAGTGTCGGCAGATAAGGGCCTATGGCCCACCTAGTCTGCCCATTTGAGCTTGTAAGTTCAGTTTGTTTTCCTAGAAGTCTATTTCCCCTTACCCCTGACCTCTAGAATTCCTTTATGTCTATCCCATGCATTCTTAAATCCTGTGATTGTTTCAGCCCACCACTTCCTCTGGCAGGGTGTTCCACTTGTCCACCACCGTTCTGTGAAAATTCTTTCTCATGTTTCCTCTGAATCATCCTCCTCCAACTTCATCCCATGCCCTCTAGTCCTGACACATCTTTTTCGCTTAAAAATAGTGTTTTCCCGCACCCTGTTCCTCCCTGTAAGATACTTGTATGTCTCTATCATATCCCCTCTCTCCCTCCTCTCCTCCAGAGAGTACATGTTCAGTTCCTTCAACCTGTCTTCATAGGACTTGTGATGCAATCCATGCACCATCTTTGTTGCCCTCCTCTGAACCTTCTCTACCCTGTCTATGTCCTTACGTAGGTATGGTCTCCAGAACTGTACACTGTACTCCAGGTGGGGCCTCACTAGTGTCTTGTATAGTGGAATTATGACCTCCTTTTCCTGCTGGTGATGCCCCTGCCTATACATCCCAGCATCCTATTTGCTTTACCTGATGCCTTGTCACACTGTTTCCCTCACCTTGAGGTCATCAGAGATGACAACCCCAAGATCCCTTTCCTGCTTGGTGCATGCTATGTCCTCACCCCCAACTGATATATTGTGCCTGGGTTTTGTGCCCTATATGCATTATCTTGCACTTCTTTGCATTGAATTCAACTGCCAAACCTTTGACCATTCTTCAAGTTTCTGCAGGTCCCTTCTCATTCTGTCTACACCCTCTGGTGTGTCTACTCTGTTACAGAGCTTTGTGTCATCAGCGAACAGTGAAATTCTGCCTTCTAGATCCTGTGCAATGTCACTGATGAAGATGTTGAATAGGACCGGTCCCAGCACAGATCCCTGTGGTACCCCACTGGTCACTCTTCCTCTGTGGAGTGACAGCCATTTACCACCACCCTCTGTGTCCTGCCACCCAGCCAGTTACCTACCCACCACCTACTGTCCTGCCCACACCATATTCCCCAGTTTGTGTAATAGTCTCTCTGGCACAGTGTCAAAGGCCTTGCTGAAGTCCAGATAGGCCATGTCCACTGCCCTCCCTGATCCACCTCCCTAGTCATCCAGTCAAAAATTCAATGAGGTTGGTCTGACATGACCTCCCCTGGTGGAAACCATGCTGCCTTGGGTCCTGTGAGTCCATTGGACAACCAGATGTTCCACCAGTCTCTCCTTCAGTAGTGCTTCCATGATCTTTCCCACTACCGAGGTGAGGCTGACTGGTCTGTAGTTCCTGCTTCCTCTTTGTTCCCACTTTTATAAGGGACTACATCTGCTGTCCTCCAGTCTTTGGGTACCTCCCTGTTTCCAGTGATTGGCTGAACAGGATAGCCAGAGGTTCAGCCACCACCTCTCTTAGTTCTTTAAGTACCCTGGGGTGCACCCCATCTGGCCCCATTGCTTTATCAGCTCTTATTACTTCCAGTTCCTTCAGGACCCTTTCTCGTGTAAAGGGACTTGTGTCCATTTCTGCACCATTCTCACCCCTTGTACTCCCTTCAGACCCATTACCCCCCTCTTCCTTAGTAAAGACTGAGCAGAAATACCTGTTCAATATGTCAGCTTTACTGTTGTCATCCTCCATGCGGCTCCCATCCTCCCCTTCAGTCTCACTATCCCTCCCTTTGTCTTTCTTTTTTCACTTATGTACCTGTAAAATGTTTTGTCCCCTTAACCCACTGATTTTGCAATGTGTTCTTCTGTCTGAGCTTTGGCTTCCCTTACTGACTTCCCTGCCTCCCTTTGTTTCTCCTGGTACTTCTCCCTATCCCCTTCTGCCTGTGTCTTTTTGTATTGCCTGAATGCAATCTTTTTGGCTTTCACTTTCTTTGCTACCTCTTTGGAAAACCATAATGGTCTCCTCTTCCTTTTCCTCTTGCTAACCTGCTTAATGCATAATTCTGTTGTTCTTATAATCCCCATTTTAAATACTGCCCACTGTTCCTCAACCCCTGATTCCTGTCCCATTCCCCTTAATGCCTCTTTCTTTTATCTCCCCATTTTCCCAAAGTCTGCCCCCCTAAAATCCAGGATACGTGTTTTTGTGTGGTTTGGTTCTGCTCTTTCTGTGATTTCAAACCACAATGACTGGTGGTCACTGTTACCCAGGTGCTCCCCACTGTTACCCCCATCACACTGTCCCTGTTTGTGAGCACAAGGTCCAGTATTGCCTTCTGCCGAGTTGGTTCCATGACCAGTTGCTTGAGGAAGGCACCCTGAAGGAGTCAGGATAAATCTGCTCTAGTTGATGCTGCTGCTGGGATGCTCCAGTCCACGTCTGGTATATTGGAAGTCTCCAACCAGTACTACCTCACCCTTGTCTGCCATCCTTTGGATGGCTAGCATCAGCTCCTATATGTTTCTTCCTCCTGGGCTGGTGGTCTATAGACCACACCTGTCGTGGATGGCTGGCCCCATTTTCCTTTCCAGCTTAACCCACAGTATCTCTCCCCATTTGTTCCTCCTGGATCTGTGTGGCCCTTATGTCATTTTTCACATACAGTGCCACTCTTCCTCCTCTTCCTGCCTGCTCTGTCTCTTCTGAATATGTTGTAGCCAGGTATGGCCATCTCCAGTCATGGTTATCATTACACCAGGTTTCAGTGATGGCCACAATGTCCAGGTCTGACTGTACCATGACAGCCTCCAGATCTTCCATCTTGTTGCTAAGGCTCTCTGGCATTTGCACATGGCTTTCCATGATTTGACCTCCCTAGACTGCTTCACTGTTCTACTCAGCCCCTTCCTTGGTTGTCATTTATCCCTGGTTCTCCTTGCTGTCTGCCCTTCTGCTGAATTTTGCCCTTTTCTGCTTATCCACCTTTTGGACACTAATCTCCATCTTTGCACACTGCTTTGCAGAGATAGCCTCCCTGGTTCACTGGTTCCACTGCTAGCCGTGGGGGTGAGCAAGTAGGTACCGTCCTTGCTGGCCTGCCCCCCCTTTGCTAGTTTAAATGCTTGTCAATGTAGCATTTAAACTTATCATTGAGTGCTTGGATTCCCCTCCAGGATGGATGCAGGCCGTCAGGCTTGAACAAACCTCCATCCCTCCAGGTGGGTCCCCAGTCACCAATGAATCCAAACCCTTCCTCACAGCACCAGTTCTTCAACCATGAGTTAAAGTTCCTGGTGCATGCACTCTATCTCTCCTTGCCTCTCACAGGTAGTACTTCTGAAAGTGACAGAAGTAGCTACTTGCTTGAGACCCTCCCAGTTTCCTAAACTCTTCCTGAACTTCCTTTGCTCCCCATTTGCCAAGTCATTAGTACCCTAGGTGGATAATGACATCCAGCTCACCCTCCCATCTTGCCTTCCAGTGATCCCCAGTATCTTCCTTCCATCCCTCCATGCCGTGGCACCTGGTAGGCACCTCACCTCCCTGTCCTCCCCTTCTGTGTTCCTAGCTGGATCCCTCTGTGATGGAGTCCCCACCAGGATTCACTTCCTCCTCCTCTGGGGTCCACTGCTTTCCCACTGAGGTCACCTCCTTGGCTAACCTCCACATCCTTTCCTTCCACTTCTCTGGGTACCTCTATTTGGTTGTCCTCATTTGCCAGAGTGGCATATGAGTTGTTGAGAGAATAGGATCTGGGATGTGCCTCTGCCTGACTGCTCTAACCCTCCTGAGCCCACTGTCATCCAAGTGCTCCTCGTTCTTGGCATCCTTTGAGGCAGCTGCATTGGACTGGGTGGTCCCTGGATAGAGGTGATGGTACTCTGACCCAGTTTACTTCGCTCTGAGTCTGGCTACCTCATCCCGCAGTCCAGAGAGATGCATGCAGATAGGGCAGCACCTCAGTGTCCAGAAGGTCTGCCTGAATATGGCTGCCCCACAGCCACTGCATTGCACCACTCCCCACATTATGCTGCAATTCCACTACTTCTCTGCTACTGAAGCTCTCTTAGTTCTCTTTTTATTTATTTACAGTACTAAAAATCCTGTAACTGATCCTCAGATATATATTTTTAAGGAAAAGAAACCAATAAATAAATAAATGAGTCAAAACACTTGTCGTGCTGAGGGTGGTCTTCTTCCCCCTTATGCCCCTCCTACTTCACACCTCTTACTATACCCTGTGTTTAGCTCCTGTCAATCAGATTTATCAGGGCATATAATTAAGAGTTGGGGGAAGGGGTGGGATTTGCAGCAATTAAAGACAGCACAGAATTACACCACCACTATGTTTTAAATTTTCAACAGCCCAAAAACAATTATAAGTAAAGACAACCCAGAAAGAAAGTATAGTGTCACTACAAGCCTACAATCTAAGTTTAAAAGAAAAATACCATTTACCAGTTACTCTAAAGCACTGAATTGAATATGTTTCCTTCCTTCACCTTCTGGCTTCTTCTGAGAAGATGAACCTCTGTTTGCTGCTTTAACTGTGACTAAGCCCCACCTCCAGTTATCACGTAGCTAAGGTCAGAGGCCAGACAATTAACACCCTTCACCCAGCTACAGGACAGTCAGACAAGACAAGATAAAATTTGCAGCAATTAAAGACAGCACAGAATTACACCACCACTATGTTTTAAATTTTCAACAGCCCAAAAACAATTATAAGTAAAGACAACACAGAAAGAAAGTATAGTGTCACTACAAGCCTACAATCTAAGTTTAAAAGAAAAATACCATTTACCAGTTACTCTAAAGCTCTGAATTGAATATGTTTCCTTCCTTCACCTTCTGGCTTCTTCATGATGTTCTCCTTTGATGTGGAACCTTTGTAAATGAGCAGTTCTTGTTCAAAGGTATTTGTAAACCTAGAGTTTAACAAATAAATAAATGTGGAACTTTCTCGAATTCTGAAGCCACAGCTGGAGTCATGCTGCTGGCTTCAGTTGAAGCAGTGACTTAATGATCCCCTGTTCTCTTTGTGTCTCTTTCTGTCTGTAGGTCTGTCTGTCTCTATCTATCTATCTATCTATCTATCTATCATCTATCTATCTATCTATCTATCTATCTATCTATCTATCTGTCTGTCTATCTATCTAACTGTCTATTCTATTTATTTAGCAAATCAGGATGCACGACCCCAGTACCGCTTCCCTCTTCCCCCTCCCATCCAGGTATCCAACCCCCCCATCCCCATATGTACTTAATTATTTCTATAAGAAGACAGGGGTGCCCACTCCTGGTACCACTTCACTTCACCCCATCCCCTACAGTTCACCCACCACTGTTCCATTTACATGGCTAGTGGCATCATGGTGGCCTTCCCTGTTCCACCAAACACTAGCCCAACACTGGGGTGCCCAGTACCCAGTATTAAAATGTACCCCTGAAATAAAGAAAACCATCCATCAATTATTCTTTTTGTTTTACACTTTAAAAAAGAAGATGGTCCCTTGCTGACCTGATGGCCCCACACACACCCCACCCACTCCACCCTTCACACTCAGCACCCACCACACCCCACACACACACACACCCTCACTCACCTGAATAGATCCATTCTCTGATCAAAGACATGTCTTGCTGTTAGAACTGGTGAGTGTAATGTGAGAAAATCAGGTAAGTGGTTAAATGTATTTCAGAGAAGTTTGAACTTTGACTCAGGGACCTAGATGAATGAGGATCCAGTTCTAGTATCTGAAAAGTAAATGAAATTATTTGCAAAAAAACTGCATTAATGCACCAGTTAGCATTTTGGTTATCACAACAAAGGTAGGGGAATGTAGCATTAAGGTTTCCAACCCAAACTCACAGACCCCACCCCCAAATAGCAGAAGGAAAAATAAATCAGGGTTTTGTATCTTTGGCATCTTGGCAAATCAGTAGTCTGGTCTTTCTTGGGGTTGTCAGCCCTAATGCTGATGCAGTTCCCTGAGCAAACAAGATCAGATGTGATCTCCTTTCTTCACGCAGGGCTCACATTGTGCTGGCAACGTGTGGTGAGACATTCTTCTCCAGTTTTGAAGACTATCACCATGAGGCACTGTCTTGGAGCAGTACCTTGTGCTTCAGACAGGAGGCTACAGACTGGGGAAGGGGTGAGCATCAGGGTTGACAACCCCAAGGAAGACCCCACAACTAATTTGCCAATACTTCAGAGACCCAAAACATTGGGAAAATGGTATTTGGAAAAAATGATTATATAAGGCACCAGCATCTGATGTCAAAAGAAATGGCATAATATCAGCTAAAATCTCACTGGTAGCGGTACCCATCAGGGTTGTTCTTTTCTCCTCTGATTTTTTTCTGTAGCAATATAACCTCTAGCCATAACCATATGAGAATATGACAGAATCAGTATTATTACAATCAGTAACATCACTCATTAAATCAATTTTATGCAGATGATACCCTCTACTGTATACTTACACCTATACTTACAAAACTATGATACTGCAATAACAGAGCTAATACAGACTATAGAAGTGTATGGTAGGGCATTGGGCTAGAAAATAAGATGGCACAAATGAGAACTTGTGCAAGTAAATCAAGCAACACAACCTCTGCCTACTGTCCATATTCGCTGTCATAGAGTTACATTCATGAAGTACTTAGGAACATAACATCAGCTAATATTCAAAGTGTATTTCAAGAGAACAACCCTTCAATTCTTTTGCCATTTGAAAAGGACTTACCTAAATGAGTTAACCTACCATTATCACTAATAAGAAGAATAAATGCAATTAAAATTGATAGCTTAACATGTTTACTATTTTTGTTTCCAGCTCTCCCAGCACTCATATTGAAATGTTTTTTTCATATCTCTGAACAAAGACATAAAAGTCTTCTGGAAAAAAAAAAAAGAAAGCCCGTGTTTCAAAAGAAAATCTTACACTAATCAGAAAAAACTGGGACTTGGCGCTACCTATCTTTTACTGGTACTGGCTTACTGCCCCGATCAGTTCCATACAAGGCTAGTTTACCTCAACATATCATTTAAAATCCCACAGTCAAATGGGATAAGATCTTCACACATACCTGAATATTAAGCAGGTAATACAATACAAAATAAATTATTGTAAACAACATATCACAAACTCTTGTGTTACCTCCACCTAAATTGCTTGTATGGTATGGCAAAAGGTAATACCTATACACAAGGCAAATACAAAACTCACACCAAACTCTCTGATACTTTATGTTTTCCAATTACCCCCTCTATCACACACAAATAATTTGAATATTGGCAAAATAAATGGCTGTTCTGAAAAGAGCATGTATTCTGTGATAACTAGTTGCTCTAGAGCAACTCCAAGAACATTTTAACCTTAGTGATGTTCAAAACTTTCAATATTTACAAATAAGATATTTTATTATGAATTCATTTGGAACCCTGAAACCTTCCCCTTAAAATGTTATAGAAGAACTCTTTAGCAACCATAGACTTACCCGAACTTTAATTTCATGAATATATATAACCATCTTTTACTCATCACTTTAAGATCTTTCAACATTAAAAATGAACTGGAAACAGTATGTAGGAATCTCAGTAACATCATCTAAATGGAATAGAATTTTACATAACCCACATAATGCTGTGAAATCCATCTAACATCAACAAATGCAGTCTAACATGCTTCACAGAGTCTGTTACACACATACTAGACTTAACAAAATTAATTCTACTATTACAAGTGTTTTCCCCAGATGCAAGTACACAATACGTACTCTTGTTTACATATTTAACTCCTGCCAAAAATATCAAATGTCTACACTCAAATAATAAGAACTTTATCTTGTACTACACATCTCCCCATCCAATTCACGCCAGTGTCAACACTACTAGTGCCCTACAAACTAAAAAGTCAGAATACCTCAAAGTGCTCATAATCTGATTTATATGGGCCTTATAGTACCCAAGAAATGCATTTTGCAAAATGGAACATACTATACCACCCATCTATCATGCTGTGTAAATCACATGATATGATCAAGATAAAGAAACTCGAAGAAGTACAGTACAATATTACTGCATTAAAATGTGAGTTAATTTAATAAAATCTGGTCAACATTAATTGAAACCATAAAAGGGGGACTAGTACAACATATGTACAATGTGTACTTGGTGAAGAAACAGAATAAGGTGACTTGCTACCTGTACCTAAGGAACATAAGGAGATCAAAAAAGACAGGATCTACTATGGAATGCCAAAACTCGGGATCCTGACACCCAGGATCCTGAGAAAGAAATACCGACAGTGCAGTTCTCTGATGGATCACCAGCCCAATGGTGGAAAGCCAGAGGCAGTATTGCACAGTGGTATAAGGCTCTGAGCTGCAAACCCAGAAACCTGGGTTTGAATTCCCAACCCCAACTTGTATGTTGTTGGACCCTGAGCAAGTCAGCTAACTTACCTGTGTTCCCGTTGCACCTGTAAACAAGTTTTCAGCTTAGTGTGTCTATCCTGGTAAACAACAACAAAAAAAAGCTCAACTCTGCAACTATGGCATTTTTGTGGGTGAGCAGGAGTCTCTGCCTCACACACCCCATCAAGTGGGGCTTCACCCACTGCTCCCCCCTAAATTACTATAATCAACTGTAGGTCGGTGCAGGTTCAGGAGTCAAGCTTTCCACCATTGGGATGATGATCCATCAGGGAAATGCACTGTCGGGATGTTGGGTCAGGATCCTGGGTGTTGGGATTCCAAATTTTGGCATTCCATAGTGATACAAAAAGACATCCCTTAACTCAGATGTAATAGTATTTGTGGAATAATTTATAAACATAGTAACATGAATTTGATACGCTGTCTCTTAATAGAAACTGCATGCTATTATTCTGAAATGCTCTATATTTTGTGTGGTTTGTAGGTTGTTTTTTTACCACACTTTCTGTTACAGTATGCTTTTTTAAATTATGTTCCATGATGACACAAAAAAAAAACTGAAAAAAGATTACTGTTGAATGTTTATAGATACCTTTCTTGAGCTTCACATTATATAAATCAAGCTATACAGAGAGCTAAAGAAAACTACTGTATAACTAGTTATTTTCAAAGTAATTTTAGCACAAACAAAAAATTCAACCATGCTTGTGTAAATTCAATTTAGCGCCAAGTCTTTGACACCGTGGGGAAAAGTGTTAGTAGGGCTAATTAACATAAATTTATTTTAGTGCTACTCAGTGCTTCAGTGAATATAGCAAAAATTATTTTACAGTGAAAATTTCTAGATCTACAGTAGCTTTCTGCTGGGATCTTTTCCATCTATCAGAACCTTGCTATCCTCACATCTGTTTAGAGGAACAAATTTCATATTCTACGAAGGGTTTTGATTTTCCTTACATATCTTTTATGAAGACTGTTGTTTTTTCCTGCTGGTTTGGGAAGTTCTTTCTCTAAAATGTACTTTGACCCTAGAAAATTGACATTCAGAAATTACATCTAGATACAGAGATATCTAAAATCAAATAGCTATAGCACAAATTGCCCGTTCAAACCTTCATCTTTGATTAGGGCAAATAACTTATCTGTTCACACTGAAGAATATTTGAACATACTAGTTAATTCTATTGACTGATCTATGACTTTGCAATTTAGGTTGGAAACAAATATATTATTTATTTACAATTTTTGACCAGGAAAGGCGCAGCAAGCTGTTATAGCTTGTTTCCAGGTACATCATGGGGGGGGGGTTACATGTACCTGTTTTATTGATGAGGAATGTTGGCCATGACACTGGGGAAATTCCCAAGCTCTTTCTGTAGGAGAACACTCTGATCCTTCTCTGGCATGATGCCAAGATGGTCTTTTCTGGTGCTGTTTGAGAGTGAATGGAGGTTGTGGAGGCTAGATAGCAGGTTTCCTCCCCTACCACAGCATTGTTAGAGACCAACCAACCCAAAGATATGGAAGTAATTCAACAAGAGCTGCTGATGGATCCAAGATGTGGCTTACCAGACCTGCTGCCTGTAACTTTACCTGGACACACAAGCAGGTGTACAGGGAATCACTCCAGTCACACAATGTTTTCAACAAAGATTTTGGAAGAAACGGACCACCTATTTGCCTTCTGGGCTGAAGAAGACTCTTTACACCATTTGAGGAAAGAGAAACTGCAGGCTTAAATTTTAAAATTACACAAAGAAAGTGCTCTGTTGGCAGAACACTGGCTTCACCCTGACAAATGGACTCATCTGGCTATCAATGATGCAGTATCAAAGGAACTGACAGACAGTGAGCCAGAAAACACTCACTCTGTTTGTCTCTCAGCTTCACAACAGACTACTATTCTTGCAACTAAGGATGCACTGACATGTCAAACATACATACCTTTTGTTCCCCCCAATCAAGTCATGGCACCAGAAATGAGTGAAATTTCATCCAGAATGGCACACACAAGCTAGTGCAGGCTTGGCCTTAGATTGAAAGGGAACGGGGAAATTGTTTAACCAGGAAAAGCACACTAAGCAGAAGCTTGTTTCCAGATGTGACCTGGGATCACAAGGAAGGTAAGTGACTTGCTCAGGGTCACACAGTATGCAAGTGGGGGCTGTGGGATTCAAACCCAGGTCTCCAGGTTTGCAACTCAGAGCCTTAAACCACTAAGCTATACTACCTCCAATGACATCCACTTGCCAACAAATCAATCAAGGACCACCAGCAATGGACTGTTGAGGGAACATTGGCTGCAGTGGGCTGGTAACGCTTTACTGAAATGGGTTCATGAGTCTCAGGGACATCCCCAGTTCATGTACCACAGCTGGATGAATGTGTATCCACAGGTACTGTAACTCCTTTTACTTCTATACAATCTGATCTGAATTCTAGGTATGTTGTTATGTAACAGTCTGATCCTGTGGCAAAGCACCCTTTGGATTTATGTGATGAGCTACGCTCACCTCAATTCCTGTTTTTTTGCCTCAACACTACAAAAATTACATTCTTCCATTGCCAAATTCCTCTACCAGCCTCAGTGACAATTCTGGTGGTGGACAAGCACCCCAGCGTTGAACTTTCAGTCTCAGAGCACACTCCTGATCCTGACATTAACCCCATACCATTGATGAGTATTACTTTATACACCCCATCTGAGGCTCCTATATTACTTTTACATAAAACTAACCCTAGACCATATGCCTCACTTTTTCATAGCCATGTCTGTCCAGCAAAATGGCACAGTGCAATGCTGTTGTGATACAAGAGTGGTTTGGAGGAGAGCCCCTAGCAAAATATTTGTGGCTAGATGTCTTCTAAAGGATTCTATGAGATTTTTTGCTGATTAAATCTATGTACTAATTCATGTTTCTGGTGAGACCACCTTTGATGTAAGTTATAAAACAGCTAATGTGCTTGACTGCTTTTGGATTAAATACCAATCTCGGAATAATACACCACTATGGACACTATTTTCTGTAATTCGTTTGTCAAAGACAGCACATAAAACTACCACTGTATTATTTTGCAATTAACTGTTTAGTGTGAATCAGTTGGTCTATTGGCTAAAACAGAGGTGCACAGTTCTGGGAGAACCTGAAGCCATCATGGACTTGGAAAATATATGGACAGAGGTCTGGAAAATTGGGGTGATCCTGAAGTCTTCAGACTCTGGAACTTGTCATTTACTTAACAGCTTTTTTTTAGGGCGGGATTGGGGGAATCCTGTTTTAAGCAGGGCAATCAAAGGCATGTTACAAATGTGGGTCAATGGTTCTCTTGAGCAGCATGTACGACTAAATGTGATGAACCCAACAACTCATCTGGAATGGATATTATTAACTGCAGGTACTGTAGGACACTTTTCAACAGGGCAGTTATACAGCATTTAGGACACTGTCCTACATGCTGGACCATTGGAGATTTAAAACATCAGCTCCTGGCAGCATGCGCAGACATTGCACACCTCAAATTGCATATTCAGGAGGAAATATATTATAAGAACCACCCGCCATTTCCCCACCATTCAACAGAAGCACCTTGACCACAGAGGATAATTGGTCTTGGAGGTTGTCAGGTGGTTAGGAGGGGCAAATTGGGTGCCCCATCACTCAGTGCTCTCCAACATATCACCTCCAAATATCATATATATTTTTTTTTGTCTTTGGTAACTGGGTAAGGCCCTTTAGGCACAAGTGCCTGTTTTCAGGGGTGACCTGGGAGCACTGGGTGGTTAAGTGACTTGTTCAGAGTCACACAGTATGTAAGTGGAGGTTGTGAGATTCAAACTCAGGTCTGGTCTCTTGCATGTGCCAGGCTTGTTCACACTTCATTCCTCTAACCTCTAGGCTATACTGCCAGCCAAAAAACTACAAACAGGTATCTGCCTCTATGTTTGAAATCAAACAAAGGGGCAGAGGACACTGTACAGCAGGACACTGCAGCACAGGAGCTAGCACATCAAAACTCACCCAAAACAGGGACCAAAACAATAAAAGCAAAAAGGAAATCCAAAACACTTCTGATGATAAAAGACTCTATGATTCGTGGAGTTGATACCTACCTTCAGCCAGGAGTAATGGTCAGATGTCTCCCAGATACATCAACATGGATCGACACTGACTGCATTGCTAAAATTGTGGAGGAAGCAGGAGAAAACATTGATGCCCTGGTACACATAGGGAATAAAGATTTCGCCATCTGGTCAGTTGTGGAAACCAAGGATCACCTGACCAGACTGGGTGACAAATTGTCATCCATTTCATCTGGCATATCCTTCTCTGAGATCCTGCCAGTCTGGAAGAAGGGGCAGATGGACCGAAGGTCAGAGAAAGAGAGCTAGGGGAGCAAAACATGTGGCTCAAGAGCTGGTGCCAGGAAAAAGGACACACATTTGTAGGTAACTGGCAACAGTTTTGGGAGTGAAAGTTCTTTCAATTCCATGACCTGCATCTGACTAAGGAGGGAGTCAGTGCATTGGGTTAGAAATTTGATGTCTTTGCAGAATATTTAAACTAACAAATGGGGAGAGGGATACAGCACCCTATACATCGAATTGTAAGAACACCCCTCAGCTAATGGAAAATCATGTACACAAATGCTTGCAGTCTGGGAAACAAGATCCCAGACCAGCGGGCAATAATGATAGAGGCTAAACTGGACACAGTAGCAATTATCGAGACATGGTTCTGCAGTAACCGTATTTGGGAGACTTCAGTATCTGGCTATGTATTGTTCAGAAGAGACCGAGGTTCAGAAAGAGAGGGGTGGAGTCGCCCTTTATGTCAATGAAAATATCAAAGCTGCAGAAATTTAGAACACACATAAGGAGCCAGAAGAACTGTGGGTCACCCTGGAAACAAGAAATGGGACTGCCATATGAACTGAGTGTGTCTACAGGCCTCCAGACCAGGGGGAGGACATAGACACATTACTGTTTGAAGATATATAAAACATGACTTCTAAAGGGGAGGGTCTGATAATGGGAGACTTCAACATGCCAGATACAGATTGGTCAATACCAGCAGAAACATCTGCCAGAACTAGACACATAGTGGATTCCCTGTGGGGGAGGGGGGCCTCAACCAACTGGTTCAACAACCCACAAGTGACAGGGCTATTGTAGCTCTGGTACTGACTAACAGGGAAGGGATCACAGATCTCCAGGTAGAAAGTCACCTGGGGGCCAGTGACCATCACATGGTGTAGTTCTGTTTGACCACTAGAACTAAATCATCCCATTCCAAGGAAATAATTTGGGACTTAAGAGGCGTTGACCTTGATAAGATGGCCAACAGAGTTAAGCTAGCCCTGGCAAAAAGAAATACAGGTGAGGGGGTATTGTAAAGTGGGAAAGCATTAAGGATGCAATACTTGAAGCAATATCCCATTGCATTAGGGAGAAAGGCAAGAGCAAAAAAAGAAGGAAACCACTTTGGTTCTCAAGAACAGTACCAGGAAAAGTCAGAGTCAAAAGGCTGGCCTTCAGGAAATATAAGGATATGCAGTGAGACAAAGGTAGGGAGGCATACAGAACTTCTCTAAGGGAAACAAGGAAGGCAGTAAGGCAGGCAAAGGCCCAAACCAAAGAAACACTAGCACGAACAGTAAAAGAAGGTGACACGACTTTCTACAGCTACATTAGTGAAAGAAGAAAGTGCAGAGGTGGTACTGCTAAGATCAAAGGGGATAAGGGGGAGTGTGAGGAGGAGGACCAAGGAAAAGCATCTATCCTAAACAGATACTTCTGCTCAGTATTTACTGAGGAAAAGGTTGGACAGGGCCCATAGCTCAGCACCATAGACACAGGGGTGGGAGGTGTGCACTAGTCCCTTCACAAAAGAAAGGGTCCTACAAGAGCTCACTAAGCTCAGGGTGGACAAGGCAGTGGGACCTGATGGCATACATCCCAGGATACTAAAGAAGCTAAGGATGGAACTAGCAGAACCATTAGCAGAACTGTTTAGTGAGTCTCTGAACACAGGAGAGGTCCAAGAAGACTGGAGAAGGGCTCATGTGATCCTGCTCCACAAGAGTGGTAGCAGGGAGGAGGCAGGGAACTACAGACCAGTCAGTCTTACCTCAGTAGTGGGCAAGATTATGTAGGCACTCCTTAAGGAAAGGATAGTGCAACACCTGGAATCCATAGGCACACAGGATCCAAGACAGCATGGGTTTACAACATGAAGGTCCTGCCAAACTAATTTCATAGATTTCTTTGACTGGATAACCAGAGTGGTGAACCAAGGGAGAGCAGTTGATGTCGCCTACCTTGACTTCAGCAAAGTTTTCGATACTGTTCCATATAGAACATTGATTAATAAACTGGGTAGGCTTGGGCTGGGTCAGAAGTTGGTCAACTGGGTGGAAAATTGGTTGTCAGGCAGAAAACAGAGTGTGATGGTAAATGATATACAGTCAGAAGAGATGCAAGTCACAAGTGGGGTACCTAAGGAATCAGTCCTGGGGCCCGTCCTCTTCAATATTTTTATCAGTGACATTGTAGATGGACTGGAGGGTAAGGTTTGTCTGTTTGCAGATGACACCAACATCTGCAACAGGGTAGATGATCCAGATGGGGTGGGCAGAATGAGAAGAGATCTGGATAAACTGGCAAAATGGTTGAAAGAGTGGCAACTGGGGTTTAACACAAGGAAGTGCAAGATCATGCACATAGGGAAGTGAAATCCTGAAGCCACCTGTAGGTCGGGAAGGGAGTTGCTGGCAATCATAAGAGAAGAAAGAGACTTAGGCATCATCATCACAGATGACCTGAAATCATCCAAGCAGACCACTAAAGCAGTAGGTAAGGCTAGAGGAATGTTGGGGTGTATTAGTAGGGTTATCACAAGTAGTAAGAGGGAGGTAAAAATCCCTCTTTACAAGACACTGGTTAGGCCCCATCTGGAGTACTGCATGCAGTACTGGAGGTCGCACCTACACAAGGACATTAACAAAATGGAGGCTGTCCAGAGAAGGGCAACCAAAATGGTGCAGTGACTGCATCAGAAAACATATGAAGACAGATTAATAGAGCTCAACATGTATATCCTAGAGCAAAGAAGGGAGAGAGATGATATGATCGAAACATTCAAACATCATAAGGACATTAACAAGGTGAAAGAGTCTAACATGATTCAGTATAAGAAAAATAGCAGGACAAGAGGACACAGCATGAGATTAGATGGAGGCTGATTAAGAGGTAATGTAAGGAAGTTTTTTTTTCACAGAAAGGGTGATGGGTGCACGAACAGCCTACCTCAGGAAGTGGTGGATATGAATATAGTGCAGGGCTTCAAACAAGCATGGGACAGGCATAAGGGAGCAATAAAGATGAGTATGAATAGATAGTTCATTGACAGAGTACAGGCCAATGGCACATTCATAATGTAGATAAAATGGGCAGACTGGATGGGCCTTGCGGTCCTTATCTGCCGTCAACTTCTATGTTTCTATGTTTCTATGTAATGCCCGTAATGAACTTGGACACACTAATGTACAGTGTGTGAATGAGCAGCAATGCAACATTTCAGATGAACGCGGACATTCCTTTCTGAATTGCCCATGGGTGGCTTTCAACCAGTCTGATCAAGCGAATGGAGCACAACAAAGATTGTATGTTGTGTTAGCATAACATTCCAGTCTACAGCCAAACCACCCTTTGCAGCCGCATCCTCTGCTCAAGGGTCTGTACATCAAACACCTGACACAGACAGTCCTAGCCCTGCTACCAGCTCCACTGATGGCATGAATCCTGACCCTGTACTTCCCACACATCATATACTGCCAGATGTTACCTCTGTGTCTGCTGAAGTAGCAGTTGCACATGCAGAGAGTGCCATTCAACAGGATACCCCAGTTAACACCCCTCTGTGTGTAAAATCCTGCATTTACTGATACTGACAAGGTCCAGAGCCAAGTGGAACTTAGATGATCACAAGACGTGGGCAAACCTGAGATCTCACGAATCTCATAGTGCAAAAAACTGACCAGGTACTGCTTACAGATCACTATGCAGCCTTACAGCATCATTCTGAGGAGTTCAAACCTGACTCGGACACTTTATCATTGATATCTTTTCAACCTGAACCCATGACTGACACAGAAGAACCAAAGACTTTAAAGAAACACAAAAGGAAGCTGAAAGCTAAAACTAAAATAAAAAGTAAGGCTTGAAAGACAGAACAAAAAAAAATGACCAGCTGTAGTCTCATCTCTGAAGGGCTCCTTCCATAATTACCTCATGGCTCTCACTTTCCACATCTCTACTACCAATGTCAGTAGTATAAAAAAAAATCAGGAAAAAGGGTGCAGCCTTCTCCCATCTCCTATCAACACATTTGGAAGTTTATTTCTCCCAAGATACCAGATTTCATACTTTTCAGGACATTTCATTGGCCCAAAATGCCTAGTATACCCGACCGTCCTTTTGGTTGGGTCCTGATAAGTGGTCAGGTGTAGGCATTTTTTTAAATAACTGTGGCATTACTGTACTGAAACTCATTGATCTACTGCCTGGTAGGATGTTGATCCTTGATGCTAAGTTTCAGCATACTCTATATGGATTCATTACTATCTATGTTCCTCAATCAAAAACAGACAGGATAGCCAGCCTGGTTGTGCTGAGGGTTGAGGTGATGGAAGCCACACCTCATGCCATGCCAATGACCTTGGGTGATGAGCGATCTTTGGTTGTCAGGGGTCAGCAGGGGAGGGAGAAGGATTGGCCATATGATGGACTGCTCTCCTGTCGCTGGGAGAGGAGGGTTGTTGGCCCATTCCTTAGCTGCCCCTAGTGGAGGCTGGAGGGCAGCACCAGAGTCATGGAGGCACAGGAGCATGGGTATGTGGCATGCATGTGCCTCCACACATGCAAACTCATGCCTCGAGGGAGAGGGAGCAAGGAGAAAAATTGAAAACATGGGGCTTGGTAGGCTTCATGGTAGCCTGGTTATGTCCCAATTCTGCCTGCATTCCTCCCGCTGGCCTTGCCATGGGGGCATAATCTATAGGGGAACTGCCAGGGTAGGGCTGGATCAGGACTACAGGGCTTTGAAAGACGAGCCCTCTTCTAGGTGGCTGGAGCCACCTGTCAGCCACAAGGAGGCAAAGAAATACAATAAAATAAAAAAACAGACAGCATCAATTTATTGAAACAGGCTCAGCCCTTTATATTTTCTTCTCATAACATTATATTTGGAGGAGATTATAACTGTGGGCCCCCCCCTCCAAGATACAACAAAAACTGTCCTCAATATGCATTTTCTGTCCAACTTAAGACAGACAGTGGGTTTAATCAATGCTTACTTTATAGTTACAGAAAAAGATGACCCCACTTTCCACAAAGGTCAGCTAGTGACAAGAATTGATTTTTTCTTTACAAATGCTAGCTTACCGCTCCACTATGCTATTCTTGTAATAGCAGAATTTTCAGATCATTCTGCATTGACGTTACCTATACATACAACATACATTCTACACAAGGCCTAGGGATGTGGAAATTCAATTCCACTTTATTACAGCAGACTTGGGTGCATTTCACAGCGGACAGGGAATCAGTATTTTTTATCTTTTATGAGGATCCCTCCATTTGGTGGAAGAAGACTAAATCAGAATTTAAAACATTACTTAATTCAGTCTGTAAAACCAATCCTATGGGCAACTATTTTAACTACCTCAGTAAAAGAAAACAGTCACAAAAAATATTAACCTTATCATTTGACATGGTCAAGAAGACTGGTTTTAATTTTTTACTGGAAAACCAGGGAAAATTCTGGAATTAGGGCTGCCTGAAGACCGGTAAAAACAATGATTTCATGGAATCTGGCATTTTATACCAGATCAGTAAATCTACAAAACTTGTGTTTTTCTTATAATTACTTCCTGTATTATTTTTAATTTGCTTTATTTAATGCTCTGTACATTAAGCCTTCTTTTACTCTGATTATTTATATACATACTAAAAGAATGACAGCAGAATTCTGAAACAATTTGGAGATTAGAGTAACAATTACAGCTGCAATTCCAGAATCTGAAGTCTTGAAAATGGAATTTCCTTCTTTTAATCACCATAAATCAGTGGCCTTGGACATGGGGCAGGATTATTCCAAGTAAGTTAGTACTATTAAACTGGAAATGGTTTGTTTCCATATGCAACAAACTGACAGTCTAAAGAGTCAACAAGTCTTTGGGACTCAAGGAAAATCAGGAATCATATGCCCACATGAAAGTTGTCGTGATAGGATAAAACAGAAAAAGATGGAATGCCTTTTTGAACTCCACAATAATTACTGGACTGACACCATGGGCATTTTAAATATAGTCACCCAATATAAAGTGGAACTGCTTCACACACCTGATGTCTCTTTTAATGGTATAAAATCTTTTTTTGATAATATTTCTATTCCTAGTCTCCTTGAAGAGGTTAGAACTGTGTTAACACTAAATATACATCGTTCAGAGTTGAGAAGTGTTATCTCTTCCCTGAAAGTTGGCACTGCCCCAATAAAGGATGTTTTGACCAGCAAATTGTGGACCTGTTATCAGTGTGAAAAAGGGAGTGAGATAGGGCTGCTCCCTACGCCCTATTTTATATGAATTCTGTTTGGATCCGTTTTTACAGACTCTGAACTCTTCTGATTTTCTGGTTTCTTTACGTGATGAATAAGGGATTATCCCTTACAAGACAATTGCTTATGCTGATGACTTTAGTCTAACAGTACAAGATGAACATTTCACAATGCAAGCCTGAAACATCTGTTCCACATTTGGCCATTTTTCTCAATCCACTTTAAATAATGATAAATTTATAGGCAGATATTTGGGTAAAGCAGATACTCCACATCAAAGGATTGCTAAAATTAACATACAGAAAATCTCTGGAATCAATTTAGTACAGAAGATCTAGATTTGTGAAACTAGGATGCTAAACTCTCCCAAAGTAAACTGAAAGTGGCACAATGGAACAGATGGCAGATGGGAAAGAAAAAGAGAATTTATCTTATTAAAAAGTATCTCATACCTTTATTTTTGTATATAAACTCTATCTTCCCCTTGCCCAAAATGTTACAAGTGTCTATTTTAAGAGTATTTTTTCAGGCGCTATGGGGAAGTAGATTGAACCCAATAAAGTGGAATGTTACATACCTTCTCCTCTATCAAGGAAGATCAAATATGGTTAACCCAATTGTATTTTTTACAGTACATTTTTTCTACTGATTTGAGACCTGTATTATTCAGTAAATCAAAAAGCTCAGAATTTTGATTTATGTGACTTGTCAGCCCTGGCTAAAACCCTAGGATACTGGTCATTTGACAGTTGTTAAAGCATTGGCTGTGGCACCTCCATATATTAGGGATTTTTTTTAAACTGAGAATCTGGCACATCTCTAGTCACCAGATTTTGACATTTAGCAGAAAAATCATTAACACCTGGATTGTAGACACAAATTTTCCAACACATGATGTACAGTATTTGAATATTAACCTCCATGCCCACTCTTTTCTCTTCAGCAGTATATTACTGACACTCTGATAACTGTCACATGTGTGAGATGTTTGTTGGCTCTGTTGTAATGGAACGTTAAATGTCAAGGCTATAAACAAAAGCACAAACAATAAACTGACTGATTTTGTACTAGATCCTCGTGTTCTGGCAACTGAAAATAATGGAGCATCTTTTTTTTTGCTTGTCCATTTATTTCACAATTTTGGAATTTTATGGTGGATAAATTGTCAGAATTCCTTTTTCTTGGGTGAATTTTGACATAATGATATTTGGACATTTTATTGGACCTTGAAATAAACAGGAGAAGAGCACCTTAAGACTTATTTTTGTGGGTTTCAAGTGGTGTATTTGGAATACTGGATGTCTCTTCACATTGCAGCAGAAACACATCATTGACATTGAACTTCTGGCAAAAACTAGCTATGCACGTCATGGGCTTTATTATGAAGCAGTGCAAGTGACTGTTTCTACCCTGCTGAATAAACAATTGTGGCATTTACATTGGATTACAGACTAGGACCAACTCATCACTTAACTTGTATATAGCAGTTTCTTTATTTGCTCAATGGAACTTTATTTTGTAACTTTTCAGTTCCTTAGACATTTGTGTAACCTTTTTTGGTTTTGTTTCTTTTCTTTTATTTGTACCAATTTGACAATTACCATGTATACATGTGAAGTTTGTTTTGTTTTGTATAGTTTTCTTTCATAAGAAAAAACCCTACTCTTCATAGGCTCTCTGTCCAAGTTGAAGGAACCTAAAGCAGTGAGGAGTATGGTGTAGCAGCAGACTTGAATCAGTCCTCCCTCTCAGCCAATGTCTGTCAGGAGGACAAGAGTGAATGACTGGTTCTAGAAACAGCTGAATGAGCCCCAAATGATAAAATTATGAAGTTAGAAGCTACCTTACCTGCTACTGCTGCAAGTGATATTGCTGTGGCCATGGAGTAATGGAGATCAAGATGGCCAAAAAGAGGAAAATGCTGGTAACCATGCTGACAGAAGATAAAGATAGGCATGGGAGACAAAAAGTCACCCTGAGGCACTGACAAGCTGAGCTGTAGCAATGGGAAATCATTTTACCCAGCCAGAGTTCTGCTCTCCATGAGGCCACCAGTAATTCAAAGCAGTGTCCTGACTGAGAGACACCTGATTCTGACAATCAGCTGCAGGTGGAAGAGAAAATGAAACCACCAAGTATAAAATGAAGAATCAGAAAATCTTTCTTGGTAAACATAGAAACATAGAAACATAGAATTTGATGGAAGATAAGGACTGCTTGACCCTCCCAGTCTGTCCATTTCCCTACCTAATGGATAAGCTGCAGATCCTAGTTAACCAGCAGTCTACTTCTTCCTACCCCCACCCCCTAGAATTGCCTTATGACTGTCCCATGCATGCTTGAATTCCACCACTGTTTTTGACTCCACAACCTCCTCCAGAAGGCTGTTCCATGCATCCACAACCCACTGTGTGAAAAAATACTTCCTTACATTACCTCTGAGCTGCCCCCCATCTTCAAATTGTGCCCCCTTGTTCTTGCACACCTCTTTTTTTGAAAGATGCTACCCTATTGGACTTCGTTGATTCCCTTCAGGTACTTGAACGTTTCTATCATGTCCCCTTTCTCCCTCCTTTCCTCGAGGCATTACATATTAAGCTCTTTAAGTCTCTCTTCATATGTCTTCTGGTGCAGACCCTGCACCATTTTAATTGCCCTCCTCTGGATAGCTTCCATCCTGTCTATGTCTTTGCGGAGATTGGGTCTCCAGAACTGCACACAGTATTCCAAATGGGATCTCACCAGCTGTCTGTACAGAGGGATAATAACGTCCTGTTTTCTACTGGTGATGCATCTCCCTATGCATCCCAGTATCCCCCCAGCCCTACTTAGTGCCCTCTCACATTGCTTGCCCACCTTTAGGTCCTCTGATATGACTACCCCCCAGGTCCCTTTCCATTTTTGTTGTTGTTAGTATATCACCCCCCATTGTGTACTCTTTCTCTGGGTTTTTGTTTCTGAGGTGCATTACCTTGCACTTCTTAGCCTTGAATCTAAGCTGCCATACATTTGACCATTCCTCTAACCTTGCCAAGTCCCTTCTCATCCTTTCCACCCCACCTTGTGCATCAACTCTGTTGCAGATCTCTGTGGCATCTGCAAAGAGACATACTTTTCCTTCCAATCCCTCTGCAATGTTGCTTATAAAGACATTGAAGAGGACCGATCCCTAATACTGAACCCTGTGGTATCCCACTAGTAATCCCCCTTTCTTCAGAGTGGACTCCATTTACTATTACTCTCTGTGTCCTATTCTACAGCCAATTCTTTACCCAGGCTGTCATCTTGGGACCCACTCCCAGGCTGGCTAACTTGTATATTAATCTTTTGTGTGGGACTGTGTTAAATGCCTTGCTAAAGTCTAGGTAGGCCATGTCCACAACCCTCCCTGATCTACTACTTTGGTCACCCAGTCAAAGAAATATATCAGATTGGTACAGTTACAGAAAGAACCAGAGTATTCCTGGGCCCCTGAACATGCTTTGCTGATTGTGGGCTGGATAAGAGATGAAGTAAGGGAATGGGTGCTAAATCATGTCTTTGATCTGACAATCAGGTCACAACATGGTAGCCAGATCTCCAACAATGCTGCCGCTGCAAAGAAAATTGCTGGTAAACAGAATGATACTTCAGTAACACCAGAGGGAAATGGCATGGAGAACTGTTTCCTCAAAGGAAAATGACTACATAGGTAAAATGGAAAGGGCATGTTGCAGGTGTGGAGAGTGGCAATAAAGATAATGTGGCAGAAAGTGTAGCTAGGTCTGTGGGAGAAGTGTGATCTGCTTGTGAATGTGATAATGTGCATAAACTCAGAACTAATACTGCAGGCAGGAAAGGGAAGGGAATATAGAGGGCTTTGATAGCATAAACATACATGGATACATGGTGCTGCATAGTGAAGTTTCTCAAAAGTTGCCCCCTACCCTCACTGTAGAAGACACATCACAAGGTATTGAGAGAAGTAACCACAATCAAAAGATTGATCCTTCAGAACCAGAGACAGATAATCACTAATATAGTTACATGCGACCCAGAGTACCTCTGACTTCTGACATGAGATGCAGGACACTGAGCCCCAATGTTCCATGTCTGTGGCAGCACCATAGAATAATCATGGACAAGTGTCTGTGTCTCACAGCACCTCAGACAATATTACAGAAAGTTCAGATTCAGAGGAAGAAGTGGCCTTTTCTCACCAACATACCACCTCAGAGCCATCTAAATGACTATGATTTTTTGTTTAAGAACAGACCTGAGCCAGCAACTATACAAAAGGGCTTTGCATTTGTGTTATAGAGGAGGAATGTCTGAAAGGCCTGACAGGGTGTTTGTCAGAAGAATGTTATTGAAGGACTCACTTATGTTATTCAAATTTGAGATATATGCTTTGATTCATATATCTAGTGAAGCCAATGCTGATCTAAGTTTTAAAACACCCAATGATTGGAGCATTTCTGGCTGAGCTATCAATAGGTAAAATTCACCCCCTATAGGTTCCTTTTATGTTCATCCTGCTTACAAAACCCATGGTCAAACAGCAACTGTCATATTCTGGAATGAAAGGGGGGGGTGTTGGGGACATCCATTATTGGTTGGGTTAAAGGTGCAATATCCTAGGCCTCCTTGAAACCATTATTGACTCCAAACACTTATGGACTGGAGGCTGGAGATTCCAGATCAAGCTGAGACAAGGAAAATCTGGTATGGTATTTTTGATTAAACAATTGTTTGTCCACATCCGGCTATATATGCTGTTGTTCCACTGCCAGATAACCTGGAAACTAGAACATTAAGTATATTCTTCCAAATGTTATGTGGTAGCTTTCCAAAATGTATTCGTCACACTCCAAAATCTGTTATTCCTGGTAACATTAAATCTGTATAAATGGGGCTTCTGTTATCTGTGATGCACCTTCAGTGGATACTGTAGCATAAAAAAATACACTATACTGATAGCAGTCAGTTAAACAAATTTTCATTCCATGCGATCAAAAATTGTTATCATCAGTGCAAGTTCATGGATCCAAGTGTTCAGGCAGTCAAAGTAGCAGCAAGTAATAACAAATAATGTAAATAATACTTGGTGTACAAAAATCCAGTGACTGAATAGTAAATGGGAGGAGTAATATTGACAACAACCAAACAGGAGAGAGATCTTGGTGTAATTATCTTGAATGACCTAATGGTAAGCAGTGTGAAAAGGCAGTTGGGAAAGCTAGTGGGATGCTGGGGTGCATAGGGAGAAGTATCACTAGTAGAAGTAGGGAGGTAATGTTGCCTCTGTATAGTAACTAGTGAGACCTCATCTGGAACACTGTGTACAATTCTGGAGACCACATCTATGAAAAGACAGAGTGGAGGCAGGCCAGAGGAGAGCAACAAAAATGTTGTGGAGTCTTCAGTAGAAGACATGTGAGGAGAGACTAATGGAAAACAATATGTATACCCTGGAAGACAGGAGGGAGAGGGGAGATATAATCGAGATAGATAAGTAACTAAAGGGGGTAAATACAGTAAGGTATAGGATGGAAGTACACCTCAGAAGAAACTGTTAAAAAACAAGGGGGCATGATAAGAAGCTGGAGGGGAGTAAATTCAGGAAAGATGTAAGAAAGTTCTTCTTCACAGAAAGAGTGGTGGATGCTTGGAACATCATACCAGCTTAGATAGTTAGGGAGAAAACTGTGGAAAGGTTAAAGAACATTTGGGATAGATATAAAGAATCTTAGTTGGAAAGGAATAAAGGGTGGGAAGAAAAACTGGAGATTATGTAGGGTCTGCTGGGTTACTGTAGGTAGAGTTAACTGTTCAGAATGGGTGGATTAAGCAGTTCTTGTCTGCCACCAAATTCTATGTTTCTTCGTTAAATAATGGCTTCAAAACTTATCAGCACATTCAGTTCAGTTCAATAGATCGACATGCATGTGGCTACACTGTCAGACTTAAGTAAAGACTGCAGGTATTAAGGCAAATTGAACACATTGGCAAGAAAGAACAGATAGACTAATGCAAAAATATGCAGACTGTGCAAAATGCAGAAGTAAATTCTCTAAAGTGCAAAAATGCATAAATAGGCTCTATGAGCTAGTAAATCATGAAGCCAGCCTCTATAATCAAAACCCTGGCACTTTTCACCTCATGAGCTTCCCTTACTGAAATATAAGTGTGCTGCGCACATGCAGAATGCATATCACATGCTGAATTTTGCAACGTTTGCATATGATTCACATACACAAAATGAACCTATGTGACCAGGTCTAAAACGTACATCAGGTTCACATGCTGCAAGCTTGACATATGTGCAGCAGGTAAGCTGGTGTGAACATCTTCTAAAAATCACATCAGGTTTGTGTGTTGCATGTTTTACATGAGTGCAGCACTCAAGCTGGAGTGAAAATCATTGGAAACTCACATCAGGTTCGAATGTTGCACGCTTGCCATGTGTGCAGCAAGTAAGCTGGTGCAAATCTCATCTAAAAAACACATCAGTTTCTATTTCCATACTACTGCTATCAATAAGAGCCATTAAAATGCCTTTTTATGTTGTCTTGTGCATGCAGTGCAAGCAGCATTTTGTAGCAGCTTGCTGGAGTAGCAGTTTATGGAGGTGCAACAGTGTTGAGGCCAATGGCGCCACTGCTTTCTTGGGCTGATCTGTGTGGCACCAATGAATGAGTGTCCTATCTATGACAGCAGTTGAGACGCATGCCAACTTGAAAGAATTTTGCCACTGTAATGAGGGAGTGCCTGTCATTGCAGGGCACGCCTTGCCTGCTGAAACATTTCAACAAACATGGCAGTGGCTGTCACCGTCCACCTCTCACAATCCTTAGAAAGCTGACTATGGGAGCACCTAGTTCCCCTGTCAGCATGTTTATAACCCCTTCCTCAAGATTGTGTGGCACACTGGGAGCCCACCCCAGTGTGCCTTGTGGTCCAGTATTCTCCACTATCACCCTGAAGTCGACTGCATCTGCATGTTTCTGCCCCCACCCCACCCTCATTGTGTGCAACACTGGGAGTTCACTCCAGTGTGGCCAACAAAACCCCCCAAAAGTTATGGGGCACACTGGAAGCCCTCTCCAGTGTGCTCAACAGTTGGTTTATTTCACCTGCAAATAATGAACATTCCTAAAAAAAAGAAAATGGTCCGTTGTTGCATCTGGAGGATGCTCTCCCCCAACCCGCACCCGCCCTCTGTGCACTCAACCTCCCTGCACCCCTCTTCACCCCATACTTACCTCTGGAGCCCAGCACCATGATCTTTGGTGGAGCGGGAGACATCTGAACTCTTTAAAAGCCGACTGCAAACTGAAGAAAATCATGGTAAGCTGTATAATGGCATAAATGGAGGGTTTCAACATAGGTGCATATCTCAGCCATTTTTGTGTCTTTTGGCTCCAAATTTTCAACTTGGGACTCTTGGGACCCCACCTCATGAACTCAGTCACTGTCATTTTGTTTCTCAGTCGTGAAAGGTGATTTTTTGGTAACTGCATGGAATCACCTTTAGGGAACAATTAATGAAACAACAGTGCCACAGTTCATGAGGTGGACTCAAAAAAGCCTATGTTGCAAATTTGGGGAAACAATTCAGAAAAATGACCAAGTTATGAGAATGCATTGCACAGTTTCCATGCATGCTTGTAAGTCTGAGAATTTTTAATATCTTCACTCCAGATTTTCAACATTGCCATTTTTCACACATCCTTATGAACAGTACAGCTGTCATTCTTCATATCCTGCCTGAAATGTGTTTTCACACATCTGGCGCAGAGTGGTGTGGTCACTGGGAAATCAACTTTCAGCACAGATTAATGAAATCACAGTGCCACTGTTCACTCATACCTGGGCTGAAAGTGGAAAAGGATAAACAGCCCTCAGATGTACATCTGGGGAAAGAAGAAGAAAAGACAAAACATGGAATGGAAAATTGATAAAGTGTAAATATAATAAGGAGATTGTTGAATCTGTATTTGTTGAATCTGTATCCTATATATATGGAAATACTTGCAATATGGTTTAGAATTGTTGGACAAATAATTAAGTAAATTGATTGTGAACTGAGCACCCACACATAATTTGTCTGTGTCTTCATTGGTGGAGATCTGGGAACAAAGTGGTTTGCCCCAACTGAGGGGCAGACCTCATTGTTGACAGGCCTCGGCCAATGGATATGGACCTCAACTTGGGCTATGCAGAGGGCAGGAAGGGGGGGTTGGGAAGGGAGGGGCTATGTGACATCAGAAGAGGGAAGGGATTATGGGGTCATGAATAATGAGGTGACAAGGATTTATTGGTTGGGAAAAGGAGAGAGAGGGTTGAGCAAGTGGAGTACATAATGAGCTGCTCGGAATGAGGGAGCTCTCAGTTTGCTTCCCTGAGTCTTTTGCCACTCACCCATCCAACAGAAGAGAAGTGAAAGGGGGGTTCTATGGGAGATGGAGCTCAGCACCCCATGGACTGCCAAAGGTGGACAGCAGAAGAGTTGAGTGGTGAAAACAAAAATAGGGGAAACAGGAGATGGGGATGATAGGATGGGGAAGAAAGGGGAAAAAATAAGAAAAAGACCACAGGACAACCCAGGAAGATTGAGGGGTACGGGTGTACACTCATACCTGGGCTGAAAGTGGAAGAGGAAAATCATCCCCAGATGTACATCTGGGGGGAGAAGAAGAAAAGACAAAACATAGAATGGAAAATTGATAAAGTGTAAATATAATAAGGAGATTGTTGAATCTGTATTTCTTGAATCTGTATCATATACATATGTAAATACTTGCAATATGGTTTGGAATTGTTGGACAAAGAATTGAGTAAATTAATTGTGGAACTGAGCACCCACTCATCATTTGTCTGTGTCTTCATTAGTGCGGTTCTGGGGACAATGAAGGACACTAACCCTCACAATGATCAGGACAAATCCTGAAACATGGAGATAAAGAACCTTAGAACCCAGTGGAAACCACTGTATTCACTTGTACTGGTGTTAGCCTCTGAGAATTAATTTCTACCATAAAGCAGGGGTGCCATTTAGGTAGAGTAGAGGGGGACATGGGAAGGTCAATCCTAGCATCCAGCTTCTGGCAGAAGGACGGAGGAGAAGTGGACTGAAAACTGGGTTGGTGGCACAGTGGGCTAGGCTGAGGGTTCTGGCCACATGGCTGGGTAAATAAAAATAAATAATTATTTTTACAGGTGGATTGGGGCAGGAGGAAGTACTGAAATATTAATGTGTTTTTTATGTTTCTGTGCCTTTGGGCAGCTTCATTAACCTATATGGGATGGGTATTAAATGGAATGGAGCTGGGAAAAGAAATTGGGACAAAGCTTTTTTTTGGGGGGTGGGGCAGAACTTCAGCCAGGAAAAAAAATGGTTAGTAACTGAGTGGGTTTAAACCCAAATCTGATGCACTGCTTTGGGGTATAGACAGATGAATCTTACACATCTGAATTGTTCCTGATTTGCATATCACTTTTCAGTCACAACAAGAGATGTTTTACCTTTTAGAGACATTCCAGACATGCCAGAGATTGCTGTCAAGGGGCTAACTAGCACTTGGCCTCCACTGATAGTTGGCTACCTACTGCTGAAATCTGAAATGGCGCCCCTGCCATGATGTGTAAATTTTCAGGACATCCTCTGTGTGAGTAGCATGTTTTTCATGAGGGATGAATGAGGGGCAGAGCAGTTTTCAGGGGTAAAATGATGACTGTTCCTTGCATTGAGGGACTTTTAAGTGGCACAGTATACGCAGACTATTGGATCCCCACTATAGTCAGGCTTATTCCCCCCTCCACAGTAAAGCTGACCTCCACATCCCCATGCTCAGGCACATTATGACATAGGGCAAAGAGAGAATGCAGGGGCGTGCCCCATTGAAATGAATGAGGGTATATTTTTATTACTGTTTTATACATTCTTGATGGAGAGCTGGAGATTAATGAAGGCCACCACTAACTAAGAAGGGCCTTGTTTGTAGAACAGTGGACTTCATTATTCTCCAACTTGCCATTGTAATGTATAAAATAATAATAAAAAATAACTCCATTCATTTCAAGGGGGTACACCCTAGAACTCTGACCCCAGGACATCATCTCTTCAAGACTCCTATCTCTGGCTCCCTAGTACTCATGTAAGAGACTCTCGACTTATATCTATACTTGGTGGGTTGTCTGTAGCAGTGTGGCCACACCTGGTGCAGTGTGTGTGTGCATGGGGAGGACTGGGTGTATGGGTAGGTGTCGAGTTATTGCTACTTATGTGTGATTCTATGTGATAATGGCGATTGTAGAAAGACGATCACCATCAGGGTGAGTGTACATCAGTGAAAATCAATTTTGCTGATGTACACTCATGGCACAGACCAAAAGGGTGCCGAAAACATACATTTCTTGTTTTTGTGGGGGCTTTGCCACCCGCACACCCCTACTAAAGGATTTTAAACTCCAGGTGGTGCATGTCAGGGGGGTGAAGACAAAAAAAATACACAGACCAGCACAAAAATACCAATGCACCCAACATTGAACCCAACACCCTCTGAACCCTAGCGTGCCACAAACCCATCACACCACAGGGCCATCTTGGCAACCCACTGCCATACTGCACCTCACAAACCCTCCATCCTCTTCCACCAGTCACACAGTGTGATCATTCCCCTCCCACATGTGCATATACATATAGCAACAGGATGTCACTATAGCTGTATTTGATCCCCTGTCCAGTAATCTGGTGAACAGGTGCCACTATTGAGCTGCCCTTTTTGTAAGCACTCAATAGTAGATGCCCTTATCACAGGATACCCTCTTGTTTTTGCCCCTTAAAGCCAGTTTGTGTGGAAGCATTCAAAACTATGAAAAGAAAATAAAAGGTGTGCAGGCCTGACAAGTAATTAAGTAGTTTTGTGTGTAAGTGTATGTATTGGGGTGGGAAGAGCCACATGTGTTTCCACTGGTACATGTGTTACAGTTCAGCTGTGCAGCTGAGATGAGGAGGGACAAGAAAACCAAAAAGTATTTCAGTGGCTACATGTGGGCAGGTTTGTATTGAAGTACAAGCAAGCCATATGTATGCAGTCAGTATAGCTTAGTGGTTAAAGGAACTGAACTGGAGACCTGAAGGCCTGGGTTTGAATCTTATCAACCACAGCTTGTATTCTATGTGATCCTGAGCAAGTCATTTAATTTGTATATGTGTGGTTATCACTGACCACTTGCTTTTTTCATGCATGCCACATGCATGCATGCATGCTTGCATTCAAGGCATGCTTTCCACACTTGATTGCTGCTCACATGCCACATGCATGCAATGAGTTCCAATTTAACATTTTAAATCAAGCTTGCAAAGTGCATATCACATGGGTAGTTTTATATGCGCAGCATGAAAACATTTCATATTAATTATTTCTGTAAGGGGTGCCTTTCCAATGATACCTGGCTGTTTTTATAGCACTGATGTTATCATGGCTACCAAGTCCCTAAGTTACTTAAAGAGACAGACGCAGAAAAACAGTACAGATCTAAGATTAGACATTATATAAATTACATTATGAAATGGGTGGAAAAAAATGAAAGAAGCTGATTGACTCTGAGGTACTTAAAGCCATGAGTAAATTTCACAACATCATGGCTTCAAAAAATGTCAAGCAACCAGACTCCTCACTCACCAGAAATTTGTGACAGCAGCATTCCACTCATCCCTCATCATGCTTCACACAACTCTGCTAACACGTATTATATCCTGCTGTCAACTTCGACATATAATTTCAAAAAAGAAAACAATTTAAAAAAGTGGGGCCAAGCTCTCCACATTTTGGCTGCCTACCTAAACTGCATCCACCCCCTGGATACTCTATCGGGCAGTTGTGGGAAGGAGTAAGTCACAACATAAGCAGCTTTTTAAAAAAAATAGAAATGCTCATAACCATACCCCACTTACAACAATGAAACTGACACCAATTACGGCATACATATAAACATCCCACTCTTCGTAACAAAGCTGCCACAGTTACTAAACCCAACCTACTATTAGCACACCCATCCTGATTGGGATACAACAATGGCCACTGATGGCCAAACATCTGCACACAACCAGAACAGCCCCCTGCAGCAAAACATCTGTCCACTACTCCAGAACACTTTAGTTTCAACCACAAATAAACACTTACTCGATATTGGAAGAAAGGTCATGGTAATCACGGTTCACATGGGTGCGGGGTAATGCTATCAGGAGGAGAGAGTCACACAGTTATAAGATCTCCACTTCCTCTATTGCCTTCAACAACAGTGCCACCTGCTGACCACAGCCCTCCAAAAACTATTTTCTTATAATGTACTCCTGAGACCACATGATGCAGCACACTAGATAGAAACTATTTCCATGGCTCCAGCCACCTGACTCTATTTACACATTGTTTTTACCTGTAAACTTGGCCAGAAAATTCCCAAACCTCTCTTCGGAAGTGATGAGGGTGCTTATAATACAAGCTTATCGAACTTTGGCTCCATGGAAGTGACAATGTGGAAAGCTCCGCCAAACATATTCCTCCGGTTACTCCGGAGAAGGCCCCAAAAAAGTCTAGGGCCTCTAGTAGTGCAGATGCAGCTGCAATGGAGCCTGCTTCGCTTGACCATGAACCTCTTACCTTACAGCACTTTCTGCAGGAATATAAAACCGTTCAAAGAAGAACTGCACACCATCACGTTGGAAATCGAGAATATGAATCAAACAATGGAGGTGCTACATCAATGAACCTCGGACAACAAAGCCTGTCTTAGCTCAGCAGAAAAATGGCTTGATAAAATGGATCCAGCATTGGCTGCTACATGCCAGAAAGTAGCCCTTTTGGAATCCAAAATAGAAGACCTAGAGGGCTGTAGCCATAGGAACAACACGGTCCTCATTAGTCTTCCTGAGAAAGAAGAAGGCTTGTACACTATTCAGTTCATCCAAATATTAGTTGAAAAACATGCTGTCCCTTCCCCCTTTGGGCCATGCTATGTTATTGAATGTGCACATCGATCTCTTCGACCGATGGCACCGGTTGGGGCACCTCCATGCCCACTGATTTTCCAGTTTCTGAACTTCTTGGAACATCAGCACTTTATTTCTAAAGTAAAGGAATTGCAGGAAGTATGATGGGAGGGTACTGTAATTCAGGTGGCACAGGATCTCCCAGCCTTGGTAAGGCAAAAAAGAGCCACTTTCCATCCTTTGGTCTCTAAGCTTATCACAGCAGGAATAAGATTTAGGATGAATTATCCTGCAAAATTAAATATCCTGATCACCGGTAACTGGATATCCTATGAAGATTCAGACATGGCTATGAAAGGCTTAAAGAGTGCCCTCCCTGACCTTTTTAAAGATCCTTGAATTAGTGCTCTAAGGAATCTGATCGCTGTGCAAGAAGGGAGGAATTATCACAGAACATGGGTTAAGAAATAGTATTTCACTGGGTAAATAATAGTAGACCCGGCAGGATAGTGCTCATCTACAAGCCCTTCAAAATTTTCAACAAGAGGAACCTGCAGAATTAAGTTCATATTGAGATTTCACTCCCTGCCTCCACCACTCTTCAGGCAATTTAGGGATTTTTTGTACTTTTTTGTCACAGAAGAAACTGCTCCCTCTAGCACGCATTCAGTCCTCTAAGATTTCTACTCGCATTCTACCCCAGTGTCGGCTTATGGTCAAGAGATGCCAGATTCCTGAAAGGTGACAAGTTCTATAATTGAAAACTCTAAGTGAATTCTTGTAATTTTTTATTTTTTTTTACTCGCTTGAGTGAATTGCCTACTGTCATGTACATTTCCAGACACTAGAGGGAGCATAGAACTTAATTTTGCAGTATTAGTAGACAGCACTCCTATGATGGCAAATAAATTGTGTCTTTCATAATACAAGGCTTAAACCCTGGAAGCAGAGATGCAACTGCTGAACTTTGAATTGCTTTTTCAATCTTCTTCTGTTTTGAAAGTAATCTGGACTTGCAGATATCTTGTGTTCTAAAAATCTGAAGAATACCTGAGGTCAATCGTCCTGATAATATTATTAAAGATAGAAGTGATAGATTAAAGTTCTCCTACAGAACGATTTAATTTAATTTTAGTAGTATAAATAAGGGGGTTTTCTCATTATGATTATTTTGTTTACCCAGACTTTAGCCTACTGAGAATTAAGGTTTTGCAGACTTCTTTATAAAATCCTACGTAGATGCTATTTTTGGATTTATAGTTAAGTAGTTTTTGATTAGTATACAGTGCTCCTATGATAAATACATTGTGTCCTTCGTAGTACAAGGCTTAAATCCTTGAAGTAGAGAGATGCAACTGCTGAACTTTGAATTGCTTTTTCAGTCTTCTTATGTTTTGAAAGTAATCCTGACTTGCAGTTATTTTATGTTTTAAAAGTCTGAAGAATACCTGAGGTCAATCATCCTGATAATATTATTAAAGCTAGAAGTGATTGTTTAAAGTTCTCATTTATAACTATTTAATTTAATTTCAGTACTATAAGTAAGGGGGCTTTCTCATTATGATTATTTTGTTTACCCAGACTTTACCTACTGAGAATTAAGGTTTGTGCAGACTTCTTTATAAAGTCCAATGTAGATGCTATTTTTGGTTTTATGGTTAAGTAGTTGTTGATAAGTTAGCCTAATTAATATTATGCACCTTTATGGTTTAATTTTATGGAGGAGGGAACTTATGGTTTGGTGGAAAGTTTAAGAAGCACCGGTTTTCTCCTGCTATTGTTTGCCAAGCTATTATTACATGTTCAATGAATGGGGTTGGGATGGCTGGAGGATGGACGGAAGGGGCAAGGTGTTTACATTACAGTAGTTTGTAGCAATAAGGGGGGAAGGGAGGGCTGGGAGATTATCCTTATTAAAGGTTTTGGTTGATGTTACTATAGATGTTTATTGTGTGGTTTTGGGACTGGGGGAAGGGAAGGAAGTAGGGATTGGGAGGATTCTTGCACAGATAAATTCATGTTAATACAATTCAAGGAAGATTCTATTTGCAAGGCATTTAAGGGTTTGTATAAACAAATATTCCAGGATTTTGGCTAGAGATGTAAAATTTGCCTCCTGGAATGTTAAAGAAGCTCGACAGAAGCTTAAGCAATACAAAATAATGAAGCACCTACAGCTGTTACAGATGGATATCACCTTTATACAGGAATCCCATTTGTTGATCTCAGAAAAGCTCAGGCTGAGAAGGCAGCAAATAGGGCAAATTTTGGCTGCTGAAGGAAACACTCAAAGTTGTGGGGTGATGATCCTAATTAAATGAACTATCCCATTTGTCCCAATTAATGTTACCAAGGATACTCAAGGTAGATTTGTATTTGTCCATGAGACACAGAGATCTTGTTGGATATTATTTACAGACCAAATAGCAACTCCCCTGGCTTTTTCATGCAGCTGATTTAACACTTTAAGTCCTTTCCTCTCCATTCCAATGATTTTAGGTGGGGACCTAAACTTGGTATTTGATCCAAATACAGATCATACAAATACCAAGTTTAAGAGACTTTCTCCAGCACAAAGAGCATTAAGGGATATGATAGACCTGTTAGGTTTATGTGATGTTTGGAGAGTCCTCCATCCCTCTGATAGATGTTATACATTCACATCACCGGTTCATATGACTTCCTCTAGAACTGATTATATCTTGATCTCACAGGGATTGATTTATGGGGTTCTGGACTCGTCCATCCATCCTGGACCCCTTTCTGATCATTCTTTTGATAGTTGTAAACTCTCTTTTTCTTTCCTTCCTTCCTTAATATGGATGGCACTGGAAAATTAATAATCAATTGCTAAAAGACCCAGATATTGTGAAATGGATGGTAACTCATATTACTTAGTTTACATCTGTTAACCACAATTCTATGGGTAAACCTGACGTAGAGTGGTGTGCCTTAAAAGCATACATATGAGGTCACTTAATTGGTTTTGCATCTAAATAAAAGAAAACAAGAAACCAGCAAATGATGTGTCTTCCTTCCCAAATTAGAACTATGGAAGTTCATTTATCCCCATATACTTCAGAGTTAATTAAGTTAGAACTCACCAAACTGAGGGATATGTATTTAGATCTTTTAAGGGAAAAGGCAGAATTTATGATTCTTAAGTCTAACTCTTTGTACACTGCTCAGGGTGAAAAACAGGCCGTTTACTAGCTCAAAGAGTTAGGCAGCAAGAGTCCTCAAGATTTATTGCCACTATTCGGTCACCCGATGGTACTGTGAAGAATAATCAGGCTTATATTATAGTGGAGTTTTGCAACTAATATCAACAATAATATAATCCTATGGTAAACCCCCGCCCCTTGGAAGATCGGGATCAATATTTAACTGATTCTCATCTGCCCTCCCTTTCAGACATGCAACAAACCTTACTATGTGCTCCCATGACTGAAGCAGAAATTTTCAAAGTTATTAAAGATCTCCCTATAGGTAAAACCCCGGGCCTGGATGGTTTCTCACCTAATTTTTATAACATTTTTGCAAAACAACTGGTTCCACTACTTCTTCCCTTATTCCAACATATTATGTCTGGTAGTAATATTGATAAAACATTATTTGAAGCCTTGATCACTCTTCTACTTAGACCGGGTAAACCTCCCAAATTAGTGACAAGTTATAGACCAATTTCTCTACTTAACCAAGATGTTAAAATCCTGAGTAAATTACTAGCCAACTGTATTAATACAGTTCTTCCTAGCCTGATAGGATCAGAGCAGGTTGGCTTTATCAAGGGTAGGTCATCAACTGACCATTTACAAACTCTTGATCATGTCTTCTCAGTGTTCAGAGATGCCAAATTCCCTGCTGTTCTAGTTTCACTGGATGCTGAGAAGGCATTTGTCAGAGTTGATTGGAATTTTCTTTTTTGTACTCTACATACTTTTGGTTCCCTTTTAGAATTTCAAAAATGGGTTCAAGCAATTTATAAATCCCCTTCAGCTTGGGTCTTAAGTAATGGAATTGTTTTCAGACCTATTTCCTCTACACTCAGGGACAAGGCAAGGTTGTCCTTTGCCCCCGCTGCTTTTCAGTCTCTATCCAGAACCTCTTATTCACAGATTAGTTAATTGTCCCAGAATTCAAGGCATTTCCTTACAAGGCTATGAAATCAAAGTCTCAGCTTATGCTGATGATTTGTTATTGCAATTGTCCCATCCTGCCCTATCCATCCCCCATGCTGGAGATTGTTCAGAAATGTGGCTTTCTTTCCAATTATAAATTGAATATAGATAAAACTGCTGTATTTTCCCTTAATCAGGGAGTGTTAAAGCAAGAAATCACTACCTTAGGATTGTCTTGCGAAAAAGAATCTTTTAAATATCTAGGGATAGTTCTCACAAGTACCTCTTCTCTTTTTCAAAAGGAAAACCTAGATTCTCTATTACTTTTCCTCACTCAAGACTTGAAAAGATGGTCTCTTCTCCCTCTCTCTTTATGGGGCAAAATCAATCTTAACAAAATGAATTTCCCCCCGTCTTTTTTACCCCCTAAATCTTTTAAATTTGTGGCTTCCTTTGTCTTGGTTCAAGAAAGTACATAGTCTTATTATTGACTTTATTTGGGGTGGAAAAATACCTCAACTTGCATATCATAAATTGAGCACTCCCAAGATCAAAGGTGGCCTGCATCTTCCACATGTTAGTCTTTGTTATTGGGCTAGCCATGATAGTAAATATCTTAGGTGGCTTGACCCAGAAGACCAAGAACAACCACCTCTTTATAGGCCCTGTTGGCTTAAAATAGAATTATCTCTAATTAAACATTATGGTATTTCCCCTCTAGCTCTTTTGTATATAAAACCTAAATGTCTCCCAACACAACTTAATTCTACACCTACAGTGCTTTCTACCAAAGTGCATTCACAAATATGTAGATTCATCAAATACAATCAGGGTATGGATCTGGAACAACCATTACTAAGAAATCCCAATTTTAAAATAACTGGTATATGTCCAATGGAACAGTTCCCCAAATTACCACAGTTCTAGGTGAAAAACTAGAATTTGTTACAAAATTCAAGTATCTGGGAGTTTGGATAGACCAAAGACTCTCCTTCATTGAACATATCAAGGACTTGCTAAAACGACTTTGGCAAAGGCTTGGATTGTTTTTTATAATCAACCAATTTCTCGCCAGAGATGCCAAGAAACAACTGGTCCAATCCATTTTCCTATCGTTGGTTGATTACGCTGACTTCCTCTACAGCCAATGCCCCAACTCTTACATGGCTAAACTGGACACACTCTACCATCGAGCACTGAGGTTTATAACGGGACTCCCCTTCAACACGCATCACTGCACCCTATATGCGGCAGTGGGGTGGACATCACTAAAGGTCAGGCGCCACAGAAACACCACTCTCTGGACCTATAGAGCCATCTATAATAAGTTGCCTTACTATATCTCCTGCTGTCTTCCCCGAGTATAATTGGGAAATACGCGTTAAGAAGTTACTCAGCTATTACACTTCAAGTACCCAAAGCAAAATCCCACTTCGGCAGGGCAGCGATAAGCTTCGTACTACCTACCTTATGGAATGATCTACAAAAAACCCTCAAATTAAGCACTCTAATCAGTATAAATGCCTTCAAGATGCTTTGTTGCCGTACAATCAAAGAAGTATGTAACTGTTTCACCGACTCAGACCCAGTACCGGTGTCTGCACTGGTATATAGCCATGCCTAGACCCAATTATTAGTACTGACCCCAGAGCTTGCTCCTCACCAGCCTAATTGTTCTCTCTCTCTCTCTCTTATCCCCCTGTCTTATCAACACTAGGCCCATCCATCCCCTTATTCTTCCTTTTCCAACCTCGGATAGGAGCTCACTACCCTGGGTTGTGACATCCTACCATGCCCGTGTTATATAGCATTCAATCCCCGGGGCTCACACTCTCCTTTTCTTCATCCACCTTCTCTATCCCATTTTACCAACTCCTTTCTGTGCACCGTGCCCTCTAGCCTTTCTCCCCACCTCCCTCCCTCCCCCACCTTCGCCTCTACCTGGTGCATATTTTTATTTTTCCTTCCGTTACTTCCTCCTGCAACCTTAGATAATTTGCTTTATCTTCCTATAGACACTTCTATGTATGTAAATACTGTGTAATCTGTACAATATCTGTATAATTCTATGTACATATGAGCTTCTTTTTCTTCCTCTCTGTAAAGAGTATTATCTGTTTTGCTTTGTAAATACCTGTGTTGAACCTGTATATACAATTTTTCATGCTCCACCCAGGTCCATCTTGCAAATGAGCTTCTGCTCAACGATGAATGCCTGGTTAAATAAAGACTTGATTGATTGATTGATTGGTAGGGTCCTCTCATTTTCTTGGCTTCCACAGGTGAAGTATCTTAATCTTTCATATTTTCGAGATAAAGCAAGGGAAGTTTGGCTCTCATCCCCTGAGATTCTAGCGAAGTTGGGTATTCCAAATCCTGACATTTTCAAAATCTTCCAATTATGTCATTTGTTAGTGAAAACCATGGGAATAACTGCCCCTTCTTCTTCTGGTCCAGCCTTTAGTTCAGATCTGGCCTTGTTGGCTGGTTCTCCCCGTGCTGTTTCCAAGATAGTTACTATTCTTTATGATTGGATCTATCCAGAATATTTCAGCCCTTCCACTTATTGTGCCTCTTTCCTCCCAGAGGTAACTATCAGTTGGCCTACCCTCTGGCAAGGATGTCACAAATTTATCATGCAGGATAGGCTTCACCTCATGCAGTTTAAAAATATTACACAACTTATATTACACACTCAGAGAGTGGCCAAATTGCGATTTGCATCCTCTTCAATTTGTACAAGATGTGCACAGGGTGAAGGTAATTTACTTCACATTTTCTGGCTCTGTCCTAAGATATTCCCCTTATGGTTACTTAGTCAACAGAGAATGGATCCCCTACTGGGTCTTAAAGACCTGTTCTCAGTTAAAATCTACCTTCTAGGATACTTTTCAGAAATCACTGTAACTGCTCACAAATATCTATAGCTTAAATATCCATATCAGTCAAAAACTAATACTCAGATATTGGAAAGATAGCAAGGAGATATCATATACTGAATGGTCGAAGGAGCTCCTGGCTAACCTTAGAACTGAAAAAATGATTGCAAGCTTACATAATAACTTGATCAGTTTTGGGTAAGTGGAAGGGAGGGCCGGGTGGGGATTGGGAAGGGGATATAGTTTACAATTTGTCTGATTTGAATCCATCTTACATTTTCAAGTTGGGGGAAGGAGGACACAATGTACAGCTTGTTCAATTTGGAATTGTACTCTATCATTTGTAATGTGTTGCCCTCTGTATGTTAAAATATCAATAAACTTTAATTTGCAAAAAAAAATAATGTACTCCTACAGTACTCCAGAAAATCACTTTAATTTTTTTCTTTTTTCTTAATAAAATGCATAACCCATTTCTAACCCAATTTATAATAGCAATAATGCACTTCGGGGTGTGGTATATCATGGGATATCATCATTTCTTAGGTGCATGAGACACCTGGCCTGTGGCCAAGTGCCTCACAATGCACCCAAGGTGCAACGATATTCCATGATATATGACATTGTGTTGTGTATTATTGCTTAAATATGTCATATGCAAAGTAGTTGAAAGTAGCAATTACAAATAATGTGACAATAAGTGACAAGTGCACAAGAAATTGCGGACAAATATTATATTAGAGACACAGTCCACTTACTTCACAACTGTACTTGTGAGCTGTAGTTAATTTATATGACAATCAAAATTCATATCTTAATTATGTGTTCACCTATACAAAGGAAACTCTATGGCATAAAATATGCCTGTTGTTCATGAGTTTTGATGCAAATCCTGAGCAGTCAGATTCTTTGTAAAACACTGATGTCCATGCTGCAAACGGTGACATTCAGACCATCAACTGTGAAGGTAGCATATGTCACTGGTGAGCCAGACACATTTCAGAACCTTCACTCAGGTAACTTAACTCCGCATACATTCAGACTGATGGAACAGGTATTGGGAATAAGACCACAGCTGCAGTGCCTCAAGCAATGGAATATTTATCAATACCCTTTCTTAACAATTGTCTGCACTTTAATCATTTAGTCATATGGTTCAACTTGATAAGTTTCTCCAAGCCTAGACACACTGTTTTAAATCAGTCTTATGATTATGGCTATCTGGTTTTAGGGAATCAAGCCTGAAAATCCAGCTTGCTTCTTTCTGCAGCAGGGTACACAATCTGCGCCCCCACCACCCTAATGTGGGTGCACATTTACTGCACATGTTAGAAACATATACAATGCATCTCTCTCAGGCCCATATTGTTAACTGACCTGAAGTGACTTCCCAGAAGGGTAACTTCCCTCTCCTGGACAATGTCCAGATAGGCTCTTGCAAACATTTTGTATAATCCTTCCCACATAGATTTTGCTTCAGGAGCATACTAGGGCATACACTTAATTTCTCAAATTACCAGACCAGGCACTGGCATGAGGGGGGACACCAATGTTAGTTTTCAGGATAGGGGGCATGATCAAGAAGACTGAATGCCTCATATTAGCCTTTGGCCTGAACAAGTAAAACTGAAACTTGATTCTTGAACCCTAAACCAATTATTCATGACATATCTTCCTCAGAAATTAACAGTAGGGAAAGGCAAGCTTATGATTTAATGGGTGAACAAAAGACCAAGGATAAAATGCAAATATCTAGGATAGGAAATGAAAAGAAGCATGTTTGCTATTTCTTTATCAATGGCATCACATCTACCCTATCGGAGACTTCCTCACTTCTGTATGCTGATGATATAGTGCTCTATACCAGTGCCAAAGACATACATGTAATAATACAGTGACTCTCGACCGTCTTTCAAAGTACACAGTCATGGTTGGCAAACTACAGGCTGCTGTTAAATGACTCAAAGACCAAAGTTATGCTTTTTGGAACAAACCCTAAAATCAAGTACTCCCAATGTAATCTCAGAGGCACGACCTTGGATGGCTCCACCATAGCATCCGTGACTTCTTTTAAATACCTTGGTGTTACCCTCGACCAATCACTAAGCTTTGATATCCATATACAAGATGCTTGCAAGACAGTTAACACAAAACTGGGCATTGCCTACCACACCAGTTATGTGTGAATTCCCTCCGCCAGGCTAGCAATAGCATGAGGTATTTACTCACCCTTGCTACCTATGATGTTGCCACCTATACTGTTGCTGCCAAATCTAGTCTATACAAGTGGGACATCACCTACAGCAGCATCTGTTGCTATGCCTCCTCTGCCCACTGACTTAAACACCACTGTCTCCTCTACTCGGACCTGGGCTGTCTATCTCCAAAGGAGACTAGGCTCTACCCTCTCGACACTACCATAAACAGGATCATATCTTCAAAAACTCCTTTGTCACTTGCTGGATACTTTATCAGACTGCCCTCCCACTATGGATTGCGCTCGATGGGCAAATCTCTTGTCTGTATCCCTAGGTACAGTTCCTCCAAGGGTGCAAATGCTTTTGACGTTCTAGCTCTACAATATTGGAACTCCATCCCCCTAGCTGTATGCCTTGCTCCCTCTCACAAGGCCTTTAAGACTGCGCTCTGCAAGTATCTAGTCTCAACAAATGTTTGCTCCTGCTTCAAACCCCCTTAGCCCCCCAATACCAACACTGTCCTGCACTTACACTCAGCTCTTTTCTCTAATTCCATTTCTCTCTCTGAATCTATCTACACTCTTCATGGCATTAACTATTGTTAAGGTTTACTGCTGTAATGTTTGATGTTCTGTTTGCTATTTACTCCCTAAAAGATGCTCCTGTAAACACTGTCATACCTTACTGTTTTTTATACTGTATCCTCCCTGATCATGCCTGAAAATAGTCATGGCCATGGCAAGTGCACCTACCCGGTAAACAAAAACTAAATAAATAAAATGAAAATTACATACTGCCTTTCATACAGGCTACATCACAAAGCACCTGACAAACCAGGAAAAAAAAAGGAAAGAGAGACTATGCTGCAGTAAGTATTAGCTAATTTAATTTCATTTTATTTGTTATACTGGAAAGGCATGTGAGAAAAAACTGCCCGTTTTCACAAGTGTCCAATTCAAAGAAAACAATAAACCAAAGTTACAAACTTCAGGTAATAGAGAAAACAATAAATACAATGTGACAATGTGCTGGTAAGGGTAATATAATACAAAACAGTAGATGCAAAAGATGAATAACAAATATTGAGGATATAACAGTTATTGCATGGAGGTGTATAAGTTCTGTAGAGAATGCACGAGACTGGGGTTATTTTATTTTTTTTATTTAATTATTCCAGAAAAGTGAGAGGTGAGAGAAGAGGACAGAGAGAGAACATAACAGAGGAGGAGAGGTGAGTTAAGAGGAAGAGAAAAAGGAAAGAGAGCCAAGTTGGGGCACAACTGCAGAAGGAGGTAAGTGACAGGTGCTTGCTTAAATTGTGTTTGAATGAGGTAGTGGAGGGCAGAGTTTGATTTTGGGAGTGAGTTAAAGATTTTGGGGCCAAGGTAGGAGAGAGTTGTTTTGGCTATGGGTGATCCAACACAGTGGGACAGAGAAGAATAAGAAGGAGGAGAAGGACTGTCTAGTGGCTCTGGAGTGACCCACTGTATGGAAGAGGGAGCTGATGCAGTAAGGGAGTAGACCTCAATTTCCCCCCTGAAGATTATTGAGATATAAGGGATCAACATGACCTGACTCTGGATGTGCCATTTATTTTCATGAGTGAGGGGGCTGGACCACACCACGAGTGAGTTATTAATGAAGTAGTACAGTCAGAATTTGCAAAAACAAATGCTGTGCAGAGTGTTTTGATTTGTGTGTGTATCCCTAGTGTGTCCTTCCCTTTGCTATTAGTTTCTTTTTCTACATTAGCCTGCTAGTTTCATGGTAGTTTATGGCCCTGAGATTTCCAGTTTTGCATGGTTAATTGCTTTTCTTGTTCCTACAATGTCTTCTGTCCCATGTGACAGTGATGTATTTGGGACCATAGATTCAGCAAGCACTGGTTTACAGTCAATTTACAACAGCAGAGCTGTGATGTTATATAACTTTCATTATCCAGTGAGCAATAATGGCTACATTACCAGTTTAGCAAATACTTGAGGGCTAACTGACTGGGTTATTCTGCAAGAAACAGCTGGTGTCTTAACTAATTATAGCATTGATGATATGGGGTGATTTGTGTTTTTTTTATTACTGTGTGTAGTTCGCTGAAATGAAACATTTTAAAAGCAAAACATTTACTCTTGCTGGCTCACATACACACACACACACACACACACACACACACACACATATGCACAAAATATTGAATTAGAGCTATTTAGTGGAGGCCAGAACGTCAGTCTCCTGTCTCTAGTACTTGCTGAATCAGTGGTCCCAGATGCAGCACTGTCACATGGGACAGGAGGCATTGTAGGAAATGGAAGAGCAATAAATCTTGCTAAGATGGAGATGCTCAGGGGCCATAAACCTACCATATAACTAGTAGGCTCATTTAGGAAAAAAAAACTCTTAACAGCAAAAAAAGGGAAGGGCACACCAGGACTACTCACACAAATCCAAATACTCTGAACAACATGTTTTTGCAAATTTTGACTGTACTACTACTTTAAGGTTCTGCCCTCTCACAAATTAAGTTAATGACGTATCATGAGTAGGCCATTGCATAATTGGTTTATACCCAACATTTTCAAATGTAAATCAATCAAATTGCGTCTTTCTAGGAGCTGTACCAGTTTATTTCATATGACTGCTCTAGTTAGAATGCTGCAGAGCTCCACTGTGATGTCACTGAGCATTGTTTCAAATGAAACATAGAAACATAGAGGATAATGGCTGGAATCCATTAATAATCACGCTGTAATCACTTCAAGAGGTTGCCAGGACAACACTGTAAACTTCGCGAGTGAAGCTCAAGAGGTTTACTGTTGTCCTGGCAACCTCAAGAAGTGATTTCACATGGTTATTAACCAAATTCAAGCCATTATCTTTATGGACAAAAGACTTATACTCACATCTTGTACTCTTTTCTGATTTTCAAAATTGAAGCAGATTTAAAAGAAAACATTAGAAAGAGACCCTGTCGGTTAGCACTGATCACATGACTGGTAGCACTGTATTATGGGTAACATCACCACATAGTCTTCACTGAGTTCAGATGCCCTAAATGTGTGCAGCAGATCGTGACCTGTTCAGAGTACTCCTCAGCTACGGTAGCTAGGAAAGAAGATAACTGTCACAGTTAGAAATCATGTTGTCTGCCATTGCGATAGCTAGTTTCTGCAAGTTGCAACTCCCAGAATGGAATTACTTCTGGAAATGCTTGTAGAGACTTGTGATCAGTGATCTCACTCAGGAATACTGGCTTTAGTTAAGGTTCCGTTTGTTATACTATCAATGTGACAGTCAGGAAGGTTAACAACATGCAGCATGATGTTATATTGATAGTATAACAATGTTGTAAACTGTGTGGCTTCATTTTATAATAAAGGCTCCCCATACATTATATAGAATTAGTGGTGGGCTAAGTGCCTAAAATTTGCTATGCATAATATTTCATCCTGAACCTGAATTTCGCTTACTACTCTACAAAGCAAAGTGAATAACTATGCATCTCAAAGTAAAATGAAGTTCTCATTGTTCTCTATGGACTTCGCATTACTATGCCTTGTTTTCTATTGACTTCATGTTACTTTGCCTTGTTTTCATGCTCTTTAAGGAGAATTGTGCTGTGAATCATGGGATGTAAGGTCACATGGGTTCTATATAATCATGCACAGCCTCAGTTCATCTTAGTGTGTGTAGTGGAAAGCTGGAGAGTTTGCTCTCAGAGCTCTGAGATTCAAATCTTCTAAAAACCTTTAAAAACACCTTTTTTTGCCACAGAATTTTGTGTCAACATTTAGTAGATCGATTGTAGTAAACACTGATGTGGTTACATCATTGAGCATTTATTGATGTTTGGGAATATTGAATGTTAATTTAGTTGATTCAGTCTCTGTACTGTGAAACACTGTAGAAGTGTGCTTTGGAGGAGGGCTGATCTGTGGTGTAGAAGGGAGAGTAGTGAGAAGGCATTTTCCAACCATTGTTGGCTACTGTTTTATTATTTTTGTGTTCTGGTAGACACAGTAAACTTCACTGAATTGTTTATAAATATTTTCTGTTTCTTGGGCAGTTTTTCAGTCTTTTTACAGGACTGTCTGAGTTGTGCTATGCTGAACAATTAAAGTTTCTGTCCCTGACCTTTAAATGTGTGTGTGCTGTCAATTGATGTGCATTTCACTGCAGCATCTAAATAGCGGTACTCTGAATTTCTAAGCCTGTGTGCAATTTATTTCCCTACTTCTGTGTAGCTAGATACTGCTTCTGCCTCTCCCCATCAAAACAATGTATTGTTTTTTGACTGTTGGCTTTTTGAAGATTGGTTAAGGATTCAAGGACAGGTATTGTGCTGTGCTTGTGCGGCTGAATTTAGGGTTTTGCATCCCAGCCACCCAAAAGTGCTGAAATATTAAGTTGTAAATTGTCTGTGTCATCCGAAAAAAATGCCCTCAAAGAGACAGTCAGTGCTACTTCCAAGATGACTACTAGCAGTGGAAGTTGTGAAGATGAGTCAGGTTCATCAGGGGCTAACAATGCTAGCCGTGTTAACCTTTACAGAAATAATAATATTAAATGTTTTCACGATGCACACATAAAACTACCAAGTGATAAACATGCTATAACTATGATTTAAATGTTAAATTGGAACCAATTGCATGCACATGGTATGAGTACATCAAGCAAGTGTGGAAACCATGATTTTTATGTTAAATTGGAAAAGACTGCATGCATGTGGCATTCCTGCAAAAAGCAAGTGGTCACTGATAACTGCAAAAGTAAATGTTAAGTGGCTTGTTCAAGATCACACCATATGCAAGTGGGGGTTGATGAGATTCAGACCCAGGTTTTCATGCTTCCAAGTTTCCTGGCTTGCCGTTCAGTGCCTTTAACCACTAAGTCATACTGTCTGCACACACATGGCTTGCTTGTACTTCAATACATACTGTGTCTGACTACATCTACATGCCTGCAGCATGCTTGAAGCCACTGTTATGCTTTTCAGTTTTCTTTTCTTCTTATCTTTTCACAGTTGAACTGTAGACACATATCAATGGAAACTTAAATGTATCCCACACCATGCCTGAGGCTACACCTCACAATCAGTGTTCAAGGAGAAGTAGTCCCAGCTACTTGCACTAGGTAGGGGAGAAAATCCGGATCCTGGAATAGGAGAGGTTTGCAAAGCCATCAAGTTCCAGGCAGACAATATTCCAAGGGGGGGGGGTAAACCTAAGTGAAACAGTGGCATGGTCTGAAATTAAGATAGAGCCAGTTCTCAGGGTCAGAGTGACATCTTGCTGCTAATTTATTAGCAAGCCAGAAGTCTGTGCGGCTGTGAGGATTATGTGGAGCTGAATAGAAAGAGAAATCTCTGCCAGTAGGGTAGTCCCCATGCCAAATGTCAGTGAGGGCCCATTCCTCAATCATGACTTGCAGGGATTGTCAGGCTTTGGAGTTAGCATGTGGAGTAGGGTGGGATTTGTCCAAGAAGATATCCCCTACCATGTTAAAATCTCCACCTAGTATTATAGGCAGAAATTGCCCTCTAACTGAAGATCTGACAGAGCCTGACTTAGAGCAGGAAAGAAGTCGACATGCTCAGTGTTGGGAGCATATACATTACCCAACAAGATATTGCCTGTGAGAGAAGACAATTTTACTATGAGCCACCAACCATGAGCATCTTTTTGATATCTTTCACCACCAGGGAGAAGCACGATGGATAAGGATGACCACTCCCTTTGACTTAGTACGGAAGAGCTAGTCAGTACCTCTCCCACCCACATTTTCTTTAACCAGTTAGTACATTTGGACAATAAGTGAGTTTCTTGAAGGCGCATGTCCACCCGGAGAGACTTTAGGTGTTGAAGGACTTTGTACGCTTGACTGGATGGTTAAGTCCTTTCACATTCCTGGATATCCAGTGATATCCCTGAGACATAGGGGTAGCAGACATATTCTCACACAATAGACAAAAGGAGATACTTCAACATTTCCAGTTGAGTTATTAAGAGAAGAGATGCTGGGTTCCAGGGTCACCAAGTACCTGAGGAAGAATAGGGCTATCATTGTCTGTGCTAGCATTGAGAAAGATGTAAGCATCGCATGTAATATTTGGACTACAGTCCTAGGTTAAAGGAAGGGCTATAGCAGTAAATCTAGAAAGAAAGAAACAAACAAGCAAGTTAGGGTATGAAAAAAAAACAATATCAAAACAGGCAGTCAGCCCGATTTCAAGTACACAGGTGTCAAAAAGAGACACTACAACAATAACACACTGAGTCTGGAGGTCAAAGCAAACAAGGGTAATATATATGTATATATACCCTACAGCTATACTATCTCCAGTACTCACCTGGGGGGGTGTTATGTGAATGAAATATTGAACCAACTCATCCTAGACCCGCCCTAAACAGGAGTCGGATGACCCAACCCATGCGGGAGGAGAGGGGAGGGGGAAGGGAAGAAGGAGAGAAGGAGGAAGGGGGAGTGGAGGGGGAAGGGGATAGAGTGGACATACCCACCTACTGGTTACCATGTGAAGAAATAAACACCCCCGATACAGTGAAGGGGAGGCAACAGGCCTAGAGGCAGGCCAAGAGGAAAAACAAAGGGGCCTAGTTTCTGAACCAGAAGCCATTATGTATAAAGGGTAGAGGGAGGTGGGGGCAGGGGCATATAAACCCCCGGGTAGTCATCCTCCAATGGTACTTATCCACCTTAGTGGCTATATATATGGCTGCTGAATGGCATCTATTACAGTGTGTTCCTAAAGTTAGCCATTCTTTGTAGAGGGAAGGGGGAGAGAAAGGAGGGGAGGGGCAATAAGCACCCATATAAGAATCAGCTTGTTGCAATCTATGGTGTGCATATGACTTAGTCGTACCTTAGGATTAAACAAATAGGCATAACAATAGACACCCACTTATTGCCCACTAAGTCAGTCCCATAGCTGAAATTATCCTTTACAGTACAGCGGGGGAGGAGGATATAGGCACACGCTCATCACATAACAAATATAAAAAAGGACAAGTTCCAGTGGTTTGGCCTTTGACCAGCTGGGAGGGCCAAGGGTGAATCCAGGATCCAGTGGTGTCTTCCCCACTGCAGCTGCGTGAATTGCATATGAGGCTAGGTCACACCGGAGAGAGGTGTCTACCTGTTCCACCAGTGAGGTCCCTGGAAGGTCCGCCCGGTCAATTGTTTGCCTGTATCCGGATTAGATGGTTCTCTAGTAGGCTGAACTAGTATAGGAGAAAGAACATCCATAGAGATCTTTGCATGTGGCACTGCTGAGGACTTAGAAGGCGAGTGCTGTGGCCCGCTCCTGGATCTCTGCCTAGACTTGGGCAACAAGTTCAATGTCTGTTGAGGAAGAAAGGGTTGCATGGAGAAGTTCTGTGAGGTAGAAATAAGAATGTGGGCATTGCCATGAGTCGCTTGAGCAGATTGGGTACCAGCATTCGATGGGGGACTGATTTAGTGTAGGACCTGTCCTGCTGGTAATAGGAATGTGGGAGAACCATAGTAGGGAAATAGGTTCTTACCAGTAGGTGCCACTGGAAGGGGGCTTCCAAAGCTTTCTGGGATTTGTAGTAGGTCACTGTAGGCCCAGCCAAAGTTTAGCAATCCAGTGCTCAATATCTGCAGGATGATCAGCCATGAGTTCATGCCTTTCCTTTGAAAACATGCAGTCTAGTAAGGTTTTAAATTTGAATTGAAAGTCATGCTGATAAAGAAATCTTTAACAGGTCCAAGTACTCTGTTTTGCACTGCTTCTTGGCAAAGTCCCTGTATATAGCAGTTATAGTGCCTTGCCAGGAAAGTTCCTCTAAATCTCTCACAGCATGAAGAACTCTCTCTTTAGTAGTGTACCTTAGTAGGTATGCCACGATTGGCCTGGGTGTGTTAGTGTGCTTGTTTGAATGAGCCAAGAACCTATGGGACATTTCAACTTCGATTGGCCCCCTCCATTGATCCCCTAATATATGGGGAAGGTTCTCATTAAGGAACTGTTCCATTGACTGACCTTCAGCCCCCTTCGGGAGTCCAATGATCCACAGATAGTTGCAGTAACTCAAGTTCTCGTGATACTCGCCCCTCTCCCAAAGTGCAGCCAGCCACTCCTCATGCTGCTGAAGACGCTGCCAGACCTGAGCCTGCTGGGCTTCACATGCCTCGGCCCTCTGTTCTACAATGTTCATTCTGTCCTGAAAATTCTGAACATCCTTTGTGGTACCAGATAAAGATACACTTATTTCGTCGACTCTGGTGATTAAAGTTTCCAGAAGTTTAGTAATTTGTTGCAAAGATTCCCCCACAGCCAACTGTTGATCCATTTTAAGAGGAAGGTTGCTTAGCTGCAAGGATAACATGAAGGGGGGAGGTTCTGAATAGAAGCTGCTGAGGTGTGAATACTCTCACAGGTCTTGTATCAGCATTTGGGGGGAGGTATGCTAGGTATAGAGGAGACCACGGAGTGAACAGCTAGGCGACCAACCTGTACTGTGGAGGAGGTCCTGTGAGACTAAAGCTGGAAGTTTCCTGGTCACAGTGCCACAAAAACATTGATTATCGAATCCAGTTAAAGAATGTGCAGCAGAGATACCTGTGCATAGCCATGTTTTGATAGGTCCTGGGATTGTGGTCCAAGGTGATCACAAAGTCTGAGTGAGCTTGGAGTTAGATATCTTCCGTCATAGACAATGCCCCAGAGAAAGATGTTTGAATTGCCCTAAAATCATTTAACTGGGGAGGAGACTTAAGGGACTTAGAGGACTAGCCACAATGGATGGGACAGTGGTCACTCATGCTATCCTTAATAGAGGGGACGGCTCTAAGGTAATATGAGTATGTATTTCTTCACAGAGAGGGTTGTGGATACATGGAACAGCCTTCCTGAGGAGGTCATACTTGGAACAGCCTTCCTGAGGAGGTCATAGAGTCAAAAACAGTGGGGGAATTCAAGAATGCATGGGACAGACATAAGGCAATTCTAGTGGGGGTAGGAAGAAGTAGGCTGTTGGTTAACTAGGATCTGCAGCTTATCCATTAGGTAGGGAAATGGGCAGACTAGGTGGGCCAAGCAGTCTTTATCTGCTGTCAAATTCTGTTCAGCAGGACACCTGAAAGAATCCTGTCAGGAAGTGTGACCAGTATCCAGTCCAACACTGTGCCTGTATCGGAACTATAATTGGGCCTTGTGACTTCCTCAGTGTTCTGGTAGACTCCCAAGTCCAAAAGTGTACAGTACCTTTTATGTTAAAAAAGTTATGGTAGGAGCCTCGGTCACAATTAACATCCATGACCGTTAATTCTCAATTCTGGGTTAATACAGACTTAAATTTGGAGAGTAGAGCCAAACAAGGAGAAATGTTACTGGGGGCATAAACAGAACTCAAAATGCTTCTCCCATCCTAGGACCAGTTCAACTGATACCATATCACATAATAAGTTAGGATCAGAGACAGAGTATACATTTGATTGAAGCCTAGTAGAGATATAAATGAAAAACTCCACCACCCCTTCTTTTGGTCCTATCCTTTCTAAAAAAAAAAATTGTACTCAGGAAGAATGACTTCTGAATCCGAAACCTGCTCAGTGATCCATGTCTCAGACACAGTAATGTCATCAAAGAGGTGTCATTACTCAATGACCTATCCATCTATTGTACTCTGAGAAATGCATGCACCAAAGCTATTAGATCTGCTAAATCCCACTATTGTACAAAACATTACATGAAAACAGAACTTTCCTCATCAATTTAGCAAACACTCTCTTCCTCCTTAGCCCACCCCCCGTGATTAAGGGGGTTCAGTAGCAAGCCAGTCAGGTGTGAGATTGCCTCAAGAGGCTGGGATAACAGTCTCTTTAAATCTAAATGCTCTCACTTACAGGGCAAGCATGTGGCATGAGTGAGAGTGGCTGTGTCACTTGGTAACAAAATAAAAAGTAGTTTATGAAAGCTTAAACTTGAAATTCTAAGGTATGAAATAAATTTGAGACAAACTAGTGATAGACAGTGAACAGAAGTATAAATAAGTTGGTACTATACAGGTAATTTAATAGATTTTATATTAGTGTTAAGGGTTAGACCTTTTCAGACTGAGTGACATAATGTCTATTTTAAGATTTATGCAGACTTGCTCTTATAGTCTAGAGATGTTCTGTATTATTAGTTTGTTTGGTGTTTTGAAATAGCATTATCTGGGTGTTGAGAAGGGGCCAGAAGGATATTTGTTTGTCTTGTCCTATAGTTAATTACTACCATGATTCCTGGCCCTATCCCTGGATTATGGCTGTAAACAGTCTCAACTTTCTAGGGATGTAGAATGCTTACCATTTGCCTTTGCATCTGCTTCTAAATTTAGCTGAAAAAAGGTATATTTGTGTTTAAAAATGCCCCAAACTTAGATTTGCATTTCTTAAAGCTATATGATTTGGGGAAAACTGTGTTGAAAGGGAAAATGGTAAAGTTAGTTTTTCTGACCTTGTGTCTCCTACAGTGTGGTGATGTTAATCCTAACCCAGGCCCTGAGAATAGACATAGCTTTGGTAAGGGCACTCTCTTTACACGTTCTAATGTCAGGAGCCTTGTGCCAAAGATAGACTTGATAAGGGACTTGGCAACTGAAAACCATCCGGATTTTACGATATATTCTGAAAGTTAGTTAAGTGGCAAAGTGGAAGATAGGGATAGAATGATTAATGGACACAATGTGCATAGGCAGATAGGAATAAATGGGGAGGGGGGGTTAATTTACGCTTTGGATAAGTATTCCTTGAGCTAAATTTATCTGGATGCTAGTTTAGACATTTGTGAGCATTTAGCACTGGAAATTAAATTTCCAGTGGGAAAATCAGTATTGCTCATAGGTGCCTATTGTACTCCCAAGAAGGTAAAAAGTAAGATGCAGCAATTTTCAGATGTACTTTCCCACTTTACTGATACCCACAAAATATTACTTATTGGAGATTTTAATGATAATTGGCTGCACTCAGCTGAACCTGGAGTAATAAAAGCAAGGCACTTTCTCTGGGCCTAGAACAACTGATAAAAGACCCCACCCATGTTAATATTAAAAATCCAGCTGACTTAACCTTTTGTTAGATTTAATTCTGACTAGTCCCCCCTATTACTATTCAAATGCAGGGGTTTTAGAAGATCTAAACAGTGATCACAATATTAAATATTGTGTTAGAGGAAAACCTTTTTTTTTCAAAAGAATGCTAGGCTTATTTCCTATCAAGCCATCAGGAAATTTGATTATTTTGCCTTTACTGAAGATTTAGACAGAATAAATTGGGATAGAATAACTTTGATCCCTGAAATAGATTTGGCCTGGAATTATTTCCTCATGGAGCTGATGCAGGTTATAGATCACCACATGCTGATGAAAATTAGAAAGATAAAACAATCTTCTGCTCCATGGTGTTCATCTGCATTGAGAAAGCTGAAGAGGCCAAAAGGTCAGGACCTGGGTGAGGCGATAATTCAAACTTACAAAGGGATTGGGAACACTATAGAAGCTTTTAGGAATTCATATGTAGCTGCTGTTAGAGAAATTAAAAGAACATACTATAATATTAAATTAGAGGGCTCTGCTGGGAATGCTAAGATATTTTGGGTCATAATTAAAGAGATAAATGGTCATCATAAACAGAGTGACACTAATACAATTGATATTCCAGGATATGTGGGGGAAGGAGTATATTGCAGATGGGTTTAATGACTATTTTGTGAACTCAGGGAACTTCTTTGGTGGCCCTGATCCCTGTAGTGTTACTGGACATATTTTGCCTCTTACAGACTTACCTCATTTGTTTTCATTTAAAATGTAGGAGGAATACGAGGTTGTTGAGGCTCTGCTGGATCTAAAGACAGCTAAAAGTGGTGGTCCTGATGGCTTAACTCCCTATCTGTTTAAAATTTCAGCTTTACAGATTGCTGCTCCTCTTACCTATTTGCATAATTAGCCTTTTTCTGAGGGAGAAATACCATCAGATTCGAAAATGGCTAGGGTTGTCCCCATTTTTAAAGGAGGGGGGAGCAAGGACCAGTTTACCAATTAATGACCCATTTCACTTTTGTCACAGGTTTCTAAATTACTAGAAAGATTTATGGTAATACAATTGACTGATTATTTGAATTATAATGAGTTATACGATAAATATCAGTCAGGTTTTCGCAGATCACATGACACAGTATCCACCATTTCGAGGGTCTTGGATGATGTCAACAAAGCTATGGATAAGGGTCATTTGACTGGTGCCATCTTTGTTGACCTCCAAGGCCTTACATGGTGGATCATCAAATTCTTCTTCTGAGTTTGAGAAACATTGGGCTATCAGGTGGTGCTTTAAAATGGTTTACCTCTTTTCTAGAGGGAAGGATGCAGTCAACTATTGTTAACAAGGCTGATTCCACACCTTTGGTAGTAATCAGAGGGGTCCCCCAGGGTTCAGTGCTTGGTCCTTTACTTTTTCTGATTTATCTGAAAGAACTTGGATGCCATGTGAATAATGTGGCTTACCAATTGTATGCGGATGATACAACAGTATATATCTCTTCTTCATCTCTGGATGAGATTCAAGTAAAATTACAGTTAAGTTTTGACAGGTTATATGAATATTTGACAAAGCTGGAACTTAAAATGAATATAAGTAAGACAAAATGTATGATATTTGGCTCCAATATGAAACTTAAAGCTAGTCCTGAATTATTGGTATTTGATGTAGATGGGATAAAATTAGATCAAGTGATGACCTACAAGTACCTAGGTTACTGGGTGGACTCCTTGGCTACCAGCAATTCGCATGTGGATGAGTTGGTTAGATCAGTGGGAAGAGGGTGGTTTTATTATATTGAAATAAAAATTGTTTGGGTGGATATATGATAAAGAAAATTGTTGAATCTCAGATTTTTCCTTTGTTTGATTATGGAGATATACTCTATGATTATTCCAATCTTGAAAAATTGCATAAATTAGATATACTTTATAATCATCTGGCAAGATTAATTTTACAATAGAAACATAGAAACATAGACTTTGATGGCAGATAAGGACCACTTGGCCCACCTAGTCTGCCCATACTAAGGATACCCACCATTGCTTCATGTATCATAATTAGGATGGATCTCTGTCAGAGAGAAGACAACTCCATAAATATTGTTTGGCTTATAAAAGCATTACAGCAATGATCCCGGATTACCTGGCAGAAAGGTTAGAACTCAGGGAGGTGAATTCCTGTTTAGGGAATGCAGCTTATCGAGAGTTGTTAATACCAATGACAAAAACAATACACTTGAGTACTTCTTCAGCCAGCTAGTCCTAAAAGTTTGGAATAACCTGCCTTTCAAATTTTGTTTGTTTAATAGTAAAAGCCTCTCACAAAATGCTGTTAAAATTTGGTTCTTGGAGACACTTTCAGTTCAAGTTAAGTCTTGTTGTGGCTGTTTGTGTTATGGTATCTGTTTGTATGCAACTGTAGATGGAACTGTAATGTGTTTACTATATGTATTGTATTTTGTCTTTGTTATTGTTTGCTGTAACTATTTGTTATCAAACCATGGGTCACCATTTTAAATGAGTTTTACTCAATGGTCTAACCCATTTAATAAAATGAAATGAAATGAAATGAAATAATTCCTCCTCTCCCTCCCTCCTGATTGACAATAAACTTGTTTTGGACTGTCTCACTATTGCCTCAACCCTAAAAAATGTTTACAACATGTGCCTCTACTTTCTGCCACCAACCTCCACACCACTGCTCACCACTCTAACTCCAAATACCCCTGTAACCCCCCCACACACACACACGCAGCTCGGCAAACTCCAACAATTACATTTAATTTCTCCTGTCACTGGTTAAGAGGTGTTTGTGCCCTTAAATTATTGAAACCTCACATATCCAGCCCGATGGGCTTGACCTCTCCTTCTTTAGATCTTAGCTCCAGCCATTGCTCACCCACTGTCCCATCTGCTTAACCTCTCTTTCACTCTTGGCACTGTACCTTAGGCCTAGAATTCAGCAATAGTGATCCCCTTCCACAAAGGTGGTGATTGCTCCTCACCTTGAAACTATGACCCAGTCTCACTTCTCCATATTCTAGCTAAGCTATAAGAGTCTCTTGTCCTTATCAAATTCACCCATTTTCTCACCTCTTCTGATTTCCTATCTCCATTCCAGACTGGTTTTCAGAAAAATCATTCTACCGTCTCTTCCCTTCTCCGGGTTACTGATTCCATTCTTACAGACATGGATGAAGGCCATCTTACCAAGCTATATTCATAGACTTAAAATAGACCTTTAATTCTGTCTCCACCTTCTCCTTCTCTAAACTTGAACTTGCTGGACTCTCCTCTATCTGTCAAATAGTTAAAATCTTATCTCTTGGGTTGCTCCCAATGTCTGCAAGTGAGAGATGTATTCCCCAATTCTAGTAGGTGTACCTTAAGGCTCTACTGTTGGTACTATTTAATTGTCCATCTTTCTTAATGACCTCCCTAATGTATACTCTTTCTTCCCTAATTCACCTTTATGCTGATGACACTATCCTCTTTACCTCTGGTTCTCTATTCCTGTGGTGACCACTCAGTTGCAGATTTCACTCACATCCTAAATTTGTTCCAAACCAACCAACTCAATGTAAATTACGCTAAAATGGTCTCTGTGATTTTTGGCACCCACCAAAAACTAGCCAAGCTCACCACACCCTCTTCTTTTTCAACCCTTGATGGCACCCCCTTGGATACTGTTCAGTCTTATAAGTATCTAGGTGTCTAGCTGAACAGCAGACTTGATTTCTTAACACACATATCAACTACATGCATTCCAAGCTCCACCCCAAACTTGGAGCTCTTTATAAAAACAAAAACACCCCCTCTCTTCCTGTTCAACGCATGCTCCTTACTAAAACTATCCTACCTCTATTCGACTATGACTTTTTTTGAGGTATTGGATGATTCATAGATCTGACTGACCCAATCTTTTTAAGTCTATGAACATCCTCTGCTAATAACTTTGTTTCTTGAAGGAAAGCAATTTGTGTTTTATGTTTTTGAGATGTGAAAGAATTTGCTTCCACTTACAAAGGGAATTAAGTCCCTTCACATTCCATGTATATAAAAGTATGTCACTCATGTTGTTTTTTTTAAAGAAAGGGAATAATCACTGGAGTGTGAAGGGACAAATAAGTGGCATGAGAGGATGATTAGAATACATATAGAGAGCTTATGTATATGCAGAGAGTGGCAGGAACTTTGAAGCCCAAAAAAAGTGAGATGTATGATACATGAGTAGCACAGATGTCTTATTGAAGTTAGAATAGAGATGGGGAAGGAGGAAAGTCATTAACAACAACAATACTAGTAAGCTAAATAACAAAGAAAATGTTGTATGGGTGTGAGGAGATATGAGTCAGCCAACTGGCTAAGAGACTCTCTCACCACACTCTGGGGTGTCAACGTAGGGAGGAGACTATGGAGGACCGGTTATAAATATCGGCCCAAACCTAAGTCTGATCCCAGTAATATAATAACGTAAGTATTCCTGATAAGCTAAACTGAAAGGGAATAATACCAAGAAAGGCAGGGGACTGTAATAACCTCAACTCAGTTCTAAGCTAACAGGACAAGGTATAAGGAAAAAGCTAGAATTTATTTATAAACATTAGTAGTAACAGTACAAGATATACCAACTCAAAATAACAGTAAATTAAAGAACTATATAAGAAATGCCAGTATAGCCTAGACATAGAGCAAGGAATTCAGGGAACCAGGTGGAATGCAAATGAACAAATATAAAAGGAAAAGTAGATCATTACCACATTAGAGTGACTCTGAGTATACTTTGCAGTGCAACAGAGTAAGTACATAATAAATACAATATTGAGGGGAAAAGAAGAAAGGGGAGGTCAATTTAAGCCCTTACGCCCTGAGCCAAATGCAAATCAGGATTATGTGGAAGGTATAGGCTTCAGTGATAACTTAGACAGAAGAGATAGTCATAGTAAAACCAGCTCTGATTACTCTAAAATCACCTAAATAGGTGTTATATTGGATGACTAGGTCTAGAAGACTAGGCCCAGTGAGCCTCAAAACAGGAGAGACCACACAGCAGTGGATTTCTATAATATCTGTAGGCTTCGAGTAAAATAAGGAGATAAGGAAGATGTAGATTTAGTATCTTTTGCAACAGTACACCAAACTTGGACCACCTCTTTGAGTGCTAATGATAGTTCCATGTTGTAAACAGCAGGTAGTAAAAATAAAGGAGCGTAGGGAAGGAGATAGATAAATGTAGTTGCCAATAATACTTAAGAACCTGTCATCAGGAGAGGAAAGGGGTAAGTTGCCTTGTAATATATAATAATTCACATATGAAAAAGAAAAGGCAATAATCAGGATGCATACCAACTGAAGATATGCAACTGAACAGCAAAAGACTATAAACCTGATGCACTGCTAAACTGGAAGTAAAAGGATAGATAAAGACAGCCTGTTTAGTAGGTAATTTATAAGATCTAACACTAAAATAACGGGTTAGAAAAGCATTGCTGATATACAAAAGTTCCTTGAAGACCTTTAAACTGCTCGTTTAAACACTGCAACAAAAAGTAAATTGATTGCCGTGCGATGTACAGCCTTTGCTTTCTGCACCCACTGGAAGTGAAAGCTACCAGTTAGCATAGACTGTAGAGCGGGCGGCTAGGCAAAAAAAGTGTACTGGCACTCCCTTTAACTATCCTGGAAGCAAAACCTATCAAGATATAGCAACTGTGATCGTATTACTGACCATATATGCTCATGACAGCTTAGATTTATTAGCAAGATTGTGACTATTGATGTTCTTGTTTTTGGTCTTTGTCCTACGTTTCTTTTTGGGCAGCTATAAAGATTTGAGGGGGGAACTTGCAACAGTTTCTGTAGATGAAGTATTGGCAGAAATACTTCCCTGAGGCACAGGGCCCAAATTAGAGGGATGTTCATCGGAAATATGGTGGGAAAGATCCTCCTGTGAGGAGTGCATGTCATCCTTCAAGAGAGCAAACTTATTGCTCAAGGAATAGAAGGTTGATTTGAAGGTGAGAGGATGCAGCTTGGGGTGTTTGGGTGAAACCTTGCTAGAACAGCATGAAAGTCTTGAGAATAATGCCTGACAGAATCTTCTCTTGCAGCCATGTTGATTGCCTTGTGGTCAAATCAATTGCGGCATTGCTGCTTGTGGCTGCGAGTTCTGCAACACTTTCCCTATGTTCCTGTACCTCGTCATCCACCCTCCATGTGGGTACCAAAGCTGTGTTCAGGTTGCCAATTGCTGTTGAACCTCCCAGGCTAAGATTGCAGAGAGAGACCTCCAGATAGTTAGCTAAGGCGTCAGGGGTTTCAAAATCCTTGAAGGAAGAGCCTGAGAAAAGGTGTAATGTCATGGGGTAACGTAGAGCAAATTTAATGCTTCTTTGTTGGAGGATTTGTTTAAGTGGATTGTAGACCTTCCTTCTGATGGTTAAATCTTTTGTAAAGTCTCTGTAGATGGAAATTATAAACTCTTGCCACTGAAGTTTCCCCATTTCTCTGGCTCATTTCAGTATTAATTCTGTGTAGGAATAGTTCAAGAAGTGAGCAATTATAGGCCTTGTCGCTGGTCTGACGGCCTGGGACCCAGAGTGCAGTGAGACCGCTCAATGATTAATGTTAGGTCAGGAGGCAGTTTAAGCATTGCAGGCAGCACATGTAATAAAAGCGCAGTAGTGTCACCTTATTCTACACCTTCAGGGAAGCCAAAAAATCATAAATTATTGCCACATTTACGTTTTTCAATATCGTCAGTTTTGGCTTGTAGGGATTTAATAGTTCACTCTTGATCGTGGACAGTAGCCTAGAGGTCATGAATAGTAGTGGTGTTACAGGCCATTGCTTTCTCATTAAATGCAATTTTCTGGCTAAAAGTTCCAAGAGTGGTGCATTCTGTTGGGTGGAGGTTTTAGATCATTAATCTCAGCCATCAGTTTAGAAAACATTACTTCCACTCTAGCAAGTGAGCTTTGCTGTTCTTGGAGATCTGCCATAATGCTGAAGGATGAGGCATAGTATGCTGCAGTACCGTGTATAATAATTTAATATAAGTAGATGATGTATTTAAAATGACTTACAAACTGTGTCAGGCAGTAAGATTACAGGATGGTCACAGGAGTTGGTACCAAAGAAAGGTCTGGTGAAGGCTGGATGAGGTTAGATTGCAGTCATTCCTGCAGAGATTCTGAACTATGCTGCCATTGTCTGCCAGGTCAGGCCATGCCCCCTACCCTGTCCCTTCTGAATGGAGTATAACCTGGTGTGGCTACATCTCAGTCCTGGATCTGATTGCACAAGGACTTGATAATTGTGACTATGTCTAGGTCCACTTTTGGCATGGTGGCCTCTAGGTCTATAATCTAATTTCCCAGTCTTTGATCATTTGAACACATGGCTTTCCAAATTTTACTGCCACCCCACATCCTTTTTCTCATTTGTCCTCCCTTATTTCCTCCACAATTCTTCTTTCTGTCTCAGTTTCCTTCCACCCCCTGGATTCTTATGTTACTTGGTTTCTATTGTGATCTTTCTCCTTCAGATTCCACTACTGACTTTTGAAAGCCTTTTGGGGTTCTGCCATTTACCACTTCTACTACATGGGGCAGTTTGTTTCTCCTGCTTCCTTCTCCAACACCCCAGCCACAGATAGTTTAAATGCTTGCCGATGAAGCATTTAAACCATTCCTAAGGACATTGAGTTCCCTCCCAGATGGATGCATGCCATCTCCCTGTATAGGTCTACATCCTTCAGGTGTGACCCCAGTCCCCAAAAGCTGAACCCCTCCTTCTTGCTCCACTCCTTCAACTATGCATTGAAGCTCCTGGTGCGAAGAATCCTGTCCTCTCACCTGTCATAGATTGGCAACACATCTTAAAAGGCCACTGAGCATGCTACCTGCCTAAGACCCCTCACCCAATTCCCTGAACTCCCCTTACTGTACCCTAACCTCATCCCTAGCCAAGTCATTTGTCCCCAGGTGAACAATGACATCTAACATTCCTCCCTGTCCTGCTACCAAGGCAATTCCCAGATTTGCTTTCTATCCCTCAAGCCATGCTGCTGGGTAGGCATCTTACTTCCCCTCTCTCTCTCTCTCTCTCTCTCTCTCTTCTCTCTCTCTCTCTCTCTCTCTCTCTCTCTCTCAACCTCCCTACCTGACCACAAATTTATTCCTTTAATGATGGAGTCCCCACGGTAGTTGCCTCCTTCTTTGGGGTCCACTTCTTCCCAATTTGGGTCTTCACCATGGAGGACCTCCACATCCTCCATGGTCACTACTGTGAGTGCCTCTATGGGACAGTCCCACCCCACCAGAGCAGCATAGGTGTTCTGTAATGGTACTGTCTGGAGATGTGCCTCTGACCCACACTCACCATCCCCAAGCCCACAATGGTTCAGCGACCCTCCTTCTTGGCAGCCTCTGAGTCAGTAGTGGCAGACCAGGTGGTCCATGGGGGGGAGGAGGCCACCCAAGTCCTTGTCAACTTGGCTTGGAGTCAAGCTACCTCTGCCCTCAGCCCAGAGAGGTGTTTGAAGGTGGGGCAGCAGCACAGTCTCCATAAAGTGTCCCAGAAAACTGCCACCCCACAGCCACTAAAAGTTTCTATCGTGTCCCCTGTCCCTCCTTTCATCAAGGGTATACATATTAAACTCTCTCTGTCTCTCTTCATATGGTTTCTGATGTAGACCCTGCACCATTTAGTTGCCCTCCTCTGACTGCTTCCATCCTGTCTATGTCCTTGCATAGATGAGGTCCAAACTGCACACAGTACTCCAGATGGGGTCTCACCAACTGTCTGTATAGAGGGATAACTATTTCCATTTTTCTACTTGTGATGTTCCTCCCTATGCAGCCCAGTATCCCCCTGGCTCTCCTTACTGACTTCTCACGTTGCTTACCCACCTTTAGGTCATCTGATATGACTACACCCAGATCCCTTTCCATTATTGTTGTCATTAGTACCTCCCCTGCTATTGTGTACTCTTCTCCTGGATTTTTATTTCCCAGGTGCATTACTTTGCACTTCTTTGCATTGAATCTAAGTTGCCATATGTCTGACCATTCCTCCAACCTTGCCAAGTCCCTTCTCATCCTTTCTACCCCCTTGTGTATCAACTCTGTTACAGATCTTTGTGTCATCTGCAAAGAGGCATACCTTTCCTTCCAGACCCTCTACAATGTCACCTATAAAGACGTTAAAGAGGACTGGACCCAGTACTGAGCCCTGAGGTACTCCACTAGTAACCCCCCTTTCTTCAGAATGTGTTCCATTCACTATTACCTTCTGTGTCCTGTTGTGCAGCCAGTTTGCTACCCAGGCTACCACCCTGGGACCCACTCCCAGGCTGGCTAACTTGATTACTAATCTTTTGTGTGGGACTGTGTCAAATGCCTTGCTAAGGTCTAGGTAGACCATATCCACAGCCCCTCCCTCGTCAATTACTTTGGTCACCCAGTCAAAGAAATTGCTTAGATTTGTCTGACATGACCTTCTTGCTGTGAATCCATGCTGCTTTGGATCCTGTGCCCCACTGGCCTCTAGGTACTCAACAATTCTTTCTTTCAGTGATTCCATCATTTTCCCCACCACTGAGGTCAAACTAACAGGTCTGTAGTTTCCTGCTTCTGCCTTGCTCCCACTTTTGTGAAGGGGAATCACATCTGCCCTCCTCCAGTCCTCAGGTACCACACCCCATCTTCCCATGATTTGTTAAAAAGTGTGGTTATTGGTGTCATTAGGTCCTCCCTTAGCTCTTTTAGGATTCTATGGTGAATCTCGTTAAGCCCCATTGCTTTGTTCACCTTGAGTTTTAGGAGTTCTTTCAGTACTCTTTCTTCTGTAAATGGACTGGCGTCAACCCCACTATCCAGAGTTCTTCTACTGTTTGGTTTAGGTAATTCTCCTCTTCTTCTTTTGTGAATACTGAGCAAAAGTATTCATTCAGTATCTCTGCCTTTTCACTGTCTCCTCTGCCCACCTCCCTCCTTTATTACTCTTCACTATCCCTCCTTAACCTTTCTATAGTCCCTAATGTACCTATAAAAGGTTTTATCCCCCTTCTTAACTGAGTTGGCTATCTTTTCCTCGGTTTGGGCCTTTGCTTTTCTGACTGCCTTCCCTACTTCTTTTTCCTTTAATTGATATAGTTCCCTGTCATGCTCCGTCTGTGATTCCTTATACTTTTTGAATGCAGGCTTTATCTCCTTAAACTTCCCTGACACTTCTTTTGAGAACCATAGTGGTTTTTTATTCCACTTTGTTTCTTTTATTTGTTTCACACAAAGGCTTGTTGCCTCCATGATGGCAGTTTTGATTTTCTCCATTGTTCTTCCACCCTCCTTTCTGGCCATTTGCTAATGCATTCCTCAGGTATTCACCCATTATGCCAAAGTCAGCCCTTCTAAAGTCCAGTATCCTTGTCTTTGTATGACTTGTCTCCATGGTTGTGTTTATTGTGAAGCACACTGTACAGTGGTCGTTGTTCCCAGATGTCTGCTGACTTCTAAATTTGTGATCCTCTCTCCATTTGAGAGTACCAGGTCTAATATTGCGCCCTCCCAAGTGGGTTCCACCACTAGCTGTCTAAGGCATACCCCCTGTAGAGCATCGAGAATGACCCTGCTCTTGGATGTGGCTGCAGTCCATGGCACCCAGTTAACATCTGGCATATTCAGGTCCCCATCAAGAGTATCTCCTTTTCAGCCATTTTGAGAATGCCCTCTATCATTTTCTTTGTCCATTTCTCCCTTGAGACGGGATCTGTATACAACCCCTGCAGAGAGTTGGGATGCCATTCCCTGTCTCCAAGGTGACCCAGACTTCCTCTTGTCCTTCCCCTTTACTTTTTAGTTCTGTAGCTTTGATCCCTTCCCTTATGTAGAGAGCTACTCCACCTCCTCTTTTACCCTCTCTGTCCCTTCTGTAGATTGTGTACCCTGGTATGCTGACAGTCATGGTTCTCTGTGTACCATGTTTCTGTGACTGCCACAATATCCAAGTGTTCCTCTTCCATCAGGGCTACTAGCTCTGGAAGCTTGTTTCCCAGACTACGGGCATTGGTACTCATTGCCTTCCATTTAATGTTGGCTTTATCCTTTTTTACCTCATCCCTGCTCTTATTGCCCTTGTCCATTTTTCCATTTACCCTCGTCCTGCCCTCTGTCAAGCTCTGGTACCAGTGTTTACCCTACTACCTGCCATGTTTTGTGGGGCTTGAACTTTCCTGTTTCCTATCAGCACTTCCCCCTTGGCTGCTTAAAAGCTTGTCAAGGAAGCCTTTAAACCTGTCACCCAGGAGTGTGTTTCCTTCCTGGACAGATGTAGACCATCATGCCAGTATAGACCTTCATCTCTCAGGTGGACCCCAGTCCCCAATAAAGCCAAAGCCCTGTGCACTGCACCAGTTTTGCAACCATTCATTAAACTGCATGGTGTGCAGTACCCTAGCCTCACCCCTGCCATAAACTGGCAGCACCTCTGAGAAGTTTACTGTGCTTGTTACCTGTCTGAGGCCCCTTCCCAACTCCACAAATTCATCCCACACTGCATTGATCTCATGCCTAGCTACGTCATTTGTCCTGAGGTGGACAATGATATCTAGTTTCCTCTCCTGTGATGCTGCTTCTGGAATCCTGAGGATTTGCTTCCTGTCCCTCCAAGCCATGGCACCAGGCAGGCACTTTCTTCCCTCTCTCTCTCTTCCCAGGTCTACACCCTAACAATTTGAGTCCCTATCAGAAGCTGTTTCTCTGAACATACAGAATTTGCCATGCGATAAAGGCCTAGAGGTCTCTCTCAGTCTGCTGCAATGTGCAGCTAGCACCTCATCCTGCAGCTGCCCCTCCCTTCCACCCTTCCCTTCATTAACCCTCCCTTGTCCTGTCCCATCTTCATTTGAAGCAGTCCACTGTTCTACTGCATACCACTTCTGCAGGTAACGTATTCCACTCAGCCACCACCTCTCTGTAAAAAAAGTGTCCTCATCTCCCTCCTGAACCTTCCTTGCTCCAGTCTCATATCATGCCCCTGGTGGCCCTCCCTCCTTACTTTGAACAGCCCTCTGTACCTGTCTTGTTTATTCCTTTCATGTATTTAAAGGTTTCAATCATGTCACCCTGTCTCTCCTCCTCCAGTGAGTACATGTTCAACTCTTCAACCTCCTCTCGTATGATAAGTCCTCAGCCCCTTGATCATCTTTGTCACCCTGCGCAGCACCCTCCAGTAACTTAATGTCCCTCTTGAATACGGACACCAGTACTGCAATACTCAGGTGTGGTCTAACTGATGACCTATACAGTGGCAGAATCACCTCCTCCTCCTCGAGGATATACCCTTGCACACAACCCAGCATTTTGTTGGCCTTGCAGCTGCCTTCCTACATTGTGCTGAGTTGTTCATTGACCCTGTAATGAGCACACCCAGATCCTTCTCCTCCTCTGTCTGGGCTAGCTGCACTCCCCCTAGCTGGTAACTCCTCCTTGGGTTCTTCATCCCAAAATGCAGCACCTTGCACTTTTGGCATTAAGCCAGTTGCCAGGTGTCTGACCAGGTTTCAAGCTTTGCCAGATCATTCTGCAACCCCTGCCATCCCCTAGGTCATCCACCACGCGCCAACCTTGGTATCATCAGCAAACGGACTGATCTTGCTCTTGATGTCCCATGATATGTCTGCAATGAATATCCCAAACAACACTGGTCCCAACACCGAGCCCTGTGGGACACCGCCATCACTGCCCTTGGGTGTGAGAGCCCCACCCACCACCACCCTCTGTTGCCTTCCCTGCAGCCAGTTTCCTACCCATCTCACCAGCTTTACACCTGCCCCTGTGCCTACTAACTTCCTTCCCAGCCTTCCATGTGGCACCGAGTCGAATGCCTTACTAAAGTCCAGATACAGGACATCCACTGCATGGCCCCTGTCCAGTTGCCTAGTTATCCAGTCATAGAACTCGACCAGGTTGGTTTGGCAGGATCTGCCATGTATAAAGCCATGCTGTCTGCTGTCCTGTAGTCCTTTGTCCTCTAGGAGGGCCACCAGCCTCTCCTTCAGGATAGTCTCCATTAGCTTACCCACGATGGATGTGAGGCTCACTGGTCTGTTGTTTCCCAGTTCATCCTTGGGGCCACTCTTGTGGAGTGGCACCACATGAGCCATCCTCCAGTCCTGAGGTACACACCCCGAATGTAGTGAGGCATTAAATAGGTCTGCCAAAGGTCCTGCAAGGATCTCTACCAGCTCCTTCAGTACCCTGGGGTGGATGCCATCTGGGCCTGGTGCCCTGTCCACCCTCAGTGCCTTCAAACCCTCTCGAACTCTGCCCTCCATGATTTCCCCATCTGTCACCACTTCCCCCCCTGCTTCTGCCATTTCTCCCACCTTGGGTGTCACCCCCCTCTTCTCTTTAGTAAATACTGAGCAGAAGTACTCATTTAGTGCTTCCACCTTATTGTACCCTGCTTCCACCAAACCCCCTCCTTCCTAATCCTACTATGTGGTCCTTACAGCTCCTTTTCTCCTGATGTACTTAAAGTACTACTCCCCCTTCTAATGCCTTGTGCCAGCCTGAGTTCCGTAGATGCTTTGGCTCCCTTACTGCACTTGTCACCTCCTCGATTCCATCAAGTACTCCTCTCTGTCCTCCCCTCTCCCTGTTTTCTTGTACTTCCTAAAGGCAGCTCTTTTCTTCCTTACCTTTTCCATGACCTCCTTGCTCAACCAGCTCGGTTTCTTAGCCCTAGCTTTCATGCTCTGGGCTTTGCAGCAAGTTTTGGTTGCCTCCACTATCCCCAGCTTTATGAGCTCCCACCTCTGGTTAGTATCCATACTAGATTGAATTCTGGCCAGGTACCCTTTTACCACTTCCCCCATCCTCCCAAAGTTGGCCCTCCTGAAGTCCAGCACTCTTGTGCCAGATTCCACTCCTTCCTTACCCAAATCCAATGTGAGCCATACTGAGTGGTGGTCACTCCCTGACAGCGGTTCCTCCACTGTAAGTTCTCTCACAAAGTCCCCATTTGCCAGCACAAGGTCAAGGGTATTCCCTAACCTGGTTGGTTCACTGACCATTTTCAGCAGGAAGCTGTCCTGGAAGGCATCCAGCAGTAGCTGCTCCCTTCTGTTCCTGGTTGTTGGGATTCTCCAGTCCTCTCCTGGCATGTTGAAGTCCCCCACAATCACCACATTACCCTTCTTGCAGGTCCTCCTGATCTATCCTGCTAGTTCCCTGTCTAACTCCTCCATCTGAGATGGTGGCCTGTACACCACTCCCATTCTAAGAATCCTATTCTTGGAATCCTGGATTTGCACCAAAGTGACTCCGTACTACCCTCCTCCCTTCCTCTCTTACACACTTCAGTCCTTCCTTCACATATGGTGCCACTCCCTCCTTTCCCAATACCCTGTCCCTACAAAATAACCTGTACCCTGGTACAGACAGGTCCCAGTCATTATATTGGGTGGCCCATGTTTCCATGATGGCTGCAATGTCCACCTCTCCTCTGCCATGAGAACCTGTAACTCTGCAGTTTTCCTCCCAAGGCTCCTAGCATTAAGGGTAACCACCTTCCACCCTTTTCCCCCCTCCCATCCTGCCCTCCTTTCCTAGCATCACCAACAGTACTTGCCATTTGTCCTTTGTCACTGTTATGGGGGGTAAGCTCATATGATTTCCCAACCTGTGGTCTCTGCATATCTCTTCCCCAACTGCCACCCCCCACTCCTAGTTTAAATTCCCAGCTTCCTCTACATACTCTTCCATCCTCTGTTTCAACACTTTCTTTCCCTCCTCACTCAAGTGTAGTCTGTCCTTGGCATAGAGACTACTGTCCTCCCAGGTCCCTCCCCACCCCCAACAGCCCATACCCTTTAGCACAACACCAGGTTTTTAGCCATCTGTTAAATTCCTCTATTCTCAGCTTTCTTGTTGTGCTTGCCTTTGGCACCGGAAGTATCTTGGAAAAAGTTACTGATCTTCCTGCCCCCACATAATTCTGCTAGTTCCTCAAACCTCCTCTGGACTATATCTACTGTCTTGTCAGCAGGTCATTTGTCCCAAGATGTATAATTAAATGAGGCTTGTCCCTACCCTTCTAGCATATTTCAGAACAGACTGTCCCACCCTTTCCGCTGTCATTTCTGGCATGGCCTCCACCCAAATGCGACTATGCCTCTCCCTTGCTACCCACCTAACTCCTCTTAGTATTGAGTCCCAGCACTAAGATTCCACCCCTCTTACTCCCTACTTGCTTCCGTTCATCTCCCTCTCTCATTTCCAGCTCCTCTTCTTCCTCCTGCACATTATTTCCCTTTTACCCCTGTTGCAATTCTCCCAGCAGAACTTCCCCCTGCTCCTGTTTGGTCCAGGCATTTATCAATTACTCCTCTAATTTCATCATTTCCCTCCTCCACTTTCTTCCTCTCTAGCAGTGCATAGCTGTTTTCTGAAGACCCTTCACAAATGCCCGCTCCCTCTCTCTTCATAGTAACCTGTTCTCTCCTTTCCACTCCATGACTTTTGCCACTTCTTCACCTCCCCTCACAAGTCCCTATCTCCTCCTTCCATTTGTCTTTTGTCTCCTGACCTGGTTTCCCCTGCAATCGTTCCTCCTGGCCTGGGCCACTTTGTGTCTGCTTCCCTTCTTCTGACCCTCTCCTCACCACTGTCAGCTTAAATCACCCTCCCTCATCTCCCCTTTTTCCTCCCACCAGTATTGGGCTAAACCCACCCCGAATCTGCCTTGCCTGTCTTAGTTCCTCCTGCAGACCCTCAATCTCCTGTCTAAGTTTTTCTATGTGGTTGCACACTAAACATCCTCCCACACCCCAGGCAATGTTTAGAAAGATTGGTGCACCGCAGTTGTTGCAGCCTATCACCCTACCCATTGCTGTCATTGCCCACCAGTGACCTCCCACCCTTCCAGATGCAGGATACCAAACACTCCCCCAAGTCTCCCCTCTCCTCCCTCTATCAGTACTTTTCCCTGTGGTGTCCCTTGCCACCCTTTTGTGGGTCTCCCTTGTGGATGTCCCCAGCATACTTCTTGGTCTCCAATGAGGGTGTCATCATAGAGGAACCTTGATTTGCAAGGCTGACATATGATTTGTGTAGAGGTGCAACCCGAGGGCTACGCATCTGTTCCACCACCCTCATCCTCACAGAACCTACTGTGGTCCTTCTGCTCTTCACACATGGCAACCTCTGAGGCAGTGGTTGTAGAACTGGTGCTCTTTGGGTGAAGGAGGCTTTCTTAGTCCTTGCCAGTTCAGCCTGGAGGTGGGCAACCTCCTCCCTCAGATATGACAGTTGCCTGAAAATAGGGCAGCAATACAGGTTCCAGAATGTCTCCCAGAAAATTGCTGCCCCACAGCCAGTGCATTGCACCACTCCCCACATGTCTCTCTTCCCTAAAATATACAATGAGTAATATATATATATATTTTTTTGTGTCTGCACCAGACGTGCAAAAACTCATTTCGGGCAGGATATGTAAAATGACAGCTATACTGTTCATCAAGAGGTCTGGAAAAATGCCAATGGTGAAAATCCAGAGTGAAAAATTACAAATGCACGTTACAAGCATGCGTGCAAACTGCGCAACACATGCTCGTAACACAGTCATTTTATGGAGTATCATCACCGAGTTTTCAAAATAGGTAGTTTAGGACCTCTGCTCATGAACAGTGTCACTGTCACTTTTGTAATCTGCCCTGAACACTGATTTCCCACATCAACTGCGTTATTGTGTGCCGGAAGTGCGGAAACACATTTTGGCCATGATGTGAAAAATGATTACTGTACTGTTCACAAGGAGGTGTAGAAAAATGACAATGTTGAAAATTTGGCATGAAAATTTTGTGAGTTCACGAAGTTATGAGCGTGCGTAGCAACAGCGCAATGCATGCTCTTAAAACAGCCATTTTTTGGATTTCTTCCACCAGATTTGAAACATAGGTTCTTTGAGAGCCCACTTCATGAACACTGCCACTGTCCTTGTGGTAATCAGTCCCAAAAGATGATTCCAAGCAGTGACTGTGAAATCACCTTTCGGGACTGATTAATGTCATAACAGTGACTGAATTCATGAAGAGGGGTTTCAAAAACCCCATGTTGAAAAGCTGGTGGAAAAATTCCAAAAAATGGCCGAGATATGCATCAAAGTTGAAAACCCACTATTTATTACATTAGACAGCTTACCGGCATTTCCTCAGTTCGCAGTCAGCTGTGAAGAGTGCAGATGTGGTCCTGGTCCACTGAAGATTGTTGCGCTGGGCTTCGGAGGTAAGTATGGGGTGAGGGTGTGTGTGGGGAGGCAGGGTGCACAGTGGGTGGGTGCGGGTGGTAGGGAGACTACGAGGGACCGTTTTCTGTTTACAGGTGTTTACAAAAAAACATCGCGGACAGTTTTCTTTTTCTACAGGTGTTTTTTGGGGGTACAGTAGCCGATGGGGGATTGGGCACCTGTCGGCACATAGGCAGTAGGGGGACAGATGCCAACAGGATTGGGCACCCCATCGGCAAACAATGAAAGTGGGGGGATGCATGAGCTGAGGGGGATTGGGCACCCCCTTGGCAACCAAAAAAGGAGAGTGGGACACACATTATGCCAATGGGGATTGGACTCCCTCATCAGCACATACAAGCAGGGCAGGGTAAGCCGACTGGGGGATTGGGCACCCCCAAAGTCGGGAGTTTAGCAGCCACTGTGCCACCAAGTTTGATGCTAGGCAAGCACATAGGAAGGTCCACTGTGTGTGATGAGCTTTGTTCACATTGCAGTGGACCTTTCCTTAGATGTACTCACCTGGGTGGTGTGGTGCTGGCAAGAAGACTGATTGGGGAATGAGGGACACACCTACCAGTGCATGCCCTGCATTCACCCAACAGCAACCATGCCTCCAAACCTCCACTGCCACAAGATATTGGCTGCACAATTGCGCCAACATAAAAATGATATATTGTACAGGTTATGTATCACTCCAGACACTGGAGAACATGTTGAACAGTTATTTGTTCCTGAGAAGTATAGAGAGCCAATAAGGTTTTTAGGGCATGCTTTCCCATGGGCTGGGCATGCTTTCCCATGGGCTGGCCATGCAGGATGGGACTGCACCCTGAAGCGCATTCTTTAGAGATTTTATTGGCCAGGGCAATATGATCAAACAGCCTGGTATTGCCAAACATGTAAAGAGTGCCAACAAGTGGCCCAAATAGGCAAAAAAGGACAGGGTTCCCCTTATGCCCCTACCCTTGGTTATGAACTCTCGCAAAAGAATAGCTATAGACATTGTGGGACCCCTGTTAAAAGGTTCTAAAGGGAACCAATTCATCCTGGTGATATGTGACTATGCCACAAAATACCTAGAGGCCATACCAATACATACAGTTACTACATCAAGGATAGCCAAGGAGTTGGATAAGGTGTTTAGTCATGTGGGCATCTCAAAAGAGATACTTACAGACAGGGGTGCAAACTTCAGTGCAGCCTTGTAAAAAGAGCTCTACAAGTTACTGGGGATAGTGGCTGTTCGAACCTCCCCTCATCATCTCCAGTCAGATGGACTAATGGAGTGGTTCAATCAAACACTGAAGTGAATGCTCCATAAGTTTGTGCATGAGGAAGGGAGGAACTTGGATACCTTTTTGCTATTTCTTTTGTTTGCCTATAAGGAAGTGCCCCAGGCCTTGACAGGTTATTCCCCATTCTCAATGTCATATGGGTGCAAACCCCGAGGCCCATTAGATGTAGTTAAAGAATTTTGGGAAGAAGGGACTGATGTGAGACATTTAAACATTGTTGACTATATGGTACAGTTGTGAAAGAGGTTGATCACTTATACAACCAAAGTCCATCAAATCTGTGTGGAGGCACAAAAGATCCAGAAGGAACAATATGACCTGAAGGTGGGAGACAAGACATTTAACCCAAGGAACAAGATGTTATTATTGTTGCCTTCCTTAGAGCAGAAATTGTTAATGAAGTGACAAGGGCCATATACTGTAGAATGTCAGGCAGGCCCTGTCACATACAAGACTGAGACCCCAGAGAAGCGTATAGGTAGAAAGATTTACAATGCCAACTTGCTGAAAAAGTGGCATGAGAAACTAGAAGAGAAGTCATCAGTACACCTGGGTATAACAGTGATGCCAGAAAGGGAATCTGAACTGGATACTGCCTATAAGAGACTGGAGAGTCATGAGGGACACAATGATATAAAAATAATCCCTCCACTGTCAGATGCCCAAACAAAGGAAGTAGAGTGTCGGAGCAATTATTTTCCAATGCTCCTCACAAGTGTGCCAGCAAGTGCAATGGGGTAAAACATTGTATTAGGACTGAGTCCCCTTCCATCAGGCAGAAGTCTTACTGGCTACCTGAAAGAGTCAGGGTAGAGGTCAAGAAAGAAACTTGACAAGATGACAAAGTTGGGGATCATAGCACCATCCACTAGTGTTTGGGGTTCACCGATAGTGGTTATCCCAAAGAAAGAGGTTGGCATCTGCCTTTGTTTAGATTTTCAAAGGTTGAATCAAGTGTCCCAGTTTGATGCATATCCCATGCCCTGCATTGATGACATCATAGATTGCATAGGGAATGCAGGATACATCACTACATTGGATCTGATCAAGGGGTATTGGCATATTCCATTAGACCTGCAGGCAAGGCAAAAAAAAAATGCCTTTAGTGCCCCTGTGGGGTTGTATGAATTTGTTACAATGCTGTTTGGGTTGCATGGAGCTCCAGCTACATTTCAGCAGTACATGGACTGTATACTGGCAGTATCTATTTTACTTCATCGTTCTGTGCATTTTATTTGCTTTGGTAATTTGTTTCTTTGGCTTACTTCTACCCAGCTTTTTTAGTCTCCAATTCCTTTATTTATGGTGCTGTGTGGTTGAAAAAAACTTGCTACTTCTCAAAATGGCCTGTGCACTGTGGTCTCTTGCCTGTTTTTGTGCTATCCCATGGTCGCCCATGGTCATGATGTCATGATCTGGTGCCAAGTGTAGCTGCACATGTGTGCATGAGTGTTCTTTTAGCCCAACCTTGGAATAAAATCAAATAAAATGCACAGAATGATGACGTAAAATAGATATTGCCAGGTAGTAAGCAAAACCATTGTATTCATTTGTGTCTCAACAGTAAAAGGGCAAAACTTTGCAAAACTCCACCAGAAGCAGCTTTATAATTAAAGAAAGGTATGGCAATGCGCATTGAAATGGGATGACAAGCCTTATAGGCTGCAATAAAATTATAACCATGTATCTGGATTAGTTCAGTAATTCACAACATTAAATGTCTTGTATTCCTGTATTAAATTGCAGAAATGAATACCTTTATGCAGGATTAATACTGGCATTTGCACAAGTATAAGAAATATAAAAGGACAACAAATATGATGATGACAACCTTAGGATTGGTATGTGTTAATGATTTTGAAAAAAAAAATACTGAAAATGAAAATATAAAATTATGTATACTTTTAATAGAGAAAAAGAAGAAAATGAACCCTGTGAACAAGCTATAAAACATAGTGAAACTTAGGGGATATCAATAAAATATTAAAAAATTCTAAGTGTGTGAAGTCTATGATTCCTAAAGGGGCCCACAGAACATATCATTTGGAAAACTCTATTGAAGCCTCATCTGGCGGCTGAAGAAAGAACAAAAGAGCATCCATTACCCACAAATCTAGTAAATAAGTTAATTGTATTTTTGGTCCATATTAGGCTATGTGGACAATGAGTTGAAGTTGGACATAATAAACAAAATATAAACAAAAGAGTTACATTATGAATAGTAAGTAGACCTAGCCACAATATAGCATCTACATATCACTGCAGTTGTCATTACTTATTTTTGGTGCTAGTACCACTAAGCACATAAGATAAACAACATGAAAAACATAGATTCTGATGTATTTTCAGATATATATGTGGCAGTGTACAAAATACACTGCACTTCTCCACATTTACAGAAGAAGACAGGAGAAAACTGTTTACAGCCATGCAAGGAGACAGGGACCTATCTGTACAGATGGGAAAGGGTCCTAAGCAGTTAGACCAAAAATCAGAAAAGATAAAATATAAAAATTGCTACCTGGGAATTACCTTAACCTAGTACCTACAGTACAACAGAATACCAAGAGAGTAAAGGATTAATGTAGAGCCCAACCTTGGAATAAAATCAGTTAAACTAGACACTACATGGGATGGGATAAGGAACAGGGCCAACTGCAATTATATGTACGCCCTCATAGAAGCCATAATTGATGAAAGACAGACACTAGAGAATGACATTAAATCAGCAGAAGAAGCCTTAAAACTCAAAATGCAGGCAGATGAATTTACAAAAAGTCTTGAAGACTTTAAGCAAAGATTAAAAGAGTATGATGAGCATCTCTAACAACAGAAAATAAAAAAAATCATTAGAGACACCAATGGTTACAGAGACAACAGGGTGTACACATACAAGAAATTTAAAAAGCAAACCACATATAATCAGTACACCACATATGAAAGCACAGATAGTGACAGTAGTTATTCCAGGGACCTATAGAGAGTTACAGAAACAACACCACAATCTGATGATCAGACCCCAAGCACATCAATGGCTAATGTAAGGGAAACAAGATATGAATGTAGGAACCAAAGAAACACGTACAGAAAGGGGGAAGGATATGGAGGGGAGAGGGGCAGCAGGGGAGGAAGAACAGGTGGAAGGCCAATAAGACAAACAAGGGGAAGATGAGGCGGAGGCCCACACACACATTGACTTAATACCTATATTCAACCTAAGTAAAAGAAATGTAAAGACAGAAGAAACAAGGATCCTCAGCCTGGGTTTATCTTTTGCACCCACACAATCCGTCAACCTTTTTGACCTGGATGTGGATCTGCATAGATTCTATAGAACATTAAGTCTGAAAAAACAATTTGGAGGAAGACAACAAATATAGACACCTATAAATAAAATCTTGGAATTTAAATGGGAATCAAATCTAGATACAACCCACCCATAGAGCAAAACCATGGGATAGAAACATTCTGTAAAATCACAGAAAGAGAAATAATGAATTTATTTTCAGAACAGGGAAGCATATTCCCAACACGTAATAACCTTAACCAAAGGGACAGGGCAGTTTTAGAGAATCTTAAAAAAGATAAAAGCATTGTGATAAAGAGTGCAGATAAAGGAGGAGGCATAGTAATACAAGACAGAGACCAATACGAACTAATGTGTTTAAAACTATTTGACAACATGGAGAACTATGTCATCTTAGAACAAAATCCCACAGAGGAATAAAATAACAAATAGACATAGCTATAGAAGAACACTCAGCCGTGGGATGGATAGAACCATGGGAATCAGAGATTCTCACAAAAAAACTACCCTAGAATTCCAACATTTTACACCATACCAAAAATACACAAAAACCCAACATGTCTACCTGGTAGACCAATAGTCTCTGGAAATGATTCAATAGTTGAACCCGTCTCTAGATACATCAGCTAGGAGGGACTCTGTCTCCACCCCCCTGGGGACCAGGAGGATTGCAGGAAAAGATCAACTGGCAAAGTGCAGACCAGGAGAAAACAGAATCCCCAAGGGAACATGAGCAGGGGAAATGAAACTATAGGGAAAGGGTTGAAGGTAGTCCTGCTAAATGCCAGGAGCTTGGGCAATAAAATGACTGAGCTCCAGGTGATGTTAACTGAGGGAGCAGTGGATGTGGCAGCGGTCACTGAGACTTGGGCCACTGCAAGACATGACTGGGACCTGAACCTGGAGGTTACACTATGTTCAGGAAGGACAGGGGAGGGGAAGGGGAGGAGGGTAGCAATGATAGTAAAAACTGCATTGGCATAGGGGGAGTTGAGGAGGTGGAGAGAGGGAACCATGGAAGCGATTTGGGTCACCCTTGATAACAAGGGGGCAAGAGAGTAAAAATAGGAGTGGTATAGACCCCTGCCTGGCGGAGGAGCTGGAGGACAGTCTGGTGGCAGATGTTAGGAGACACTGCAGACTGGGCAGAGGAAAGGTGGTGGTGTTAGGGACTTAAACATGCCAGGAACAGACTGGGAGACTATGACATCCTCTGTGACCAGGGAACAGAGGTTGTTGGATGTCTTTCAAGAGCGTTCCCTAACTCAGCAGGTGAGGGAACCACCAGGGAGGCACTGGTACTGGATGTGGTCCTGGCAGACAGTGACCAGATTGGGGGCCTGGAGGTAAGGGACCCACAGGGGAGTGACCATGCCACTTGTCTGGTTCTGCCTGGACCTAGGGAGGGGTACAAGGCTGCACAAAGACGGAAGTAACTGACTTCAGGGGGTGGATTTTAAGGAAATGGGAAGGATCCTTAAGGAGCATTTGGATGGGATTGGGTCAGACATGGGCGCTGATAGTAGGTGGAAAGCAACAGGAGAGGGGTGCAGGATGCTACCAGCACCTGTGCAAGAGTAAGACGAATGCGATGGGGCCCAAAACCCTGTTGGTGGACCAGGAGGTCCAGGAGGTGGTGCAGGAAGAAAGCAGCCTATAAGAAATTCAAGTGCTCAAGGAGTGAAAGGGATCGAGGGGAGTATGAGCTGTTGGCTAGAAGGGCCACTAGAGTGGTGGGGGCGGCTAAGGCAAGAAAGGAGCAGAACCTGGCCAGGAAATTAGGAGAGGGAAAAGGGTTCTTTAGATACATTGGGGAAAGACGAAGGTGAAGGGCAGATTAGCAGGATTAAATCAGGGGAGAGATGGGCACAAGACCCAGAGGAGCAGGCTGAGGTACTAAATGAGTACTTCACCTCAGTTTCACCAGGGAAATGGGATGCTGCATCACATGGGAGGAGACAGAGATAATGAGGAGGGGGGCCCTCTACCAATCGGCAGGTCTGGGGAGAGGGGGCATCACTGGCAGGTGGGGGGAGGGCTAAGCAGGGAGAAGATGTACTGGAAGTGTAAATCACAGCAGAGAGAGTGAGGGAAGCCCTCAGCTCCCTTAAGACGGAGAAAGCACTGGGGCCGGATAAATTACATCCTAGAGTGCTGAAGGAACTTGCAGATGTCTTGGCGAAACCCCTGGCGGAGCTTTTCACCATCTCTCTGAGGACAGGGTGGGTGCCCCAAGACTGGAAGGTGGCGCATGTAGTGCCTATCCACAAGGGGGGATCAAGGGAGCTGGCAGGGAACTACAGGCCTGTCAGCCTGACATCAGTGGTGGGCAAGGTGATGGAGGGCATTGTCAAGGAGAGGCTGGGGGCTCTGGATAAGTCAGGGTGCCTGGACGATAGACAGCATGGATTCATCCGGGGAAATCGTGTCAGACAAACCTGGTGGAGTTCTATGACTGGTGACAAGTGCGCTTGGACCTGGGTAGACCAGTGGATGTCCTCTTTCTGGACTTCTGAACAGGCATTTGACTCTGTTCCTCGTAATGCCTGTTGGATAAACTAGGAGAAATGGGGGTGGAAACCAGATGATCCGATGGATAGGCAATTGGCTCCAGGACTGGACCCAGAGGGTCATAGTTGGTGTGGATAATCTCTTCCCCAAGGAGGGTCATTAGTGGGGTCCCACAGGGATCAGTCCTTGGGCCCCTTCTGTTCAACGCCTACGATTCGGACATAAGGACAGGAATCAGGAGGAGATGAGTCTCTCTTTGCAGATGACCAAACTGGGGCAGTGGTGGATGGGGAGGAGGGGAGGGTGGCCCTGCAGGGGGACCTGGAGGCTCTGGAAAGATGGTCTAGAAAGTGGAAGCTGAGGTTTAATGCAGGGAAATGCAAGGTACTCCACCTGGGGGCCAGAAACCCAGGCCAAGTGTACACCCTGGGGAAATACTACAAGTCTCAATGGCTGAGAGGGACCTGGGGGTGGTGGTGGATGTCAAGATGAACAACCTGAGACTTGTAGGAGGGCAGCAGCCAAGGCCAACAGGATGCTGGGATGTATCGCTAGGGGATCACCTCCAGAAGGAGGAAGTGATACTCCTCTGTATAACTTCTTGGTGAGGCGCACCTGGACTGCATGCAGTTTGGAGGCCACACTTAAAGAGGGACATTAACCTCCTGGGAGGGTCCAGAGGAGGCAACCAAAATGATTTGGGGCTTGGGGACATGACCTATGAGGAGAGGCTGAAGAGCTAAATATGTACACCTTGGAAGAGAGAAGGGACGGGGGACATGATAGAGTCTTCAGGTACATGAAGAGGGTAAATAGGGGAGGAACAGTGGGGTGCTTGAAGGAAGGAGAAGAGGGCCACTAGAGGCATGGGTGGAAGCTGGAGGGGAAGATTCAGGGAGAAAGGAGGAGGTGCTACTTCACTGAGAGGGTGGTAGAGCCATGGAATGCACTCACCTAGGGGCTGGTGGAGGCAGAGACAGTGGAGGGGTTCAAGAGGGGTGGGACAGGTACAGGGGAATGGTTCAGGAAGCAAAATCCAATGCAGCAAGAATATCCAGAACTGGGAGGGGAGAAGCCAGAGAAGGCGAGGGGGACAGCAAGGTCAGCACCCAGGGTGGGGGCTGACCAAATGAGCAGACACAAAAGACCATTAGGCCTATTCTGCTGGCATTTTAGTATGTTAGTATGTTAGCTATCACCTCCAGCCATTAGTTGAGAATACCAAGTTATATGAGAAAGATACAACAGATATTATTTTAAAATTAAAAGGTATAACAGAAACAGGAGTCAAAGAAAACAGCTTATTGGTAACACTGGACATTGTCAACTTGTACACGTCCATACCACATCAAGAAGGGATCCAATGTAAAGTTAATCTATTAGATACAAAAGCAATAGGAAGCAAACCAAAAACACAAGTTTTGCAAGAAATGACATAAATAATACTCACAAAAAACTATTTTGAATTCAATGGAACATATTATTAACAATGTAAAGGCACAGCAGTGGGGTTGACTATGGTCCCAGCCTTTGCCAATGCATACATGGTCAATTTCGAGAAACATCACATATACATCAAAACAGATAACATAATACACACTTGGCTATGGTATATTGATGACATCTTCATGATATGGCAAGGCAGTTTAGAGGAACTAATGAAATTCCATGAGGAACTAAACAGCGAAGACATAAACCTAAAATTGATGATGAAGGCACAAAAAGAAGAAATTCCTTATCTAGATTTAATAATTAAAAAGGATGGCAACAGACTAGAAATTTCCCTCTACAGAAAAGAGACAGATAGGATTACAGTCCTTCATGGAAGTAGTTTCCATGAGATGAAACTTAAAAAAGCATCCCTTACTCCCAACAAACTAGGGTAAAGAGGAACTGCAGCACTGAAAGTGACCTAGAGAGAGAAACTAATAATGTGATGGACAGATTTAGGAACCAAGGATACCAAGAAAATACTGTGCAAGTAGCCAAGAGAAGAATAGAACAGAAGGATACAGTGGAGTTGTTCAGAGCAAAGATACCCCAAGAAAATAATCTGAGAGTCGTGTTAGCAGCAAAATACAACCACAAAATGCCAGAGATTAGGAAAATAGTGAACAAACATTGGCACCTTGTACAGCTAGATAATAAGCACATACCTGAGTAACAAACAAGGCCCATTATAGCAGCTAAAAATGTCAAAAATCTAAAAGACAAATTGGTTAGATCACAGTACAAATTTCCAGAATCAAGAGAACATTATTTACTACTAGGCCCACTTGCACCAGGAATGGTGCCATGTGGGACATTCTCAGTATGCAATCACTCATCCAAATAACAGGTGTTCATACACCCACATACTGGACAGAGACATTAGATTAAGCAGCATATAGACTGTACCAGAGAAGGAGCCATATACATCATACAGTACCCCTGTGACATGTTATATGTAGGCCAGACTAACAGAATGCTTAAAACAAGGATTGAAGAGCACAAGAGGGACATAAGAAGGAGGGACGAGAGTTCCCAAGTGGCAACACAGTTCACAGAAGCAGGCCACAGTGGAGCATTGCTGAGATTTTGGGGACTTGAAAAAGTGTTCCTCCCAGAAAGAGGTGGAAACTTCAGAGATATGTTGGATTTTCAATATGAAAATCTTAGAACCAATCATTGGTATGACTGTAGAAACCAACTGGAGTGCCTGTAATTAAATAGGAACCACGAGTAACCTGTAAGGTACTTAGAAACCACATTAAGTCTCTACATTAAAAAATAGCGCAATCAAAATTGAGACCATGTTAGCAGTCAGTTAGAATAAACAGAAACCAGGAACAACTGCTCGAATGTGTATATAGTATAATTAAATAAATAAAAACACACAAAAAGTGTGGCCCGGTTCAGAATGTTGTAATGACCCTGTAATATGAATATGTATTAATGTAAAGTATATCAGTGTTTGGTAACAGAGTAACCAAGGCAACTAATGCACAGCATAATGTCCTAAACATAAGACAAAATAATCACAAGTATGGTATACAAATATAAATGTATTGAAATATGGAACTGTGTAACACTGCAAAATAACATAAACATTGTGAAGTAAAGAATGGAAAGCTTCCCCCTGCTTCTGGGAAATCACCACAAAATATTCCATACTTAAAAATACTGGATGCTTAAACGCAAAACACATATGCTCATCCTTGTAGTCAAATGACACATATTTAATTTAAAAATGTTTAAGGAGTCACAAACTGGATGAAAGATTCAAGTACAACATCATATGCTCATTGATTAGATGATCATGTAAGGTCAAACTCTTTTGACCTCCTATCCATACTTATTTTCAAGATAAAATAACTGTTCTTCCCACACACCGCACCCACCATCCTAGAACATAGCAGCATGACATTGTAAAACAACTTCCCTTGATTCGAAACTACCATTAAAACATTGTAAAAAAAAGTCTGCAAATAAAAACAATCCAGGCATATGGAAAAAGCCTGTTTTTGTTCAAAAATCGAGCATACTGAACAAGCGATAGTGCTTTGTTGTCGAGCAACAGAACGCACATGCGCGGCTACACTCGGCACCTGGTAATGACATCATGACCACGGGCGACCGTGGGGTAGCACAAAAACAGGCAAGAGACCACAGTGCACAGGCCATTTTGAGAAGCAGCAAGTGTTTTTCAACTGTGCAGCACCATAAATAAAGGAATTGGAGACTAAAAAAGCAAGGTGGAGGTAAGCCAAAGAAACAAATTATCAAAGTAAATAAAATGCACAGAACGATGAAGTAAAATAGATACTGCCAAGTAGTAAGCAAAACCATTGAATCATTTGTGTCTCAACAGTAAAGGGGTAAAACTGTACAAAACTCCACCAGAAGCAGCTTTACAATTAAAGAAAGGTATGACAATGCACATTTAAATTGGAGGACAAGCGTTATAGGCTGCAGTAAAATTATAACCATGTACCTGGATTAGTCCAGTAATTCACAACATTAAATGTCTTGTATTCTTGTTTTAAATTGCAGAAATGAATACCTTTATGCAGGATTAATACTGGCATTTATACAAGTAGAAGAAATGTACAGGACAAAAAAAATTATAATGATGATAACCTTAGGATTGCTACAGTATGTGTTAATGATAAAAAAAAATGTATAAATTAAGTTTTTTGGAAAAAGAAAATACTGAGAACAAAAACATAAAATTATGTATACTTTTAATAGATAAAAGAAAAAATGAACCCCATGAACAAACTACGAAGCATAGCGAAACGTAGGGGATATCAATAAAAGATCAAAAGATTCTAAGCGTGTGAAGTCTATGATTCCTAAAGTGGCCCCCAGAACATATAATTTTGAAAACTGGACTGACTGGTCCCCTATGTTCCAGGCCACTAATATTGACTCAGCCCTCAGCATGTTCACAAACACCCTACTTTGAATCTGGCACACCCATGCCCCACTGAGAAAGGCAAGGGTAAAACCTCTCCACCACCCACAGATCACACCTGACCTCTTTTCCTTTTGCAGAACTTGGGACTAACGCTGGATAAAATTCAAAACCTCCAAGTCTCCTGCACACCTACATCAATACAAAACAAACAGAGATGCCTGCACCAAGACTATAAGACAACCCAAAGTCAACTACTTCAAGTCACATTTCCAGGTAAATGCTGGTTCCCCAACTGCTTTCTGGAAGGTTATTCATGCACTCACTCACTTATGGACCCCCCTGCCAGTCAAGCCCCCACCCCTGTCCTCAAGTTCGATGATTCAACCATCTCCAACCCCACCTCCATAGCTGAATCCCTCAACAAATTCTTCACTACCTGCACTCTCCCTGACAACCCCCCTTCCATTGCAACAGGTCCCCCTTTCCCTCCTCACGACAACAGCTTTAATTTCCCACCCATCTCCTCTTCAGAAGTCTACCAAGCACTCATGTCCTTACATACAGTGAAATCCAGCCCTGATGGACCTCACCCAAAGCACCTTTCGTGCCTCTGCCCCAGCCATTGCCTATCCCCTTGCCCACCTCTTAAACTTCTCCATCTCTTCTGGCAACGTCCCTCAGGCTTGGTAACTGGCTAAAGTGATTCCATTCTATAAAGGTGGGGACCAGACTTTGCCCAGAAACTATAGGCCCATCTTTCTCCTGCCATCCCTTTCCAAACTGTAAGAATCTCCGATCTACTCCAGGCTACTGGACTACCCAACTGCCTCTGATACCCTCTCCCCCTTCCAGTCAGGCTTTAGGAAACAGCACTCCACAATTATCTCTCTACTATGAGTCACTGACTCCCTCCACTGTGCTATGGATCAAGGCCTAGTTATCTCTGCTATTTTTGTGGACCAGGCTAAGGCTTTTGACTCCATTTCCCATGACCTTCTGCTTCACAAACACCTCTCCTCTGGGCTATCTCAATCTGCACTCGACTGGTTCATCTCCTGCTTACACAACAGACAGCAATTGGTCCAATTTGGAAATGCCCTAGCCTCTCCCCATCTCATCCAAGCTGGCATACCCCAAGGATTTGTGCTCTGGACCATTCAGTTCTCTGTGTTCGTTAATGACCTTCCCCCATCTGTTCCACCACTCAAATACATATGACATGATAGAAACTTTCAAGTACCTCAAGGGAATTAACAAAGTCCAAAAGAGTAGCATCTTTCAGAAAAAGAGATGTGCAAGAACAAGGGTGCACAATTTGCAGATAGAGGGGAGATGGCTCAGAGGTAATGTTAGAAAGTATTTATTCATGGAGAGGGTTATGGATGCATGGAACAGCCTTCCTGAGTAGGTTGTGGAGTCAAGAACAGTGGGAGAATTCAAGAATGCATGGTCAGACATAAGAACATTCTAGTGGGGGTAGGAGGAAGTAAGCTGTTGGTTGACTAGGATCTGCAGGCTATCCATCAGGTAGGGAAATGATCAGACTAGGTGGGCCAAGTGGTCCTTATCTGCCATCAAATTCTATGCTTCTATGTTTCTATGTATGCGGACAATACCGTGATTTTCTCCTCTGGTTCCACCAATGATGCATTTGCCCACTTACAGCAAGACATTGTTAGAATTCAATGTTGGTTTCAGGATATCCAGTTAAACATAATACTAATAAAACTGAATAAATTGTATTTGGCACCCGGCAGAGGCCCGCTTATCTTCAGTCCCCCCCTACATTTGTCTCATTAGATGGATCCACCCTTGAGATAGTTCACACCTTCAAATACTTGGAAGTCTAACTGGACAATTGTCTAGGTTTTTCCCACCATATTGATGCTATTTTCACAAAACTCTGCCCAAAACTGTGCATTCTGTACTGCAGCCGAGATTGTCTACCTTTATCTACTCATTGTGATCTTGTCATAAAAACAATTCTGCTTGTATTTGATTACGCAGACGTTGCCTATGCCTCTGCTTCTACAACCTCCCTCTCTAAACTTGATACTCTCCTAAACTCGTTCTGTCACTTGTCTACCTCATCCCCTCCTCTCACTCACCACTGTCTCCTCTACTCCTTCCTCTCAATCACCTCTCTCTTCCACAGACAGGAATCTATTGCCTCTCCCTCATTGCCAAATATTGGTTTGGGTCTCTTCCCTCATATCTATCCCCCTGCTTACTTCTGCTCTCTTTTCTACTTATTCTCTCTGCTCTAGGGACTCTAGTACTTTCTCCATCCCCCAACCTCACTCTGAGGTGGGACAGTCCACTTTTTTCTACCGCTTCCCACTTCTTTGGAACCAACTCCCCAGGACTGTTCACCACGCCCCCTCTCTTACATCCTTAAAATCCAATCTCTGTCTCCTTCCTAGCTCTATTTGCTGCTGTCCCCACTCCACTCCTCTCCTCCTCCACCCACCTAGCATACTAAACCCCACCTTCTCTCGCTATCCTTCCCCCCTGCTGCTTCCATAACTCCTCTTGCACTTACCTCATCTATGCTCAACATCAATTTATTGCATAGATGCTGTACTCATACTTTGTGGTACTGTCTCAATGGATATTCTGGTTGTAAAACAGTTGTATCTTCACCCAGATTGTAGTTGCTATTCACTAATTCCAAGATGCCTTTCTCGCACTGAATCATCCTGACTGCATTTCTGTTTATTATGTAATTTCTGTTCTTCTAAGGTTGCTTTGTTTTATACTTTGCTTGTATTATTTTGTAGAACTGTTCTGATTTTTGCATCCTTTTGTCTGTACTGTTTCTCTGTTTCCCCAGGTCACACCTAGAAGAGCTTCAGATCAGTGTGCCTTTCTCGGTTACCAAGTTTTAAATAAATAAATAAATGATGCATGGGATGATGTCCTGCTGCATGTTCATTTATACTTTACAACAGCCCATAAAATTATACAAACCAATAATAACAGATAACATGTGCATGCTAGCATTATGAGTAAGTGTGTTCATATCCTACTACAGTATTTGTGCATGTACTTTGCTTTTCTATTACACTTCCTCCCAATTTAGTATATCGTACACCTGTTGATTCACATAGGAACATACACTAGTATATTATCTCACATACATCTTATGTATGGGAGTCCTCCAGAAAAATGATATACTGTAAATGTACATGAACAGTACACAGTCATTACAAACACAGCAAATTAGTGAAAATGTCTTGAAAATTGATCATAAAATTGATAACCCATATAAGATGCTATATATGGCCAATCCATCTTTCAGAAAAAAAGGTGTGGAAGAACAAGGGGGCACAATTTGAAGATAGAGGGGGGATGGTTCAGAGGTAATGTGAGAAAGTATTTCTTCACAGAGAGGGTTGTAGATACACAGAACAGCCTTCCTGAGGAGGTCATAGAATCAAAAACAGTGGGGAAATTCAAGAATGCATGGGACAGACATAAGGCAATTCTAGTGGTGGGTTGGAGGAAGTAGGCTGTTGGTTAACTAGGATCTTCAGCTTATCTGTTTGGTAGGGAAATGGTCAGACTAGGTGGGCCTAGTGGTTCTTATCTGCCATCAAATTCTATGTTTCTATGTTGTAGATTCTGGAACCTGTGCCCTTATCTATACCTTGCCCTAATGTCCCCTCTCCTATTCCCCACCTTGCAGGTGCCTCAGTTCTACAACACGTGGCAACAATTATTTCAGACCACAACAAAGGTCTGGCACAAGTGTCTGACCACAGTCCTGCAACAACTGAATCCAACAACAGTGCAGCATCACTGCTGGTCATACCAACCCATAAGGCAACACAAAAAAAGTCTTGATCAAAACAAATACGCTTCAGGTACATTTTCCCATGGCAAATATGTACATTGCCATTCTATTGAAATATAATATGGAAATGGGGCTAGTATGTGTTGTCTCTTATGATATAACAAGGGTATTTCATGCTGTTTTGGCTGCCAACATTTCTCAGCTTAGTGGTGCTGTCACCCAATCAGTGCAAGACACCCTTCTTATAAGAAACAACCCTTATTAGCATCATGTGCATATAGTACTGTATACTGACAGCAAGGGACAGTGCAATCTTCAAAGAAAATACACAAGGACATCCTTGCCCAAGTGGATGAAGGAACCAGGAAAGGATGTAACCATCAATAAAGCATAACTGAGGGTAATCTCTGTGTTGGTGTAATATACCACACCAGTCATTGTAGCAGTTCAGTGGACTGCCCCTTGATAGGACCCTGTGCACCCACAGACGGTCAGTGAAAAAAGTTATTTACCAATGTCTTTCTGTCACTCCACTCATGTGTATGAGTCTACTGATTCGTGGACATCATGATTTTCTATGACTATGTCCATTCTATCCTCACAAGCATTGCCTATTTCTTCCCCTTGTATTTCCATGAAGATCTCTGCAGCAGTAAGCCTGTATATTATTGCAAGATTGTGGAGCAAGCAGTATGTTAAGTCCCAACCTAAACAACTTCACTGGGGTCATTATAAATAGAATAAAGTATGAAATGGTGTGTGTAATGAGAGCCCCCCCCCCGAGGTATTAGATGCTACATAAACCCTTAGAGCGAAGCTTGAGGGGTTTATTAAAGCATCTAACACCTAGGGAGTGGACAAACTTTGAGTTACACACACCACCCCATATTTTATTTTATGTAATTGTTGGGTTTCCTTTTTTCACCTCAGCAATTATACAAAATAAAAAGATGCTGTGTGGCCATTCTCCAGTGAGGTTATAGCACATGATCTGCAGTCAACTTTATTTATTTAAATGTTTTTTTTTATTTTGTGGCCAGCTGAAAGTTAATTTGATGATAACCATGCCTGCATCCACTGCTTTTCTTTCACCGTGCCTGTAAGCCATGGCTGTATCCACTGCTTTTCTTTTACCATGCCTGTAACCATGCCTGTAGCCACTATTTTTCTTTTCTGTAACCACCTCATGATGTAACTCACAATGCCTCAAATGTTCCGTATGTCCTTGTTCATTCTTATAACTTGTATTGTTATCCCAGGTTGCCCCTGAAAAAGGGACCTTCGGGGCTCAGGGGCCTACCTGGTCACCAAAATTTAATAAATAAATAAAAAAAATTTATGAAATGGCTGTGGCACAATTTGTTGTTTGATTACTTACCGCCAAGTCTGAGTGGTGTTTCAGTGTCTGTTAGTGGTTCATCGAGAAAGCAAGGAGAGTGGTCAGGAAATGAGGAACTACGGTGGGTGCATGCACAGAATGAGAGAAACTGTGTGTGTGTCTGTGTGTGTGTGTTTGCCGTAATAAACACTCCTTTATTACGGTAAATTATGTCATGGTTTCCCTATGGGAAGAACAGAAATTATTATATAATTGAAGAGAAATGTCCACGTAAAAATGGACCCCCACCTCAGTGTGAGGCAGGGCCCGATTAGGACTGTCAGAAAAAGTTGTAATTTTTACCTTTGGTGAGTCTATACCTCATCTCTGTATAGCACTGAGTCATGTATGATTTAAACCAGAGATATCGAAGCTCTGAATATATATAAATGCAATGGATGGACCCGTGGCTGCTCCCCACATGACACATCACTCTCAGGACAGCCACAGGTGGTTGTGGGCACGCTGCTGGTGGCGCTGGATTGTAAAATGTTGGGGTGGAGAAGGAGGGAGGCAGGATCAACCAGATAAATTATGAAAATACATAAAATCACCAAAGGTAAAAAATACTACTTTTTCTGAAAGTATTAATCGGGCCCGCCTCACACTGAGGTGGGGCCCATTTTTACGTGGACGTTTCCCTTTCAGACACAAAAAACACATCATAGAGGAGTAGTACAGTGAATTTGTGATAACATCTGAATAGTCCTATTTTTAACTATAAAACATTTTTGACATTTTCCAATTTTGATTTACTTGTGAAATTTCTAGTTCTGGTTTTGCTGTATGTGTGTAGTCTATTGTTGTTTGAGTGGTTTTGTTCAGAATGATTGCTGTCTGTTGTCTTACGCAGTCATCTGCTGCCCCACCCTGCACTGCACTGATCTGTTACCTGTCATTATTTTACTTCCTTTTGTGACCTATACAGTAGATATAGAGAATAATGTATGGGCAACCATATACAACAAGGCTGTGTTTCCATCAAGGGGTTGAGATGACTGCATATGAATCTCAAGAACCAAGCTCCAGAGATCCATGCTGTCATCTCATCCCCAAGATAGAAACGCATGCTGAGTTGCATGTGGTTGCTGATGTTTTATTTTTTATAGTACATGTTTTTTTTTTACACCAGAGTGACAGACCCCCCCCAAAGTGAAAATTAAACATCTTGCCATTTCTTTGTTCTGTTCTAGGATCAAAATCGAATTTATAGACTTTTGAAAGTTAAAAGGTACAACTTTGGGTACTGGGTGGTTAGCAACTAGCTAGGTGTGAAAAAATGAGAAATTTTAAATTGTATGACCTTTGAACTGTGCAGAACAGCCATTCGGAATGTGCACACCACCACTTTGGAATGTGCACAATGGTTTAGAATGTGCACAACAAGGTTTTTGAGCAGGTTGATTTTCATTCAGAACAAAGGCTAACCATATACTATATAGTATGCTGTTATCCATGTTGGGCTAATCCCCTGTTCTCCTCTCTAGAGCTATTTCTTTCTTTCTTTATTTATTAAAAATGCAAATGAATAATGTGGTGAAGTGCAGCAGATTGCAAATGGTAGGAGTGCAGGCAGATATCAGGACTTGCAGCATACAATCTACATAATATACAAAATACTGTAACTTAAAGAATAAACATGATAAAGTGTAGCAGCTACAAAAGGTGACAGTGTACAGCTTGATGTCAAATCTTACAGCACTGCAGCAAGTGCAGTAAGGCTAAAGTCCTGGCAGGACAAGTGAGCTAATGCCAGGGCTAACATAGGAGGGAGCAGCCAAGTTTTAAGCTGCTCCTTGAGGAAAGAATGGAGGGAGAGAGATGGAGAGTGGTAGGGAGATTGTTCAAGATGGAAGGAAGACAAGAGGAGAAAACAGAGTGTCCAGCAGAAGAGTTGGTGTTGGCAATGGAAATGGTATGGGAGTCATAAGAGTGAAGAGCATATGATGCAGCTGGAAAGGAAGATAGTAGGGAGGAGCGATAGATAGGTGTGACTGCTCCCCTGCACATCCTGGCTGCTTATCCTCATCACTGACTGCTTGCTGTACCTCACCCTTCCTTTCTGGTACCTATTATGTGGTTCTCATTCTTCCCAGAGCTGATACTTCCTATTATTCCTGTACCTGCTCTGTCTCTCATGTCATGCTTATAGCTTGTAATGTGATACCTAGATCTTGCGATAAGTTTTCTTGTATGATTGCTTGGAGTCTTATTTTACGCCTGATCCTGCTTTCTGGTAGTTTCAAGTCCAACCCAGGCCTAGCCAAATTTCCCTAACTTTTGCATTTTGACTTCTTTCAGCAGCATGTCCCAAAATATATGCACATCAGTGACAGAAGTCTCTTTCCACAGCTAGACCACATTAAGGCTAGCATTTCAATTACCTCAACTGAAGCCATTCATGTCACTGAGACATGGTTAAAATGATCTTTTATTGTGACATTTTTTTAACTGGCTGCAATGTGTTCAGACAAGATCACGCCTCTTGGGTTGGGGGTGGGTTCATTCAATATGTTCAGTATATCATATAGGGATGTTTGAAATTCATGAAATTCATTCCATTTGCATTCGTCTGAATATTAGCAATTCAGATTCTGGGTCTCTTTCTTTTCTCATGCCAGTTAAGTTATCGGACTCTAAGCTGGAATTTGAATTTTGATTTCTCACCCAAATACTTTTTTTAGTAGATGTTTTTTATTAGTCATATCGATATATACAGTTCCTCACAAATTAATAATTTTTTTACATAAATGGATTACAAATCATCAAATAGGTGCATCCTGTGGGGTGTTACATGGTCGTGGTTTATTGAAGGGGGGGATGTTGGCCATGATGCTGGGGAAACTCCCCTACTCTCTGGCATTTTGGAATTTGATATTCTGTTTTATCTCAGATTTCTGGAATGCTTGGAATTGCAGCACATTATGTGTCATAATGGCTTGCTTGAAGTGGAGCATATGGCACACCAGATGTTCCTTTTTTACTACAACAGAAATTGGTGCCATGCAGTTCCTGCTGATTAATTTGACAATGAGCTTAGACAGACTAGTACATGATAGAGAGTTTACATGTTTACCTAGACAACAATTTATTGTCTATTGGGAACAAAATGACTTGGTTATTATATGGGCTAGGCTTGTTTTTCATTAGTCTTCCTTTTTTTCTGGTTTTCTTTTCTGTTTATGTGATTGCGTGAAGTAATTCGAATGTTTTCCATTGCTTATTTTTCATTAACTATGCTTGAGTAATCGTTATGGTTTCTTTTCTGCTTATTTTGTTTGGCTTTGTTTTTGAGTTTTCATTTGTATGATACACTGTTTTTACTCTATATTCTGTTTTTTGTATATTTTTTAATTACTAAAAAAACACCCCTACTCTCTGGCAAGGGGAGCTATTCACTTCCTGTTAGAGGATGGAGGATTCTGGTGTGGATGAGACAAACATAGTGGTAGGGGTGGAAAAGACTGCTTTCCTCCCCACCCCGAGTATTGAGGAAGATCAGGGCAGAGGTTTGGTGTCTGTAGAACCATTGCCTTGGCCCTTGTAACAACAGAGGGGAACACTGAAGAAGTGGAAATTATGAATCCTGATATTGCAGTGCCTGCTGATGCTGCACCTGTGGAAAGCAACCTGGAAATTAACTCTGCCATGCAAAAAGAAGTGGTTACGACTATGGGCAATGATTTTTCTGAACAACCAGAGATAAGGATGCCAGCAGAAATACAGCTTGATTAAAAAAAAAAATTGAGGCAAAACAGTCCCACCTCCTGGCTTTCATTGCTAAAGAAGTTGAAAACAAAAAATAGATCTGCAACTCAAGATTGCAGTAAGTGCACATGTATCTGCTGTTGTGAAGGTATTTCCTACCTTGCCTCAGAATAAAGGCTCTGTTGGAATGAATTCTGAAGGTGCTCTTTTTGACTCACTGGTTGTTCCATTGAGACTGGGCCTTGCAGTTGCAAAACTGACTACAAGTTACACTTTAGCACTGAGCATAAATGTTATGTTCAGACAGCACATCAGCTGAGGCCAAGATCAAAGGTTAAGTTGCTGTCATTGATGCTGGAAAAATAATTCAAGAAACATCGCTGAATGGATCATGAAGGACAGCTTCCCCACTACCCCCATATTAGTTTTGGATATTATAATTAAGAAGAGCCCAGTGGAAGGAGGTTGCAGGAGTCAGTTCAAATGCTCTGAACAGTGCCTTCATTTGGAAAATCAGAATCTGTACAGTATGGGCTCATCTGTCTCCATATACCCGACCATGACCTACTATAACAGCTGTCTCATGGATCAAAAGGACTGCTGATATGCAGATCAATGAGAAGCCTGTCTTGGCCGTCTGCTCTGACACTGACAGTGGGAAGCCAACTCCATTACCTCAGAAATATTCTTGTGAACATTGTCCTTTGTTGCATCATGCTTCTACTCTGGTTTTGTTTTTTTCCCGTTAATTTCTTTATGTCCCCGCACACTGAAAAGTAATCCATCCACTGGTCCCCCCAGACCACCAGGACTTACCAACCTCCAGATTTTCCTCTAGGGCTTGCCCCCCCCAGCAGGATCTATGGGGTCCCCATCAGCCCCACAGAAACAGGATCTGGTACTCCGGAGGTACCCAGCTGACCCAATGTGGGGCCTGAGAGGGCCAACATTATTTTCCTCTTGGTTGGCCGCCTTTTCCCCTTTTTTCTTTTCCCCATAGGCACAGAGGCAATGGAATGCAATGATGCCAATGGCAATGTTGTCCATGCTCCTACACGCAGCACAACAGGCATCTGCCCCTCCTCCACCCCCTCCAACTGCAGCATCAGTGTGTTAGCCCTCAGCCTCTGCTAGAGGGCAAGGCAACTCGTGACCACTGGTCCCCACACTAACCAAGAGCAGAGTCATTCTCAATGCCCGACAGGGTGCATGCCTCAGGCAGCTAGTGTTGGACCACATGGGAGTGAGCAGTCTTAGACCTGGTACTCTCAAACGGGGATGGTGAGAGGATCGCAGATTTAGAAGTGGGTAGCCATCTGGGAACAAGCGACCACCAGACAGTGTGGTTCACAATAAACACAGCCATAGAGTCAAGCCATACAAAAGCAACGGTACTTGACTTTCAGAGGGCTGACTTTGGCAGAATGGGAGAGTGCCAAAGGAATACACTAGCAAAAGGGTAGGAAGGAGGGGTGGAGGAACAACGGGGAAAAATTAAAACTGCCATCACAGAGGTAATAAGACTTTGTGTGAAGCAAATAAACAAAACCCTATAAGTTGTTTACTATCGTTCATGCCTGTACTATGCTGTGATCTATCCTCTATTGTAGTGCATATGCCAGACATTCTTGTATGTACCATGATATTGACTGATGTTTATTTATATACCATGTAATCTCCTGGGTTGTATGTGAAAATGGGCACTTGGCTGTCTAGTGTGCTTACCAGGTAAAGAAAAGCAAATAAATAAATAAATAAAAACAAAATGAAGGGAAAAAAAAACACTTTGCTTCTCAAAAGAGGTGACGGTGATGGTTATGGAGAAAAAGACAGAATTCAGAAAGTATAAGGAATCACAGAAGAAGCAGGACAGAGAACTCTATCAGTTAAAGAAGAAGGAAGTGGGGAAGACAGTCAGAATAGCAAAGTCCCAGACTGAGGAAAAAAATAGCCTACTCAGTTAAGAATGGGGATAAAACCTTTTATAGGTATATTAGTGAGTGAAGAAAGATCAAGGGAGGGATAGTTAAGCTTAATAAAGGGAAGGGGTGTGGGCAGAGGATGACAGTGAAAAGTCAGAGATACTGAACGAATACTTTTGTTCAGCATTCACAAAAGAAGAGGATGGGGACGTACCTAAACCAAACAATAGAAGCACTCTGGATAGGGAGGGTCGATACCAGTCCATTCACAGAAGAAATGGTCCTGAAAGAACTAAAACTGAAAGTGGACAAGGCAATGGGGCCTAACGGTATTCATCCCAGAATTCTAAAAGAACTAAGGGGAAAACTAGTGACACCACTAACTACCATTTTTAACAAATCATGGGAGGATGGTGTGGTACCTGAGGAATGGATGAAGGTGAATGTGATTCCCCTTCACAAAAGCGGGAGCAAGGCAGAGGCAGGAAACTATAGACCTGTTAGTTTGACCTCAGTGGTAGTGAAAATGATCAAATCACTTCTGAAAGAAAGAATTGTTGAGTACCTAGAGGCCAGCAGGGCACAGAACCCAAGACAGGCTGGGTTCACAGCGGGAAGGCCATGTCAGACAAATCTAATAGATTTATTTGACTGGGTGATCAAAGTAGTAGACGTGGGAGGGGCTGTGGACATGGTCTACCTAGACTTTAGTAAGGCATTTGACACAATCCCACACAAAAGAATAATAAACATGTTAGCCTGGGAGTGGGTCCCAGGGTGGTAGCCCGGGTAAACAATTGGCTGGATAACAGGACGCAGAGGGTAATAATAAAGATTCCACTCCAAAGAAAGGGAGGTTACTAGTGGGGTACTGCAGAGTTCAGTACTTGGGCCGGTCCTCTTTAATGTCTTTATAAGTGATATTGCAGAGGGACTGGAAGGGAAAGTATGCCTCTTTGCAGATGACACAAAGATCTGCAATAGGGTTGATACACCAAGGGGGGGTGGAAAGGATGAGAAGGGACTTGGCAAAGTTGGAGGAATGGTCAAAAGTAAGACAGCTTACATTCAATGCAAAGAAGTGCAAAGTAATACACCTTTAAACAAAAAACCCAGGGGAAGAGTACTCAGTGGGGGGTAGAAGGTACTAACGACAACAAAAATGGAAAGGAACCTAGGGTAGTCATATCAGATGACCTAAACCTAGGCAGGTAGTGTGAGAAGGCAGTAAGCTGGACTGGGGGATTACTGGGATGCACATGGAGAGGCACCACCAGAAAAAAACAAGAAGTTGTCATCCCTCTGTACAGACAGTTAGTGAGACCCCATCTGAAGTACTGTGTGCAGTTCTGGAGACCCAGTCTCTGCAAGGACATAGACAGGATGGAGGCAGTCCAGAGGAGGGCAACTAAAATGGTGCAGGGTCTGCACCAGAAACCATACAAAGAGAGACTAAAGAAGCTTAATATTTATTCTCTCAAGGAAGAGGGAGATGGAGGACATGATATAAACTTTCAAGTACCTCAAGGGAATCAATATAGTCCAAGAGGGTAGCATCTTTCAGAAAAAGAGATGTACAAGAATAAGCGGCACGGTTTGAAGATGGGGGGGACAGCTCTGGGGCAACATGAAGAAGTATTTTTTCACAGAGAGGGTGGTGGATGCATGGAAAAGCTTTTCTGAAGAAGTTGTGGGGTCAAAAATAGTGGGGGATTTCAAGAATGCATGGGAAAGAAATAATAGTGGGGGTAGGAGGAAATAGGCTGTTGGTTAACTAGGATCTGCAGCTTATCCAACAGGTAGGGGAAATTGGCAGACTGGGTGGGCCAAGCGGTCCTTATCTTCTGTCAAAGTCTATGCTTCTATGTAACTGGATGAGGAGAGCAGTCTGTGGAATACTTGATCCTCCCTACCTCCAGCCAGCCCTCCGACTCCGGAGGTTGCTCCTGATACCCAGCCATCGGTGCCGCAGGCGGTAACCTTTATTTTATTTATTTATTCACAATTCGGATTTACAACCTTTGAGTCAAAGACTCATTTACAAAGGCACCTCATCACAGGGAAGAAAGACAACATACTGGTGAAGCAAAACAGTGGAGAACAATACAGGTGAGATACAAAAGAGCATACAAAGCAAGGCATTTCAGTGAACAATATAGGTGAGATACAGAAAAGCATACAAAACCAAGCAATTTAAGTGACACAGTGGAGCACGCAGGTTACAGTGCACGGTGTACAGGCTACAAGAAGCTATTCTAAATAAACTAGTAGATCTGTAATACTATAAGAAACATGGGAGTACTAGGTGGTGGTTACCTGGTGGGGGGGTATACCGCTACATTGGCAGGCAGCCCTCTACTCTGGTTTTAGACCTCCAATCACAAAAAGCTAAATGACCATCAGTTGGAGGGGTATCTCCAAGAAAATGTGGCACAAAAGCTCAAGGACACCCCCATCCTCCTCCTTCAGTATGTCTGCTGCTTTAAAAAAGATGGGTTCGGAAACAAATGTTGATGGATCAGGATGGAGTCTTGGGTTTTCCTTATTTGTTTTGGCTATACAAGGAGGGTGTGATGATGGAAGGACAGAAGGAGGTTACCAGAGCTCTCAGTTTGCTTCATTGATCCCTTTCTCTACCACTGCTGAGCATGTCCTTCCTGTAGATGCTTCTCTACAGCATACAGCACCCATGGGTGCAGGATCTGCCAAGGTCCCTGTGTCTTTTTCTCTGGATGTCTCAGATTCCTTTCAAATTTTTTTCACAGGAGATGGTTCACTTTTAAACCAGTCTGGATGGCAGTATTACAGTGTATGTAGTTCCCCCCACCCCCAATACAAAGTACTAACTGTTTCAACCATTAAGCCAAAGTCAGTCTGGATCAGAGGCTATTCAGTGGGAGATGTCAATGGAAATGGAGTCCTCTTTACTTCATCAGACCCAGTCATCTTCTCCATAATTCAATACCAAGGTCACATGGACAATGTATTAGAGGATTTCATGATTATTACTGTGTGTGATGCTGGACCTGAAAGTATACAGCATCAGCCATGTAATATTTCCTGACCTGTAACAAGTGCTGGCAGGGATGTCTCCCCTCAGCCTGAGACTTCCAGATCAGCATCCTCATGTCCCTCCCTAGAACAAGAAATGATACCCTGACTTCTTTTGACCATCCACTGACCTTGCTAAGCAAAACAGAAACACAGAAGTTGTCAGCAGATAAGGGCATCCAGGCACAACCAGTCTGCCCTATTGTCCCTGCCTACAGTGACACTGCAGGCCCTAATCAGCCTTAGGTCCCCCCCTTAATTTCCAAGATCCCTTTGTGCCTACCTCATGAATTCTTGAATCATGTAACTGTTTCAGCCCCCACTCCCTCCACTGGTAGGCTGTTCCATTTATCTACCACCTTCTTCATGAAGAAATGCTTCCTCACATTTCCTCTGAAATTCTTCCCAACTTCATATTGTGCCTCCTCATCCTTGAACATCTTTTTCTTTGTAAAATGGTACCTCCTGTACCGTGTTCTTCCCTGAGAGATATTTGAGTGTTTCAATCATATCCCCCGTTTCCTCCTTTCTTCCAGGGAGTACATATTTAATTCCTTAAGCCTTTCCTTATAGTGTTTCTGATACAGGCCCCACATCATTTTGGTTGCCATCCTCTGAACTGCCTCCACCCTGTTTATGTCCTTTCGAAGATGGGGTCTCCAAAACTGGACACAGTATTTGAGGTGTGGCCTCACTAATATTGTATATAGCGGGATTATTACCTCCTTTCTTCTGCTGGTAATTCCCCTGCATACTATATACATCCCAGCATCCTGCTTGCCTTCCCTACTCCCTTGTCACACTGCTGAATTACCTTCAAGTCATCATAGATGAGTACCCCAGGTCCATTTCCTGTTTTGAGCCTGCTATTTCCTCCTCTCCGAGGTGGCATGTTGCCCCCTGGTTTGTGTGCCCTATTTGCATTATTTTGCACATTTCAGCATTGAAAACCTGCTATGAATCTCTTGATCAATCCTCCATCTTTTTTAGCGCTTCCCTTATACAATCCACTCACCTGGTGTGTCCACTTTGTTGCAGAGCTCTATGACATCCACAAATAGGCATACTTTCCCTTGTTGACCCTCTGCAATGTCACTGATAAAGACATTGAAGAGAACTGGACCCAACAATGATCCTTGTGGCACCCCACTGGTTACTCTGCCTACTCCAGAGTGTATGGCATTTATCATCACCCTCTGAATCCTATTGTCCAGCCAGTTCTGCACCCATTTCACTACTTTAGCACCTACACCTAGGTTTCCCCACTGTATAACAGTGTTCTATGTGGAACAGTGTCAAAGGCCTTTCTGAAATCCAGGTAGGCCACATCCACTGCTTCCCCGATCCACCTCCCTGGTTATCCAGTCGAAGACCTCTATGAGGTTTGACTGGCATGACCTGCCCCTTGTGAAACCATGCTGCCTCAGGCCCTGCAAACCACTGTCAATTAGGCATTCCACAGTCTTTTCCTTCAGTAATGTTTCAATTGAATTGATCATCATGGAGGTCAGACTGACTGCCTGTAATTTCCTTCTTCTTCCTTATTTCCACTTTTGTATAAAGGGACTACATCTGCCCTCCACCAGTCTCCAGGCACCTACCCTTTTCCACCGACTTGTTGAACAGTGTTGTCAGAGGTGTAGCCAGTACCTCCTTTAGTTCCCTCAGTATCCTGGGGTGCACCCCATCTGGTCCCATTGCCTTAAAAACTTTTAGTATCATTAGTTCCCTAAGGACCCTTTCCTCTGGAAAAGGACTTGTGTCCATCTCCCTCCCCTTTATGCCCTCGTCCTTCATCGTCAGTCCATTTTCTGCCCCCTCCTCCGTGAAGATGGAACAGAAGTATTTGTTCAATATGTCAGCTTTTTGGTGATCTTTCTTCACACAGCCACCTCCTTCACATTTCAGTCTTACTATCTGTTCCCTTGTCTTCCTGTATTCACTTATGTACCTATAAGAAGTTGTATCCTCTTTTTTCACTGACTTTGCAATGAATTCCTCTGTTTTGGGCCTTAGTGCTCCTAACTACCTTCTCTGCCTGCCTTTGTTTTTCTTGGTATCTCTCCCTGTTCCCCTCCTCCTGTGTCTGTTTGTATTTTCTAAGTGCCATCTTCTTTGCTTTTACATTTTCTACTACCTGCTGAGAGAACCATAGTGGTCTCTTTTTCCCTCTTTCCCTTGCTGACCTGCTTCATATAGAGTTGTGTAGCTATTTCAATTCCCTTTTTGATAGCTGTCCACTGTTCCTCTACTCCCCACTCCTGCTAGAGTATCTCTCAGGCATTCTTCCACTTTCCTGCAGTCAGCCCTCTTAAAATCAAGTATCCTCATCTTTGTGTGGTTTGATTCTGACCCCTCTAAATCAAACTGCACCGTATGGTGATCAGTGTTCTCCTATTGCAAACCCTGCCACACTATTCCAGTTTGTAAGTACTATGTCCAGCAGTGCCCTCCTCACGGGTGGGTTCCATGACCAGTTGTTTAAGGAATGTCCCCTGTATGGAGTACTAGACATTCCTGCTCTTAGATGTTGCTGCCATGGGGAGGCTTCAATCTATGTCCAGTAGATTGAAGTCTCCTATCAGCAATACCTCTCCAATGTGTGCCATTCTTTGGAATACTATTGTCATTTTCTTATCTACCTCCTCCCCCTGTGATGGAGGTCTGTAGATCAGTCCTGTGTGAATAGCTTCCCCCTTTCTCCTTTCCAATGTGACCCACAGTATCTCCTATCCTTCCTGTTCTCTTTTAATTTCTTTGGCCTTTATGTTGTCTCTCTCATAAAGAGCCATGCCACCCCCTTCCCTGCCTACCCTGTCCTTCCCAAACAGAGTGTAACCTGGTACGGCCACTTCCCAGTCCTGGTTATCATTGTACCAGGTCTTCTTGATGGCTACTATGTCTAGATCTGTTTCCATCATGGTAGCCTCAAGGTCAACTATCTTGTTGGCCAGCATTTGTACAGATGTCTCTTCAGGATGTGTTTTCACCATCCCCCTACTTGGTCCCTTTTTCACATCCCTACTTTGTCCACTTTCCTTTTTAGTAGTAATTTTTTCTTCCAACCCCATGACTTCATATTTATTTGTGTACTTTGCTAATCTTTCTCCCTTCAAACTCCCATTGATGTTCCTATGATCTTCGGGGGGCAGATTCATTCTCCTTCCTACCATCCACCTCCCCCCTTTGCTAGTTTAAATGCTTGCCAATGAAGCATTTAAACACTTCACTAAAGACCATGGACCTCTCCTTGGATGGATGCAGGCCATCACCCTTGTATAGGCCTTCATCGTTCCAGGTGGGACCCCAGTCCCACATGAAGCCACACCCCTCCTCTCTGCACCATTCCTATAACCATGTGTTAAATTCTTTGATATGGACTGTCCTAGCCTCCCCCTTGCTGTAGACAGGCAGTACCTCTGAGAAGGTCATGGAGCTTGCTTCCTGTTTAAAGCCCCTCCACGATTCTACAAATTCCTCTTGCATTCTTCCTATGCCTTTCTCATCCCTTGCCAGGTCATTGGTCCCCAGGTGGACAATGACATCTAGCTCCCCCCTCCATTGCCTTTGCGATCCTTAGGATCCAGTCCCCATCCCTCTGAGTCGTGCCTCCAGAGAAATGCTGTCTGACTCCACTAGAGGAAGTTTCTGACTGAGTGTTTGTGGTCTGCTCCTTCTTAGAGTCAGATATGTTCCTTTTTGGACTCTGAAATATTTGCTTTAGGACACTGTGGGAGACTCTTACTATGACATGAATTTTAAGTTCTTGGCTGGCCTTGATTCTTTTTGGAAAGAGCATAATGAACTTAAACACACTCCAGTTTGGACTCCCTTTCTTATTGTTTCTCTCAATAAACCTGCTACAAAGATGGTAACCTTCCTTTTTAAGAATGAAGGAGTAAGCATTGTGACTATTCTATATTGGCTTAAACAGTAGTGTACAGTGATTGGAACACCAAAGCCTATCATCGACTCAGAGAACATTTGGACCAGAGGGTGGCATGTCTCTGCCCAGTTCCTAGAAACAGATTCTGTTATTCACTGCCTTCTGAACTGTTTATTTCTGGGTCATTACAGAGGTGTCCTAGTTTATCATGGGCAGCCAAAGGCCTGTTACAGATGTGGCTCAAAATCCTACCTTAGCAACACCTGTGACAAAGTCCATTGCACATTATGCTAGGAGTTCATCCATCTCTGTACACAGTATAGGAATGTTATAAAATGCAGCCTCTGTGATAAGCCTGGACATTCTTATCAACCCTGCTCCTGAGCAACCTACAACAAAGAGACCTCTTGGATCATTGTACAGTGTGTTTCAACAGAAGAACAGCTGTGGAATCCAACCACACAATGGTAAGAGTCCTTCAGTTCAGAAGGGCAGATTTTATAAAGATAGGTGAATGCCTAAGGAATGACCTGGCAGGGGAGATGACTGGGGTGGGAAGAACAGTGGGCCAAACTAAAATGGGTATAGTGAAGCAACATATTTCTGCATCTAGCAAGTAAGCAAAAGCAAAAAGAAGAGGAGATTGCTATGTTTCTTAAAAGAGGTAGTAGAAAAGGTAAAGGCTAAAAGAGTAGCATTCATAGTGTATAAGAAGACCCAGAGAGACGAGGATGTTGAAGAGTATCAGGCGAAAACAGAGGGAAACAGGGAAAGCAGCAATGAGTGAAAAGACACAAACAGAAGTAAGAGCACCTCAGACAGTATCAAAAGAGGACAAGACATTTTTACGGCTGCATGGGCGGAGCCATGCTGATGTATTGCCATGATATAGGAGAGAAAAATGACTGTGACAGGAATGCGAGGCAGTTGTCCTCTGCTAAGTGCTTTGACTGGTGTTGTGGCACAGACCTCTGCCTCCTGCTTAAAGCAGCAGTACTACGTAAAAAAATCAGTACCACATAGATGTCTTCCTTCTGATCTGTTGAGCATGAAGCTGTTTAAAATGATGTTGTGCGGTGCAGCATTTGGCTAAAAAGAGTCCAGTTTCTTCTTTGTTTTTGTTTACATTTGTATGCCTGCCATGTTGTTTCCCCAACCTGTGCTGCCTACTGAATGCACACACAGTGATATTCTGCTTTGTTTACAACTAGTTAGACTTCCTGTGTGGTGCATACTCCCTTCTGTGCTGCTGGAAAGTTTCATATCAATTCCCACAAGAAAGTCAGTGGTAAATGGGTTAATTTACTAAGGAAATTTATAACAGCGTGAGGTAACTTGAGACAGAAGTAGATGCAAGGCTGAGCGATGAGCCTAATCTCCAGCAGATGCAAGGCTGAGAGAGAAACTAAATTCTCCTGTGTTATACCTGAAAACAGGCAGTCTCTGTCTAGTGTTCCTACCCGGTCAATAAAAACTAAATAAATGTCATTATGCTTCAGTGAAATTTTAATGAGATATGCTGCTCCTACCTTTTGCCAGCACTTGTTCATCACATTAATCCAAGAAACATTCCGTTTGCTACCAGTATATGAGCACAAACGAAAGCCATGTTTATTTTCCCTAAATATCTCAAAAACAGGGATAGGGCAGAAGCAGAAAGAATACTGCAGATACTGGAAGAATTCACGGAAAATACTCTGTTTTTAGTAAAATCCCCAGTAGCACACTGAGCTGAAACGTCACTTCCTCAGTTTGTGAAGGAGCACTGCAAGCACAAAATGAACTACAACACAGAGGAAATGTGACATATTGGGGGCCAGGCAGCTGAAAACAAGGAGCGTGTCATATGCCACTCATATGGTTTTCAATGCGGCAGTACTGCAAACATGATGAAAGTGGCATGGGTTCTAATCCCACCACATGATTGCTGCATAATGTGTCAATACACATTAAATGTGGTAGTTCCACAAACAGACGGAAAGTGGCATAGGTTCTAATCCCACCACATGATTACTGCACAATGTGTCAATAAGGTATACATTTTTTTTTTGACAAGGCAAATGCTATCTGTACTCAGACAGACATAGGAAATGCAGTCCAATAAAAAGGAAGCACAGCAAGAAAGAGTAAGAACATGAACACTTTTATGCAAAGAACCAGATAGTTATGCTTACTATATGAATAGCACCCTGTGGGCTGAACAAGGTGAAACTGATATTTCTATTCAGTTGTATGTCTACAACTAGGAAACATTCAACATTTCCCGCTAGTGAGATTCTTGGGCCTTGAACTTTAGAGAGTAAAATACACGCATCATAAAATGTTATTCTGTTTGCACTGCAAAACCAGCATGGGTAAATAAGTCACTTTATGACAGCGGCAACAAGTCAAGAACACATGCTGCATATCTGACTAGAAGTCTCTGTGGAATATTTTTTTACTAGAAGTGTCACGAATGAACAGCAAAACTAGTAAAATAGCAAACATAGTAGACCAGGAAGGAGCTGTGGACATGGTCTATCTAGACTTTAGCAAGGCATTTGACACCGTCCCAAAAAGATTAATAAACAAGTTAGCCAGCCTGAGAATGGGTCCCAGGGTGGTACCCTTGGTTAAAAATTGGCTGGACAAAAGGATGCAGAGGGTAATAGTAAAAGGAGTTTATACCGAAGAAAGGGGGATTACTAGCGGGGTACAGCAGGATTCAGTACTTCGACTGGTCCCCTTTAATGTCTTTATAGGTGACATTGCAGAGGGACTGGAAGGAAAAGTATGCCTCTTTGCAGATGACACAAAGATCTGCAACAGGGTTGATACACGGGGGGGATGGAAAGGATGAGAAGAGACTTGGCAAGGTTGAAGGAATGGTCAAAAGTATGGCAGCTTAGATTCAATGCAAAGAAGTGCAATATAATGCACCTGGGAATGGATCTATGATGCAGGTTCAACAACACTTTTGTTGATCGTCATCACAGTGATGGGATTTATGTTGAACGCAAGTTGCGGAAGACATAAATCCCAAATGTTTCCCAGTCCTGCTTTCCTATTAGGGGGCTTTGTCTCCCAAACACCTCATGTGGGAGGCTCTGCTCCCCGCACCCCCTGTACTATAGATTGTCAACTCCAGTCGGAGTTGACTTGGGGAGGGGGTGCAGGACCGGGACATGGTGTGCCCCTGTCTCGGGCACACCAACAAAGTGAGCTATCATCAAAGTGTCAATTTTGCTGACAGTGAGGTATGTCGCTGTGTTGTTGTCACCCTCAGATCGGCATACCCCAAGGAACCATAAACCTAGGGGAAGAGTACACAATGTGGAGGGGGAGGTACTATCAACAACAAAAATGGAAAGGGACCTGGGGTAGTCATATCAGATGACCCAAAGGTAGGCAAGCAATGTAAGAAGGCAATAAGTAGGGCTGGGGGATACTGGGATGTGTAGAGAGAGTCATCACCAGTAGAAAACAACAAGTTGTTATCCCTCTTTACAGACAATTGTTGAAACCCCATCTGAAGTATTTTGTGCAGTTCTGGAAGACCCCACCTCCACAAGGACTTAGGACGGAGGCAGTCCAGAGGAGGGCAACTAAAATGGTGTATGATCTGCATCAGATGCTATACAAAGAGAGACTAAAGGAGCTTAATATGTATACCCTTGAGGAAAGGAGGCAGAAGGGAGATATGATAGAAACTTTCAAGTACCTCAAGGGAATCAACAAAGTCCAAGAGGATAGCATCTTTCAGAAAATGAGATATGCAAGAACAAGTGGGCACAATTCAAAGATATATGATTGGGACAGCTCAGGGGCAATGTGACAAAGTATTTTTTCATGAGATGGTGGTGGATGCATTGAACGGCCTTCCTGACAGGGTTGTGGGGTCAAAAACTGTAGGGGAATCCAGGAATGCATGGTATAGACATAAGGAAATTCTAGAGGGTGTAGGAGGAAGAAGGCAGTTGGTTAACTAGGATCTGCAGCTTATCTAATAGGTAGGGAAATGGGCAGACTAGATGGGGCAAGCAGTCCTTACCTGCTGTCAAAATCTATGTTTCTGTGTTTCTTAACTTAAACCCAGGCTTGAACCTATGAGACTATTGCATCTAATGCTACAGGACATAATTAATTTCACAATGAGGAGTCTTACCATAAGTAAAACTTAACAAGCATTTAATTATAAAGTATGACCCTATGGAAAGAAACAGTAATCTTTATTCATGGTGAGGAAATGATTTAAACAAGCACTAATGCTATGGAGTAGCCAACAGTTGTTATCTTTTTACGGCTGTGTGGTCAGGGCTCCGCAGACATTTTGTGATCACTGTAGGAGAAAAAGGGTCTGTGAATGGAATACCACTCTGTATTCTCCTACAGTGATGCACCAATATCTTTACAGCACTGACTCCATTGGCACTGTTCTCTGCCGACAGAGCTCCTCTTTGCAGAATGGTCACACCCACCCCCATGGGCACACTACTTTAGTTCCGCACATCCTTCAGAGCTGTGCATGCATAAGTATCACCCATGTACAGTTTCACTGCCACTACCATCTTGCAAATGGCAAACCACCACAACTCAACAGCTGTGCCATCCACTCCAATACTGACGCTGCCACTACAAAAGCTGCCACTGCTCTGATAGCCATTCGCTGCCACTCTGATACCCATACCCATCACCACCAGAGGTAAAAGCTCTGCAGAGCTGTACCAGCTCTGACCAGAACTTGTTGAAGTATGTTAGTGAAAAAAGGAAGTCAAAGTGAGGGATTATGAGGTTAAAGAGAGAGCAGGATTGCATGGAGGGGTACTGAGAAAAGGCAGACATCTTGAACAAATACTTCTGCTTGGTATTCACAGGGAAAGGGGAGGGGCATGCAAAAGCATCAGGAGCTTTGATGGGAGGGTAGTAGACTCTAGCCCTTTTTCTGAGGAGAGAGTCTGGAATGCACTCACTAACCTGAATGTGGACAAAGCTATAGATCCAGATGGGGTACATCCAATGGTGTTGAGGGAGCTCAGGAAGGTACTAGCTGCACCTCTGACATGCCAATTTAACAGATCACTGTTGACCAGAGTGGTCCTGGAGGACTAGAGAAGGGCAGATGTAGTCCCACTTCACAAAAGTGGTAGCTGTCAAGAGGTGAGCAATTATTTGCTTGTCAGCATGACATCAGTGGTGGGAAAGTTAAAGGAAACACTTCTAGAGGAAAATATCATGAAACATCTTGAATCAAATGGGTTACAGGATCCTAGGCAGCATGGTTTCACAGGGGAGTGATCATGCCTAACAAATCTGGTAGATTTTTTTGATTGAGTGAACAGGATTCAGATCAGGGTGGAGCAATTGATATGGCCAACCTGGGTTTCAAAAAGGCTTTCAACACCATTCCACATAGAAGATTGAGAATTATGTTGAGTAGCTTGTGGGTGGGCAACAAGGTAGTAACCTGGGTAAGAAACTGGTTAGGTGATAGGACACAGAAGGTAGTGGAAATTGGAGCTAGTAAGACCCCACCTTGAGTACTGTGTCTAGTTCTGGAGACCATATCTCAGGAAGGACACAGACAGAGTGGAAGCAGTCCAGGAAAGGGCTACCAAAATGGTGAATGGTCTGCATCAAAAGCCCAATGAGGAGAGGCTAAAGGAGCTCAATATGTACACCCTAGAGGAGAGGAGGGAGAGAGGGAATATGACAGAGACCTTTAAATACATCACATGGATTAATAAGGTACAGAAGGGGAGTATTTGTCCCCCCAAAAATGTGCTGTAAACAAGGAGACTTTCTATGAAGCTGGAGGAGGTAGATTCAGGAGAGGTGTGAGGAAGTATTTCTTCAAAGAAAGAGTGATGGATTCTTGGAACAACCTTGCAGCTGAGGTAATGGGGTGAAAACAGTGGTGGGGTTAAAAAGATGACTGAGATAGGCACAAGGGAATCATAAGAGTAAAGGAGGGGGCAGTACTATAGATCAAGTCAGTCTGCAGCAAAATATTTTTTATACCAGGAGAGATGCACTAAGCTGAAAGCTTCTTTAAAGGTGCAACCTGGGAGCACTAGGAAGTTAAGTGACTCGCTCAGGGTTACACAGCATGCAAGTTGGGGCTGTAGGATTCAAACCCAGGTTTCCAGGCTTGCAACTCAGAGTCTTAAACCACTGTGCTATACTGCCTCTTTGATAAAGGTAGAAAATAATTTGACTGACTGGGTTGGCCAAGCAGCCCTTATCTGCCATCAGATTCTATGTTTCTATGGACCAAGCAGAAAACAATTTTTTTCTCAATTGTGCACAAAGTGGGGGTTATAAGAAAGATGACAAGAATCCACCAAAAACACTGAGTCCAGCCCCAGCACAAGAAAATGAGGGGTCTCTTCTTGTTCACCTGAATCTCCTTCTGATATAGTCTTGATACATCAGAAATATTATACTCAGATTGCACAACCTAATTAAGCTGGTCATCTCAAGAGCATAGAGGAGCAGCTCAGAAAGAATGTACAACCCCTGGTGGAAGTGGGCCAAACTCAGGTCCAGGCTTCCTTTGTGCTAATGTCTCAAGAAATTTTACAGCACTTTGCACTTCCAACTGAGGTACAGGCCAATGTTCCCAGATTTGAAGCTTCTGTCATTGTGGTAACCCCAAAGAAATCTAAAATGGTGTCTATGCCCCCCCCCCAGACTCCTGTTACAGAGAATCTGCAAGCTGGCACAAGATGGGGGAGAAGCAGGAGTGAACTAAAACCAAAACTGACAAGACAAGAGGTGCTTCTCCTTCAGAGCAAATATAAAATTCTGCAAAAATGAAAAGACTGGGAGGAACTGAAGAGGACTCGGAAAGGGTCTTTGGTCATTTCATTGCAGCATGTCCCTTCCTCTGAAAATGAGAAGGAGGATCTGATTTGCAGACTTCCAAAAAGAAGAAATCCAAGATTAAGGTAGGTGGGAGGAAACAGAAGTAATGAGTGTAATAGTTTGTTTTGCTTACATTCCTTTTTTTCTATGGGGGTTTGTGTACATAAGTTCAAGGTAGAAACACTCAATGTCAATAGTATAAAGAATACTAACAGACAAATGGCTAGGCTTTCAGTTCTGAAAGATTCAGAATGTGACACAGTGTTTCTACAGGACACAAGGCTGCATTTTTTGGGAGGGAGTCATAGAGCCCAGAATCTTTGGCCATTTGGCCCTTCTGACTGGTCATTTGGAGAGAACAGAAAAGCCAGAAATTGATGTACCCGGGAAATTTTGCAGAGCCAAACAGGCCCACTATAAGAGTGAGCTCACAAATTCCTGGGGAAACAGCCACAAATTTTGGGATAACATTAAAGATATTACAGGCAAGCACAATAAAACACCCCCATCCATGACTGAAGTTAATGGCACTGTTATACAAGATCACAAACCAATAGCACACTCCTCCAATATCACCTTCACAGATCTTAGCTGTGTGCCCCCCCGACTTCTTCAATGTTTCTACTTTGACAGGCAATGGTAAAACAATGCCCCCCCCCACCATTACTCCACCATTCTATTTTCAGAGAGTCACCCTTGTCAATCTTTCATTTTATTTTCATGTTTATTGTTCTTCCAAAAAAGTTTAAAATTTTGGACATTACAATCTTATTAAATACAAAAGACAATAAATACAAGATACAATAAATACAGATAAAGGTGATGAGATCTAAATAATCTTAAATACTGATTACAAAAGTATTTATAGAACTATAACCCCTTTTCCTTCCCTTTCTTATTTCTTTTGACATCTTCTTCTATGTGCCCATTTCTTGAAACTAATTACTGAGGAAAATAAATTGGCACACAATAATGCATCTGTCACTGTCCCAGGATGGAGCAATATAAATACTGGATCATAGTCCAAATTCAGATATTTCAGTAAAAAGTTATTTAAAGTCAGAAATCTGGGTTTTTTATAAAGGGGACATTGTACTATTATATGAAATAAAGTTTCAGTGAACCCCCTATTGCAACAGCATTCATTAATATTATTATTAGATGCAGAGGCAACACAATTAAAATATATGAACTTGGAAGTAATTAATCCAAATCTTGCCCAAGTTATTGTTTTTCAAATATTAGGGGCTAACAGCAATAATAAATAATTCTCTATCTTTGAATCAATCTTGTTTTCCCCAACCATAAAGACTGCTTCTGTAATCTGACCAAACTTAGTTGTTTTTCACAGGCTTTATCAAATATTTTTTTTTTATTTTCACTCTGTAAGAATCTTTTATTAAAATACCTTTCTGAGAATCCTTCTATAGATGAGAGGAATTAATCTTTTGCAAACTGGAGATTACAGTTTTTAACCATGGAGAATAGAAGCCATTGTCATACCATGTTTGTTTTTCATAAAGACAGAGTTTTAATACATTATTATCATTATTATTAAGAATATTTAACCTATATGAAAGGATTCTTAGATTAATTAAATCCAACAGTGGGATTCTGCCTAGTTCAGCTCTTACAATTACATTAGCCATTGACTGAGGTACTTGAAGAATTGTTTTGTAAAAATAAGATAACGGAAGCTCAAGATTGTAGTTTTCCTCAATGCCCCAAACTTCAGCTCCATATAATTGTAATGGGGTAATCTTGGCTTCACCAGCTTTAATAGCAGGTTCCACCAAGAGTCCTCCATATTTAATGTTAAAGCGTAAAAGGGCCTTAGAAACACAATTAGCTTTGGAAATTTGATTTTTACAGTGTGAACTCCAGGATCCATTTGAAGTAAAAATTATCCCAAGATAACAATATGAGGTCACTACCTCTAAGGTTATTTTATCTAATTAAATTCTTGGTTTGGATGGCTTAGTGCAAAAAACCATTAATTTAGTTTTATCAGGATTCATTTTAAGCTTTAATTGATCACATTTCTGCTTCAAGTAATCAATTTTTATCTGAAGACCCTTTTGGGATAGGGAAAAAATAACTATGTCATCAGCATAAGCTAAACTATGAATATATTGTTTACCTAATTTAGGGGTGTCTAAAAATAGTAATGTGTCAAAATAAAACAAAGTATCAACATATAAGTTAAACAGGAGTGGGGCCAATAAACACCCCTGTCTAACCCCTCTGATTGAACTGAAGTATTCAGAAATATTTCCTATTTTATCATATCTGATTGCTGTACACGTTTCAAAGTATAACAAAAAGATTGGAGTCAACAAATTTATGGGTATACCTCATTCTAAAAGGATATTCCAAAGGATGTTCCTTACTACAGAATTAAATGCTGCTGTTAAATCAACAAAAATAACATACAGTATCATTTTTTTAAACGATTTATATTTTTCAATTAGATGGGCTAGAACATAAATACTATCAAGTGAAGAAAAATCTGGACGAAATCCTATTTGGAAATTTGAAAGAGGACTGAATTTGTTTACCCAATTTTGAAGCCTATTTAATAATACTCTAGAAAAAGTGTTACTGCTTATGTCAAGAAGACTAATGGGTGATAATTTTTAGGGTTTTGGTAGGATCCTTTTTTGCGAATAGGAATAATTATATTTTTATGCCAGGATGGGGGAATATATCTTTCTCTGAGACAAATATTAAAGAAACCTACAAAGAAAGGACCCCAATAGGTCATGTTTGCTTTGTATATCTCTCCCGGGATGCAATCATTCCCAGAGGCCTTATTATTGGCCAGTTTTGTAATTGCCTGTTCAACTTCTAACCATGAAAATTGTAAAGGTAAAGATGAATCTTCTAAAAGCCATTGCGGCCATTTCAGGTGGTCATTTATATCAGGATCATTCATAAAAAGTTTTGAGTAATAAGCTATCCAAACTTCTTTAGGAACATAAACGGTCAATGAAGGTTCAAATGATTTGACTCCCCTTGCAACCAATAGCCAGAAAGCCTTTGAATCTTTTTTATTCATTGCATCAAACATATGAGTCCATTGTTTTAAAGTGAACTCAAATTTTTTATATTTTAAAAATTGTTTATATTGTTTTCTTGCTTTATTAAGTCTAGTTATATTTGTTCTAGTTGAATATTTAGTACTTTTTTTTTATCAATAGACCCAATTTATGTTTTTCATCCTTACATTGCTGATCAAACCAAGTTAGAGGGAAGTCATTTAAGTTAGTATGGGCATAAATAATTGTTCTAATCTCCTGATATCCCTCTTCCAAGTGCTTATTTATAAATTGTGGGGAACAAGAATCCTGAAGTAAAGTAAACAATGAACTCATTCAGGAGGAAAATATAACCTCTGCCGCTTTTTCTTTTATTTTTATTATTCAATTTAAGTTTGAATTTACCTGTGATAGAGAGCAAAGTTTGGGGTAAAGTCTCCATGTAACTCCCAGAATTATCTTTTATCTCATCAATCTTCACCTGCAGTGCCGCATGGTCACTTTCAGGTCTCATTATTTTTTTAAAGTCCTGGAAGTGAACATAGGCCTCTGGAGAATTTATTAAATAATCTATAATACTCTTCCTATTAAGAGAGAAAAAAGTAAATGCTCCATCCTGGTCTCCAATTCCTCTACCATTTAAGATGCAATAGTTACCTTTACTAATAAACTCCATCATTTTTAAACCAGTTCCATTTACAATAATATCTCCTGAATTCCTAGGTTCAAGATCCCCCATATATATCTGAGACTGAAGTTTTTTTAAATTATCAAATTTAGCAATATGAGCATTTAGATTACCCCCTAATATGGTAATATCAACATAATGTTTTGAGTACATGGAATCTATTGCCAGTGCTAAATTTTCCCAAGGATCAAAATCAACAATGGAATGAAAGTTGGGTGAAAATTACACATTAACTATCAAAAAAGTTAGAGAATCCCAACACAATGCACAAAGCAAAATGTCCTTACTAAATATGGTTTGCTCTATTATTTGAATTCCCTTTCTTACTTTGACATAAATAGAAAGGCCCCCTTTCAGTCTACCATAGTTTTTATCTTTTACTGCAAGAACATGAATCGGTATATAACCATTAATGTTAATGTTTGAGGGGATCCATGTCTCTTGAAATAAGATAATATCAGCTTCAGAGGCATAGTCCATCCAATGTGAATCCACCATTTTTGATTTTAAACCAGAAATATTCCATGAGATGAAATTATAGGTAACCATATTAGTAATATTATCTAATCCAATGAGCTCCCGCTCAGTATCAACAGTCTCAGAGTCAGACAGAGATGTTTATATAATTGACTGTCATTTTTAGCCAAATTCCTCTGTGATACATAATCTGCACAATCTGGATTCAGTAAATCAACCAAATGTATACCATGTCTATCCAATTTACTAATATTTGATAGGAGGAAATCATAAAATATTGTAGATTTAATTTCTATATCCACTTGGGAATCCAAATTAGATTAATGTGTTCTATTAACAGACCCAAAATCTGAAGAGTAAATTTCACAACCAAAGCAAAGAGCAAAAAGTGACTGAATGTAAGCAGCCAATCTATCGGTATTTTCACCCTCAAATTTGTGTATTCCAAACATGGATACTGTCTGTACATTAATGTCTCTTTCAAAATTCCAATTTAATTTAATCAAAGTGGAAATTAAGGTGTCCTTAGTACATATTTTAGGGGCAATAGTTCCATTTGTGAATTTCCAAATTGTAGTCCAATTAACAGGAGATGATATCCTTATATCCAGTTTGTTAATTAAACATTGTTTAGCCCATATGACTTTGGCAGTGTCCCTATTCGAAAGTAATACATAAACTGGTGTTGATTTAACCGAAAAATCTCTATAGACTGGTTTGATATCTTTAGCTGCTGCTTCCAAGTTTAGCTCAGCTTTAAATAAGTGATAGATCATGTTAAATGGTGAAATATCTGATTCATAAGTTTTTAAAAAAATATTATTAAATTTGAAAACCACCTCAGATCCAAACATGGTTAAGTAATCTGAGGAGGGAAAATTAAATCCGACTCCAGAGAAGTTTCCAAAATATAATTATTACTTTATTTATTTATGCATATGGGCGACATATTCTTTTTTGATTGATCAAGCTTAATAGAAGCCTGAGTTATTTTTTTGCTCTGTCTATCTAATGAAGTATCTAATGGGGTATCTATAGGAATAATCTCCTCCTTCACAATTGAGAACAAAGGATCTTCTTTAATAGAAGTTGTTAAGACTATGTGTAAATCTTCCTTATCCTCATAAAATCCTCTAGGGGGTTTCTGAATTGCTTTAGGATTATTAGATCCAATTTCAGAACTTCCTTTAATTCTCCCCCTCCTTAATCTTATTTTTTTTATTTACTTGTGTCTTAGCCTTTTTTTAATTCTTCTTTGTATTTTTCTTGTCCTCTGCCCCTTTAGAGAACGATTGCATTATAATTTCTGAGAAAGAAGGTCTTCATTTTTTCTTTTTTCCCTCTTTTTCAAACTTCTCTAATTTTCAGCTGATTTCAGACAATTTATCACTAAATAGACAAGTAAGCTTTTCTACATGAGATTTAAGATCTTTCAAAGCTTCGAGGAGAACAATGTTAGCCATTATAGGGTGAGCTAATGCCTTTATCGTGTATTTAGAAATGGTATCAGGGCAAGCTGATAAAATTTCTGGCTCAATAGTTATTTTCCCAACCTCTTTATCCATTTTACTAAAACTTCATTAGGAGATCCCTCCAAGATCCTGGAGAAATCCTGATAGCAAGTAAGGGAATCCAAAGAGACATAGGATTCAGGGGGACTAAACAAATCCAACCTCGTAGGAAAAAGAGATATCTCAGAATGAAGACCAAATATTGGCTTTGTGATTTCTGAGGACCCCTGCGTAGTCACACTAGTTACCCCACTTTGTTTGTTTTTACTTGGGTTCAGTGATAAAGAATCCTCAGTGGGAACCATTGAAGAACTGGGTTTCAAAAAGTCAGTAATTTTTTGCTGAAGTTTAAACTTCTGATTAGGTTTAGGATAAGTAGAACTATTACAATTACAATTTTCCTTCATTCTATATTTCTCCGATTTTAAATACAATGATGTTGATTTGATACTATTATCATTATCAGTATCCAGACTGTTACTAGTAATATTATCAACAGGTTGGATCAAGTTTGAGTTAAGTGAACTCAATAAACAAGATGAGTTGAGCTGTCCTTAACTACCTAAAAGTGAACTTTTTTCTAGAGAGTCATGATCCATCACCTTCAAAGAATTACATTTTGAATTACAGATCATAGTAGGAGAGGGTGTTTTCGATGGTACAGAGTTAAATCTAAAATCAGTGAAAAGATCTTCCTTAATTTGAGGAGAAGTAATAAGTGTGTGAGGGGGGTCAAGAGAAGAGAAGAGAAGACTCTCAGGGGTCCTTTTTGAACCTTTGACGTAGATGTTGCAATAGAAACAAGGGACAGAGTCTGTGTGTAAACACAACCATTTTTTTTCTCCCCATGACCCCTTGATGAGAATTTAGTTCTGCAGTTTTTGTACCTTCAGACTTCTTTTCCCTATATTTTACCAATTCTCTACCACTTCTAGTAAATATACTAAACCCCCCCCAAAAAAGTCAAAGGGGACCTAAAAATTGGGTGATAAGTCCAGCCTCCCAAGTCCAAATGGCACTGTCATATTCCACTGTAAAGTTCCACTTCCTATGTAGCTGTAATTCTCACCCAGGCAATGGCACAGATCTGATTTCAAATGGCGAGTGAAATTCCATACAATTTTATTAAGTCTTTAAGATTCTTTTAGTTCCCAGTACTCAGATCAGAGTTCACAGATCATTGTTCACAATTCCCAATATCTTGAAAGACCTCCTAGTCAGAGTGCCCTCTGACTTCTCAAGTCCATAGCCCCGTATTTAGATAATTTCGATGAGTGTCATTTGATGACTATCGCCTCAATAACGTAGTGAAAATTATCAACAGATGAGCTCAGTAACCATGCATAGGTTAAAATGATGTATCTTTTCCATAAGTAAGTTTTTAAATATGCTTCATGTATGTAAAAGGCACGAGGGTCCAACAAAAGACATCTATAACATCTCGGGTAGCTTTCTATTACCGCCAAAACCAAATTCGTGTGAGATATTCCCCTTATGCTTGCAGAGACCGCACGCTGCTATCTGCTCACTTTTTCATCACCCGCTTTGTGCCTGAGCATCCTGGAAAATGGCGATTCTCCCTTGCCAAATCAAAAAAATACCTCCAAAAAGCGCTTGGTAAAGCCAGGTTTAGCAGTAACTCTCTGGGCTTAAAACATCTTAACCTTTTGCTTGATGTCCTGAAACCTCTTTCCAAACTCTTAAATTTATCACTCTCACTTAGGCAGTTCCCCCAACAGTGGAAAGCTGCCATTGTAACATATGTTCACAAAAGTGACGACAGGTTACAACTCTCCAAGTATCACCCTATATCAATCCTTCCTCCTCTTCCTAAAGCCCTTGAGCACATCATCTTTGACCAGCTGTCAGAATACATGGACAAACACAACATTCAATGTCCACAGCAGTACAGCTTTAGAAAAGCTCACAGCACAACCACCGCCCTTCTTGAGTACACTGATCACATTCATAGGGCCTTCGATCGTGGTCACACACTTGGTGCAATTTACATTGAACTAACTAAGGCCTTCAACACTGTTAATCACTAGCTCCTTCTGAACTCCCTCCCTGCATTAGACCTCTCATCCCATGTCACTAGCTGGTTTGGAAACTACCTTTTGGGTAGAATGCAGATAGTCAAAATTTAGGATACTTTCTCCCTTAGCCTCCCTGTGCAGTCTGGGGTCCCACAAAGGTCCATTCTTGGACCCCTACTATTTAGCCTCTTTATTAATAACCTTCCAACTGCCTGTAACAATAATGTGATCCTTTATGCAGACAATGCTGTCCTATATTCATGCCATGTGGGCCCCCTTGCTCTTTCCAGTGACCTACAGTCCAATTTTAGTTCTGTTGAGACCTGATTTGATCAGCATAAATTAATCATGAATTAAAAAAAAAATAAGGCTATGCTGTTCTCTAGCACACACAATAAAAATAGAGCAGCCAACCTAACTATTTTGAACAGTCAAAGCCAACCTCTTGAGCAAGCGGAGGAATTCAAATACCTTGGGATTACTCTTGATAGCTCCCTTTCATAAAACCATCATGTCAACCAAATCTCTAATGCTGTAAACTCTAGGATAGGGATCCTCTACCAACACCAGCACTACTTGACCCCTGAGGCTCTGTAGTTAGCTGTAACCAGCTCAATCCTGTCTATCACGATTATGAATTAGTGTATGGATCTGTTACTGACTCTACACTAAAAGGAATAAAGATTGTGCTGTACAAGGCCTGTCAGTTGTAACAGGTGCCGAGAAAATAACCCATACATGCAAACACTACAAACAGACCAACTGGCTCCATCTAAAAGGTAGTATCTCCTAACAGATCTACCTATTCATGAGAAAAATTAGCCATGGCCTTACTCCCCCTGCCACCTGGTCTTGGCTAGTGTCCACACCTAATTCACGCTCCACACATAGTGCAACCAAACAGTCGTACCTTGTCCCATTCTGCAGGATATCCCAAGCACAGCGCACCTTCTACTTCAGAGCTCCTACCTGGCTAAATGGCCTCCCTCCTGAAGTTGCTGCAGAGCAAAAGCTTGGCCCCTACAAATTTAAACTTCAGCATTACCTCACTTCTCTTTGTAGCTGTGGTTGTTCCCCCAAGATGGCACGTCCTTTCTCTGACTCTTTACACTATATTTGCCCAGTCTCCACAGGGTCTCACATCCTCTTTCTCCTAGTTTTCCAATTGTGAACTCCTCTTACCAACATTCCCAAAGGCTCCCTCACCCTAGAAACTCCCCTCCCCTCCCCCTTTTCCTTTCATCCTCTCCTTCTCCCCCCCACCCTTCCTTCTACCTCTTGCCACTACTTGCACTTATTGACAATGTCACTGCTGCAACTGCAATTTGTTGTTTATGGACAACACATCCTATTTTCCTGCAATCCTACCTTGTTTTATCTATTTCTTTGTCTCTTGTAAGCCTGTTACCCCCTTGTATTTACTTTTGCTGCTTACACTACAATGTATGACCACGAACCTCATAAATGTATACCACCTGCACTTATGGACAATGTCACTGCTGTGATTGTAACTTGTCATTCTTAGACTGCATATCCTGTGTCCTGTTATTCTGTAATCCTGTATTTTGTACTTTCAATTTTTTTTTCATATACATCTGTTACTGTGCTGTATTTATCACTACTATTTACACTGCAATGTCTGACATGCAAATGAACCTCTGGTTCAAAGGTATGTGTAATCCTACAAGTCCATCAATAAATAAACAAATGTGCAGGGGTGGGTTTTCTCTTTTTGAATTGTAATATAAATTTAATTAAATTGGTGGATGTCATCCCTTGGATAGCGTTGCTCCTAGTTATTACATTTCAAGAACTGTACCTCAAGTTGATTAACATCTATACCCCTCAAATTAAGGCTGCTAAGGCAGAACTTTTAAACTTATTTAGCCCTTTTTGTATACCACCAAAGGAATACTGCTAGTAGGGGACTTTAGCTGTGGACTGGCTCACTCAGATAGAGGTCACAAACCTCTAAAATATACAGTGATATGCATTTTCTAAAATAAATGGTCACAAAAGCTGGACTACAGGATGCTGTCTGTATGTCTGGAGGCAAAGGAGACCATACCATTTTGAGAGGTACAGTATGTACCAGCAGGATTGACTACATTTTTTGTTCACCTTGGTTGGATCTTATTCAGGGTCCAAACTATCTTAATAGAATCCTCAGACCACTGGATAGTACAAGTATCTTCTTGGGCTAGGTCACATTCATTTTTTTGAACCAGGTATCTGGAAACTGAGTATCTCACTCTTGGATAGTGAAATGATTAGACTTAAACTGGGACTTTTTTTCAGACTAAAAAAATCTACTCTACTTTTGAATGATTTCCTGATTAAATGGTGGGAGGATTTTAAACTGGAACTAAAATACTTTTTTTTTGCCAGAGTAAAAAACTTACATGGTATAGGTATGTAAAATACTTAAATTTGCACCAACAGTTTCAGAGGAGGCAGTATAGTGCAGTGGTTTAAGGCTCTGAGCTACAAATCTGGAGACCTAGGTTTGAATCCCACAGCCCTCACTTGTATACCCTGTGACCTTGAGCAAGTTACTTAACTTCTCTATGCTCCTAGGTTGCACCTGTAAACAAGCTTTCAGCTTAGTGTGTTACTCCTGGTAAAACAACTGGGAACAAAAAGTTGTTGTCTCTGTCTGCTACTCTGGGACATGATTTTTCAGTCCAGCTAACCAAATTTAAAAAGAGATGATGTTGATTTCAATACCAAAGAATGCCATCTCTGTTAATGAAACACAAATATAATTCAAAAGTAAAGAAGTTGCAGGCTAATCTTGTTGAGGACTGCAAACAATGTATAGGTGTCTGGTCCTTCTCGCAGTTGAAAGATGAAGAGGGAAATATTTTATTAGGCACACAGAAATAGTTTGATTTTCCAGGGAGACATGCCCATACAATAATTGGAACTTCTGCCTCATAAGGTGCTCCATCAGAGAACTTTCTTGCTGATATTCTGGTTCAGAACACCTAGGGGAACAAATTAGACCTATTGTAAGTGGAAATTTCTCCCATTGAGCTCATGACTGTCTATGGCTCTTTGACAACAGGATAAGCACTTGGATTCATTGTGCTTCCAGAAGAACTGTACAATGTGGTGGGGGAAGCCATTTAAGAGGAACTTGTGTTATTATTTGATTACATGCTGTCAATTGCGGATATGGGTACCAGTATGAAAAGAGGGAACTTGATGTATCTATATTAAAACAAGCATTTGTCAATGCTGAATGTTTGCTTGCTGGTATTGGCATTGGTACTGCAAGAGTTAGAGAGCTGCATAATAGGAATTGCAGTGAAGTATTGAACTAATGCCAACCCCCAACCCCACCTTGCAGAGACTGACAAGCATTTGGGTGTGGCTTTGGGTCATCAGGCATAAAGCTCATACCATTCCACCTCACCTCACCCCACCCTGCAGACACGGACAGGGGTCATGGTGTGCCTTATGGTGTTTGGCCCATACACTCACCCCATTCCATAAGGAAATAAGTTGAGATGGGCTCCCAGTGTGCCACAATAGTGGTGGGGAGAGGGAGGATGCTGATTCACAGATTGGGTACCACTATGTTGGCAAGGGATGCTGACAGGCTGGGGGGGCTCACATCTGACACCGGGAGTGAGCATCTTGGTGTTGGAAAAAAGGGGAAATTTCTTAACCAGGAAAGACACACTAAGGGGGGGATGCCGACATGGGGATTGGGCACCCTATGTCAGCTTATGGGGACTGTGTGGTGAGTGGCAGGAGCCACCATATTTTGGCACACTGGAGTGGGCTCCCAGTCTACCACTTAATGAGTGAGTGTGTGCCAACACAGGATTGGGCACCTCAATGTCAGCTTCCCTCGGGAGTGTGTGGCAGGCTGCAGGAGCCACCACTTTAATTAATGAAATCTGTTTTGCCAGGAAAGGCACACTAGGGCCAGAGGCACAGTACAGCAGCCAACAAAAAAGAAACTGCACCCATGTGCATTACTGTGCACTGTAATGCACATGGGTGGAGAATCTTGTCAGCTGTCTCTGTGTTCCTGGTGGAGAGGGGGAGCTGCCACTGCAATCAGGGATGATGAAACTGTCCCTGATTTGAGCGGCACATTTAAGTCCAGCGCTCTCTCTGAAACTGCCATCATCTGCAGTTATTCTGTTGATTAGTAGCCAAGGGACAGGCTCCTGAAAGCATGGACTGCATTGGCCACACACTGCCACACTACTGCAATGCTCTACTTACCTCAATATGTTTCTTGTGTGCTGTGAGTGCAAGCAAACATAAAAAGAGGACAAGACAAGTATCTCTCATTGGAGGAGAATTAGTCTCCTGAATACAGATTTGAAGCTTCTGACCGAAATGCCTACCCCCAGACTGCTGCAGGAAGCCCTTCTCCAGATGGCCACCTCTCAACCATGTGGTATCTCAGGGAGAAAATTAAGGAAAACATACATATTTTAAGGGAAGCTTAGGAACGGGGAAATTGAGGGAATGTTTCAGGTCTTCTCTTGACACTTGACCACACTATAGTCATTAATATACATTTATGACCTCAGGACTCCTTCCTTTCCAGTTGTAGTCTGCTTCAACCTATGCCATTACTGCACTGGAAGCAGTAGAAACTGAGTAAAATTGGCAAAGCTAAACCATATTTTCTAACTGGTCAAATTGGCAAAGCTGAACCAAATTTTCAAGCCATACAATAACTTGAAGCATAACAAAGATGGCTCTCAAACTCGTCTCTAACCCTTAAGTCACAATGGAAACTATGATGACTAAGTAAAATAATGTTTATGTCAATTAAACAATTACATGATGTAAGGTGAGAGGGAAGCAAAAAGCAAAAATAAGACCAAAGTAGATCACCAACCCCACTGACAGATCCCACTAGGAAACACTGAGCTTACAGTATATATCTAACACACTCTCAGTAAAGTCTCACACAGCAGCCCTTATTTTACCTTCACTCACTTTTCATTCCACTGAATGATGCCAGACTGACTCACACACAGAAAGAAACTAAAAATTTGGGTTCTGTGCCTTATATCACCAGCGTTCAATACCATACAATCAGTTAAATAAAATCCTCAAAAATGCCCCATTCACTGGCCCTGTTCCAGCCCCCTGCCATGCTGACCTACATCCCTGCCCTGCTGCAGACTACAGACTTCAACAGGTATGCACTGCACTGTACTCCTCTCTGTTGCACTGCACAAGTTACTGACTTGCCCAGCACAGAAAAGAAACCACAGTTAACCACTGCAAACTAGCTACTTATTGTATAATAATAACAATGAACAATTCTTTGATGGCTTTTGTTTTTAGGGCTCAAAACAACTTTTTTTAAACCATGTAAAGTTTATTAATTGTCTTCAAGAAATACATAGAATGCAGAACTAGCCTTGCCATCTTGTAGACAAATTTAAACATCTTTTTAAATTGCTGTATTGACCTGGTCCCTGATATTCAAAAGGTTTACACCAGGTGGTAATCATTATCGCTAGTGCTGTGCCCATTTAGCATCCATTTCCCATATTTAGTGGATAGTGATGCGCATGTCAATAGCGCTAGTGGGCGAGCACAAAGATAATATATAAAGCACCCAAATGGGGAGGCGGGCCGGTGGCAATGTGCTTATCAGGTGCAGTGTGATATTCAAAGCTTTAGCACTGCAGTAATGGAATAGTATAGCAGCATACCTTAGCATAAATAATGACTATAAAAAGCAAACCCCAGAGGTGGGGAAAGGCACTGAAGAACACACATACCCAGCTGACACCAAAATGGCACACATCATGTACCTGATGCAGCAGGTCATGCAGAATGAAAAGAGATCCAGTACCCCTTGATTCCCAGTGTAGGCTCTAGAGGCTCTATGCAGCAAACAGACAGGACCACCCACAAGCCACATTCAAAGTCCTCAGTGATGAACAAGTTATGGGCTGTTATATGCCCAACAGGCCCATGTGTGTGAGCTGCTGCATGACCAGCTCCAGACAGTTTCAGACAGACATCCAGCACATAGTTGTGCAATGTTCTTAAACCTCAAGATGACAGTAACACTGAGCTTTCTGGCCACCAGAACCTTCCAGACACTGGTGTATGGAGGGGGCACACTGGTATCTCACAGTCTACCACCTTGCACCTGTTGGGCAAGTTCATAGATGCCCTGCTTTCCCATACTGGGGAATTCATTATATCCCCTCCACCCCAGCAGAGCAAACAGCACAGTTGCTTGGGGATGGGTTGCAGTACCTCTAGTAAGCCCTGGGTCTTTCCCAAAAATTGCTCCACAAAACAAAAGTGCCAGTACATGAGCAAATACTCTCAGACTTTCTCTTCAGCTGAATAAATGTTTATAAGTCAAGCATTTTGTTGATTACACCATTGCTATGACTGAAACCTAATAGCAGGAACCCCGGTGCTTCAAGATTATTCAATGCCTCTTCATCAGGGTGATCTGTTATGCAATAGAACAATGGGCTTATCTAGCACTTACTGTATATCTAGAGGTGTGCAAATGTGAACATTTCAAATAATTTCGTGAAATTCTGAAGAATTTTGTCAGAATTTCACAGAATTTTTGACATCTATTCATTTGGTCATAACTTATTTGTCTATTGTGATTGGGATCTGATGCCTGGCAGGATTACTTGTTAATTTGTGTTCTAACATTGTGCAAGGTACCGTGACATTAGAACACATTGTTGCAAAATTTTAGATGATCAACATCTATCATTTAACATTTTGTGTGAGATTTCATGGAATTTTTTATCTACATATAATTCAGGCACCTTTGGAGCTAGAAATCAGAACTGTGTACATATATAAATGCAGTAATAGCCTGAGTAAATGCAAAATGTTATAACATTTTGATAATTACTTTCAAAATTATACTGGCATAACTAAAATCAAAATGTTGTCTAAATGTTTGCCTACCTATAGGACAGCACCCTTCAAAGCTTGAGACATGAAACTTAATACAAATACCCATGCAGAAAATGTCTCTAAATCTTGAAAATATGGAGAATTTGGATAAGAAATGTCAAATTATATGGACATAAGTAAAAATTCAATTTTGATTACATGTTTGGACACCCATAACTCTGACCCCTTTACATCTAAGACTCTGAAACCAGTTATGAAGGCTGTTAGCAACTGCATATCTGCCCAATTTGGTATTATTTGGATACACACTTTGTAATCTATGCCAAAATAACTGAAATTTAAAATTTGGTAAAAAATGTTGTTGTATTTTTGAAATGTACTAATTTGGTAACTCAGCTGTCTATTGAGCAAGAGATCTGAACTTTGGCATGGCAACTTGCGGATAGGTGTTCTAATGGTGTATCAAACATCATGATATTAGGTTACATTGTCTCAAAATTACAGGTGCTCAAAGTCTGTCATTTTACTTTTGTTGGAAATTTCATGAAAATGTTTATCTGCATATATCTCAGACACCTTTGGAGCTAGGAATTTGAAACTATGGACATATATACATGCAGTAATATCCCATACACATGCAAAGCCATATCACATTTCAATGAATACTTTCAAAATTATACTAAAATAATGATAATCTAAATTTTGGCAAAATGTTTGGCTACCTATACCACAGCCATTTTAATGACTGAGACTTAAAACTTGATACACATGCCCATGGTGCATGTGTGTCTAAATCCTGAAACTGTTGAGAAATTTGTATAAGAAATGTTTAAATTAGATGGAAATAACTTAAATTGTAATTAAATGTTTGGCCAGCAATTACTCAGCTCCCTTGCAATCCAGGATGCTGAAATTTGGTATACTTATGAAAGCACACATCACTTGTACATTTTCCAAAGCTGCTTTGATTTGGATGCACACTTTGAAAACTAGGCCAAAACATTTGAAAATCAAATTTAGTGAAATTGTGCAGAATTTTTATGCAAATTCTGCAAAATTATGTGGAATTAGAATAGTAATTCTGCACACATTCCACTAGTGAAATTTTATATTCTGAACAGCTCTACTTTTGTCATCAATTTTCATTTAAATACCAATTTAGTTTACAAGGTGATACCTAATTGTAATTGTTGCTCCAGCACTGATTCAATTATTGGGCAACATCTGAGAGCCCCTATTTGATAACTAACTGGTGGAAGGGGGACTTTGTACTGCCTTGTATTAGTTTGTAAATGTTCATATACCTTTAATATATCAAAAGAGAATTTGATTATAATAACCAGTTCATTTCTGGCAAATAGCAACATGCATCCATTTGTACATAACCAGCAGTCTTTAGAGTATAGGCAACATAGAGGTGATCTATGATTCATATATAGAACTTTCAACAATAAAGAATTATGGGAGTGTGCAGGATCAACAGAAATACAGTCAATAGAACCACCAGGATGCATAGGCTCAAGTTTAGGGGTGAAACATATAGAACCAATAAGAGAGAGAGTTGGTTAAACCAAAGAGTGGTGTCAATTTGGAATGCCCTCTCAGATTCAGTAGTGCATAGTACCAGTATGGAAATTTTTAAGAGCTCTTAGGATACGTTTATGAGGATTACATTATCCAGACAATACCACTGATATGTAACAATTAACTATAGGCTACCGCCGAATGACTCTGTCAACTTCTATGAAACCTATGAAGTAGTGCATTTTTCTGGAATGAATAGAGTCCATTAGAATACTGTAGACAGATATACCAGTCTACATAAAAATACCTGATATTGCTATTAGGTATTAGTGCATACAGTCCTATTGGTTCACTAATAATGTATGCAGTTAAATGTCTCATTGACTTATTAACTTTTATATTTTTTTCTAAAGGACCATACTACATGATGTGAATAAATAATGAAAGCTTAAATCTTAAATTACAAAGCAAGAAATTCCTCTTCTTTATGATGCCAGTATTTAATCCCCAGTACTGAGGGCACATGTGATGATTTGGAACAGTATAGTAGCTTGATCCCTTTGCTCTGTCCTGGTTCTGCCTATAAATTAAGTTTTCCCCTCTAACTGATGCTCTGGGGAGTGCAAATGCTTCTTTTGACAGCAGAGACAACACTCAGTAAACTGGAGCCTAAACCAGCCGCCGGTCTACTGCTCACAGACTGAAATTACCAGACATGTTTTAATGGACCAAGCTTTGGGCCCTGCCATTTGCCATGGCACACCATGAGGCATCCCCAATCTCTGATTCTACCATGACTGCTAAACAGAATGCCAGGCATGCTACAGATCACTGTGCCTCCCTGGCTTACATGTCTCTGCTCCTGGAAACTCTCATTGCTGACATGTCAGATTTAAAAGTGACTTGTGTGGCCAACTCAGAAGATGTAAAGGCACTCTATAACAGGATGAATGTGGTGGAGAGGGAAGCATCAAAGTTTGAAAGCTGTCCACACACAATAATGCAGCACCTAGACAAACATGAGCACCAACTAGGCAGACTATGTGAATGTGCCGAGGATCAAGAAAATCGAAGCAGGAGGAACAATATTAGGATCCTCAGGGTTCCCAAAAAAGCTGAAGGGGTGAACATGGAAAGGTTTCTGTCTGACCTCCTGCTCCAGCTCCGCAGCCCACGCTGGCAAGAACACATTGAGATTGAGATGGCTCACCTTACCAGGGCCCCCCTGCCACAGTTGGATCCCGACCGAGGTTAATCATCGCCTACCTTCTAAGGTACTCACCAAAGAATCATACTGAGGGCATCCAGGGAGATGGGAATCTAATCTGAAGGGGTTCTGCATTTCAATTGATCAGGATTTTTCACAAGAAGTGGTGCAAATCTGTAAGCCTTATACTCCACTGAAAGGAACTCTCCAGGAGGCAGGGGTTGTTTATCGTTTCAAAGGGCTGACAAACATCTGTGTGTCCAGAAATGGGCAGGGGTTTGAAGGAAAAATACCAAGAGACGTGTCTAGCTGGATCAGTAAATACTGGCCTAATCTCAAACTCGAACTCCCAGCCTACAGTTGATTTTGGAAAGAGCACGTTAATTTGCAGAGAACCACTAAACTCATGACTGCCAGGACAGCAAAGCAGCATGGCACAGATGATGCATCCACTCATGGTCATGCTTTTGTCTCCCTTCCAGATAAAGAGGCACTGCCAGCCAAGCCTCCCTACCAAGACATACTTGCACAGCCACAGAAGGATCGAACTGACAACTCAATATCTTCCAGTAGAGGCAGGCACAGTTCTCGTAGCCCACAGCTTCGATGCCCCGACACTGGGCCTATACCCCTCTCACCTCCAGCTAAAGCTGAAAGGGAATCATCACCCTCCCTGCAACACAACAACATGAATCCTGACCCTCAGTGCTGACAGAGTGTACACAACTGCAAATCCTAATCCTGGGCAGAACCAGTGAACTGTGAATCGGACATGGAGGTAACTGCTATTGGATTGTCTCAAGTCACTCTCGGAATTAGATGATTCGCAGAAGTGGCCTCCTGTGCAAGGACTTGAATTTCATCAGAAATATGAACTGTCTCCCTGATCCACTTCTCCTTATGGATCAGCTAGGAGGAGTCTCCTCACAATGTATCATTTGGTTTTAAGCATACCACATGCAATCTTACTTATTGTGTTGAGTTGACAACTAGAATGACTTGCAAAGGTATAAACTGCCGTATAGTATGTTGCATATTTTGGGTTCACTGCATACATTTTGAATAGATAAAACCAGATGAGGCTTATTGTTTGCAGGATGTTTTGTTCTACCTCAGAAAATTCTGAGCACTTTACTATTATCTGCAAGAATGTTTAAAATGTGCTAAGGTTGGGGGAGAGCAGGCCATGCTAAGTGTACAGGCAGCTGCGAATTCATGAGAAGGACCCATGCAACTTGCTTCTAATTTCCCTTTAATCTGTGCTATGGCAGTGTTCAGTCCCTCCCCATCCTCTTCCTGACTCCTTGCCTGGAAAATGTATTACCCCCAGAGCAGTCTCCCCCCCCACGATAGTCACTGACTTCCCTCTGATGATCGGGACAATACTGAAGTGCTCATATGTTCTCATTCCCCTATCATCTCATGGGAGGACTCCCTCTGGCACTATGAAACAGAGGTTTTGACCCTCCTCCCCACTGGGAAGCCAGGTGCCATTGTACTGGTGCTGCCCATTTCTCCTCCCTCACCATAATCATTGTGGCACTATCTACATTCACGGGGTAGCCATCCCCCTCCTGTCTTTACACTGGATCACTGCCGGGGCCAAACTATCATCCTAGTTGGTCTTATGGGGGGGTGCCACATGAGAAGGAAGGGGAAGAAGACACTGCGCAATATACAGAAAATAAACTTTTTCTTTAGGTCATGAATCATGGTGCTGACTGTAATACACCTGAGCTTTCCTCATATACCTCCCATACCAAGGTCTTCCCCCTGAGGATCCCCCCCAACTCCCCCTTTTTATCTGATGAGGACATTACCTCAGAGAACTCTATGTCCCCAAGGAGGTGGCTTGACTACTGTCCACTTATGTTAGCAATCTCCCTTCTAGTATATAGTCAATTAAATTACTTTATGCATAAACCAACTTGTTTATCTTTGGATCCTGTTTAGGTCGATAAGTGGGATTCCTCTCTTCACAGTTCCCTGATTTTTTTTTCTTCCATTACTTCCTCCTGCAACCTTAGATAACCTGCTTTATCTTCCTATAGACACTTCTATGTATGTAAATACCCTGTAATCTGTACAATATCCGTATAATTCTATGTACATATGAACTTCTTTTTCTTCCTCTTTGTAAACAGTATTATCTGTATTGCCTTTTAAATGCCTGTGTTGACCTGTATATACAATTGTTTATGCTCCACCCAGGTCCATCTTGCAAATGAGCTTCTGCTCAACGATGAACAATGATGAACACCTGGTTAAATAAAGTCTTGATTGATTGATTGATATGTTAATATGCTTCTGTCAGGTGACCTCCAAGGGCTGGTCCACTGAGTCTGGGATCTGTGGTCCTCTTCAGATAAGAGACCAGTACCCCAAGCACCAGCACTAATAGTGAAAGGTGTATCCCCTTAGAAGGGAACTCAGGTTGGTCTGGCTCACCACCTTGGACATCCGTGAGGCGTTCTCTGACTGTTAGCACCAGGTTCGTTGGGTCGGCCGGCTGGCAAGTTTACCTCTTCCATCAATGGCTAGGATGGGTCTCTCCTCTAGACAGACTCAATTCTAACTCCTTGGTAGTGCTCCACAGTGGCAGAGCTGGCTAGGCATTGACCTAATCTTCTGCTCCCACCATGAGAGCCATAGAAAGTTGTTCTAGTGTAATTATTTATTTATTTATTTTTTAATTTTGTTTTTAACCAGGTAAAGCACACTAAGCTGAAAGCTTTTTTACAGGAGCGACCTGGGAGCACAAAAAGGTTAAGTGACTTGCTCAGGGTCACACAGTATGCAAGTGGAAGCTGTGGGATTCAAACCCAGGTCTGGTCTGCTGGATGTCACCAGATTTGCAGCTCAGAGCCTTAGCCCACTGCGCTATACTGCCTCCTTAATTTAACTCAGTTCTCTTTATTGGATTACAAAGTTGTGAACTGCTTTTATATTATTATCACAGGCATTATTGTAATTGTACAGGAGCTTCCACAGGTTTACTCTGCAAGTCACCCATCTGGTGAGTGGCTCATATTAACCCCCTTTTTGCACAGTTGATGAGGCTAGAGGACTGCCCTTAACAAATTCCCCATGCACCCCCACATAGCATCAGCATAACCTCCACCCTAGTGGAGACCTAAAATCCTTGAGCTGTTGTCTTCCCCAGAACAGGAAACGCATCTACTTCTTAACTTCTACCCAATAGTCTCCACTGCCCCCTTCGCAATTGGCTGTACTAACTCACACAATGCACCCACCCTAAGTCTTTTAAAGAAAAGGGAAATTGTTTAACTAGGAAAGGCACACTTAGCCGAAGCTTGTTTCCAGGTGCGAATTGCGAGCACAAGGAAGTTAAATGACTTGCTCAGGGTCACACAGTATGCAATCAGGGGCTGGTGGGATTCAAACCCAGGTCTCCAACATTGACTGCCCTTTCCCCTGTTTGACTGCCAGGCACGAGCCAGAACCTGTAATTATTAAATAAACAACATGTCCTCCCTGGGTGGTAGCTCCCAGGGCAAGGAGTCGAGGTATGTCTTCTGAAATGTCAACAGCCTTAGCCACCCTGTCAAATGAACTAACGTCCTTCAACACCTCAAAACCTGCAGGTCAATGTTGCCCTCATCCAGGAGACACATCTCACTACCAAATGCATCCAGTAATTGAAAAAGGCAAGGTCTGACCAATTGGTGCACAGCTCTGTACAGAACAAAATCAAAGGGGTAGTCATACTAATCCACAAATCCCTGCAATGGACAGAAATACACACCCTCAGAGACTCACAGGGCAGGTGGATGGTCACCCATTTAACCACCCCTGGTGGAGAGCTGGTATTATGCAATGTCTACACCACAAATGCAGATGATGCTGGCTTTCTACCCCAAGTTAACCAGGCCCTAGCAGACATCACAGAACTGAAGTCAGAGCTCCCTGTACTTATAGATGGAGACTTGAACTTGCCTCCAGATCCTTTTATGGACAAATCTAAAGCTGCTCCAGACTCTCACCCCAAGGCATGGAGGTGACCTGCTGACTTTAATATTGGAATGGTGCTTTGAAGGTGTCTAGAGGCAGGACCATCCAAAAGGAAGGGACTACTCCTTATCATCTGTCCATGGATCATACAGTTGTATATACCTCTGGCTAGCCAACAATGTGTCAGCCAGGATGGTTCTAAACACCTCAATAGAGAGCATCTTCATATCTGATCATGCTCCAGTTGGCGTCTTTTTTATCTCGCTCGGTGAGTAGACCAGAATCACCACAATGGCAATGCATCCTCCTTACTCTTAGAGACCAAGAATTTCAGAGCTGGATTAAGTCGGAATCCAAATTTTATTTTAAAGAGAATGCTAATGGGGAAGTCTCCTCGGAAACTGTGTGGGAGGCATTTAAAGTCTTTTTGAGGGGGAGGATAATTGCCTTCACATTGGCATGCAAAAAATAAATGGCCCAAGAGGTGGTCACATTATAAGCTGAGCTAAAGCTAAAGGAGGCTCAGTTTAAGCAACACACCACTACTTCACCTGACCTTCATACCACCATTATCAGCCTAAAATAAGAAAATCAATACTGTCTTGCAACATCAAACTGAACTGCTTCTTCTCAGAGCAAAACACCATTACTGGGAATCAGGTGAGAGGGGGGAAGAGTACTGGCCTACTGGCTCTGCAAGCAAAAAGTCGATTCCCAGATTCTTACCTTACAAGACTCCAAAGGGAACATTGTTTCCAGCCTCATAACAATTAATAAGACCATGACAAAATTTTTCAGAAGCTGTACGCCTCTAAGACCCCCATCTCATGAGCCCACACTCTCTACAGGAATTCCTGAGTACAGCCACATTACCTTGCCTTTCTTTGATGTTGCGTGAAGAACTGAACCTTTCCCTCATAAAACAGGAGCTGTTCAGTGCCCTGAAGCAGCTTACCAAGGGAAAAGCCCCAGGTTAAGAAGGCCTTACAGTCACCCTCTACCAGATTATGACCCACTCAATCATTCTCCATTTGTTAGCAACACTTAATAAGGCCTGGGTGAATACCTGTCCCCCACCTACAATAAAAGAGGCTCTAATCACCCTCATATCTAAGAATTCTAATGACCCCCTTGACTATTTGAACTGCCACCCAAATTCCCTTATTACCCCTGATACAAAGAACCTAGCCAAAGCCAAGGCAAATGGGCTTGAGAAAGTCCTTCCCCTCCTAATCCACCACTCCCAAGCTGGCATTCATAATGGTAGGACAGGGGTGGGTAACATATGTACTGTCTTAAACCTTAAATGGCAGGCCTTGAGATCTTGCAGCCCTATGGCTGCTATAGTATCGATTTCCACAAAGCCTTTAACTCTGCAGAATGGAGTTTTCCTCCACGTGGTATTAGAGGCATACAGAGTGGGTCCATACTTCAGAAGCTGAATTATGACTTTATATATGACATTTCTACAGTGGTGATCCTTACAAACAATGCTATATCCCAACCGTTTGTACTGGGTAGTGGAGCCCACTAAGGATGTCTCTCTTGCCTTTCTATTTTCATTAGCCCTGGACCCACTTAAAGAAAATTACTGGCCACAGATACTATCCCAGAGATAGAGGTCAATTCTAAAAGGTACTTGGTCAACTCATATGCAGACGATCTGCTACTCAAGGTATCTCACCCTCACAGGCCATAACTGCCATAATGAATATATTAGACTCCTTTGCACCCATATGTGGGCTAACAGTAAACTGGAGTAACACCACAGTCTCACCCCTGAATGAGCATTGCAGTACAAGCTGTACCAATGGCACTCACATTACGTGGGCACCATATTGTTTCTCCTAACTAGGAGTGCCAATACCCAATAAATGGTTGGATATTGCTGAAAGGAACTACCTTTCTGTCCAAACTCTCTGGAAAGTGAAATGAGAAAGATGGCCTCAAATGCACCCAACATTAAAAGACAAAACAGAGGACATCAGAATGTTTGACCTACCAAAAGTGGTCTACCTTGTCCTCAATATTCCTTTACGCATCCCAGACAGAATTTTTTTCAAACTTGATCAGATTGTGTCCTGCTTCTTATGGGAGAGAAAACAACTAAAGGGCCAGTAAAGCAAAACTGTAGGCTAACTAGTAAAGGGAAGGGGGTCTCAGACTACCCTGGTTTCAGGATATGTGGACAAATAGAATGGTCAGGCTGCCAGTAGCTGCCTCTACCATTTGATAACTCCAGCATTGGGTTACATTTGAACAACACCTTGGTAATGTAACTTGGTTCAAGGCAGTCATAGGTGGCAAAGGGCCAAAGGCCTTGGGAGACAACCCTATTATTTGGGAAATGCTAACTGTCTGAAATAAGTGCCTTAACATTATACACTGCCCAAAGGGTGCACGACTCCCTCCTAGACAATAAGCCACATTATGCAATCCTGGCATCATGATCGGCAGGCCTCCTATACTTTGGAAGGATTGGGAATGGGCAGGGATATGGACCATTGCAGATATCTTAATACCTGACTCGGACATACTCTTATCCTTTGAACAGTTGTAAGCAAAATTTGGCATACCCAAGTAGGAGTTCTGGAAGCTCCTCCAATGTTGAGGAGCAATTCCGAATGATAAGTGTTCAGTTCCATACACCTCTAGTTGGGGGCTCCTGGTTGCAGCAGATTCACAAGCCCAAGACCTCTAAAGGCATTGCAGGAAAATATACAGCCATCCTAAGAGATGCCAACCTGATTCACTCCTCAAGTGCAAGAGCGACTGGGAAAAGAAGCTTCAGCTGTCATTTACTCCTTCAGACTGGTTGGGCACACTTGGCTTATTTGGATGCCAAAAGTCAGCTTATACAGTTTAAAATTGTACATTGCTGGTATCACACACTGACCATACTGCATCATAGGGGATTAATGCCTCATTCAAACTGCTGGAGTTGTGGTGCTCCTCAGGCTGGACTCTTACACATTCTATGGGAGTGCCCTCTTATCATGCAATACTGGAAGAAAGCACTGGGAGAGTACTCCAACATCCTACAAAGCACTACCCCATCCTACCCAGCCCTAGTGCTTCTCTGGGAGACCTCACATGTCCCATTAGGGTCTTCTCTTTCCAAAGACTGGCTCCTACTCACTGTCATGGAAGCTAAGAGTGCCATTCTTATGAGATGGAGGCAAACCCTCCTACCTTCCCTTCTCTCTTGGGACTCAGCATTTGCAAGAGTAGCTACATTTGAAAGGCTGTCATATGCCTTGCAGGGCAAGCTCCATATCTTCCAGTCCAAATGGGCTCCATTTCTTCAGTTACACCTATGGTCAGTACCTGGGCTGCCACTAGCTAATCCCCTTACAAAGGTGACTTCCCACCAGCCTTATAGAATAGGAAAGGAGGATATTTTCCCCAGTACAGTACCCCTTAACCTCTAAGCATGACAGACATACCCTTTTGGCTTAGTCTCTTCCCTGACTTTTCCTTTCTCTCAGAACCTTTTCCAGGAAAGGTAATTTGAACCACATGCTTCACCTAGGCCTACCACATCGCTCACTTACCTGCTGTGAAGCACTGCTGACATCTTTTCTTGTAGTTACAATAAAACAAATATTTCGGTTCTGAAATTTCTTTACTGCATTTGGCACTGATCCTTGCTGGTGGTGAGCTACCTGTCTGAGAACCACATTTTCTTGTAGTTAAGCTACAGTACACAGTGCTTGGAAGTGTATAACAATTTCTCCCTTAGCTCCATTCTCATAGGATTCCAGTGTCCTTGGAATTTGCATACTGTTATCTTACCTTTACACTAAATTTTCTGCCTCCGTATGTTCATGTACAGACCATACTTTGACTGCCTTGTAACAGTTGTTTTGTGTAAAAAAGAAACAATAAAATCTTTCATGAAAAAATCCCAAATACTGAAAATAGCAAAATGATGCAGCTCCTGTGCTATCTATAAAAAATTAGAATGTGCACATTAAATTATCAAAATTACCTGTTTCAATAAACTGATCTCTGAGCTACTCACTTAAAATTAAAGATGCACCAAAGCTTCAAACCACCAGTGAAGTTGTCAAAATTTGCATCCGTGGAGTTTTGTGAAGTTTTCCCAATCCTCAACAACTTTTATTTCACCCAAAATCCTGAAGTTTTCCATGTGAACAGTGGAATTCCACCTGTGAAGTATGGAATTTAGCCCACAAGTGGTGGAATTAATTGCCCATGAATGGTGAAATTCCACCATTCACAGGCAAAATTCCACCATTTGAAGGAGAAATTTTGCACTTCACAGATTGATCTGCACTTAGCCAATCATGCTAAATTCGTGGATTAATTCATGAATTTAGCAAACTTTGCCCATCTCTACTTAAAATATGAAAAATAACCCCCTATTTATGGTGTTAATAAACAATGTACCTACCAAAATCTTATGAGCTGAGACTAGTATTATAAACCCTGAAAGACAACAAATGAAAAAGAAAAAACTTGCTATGATATGAGCTGAAAAAATATTAGGCTTTATTATTGCATGTTTGAATACTGGGGGTCATTAAATTAAATTCTATAGTGATCACTGAATAATTAATTTACATGAAAAATATTTTACATCACTGATTAGGATCAATGTTCTTTCTGCAGAACATACTATCTTGCATATTTAACTCTTAGATTTAGTCACAAAATGTAAAGACTACCATTGAGAAGGAAAATAACTGTTGATAGGCAATGGGTTCTGTGAACTAAACTGATGAAACATTTTATTGCAAAGAAAAAAGAATAAGTATGTTGTCCGTTTATCCAGGGGTCCATTGCTTAAAAAAAGTGACAAATATACCAAATCCTAAATAAAAAGGGAAAAAGAGGGGGTTCTGATTTCATTTCTGGAGGAAACATTCCCTTGTATTAGTATGTCACACCACAACTTTTAGCTCCTGGTGTAATTAATATTTTATGAAGTGATCATAGGAAAAAGGGCGGGGGGGAATGTTTTTCTAGGTATAGTGATTTATGCCAGTATCCCTCGACTTTTAAATCCATAAACTGATGACAGAGCTATGTATGTAGAAGAGCAAAAATCATACTTAAGATTTCCATTGTAGTAGTGATATAGCAAAATTTAGCCTTGAATTTTCTTGTCATTTGGTTACATTATATCACTATAAGTTGGGACCTTCCCTTTACAGTTAATGACTCTGGTAGTTAAGCAGAGGTCTGCACTATGTCTTAATACATTTGCATTGTGCACTCATCCCATAGGGAGAGAAGGGGTAGGGAGATAGAATGTAATAGGGGAGTATGGTGGAGGAAAAGTTTCTATCCAGGAACCTGCTCAAACAGAAGCACCCCAATTGTTCTATCCTTCATGCATCATCTGACTGGAATCCATTCTTTTTTGCCTATTTAGTGCAGTGAAGTCACCTTTTTCTTCAACAATATTGGACCACACATCATGTGCAGGATAGTTTTATCTTTTCAGCCATTGTTTATATTGTATAAACCTTCTTTAGGAGTAGAAGCAAACAGTGAATTGTAAATAATGGCAGTGACGGGCTGGTAGATGGTTGCCCTGACTATCTTGCTAATAGAGCCACACAAATCAAAAGCTACAAGGCACACTGGAAATAATGCAGCACCCAAAAATACTTTCCGGCATAGGCTCCATTACAGAGAACCTTTCTAAACTGATAGATGTTTTTGTTTTGTAAATTATAGTAGTGATGGGCTGGTAGATGGTTGCCTAGCTATCTTGCTAGTAGAGGCACAAAAACCAAAAGCTACAAGGCGCACTGGAAATAATGCAGCACCAAAAATATTTTCCCACAGAGGCTCCATTATACAGAACCTTTTTAATTTGATAGATGTTTTCTTTATATGGTTGTGAGACTATAGTCACACCTTAGGGACACCATGGTGGTCCTTGAGGCACTAGTACCAAACATTATTTGATGCTGGTTGTTTGTGGCTAACAGTTGATGTTGAGTCATTCTACACCAGCACCAGACATCATTTGGGACTACAAAAGTGTTTTATGGATCTCTTCAAACTGACTCTATCATTGATTCAAGCGTTGTCATGAAGCCCTTGATTTGATTCTTCACAGCAATTTTTTAATTCTGTCTTCAAATTTGCAGCACTGCCATGGGGTTGGAGATGGCACCCTCCTATGTCAATCTATATTGGGGTTGGTGGGAGAAGGTGGCCATCTTTGACCCCAGAGCAAATAAGTACTGTGATACTGTGCATTCAGCACCCCAGAAGTGACGTTATCCTAGCATGACACACATCCTGGAGTGCAGTATTGCTATTATACAATAGCGCTTTTACTTTAAGAATAACAAAAATAAAAAAAATGCTGTTTTAAAACTTTTATTTGTGATTTTTCAGTGTGGAAGTATACTGTCTGACAAAGGAGTTCCTTTACTGATCATCCAGTAGGTGGAGCTGTTTGATTGACTTTTATGCTGATGTCGTGGGTCTCTCTCGGTTGCCCTCTCTGAGCAGGTTGTCCCACAGTCCCAGTTTAGTTGTGAGTCATCACCCCATTTCAGTTTTTCAGTTTTTCTCCTGGTACCGTTCTCAAAACACTAATTTTAAAGTGTACTGGAGAAATATGATTGCAGCCAACTTTTGAAGCTGTCACTCAGTGGTGAAGTGCTACGATCAGAGAAAGGCAAGGGTTGGTTTCATTTGAAAAAAAAATAATATAAAAGGTATTTATTTTTTGCAGTGTTGGTACATCATACTTACACAAGCAGACTGATAAGATTCAGGAAATTAGTGGGAGAAGCTGAGCACAAGACTATGTGAATTGTGCCTCAATGAGCAACTGTGAAGGCACTCACAGTGGCAGTTTGTTTTTTCTTTTATTTTATGTTAAAGGTTTGGATTGCTGGAGGGTTGTTCAGTGCTGTCAGAAAGTAAAAACTGTGGGTATTTGTTTTCTCTTTTGAATAAATTAGTGGTTCAACTGAGAGGAAGATTGGGCATGGGGGCTGTGAAGGTGGGTTACGAGCATGAATGACAGCGGCTTGTGAGTGAGGGAAAGTGGAGTGGGGGAGCACTCATGTGGGTAACATGGAATGATTCCAGTTACGGTTGATGCGATCATCTGTGTATTGGGACTAGACCCGTGATGTTGTACTGGGATAACTTCACCAGTCCAGTCCTGCAGTGACCAATCAGATCCCAGATTTGTTTCTGCCATTGAATAATATATATATATATATATATATATATATATATATATATAAACATCATAACAACAAGGATTAACCATGTTAAGATTTATGCACCACTCGGATCATGGCAGGCCTTGGTATATATGCAAAGGCTAAAAGGAAGGGATAAGGGTAGATTACAGGGAGGGGTATGGAGGCTGGGGCATGGGGAGTCCAACATAAGTGTTATCAGGAGGTGGTGAGAAAGAAATATAGGGGAGGGGCAGGAGAGGGATTGCAAAAGTTGGTGACATCTATATACCCACAGTTCTGTAAGTGTGGGTTCACCTTTCACATTTTATTCATAAATATAGACACAAAAAGTTTAGAATTAATGTGTGTCTTTGTCTAAGTTAACATTGTTTGCAATATACACTTGCTGGTAGAGAAAACAGAGGTATATTATTATTTTCCCTGTATTTAAAAGTTGCATGGAAGGAGACTAAGTTCCGTACTACTAGCAGCCTGAGAGGAAGACAAGGGTTAAATTTTCTTCACAGAGTTCCTAGCTTAGGTCAAAGAAAGGCTGTAATTTGAGACATCATGCTTTTAGTTTTACACTGCTTACAGAGACTGGAGAAGCACAAAACCTTTAAACAGTAATAAAACAAAAAACACCGACACAACACACTTCAAGCTTTCTGTAGATCTTCACCGATGTTCCAATGTAGTCTGGTCAGGTTGTCACTACTGCTCATTATGTTTTCCTTTAATTTTACAGATTTTAAAGGCAGGCTGCTGGTGTTGACCGTCGATCAGCTGCTTCTTGAATTGCTTCATTCAGATCAAAGGTCCAAGACCTCTCTGATGCCAGCATTGCATCCAGCATTCCAGCGGCATTATTCTTTTGAAGTACAAGTCACAACTGAATTGCATGGTTACTGGTCTAGATTGCTGAGCTGCTGTTGTTTTGAACTGCAATAGGCTCTGAAGTGACTCACACCTGCAATCCCTTTCACTGTCACAAAACATTTAGTGCAGAAGTGCATCAAGCGTAAAAGGAATATGAATCAAATAACCAACTAAATCAGTAAATTCTGCACAATGCAAGCAGTTATTAATCGTGTTATAAACAAGGAACACTTTGAGACTTAAGGGAATTAACAGCGTCCATTTAATCTGAATTACATTACTAAATATACCAGAACTTAGATGAAATGATGAAACAGTATGTATTTTACTTGAGAAATTAAGGCTAAACTCTGGGAACAGGGGCATCTCTACATAAAATAATGGAAAACTAATCTAAAACAGCAGTGTTTACTAACTGTAATAGAAAGATCTGATTTGGAGGGTAGCCAGTGCCCACAAGAAAACAAACCATCCCTGGGATATAAAAGGATCTAAGCATAGCATTATTATTCCTACAGAAATTAGAATGTTATCATTACAGAAGTGTCAGTATCTTTGAAGAAATTATGCAGACAGGAAAGAGATTAAATCCGATTTGTTTTTACAATTTAGATAAACAAATTGGGATACTGTAGGTGGAAAACAAGCTGAGAAAAAAGGTGATGACTTTTAGAACACAAACTAGATAGTCAAACGTATTTATGTAGCCCACTGCCAGTAACGTGCTACTTAAGCTTGTATTTCTCCCTATTCCAACTATGCCACTAAGGGGTTAATGTGCACACTGAGTCACTGGTGTCTTTTCTGGAATCCCAATGAATAAAAGGAGTATGGTATCTATCTTAGAGATAGTCGTGGAGGAAGATCGAAGAGAGGATTTTCAGTTCAAGAGAGAAGGGTTAGAGGTAATGACAGATAGAGGAGAAGTTCCTTAAGGAACCCATTGAGGTTTAACACTACTTATAGCCAGTATGGGATGTAGCACCAGTTACTTCAGGACCAGTTCTGGGAGGCTAACCTGCATAAGGAAGATGACACCAGAGGGATGGAGAGGCCTGTAGGAGAGTCACCCTCAATGGATTCATTCAAATGGATTTACCCAGGGGTATCACTCTGGAGGTAGAGTAGTTGGAAGCTAGAGAAACTGTAAGATAAGTGACTACTATTTAGTTCTTGAGTCCATTGTGGTGACTGAGGTTTAAGAGCTCTCCCTACATCCAGGAGTCTGGATTCTGGATATATATGAGCCCAACCAAAGTCAAAACAGGGACCTGTGCAGTGAATTTGTTCTAGAGCTTAGCCAGGCCTACGGGTGGGACTGTCCAGTAACCAGCTAGTGTAAAGACTTTGTAAAAGCAGTAGTAGTTGTTTATTTTTATATGGCACCCTTTCCCAGGGGCTCGTGGAACCTTTCATAGAGATATAAAACTATATGCATAAAACTAAAATAATTAATAAACTGTTAAAATATTTAAATCAGCAGTAAACTAACTATAACTAGCCCCATGCCTTAAGCTTTCTCATTGTGCAGTATTTTACACTTGTGCCCCTCATTTTGCTTTTTCTTCCCAGTTATCACTGACACCTCACCTACCAGAGGAGACATAGAATGTTCACTCAGCCCTGCAGTCACAGTCCCCTGTTCTACAGGGTTGGGAACTCTCTACCACTATCATCTGCTGAGATTCAGAATCAGATCAAGGACTTACCACCCCAAATTCTAAGCTATCCTTCTCAGAAGATACTGCAGTGATCGTGTAACTGGAACCCTCCATCGAGGATAAAAATTATGAGGAAGTATCTTGATCTCTTCACTAAGTTTGGGACTCTGGGCTTGGATAGAAGCTATAACCTGGTTTGCTCTAGCCTTATATGCATGTGTTAAAAGGTATCCCTGTCTTTGGTTTCAACCAGATAAAAGCAGACCAGGCATATTGACAGTACACATGTCCTGTACCCTTACACAAATTGCAATGCAACTCATTCTTGCATGAGAAGTCATGTGGCCTAGGTCCATAAAGAGGCCATATTTCATTTATCACAGCCATTGCTCACATACATCCAGAAACCACATGTGGGACATGCCTTAGGTTGGTCTAGGTGGCGACAGGCCCTCTGGTCCCATCCCAAAAACAGTTTAGTAATTGGACCACACCTGATACCATCTATCATAGACACAGATACTAAGCCACATTCACCTCACATTCCAGAACTGTTCTGAATCTATTATGTGGTCAGATCATTTCAACACATCATATTTGTGCTGCAGCTACAACTTAATACAAAAACAGTGATTCTCCTCATTCTTTAAGAGTACCATCACTGCTTCTAACAAGGTTTAGAAAGTAGAATAACCAAAAGTGGTCCCTAAAGAAGTATTTTTACACCTTGATACTTCACCCAAAAAACATTCATGAGAAATAGCAAACCAAAACTGATATTAAAATTTAATTTGTCAGATATGTGGATAAAGGTGTAAGTCTTGGAGGCAAAAACAAAACGAAACAGAGAACCTTTTATAAAGGATCAAACATCAAAAGGTCTGTCAGGCACTGAATCTGGACCAACTCTGTAACAGGTCAAATGGCCTTCTTTCTCAGGTGTGGCTCTAATTTTTCTTGAAGAGGTCAGCTATAAGGCAAGAGTCCATGCTGGGCCCACAGTAGGGCCCCAGATATCCTTCTGTCCACACACACCCCCAGACCTCCCTTGATAGCACAGTGGAACTAAAGGGGAGACATCAAGCATATTAACCCCCACAGTTTTATAGAACACAGAAACATAGAAGTTGATGGCAGATAAGAACTGCAAGGCCCATCCAGTCTGCCTATTTCTTTTTCTACCTTATGAATGTGCCATCGGTCTTTGCTCTGTCAATGGCCTATCTATTCATACTCATCTGTATTGCCCCCTTATACCTATTTCATGCCTGTTTGAAGCCCTGCACTGTATTCATATCCACCACTTCCTGAGGTAGGTAATTCCATGCGTCCACCACCCTTTCTGTGAAAAATAACTCCCTCACATTACCCCTTAATCTTCCTCCCTCTAATCTCATGCTGTGTCCTCTTGTTCTGCTATTTTTCTTATATTGAAACTTGTTAGATTCTTTCACCTTGTTAATGCACTTAAGGTGTTTGAATGTTTTGATCATATCACCTCTCTCCCTCCTTTGCTCTAGGGTATACATATTGAGCTCCGTTAATCTGTCCATATATGTTTTCTGATGCAGTCCCAGCACCATTTTGTTTGCCCTTCTCTGGACTTCATCAATTTGGTTAATGTCCTTGTGAAGGTGTGGCCTCCAGTACTGCATGCAGTACTCCAGATGGAGACTAACCAGTGTGTTGTAAAGAGGGATTATTACCTCCCTCTTCTGACTTGTGATACCCCTACTAATTTACCTCAACATCCCCCTAGTCTTACCTACTGCTGTAGTGGTCTGCTTGGATGATTTCAGGTCATCAGTGATGAAGATGCCCAAGTGTCTTTCTTCCTTTGTGACTGCCAGCAACTCCCCATCCAGCCTATAGGTGGCTTCAGGGTTTCTCCTCCCTATGTGCACGATCTTGCAGTTTTTTGCATTAAACCCCACTTGCCACGCTTTCAACCATTTTGCTAGTTTATCCAGATCTCTTCTCATTCTGCCCACCCATCTGGATCATCTACTCTGTTGCAGATCTTGGTGTCATTTGCAAACAGACAAACCTTACCCTCCAGTCCATCTGCAATGTCACTGATGAAGACATTGAAGAGGACTGGCCCCAGGACTGATCCACGAGGTACCCCACTTGTGGCTTGCATCTCTTCTGACTGTATACCGTTTCCACCTCTCTCTGTTTTCTGCCTGTCAACCAGTTTGCCACCCAGTTGACCAGCTTCTGACCCAACCCGAGCCTACCCAGCTTATTAATCAATCTTCTATGTGAAACAGTATTGAAAGCTTTGCTGAAGTCAAGATAGGTGACATCAACTGTTTAGTTTGACAGGACCTTCCTGTTGTAAACCCATGCTATCTTGGATTCCAGGTGTTGCACTATCCTTTCCTTAAGGAGTGCCTCCATAATCTTGCCCACTACTGAGGTAAGACTGACTGGTCTGTAGTCTCCTACCTCCCCCCGCTACCACTCTTGTAGAGCGGGATTACATGAGCCCTTCTCCAGTCTTCTGGGACCTCTCCTGTGCTCAGAGATTCATTAAACAGTTCTGATAATGGCTCTGCTAGTTCTACCCATAACTTCTTTAGTACCCTAGGATGTATGCCATCAGGTTCCATTGCCTTGTCCACCCTAAGCTTATTGAGCTCTTGTAGAACCCTTTCTTTTGTGAAGGGACTAGTGCACACCTCCTTTCCCCCCTGTGTCCATGGTGCTGAGCTGTGGGCCCTGCCCTACCTTCTCTTCAGTAAATACTGAGCAGAAGTATCTATTTAGGATGGATGCTTTTACTTGGTACTCCTTTTCACATGCCCCCTTATCCCCTTTGATCTTAGCAATACCCCCTCTGGACTTTCTCCTTTCACTAATGTGTCTATGGAAAGTCTTGTCACCTTCTTTTACTGTTTGTGCTAGTGTTTTCTCAGTTTGGGCCTTTGCCTGCCTTACTGCCTTCCCTGCTTGCCTTAAGGAAGTTCGGTGTGCCTCTCTATCTTCGTCCCGCTGCCTTCCTTATATTTTCTGAAGGCCAGCCTTTTGGCTCTGGCCTTTTCTGCTACTGTTTTTAAGAACCAAAGTGGTTTCCTTCTTCTTTTTCTCTCTAACACAACGGGATGTTGCTTCAAGTATTGCATCCTTAATGCTTGCCTACTTTGCCTATACCACCTCACCTGTATTTCTTTTTGCCAGGGCTAGCTTAACTCTGTTGGCCAGCTTATCAAAGTCAGCTCATCTGAAGTCCCATATTTTTGCCTTGGAATGGGATGATTTAGTTCTAGTAGCCAAATTGAACCATTCCATGTAATGGTCACTGGCCCACAGGTGACCTTCTACCTGGAGACCTGTGATCCTTTCCCTGTTAGTCAGTACTAGATCTAGGATAGCCCTGTCTCTTGTGGGTTGTTGTACCAGTTGTTTAAGGCCCTCCCCCTGCAGGAAATCCACCATATGTCTAGTTCTGGCAGATGTTCCTGCTGGTATTGACCAATCTGTATCTGGCATGTTGAATTCTCCCATTATCAGAACCTCCCCTTTAGCTGTCATGTTCTGTATATTTTCTTACAATAATGTGTCTATGTCCTCCCCCTGGTCTGAAGGCCTGCACACATCCCCAGTTCATGCGGCTGTTCAATTTCTGTTTCCAGGGTGACCAACAGTTCTTCTGGCTCCTTATGTGTATTCTGAATTTCTGTAGCTTTGATATGACTGCATTCAAAGTGGATATTTACAAATGCAAAGAGTACTGTAGTCCCTCTAAGACTTGCAGTGATATTGTTATTATTCCTAAAACTAGCATTACCATATAGTATATCATTACAAAATTAGCAGATACAAGGCACTGGCGATTTGATGCAACAACGACTTCAGGCTTGTAAATGTGCAGTACATTTCATTCTGAAAACAAGAAAGTCTGTGGTACTGTACTTCCTGCTGGTCACCAGCTTCAGTCTAAATCTGTGTATGAGCTGTGGGGTCGGAAGACGTTTTAATCATATATTTCATTTGAAATATTCCTATCTCATCTGTAGGAATGACCACAAATTCAAATGGGGCCTAAATGCCTGATGAATGTAGTCTGTGACCTACAATGGAGCCTACCAGGATGCAGTACAATACTGCAGCATTCAGCAGCATAGTTACTGCAGTAAACAAGTCAGTTTCAATGGCAGTTAACCCCGTCTGTCATACAGTAACCTGAGACACTGCATTGCATTCTGGCAGACACCACTGTACATAAGGACATCCTTTGAAATGAGATGACCTTAGGTCAACTTGTTAAGCTTTTTCTAATGATTAACTTGCATCTATTCATGGAATAATATAAGATGCAGGACCACACTTCCCAATTCCTTAGCTTCCCAATACAGTTCATGACCTTGTTACAGGATAATCAGACAGGTTAGGACATAGGGACAAGAGGAGCTGGGGAAAAGCAGGGCATCTGGAACTAGTAAAAGAACTGAAACTTCTCAAGCATTACTGTAGACCAAAATGCACTGTGAAAAATAATATGCCTGGTTGGTCATCAGATTGGTGGGTCTCCCTATCTTTAATAAAACTGACACCCCTAGCTTGAATCAAATTTTAATACATTTGTCGGATTAGAGGTGGGTCAGTAGTGCAATGCTCCCTAGGTATTCAGGGGTTGGATTTTCAAAGAAATGAAAATCCATGCATGGGCGGCAAAAACCATGCATGGGGGGGGCTTCTTTTACACACCTGCAGGCACTTTTGCATGAATGGTGTTTTCGTATGCAGAGCTGGTTAGCGGCCGGCTCTGCAATTTATGGCAGCTTGAAGACATTTTCCGTGCACAGCTGTGTTGAACTGCTCTGCAGCTGTGCCTGCCACTCATGCATACTATGGGCTGAAAATAAGTACGTCCACTGGTGCGATGATTTTATTCTGCACTGACAGGTTGTGACACAGGACTTAGTCCCTGGGCCATCTCCAGGCCTTTGAAAATTGATCCCAAAGGGTTCACATGTGGGCCCCAGAATCCCACTGATTGGTACCAGTTGTGAATGCAGTATCTACCCTCCTACTTGGAGTAAGTGTGCAAGTGCTGATGTGGGGGAATGGAATAAATAGGAAAATGGGGTAAAGATTTGTAATAAATTCCTTTTTAACTATTTCACAGATATCGAGAATGCATTCCTTCTACAAGGCCCGAAACGTCAATGGATTTGTTGTACAGAGACTGAAGAGGAAACATTTACATGGTTATCAGTACTACAAAGTGCCATTACTGCTGCCATTGATGAGAAGTGAACTCTTAAGCAGATGGTTTGTGCTACACCCAAAGAACTACAACTGACAACTACCAAGTGTGTTGTTTGAATGATCAGCTGCATCGTACAAAGGGAACTGCACTGTGCTTGGAATCACAAATTTCACATGCTGCAAAGCATAGAAAAAAGAGTACATTGTGGTGCAACTGGAAACCTAGCAATTCCCATTCTTGGAGTGTTACTGTATTTAATCTTTTCAATTTCCTCATATTGGTCTTCAACAGTAGGCACACATTTATGCAGCTATGCACCAAACGTTCCTAATTCCATTTGGCATCCTGAACAGGAACCTGTGCTCATATACAACAGGATATGCAAGATATTTAGGCCCAGATATTCAAATTGCACCCAAAAAGTGCGCAACAGCAGGAGCAAGCACAAGTCCTCTGAGCCCTTGTGCAAGAAGCGTGATATTCAAAAACTGTGCAGGTCAAGATGTGCCTGCAGCACATGACTGAATATCATGCCACCTGTGCCATAGCGCAACCAGGGATGTACAGTGGTGCAGTTCAGAAGTACCATAGCACAACCAGGGATGCTCAGTGGAGCAGTCCAGATGTGCCATAGCACAATCAGGGATGCTCAGTGGAGCAGGGCAGCAGTGCAACAGCACAACCAGGGATGCCCAGTGGAGCAGGGCAGCAGTGCAACAGCACAACCAGGGATGCGCAGGGACAGGATGCAGGGGCCCACCACCCATGCCACAGATGGGCAGATGAGCACACACACAACAGACATTGCCCCCACACCCATGCACTGCACAACCAGTGGAGATCTGGAATAACCACTGGCCCATAGATACCAGCAACAAACCCACAGCTGGGGCATGGTGCCCCAGTACACTCCCTGGCAGGCTATGACCGCAACCAAGGAGGTCTGACCACCCCATGCCACACCATCCCAACAATGCAGAGCACACCTGCACCATGATCCCCAGACACCCTGCCCAGGAGCAGCGTCCAACAGTGCAGGACACCCCATGCATGCCACCATCCCCACTGTGACAATGCAACCCTGTACACCACAGAACCATGCAAGTCAACCCCACCACGAGCACCCGTCAGCGGGTGTCAGCAGACAGTGATGCAATGACTGCATACACAGTGCCACCATGCATGTTCCCCCAAGGTACAGCTGAGAGACTACACACGAGGTACCCCACACATGACAGGGCATGCCCCGGACCCCACCAACAGTGGTACAGCACCCTGCACACCCTGCACACAATCCCAAGGACACACCCTGACACAGCACTGGCCACAACAGCCAGCACAGACACCCACAGTGGAGCATGGAAGCGTGCGCCACACAGAATGCAAAACAATGCATGGACAAACACCCACCCATACCCAAGGGCACACCAACACAGGGACACAGTAGTGGGGCAACCAAGCCCCCAGCATGTGGACATGGAAACCGTGTACACACGGCCAGCACCCCTCCATGGCACAGGAGTGCCAGCCACCCTGCGCAGGCACCATGGAGCTGTCTGCCACCATCATGTGCCCAAAGCACAAGTGACAGACAGTGGTGCACATCCCCTGTGACACACACAAGCGACAGCATGGTGGTGGAACAACAACAGCGGAGGCCACAGTGCCACCCGAGGCAGACATGCACCACACCAGTGACAGGAGGCAACCCGGCATTGTGCCGGGTACAGTGGCTGTCAAGCATGGACAGCCACCACTGACATGCCAGTGGACCGTACAGGTCACAGACATGCAAGGGTGTCAGCTGCACAGGTCATGGATGGTCTGACAGGTGCGATATGGACACAGAGCATGCACCATGGACCACTGCACACAGTCATCCAGTGCACAGGGAACAACACACAAACCACAGACAGTGACTGATAGCTACTCCCACACCATAGACACTTCCCCTATGGACACACACACATGCCTATGACTGCACCACCCTGACGCCATGCACACCACTGCAGCTGAGCACCTTTATCCACTGCAAATCAGAGACCACCACAGTAGGCATAACAAAGCAACTGTATTTTAAAAGATCAAAAACAACTGTTTACAGTTGTGTACAAAAGGTTGGGGGAGGGTCACAAAAAGGGTGGGGGTGGGTAAGGGGCAGTGGTGAACAAATGGTAGAGGGAAGGAGGGGTGTGAGGGTGGGTCCAGGGGGGTAGGGGAAATCATGGGTGAAACTAGCTCAGTGGGAGCCCCACTCCCCACTCTGACTGCCCCTCCCGACATGCCTCCGTCGGACTTCCAGACTTCCAGATGCACTCCAATATCTCCAGTGAGGCCCTGGCCACCTGCAGTATCTCCTGCAGTGTCTGTTGGATGGTCTGCAAGCTACTGTCCACCTAGGACAAGGGAGCAGAGTCAATGGGTGTGAATGCACAGCCCCCTGCAGCCCACTCACTGTGCATGGCATATGGCCGGGACATGCCTCTGTGATGGTGTGCGACCACCCAAAGTGATCGTGTCCACAAGACCTGCCCACCCAGGTGCACACAGCCATGTGGACCACTGCACACATCCACCGGCCTAGTCCCGCACAGCACCACCGTGGCTGTACAGTGACATGGCTATACGGTGCGAAGGCAGTGGCACATCCATGTACCCGGTGCACACATGGACCACTATTGATGCACTCCCAGACATGCAGTGCCACTGGACAGTGCTGACTGTACCATGTTGTGTGCATGGCAGTGGTGTCAATGGATGGTGGCCATGCCCCGCTGCCCACCCTTTTACACAGCATGCAAAAATAATCATGGATGTAAGGCACTCACCATCATCAGGCTGGCCCCTGTGCTGGTCTTGTCCTGCCACCCTTGCTGCATGATGTGCCTCACACCGCAGCCTCTCCTCCCTGGCACGCTGACTCTCCTCAGGGCCTAGGGGCAAACATGGAGAGGGAACATCTGTACAATCCGGTAGTAAAGTTCCCCCACCCTGTGTGTGCAATCCCACACAGCTATACCCATCTGCCCCCTGCCCCATCATACCACCATGGCCCACACTGGACAGCCTCCCCATATGCTGGACACATGCCACCGTGATACCCGTATGGACGTTAACAGTGTATGGATGGGGCACCTACCTGGCCATGGGACCGCGCCCCTCCTGGCACGTGACTGCAGGCAGGCAAGCCTGTCCAGGTCCCAATGCTGCAGGTCCCCATAGCGGTACCTGCACTGCTCAGCCATGTGCTCCATGCCCGTTGCCTCCTCTAGGGCCACCTCCTCCTCCCACATGGCACTCCTGGCCCTGTACAGGGGTGCCTCCCCAAATAGAGAAGCACCATGGGCTCCACCAAGTTCACTAGGTTGGCCAGTTCGACCTGGCTCCAGATTGGTGCCCGTCTCACTGCCATCCTCCAATCTTTCAGTATCAAAATGGCGCTGTAGTACACGTCCGCCATGTCGGATGCTGCACGGTACTGCTCTGCCATTCCGAACAGCGCGATAGAGGTGCACCCATGTGGACGCATGGCACCTAGGGGCAAAGGTCGGCACAGGGTCAGGGGTCTCTCCTGCATGGACTGCCACAGCACGATTGGTACTCACCACGTGTATCACGGTAGGGCACCTGTGGGGCACTTCCTGTAGTGGCCTACTGTGCTGTGGCCCCACGGCGCCTCCGGCGCCCCAGTGCCAGAGCGCATACATGTGAACAGTGCAGTATTGCCACCGGCACAATGGTGGCCGTGCCCTGCACTGCCTCCCACACACACATCAGCAGTGCAGCAGGCATCGGTGTCAGCACCCTGGGCATGCGCCGTTCGGTGTCCACTGCGCATGTCACAGAAATGCGCCCTTGCCTGAGCACATTTAACACAATTGGGCAAGGCGCAACAGCATGATATTCAGCCGGCATATGCAAATCAGCTAATCAGCTATTCAATGGTGCAGATACTGCATTAGCATCCACTTAAAATTGCACCTTGCTTCATTTTCATGTGTTGCACTATATAAATGCAACATTGTGCTGCAGAGGCCATAGTCTGGTATTGCAGTCTATTGTGGTGAGCTGCATGCCTGTTTGGGAGTGTGGACTGTGGTGTGTGGGACATGCGTGGGACTGCACAGTCACAGGTAACACCTGTCATTCCCACAGGATCAATAATGAGTGATCGTGAGGTGGAGGAAGAGGAACAGAGATGTGGGAGGAAGAGGAGGCCAAACTTCACCAAGGCAGAAACAGATGCCCTGTTTGAGGCCTACCTTGACCAGGAGCCGCTGCTCAGTGGACAGCGGTGAACACTACAGGCCCATGCTGCTGCATGGGGAGAGGTGGTGCGTGCCATCAACCTGCATGGCTGCCACTAGCAGTCCGTGCAGGAGTGCAAGAAGAAGGTTGGCACGGATAGGCAGAGAATTAAGGATAAGGTGGCTGCCATCAGGGCAACACGGGCTGCGACTGGTGGGGGACAGCCGGCCATGCAACACCTGACCTCACAAGAAGAGAGGGTTGCTGGCAGCATACAGCATTGTGCCATCGAGGGTGTTCCAGGTGGTGGATTCCAGATGGATGGTAGCCCGTCACTGCATGGTAGGTCCTGATCTGTCACGGGGGTTGACACAGGGTAGGGCAGATACATTAATGATACTGTCTTCCTTACAGCCCTGAGTGTCTACATGGGTCAGCAGTGGTGGGCTCATCCACTGAGGGCGATACCATGGACACAGAGGCGGGACCATCCACCTCCACAGGTGTCCGAGGATCAGGTCGATAGTGGGCCCTCCTGGCTGTCCGGACTGATGTTGGTGGAGTAGGTGCAGAGGAGGCCCTGCCCGTGTCCCAGCATGCCAGTGTCCATGGATGCCGGCATGCTGAGACTCAGACTGGTGCTGGATCCATCACTGAAGATGATGGAGCTCACATCATGGACAGTGACACATGTGAGCTGCAGGATGGCCACACAGCAGGTTACAGCATGGGCATAGCCGGGTGAACCGCCGTGGAGACCTGCATGACATCACAGTCCCAGCCTGTGCCTGTCTGCACCAGTGGGCAGCACTGTGTGTGTCCAGGACAGTGGAGTTGTTGCGCCACTCCAGCGGCACCATTTGAGCCCTGGAGAGTGGCAGCCAGAGGAGCAGTGTTAGCAGTCGGCCAATGGCCATGGGGGTACAGTGTCTGGGGTGGCATCAGTGCACCGCCTGTGGACATGCCCAGGCATGGCCCTGGTGGTGCTGCCCATCAGGGCCGCGAACACCGTGAGGGACAGCATGCTGATCAGGCAGATGACCTCTTAGATGAGCACACCCACATACTCCAAGATTCAATCGATCTGCAGTTGCGGCTTGTGATGGTGGTGGATGCACTCAGTGCAGCCCTGCACAAGGCAGAGGAGTGGCGCAGCAAGAACACTGGCTGCTCCTGACAGGGATGGACCAGCTGTGGGAGGATGTGACCGCCGCCATTGACAGGCTGAAAAAGACAGTCACAGCTGTCATGGCCACAGTGGGAACACAGTTATTTGCCCATGCGTCGCAGACACCACGCAGTGCAATGGCCACCCCCCGTTCCCGGCATTGTATGACACCCTCCTTGTCAACACTGGGTTCAGCTGTGGGCATCCTGAGCATGCCTGGCACAGGCATGTTCGGTGTGCTGCAGACCCCTGTGCGAGCACAGTCATGTTCATGCAGTGGAACCCCTGGGGCACCGTCGGTGCCACCGCATGAGGCCATTGGTCAGCCTGTCACTGCTGGCGGGTTTCAGCGAGGCTGCCCACGCATGCGTGGTGGCCATGGCACTGTGGTGCGTGACTGACCTGTCTCCCACCAAGGCTACTGTCTGATGCTGCCCTGTGTGCAGTGTGTTATTCAATGTGCAATGCACGGGTTGGGTACCAGGCCCTGCACACACACACACACACACACACACACACACACACACACACACATTCCATCTGCACACCCTCCTGGCTGCTGTCTGCTGTGGTGTGTGCATGATGATGCCTGCGTTGCCCTGTCCACCACTGTACAATGGTGCCCAGCGTCTGACACATGCACAATGACAGGCACTGGGCGTGGTGGTCTGTGGATGTGTGTGTGGCTAGGGGTGGCAGTTGGGGTCGGCATGCCTCCTACCCTTTGTGCATGTCTTGTGGGGTGTGTGTGTGTGTGAGACCGCGTGCCGTGTTAGACCTTGCCCATCCCTGATGGCTTGTGTGGTTCCATGCTCAGCCAATTATCTTTATGACATGCACCCCTGGGGTTTGTCCATGCGTGTTTGTGGGTTGTGCCTTGCCATTGGTGGTTGCAAATGCCCCCATGACTTACCTGGGTTGGTTGAAGTGCTCCTCTGTGATGGTGTCCTGTGCAGCTGCACCATCTGGATCAGTCGGGGTCCTTTGACCAAGGGGGCTGCCCATCACCATCTTCACCAGCATCCTCATCAACCCCATCGCTGTCTCCTCTTTGACCTGTACAGCTATCCCACAGTTGTTGGCCATGTTGTCAGGATGCAACAGGCCAGAAATAGCCACAGGCCTTTGAGGGGCTGTACTGTAGGGCACCACCAGACATGTCCAGGCAATGGAAACGTGCCTTTAGCATCCCGAACACCCACTCAATGACATTACGTGTGGTGGCATGTACCTCATTGTAGCATTGCTGTGATGGGGTCGAGGGCTGCTGGTATGGTGTGAGCAGCCAGGAACGGAGTGGGTATCCACTGTCACCTGTGTGTAGAGGGTGGACGTTAGTTTGGTGATCAGCATCACCCTGCCATGGGCCATCTAGGCCAGTAACCATGTCACCTCTGAATATGCCCCTCCCAAGATCCAAGTCTTTCTGTGTGATTTGCATACTCACCCACTAGGTGGCCAGTGGGGTGTCCCCACTCTCAAACCTGTGGCACAGTGGAGACTGGTGCCAGATGAAGGCATCATGTGCCCCCTAAGGTGCATGGCACAGACATTGGTTGTGCACCCCCTGGTATCGCACACCACCTGGCAGTTGATGCTGGCATACCCCTTCTGATTTATGTATGCGACCCCTTCGTGGCCAGGTGGCATGCAGATGGCCACATGGGTGAAGTCTATGGCCCCGAGCATGCCAGGCATACGTGCTACCCAGTGGAACTCCTGTATGTTTGCTGTGTGCTCCACTGGTGTGCTGGGGAAATGGATGTACTCCACAGCATGTGGCAGCAGTGCGCTGAGGAATTGGGTGAGTAGGCGTGATGCAGCCACCTGGGTTATGCCTGTCATGTCCCCTGTTGGTCTCTGGAAGGTACCCATGGCAAGCAGGCACATGACAGCTGTCACTTTGGTCTCCACTGACAGAGCATGGCTCCGTCGTATGGGTGCCTGCATCACATCACTGCACAGCTCACAGAGCCACCTCAGGATCACCTGGTTCAGGTGGTACCGGCCCACGATCTCAGTGTCAGTGTACAACTCAAAGCTGATGTGGGCTCAGTACTGCCTGTTGGGGGCATACCGCTGATGGGTCCTTCCACAGCCGTGCCCCCTGCTGCCTGCCTTCTCACACCCCTCATTACTGCCTCCATCTGAATGGTGGCACTGGCCTTGTCCCTGGCTTGTGTTATCCCCCCTGGCAGCTGTATTACCGTTCCCCCCGCTGTCCTTACTGCTACTCCCCCTGCACCAGGAACACCTCCCAGTATTGGACGTACTGCCCACTGTCCGTGCTCACAGTCCTATGTGGCACTTCCCCCTTTCATCCTGCACAGTAGCACAGGCTCCCCACCACTTCCCTGTTCCTGGTGGTTCCAGGTGCTCTGTCCTGCTCCTGCCCTGTCCTGCTTACAGCTACTGTGTGCCTGCTTGCATTTCTCCCACATGTGGCTTTCCTGTAGTGTTCTTGCCCCTCTCTCTTGTTCCTTTTTATTTTGGATAATTTCCGCTATCGCGTAACTTCTGTTTGCTCCCCTATTGCACATGGCGCATGTTGTTGAATATCACACTGCACCATTTATTCATGGTTCCTCCCCCTTTAGTTGCTCATGCATTCATTACCATTGCTCTCTTGCGCATTGTGATTTGGGGGGGGTGCATCTGCCTCCCGCTGAATATCGCACAATGGTGCATTTTCGGACTTGCGTTGGTGCATCCTTGTTGAGCATGGCGCAACCCTTTTGAATATCTGGGCCTTAGAGAACATCTGTACCCTGTTAATTTCTCATAAAATCATTCCCAAAAGTGGTAAGCTGTTTGCTTGTATTTTAATTATCTAAAAAAATCAGAAGACTCTTCAATGAGCAAATGGCTGGCCAAAAAGCATGCGTCTGTGGTTTCTGTTTTACAGTCTTATGTAAATACTGGGTTTAATGCTTCTACTACGACTGTACAAATGTAGTGACTGTAAGCGTATCATTAAAAACACATTGATTTATATTACTTGTAAGACTGTGAGCTTCAAACATTACAGGTAGAGTAACATGTAACAGTGCTAAGCTGCTAATGCTTTTTTTATGGAAGGTGAAATAACTTGAGAATTTATATGCATGTGTGTAGATATGTATGTAAGGGCTGGGCACCCCCCCCATGTCTAGGGGTATATGGTGGCATCTCTCAGCAGAGAAGCACCCACCTTACACCGCAGAACCTGTACCTTTTACCTTTTCCACCACAGGTCTGAAGCACTGGAGTAGGGACATTATTAATATACACCGGGGCACCATTAACCAAGAGCCAACATACAAACTAAGCCCAGTCCTGGAGCTGGGATCAAGCTGGGTACATTTATTATGTTGACTAAATGGTATATGGTTACTAGGGCATCCCTTGCCACTTCATCTCTTTCACTTTCAGCTCTTCAAACACAGTACAAGCTGCATCACACTGTACATCTCACATTTCAAGCAGGACTCCGATCTCCATCCCTACCATTCCCAGGGCCTATCTACACTGAGTTACCATTTTTTTCGTTCCGCCATTAGGAGAACACTGTCAATGTGTGGTAGCTTGCTGCAAGTAACTGTGTGCTGACAGCGTTCTCACTAATAGAGGTGGCATCACCAAGTTGAAAAGCCTCTGAGAGTAATTTCACCCAAATCAGGGATATCTATAAAAAAAGAGGTGAACTGAAACCACTAAAGGAGTCCACATAACTGGTACAAACACATGGTGTATGAAGACACAAGTTCAAAACTTTACTTTGAAGGGTAAACTGACAATATTATTAAGATTGCATTCTCTGTGGATGGGGACCTTGAAGGTTCTGAAATATCAGGACTAAAAGAACGGTTTCCAACAAAGAATTAAGAAAATACACAGAGGCTGAAGAGAAATAGAAATGTCCTTTACTTTAAAAATTTGAAAAGAATGATTTTGGAAACGGTACATGACGGATCACATAATGGAACAAATGTAATCATAATAATAAACATCACATGGAATCTATGCACTGGGCTTTATTTATTTATTTTAAATGAGATTTACCAGGAAAGACATACTGAGCCATAAAGTTTATTTCCAGATGTGTCCGGGGAGGGATAATTACAGTACATAATAACAAGCAAAAAGGCACAGTAATATGATAATGCCATAAGACACAGCAATACACAGTAACGTATTGGCATAATTAATAACAATATAAATTGATTACATCAGGAGTGAGGTACCAGATAATCACAGGCTGTAATGTCAGGAGCAGGACAGGATAGAAAGGGGTCAATTAAATAGGAGGGGACAACAGGTAGGAGACAGGAGGAAGGAAGGAACAAAGAGAAGGGGGAAGATGGATTAGGGTTGGGAAAGCAAGTATAGAGGAAATGGAGGGGGGCGAATTGATGGGGATAGGAAAAGGGGAAGGAGAGGAGAGTGAAGTTGAGACCAACTGTTTCTGTTATTTTACTTACTGACTGGTGAGTCAGGACTCCCCACATTAACTCTTTAGAGGGAAATGAGATAGAGGATTTATATATGCAAGTTTACCCTGAACTACTGTCATGGCTGCTACCACCTTTGATCTGAGGGGCATTAATGTTACTATTTCACTGGATCTGAGCCATTTACATTTTAACAGTTCTGTTACAATCCCTAATCTCCCAGTGCAGTCCCTGGAGCCCTAGTGCTCCAAGGACCATTTGTGGGGTAGCACTTTCCTGGTAGGGTGAGCACTTCACTGGGAGCAAATCTGTGCTTGCACGTGTCTCATTGTGCTCTATCAGGACAACAATAAATGACACAAAATCACCATTATGGCATTACTAATAATAAATTGGTTAGTTTTTTCCGGTCTTAACTGCCTCCCTCAGGTTGCACTATAGCCTTAGTGGCCCAAAGAAACAGGATCCCTGCTGCCTCGCACAGGGACTCAACAGCCTGTAACTCTTGCCAAACCCCCTCCTGATGACCCAGAAATCTGGCTACCTGACAGGACGGAATAAATTATGTTACCCTTGGTTTACTAGTACTTTACAGCACATCCTTAATGCAAGACTTACTTACAAATGTGTACTTTTTGCACCTTGGTCTCTTCTGAACATTACATAGCCAGGTACTGAAGTCTCCCAAATGTGGTTACTGGTAAACCATGTCTCGCTAATGGCTACTATGTCCAGTTTAGCCTCTGTCATTATTGTCTGCAGGTCTGGAATCTTGTTTCCCTGACTGTGAGCATTTGTGTACATGATTTCCCATTGATCAGATTTCGATGTGTTAGTTGTTGGGTGAGGTCTGGCATTTCCCCTGTGTGTCGTATGGGGAGCAAGACCTTTTTCCTTACCTGGTGATGCAAATGAACTACAAACATGTAGAACTTCTGTTTGACCACTAGCTAAGTGGGGAGGGGTGTTCGTTCCATTTGACATATGGGGGGTGCTGCACCTCTCTCCCCACTTGCTAGTTTAAATATTCTGCAAAGACGTCAAACTTCTGCCCCAATGCACTGACTACCTCCTTAGTCAGATGCAGTTCATCAAATTTAAAGAACTTTCGCTCCCAAAACTGTTGCCAGTTCCCTACAAATTTGTGTCCTTTTTCCAGGCACCAGCCCTTGAGCTACTGTACATGTTTAGCTCCCCTATCTCCCCTTCTCTAACCTTCTGTCCATCTGCCCCACCTCTCCCACACTGGAAGGATCTCAGAGAGGAGATGCCAGATGAAATGGATGATAGTTTGTCACCCAGCCTGGTCAGGTGTTCCTTGGTCTCTACAACTGACCAGCTGGCAAGATTGTTAGTCCCTATGTGTACCAGGATGTCAATTTTTTCTTCTGCTTCCTAAACAATTTTAGGAATGCGGTCAGTGTCTCTCCATGCTGGAGTACCTGGGAGACATCTGTCCATTACCCCCGGCTGGAGATAGGTATCAACTCCCCAAATCATGGAGTCTCCTATGATCAGAAGTTTTTGGATTCCTTTTGCTTTTTGGTTTTTTCTGTTTTAGGTGGGTTTTGTTGTGCTAGATCCTGTGCTGCAGTGTCCTGCTGTGAAGTGTTCTCTGCCCCTTTGTTTGCTTTCAGAGATAGAGACAGATACCTGTTTGTAGTTTTTATATGGTTTGTGGAGGTGATATATTGGAGAGCATCTAGTGATTGGACACCTGATTTGCCCCTTCTAACCACCTGCCAACCTCCCAGACCAATTTCCCTCTGCAGTTGAGGTGCTTCTGTTGGATGCTGAGGAAATGGTGGGAGGTTCTTATAATATATTTCCTGTTGACTATGCGATTTGAGGTGTGCAGTTTCTCCCATGCTGCCTGGAGCTGAACCCTTAGATCTCCAATGGTCCAGCATGTAGGACAGTGTCTTAAATCCTGTAAAACTGCCCTTCTTAAAAGTGTTCTGTAGTACCTGCAGTTAATGATATCAATTCCAGATAAGTTGCCAGCTTTATAACCTGGTCAGAATAATTAGAAGGAAGAAAATGAAAGCAAAAGAGTGTTTGTTTGTTTTTGTGTAACTTGTTATAATAAGTTAAATTACTGGTGCCCCTGTAAATGAGGTCACTGTGTGGATACCCCACTGATCCACCCCTTCCTGCTTTGCTATAGGAAATGTCACTACTGCACTACTCTATAAAAGGAGTGTAATGTGGGGTGGTTGGGGATGGGGGTGAGTGGTTGGGCCCTTCCCCTGCTGAAAAAAGAAGAACCATGGATGAAAGAAACAAGGAGGTAAGAGCAGAAACAATCAGCCAGCAACAAATGCAACAGCCCTGAAAGTTTAGCCTAATGATAGATAAAACTGTCAAACCTGTAAAGCACCACCTGTAATAATTTCACAAAAGATATACCTTGTAAGAAACACTTTGCTACAGAGAAAATAAAGCAGTAACAGAAGGTATACCTTGCAAAGACAATTTGAATCAGAACATTACAGCAGTAATCCAAAGTACACACCTGTAGGTATACCCTGTAATAATGCAGCAGAAGGTATACCCAGCAACAACAATTTGAATCAGAGAAAAATAAAGCAATAAAATGTAAGCAACAAACAGTAACAATCCCTGTGAGTACAAAATAAAAATAACAATACATAGTAAATCTGCCTAGCCAAAAGAAGCCTTAATCCTTTTCCTTGCTCTGGTAAGGTTCTTGGCTCTGTCCTTTCAAGCAACCTAGAAGAAAAGAGCTCAGGTGAAGCTAGGTGCCTTGTCCAGCACACCTAGTCTTCCACCTGTCAGCATGAGTACTTACAGGTTTTCTCTAGTGGAATCTCCAATGTACCTTGCACTAAAGAGAAAAAGAATATCCCATTTGCAGAGGCCCATCACTTATCTAGCCTATCTGATATGTAAACTGATGCTGCTGACCATTTCTCCATCGTCACAGAATACCACCTGAAGAACCTTGTTGAAAGTGGCAGTCACCACTTCCAATGGCAGTACCTCTCCCCCTCCCTTTCTGTAACTGATCATATGTCAGTCAACTGGCTCTGAGCACCAACTCATGAACAGCCCACCCACCAGGATATAATGGATTGTTTGCTCCTCTTCAAGATCCTGTGGCTCCTTCACACTCCTACCCACCTGTGGCAAGGAAATGTCAGGAAACTCATTCAGCAAGGCATCATTCCCCTTTTCAACAACACATCTTTCAGAGTTCCATGTTTAGGGTAATCTGAGCCTGAGCACTTCTACCTGATACCAACAGAACTCACAAAAATGAAATTTTTTGCCGGCCAGCCAGCGATGGCACTACCACTCACAATGCTGGTGACCTGAGTTTGGTAGTGAGCTTGGGCCATCAGAGAGCTGGCTGGGGGGAGGAAGATTGAGCATCTTGAGGAATGCTCTCCTTCTCTGGTGGGGAAGGAGTGCAGAAACCTGGTGTACACTGATCCCTAGTGGTAAGCTGGGGGAAAGGCACCAGGGCTGCCAAGGAATTAGGAGGTGGTGGGTAGATGCTGATGCATGGAACCAGTTATGCATCATGGCATCATTGTATGCCATACCCCTCAGGGAAAAGAAAAATGGAAAAATCCTCAACAGCAGGATGGTACATGGACCCTGGCAGGCCCTGCACCTGACTAGCCAGGCTCTCTGGTCCAACTACAGGATCTGGTTTGCAGTGGTGGATTGGGGGACCTTGCTGACCTCACTGGGGGGCAATCCCTGAGGGTACTGACCAGTGGTAAGTCCCAGTGGACATCGGGGTGATCAGGGCCAGATTAAGGCAACCTGGGGCCCTAAGCCCAAGAGAAATATGTGGCCCCTTTCACTTCAACCATGCCCCTTTGCCATGACCCCACCTCCTGGCTATTGCATATCAGTTACTGAAACATGAAAACATTGTCCTTACTGTCCCTAAAAGTGGCATAAAATGCATCAAAATTAAAGAAACTGGTTGGCCTGGTGGCACTGAGGCTTGAGGCGCTGGACACCACACCTGCACTACACTGGTGACCCAGGTTTGATGACAGACTCGGTCACCAGGATTGGCTGAAGGGAGAAGAATTGTGTGCCCAATGGTTGCTGTCCTTCTCTGAGAAGGGGTGGGATGCTGGCCTTGCCGCTATACTGCAACCACCTGGGTGACCCCAGGAGGTGCTGGTGTGGTTGGGAAAGCAGATAGATGGGGAGGGCCGGCGTCAGCGGGGCACGGGCTGAGGCACGTCTGCGTGCCTCCATCTCATTGATTCTCCTTGAGTGCTGACATTGGAAGGGGATGGACCAGAACAAGGAGAAACACCCCGCAGCTGATCTAGGTGAAAGGCTCCTGCACTGCTGCGACCATGGAGGAACCGGGAAGGAGCTTTGGTTGCACATTCTACTGAGGATCGGAGGAGGTAGGATGGACTCTTCTGCCCACCCGGGGGGTCAAACCAGGTCTCCAGAGTTGTATAGGAGTGAGGCATTTATAGGAGCATCCTCCCGGTCCTCATGAAGCAGACTGGGTGCATTGAGATGCCTGGAGAGAGGGACCGGTCGTGGTGCAAGGAGGAGTATAAACAGATAGTTAAAAAAAAATTACAAATTAATGAAACTAATACTATCAGTATGTAAAAATAGCAATAGCCTGAGTTTTGATAATTTAGAAAATAATTATTAATATGCCTGGTAAAAATAATTTTTGTATGCAAAATGTCATGATTTGCACTTCTCCAAAGCCCCCACCCCAAACACACATGTGTGCACTCACAGTCTGGGTGTTATCATACTGTCCTGTCAGGTAGTATGAACCTGGATGTGGGAGTTTTGTTGGGTTGGGAAGGGACCAATCTCTAAAACAGGCTAGGTCCTGGGTGGTGCAGGAGTTAAGTTTGTGGTTTACTAGGCAGAGGGTTATAAACTTTAGAGATTATACTGCAAAGCGAGTGATTATTGGAAGAATTTGAAATCATTCCCAGGATCAAACATTTTTGTTATTGATAAGTAAGCCAGGATCCATAAATGGCAAGATTTACTGATTGAAATCTTGAAATACATTCATTTGTTCACCCTGAAAATAGAGCTGTATGAAGGTCAGAACTTCAGTATGAGCAAGATGGGAGAATTAAAAATGGCATGATTTTTAATTGTATGACTGAAACTTATTGTAGATTTCTTAATTTTAGAAGTGAGATTTAATATTTATTTTTATTTATTGAGATATCAGAATAACAAACCTTTGAGTCAAAGACTCCTTTGCAAAGGCTCCACATTATGGAAGTACAAAACAAGAGAAATGGACAATACAATGAAATGTATTACAAATGAATGCGAAGGGTAAAGCAACCTGGAGTCAAGTATGGTACAAAGGTAATGAGCAATGCATTGAAAGGTATTTCATCTGAATATGGAGGGTAAAACAACTCAGAGTCAAACATGGTAGAATGGTTTCAAGCAAATTAAGCTATTGCTTACATTCAAATTTCAAGAATGATACATGGTTTCCTAAGACAATAAAACAGATACTTAAGATACAATATAAAACATACACACGGAATTCCACTGTTAATCTTTATAGTTAAGAGTAAGGCCCCATCCAAACTGCACAGCTCAGACCCCATAACGGATAGAAACTGCTACAACTAGGCGGTGCAGTGTGTCCACACTGACTGGCGATGTCCATTACAGGACCCGGCACCGCTGATCCACACTTTCGAAGCAAGGCAACCATTACCGTAGCACCGATCCCACAGTGCAGCTCGCGCGCTTAGGGGACCGTGCCACACATCCACACTATGCCAGTAACGTTATCGAGAGATAATCGGTTTCATAATCATGGTTCAAACTAATTTCATATGTGGTTTCAATAACGGTTATGAAAAACACCTTCTGTAACATTACTGGTGTAATGTAAACCATTGCCATGGGGAGCAAACCATGAGGTACTGCAAGGTTAGAGGTAAGTCTTGGGACAGCAGGTGATGGATCTGGGGTACAGAGAAGCCAATGAGGGCATGTCAAGAATGGAGAAAAGCATACCAAATTGAAAAAAACAAACAAAAAAAGAGAGAATATCTAGTAATCCCCTGCTGCTTCTGAGACAGGAGGAAAGCCAAACCTCTTGTCACCCCTACCAATGCGTAAGCCACCTGAATCCTCCTCTGTCTTGGGAGCAGGATCACATCCTGCTAGTGGCCCTACCTCTCGCAGGTCTTCAAGGGTAGAAGAGTTTCCCTGTTGTCATGGCCATAATTACTCTTGTCCATAAAACAGGTCCATGTAAGCCTTACCAAAGGACATTCCTGGAAATAAACTATCACTGCTCAGTGTGCCTTTTCTGGTCAAAAAGTAAAAAAAAAGCAGTTATCTGATGCACACTCTTTAAGAACACACTGTATTTAAGTATTAATGGAGAATGTGTTCTCATGAGACTGACAAGATAATTTAGACACTTTATCTGTTTGTATATTGTCAAGGTGAGAGAAGAATGTTCCATTCTGCCCTCATCAGTTCAGCAAAGAATAGGCCAGCAGCACTCTTCTGAACAGAAGGCAATCCATCAAATCCAGACTGTCTCTGCCAAGAGGGAGATGCTTTACCAGAAAAAACTCTGTCATATATTGACAAATCATATTGGGAAATGTAACAATCCCTGAAGCTGTAAACAAGCTCATCCTCAGGGCTGAGTTGTGTCTCTTAAGCTCTCATAGATGCTGGACATTGAGGCTGCAGTGTGCCCCACTACTTGCAGGTTGTATCCTTGTCCTTATGATTTGTCCAGGAATCAATGCAGCTGTTGTGATAGTGGTTTATTGAGATTGTCAACACCTCCTTGAAGGTACTGAGAATGAAAAAAGACAGTTTGTACGAAGCAGTATGACCTAGTAGTGAAAGCAGTGAATAACAATCATGAAAGTGTTGAGTAATTGCAACTATACACCTCTAGTGGTGGTCCATGGATGACAAGTACATTTACACTTAGAAACATAGAAATTGATGGCAGATAAGGACTGCATGGCCCACCTAGTCTGCCCATTTTCCTACCTAACAGATAAGCTGCAGATCCTAGTTAACCAACAGCTTACTCCCTCCTACCCCCACTAGGACTGCCTTATGTCTGTCCCATGCATTCTTGAATTCCCACAGTTCTTGACTCCATGACCTCTTCAGGAGGCTGTTCCATGCATCCACAACCTCTCCATGAAAAATATCTACATTACCTCTGAGCTGTCCCCTCTATCTTCAAATTGTGCCCCTTGTTCTTGCACATCTCTTTTTCTGAAATATTACCCTCTTGACATTGTTGATTCCCTTGAGGTACTTGAAATTTTCTATCATGTCCCTCTCTCCCTCTTTCCTCAAGGGTATACATATTAAGCTCCTTTAGTCTTTCTTCATATGTTTTCTGGTGCAGACCCGTGACCATTTTGGTTGCCTCCTCTGGACAGCCTCCACTCTGTCTATGTCTTGGCGGAGTTGGGGTCTCCAGAACTGCACACAGTACTCAGATGGGGTCTCACCAACTGTCTGTACAGAGGGATAACAACTTTTTGTTTTCTACTATTGATGCTTCTCCCTATGTATCCCATCCCACTTCATTGTATTTCTCAAGACAGTTGGAGGATACCTTTCTAATCCATCCCCCATTGCCTCAATAATTAAACTGTCTAACATAGAAACAGAATGCTAAGGACAGAAATGGCCCAGGAGCCCATCTAGTCTTTCCTGATCCTAACTACCATTCACAAAAACACCATCTGGTAATTCTGGACCAGGCTTCCTTAAGGTTACTCAACACCCCATGCCTTTAAACTCACCATGCCTTCAACATTTACCACCTTACTTGGCAAGCTCTTTCTGACTTCCACCACATTCTCTGTGAATAAAAACAAAGAAAAAACAAACTTCCTCACCTGTTTTTTTAACTTACGCATCTCAAATTTTAGTCGTGCTGTTTAGTGACTGCTTTCATTTTGAATATCTTTACTATGTCCACCTTGTTAATCCCATGTAGCAATGTACATGTTTTTATCATGTCCCAGCTCTTTCTCCTGGTCTCTAGACAATACATGTTCAAACCCTGTAGCCTGCTCTCAAAAGTGCTAGCCTAAAGACCAGTGATCATCTTTGTTGCCCTTCTCTGAACTGAGTCCATCCTTTCCTTATCTTTTTTTCAGATTAGGGGACCAGAACTTGTCACAGTACTCCTGGTGAAGCCTCACCATGACTTACAGACAGTATACAGAAGCATGATAACCTCCTCCTTTGGTTAGTGATGCTCTCCTATGCATCCCAGTATACCACTGGCTCTTTGATATGCTTTATTGCACTGACTGTTTGATTTTAGATTGTTTTATTTATTTACTTATTGGATTTTGTTAATTATGTAGGGCTCACTGAGATGTGTGTCCCTTTAAAGAATGACCTGGGATTAATTACAACCAGTACAGTACATTACAGTAGAGAGACATTTTTGCTTGGTGCAAAGAGCATAATGGAGCTAACTCTGAAGGCAACATAACAATGGTAGTGACAATTCATACATTTTGATTGAAATGACAAAGTGCAATGTGCAATTCTATAGTACAATACATCTCATGCATCCCATACAGGCACCAGTAAAACAGCACTCACAAATTACATAGGGCATTGTGAATATGTATAAAAATAAAATGTCAGTTGTGCAAGTCTCAGTAGAGAAAGGTACAGCAGATACAGTATTTGGGGCAATACCCTTTGAGCTGTCTTTTGAATGACTAAAATGTAAGATTTTCTTGGCTAGCAAGTGGGAGTCTATTCCACAGTTGAAGGGCCTTGTGTGAGAAGGATCATAGGCCAGCAGTTGTTAGCACCCTTGGTACTTCTAGGAGAGATTGAGAAGAAGAATGAAGGTGGCTTCTCACTGGCTTCAAGTCCAGTACATTCCTAAGATTAGGGAAGTATTTACTCTGAATCTTGTAGGCAAGGCATAGGGTAGGATTGCTGAGTCTCTCTTCTGGGGGGGGGCAGCTAAAGAAGGTAAGGATAGCAGAGTGATGTTTTCTGTTGCCTGCACCATTTGCAAACTTGCCTATGCTGTGGTACAGTGTCCTGAGACTACTGAGATCAGTACCCCTCAGAGAGGAGAGAATAGAAGCCCCATCCCATACCATACAGCAAGATAGTGCTGGCCATAGATAGAAACATATTGTAGAAATTATAGAATTTACTGGCATATGAGGCCCACTTGACCCACCTAGCCTGCCCATTTTTCCCTGCCTACTATAGTATTACCACAGATCCTGCTTGATCTCTAGCCCATTCACCCCCTCACCAACTGTTTACCCAAGATTCCCTAAATGCCTATCCCATGCATTCTTGAATGCCACCACTGTTTTTTCCCCCACCACTTTCACTGGAAGACTTTTCTAGGGATCCAACACTCTTTGTATAAAGAAATACTCTATTTCATCTCTTTGAATCAACCTCATTCCAGCTTCATATCATGTCCCCTTGTTCTTGATTGCCTCTGTTTTAGAAAATACTTTATTCCTGTAACTGTTTTATCCACATGAGGTATTTAACTGTCTCTAGCATGTCCTCCTCTCTTTTCTCCTCCAGGGTGTAAACATTTAGGTACTTTAATCTCTTCTGCTAGGGCTTCTGATACAGACCCTGCAGGGCTGAGGTTGCTCATCTCCAGGCACAGCTGGCTACTATTCAGGACACCTACCCCCACCCGAGACCAACAATGCCACCCAAGCTGCCTCAAAGGATGCTGGTAAAGACAGACAGCTGGACAGCGGTGGGCTCAGGAAGGGTGAGGGAGATTGGGAAGAGGTGCATACCACCCTATCCCATGGGGCACCCACAGTGGTGGACAAGGTGGATGCGGGGAACCTCAATAGTAGAGACCCTGGAGGGAGGCAAGGGACCCAAGAGGAGAAGGAAGCAACTCTTAGTTGAAGACTCTATTATTAGGGGTAGAATGGGGGATGGTTAAGGGAGGGAGTGGAGAGAGGTAAGGTGACTACCCGGCACACCAGACTGGAGGAATAGGATGCAAATCTTGAGGATTGCAGGGTCAGTAGCACAGGAGGGGGAGCTAGATGTCCTTGTCTACCTGGGGACATTTTTATTTATTTATTTATTTTGTTTTTGTTAACCGGGTAGGTGCAGTAGCCATAAAATGACTATTTTCAGCATGACCCAGGAAAGTACAACAAAAACAGAACAGTTGAATAACAGCAACATGGGTACAATAATACAAATAGAGGAGCAGTACAGCAGTGCTATAAAAATACAAGGGGTAGAAACAACAAAAAACAATGGCAAGCATTATACAGATAATGGCAGTAAGATATAGAATAAGTGCAGAAACCACGGACCCAACCTGTGGAGTGAAAGGGTTAATAAGATAGTACGGTTATACAGAGAGAAATGTGACGAATGTTCAAACATAACAAGAAAGACTGACAGAAGGAAGGTCAGGGGTGGTAATTGACAAAACAACAGTGGATGGTCAGCAACAAGGTTCGAGAAGGAAGAAAGCTAGTAGTCAAGAAGTTACTTACAAAGAGAAGGAAAAATATGGGGAGGGAAGAGGAGACAGTCTTGGAGCTGGATTACAGCAGGGGTGACATTACTGGTAAGTCTCAGGAGCTTCAGGTTGGGACAAAGCATGTACAAGCATCAGCTAAGGATAGATGATGATGATATTCACTTTTAAATCCAAAGTGAGACTGAGACAGCTGGAGGTTGAGTGGAAGAGCATTCCATAGCCTGGGAGCAGAGAATTGGAAGGCTCCTGTGCCTTTAGTCATCCGACATCTCGGAACATAGAGCAAGGATTTGTCAGTTGATCGCAGGCCATGGCAGGATGGTTGAGGGACCAGCAACGCCGCCAGCTGGGATGTTTTTTTTTCCCAGATGATCGAGTCCATTAGTGATCCAAGGTATTATTGTCTACTGGCAGAGGGTGAGAGCCAATTCAGATCCTTATAAAGAAGGCAGTGATGTTTGAGTTGAGGCAACAAAGAGGCAAATCGGCATATATTGTTATAAGTTACGTCCGATTTTAGTAAGGAGGTTTTATGGGCAGAGGTAAGAATAGAGGCACCATAAGTAAGGGTTGGGAGCAGAATACCTTGGGCAATTGCTAATTTGGCCAAGGGTGTAAGCATGTAGCTCGTTTTGTAAGCTACTCCCAGTTTCGAGTTTACAGCTTTGCACGAGGACTGAATGTGAAGATTAAAATCCAGGGACTGGTCCAGCAGAATCCCAAGGTACTTGAACGAAGTATTAGAATTCACAGGCTTCATCCATACCACACTTGATCAAGGAAACTGTGTAGGTGCAGTATTCATGGACCTTACGAAAGGCTTTGATACTGTGAACCACCCACTCCTACTCAAGCAATTATCAAACATTGGGCTCTCCAATGAAGCACTGCTCTGGTTTTCAAGCTACCTTGGGGAGAGGGTTCAGTGGGTTAGGATTGCCGGTGTTACCTTGGAAGAAAAGCCAGTCCTTTCAGGGGTCTCACAGGATCCATCCTGGGGCCACTACTCTTCAGCCTCTTCCTCAACGACCTTCCCAGTGTCTGCCACCAGAAATTACTGCTCTACACCGAAGGACGCAGTCATGTTCACCAACCACCAAATGCAGAGCTCTTGAGAAACAATTACAGCTTGAATTCATGCGCATCGAAGAATGGTTCAAGTCACACAAACTGGTCATGAACTACAGCAAAACAAAGGTTATGACCTTCTGCAATGCCAGGAGAAAGTACAAATCCCGTGAACTCACCAACCTAAACCAAACAGGGACCTTACTTGAACACGTTCCTGATTTTAAATCCCTAGGTGTCACATTGGACAGCTCACTGTCCTACCATTGGCACATAGATTCTGTCGCCAAAGCCACCAACATCCGTATAGGCCTGCTCTACAGGCACAAACACTGCATGACTCCTGACACTCTCCGGTTGGCTATCAACAGCTCTGTCACCTTCATCATCGATTATGGGCTAGCAATTTATGGCTCTGCCTCCGCCTCTGCCCTCCGCAGAATTACAGTTGCACTCAACAAAGCATGCAGGCTGCTAACTGGGGCTGATTGACTTACACACACTTGTGACCTGTACACTCGGGCAGGATGGCTACCTCTCATCAGCCGGATACAGTATCAAACCTGCCTCTTAGCCAAAAAAGTCCTCCTAGGGGTCATGCCCCCAGGCATTGAAAAGCTACTTATTGACCACCACAGCACCCAGAGAACTAGAAGTTCACAACAACTAACCTTCCTTGTCCCCAGATGCTGGACTACCATGGGCCAGAGGACCTTTGCCCACAGAGCACCACAGTGGTACAATACTGTCAACAAAGAAACTCTTACTGCTGCTGCTTTTGGTCCTTTTAAGAGACAACTCTGACTTCATCTCATTTCAACTAGTCGTTGTGACTGCCTCGCCTAATTGAGGGCCCACTGCTCACTGCCTCCCTTCACTCTTGACAGCTATCTCCCGCCTTGCCCCTTCTACCTGCCCACCCCTGCCCTCTCCTCCTCCCTGGGCATTTTCTGACTTCTATCCCTCCTCCCTCCCTTAGAGCTCTTACCTCACCCTCTACCTCCGACAATGGCCTTTCTGCCTGCATACCCCTTCCTCTCACCTGCAGTGCTTATTTCCAAGATTGTCCTTGGCTGGTTATGTCATGCTACCTAACATTTGGCACATTTTGAATTACTGGAATTTCCTAAGCCTCAGTCTCTTACTTCTTGTTATTGTGTAACTATATATTATTATGTTGACCTTTGTATGTATGTATACCCCCATTCTTCGACGTTGAACCTTTGTAAATGAGCAGTTTCTGCTCAAAGGTATTTGTAATCCTTGATTTCAATAAAATAAAATAAAAAAAAACATTTTCAAGTGGAATCCTCCTAGGTGAAGAACCTCCAGAAAACTAGAACAGGCCTTAATCTTCGTGTGGAACTTAGTAGCATGGCTTTCATTTTCTTTTCATTTAGTACAAGCTTACAGTCTAGTAGACAGTCTAAGACCTTATTGAAGTCTGAAGTAAGTGATGTGTTTATGCAGGCAATACTAGCAGAACTAGTATAGATGATCAGGTCATCAGCATAGAGAATAGCAGAGCAGGATTCCAGGGCCTCAGCTGCATTGTTGATAAAAATTGAGAACAGAAGGGGCCCAAGGATAGAGCCCTGGGGGACCCCAAGGTTGATAGTAGATGTGTTGGACAGGGATGAGTAAAATTTGACAGCTTGTGACCTGTTTGACAGGTAGTTACAGAACCAGTACACAACAGAGGCAGAGAAATGGAATTTATGGAGAGTGGAGAGAAGCAGGGGATGGTCTACAAGGTCAAAAGCCTTAGTGAGGTCAATGAAGATGGCACCTATAAGTTTTTCTGAATCAACATTGAACAGAATATCAGTAGTTAGTTGAAGAAGAGCCATGGTGGTGCTATGACCTTTTCTGAAACCATGCTGGGTGTCTGAGAGAAGATTGTAGCGTGTAAGGTAGTCAGTGGTCTGTGATGCAACTATTTTCTCTAGGATCTTGCTAAGGACAGAAAGAATTGCTGTAGGTCTGTAATTGGCCATGTCCTTTGGGTCACGTTTTTTAAAGACAAGCGTTACTCTTGCAGATTTCCATAGGTCCGGCATGGTGCTATGGATAAGAGATAAAGTGTAGATTCTGGCAATCGGAGAGGCAATGAGTGGAGTAGCCAGATTAAGAAGATGGGTTCCATTGTCAGAACCAGAGCTGGTATTGACAGATCTGGATCTCAGTAATTTCAGAACTTCCGCTCTTGATATAGCCTTGAAATAGAATGGTGGCGCTGGAGGAGCATCATACAATAGGGCAGTATGGTTGTCTGATGGTAGCATGGTAGGTAGATTGGAGTGTGATCCACTAGGTTGTAAAGCCAAGGTATAGTGTGACAGATCAGAGAAAAGATTGTTAAAACTGTTTGAGATGGTCCTAAGGTCATTACAATGTGCCCCATTTATGATAATTTTATCAGGAGTGACCGACTGCGAGGTACCCAGAAATGTTTTGACATGGGCCCAGAATTTCCTCGGGTCGCATGCTGAGCTTTGTAGAAGGTCCTTGCAGTATTTGCTTTTAGCAGCTCTAACTTGTCTCTTACATCTGTTCCTTAGTTCACGATAGACAATAAGATCTGACTGTAGGCCACTTTGTTTGTAGCGAATCCAGAGCTTGTCCCTCTGGTGCAGATTAGCAAGGAGGTCTTTTGCAGCCACCTCGTCCTGTTTTCCTCGATCCTCCTTGTAGTCTTGGGAGCATGTTTATATAGAATGGTAAGAAATTCATTTATGAATATCTGTAGAGCAATCTCCACATCCTTTGTTTGATAGATACCTGTCCAGTCAATATTGGAGACATCAAAGAGAAATGCATCCTGGTCAATATGAGCTAGATTTGTAAACATGATTAGTTTTTTGAGGAGATGGAGGCTAACCATAGATAGGATACAAAAAGTGGGTGAGTGGTATGTTAGTGCATCTGCAAGGATTCCTGCTTTTGACACATGTTCCATATGGTTAACCATCACCCAGTCTAGGAGTGTACCCATTTGATGTGATGACGAGCTCTAGTTGCTTCAGAGGTCAACTGGTGAAAATTATAACTAAGCGTGAGTGATTGCAAGGATATTTGAGCTGACTCTAACCAACTGAGGTTAAGATCACCTAGGATGACAGCCTCATTATGATTTACAGTCTTGGAGGTGGTGTCAAGGAGTTCTTGAAGACCTACTATTCCCCCAGCAGGGAGATTATAGGCACAGATAATATGATGCTTCTTTTCCCCCAGTACAATAGTTGCCTGTATGAATTTGCACACTGCGGGAGAGGCACATGCTGGGACAATAGAGATGTTGAGGTGGTTTTTGAAGAACAGGGCAACTCCACCTCCACGCTTGGATGAGGATCTATTGCGCCAGAACAGGGAATAGTTAGGCAAGGAGCATCAGGGATATCAGGTTTTAGCCAAGTTTCTGTGAGACAGCGTACATGAGGATTGTAGAGTTTCACTCAGGCCTCAAGTTCCGCATGGTGACAGGTAAGACTTCTGATATTGATTTGGGCAATTAATAATCCTTTCTTGGGCATGCCAGATAACTCATTTGGGAAAAAGAAACTGGTAGGTGGACCTGGATTTAGTCTGACATCCCCAGATAACAGAATAATGATCATGGCTAGGAACCAAAGCCTTGCACAGTGGCATGTTAGGGTGAAAGCACATCTCTATGGCAGCTTCCTCATGGCATGTAGAGGGTAATAGATGCTGCCTCTAACAAGGACGATAGTATTAGGCTGAAGATCAGGCTTTGTCTTTGCAATCAAGTTAGAGAAACTATAGTTGCGGTAAGCCTTTGAGAGTCTTTTGCCATTTGTTATATGGGAGAGCCCAGTAGCAGTATCCAGGCTGAGTAAAAGGACAAATGACAGGAGGCCCATAGCAAACTATACTGCCATAGTGTTACTAATTGACTTGGGTAGGAAGGCTAGTGGTTTACTGAGACAAAGGATTAGCTCTAGGATAAAGAGATAGTGTGTAATTAAGACTGCCAAGGGTGATGGTGTTACACCATTTTAACCCTTGGCCAAATTAGAGATAGAGCAAAACAACAAAGTGTTTCTGCTAGCGTAGCAATTATTTAGAAGAAGTGGATCAGAGAAGCGAAAGCAAAGCCCTGCAAAGGTTAATTAGAAAGCAGAACAGCTGGAGGCTGTATTTGTGGTAAAGATTACAGTGAGGAAATGAAGACCTATTCAAGATATGTTAGAAGACACCCTTAGTGGCGGAATTTATAAGGAACCAATGGGACACTAGACAGATAGCAGTAATGTTAAGCAAAGTCAATGCAAAGCAGAGGGCCAAAGCCCAGAGACTGATAATCTGACAGAGAAAAGGCATGGCCTAACAGTGGCCGAGCAGAGTGCAGCAGTCCAGTTAGAGGAGGGTGGCAGGTGGCCGCCTATCAAACACGCAGTGCTACCCCGGTGCAGCCGGGACACTTAACTGGATTTGAAGGTGTCCTGTTCATCAGATGGATGGAGGTACGGGCAGCTGGCAGGATTAGCTGCGCCACTCACTGGGAGCCTGATCAGGCGCAGTGGATATATTTTAAGCTATAAAATGTAGGTTAAGATTGGATGTTATTAGCTAGAACAAGGGGTACAAAGGCAACTTGAAAATTACTCGGGGTAGCAAGGGAGGAAGCTCAGGTATGGAACTGCACAGTAGATAGCAGAGCAGGCGCTAAGCAAAGCTGACAGGCAAACAGATGGTGAAAATAGGAAGATGTCTTTAAAGGGAAGACAGGACATGTGTTAGGCCTAATAACTGCACTCTGTATCTTTAAGAGGAGTTGCAATATTAGTGAGAGGGGAGGATGAACATTGCTAGGGGTGGTGCCGAGGTGGAGGGGGAGAGAGTATTTAATAAAGGCTGGAGGTGGGGGATGGGAGGTTGGGAGTAAAAATTCAAGCAGCAAGTGGACAGAAGGTCAGAAAGTGAAAGAGAAATTGAATTATTTGCAGGGCAAAGCTTACAACTGTGACCCAAATGGAACCTGGTCTAAACAGAAAAAATTGTATCACTTTAAACTTAGTTTCTGATCCAGGGTAGCTTACCATTGGACCTTAAAAGAAAGAGAGCTGTAATATTTTACAATTTACAAACCTGCAGCCTAAATGAACTTGCACTTCAAACTACCCTTGGAGTGCAAAATTGCTGTAAACAGGCTTAGGTTTGTGTTTAAGTTACGATTTACAAGACAATTTGGAGAGACGTAACAAGTACCACAATCAGAATATAACATTAGCTTAAGGTCCAGAGGAAACAGCAGTAGCAAAGAATTAAAGAACTGCAGCAGCCCATCAGCAGGCAGAGTCGATGGTTCTGGACAGTCCAGTTTTTGCAGCATACCTTTGGTCTGGTGATCGGCGGGCAGTACATCGAGGAAGGCAGCCAGCAGACAGAAGGGGTCCACCTCGCTGCTTCGCTTGCAGCAGCAGAGGCACTCGTGTCAAGGGTGAAGCTTCGGTCTGGTGATCAGCAGGCAGTGCAGTGAGGAAGGCAGCTGACGGACAGAAGGGGTCCGCCCAGCTGCTTGCAGTAGCAGAGGCACCCATGTCAAGGGTGAAGCTTCGTCTGGTGATCAGCAGGAAGTACTGCGAGGAAGGCAGCCAGTGGACAGAAGGGGTCTGCCTGGCTGTTTGCAGCAGCATAGGCACCCGTGTCAAGGGTGAAGCTTCAGTCTGGTGATCGGTGGGCAGTACAGCGAGGAAGGCAGCCGGCGGACAGAAGGGGTCCACCTGGCTGCTTGCAGCAGCAGAGGCACCCGTGTATTACCTGGCTGATAGTGAGATTGTAGCAGTGCAGATGGAGTTCACAGAGTTGGGGAGTGATCTTAGACAGATGGCACACAGGGTAACCTTCTCGGAAGTGCTACTTGTGTATGGCATGGGAGATACCAGGATTCTCCACACCAGGGGATTCAATGAATGGCTGAAGAACTGGGACAGAGTTGAGGGTTTTAGCTTCATTGAGGACTGGGGGCCCACCTGGAGAGTTGGGCTTGTACATGAGAGATGGTCTGCATCTGTCCAAGATGAGGACCAGGATCCTGAGTGAAAGGTTTGAATGTTTCATTGGCAGATATTTAAACTAGCCAAGGGGAGGTGTAATTATGCAGGGAAACTGAACTGCCCCCAACAGGTCATGGTAGACAGACAAGAGGATACTAAGGATGAGGAAACACAAAGGACTGAAACAGGGAATAATGTCAGGAGACACAGAAGGGGAAGGGATGGGTTCAGAACAAATAAGGGTGAAACCATCAAAACATGGAGAGCCATGTATACAAATGCCTGCAGCCTTGTTAGTAAGATCCCTGACCTAGTGTCATTGATGGCAGACAGATACATAGATATTGTGTCAGTCACTGAAACATGGTATGCAGAAAGCCATGACTGGGGCGTTAATATACCTGGATACACAGTCTGAAGGAAAGACAGGGAGGGCAAGAAGGGAGAAGGGGAGCTATCTGCAACAAGGAAGAGATTAAGGCAAGTGAAATAAAGGGAAAGCAGGGAGGAGAGGAGGCACTGTGGGTTACACTGGAGTCTGAAAATGGTACTACTATCCACACAGGGGTTATCTACAGACCTCCCATGCAAGGGGAGGAAACAGATTGGGTTATGCTAGATAACATTCTTAAAATGGCAGAGAAAGGAGACGTGTTGTTGGCAGGGGACCTAAATATGCCTGATGTTAACTAGAGCACCTGTGCTATAGCTGCATCCAGGAGCAAAGCCATTCCAGATGTCCTGCAAGGGGCATGCCTTATGCAACTTGTGGGGGAACCCACCCATGAGGGGGCAATATTGGACCTGGTACTCACTAATGGAGAGAGAATAATGGATGTATCAGTGGGCAGCCATCAGGGTCCAGAGACTACCATACAGTATGGTTCAGGGTAAAGACAGTAGAACAATCAAGCCACACTAAAGCCAGAGTCATTGACTTCAAGAGGGCTGGCTTCACTAAAATGGGTGAATGTCTCAAGAAAACACTGGTACAGTGGGAGACCCTCAAGAGAGCCATAACAGAGGCAACAAGCGTTTGTATGAAGCTAGTGAACAAAGCCAGAAGAAAAAGAAAGCCATTATGGTTTTCAAAAGAAGTGGAAGAAAGGTTAGAGAGAAAAAAAAACCTTACATTCAGGAAATACAAGGAAATGCAAAGGGAGGAACACAAGGAACTGTATCAGGCAAAGCAGAGGGAGACGGGTAAAGCAGTCAGAAGTGCAAAGGCAAAAACAGAGGAGAGGATAGCCCAGGCAGTGAAGTAGGGGGACAAAACCTTTTTCAGGTACATAAGGGAAAGAAGAAATGCCAAGGGAGGGATAGTGAGGCTTAGTAAAGGGGGTGAGTGGGCAGAGGGGGACCTGGAGAAGACTGAGATACTGATTGAATACTTTTGCTCAGTATTCGTACAAGAAGTGGAGAGGGATTGACCGATATTAGCAAATTGACACACACAGGAAAGAGGGGTTGACACCAGTCCATTCACAGAGGAGAGAATCCTAAAGGAACTCTTGAAACTGAAGGTGGATAAGACAATGGGGCTGGATGGGATATATCCCAGAATACTAAAAGAGCTGAGAGAGGTGATACTGTCACCACTGACAGCCCTATTCAAGAAATCATTTCAGGATGGAGTAGTACAGGAGGACTGCAGGAGGGTGAAAGTGATTCCCCTTCACAAGAGTGGGGGTATGGTAGAAGCAGGTAACTATAGACCATTCAGTTTGATCTCAGTGATGGAAAAGATGATGGAATTGTCAGTTAAAGGAAAGGTTTGTAGAATATCTAGATTACAGCAGGGCACAGGACCCAAGGCAACATGGATTCACAACAGGAAGGTTGTGTCAAATGAATCTGATAGATTTCTTTGGCTGGGTGACAAAGGTAGTAGATCAGGGAGGGATGTTGGACATAGCTTATTTAGCTTTTAGCAAGGCATTTGACACAGTCCCACACAAGAGGTTGGTAAACAAGTTAGGCAATCTGGGAGTAGGTTCCAAGGTGGTAAACTGGGTCAGAAATTGGCTTAGCAACAGGACTCAGGAGGTGGCATAAATGGAGTTCAATGTGAGAAAGGAGGGTAACCAGAAGGGGGCCACAGGGTTCAGTGCTGGGGCCAGTCCTCTTTAATGTCTTTATAAGCAACAATGCAGATGGACTTGAAGGAAATGTATGCCTCTTTGCAGATGACACCAAGATCAACAATAGGGTTGACACTGCAGGTGGGAGGAGGAGCAAATGAGGAGAGACTTAGGCAAGTTGGAGGAGTGGTCAAGAGTGTGGCAGCTTGGATTTAGTGTGAAGAAGTGCAAAATCATGCACTTGGGGAACAAAAACCCAGGGGAGGAATACACAAGGGGTGGGGGGACTAACAACAACCAAAATGGAAAGGGCCCTAGGGGTAGTCATAACAGATGTTCTAAAAGTAGCCAAACAATGTGAGAAGGCGGTGAGGAAAGCTGGTGGAATACTGGGGTGCATAAGGAAAGGTATCACCAGTAGAAAACAGGAGGTGGTGATGCCTCTATACAGGAAGTTGGTGAGGCCTCATCTAGAGTAATGAGTGCATTTCTGGAGATCTCATCTCCAAAAGGACATCGACTGGGTGGAGGTAGTCCAGGTAAGAGCAACGAAAATGGTGCAGGGGCTATACCAGAAACCATACGAGATAAGATTAAAAGAACTCAGTATGTATACTTCAGAGGACAGGAGGGAGAGGGGGGATATGATGGAGACATTTAAGTACCTCAAGGGGATCAACAGAGTTCATGAAGGCAGTATCTTTCAGAAAAGGAGATGCGCAGGAACAAGGAGTCACAATATGAGGCTGGAGGGGGAAGACTCTGGGGCAACATGAGGAAGTATTTTTATCACAGAAAGGGTGGTGGATGCATGGAACAGCCTACCAGATGAGGTTGTGAGGTAAAAAACAGTTGTCGAATTCAAGAATGCATGAGATAGGCAGAAGGCAAAACTAGTGGTAGGAAGGAGGAGGTAGGCAGCAGATCAAAAAGGATCTGAAGCGTACACAGTAGGTAAGGAAATGAGAAGACTATATAGGTGGGCCGGGCGGTCCTTATCTGCCATCAAGTTCTATGTTTCTATGCACCAATTTAGTTGTCCTCCTTTGGACAACTTCTGCTCTGTGTCCTTTCTGAGATTTGGTCTCCAGAACTGGACACGATACTCTAGATGGGGTCTTACATGCTATCTATACAGTGACAAAATCTATTTCCTCTTTCTACTTGATACCCCTCCCTATGCACCACAGCATTCCATTGCTACCAACTGCCTTGTTACACTGCCTGGCCACCTTTGGCCATCCAAATGATCATCCCACCAGTGTCTTTCCTGCTTGGTGGTCATCAGTACTTACCTCCATTTTATACTCTGACCCTGGGTTTCTGTGCCCCAATACATTATTTTGCAGTTTTCACACTGAAACCCAACTGCCATATGTTTGACCACTCCTTGAGGTTTCTCAGGTCGCTGCTCATCCTTTGCACCCCAGGTGCCACCTATTGCAGAGTTTGGTGTCATCCACAAAGAGGCAGAGATATCCTTTCAACTCTCTGCAATGTCACTTATAAGAACATTAAAGCATACTGGTACCAGCACTGATCCCTGAGGCGCCCTGGACACCCTCTGTTCCTCTGATTGAACTCTTTACTACCACCCTCTTCCGCCTATCCTCAAACAATTTGTTACCCAGTTTACCACCTTTGACCTACTCCTAAGCTACCTAGCTTGCTTCTTGCTCTCCTATGTGTAAAGATGTTGAACACCTTACTGAATCTATGCAGGCTACGCCTGCCACTCCACCCTGACCTAGTTATTTGGCCACTCAGTCAAAGAACTCTATCAGATTTGTTTGACATGACCTCCCTCAAATGAATCCACACTGCTTTGGCTCTTCTAACACACTGGATTCAAGATATTACACAATCCTTTCTTTCAGAAGTGATTCTATTCACTTTCCAAGTTCTACCATCAAAGTCAGGCTAACTGGCACACTAACAGCCTCTTCCCTGCTACCATTTTTGTGAAGTGGGACAACATCTGCCCTCCTCTAGTCCTAAAGAGATCACTCCTGTTTCTAATGAGCTATTAAACAGGCCATCAGAGGTACAGCCAGAACCTCCCTGAGCACCTTCAATATACTTGGGTGGAGTCTCTTTGGCCCCAGTGCTTTGTCTACTTTCAGATTAGTGAATCCTTTCAGGACTCTGTCCTCCAAAAATGGACTAGGGTTCACCTCCCTCCCACCAGTGCTCCTGTTACATTTTTGTGGCTCCTCCCCACCTCTTTCCTCTGTGAACACTGAACAAAAGTATTTGTTCAGGATGTCTTCATTTTCCTCTTCCCCTACGGACTGTCCTCCCCTTCCCTTCTAACCTTACAATCCCACCCCTGGTCTTCCATTTTCACTTACGTTCCTAAAATGGATTATCCCTTCTTACTGTCTTGGCTGGTCTCTTCTGTTTTGCCTTTGTGCTCCTCACTGATCTCCTTGCTTCCCTCTGTTTCTCCTGATACATCCTTAATCTCCTATTTCTGTGTCTCTTGTACCTTCTGAATAGTAATCTCTTAGCTTTTACTTTTTGGTCACCTCTTTGGAGAAGCATAGCAACTCTTTGTCCTCTTTCTTTGTTCCCTTGCTTGATGCATACATGTGTTGCCTTCACTATGACCCTTTTTCATTTCCCCCACTATTCCTCCACCTCACCCAGTACACACCTCCCCCCAACCAGGTCATCCCTGAGGCATTCAGTCATATTTTTAAAACTGAGCTATAGATGTCCAGGACTCTCACCATTGTGTGGTTCAGTTCCACAACCATCTTTATATTGAACCACACTGTACAATGATTGCTGGTCCCCAGCTGCCCCCCCCCACCTTGAACTTCAACACTGTCCTTGTTAATGACAACTAGGTCCAGTATTGTCCCATCACAATTGGATTCATTGAATAGTTGCCTGAGGAACACCCCCTGCCGGGAGTTCAAGGTTGTTCCTGCTTCTAGCTGAAGCTGCAGCTGGGAGGCACCAATCTACATCCAGCAGATTGAAGTACTGCACCAACAGCACCTCCCCTTTCTTCCATCTTGCCAATGGCTTCCATCAGTACCTTATCTAACTCCTCCCCTGTGCTGGAGATCTGTAGATCACACCAGTGTGAATAAAGTCTGCATTCCTCCTCTCTAGGGTGACAAACAATTACCTCTGCGCCCAGATTCCCAGTATCTCCGTCATTTTAATGCCCTACCTCCATAAAGTATCACACCCCAACTTTCCTTCCAACCCTATCCTTCCTGAACAGAGTATAGCCTGGTATGGCCATATCCCAGTCCTGTTTTTGAGTATCATGACTTGGTAATGGCCACAATATCCAATTTGGCCTTTGCCACTGTGGCCTCTATGTCTGGAATTTTATTTCCTAGACTTCTAGCATTCACACACATGGCTTTCCAGGTTTTGTTACCCCCCTTTTTTCCTTTTTGCTTTCCCTCTTTTCTCACCCCTCTTTTCAATGCACCTACCCATCCCCTTCATTTCTTCCACCCTGCTTCCTATATCAATTTGCATCCAAGAGTATTCCACTTCTCTGGTTCTCCCTACTCTACTTCAGCCTGTGGGGTGGGGGGACAGTTTCTCCTCCCTGTTATCGTCCCACCACCACCACCCTCAAATATTTTAAATGTTCATTAAAGTAACATTTGAACCATCTACCAAGGACTGTAATTCCCCTCCCAGATGGATGCTGGACATCACCCCTGTATAGATGTTTATCCTTCCAGATGGCTTCCTAGTCCCCAGTGTAGCCAAACCCTTCTTCTCGGCACTATTTCTTCAGCCATGAGTATGAGTTGAAGCTCCTGGTGTGGAGATCCCTCTCCTCCCCCTGTTGTAGGCAGGCAGCACCTCAGAGAAATCCACTGTGCTTGCTACCTGTCTAAGACCTCTCCACAGCTTTGTACACTCCTCCTGCACTATCCCAGCCCCATTCCTAGACAGACCATTAGTCCCCAGGTGGATAATGACATCCAGCTCTGCCTCCCATCCTGCTGCCATAGCAATCCTAGTATCTGCTTCCCATCCTCAGAGCCATTGTGCCACACAGACACCTAACCTCTCTTTACCATTACATTCCTAGTCCCAAATCTGTTTCCTCACAATCAAGTCCCCATCAGAAGATGCTTCTCCTCCTCCTCCTCTGAGGTCCTCTTCCACCTCCTTGGTGTCACTGTTATGGAGGACCCCACATCCTCCCTGGCAGTCCAACTTGCCAGAGCAGTGTAGGAATTGTGTAGCTACCAGCTGAGGACTGTGCCTTTGACCCACCACCCCCACCCTTCCTGAGTCCATCACAGTCCAGCCATTCCTCCTCCTGGCATCCTCTGATGCACCAGTGGCAGACTTGGTGGCTCCTGGGTGGGGAACAGATCCCTAACTCAAGCCAACTCAGCTTGGAGGCTAGCAACCTCCTTCATCAACCCAGAGAGGTGCCTGCAGGTGGAGCACATTGCAGTCTCCAGATGACCTTTCTGAAAACTGCACACCAATGGAGACATACTTGTTTACCATATTAGTTAAATTATTAATCAAGAAGTCAAGGACAAGGTTAACATCTACAAAAGACCATATATCTTCCCAGTTTACTTTGGCAGTGTCTTGAGTAGTCCCTACTAGTAAAGATTCTTTGACAGGATTTTGATAGCTGTTGCTTCAAATGCATTACACTGTGGAATGGTCACTCAGGAGTCAGAGAAGGTTCCTGCTACATAAACATGATCTAGTCTGCTAACCAGGACCCAGTCAACTAAAGAGTGACTCCTAGATTTGGCATTTAACTGAGTGGGTTCACCAATGACTTGATGAAGGTAAACATCACTGAGTACATTTTAAAGTCACCTGGCCCTTTAATTATGCAAATCAAGATCAAAGTCCATGAGCAGGATAAGTTCACTGAGAGTTAGCACCCATAGGCCTCCCAGAAATTCATCCAATGATAGTTTAGCTACAGAAGGAGGGCTGTAGATACAGCCTATCTATAAAGGCTTACTATTACCTAGGAAGATTTTGATACAGGCACATTCAAAAGAATAGGGGTCCAAATGGGCAAAGGAAGTTTGGTGGTTCAGAGGCTATTCTTTGTGCAGAGACTAACTCTCCTCCTTTAATTTATCCATTCCAGTCTTTCCTGAATATGTTATAGCCAGGAATATCAGTTGTGTTCATCAGTATGTAGGTGTTTCACCAAGTTTCAGAAACAGCTATAATATCTGAGGTGTACAAGTTCACCCGGTCACCAGTTCCAGAATTTTAGGCCTTAAGCCATTTATGTTCATATGGGCTAACTTAAGACCCTTCCAGATAGACCAGGCTTAGTCTGAGGGAGAGGTGATTCTAGATTTGGCTAGACAAGGACCACAGTTTGGCTCAATGTCGCCAGCAGATAGCAGTAGGAGTAACTGAGATAATTTAGTTAGCAGCCTGATGATTGGTGCTGTGCTCCTATTAAATAACAACACCTTGTTTCTAGATTTCATGTAACTATTACCTTTCAGTTTTCAACTCTACAAAGCCATCACATTAGGACGATAGCTAAAGGGGTCTTGGTATAAGACAGAAATGTAAGGTGACTAGTGTGCAGTCTCAAGACGGGAGCAGGAAGCTCAGCCACCAATTTTTCATTAACACCACTAAAAACAGATCAAGGCAAGGTCTGTACCTATGCATGCCATGTTTACAAAGAGATTCAGGTGTTTAGTTTGCCTATGGGTGGTATTTCACATTAGGGATTTTAGTTTGCCTATGGGTGGTATTTCACATTAGGGATGGTAAAAACAATACCGGGGGGGGGGTAAATAACCTGTTTGGAAAACCAATAAAGGTACCACACTAAAGAGACCAAGATTAGCTAGGAGATATTTAGCCCACCTGATAATTTTAGGAGGGATAGTGAAGTACTGTAGACCATACCTCTCAAGTGTCCCTCATTATGAGGGACATCCCTCATTTTGCCCATTAAAATTGCTCTGTCCCTCATCCGTCCCTCATGGAAAAGTACTGCCCACATAGAGAATGTGCTGTAAATTCAGATTTTAAAGCAGAAACTCTCAATATTCTAACATACTAAATCCAAAATAAACTTTGTATAAGTAAACACTATGGTTTTCGCAGTGTTCTAAGCTTGTGTCTCCATGTTTGAGGATGTGTCCCTCATTCTGAGGGTCTGTGTCCCTCATTGTTCCTCATTTTGAGTGTCCAAAAATGTCCATGTCCCTCATTTCAGTGACAAAAGGTTGAGAGGTATGCTGTAGACCTGGGCCTGTGCACAATATATTCAGGTTACCTAAATAGGGATTGCCCAGATCAGGTATATTCAAATCACCCCGATAGGGTTTACCAGTTACAGGAGCTGAGAAATGGTATGACCCTAGAGAGACCAGTTCCAAATGGGGATATTCAGGCCATCCAGATACGGTTTAGCTAGTGATAAAAAAATTACCATATGGTTTCAGGTCCTGTAGAAAGAGTAACACAGTCCAGGAAGAGAGTAGCCATGTCCTTGTGAGTGTGGTAGTAAATACTCAAATGCAGCTAAGGGCTCAGTTAGGGATTTTGTGCTAATTTATACCACTTAAACTAGCCTTAAAACTCTTAATTGGAACTACAGTGCTGAGTGGGAGGATGTGGGAGTACAGAGCATCCTACAGTAGCACAGACAGTTTCTTGTGTAGACATGTACCATAGTTAAACAGTATGACTGAAACAGGTGCTAATGCATGATCACAGTACTGTATGGTTCAACATAACTACTGAGCCAGAATCGAACCACACTAAGTCGAGGGTCCTGGCCTTAGGAGGGCGACTTTACAAAGATGGGGAATGCCTTAGGGATGACCTGGCAGGAGGAGGATATGGGTGGAGTGGAGGAACAGTGGGCACCACTTAAAGGGGCCATAAGGAGGCAAAAACCTCTGCATTAGGCAAGTACACCAAAGCAAGAGGAAAAAGAGGCTGCTATGGTTCTCGAAAAAGGAAGCTGTGAAGGTATGGCAAAAAGTTAGCATTCAGGAAGCATAACAAGACACAGAGGGAGGAGGATAGTGAGGTGCATCTCGAGACACAGAGGGAGGCAGGGAAAGCAATCAGGAACACAAAGACTTACATGGAAGAGAAAATAGCACAGGCAGTAAAGATAAGACATTCTTCAGATATGTAAACAAAAAGAGAAAAACCAGAGGAGGGATTGTAAGACTAAAGAGGGAAGGGGAAGAGTGCGTAGAAGGGTACCAGGAAAAAACAGGCATCCTGAAAAAATATTTTTGTTTACTGTTCATGGAGGAAGGGGAAGGTGAGGGACTACAATTAAGTGACAGGAGCATCAAAGGAAGGGAGGTGAACACAAGTCCATTTACAGAGGAGATAGTCCTGAAGGAACTCGCAAATCTGAAAGAGGAAAAGGCAATGGGGCCAGACAGGATACATCCAAGGATATTGAAGGAGTTAGAGTTCAACCACTCACTGGAGACAGGAGTAGTCCCAGAGGACTGGAGGAGAACTGATGCAGTTCCACTTCACAAAAGTGGTAGCTGGGAGGAAGCTGGAAATTACAGGCCAGTCAGCCTTACCTCAGAGATAGGGAAATTAATAGAATCACTGCTGAAGGAAAGGAATGTGGAATATGTTGATACCAGCAACTTATAGGATCTGAGGCAGCAAGGATTCACCAGGGGGAGGTCATGGCAAACAAATCTAATAGATTTCTTTGACTGGAAGACCAGGAAGTAGATCAGGGTGGAGCAGTTGATGCGCCTGCCTAGATTTCAGTAGAGCCTTTGGCACCATTCCACATAGGATACTAGTTAATAAGCTGGGTAGACTGGAAGTGGGGCCCAAAGTGGTAAACTGGGTAATGAATTCATTGGGGAACAGGTGTTAGAGAGTGGTAGTAAATGGAATTCAGTCCGAGGAAGGGAGGGTAACTAGCAGGGTGCCACGAGTATCATTACTGGAACCGGTCCTCTTTAATGTATTTATTAGTGACACTGCAGAGGGATTAGAAGGAAAGGTATGGCTTTTTGCAGATGACATTAAAATCTTCAATAGTTTAGACACTCCGCGGGAAGGGTGTGTGGAAAAAATGAATAGGGATCTAGGAAAGCTTGTGTAGTGATCAAGAATGTGGCAACTAAGTTTCAATGTGAAGAATTGCAAAATCATGCACTTAGGGCATAGAAACCCAGTGGTAGAGTACAAGATGGAGGGACTGGTACTGACAACCACCAAACAGGAAAGATACCTGTGGGAAATCATATCTGATGAAACTAAAGGTAGCCAAACAGTGTGACAAGGCTGTGGGGAGGGCCAGTGGGATGCTAATGTGCATAGCGAGGGGTATCACCAGAAGAAGGAGAGTGGTGGTGATACCACTGTATAAATTATTGGTGAGACCTCACCTGGAGTACTGTGTCTAGTTCTGGAGACCACATCTCTGCAAGTATATAGACAGAGTAGAGGCAGTCCAGAGGAGGGTAACAAAAATGGTGCATTGTCTGCACCAGAGACCATATGAGGAGAGACTAAAGAACCTCAATATGTACACCCTGGAGGAAAGAAGGGAAAGGGGAGGTATGATAAATACTTTCAAATACCTAACGGTATAAAATAAGGTATGAGACAGAAGTATCTTTCAGAAAAAAGATGCTCAAGAACAAGAGGGCATACTATGAAGCTGGAGTGGAGGGGGGTAGATTCAGGAGAAATGTAAGGAAGTACTTCTTCACAGAGAGTGCAGTAGATGTATGGAACAGCCTTCCAGTGGAGGTGGTGGGGGTGAATTCTGCGAATGGATTGAAGAATGCATGGGATCGGCATAAGGGAACTTTAGTTCTTAGGGTAGGGAGGGCTAAGCTTGAGATCAAGTAGGGTCTATGGTATTACAGTAGGTAGGAAAAATGGCAGACTGAGTGGGCCAAGCAGTCCTTATCTCCCACCAAAGTCTATGTTTCAGTGTTTCTATAAGACATTTGTGGTGAATAGTAGCAAAAACATATCTTAGTTATAGCAGTACTGAACCTTAATCTATGAGCTGAGTCCATACTCTGTCTATTCTGTAACATGCACCTAGTGTCCAGAGGAGGCATGTAGAGCAAGGACTGTTGCTGTTTGTATTCAATTGAACAGCATGGCTAGCTGCCAGTTGCCTCCTGGGCTGACTTCCTCCTTGGAGACTTATGATTCATATCCTTTGTACTGTGACCATTAGTGGAGAGGACCACTAGAGGGAGAGTGTCTGAAAAAGAAGTACTGCTCTCAGATTGGCTGGCTTAAGGGAGTAACAGGAAGTTGTCGCTGAGAACCTCGAATCTGTCTCCTCTGTTAAATGTGTCATCCTTACTTTATCTACCGAGTACTCTGTTTTGGGGTTCTTATTGACAATGTGCATGACCTTGCACTGCTTGCATTAAACTTAAGTTGCCATACAATATATTCACCTAGTTTCCAGCCTCTCCACCACTCAGACACAGAACATATACCTTACTCCATCTGCGCTGTCCACACTCCAACAGTGCTTGGTGTAAACAGCAGACACACCTTACCATTGCCTCTCCCCTATACCTAATACCCTTCTAAAGCAAGTAGGCATCCAGTATTCTCTTATTCTCTAAAACAGACTCTTCTTTACTGCTTTACTTTGTGGGCTGTTCCACAGTCTGAAAATTCTGCTGGCAAAAATAGTGTTTCCCTTATTTCCAGCTTCAAAGCCCTTATTGTCATAGCAATCATGCCCATTTGTTCTCCTGTGCTCGGTAGTCTCCTATAGTCCAGCCAGAGAAAATAAATTCATGTCTGTTAACCTTTCCTGATACACCTTCCTCCATTCTCCATCCCACTCCTATAATAGTCCTAGTTACACTACTTTAGATCTTTCCAACATCATTCATCTCCTTCTTAGATATGACACTTTTGAGATATGGTGACCAAAACAATACACAATATTCCAGATGTAGCCTCGTATATTCTCTGTTCTATACAGTAGTAGTAGTATCCCTTCCCTAGACCTACTTATAAAACTCTTTCTGATCATTATTTTCCTGATAATCCTGATAAACAGATAGAGTTAAGGGCAAGGAGGGTGGACTAGCCCTCTATGTTTAGGGATGGTATAGAGGCTATAGAAGACAGGTCTATCAAGAGAGCAGGAGAGGATATAGAATCACTCTGGGTACTGCTGACATTAATCTTGGGGGAAAAAGTTACATATGGGGTGGGCTATAGAGTGCCGATTCAGGAGGATGAGGATGTTAGAGCACTAGGGTAAAAACTGGGAATGGAGCTGCAAATGGGATGGTAGACACATGACTGGGATACCCCAGAATCAAATCAAGGAACCCACAAACAAGCTACCATTCTTTATGTGGCACTCACCAACTCTGAAATGGTGGGTGGCATGAGGTTGGGGGAGCCACTGTGGGCCAGTGATCACAATACAATTTGATTTGAACTGGTTCTGGGTGAAGGCAAATCCCCATTAAAGCTGTGGTTCTGGTTTTCAGAGGTGTGAAGTTTGACAAGCTAAGGGAAATAATCTGGGGGAACTGATAGGAGTGGATAAAATCAGGTGAGTTTAGGAGAAGTGTGGAGGAAATTAAAAGGACCATTCTCAAAGCAGCTAAATCATGCTTGAGAATTATCACCAAAATCAGGAATCACAAAACTCAAACTAAGGGAGGGGAGGGACACCTGGGTACAAGATAGGAGACTGGAGGGGGGAAGGTTCAGGAGGGAGATGAGGAGACACTTTTTTGCGGAGATTGTGGTGGCCGGGTGGAACGCACTGCCATCAGAGGTGGTATCCAGTAGAACAGTGGGGGCTTCAAGAGGGATGGGACAGAGCAAGAGGGGGGATCAAGGAAGAGGAGGAAAAGGAGGGCAGCTGCATAATAGGACTGCTAGCTGCACAACTGAGCAGACTTGTAGACCATAAGGCCTTTTTCTGCTGGTGATTTTGTATGTTCGAAAAGGCCTTTCTGATTCTCTAAGGAGATAAGGGAGGCAGTGAGGGCAAAAAAAACAGTAACCTTCACTAAGACAGGGCTGGTTCGACAAATTATTTGTCGACTGACATTACAGCAATGGATTTATGTTGACAGCAAGTTGCGGTTCACATAAATACATCTGAAGAAACAGTTGTTGTTCATTTGGGGCTTTGCCCTCCGAATCCCTCATGTGAGGGTTCTGTCCCCTGCACCCTCAAACTTAGGGATTATTAACTCCGAGTCTGAGTTGATTCAGGGAGGGGTGTAGGACTGGGGTGAAGTGTGCTGTTCCAGGCGGATTTTTACAGTGAACTGTCGATGTCGGCATCGACGCAGTTCACTGTAAAGTTTCACTCATGCAGAGGGCATACCAGTACAAGAAGCACCAAGGGGACAAAGAGTGGAGTGAGTACCAAAGTAAGATGGTGAAGATCAAGAAGGTGGTCGGGGTGCAAAGGCAGAGACAGAGCTGGGAATTGCTGAGGGGATGGGGGAGAGGAAGAGTTATTTTGGTACATGAGAGGAAAAAAAAGAAAGGTGGAGAGACGGTTAGGTTAGTAGAGAGGAAGACGGTAATTAAGGATTTTTATTTGAACATTTGTTTAGTGAGTATGCAATATGAGCCAAGGACCTTTTTCAAAAGCTACCCACAGAAGAGCAGAAGGCAGCAATTTTGCCTGGCTGCTTCTGCTCAGTCTTCATAATAGAGGATGGCTGACCCTTACTGGAGAGTGAAACTAAGGCAGCAAAGGGGGGGATTTAGGAAACAGTTAGGGTAGTGATTTAATTAGAAAGAGTAATAAAAGGGTTTGCTGCCCTAAATGTAGACAGGGCACCGGACCAGATGGTATGCAAATGTAAGTACGAGGGAATTGCAGCAGGAGTTACTGAGTCCCAGGCAGGGCTTTTCAATAACTCTTTGCAGTCTAAGATGGTTCTGAGGAATTGGAAGGCAACTGAGGAGAGGCAACAGAGGGTTGTGGTTAATGAGGTCAAAGTGGAGAAAGCAAAGTCATATGTGTAGGTGCTGCAGGGGTCAGTCTTGAGATCTGTTCTTTTAATATGTTTATCAGCGATATAGGGAAAGGTATACAGGGCAAGATGCATTTCTTTACAGATGACACAAAGCTTTGTGGGCAGGTGGACAGCGGCAAAAGGGTGAGAGAGTGGCAAAGGAATTGGGAAAGGTTAAAGAGATGGTGTAAGATTTTGCATTTATGATTCAATTTCAAAAAGTGCAAGGTGATGCACATAGGGAAAAAGAACTCTAGGATGGAGTACTGGATGGGGAAGATCAGGTTGGCTACTACTACTGAAGAAAGGGGCCTAGGAGTCATCATAAGTGACTTCCTCAAACAAAGCAGACAATACAGTAAGGTATGTAGCAATGCAACCAAAACACTGGGGTGCATTGAGAGGGCTTTGTTTTAATAGTACTGTAGGCTGAAGAAGGTGATACTGCTTCCATATGCTTTACAATTTTCATTACCTTCACTGTTGAACCTAGCATCTTTGACCTGATGATTCATCAACTACACCTTGTGACTCACACCTTCCCATAGTGTCTTTGGCTTAAAACAGTTCCAGCCACCTCTCTTATCATGGTGCTTAGTCTCACTCACCAGAGGTGCTGTTTGTCATCAGCTCAGGTGCAGTCTGCTCAAGCAAAGGGCCTGTATCATCCCCAGAAGCTGCTCCAGTTCCTCAGAAAGTGATATTTTTCTACTCTTCTTCAGCTATGTCAGAGAAATTCAACATCTGCATCTTGTTTGTAACTGGGTCGCAGTAGTTTTGTGGTACTGCCCCTGCCTTGTTTCTCAAACACGGTTGAGGGGCCTGGGTGCTTATTTTCCTGAATGGGTGGGGGGTGTATCCAGATACTGTAGTTTAAGATTGTGTAGTGACTCCACCTGGAGTTAAGTTTAAGTGAGGCTGGTGTCAGAGCAGTACAACCCTTAGGGGTGCAATATCTCCCCAAAGTGTACCCCCAACAAAGGAAAATAATGCAACCTTTAAATCAACATAAGTACAATCAATGACTTACTACTAATAATATACTCATGAGACAAAATGTGAAATACCAATAAAATATTGACTGGAGAATATTCAAAAGGTATGGGGGATGAAAAGCACCTCCCTTTTTGAATGCAACTCGAGAACTTTCAGTGCAGGACCAAAGTTAAGTGTCTGTTTAGGCTCAGCCTAGTAAACACACTTAAAAAGCACTAGTGCTCACCCCCCAACCAGGCAATGCAATACAGTGATGAGCCTTTATTTTATTTTTTCTGTTTGTACATGTTGTATAATTGTGCACACCATGTTCTTTTCATTGAAAGTGTAACTTTCTTTGCAAAACCAGGTTGTACATTGGAGGAAGCGAATATGCACTGGGATGGCCCAGGTTTCAGTTGCCTTGGTGGCACAGCTGAAAGCACAACCAGAATGGTATTCCAGGTGGCCTGGGTTCAAGTCTCTTTTCTGTTTGTTTGAGTTCCACAAATGTGCACAGTACACTCTTGTAATTGAAAATGCAATGCAGTGGCAGCATAAATATTGTGATCTGTAGTATTACCAGTTCACCTCTACTGGGAGCACTACCTACTTCCACTGGTACCCAGGGAATATTTAGCTTTTTTGACAGGGGTGGGCAAAGACTGCTGAAAATCCTGCTTTTCCTAGGAAATCTAAAATCAATAGGTTAGGGGTTTGGGGCCAAGGCGGCCCCAGAAGCTATCAGGTTTTGATGAATTCTGGCATTTTGAGGGTCACTTTCACATAATTGGGCTGCTTTAAAGCCTTCTTTGACTTGTTACAAAGGACAACTATCCTTATCAAAAGAGCTAACTTTAATTTTCTTTATAAAATTGTCAAAACTAAAGCATTTTCTTGACTACATCATGGAGTGGAAACCGTATACACCTCTTATTCAGAAAACTCAGCCATAAATGTTTACATTGGTAAACAGACAGTACATGAGGTTTACCAATGCTGTTAAAATAAAATACAGAATAAGGGAACAGAGTAGACTATTTTGTAGATGAGATAGGCTACCACCAATAATTAATTTTTTGTCTGTCATGGTCTCTCTTGTTTCAAATAAAATTGTGGCTACTGGCTAACCAGAGTCAAAGAGAGCCCTATGCAGCAGAATCCAAACAGTTCCTGCCCACTGCCCACTGCCCACAGCAAATTGTCTATAAAACAAATTTTGCAGTATAAATACACATTCATAGAGAAGGTCAGAGGCCATTCCAGGTAAAGACGATCAGTGACTTCTGGCCTGTATTATGATCATGTATTTATTATTGTGTTATTCAGATCATTAACCAAATGAAATACTGTATGAAACCTCATAATTTACCTAGGGATTACCAAGTAAAAAATTCATGAACAGTTATAAAACTACAAATCCCTCACAAAGCACACCACATTTATTCAGTGCAATGCAGTCCAATTCCCTATATGTTCCTGTTGATATTTAAACATTAACGATCCCCAGCACTGGAGGCTGCATACCTATGGGGAGTAAGTTGACCCGGGTGGGGTGGAGATATCCAGCAGTGGTGGGAGCCAGGTAATCAAGTGATTAGAGGTGTCATCACACATTTCAGAGTGGACTGATTAGGAGTCCTTGTGATATAATGTTTAACAAATTGTATCACATTTTATCACAAGGTCATATTAATACAGTCCGCTATAGCTGTTCTGCTTGCCTCTCTCTACCCACCTTTTCTCAGCTCAGACACACAGACAGCACCCCATCACTCTTTATCATTCCATCTGACACTGAACCTGGGCTGGCTGGTGACTAATCAGTGGAATGCCTCCTCCAGGCTACTCCACAAACAGAACCCACCATGGCATAGACAGACCTTGCTTTCTGCCTCCTTCAACAAGTGCTGCTGTGTTTGTCAGCCTGAAGCTGTCTAAGACTGGCTTCACTTCTGCTACATGCTCTTTCAGAAGCTGAAGGACCATATGTTTGATTGGCAGCGTGAGGTCGGGCCACCTAACCACCGCCCATTTATTCAGTGCCCGCCAATAGATCCAGACCTCACTCACTCTCTTGCTCCACTTTCTCCCTCTCACATCAGAATGCTGATGTCCATGACAGTGTGCAGTATGTTTGCAGGCACATGCTACCTTCACCTTCCTGTGGCTGCACCACCAGTCTAACTCTCCACAAAATCCCTACACCACAAGCATATTAACTCATCAGTATATATTATAAAACAGTCTTGAGATTAATTTTATATGAAATGTGTTATATACAACCAAAGTGCAATTGATAAAGTGTACAAGACTGCAGCAAGCTAATCCCTAATGTACAGGTTTTTAGAGCTCTTAAATTTCAGTATTAAAAAAAATAAGTAACATAAGGGAAAATAATAAACTATTTCTGCAGAAATTTTGTATGGAAGCTGCTTTAACTACATAAGCCTTTTTCACTTTTATGAAGGATTCATTCCAGATGTCTCGTGTTGGTCTGCTCTCCCAGCAGATCACAGGTTTGAGTCCCTCAGCCCCTGCCCTCCTGAATGATTGCAGTACTGATCCTGGTTGATCCCAGAATCAATCACCTCAGCTGCTGATCTCAAGATTCCCCACCTGGATGATCACAGGTGAGAGTCCCTCCCCTGCTCCCTCCCCGCATGATCACAGTACCATCACCCATCCCGTTGATCCCAGAATTAGTCACCCCAGCTGCTGATCTCAAGATCATACCCCACCCAGACTCACCTGTCTGGCCCTGCCGGCTACTCTCCTTCCACACAAAAATGCTGCCCTTCAGCGACACCTCACTGACCCATTCCTCTACCCACAGTGGAGATTTGAAGGTGGCCCTTCTGTCCCAAGTGATACCAGCAGTACATTGACAGAGAGAGAGATTCAAGCCCCAGCTCAGTTCAGCTTTACCTGCATTATGTCAGCAACAGCCCCGCTGTTTGCATTTGCATACCACTCTGCCCACATGACATCTGCTGCATGCCCCACCCCAGTAATCCTTGTATACATGTGGACTCCGTGCACTGACCCCACAACTAATGTGTCAGCCAGAACACACCCACACACACATACCATATACTCAGCAGTAGAATAGTAGTAGAATAAAGGGCTTTATCTAAAATACATTTTGTAATGAAGAACATTCCTATAACTCCATTGTTTGCTAATATGTTGTGCTTACATTCCCTACTGTTTAGTCATGGAAATACAAAGTTTAGTAATGACAAAGGTAAATTTTGAAGCAAAAATCAGAGATTGTTTTGAGGTATGGCATAAACTGCCATTTTGACCTGCTACTTGTCTCACGTTTTGATGATGAAAAGCTGCGCTTTGCAAGTAGGTAGCATACATCCACCCCCCTAACACACTCTTTATAAGTAATGATGCCAAACAATTATGTGCAACATCTCAAAAATGATGCATGGAAATACAAATAAATTCCTCTCCAGTCAGTGCCAAACCAGCTAGGCAAGTAACATTTATTAAGAGGTTCACTTTACTCCTCAGGGCAGCTGCAAAAAAACCTCCCAAAATATTTTTTTTCACACATAAACCAACTTTTACTGCACTTTCCCAGCCAAAGTAATCTTTCTGAACTTAAGAGATCAGAAAGTAATTAATGTAAATGCTCTGCTGCTGCAGATATCTAAACACTCCAGAAGATGGATGATCAAACCTGCTTGAAACAGTACCTGGCAAAACCACTATAAGCAGGCCAAACCACAAGCCAAAAACTACAGATGCATCATTGCCTCTGCCCCATACAGCCGACTCAACAGAAGGGCAACAAAATACATTTTTTTCCTCAGGATTTTCCTACCTTCCTAATGAGTCCAACTCCAACAGTAAATTGCGGCACCCAGTCTAAGCAGCAGCAGGAATACTAAGTTAGGGAAGACCGACCCTGGAACAATGCGGCACTTTTTTTTTTTGGGTGGGCTAGCAGTGGCAATGCCTCTCGCTCTTTCATGTGGTGTTAACAGAGGTTTTAATGCAAAGCCTTTTCCCGTGGTCTCGGTCACATCCTCTCCACTGAGTCGAAGGTAGTGGTCCATCCCATAAATGCTCCCGAGTGCCCCGCGACTTCCGCTTATAGTGTCCATGTCGAGCCCCAAGCTAAAAACAAAAAGAGAAAACCTTCCAAATGCAGAACTCTATCTTTCTTGCTGCAAACTGTTCTGTGGGGGAGTCATCCGAATTCTTGACCCCCAGGCCACAGGCCTGTGAAACAATACAAATTAAAAAAGTTTGTAGGTTCACACTCCTCATAACTTCAGAAGTCCTGGACAGTCCCGCTCTGAGTGCTAAGGGTGGCAGCTTGCCCCCTGCCCCCCCCATAATCTATGCCACTGCTGGTGCCAGTTTAAACTGTTTTAAAACTTATGGGTGCTCCTGTGCTTCACTGGGTACCCAGCCAGAGAAACAGTGTAAGCCGATGAAGTTGCAGCTTTTGGCCTGTGGTGAGTCTTTTAAACAGAATATGCACTTTGTTAAGCTCAAACTCTAAAGGCCATGCAATTACTTAAATGGCAAACCTTAGCTGAGGTATTTATAGATCTTGCCCTATATCCAAAGCTGTAGCTTTGGTGACAAACTTGCACAAGATCCCAGTTGCAGGGCAAGCCTTGAGGGTATGAATGGTTCTGGTATTACCAGCTGCCGTGACAACTTGGGCTCCATCTCCTCCTCTTCTCTGTAGGTTATCTCGAGCAGTTGATCAGTTGTGCAGTTGAGGGGTGTCAGCTCAAGTGGGGGTGTTAGCTCTATGATGCAGGTCCTAGGTGCACTAGGATATGGATTAGGTTTCTGCCTCAGCAGTCATTTGGTCCTCTGTGGCTTCTCTTTCTTCTTCTTCACAGGATAAACTAACTCTGGTGGCAAGGCACACACACACACACACACACACACACACATATGCATGCAAACATGCACTCATGCACACACACACACACACACACACACACACACACACACACACACACATCACTAGGCTTCTGGACCCTTGTGTGGTACCTTGGCCAGTGCCTAGCAGCAGTACTAACTAGCTTTCTCCTGACTGTCTCCAGTTTCAATGCAAGCTTTAACTCAGCAATACTCAGTCTCTGGTCACATACAGATTAGCAGCTATGGCACTCTGCTGTAGCAGGATACTTTGCTTCCTTTCCCAGGAACAGTCTTTTTCAGGAGCAGGTGTCATTCTGACACAATCAGCAAGTTCAGTCTGTATTCTCAATGAATTGTAGAAACCTTGGAATCACTTCCTGATTTAAAGATGTAGAGCCAGGCAGGTTTCCCTGAGTTGGCTATGACCAGCACAGCACACTCTCTTCTCATTGTGAGTGCTCACTGCCAAATGCCATTTTCAGGAACTGATGTCAGCATTTCTCTGTGTAAAGACAGCTTCTATTATTTCTTTATTCAGTTTCTTCCTTTTTTACCCATCCCTACCTGCTCATCCTTGGTGCGCACATGTGCTTGTGGAGGTACATGCATGCTGTGCACTGCAGGATGCCCACCCCATAAGCTGCCCCTACCCCATCTATGCCACCACCAGACCTCCACCCAGTGGTGACAGGACTACGGGAGTGACAGCATCCTCCATGGGAGAGTAGAACTGCCAGTAGTCAGCTCAATCCTGCCGCCCCCCTGCCAGCTCCGCAATGACCCAGGGTAGTTCCCGAACCCTGGTTACTGACACGATGCGACGTAAGGCTAGATGCCTCATCCCTCAGCACCACTGGGCCTGCCACAAAGACAGCTTCTGACTGAAACACAGGGCTGTCAGTCACTAGAATTAGTATGCAGAATGGTCACTCAACACCCTGTTAGCTAGCAGGTAGGGTGGTAAGCATAATGTGCAGTAACTCTCCAATAATCATAGTGGTATAAAATGCAGAGATTCCTGATCTGACTGGCTGTGGCTGAGGTTAGGTTGGCAAGATGGTGTTGTTTACAACAAAAACAATGTACTTGCTTTAACTAGGTCTCATTATATGGCTCCTAACCAGCTGTTATTTTTACTGACACCCAGGCTTGATACACCTGTGCTCTGTTATCAGGTGATGGCTCAGTGTAAAACAGGGCTTTCCCATCCTGTCTGGAGCTCCATAGTATGATTCTCCTCCCAGCAGAGTGAGTCCCACTGAAATGCTGCTGACAGCCAAACTGATTCATAGGTGCAATGGTGCCGATCTCATGTCCTCTCCGTTTTCCTCTTTGTGTGTCTCTGAGCCCCCTGATGTCTTTGCTGCTTTCCCTGGTGTCGGAGCACATGAAGGGTGCTGGCTGTAGGAATATGGCAGTGAGAACAGTTTGGATCTTTGGTCATAACATGCAGAGCACTGAGAGGCTGTCTTCAATTTGGGGGCTGCTTGCATGTTCGAGCAGGCAGCGCCAACCTTCATGCAGTCAGCAGCCCAAATGACTGGAACCACTGAGCAGGCAGCATCTTGGGTGTATGCTTCTCCAGTCTCACACAGGTTGCTGTCCCAGAGACAGAAATGTGATGACAGGTGGTAGTCATTCCTGAGTTGCCTCACCATTCTGGGGAGTTACATGTTTTTTTTTCTTTATTGGAGAATAAGTTAATTTCAGTAATATGAAATTGGGCACTAGAGGGAGGACTGATTAGTTTTGGTACCTACCAGTACCTTGTCATCCACTTGTGTACTGTATTTATATATTTTACAACCCTGTTTCAAGAATTTCTGTCTTCTTCACTGCTGATCTACAGAACACTATTCTTATGAACAACACACATTCAGGTTTGTTTGCTTTTCTTATGTGAATATACTTCCTTGCAAATTGTTTTGCTTTTTAAGAACTAACGCTACATAGAAACATAGAAATATAGAAATTGTCAGCAGATGAGGACCGCTAGGCCCATCCAGTCTGCCCAGAAACCCTAACACTAGTTTGTAGGCTCTGAACCTACCTGGTCACTGGCATTTCACCCCTCCTTTCACCTCTAAGGTTCTCTTATGTCTGTCGAGGCATTTTAAATCCTTCCACCATGCTTGCTCCCACCTCCTCCTGTGGCAGACCATTCCATGCATCGACCACCCTCTCAGTGAAAAAATCTTCCTCACATTTCCCTCAACCTGCTCCCCAACCTCATATCATGCCCCCTTGTTCTTGTACTCCTCCTATATTGGAAGATGTCTCCACACTGCACCTTGTTCATGCCCTTAAGATACTTGAATGTTTCTATCATGTCCCCCTGATCCCTCCTCTCCTCCAGTGAGTAAATATTGATGTCCTTGAATCTCTCCTCATACGCTTTCCAGCGCAAGCCCTGTACCATCTTAATAGCCATCTCACCATCTTAATACCATCTTAATAGAAGTCCATCTTCTTCCAGGTTGTGTACAGGAGTGCTGGGAACAACTGAGAAGCTGCGTGGAATATACTATTTTGGACGAATTATCTGTAACTAAACTCTCTCTCTCTTGCTTACATCTGAGAGAAGTTTTCCTCAATTTTAAAGTGGCAGAGCTTGGTATTTGTTTTAGTTTTTAATTCAGAAAGGGTTTTTTAAAACTGCTTATCTTCTGCATATTTGATTTTCCTTGTGGCTAACTGGACTGATTACTTGAATTCTGTGTGAATCTGCATCAATATATTTTGCAACTTTTGGTGGGGCTCTGTGATTCAAAATAGCAAAAGCTGCAGGTTGAAACTGGATGCCAAACATAGCCTGAGGTGAGGGTAATTGTCTTCACAAGTCAGAGCTCAGCATCATAGCCATTTGTCTAGCTAGACCATTTGTCAGCATTATTCAATTACTATAAACTAGTGGTGTGCTCCTGTATGAACCAGAAGTCCATCTTCTTCCAGGTTGTGTACAGGAGTGCTGGGAACAACTGAGAAGCTGCGTGGAATATACTATTTTGGATGAATTATCTGTAACTAAACTCTCTCTTGGATGTCTGGATTTTTCTCTGTTTGATTAGCAGGGTACTTTCTCTGTCAAATTGTTGTGTAGGGTATCTTGCTGACAGGAAGGCACTCATCGAGTGTGGGTGAGAGCTTTTAGTCGATTGTTTTGTGAGGACACAGTTTAGGCCCAACCCTTCCCACCCCTCACCCCACCCATCCCTGGAAATAGTTCCTTTATACCTGAGGTTCTGACATCATTTCCTCGAGTGCAAGGTGCATTTCACTGTCATATCCTCTCTAGCACACTGCACTAATAATATAAGCATACACGTTGTATAATATATATATATATTTCTATATAATCAAATCACACGCATGCACACATACAAATACAATAAAAAAACTAGATAAACATGTGGGGAATAGTGCAATGTAATGGCTGTGGGGCAGCAGTCTTCCGGGAGTCTTTCTGGAGGCTGAGATGCTGCCCTATTTGCAGACAACTATCTGCCCTGAGGGAGGAAGTTGCCCATCTTCAGGCCACACTGGACAGTAGTAAGGAAACCTTCCCCCAGGCCACACTGGACAGTAGAAAGGGAACCTCCCCCATCCAGGGAGCACTAGCGCCACCACCACTACCTCAGAGGTTGCGAAGAAAGCACAGCAGTTGGACCACAGTGGGCTCAGGGAGGGTGAGGAGGGTGGAACAGAGGCACACCCAGTCAATTGTTCCACTCCACAATCCATACACCATTCTGGGGGAGCATAGCTCCCCTATGGGTGTACCCGCAGAGAAGACTGATGATAACTGTCACAAGGGAGGCCCACAGAAAGGAGGCAGAGGACACCAAAGGGAAAGGAAGCAGCTCCTGGTGGGGGACTCAATTATTAGGGGTATAGAACTGGGGGGAGATGAGAAAAATGAAGTAAGGTGCCTGCCTGGTGCCATGGCTTGGAGGGACAGGAAGCGCATCCTCAGGATCACGAGAACAGCTGCAAGGGATTCCGAGCTGGACGTAATTGTCCACCTAGGGACAAATGACTTGGCTCATCATGAGATTAGAGCAGTGCAGGAGGACATTGCAGAGTTGGGGAGGGAGCTAAGACGAGTAGCACACACAGTTTCCTTCTCAGAGGTGCTGCCTGTCAAAAGCATGGGGAAGGCGAGGGTAATTGGCACCATGCAGTTTAATGAATGGTTGAAAAAATGGTGTGGAGCACAGGGGTTTGGCTTCATTGGGGACTGGGGTTCCACCTGGAGGGACACCAGCCTATACTGGCAGGATGGTCTGCATCTGTCCAGGAAGGGAACAAGTCTTTTGAGCAATCGGTTTAAATGCTTCATTGACAAGCTTTTAAACTAGTCAAAGGGAGGCACTGACAAGCAGCAGGAAAATCCCAGCTCTCCCTACAAAACAGGGTACTAAATGAGAAAAAGACAGAGGTAGAACGGTCAGTGGGGATGCTGCACTGGAAGGTAAAGCCATCAAAAAATGGAGAGCAATGAGTACTAATGCCCGTAGTCTGGGTAACAAGCTTCCTGAATTAGTGGCCTTGATGGAGGAAGAACATCTGGATATCGTGGCAGTCACAGAAACATAGTACACACAAAACCATGACTGGGACATAAACATACCAGGATACACTGTGTACAGGAGGGACAGGGAGGGTAAAAGAGGAGGAGGAGTAGTTCTTTACATAAGGGAAGGAATAAAAGCAACAGAACAAAAAGGTACACAGGAGGAGAAGAAGCACTGTGGGTAAATTTGAGACAGGCAATGGCACCACAACGCATAGGTGTATACAGACCCTCTTCTCAGGGGAGGAAATGGACAGGGAATGATAGAAAGTATACTTAGAATGGCAGAAAAAGGGAGATATTGCTGATGGGTGATCTGAATATGCCAGATGTTAACTGGAGTGCAGTTGCAGCTGCCACTTGAAGAGTGCAGTTATTCTAGATGCCCTACAGGGGCATGCCTTAGACAACTAGTACTGGAGCCCACTCGAGAGGGGAGCAATATTAGACTTGATTCTCTCAAATGGAGATGGTGAGAGGATTACAGATGTAGAAGTGGGTAGCCATCTGAGAACTAGCAACCATCGAACAGTATGGTTCTACATAAACACAGCAATAGAGTCAAGCCATACAAAGACAAAAGTACTGGACTTTAGGAGGGCTGACTTTGCTAAAATGGGTGAGTGCCTAAGGAACGACTAGCAAATGGGCAGGAAGGAGGGTGGAAGAACAATGGGGAATAATAAAACTGCCATCACAGAGGTAACGAGCCTTTGTGTGGAAGCAAATAAACAAAACAAGACGATGTAAGAAACCACTATGGTTCTCAAAGGAAGTGGCAGTGAAGGTTCAAGAGAAAAGAAAGCATTCAGGAAGTACAAGGAATCGCAGAAGGAGCAGGACAGAGAACTGTATCAGTTAAAGCAAAAGGAGGCGGAAGGCAGTCAGAACAGCAAAGGCCCAAACCGAGGAAAAGATAGCCAACTCAGTTAAGAAGGGGATAAAACCTTTATAGGTACATCAGGGAGCGAAGGAAGACCAAGGAGGGATAGTGAGGCTTAATAAAGGGGAGGAGGGTGGGCAGAGGGAGACTGTGAAAGGCAGAGATACTAAACAAATATTTTTGCTCAGTATTTACAAAGGAAGAGGGGTAGATAAAACAAACAGTAGTAACACTCTGGATACAGAAGTTGATACCAGCCCATTTACAGAACAAAGGGTTCTGAAAGAACTCTTAAAACTGAAGGTGGACAAAGCAATGGGGCCTGATGTGATTCATCCCAGAATTCAAAAGAACTAAGGATAGAACTAGTGACACCACTGACTACCCTTTTAACAAAATCATGGGAGGATGGGTGGTACCCGAGGACTGGAGGAGGGCAGATGTGATTCCTTCACAAAAGTGGAGCAAGGCAGAAAGCAGGAAACTATAGACCTGTTAGTTTAACCTCAGTGATAGGGAAAATGATGGAATCACTTCTAAAGGAAAGAATTGTCGAGATCTAGAGGTCAGAGGGCACAGGACCCTAGGCAGCATGGATTCACAGCGGGAAGGTCATGCCAGACGAATCTGATAGATTTCTTGACTGCGACCAAAGTAGATCAGGGAGGGCTGTGACATGGCCTACCTAGACTTTAGCAAGGCATTTGACACAGTCCCACACAAAAGATTAATATGCAAGTTAGCCAGCCTGGGAGTGGGTCCCAAGATGACAGCCTGGGTAAGAGTTGGCTGGAGAATAGGACACAGAGGTAATAGTAAATGGAGTCCACTCAGAAGAAAGGAGGGTTACTATTGGGGTACCTGAGAGTTCAATATTAGGACCGGTCCTCTTCAATGTCTTTATAAGCGATATTGCAGAAGGACTGGAAGGAAAAGTATGTCTCTTGCAGATGACACTAAGATCTGCAACAGAGTTGATGCACAGGGTGGGGTGGAAAGGATGAGAAAGGACTTGGCAAGGTTAGAGGAATGGTCAAATGTATGGCAGCTTAGATTCAGTGCTAAGAAGTGCAGGTAATGCACCTGGGAAACAAAACCCAGGGAAGAGTACACAATGGGGGTGAGATACTAACAACAACAAAAATGGAAAGGGACCTGGGGGTAGTCATATCAGATGACCTAAAGACGGGCAAGCAATATGAGAGGGCAGCAAGGAGGGCTGGGGGATACTGGTATGCATAGGAGAGGCATCACCAGTAGAAAACAGGAAGTTATTATCCCTCTGTACAGACAGCTGGTGAGACCCCATCTGGAGTATTGTGTGCAGTTCTGGAGACCCAATCTCCAAAAGACATAGACAGGATGGAAGCTGTCCAGAGGAGGGCACTAAAATGGTGCAGGGTCTGCACCGGAAGACATATGAGAGAGACTTAAGGAGCTTAATATGTATAGCCTCGAGGAAAGAAGGGAGAGGGGACATGATAGAAACGCTTCAAGTACCTCAAGGAATCAACAAAGTCCAAGAGGGTAGCATCTTTCAAAAAAAGAGGTGTGCAAGAACAGGAGGGCACAATTTGAAAACAGAGGGGGCGGCTCAGAGGTAATTTAAGGAAGTATTTTTTTACAGAGAGGGTTGTGGATGCATGGAACGGGTTCAAGGAGGTTGTGGAGTCAAAAATCAGTGGTGGAATTCAAGCATGCATGGATAGTCATACAAGTTCTGGGGGATGGGGGTAGGAAGAAGTAGGCTGCTGGTTAACTAGGATCTGCAGCTTATCCAGTAGGTAGGGAAATGGGCAGACTGGGTGGGCCAAGCGGTCCTTATCTGCCGTCAAATTCTATGTTTCTATGTAATAGCCCTTCTCTGAACTGCCTCAGCCCTATCAATGTCCTTATGAAGGTGCAGCCTCGCGATGTGCACACAGTACTGTAGGTGAGGCCTTTCCAGTGCTTTATGCAATAGCATCACTACCCCCCCACCTTCTGCTAGTGATACCCCTGCATATGCACCCCAACATGCCACTGACCCTCCCTGCGGCCTTTCTACTCTGCTTAGACACCTTTAGGTCATCTGAAATAATAACCCTCGGTCCCTTCTTCCTTTATGATCATCAGTAACTCTCCCTATCCTTTAGCTGTCCCTAGGTTCCCCATCCCAGGTGCATTATTCTGAACTTTTGCATTGAACCTCAGCTGCCATACCTCAGACGATTTTTCAAGCTTCCCCAGATCCCGCCTCATTTTCACCACCTCGCCTAGAGTATCCACCCTGTTGCAGATCTTGGTGTTATCTGCAAACAGCCAGACTTCCTCTCAGCCCTTCTGCAATGTCACTAATGAAGACATTGAACAGAACTGGCCCAAGAACTGATCCCTGAGGTACCCTGCTGGTCACTCCCTCTCCCAGATTTGATCCAATTTATTGCCACCCTCTGCCTCCTGTCTCTTAGCCAGTTCTTATCCCAGTTTATCACCCAGCCCCATGCCCAGACTACTCATTTTGTTAACAAGACTTTTATGTGGGGCAGTGTCAAAGGCCTTGCTGAAATCAGCTTGATGGTGTTATTTAACATTTGTTTCACTAATCATTTCTGGATTTCTGTGCAGTGAACATACATCCTTATGATGACTCTTAAAGGAGATAGGAAAAGATATGCAGAAATACTGTTTAAATGTGATGTCCAAGTAACAATGTGCTTAATATTTTGTTCCAATAAAGATCTCTGTGTGTAAAATGTCTGTGCCTGGCTTTTTTCTCACCTTTGTTTTGTTAGCCTGCATGCAGTAGTCAGGCAGTTTCAGTATCAGGTAGCGCGAGCCACCTCCTGGTCAGTTACATGAATTACTCCAAATGCAGTGCTCGAGTGCACATCTCAGATTGAAATGGCTGAAGGGTTTATTGAGGGACAGTACAGAGACATTGAGAATTACAGTGATTATGGCTCTGAAGGTGCCAAAGGTGCATCTTTTCATGCCTTTCAGCCATCGCTGCATCTTGTTCTTCCTTATATGTATGAGACACTGATTGTAAACCGAAATCATCAGGCACGTGCTGTAGATGCTGAAGACTCTTCAACTGATGATGATTCAAATGTAGAACAGCACACAATCTCATCAGATGAGTTTCTTGATCTTGCATGGTAAATTGTGCTGAAATTGAGTCTCTATTTTTCTGACACTTACTCCTTCTCAGTAGTGCTCATTTGGTTAATTCGGTTTTGCCATTTTGACGATGCTGTTTATTACAGCGCTAACCTCAGAGGCTGTTTTTTTTTACATCTGATTTTACTTTCTAGATTCCCCAATTAAAATGGTGCATGTTCACCACTGTAACACTTAAGTTGACTAGCGCAGTATTTTTTTTCAACCGTCAACTGTCCACACTACCCTCTCTTCCACCCCACATCCCCCTGGTTCAGGTTGGTGTCTGTTTTCTGATGATTAACTAATGTATGGCTTTCATAATTAATTTCAAATTGAATAAAAACAAATTGATAAAATAGTTTTAAAAGAAAATAGATCAGTAAAAAATACAGTTCTCATGGTAATCCCAATACAACTGCCCAGCTGATGCCAGTCAGTACTTGGCATGCCATTTTTCCATACCCCACCCCCGGTCCGATCTGGAAATGAGCCGCTTTGACTCTGTGAGTGCATCTCTGCCAGGACTCCAGCTCAGTCGCTCCACTACCAGTCCAGACCTCGCTCAGTCAGTCTTAGTTATAAAGTAAATAAGCAGTGATGCTCCCCACCCTGGGCCCCATCACTGACTCAGATCAGTTTGCATTTAAGTACCAACACCAATGGACAGCAGCTAGCCCACATCCCACCTGGGCACTTACACTTTTAGAGAATATGCCCCAGCCCACTCCAGCTCCATCCCCCTAGATAATCATCAGAGAAGATAACCTGAGTGGGGGTTGTAGTGTCACTGGTGTTGCAGACTGGACTGGCTAGCAGACTGACCATTCAGTCTCTGACATCTGACTAGTGATATGCTTTTCATTCTTTTTGGGTGTATTGCAGTTCCTATAGGCTATTAGAGTAAAATAATTATGCTGACACTTTATTTCAGCTAAGCCTGTAGCCTGTAGCAGCTGCAGAAATAAAAAAAAAAATGTTAAACTACCAGATGGCCAGTCCTATTGATTCATTCATTTCGACTGACTCGCGCTGTGCCTTAGAGACTCTGAAACAGTGCAGCATGTCAGCAGCAATGAATGAAGCAAATTAGTGACTAACCCGGCCAACTTGGAGATTAATTTTTTTTTTTTATTTCTGCTGCTGCTACAGCCAGCGACAGGCTCAGTTGAAGTAAATTATCATCAACATATTTTTTTTAATCTAATAGCCTAAAGGAACTGCAAGGCACCCAGCGAGAATGAAAAGCAAATTACAAATCAGATGTCAGAGATTAAATGATGTTGCAGAACAGAATTTGCAGGCAGCAGTGCCAGCAGCTGTCTCAGTCATTGGACCATGTTGCTTCTCTTTGTTTGGGCCTTGAACTTTTTTGTTCCAACCATTGCAACTGCTGCATGTCAAATAACAAAACTAAATTGGAAGTGCCATAATTAATTGTCTGTCTCATACTGATGGTCTGGATTGTGGGAAATCCCCTACCACTGTGTCTAGTTTAATGAATTATGATAACTTTTAGATGCTGCTCATTTTCGTATTATACTCCCTTATGTGAAATGTCGAGACATGCAGAGTTTTCATCACTTGCTTTATGCAGTAATTAATTTAGATGCTTCATTCTGTGAAATGACACAAGCAACATAGGTTTTGCTATCTCATGTGAATGCAAAAATAGTGATTGAATCTTTTTTTTTGTCTGTGTGTCTGTTATATGTAAGGATTTCAAACCACAGTGTAGTCATTCTCTAATAGCAATTATCCTACCCTGTATCACAATACACTCTGCCTCTATGTGATTCTGTAAATGACCTCATCTGCTGCACAGCCACAGGTTGGTTAGTTGGTTCATGATATGTTGCCCCCCCCCAACCCAGTGTTCTGGTTATTAATCAGTTTAACATGAAAGTCATGCTGATAAAGACCAGTAAGTAGGGTCTCGACCACCTGCTTCCTCCACAACGAAATGAGTCCACCGTGATCTTGAACAACATTTCATCTGTTGGTCAACACACACAGATGACAACACCACATCTATGAAACTCCTTAAACACAATCACATAGCATGAAGCACAGGATACAGGATTTTTACAAACACTACTCCTGCAAAAGAAAATGAACTGTTCTGTGTTAGTTGTGTGTGTGTGGGGGGAGAGGTTGTGGGAGGGAGGGGAGATTGGTATTAGACTGCACCAACTTCATGTTAGCCATAAGGGGGGGTTCTTCACCATACTCAGTACACTTTAAGGCTGGCAAATTGTGGTTTACCAAGTATCAGAGCTAGCAGCTGATTTTTTTTTTTTTTTTTGGCAGAGTCCTTCATTCTTTTTTTTTAAATGCTAGTTCAAATGGTTATAATGGGATTGCAAATTTAACAGAAAGTGTGACTCTGTAAAGACAGTAAAATGGGCATATTAAAATCCATCCAATATTACGATGAATTGGCGAGGACAGAGAAAATTCAGACTGCCGAAATTAGAACATTTCAAGTAATAAATGTAGTTTATAGTCTTGATTCATGCCATTATAATGTGGAGATAAATGAACATAGGGTGCAGAGAGTATGAGTTGATACATTTATTCATTTGTTTAGGCTTTTTGGGGTGGTGGACAGGTTTGTTTATCAGCTAGTGATGTGATTGGCAAATGTCTGGACAAGGGAAATCCATGAGGATGAAATGAACATACATCTTTTAGTAATTATCAGCTGCTGTTTATCATTGATGACTGCTAAATATTACAACAGACTATCTATTAGTTATCAGACTGTTGCTACTCCCCATAAGCATTAGATTAAAAATTACAGCTCTTTCTCATACGATCAAGTCTATTACAATGCGGCTCCAACACTAAACAACAAAAAAAAAAAAAAGAAATGAAAAAGAAATCTACCAATTTAAAACTGTAGCCACTCTGGTGAACACAATCAACATAGTACACCAGCAGTGAGAACCACTGATCAGTAAAACCACAGTGTGGTGTCTGAAGTTTTTGACATAATGTGCATTCTGCAGGCTTGCGATCAAATAAAAAAAAAAAAAAAGAAAATGAAGATCAGGTTTTAAAAACAATTGCAACAAGCAGTACTGTGCAGCAGGTAATGAGGCACTGTTCAACTCATCCAAAACAAATAAAATGACACAGTTTACATTGTTGTACTATTTAGTTTATTTCAGCAAATTCACAGCTGGAAATATCGTTTTCTATTACCTTTAAGGGGTGCTCTAGTGTAGTGTCTTATCAGTAGGGATGTATGCAAATTACAGAGCTATTTAAACCATTAGGAGAGAATATCAGGTAATTTCTGTTGAAGTGGAAGGCTTTTGCAAAGCACCTGGGAATTTAGTCTGACACCCTAGAGCTGTACATATGCAGTACCTGTTTTGGTACGATGACATGTAAACTAAACTTTATACACAGTGGATCCTTGCCTGCTTTCACGATTTTGCCTTTTGGAGTGCAAACTGTCATTGCAGATTCTGGTTCTGTGTATTTGTTTGTTTTATTTGTTTAATGGGTAAACACACAGGATAATCAATTCCCTTTTCGGGTGTGACCCGAAAAATTCACACAAAGTACTTACAATACAATGCATAGTACATTACATATAATACATAAATTCTTACAACAGTAAACATTAAATATAAAACTTTCAATCAAGACACTTACACACTGAAAATGACATAAGATATTGATATAAAGTGCTATAAAACTGCTCAATTTAACTTACAGTCCTAATTTCCAGTGACAATCCATTCCAGTTGCTCGGGGCTGCATATGCAAAAGCTTGTTGTCCACAAGAGGTCCTCATAAGGGAAAGTTTAAATTCCTTGTTAATCATAGATCTAGAAACATATTGGGATTGATATGGCTGAAAATGTTTCAACAAATTTTGTGGGGCTCCAAAACTAATTAGTCTAAAGATAAATTTTGCAAGTAAATATCTATAACTTAACTGAGTAGGCAACCAGCCAATCTCATTCAAAATAACACAATGTTGTATCAATCTAGGGGGGCAGATAAAGCAAATTTTCTAATCAGATGTAATTTTTTAATTCTTTAGTTTTTATTGATCGGGTAAGTGCACTAGACAAATTCTGCCTCTTTTCAGGCATGACCTGGGAGTGGGGGATACAGATGAATGCCAGCTGACCTTGAATCAGATTAAACTGTTAGTGGTATTTTTAGTGAATGGGAGAAATTTGTCCTGGGCACCAGGGAGATTGCCCTACTCTTTTTGAGAAGTGCCATGGGCTCTTTAACATCCACCTGAACAGGCAGATGAGACCTTGGTTTAAAGTCTCATCCAAAAAATGGCACTTCAGGAATGCAGCACCCCCCTAATGCTGCACTACAGTGTCAGTATTGGGATTTAACCCAAGTGCCTGATGTGGGGATATAACCCACATTCTTCTGATTTCCCAGCCTCAGAGGCAAGTGTGCTACCTGCTTAGCCACTGACACTTCATAGAGCTGATTTCTGTGATCCGGAATAAGTTACCAAATAATCTTTGACTTATTGCAACATTATATTCCCCCATAGCCTTATACAGCACTAGGTTTCTAATGGAGCTAGGCTACAGAAATCAAGCTGTGATAATGCAAATATTGGATGACTTAGGAAATATTAATAATATACAGTTTGTCACTGACTGGCTGTCATTGCAGAATTATTATTGTATTACCACTGAAATTAGTTTAATTGATTTGTTTTAAGAAATTACTGATATTTACATGTTGTTGTCAGAGTACCTTACATAATTAACATTAATTAGAGGCTACTGAAAATGAGCATGTAGCTCAATGGTGTTACAAAGTACTATATGGTTTACAAACTGTGGAGTAAGGATCAAAGCAGACTACAATGCCCATCAATGATGTCCTCTCACTGTCTCAGTGGTGGTAGATACCATTTTATATTTTAGAAGCATAACCATGGATTAGGGGAGGGTGAAAGTTGTGAAATCTGCCTTGGCAGAACAGTCACAGAATTTCAGAAATCAGCAAAAGTTTCACACTTTCACTTTCACCTATGGCAGGATCAGAAACTTCCAACCATTTTCCATGGATTTTCACTGTTTTCCTCTGACATTTTGGTCTGAACTGCGTAATAATACATTAAACTGCAGAATTTATTGCATCCAAAGTTTAATGTATTATTTAGTGATACAGCTCCCCTCTCCCCACCAATCACTGGCCCCTGGCCCTGGTTTCTTAGCCTCCCTCCTCACTGATCACCAGTCTCATATAACAACAAAGTTGCTGTGTCCAGTCCCCTCACCCACTCATCATTCACCCCTCCATATACAAAATAATAATATCCTCAATCCTCATTCACTAGTGTGTTTAGTGGTCCCCCCACCTGCTGATTGCCAGCCCCATATAAAATATACCCTTATTCCTTGGTGTCCAGTGGCCCCCCACCTGATGATCATTGGCCCCATAGAAAAAAACATTTTGGTATCCAGTCCCCCCCAAGCCACTGAGCACTCCTCCATATAAAAAATAAAATATTATTTTCTCATTCCCTGGTGTCTAGTGGACCCCCACACCTTGGCAGGTAGTCTATCACCACCCCGCTGCCCCCATCCAAAATCAGATGGGTGACCAGCACATCCAACCTCCCTCCTCTGCAGCTGACCACCCACTTGGCTGAATGAATGAGCACGTGCTTGACAAGCACATGCTCATTCATTCAGCAGAGTAAGGGCCAGCCATGGAGTGAAAGAGGAGGGCTGTGCTGGTTGCCCACTGGGTTGGGAATGGATGGTGGGGAGTGGAGTGGTGATGGACTACCTGCCAAATGTGTGGGGGGTCCACTAGACAGCAGGGAATGAGGAAAGAATATTACATTTTTTATATATGGAGGGGCCATTGAGACTCAGGGGGAAGGGACACCAAAATGTTTTTTTCTATAAGGCAGGTGATTGGAGGTGGGAGGAGCCACTAGACACCAGAGAATGAAGGTATTTTTTAACATGGTCTGGCGATCAGTGGGTGGGGGGGGTCACTTAGTCATCCGGGAATGAGGATTGAGGATATTATTATTTTGAATATGGAGGGGTGATCAGCAGGTGGGTGGAGGACTGGACATAACAATTTATGTGATATGGGATCAGCAATCAGTGGGGGCACAAGAAACCAGGGTCAAGGAGCCAGCAATTGGCAAGGGAGGGTTAATGAATTAAACTCGGGTGAAAAATGCAGAACTGAACACTGACAGTTATCAGTTCTGTTCAATGTTTTCCCACAATTTAATAACAATAATAATAAATGTATTTATAAAGCACCTTTCAGTTGTCAAGTTTAATAATAATATAGTTTAATACATTAACCCACAATTCTTACATTTATTCCACAGTTTTTAGGCGGAATTTCAATGAAAGGTGGCAAAATGATTTCCAAACTATCACAGAAGTGAAAGTCTGACTTTTTTTCTCTGAAATTCCACCAGCAGAATTTTTTTTTCACACACCCCTACCACGGATCAAGGCCCTTTGTAAAGTTGAATAATTCTCTGCTTCCAATATACCTCTTTAGAAAGTGGTCCATATTCCCACCACCCATAGTGTAAAGATATGCATCCTTTTGTTTCTGTACAGAATCATCAGCTTTAGATTTTGAAAGCTGACCCATGATGGGATTATTTTCTTCTAGATAGATGAAACCTAGTTTTATCATTGTTTTAGAAATCTATTAAGTAGGTCTAGGTCTCCACTCGTTCTTCATCTTTCAAGGATATGTAATTCTAAACTAATGATTAGCATTTTCTTTAACAAGAATACTATCATTACTACAGTAGGGTTGGGCAAAATTAGCTAATTCTGCTTTTGAGAAATATTCATGAAATTCTGCAAATTTCACAAAATGTGAATTGCATGGATCTTTGTCATAATTCAGCCATTTATACAACTAGAAACATGACAACTGACAGGAAAACTTTATATAAGGTGTTCTAAGGAGATGCTAATTTGAACTGACATTTGAATGAGTCATTTGGAACTGATAGGGACTCAAATTCTGATAATTTATTTTTTGTGAGCTTTTATAAAAATATTTCTTACAACTCAGCCACCGTTGAAACTACTGTAGGTACCTAAAAATCTGCATGCATAATTTTCATTGAAATGACTTAGAGTCTGATAATTTACAAAAGATTTAGTTAATTAAATTTTATGTTACAATGCTCATAATTTCACAATTTAATTATTTGTGAAATGTAAAAATTCTAAAAATGTTAAGTTTGTGTTCAGCTGCTATTGCAGATATACATCAGAAATCTAGTGCATATCCAATATCAGTGGGTCCTGAAATCTAACAAATCTGGAAAAATTTTGTTTGGTAATTTAAAATGTATTGTGGAAATATGATGGAATACTAATTAGCTAAATCTACTAAAAAAATCATGAAAATATAATACTTAATACCATTAGAATTCCACTTGTGGAATTTTACTTTCACAAAGCACTTCTCACCACTAGACCCATTTAGCTATGCTGAGCTGTCTACAGTCTAGAAGCTTCTTTTTGGGTGACTGCATCCCACCCTGCTTTTTAGGGTTGCAGTAGACGGAGTCCTGCAGACCTCTTGCTTTCAGAAAAGGACTTGCATATTCCTTCTGACTGAACAACATGTTGGAGTTGCAACACAATTGCCTCCATGTCTGTGAAGCACTCTGCTCATTATTCCAATCAGAAGTCACACTGCAATATTTTTTGTCCCCTGTGGGTGGTCACAATGGAACATGTGACACTTTGCAGTGTCCAAGATGGCTGCCAAACTATATTGCACATGCACAACCATTAGCGAATGAATAGTAGACAGCAGCAGCCATCATGGATGTAGTGGAGTGTCCTGTGTTCTGCCTGATAGATGAGTGTTTTTTTATTTTAAATTATGCATATCCCCCCACCTGACCCTCTCTCTTAGCACCCATCCCCCACCCCCCCAGAATCATAGCAATGACACAGGGGGTGCCAATCCCACAGTGTCAGTTTAGTTAGGTGAAAGGTAACTTATGTCAAATCCAAAGTTTTGAATGTTAATAACTTTGGAACTGTTCAATAGCTGTGCATGACATTTAGAATATGTAATGTCTAGGGAAAATCACTTGACCTGCAAGCTTTGTCAGAATCCTTTGTGTGGTGTCTGAGATATAGAGTGTTGAAAATACAAAAACATCTGTGTTTTTGAACATTTCTTTGTCCTCCTGGATCTCAAAAACAGCTTTAAGTTGTAGTCTGAAATTTTAGAGTAGAAAGAATTTGCTTCACAAATGTACTCTTTGAAGATTTGGTGAAAAATATTAATCCATTCAAAAGATATTACATTTTACAGTTTCCCATTATAGCCTATGGGGAAAATATATGATCTGAAAGTGAAAGCAGGTAAACAGCCCCCAAAACAGTTTATTTGCCACTTCATAACAAGAAAACAGTTAGGATTTTTGGGCTGAAATTTGCAGGGTGGCAAGCCCTTGCCCCACAAATGTGCCCTTTGCTGGTGTGGTGAAGAAATCCATAGTTATAGCTCTCCAAAATTGCAATTTTTTCCATAGGATAACATTGTGGCAGTCGTGGCACCTTTCAGCATCTTTATCTCGAAACGTTAGAGATACAGATTTTTGCTAATCACAGCTTCAGATGTACTGAGTATACATGGAGGTGGCCAGGCCATGAATACAGCTGTGAAGGATTTTTTCCAGAGATCCTATGTTTCCTGAGATACTGCAACTTTTGCAGCACAAGGGTTATCTGGAATGGCTCTAGGCATGCACTGTCTCTATATTCCCACCTTTGGATCCCATTATGTAATAATGGGAGCACAGGGCCCTACATTAAGCAGTAGTGAGAGTGCAGGGCCCTTAGGTTCCTGCAGTCCCACACATAGATGTGATATCATTAAAATATCTGTACACTTATGTATAGATGGGAGAACAGGGCCCACAACCACATACGAGTAACATTATACTTTCTCAAAAAGAAGGGAAATTCATTTCCAAAAATGTCCTTAATGCATCAGTTAGAGTTTTCATTACAGTGGCAAAAGGTTACCAACCCTACCCTCAACCCCCACTCTCCACACACCAACAAGCCCCAGGGTGTGCCTTGGAGTCATTGTTCCTAACTCTTATCCCGTTGTCCTACACTGTACCACTCAGCTTCCTTACAAATGGAATGGTGTTTGAGTTAGGGCCGACAACCCCAAGGCACACCCTTACACCTCTTGATGTGTGGACAGTGCAGGTGGGGTGGGGGGATAGGGTTGGTAATCATAACATTGAATTTCCAAACTTTTGTCACTGTAATGAAACGCTAACTGATGCATTAACAAAGTTTTATGCAAAGAATATTTATCTATCTGTCTGTCTGTCTATCTATCTATCTATCTATCTATCTATCTATCTATCTATCTATTATAGTGCCACAGTAGTGGCACTATAGTTAGGGTTGAGTAAGCATTTTAATGTTGAACCTCACATTTTGCACTTTAATAACTTTGCCACCATACGACAGATTTGCCTGAAAGTTTGCATGTGCAGTCTGGTTCCATAGTTCTCTGGATCTGGCTGTTGTATGGTCAGATGTACAGCTGAGGAGCTGAAGAATGCCAAAAAAAATGAGAAAAAAAGGACTTTTTTCTGCATTTCTTTGCTCACACCCACAGCCCACATGATTTGTCCATTTGGTCTGAAATCTTCAGGGGAGATACAGTCTGGGTCACTGATGTGCCTTTCAAAGATTTGGTGTAAAAATATTAAACCATTCAAAAGTTATTCTAAAAATAAATTTCCAATTATAGTCAAAGGGGAAAAAATATATGTGTCTCACGGAAGTGTTGCAAGTACAATTTTCCTTTTGCAAATGGCCCTTTTGCTTGTTTTCAGTTAGTGAGAGAGAAAAATGCCTGTTTTTTTAAACTTGGGACCCACTAGGTAAACATGGACTGTTGGGTTTACCTAGTCGGATCCTGAGGATATCAGCCCTATCCTTAGAAACATAGAAACATAGAACTTGATGGCAGATAAGGACCGCAAGGCCCATCCCATCTGCCCATTTCTTTTTCTACCTTATAAATGTGCCATTGGCCTTTGCTCTGTCAATGGCCTATCTATTCATTCTCATCTTTATTGCTCCCTTATGCTTATCCCATGCCTGTTTGAAGCGCTGCACTGTATTCATATCCACCACTTCCTGAGGTAGGTGATTCCATGCATCCACCACCCTTTCTGTGAAAAATAACTTCCTCACATTACCCCTTAATCAGCCTCCCTCTAATCTCATGCTGTGTCCTCTTCCCCTGCTATTTTCTTATATTGAAACATGTTGACTCTTTCACCTTGTTAATGCCCTTAAGGTGTTTGAATGTTTCGATCATATCACCTCTCTCCCCTCCCTTTGCTCTAGAGTATACATACTGAGCTCCATTAATCTGTCCTCATATGTTTTCTGATGCAGTCCCTTCACCATTCTGGTTGCCCTTCTCTGGACTGCCTCAATGTGGTCAATGTCCTTGTGAAGGTGTGGCCTCCAGTACTGCATGTAGTACTCCAGATGGGGACTAACCAGAGTCTTGTAAAGAGGGATTATTACCTTCCTCTTCCAACTTGTGATACCACTACTAATACACCTCAACATCCCCCTAGCCTTACATACTGCTTTAGTGGTCTGATTGGATGATTTCAGGTCATCCGTGATGACGATGCCCAAGTCTCTTTCTTCCTTTGTGACTGCCAGCAACTCCCCTCCCAACCCATAGGTGGCTTCAGGGTTTCCCTTCCCTATGTGCATGAACTTGCACTTTGTTGCATTAAACCCCAGTTGCCACTCTTCGACCATTTTGCTAGTTTATCCAGATCTCTTCTCATTCTGCCCACCCATCTGGATCATCTACTCTGTTGCAGATCTTGGTGTAATCTGCAAACAGAAAAACCTTACCCTGCAGTCCATCTGCAATGTCATTGATGAAGATATTGAAGAGGACTGGCCTCAGGACTGATCCCTGAGGTACACCACTAGTGACTTGCATCTCTTCTGACTGTATACCCATTTATCACCACTCCTGTTTTCTGCCCATCAACCAGTTTGCCACCCAGTTGACCAATTTCTGACCCATCCTGAGCCTACCCAGCTTATTAATCAGTCTTCTATGTGGAACAGTATCGAAGCTTTGGAAGGAAGTCAGTTAGGAGACATCAACTGCTCCCCTTGGTCCACCACTCTGGTTACTCAGTCAAAGAAATCTATGAGATTAGTTTGACAGGACATTCCTTTGTAAACCCATGCTGTCTTGGATCCTGTGCTCCTATGGATTCCAGATGCTGCACTATCCTTTCCTTAAGGAGTTCCTCCATAATCTTGCCCACTACTGAGGTAAGACTGACTGGCCTGTAGTTCCCTGCCTCCTTCCTGCTACCACTCTTGTGGAGTGGGATCACATGCCCTTCTCCAGCCTTCTTGGACCTCTCCTGTGCTCAGAGACTCACTAAACAGTTCTGATAATGGCTCTGCTAGTTCACTCTTAGCTTCTTTACTACCTGGGATTTATGCCATGAGGTCCCATTGCCTTGTCCACCCTGAGCTTATTGAGCTCTTGTAGGACCCTTTCTTTTGTGAAGGGACTAGTGCACACCTCCCTTACCCCTGTGTCCATGGTTCTGAGCTTTGGCCCTGCCCTACCTTCTCTTCAGTAAATACTGAGCAGAAGTATCTATTTAGGATAGATGCTTTTACATGGTCCTCTTCCTCACATGCCCCATTATCTCCTTTAATCTTAGCACATCCTCTGACTTTCTCCTTTCACTAATGTATCTTTAGAATGTCTTGTCACCTTCTTTTACTGTTTGTGCTAGTATTTCCACAGTTTGGGCCTTTGCCTGCCTTACTGTCTTCCCTGCTTGCCTTAGGGAAGTTTGGTATGCCTCCCTATCTTCATACCACTGCCTTCCCTTATATTTTCTGAAGACCAGACTTTTGGCTCTGGCCTTTTCTGCTACTGTTTTTAAGAACCAAAGTGGTTTCCTTCTTCTTTTGCACTTCCTTTTCTCTCTAACACAATAGGATGTTGCTTCAAGTATTGCATCCTTAATGCTTGCCCACTTTGCCTGTACCGCCTCACCTGTATTTCTTTTTGCCAGGGCTAGCTTAACTCTGTTGGCCACCTTATCAATGTCAGCTCCTCTAAAGTCCTATATTTTTGCCTTGGAATGGAATGATTTAATTCTAGTGGCCAAATTGAACCATGCCATGTGATGGTCACTGGCAACCAGGTGTCCTTCTACCTGGAGATCTGTGATCCTTTTCCTGTTAGTCAGTACTAGATCTAGGATAGCTGTGTCTCTTGTGGGTTGTTGTACCAGTTGTTTGAGGACCTCCCCCTGGCAGAGAATCCACCATGTGTCTAGTTCTGGTAAAACCCCCCGAAAATGCCGTTTTAAAACTAAGAGCCCCAGTACTTTGGCAAATCACAGGAAAAACTGCCATGACACTTTTGCAAATGTGAAAGTTTCGTGCTGTTTTTTTGCAACATTTTTGGTGATTTGTGAAAGAATCCTTGCCAAAACACTGCAAATTTGTCATCCTTCTGCAACAACAAAATGGTTTGTGCTTTTACAAAATTTGCAGAGTGGCAAGCCCTGGTCCCACAGATGTGCCTTTTGGTGGTTTGGTGCCAAAACATTCAAAGGGCCCAAAGTTACAGCATTCCAAATTTGAGAAATTTCCCACAGGATAACATTGCGGCATCTGTGATTCCTTTCGGCTCCCATATCTTGAAAACAAAGTGAGATACGGAGCTTTCCCTACCCACAGCTTAGGTCACCTAAGCTGTTGGAACAAATTTGGAAACCATAGATGACACCAGCTGTAGAATGTTTTTCCTACTTGCTACAGTTACTGAGATATTGGCAAAAATGTGTTCCAAAGGTTCCAAGGATGTCTTTTCCGCTCTGTTCAGTGCCCATATCTTGTAATTGAAGCAATATATAGATTCAGCCAATTTATGTCTTGTGGAGGTCACACTGCTATGATTACAATGACATTTGACTTTTTTCGTAGCTCCTATGGTTGCTGAGATATTGGCACATTAGTGTTACAAGGGTTCCTTGCCCTATAGGGCTGCTGTATGGCTCCATAGTTATGTGTAACTGCGAGCACAAGGCCCATAGGGCCTGTGCTCCCACATACACATACCATTATGAAACAAATGGGCAAAGTGAAGGGAGCACAGGGCCCAGAGGGCCCGTGATCTCACTAACACATACCAGTTACATTACACTTTGTCAGAAAGAAGGGAAATTCATGGGGAAAAAAAACTCTGTTAATGCATCAGTTATGGTTCATAGTACAGTGACAAAAGTATGGAAATGCGGGGTTAGGGTTACCATCCCTTCCATCCCCACCCACCCCCAACCCTCCACACATCAACAGGCATCAGGGTGTGCATTGGGGTCATCGTTCCTAACTCTTACCTCATTCTCCAATACTGTACCACCTCAGCTTCTTTATATATGGAATGGGGTAAGAGTTAGGCCAATGACCCTAATGCACACCCAATGCCTGTTGGTGTGTGGAAGGTGAGGGGTGGTATTGCTGGTAACCCTAACACCACATTTCCATGCTTTTGTTGCTATGCTATGAACCCTAATTGATGCATTAATGGAGTTTGTTTGCCATGAATATGTATATGTGTTTTTATAGATATGTGTGTGTGTGTGTATATATATATATATACACACACACACACATATATATAATACTGGCCTGGTAGGGCCAGTATAGTTAGGATTGCATGGCCATTTCTGTGTTAAACCACAAAGTTTGCACTTTTATAACTTTGCAACCATTTGTCTGATTTGCCTGAACTTGTGTATGCATGGCCTCCAGTCAAAGATTTCTGGATCTGAAAAGTTTTATTCTGGTCTGATTTACAGTTGCAGAACTGTAGAGCATCCAAAAAGTGAAAATTAGGCAACTTTCGGGTATTTTGCGGTCAGGCATTATGGACTGAAGAATGCATCTGAGTGGATTCAAATTTGCATGTCTATATGTGGACTGTGTTAAACTGGTGTCTTTTGAAGATTTGGTGAAAAAAATATTAATAAGTTCAAAAGTTATGCAAGTTTTTCATGTCCCACTGCAGCATATGGGAGACATTATCAGGCGGTATGTGCTGGGTTCTCACTGCTATGCAGATGATTCCCAGATATACCTGTCCAAGTAACCAGATAGCAGACTTTGTATTTAACAACTGCCTGTCCAAGATCTGGATTTGGATGTCCCAAAACTGGCTGAGACTCAACCCAGGCAAGACAGAGGTGCTGGAGGTGGATCCAGGTCATCATGTGGGGATGGGGGTTTGTACAGGACACCTAGTCTTTTACTGGGGGGGGGGGCACTGACCCCATCTGAATGGGTAAAGAATTTGGCTGTGATCCTTGGTAGAAGCCTGACACTTGATACTCAGGTGTTGGCCATCGTTAAGAGTGGATCCTATCATCTGAGGAACATTTCCAGGATTCGGAACCTGTTACCCCCTGAGGACCTAGCCTCACTAGTACATGCTTTTGTAACATCCAGACTGAATTACTGCAATGCCCTGTACCTAGGGCTATCTGGAGGTAACCTCTGCTGACTGCAGCTGGTGCAGAATGCATCAGCAAGACTATTGATGGGTATGCATAAGTATAATCATATCACACCCATCCTCCATGAACTGCACTGTCTACCGGTTAGGTGGATAATTGTCTTCAAGGTCAGGCTTCTGACCTATAAAGTCTTACATGAAGGGGGACTAGTCTACCTGCAAGATCTCCTTGTGCCTCATAGTCCATCCTGGGTTCTCCATTCCACCAAAGGTTGTCTCCTGGATATTCCTAGGGTGAAGTTGCGCCATTCGGTTGTCTGAGTGTTCTTGGTGGCTGCACCAACCCTATGGAATCAATTACCTAAGCAGCTACAGGAAGCATCCTTGGTGGATACCTTCAAAAAATGTTTAAAAACATATTTATTTATTCAGGCTTTTAATAAAAAATTTTCTGGAATTGATTAGATAGATACATTTATTTATGTGTCACCAGATAATAGTGTAGATTTTAAATTGTATGTTTTTATACTTTTAATATTGTAGTATTATATTGATTGTGAAGCTCTCCCAGTCATCGGAAAGGAACGCTATATAAATAAAGTGTCTATCTATCTATCTATATATCTATCTATCTATCTATCTATCTATCTATCTATCTATTGTAAAATTTATAGGTGCATTGTGAAAACGTTCATGATCACATTTTTGTTATCATGCTCCTTGATTTTGTTTTTGTGCTGCTGCCATCTTGTTTTCAGTTAGTGAGAGACAAAAAACATTGCAACTCGAAAAATAATGCCCTTTGGTAATCGCCAACTGTTGTGTTTACCTAATCTGGCCCTTAGGAACATGACCCTGGCATTAGTCTTTCAGCCAGTGGCCTGGAAACATGTTTTTCAAAGTTTGCCCACCATTCTGCCATTTTATTGTTGCAACTAAATTTTTTGTTGTATAGGCAATGACTGCGATAAAAAAAAAAGTAACCTCGCAACATTTTCTGTGCACAACATTCCCATTATAGAGATAGGAGTACTGTGAACACATTAAAGCAATGGTGAAAATACTGCATAAACACATTTTTCCATGTGTTGTTTTCTTTGTCACTTCATTGTGCCAAGGTGGATTGTGCCTTTGGGCTGAAATTTACAGCGTGGCAAGCCCTGGTCCCACAGGTGTACCTTTTAGTGATTTGGTCCCAAAACATTCAATGGGCCCATAGTTACAGCATTCCCAAGTTGAGAAATTTCCCCTAGGATAACATTGTGGCACCCGCGGTGCCTTTCTGCACCCGTATCTCGAAAATGAATCGAGATATGCATTAGGGTAGACTAAGCATGCATGGAGGTTTCAAGTCCTGCTTACAACTGCAGTGGAATTGTTTTCATAGGTTGTATGATTACTGAGATATTAGCAAATTAGTGTTACAAGGGTTCCTTTTCAGGCCTTTAGGGCTATTGTATGGCTCTGTTGTTATGGATAAGTATGAGCGCAAGGCCCAGAGGGCCCACACTTCCACAGACACATACCATTATGCACAAATGGGTAGTTTGGGCCCATGCTCCCACCAAAACATACCACTTACTAGTTACATTACACTTTTTCAAAAAGAAAGGAAATTCATTGAAAAAAACTTTGTTAAAGGGACACTGTCAACCCCCTTAAGTCTCAAAATGTCCATAGTTTAAAAAACATATTTTATGATTGCCAACATTCTGTAAAGATTGTTAATGTAGCTGGTAGTTTGATTTTAACTCATGTTTTCTTTACAAAAGTAAAAAGCAGACTGCCCAACATACTGGTGTTATCACACCAAAACAAGTTTGTTCACATTCCTTAATCAGTTCCAAATACATCTTTCCTGGACTTGGGAACACCCAGAAAACATTCTAGCACCTCATGATGCTATGGGAGTTTAGGAGGCTACTTCCTATGACTGAACTGTTTGGGTGTGTTTCTAATGCCCAGGAATCATGCAGTAAGAACAGAACTAGGACTGTAAACAAAAACAAGGTTGTTTATAAATATACACTGCCATGCATTTCAGTTCTACTAAACAAGGAGACAGACAAAATAAACAGCAACATCAGTGAATTTTAGAGAGGGTAAGCAATCATAAAATGTGAGGTTTCAACTAGAAATAATATGATGTAAAACAGGTTAACAGTGTCCTTTTAATGAATCAGTTAGGGTTCATGTCACAGTGACAAAAGTTTGTAAATTTGATGTTAGGGTTATCCCCCTACCACCCCCACTCATACACCGCCATCCTCCACACACCAACAGATGTTGGGGTGTGCCAAGGGGTCATCAGTCATACCTCTCACCCCATTATCCTATAATGTAGCATATCAGCTTGCTTACACAGGGAATGGGGTGAGATTTGTGCCTGATGACTCCATGGCACACCCCGATGTCTGTTGGAGGGTGGATGATGGGGGGGTTGGGGGTGATCGGGGGTAACCCTAACACTGAATTTTCAAATGTTTGTCACTGTGACATCAACCCTAGCGGACACATTAATAAGTTTGTAATGAATATATATATATATATATATATATATATATATATATATATATATATATTATGCAATTTGCTTAGTCGTATGCGTTAGGTTGTTAGTCTCTGATCCCCCAGTTTATTTTCAACTGTTATTGGGGTATTGGGGCCACTGGTTCAACTCACCCATCACGTGGAAGCTCAGAAGTATAGGAGAAGGGGGAGAGTTAGACTGAACACTCAATGCGCACCTCAATGCCAGTTGGGGTTGGTTGGGTCCAAGGGGGTTTTCAACCTCAACACCAAATTTCCTCACTTTTGTCACTGTGAACAACCCTAACTAATGCATTAAACAGAGTTTTTTCCTAATTTACCTTCTTTTAGAATGATAACGAGAATAGTGAATGTAATGAGGTGGCGGAGTGCAGGGCCCTTCAGCCTCCACCACATGATATCTTGTGACACAGTAACAGGAACAGCAAGCGCAAACAGAAGCGCTAACAGCAGCGCACCTATGGTAATGCAACATAAATGAGAACAGAAAGGTAATGCACCCAGTGGCGTAGACAGGAAACGGTCCGCCACGTGATGTCTTGTCACATAGTAACATGGTGCCCACAAATGGAAATGTCAATGGGCATGGTGACGCAAAGCAAAACAGAAAGAGAAACAGTACTGTAGACACAAATGGCCAAAATAACAGAAACGCAAGTGCAAATGAAAACGCAAAGGATAACGCATGGTGGCGAGACGTGAATGGAAAGTGAAACGGGTAACGGAACCACAAGCTAGAAAGGGCAACGGTAACAGTAATGTAAGTACACAAGCTGGTTTTCTCAAAGCTGCATAGAAACACAGTGAGTACAAAGAATGTATGCATAATAATGGGTCTCGGAGCAGAAAATGAGGAGTTGGAATACTAAATAGCTTATATCTCAGGAACCGTATGATGTAGAAAAAATGTAAAAGTCATATGATTTATGACTTTCCTGGCTAGTTTGTCCTTTTTGACAAAAGTTCAGATCTCACACCGCTTCCAGATACGGGCCCTAAAAGCGCGGTGAATGCCGTAATGTTATCCTATGGGAAAAAAAGAGTAGTTTAGAGTGCCATAACTTTGCCTCACTGTGATATTTTTTCACCAAACCACTAAAAGGCACATCTATGGGATGTTGGCTGTCTTTCCTCCAAATTTCAGCCCAAAAGACCGAGCCGTTATATTGCAGCAGGGCGCCAAAGGATTGCTGCAATGCGTCGGATGCCATAATGTTATCCTATGGGAAAAATCATCAACTTTGGAGTGCCATAACTTTGCCGCCATGTAATATTTTTTCAACACAACACAGTGAGGCACATCTGTGAGATGTTGGCTCATTCCTCCAAATTTCAGGCCAAAGCACCAAACCGTTTCGTTTGCAAGAATTCTGACATTTTCCAAGCTGAAAATAGTATTTTGAAAGTACTTTTCAGAAATTTGAAAAACATATTTCTGGGGTGTTTTACCCCAAAATAAAGACATGGCTAGCATCCTCAGGGTCCGACTAGGTGAATACAAAAAGAATTAGGTTACTAGAGGGTCCCAATTTTAAATGCCAAGCATTTTTCTGATCACTAACTGAAAACAAAATGGTGGATTTGCAACAGTAAAAGGGCCATTTGCGACAGTAAAAAGTGCATTTGCGACACTGTTGAACTTTTTGTTAACTTTTCCCATTGACTTATAATGGGAAATTGTTTTTTGAATAACTTTTGAACCATTTAATATTTTTTCACAAAATCTTCAAAAGGCACATCAGGGACCCTGGCCGCATGTTCCCTGAAGATTTTGGACCATTCAGCATAAACGTGCGACCTGTAAAGAAATGTGAAGTGAATTCCAGAAAAAGCGTAAGCATGCAATCATGTAATAACTCACAGCTGTGTATCCAACCAGTACAAAACTTGGCACATCCCAAGGCATGTGGGTCTTGATTGTGCATTCCAATTTCAGGCAAATCTGTCAACGGTTGCAAAGTTATTAAGGTGCAAAATTTTGGGTTTAACATGTAAATGGCTCCTCAACCCTAAGTATGGTAGCACTACCGTGCTACCATAATATATATATATATATACATAGTCACACACATAAATATTGGCACAGTCATGCTCTGATAGTTAGGGTTGAGTAGCCTGTTAATGTTAAACCTTAAATTTGAACTTTAATAACTTTGTAACTAAGCAATGAATTTGCCAAAGATTTGGTATGCTCTGTCCAGTGGGGTAGATCTCTTGATTTTGCAAATTTCATTCTGGTCAGAAGTGCAGATTCTGAGATCCAGATAGTTAAAAAAAGTAAAAAGTCCCCATTTTTTGCAGTTTTTTCCTTCTTGCTTTGCACCCAGATGGCGTGGAATTTTGTTTTGATTATTTTATGGAAGAAAGAACTTGGGTAATAGAACTAACATTGTTAGTTTGGTGCAGAAATACTAAACCTTTGCAAAGTTATTCAGGTTTTTATTTCCCAATATAGCCTATCGGAAGTTAATTTTTCAGGATAGATGTCTTGAGCTCGACAAAGAAATTGATCTTGCAGAAAAAGATTTGGTCTCACAAGAGCATTTTCTTTTTTGCAAGAATAAAAATCCTTTTTCATGAGGAAAAAAAATATTTTTTGCGAGATGTCATCATTTGTTTTTCCTCCCACAAACTAAAAAGTGTGGAAAATACATAAAACTGTTGTAACTTTCAAAACAAGCATTAGAATCTAGTTAAATGGGGGCCCGTTTGCTAGATTCCTGAACCTTTTTCAAACACCAGCCAGAAACACCTTTTCTGGGCACCCAAAATCCTGGTACCCAGCTTAGTAAGAGGAGTTTTTGCCCACAGAGAACAGTGGGAATTTCTTGAATTCTGCAGCTGCAACTGAACTCATGCTGCCAGTTGCAGTGTCAGATGTGAGCCACCCTTGCCCTGGTGTCTAGTGGCACCCCCACCCACCGATTGCTGTCCTCACAAATGGACATATATTCCCTGGTGTCTAGTGGAACTCCCACCCACTGATCACTGTCCCTGACTCCACAACAAGAAATCAAAGTATTCCCTGGTGTCAAGTGGAACTCCCCACCTGCCAATCGATGTCGCCGACTCTCCAACAAGAAATCAATGTATTCCCTGATGGTCTAGTGGCACCCCCCCCACACCCACTGATCGCTATCTCTGACTCCCAACAAGAAATCAATGTTCTCCTTGGTGTCAAGTGGCACCCCTACCCACTGATTGTTGTCCTCAACTCATTAACAAGAAATCAATGTATTCCCTGGTGTCTAGTGGCACCCCCACCCAATGATCACTGTCCCCACTTCCTGGTGGATAACGTCTGTCAGTGTTCTTTGCAGTGAAAGTGCAAACAAGTAAAATGTGGAAAAACTGAGAAAGGGAGAAGGATCACATGCTGTGAGTGAACCAACTCCTTGCATCCACTATGATATGAGTGAATATTCTCATATATCATACATATTTTTTTGATGAACCTGCTGTGTCTTTTATTTCAAGTTAACCAATCCAAACAAGAGATACGGATGATTAAACAATTGAGTGGAAAGGGCATTATGACTCCAAAAAAAGGCAGCAGCAAACCTGCTAAAACACTAGTGTTTCAAATGTAAGCAGCATTACAGAAATACACATTATCTGTAACAAGAAAGCAAACATCCTTACCTTTTAAACCCAAACCTGCTGTGGAGGACTTCGTTGATCCCCAACAAGAACTTTTGTCAGCAGCACAAGCATTACATCAGAACATTAAATATGAAGTGACCACGGGGCCCAGCAAACAGAGGTGAAAGACCAGAGTAAAGTGAGTGCTTCAACCTCAACTAGTTAGAGAAATGGGATACACAGTAGAACACACTCAGTCTGACCGCTGAAAACCTTCTACCAAGTAATATGACAATTCCTGTGACTCCTCTCCTGGAGCACACTCCTGTGAAAATGCTCTTAAACATACCTCCTGCCTCTATGCTATCCCCTTCTTCATCACTTGAAGAAAATGTGAATCAAGCTAATTCAGCAAGCTGCGTGGATCAACCAGGAATTACACAGCAAGTTTTATTTGTTTATTTATTGAATTTTGTTGACCTGGTAGGTCCACTGAGACTAGAAGGCTAAAGGTACCTTTTTCAGGGGTGACCGGGGGGGGGGCTGCAGGTAAAGATAATGAATCCATTCAAATAAACTTTTATTTGTTATTTATGGCAGCCATGGGTCTGGTGTCTACTCCCTTGTGTGGAGATGTGCCTTGGCTAGTGCTGGACCATTACCTTTGTCTTCAAGGGTGAAGACCGAGCAGAAGACTTCACTGAGTACTTCCACCTTGTCTTTATCATTCTACACCAGCTGTCTCTTTAGTTGCTAACCTGGTTATTCCTCCCTAACTCTTTATTTTTCCCTGTATATATAATGAAAGAATGTTTTGTCCCCCCCCCACACTTCCTGCTCTATTCTTTCCTCTGTCTGGGCATTGGCTACCCTAATTGCTTTTCTTGCTTCCTTGAGTTTAATCCTGTATTCTTCTCTATCTTTCTCGAATTGGGTCCCCTTGTACTTTCTATAAGCTTTTTTCTTATCTCTAATTATAGTTGACACCTCTTGGAAAACCAGGTCAGAGGTCACCTTGCGCTCTTACCTGAGGAACACCAGCAGTCACAGCATCCACACATGAAGCTGCTTGGTAGAGAGGCCTCAAAACTAAGGTAATCTTTTAAAACTTGCAAACAAGTCATTACACCTGACTCATGCCATTTTTCTACTGACGGTCAAAGGATAAAGGGCCCAAGGTAAGATAATATACCATATATGCACAAAACTTGGTGTGTGATAGTGTCTGTACCAATTAAAAGCATTCTCCTTCTTAGTTAAGCTAAGAAATATACATTCATAAGTGCCTCAACGTTTTTTACAACCATTGATTGTTACCATCCCAATCCACTCTGTAGCTTGACCCATAATAATTACGTGCCTTTTCAGAAAAGTAAAATTAATTCCTAATAGAATTTATTATCTTGGTTTTATTTAAAAAACCTAATTTATTTGCAAAATGATTGCATGACACTCACTCTGCATGTGAAGAGACCGTTGTGGTTTCAGAAACTCGCATCATAAGTCTGCTGGTCAAATAGAAGATAATACCCATTGTTTGAATCAGTTTTGCATGAAACTGTGTTTTAGATATGTAGAAATGCATTGCTTTGGAGCAAAGTGCAGACCACTGATCAGATTTCCGGTTGCATTTTAAAGAATGGGTGCAATAAAACTTAATTCAAGCATTAAATAAAGATTGTACAGATGGCACATTTAAGGTCCAGTTTTTGGAGGATCAATATTAGAAAGAAGAAAAATTCAAGTCGTGGGTACATATAAGGTGGTACTGATATGCATCATATTTATTTTAGTTTTGTGACATACATTGCTGGATTTGCAGAATTAACTTTACACACTTGTTTTGAAAAATGGCTGTCAAGAGAGATGAGTGAGCAGAGCCGTACTCGTTAATTTTGAGAAACTCAGCTGCTGAAACATTTAGTTGGGTTTGCTACTGGGAAATTATTTAGAATGGGTGGGAGCCTGGAGGATGATTTTGTTTTATGTTCCAGACTTCTAGGTGTGCTACCTGCAGACAGAGAGCCTCAGAATGGATTGTATGTAGCAGAACATGTTAACTGCAAATGGGTGAATGAGAGCACTACTATATGATTCTCAAAAAACGTTTTAAATTAGGAAGACTCACGACAAGTGCTGGCAGTCCTAAATAAGGGCCTCTAGCACTAGAAATAAAAAGGGGTTTGTTGGCAGGAGGGGCCAAGGAAAGGTTTTCACGTTGGTTGCATATTTCTGCCGACAATTACAATCCGACCCAATGTTGAACCGATCCGATCGGATAGTAGATGCAGGATATCCGGATCTAATATATGGTGTAAAAGTGATATCCTTGCATCTCTAGTTTTGATATATGATTGCCTGAGTCATGTTTTGTGCATTCACTTGTTCAGCTGCACCATGGGTGCTGAGGAGAAGGAAGGAGCACAGAAAGAGCCACAATGAATTATGGAATTTCTGTCTTTTAGCCGCCACTACTCCTCACTGATGTAAGTCTTTCATTGCTGAGGAAATACTTTTAAACTAACTAACTAAACTCAGATCAACTCATAGTTAGTCCTGGTATTGCCATTAATCTCAGTTGAAAACTTGAAGTCATTTAAAAGCAGCTTGCATTCTGCAGTAGTGCCAAAACAAAACTGCATAAAACAGTGTGTGCAATGTATGGACGTGTCAGTGAACTTGTGAATTAACTGCGGCATGTTGGTGCAGAAAACTGGAGTGGTCCTGTCAGCATTATAGCTCTGTTGTTCTTTATCCTATCTTGAACTCAAATGTCTGGTTAAACTACTATTCTGTTTTTTTTGTCTTTTGCCCATTTTGTCCCTTTAATTGCGATGATTGAAAGTTTAACGGCCACGATTCTGCCTTACTAGCAGCCAAGCAGTTACACGCTCTCCTACCCAAACTCTTCACTAAAGACAGCCGCCAACCCCAGCACATCATAAATGCTAGCATTATAACCTGTACACGATTTTTGTAAAATTCCAAAGTTTTCTCTGTGTCGTTGGTATATGAAGGTTGCTCCTTATTGGATGGGTTTTTGTGAAGACCCACATAAACTTAATGTGACAGGCTTGTCATTTTTGCCCCATAACTAATCCTGAAGCTGCTAATGAAGCACTCCACCTGTGAATTAGCCACCATGTGTTTCCCAGAGCAGGTGTATTTTATTTTACAATTTCGTTTTTATCTTGATTAGCACCAGATATCTTTTTTTTTTACTTTTTTAAACCAAGGATGGAAATGAGAAAGGAAAATGTGGGTGCACCTGGATTTGAACTCTGTACCTCTGGTATGTCATTCCAAAACTCTAACCATTAAGCTACAGGCCTACTCGTTAAAGTGTCAGAAGAACTTCCTAGTTCACAGTCACACATTCCTTTCTCTAGTGTGGCGCAATTCTGCAACCAGAAACCAATTTAGAAATACCACTACTCAGAGTGCAGTTTAACCCCTGAAAGTTATATAGTTTTTTAAACCAAGGATGGAAATGAGAAAGGAAAATGTGGATGCATCGGGATTTGAATTCTGGACCTCTGGTATGCCGTGCCAGCATGCTAACCATTAAGCTACAGGCCCACTGGTTAAAGCATCTGAAGAACTTTCTATTTTACAGTCAAACATTCCTTTCTCTTAGCGCTGGAATGGCATACCAGAGGTCCAGAGTTCAAATCCCGGTGCGCCCACATTTTCCTTTCTCATTTCCATCCTTGGTTTAAAAAACTATATACCTTACGGGGATTAAACTGCACTATGAGTAGTGGTATTTCTAAATTGGTTTCTGGTTGCAGAATTGTGCAACACTAGAGAAAGAAATGTGTGACTGTGAACTAGGAAGTTCTTCAAACACTTTAAGCAGTGGGCCTGTAGCTTAATGGTTAGAGTGCTGGAATGGCATGCCAGAGGTCCAGAATTCAAATCCTGGTATGCTCACATTTTTCCTTTCTCATTTCCATCCTTGGTTTAAAAAACTATATACCTTGCAGGAGTTAAACTGCACTGTGAGTAGTGGTATTTCTAAATTGGTTTCTGGTTGCAGAATTGTGCAACACTAGAGAAAGGAATGTGTGACTGTGAAATAGGAAGTTCTTCAGAAACTTTAACCAGTGGGCTTGTAGATTAATGGTTAGAGCACTAGAATGGCATACCAGAAGTACGGAGTTCAAATCCTGGTGCGCCCACATTTTTCTTTCTCATTTCCATCCTTAGTTTAAAAAACTATATCCCTTGCAGGGGTTAAACTGCACTGTGAGTAGTGGTATTTCTAAATTTTTTTTTAACCTGAAATGATGAAAACAGTCACTTGTTGCCGCCGTTCCTTCCCTACATCCTGGACCCCCCAATTGAGAACCCACCTCCCCACACCTCCCATTACCCTGTATGTACCTCTGGAGGTAATATGCTGTCATATTCTGCAGACTGAGACATGTCTGTGCTCTTCAAAGCCCAACCGTGAATTGAGGAATAAAGATAAGAGCCCTATATACATAGATACATAGACAGTGTCGGCAGATAAGGGCCTATGGCCCACCTAGTCTGCCCATTTGAGCTTGTAAGTTCAGTTTGTTTTCCTAGAAGTCTATTTCCCCTTACCCCTGACCTCTAGAATTCCTTTATGTCTATCCCATGCATTCTTAAATCCCGTGATTGTTTCAACCCCCACCACTTCCTCTGGCAGGGTGTTCCACTTGTATTTCAATGGCGTTTTAAACTTATGTTGATATATTTGCCAGTTTTGGAAATTTGTACATCAAATTTTCAATATGCCTTTCAGACCCCCACCATGAACATTACAACTGTCATTTCATTAATCGGCCTGGAAGGTGATTTCACGGTTGCTGCACAAAATCATCTTTGGGACAAAACAATGAAATTTTACTATCAGAGTTCATGAGGTAGGGTCCCAAAAGGCCATGTTTAAATTTAGTGAAACAGTTCTTAAAAATGGTAGAGTTACATGCTTTCGTTTAAATCTTTTTACACACGCACATAGCTTTGATAATTTCCAATATTTTGACTCCATATTTTCAACATAAACATTTTTTCAAACCACATCATGAACAGTACAGCTGACATTTTTCACATCTTGTCCAAAAGATGGTTTCACACCTGAGGCACAAACTGATGTTTTGGCATGGATTTGAAAATATTCATCTATAGAGTTTATGAGGAGGGGTCATAAGAAGACTGTTGAAATTTGGGGTCAAAATATGTAAAATGCCAAAGTTGTGACCATTCAACTAACATTTCACTATGACCACTCATAACTTCAGAAATGTTAAATATTTTGCTTCAGATTTCAACATACCCTTCCTATTACCCCACCTCATGTATGTCATAGCTGTCATTTTTCAAATCCTGGCCAAAATGTGTTTTCGCATCAGGTGCATGGAATGGCATTGCTGCTGCATAGAATTACAATTTGGCCAGGAATTCAAAAATGTTCTGTACTGGCTACATGAGGTGGGGTAATTAGAAGGATGACACAGGGACACTTCATATAGATCTCTATAGGAAACCAACAGATGGCAATATGATATCATTGCCTTCCGGTCATCACCTAAGACGCATGATTAGAAATATCTACAGGGCCCAATTCCTTAGAATCAAAAGAAACTGCTCCACTGACTTAGCTTACCAACTGAGGTCAGAAGAAATGGAACAGAGATTCCTATCCAGAGGTTACAGGTTTGAATGCATTGAGGAAGCTAAAGAAAATGCAAGGTCAACTAATAGGGATGAACTATTGGTGTATTTTTGTATTAGGATAGAAACAGAGAAGAAACGTATAATAATACCATTAATTTTATCTCAACTTACACCAAAAAGTCCCACTTGGTAAGAGACGTTATACATAAACACTGGGAGGTACTGAATTACAAACAGAACCCCTACTTGAACATTCTACAAATAATCTGCCAAGGATGGTATACAGGAGAGGACAGAACCTGAGAGACAAACTAGTCCAAAGTCTCCAACCCACCCCAAAAAAAGCATGGATACCACCACCTCAAAGGTACATTTAAGTGCAGCCACTGTACAAACTGTGATGTTATCACTGAAACTGACACTTTTACTTCAGCCAACTGTGAAAAAATATACAGGATTGAGCAATTTATTAGTGCTCAGCTATTGGGGTTGTCTATCTAGCAATCTGAAAATGTCATATATTCTATGTTGGCAAGACAGGTAGGGCCTTGAAATTGTGGGTGGAGGAACATAAAGGGGCCATTAAGAATGTTGATTTGAAAAAAGCTCTGGCTAAACATATACACACAAGCAGGAATCAAGATAAACATTTGTTTCAGTTCTGTGGCATTGAGAAAGTGAGACTAGGAGAGGGGGTGATTACACTGATGACCTCTTACTCCAATGAGAGACTTTTTGGATTTTCCACTTGCAAGACCTCAGAAACCCAGGATTGAATTAATCTGCCCCCTTTTTATGTTGTCTTGCTCACACAGCATAGACAACATATTGGGGTTGCTTGAAGTGGAAAAACAGGTTTTGGAGGCGTGGTCATGTTGTGGCCAGTGGCTCCACTGCTTTTTCGGGCTTGTCTGTGAGGCACGAATGAGATTGCACCCTGTCTATGACAGCAGTTGCAAAGCTTGCCACCAACTTGCAGCCTCTGCAATGAGGGAGCTCCACCTCATTGCAAGAAATGTCTTCCCTGATGTAACATTTCAATGGGACATGGCAGCAGCTGTGCCATCTGCCTCTCACAGTCCCCAGAAAAGCCAACAGCAGGGGTGCCCAATCCCATGTCGGCATCATCATCCCCCTCCCAGTTCATTTGCCAATGGGGAGCCCAGTCCCTGTAGCATCATGTCCCATGCCAGTTGTTTGCTGAAGAGGTGCCCAATACCCTCAGCATCATTCCCCCACCAAACACCCTTTTTGTTTGCCAATGAGATGCCCAATTCCCATGCCCAGTCCCCCTACCTCAAAACATGCAGGTGTCATACAGGAGCCCACCCAGCATGCCTAATGTACCTGTCAAAGAAAAAAAAACCTTCCTGCGATGTTTAATTTTTTTAACCTGTAAAGTAGAAAATGGTCCCTTGCTGTCTGTGGACCCTCCCCAACCCATGCCCACCTACTGCATACCCCACCTACCCACACCCACCACCATACTTACCTCTGGAGCCTGGCAAGATGATTTTCAGTGGATCAGGAACATTTCTGCACACTTCAAAGCTGACCGCGTAGTGAAGAAATGCCAGTAAACTGCATAATTGCATAAATATTTTTTTTCCAACTTTTGGTGCATATCTCAGGCATTTCTGGAAATATTGCCACCAAATTTTCAACATGGGGCTATTGGGACCCCTCCTCATGAATTCAGTCACTGTCATGGCATTATTCAATCCCAAAAAGTGATTTCATGGTTACTGTGTGGAATCACCTTTTGGGAATGAGTAACGAAACAACAGTGCCACTGTTCATGAAGTGGGCTCTCAAAAATCCTATGTTGCAAATTTGGTGAATAAAATCAAAAAAAATTACTGTTTTGTAAGCATGCGTTGCGAATTTTCCATGTACGCTTGTAACTTTGCGAATCTGTAATATTTTCACTCCAGATTTTCAACATTGCCATTTTTTCACACCTCCTTATGAACAGTACAGCTGTAATTTTTCACATCCTGGTTGAAATGTGTTTTCGCACTTCCTGCACCTAATAGTATGGTCACTGTGGAAATCAGTGTTCAGGACAGAGTAGGAAAATCACAGTGACACTGTTCATGAGCAGAGGTCCTAAAATGCATATGTTGAAAATTTGTAGACGAAAGTCCATTAAATGATTGTGCTAGGAGAGTGCATTGCACAGTTTCCACACACCCTTGTAACTTCGCAAATTTGTAATATTTTCATTCCAGATTTTCAACATTGCCATTTTTTGACATCTCCTTATGAACAGTACAGTTGTCATTTTTGACATTCTACCCAAAATGTGTTTTCGCACTTCCTGCACAGAACAGCACGGTCGCTGTGGGAAATCAGTGTTTGGGACAGATTAAGAAAATCACAGTGACTCTGTTCATGAGCAGAGGTCCTAAAATGCCTATGTTGAAAATTAGGTGACAAATGTCCATAAAATGACTGTGTCACAAGCGTGCATTGTGCAATTTCCACACACCCTCCTAACACTGATAATTTGTAATATTTTTACTCCAGATTTTCACCATTGCCATTTTGTCACACCTCCTTTTGAAAAATACAGCTGCCATTTTTCCATCCTACCCTACATGTGTTTTTGCACATCCGGCGCACAGTGGCATAGTCACTGTAGGAAAACTATGTTTGAAACAGAGTAAGAAAATCACTGTAACACTGTTCATAAGCAGAGGTCCCAAAATGCCTATATTGAAAATTTGGTGAAAATATTCCATAAAATGACTATGTTACCAGCATTCATTGCATAGTGTTGATGCACAATCTTAACTTTGAGAATCTGTAATATTTTCACTCCAGATTTTCAACATTGTAATTTTAGCACACCTTCTTATAAACAGTACAGCTGTCATTTGTCGCATCCTGTCCGAAATGTAGTTTCACACATCTAACGCATGATCAAGCGGTTGCTGTGGAAAATCAATGTTTGGGGCAGATTAAGATAATCATAGTACCATTGTTCATAAGCAGAAGTCCCAAAATGGCTATGTTAAAAATTTGGTGAAATAATTCCACTAAATGACTGTGTTGTGAGTGTGTGATGCACAGTTTTCACACATGCTTGTAACTTCAAGAATGTTTAATATTTTCACTCCAGATTTTCAAAATTGCCATCTCTTCACACCTCCTTATCAATGCTGCAGCTGACATTTTAATATGGTGCAGAATGGCGTGGTCACTGTGGGAAATTAACATTACAGACAGATTAACAAAATCACAGGGGCACTGTTGATGAGCAGAGATCCCAAATGCTTTCATGAGGTGGGGTCACAAAAGGCCATGTTTTAAAATTTGGAGTGCAAATACCAACAAATGCCCAGGGAGTTAGGGTTTTTAACCATTACGTCCCACCCTGTACAGACTAACAGGCATCAGGGGTGTGTCTTTGTAGTGTCTGCTGTAGTGCTCATGCCATTGGTCCTCCACCCCCATCCTGCAGCCACTGACAGGCATCAAGGTGTGCCTTTGACTCTTCAGCCCCAATGTTCAACCATTCTCCTATGCTGCACCCATCTCAATGTACTTCCTTATGAAATGGGGTGAGCATAAGGCCTGATGACCCCAAGGCACAATGCAACACTTGTCATACTCTGCAGGGTAGGGGTGAGAATGGCATTAGCGTTATGGCTAGCTACCCAAACACACACCCTAATGCCTGTCACTCCTGCAGGGTGGGGTGGAGTTGATGTTGGTTCTTACTTCACTGTTATTCCTATTATGCATCTCTCTAACTCCTGCACTACCAATGCCAACACCAGCAAGACAACATTTGGCATTGACAAATGTTTTTAAAGAAGAGATGATAGTCATAATTAACAAGGAACAAAGGTAATCCTGTGGTTTAAGTGTTTCTGTGTGTTAAAATGTCTGGCAGATAAACAAATGATTCTTAAGAAGATTGCATAGAATTGGCTATACTGTAACCTGTGGGTTTAGAATAAACAGTAACACTGTATACTCAATATATTAAGTTGTTACTTATAGCAGATTGTTTATGGTAAATTTACTTTAACATTATATTATTTTATTTTATTTCAGATTAAAGAATACAGCACAGGACCACATGCTTTTTCTACACTGAGTAAGTAGAAAAAATAAACAAAATAATGACATGCATGTGCATACCATTGATTTTGATCTGTGACCTATGCAGTACCATTAGTAAGTAAAAAATATTTTTAGGGTTGATGTATATGATGGTTAATTAATAGGTACATATTAAGTACAATTTTAACTCTGAGCATATTAGTTGACCTCCTTGACTTCCATAGTCCACAGTTTCAGTCATATTAATAATGGAAATGTTCTAAATTCATAAGAAATAAAATATTGGACCTAGGGAATAAATTGTGAGCAAGAAAATATTCAGCTGTACTGTTGACCTGTCAGTCTCCTTTGTATTAACATTAACATATGACATCTGTAGTAAAGCACTGCTATCTGGACTAATGTCATTCCCATTGCATTGTTTAACAATTGCTGTATCACCAAAGCAGAACAAAATTAAACATATGTTTTAATTGTTGCTTAAATGGTTGAAGATATTATATGCACATAATGAACTGATGAATGATACACACATGTATTTTTTAAGAATAAAATATGTGCTGTGACACAAGACCGGCCTCCCTGAGGAAGCGCACATGCACAAAACCATTCGGGGCTAGTGAGTAGGCAATTACTTGCTGTGAATAAATGATGGTGTTGGGTTTGCAGTAGCAAGGAATAAATACAAGTAATTGAATTGGACTAGGAGCTGGTGTTTGTTTTTTTGTACATTATTTACAGATGGAAAGGGGTGAGTATTAGCCTTGGAAGCCCAGGCACCCCCCCACACACCTGCTCTCCTACCTGATTTGGGAAGCTGGGGTGTTAGGAAAACCTAACACCTAATTTTCCAACTTTTATCATTTTGACCCTAACTGGGGCATTAATGAAGATTTTGCTATATATATATATATGTGTGTATATATATATATATATATATATATATATATATATATACACATACATATATATATATTAAAAAAAAACTTTGTTACGCATCAGTTATGAAATGTGGCATTAGAGCTTCTCACTTAACTTCAATTTCACTCTGCACAGACAATCAGGGATCGGGTGAATTAGCTCTAATGCCCTAACACTCACCTCATTCTCCAATGTTGTGGCTGTCCAGCTTATTTTGTAATGGAATGTGGTGAGAGTTAGAGCAGGAGATGCCAATGCCACCCCCCATCCCTCATCATCTGTGCAGGGTGGGGGTGGGGTGTTAGGGTTGAAAATCCTAACACCACATTTCCCTACGTTTGTTACTTTAACCCTAACTGATGCATTAACAAAGTTTTTTGCAATTTATTTCTTTACTTTTTGAGATAGTATACAGTAATAGTATCTTTATTTAACTGTGGGAGTGCATATATGTATCTAGCTGTTGAAACATAGGGGTCTCTGGGACCTGCATCTCCATGCATCAAGTTATGAGCAGGCATAGCAAAATTGTAACAAATAGTTATAACTGTGCCATCTTAAATAATTTTCACCTGAAATTTTCAACATAAGCTTCTTATCACCTCACCGCGTGTACCCAGTACAGAAATGTTTCAAATCCCCAACGAAATGTAATTCTGCACAACTGTAATACCATTCTGTGCCACAGGTGTGGAAAAACATTTTGGGCAGGATTTTAAAAATAAAATATGTACTATTCATGAGGTGGTGTGAAAAAATGGCAATGTTGAAAATTTGGAGTGAAAATATGATAAATTGCCGAAGGTACAGTACATACATGCATAGAAAAATCGCAACTGCCACACATAACTTGGGCATTTTTAGGTATTTTTGCACCCAATTTTAAATATGGTCTTTTTGAGATCCCACCTCATGAACACTAGTACTGTAATTTCATTAATCAGTCCTGAAAGGTGATTTTGCACAGCGATTACACAATTTGTGCCACAGGTGCGTAATCATGTTTTGAGCAGGATGTGAAAAATTACAGCTGTACTTTTCATGAAGTGGTGTGAAAAAACAAGTATGTTGAAAATCTGGAGTGAAAATATTGTAAATTACCAAAGTTATGTGCCTGCGTAGAAACTGTGCAATGCACGCTCATGGCACAATCATTTTTAGGAATTTTTTCACCAAATTTGCAACATGGGCTTTTTAGGACCCCAACTCATGAACACTGGCACTGTCATTTTGTTAACTTGTCCTGTAAGGTGATTCCATGCAGTGACCACGAAATCACCTTTTAGGACTGATTAACGAGATCACAGTGACAGTGTTCATGAGGTGGGATCTCAAGAACCCCATGTTGAAAATTTTGTGCAAAAATTAAAAAAAAATGGCTGAGATATCAACATAAGTTGAAAACACCATTGACCACCATTATATGGCTCTTACCTTGATTCTTCAGTTCATGGCTGGGCTTTGAAGAGTGCAGATGTGTCCCGGTCCAGAGAAGTTGACAGTGCCAACTTTCAGAAAAAAGTAAGAGGTAACGGTGGGTGCGGGGAGGTGGGTGCACAGAGGGAGGGTGCAGATGTTTGAGGGGGATGGCAAGAATGATGAGGGAAATTTTTCTTTTTTTCAAGTTAAAAAAAAGACTTTGGGAGACTGTTTTCTTTTTTTCAGGGATACCTATATTTTAAACAGATTTTGCAACATTGAGGTTGGGCTCCCCAGTGTCCCATACTACTGGTGAGGGGGTCAAGGGTTAAATACCAACTCAGGGATTGGACCACCCGATGTCAGCCCATCCATGGAGCTGTGGGGGCAGGGGTTATCTGACACCAGGAATGGGCATCCTAGTGTTGGAATATTTTATAAGTTAAAAAAAGCACAGGGGACAGCAAAACAATGAGCAGGGGAAGGCAGTGAGAGGGTGGGGGGCCACTAGACACTAGGGACTGATTTCAGGATGTACATCATGGAATGAAGGGTTAAACTAGACACCAGGGAAAATGGGGCTGAAGGCTCCTCTCACTAAGGTGGGCACCCGGGATTTCAGGTGCCCAGAAAAGGCATTTCTGGCAGGTATTTTTTTTAAAAGCCCAGAATCTAGCTAAATGGGCGCCGTTTACCTAGGTTCTGTTTTTGTTTTCTTAAAATGACAACATTTTTATGTACTTTACACACTTTTTAGTTGGTGGGAGGGAAAAAAACAAGATGGCGGCCAGTGACCAAAGATTCTTTTTCACAACGAAGGATTCTAAATCTCGCAAAGGAGAAATGCTCTTGGGAGACTTAATTCTTATTTATGAGACAAAATCCTTTTCACAAAAAAGATCTCAATCCTAGAAATGGAATGTTCAGCAAAGTCCCATAGGATACAATGGGAACTAATAAATGTAATAACTTTGTAACAAATGAATACTATTGCACAACAGTTTCACTGTCTGGTCTACCAAAGTTCCTTAAACCATACAGAAATCATGCAGAAATTCCACACCATCTGGCTGCAAGGTGATGAGGAAAAAAACTGCAAAAATGGGTGTTTTTTTTTTATTATTATTTTTCACTATCCGGGTCTTGGAATCCACACATCCGAAAAGAATGAAACTTGACACATCAAAGATCTACTCAGCAGGACAGTGCATACCAAATTTATGCAAATCCATTGCTTGGTTGCAAAGTTATTAAAGGCAAAATATCAGGTTTAGCATACAAACTGCTACTTAACCCTAACTATAGAGGTGCTATCATGCTTCTGTAATATTATTCATTGCAAAACTCCATTAATGCATCAGTTAGGTTGATTCCACACCAACAAATGTCTGGAAATTTTATGTTAGAGTTACCAACCCTACACCCCACCCTCTCCCTACCATTCACAGACCAACAGGTGCTGGGGTGTGCCTTAGGGGTCATCGGGGCCAGTGAATTTCCTTTCTGTTTGAGAAAGTGAAATGTTACTCATATGGTATCCATAGGTGGGAGAGTGGACTCTGTGCTCCACTCACCCATCAGTGTAGAGGCATAGTGCAAGAGGGCCGTGTGCTACCAGTTTTGCATAATGGGATGCATAGTGCATGCAAGATGGTATCATGGGTGGAAGCATGGACCTTCTGGGACCTGCACTCCCACCTATCTATAAGTAGATAAACAGAGTGTAGAAGGGCCCTGTGCTTTTCATTTTTCATAATTGTATCCATAGGAAGGATACGCATGCCCTCTGGGCCCTGCACTGCCACCCACCAATCAGTGTAGTGGCATAGTGTATGAGGGCCCAGTGTTCCTAGTTTAGCATAAATAGCATGCATAGGTGGGAACATGGGCCCTCTGGACCATGCCCTCCCACCTGCCGACAAGTACAGACACATAGCAGAGGCCTAGAGACATTCCAAGAAACCCTTTCAGTGCTTATTTGGCAATATCTTAGTAACCATAGAAACTACAGAAAAAATTATTTCACAGTTGTATTCATGACCTAAACACCTCCATGTGTGCTTAGTGTACATAGTACACCTGTACTGCGCTTAGTGAAAAATCCTTACCTCAAACCATTTTTGAAATATTGGTATCGAAAGGCACCACAACCACTACAGTGTTATCCGATGGGAAAATGTGCAACTTCAGAGTGCTGTAATTCTGGAACCGGTGTAAATTTTTGCACAAAACCAGCAAAAGGCACAGAAACTATGATTTTTGGGGATTGCACTGTCACAAATTGTGAATGTACGGTGTGACACTTTTGCAAATTTTGAACGTTTCATGCTTGTACTGTCCTAAATTGCTACAGAACAAATGGCCAGATCAAAATAAACATATATATTTTTTTAAAATTCTGATGCATGGATGCTGTTCCTAGGACCTTGTTCAGGTAAACACAACAGTTGGTGTTTATCTAGCAGCAGTAGTTTTTAAACTATAAACTTTTTTCTCCACTTCTAAATGAAAATAAGATGGTGGAGGCACAACAGTATGGAGGGCATATGTGAGTGTAAAACATCCTGTCACAGACTATTCTGTCACTGTCACATAGAACACGTTTTTCCCATAGAATATAATGGGAATCTTTAAACTGTAAAACCTCTTGACTGGATTAATATTTTTTCACCAAACCTTCAAAAGACACTTCCTGTCCCAGTTTCCATATACTGTACTCTGACAATTTCAGACCAGATGGACAAATCATTCAGAATGTGGATTCGAGCAAAGAATTCACAAAAGTTGAGATTTTCCACACTATTTGATGTGCTGCAGCTTTGCAACCACAAATCTAACCAGAACACAATTTCCAGATCCAGGGATCTATGGCATGATAACTCACTTTCTAAATTTCAGGTGAATCAGACAAATGGTTGCAAAGTTATTAACATGCACAATTCGGGGTTTAACACAGAAGTGGCTATATAACCTTAACTATACCTGCTCTACATACTGTACATATATTCATTGCAGAAACAGTCATTGATGCATCAGTTAGGGTTAAAGTGACAAAAGTAGGGAAATGAGGCATTAGGGTTGACACCCTAACACCCCCCCACCATACCACCCCACCCCACCTCCATCCTCCACCCTCCACAGACCAACAGGTGATGGGGTGTGCCTTGGGGTCATCAGCCCTAACTCTCACCCCATTCCATGTGTAACAATGCTGACATGATACAGCATAGGCCTAGGAGAATGGAGTGAGTTAGGCCTGATGACCCCAAGGCGCACCCCATCACCTGTTGGTCTGTGGAGGGTGGGGGTGGAGTGGGATGGTAGGGAGTGGGGGTGTTAGGGTGTCAACTCTAATGCCTCATTTCTACTTTTCAACTTCAACCCTCACTGATGGATTAACAAATTTTTTGTAATTAATTTTCTTACTTTTGAGAAGAATAATCGTACCCTTATATGGTTTGGGGAGTGCAGGGCCCAGATGGTATCAGTTTTTGGAAGTGGCCCATCTGTCCATGAGTGCACAAACATTGTAATGAACTGTCATCTTGCTGTGGGGGCCCTGTGCTCCACTGTTGCATAATGATAGCCCACCAGTCCATTACTGCATAATGGTATCCATATGTGGGAGCACAGGGCAGATAGATAGATAGATAGATAGATAGATAGATAGATAGATAGATAGATAGATAGATAGATAGATAGATAGATAGATAGATAGATCAATCTTGTTTTCTCCCCACATGAACCTACCTCTCAATACCCCAGAAACATAACAATGACACTGGGGTGCCTAATCCCATTGTCACGATGGTATATTTTTTTTCTCCCTCCTCCTGACCCTTCCTCTGTACACCCCAAATATAACAGTGACACTAGGGATGCCCTGTTCCCCAGTGTCACAATTGAGAATCTATGCTCCCGTTTTTTGTTTTTCTTCACCTATAAAAAGAGTTTATTGAGGTCTTTTGCATCCATTCCCTGACACTCCCAGCTGACCCTCCCACTCAGCACCTACCACATACCCCCACAAGCCCTTACTTACCCATCGAGGGTTCAACACTGTAATCCTCTCTGGACCGCAGACTGGTCTTCACTCTTTGAAGCTGGACTGTGAACTGAAGAAACCAGTATGCAGTTCAATGTACTTCAATGAGGTTTTGAAGTTAGTGGTATAACTTGGGCATTTTTTGTATATTTTTGGCCCAAATTTTCAACATGTCTTTGTTGAGACCCCACCTCATGAACAGTAACATTGACATTAGACAAATCTGTCCCAAAAGGTGATTTCACAGTCCCTGCATCAAATCACCTTTCGAGCAGCAGTTGCAAATTTTCTCTGCCTTTGTTCATGAGGTGGGGTCATAAGAAGGCTATGTTGAAAGTTTGTGTAAAAATATTAAAAAGCAATAAAGTTATGAACCTATGTTGAATTTTGCCAACACAGGCTCATAACTTTGGTAATTTTCAATATTTTTATCCCAAATTTACAATATAGCCATATCTTTACAGCATCTAATGAATGTGGCAGCTAACATTTTTCACATCCTAGCCAAAATGTTTTTTTTACATTTCCAAATGTGATTTCATGATCCCTGCACAAAATCACCTTTTGGACAGGAGTTGACAATTTTCTTTGACCTTATTCATGAGGTGGGTTCATAAGAAGGATATTTTTAAATTTGGTGTAAAAATATTTTGCAAAAACAAAATTATGAGACTATGCTGAATTTTGCAAACGCAGGCTCATAACTCTGGTAATACAGAATTTAATATTTTCACCCCAAATTTTCAACATAGCCATTTCTGTACATCACCTCATGAATATGACAGCTATCATGTTTCAGTTCCTGCTCAAAATGTGATTTTGCATCCCAAAAGTTGAGTTTGCAGTCTTTGCATGACATCACTTTTAGAGCAGGAGTTAAACATTTTATCTGCCCTTCATCATGAGGTAGGGTCATAACAAGGCTATGTGGAAAATTTGATGAAAAATATTAAAAAAACAATTTTCAATATTTTTACTCCAGATTCCTCTTCAGCAACCCTATCCAATCAGGCCAGTACTTGTTTTTCTGAGCTTCACCAGATGGACTACATGGACCTGTTTTTCAAACTGATTTCATCCTTGTTTTTCACAGACACCCTTTTTTGGAAAAGAGGGCCACTCTCTTCATTTCCTGTTGGACAATCTCATTGATATAGCAATGATTTCTCCTTCAAGATGCCATATTCATTTTCCTCTCCACCAAATTTCTACAAATGCCTCTGAGTTCTGGAGTTCCAGGTACAATGGACTCCCAGTCGAGTCTGTTTTACTGAGTTTGATTTTGATATGTAAACAGAGAAGAGAAAGAAATAAGTGTCTCAGCTGAGACTTGAACCCAGGCCACCCAGAATACCATCCTGGTTGTGCAACCAATTGCACCACCAAGGCAACTGGAACCTGGGCTATCCCAGAGCACATTACTCTTTCTCTGGGACAGCTCAGGTTCCAGCTGCCTTGGTGGCGCAGCTGGTAGCACAACCAGAATGGTACTTCTGTTCAGGAGGGACAGGGAGGGTAAAAAGGGTGGGGGAGGCCCTGTACATCAGAGATGTTATCAAGGCTATAGAAGTTTAGGGAAGACAGGGGTAGGCCAAGGCAATGTGAGTCACCCTGGAGTCAGGGAATGGAACAGCAATACGCACAGGGGTGATCTACAGACCTCGACACAGAGGGAGGAAGTTGATTGGGAACTAGTGGAGGACATACACAACATGGCAGCTAAAGGCAAAATTCTGCTAATGGGGATTTCAATATGCCAGATGTGGATTAGACAACCCAGGTGGCTGCTTCAGCCAGTAGCACAGCCATCCTAGAATCCCTGAAGGTGGTTGGATTCAGGCACCTGCTGTGTGAACCAACTGAGGACAAGTTAATTCTGGACCTGGTATGGACCAGTGGGAACAGAGTCAAGAAATACAGGTTGAAGGGCAGCTGGATTCCAGTGACCACCACATGGTGTGGTTCAGCATGGCAACATGGACTCCAGTATGCCACACAAGGGCAAAAGTATTAGATTTTAGGAGGGTGGATTTCACTGAAATGGGTAGATGTACACAAGCTGTCCTGGGGAAGGGAGCAGTAACAGAGGTGGAGGAGGAACAATGGGAGAACCTGAAAGGAGCCATAGTGGGGATGAGAAACCAATGCATTAGGATTATGATCAAAGGTAAAAGAAGAAAGAAACCACTATGGTTCTCTAAGGAGGTGGTGGACAAAGTCAGGGCTAAAAGACTGAGTTTCAGGAACTATAAGGGGACCCAAAGGAAGGAGGACAGGGAGGTGTACCTTGGATGTCTAAGGGAAGCAAGGAAGGCAGTTAGGAGCTCTAAGGCACAGACAGAGGAGAGTTTAGCATGGTCTGTGAAAAAATGGGACAAGGCATGTTATAGGTACATCAGTAAAAGAAGAGAAAAACAGGGGGATAGTGAGGCTCAAAGGGAGGGGAGAGTGTAAGGAGTGGGACCTGGACAAGGTAGAAATACTAAACAAATACTTCTGGTCCAGTATTAACTAGGGAAATGGAGGGAGGTCAAGACCACAGATGGGTAGCAGAAGCAATGGGGGTGGGGCGTGGACACCAGTCCATTCACAGTGGAGAGAGAGTTCTGGAAGAACTCACAAAGCTGAGGGTAGATAAGGCCATGGGGCCAGATGGTATCCACCCCAGAATATTAAAGGAGCTGCGAAGGGAACTGGCCTCAGCTCTGGCAGCCCTATTCATGGAGTCACTCAACATGGGCATGGTTTCAGAGGACTGGAGGAGGGCACAGGTGGTCCCCACTGCACAAAAGCAGCAGTAGAAAGGAGGTGGGGAACTACAGGCCAGTGAGCCTCACCTCAGTTGTGAGAAAGGTCATAGAGACACTGCTGAAAGAAAGGATAGTGGCACACCTGAAATCCAGGGGTGCCCAGAATTTGGAGTAACACAGATTCACAGCAGGAAGATCATGTCAAATGAATCTAATAGATTTTTTTTGATTGGGTGACTAGGGAAGTAAATCAGGGAGGGGCAGTAGACATTACCTACCTAAATTTCAGCAAAGCCTTTGGCACCGTTCCACATAGAAGGCTGGTTAACATGATGGGTAGTCAGGGCATGGGAGACAAGGTGGTGAACTGGGATAGGAACTGGTTAACATACAGGAGACAGTGGGTGGTGGTAAATGGGTACAATCGGGAGAAGGAGGGACCAGAGGAACACAGGGATCAGTACAGGGACCAGTTCTGATCAATGTCTTCAATAGTGACATTGAGAAGGGCTGGAAGGAAAGGTCTGCTTGTTTGCAGATGACTCCAAGATCTGCAACTGGGTGTATACTCCAGAAGGGGTGCAGAAAATGAAGAGGAACCTGGAGAAGTTTGAAAGATGGTCAGAGATGTGGCAACAGATGTTCAATGCAAAAAAAGTAAAAATAATGCATCTGGGTAGAGGGAACCCTGGAGAGAGCTACAGGTTGGGTTGGGAGGAGCTGACTGTCACCAAGAGGAAAGTGATGTAAGGGTTATCTTTGATGACCTTAAGGTATGAAAGTAGTGTGCAAATGTGGCATGCAGCACCAATAGCATGCTGGGTTGCAGAGGTAGGAGTATCACTAGCAGGAGGAAGGAGGTGGTGATGCCATTGTATAAGACATTAGTAAGGCCTCACCTGGAGTACTGCATGCAGTTCTAGAGGCCACACCTGTGCAAGGACACAAACAAGGTGGAGACTATCCAGAGAAGGGCAACAAAGATGGTACAGGGCTTGCACCTCAAAACATATGAGGAGAGACTAAGGGACCTTGATATACTCACTGAAGGACAGAAGTCAGTGGGATGACATGATTGAAACTTTCAAGTACCTCAAGGGCATAAACAAGGTGCAAATGGGGACCTTTTCCAATGTAGAAAAGTACTAGAACAAGGTGGCACAATAAGAAATTGGGGGTAGATTAAGAGGTAATGTGAGGACATTTTTCTATACAGAAAGATATACAGAAATGCCGCTCTCTGGACCTATAGAGCCATCTCTAATAAGCTGCCTTACTATATCTCCTGCTGTCTTCCCCTTAGTATAATTGGGAAATACACGTTAAGAAGTTACTCAGCTATTACACTTAAAGTACCCAAAGCAAAATCCGCCGGCAGGGCAGCCATAAGCTTCGTGCTACCTACCTTATGGAACGATCTACAAAACCCTCAAATTAAGCACTCTAATTGGTATAAATGCTTTCAAGATGCTTTATTTCCATACAATCAGAAAGTATGTAACTGCTTCACCCACTCAGACCCAGTACCAGTGTCTGCACTGGTATATAGCTACGCCTAGACCCAATTTTAAGTACTGACCCCCCCAGCTTGCTCCTCACCAGCCTAATTGTTCTCTCTCTTATCCCCCTGTCTTATCAACACTAGGCCCATCCATCCCCTTATTCTTCCTTTCCCAACCTTGGATAGGAGCTCACTACCCTGGGTTGTGACATCCTACCATGCCCCGTACTTTATAGCATTCAATCCCGGGGCTCACACATACTCCTTTTCTCCATCCACCTTCTCTACATCCAGCTTTACCAACTCCTTTCTGTGCACCGTGCCCTCCTAGCCTTTCTCCCCCTACTTCCCTCCCTCTCTTCCCCCCTACCTTCACCTCTACCTGGTGTATATTTTATTTTTCTTCCGTTACTTCCTCCTGCAACCTTAGATAACCTGCTTTATCTTCCTATAGACACTTCTGTATGTAAATACCGTGTAATCTGTACAATATCTGTATAATTCTATGTACATATGAACTTCTTTTTCTTCCTCTGTAAAGAGTATTATCTGTATTGCCTTGTAAATACCTGTGTTGACCTGTAGATACAATTGTTCATGCTCTACCCAGGTCCATCTTCCAAATAGCTTCTGCTCAACGATGAAAGCCTGGTTAAATAAAGACTTGATTGATTGATTGATTGATTGATTGAGTTTACACTTGGAATAGTCTGCCACAGAAGGTAGTGGGGCAAGCACAATGGAGGGTTTAAGCAAGCCTGTGACAGAGCACAAGGGAAACTTGAGAGGATGGGTGATGAAAGCCATTGAGCACATAGGGTCAGTGGCCACATACAATCTATAGAGCCTACAGGCAGACTGGATGGGCTTAGCGGTACTTATCTGCCAACAATTTCTATGTTTCTGTGTTTCAAGGCACTTATTTTTCTCTCTTCTGTTTGTATGTATTCCATAAATATGCATACCACACTCTTGTGATTGAAAAGGATTCTCATATGACCTGGTTTTAAGTAAGACATATTGTTCTATACTTCCTTGCAACACTGGGGATGGGGTCTACTATTCTTGTGCTGCTTTCTCTGATTCCCTTTCCTTGGTAACTCATGCATCTAACTCTTACCAGTGGTAACCTCTGCACTAGCCACCTCCTTTATCCTTTACTTTAAGCCCCTTGACTTCCCTTTCCATTGACATGACCATACACTTTCCTTCTTGGGAGAACATATTGGCTTGGCTATGGATTATGCTCAATTGACTTGCACTACAGGCAAAATAATTACCTTGCCTTCACTAGCATAATGGTTCTGCAATTCCACGCCACCACACCTGACACAGTGACACTCAGCATTATGTTCATCATGACTAAAGACAACCAGTAAATACTGCCACAATACCCTTATTCACAACTAGTTGTACTGCTTGGTGCAACTTGTTGCTAATGTTTTCAAATGCTAAAAATATACATCATTATCTGTAGGGTTGCTAAAGAGTCAGCAGGTGGCCTGGTAAAGTTACAATGCTGTGCAAATATGTGTCTCCACAAGCCAGTTAGTCTAGGAGTTCTAATAGTTAGATGGCTAATTGCAAGAAGACAGACAAATGCAAAGTGATGGCATTGACTATTTTTGATGGTTCTTCACTCAGTATACTGATCGACATGTGGGTAGCTGATGCTGGGCACAACAGCAATTGTATTGTGGTGCTCCCTATTGATACTACTTCATTAGCACTCAACCTCTTCCTTCCTTCTGCATGGCAGCTGAAGTATATAGTTAGCAAAATGTTGGATATTTGCTTTCAAAAATGTTCACAAAATTCCATAATTTTCCGAAAGCTCATGAAATTCAACTTTACTTACTGATGCCATTTTTAATTGTTTATAACTTGGTCATACACAGCCTCATTTGTATGGACTGTGAACCTAGCACACTTGATGACTTTATGTTTTCTTGTTTTAAAGTTACAGGATCTTAAACTTGTGCAGTTTCCTTACTTGCAAAATGCAGTTAAAGAATGTTCAAATGTTGAGCTGCTTATAACTATTCCTCTTTAAAGCTTATGATCTGATTTTGATCACATCTCCTTGACATTGAAAAATTTAAATATAATTGTATGAATAAGTTCACAAATGTTGATGGAGGTGGAATTATAATTTTGCCCAAATTTAATCAGCATAAGTTGCATTTCACCTAGTCCTAATTACTATTACTTAATGAACTGGGGTCTATGTACATGCTGAACCTTCTAATGCCATTCATGCAGGATTGTTCACTCAAGTATACAAAACAGGTGGTGTTGGTCCAATACAAGCTACTGTAAAGTAAATCAATCACTGCTGGGATAGATCTTTTCAAATGGCAGCCCTGGTCCTCTGGAACACCTTGCCTTCCACGATAAAGACTGTTCCATTGTTTAGGTCTTTAATGTAATGTTGAAAACACTTCTTATTTGAACAGAAATTTAGATGCAAATGACAGCTAGTAAAGTCAGGATGGATCTGTCCTATATGCAAATGCTACAGTACACTTGATTGCATTTATGATAAAGTTGTATGTAAGGTGCCCTTAGTGATCTAAACAAGAAGAACAACATATACATAAAAAATATCTCGCCCTCCCTCACAACACTGGGCACAATATTTTGATTTCAGCCTCTAATCTGTTCTGAACAATAATATTACTTCTCTTGATCTGCTCATAAAATTTCTTTTAAAGCAACAGTTCATGTCGTTAAGGGGAAACATTTGACTTTTTTTCTATTTTAGACTGCTTCCACTGTACAGCCTGACACGTAGGATGACATTTTCCTCATTTTGAATTTGCTTTAGCACTTCTTTTACATTTAAAATTATAAACCAAGTGCACCTTTTAATATGGCTTTGCACCATTTTCATTAGTATTCTTGGCTGTTTTTAAACAGTCAGTGTTTAACATTACTTTTCTTGTCACTAAAATGAACTACCATGCAAAATACACTGCTCCCTGGCTTTATGGTTAAAGGAGTGTTTAAAAACAGCTGAGAATAATGATTAAAACATGGATGAATAGGCTAACAACAGTAAAAGGAGTTCATCTTTTATTATGTAAAAAAAAGGTTTGAACCAGAATCAACATATGAAAGGGTATTAGACAAGACAACAGATTGGGGCATACTAAAATAGAATAAAATGTATAGGTGAGAATTTCACCTGTAACATATAGTGCTGCTTTAAAGCAGTAGCTCTTGCTAAACATTTGTTCCACACAACACTTCACTGTGCTCTGTTTTGCAAGCTGATCTACGTTGTTCATTCTTGTTTCCAAATCCATTTATATAGTGCCACATTTCATTTGACGTTCACCGTTTCAACGCTCATGTTTTGTGTCCTTGAGTTAGTGCATATGCCCTTTGTGTCCCATAAGGTCTATAAGCAGTTTCTGCTGTATGTTACTTTATATTAGTCACAGGATGAAAATGGAAAAACTAAGGGTGTTCAAATACTGCTGAGAGTACTGATGTTTGCAAACATGGAGTCAGCCATATTTAATGGAGCACTCCATTTTCTGTTCTAAAAGAAACTGATAACCTGAGAATAACCACACTGCCTTAGATGTCATCCTTCAGTAATCTGATGATCATTGGATTACTCTGAAAGTCATTCTAGTGCATTTAAGTATTTTCAAGAAAAGAAGTCATCAGAAAATGTTGAAACAAATACCCTGATGACTGCAGAATGTTTCCAGAATGACTTTAATAACAGTCAAGCCATTACTCTAAGCTCATCCCAAAATTACCTGTCATGATGCTTTCTGGTGGCAAAAATTCAAATCACTTTTGGGGTTACATACTCAGATCTGGCCATTTGCATCACACACTCATAAAGAGGGCCTATGAGATATTACACAGCTGGCTCGGGGGGCATATACAGACAGGCAGTGTATCGTGACTGGAATGCACTGTCTGCCTTAATGTGGGGCTGCCTTAGCACCACTGTCAGTGACTATGTGTGATGCTAATTCAACCCCCGGCAGGAATATGAGTCACTAGAGCAAATTAAGTTAGCACATCCAAAATGGGATAGGGCCATTGCTCCTGTCAGCCATATGCAGCAGCCAGTATGCTAATGAACACAGATGGCATGCAAGGAGCTAAAGGGGCATTTGCATGCCATTATATGCCCATTATCAGCTCTGCACAATGCAGCCATGCACAAATGCACATAGGCATTATACATATCCATTGACAACCCACTTATTGCTCATCTAAGCATGGAAATATATAGTTCCCTATAGTCTCAGGTAGTCTAGTCCATACAACACATCCTCCCTGGCCCACCCACTTAGCACCCTCCACCCCCACCTCTCACTGGCACATGATTTACCTGGTAGGAAAGGTACAAACATCTGCTGCCATTTAGAAACATAGATTGGCACAGACCCTTTCTTATCACCTCAGCTGTCCACTGTGTTAATGACATGGAGTGTACCTGTGTGGAAACTATTTCACGCTATGTGAGCACTTTCTGTCTCTCAGATGGAGGCCAACCAAGGTGGAGAGCAGAACAGTGTGCCAGTCAACGTATCTAGATAGCAACAGCAGATTATACCATTCCTAGAAGTGAGTTGGGTGTCAATGAGAGGTAGGAAGTTGTTTAGTGGGTGGGCAGAGGGGTCTGTTGGATGGGAATTTGGTGGGGGACCACTATACTATATATACCAAAGTACAGGAAAAATATATCCATGCTCATATGGCCACAGGAGGACCACTAGACAACTAGGGATTAGGATTAGCATTGTTTCTTCTGTCAGAACAGTGATAGGGAGGTAGGGGGACACTAATACGAACTAACAAAATTTGCTATTTTTCCAATGCCCTACACTTGGCTGGAGGTTCGTGGTTTGGGTGTTTATGCACCGCTGTGCTCTGTGATGTCATAAAAGTGTGTTATGGAGCTCAGCACTGCAAGTCGCTCATATGCGCTTACCAAAGCATCTCTTTTCTCAAAACAGTGATTATAAAAAATAAGTAATGGAGATCAGTGATGCGTGACAGTTTATAAACTACAAACTTCACTCACAGAATTTGTGTACTATCACACACTTCAGAAGGGTAAAGAAAATCTTGAAAGACTGATGTCCATACCTTATGCTATATACAGTATATATTGTACAGCAATGCTATTAAACTTTTACAAGTTATGAGAAATAATATTTTGTAGCATTCCTTTCACTTTGGTGGTCAGTAACTCATAACTCTAATCAAGTTATTATAATTTGCAGTTAAAATATTTTATTTATTTATTTATTTGTTTGTTTGTTAACCGGGTGGGTACACTGGTCCCAGGGACTGTTTTCAGGCACAGCCCAGGCCGTAGAGATGGCACAAATGTACAGATACAGAAGTTGCAAATACGTCAAGTGAAAGTTACAAGGATTACACAGTAAAAAAATAAATACAAAGCTGATCTAGGATTTAACATTTGTGGATTGCATTTTAAGAACACAGCAACAGTATGCTAGAACAATATGGTGGTGGAGCCATGATGGAGAGAAAGTGTGGGTATCAAGATGCTATATGGTAAATAACATTATATAACATAGTTACATAGCTGCTTAATCAGTGACACCACATTACATGCAAAATCAAGCAGACAAACTGAATCACGTCATGGCCAAATAATTATAGTAAGAGAAAAAAAATTGCTTCTAACAATGTTTTTTTTACCTTTTAAAAAACAGCAGATTCTTCTTACCTGCAAACAATGAACATTAGGAGAGCCATTGAGTGACTCGAGTGAAAATGTATCCAACATACTGATAAGTATTAAAAAAGAATAGGTTATCCACCAAGCAACTAGCACCTGAGTTTGTAGCTGGGGTGATTTTAACAGAATCCATTACCCATGACCAATTGGGGATGTACAGATCGTGGAATATGTTTGGGTAGGCCCCAGATTTTCAGACATTTGTTCTCATCAATATGACTCAGGCAGCCATGGGTAGTGAGATCCCTTGACTACCTGCTTCAAACTAGCACTTGAGAGAACCTCATTTTGCCAGTAGGACATATGAGCAGTGGCCATGTAGCCTCCAGTGCCTCAGCTGCCACCCACTTATCCAGACCAGTTACCAGAGAAGAGCATGGACAATACATCCCCAAGTATATAGAATTAGGAAGTATACGGAAAGGTGATAGTGGACTATATTCTGAATAAATGGCTGTGTAGCAGTCTTTCAGAGAGAAGCATGTCCATAAAACATGAAGCAAGAAAACCCTATGGAGTCATATAACCACGCATAGTCATGGTCCGATAGTCCACAAAATGGAGTACTAGTGGCATCATCTACCAGCGATGGGGCACAGTGTTATGAATTTTCAACTTCTGAAATCTATGTATGACTTATGGGTCCCATCCCAGCAAGATTGCTAAACTTCTTTAGAATGGAGATCCCAGTTCTAAAGCTCATGCTGTCCTTCCATCGGTGGAAGCATCAGGCTGTATCTCTAATGGTTTTATGTATCAATGTAACCCTATCCCTGGGGACATCTGCTGCCTGGGAACTAAATCTGTATGTCTGCATCAGCAAGACCTGGGAGGTTTGCAAATGGTTGCTGCACTGAGATTCTAATTAGAAGGTGTCTGCAAAAATCACCAACAGGGAGAGAACTGGTCCATCTAAACTCCTCGAAGGTTTAGAGTGTAATATTACTAGGTATGCATACATTCTTTAATGTAGTTATGCCCTTAAATCTACAGCCTTCCCAGAAAACGTATTTACCCACCCCAACCTTTTTAGATTGTTGCCCAGCAGAGGCACAAGTCCAAGGAGGTACAACTGGTGATTCAGAAGTTTTTGTAGTTTCTTTCAGCCTAAGACTGAGGCCTATATAAGGCATTGTCTTTTAATTGTATGATAATCCCATCATATAAACAAATACTAGATGAGTGTTCACCCTTACAACTATGTGCCATTTTCACCCAGTTACAGGAGAAATCGGAAACAATCTGAAATCACTGGTCAGTCTGGGCTCTCACATAAGCCACATGATATGCTTTCATCTATGGTAGGCCCAAGCCACCTCTAGACCAGTGGGCACAAAGCTTGTTCTGACTATACCTGGGATGTTTTCTTTCCTATATGAAGGAGACAAATAATTTGACTATTTTATTATCCAGGAGGAAGGAAAGAGACAAGGAAAGAGCTAAAGAAAAATGTAATGGCTGCTGCAACGTATGAAATTACCCCAGTTTGCCCACAAAGGGAGACATTAAGGCTCTAACCTCTCAAACTCCTCTTGCAGCTCGTGGGGCAGATGTGGTGAGCTGAGCTTGGGCACTTCCCAATATCAACAACTAGAAGTCCTACTTGTCTGGAGATTTGCTAAAACCACACCCATGTACAAGAAGGGCAGTAAGAATAATATTGAAGATTGCCACCTCTTCAGTCTCACATCCATTTGTAGCTAGATCTTAGAATTATTATTTAAGGACAGACAAGAGGAAGATATTAATACACTGGGAATATTGGACTCAAAACAACATGATTTTAAAAAGGGTAGGTCCTGTATCACCAGCTTCATAAGATTTTATGAGAACATAAGTTAATACATGGATCAGGGAAAATCAGCTAATGTCCTCTTGGACTTCAACAAGGCATTCAATATAGTTCTGCACAATAGTACCATCAGTAAACTTGAATCTTTAGGAATAAATATAAGAATTGTAAAGTGAGTGAAGTCCTGGTTAACAGGCCGTACACAATTGGAAGGCTATGCCAGTGGTTCAATGAAAAAGCAGCCAGCCACTCCTCCTTCCTGTGGTACACAAGCAGTTCCTCTGAACCTCTCTCTCAAGCACTTTTTCTTTGCAGTCAGAGGCTCCGGGGCCACCCCCCCCCCGCCTTGCTGTATTTTAGCTCTGCTTGGTTCTGCTGGCTTTCTGTTGTCTGTTCTGCATTCGGTTTGTATTGTTTGCCTCCAGCTGTATGCTTCTTTGTGTTGCTTGTTCCCTGTTGTTCTGTGTTTGTGTGTCTTTTGTTTTGTTTCTTTTGGGGAGCTTGTTTTTAACTCCTTGTATTTTTCTAATCCAGAGCTCATGCTACTTGCTCCTAGTTACTCACACTGCAACTGCAATCATTATCTGTGTGTTTCAGCTCAAGCTGCTTTCCTGCTGCCCTCCATGCTATGCACCTTATTTCTACCTGGTTCAGGCTCACTCTGAACCCCAGCCCATGCAGCTCAATCCTGCTTCCTGAAATTATACAATGTACCTCATTGCAGCTGTTTTCATTGCACTGCCTAGCCCACTTGCTTCTTTCAGAGTGTTGCCTCCCTAAAGTCTATGTTCATTCGAATTGCTACCCCTATAACTCATAATTACTCACTACTGAGGCTGCTGTAATACGTTTGCACACTGCTATTATACTCTGGGGGTCAGCTAAGCTACCGCTGATGCTGTAAACTAGTTTTAATATCTGCATGTGGGTCATGGTGCCTTACCATCACTTTTCATTTTTCCTATTGCGGAAAACTGGAGGTGTTGAGGAGCTGTAGCCCATGTGGTATATGAACATCTGAAAATACCAGCAGAAATAGGCCTTACGGTCTTTCGAGTCTGCCTCGACAGCAGCTAGCCCCATATCTTATAGCTGCCCCTCCCACTCCTCCCTCCTCAGATTTACCCTCCCTCACTGTGTCCTATCCTCTTGAAAGTGCCCACCATCTTACAGGCCACCTCCTCCTGTGGTAGAGTGTTCCACTTGCCCACCACCTTTCCATGAAGAACTGTCTCCTTCCTCTCTCCTGAATCTTCCCCTCCAGTTTGAGACTGTGCCTTCTCATGTCCTTCCTTTCTTAATTGGAAGATCCTTCTGTTCAAGTCTTGTTCATCCCTTTCAAGTACTTAAAGGTCTCAATCATGTATCCCCTATCCCTCATCTCCTCCAATGAGTACACATCTAGCTCGCTAAGCCTTTCCTCATAGGGCTTGGCCTCCAATCCCTGGATCATCTTTGTCACTCTACGCTGCACCCCCTTCAACAATCTGGCATCCTTCCTTAGGTATGGGTGCCATAACTGCATGCATTACTCCAGGTGCGGCCTGACCAGTGACCTGTACAGGAGGAGGACTGCCTCCCTACATCTGGTGGAGATTCCACTTGCTGTGCACTCCTGCATCTTGTTGGCCTTCACTGCCACCTTCCTACACTGAGCATAGTTGTTCATGCTCCCATTATAAGTACCCCTAGGTCCTTTTCCTCCACGGTGCTACCCAACTGTATCCCTTCCAGATGATAGTCTCTCCACTGGTTCTTTGCTTCAAAGTGCATTACCTTGCACTTCTTAGCACTGAACCCCAGCTGCCATGTTTCTGACCATTCCTGCAGTTTAGTTAGGTCACCCTGTGGCCCTTCCATCCCTCAATGTCCTTAACCACTGCCCCCGTTTTGGTGTCATCTGCAAATAGACTGATCTTACTTTGTATCCCATGCGAGATATCAGCTATAAATAACCCAAAAACACTGGCCCAGCACCGATCCCTGTGGCAGCCCACTCATCACTGCCCTAGGTGCTGAGAGTTCCCCTTCCACTACCACCTTCTGCTGCCTACCACTTAGCCAATTCTTTATCCATTTCACCATATTCATTCCCACCCCCACAGCTTCCAGATGTCCCCCCAGCCTCCTGTGTGGTACACAGTCAAAGGCCTTACTGAAATCCAAATACAGGACATTCACTGTATGGCCCTTGTCTAGTTCCCTTGTGACCCAATAACAGTACTCAATGAGGTTGGCCTGGCAGGATCTGCCCAAGACAAACCCATGCTGATGCCTATCCTGGAGTCCATTGTCCTCCAAAAAGGACACCAGCCTCTCTTTCAGGATTGTCTCCATGAACTTCCCCATGATTGATGTGAGCCTCACAGACCTGTAGTTTCCTGGTTCATTCTTTGGGCCACCTTTGTGGATGGGCACCACATGGGTCATCCTCCAGTCCTGTGGAAAGCATCCTGTGTCCAGGGAGTTATTGAACAGGTCCACCAGTGGCACTGCCACAACCTCAGCCAACTCCTTGAGTACCCTAGGGTGAATGCAGTCTGGCCATGTGCCTTGTCCACCATCAATGCCCTCAGTCCCTCCAGTACCCTGTCCTCAGTAATCCTTGCATCTGTCACCCCCTCTCCCCTCCACCTTCTCCACCCCTTCCCTGTGGTACCTGCTCCACTTTCTCTTCCATGAACACAGAACGGAAGTATTCATTAATGCCTCTGCCTGATCCTCCCCTCTCTCCACCCACCCACCCGTCCTTTTTTATCCTCACTATTTGGTCCTTGTTGTTCCTTCTTTCTCTTATGTATCTGAAGAAATAATTTTCTTTATTTTTAATACCTTGTGCCAGCCTCAGCTCCCTGGAAGCCTTGGTTGCTCTGACTAGTTTGGTGGCCTCTCTGGATTACTTTGTGTACACCTCCTTGTCTTCTCTCCTTCCTGACTTTTTGAACCTCTGGAATGCCTTTGTCTTTGACCTCACCAACTCCATGACCTCCTGAGTCGTGCAACTGGGCTTCTTTGCCCTCCCTTTCTTGTCCTGTGTTCTATTACATGCCCTTATATCCTCCATTAGCCCCTTTTTTATGATATCACACTTCTGACTTGTGTCCCAGCCTGGTTGAATCCCCTCCAGGTGCCCCGCCAGAATTTCCCCCATGTTTTTAAAATCTGCCCACCTAAAGTCAATCACCTTGGTACCTGTACCCCAAGCTTCCCTCCACATGTTGAGTGTGAACCACACCGAGTAGTGATCATTCCTTGCCAGGGGGTCCTCCACCACAAGATCTCTTACCATCTCCCCATTGGAGAGTACAAGGTCCAGAGTATTTCCCACTATCTCATGTTCGAATTCTGCTTCTCTACTAAAATCCTCTTAAGTATTTTGTCACCTACATTGGCTTCCCTGATGGATTAATTGGCTTGCCCCACTATTCATATTTGCTGCTCCTTTGACCTCTGTGCACATCTGACCATTTGCTTCCTCTGCTTACTGACCTATGTGCAGGTCCACTCATTGCTTACACAATTCATTTTCCCAGGGCTCGCTACTACCATGTCTGACCTCTGTGAGGGTCCCAGTAGTTAATACTTCATTCAGCTCATCTTCAATCATGTTATGGGGCATGCCAGCCATAACCATTCCATGGTGCAGGGCCCCTGCAGCTGATGGCCTCTCTCTGCACTTATGAAGTCTGCATCCTGAGCGTGCCTGACTTCTGGTGGGGTCTTTCTCACCTGGCCAATAGCTGGGAATGTCCTCACTCCGGGCATGGCTTTAGCCATTCAAGACTCAATGGCAGCTCCTGGTGTAGCATTTTAGACTAGTCGTGAAGGATGATTACAGTGGTCTGCTTCGGCTCTAGTATTCTACTTGCAAGGCACATTCACCACACTCTTTCTATGACTGCCTCTGGTTCACCTGATTTGTTTTTAGGGTGGGTAGGCCAGGTGAGTGCCTGAGAAGTTGTTGCTCTCCTCCTCTCGCCTTGGTTGCCCCTGATGTTTCAGAGCACTCTCGCAACCTTCCACAGCGTTCCCATTAGAGGGAATGAGTGAGAACTTTCCTCCAAATTGGAATATTTCCAACCCTCCCTTTAACTGGGATTCTAAATTGCAGCAGCAGCACCATCACTAAACAAACATCCCAAGCCTGGAGGGAAGGTGACTTAGGCCTCAGATCCACAGAGATTTCCTCTTTAAAGGTTCTTTTTTTCTCTCCTCCATGCCTCAGGTCATAAATGTTAGTTATCCATAGTTAGTGTTCCCTAGTTCCTTTAGGTAGGTTCCACTGTTGGATGGAGGTGGATGGTGTCCCTACTTGCCATTCCCTCTCTCCTTAGGAGGCCCCCTCAATCTCCAGCAGCCATCGTACTCATGTCATTGCTAACCTGTGCATCTCATTACGTTGTCAAGCTGCCCATTACCTAATCTACTATGCTTCACAGCTACTGATTGCTAATGTACTTTCATACTACTACTTTTCTTTTTGGGGATGCTTCCTAAGGTACCTTTAGCCAAGGGAATCATCCCGCTCACCTCTAGGGGTGAAACCCTTTTTGAGGGTTCCTTGCTTTTGGTACCCCTACAGTGTGCTAATTCCTCTGGAATAGAGAGTGTGCATGGCCAAAACTAAGTAACACAGTTGCACAGGCATTTCATCATACTGGCTGCATAGGCTATTGAATTGGAAGGCTATCCTTGTGGTTCAATGGACAAGCAGCCAGCCGCTCTCCCTTTCTGTGCTACATAAGCAGTTCCTCTGAGCCTCTCTCTTAAGCACTTTTTCTTTGCCCCACCATCCTCCCCTCCTCCTTCTCCAGTGGCATTGCTTCTCTCTTTGGGATGATTCCTAAGGTATCTTTAGCCAAGGGAATCATCCCATAACACCTCTTGCCTTTGGTACCCCAACAGGTTGGTAATTCCTCTGGAAAAGTGAGTGCGAACAGCTAAAACCAAGTAACACAGTTGCATAAGCATTACATCATACTGGCTGCATAGGCCATTGAAACAGTTGAAATAAACTGCATCATGTTTAACAGACCGTACACAAACAGTGGGAATAAATGGCTACTTTTCTGTTAAACTAAAAAGGAATAGCTAACAGATCCCCCTGGGTTCTGTGTTGGGTTGGGTACAATTTCAAATACATGTAATGGATATGGATGAAGGCATAGACAGCTGGACAATTTGATATGCAAATCATATAAAGATAGGTATCATTGCAACACAAGTGCATAATCTAACATAACAAAAAGATTTGGACAAACTATGGGCCCTATGCACAAATGGGCGGGTACTATGTGCCGGAGGCAAGTAACCCACCCGCATAGCTCCACACCTGCAGACAGATGTGCACCAGATGGCATTCACTAGCAGCCACCACATGTCTGCAGCCCCACCCCTGGCATGCAGATCCATGCAGGGTGGCCTTGGGAGGCTTAGTGGACCCAGATGGACATCCAATTGGATGCCCACCCTGGAGATCCAGTGGATCACATGTGCTGCTTGGCATGGGTCCAGGTGCATGAACTGCACCTGCAGGCACCTGGAGCCATATGGCAAAGCTCCATCAGTTTCTGAATCCCTGGCAATGCCCATGGAGCACAGGGGCCACCCTGCCACCAACCTCAGCCCAAAGGCAACCCCGGTGCCCATGCAGCAAGGTGCTCCCTCATGCCACACACATAGCACATGCACCTGCTACCCCATGCAGGTGACCTCTGAACCCATACCCTGATCCTACAGAGGTGTTCTGTGGTTCCCCCAATGACCCCCAACCTGTACATGTGGTCATAGTTCTGTGAGCTGGATGGTCAGTGGCACAGCCCTCTGCACACCTTCACATCTGCCAGCTGTCTGCCATATTCAGGTGTGCATCAGCTGCATGCTCCTGCATAGGTCAGACAGCCAGCAACCATGGAGGTATGTGAAGGGCTGTGCCACTGGCAATTTGGCTCATGGGACTTTGACTACATCTATGGGTTGGGGTCATTGGTGCTGGTGTGGTTGGTTGGCTGTTCCACAATGGGTGCCATGCTGGCACTTTCAGGCAATGGGCAACTGGGGCAGGGCAATGTAGCTGTGATGAGTGTGGGGGGTGTCAGCATCGGGGATGAGCTCCTTTGTGTGGGGGGTGTCTGCCAGGGAGTACAGGGTCAGGCCAGCCCATGCTGTGTGTGGGGGTACTGCCACTGCTAGTGGGCCCATTCAGCTTTTCAGTGTGAGCAGGAGATGAGTGTGTAGGGGCACTTATGGCAGGGTTCTCTCCTGGTGTATAGCTAGCCCCTACATGCCCCAGTGCTCAGCACTACTCACCATGGTGCATGGTGCATACTGCTGGCATGTCCACAGTAAGCACTCCATGTGCCCCAATGCTGCTATCTGAGTGGCAAGGAGACTGGGCACACGCCAGATGTGTGCACTAGTCATGAATGCTGCATGTCCACAACATTCTGACTTAGCTATGCCAATAATCCCAGTTTACATGGAGTGCTGGCATCGTGCATAGGGCCCATTATGAATGGACAAATGTTTGCCACATAAATTTCAATGTCTCCAAATGTACTGTGATCCACATGGGGTAAATAACTCAAAACAGCAGATTATTACTTGGTAGATCATTAAAACAGTAGTAAAGTATCACAAGGAGATGGCAGGGGGATTAGGAGGGTCATGAAAGGCACAGGAAGAGACAAGGAAGTTCTTGAGGGCAAAGTTAATGGAGTAGCAGGGTGGAATTTGAGGGGAAGTGAATTCCAGATTTTTGGGAGGCAATTAGAATAACCCAATTGGCCAATAAGGGTGGAGAGGTGTAGGACCACCAGGGTTCATGAGTCAGTAGCTCTTAGGGAGTGGGAAGGAGGGGGTGGTTGTAAAGGGAGGGGAGAGATAGGAAGGAAGTTCACCCAGCCAGTGCTTCGGGTGAATTTTGCACACTGAAAGAGATGTCAGTTTGTCAGGTAAGGGAAGGAAAGGATAGGGCATGGTAGAGATCCCAATGATGAGTGCAGTGTGGGGGCCAAGGCAAACTGCAAAAGAGTTTAAGAGGGTATCTAGTCTGGCCAGGGAGGACTTAGGGGCACCAGAGACTATATCACAATAGTCAAAGATAGTCAAAGATAGGTAGGATCATCTTCTGGACAATCTCATGCCTAGCTATGGGTGGGATGCAAGCATGGTTCCTGAATAAGGTGCAAAGCTTGGGATGCAATTTTTTCTAAATGGCATCAATATGACCAGAGAAGTTCAGGTGTTGGTTCAGCAAGACACCTAAATACCTGACTGAGGATGTGTCCTTGATTAAAGTCCCATCAAAGGTGTGAAAGGAGAGTAGAGAGGGAAACCTGTTAAGTCTCTGTCTTGTGCTGAAGGTCATGGAGACTGTTTTTTTGGCATATAGAGATAGTTGGTGGTCTGCAAACCAATGCTGAACTTTGTTGAAGTCATGCTGCAAGTTGGATGCAACCTCAGTGGGGCAGAAGTCAGATGCATACAAGACTGTATCATCAGCACAGATGTGAATGAAGGAGAAGGAGAACAGGTAGACTGAGATTGTTTAGAAAATAGAGAATAGTATGGAGCCTAACACTGATCCTTGGGGATGCCAGTTCTTATCAGAAAGGGTGGGAAATTGTATCAGAGATCTTGACTGATTGGGTTCTGCCAGTGAGGTATGCCTTGAACCAGTCTGTGGCTAACGAGTATAGCCCAGCTGTTGATAGTGTGTCAAGGAGAATTTAGTGGGAGACTGTGTTGAAGACTTTGGCCAGATCGACAAAAATGGCTGAGGTGATTTGGCCATTGTCCATTCCTCTAAGGATAGAATCAGTGAGCCGAAGAAAGGAGGTGGTGGTGGTGGAATGATTTTTCCAGAAGCCAGATTGATAAGGGGGTGAAGAAGGAGGAGGAGTCATTGAGGTAAGTGGTGAGCTGGGAGAGAGCTAGGTGTTCCTGAAGTTTGGCAAGGGTAGGAAGAAGAGAGATGGGGCAGTAGTTGACAGGAGAGGTGGGGTCTCTGACTTTGGGAGGGGAAAGGCCACTGTGTGTTTCCAAGGGGTAGGTACTGAGGCAGTTGAGAAAGAGAGGTTTAAGATAATAGAGTGGGTAGGTGATGGCTGAATCTGAGAGGAACAGTAGTTTAGGGTCAAGGCCATCCTGGGAGGAACCTTTGAATGGTTGATCACTAGCAGGGCACTTAGTGTGTCATTTGGAGAGACAATAGTAAAGGAGAAGGGGGAATCAGAGGGGTCATTCATAGGCAATAGGAAGGGGAGAGGGAGGGCATAGTTTGGGAGGGATTGGAGTAGCTCATCAGCATAAGTGGTGTAATATGAGTTGAATTCAGTAGCTACTGCAACTGGATCAGCAATGAGGGTGGCGTCTATCTTAAGTATAGGGATGGGTGGACAGGATGAGGGTGTAAAGAGGGTGTGGACCACTCTCCAGAACTTAGAGGGGGGAGTTGATGTTAGTCGCCAAGGTATATTTGAAGTACTTTGTTTTGACTAGCCTGTTAGCCCAGGTGCAGGCATTATGGAGTTTTCAGTAAATAAGAAGGCCATTTGGCAGCTAGGGAACTTTGTTCCATTTCCAGGCCTGATCTCTGGCTTTGTGGTAGGCTAGTAATTCAGGGATTATCGAGAAGAGGTGATGACCTACAACCCTTGTTTGTTCTAGGTGTGCAAAAGCATTCAATTTGCTAGGAAGATGTCTTTTAAATAGATTAGGGCTTTATCAACTGAGGAGGTGCTTGCTAGAGGGAACCAGTCTGAGAAGGCAAGGCTATGCAGGACAGGTTCCAATTCCAGGTATTTATAAGTCTGTATTTGTAGGGTTTTATGTGGGAATTAAGGGCTGTGAACCTTTCTGACCAGGAAAACTGGGTTATGGTTGCTGAGAGCATCCAGAAGATTGCCAGAGATGATGATTCTTTTGGGGTGGAAAGTAAAAGTAGGGAGTGGTTTTGGGTCTTGTGATTAGGACAGGTGGAGTCTGTAATTAGTTGTGTGAGGTTGAGGGCACTGATAACATTTCTTGTGGTAGATGTTGTTGGGGAAAACCAGTTTAAACTGAGGTCACCAAGGATGTAAAGCTCATCAGATTGAGAGAGGGAAGTAATGGAAGTTAGGAGGCCAAGGACGACAGTGAGCTGGACATTTGGACAGTGATAGATACCAGCTGCAAAGATAGGGGTGAGAAAGGAGGATACATTGATGGCTAAGGTGTCATGGGTTGCTGGGTTGGAGGAGGGAAGACTGGGAATTATTGAAGGAGGCACAGATATACATGGCCACCCACCTCCTGCCTGTTCTGTATAGCCTTAGGATGGAGTAAGCCAGAGTGGAGACTGAGTGGTCAGGAATCTTGCACTTTAGCCATGTTTCTGTTATAATTAGAATGTTTGGTTTCAGGGCAACAACCATGGCTTGCAGGAGGTCTATTTTTTGAGGTAGGCTTTGAATGTTTAAGTGTAATATCTTAAAACCCTTTATGAGGGTTATTGGGGTAGGGGTATGAACAATGGCAGTGGTAAAGGATGTAGCAGGACTGGGGTTGGAGTGGATGTCCCCTGAGGTGAGTAATAGTAGAGCTAGGATAAGGAAGTGTATCTTTGTGGATCTGGAATAATGGGGCTTGAAGGCAGAGAGAATGAGGTAGAAGGGACTGGTATAGTGAGGAAGCAGGAGGTGGAGAGCAGCAAAGAAATTTGATAAAGTTAGTAAGGATGTATATGGAATGATGAGGGAATGAGACCAGAATGTGTTGGGGGGCAGGAGTAATAGTGAATATAAGTTGGGGCCTGGAGACAGAGGGTTTGGATGGATTTGGTGTTATGGGGCACTGGACTGGCAAAAGAAGGAGGGGCAGGTAGGGAGAGGGTAAGAAACAAGGTTAGGGGGAGAAGGTAGAAGGGAGAAGGATTTGAGTGTAGAGGAAACATCCTTAGAGTCAAGGAGCAGTGGAGGGGGGGCAAACCTTGGTAGGTAGTAGACTACAACAAGGGGGTGCAGCCAAACAGAGTTGCTTTGCTACCGAGGTAAAGGGGCTCAATGCTTAAAATAAAGCTCTCTCAGGTATCCAGCTGACTAGCCTGTAGTAGGGAAGTAGAAAGAAAAGGCTGGTTGCTTAAGTATACACCCTCTAGTGGAGGAGCTGTATAACCTGCTAATGGGGAAGGAGGTACTTAGTAAGTTTCACCCTGTGTACCACATGTTAGTAAGCAGCAGCTCCAAGAGCAGCTCCCAAGTACTGATAGGAGAAGAAGTTGCTAAGTTAATGAGCAGAGTGCATGCATCATCATCATCATTGGAAACATTGTATGCAGTTAGTTTGGAAAACATAAGAGGAACTGGATAGAGAGAGACAGCGAAGTGGCCAAAACAAGATAATGAGGGAGCTGTGAGCAGAGTGCAGTTTGTGCAGCACTATGATTCAGTTTCAACAATTTGCAGGGATTAATTCAAGAATTTAACACAACATAAACAGCACTGTAACAATAACTGTAGTCACTGTGCCTGAAGGGAGGGGCTAATAGTGGAGTTTATTCTAATAGAGCAGTAAAGAAATCCTGGTTTTGTGACTCTAGGTATTACCCCTTTAAGTGCTTTGCTGTAGCTCTTAGATGCTTCCCCTTTAAGCAGGAAAGTGAAGTGTAACCAAGTAGGAGGTGGGTGCGTCTCTCAGCTCTGTTAGTGTATTTAATAAAGGAAGGAGGTGGGAGGGTGGGCCGAAGATCACTAAGAAACCAGTTCAGGTTAGGCAAATGCTGAAAACAATGCAGTAAAGGACTGATCAGTTCAGCAAAAGATACAAGTCAGCTGAGATTCAAGTCAGGCTGTGCAGCCCTGAAGACTGAGCAACTGACAAGAAAAACAAGCAAGTTGCAGATCTGCACTGTACAGCTCACAGAACTGTGCAAATGAATGAACTGTGAAGCAAAAGATCAGGACTTCACTACGCAACTGCTAAAGAAGAAAAATAAGGTCAGTGTTTCTTTGCAGTCTTATGCCCTAGTCCAATGATTTCAGCACTGGCTGCAGCATTGGGCAGGAAACCAATGTCAGCGCTCCAGGGCTGTCTGGAACCATTCAGGTCCCACAGCGATGGGTGCCAGGTATTCATTTAGAAAAGGGAGGAAAGCTCCAAAATCCCCTTTCCTTTGTTCTGGGTCAGGGACCAGCTGTTACCTTGTGAGCTAAGGAGGAGAGTGGGCAGCAGGTGCCTTCTTGCCCTGTCCTGGGAGGGCGGGTAGCTTATAGAGGGGACTGTGTCTGCAGTACCAGCCTGGTGGACTCCGATCAGCCTGAGGGAGGAACAGAAGAGAAGGCAGTTATAAGCCTTAGTGGTGGTCAGGGAGAAGATTCAGAACAGGGAGGGGTGAGAAAAATTAACAGTTGAAAAGACTTGAGATGAAAGGGAGGGGGGATCTGTTACAGACTCTGGCAAGGTGCAAGCAGCAAATTGCAACAGGGAGCTAAAATAAATGCTGTTAAATGGGGGCATGTATCTGATCTGAGCATTTGGTGCCAGAGTCAGGGGGGAGGTCAACTAGCCAGACAGATTAGAAATGCAGAATCAGTCTTAAACTTTAAAATACAAGTGCAGAAATTGCCACCAACAATCTAATATGCAATGTAAACACTTTTCATCTTAAAATTAATTCAGAAAACCAACTCTACAGTTCATTTAAGGAAACCCTAGAGGCAGGATCACCATAAATAATACATAAATCAATAAGAAACCAGTTCAGGTTAGGCAACTGCTGAAAACAGTGCAGTGAAGAATTGATCAGTTCAGCAAAAGATACAAGTCAAGCTGAGATTCAAGTCCGGTTGGGCAGCCCTGAAGACTGAGCAGGTGACAAGAAAAACAAGCAAGTTACAGATCTGCTTGAGGTTGTTGTAACAGGCTGTGCTTTGAAACAACTGTGAGCTGCATGGGAGATACTATATTGTACTAGAAATCTGCAACAAATCTCACTCTTGCTTACATTTGAGGGAGGTAGTCCTTACATTACATTCTTATATTGGTATTGCTTTGTGTTTAATTGTTTTAGTTTTTAAATCAGGAAGGGGGTTGCAAAACTGTTTATCTTGTGAGTAAATTCAAAAGGGTTGAAATAACTGCATATTTGATTTTCCTTGTGGGTAACTGGACTGTCTACTAGTATATTGTGACAGTTTGCATCAAAATATTTTTAAATAATTTACTGGTGGAGGTGGTTGTTGACTTCTAATAGCAAAGGCTACAGTTTGTTATTTGAATCCAGACATATCCTCAGGTGGGGGAAATTGTCTTCACAAAGTATTGCACTGAGTCAGGCAGGCCTGCATCATAGCCAATTGTCCTGGGTGTAACCTTCCAGAATTGATCAAATTACTATAACCTATTGGTGTGATACAGTTTCAGACAGAAGCCCATCTTCTTGAGGTTGTTGTAACAGGCTGTGCTTTGAAACAACTGAGAGCTGCATGGGAGATACTATATTGGACTAGAAATGTGCAAGCAATCTCACTCTTGCTTACATTTGAGGGAGGTGTTCCTTACTTTATAATTATAACTGATGAAGCCCAATATCATCCCGTTTTTAGCAACTTTGAAAAGGAAAAACTCATATCAACCTGTGGGTTGATACGACTTTTACATCCTCGCGCTGAGAAGCATACACAAGCACCAACCAATGAAACTGTCCGAGGCAGCACGAGACCATTCTCAAACGTAAACGGAAACTCACTTGTAAAAACCAGCATGGAGACCCACGGCAAAAACGTTTGTACTTCCCTTACTAGTAGGCATGCCCCATGCTAGTACGTTATGTGATGTCAGTCCTTGAATAAGCGTGGGCGTGTCTACTAGAAAAAATCTGACGCGTGGCCTCGCATCTGAAAATCATAGTGGCCAATTCTGAGAATCTTTTTTAGTACCAGTTATTATAAAAGCTAAAACATATGTAGGAGTTGATATGGGTTTTTACACCCTCATTGTGTGATAATGAAAACTCCTCGAGCTTCGCCTCGAGGTTTACATATTATCACACAACTTGGGTGTGAAAACCCATATCAACTCCTACATATGCATTATTCTCTATTTCTACATTGGTATTGGGTGTTTAATTGTTTTATTTTTTAAATCAGGAGGGGTTTCAAAACTGCTTATCTTGTGAGTAACTTCAGATGGGTTGAAATAACTGCATATTTGACTTTCCTTTGTGGGTAACTGGACTGTCTACTAGTATTCTGTGACAGTTTGCATCAAAATATTTGTAAATAAATGTTTACTGTGTCTTTCCTTGTGACAACTGACTTGCTTTGGGGTTGATTACTTTCAGAGCACAAATCACCGAGCTGGGGAGGTTTACCTGTGTTTGACTCAACTGTTTGTTTTGATGTTTGTTTAGCAGGGTATTTTCTCAGTTAAATTGGGTAGGTTGTTTTTCTGATGGGAAGGTCAACACTCATCGTAGTGGTGGGTCAGAGCTTCTAGCTGATTGTTTCGAGAGGGCACAGTTTGGGCCCAAATCCACCCTTCCCCTCACCCCACCCACCTCTGTTACCATTTCCTTTATACCAAGGGCTCTGACATAATTTCCCAAGAGGCAAGGTATCGCTGTCATATCCTTTCCAACATACTGCACTGACAATATCAGTGTACACATTATATAAAACACACACATACAAAACAATAACTGAGGGACAAATAAAAACAAAAAAGAAAGAAACCTTAGACAGGATAAACAGGAAGGTAGACAGACATGTGGGGAGTAGTGCAATGTACTGGCTGTGAGGCAGAAGTCTTCCAGGAGTCTTTCTGGAGGCTGAAATGCTGCCCTATTTGCAGGCAACTCTGTGCCCTGAGGGAGGAGGTTGCCCATCTTCAGGCCACACTGGATAGTAGTAAGGGAATCTCCCCCACCCAGGGAGCACCAGGTCCACCACCACTATCTCAGAGACTGCCAAGAAAGTGTAGAAGTTGGACCACAGTGGGCTCAGGGAGGGTAAAGGTGGTGGAACAGAGGCACACCCAGTCAGTTGCACCACTCCACAGTCCATACACCATTCTGATGGAGCATAGTTCTCCTATGGATGCACCCACAGAGGAGACTAAGGAGGTTGTGGACAACTGTCACAAGGGAGCCCCACAGAAAGGAGACAGAGGACACCACAGGAAAAGGAATCAGCTCCTGGTGGGGGACTCAGTTATTAGGGGGATAGAACTGGGGAGAGCAGGGAAAACTGAAGTAAGGTGCCTGCCTGGAGTCATGGCTTGGAGGGACAGGAAGCGCATCCTCAGGATCATGAGAACAGCTGCACAGGAGACTGAGCTGGATGTCATTGTCCACCTAGGGATGAATGACTTGGCTCAACATGAGATCAGAGCAGTGCAGGAGGAGTTTGTGGAATTGGGAAGGGGTCTAAGGCAAGTAGCACACACAGTATCCTTCTCAGAGGTGCTGCCTGTCTATGGCAAGGGTGAGGTGAGGGTATTTCACACCATGCAATTCAATCAATGGTTGAAAAAAAGGTGCAGAGCACAGGGGTTTGGCTTCATTGGGGATTGGGGTTCCACCTGGAGGGATACCAGCCTATACTGGCAGAATGGTCTGCATCTGTCCAGGAAGGAACAAGTCTACATTGGGCAATCAGTTTAAATGCTTCACTGGCAAGCTTTTAAACTAGTCAAGGGGAGGCACCGATAAACAGCAGGGGATTCCCAGCCTCCCTACAAAACCTGGCACTAAATGAGGTAAAGAACAAGGTAAAAGGTCTTTAGGAGCACGACAGGGGTAAATGGAGAAAGCAAAGTCATTGAGGACAGAGATGGTGCTGCAAGAGGTAAAGCCATCAAAAATGGAGAGTAATGAGTACCAATGCCCATAGTCTGGGTAACAAGCTTCCTGAATTAGTGGCATTGATGGAGGAGGAACATCTGGATATTGTGGCAGTCACAGAAACATGGTACACACAGAACCATGACTGGGATGTAAGCATACCAGGATACACCATCTACAGGAGGGACAGGGAGGGTAAAAGAGGAGGTGGAGTAGCTATCTACATAAGAGATGACAACAAAGCAACAGGACAAAAGGGTAAGCATGGAGGAGAGGAAGCACTGTGGGTCAATTTAGAGACAGGCAATTACACCACAATTCTCGTCAGTGGTTGGGATCTACTGAAAGGTTGGAGTAAGCCCCTTAAATTGCTGGACGCCTGTTTATGTGCTTTCTGACTGCATGACCTGCACAGTGTGAGAGGCTGTGCAGCAGGTCTGTGCTTTTTCTATTTGGCCAGAAGTGACTTGGGGGAGCTAGGACCTGTGTGTCCTGAGGCAGGGGATTTTAGTTCCCTTAAATTGCCGCACCTCTCGCAAGCGCGAGCATTGTGAGTGGTGCGTGCACCACTCGGTATTGAAAATGTGTAGCTGACACAGGAGGAAGGCTATCTGTTTACTGTGTGCCTTTTAAAAGTAATTTTACAGCTGAATAGTTTATTGCTGTATATTATTATTGAGAGTGAGTACTAGCTAATTTGAGGGTACTATTGTAAGCAGTTTTGCTATGATTTTAGAAGTTATAATATATGTTTGATGACTGAATAGGCTAGGCAGGATATTTTTAGGTTTAAATAGTTTATTGTTTAAATTTAGTTATTTAAGAATTATTTGTGCCTTAGATGTATATGGGCTATATGGGAGGATTAAAGGGGGCAAGAATTATTCATGATAGTTCGATGCTGCATGACCTGCATCCTTTTATCCTCCCAGTATCAGATGTTACTATTAGACGTTGCAGGGAGGTAGGGATTGGAAGGAATTGCGCTGGTCATGCACTGTCAAACAACCCATGTATGGGCTATGGGAGGATTGAGGTTGTCAGGCCCAGAAGGCGCCCTGGGTTGTGATGGACACATGGGAAAGGCCAGACGTGGTTGGTGCCCATCCCTCAGGAGTCCACACAAGACCGGAGTGGCCATGTAACCTGTGGGGCTGCACCACCCCCAAATCCCCTGATGGCAGTAAGCTTAGAATGCCAGATCGATCAGAATAAGACAGCAATTATTGCTGCTTTGATTTCTTCAGTCGATCTGGCTTATATTAAGGAAACCTGGGTGGGAGATGATGCAGGCCCAATTTTTGAGGCCGCAGTCCCTCCTGGGTATACCGTGGTGCACTGCCCCAGAGTGGAACGCAGGGGTGGCAGTGTAGCTATCTGTTTTAGATCCATTCTGACCTTCATCGTGCACCCAGTGAGAACCCCGGGTTCCTTTGAATGTGTAGCCATCCGTGGAGGACCTGATGCGGGCTGCAGGATTTTTCTCATCTATCGCCTCCCGGCCGATGGGAGAGTTCCGCAGGAGATCGCAGATTTCGCTGTCGACGAACGTTGGAATCCCCAGATGTGTTTTTCTGGGGACTTCAATGTTTGTTCGACGACGTGAATCATAGATACAGCTATGAGTTTTCTCAGATTATGTCCTCCTTGGGTTTGATGCAGGCTGTTACTGCATCGACTCATCGTGATGGCCACACGTTGGACCTGGTGTTCTCACTGGGACTTTGAGATTAGTGACCCCAGGATCAATCCAGTCCTCTGGTCTGATCATTGCATGGTGCAGTTCTCACTTGGGCTCCCCGCCATAAGCCCTTCCCTGTTGAGATGATTAGCTGTCGCCTTTACGGGTTTGAGCAAATTGTCTAGTGTGGGTGATGCATGTGTGGAGGTGTTGTTGTCGGGTTGACACTTATAATACTGTGTTATCCGACACCATTAACTCCTCACACCCGTCGCGTACGACCCAGAACTCAGATCTGAGGTCACCATGGTTTGATGGTGAGCTCAGGGAGATGAAGAAGATGGGTCGGAGACTGAGCACTGCTGGAGGAGATCCCATCTGGAGCGGATAAACTGGTCCTGCGTGCCCACTACGCTGTGTACCGGAGACAATCAACCATAAGAAGACATTGTTTTGTCCAGGAGATTTTGCTGGAAGAACCGACCGCTCTCACTCTTCCGGACTGTTGATAGGCTTTTACACTCTGCCTCGTCTACAGCCCAGGAGGGTTTTTTTCCAATACTGATCGTGAGGAATTCGGCCGTTCTTTTCGGACAGGGTGTCCTCGATCTGGTGGGAGTTTCTTCAGCCAGCAATGTTATAGCTGGCAGTGATCGCTTGATGTGTTCTGAGTGCACTCGGCCTGGTTGGGAGAGTTTAGACCAGTGGAGGTTAGTGGGGTTATCGAGGTAGCAACCAATATGAAGCATACCTTTTGTGAACTGGACCCGGTGCCAACACGTTTTTTAATGAGATGCATTGACTCCGTTGGCCCGGTGTTTGCCTTGATTGTACGGTGTTCCCTTTCTGAGTGTGTCTTTCCGGATGCCTTGAAGGAGGCTCTGGTGAGACCCCTCTTAAAGAAGCCATCTTTGGACCCAGAGATCAAGTCAAATTACCGTCCAATCTCCAACCTTCCATTTTTGGGAAAGGTTCTTGAGAAGATGGTAGCTCTTCAGTTGGAAGAGCACCTCGTATCTCATAAGTTGTACTAACCCTTCCAGTCGGCTTTTCATGCCAGACATAGCACTGAAACGGCACTTGTTCGGTGAATGATCTCCTCAGGGCTAGAGATTGGAGAGACAAGACAATTCTTGTTCTCCTTGATCTCTCTCCAGCATTTGACACTGTGGACCATTGTGTGTTGCTCGTCCGCCTTAGGGACCTATGCGGACTCACCGGTACCGTCATCAAATGGTTTGAGTCCTTTCTTACCAACAGGAGGCGACGGGTTATGATGGGAAATTCCTCATCTATACCCAGTCTCCTTTTTTGCGGTGTTCCTCAAGGATCGGTACTGGCCCCAATGTTGTTCGCAGTGTACGTGCTGCCTCTGGGTGGGATCATTAGGAAGTATGGTCTGAGTTTTCATTGCTATGCTGATGATACTCAGCTATACTTTTCCTTTGCCCCAGGAACATCAAATGCCGTGGATGTGTTAAACATCTGTCTGGCCAAGATTAACGACTGGATGGCCTCCAGCTGGTTATGCTAAACCCCATAAGACGGAGGTATTGGTAGTGGAGTCAACAGAGTCCTGATAGGATGGCCTCTGACACAGAAACTGGGCTTGTTCTTGGAACTGTGTCATTGAAGGCCTCCTCTTGGGTGCGAAATCTGGGAGTGATTTTGGACAGACACTTAACCATGGAGATTCAAATATCCTCCACGGTTCGTTCTTGTTTCTACCATCTTAGAAACATTGCCAGGATTAGCCCCTTGTTCCGCCTCTGGACCTGCCCACCCTGATACATGCCTTAGTCACATCAAGGTTTGATTACTGTAATGCGCTCTATCTCGGGGTCACAGGAGGATCTCTCCACAGACTGCAGCTGGTGTAAAATGCAGCTGCCCAGTTGTTGACTGGGCAGCAAACGTTTTGCCATATTACACTGGTTTTATGCGAATTGCACTGGCTGCCAGTCAGGTGGAGAATCCACTTCAAGGTGGGTCTTCTCACCTATAAGGCCCTATAAGGGCTGGGCCCTGGTTACCTGTCAGACCTTCTGTTACCTGCCCTCTCCTCACGCCCCTCTTCGTTCCTCTAGTGGTGGCTTCCTGGCCATTCCCAGAACTAGGTTGAAATCCGCTGGCGATAGAGCGTTTAGCACCGCGGCTCCTGTTCTGTGGAATTCTTTGCCAATCATGGTCAGGGAAGCCCCCTCATTAGATATTTTTAAGGCCCAGCTGAAGACTTTCCTTTTTTCTAAGGCATTTGATGTCTAGATGGACGTTTATGGTAATGTTTCTGATTTTATTAGCTTTTGCATTTTATTGTGTATAAATCCATATTTATTATGTTTAAATGTATGTTTTAAAATTTTGTACGGCGCCCAGAGCCTCCAGGATTGGGCGTCTTTTAAATAAATTTTGCCTTACCTTGCCTTGCCTTGCCATCTCAGGGGGAAGGAAATGGACAAGGAAATTATAGGAAGTATCCTTAGAATGGCAGAAAATGGATAGATATTGCTAGTGGAGGATTTGAATATGCCAGATGTTAACTGGAGTGCATTTGCAGCAGTCACTTCTAAGAGTGGGGTCATTTTATATGTCCTACAAGGGCCATGTCTTAGACAACTAGTATTGGAACCCACTCGAGAGGGAGCAATCTTAGACCTGGTACTTTCAAATGGAGATGATGAGAGGATCACAGATTTAGAAGTGGCTAGCCATCTGGGAACTAGTGACCATCGAACAGTATGGTTCACGATAAACACAGCAGTAGAGTCAAGCCATACAAAGGCAAAGGTACAGGACTTCAGGAGGGTGGACTTTACCAAAATGGGTGTGTGCCTAAGAAATGCACTAGCAAATGGGCAGGAAGGAGGGGTGGAAGAACAATGGGGAATAATCAAAACTGTCATCACAGAGGCAACAAGCCTCTGTGGGAGAATTCAAGAATGCTTGGGACAGATATAAGGCAATTTTTGTGGGGTGTAGGAAAAAATAGGCTGTTGGTTAAATAGGATCTGCAGCTTATCCTCTAGGTAGGGAAATGGGCAGACTAGGTGGGCCAAGCGTCCTTATCTACCATCAAAGTCTATGTTTATGTTGCTGTGTTTCTATGTGAAACAAATAAAACAAAATGATATAAGAAACCACTGTGGTTCTCAAAGGAGGTGGCAAGGAAGGTTAGGGAGAAAAAGAGGGCATTCAGGAAGTACAAGGAATCACAGAAGGAGCAGGACAGAAAATTGTATCAGTAAAGCAAAAGGAAGCAGGAAAGGCAGTCAGAACAGCAAAGGCCCAAACCGAGGAAAAGATTGCCAACTCTGTTAAGAAGGGGGATAAAACCTTTTATAGGTACATCAGGGAGCGAAGGAAGATCAAGGGAGGGATAGTGAGGCTTAATAAAGGGAGGGGTGGGCAGAGGTGACTGTGAAAAGCAGATACTAAACAAATACTTTTACTCAGTATTCATAAAGGAAAGAGGGGAGGTACCTACACCAAACAATAGAAACATGCTAAATATGGGGTTGATACTAGCCCTTTCACAGAAGATAGGGTTCTGAAGGAACTCTGAAACTGAAGGTGATAAAGCAATGGTGCCTGATGGGATTGATCCCAGAATTCTAAAAGAACTAAGGTAGAACTAGTGACACCACTGACTACCCTCTTTAATAGATCATGGGAGGATAGGGTGGTACCTGAAGACTGGAGAAGGACAAATGTGATTCCATTTCACAAAAGTGGGAGCAGAGCAGAAACAGGAAACTATAGACCTGTTAGTTTAACCTCAGTGATTGGGAAAATGATGGAATCACTTCTGAAGGAAAGAACTGTTGAGTACCTAGAGGCCAGAAGAGTGCAGGACCCAAGGCAGCATGGATTCACAGTGGGAAGGTCATGTCAGACAGATCTAATAGATTTCTTTAACTGGGTGACCAAAGTAGTAGATCAGGGAGGGGCTGTAGACATGGCCTAGCTAGACTTTAGCAAGGCATTTGACATAGTCCCACACACAAGATTAATGTGCCAGTTGGCCAGCCTGGGAGTGGGTCCCAAGATGGTAGCCTGGGTAAAAAATTGGCTGGAGAACAGGACACAGAAGGTAATAGTAAATGGAGTCCACTCTGAAGAAAGGGGGTTACTAGTGGGGTACCAAGGGTTCAGTACTAGGACCGGTCCTCTTTAATGTCTTTATAAGCAACATTGCAGAGGGACTGGAAGGAAAAGTATGTCTCCTTGCAGATGACACAAAGATCTGCAACAGAGTTGATACACAAGGTGGGGTGGAAAGGATGAGAAGGGGCTTGGCAAGGTTGGAGGAAAGGTCAAACGTATGACAACTTAGATTCAATGCTAAGAAGTGCAAAGTAATGCACCTGGGAAACAGAAACCCAGGGGAAGAGTACGCAATGGGGGGTGAGATACTAACAACAACAAAATTGGAGAGGGACCTGGGGTAGTCATATCAGATGACCTAAAGGTGAGCAAGCAGTGTGAGAGGAAGTAAGTAGGGCTGGTGGGATACTGGGATGCATAGGAGAGGCATCACCAGTAGAAACAGGAAGTTGTTATCCTTCTGTACAGACAGCTGGTGAGATCCCATCTGGAGTACTGCGTGCAGTTCTGGAGACCCAATCTCCACAAAGACATAGACAGGATGGAGGCTGTCCATAGGAGGGCAACTAAAATGGTGCAGGGTCTGCACCAGAAGACATATCAAGAGAGACTTAAGGATCTTAATATGTATAGCCTTGAGGAGAGGAAGGAGATGATAGAAACTTTCAAATACCTCAAGGGAATCAACAAAATCCAAGAGGGTAGCATCTTTCAGAAAAGAGGTGTGCAAGAAAAAGGGACACACTTTGAAGCTAGTGGGAGACTGCTCAGAGGTAATGTGAGGAAGTATTTTTTCACTGAGAGGGTTGTGGTTGCATGGAACAGCCTTCCTGAGGAGGTTGTGGAGTCAAAAACAGTGGTGGAATTCAAGAATGCATGGGACAGACATAAGGCAATTTTAGGGGGTGGAGGTTGGAAGAAGCAGGCTGTTGGTTATCTAGAATCTGCAGCTTATCCATTAGGTAGGGAAATGGGCAGACTAGGTAGGCCAAGCGGTCATTATCTGACATCAAATTATATGTTTCTATCTATGTTTCTATGTACAGCTCACAGAACTGTGCAACTGAATGAACTGTGAAGCAAAAAGATCAGGAATTCACTTCGCAGCTGCTAAAAGAAGAAAAGTAAGGCCAGTGTTTCTCTGCATTCTTATGCCCTAATCCAATAATTTCAGCACTGGCTGCAGTGTTGGGCAGGAAACCAATGTCAGCGCTCCGGGGCCATCAGGAACCATTCAGGTCCCACAGCAATGGGTGCCAGGCATTCAATTAGAAAAGAGAGGAAAGCTCCAAAATCCTCTTTCCCTTGTTCTTGGTCAGGGACCAGCCATTACCTTGTGAGCCAAGGAGGGGAGCTGACAGCAGGCATCTTCTCACCCTGTCCTGGGTAGGCGAGTTGCTTGTGGAGGGATCATGCTGCAGTACCAGCCCAGTGGGCTCCAATCAGCCATGTGAGCCAAAGAGGAGAGCAGGCAGCAGGCACCCTCTTGCTCTGTTTTAGGCAGGCAGGTTGCTTGTGGAGGGGACCGTGTCCACGATCTTGGGCAGGTGAATTGCTTGTGAAGGGGACTGTGTCTGTGGTTCCAGCCTGGTGGGCTCTGATCAGCCTTGTGAGCAAAGGAGGTGAGCAGGCAGCAGGTTCCTTCTCTCCCTGTTCTGGGTGGGCTGGTTGCTTGTGGAGGGGACCGCAACCACGATCCTGGGTGGGTAAGTTGCTTGTGAAGGAGACCACATCTGTGGTTCCAGCCCAGTGAGCTCTGATCAGCCTTGCGAGCAAAGGAGGATAGCGGGCAGCCGGCACTTTCTTGCCCTGTTCTGGGTGGAAGGGTTGCTCGTAGAAGGGACTGCGACTGTGGTACCAGTCCAGTGGACTCTGATCAGCCTTGTGCAAGAAGAAGAGAGTACATAGCAGGCACCTTCTCACCCTGTCCTAGGTGGGCTGTTTGCTTGTGGAGGGAACTGCTTCCGTGGTACCAGCCTGGTGGTCTTTGATCAGCCTTGCGAGCCAAGGAAGAGAATGGGCAGCAGGCACCTTCTTGCCCTTGTCCTGGGTAGACCGGTTTCTTGTGGAGGGGACCGCAGCCGCAGTACCAGTCCGGTGGGATCCAATCAGTCTTGTGAGCCAAGGAGGAGAGTGGGCAGCAGGCGCCTTCTTGCCACGATTCTGGGTGGGCGAGTTGCTTGTGGCAGGGACCATGTCTGCAATTCCAGCCCAGTGGTCTCTGATTAGCCTTGTGAGCCAAGGAGAACAGAGGGCACCAGGCACCTTTTCACCTTGTCCTGGACAGACAGGATGCTTGTGGGGGGGACCTCATCCACAGTACCAGCATGGTGTGTTCCGATCAGCCATGTGAGCCAAGGAGTAAAGCAGGCAGAAGTCACCTTCTTGCCCTGTCCTGGGTGGGTAGGTTGCTTGTGGAGGGCACCATGTCTGTGGTACCAGCATGGTGGGCTCCAATCAGCCTTGTGAGTCAAGGAGGAGAGCAGGCAGCAACCACCTTCTCGACCTGTCCTGGCAGGCGGGTTGCTTGTGAGGGACCACGCCCACAGTACCAGCACGGTGGGCTCCAATGAGCCTTGTGAGCCAAGGAGTAGAGTAGGCAGCAGGTGCCTATTTGCCCTGTCCTGAGCAGGCAGGTTACTTGTGCAGGGGACTGCATCCATAGTATCAGCATGGTAGGCTCCGATCATTCTTGCAAACCAAGGAAGAGAATGGGCAGCAGGTACCTTTTTGCCCTGTCCTGGGTGGGTTGCTTGTGGAGGGGACCACGTCCTTGGTACTATCCCGGTGGGCTCCAATCTGTTGACAGTCTGGATGGCACACTTGGGATGGGATATTCAAAAGGGTTGCGCCATGTGCAACCCACCAATGCACCATGGTGCGATATTCAAAGGGACATGTTGCACAGCACAACTCCCGATGTGCCGGGGTGCATTGTACGGCGCGGCGAAGTGCTGGTGCAGGCTCATGCATATGTGGCACATCCCTATATTCAGCCCAGGATGTGCAGCGCATATGCTGGCAACAATCCCGCCTTTGTGCCACTCAGGGGGCACAAAGATGTGCCCAGTGAATTTTGGAACAAATCCTGGCCACCCACAGGTGAGCTGCCATATTGCAAAGTGCAACATGGTAGCCGGCTGTGGATGGCCACCCGACCACCCAGGACACAGACCACATGCCTTGCCCAGGGGCATTGTGCCTCCTTCACCCAATCGCGGGCATCAGTTATAGCTCCTTGGTGGTCCAGTGGACTGATTACCCTCACCCAAATGCAGGCATGTGTACAATTAATCCCTGGTGGTCCAGTGGACCGCTATCCAATGCCTGATCACGGGCAGTAGTGAAATCCATCCCTGGTGGTCCAGTGGTAACCCCCCTCCCACTGAGGCCCCCACCACCCTGCACCCCCCTGTCAGCAGCAGGTGGCAGCGCCCTGCTCGCAAGCTGCCTGTCAGCCTGCCAACTGACAATGTACAGTAGGGCTGTACACCTACTGGTCCACAGGATGGACCAATGGGTGTCAGACCATACTGTACCACAGAGACCAGTACTGTGATTTGAACGCTCATTCACAAATCGAGACTGTGTAGTACTGTCACAGAGTGCTCTGTGAAGGATTGTTCCCCCACACCCCTGGTAGCTGTAAGTGCTTTCTCTGGCTACTGCCTGGAAGCCTCTTGATAGTGCATACTGATGCATAGTCAGGCTGTATAGCTCAGCCGTTTTATTTTGTTAGTAATATAAAAAGAGAAGGGCAACACCTTTCTGTTCTCCAAGTGTGTAAAATGAATAAAGAATGTCAGGACTGTTAAATCCCCTAGACGTCCTGTCCCCTTTGCATAACCTGTATGTTTAAAGTTGGTTGGGCACCTTTTAAAAAAAGCATTTTGATTTCCCCTGACAAAATGAAAGTTTTTGAGCTGTTTATACTCTGCAGGTTATTCCTTGACAAAATACCTGCAGGTTAGCTCCGTGTTAAAAGTTTGCAGGGCGCTGCAGAAGAAATGCCCTGTTTCTGTACTTGCGTGTTTCAGGGTTTAAAATAATAAGTGAAAACCTGGGGGTTCAATAGCTTGTTCCACGAACTGCACAAATTAAAGAAAACTCCTTCACGACAGTACGAGTACGAGTCCCAGTAAGCGTCTAAGCCTCCTTGAACGAGCGCACTATCGTGAAGGCATTTAGCCTTGTAGATATATTTAGAGTACAGTTTTCTGGACATAGTTAAGAGAATTAAGTAGTACATACCCCATGACTTGAATGTGGGTATTTGTGGGCTGATTTTGGGTACCTGGTGGGGGTGAGGATGTTGCTGTTTTGTGGCTGGCATTTTAAAAGCCCCAAATTCATTTCCTATCACTCCAGCTCTCTTCTAAGAGCTGACCGCCATATGTAGTCTGCTTTTTATGCTGCAGCTAGAGATGGGAGGTGATTATTGATGCTCAGGAGATATTATGGGGTTTTCCTGACATAAACCAGTAATAAAAATACACTTTGCTGGTCTATTTTATGCCCTAAAGAGAAAACAAACATATATGATTTTAATCTAGATAGCTAATACAGCCTGATAATCAAGGACATGAGGGAAACACATCCTTATTTTCCTTCACTGCTTGCTGGCTGAGGATGCAGTCTGATGCTGTGGAAGAAACACACACATTAGGTGAAGCTGTATAGGGAAGGAGTGGCTCAATGTGTGCTAATTTTATACTCATGTTGATGCCTCCTTCCTGTCTTACTGGGTAGAGCACCTATTAATGCAGCCCACTTTTACAGATTAGTTTACTTTATAAATTCTTTAGAGGGATACAATACAAATAGTGAATTGTAAGGTTGATTATTATAAAACAGATATGAAAATCTTTGTTATTGCAGTAAAACAACTGTGGTATTGAGATAACCAAAAGTGTAATTTTAAATTGTTGGGAGGGTTTCAGATTATGGAGGAGATTAGACCCTATTTAAAGAGTAAACTGAGATGCCCAAGTCAAATAGGATGTTGGGTCTGGAGAGGAACTCCAGGGAGGTCTGCCAAATGCTCCACTGTGTTGGACTTTGTCTAATTTATTCATATTGTGTTATGTTGATTTGCTATCGAGCCAGTTTGCTTTAATTCATGTGTCCTGCTTGGAAGAAGAAGAAAGAAAGAAATTTGAACTTTAATGATTGCTGATGTGTCAGACTATCAGTGCTGTCCACTCACACCTGCACCCTACCACAAGTACAGTATGGTCTGCATCCCACTGGCCCACACTGTGGACCAATAAGCATACAGTCTTACTGCATGCTGTCAGTCAGCAGGTGGCCAGGCAGCTTGCAGACAGGACGCTGTCACCAGCCGGGATGGGGTGCAGGGTGGCAGGGGCCCCAGTGGGCGGGTGGGGATTGGGGTTACCACTGGACACCAGGGATGGATTTCACTACTGCCCACAATTGGGCATTGGCTAGTGGTCCACTGGACTACCAGGGATTAATTGTACTCATGCCCACGATCGGGCAAGGGATTGGTCCACTGGACCACCAGGGATTGTTTATACATATGCCCATGATTGGGTGAATGAGTCGGAGCCCACCGTGGGGCTGCAGGGTGTCGTCTGGCTTCAGTCTGGCAGGGTGCCAGGCGCAAGTCGCTGGGAATCGGCGCACCTCATGCAAATGGGGCCATAATGACATGCAAATGGTCCCATTTGCACCTCACATGCATAACGGCTTCATTTGCATGCCCACGGCTGAATATCGCAGTTGCTTCACCTAGCGCATCTGCACTTGTGCTGGTGCAGCCCCCTGCTCCCCTTCTGCCACTTGCGCTGGGGCAGTACCACTGCACCGTGCATGCGCCCTCAGTACCATATTCAACGGTGCTGATCCATGGCACAGCACCATTGAATATTGCCTGGTCCATGCTCTGGCTCAGCCCAGTTGTACTGCACCCAGGCGTGCACCCCTGCCTGGTGCAGTCTGAATATCCCACCCCAGGTGTATAAGTTGTAAAACTTGTCACATTTTCTGAGTCACAAAAGATTCAGACTGTACTGAGGTGGCAAACAATCCACCAAGTACTTCATCATTGTACATCACTTCATCAGGGTGACACAGGTCTGTTTAAAAGGGTCTTAAATACCCTGGCTAATTAACATTAATGGCAGCTGAAAACATGTAGCATCATCAGTCAAGTTCAGTAATATAATTAGTTTTTTTCTAATGCTTGCTCTTCAACCTGAGACATAGTTAAAGCTGTCATTTTGTTATTTGTTAATGAATACTAAAATACAAACTACATATTGAATAACAGAAAACTATTAATAATATTGTAAATGATAAAGAAACCAAAACAAATAGGTGAAAAAATATGATAATGAAATACATTTTCAAACAACACCTGAAGTTCTAATAATTCTGAAATGAGAATAATGGAAGACCTGGAGAGAGGTAACAGTATAAGACATAAATACAAGCATTTGTCAATGCCAAACGTTTGCTTGCATGTGTATACTGTGCAGGTGCTTGGAACTGATAGTGCACAAATCCAAAATGCCTTGTTCCAAGGGAAGACACAGTCCAAGGGCCCTGCATTTCTGTGCAGCGATAGATATGAAGAAGTCATGGGGTTGTCTGATTGGCCACAGAAGTGTAGGGCCCTGATGTCCCTGCACTTCCATGTGCCACAGATGCAGATGTACAGGGCAAAGAGTGCATCTGTCAGCTAATGCACAAGTCATTTTGCCACCAAGACAGTTGTCTTCAATATATATTACCTGGGCCCATATGGACAACCCCACACCTTTTATTCCTTGGCTGGGGTGGATGTTGCATATCAGCACCATTCCCCCACCCTCACCCCATCCAGCTGGATAACTAAGCTAATCCCCAAACTCAGCTCACCAGCATTGGATCATAAAGCATGGCTGCTGGGCTGAAGAGTGGCACTACACAAAAAGCTTGTTAAACAGTTAATATATTTTTTTTATTTTGACCCCAACTTTTCAAGATACAGTACACATTTTATGATTTGCCTTATAAACATGACATGTATCATTTATAATATATTGGTCAGAATGTCATTTTGCACCACATGCACAAAAACACTTCTCATCCAGGATTTAAAAAGTGACAGGTCACATTTCTGAGGTGGTGTGGAAAAATAGCTATGTTGAATGTTTGGACTCAAAATACTGAAAATTAACAAAGTTGTGACTGAATGTTGAAATAATGTAATGTTCAGTCATAAACTGGACATTTTACAGTATTTGTACACCAAATTTTCAGCATAGCATTCTTAGTACCCCACCTCATGAACCCAGAAGGAGAAAATATTCAAATCCTTGCCAAAATGTTATTTGGCGCCACTGAAATGTCATTCCAAGTCTCAGGTGTGAAAACGCATTTTGGCCAGGATTTGAAAAATTCCAGCTGTCAAGTTTGTGAGGTGGTGTGAAAATATATGGCTATGTTGAAAATTTGGGGTCAAAATATTTAAAATTACCAAAGTTGTGAGCGAGCATAGAAACATTTCAGTATATGCACATAACTTTGCAATTTCTACATATTTCAACCCCAAATTTGCAACATAGCCTTCTTATGACCCCACCTTATGAACACTGGTGGTAAAAATGTTCAAATCCTGAGCATTGCAAAATCACCTTTCAGGACTGATTTGCATAATTATACCACCATTGGTTATGAGGTGGGGTCCCAAAAAGGCCATATTGAAAATCTGGGGCCAAAATACTATATGCAAAAATGACAAAGTTATAGATAAAAGTTCAAAACTCCATTGAACTACATTAAACCACACTTATCTTAGTTTCTCATATTGCAGTCGGCAGTTCCAGTAGCAAGATGTTGCTCCGATCAAAGAGTGGATCTTCACCCTGTGTCATCTTCGGGTGAGTGAGGGTATATGGGGTGTATATGGGGTGCTGGTGGCCAAGTGGGAGGTCAGAGTGGGGTCGGTGGGGGTGTGGGGGGCAGATCGGCCTGGGGCCACTTTCTGTTTTACAGGTTAAAAAAAAAAGCAACGTTGAGGGACTTTTTTTTCATTTCAGATACATTCTGGCACTGGAATTGGGCACCCCAGTGTCAGGCTTGTTGGGCAATGGTGGTGGGTGACCTGGAGAGGAGGGGGTTCAAGAGAAGCTGCACTAGGGGTGGGCACCCCAGACCATTTATATTTAAAAAAAAATGTATAATGATGGGAAGGGGGGCGGAAGGATTAGTGACCTATAGAGGACATGGAGAAAGAAGTGCTAGTGGAGGTAGGCACCCTATTCTGCTTACATTTTTAAAAACAGGAAAAGAAACCTGTACTTGCCAAAAAAAAATAGATATCTGCTTGCTTTAAATCTAACTGTTTTGCTTCCATGTGTACTGGTCCTTCAACTCTCAGGTATGGTGTTAATGCAGGATCCACTGCTGTGTTTGACCAATTAATTGACTCTACAGTATTGAAAATTCTGAGTGGCATATATTTCACTACGGGACGCTACTGCTTCAGCATCAAGCACATTCTTTGAAGTAGGCTTACATAATTCAGAACTCTGGCAGCGACGTACATTATAGCATCCTTCTAGTAGACTGCAGAAACTGGTGACAGTAAGCACTGCTCTTTTAAAAGATTTTTCTTTTTTTTTCATATTTTCTGTTTATACCTCCCTTCAAAACCTCATATGACTCTCTCATCTGGGACTCCCAATGAGTCCTGTAGGCATCTCTCAGGTAGCTTCGAGGACCAACACCCATCCAGCTACAGTTTATCCCCCAGGTACAGAGGAGGGAGACCCTGCATCATCCCTATCCAGTCCAATTCTAATGTATGGGGTGGTCCAGACAAGTCCCTCACAGAGTCTGGTCATGTGGCTAAGGTACCAGGGCCCATCTCCAGGTGCAGATGCAGAGATTTTCCTTGTTCTTGTTTCCCCATACTCCTCAAAGATGATGTCAGGTAAAGAGGTCCAAGGAGATGAGGGAGCACTGAGACATGCCACCCCTCCGGACTTCAGCCAATGTCTTCTCCTCCCTTCACTTTGCAATCCCACTGCACCACCACCTGTGGTCACCCAGGTAGTGGTATAGCAATGGGACCTGCAGCCCACCTTCTGCAGAGAACAGCCCTCTGGGCACTCAATCCTCCTCCCCCTGGCCAGCCTCCTGCAACCCGGGCTCTCTTCCAAACCATGGTCATTGGCATCACAAGAGGTAGCTCTACCACTGCATTGGCAGGCCAACCACAAGGTTTTGCTTTTCTGATGACAACAGCATTTGAAACATACAAGAACCTGGAGTGCAGTGCAGTGTCCTGTATGTAGTGCTCTGTCTTTTTAGCTTGGGTATCATTCAGATCCTGTGGTGACAGTGACAGCCAGTAGAACAACTGTGAATAGCTTGCGCCTGACAAGAAAGAATTGTGCTTGTTGATGGGAAGAGGGGCAGGCAGACAAGTGACCTGGAAGGGACAGGGAGAAAGAAGCGGTAGTGAGAGTGCGGCACCCCACTCCGCTTACATTTTTAAAAAAGAGATGGGTGAGCAGGCAAAAAAACTCTACTTGCCAAAATAAGATAGATCTCTGCTCACTTTAATTAGTGATATTTTGCTGCCATGTGTATTGCTCCTCCAACTGTCAACTATGGTGTTAATGTAGGATTCACTGCTGTATTTAACCCTTTCACTGTCTCTACAGTAATGTAAATTTTGAATTGCATACATTTCACTATGGAACACTGCTGCTTCTGCATCAAGCACATTCTTTAAACTAAGGCTTGCATCATTCAGAACTCTTGATAGTGAACATACATTATAGCATCCTTCAAGCAGGCTGCAGAAACTGCTGACAGTAGGCATTGTACTTTTAAAAAGGTTTTGCTTTTCTGATGAAAATGGCATTTGAAACATACAGTAACTAGAATGCAATGTCCTGTATGTAGTGCTGTATTTCTCTAGTTCAGGTATCATTCAGATCCTGTGTTGACAGTGACAGACAGTTTAACATCTGTGAACAGCTTGCACCTTATGAGAAAGAAGTGTGCTTGTTCATTGGGGGGGTGGGCAGATGAGCAATCTGGAGGGGATGGGGAGAAAGAAACAGTAGCAGGTGTTGGTAGCCTGCTCTGCAGACATTTAAAAAAAAAGGATGGGTGGGTGGGCGAGAGACCTGGAGGGGACAGGGAGAGAGAGAGAGAGACTCTTAGGCTCTTCTTGTTGAAAGTCAATCAGCTGCTTCACAAATGAAAGGACCAAAGCTCCCTCTGACTGGAGTGGCTTTGGTACTTCAAGCACACAAAGGTTCCAACCCAGCAAGCAGTGAGTGCTGTCATGACCACAGTGTGTGGTCATTGATCTGGACTGCTAAGCCACTTCCACTTTGAACTGCAGTGGCCTCGCAGACACACCTCCGAAATCTCCTTCAGTGTAACAAAAAGGTTCTTGCATATGCACAAGCAAACATAATAAATGTAGAAATAAAAAAGAGCCAAGCATATGACAGTTGGGAACAGGAATAGGGATTAAAGAAGATGGGGAGAAGGCAAAAGCTGGATGAAGAAAAAGGCTAGTTACATTCTTCTTTTCCAAAACTCCTTGTGTTCCCAACAAGGGGAATGCAGTCCTGGTGCCAGCTCCTTTTCTGGATGGTACTGCCCTAATGGTATCCTGACAAGAGTGATCACATGTACTTTCTCCCTCTGCCTGTGGCCAGCAAAGGCTGGATCACTCAGAATGCCTTAAGATGCACCTAGGCATGCCTATGTGCAACAGATCCTAAACTGCAGGAATGGCAAGGCACATACTTACTATGCATAGCTTCCTAAAACATTACTAAACACTTTCAAACTTAAATAATTTAGTACACTTAAAACCAGCAGTATGTGCCTAAGGGCCAGGACAACACCTTGAAACCCTATGGCAATCTTTACTTTTAATGGCATCTCCAGCCTCCCTTCACTGCCCTTCCTCTTTCTAGTTCCTTCAGGGACATGATGGTGAGGCCCAAATCCACCTGCAAGGAAGTAGAGGAAACAGAAAATACTCAACACAAAAATATTCCCCAAAAATATTTAAAGAAAATACAAAAATTATTTTAACTTGTAGTGACGAGGAAGTTCATTACTTCACTGCAGTCTGTAGAGCAATAATACCCCACTTCCTTGTCAGTTGGATCTCCTGGAGAATATCCCTAATGCAAACTTGAGGTAATTCTAATGGTGGCCTCTGCTGCAGTGTCCTGGGACCAGGCAAACAAGATCCTCCTGGAACTGAGGTCACAAGCCACTCCCTGGATGGAGTAGCTGATTACAGTAGTAGTAGTAGCAGAACTTTTTATTTTTACTCAGCAAAGTTTGAAGAGACACTATTTGGGCAACAGTGCCCTGTTTATAAGGTGGTTCTGAATACACAAATTTAACATAAAGTTACATTTCTTCACTTGGTAGAGGAAAGGGTACATTATGTGAAGGTGTATGCTGCACCATGTTTAGTACCATAGCACGTTATTCAGGGTTTGGTTACTGAGTACAATGACCTGCACATGTAGATGCCTGTTGCCAGGTACAGCTAGGGAGGTTGTCACATCCTCCATGTTGCTGTGCTGGTTGATGCATCCTCAGGACATGACTGTGCCTATGTTTGTGTCATGTGCTGTCCATATTCACGCTGCCGAGCACTGGTATGCATATGCCAGGTACAGCATGGGATACAAATCTACTGCACAGGAAGGGTGCTGGACATGTACCAAACACTGTGTGGGGCCACCTATAGAATCCTACCTCCCCAGCGTTACACAGTTATGGCTTGTCTGTCCATGTCCTCTGTGACCTGGTGCACCAGGCATAGTAAGGCATACAGTGCCATGTACAAGACCTGTACCCAACATGTATGGGTCTGATGTACAGGGGCTGGGGGGTGGCTAGATGAGGACACTACTTGAGCCAGCACACAATATGCAAGACCATACCTACCACAGTGGGATGTATAATACCTGCTGCACCTGGGCCATGGCATGCATCTGTTGAGTGCCACATGTGATCACACGGCTACATTGTGGCTCACTTGGGATATGCCGATGTTCATGAGCTTTCTTGTGCTAATTAACATGAATACAATTTTTACTACTTACTACTACTACTACATTATGGCCTGCTCAGCCTGACCATCTGAATCATGCACATGTTGAGGCTGTTGCATAGTACAGGCATATGGGTGTGTATAGTGTGTAGGGTGAATGCATCTGTGTACTGTGTACCACTGCAGCAAACTGTTCATATCTGAATTTCATCCTCTATAGACTGCAGTGGACAACAGGGCCTGGTTAGAGTCACAGAGCAACAGAGTCAGAAGGAGGAGCAGCCAGAGGACTCACCGGGTCATGATGGGGTGCAGTGGAGTGGATCCAGTGAGAGGAGTCCACATAAGAACCCTGTTCTTTGTGTCATACCTGTGGTTGCATGATGACACTTATAGGTGCTGGAACATGTGTGGTACTATGGCCATGGCCCTACCACTTTCATAAGTGGCAGGGCCTGGCCCTATTAGATTTTGTACTCATGGCAATTTAATCCTATGGGTACTGTGCCTTACGCTTGCAGCATGTGCTGTAACGTGGTACATACTAAGAATCCTCTGTGTAGCCTGCATGGTGTTCACAGAATTATGTAAATCAATGGACTGGGTTGTGTTGATGGGGGTGAGCCAAAATCATGGCCCTCTGAGTGAAGACACAGTGGTCAGACTGTACTAATGACCACCGTGGACCTGGTCTTCGGAGGGCATCATGGCACAGGGAGATGCTGTTAGTTGAAGGGGTGTTGACACCAGAAATTGTACATCTGGGCAAGACAACAACATGAGTGTGAGTGATTTCACTCAACGGGGGGAATGTACCCCTTACATTCTTGGCCCTGCCATTGTTTCTACACTTCTGTCACTTATGCTGCATGCCTCAGTGGCCAGTGACGGGGGTCCATATGTAGCCTGCCATGCAGGATACATGCCTGTGAAGCCTCACCTATTCAGTTGTGGTGGGACATTCACCCCAATTTGAGCTTTACCAGCCAGTGAGATTGTAGGTGTGTCATGGTCTGTGCAATCTACTGCTGTACACCAATGTGCAGCCAACATGGTACCTTGTATCTGCCTATTATGCAGTGGCATGCCATATAATTTAAATGTCCATGAGGTTATTTATCCCTTCCCCAATAAAGGACTGGAATTGTTGATTTTGGAAATAGAGATACCTTTTCGTAAATCTTTATTGTTAATAGGGCTATATAAACCACCTAAGGTTACTGTACAAGTTTTTCAGGATTTGCATGAGTTTCTGTTTAGTTTCAGGGACTCTAATGAACTATTCATAACTGGAGATTTTAATGTGGATTGGTTGAATGTTGATGTGAACCATGAATTGGTTGATTTCCAGACTGGTTTGGGACTGACCCAACTAATTCTGGAATCAACCAGAATTAATCATAGAGACCCCAAGAGCTACAATTTTGGATATGATGTTTACAAATTCTCCCTTTTGTTCTCTAAAGCAGGTATCCTTCCAGAATCTTTTTCCACCATCAAGTTATTTACTCAATCAGAAAAATAGTGGTCAAACCTGTTGCTGAGTCCAGAATATTTTAGAGATGTTTTAGGAGGTTTGACTATGTTAATTTCATGATTGATGTAGAAAATGTCAACTGGAATAGATTGGATTTGATCCCTACAACATCAGTTGCTTGGGAATTCTTTTTAAGTGAATTTTTGTGCATCTGTAATAAACATGCACCTTTGAAATCAAGATTGCTAAAAAAGAAAGGAAATGCTTGGTTTACTCCTGAGCTACATAAAATTAGTAAGTACAGGAATAAAAAATGGAAGAAAGCAAAAAAGACAATGTTAAATCAAGATTGGGTTTCCTATAGGCAGGCTCGAAATTTATACACTACTAAAATTAAGGTATCAAATCAACAGTTCATCCGTTCTAAATTGGAGGCCAACCATAAAAAAGATTCAAGGAGATTCTGGGGAATTATCTCAAATTTAATGGGGAAAAATAAACAAATTTGTATAAATAAAATAGAGAAGGATGATATTGTGTTACCACCGGGAAAAGGAATGGTTGATGCTTTTAATGATTATTTCTCAAGAGTGGCTTCAGTAAGTCCTTTAGATGGGACTTATTGGGAAAAAAATGAGACTTTGAAGCTTAATCCTACAGATATTAATATAGAAGATAGAGATATAGGTGGCTTTGATTTTTTCCATATTTCTCCGGAAGAGGTATGTTCTGAACTTCTGAAGTTAGATATATGTAAAGCAAAGGGATCAGATGAAATTCCACCAACACTGTTGAAATATGCAGCTCCTTGTGTGGCATATTCCTTGGCTTATATTTTAATCTATCTATTCAAAGTGGGAATTTCCTGATGGATGGAAGATTGCAAAGGTTAGACTATATTTAAATCTGGTAAAGAAGCAGTTAGGCAATTCACGCCTATATCGCTCTTTGTCCCAGATTTCTAAAATATTTGAGAAGATAGTGTCTAGCCAATTGAGAAGCTTTCTTGAAGATAATAATAAATTGACATCTTTTCAATCAGGTTTTAGGACTTGCCATAGTACACAAACAGCTTTGACGAGGTTGTAATGATATCCAGCTGAGTCTGGACAGGAGGTTAATGATTGGAGCCCTATTTATAGATCTTTCAAAGGCATTTGATACCCTTAACCATCGGGTCCTCTTGTCCAGACTCAGCGGGATTGGCTTATCCCTCAAACTGTAAAGTGATTCTCTTCCTACCTGATGGGTTGTAGCCAATTCTGTAGTGGGTCTTTATAAATCTAGGTATTAGAGATGAAAACGGTGTACACAGGGTTCGATATCAGCTCTCTGTTATTTAACATTTACATGAATGAACTTAAAATTACATCAACGGTCACCCGTGCCATATGTATGCAGATGACACCATATTATATGTAGAGGAGATACTTTAGAATTGATTAATATGAGGCTACAACTGGCTTTTGATGAAGTACAGGAATTCTTAAAGTTGAACCATCTTATCCTAAATGCTAATAAAACACAGTCACTTTGTTTAAAAATAATAATAAAAACAAAATCTATATTTAGAAATTAACACCAAGGAAGGTATAGCTATTAAGCAGGTGGACTCATATAAGTACTTGGAAGTTTGGTTAGATCCATGTTTGAGTTGGGATGTTTATATTAACTCCTTATAAAAACATAAATAGGAGATTGGTGCCCTTTATAAGTATAAAAGTTTATGACTAGAGAGATCCGTCTGAATGTGGTAAATTCTCTTTTACTCCGTGATCGATTATGGCGATCTGTTCTATTGAGGGCTATTGGAAAGTATACAGATAAAGTGGATTTAGTCTTTGTAGGCTGGCTCGTTTTATACTGATGCCCTTATAGAACCCATAGGTGCACACTTTTCAAGGAATTAAATTGCATAAATCTGCTGTGAGAAGAGACTTACACTTGTTACAATTCATGATTAAGGTTTGGTATGGGAAGTACCTAAATATGTAATTGACCTCTTTGAAGTTAGGAAAACAAAGGAATGTCTGAGAGCCTTTAATGGAATTCAATTTGTTTCAACTAAATATAACCTCAGTATTGGAAGATCTTCTGTACCTGCTAGAGGAATAAGATTATGAAATAATTCTCCCCAGAATTGAGGAAAATAGAACTAGATATAATTAAAGTGAACTGAGGAATTGGTGTATTACTGTATTACATAATAATACTAGGTGCATTAATTGTTAGTGTTTTATGTATGTTATTGTGTAATGTGATTGTTCTTTAAATTAATTTTTATTTATTGGTGTATTGTGATTGTTGTTAATTATATGTGGTTTTAGTGATTTGATGTTATGTTCTGTTGATGTGGAAACTTATTTTAATTTATTTGTGACAGGAACTTCATTGAAAATGAGCTCTGCTCAATTGAATGTATCCTTTTATTCATTGTGAATAAAAATGATTTACTACTACTACTACTACATCATGCAGTGGCCCTTTGTCACTGATCTGGCATCACAGGGAGTTGGTAGTATTACTAGAGCACCTGCTGTAAACCTGTCAGTGTCAGTTGGGTCTGGTGTGCCATATGCTGGGGATTATGTATGTTCAGCTTTCATCACGAGGTAGGCATGTACCAATGTAGCACCACTACACCACTGTATCCTGCCATGTGTATCATACAGCACCGTGGTACTCTGCCTGCAGTGGTGTCATTTCTGGTGCCATATGCACAATGTGTCATGAATGTGCAGCCTAATGGAGTTTGGTGTATATGGCATGGGGTCAGCAGACAATGGGGCCATTGGTGGGCAGTGTATGTAGTGTGCCATATGTGATCAACAGTGTTATGCATCGTCAGTAGAGTCTAACCAACACAGTGATGACTAGAGTATGATTACTGCAGGGTACAAGGGCAAGGCCAGGCATACATTCAGAGAAGACTGGGTCTTTGCAGGGTCAATGAATGGCACAGGCTCTGTATTGAGGGACATCATCTACTTAGGGTGGAACCAGCATCTGCTAGGATTGAGGGTGCCTCCTGGCTGCTCTGTGTCTTACATCAGTGTTGTGGTTACTGGGGAACATTGTGTCAGATGCCCACTCATGTGCACCATAGCTGCTATCATGTGTTACCATTCCTGCTGCAAATGGTGCTGCTTGATGGTCCTAGCTATTTACTGCTGTGTTGTGTGGTCCACATGTGTGCTTGAGCCCACCCTGCTTCCACTCTGGATGGCTCATGGATGTCTGTATCCTAGACATCAAAGTTGACATGTGTACTGGATGCCTGGTCAGTGGGTGCAGAATGTGTGAGTGCAACTAATTGCCACTTGGGCCATGACACTGCCTATCGGGCTCTGGCTTGGTGCAGTTGTTCACACATCTGGCATGCCTGCCAGTGGTGGATGTCAATCCCATGGCTTGGGCACTTTCCTTTGCAGTATGGCACACTGATTGCAAATGCAGTCCTCTGCTGTAAGGGTCCACGATGCTTTCTCTGGTATGCCACAACCAGTCCATTCCGGATGTGTGACTTCCTTCAACCATGGGTCACATTTGATGCCACTCCTGAGTCTTTCATCCTGTGTGCACAGGTGACTGAGTTCATTGAATTTCTGTACATATATGCCCAGAAGACTGTCAGTCATCAGAGGGATAATGAGTATCAAGAAGGACAGGACAATCTGCTGCACAGACTGATCTGTCTGCAGTGCATCCTCATCAGGCAGGTGGAGGACACCAACAAGGCTGTCCGGGACCTGGTAGCAGCTCTCCAGCAGTAGCAACAGCCACCACCACTACACCACCTGCTGGCCCCTGGAGGCATGGACTGGGGTGGGCATTTACACTATGTTTACTGTTTTATTCACAGATGAGTGCCCTTTTGTTTTTTTTCCCATTCCTTTATTTGGATGGGCAGTTCCTGCTTTTTTTGTTCCCACCCTTTCCATGTAGGGACTGTTGACCTTGATGATTTTGTCATTGTATGGTTTGGTATATTAAATCCAATTTTCATATCTTTACTGTTGTGTGTGTTGTGTGTCATTCATTGGTGCCTCTTTGACACCCACTGCTTCCCTTGTGTTTAGCACAATTCACAGGGCTATATTCAATGCTGTGCACTTATTGTACTGTGCAAGCAGTTGTCATTTGTGCTGCATTCAGTCCACCCTATATCCATAGGATTTAGCACAGGCACAGTGCCTCTGAATATGGCACAGTCAGGGACCAGTGCAGGCATAAGCACAAGCACAGTGCAAACACTGTGCTTCCAAGCACTTCTGAATATTTGTGCCCTTATCTTTATTCGTATATCTTTAAATAAGAAAATATCTCAAAATAAGACTTAATATCTTGAAAATAAGATTTGATCGGTTGCAAAGATCTCAGAATATTTCAAGATTTATTGGCTTGTTTTATAAGATATTCAAAGTCTATAAATAATAATGATTTTCTTATTTTATAAAACTATAGTAAGATAATTATCTCATCCCATTGGCAGATACTTTTGTTTATTTTAAAAGTAGAATGTATAATTTGTTATTTATTTCTTATTTTATGAAAGTCATATTTATACAGCTTAAGGAAAATTTAATACATCCTCATGTGGGAGTAAAGAAAGTTCAGTCCTGCCCAGGACTTAGGAGAAAGCGCTATCTACACTGTCTAATTAACCAACTAAGTAACTCACTGGCTGGTGAGCAATCTTCTGCATTCCTAAATATGAAGCAGCAGCTAAAAGGATTCAGCAACTCTGGTAATGGGGCTCACCTCTGCAGCTGGACAAAACTAGTTCTGTAACAGGTGTAATGGACCCACAGCACACTCTGGATGGTTGTGGGCAGGCTGTTCAACAGGTGTTTCAACCTTCCAGAATCATGGTCACCCTCAAGAGAGGACTTTTTTCTTATGCACCTCTGTATATGGGACTTTCTCTTAGATCTCTAATCAGTGTTTGATACCATGGATCATGAGGTGTTGATGGAGCACCTTGCAGAATACGGGATACTCACCAGGACAACCTTGAAATGGTTTGAGTAATTTGTTTCTGGCAGATCATATAGGGTTGTGAGGGGAAGTTTCTTGACTTGTCCAATAGTTGCCAGCTGACTTGGTTCTGTCTCTCATGTTATTTGTGGTGTACATGCTACCATTGGGATGCTCATTAGATGGTATGGTGTGAGTCTTCACTGCTATGCAGATGACATTGAGTTGTTCTTGCCTTTTACATCTGATAGGCAGGTGGTCTCGGTATTGAAGCAGTGCCTGCTAGAGATTGTGGATGGGATGACCAATGAGTAGCTGACATTAACCCGACCAAGATGGAGTTGTTACTGGTGTAACCATTACATTGCAGGTTGACTGACAGCCATGATGCTATGATATGGCCACATTTGAACAGCACAACTCCGGAGGCTGTGAATAGAGCTAAAAATCTTGAAGTCATTCTGGACTCCAGCTGACACTTGAACCCATGTGCCAGCCATGGTCCTCAATAGATTTCTCCAACTCTGCAATATTTCCCATATTAAATCTTGTCTGATGCAAGAGGATCTGGTGACCCTTCTCCATGCATTTGTGACCTCAAGACTTTACTACTGTAACACTCTGTACCAAACGCTGTCAAGGATGTTGATGCACTACCTGCACTTGGTGCAGAATGCCATGGTCAGGCTGATCTCTCAATACTCATATGAAAAGCATATTATGCCTGTGCTGTTGTAGCTGCACCCAGTTAGGGTGTGCACCACTTTTAAGACAGTACTGTTAAATAACAAAGCCCTGCAAAGATTAGGGCCAGACAACCTTAAAGAGCTATTTGCCTGGTATGATCCCAATCATTCAATCCTGTGCACCAAGGGGTCCTTTTGGTCATCTTGCATGGCATAAACTATCTGGTAATTTGCACTTATGTCCTGCATTTTTGAAACTGTAGGAGAGCCCTTCAGTGGATGCATTTAAAAAGGGACTGAAATGTCATATATCTACATTAGAATTCAGTTTGTAGATTTAATGTGGGGTACTGTCTCATTATTCAAGAACTATATTTTCTATAACGTATTTAGCTAAGTAACTTACATTGGGTCTTGTTAAAATGTACTTGGTTTAGTTTTTAATTCATAGAAAACTCTGAACCCTTGATGATAGGGTGCTATGTAAAATAAAAAGCCATACCTTGTCTTGCCTTGCCTCCTCTTCACCCAGCATAGGAACATTTAATGGACACAGGCTGGACTGACATGACAGACTACTAGACCAGGCAACACATGCACCTTCTCAGATGCAAGCTGCAAACTTTGTTAAATACTGGTCTCTCTTTCATTATTGCTCTGAAACAGGCATGCTTAGTGCTAGAGCCAAGCACAAATTATTTTTAGCATCTTGATTGGTCACATCATGTATTTGTTTGCACATCTGAACCCCTTGCAACTCCCAGGGTCTCACTGACAGAAACATGGCAGTGTCCATGATTGAGTTGTTTCCTGCCTTTGGTGATGGCTTTGTGTCATGTACCCTTGTCCTCTTACACTTCACAAGGCAGACAGCACCACACAACTTATTTCATCTATAACATCTTTATGTAATTCCCCTACAAGAGTTACTGACCTAGATCATTCAACCTTATCTGAGGCCACAAGCAGGAGTACTGTACTGACATCTACAATAAGCTAGAAACTAACTACCAAAAACAAGGTAGTGGTGTTGTTTTGGAGTGGTTCTTCACCCTGTCTGTTACAGAACTCTAGTTAGTAAATAGAGGTGAGGGTGACTGTGCATACAAGTGCATGAAACATGATGAAACTCTCCAGAATGAGTGCTAAGGTCTCTTAAGAGTACTTTAATAGTTTGTGAATGTCAGAAGTGATGTTAGGCATATGCATGGCAAGTAGCCACATAGGGTACCAATACATCCAGTGTGCTTGAACAACATTGTGTGGTAAACATCTGGCAATACTTACCGACTTTACCATTTCACTAACCAGCACCTCTCCCTTCCCACAAGAGCAGTTTATTGTGCACCACTGCTTATATCCATGATGCTCCTTCCCCTGCAAATTCTTTCTAAAAGATAAAGCCAAGGCTGTAAGTGCCTTTTCCTCTCCTAGCTGGGAGAGGTGCTAGGTTTGAGCAGTTTTACTCTCACTTTTACTGTTTTTATTTTTTATTTGTTACGGTTTTATTAATTTACTTGACACAAATAATTGCTGCCCACCCACACAGTGATAAAAAGTGGTAGTAGAGCACACATCCACCCCCTTCCTCCATGAAACCTTTGTTCCACACCTTTACCTCATGCCACTCCTAAAATCTCATTCATCCACCATAGTGCTGGCAGGACAGTGGTCAAACAATTTGTACCATGAAGCTTAGCCAGGTACAAAACAAATAAGTGGGAGTGCTGCCTGACCAATATTGACTGCCCTTTAGAGCTGACATTTCTAGAACCAGGTTCCAAGATTTGCCCACCACCCACTGATGAATGTAGTCTCCATGGCCATTCAAAATGATTCCACAGGGTCACCACTGAACAGTGTCACTGCACTGTGACACAGAGAGCATTCTGATAAGGTTGAACTGTGGTCTTAAACCTACTGTATGAATAACTGCTGCATGTGCCTTCCTCAGCCTCTTCACAAGTCATGACATCAGTCTAGCATGCATTTCTCACATTTTAGGACAAGAACACCAAGAGCACCATAACCAAGGAGACTGTCTTCCTCAAGGGGAGGTGGTGAGACAGACCTGAAGATGGAGAACTCCATTAGCCAGCTCCCATCTGCATCTTGGAGGCCATCAGCCAGGTACTGAAGTTCTGCAGCTATTGTGAATGGCTCAAGCAAGAATAAGCCACACAGGAAGGGAGTCATAAACACCTGCATAGTTTGGGCACCAACATGTGCAATGCCAGCTCTTCAAAACTGTGTGCAAACTTCAGAGGTAAGATTGCAAACATTTCTTGAATTAAAAATTTCAGCTTTTAAGTATTTTAGGAGGGGGAGATGAAGATGATCCAACAATTGACGATTTTAAACACAAGCAAAGAACTCAGCAGAATTGCTTTCAGTGCATAACCTCAAGTGGGTATATTATTCACAGGTATTAAAATAGGCAAGAAGTAAATAGCTGAGGGCACCTGTGAGGAGTGTCATCTTGAGACATCATCCAAGATGGCCAGGTGTAGCAAACTCTGAGCAGTCCTCGCATGGCATGCTCCATTTTCTTTTCTCTGCTATGCCTCACTATACTGTTAGATTTATGTGGCCATAAAATGCAGAAAGCAGGTTTTGTTTTTTTATGGTTTTGCAGCACCGGCATGTCAAAAAAGTATGCCACACCCAGGAACTTGTTAGCACATACTTTGCAGACAAATGACCTACTAGAAGTCAGAAAGCAGCAGCAGATCTAAACCCCATCCCGAGTCAATGCCCGGTTACCTTGTCTCCCAGCTTGCTGGACATATGCACACTGCAAAATCCACTGATCTCTGTGCTCTCAGCCACCCTGTCCATTAAAGAGAAAAAGTAGCCCTCAGGTAATATTTTTCCTGTCCTTAAAAATTTAAGCACTAACCAGCTAGAAGGAAAGGAATGGCCAGAGATGGCATCCAGACATAAATCTGAACTGGATGGTGAGTCTAAAAAACTGTTGGAGAATGGATGGGAGTAAACTAGGAGGGGAAATGGCCTGCCAAACCACTACTTAAGGAATGACAGAGGAAAATTCTACTCAGAAAAATTTTCCAACAACTGATAGTATACATACCTCAGAAAAGTTGAGTATGCAAGAAATACAGGCTATCAAAGGGATAATGCTTGAGGCAGTGAACAATTTGAACCGGAAGCAATTCAAGCATTAGGGAGATTAAATCGAATGTATCAGGTCAATCCTCTTAACATATTAAATTCTAAATTGGAACAGCTTGTAATAAGAATGAAGGCAGCTGGAAACTGAATTTCTATGCTGGAGGACCTCACTAATCCCCTTCCACTCAAGCAAACACAGTTGGAAAAACAAATTCAACTTCTATAGAATAAAATAGCTGAGCAGGAGGATAGTGCCTGAAGAGATAACTTACAACTTAGCACACTTCCAGAAGGAATGGAGGAAAACAGGGATCCTCTCCCCTTTTTGACAAAAAGCTTCTGACTATCTCTATGAATAGATGCTACATGGAAGAAAAAAATACACTTAACTAGAGCTCATCAGGCTGGTAGTCACTTTGCTAGTAGCTCTCACCCTTTCACAGTTTTTAATAAACTACATAAGTTTTTGAATGAGACTGTACTGCAAAAGGCCCACACCGAGAGGGGCTTTAACTTATGAAAATGGTAAATTTAATGTATTCTATAATATGTCTTTTGAAACAAGCGCAAAGTGCAAATTATTTAATCCTCTAAAAACAAAGCTATACCAAAGAGGGATATGTTTTCAATGAGCTTCTCACAAACTAAGATTTGTGCTAAAGGTGAAGCTGCACACTTTCTAAGATGCTGATGAAGCAACGGAGGCATACAATCAAGAGTATGGTGAAAACCGTTGAGCAAAGGAACAAAATGATCAGCAAAGAATACAACCTTACCCTACCAACACAAGAACTAACAGTGCCTACCCAAAGTCTGACACTTAGAGGGTATTACAGTATGGTTTAATCTTCCACATTTCCCCCATTCCACTTTAATTGTTTTCTTTTTCTAATCCAGTGCTGCTAATACATGGCAGTCTTCGACATTTATAATGAATAGTCTTTTTCAGATGTCTGGGAAATATTGTGCTTGCATCTAAGATGCTAAATAGTGCAGCAATTAATGGACTAACATGTTAGGGTGGAAAGAAGATACGATCAACATGGCGAGACATGAAATGGATGTACTTAAGCTTACTTATGCTGGTTAACTTATCAGCTGACTATATAATGATAACTGAATGAAAAACTAACTAAACTGTGGCTTATGAACTGTGTCTTATACTGTACACCAGGCTTTGAACATGAAAGGTTTTTTTTTTAAGCTTTGTGAAACCAAGCTGCAGGCAGTAAGCTAGGATTATGATATGGGAAGAATTGCTTAACTCCTTTTCTTGCTCTCCTCTGTCTACCACCATATTAGTAATTGGGATCCAGTGGATTTAAAGATAACAATGCATAATGCAACACTGATTGCTATTTAAGTCTTTTTAGAAAATAGAAGTATGCATCTGCATTTCTCTGCATACATAATAGGTGAAGACTTAAATAATGAGTGTAGTCTCTGGAGAGAGGGAGGGATGGATTTGATGTAAAAGGATAAAAGGGAAAGGAAAAAAGGGGAAGCAAAAAGGAAGAAATGTAAAGGGAAACAGTAAGCAAATAGGCATACCCAGAGAATTAAAAACTGTTTTATTTTTAGTTTTTATGGAGCTCACTTAGGACCAGTTCTCAGAGGACAATGAAGACCATTTTTGCCATTACGATGTTGGGGGGGTGGTTCTTGGAATCCTTGCAATTCCTGGAGCAGCTATTGGAGTGGGTTATGTGAGAGGGGGGAAGGGACTTTATTTCTCCTTTTTCTAATTTACCAGCTAATAATTTTACTGATCAAAATTTAAAATGAGATTTAAATTATGAAAAATATTCAAAAATTACAAGATTTACTCTTATGTTGGGAGTCCAGGCATAACTAAACTATTACATGTTTACTTATAATCATAAATTAAACATTTGAATGACTGATTCCTTACCGATTATGACCTGGAGCATTAGATATCTTAAAAATAAGCACAAGATGCTCAAACTAATTAAACATATGCAAAAAAAAAAAAAATACCTATTGCTATGAACCAGGAAACCCATTTTTCATCATACCAGTTCTAATTGGTTTTGTAATCAGTTGGGTAAAGGAATATTATTTAATTTTATAAACAATTCCAGGGGAGTAGCTATAACATTTAATAAACAGAAACCTCACCCTAAAAATACAAAACTGACACACAAGGATGATGGGTCATAACAGAAATAAATATTCAGAACTTTTAAGTCACTTTAGCTACTATTTACACTCCTAACAAGAATAATCAAAATTTTTGTACCCAATCTTTTCTAACTCTATTTACTTTTCTCCCACCATACATGATTGGTGTAATTTTAATGTAGTTCTACATCCCCAAGATAAAACTTCAAAACTTGACAAAATTCATAACTCCACACATTTAATAATTTAAAACTATACATCAAAATTAAGACTTATAGACCCCTGGACAGCTAAATACCCTGATAAAAAATCTTTCCCTTATTATTCATTAACACAAGTTTCTTATCCTCAAATAGATTATTTCTTAATATCGGAATCTTTGAAATTCTAATTATGAATATACAATATCCTGGGATCTTGATTTCTGATCATTTACCATGTATACTTAAAATTAAAATTGATAAAATCCCAATACAAAAATACTGGAAAATGTACTTCCCTTTAATCAAATTCCACAGATTTCAAAGACACTCACAGATGAGATCCAATAATTCTTCCATAATAATGCAGAGATAGATACTTCCATCAATAATATTTGTGACTCATTTAAAATTTGGATATAGCAACCCTTCAGAATATCCATAACCATACTTGATATAATAATATATTTAATAAAATAGTACAAAATAAAGAACAACTTAATACCATGCAGGCATATACTATTACCCGACAAATCTTACAAACTAGATCCAACTATTTAAATCTATCTTACAAGCCACTGAAATTTCTAGCATGGCAGACTAGAATAGACCAACAATAAAATTATATTTTAGCTATTACAAACTCAAAGGATCTATAGTTGAAGACCCTGTAGAGATTAACTCTTGCTTCTTCAATTATTATCAAATGTATTTCAATCAAAACATCTTCTATAGCAGTAATCAATTAAAGAATACTTATGACAAAACTGTATCCTGACAGTTCCTGCCAAATTCAGAAATACATCAGGCGATAACATAATGATTGAAGAAATTGAACAAGCCATTAATGATCTTTCAGGTAATAAATCTCCTGGTCCTGATAGGCAGGTCATAGAATTCTATAAACACTTCAAAACTTAAGTGATACCTATAATGCAAAAAATATTTAATTTCTTTAACATTTCTAAAACACTTCCTAAACCATTCCAGGAAGTCATAACATTCCAGAAAGCCATAATCCCTGTTTTTCTTACAAAAAAATAAATAAATAAGGATCTATTAAGTGGTGCATCGTATCACCCTATCTCGCTTTTAAATATGTCCTGGCCAAATTTCCCTCATTCACTAAAAAAAAATACCACCAACAGCTTAATCTGGTTCAAGGTCAGTTGGCATTCATCTGTATCCTCCTTCCCCGGGTCGTACCTGAAAATAGACAGGATTTGTCTAGTGCACTTACCTGGTCAACAAAAACTAAATAAAATAAATGTAAATTACAAAATTTTTACCAAAATTATATCCAAAAGACTAGAATGTATACTACCTTATATAATTGAGAAAGATCAGAACAGCTTTATTAATGGAAGACCACTCAATGAAAATAGTAGACACACACTAAATATTATATTTCAGCAAGAAACTGATGATGCAATTCTGTTAACCATGGATGCAGCAAAAGCCTTTGATCAGGTAGAATGGAAATTTATTCTAGAAATTATTAGTCAGATGGGGTTTGGTGCACAGCTCAATGGATGGTTACAATTAATATACAGCACACCGGTAGCAACTGCAAAAAAACAATCATAATATTTCCACAACCATTTCATTATATTGTGGCATTAATCAAGGCTGCCTGCTTTGATCTTTATTCTCTGCTTTAGTGATTGAAAATTTGGCAGATAGAATTAGAAATCACCCTAACATACATGGAATATAATAACACAACATATAAAATAAATTTGTGTGCTGATTATATCTTGCTTTTTATTTCTCTTCCTGATATCTAAATTAAAGAACTTAAAAACACAACTGAACAATATGGTAAACTATCATGGTATAAAATAAATTGGGCCAAAACTACAATCTTGAAGTTAAATAACCTCACTATCTTTGCCAGAGGGCTGCAATTGTCAGATTAAAACTCAAATACAATTTTTGGGTTCCCAAATCACTTCAGACTGGCAACAATTGGATCCCTTAAATTATGATCCACTACATTTTGAGATTAGAGTTGTGCGAGTGAAAATTTCAACCAACAAAGTATTTTTCGTAATTTGCACATTACCATAAATTTTGCCCTCAAACCAGCAAAGGTTTGTACCCATGGGTGAAAATTAGCCATCAGTGGGTGAAATTTATAAGTTTTCCTGAGTCTCCCTCCCAGCCAATTACCGTCCGTAATTGAATAAAGAACCCCTTCAGTAATCTGGTCCCCTCATGTCCTTTTTTAATGAAAACAATTAAACCCACACTCCATGGTGTCTAGTGACCCTCCACAGCTGCTCACAACCCAAATTATTCTCCTTGGTGTCTAGTGGTCCCCCCGGCTGATCACTGACTGCAATTGAATAAAGCGCCCCCAGTTACCCTTGCCCCCTCACTTCTTTTTCTTAAAAAAAATAATAAAAACACCACCTCCCCACCCTGTTATCATGAGCTAGCACTCACCCCACTCCCCCAGTACCCTGATCTGTCCACCATCACAGCCCTCCACTCACCTACATGGCAGCAGCCCAATTGAGCACGTGAATGAATGAATGCATGCTGGGATTATGGGTTTTATTTATTTATTTTTTTTAAGAAAAGGAAATAAGGGTCCAGGGTAACTTGGAGGAGCTTTATTCAATTATGGCCGGTGATCAGCTGGGAGGACCACAAGACACCAGGGAGAATAATTTGGACTGTGAGCTGCCGTGGGGCGGGGGACCACTAGACACCAGGGATTGTGGGTTTAATTTTGTTTATTATTAAAAAGGACATGAGGGGACCAGGGTAACTTGGGGGGCATTTTTCAATTATGGCCTGTAATTGGCCAGGGGGGACCACTAGGCACCAGGGACAATAATTTGGGCCAGTGAATGGCCAGGGGGGCAGGGGGGACCACTAGACACCAGGGAGAGTTTTACATAGGGAATGGCATGGTGCAAAACTGTGGTGAAATTTTGCCATTTAGCCTCAATTTCACTAAGCATTTTGCATGGCAAAATTGCCAATTTCGCCGGTGAAATTTAATTTTGCAACATCGCTACTTGAGATCCAAGCAGAATTTGATAGATGGAAGAATTTACCTCTAACAATAGTAGGTAGAATTAATATTATTAAGATGAAGATCTTACCAAAATTGTTATTCTTATGTCAAACACTTCCAATTACAGTTCTACAGAAATATTTCATTCAATTAAAAAAAATACAAATAAGTTTATATGAAATCAAAAAACACCTAGAACTGCATATTTGACCCTAATAAAATAAAAAAATGGAGGATTAGCTTTACCTGCTATGTAAAAATACCACCAACTGCTTAATCTGGTTCATGGTCAGTTGGCATTCATCTGTATCCCCCTTCCCCTGTTCATGCCTGAAAATAAGCAGGATTTGTCTAGTGCACTTACCCAGTCAACAAAAACTAAATAAAATAAATAATATTTAGTAGCTCAGATAACTCTGATATGGGAATGGATACATGATTCAAAAAAACTGCACAAATTCAATACAATTGGAAATAAATACCCACCCATATGCAACTATGACTCAACTGTTATTCTCGGCTTATCACAAAAAAGTCAAGAATCATAAATTAAGTATCTCTACTAGTACAACTATATCAACATGGGAAAAAGCTCATCAGATGCTTAAAGAGGATATAGTATTAACACTATATTCACCAATTGTTTTGAATTATAAATGTCCACCATCCATCACTAACCAAGTTTTCAATCCTGGATCCTCGTGGCATTAAAAAATTAAAGATGTACTAATAAATGATAAACTAAAACCATTTACACAGCTTCAGCAAGAGTTCAATGTACCTCATAGCCACTATTTCAATATCTTCAATTAAGAAATTTCATTCAACATAACTTAAAAATAAAAATAAAAATGTCACATCATCATTATTAAAATTTTAGAGGACACTAGATAAAACAAATTAATTTCTCTAATACATAACATTCTAGATGATAATTATTATAAAGGTCAACAAAAAATCTTAAAAAAATGTGAAACTGAATTAGGTACAGATATAACTGATAAGATATGGCAAGATATAATAACTACGTTCACAAAAAATAATAAAGCAAGTAAATTACAACAAATACAAATAAAAGATGATATATAGGACTTATTATACCCCATCCCGACTGCATCATTTCAATACAAATATTTCAGAAAAATGCCCCAGATGTACCAAAACATCCGGCACACTTATACATATTTATTTTTATTTTATTTATTTATTGAGAATATTAGATACAACCTTTGAGTCATAGACTCATTTCTAAAGGCTCCAAGTCAGAGTACACAACATAATAGGAGGCAAACTTTTAAACAAAAAGTACATTGGGGTAGGGAAAGAAATAACAGGGTTAACAGCGAGTTCCAAGTAGCAGGCGGTATACAATATTACAGCAAAAATAGGAGAAGAGGTACAAAGTACACAGCAAGGTGTGCAAAATTGCTAGTCCTATACAGTTAGGTAGCTAGACAAACCTTGAGGGAGCTTGTGTACTTCAGCAGCCATTTAGTAAGAAGGTGGTATCATATGCGCTAGCAGGAGGAGTGAGCAGTTGGATTACCAACATTGTCATTAGTGCATTGTAATAGCAGTAGGATTAGTGTGTATTTAACCCAGTATCATGCAGCCCGTAGGCCAGTTCTAGTAGGGACAATGGCAGTGGCGGGTGGAGATTATGTGTTTTTGAGGTTGTCTTAAAGGGGCCTAGCCTGGGGATGGAGGTGATGTCCTGAGGGAGAGCGTTGTACCAGGATGGCGCCTGTATGAAAAGGACCATTGTGCTAGGGTGGTAGTGACCCTGGGAACAGCCCATGTTAATTTATCAGCCCGTACGGGTGTTTGCAGAGGTATGAGACATGCTTAGGGAGGCTGAGATTCTCACGGAGTGAGGTCTAGTTGGATTTTCTTAGCAAGGAGACATGTTTGGGATCACACTCTTTTGTCTACTCTGGGATGAGGATTTTTGCAAGGTCATATAATGGGCAGCTGTGGGTTCACCTATCCACTCCAGTGAGGACCCTACAGGCTTTATTAATGGATAGATGAATTTTATCTAGTGCTGTGTGGTCAGTGGCCGAGTAGATGGCTAGTACATAGTCAACAAGGGAGAGAACTGAGGAGGTAATTGCAATATTTAGGGTCTCTGGGGGTAGGCAGGCTTTGCATCAAAACAGTAGTCCTGTGTATACATTTAAGGCCGCGGAAAGATTACTAATATGTGGGTGGAATGAAAGGTTGGGATCGAAGGCAATGCCCAGGTACTTATATGTGTAGACCTGTTCCAGTAGGAGGAGGGCTTTGGAATGGATTGTTAGTTGGGCCTTGTGGTCTTTGTTCTGCTGGTGTGAAAAGAGCATAGATTCAGTCTTTTTTTATATTGACCTCAAGTCTGTGGTCAGTGAATCAGTTTTCTACTTGATTGAAGGCAAATTGGAAGGATGACTGAAGGATAGTGGGATCAGAGTGGGAGGCATACATTACTGTATCATCTGCATAGAGCAGAAGGTTACATGGACAAGACTTGGGCAGGGTGTTCAGGAGGATACTAAATAGCAGTGGGCCAAGGATGAAGGCTTGGGGAACCCCTGAGTGGACAGGTAGAGGGGGTGAGAGAGTGCTGTGAATCTTCACACATTAGGACCTATCTGTGAGGTAACTTATGAACCAGGCGATGGATCCAGGGGACAGGCCTGAGCGGCGAAGAGTATTTAGGAGCAGTGAGTGCTTCATTCATGTCCAAATCTATCAAAAGTCTGCTTTAAAATTTTATGCAAAATACAAAAAAACCCTAATATTCAATTTACCCCTCGATTAACATTACTATTAATCCTATCAAGTGAACTAAGTATAGAACAATGGCTGTTCATCACTATTGCTATAATAATTGCAAGAAAATGCATTCTTTTGAAATGGAAAGATAACTCCCCACCAACTATACAAACCTAGATTAATTGTATGCTCAGTATGACAAATTTAGAAAAGATTTGCTATTTTAAGGAAGAAAAATATGAAATGTTGGAAAAAGTATGGGCCCAGTTCCAGGACTTAATTCAGCAAGGTTTAATACAATACTTTAACATTTTACTGAGCTAAATGTATAAATCAAACTTAATTTAATATATTATAGATAACCACTTGCACCCCTTGGCTATGATGAACTTATATAACCTCCAAACTGACTCTCACTGATGTAAGTTTGTCTGAAAATATACCACAGCTGGAATTAAAAAATAAAAGAAAAAAAGTAAATAGCTGAGCTGGCCAATGGGGGTTCAAACATGCCAGAAGTGATTGGGGCAACAGAGGGAGCAAATGTGCAAGTTTCAAGTCAAAGAAACAATCATAATAGCAATTCCTATCTCAGTGTGACTTTAGGGCTCTTGTACACTGTGTTCCAGGATATGGTGCAGGCTCCCAAAAACAAATTATAGAGTATGACTTGACTTTTCAGTTGGCTAACTTCCTCCATCAGCCCTCCCACAGCTCTCCATCCCAGGTTGCAAATGGAAATAAACCTCCATGGGCTCTGTTTGCTTCCTTGGTAAAGTATGTTTAAATAAATAACATAAACAAATGAACACAGCTTGCCTAACAAATGATAAATGCAAAAGAAGTGAAAGAAAAATCCCCACAATTGTGCAAACTGTAGCCCTGACATGTTACAATTGCCACTTTCTCTGCCTTGGGAAACATTTTACAAGAAGAAACTTCCCTCTCAAACAATAAACAGCACTTGAAGTTATAAAACTTTGCAATTTCATATCTTTAACTGCATTAAAATACATTACTACAGTACCTTTTCACTGATTATATTATTCTCAGTGAACCCTAAAACAGTTAATTTAAATGTTTTGCACCATAAATACTGTACCCCAAAACTTGAATTGCTTACTTTTAGATAATAGAACTTTTAAACAGCTGCTAAATAATTTAGCAATAATGTGTGTACTGTAACTTGCATGGTTTGCACATGGATCACTATTAGTGCCCCTCCCCCACAGTGGTGGCTTTCTTGTTTTTGCCTCCCACCTCCTCCTGTTGTCCCCGCTGTGCTCCACCACCATTTCCTGGGTCCTAAAGCCCATTCAGTCTCTGTCCATCTCCCACGTTTGTGTTTTTTTGTGGCAGGGGGCCAGAGGAGCAAAGACACAGAACACCACATGGATGCACCTTGGAAGTGCGAGCAGCGGTCCACGCATGCGCAGTAGCATATATTCATTTTGTTGCCATGATTTTAGTTAAACAAAAGCTCTCCATTCTCCTGGACCCTCAAATCTGCTAATCAGGGTCTGAAGATATGAGGCTGGCAGTGAGGAGCAGCAAGATGTTTTATTTAAACAGCGCCCATGAGCATTAAAGAGTGGCTCATACATATTAACGAGCATTATGAATATTAATTAGCAGTTGCCTGCTGCCAGGGTACTGCATGAAAAGGCAGCAACCTCAGGCAGAAATCTAATTTATTTGATTTAACTCTGCAGTTATTTGACAGGGAATAGGGACTGCTACCAGTCTGTGGGGAATAGTAAATACAAAGCTAACAGTGTGGCTGCAAATACACTTAAAGAGCCACCGATGCCTTGAGGAGAACTTTTCAAAACATAACATTTGGACACAAAACGGCTTATATTTTTCATTAGCTCTGTATTTCTCATCCCCGTTATTTACTACTGAGGTCATACGCATGAAAACAGGATAGCTGTTCATTGAGAGTTCACTAGTACCTATTGCTTCTTCACAACTTGATGTCATAATACTCTGCTTGTGACATCACAGTTATTCCCATGGTAACAAACTGTGATGTCTCAACAGAGCATTATGACATCAAGTTGGGAATAAGCTATAAAGGCAGATGGACTCTAAGGACTAAAGATATTGTGTTAGTGGGAATTCCATTAGTAATAAATAATGGAGATGAGAAATCTCCACTATGGTTCTCAAAAGAGTTGGTGGGAAAGGTTATGGAGAAAAAGATAGCATTCAGGAAGCATAAGAAATCACAGAATGAGCAGAACAGAGAACTTTATCAGTTAAAGCAGAAGGAAGCAGGGAAGGCAGTCAGAATAGTGAAGACCCAAACTGAGGAAAAGATAGCCAACTCTGTTAAGAAGGGGATAAAACCTTTTATAAGTACATCAGGGAGCGAAGGAAGACCAAGGAAGGGATAGTGAGGCTTAACAAAGGGGAAGGGAGGTGGGCAGAGGATGACAGTGGAAAAGCAGAGATACTGAACAAATACTTTTGCTTAGTATTCACAAAAGAAGAAGAGGGGGAAGTACATAAACCAAGCAATAGAAGCACTCTGGACAGGGGGGTCAATAACAGTCCATTCACAGAAGAAAGTGTCCTGAGAGAACTCCTAAAACTCAGGGTGGACAAAGCAATGGGGCCTGATGGGATTCACCCAGAATTCTAAAAAGAACTAAGGAGAGGCCTAGTGGCATCACTGACTACCCTTTTAATAAATCATGGGAGGATGGTGGTACCTGAAGATTGGAGGAGGGCAGATGTGATTCCTCTGCACAAAAGTGGGAGCAAGGCAGAGGCAGGGAACTACAGCACTGTTAGTTTAACCTCAGTGGTAGGGAAAATGATGAATCACTTCTGAAAGAAGAATTGTTGAGTACCTAGAGGCCATCAGGGCATAGGACCCAAGGCAGCATGGATTCACAGTGGGAAGGTCATGTCAGATGAACCTAATAGATTTCTTTGACTGGGTGACCAAAGTGGTAGACCAGGAAGGGGCTGTAGATATGGCCTACCTAGACTTTTGCAAGGCATTTGACATAGTCCCACACAAAAGATAAATAAACAAGTTAGCCACCCTGGGAGTGGGTCCCAGAGTGATAGCCTGGGTAAAAAATTGGCTGATCAACAGGTAATAGTAAATGGAGTACAATCTGAAGAAAGGGTGGTTACTAGTGGGGTACAGCAGGGTTCAGTACTGGGACCAGTCCTGTTTCATGTCTTTATAGGAGACATTGCAGAGGGCTAGAAGGAAAAGTATGCCTCTTTGCAGACGATACAAAAATCTGCAACAGGGTTGATACACAAGGGGTGGTGGAAAGGATGAGAAGGGACTTGGCGAGGTTGGAGGAATGGTCAAAAGTATGGCAGCTTAGATTCAGTGCAAAAAAGTGCAAAGTAATGCACCTGGGAAACAAAACACAGGGGCAGAGCACACAATGGGGGTGGGAGGCACTAACATCCACAAAAAGGAAGGGGCCTCTGGGTAGTCATGTCAGATGACCTTAAGGTAGGCAAACAATGTGAGAAGGCAGTAAGGAGGGCTGAGGGGTACTGGGATGGATAGGGAGAGGCATTACCAGTAGAAAACAGGAAGTTGTTATCCCTCTTTACAGACAGTTGGTGATACCCCATTTGGAGTACTGTGTGCATTTCTGAAGACCCCATTTCCTCAAGGACATAGGATGGAGGAGGTCCAGAGGTGGGCAACTAAAATGGTGCAGGGTCTGCACCAGAAGCCATACGAAGAGAGACTAAAGGAGCTTAACATGTATACCCTTGAGGAAAGGGGGGGGGGCATGATAGAAACTTTCAAGTACCTCAAGGGAATCAACAAAGTCCAAGACAGGAGCATCTTTGAGAGAAAGAGATGTGCAAGAACAAGGGGTCACAGTCTGAAGATAGAGGGGGGATGGCTCAGGGGCAACATCAGAAAGTATTTTTTCATGGAGAGGGTGGTGGATGCATAGAACCACCTTCCTGAGGAGGTTGTGGGGTCAAAAACAGTGGAGGAATTCAAGAATGCATGGAACAGACATAAGGCAATTATAGTGATGGGTAAGAGGAAGTAGGCTGTTAGTTAACTAGAATCTGCAGTTTATCCAATCCATAGGGAATGGGCAGACTAGGTGGGCCAAGCGGTCCTTATCTGCCATCAAAGCCTATGTGTCTATGTTTCTATCTGTCAAAGATGGACACAATACAAGCTGAATTGTGTCTAAATATTATGTTTTCTAATGTTTTTCCAAAGGTGTCAGCTGTTCTTTAAAGTTGAGACTGCACTGAACTGTTTACTTTGGTATCCATTTTAGCAACCTTTAACCTCTGCCACAGGAGTCCAGGGTCTCTAAGAAACTGTTGCTATGGCTTCTGGGAGATAGTGAGAACTGTCTGTTCCCACCAAAATGGCCAGCCAATCAGGTGTAGAGTGAACATTCTAAAGACTAAATTACCTGACTGACAGCCTGTTTGACCAATTCAGACCTTGTTCTGATCCCCTGAAGCTTGGAGGCAGATCCATTCTGTCAGTTGTCATTTAAAAGCCTCCAGAGTGAGAGGATGCTCTGTGTGTGCATTCTGAGGAGAGTTTGAAGGTTTACCTGGAGCATCCACAGCCAACACCTTGGGAAAGCCTGATCTGTTTCCAACATATGGATAATCAAAAAAGGTGAAATCTGTATTTTTGCCTCAACTTGTAAGCCTTCATAAGTTTAAAGCTGAGAGACCAACTCCTACTAAATCCGGGTAGGGAACTTTTTATGCCACACCTGCCAGTCTGCTGTGTACTTGAATCAATCTGCAGCCAGGGGAGCCAGAGAACAGTGCTGAACTCCTGTTTTATGCCTGAGTGCTGAGTTTGAATCCAGTGTAGACTGTGAATATACTTTGTTTCAGGCTGTCCTGGAGCCAGGTAAGGGACCTACTATCCCTTATCAAGCGGGGTAGATCGGGAAACAGGGATCCACAGGCATTGGCCCGAATGCTAGGGCACTCTACTGTAGATCCATTTGTGGGGGAGTCGGACTGTGGGGTCACTTCTGGGGTCTGGGCTCTCTGTGGACTGGGAAGCTGCTGCAAAGTGTTCCTGCATCCTGGGTGCAATCCAAAAGGTAACAAGCTGCTAGATTTTTCAGTCAAACCAGAAGGTGACAAGCTGTCAGACCCTTCTGCCTCCGTCAGGAAGTCTGTTTCCAGCCAGTTCCACTGCTTGATGCTCCAGTCCTTTAGCCTGCCTTGCTGTTGTTTCCTAAGTCCTGTGTAACTGTGCTCCAGAACCGTGAGTAAACTCAGGGGCTGCCCTGCATCTAGGGATTGTACATCATTTCCCAAACCATATAGTCTATGTTAAAAGTGCACCACTGCAGGCCAACCAGCTGCATCTCATCAGGCCTGCACCGGTTCAACACCTGGGTACCCTGGGGGACAGCGTAGTAACTGGTACCAGTGGGGAGGAGGGCTATATTGTGTTGCTGTTGGAGGTGGGCTCTGCCCTTACTTGAGTCACTGATGTTTCAAAAATAAAAGGAATGTTGTTTAACCTCTAGATAATTTTTTTCCTTTTCCTAACCCTCCCCCATGTAAATAAATTGTTGTTTGACATTTTGACAACCGTTTCATCAACATATCATTAGTGAGCATATTATTAGTTTAACCCCTAGGTGGCGCTATCCCAAGGGCTACTACCCCTGCCTGTTTGGCTAGTAGCAGGTTAAGGGGCCTGTGTAATGAAACGGGTGCCTCCACCCGGAGGTCAGGGTTGTTAGTGGTCATGCTAACCTGGGCACAGCCCTCTGGGACACTGTAACCCCCCTCTTTCCCTTCTAGTAGCGTGAACAATATACAATAATTATTTTCACAATGACCCTTATTCACCAGGCAATTACCCACACTGTTTGGACTTACCACTAGGGCTGGTTCCTCTATCTTGACCCTGGGGACCCCCTGTAAAACAAGGTTAAGCACAGCAAATAGCAACAGTACAATACTTTTGGCACAAACTGTAACCACAGTCATGTTAAATGCAAACAAAGTTAAATCTGATTTATTCAGGGGACTTGAACAAGGGAAGGGTGTAATCAAGTTGATTTGCTTAAAAACTATATTACTCAGACAGTTATGCATGCAGTTCGGAGTACCTACACAGTCACACACTCTGGGTACCTAGGTTGGAAAATGGTGCACTAGCCAGGAGTGTAGCAGCTAGTTGGGGCCCTGTGATGGAAGAAAGCAACATGTACAACACACACTTTTTGTAATCCGGATCCAGAGGGCTCAGTTCATGAAAGAAAAGGCAACAAGACATTCAGATGACAACACTTTTAGATTTAGCTGTTGTTGAAGGGAGCTACCCTGATGTTTATTCATTATACCCAATACTGGACACAGGCAAGATGAAATCGAGACTGCAGGCTGTTGAGCTGGAGTGCCTGGAGAAGCAGGGCCCACACGAATCACTGAGGTGTCGCTTCTGTTCAAGGCATTGAGCAGGGGGCTGATCCCCAAGCTGGTCTCTCGTTGATGATTCTCTGTGTAGCAGGTATTCTGGCTGGGCCAGTGTAGCAGGGCCCAGGAAAACAGAAATGGATACGGATTCAGTCCGTGGAGCTGGATACGGCCTCCAGCAAGCAAAACACAGTTAAGACACACAGTGGGGAACCAAATCACAACCCACTATAAGCACACAGCACATTCACATGTAAGGAAATTGCACTGTACCAGGCAAATGGCTCTCCGGTCTCAATTACAGAGTCTCTGCACAATCTGGGAGTTCAGAGGTAGCTGGAAGTCCTGACAGGCCGATCGCATTCAGCAAATCTTCAGTCTTCTTCAGGTTAAAGCCTGGTCACAATTCAGTGGCTTAATGATCCATAACCACTAACATATTGCCAATATTCCATCAATCAGGTTGTAGCACAAAAAAATCAATGCAGACCAGTTCCATGGGGGCGCTGGTAGTGATATTGACATGGGGGGCAATCCTCTGGGGCAGGGCTTTTCTTTGGAGGCAATGACTACAGGTCTTTACATGGTGCTCAACATCGGCCCACATCTTGGGCCAGGAACATCAAGATCCTACCAGGTTGAGAGTCCTGTTAATACCGAGGTGCCCCATGTGATTTGTGGAGGGACCTCAGTACCAAGTGTTTAAAGGCTATGAGCAGGACCAACTGTTGCTTGTCTACTTGACCACTATGATCCACTGTCTCTCTGTATAACAACTGATTGAGTAACTTCAACCTGGGGCCTTCTTTAAACAATAGGGCAGTTTGCAAGTCAGGGGGAATGCAACTTAGACACAGCTTTCCCTGCACGCAGGGCATCAAGTGCAGGTTGAATCATGGGATCTTGGCATTGAGCCCACTGAATACTGTCATTGTCAAGCTGAGATAGTGCACTAATATCTAGAGCATAGCAAGGGCAATAGACAGCTGGTATGTAGGTATCAGGAGGGGCCCAAGCAATCTACTAGATGGTCCACTGTGTCCGCAGACATCTGTGCATCTCTATCAAACTTTTGGCACAATGCTTGGATGTCAGGTTCAGACAACCTGACCCAATCACTATTGGAGACTGGCCTTCATGACAGGGCATCAGCATCAATATGGTTTAGTCGTGGCCTGTATTCGACAGCATAATCATAGGTTGATAAAGCAGAGAGCCACCGGTGATCAGTGGCGTCCCAGTTAGCTGAAGTCTGTACATAGGTTAACGGGTTATTGTCAGTCTTCACCATTATCTTTGCCCCATAGAGGTACTCATGAAACTGGTCAATAGCCCATTTTAGGGCAAGGAGCTCAAGCTTGTGCACAGGATAGTTTCATTCTGACAGGGTCAAGCTCCTGCTGGCAAAAGCCACAGGTCTCAAACCATCCTCATGATGTTGATGCAGCACAGCTCCTAGGCCCTGCAAACTAGCATCCATATGCAGCACATAGGGCTTGGTAGGGTCAGCATAGATGTGGATGGGGGCATGGGTGAGCTGGTATATGGTTTTGTGGAAGGCTGCTTCACATTCAGGTGTCCAGCAGGGCCCAAAGGTTCACCTGTTCAGAAGTATACTTTCTGGGTTCTTTGACAGCTTCTTTCTTGTATTTACGGTTGGTGGGGGTAACCCTGGGTGAAATTTAGAGCAGGTGAATCACCTTGAATAGTCTTTTGAACCTGTGGTAGGAGCCACAGAACCCCAGGAAAAGTTGTAGTTCTTTCAAGTTATGGGACTGGGTCCAAGTAGTCAGTGACTCAACCTTACTGGGATCGGTCTCTATCCCTTCTGCAGATACTATGTGCCCCACATACTTCACGGAGGTTTGAAAACTGCCACTTGTCAATGGACAGCTTGAGGCCAAAGTCTTCCAGTTGTTCTAGGACTTTAAACAGTGGGGTCTCATGCTCCTCTAATGTGTGTCCAAACACAATGACATCATCTAGGTACACTAGGCATTCCAGCAAGTTCATATCTCCCACTGCACATTCCATCAGTCGCTGAAAGGTGGCCAGGGCACCCGAAATCCCCTGTGGCATTCTCAGGAATTTGTAGAACCCCAAAGGACAGATGAAGGTGGTTTTCTCATGATCCTCCTTGGCCATCGGGATCTGGTAATATCCGCTGCAAAGATTCAATACTGAGAACCACTTGCTCCCATTCAAGCAATCCAGGGTATCTTGTATACTGGCATGGTATATTGATCTGGGATGGTCAGCTGGTTCAGGGTTTGATAATCAACACACATCCTCACTGGCCCATTCTTCTTATGCACAACCACAATGGGAGAGGCATATGGGCTTCTTGATTCCTGTATCATGCCAGCAGAGAGCATTTCCTGCAGGTATCTCTTCACATCATCTATGTCCACTGGGGCAAGGCGTTGGGATCTCTTTCGAAATGGCCAGTCATCATGCAGGTGTATATGATGCTGTGCACCCTGCACACACCCCACATCCCATTCTTTTAATGAAAACACTTGGTCTGTCTGGGTGAGTTTTTTGCTAATCCTAGCCTTCCATTCAGCTGACGGCAGGGAATCACCAAAGTCAAATAAGTCCAGGACTCTCTCCTTTTGGCAAGAGTACTTGTTATTGGGTAATGTTGTAGTGTCTGTGCAGTGTACCATAGCTAGGGTGCACCCTTTGTTCACCTGGACCTCCCGATCTGACACATTTCAAATCTGGACCATCACTCGTCATGCATTGGCATGGGCATGGGCAGGCAAGATACTGGGTTCAACCAATAATCCTTCTGGCAACTTTCCATCACTTGGTGCATCCAACATTAATATTTTGTTCTTTATGTTTCCCTTTAGGTGGACTTCTCCATGGATTGTGTACTGGGCATTGGGGGCCAATACCAAGGAGTCAGTTTACTTTTTCCACACTATCCCTACTGGCTCATCTGTGTCCTCTTCATTGGGTTTCTGTTGTAAGTCATATGCCCTTTTTACAAAGGCTGGAATTCTTAGGGCCCATCCAGTCAGTTGCCCTTGTTTCTCATGACAGAGTTGTGCTAGTCTCCCAAACATATGGGCGTTTGTTCCAATTAACAGGGGAACCCCATCATACAGTCCGGTGGGGGGACACACTAGGGCCAGTCTCTCTACTTGCTTCTCTACACCAGTTACAGTTGCAGGAAAAGACAACCAGAGGTGGACATATCCTTGGTAGGGATAAGACTCGTCACTCAGCCCCCACACATGTAGGCCTTCCAGGGATTGTAATGGCACATCAGATAAGTATTTGTCATACCAGTTCTGAAATACAATGATCACTTGCGACTCACTGTCAAGCACAGCCCGAGTAGGAATACCATTCACAGCCAAAGTAGTCTTCATTGAAGGGCCCACTATTTTGGACCAGTCTGGAGGGGCAGCAGCAAGGGCCTGGACAGACGAGTTTAGCCACAGAAGGGTTTGAGTTAGGATGGCCGAAGCCTTCACTGTGGTCATTTCGTGCATCCCTTGACCACTGACTCATTTTCTGAAGATCTCCTTGAAGCCAGTTCACCACTTTCTCTAAGTCCTTCTGAGACAGGCATTCCCTCTTCTTATGACCATCCTTGCCAAAATTGTGACAAATAACAGGCTCTCGGAGCATCCTTGGGGAAAGCATAGCAGGGGATGCTGGAGCATCGACAGGAGATTGTGATCTGACTTATACTGGTAGTGTTCCATGTCTCAAAAGTTCTTTTAGGGTGGCAGTCAATTCCTTGAGCTTAGCCGAGAAGCCACCCTCAGTAAAGGATGCCTGAGGGTGCACCCCACTCCCATAACAGTCATGTCTGACAGGGTCCAGGGTGTCTGTCAGTGGGAGGTACCTCAGCAAACTCACCCAGTTGTACTTTTCTGACTTCCTTCAGCAACTCCTCCTCCCACCGTTTTAGCCCACTGTGGGACACTCGTAGTGGTCTCCATTTCAGAAGGGCCTTCCTGTGCCATGATCACTTGGGCTGCACTCACCCCATAATTACAATCTCCCTCTTCACCTTCTACCTCCAGGAGTTCTTTTATCAAGTCACAGTTGTCAGGTGGGTTACCTATCCTATCCTGGAGCCTTAACTGGATGATCTGCAGTTTAGAATGCTTGGCATGTTGCAGTATGTACCCCAGTCTCACATGGTTCAAATCACTGGCGGCTACCCCACCTTTCTGGTAAGCTTTCTGCAGAGCTCTTTCTAGGTAAGTAACATACACAGACAAACTTTCCCCCTTCTATTGTTCTGTACCTTGAAATTTTCACATCAAAGTCTCCCCTGACTCAGTGCTCCCAAAATTGCCTTCAAGTACAGTTAGGTACTTATGAGCAGATGCATCAAGGTTCGTGGACCTCAAAAATTTAATGACTTCAAGGCGGGGCAACTCAAACTTTCTATGATTCTTTTCCACTTCTCAGCCTTTGCACACTGCCACTCAGGTACCAAGGGGGCAACATAGTTGATCCAGATCTCCCAGTCATCCTCCCTCTGGAGGGGAGGGGAGGGTGCCCAAGAAGATTCTCAGCCTTCAGTACGAGTCATGACTAATGGTGGGTACAGATATAGGGGCCAGAACTGGCACAGGCACAGAAGGCGGGGCAATAACAGGTGCTGGAGTGGGAGGGGGTGTTGGGAAAGGAACACCTCCAGGTGGCAGGAATAGTTTCTTAAAGTCCTTTATGGTTTTCCCTTCCTCCAGCAACAGCTTAGCAAATTTCTTCTCAAAAGCCGCAGATAATGGTGGGAGCTCATTCTCCCCAGGGTCTTTACTGTCTTTTGTTATCACTCTCCAGGTGGCTAAGACTCCTTCTTAGGCAATAGTCTGTGGCACTTTAGAGCTGTCCACGAGATCACTACACTCTACCAAGGCTATGAAAGTTTGGGTGATCAAATCAGCCTGTCGACCCACCACCACAGGGTTTTTTAAACATTCAACTTTGGAGAGTACTCTCTCTACAGTGTCCTTACTGGTACCCAGGGGAATAACCAGTATAAGCAGAGGATTTTGGGGGTCGATCTCCTGCCCAGTACACCACCCCACCAACTGGTGTACAGTCATTTCTACTGGGGTAGCCATTAATCTTTAACAATAATTCCTAATTTTTGGCCACTAGAAGGCACAACATCCCAGTGGTGAGCCTCCAAGATGTAACCCCTAGGTGGCACTATCCCAAGGGCTACTACCCCTGCCTGCTTGGCTAGTAGCAGGTTAAGGAGCCTGGGTAATGAAACATGTACCTCCACCTGGAGGTCAGGGTTGTTAGTGGTCATGCTAACCTGGGCACAGTCCTCTGGGACACTGTAACCCCCGTCTTTCCCTTCCAGTGGCCTGAACAATATACAATAATTACTTTCACAATGATCCTTATTCACCAGGCAATTACCCACACTGTTTGCACTTACCACTAGGGCTGGTTCCTCTATCTTGACCCTGGGGACCCACTGTAAAACAAGGTTAAGCACAGCAAATAGCAACAGTACATTACTTTTGGCACAAACTGTAACCACAGTCAGGTTAAATGCAAACAAAGTTAAATCTGATTTATTCAGGGGACTTGAACAAGGGAGGGGTGTAAACAGGTTGATTTGCTTAAAAGCTATATTAATCAGACAGTTATGCATGCAGTTCAGAGTCCCTACACAGTCACACACTCTGGGTACCCAGGTAGGAAAATGGTGGGCTAGCCAGGAATGTTGCAGCTGGTTGGGGCCCTGTGATGGAAGAAAGCAACATGCACAACACACACTATTTGTAATCCAGAGTCGCAGGGCTCAGTTCGTGAAAGAAAAGGCAACAAGACAATCAGATGCCAGCACTTTTAGATTTAGCTGTTGTTGCAGGGAGCAACCCTGATGTTTTTTCATGATACCCAATACTGGACACAGGCAGGATGAAATCGAGACTGCAGGCTGTTGAGCTGGAGTGCCCAGAGAAGCAGGGCCCACACGAATCACAGAGGCATCACTCCTGTTCAAGGTGTTGAGCAGGGGGCTGATCACCAGGCTGGTCTCTCGTCGATGACTTTCTCTGCATAGCAGGTATTCTGGCTGGGCCAGTGTAGCAGGGCCCAGGCAAATGGAAATGGATATGGATTCAGTCCATGGAGCTGGATACAGCCTCCAGCAAGCAAAACACAGTTCAGACACACAGTGGGGAACCAAATCACAACCAACTATAAGCACACAGCACATTCACTTGTAAGGAAATTCCACTGTACCAGGCAAATGGCTCTCCGGTCACAATTACAGAGTCTCTGCACAATCTGGGAGTTCAGAGGAAGTTGAAGTCTGACAGGCTGATCGCATTCAGCAAATCTTCGGTCTTCTTCAGGTTAAAGCCTGCTCACAATTCAGTGGCTTAATTCACTCTCCAAATTCGGATTCAGTCCGAAAGAAGCACAAGTTCCCTCTCAGGAACAGCAGGCAGGCATGCAGGCTGAACTCAGGCCTTTACACAGTTCTCCCATGAGAATCCACTATGGATTGCTGCTTGAACTGTCTCGAGCTGTTACTTCTTCACTTCCCAACTCAGATCTAACTGAAACTGCAAGCAGTGTGGGACTTTCCCCAAGATCCAAAAGGTTCGGTTCGCTGATCTGTCTGTCAGTCACAACAAGGGCCCACCCTCCGGGTTATTTTAGGCGCCAAAGCCCAAGACTACAATTACTACAAGTTTTGGCCTCACCAAGCCCCTGTAGGCAGGCTCCATTTTAGAGTCCCAAATGTACTCATTGGCCCATTCTGCAGTCCTGGACCAAAATAATGGAAACAAACAGAACTGTCCATGCTGCAAAGAAGGCAGGTTAGAACAAACAGCAATATTATTACTACTCTAACAAATGATCAGCAAACAAGTACATCTTCTGACAGAGCTCTCTCTCAGATTAATTATGACTGCAATCCAGGCAGCTCTTAAAGAGACAGTACACAGAGGCTATAGAGGCACTCTCCGGCAATACATTTAAACTGCTAAAATGCAGAACACCAGCATGGCAGTGATCATTTAGGCAAGCTCAAAGAAGATTTTTTGGGAATCCCCATTTGTAGGGGGTTACATTAGCTGATTAATAACTGCATCTGTATTAACTAGGGTTTTGTTTCAGGAATTCCATGTGGGATGACTATAAGGGAAGTGGGAAGGTATAGCATCCCAGAAGGTTATGCTGATAAAAATATATCTGACCCACTTTATGTTTCACTCTGGGTGGAGGCACCAAACTACTTTTGGGAAAGAATCCCCTTTTTCCATCAAAAATAGAACCAGGCCCTCTCAACCTTGTTTGAGCTGACAAGGCAGGGTAGTAGCCCATTGGTATATATAGCACCAGGTTAAACTAGCATGTAAATGCTTGCAGTGTTTAACTGCCTGGTGCACCATTTAACATGCATGGAACATTTCTTTAATCCTTTTGCTGAATGTTAAATGTGTGACAGTGATTTAGAGCATTCAGTGATTAACCTGTCTTACAAGAATGATGTTCACTTCTCAGTTCCACTTCAGTAGCACTCGGCATATACCCTAGATAGCAGAAAGTGGCACAGCCATCACAGCATAGTGGTATGTGGCACCAGATCAGCAGCAGCAACAGATCCAAGGCCTTGACCCAAGCCTGTCTCATTAACACTTCAGATTATTGTAGTCAGCATTCAATGTTAGAGACATCCTTGCAAAGGGCTTTGCAACGCAACTGCCCTGCTCTTTACAAGCCACCATAATTAGAAGAATGTTTATTTCTTGGATCAGTTATCATGCTGTAAGGCATCAAACTGCATCTACAATTGGCTGGTCTCTGAAAGCTCATTCAGTAGTCCAGGCCTATGTGAATCCCAAACATAAGTGCAAGAAACATTGTGGATACCAACATCAATAAATTCTAGGTGACGGCATGCCTATTGATGAAGTGAAAATTAGGGCTTTCTTTCCACAAGGTTATAAAAGCAGGGTGAAATTACTAAAATTCTTAACACATCTGGAAAATGAGCACATTTATCCAGTAAACTGTTAGAATAAGTGGCCAAGAGTGAAAAAAATCTTTCTCAAGAACGTTGTGTAATTTTGATGTTCCACATCATGTTGTGTTTACAATCCCTATCAGTAGCAGAAATACCAGAAGATGCACATCTGTGGTGTAAGCATGATTGTTTTGGTGGGGGGTAGCTTGGATATGATATTTGTGAAGTGGAACACATAAAAACCAGGGGTCTGGGGCTGCTATGCCCCAGAAGCCTGGGAGGTTTACATGTTCTGTGGTGAGTTCTGGGGCTTTTCTTGAACACAAAAACATGTTTGTTACATGTTCCATCCCCCTGATTTCAGGGAAAATAATTTTTCCTATGGAATAAGGAGTGTGGGAGACTCTGGCTGGCATTAGAGTCTGCTGCAGCTGCAATTGTTGTGGACAACTGGCTGACCAACAATGCCATCAACCACTCACCACATATGCATTTTTATAATATACTGTGAAAGATATCTATACAAAGGCTCCAGGGAAAAAATGATTTTTTTCCCCCTTGAGTCGGGGGTGTGAGAGACTCTGGCTGGCCTTAGAATCTGCAGCTGCAACTGGGGATGGAGGCCCTGTGCTCTAGGGTTTTAGATGTAATCCAGATTCCAGTCATCATGTTATCTCAGTGGTTCATGCTCAATTATGAGTTGGACTCATTAAATCCCACAGCTTTGCTGTCGACACCTAGATGTGTAAGGAGAAGATTCTGGGAAGTGCATTAGCAGAAATGCTTTTTCCAGTGGAGTAGGTGTTTGTCCTACAGTATATTTGTATGAATAAAATCATGTGAATGTATTTTCTGGCATGGGGTTGTAATATATCTCTTTATTGAAAGTGTGTCATATGATTCCTTAGTCGTAGTTCAGTGTGCTTGAGTTACAACATTCAGCTGATCTTTACTGTTAAAAAATAATTCCCCCCTCTCTTTACTTTGCACAGTCCAGAATAGGGTCTAACCATTTCATTTCCTGACCCTTGTTGTTATAACTCAGGCCAACCACAACTCCCCAACTCCCACATATGTGGTACTGAAGTGTTTTGCGATGAAGTGAACCACAGAGTTTAAAACAAAATGTGAAGTAACAAATGATCAAAAACACTTAGGTCACAAATTCTGGGGAAAGGGCAACATTTATCATATGTTAAGAAAACTGAGTGTATTTCTGAGTTACACTACCACAACATTACACTTACAATGCACTGTTTTTTGTTGCAATTATGCTGTCCCAGCCTTCAGTCACTTAGCCAGCAAACAACAAGGTCAGTGGCATTCAGCCTGTGGCAGCACGGGTCACAGAAAATCGTGGGTCGGGCCTGTGGGTGGCAGGGGCAGAGAAGAGAGAGAGAGTGCAGCAGAGCAAGCAGGCACAGTTGTTCAACCATCCACTCACTAGTCACCACGCCACTTCATCCAACCTTGTCACTATCGACTGACAACTGAGGACTGACTCTGGGGGGGCTCCACCAGATGGGGTGCTTTTTCTGCACAGCAGTAGCACTCTCCAGAGATACCAGTCCATACACACTTCCCAGGCATGAAGTTCCAGAGAGGGAGTGGATGGAGAAGACAGGTGGTCGCCGCTCCGAGTCACAGGACTAGTAACTACAGTCTACACAACAGTGCCACAGATGCAGGAGCATAATGCTTCATTGGCCACTGGTCAGTCTGTTCCCCCCCATTGCCTAGTGACATCAGTAGGAGCCAAAATGTGCTGGGGAGGACACTGAAATGACAGCCAGTGACAACTGCTGTAACTTTTGCATATGCATGCTGAGAAGATATTGGAATGGCCAGGAAATAAGGGAGAAAAGAAAAGCATACATTAGTGTACACATAACAACTGACTGGCTGGCACCTGAGCCACGGCTTGAACAAAAATGTGGTGGGTAATTTCGGGGGGGGGGTTGAACACCCTGAACACCCTCTCTACCTACACTACTGATGCACATGTAAATTCTTAGGCAAAATCAAAAACATTCCTAACAATTAGGTTTACAGTAGATGAGGGGTTGAGACAAATTGCAGTCAGAGCTTATGTTAGATGGTTCACAGCCAGGACAGGTATTCAAGATGCACCCGTAAAGGTAACGTAAGAGGACTTCTTTTTAAGCTGGACCATGGGGAGAAACTCCTTGATGTGGCAGCTCAGCTTATAAACACTCCCCCTACTAACAAAAAATAACTGAGTTCCATTGTTCTTACATGTCATACGAGTGTGTGTATGTTTGCTATCATGGCCAGAACAGTAGGAATAAATCAATTTTGCTCTTTTTGGGTCTCATCGGCTATCGTTAACACCTACAAAAGCACGACACTGCAATCCCATCCCTCTATCTGGCCTCCACTTTCACCTATAAACTCTTTCTCAGTGTTGTTAAAGATCAAATACACATATTCCATAGTATTTCCTGAAAATATAATGCAGTTTGGTTTTGTGGTTTTCTTTAGATTAGCATCTCTTAATGTGTTCTGCAGTAACTGAAAACAGTGAAGGTGTTTCTGTCCCTGTCAGTAAGCAATGACATCATACCTGTCCTGCCTGCTGCTTCTGCAATTAAAGCAGCAGTACTACACAAAAAAAAAAGTTGCAGGACTAGAGGCATGGGATGAAGTTGGAGGAGGGCGATTCAGAGGAAACATGAAAGAATTTCTTCACAGAACAGGTGGTGGACAAGTGGAACACCCTGCCAGAGGAAGTGGTGGGGGCTGAAACAATCACGGATTTAAGAATGCATGGGATAGACATAAAGGAATTCAGAGTAGAGGTAAGGGAAATAGACTTCTAGGAAAACAAACTGAACTTACAAGCTCAAATGGGCAGACTAGGTGGGCCATAGGCCCTTATCTGCTGACACTGTCTATGTATCTATGTATCTATGTATCACTTTTTGACAGTTTATTACCTGTGCTGTATAATCATATACCTGGTACTATTTCTACTGACATCGTACTATCGCCGAGTAATTTGCTTGGTTATTCTCTGCTTTTGTTCACATTTCTGCCACTAAGCATGTTGCACTGGAACCCCCTCTGCTGCCAACTGCACATGTGTATGACTTGCAGGGACATCGGGAAGGGTCAGCAGAGGGTCCCTCTGCTGTTGTCAAAAGACGTGATGTGACCTGTAGAAAAAGCGCAGCTGAAAATTAGTCAGCCGCCTTATTTGTTGTAGCGCTACAACACTTCAAATAAATTGCAAATATCTAAAAAACTAAAAATGACTGGAAAAAAACATTTACAGGTATGGAAACTGGATCTTTTTGTCACGTACAGCCAAAAAACAGATTTTTGATAGTCACTTCTTGATTTTGTAGTACTGCTGCTTTAAGTACCTGACTGCTAAATAAGCTGTTGCAGTCCCTAGTTAGAGAAGTCTGTAGAGCTAATTGTTTTCAATCAGAGTTTGTTACTAACCTATGTGGTTTGTGTTTAGAGAGATATGCTTAAAATGTATCTTTCACTTCTCATAAAAAGTTGATCACTTGGAGTTCAGTGCTGAATTGAAGTGGTATGAATGAATCTGAGAAATAACAGTTTCTGTATCACAGCTCTCAGTTCTCTGTCATCACAACTCTGCATTCTATTCTGGCTGTATAATGGATATAAAATAAATGGCATTCCATTAATTCATAGAAGCAGCGTGTATTTAATGTAACTTCAATAAATATGTTCATGTGATAATTTTGTGTTTAATGTCAGACTGACAAATGTGTCTGTCACACTCTGCTATTTCAGGAATATGTACTGTATGAACTCATAAAATTCAGTTCTTACAGGGTTTATATGTGAAGATACAACATGTATGTGTACAACTAGAAATACTATGGCATCCTGATGCCCTGTCTTCTGCCCCACAATTTAGGCAGCAGCTCTCTGCTTCCCCTATTGCCTGCACAAAAGCCCCTGTCTTCTGCCCCCATTTGAGGCTGCTGCAACCACTGCCCACTGTCTTCTCCACACAGTCAGGGTTGCTGCACCCTGCTGCCTCCTGCACAAACAGTTGAGACTGCTGCACCCTGCTACCCTCTTCCCCCCACCCTATAACACAAGATGACAGTATTCTTTGTTTTCTCTTTTGAGTAGTTTTGGCAGTGTGCCAAAGGATCTGACTCTAGTGGCAGGGAGTAGCATGGTGCAACAACTCAAAACGTGGAGACAAGAGGCTCTATGGTGCAGCAGAGTGCAGTGGTGTCAGGGGACAGAGGACAGCATGATGCAAGCCTTGACTGTGGTGCAGGACACCATAGGGCATCAGGGTACAGCAGCCCTGACTGTGTGCTGGGGTTCACATGGTGCAGCGGCCTTGCCCATTTGGGGCAATGGAAGTGGATATCAGGGTGCAGCAAAGCCCCACCTTTGGTGGCCTGGGGCAGCATGATGCAGCAGCCCAAACTGTGGAGGCAGAGGCCCTGGGACTTTAGGGCTTAGAAGAGCATATCAGCCCTGTCTGTGGAGACAGGAAAAGGGGGCAACAGAGTGCAATGACCCTGACTGTGGGGGCGGGGCACAGAGGTAAGCAAGGTGCAGCAGCCTCAACTGAGAGGCAGAAGACTTGGGCATCAAGATGCCATATAGCATTTATAGTTATACATATACATATACATGATGTATTTCCACACAACTGAATTTTATGAGATCATGCAGTACATGTTCCTGAAATAGCAGAGTGTAGCAGACACAGGTTTGTCAATCTGACATTGAAACAAACTTTTTATCACATGGACATAAACATATTTATTGAGGCTACGTTACATACATGCTGCTTCTAAGAAATAATGGAATGTAGTTTATTTTATACCCATTAAACAACCCTGTGTTATATAGCCAGAATAGAATGCAGAGTTGTGATGACAGAGAACTGAGAGCTGTGGTACAGAAAATGTTGCTTATCACAGATTCATTCATACCACTTCAATTCAGCAATGAGCCCCTAAATGATCAACTTTTTATGAGAAAAGAAAGATTTTAGGCATGTCTCTCTCTAAACACAAATCACATACCTATAGGTTAGTAACAAACTCTGATTGTAAACCATTAGCTCAACAGACTTCTCTAACTAGGGACTGCAACAGCTTATTTAGCAGTCAGGTACTTAACTGCAGAAGCAGCAGACAGGACAGGTATGATGTCATTGCTCACTGACAGGGATAGAAACATCGTCACTGTTTCTTCACTGTTTTAGTTACTGCAGAACACATTAAAATATGTTGACTTAAAGAAAACCACAAAACCAAACAGCATAACATTTTCAGGAAACGCTAGTCATGACACAGGGATGTGAATTCAAGTGAATTCAAGCTTTTATGAAATACATGTGCATTTGATCTTTAAGCAACCACCTCACACATGTCAACCCACCTCTCTCCCCAAAGTCCAAATCAAGGCCATCAAGTCATCCAGTTTACTAGAAGAGATTGCTTTGCATGTCCATTGCAGTGTGGTTATTCTTTCATCTTGATCTTACCTTAAGGCCAAAATGACACTAATCTTTTGTCCAGGAGTGAGAGAAGTGTTTGTACTATAGCAAAGATTTAAAACAGTATATATATTTTTTTATTACACTGGCAAACATGATAGCTATGATGAGGTCTGGGTGTCTAGGTGGAATGGTGGTGGGGCTTGAATGGCTTGGGGTGGAGAAAAGAAATAAATAAGCACTTGAGAGGATGAGCTAGGATCGTTACACAGTGTCAAGAAAAATTCCAGGCTCTTATTGGTTAGTACTGACAACAACAGTGATGTTATCCCAGAACAACATCATGCCCTCTTCAAAACTCAGCTAAAAATGTATTTTGAAAAAGTATTTCTTTCACCTTTGTACAAGCAAGTCATTTTATAATTGCAATAATGCACTCCAGGGTGTGTGTCATGGGGATGACAGCACTTCTTTGGTGTTGAAAGCACTCAGCCTGGTCTCATGCCCAGCCACCCAAGGCATGCCATTATCCCAGCACGACACACACACCCTGTTGTGTGTTATTCCCTTAATTGACAGAATGCTTTAGGACATGCGGGCTCTCATTGGAAAAGCAGATACTGTACCTGTTGGAGACATGATCACAGAATTCAACTCCAGAAAGGTACAATTCCATCTGATTCAAAAAAGCTCTTCAGAATATCAAAGGAGAAGAGAACAAGAGGGCACACAGTGTCACTTAGAGGACAATTCAAGGGAAATTTCAGGAAGAACTACTTCATGGAACAGGAGGTGAATATGTGGAACACATCCTAAAACAGGAGCTATAATCTGATACTGCATGTCCAAAATTCAGCCTTGATCAGTACTTTCAAAAAACTGGTGTGACAGGTTATTCCCTCTGAGCTGGTAGGTGCAAGAACTCAATGGAATAGCGATTGGCTTTTTTTTTCCTGACATCACATGCACCTTGAAACAGTAGCACATGTTAAATGGTGGAAATTTTGACCTATACCTTTTTATTCCTTTTTTTGGAACCAGGTGAGGCCCACTAGGCACAAGTATATGTTTTCAGGGGGCATCACAGGAGGGTAAATGGCTGATTTGTCAGAGTCACACAGTATGCAAGTGGAGATTATGGGAATCAAACCCAGATCTGCTGCTTATTCCAAGTGCATACATAGCTCATTACTCTAACCTCTAGGCTACATTGCAGCCCAAAGATTTAAAATGACCACATATCTTTTGTCTTGCACAATACCTCTTTCCCCATTCTGAATTTGCTTTAACATTCTTTATACATTTTATATTATAAGAAGTTTGCTCTAACTAAAATAGAAAAAAAGTCAAGTTTGAAATTTTACCGTAACATGTATTGCTGCTTTAAAAGCAATAAATCTACGTTACTCCAGACAGCCTGCAATTTTAGAGCTTGCATACAGAGACTCAGAAACGCTACTTAGTAAAACAAAGGACCTGAAACACAGCAAGTATTCAACTTTTTAGGGTTAGGGCTGCAGTGGGCAGAGCCCCGCAGACCTCTTGCTTTTGAAAAAGCACTCCCACATTCCTTGCGAACCAACAACATGTTAGGGTGTCTGAAAAAGCCGCATCTGCTGTCAGAACACTCTGCAGTTGCACTATGTCTTTTTCACTTTTGGCAGTCTGTGACCACTGAAATACACTGTCCCCCACACAACCCTCTCTCTTAGAACCCACCCCCCAGAAACCTAATAGTTACAGTGGGGATGCCCAATTCCCCAGTGCAGGAATCCTCATCCCCTACCCCATACCATGCATGCGTGGTTCTTTGTTATTTGTATTTATTTTTTTTTTACTTAATTCCCACCACCTGACCCTCCCTCTTAACACCCAGCACCCCACAACCCCCAGAACATAATAAGTGACACTGAGGGTCCCCAATCCCCAGTGTCATGGTTGTCATCTCAGGCATCTTGGTTGCGTTTTTATTTTTATTTTAACCTGTAACAAAACCATCCATCGATGTCTTTTGTGCAGTTCAGACCTCCCACCAACCTCCCACTCAGCAACCACCACCCCCAAGCCTTTACCTTCAGGGTCCAACACTATAATCCTTTCTGGACCAGATACATCTTCACTCTTCAAAGCTGGACAGTAAACTGAAGAAACAGGTATGCCATTCAATGCATTTCAGTGGGGTTTTGAACTTACAGCCATAACTGGAAGGCTTTGCCTATGGTTCGATGAACAAGCAGCCAGCCACTCCCACTTCCAGAGCTATATAAGCAGTTCCCCTTAGCCTCCTTCTTAAGCACTTTTCCTTTGCCAGCCAGAGGCTCTGTCCATTTGTCCTCTGCAGCTGTCTGCCCCCCCCCTTGCTGCTTCTTTCTGCTGGACTTCTGTGTTTTGTTCTTCTGCTCTACTGGACTTCTGTGTTTTGTTCTTCTGCTTCTGGTTCGTATTTTGCCTCGGGCTGTGTGCTTCCTTTGTCCCTTCCCTGTTTTTTTCTGTGTTTGTGTGTCTTAGTTTTGTTTTGTTTTGTTTTTGGGGGGGGCTTGGTTTCTAAGCTCCTACCATTGCTCTTTTAGAGCTCAAGCTACTTGCTTTCAGATACTCTCATTGCTATTGCAATCAGTACTTGTGTTCTTCTCAAACTAAAGCTGCTCCCCATGCTACACGCCTAATTGTTTTCACTTGATTCAGGCTCATTCTGAACCCTTGCTATGTAGCTCAACCATGCTTTTTCAGCTTTATCTACCTCCCACATGGTCATAGCTTCTTTCACAGCATTGTGCTTCCCTCCATTCCATGCTTATAGAATACTACCACTCATAACTGATGCTAGTCCCTGTTTGTACAGCTGTTGTTATACTCCTGAGATCAGCTAAGCTATTGCTGATGCTGTGAACTAGCTTATACGCCATGTGGTTCTCGACCTCTTCCATCACTTTCTTGTTTTTCCTACAGTGGGAACTTGGAAGTGTTTGGAGAGTCATGGCCCATGTGGCTAATTACTTATGTTCTAAATCCTGCCTCTGCCACTGAAAATCCTCAGAGTATTTGTCACTTTCACTGGCTTTTTGAAGGCCTGGCTGGCTTGCCCCACTATCATAGTGCTGCCTCTCCCACTTACGTTCATGTCCCACCATTGCTACTATGTTTTGCAGACTCTACATGCAGGTCTGATTATTCCTACTGCTTACTGACCTACGTGCAGTTCCGACTATTATTACACTGCCCTATTGAACTACCCTGCCTTACTGAACTATGTCCAGATCCACTCCTGCTCATGTCATCATTGCTCAATGCTCTCTGTCATCTGCCCTCTGCAAGGTCTCAGCACTGAATGCTCATTCAGCTCCTCAGCAGTCCCTGGGGCATGCCAGCCATACCATTCTGGCACAGAGTTCCCCTGCAGATGATGGTCTCACTCTGCACCTAGAGTCCACAGCTTCAGCATGCGAAGCTTAGGGCGGGGTGCTGCTCACCTGGCCCATAACTGGGGAATGTGCTCTCTCTGGTGGACCTTCAGTTGTCAACCATACCGACGGCACCTCAAGTTGTAGAATTTATGACTAAGCCATGAAGGGAGGTTACAGCAATTTCTTTTAGCTCTAGTAGTTTCCACTATAAAGGTTGTCCACTGGCTTTAGTGGTTTCCTAGCAAGGCACCTTCACCTCATTCTCCCTGCGACCATCTCTGGTTCATTTACAGTACTTTGTTTTTTTAGATCGGTAGGCTGGGTGAGTGCCTCAGTGGTCATTACTCTTCCCCTCCCACCTTGGAGTGGTGGTTGCAGAGCTACTATCTTGCAACCCTCCACGGCATTCCTGTTAAAAAGATAGAGAGAGAGTTTCCCTCCAAATTGGAATATTTTCCATCCACCTTTAAGTGGGTTTCCAAATTGTAGCAGCAGAGCTGTCACTAAATAAAATATCCCGTGCATTAGAGAGAAGGTAATCTAGGCCTTGGATCCCCAGAGGTTCCTCCTCAAAGTTTTTCCTCTCCTCTCCTCCATGTCTCAAATCATAACTGTTAGTTAGCGCTGTGTTCCATAGGCAGGATCTGCTGTTGGATGGAGGGGGATGGTTTCCCAATTGCTGTTGTCTCTTTCCTTAGGAGGTCCCCTCATTCTCTCTTGCAACCCATCAGATCCATGCCATTGCTAACCTGCAAATCCTATTATGTTATCAAGCTGCCTGATGCTTTATCTAGTACTATGTCTCACAACTACTGATTGCTTATATACTTCATGCTTCTACTTACTTCCTAAGGTACCTTTAGCAAAGGGAATTGTCCCGTGGCACTTCTAGGGGTGGAACCCTCTAAAGGGTTCCTTGCATTTGAGTACCCCTACAGGGTAGTAATTCATATGGAATAGAGTGCAAACAGACCAAAACCTAAGTAACACAGTTACACAAGCATAACACTATACTGACTGCATAGGCTATTGATTTGGAAGGCTCCACCTATGGTTCAACGGACAAGAAGCCAGCCACTTCCACTTCCTGAGCTATATAAGCAGCTCCCTCAGCCTCCTTCTGAAGCACTTTTATTTGCCCGCCATCCTCCCCCAGCGGCAGCACTCTCTCCTTGGGATCCTTCCTAAGGTACTTTTAACAAAGGGAATCATCCCACAGCATCTCTAGGGATAGAACCCTCTGAGATTCCTTGTTTTGGTACCCCTACAGGGTGGTAATTCCTCTGGCTTAGAGATTGCAAACGGCCAAAACCTAAGTAACACAGCTGCACAAGCATAACACTATACTGGCTGCATAGGCCATTGAACTTGTTTTAATACAGACATAGATGTACCTGGATAATGATCCAGAGGATTGACTGGCCTGGCCAGTGGAGCAACAAGGAGGGGGTAGGGAAGGGGACAGAGAAGGAGACAGAGATGCTGTGGGAGACAGAGACAGTGAAAAAACAAGGGTTAAAGAAAAACATGGGAGTACGGAACAAAAGAGTGTTAGAGTGTTGAAGTAGTGGAGCACTTGCAAGCATGGATCAATGGTGAACTAGTTAATTTATTTACTTAAAAGAGATTTACCAGGAAGACATACTGAGCCATTAAGCTAATTTCCAGATGTATCCTGAGGAAGGGGGGAAGGGATAATTACTCCATCTCTTCTGCCCTACTTAACTTCCTCTCGGTAAATTGTACCTGCAGCTAATCCCCCCGTTTCTCCCTTGCCTCCTCCTAATCATTCTACCAATATAATAACTATCTCAATTCCTATAGCTGCACCTTATCCAGCCCTACTCTATCCCTCCTCTGCTAATTCCTATAACTGTGCCTCATTCACCCCCTACTTTACCCCTCCTCTGCTGTTAACCTTTAACCTTTTCTCTGTTCACCTTTTAGCTGGTTCAGTGCTATTTGCCTCAATATGGATAAGCTTGTACTCTACAAGTTTTAGCACTTAGCCTGTATCCCTCGAGCTGCATAAATTGTATATATGCTGCACTTATTATGCTCATTACTTTCTGTTAACTTCATCACTATTTACACTGTTCATTCTTTTACTGAATAATTTGTAATAATGTATGGCTGTATGTATGTTTTCCTGATACCCTCTCCCCCAGGATGCACCATGAGATGAGCAACTTGTTGTTCAGTATGCCCTTCCTGATTAAACATTTCAATAAATAAATATATATAACAAGTAAAAAGTGCAGTTAAACAGAAGAACAACAGAAGAACTAATCTGAGCAAGGAGGTGGATGGAGGGTAAGTATGCAAAATTGCAGTGCTACTAAGTCCTTTTCTTTAAAAAACTTTAAAACTTCAGAACTGTGAATCATTACACCTGTGTAATGATTTAGAGACATATAGGAGAAGTGCCATAGTGTGAGGCTTATGTGAAATCTCATGAGCTACAAATGCTGACGCTGAGGGTGAAACATTTAAAATTGCACTTAGTAGGCTGTATAAAAGTAATTAATTTCTTAGTAGTAATTGCAGTTACTCATACCAAAGCTATAGTGCCTTGCTATCTATATGTCAGTTGTGTAAAACCATATCTCTTCCAGTACACCTATGTATTATACATGAATGCACTTTTCCTCTTCTAGTGGACATTGGTATATTGGAGAAGTGTTTGATTCAATACTGACTACAGAAGTGAAGAGATGTTTCAACCTGGAGATATGTGGCATGGGAATAAGTAACTGTTTGAATTGCTGAAACAGTGGGTAAACAGAAAAGTAGCACCTGAGAGAACACCAAAACTTTCCTGCAGCAACTGACATATAGATAGCAAGGCACTGTAGCTTTGGTATAGGGAGCTGATAAAAGCCTATAAGCTCAGTTACAGAAACTGGAGTCTCTTATAATGGCATCACTCTGATGTTACTCCTGATTTGAAATTTGCATCACCTAAGCTTGAAAGTAAGTACAGATGAAACTTCTTTAAAATATAAACTTCAACAATTTGGTCTTGATTTTTTCACCTGTAAAAAAATAAATAAATAAAAAGGTCCATCAACGTCTTTTGTGGTCATTCCTTACCCTCCACCTCACCCTCCCACTCAGCGCCCACTACCCCACAACCCCCTCAAGCCCTTTCTTACCCATTGGGGGTCCAACACTGTAATCCTCTCTGGACTGCAGACACATCTTCACCCTTCAAAGACGAACTGTGAACTGAAGACACAGGTATGTAATTCAATGTATTTCAATGGGGTTTTGAACTTAGTGCTGTAACTTGGGCATTTTTAAATATTTTGGACCCACATTTACAGCATGCCTTCTTTGGGACCCCACCTCATGAACAATGGCACTGTCATTAGGCAGATCTGTCCTGAAAGGTGATTTCTCAGTCCCTGCTCAAAATCACCTTTCAGGCAGGAGTTGAACATTTTCTCTGCCCTTGTTCATGAGGTGGGATCGTAAGAAGGCTATGTTGAAAATGTGGTGTAAAAATATTGAAAAACAAAGTTATGAGCCTACTTTGAATTTTGGGAATGCAGGCTTGTAACTTTGGTACTTTTCAATATGCTTACCCCAAATTTGCAACATAAGCATATCTTTGCAGCACCTCATGAATGTGATAGCTGTCATTTTTCAAATCCTGGCCAAAATGTTTTTACATTCTAGAAAGTGATTTCATGGACCCTGCATGAAATCACCTCTTGTCTAGAGTTGAATCTTTCTCTGCCCTTGTTCATGAGTTGGTGTCATAAGAATGTTATGTAGGACATTTGGTGTAAAATATTAAAAACAACAAAGTTATGAGCTTAGATTGAATTTTTCAAATGCAGGCTCGTATGTTTGGTAATATTCAATATTTTTACCCCAAATTTTCAACATAGTCATTTCTTTATAGCACCTCATGAATGTGATAGCTGTCATTTGTCAACTCCTGGCCAAAATGTGTTTTTGCATCCCAAAAGTTGATTTTGCATTCCTTGAGCAAAATCACCTTTAAGCCAAGAGTTGAAAATTTTGCCTGCCCGACCTCGTGAGGAAGGGTCATAACAATGCTATGTTGAAAATTTGGTATAAAAATATTACAAAACAACACATTTATGAGTCTATGTTACATTTTGCAAATGCAGGCTTGTAGCTTTGCTGCAGCCCTATCAGCTCTGGCCAGAGTTTGTTTAGTAGTAGATAACACTTGTAAACAGCACTTTAGGATGGGCAACATTTGTTTCAGTCTTAGATAAGACTTCTAGATGAAATCTGTTTAATGCACAAGGAACTAAAGGGTAAGCTACACAGGAGGGATCATCAGTAGACCGCTGAAAGGATCCTTTATGTGACCGTTTTTGCTTTGGGTTTCTTTTCACTTCTTGATCCTTTTGATACTTATTGCCTCTGTTTCTGAATGGGCTCATAGCAATATATGGGGACAGCAGTGTTTATTATCTATCCAGTTCACCTGAGAGAACTAGCTATACAGCTATACAGTTCATTAATCTAAATCTGCTGGTAAAATTGTACTTCTAGGGAGACACAGCTTTGGTAATTATTTTGTGTAATTTTTCCCTAACAGAGGGTTCAGTGAAATTGGGCAGAGCAAATAGGACAGATGCTCAAACTGGTTGTTAGCTGATAAAGAGTTTGGGGCTTGTATATCTGTTTACGTATCCCATTTAACAGCAGGCGCCAGATGATTGTTTTGAAAACGGGCTTACAGCCAATCAGGCACAGCAGGAAAGGTGCCAAATCCAAAGAAAGGCTGAGGTAATTTAAAGGCTCAATCCTGTACATTGTTGAACCACACAGTGTTCTTCCACAGATGCATGAGAAGGAGAATGGGTCAGAGGACTCGGCTGAACCCCAGATGGTGGTATTGTTTGTGTGATTTGGATAATCCTTTACTGTTACTTCTGAATTCAAGCTGATTGTTTTACCAATCCACGGTAGAGGAGAGGCTATAAATCTTCAAATCAACAAGTTCAATACTTAGTTGATGGGCTGGTGTGGAGAAAATGGGTTGGCTTCATTGGAGGCAGGGGACCCATCTTGAGGGATGGGGATGGTCTTCATCTATCCAGGGAGGACTGTGGTCCTCAATGAAATGTTTGGATGCTTCCTTGCCAATCGTTTAAACTTACCAAGGGGGGGCAGTTGGGAGCAGGGAGACTTAGGCAGTCCACTCCCACAGGTCAGAGTAGCTACCAGGGTGGAACAGGAGGAAATGTTGTGGACAGAAATTCCTGAGCTCATTACAAGGGGTAAGGCAGAGGAAGGGAGGCAACAAAAGAAAGAAATCAGGGTTGGGAAGGGGGAACTTGAAAGCAAGAGTGAACACTTACAAGGGGGACAGGCTGGGAAACATGGACAGATATTCCTGGGCTCATTACAAGAGAAAAGGCAGAGGGGGAGAGGCAGCAGGAGAAAGAAACCAGGGAGGAAGGAGGAAGAAGAAATGCAAAGGTAGAAATGCAAGGGGCACAGGCCTTGACACATGGACAGTCATGTATACAAAATCCCACAGTCTGGAAAACTAAATCCCAAACCTGGCAGCCTTGATGGAGAGACAGACCTGGACATAGTGGCAATTACTGAAACATGGTGCGCTGGAAACCATAACTGGGAGGAAAATGTGCAGGATATACCCTACACAGAAGGGATAGAAAGGATAAAGGGGGTGCCCTCTATGTCAGAGAAGGTATTAAAGTGATGGCAGTGCAGGGTAGAGAGGGAAGCCGAGGCAGTGTGGGCAACACTGAGCCAGGAAATGGTAAAATCAATTCACACAGGAGTGATCTATAGGTCTCTGGCACAGAGGGAGGAGGTAGGGCAATAATGGAGGAAATACATGGGATGCCTGCAAAGGGGAGGTATTGCTACTGGGGATTTTAACATTCCAGACATGGGTGGACCATCCCAGCAGCTGCTTCAGCCAGGAGCTGAGATGTCATAGAATCTTTGCAAGGGGCAGGCCTCAGGCACTTGGCTCAGGAGCCCGCCAGGGACTTTTAGACCATGTGCTGACCAGTGGAGACAGGATCAAGGAAGTCAAGGTAGATGGGCACCTAGGGTCCACTGACCACCATACAGTGTGGTTCAACATCAGTACAGCTTTGCAGGAGAGCCACACAAAGACAAGGGTTCTGATTTCAGGAGGGTGGACTTTGCTAGGATAGGGATAGAGATCAAAGAAACCCTGGTAAGAAGGGATCCAGGGAGAGGTTGAGGAGCAGTGTGCACATCTAAAAGAAGCCTTACTGAGTCAAGAAATCAGTATCATCAGTAGGATTGTAAAAGTGTGGGGGCATATGCCCTCATCAGTGACACTAACCAAATAGGGGTCTGGGGGAGTTGCCCCAGAAAAAAGTTGAAGAATTTGGTGCCAAATGGTGCATTTTAGAACCATTTTCTATGATATATTCTGCAAGACAAGTATAGGGATCTTGAAGCTGAAATCCTGAAAACACATCAGGCCACTTGAACTAGGGAACCAGAACATGCTAGGCTTATTGTCTTAGTCTGAGAACCAAGTGCTCAGAAACACAGACAGAAAAAGATTAACAATATTTTCCTAAGCCAAACAGTGCCTGGGGCTGGACATGGATTGGGGTGGTATTTATCCCTGCAAGAAATTATGAAGAATTATGTGCCAGATTATGATTTTAGAAGCATTTCTATTAACTCTGCAGTAAGATAAAATGTAGGTATTGTAGATGAAATCCTGAAATACACAGCAGGTCACTTGAACTAGGAAACAGAACATACTTGGCTGATTGCCTTTGTCTGAGAACCAAGTGCTCACAAACACAGACAGATCCATCTTGAAAATGAACTTGCTCAATGATGTTCACCTGGTTAAATAAAAATTTTGATTGATTGATTAAGATTAACAATGTTTTTTCCCAAGCCAAATGGTGCCTGGGGCTGGACATGGGGTGGTAACTGTGGTTTGCCCCTGCAAGAAAGTATGAAGAATTAGCTGGCAAATTGTACATTTTAGAACCATTTGCTATGAAATTTGCAGAAAGACAAGCACACGGATTTCATAGCTGAAATGCGGACATACACAGCAGGTGTAAGCTGAACCAGGGATTTTGTAGCTGAAACCCTGACATAAATACACAGCAGGAAGCTAAGTGGAAGAACCAGGGAACATACTTATTGCCTTAGTCTCAGAACTATCTACATACAAAGACAGAAGGAAAATCATCTAAGTAATGATTATCTTTTCATATTTTTTTCTCAAAACCAAATGGGGCATGGTGGTGGTGGGTGGGACACTGGGGGGATTTGTCCATTGGAAGAAATCAAAAGAATGAAGAATATGTGACAATGGGTGAACTTTAGAAGCAATCTATGTAATGTGCATCAATCCAAATGCAGGGAATTAGTAACTGAACACCCTGCAATACAGATCATGACTTGAACCACACTGAAATAGTTGTTGGTCTCAGTCTTTATGAATTGTTAGATCCTTTCATATAATTTAAGGATTTTCTGCAGCACTGGCTGCAGCAGGAAGCAAAAGATCAACACATCTGTTTGACAGTTTGGCAAATCTGTCAATGACTTCATCTACATTTATTTGTTCTGTGGCCTCACACTCAATTGCTAATGTAGCAAGACCAGTTAGTCTGTCCTGACCTATTGTGTTTCTCAGGTATGTCTTTATTCGATTTAGAGCACTGAAGGATCATTCACATGAACACGTAGTGACTGGTATGGTAAGTGCAATAGTACCTAACTGGTGAATGCCAGGAAACATAGCCAGTGGCAGTGAGTCAAGCAACAAAGAAATGTTCCACGGGGAGTTTTCAGCAGGCAACCTTTCAATAAACCATTGTGCTACAAACAATTCTTCTTTGGGAAGTTGTACTTCATAATGATTGCATATAACATTTAGCGTTGTCTTATCTAAAAATAAAGAACTAGTTGGTTTCAAAGCCTGAACTGCTTTCAGTAGGTCTACCCCCTCTTTTGAAAATCAGCATCTCAATTCAGAAATCATGTTATTTAACACTGGATAGTAAATTTTAGTTTGATAATCTGTTTCCAAAGTAACTGGCTGCTGTTCTCTAACTCTTCTGTCAACTACATATGCATCACAATGAGCTGCTAAGTGATGGGTACATCATGGATGGGTCCTTTGTTGTGTTGCAGCATCAGGAACAATGTCAAGTGGCACAGCAAATGCTGTTGCTTCACAGAGTAATTCTTTACATTTGTCTTCATTTTGGAATGAAACCAAAGTATCAATAAATGCTTCTACTGCAATGCCAGTACTGGCTAGATCCAGATCTTCAGTCTGCAGTAGGCTGTGGAGTCCTTCTGCAAATCCGAGAATGTAATCAAACAAGAAAAGACAAAAGACAGTGTTGAATGACATCAAGACGTTGTACAGTCTCAGTGCTGTGGGTGTATTACCGTGGTCACATAGCGAGAGATAAGAGATTAAGGTGTCATAGGTATGCTTCAGTGCTCTCATAGTTTTTTTTCTGACATCCCTACCTGGTGCTGTTCAGAGTTGTGACCTTGAATGTTCTGTCATGTCTCATGTCTTCTTGTACCTGTTTCAGTCTGTCACTGTGCACTACTGATGTCAAAAGAATGTATGCAAGCATTGCACCAATTCAAAGAAATATTTTACTTCAGAATGCACTGGCATGAATCCACATGAGTTAGATTTAACTCATGTGCATAACAATGAACATACACAGTTTGAGGGTGGTCCCTTTTGAAGAGTTCCTGAACACCGTTGAGATGACCACTCATGACACTTTTACTGTCATAAGCTTGAGCAACAAAAGTAATATCTGGCTCAAAGATATCACATTTGTTCAAGGTGCCATTAATGTTACTACACAATCCCTTTGCATCCAGTTCTGAGACTTTAACAAAACATAAAAATCATTCAACAGGCTTATGGTTATGAACATATCTGACACATATGCTTATGTGTTCCTGACATGAAATGTTTAGAGAGTCGTCACATAAGACTGATACAAATTTAGCATTTTTGGCTTCTTGCACAATTTCACCTGTAATACAGGATGCAGCAGACTGAATCAGACAATTCTATGATTCGGCTGATATGTATGTTGCATTTGATGGGATGGACTCATTAACTTGAAGAACTCTTTCAAGCTTTTTAATCATTTAAAGTCTCCTTGAATTTTCCTTTATTAACACTCTGCTCATCCTTATTGTGACCATGGAAAAGCAAACCTAGCCAACCCAAATGTAGAGTGACTTCTACTAGTCTTTTCATGTAATCTCTTCTTTGCTGAATTTCATAACCTTGCCCTTGTCTACGATGTATCATGATGCATTACCTGTTTCCTGAGTGCACGATATTGCAGATCACAGCCATTGCACTTCTATGAGAGTGACTTGATGTGTGTGCCCTGACTTTCTCCAATGCCTTTTCCAGTTCTGAAACCCTCGAGTTCATTAGTTTAATTTTATTTAGTTTTTGTTTACCAGGTAAGTGCGCTAATATAGAGATGACTGTTTTCAGGCACGACTCCGGAGGTTACAAGGAAACATTACAGGTATGACAGGATAGAAAACAAGGCAGTTATACATAGGGTGTGCAGTAATTAAAACATACAATTCAGGTCAAAGCATTCACAACATAAAATTCAAATCAAAGCATCAGGACAGTCAATTAGGCTAGAACAAAGCAGTGAAGTTAAATAACAAACTAGGAGAATACTCTGGAAACTTTAAGCAAGACTAAGAGAATGTAATCAAACAGGAAAAGACAAATGGCAGTGTTGAATGACATCAAGAAGTTGTAAAGTCTCAGTGCTTTGGATGTATTTCCATGGTTACATTGTGAGAGATAAGAGATTAAGGACTCATGTATATGCTTCAGTGCTTTGTGCAGGACACAACAGACAAATCCTAGAAAATATATGCCAAATAACTGATAAGTGCAAGGGGGATATGAAGCAGGGGGTTGGAAAGCTGCAGCAGCTGAGGTTCAAGAGGGTGCTAGGTTCAGAGATATGGTCAGACATGGGGATAACAGCAGGCAACAAGGAGGGAGGATAAAAGTAAAAAGGGGGCTTGCAGCTGGGGACAGGGCAGGGAATGTTACAAAATAGAGTTTTAAAAGGAGGCTGCACTGGGCTTCCTAATAGTTGGATGGACAGTTAGGTAAGGTGAAGAAAGAAGTTCGAGAGAAACTGCAGGAGAGAGAGAGAGGTGCTAGGCAGAAGTAGAGGGCTGAGTTGTAAAGGCTTCATCAGCACATCCCTGACCATACATGGATCATCTACATGCAAAGCAGAATGCACTCTGTTTTTCACAGTTGTACTCCAACCAATCAAAATATTTGTACCAGTGATGGCTAAAGCCCTGTCTTTTACCTCCATACATTTGGTACTAGAAATTAGTGATAGGCTGGTGGGGCCTTTCTTTTTACCAAGATCAGTAGGGGTTATCATCAAGGTCAGATACTGGAAAGGCCTAGGGCAAACCCTAATACAATAGAGGCGGTAGTACAAGACTGCTCAATGCTTGCACTAGTAGTGCTAGCAGTACTAATCTGTCAAGTTGATGACTTACTATCTCACTTGTTTGCTTATAACAAGATGCATCAGTATCAGTTATTTGTCTGTGCACATGGTCTCATTCAAAGATGAAGAGGATGCTCATGAAGAACTTATTCTTGGCCTTTTGCTGTCTGTTCCCATATTATAGAAAGACCTTACGTCCTTGACTCATTTTGTTTTTGACATTGTTCTACTTTAATTCAGTTGTAGGCCAAAATAATAAAAGTGATGATTTATTATACTATGGTGGTACATATATGTAGGTAGGCTAGTGAGTAGCTAGTGAGTCATAACTAAACCTGTTTACTTATTTCTGGGGTTATATTCCAAGTCTGTAAGCAACAAGTAATTCATGACTGTACTAGGCAAATAAAACTGTCATTTTGTTCTGGGGCTATATACCTCAAGACCATGAGCAATCGAGTAATTACTGACAGTGGTGGGTTATGGGCAAACAACAAACCCTGCCTATTTACTTTATTCTGGGATTATATCCCAAGGCTGTAAGTAACTGAGTAATTTGTGACAGGCAAATAAAAAACCTTACCTATGTTTTGTTCTGGGGCTATATACCCCAAGATCATGAGCAATCGAGTAATTACTGACAGTGATGGGCAAACAAGAAACCCTGCCAATTTACTTTATTCTGGGGTTATATCCCAGGGCTGCAGGCAATCAAGTAATTTTTTCTGGGGCTACGTCAAGTCTGTAGCCAATCATGTAACATAGAAACATAGAAACATAGAATTTGATGGCAGATAAGGACCGCTTGGCCCACCTAGTCTGCCCATTTTCCTACCTAACAGATAAGCTGCAGATCCTAATTAACCAACAGCTTACTTCCTCCTACCCCCCACTAGGACTGCCTTATGTCTGTCCCATGCATTCTTGAATTCCCCCACTGTTCTTGACTCCATGACCTCCTCAGGGAGGCTGTTCCATGCATCCACAACCCTTTCTGTGAAGAAATACTTCCATTACCTCTGAGCTGTCCCTCTATCTTCAAATTGGGGCCCTTGTTCTTGCACATCTCTTTTTTCTGAAAGATGCCACCCTCTTGGACTTTGTTGATTCCTTGAGGTACTTGAAAGTTTCTATCATGTCCCTCTCTCCTCCTTTCCTCAAGGGTATACATATTAAGCTCCTTTAGTCTTTCTTCATATGTCTTCTGGTGCAGACCTGCACCATTTTGCTTGCCCTCCTGCTGACAGCCTCAACTCTGTCTATGTCTTTGTGGAGATGGGGTCTCAGAACTGCACACAGTACTCCAGATGGGGTCTCACCAACTGTCTGTACAGAGGGATAACAACTTCCTGTTTTCTACTGGTGATGCCTCTCCCTATGCATCCCAGTATCCCTCCAGCCTTCCTTACTGCCTTCTCACATTGCATGCCCACCTTTAGGTCATCTGATATAATTACCCCCAGGTTCTTTTCCATTTTTACTGTTGTCAGTATCTCACCCCATTGTGTACTCTTGCCCTGGGTTTTTGTTTCCCAGGTGCATTACCTTGCACTTCTTTGCATTGAATCTGAGCTGCCATACATTTGACCATTCCTCCAACCTTCCCAAGTCCCTTCTCATCCTTTCCACTCCATCTGGTGTATCAACCCTGTTGCAGATCTTTGTGTCATCTCCAAAGACATACTTTTCCTTCCAGTTCCTCTGCAATGTCACTTATAAAGACATTAAAAAGGACAGGTCCCAGTACTGAACCCTCGGTAACCCTCCTTTCTTCACTGTGGACTCCATTTACTACTACCCTTTGCATTCTGTTGTCTAGCCAATTTTTATCCAGGCTACCACCTTGGGACCCACTCCAAGGCTGGCTAACTTTGTGTATTAATCTTTTATGTGGGGCTGTATCAAATGCCTGCTAAAATCTAGGTAATCTAGGTAATGTAATTTTTTTCTGAGGCAAGGGCTACCCCAAAGCTGTAGGCAATCAAGTAACTAGTGATGGTACAGGCAAGGAATTAAAAGAAAACCATAAACTGCAGCAGCAGCTCTTTCAGGGTTGGCTGCTCAGCTCCTCCACCTGCTGCTGTTTTCACTCACTTCCCAAGTCAGTCTGTTTCTCTGCCTCCTCTCCCCCTGAGCTCCTCCTTTATATTATTCAAAGAAACCTTTTTTTTTGTTATTTATATATATATTTTAGTACAGATCTTACTCTTCTTAGTTCTTCTTACAACTCAGTAATATACACTGCAGGGCACAGCCTGCTCAGCTGAGCTCCTCCTGGCACCTGCTGCATTCTGACACTCTCCCTGTAATTAGACTGCGTGTGGTCTTTCTTCTCCTCTTCCCTCTAGGCTCCTCTGCTCTCTTAGTTTTGTTATATCTTGTTTTTTTGGGAGGTCTTAACTGTGGCCTACAACAAGATAGTTCAAGTACACTACCAGTGCAGCAGACTACTAGTACTCTGCTCCTGTGTTGCTGCACCCACTTCAGTACTAGTAGCCACTAATTGAAGCAGCTCCAAGTTCTCTAACTCCTGTTGTTGCACTGCAGGCTGCTCAACACAGCAGTTTGGTTCCTGCTACTTTGTTCTAATGAGTATCCCTTCTTTTCTCCACTCCTCTGAGCTGCAGCCTGAGTCCCTCTCCCGATCATCCCACTCTCAGGCCCCAGTTTCTGTCTCCCTCTCTCTCCTTGTCTGTCCTTCTCCATCCCTCCTATTATTGAGATGATCGCCGGACCACCAGAAAGTCTGTGGTGTGTTTTTTAACTAAATTTTTTTTTTTTACTTTTAGTCAGGGAAGTCCTGAAGACTCGCTGCTAGCTCCGCTTGACTGCTCCACACTCTACAGCAGAGTGCAATGAAGTTGTCCAGCTCTACCTCCAGCCTATACCTGCTCCAATCAAAGTCATTGCCCACCCATATGGCCACACTTGATTGGAACAGAAGGACCCCATGTGATGGTTACTTATTGGTCGGGTTGACGGTCTTCCTCTGCCCCACCCATGTGATCACCAGACTGACTGAGTCTCCGACAGACTTCGGAGAAGCTCAGGATTATCATCCAATATCTGGTGTTTGGGACACAGGGAAATCAAGCCCTGGCTGCTGCTGTGACAGTGACTGCCAAGGTAGGAGCTTTGCAGTGGGTGGGGCAGAGGCAGAGTGGAGGCACGGCTGCCCAGCTGTCTCAGTCATTCAGAGCTTAAGATGGCACTGCTGCTGTAATTATTGTTATAAGGGCAGCATAAACTGATAGGGCCCATACCCCCATTATTCAGGCTAAAAATGCCACTGTGACAAATCAGTGCATTAGGCTGAGTAACAAGCAAAAAGAGAACAAACCACTATGGTTCACAAAGGAGCTGGCAGAGAAAGTGAGGACAAAAAGGGGCTTTCAGAAAACCGAGGAGACTCAGAAGGTGGAGGATAGGGCAATGTACCTAGAGAGACAGAGGGAGGCAGGGAACACTGTTAGGAGCATGAAAGTACAGACAGAGGAGAGATTAGCGCAGATGGTAAAGAGGGGAGATAAGACATTTTATAGATACATTAGTGATAGAAGGAAGGCCAGGGGAGGGACTGTAAGGCTCAAAGGGGAGAAAGGCGTATGTGTCGAGGGTGAACTAGAAAAAACATTGATACTGAATTAATACTTCTGTTCAGTATTCATGGTAGAAGGGGAGGGACAGGGACCACAACTAGGCAGCAGAAGCATTTGGGGGAAGAGGTAAACACCAGTCCTTTACAGAAGAGAAAGTCCTGGAGGAACTCACAAAACTGAGGGTGGACAAAGTGATGGGACCAGATGATATACGTAGGATAATAAAGGAATTATGGACAGTGCTAACAGCACCGCTGGTGGCCCTTTTCAGTAGGTCACTCAATACAAGGGTGGTTCCAGAGGACTGGAAGAAGGTGCATGCAGTCCCTCTTCGCAAAAGTGGTAGCAGGGAAGAGGCAGGAAACTGTATGCTGGTCAGCCTCACTTTAATAGTGAGTAAGGTTCTGGAGGCGGTGATTAAGGAAAAGATTCTGGAACATCTGGAAACCATGGGAGCACAGGATCCAAGGCAGCATAATTTCACAGCAGGAAGTTCATGTCAAACAAATCTGATTTATTTTTCTGACTGGGTGACAAAGGAGGTGAATCATGGAGAATCAGTGGTTATCGCCTACCTCAATTTCCAGCAAGGCCTTCAACACCGCATCACATAGAAGACTGGTGAGCAAGCTAGGTATCCTGAGGGTGGGACACAACGTGGAAAACTGCTAAAATGGAGGAAGCAGAGGGTGGTAGTGAATGGGTTCAAATCCAAGGAAAGGAGGGTGACCAGTGGGTGCCTTGAGGATCAGTCCTGGGGCTGGTCCTTTTAAATGTCTTCATCAGTGACATTACTGAATGGCTGGAGGGAGGTTTACCTGTTTGCAGATGATACCAAGATCTGCAATAGAGTAGACACTCCAAAGGGGGTTGAAAGAACAAGGAGGGGTCTGGGAAAGCTGGAAAAATGATCCAAAGTGTGGCAATTAAAATTTAATGCAAAGAATTGCAAAATCGTGCACCAAGGGTGAAGAAACCCTGTGGAGAATTACATGATTGGGGGTAGTGCCAACAATCATCAGGGAAGAAAGGGATTTAGGGATAATCATCTCAGATGACCTAAAGGTGGCCAAACAGTGTAACAAGGCTGTGGGGAGGGCCAGTGGGATGTTGGCGTGCATAGGAAGGTGTATCACTAGCAGAAGAAGGGAAGTGGTGATGCCCTTATACAAAACACTGATGTGGCCTCATCTAGAATACAGTGTTCAGCTCTGGAGGCCACATCTTCACAAGAACATATGGTGGAGGCAGTCCAGAGAAGGGCAACCAAAATGGTGTGGGATTGCATCAGAAAATGTATGAGGGTGAGGACAGATTAAAAGACTTAAATAGGTATACAATGGAAGAGAGGAGAGTGGGGGGATATGATAGAGACCTTCAGGTACTGTAAAACTAGTTCAATGTCCAAGTTCAAGTTCAAGTTTATTGTAGGAAAACTCTGTTGAGCAAGCTCATTCACAAGGAGATCCTTTGTGACACAGACAGGTAGTTACAGATTGCTTCACGCCACTGGTATGATGTATACTTGTGTGACTAATCAATCAATTTTATTTGTATACTGGAAAAGTATGTGAACAAAAATGCCTGTTTTCACAAACGTCCAGTGTAGAATACACAATACAAAAACATATGGTACAAACAAAGATGCAAATTGAAGAAATAAAAGCTCACAACCGAAATAAAATACAAAACTGACAGGATGGTATAGTTACAAATAGAATAATAATAACTAAAATATTTAAGAAAGGTAGGTGAAGACAAATGGGAGAGAGACAGAAGTGTTAAAAGAAGGAGAAAGTGCAGGAATCATCAGTTGGGGTGGTAGCAATTAGAAACATTGAGTGAGCGGAACCCCAGTGGTGTTATGTTGTGGGACTTAGATACATTGTGACTGTCTGCCTCTCTATCTATAGGACATACCACCCTGATGGAGTGCGATGGCGAGAAACCTAGTGAAGGTTCCAACCCTATACAGTAGGTGCCACAGGAATGATTCCATGGCTAATGGTAGCTTAGGAAGAAGCCCACAGGAAAGAGAGACGCACCACTGGAGGAGTAGGGGAAGATGGTGGGGCAATGAAAGAAATGAATCCTGCACTAGCCAAGAGGAGCGGCTTTTAAAGGCCTGATGGGGGAGTGGTTTGTTGCTCCGCCCACTGAACTACAGGTATAGCCTTGTAATTCAGTGTGCTTACACAACTGGTATGATTTATGCGTGTGTGACTTAAAGCCATTGTGGGATCCTAGGTCACCTTCCCTTCAGGCTGAAGGATGTTTTGGTTAGTGATGGCTCAGCTACTGCAATTTAAAGTTGATATTGAGGAAGAGGAAAATATTCCAATTTAAATGAAGCTCTCACTCTATCCTAACAGGAATGCTGTTGAGAGTTATGAGCTATGTCTCTGCAACTAGACACCCAAAAGCAAAGGAGAGAAAAGATGGCCGGGGCACTCTGCCAGCCTACACAAGCCTACGAAACAGACCAGGGGAACCACAGATGGTCAGATGGAGAATGGCATAGAGGGTGCCTCCAAACCACTCAGGTAGCCAAAGGGCCCTGATGATGAGAGCCCTACCTCACAGCTTGAAGTCATAAATTCAACATCCAGAGGTGTCACTGAAATGAGGAACAGCTGAAGGTCCACCTGGAGTGAATACATTCTCACTATGGGCCAGGAGAAGGACCTCACTCCAGGTTTCACATTTGATGCAGACTTGTGGGTGCAGAGCAAGACCACCAGCTACAGGCTAGTCCTGAGCCATGCAGCAATGGACATGGAAGGTACCTCTCCGAGTGGTGAGCAGGTTGAGTCAAGGTAGCACAGGACCCATATGAAAGGTATGCTCTAGTAAGCGATGTGAATGAGTAGACCTATGGAGAGGTCAGAGTGAGCAAAGGAAACCCCAACATGGGTCCAGACAAGGCAGGTTACAGTAGCAACCACAGGAGTGTGTGCCAACCGGGTATCTTGAGAAGACAACTTAGGGATGGATAGAACTACATAAAGGTAGAAATGAGAATGGCTGAGTGAAGCCCACAGCCGACAGTTGAGGTACGATGTACTAAGGTAGAGAGTTAGGAGCTATGAAGCTGTAATGGATTAGTGGAGGTTCACGAATGAACATACAAGATATGCTGATGAGGGAAGCCTTGAGGGCCAACATGGAACTGTAGAATGGGAGTCAGGTGAAAGCTAAGGCACCGGTGGGGAGAAAGCGGTGGCAGAGGAAAAACAGGGAATGACTGAGTAGGGCCATGAGCCAGGCACGTGGGTGATGTCACCACAAATCACAGGCAGGAGGAGACCTAGAAACACCAGAGATAGAGAGAGAGAGAGGGAGGGTGGTGGATCCTGGAAAGAATGAGGGCCGAGAAATGGGACCCATAGAAACATTTGGAGGAGCAGAGCCACAGCACCAGTGGCTGCAGGAAGGTGCAAGCCACCAGACAAGCAGCAGGGAAATGGAGCGAGCTGGCGGCTGGAGGTGCTGCAAAAACACAGCAACTGGAGAAAGGTTAGAGACACAGAGATGAAGATAGGAGTAGCGGTGCCTCTGGCTGCAACAAAAGTAATGAATCATGGACTAGCGAGGAGGGGTGGCCTTTAAATGCCTGATGGGGGAGTGGTTTGTTGCTCCACCCATTGAACTACAGGCATAGCCTTGCAATTATTTTCATGCAAAGTAATTTCAACACCAACACAAATGCAACCATAATTGGTAAATTAAATTTAGCACTAAATCATTAGCACCACATTCACTGTAATGGAAAAATTACAAATTAGCATAAATTAATTTTAGCACAGATTACTGCTTCAGTGAGAATAGTGAAAATGATTTGACAATAAAGATTTCAAGTTTGACGGTATCTTAAAGGCTTGAACAAAGTGCAGGTGGGTGACATCTTTCAGTACAAGACTTGTACAAGGATGAGGAGGCACGATATGAGATTGGAGGGGGCAGGATAAGGGGAAATTTGAAGACCTTCTTCTTCACAGAAAGGGTGGTAGAAGCTTTGAATAGCCTGCCATAGGAAGCGGTGTGTGTTAACACAGTGGGAGGATTCAAGCATGCATGGGATAGGCATAAAGGAACTTTTGATGTGGGAAAGAGAGATGAAAGCCAATGACCCAGTAGGGTCAGTGGACACTGATGCAGGCAAGGAATAAGAGCAGACTACATGGACCTAGTGATCCTTATCTGCCATCAGCTACTATGTTACTAATGTAGGAATGGAACAGAAGAACCACAAAAAGGTTCTGAAAGTTTCTTACAGCTATCTGAACCTTATCAGAACTTTTGGAACCTTTTAAAGTATAAAAACAGTTGTAATAACCATCAGTGTCCACCCCTAAGCTATTGTCAGTGAAGTGAAATGATTCTAATAAAGATCCTGGAGTGGTACATATACTATCTATTGCCTCTTCTGGGGTTATTTTACTTCCACCACCAGTCTTCTTGCTAAATAAAGACCTGCTAGGGGGGTAAACAGAGCTGAAAGATCAACGTTTTAAAAATTGCCAGAGCGATATTAGAGCCTGATAATAAATTCTAATAAGGTTCTGTTACAAAAAAAACTACATTGATAATGTTGTCACACATATGGTATAAACATCAGGGAAACTGCTGCTGAGTGGCAGGGAATTTTACTCGGACCAGTCGTTCTTGTGTCAGTGCCTCCAGTCCTGCCAATTCCTTGCATTAAACAGATACGGAACTTGATAATAGGAACCCCTTTATTAAACATATCATTTAAAGAATCTGGCCACTGGAAATTAATACATTTGTTAAGAAGCACTGATGCATCCAAAGAATAAGGGTTATATCTGATTGACTCCTTTCTTTTGAATGATTGATACTGAGATATGACATGATAAAATTATTTTTTATGGCAACCCAGAGAAGTCCCAAGGCAATAGGTCAGGCATATAGTATTTAGACTGCCCTATTTCATTTTGTCAAGCAAAACAAAAGACATGGTGGATACAAATCATAACATGAAGTAAACCAGCTGTGGTGTGAAAACTTCTTTATTTGAAGATCTTGAACCGATTAATCAATTAATTATTTTATTTTTTTATTCATTTATTAAAAGATCTGGTTAGTCCATTAGCAAATGCTTTCACATTTACATAGAAAGCCGGGGGAAAAAATATCAAAGAAATACAAAGCATGAACAAAGTACGACAATACAAAAACATCAATAGACCCAGTGCTAGCAACAATACCTAACAAGATGGGTGGTATTGGGGTATAATGAAACTCAGCACTGCAGATGGGAGGGCCTTATAGCTCCTGAGAGGTCCGGTATAGCCACACCCAGCACCCTGAAGGTATTATTACACTTAGAAAATTGGATCTGGGCTGCATTTTATTAAAAAGTTAGTATTTAAAGAAGTCCTCTACTGCTGGCACTGGCATTAGAGGGTACTGGTGTTTTGTGATGTGCCACGGTTTTGAATGTCCTGCACTTTTTAACCCCCTGCAGTTTGTTCCCTCCTGGTTCTGCCTTTGGTTGCTTCCTGTTGTTTGTTTATTAAGTATTCACATTAGAAGCAAGTGAAGCTGGGTGTGGATAAGATGATGAATATTTACTGCCACGTGGATGAGATGAGTGGCAGTTTTGTCATTGTGGCACCCACAGATGCATTGCAACCTTGAGCACTAGAGGAAGCAGGTGGGTGAGCACTGGAGGTGAGTGATGCAAAGGTAGCATGCTTTGTGCAAGAGCTAGAAGATATAGACATGTTTTTTGTGTGTGTGGTGAGGAGGAGGAGGAGGAGGATGTACCAGAAAGTGTCAGTTTGTGGCACTTAATGTAGTGAATGTGTGTTGGGAGGTGGATCTGTCACATGCTAAGCAAGGAAGAAGATGGTGGATATTTTACTTTTAAAAATGTTTTGAGGAAGTAATTTCTCGTGGCACACAGTCAGGTTGTCATGGGACTCATTTTACCATGTCTCTGTTGGCACATAAATGCACCCATAGATGGGGTGCTCAGACAATCAGAGACTGGGATTTTTCCCCCATTTTCTAAAATTAAACAAAGCACTGACAGATCACATACTCCCTCACATTACAGATGACATGGTATTTTGTCCTAATATTCTGGGTTTCCTATAGGTATTAGCATGGCCCAGTTTGGTGCACATCTGCATCTGTGTCTGAAGGCTGTGGGTTCTAGTCCCACACTGGGATTGAGCTCATGCTATAAACTTTGGCATCTGAATGCAGTACTAGGGGGATGCAGTACTGTTAAGGTGTGCCATTCTTCAGATGGTACCCTAAACTGAGGTCATTTCTGCCCATTGCTGTAGCTGTTCTGGTTGGTGTGCCGTGGAAGTAAAAAACCCAATGCACTTTTTGCAAGAGTAGTGGATTTTCCACTGTGCCTTGGCCAACATTACCCTTTCCATGTCATTGTTCTAAGCTGTGTGTGGGTTTTAATGTGCAGAAAGACTACCACCACACATGTGCAGCCACTTTGCTGACAGTTTCTCATTGCTTATAAAATGTTTTGGGATACGGTTTGTTTGAAATGTGATGCAAAAATATACAAATTCTTCTTTTCTGGAACTTTACTTTCTGGGTGGGATATTCATACTGCTTGAGGCAGGGGCGCAAGCCTGGGTGCAGTGCAACTGGGTTGAGCCAGAGCATAGTCCAGGTGATGTTCAACAGTGCTGCGCCATGGCTCAGCATCATTGAATATGGCACTGGGGGCACCTGCACTGCGCACAGCGCAATGGCACTGTGCCAGTGAAAGTGGCAGGTGAGGAGCATGGGGCTGCACCAGTGCAAGTGCAGTTGCGCTAGGCACAGCAAGAAGCGATATTCAGACATGAGCATGCAAATGAGGCCATTATGTTTGCAAGGTGCAAATGGGGTCATTTGCATGTCATTATAGCCTCATTTGCATGCAGTGCGCCGATCCTCGGTGACTTGCGCCTGGTGCTGTGCCAGGCTGCAGCCGTCAGTGACCAATGCCCCCTGCCCCTCGGTGGGCAACATACCCCAATGCCCAATCGTGGACATAGCAGAAAAATATCCCTGGTGGTCCAGTGGACCTGCTCCCCTGCCCAATCGTGGGCATAATGATTATAGTATCCCTGGTGGTCCAGTGGACCCACTCTCCCACCCGATCATGGAAATAAGTGTTCACATTATCCCTGGTAGTCCAGTGGACCTGATCCCTGCCCGATCACAAGCATATGTTAAATAGTAACCCTGGTGTCAGCGGTACCCTGTTCCCCACCCGCCCACTATGACCAGCCACCTGCACCCCCCAGTCAGCGGCGGGTGGCAGTTCCCCACCCATAAGCCGCCCGGCTGCTACCAACTGACAGCGTACAGTGCGGCTGTACACCTATTGGTCCACTGCGTGGGCCAATGGGTGTCTGAACTGTACTACACTACACAATCCCAAAATGTGAATGGTTCATTCAGATTTCGGGACTGTAGTATACAATATGGTCTGAATGCCCACTGGCCCACAGTAGACCAATAGGCATACAGCCATACTGTATGCTGTCAGTTGGTGGTGTGGCCTGCTGGTGGGGGAGCTGCTGCCGCTGCTGACCAGCGGGGTGCTGGTTGGTGGGTCTCAGTGGGTGGGTGGGTACCGCTGGACCACCAGGGTAATCATTTAACACATATGCCCACGATTGGGCTGGGGATCGGGTCCACTGGACCACCAGAGAATGAAGTTATTCATATGCTCACGATCGTGCAGGGGGCAGGTCCACTGGACCATCTGGGATTGTCATTAACTATGCCCATGATCGGGTGATGAGGTAGGGTCCACTGGACCACCAGGGATATTTCTTTCATATGCCCACGATTGGGCGGGGCAGCGGGTCCACTGGACCACCAGGGTTATTATATGTATATGCTCGTGATCAGGTGGGGGGAAGATGCCCAGACTGTGTCTCTGGAGGTTGGGTGGCCACCCACAGCAGGCGACTGCCGTGTTGCACCCAGCAATATGGTAGCCCACCTGTGGGTGTCCCCCGCCATGCTCCTGTTTATTACGGGCACATCTTTGTGCCCCCTGTGCAGTACAAGGTGGGTTTGTGCCTGCATATGCACCGCACATCCCGGGTTGAATATCAGGATGTGCCGATATGCATGGGCACGCCCTCTGCACTTGCGCAGCATACCTTACTGGTGCACCCCGGTGCATCTGGGGTTGTGCAGTACAACCTACCCCTTTGAATATCACACCAGGGCGCATCAGTGGGTTGCACATGGTGCAACACTGTTGCACCATGTGCAACCCTTTTGAATATCCCACACTCTATGTTTTGTATGCATATAGGTGGGAACAAATGCAGATGGGTAACCCAGTTGCATCTTCACTCAACAAATTTAAAAATCTGCCTCCCCCATCTGTTAAATTATGCCTTATGTTATTTTTTCTGTGCATACTTTGTTTCAGTTGGCTCATTTTGAAATAAATCTGCCATCTAATGGTAAAACTAATCTGTTGTACACCATAAGAAAGACAACACAAGGACAAGATTTTTTTTCATACAGTTGTGTTAAATTCTGGAATTCGCTTCCAGTATGAATTTGGAATTATGCTACAGTTATGTCTTTTTTTTCTCCACTTCAAGTTTATTGTAGGAAACTCCATAGAGCAAGCTCATTCACAAGGAGATCCTAGTACAAGACAGGTGTACAACAACAGATTTACAAAATAAAAGGAACATACTTTGAATAAGACAATGGGTTTCATACATCACAACGTACAATCACAATAAAAACAGATCCTGGCTATAAGACAGAGTAGCAGTGAGGCAATTTACATAATGCAAGAATGTGACAATCTGCCGTAGGATGCATAAGACAATGGGTGTAGTACATCATAACATACTATCGTAGTAAAAAACGGGTCCTGGCAACAAGATAGTGCAATAATGAGGCAAATTACATGATGCAGCAAAGTGGCAAATTGTGGTAGGATGCATAAGACAATGGGTGTAGCACATAACAACATACTATCACAGTAAAAACTGGTCATGGCAATAAGTGCAATAATGCAATAATGAGGCAAATTACATGATGTAACAATGTGGCACTTAGAAATCTATTTGAACAACATGAATGTAAATATAATTTTATGGTTAATGTTTTGTGTTGTGTATTTTGTGCAATTTTGAGGCATTTTCATTGCCCAGGTCATCCTTGTAAACAGGCATTTTATTACCCAATGGACTTACCTAGTTGCCAACAACCAATGAATGAATGAATAAATGAATTCTGCATAACCCGTGCTAACTGTATTATCTCCAGGATCACATAGGCTGGTGATGCAGTTTGCTGTCTAAGCTTTACGCTGTACTGATGGCCATGTTAACAGTACATCTACAAGGGAGACTTAGGCTAAACCTGACATCTACTTGCTCAAGCCATACTCGAAGCAGATATTAAAACAAATCACTGTGTGCTACTAAATTCCTTAACTTAGCCAAATGTAGAGCAAATAAAATAATACCTCCAGTTAATGCAGCTTACCTAGTTTAGTAAAATGAAGACTAGGTGTTCATAACAGAATACAGAACCTTAAACAAGCATTTATCAATGCCAAATGTTTGATGCACTGGAAGATGTCCACCCACTTTATGTGTATGGCCTTGAGGTACCTGAATGTATTTATCATGTACATATTGAGGTCCTTTAATCTGTCCAGATATGTTCTGTTTTGCAAAGCATGTACCATCTTGGTTGCCTTTCTGTGGACCGGTTCCACCCTGTTCATGTCTGTGCACAGTTGTGGCCTCCAGAATTGCACACAGTACTGTAGGATAGGGCTCACTAAGTGTATTATGCAATGGCATCACCACCTCATACCTTTTGCTAGTGATGCTTTGCCTATGCACCCAGGCATGCCACTGGACCTCCTTACAATATTTGTGCTCTGTTTTGACACCTTAAGGTCATTAGAACTGATAACTCCTATGTCCTTTTCTTTCTTGGTGATCATCAGCACCTCACCCCATCCAGTAACTCTCCCCAGGTTTCCCTCTTCCCAGGTGCTTCATTGCATTGAACCTCAGCTGGCACTCCTCAGACCATTTTCACAGCTCTCCATGTGTCTGCTCATTTTCTCCACCCTTCTGGAGTATTCACTCTTTTACAGATGTTCGTGTCATCTGCAAACAGGCAGACAGACCTTTCCTTCTAGGCCTTCCACAATGTCTGTAATGAAGACATCGAATAGGACTGGTACCAGGACTAATCCCGGAGGTACCCGCTGGTCATCACCCTCTTCATGGATTGGATCACATTATCACCACCTTTTGCCTCCTGTCCATCAGCCAGTTTCTAACCCAATCTATCAGCTTGTGCCCTGTGGTCAGACTACCCATCTTGTTATATCAGCCTTCTATGCTGGTCAGCATCAAATGCTTTCCTGAAATCAAGGTAGGTGACATCCACTGCCATTCCCTGATTTACTTCCTTACTAAGGTATTAGTGTTTCCAACCCTAATGCCATCCCCCACCCTGCAGAGACTGACAGGTATTGGGAGTGTGCTTCTGGGTCCTCGGCCATAATGATCACACCATTCCACTTCACTGCACCCTGCAGATACTGACAGGTGTCACGGTGTGCCTTAGGGTCTTCATCCCTTACACGCACCCCATTCCATAAGGAAATAAGCAGAGATGGGTGGGGTGAATGTTAGGGCCGAAGACCCCAAGGCATAGCTCGATACCTGTCACTGGCTGCAGGTTGAGGTGGGGATGGAATGGAGTGAGAACTATGACCAATGACTCCCCAAGTCACACCCCCAGCACCTGTCAGTCTCTACGGGGGGGCATTACATGAAACCTAATGCCTGGACATTTGTTGGTATTTTCATTCCAGATTTTCAACATGGGTTTTTTGAACCCCATCTCATGAACAGTGACACTATCATTTTGTTACACAATCTAAAGCTGATTTCATGCTGCGACTGTGCCATTCAGCGCCACAGGTGCAAAAACACATTTTGGGTAGGATGTGAAAAATGAAAGCTGTGCTGTTTGTGAGGAAGTCGAAAAAAAGCCAATGTTGAGCATCTGGAAGTGGCTATAAAAACTTAGCGAGAGTTACGAACATGGTAAAACTGTGCAAAGCACAGCCATAATGCAATCATTTTTTGAATTTATTCACCAAATTTTATACATGGGCTTTCTGGGACCCCACCTCATGAACAGTGGCACTATCATTTCAGTACTCATCCAAAGTTGATTTTGCACAGTGACCACACCATTCTGTGCCACAGGTGCAAAAACATGTTTTGGGCAGGATGAAAAATGACAGCTATACTGTTCATAAGGGGTTTGAAAAAATGACAATGTTGAAAATCTGAGTGAAAATATAAAAATTAGCGAAGTTATGTGCAGGAGTAGAAACTATGTAACATTGTCATTTTTTGGAACTTTTTCACCAGATTTGCAACATGGGCTTTTTGGGACCCCACCTCATAAACAGTGGCACTGTTGTTTTGTTAATCATTCCCAAATGGTGATTCCGTGCAGTGACTGCAAAATCATCTTTCAGGACTGAGAAACAAAATCACAGTGCCAGTGTTCATGAGATGGGGTCCCAAGAACCCCATGTTGAATATTTAGGGCCAAAATTCCTAAAATTGGCTGAGATATCATCCTAAGTTGACCCCCCCCAATGAGTTCCATTATAAGGCTTACTGTGATTTCTCAGTTGTCGGTAGCCTTTGAAGAGTGCAGATGTGTTCCTGGTCCAGGGAAGATAACAGTGCTAGACCTCAGGAGGTAAGTATGGGGTGAGGGTGTGGGGAGGAAAGCTAGGCAGAGGTGGGTGGGGGATGGGGGAGGGGGGCCTAGGGAGGAGATGATGATGGACTGTTTTCTTTTTTACAGGAAAGAATAGAATAAAAAGACATAGAGAGACAGTTTTCTTTACTTTACAGGGCAAAAAAAAAAAAGAATAGCGGCATACTGGGGTGGGCTTCCAGTGTGCCACAATAGTGGGGATGGGGGAGCATGCTGACACAGGGATTGGGCACCCTGATGTCAGCACTGAATAGGTTTGTGGGGGGAGGGGGTGCATTTAACACCGGGATGGGCATCCCAGTGTTGGAAACATATTCAAATATTTTGGCACACTGGGTGGGCTCCACGTGCTTCATTAGTTGGGGGTGGAAACATGCCAATATGGGGATTGGATATGCTGATGTTGGCAAAATATCTATTCAGGCTTGGGGGCAGACATTCGACACTGGGAGTGGGCATCCTGATGTCGAAACATAAAACAAAAATGTTTCAGGACACTGGGGTGGGCTCCCAGTGTGCCACATAATATATGGGGGTATCGCACGATTCAGGATTGGGCACCCCAGTGTCAGCTGTAAGAAAAAGCTGCATGGCGGCTAATGTTGAGGGACAGAAACTAGCACCAGGAGGCCACACCATGGCCACAGTTGAAGCTGGGGGTTCAGAGGGAGCAGGGATGGAGACAGAGAATACAGGAACAACTGCTGCCATGCACATTAGTGTGCACTTTAATAAACATGGCAGGAGTTCGCTCAAATGAAGTGCTCCCATTGGAGCGGTTTATTTGTTTCAAGTCCATGACATGGCACACCAGCAGAGCTGAACTGCTGTCATGACCAGAGTGTTGTGATTGGTGTACACTGCCACACCTCTTGCAGATACAGCTGTAATTGGTGTGGCAGTGACCACCATTTTCTGTTACTGTCTCAAAGTGTTTGGTGGGCATCGCATCAAACATAAAACTACACTGTACAGCAGCAGCCCATCTCACAATGTACTTCCCCTGCCTGCCAAGCAATACCTGCTGCTTCAGCAACTCACACCCACCTCCCCAACCTGTCCCTTCAGTCACCAAACAATACCCTATATCTACCACAAATTCTGCCCATCTCCCAATCCTTTCCCTGGCCATCAAACTGTACATCTCCAGACCTATTCCCATAGCTGCCAGTCAACACCCTTCTGCAGCCACAAATTCTGCCTACCTCCAAACCCATTCTCCTGATTGCCAAGTAACACGTTCACACTGCTGTATGTCCTGCCTGTCTCCCAATCAATTTCTCTTACCACCACCATCATCCTACCAATGCCACATATCTCTTCACACCCCACCCATTCCCCAGCCACCAAACAACACCCACCTGTTGCAAGTCTCACATGCCTCCTGACTTAGTCCAGCTGCCAAACATCTCCCTTCATTGACCTTGGCTGGACCTTTCACGAATGGAGCCAGACATCTGCTGCACTGTAGTGGGTGCGGGGGGAGAATGTGGGACTACTGGGACAACATTTTGTATCCCCTCAATGTCTCTTCTGCTATTGGGGGACGAACATTAAATTGTCAAATGCACAAGTGGTACAGAGTGAGGCCTCAGCTGCAGCTAAACGGACAGCACTGAGGTAAGAAATAAATAGTGCATTAGTGTGTATTGTGTGTTGTTTGTGTACATATATATATATATATATATATATATATATATGTATATATATATATACACATATATACTGTGTATATGGTGTGTGTGTCTCTGTCTTTGTGTCTGTACTATTCTATGTGTGGGTAAGTTGTAGAAGCTAGTGGCATGGGCATGCATCTGTGGATTCATGAAAATAAAATGGCTCTGGTTCCAGCGATGAACTGTGGTCCACTTTATTTAGTTTTGGTTTCTGGATCACCATATACATTGTACTACCACAGCTGCCGCACATGCAGTGTAGATTTTTAGATTATAGTTACGAGCTGCCTCTGAATCATTTCATATACAGTATTGTGCAACTGTTGAGGAAGTTCATTGATATTTCAGAAATTTCTTGAAGGATAGGATGCCAGCATTCACTTTAAATCTCAAGGTTATACTGCTTTTGAACTTTCTGTGGTTCAAACCAAGGATGGTAGAAGAACATACTTTGCATCCTCTAGATGGGTGCTCTACTAAACTGCCATATGTTTGCCTCACTTTCATGCCTAGTTCAAACCAATTTTGCATGATTCTCTCAAGGGTCTTGTAATTTCTTTCTAAGTTATTATTGTCTGAACATATTTATATTGTATGTTTTTAGTGTAATACTGACCCCACCCCCTCCCTGCAGTCTTGTTAATGAGGTGTTAACCTTAATGTGTTTTATCCCAGGGAGAATCTGTACATGAGTACAAAAGAAAATCCTTCTGGATAAAATATCTCAATCTTAAGGTAAAGTTGGTATCCTCACTATATTTAGGTTGCTGAGGAAATATTAACTATATGAATATTTAAAGTGAAGGAATAGAAATTGTGTTTCATGCTGCCACAGGAAATTATGCCATCCTGGGGGTGGGTTTGCCTCATTAATTGCACCCCTGGGGAGGGGGAGGTGCTTGACTTCACAACTGTGTCTTTTATCACTCCTTAGGGAGTGATTACCTCCCCATTAATGCCTTACTGCTAAATGATATATGGTAATTGCAATTTGATTACCTGTCATTCTAACTGTCAGTATAACTAACACTGAAATGTAACCACTCCCTGCGCCTTGTTGCCTTGGGGAAACCAAAGCTGATTACAAAGATACAGTAGGTAACTCATCATATTCTGGAATCTTCCTGTGGTGTTATCAGTAAAAACAGATTTGGCACAAATGTCATGGTGTTATTATATATGTTTTTATTCTGGACATAACCTACCCCTGTTAAAGTGAGCATACAGTACAGAGATGTTTACCTTTTTGAAGTATCTGTGGACTGGCCACAAATGAATGCTCTCCTTCACACATGACGTAGACCACATTCAGAAAACCACACACCAAAAACTGGTTTGGCACCACTGGAATCACCACTTCCTTAACCAAAAGGGGCTGGATCTTTTAAAGGGCAGACCCAGAGGCAGGTGCATGTTGTCTCTATGCCCATTCAATTGCGACTACATCCACCTGCCTAGCTATAGAAACAATCTGTCCATTCTTGACATCAGGTCTGGGTTTGTGACAGTTTGTGTCAAATAATTATACAAATTGTACTTTGCATCATTTTCTGAAAGCATATACTATTTTTTTCAGATGCAACTGCATCTGAAATGAGGATAGAGGTAGACCATGGATAGATTTCCAATTTCAAACAAAGCGGTGCCAGATCCCTTTGAAAATCCTATGTAATGTTACCTGATCCTGAAATTAGCAGCTACTGCTTTCCCCTGACTATGCTGTTATACTATATAGTAACCCCATAGATGCTGAATATATATATAAAAACTAGGCAGGACATCACATGTCTTTGATGTTTCCTGTCTTTCACTTCTCTAATGTTAGAGGTGTGGAATAACCTGTATACAGTGACTTAGTGCCCTAGAAATAGCACATGATGTACCATATATATATATATATATATATATATATATATATATATATATATATATACACACACAATGGAGGTGAGAGCAATATGAGTGGGATAACTTCAGTTATTTCCACTGCAGTGAAATAACTTATGATGACATCACTGGAGTTAAAATAACTTACAAATATACTTACTATGCTGATGTCATCACTTACTCACTCACTCACTCACTCATTCTCACTCACTCACTTCAGCCTGCATACTAAATTGAACTTCTCCACAAATCTGTTTCTCACTGCTAGTTGCAAGTACCTCAGTTAACACTGCAAAGAACATTCAACTGTTAACAATAGTGTGTGTAAAACTCCCAACCCATTACTATGCTACTGTCATTTTCAAGAACGCTTACATTCTAAATAACAGTACCTCACAATTTCTGTTTATCACTGCTACAGTACTCGCAAGTAACTCAATTAACATAGCAAAGGACATTCAGTGCTTTCCCATGGTGTGTGTAAAGCCCAGCCCATGACTATGCTACAGTCATTTTTAATAAAACCTGTATTCTAAATCACAGTGCCTCACAGTTTGTTTCTCACTGCTTGTTGACACTAACTCAATTAGCACTACCAAACACATTCACCTGTTTCTCATAGTGTTTGTAACACTCACAGCCCATTCAGAAACACTTACACAGACTAAGAACACACACAAACAGTATTCTTAGTATAGCCTAGAGGTTAGAGTAATGAGCTTTCAACAAACTTGCTATATTCAATACACCAAACCTGGATTTGATTTTCACCACGTCCACACTACATGACTCAGAACAAGTCACTGAAGTGCTCAATGCTCCCAAGTCATCTCTAAAAACTTACTCAATTACCAAACATTAAAAATAAACAAGCATTTGTCAATGCCGAATGTTTGCTTGCTGGCATTGGCATTGGCATTGGTAGTGTAGGAGTTAGAGAGCTGCATAATAAGAATGGCAGTGAAGTATTGAACTGAAGCCAACCCTGCCACCATCCTGCAGAGACTGAAAGGCATTGGGATGTGCCTTTGGGTCATCAGGCATAACAGCCACGCCATTTCACCACACCCTACCCTGCAGACACCGACAAGTGTCACGGTGTGCCTTGAGGTCTTTGGCCCTTATGCTCACCCCATTCCATCAGAAAATACAGTGAGATGAGTGCTGTATAGGAGAATGGGGTGAACTTTGGGGCCAAAGAGTCCAAGGCACACCTCGATGCCTCTCACTGGCTGCATGGTGTGGAATGGTATGAGCATTACAGGCGAGAATCCCATGTCACACCCCTGATGCCTGTCATCTCTACAGGCGTGGGGCGTTATGGTGGAAACCCTAACGTCTCAAGCGTTCATTGGCATTTTCACTCCATATTGTCAACATGGGTTTTGTGACCCCACCTTATGAACAGTGACAATATCAGTTTGTTAGCCGAAAGCTGGTTTTGCACAGTGACTACGCCATTTGACACCACACGTGCGAAAACACTTTTCGAACAGGATGTGAAAAATGACAGCTGTACTGTCCATGGAGAGGTGGAAAAAATGGCAATGTTAAAAATCTGCAGTGAAAATATTAAAAAAGCTGGTGAAGTCACAAGCGTTTGTAGAAACTGTGCAATGCACACCCATAATGCAATTAGTTTGGGGATGTTTTACAGCAGATTATCAACACAGGCATTTTGGAACCTCCGCTCATGAACAGTGTCACTGTGTTTTCTTAATCTGTGCCGAACAATGATTTCCCACAGCGACCATGCATTCTGTGCTGAAAGTGTGAAAACACACTTTTGCCATGTTGTGAAAATGACAGCTGTCTGTTTCATAAGGAAGTGTGCAAAAATGCCAGTGGTGAAAATCTGGACTGAAAATATTAGAAATCCATGAATGTACGGGGGTGCATGGAAACTACGCAATGGTCGCTCATAACACAGTCATTTTATAGACTTTTTTCACCAAATGTTTAACATAGCCATTGTAACATCTCTACTCATGAACAGTGTCACTGTGATTTTCTTAATCTGTCCCGAACATTGATTTTGCACACCAACTGCGCCATTGTGTGCTACATGCGCGGAAACATGCTTTGGGTGAGATGTGAAAAATGACAGCTGTACTGCTCATAAGGAGGTGTGGTAAGATGGCAATGTTGAAAATCTGGAGTGAAAATAGTGCAAATTCACGAACTTACGAGCGTGCGTAGTAACAGCACAATGCATGCTCATAAAACAGTCATTTTAGGGAATTTCTTCACCAAATTTTCAACATAGGGTTTCTGGGGGCCTACCTCATGAACTGTGACACTGTCATTTTATAAATTGGTCCTGAAAGGTGGTTCCACGCAATGTCAGCAAAATCACCTTTCAGGGCCGATTAACAAAATGACAGTGACAGAAATCATGATGAGGGCCCCAAAACCCCATGTTGAAGTTGAGTAAAGTCAAGAAATGCCTGAGATATGCACAAAGTTGAAAAATCCTATTTATTACATTATACAGCTTATCGGCATTTCCTCAGTTTGCGGTTGGCTTTGAAGAGTGCAGATGTGTTCCGGTCCACCGAAGTCATCGCGGACTCCGGAGGTAAGTATTGGGTGAGGGGTGTGGGGAGGCAGGGTGCACAGAGGGTGGGTGCGGGTGGGGGAGCAGGGGTCAGGACAGTCAGCGAGGAAGGTTTTCTCTTTCAGGTATCTTTTTGTTTTCTTGGATGACAGCAGGTAGGTGAGGGTGGGTTTCTGTTTTTTTTTTTTTAAATAATACAACATTAAAGCAAAGATTTCTTGGGGAGAAAAATGTAGTATTATTAATTTTATGTTTCAAACCATGTACTATATAAAATAAAACATGAAAAACCCTGCACAACTTGGTTGTGTTATCAGTTTTGCTCTAGAGGTCCCCATGATGTTATCGGAACCCCTTGATGGAAACATAGCCCTGTTGTGCATGGTTGGCCATGCTAATTGTTGTGTACATTGTGGACAGTACATCAGTGCTAAGCAAAATAAAAGTAACCTACTCCAACTTTTGTAGGTTCTTCATACTGTACCTGCCTGTGATCATCAGAACTGTCTCCTTTATTTCTAATTAAAATTAGAAATACTCCTCCTTTAAAAGATACCATGAGCTCCTTCATATAGTGCCTACTTAACTTACAAATGTCTGCAGTGCATTATATGTACCCCAGCTAGTTTTGCAAATTCTTGAGCAAAGCTATTGATGTCTGACTGAGATTCCAGGTCAGAAATGTTTTAGTTAGATCAAGGACCAAGCGATCCATAGGAAAACAGTTTTCCTCTGCTGTACACCTCCAGCAAGAACACACTCCAAGAAAATACATAAGATTCATTTATTTATTTATTAGATTTCTGAAACACCTTTGAGCCATAGGATCATTTACAGAGGTTCCATGTCATGAAACATTTTAGTTAAGCATCGGTATTAAACATTTAGTACAGGATAAAAACAATTATTACAGGATACAGTTTAGGCAAAAGTCTCGCAATACAATAGTCAATAAGGTACTTATAAATGGAGCAGACAAGGGGGAGAGGTAAGAAATATAAACAGCAATAAAAAAAATACAGTAAAGTACACATGGGTTATAAACTGATCAAGTTGCATGAGCAGGGGTTAACATCAGAACCTGTTATAAAATGTGGTCCTTTCATCTAAGTACAAGAGAGTAGGGCTACAGAAAGTGCAGGTAGTGCTGTTTGCTATTATGAACCAAAATGGGGGGGGGGCTCATAATGCCGAGGGTAAAGGAGATTGTAATTGGAGATACAGCAGTGAGAGGTAGACAGGTAGACAAAGGCAAGTTAAGAACTGTTTCCTAAGGAAGGATACTCCATTCCTACTCATATAATAATCAAGTAACAATAACACAACAGAGTTTACATCAAAGCATTTTAATACCACACTGTAACATTTCCAATTTATGAACAGTATTATTATTGTTTAAAAGCTTCCCCAGCCATACAAAAACAGACACACAATCTGAAAAACTGCTTCATATTTTCTCCATAAAGCAATACATAACATTTCATTTTTCTTCTTTTTAAAGGACCGGCGTTATCCAGTGAGGATGGTGACTGAATATGAGCGACCGTCAAAATGCCAACTCATATTCAGCACTTTCCTCTGGACTATCCTGGAAGGATAGCGACCCCTCTGTAAACATGAGGGTACTACAGGGTGACAGGAAAGGGGGATAGTGAGGGGAAGGGGAGGGACAGGGAAGTGGTTTGGGGGACTGGTGTGCCTGCTGCCTCCGAGCTAGCCTTGTGGTGTTGTGGGTGGCTAGCTCGGGACCGGGTGCAGGAAAATTTCACTGCTGCCTGTTGCTGTGGCACTAAATTGTTTCCCAATACAAGGATTTTGCCCCCCTTGACATGCACACCCCTGGAGTTGAGAATCCTTATTTAGGGGGGTGCAGGGAGTAAAGCCTACCAATGAAATTGGGCACAGAGGGGCAGCCCCTCTGCAAAAATACTTTTTTCTTTTTCCGGATGTCGGGTCACGTGGGAGTGTATATCACCAATTTGTTTTTCTGGCGATATACACTCGTCATAATAGCAATTACCATTTTGCAATCACTATTATGACATGGAACCGACATGAGCACTACTGCATGAGTTCTTACATTTTTGGTAGTTCTATCAATGTGTTGTACTCCTGCAGTAGCACACCTTTTCTTTTTTTTTCTATTACCTTTTTACCCCATTTTTCCTCCATTTTTCTTCCATCCCCTGTCCTAGCCATGCATGTGCATGTGGAGGCACATGCATGCCATAGTACCGGAAAGGCCTCCCACTACTTTTGCCACCCACCCACCTGCGCTGCCCTCAGACCTCTATCCAGGGGCAGTGGAACTACAGTGGCAACAAGGCACCACCCCAGGAGAGGAGAGCTGCCTTTCAGTTACTCAATCCTACTCTGTGCCTTCCCCCTAAGCTGGCTCACAGATGACCCCGAATTTGTTCCCAAACCCAGGTCACTGGTGTGGCATGAGGTAAAACGTCCATTGCCTCAGCGCCACTGGGCCAGCCTATCACACCTTTTCTAAACAGAAAAAGATACATAAAACTAAAACAAAACTGCCAAATTTTTTGTTTCCCTCCCTCTCTTTTAAATGAAGGGTGATCAATGGAGGGTAAGGTGGGGTGTGGAACTGTACAGTATAACAGACAGCTACAGGCACTGGAAGTATGGGGAATTAAATAGAGAATAATGCATAGGCAGGTGTGCGTTACAATGTTTTCTAACACAGCTGAGGTGAGTGATGAGCCATTAATTTTAAAAGTGAAGCTCAGGAGGTTTATGAGCTTATCAGTTGTGGAGCATGTTTAAAAAACCATAAACACACAACTGTCTATGCTTTATTTTTATGTTTGCTTGCGCATGCGCAAGAAACATATTGTGGTAGCTTGCTATAATAGTGAGTTGTGGAGGTGTGGCAGTGTTGTAGCCAATGCCTGGAGTCTATTTTGGGGCTGGTCTCTCTGGCGCAAATACAGGAGCACACTGTCCATGACAGCAGTATTGTAGCATGTCACCAGCTTGAAAGAAACTTGCCACTGCAGTCAGGTAGCATCCTGTCATTAACAATCAGCTGTTTTTGCTGCTGTAACAGTCCCTGATTGCAACAGCAAATTGTAGCTTGCCTTGCTGATGTCCCATTTCAATAAAAATGGTGGCGGCTTCACCGTCTGACTCTCACAGTCCCCATGAAAGCTGGGTGCTCAATCCCATTGATGGCATGCCCCTCCCAACTTCATTTGCCAGTGGGGAGCCCAATCCCCGTTGGCATAATGCCCCCCCATTTGTTGTGTGTCGAGGGGGGTGCCCAATCCTCCTCAGCTCATGCACCCCCCCCAGACACTCTGTATGTGCAGACAATGGTGCCCAATCCCCATTGGCTATAACCCCCCCCAAGAAACACTCAGGTGGCATGCTGAGAGCCCACCCCAGCACACAAAATCACCTATGAAAAAAGAAAACCTTCCTGCGTTGTTTTTTTTTTCCCTGCAAAAGAAAAAAAAATCCCTTGTTGAGTCTGGTGCCCCTTCCCCAACCCACACCTACCCTCTGTGCACCCCACCTCCCCACACCCCCTCACCCCATATGTATCTCTGGAATCCAGCACGACACTCTTTGGTGGACTGGGAACATGTCTGCACTCGTCAAAGCCAACCATGAACTGAAGAAATGCCACTAAGCTGTATAATTGCATAAATGTTTTTTTTTCAACTTATATGGGTATCTCAGCCATTTTCATGAATTTTTGCACCAAATTTTCAACATGGGGTTCTTGGGACCCCATCCCATGAATTCAGTGACTGTCATCTGGTTACTTGGTTCCGAGAGGTGATTTTTGCGGTTACTGCACGGAATCACCTTTCAGGACCAATTAACAAAATGACGGTGTCATTTTTCATGAGGTGGGCTCCCAAAAAGCCTATGTTGCAAATTTGGTGAAAAAAATAAAAAAAAAATGACTGTGTTAGGAGCGTGCACTGTGCAGTTTCCATGCACACTCGTAACTTAGCAAATGTGTAATATTTTCACTCCAGATTTTCGACATTGGCATTTTTTCACTCCTCCTTATGAACAGTATAGCTGTCATTTTCACATTCTGGCTGAAATGTGGTTTGCACTTTCAGCCAGAATAACACAATCTCTGTAGAAATCAGTGTTGGGACAGATTAAGAAAATTGCAATGGCACTGTTCATGAGCATAGGTCCTAAAGTGCCTCGTTAAAATCTGGTGACAAAGGAGATCACGTGATGAGCTGAATGAGTGAGACGCTCTACAGACTGCTCTGAGGCCCACAGCTAATTAATTAAGTTAAGTCTTCCACAGGCTTACCCGATTAGTGCTAATTCATCCGACCGCAAAGTCGGAAGGTCTGCGGACTCGATCGAGAGCTAAAATTGGCAAGCGGCAGAATCTTCCGGGTCTGCAGTGCAACAAGCGGTGGCTGATTTTCGAGAGGCGTTAGTGCGCACACACGAGAGATGGACCAAGAGTACTGAACCCTGGTAGGGAGGTCCCCAGCTTCTAAAAGGCCTAAGCCCCAGTCCCCCAACCCCAAAGAGCAGGAGGAGGTGGTAGGAGAGGAGGAAAAGCCCCAGACAGGCAACGGAGACCTGCAGGAGATCAAACAGCTGCTCCAGGGGCTAGTAATGGATTTTGCAGCAGTTAAGCCTGTGCTGCAATCGTTAGCCCAGAGAATGGGTGATGCAGAAGCCAGGATTGTGTCTCAGGAGAGAAGAATTTCCACCTCGGAACAGGAGCTGGTTCTGGTCAAGAGGCAGATTAAAAAGCTGGAAGAGAGGCTGGAAGACCAAGAGTCGAGGAGTAGGAGGAATAATTTAATTTTAGCAGGGTTGCCAGAGAGGACAGAAGGAGCTGACTGTGTGCTGTTCATTCAAGACCTGTTACTTAAGCAGTTTGGCCGATCACCTTATGGAGAAGCATACAACTTGGAGAGAGCCCATAGGGCTCTGAGGGAGGTACCACCACCGGGGGCCAGGCCCCGAGTTATCATTATCGCTTTCTTAATTATAAAGAAAAAGTGTTTGTGCTTGCGGCAAGCAAAAAATCTCTGCAATGGAATGGCGCTACCCTGTGGATGTTCCAGGACCAAACACCCACTGTGAGAGGAAAACAGAAAGAATATGTGGACATTAAAAAAAAGTTATATATGGCGGGGATCAAGTTTCGACTCCAGTACCCGGCGACATTGGTGGTTGGGTTGCAGGCAGGAGAGAAATGTTATCTCACGGCTAAGGAAGCACTGGAAGGGCTGTGAATAGAGCTGCCAGAGTTATTTAGAGCTCCGACTTGAGCTGCTCCGGTCTTCTGGAAGAGAACTGATTGTTTTCCAAGGCTGGGACTGTGAACTGGCTATTTTGTCTTTTATTTTATTTTCTCTCGATTTCAAAATGGAATATGTTGAGGTTGAAACCTTATATAGAGCATGAGGAGGAAGGGGTGGAGAACTGGAAGGGCCAATTAGTCAGCACTATTGTATATTCTGCTGGGTTTAATATGAGATTATTCAGAGGGAGATGCTGAATTAGGTGTCAGAAGCAGACGGGATAGGTTGGGTAAGGAGGGACAGAGGGACCCAGACATCTGATGAATAAAGGCATTAATTTTGAGCTGTTAGAAGGGTCCTCAAAAAGGAGTTCCCCAATCATTGGACTCCTGGTATCTGTTTTGTTATAGATCTTCTGCCTATTATCAGTTAGGCAGCTTAGGTGAGGGGCGAAGGGGGGTACAATGCGGTTGGGTTAGGATGAGGACTTTAAACCTCGATGGTTTCAAAATGGTATCCAGATGGAACCAGTTTAACATTTAGAAAGTTAAGGTGGAAAGAAAAAGTAATATTTGGTTATGAAAGGACTATAGTTCGATTTCGGAGAGTTGGAGGTCATAGAGGGGCTGGGGAGTGGTCTGGGTAGGAGCTCATCGATGATCCGAGGAATCATAGGTGTACGATCCGGGGATCGGGGGCTAGGGGTTAGGGCGGAGGGATTTGGGAAGAGAGAATCCAGCCGGTAGAGACAAAAAGGCAGGCTCAGGCAAGGTTCTGGGGTTCAGTAATTGTACTGCGTTATTTAGTCGTGGGAACGGTGAGTATTAGATTAATCTCATGGAATGTTAAGGGACTCAGGGGTAGACGTAAGCATCTCATTATTATGAGACACTTGGATCAGTTGGGGGCCCATATTGTTGCCTTACAGGAGACTCATCTATTGACAGAGGAATTGGGTACTCTCAAGCGAGTATGGGTGGGTCAGGTTTATGGAACGGGTAGGAGAGGGCCTCAGCGGAGTAGCAATCCTAATTAGGAAGTCATGCCCGTGTAGTATAGATCAGGTGATGATAAGAAACGATGGTAGAGGGTCTATATATCCGGTTTACTATACAGTAGGGCTACTCTAGTAGCCTCTATATAGGCCCAACACCTTCCAACCCAGAATTTTTTGTTTCGATTGAGAGGATATAGTTGGTTTCTCGGGACATGTGCTTATCATAGCAGGGGACTGGAATGTCTATGGGGATAACTGGATGGATAGAATCCCACGGTGAGAGGCCATTAACAAGGGCCCAAGTAGCCATGAACAAAATGTTAGATTCTATGGCGTGGATCCAATACGCATCCATGCTTTGGGTGGGTAACAATATGACATTTTACTCGGCAGCACACAAACTCAATCTCATATTGACTTCTTTTAGTTGACAGGAGGTATTGGTGGGTATCAAGGGGTGGAGCGGAAGTCAGAATCTTCTGGACCATTCCCCAATTAAGTTGATGTGGGAACCCTAGAGTGATGCGCCTAGGCCACTCGATGGTTGAGAGATGCTGTACTGGCGGACCCGTTAGCTAAATATGAACTCGAGGGAGCCCTGATATGTATTATACAGCAACAATTACCTACCCTGTTAAATAGGAAACTGGCGTGGCCAACCTGTAAGGTTCTGTATGAGGGAACAGCACGGGAGCTGACAGCCCAGAGAAACAGGCAGAGGAGAGCAAAGGAGGATTTTTTAGTAAGAGCTATAAGTTTCTTGACTCCCTTAGAGGGGACTTCAGAGGAAGTAGATGGGGAGCTTAGAAGCTTAAGGCAGGAACTGGGGGATATTACCTATGGTAAGATAGATTATTGGTTAGAGAAAATTAAAGCTAAGTATTTACTGAAGGGAGATGTTCCGGGACGCTTGCTGGCGGCAGAGTCAGGAGTGGGAGGCAAGTAGAACAGTGACATCTATTCGACATGAGGGGAAGGTGATAGTTGACCCCCAGGGCCTAGTAGATACCTTTGCATTTTATTTTAAAAACTATACCAAATTGGACACAGGGTGGGAGAGAAAGATATTGAGACATTTCTAGATGGAGTCCCTTACTGGTGCTAGATCCGGGCAGGCCAGGGACTTAACAGTGCCTAAAAGTGTAGCAGAGATTACAGAGGTAATTAAATCACTGCCTCTGGGTAAGACACCAGGACCAGATGGTCTTACAGCGAAGTTCTACCAGACCCACATACACACTATAATGCCCCCTTCTTCAGGAATTCTTTAATAGTGTAATACAAGAAGGGGTTCCCCACTCCCCTCTCTATCAGGCTTATATTACCATAATCCCGAAACTGGGTAAACCCAGAGACGAATTATCTAGCTATAGGCCTATTGCATTAATGAATCAGGATGTCAAAATTCTGACATAAATACTGGCTAATAGAATATGGCGAATAGCACCAGCTATAATTAGTCAGGAACAGGTGGGGTTTATGCCAGGGAGGGGTGCTCTTGATGCGTTGAGGAAGCTCCATCACATTCTGAGTTATGCAGTGGACTCCCAATTACCTCTAGCGTTAATATCTTTAGATGCAGAGAAAGCGTTTGATAGGGTCTCGCATCGCTTCTTATTCGCCGTAATGGAGAGGATGGGTTTTCCGGAAGGCTTCCTTAAAGGCATTAAAAATCTATACGCTGCCCCATCGGCTAGAGTTCTATGTAACGGCTATGTCTCTTGGGAGATTCAATTGAAAAATGGAACCCAACAAGGTTGCCCACTTTCCCCAATACTATTCAATATTTATTTGGAACCCTTGTTGAGGGCCATAAATATGGATAGACAGATAAAAGGGGTGGTGATTCTGGGGAAAGAACTGAAGCTCTCAGTTTTTGCGGATGATATTCTGCTACATCTCAGGGACCCAGTGGAGGGGGTTTGAGAAAACTAGAGAGCTAATTGACAGTTTTGCTAAAGTGTCTAATTATAAGCTTAATGTGACCAAAACACAGATCCTCCCCCTGACGCCACATGTGTATCGGGCGGACTTTGCTCAACTAGGAGTACAATGGGTGTCGAATAAATTTAAGTATTTAGGTATTTGGATTACAAGGAATTCGAGTTGGAGGCAGAAGTCAATATGGAAGGGCGCTGTCAGCTATTAAGGGGATTTAATAAGATGGAATAAGCTACCCTAATTTTATGGCCCGGCTTGGGCTTATTAAAATAATTTGCTACAGGTTACTATACCCAGTATATTTAGCTCCATATAGTATTCCCAAAAATGGTTTATAGCGATCAAGAAAGTACTATCTGACTTTTATGGGGTAAACCCCCTAGGAAAAAGCACAATGATTTGCGTCTCCCCTCCCACTTAGGTGGGCTTAAAGTCCCAGACCTCCACTTATACTATGTAGCGGGGCAGCTAGGTTTGATGAACCGCTGGGGCCGTGGTCTGGAGGGAGAGGATTATGTTCCGGAGTGGCTGTATTTAGAATCTCATACATTGAGAGAGGCTGGGCTTTCCCCAGAAGCCCCATTATATGCTAATATTGCTCAGTGTTTTATGGCTGGAGTGGGAGGCCCAGTTAAGAAGGGAGCAGATGCCTGGTGGTCATATCTAACCGAGTACAGAAAGGCGGCTCAAATAGCGGCTCAAGATCAACGCGGTGGTAATCCCAATCTACTTATAGGAGCAAGGTACTTAAAGGGAGATGGGTTGGGTGGGCCTCAGGCCTACACCTAAAGGATGTCATTCAAGATAACAGAGTGGTCCTCCCAATGCAGTGTGACAGAATGCCCCTTTTCCAAAGACTGCAAATTATACATTTGCTGGAGGGGTTCTTAAAGAGAAAGGGGGGAATGTCAGATGGCTTATTTAACTGGGACAGGCTGAGAGAGGTTGACCCCAAATCTAGACCCTTATCACAGATATATAGAGTCTTAATTGAGTTTTTTGGTCCGGGCTCCCCCATTCCGGTGTCATACTGGGTCGATAGGTTGGCCCCCCAAAACATTGACTGGGCCAGCGTGTGGAAAAATAGCAAATATATAACAATACCCAAATATAGAAGTCTGCATTTTTTCATTGCTTCTAATTTATATTTTACCCCTGTGAAACTATTTGAAAGAGGCCTTAGGCAAACAGACCTGTGTTTTAGGTGTGGTCAAGAGAAGGGGGATCTACTACATGTGTTATGGAATTGTAGTAAAATCTCGCCTCTATGGGGAGAAATCAAGAAGCGGATGGACCCGTTGCTCGACTACTCAGAATATATTATACCGGAGATCTGTATTCTAGGGGATTTGTCGCAAATGAGGGGCACAGTATCAAAATATCATATATCCCTAATTGCGTTCGTAGTCAAATCATTTGTGGTTCAACATTGGAAGGACGATCAGTTGTATGAGTACGAGCAATGGGTGGGAAATCTTGTGGGGCCCTTAACAGAATCAAAAGGTATGTTTACTTAGAGGGGAAGAAAGAGTTGTATATTAAAAGATGGGTGCCACTGGAGGCAATTTACTCCTAATAAAGAGATATTCGAATCACACAGGTCTGTCTGTGGGTCTGTGTTTAGCTAAAATCCTGAAATTAAAGGAAATATGGCATATGGAAAGGTTAGGGAGTTGTTAGGGACAGATTTAGTTAATAAGAAGTCCAATAAAGCTTGAGGACTTGTTTGAGTGATAATAGGAAGGTCTGCCTTAGCGCTGGAGGGTTGGGGATTCTCTCTCTTTCCGGGGGGCACGGGGAGGCTCTACCCTCGTACAGGTTATAGCTCAATTCTAACCTGGCCAGGAGTGCTCAGGCCAAACTGCATGGGACCCCAGTGGATAGATATGGGAAACTAGAAAAGCGAGCAATAGGTGGCTTGATTATGGGAACACTGTTAAGTTTGGGGTTGTTATGTCTGGGGGTGGATGCCTCCTGGTGTATGTAAATAGTTTTATTGTAAATAGTATACACAATCAGTTTTGGATTGTGTCCCTGGGATGCCAGGGCTGTCTGTCTTGTTTGTCTTGTTTGTAATCACATTGGAAACTTAATAAAAATGGATATTAGAAATTCTGAAAAAAAAAACAAATCTGGTGACAAAAGCCTATAAAATGACTATATTACGACACGCATTGTGCAGTTTCCACACACACACTCATAACTTTAGACAATTTGTAATATTTTCACTCAAAACTTTCAACATTGTCAATTTGCACACCTCCTGGTGAACAGTACAGCTGCATTTTTCACATCCTGCCCAAAATGTGTTTTCGCACATCTAGCACACAATGGCACAGTCACAGTTGGAAATCAACGTTCAGGACAGATTGAGATGATTATGGTGACAGTGTTCATGAGCAGAGGTCACAAAATGCCTATGTTGAAAATTTGGTAAAATAATTCCAGTAAATGACTGTATTACAAGCAGGTGTTGTGCAGTTTCCATGTATGCTCATAAGTTTGAGCCATTTTTTATATTTTCACTCCAGATTTTTAACCATGCTATCTCTTCACATCTCTCTATGTATGCTACAGCTGTCATTTTTCACATCCTGCCTGATCTGTGTTTTTGCACTCTGGCACAGAATAGTATAGTCGCTGTGGAAAATCAACATTCAGGACAGATTAATAAAATCACAGTGCCACTGTTCATGATTAGAGATCCCAAATGCTTTCATGGGATGGGGGTCACAAAAAGGCCATGTTGAAAATTTGTAGTGTAAATACCAAGAAACACCCGGGGCATTAGGGTTTCTAACCATAATGTCCCACCCTGTACAGACTGACAGGCATCAGAGGTGTGACTTTGCATTGCTGGCTGTAATGCTCACGCACTTCCACCCCCACCCTGAAGCCAGTGACAGGCATCAAGGTGTGCCTTGGACTCTTCAGCCCCAGAGTTCACCCCATTCTCCATGCTGCACCCATTTCAGTGTATGTCCTTACGAAATGGAGTGACCGTAAAGCTGAACACCTCAAGATACACCTCAACACTTGTCGGTGTCTGCAGGATAGGGTGAGGTGAAATGCCATGACCGTTATGGGCAATGACCCAAAGGCACACCCCAATGCCTGTCCATCTCTGCAGGGTGGAGGTGGGGTTGGCGTGAGTTCAGTACTTCCCTGCCATTCCTACTCTACTTCTGTCTAACTCCTGCACGTCCAATGCTAATATCAGCAAGCAAACATTCGGCATTGACAAATGCTTGTTTATAATTTCTGGAGCAATTTTTTTTTATGCATGATTCTAGGGTCATTCACACTGCCTTTTTTGCACCATTGTGAGTGGTGCAGAGTTGCTAGGATGCTGCCTCTTTAGTAATGTGAATGCCACCCACATCACACTGTGTGCAAGCATTGTTTCACCACAATCTCTCTATGTTTGGGATCATGTACTGGTGTGGGTGTTTTTCGCGCCGTCTGAATGACTGTTACCATTCAAGACAATGCTGATGTGATTTGACAGGCTGCACTTCAGTTGATTTTGGAAGACTTCTGCATTCCATCTGCATTTCCATGCATCTTACAGAAATCAACTGCAGCTCAACAGTGCACAGCCCTTCAGCTAAGGCAGATTTACAGATCAACTGCAACAGTGCACAGCCCAATCATGTGAACGCTGGTCAGAAGCATTCATAAAACCACAGCAGATTGATGGAGACTGCAGCAATCCAGGTACTTTTCATGTAAATGCAGTATCTGTTTGTTCCAACTTTGTTTTTTCTCTGGTTCAGTGCAGTGCCTCAAAAGATCAATAAATAAGTGTACTTTTAGCGCTTACAATATTAAAAGGTAACTTTACTATGATTAAGTCCTCTTTTTTAGCTTTTTCTATCTTTAGTCTCCATCCTGATCACCATCATCACCTGCCGACTTTACCAGCAGTGGTGCGCAAGCCTCCAGATGCCAGAATAACTGGTTATTATGGCTTTTGCCAGTTACTACAGATTTTGAAAGGGCTCAGAAACATTGTAATAAAGGGGGGACACTAGTAATTATACTATTTTAATGCATGGTCACATCACATGTTTTAGTAAGTCATGTTTATGGACTGTGAAAGGGATTAGCAAAGGATGAAGTGTATACAGATCTCCTGTCGGTACACCCCCATCCACCCCTCTGTTCCGTCAAAAGGACTCGTTATCTAATCCCATTTAGGGTAAAGTTGTCAGAGGGCAAAGATTTTGAGCTGACTGCCACTTTGTTCTGCAAAGGGCGTCCACATAACACCTTGTTGGTAGATGTTTGTCAGAGAGCACTCAAGTCTTGTCTGTGTTGGCTTACAATGATTATAAGTATTTGTAATTACAATTTTGTTGTTTTATTTATTGATGATTATGTACAGTATGTTAGTTTTGTAAGGTATACAGAGCCTTGTAGGTTGGACCCATATATATAAAATTGCTATGACTTGACTACTGTTGGCTTATGTATTTAGACCTTTTGGCCAAGAAAGGCAGGTGTCACAGTGTGTGGGAAGAAACTTCAGATAAGGCAAATTTACAGATTTGAAACACACCTTGGTGTGCTATTTATTTTTCAAAAGTTCGGAAAATAATAAATAAAAGCAAAAAAATTGAAAAGAAAATCACCACTTAACATCAGTAGTTTCTCACATAATACAGTCCTGTATCTTAAAGCTCCTAAGGCCATTTTCATCTGCATTCAACAGCTTGTCTGCCTCTCTTCTTCTCTCAGGGCTGAGCCCCACTGGGCTGTACTGAAGTGAACTCAGTGAAGATGTTTTTATATCTTTTGGTGGGGTCACCTGACTGAGCCCTTTTCTATTTACTTGTCTAGACATGCTGTTTCATGTCTGAACTTCTTGTTTCAAAGCCAAAAGGGGGTTGTTTCAGGGTTTCCTGGTTCAGTTAAAGGTACAGTGTATATCTCCACAAATATTGACTCTCTGTTTCTCTGATCTACAGTGACTAAGCATTTTTATAAAGTATACCACATTTCCATACATAGAACCTTATACAGGTTTATAGTGTGAATTTATGAAAATACCCTAAGGATTTCCCATAACTACACCAATCATGAAATTATCATTGTTTTACATGACTTCTGAATCCCTTTTATCAAAAAAGGCTTTATTAACTGTATGTGTTCCCATTTAAAATAGTCTTTGTACTTTTTGTACACAAAATGCACTTATGCACTTTACACAACACCTCTCCGGGTGTTTGGTATCATTCCAGGGACTGAATGGATGGAAATGGAAAAAGAATGAAAAGAGAGAACTAGTAGTAAGTTTAGTAGGGATAGTAAAGAGCTACACTAGGTGGCCAACCTAGGGTGGGGGGGGGGAGAAGAGGAAAAAGAAAAGCATTAACTGTTGCTAGGAAATAAAGAGAGAGAAAATGGTCCATCAGTCACAGCTGTGGGTGTAGCCTACCTCTGCCACACTCCCTCCTTAAAAAAAACTCAAAACTATACTGTTTAAAAATAAAACTCTCAGTCATAAATATTTTACAAAATAGTAGACCGGGATTGGTTGAAACTATCTCTCACCCACTATGACAGCTTCACCCCAGGGTCCCTTAATTCAACTATTTTAGTACTGTCCATCAACAAGTTACTGCAGTATGACAATACTTTCACAACATTACCCTGGGGCTGTCATATGCTTCAGCACAGTATTCATGTATGCAGTCAGTAAACAGCTCAGTCTGTAATGGCTGTCTACCCCTAACTATTTCACTCTGGTTATTACAACTCGGACATTTCATATGTAATATCACATACCCATCAATAGACATTGTTTCAGCACCCATCACTTAACATCGTTTCAGAATCCATCACTTGGTATCTTTTCAGAACCCATCACTTGGCATCATTTCAAAACCCTGTGCACCAACTATTGTACCTTCATCAGTACATTAAAAAAAGAGGAAGCAATACACAAAAGTTTTATGCTGACTTTGAGCTTCCTCCATACCCATCACTTGGCATCATTTCAGAATCCACCACTTGGCATTGTCTCAGAATCCATCACTTGGCATTGTTTCAGTCCTGTGCACCCACTAGCATACCTTCATCAGTACATTATAAAAATAGGAAGTAATACACAGCAGTTTTATGCTGACTTCAAACTTCCTCCATACCCATCACTTGACATTTTTTTAGCCCTGCAGGTTTATGCTGACTTTGAGCTTCCTCCATCTAGCTATCAGGGCGACCCTACAGGCCTATACCACAACTTTCTCTGGGGTGAGTTGTACCCAGCTCTAACTCCATTCTAACACATTGTTTCCACTCAGGGCCTAATCATAGGTTCCACCCCATACCTCAATCCTCCATGACCCTAGGTTCCTCATTTTATATCATACAGTATAGACATTTTTTTTATGTTATACATTTCTAGAAATCATTTCATACATTTCATTTATCCAATTCCCTTTCATATATTTTCTGGTAGACAAGGAACCTTCTTATGCTGAATATCAACCAGCCAGTTTCTAACTTCAAAACCTTTGGGGTTTCCTTTCAACCCTTATTTTTAACATACCAGGGGTTTCCTTTCAACCCTTACACCATTCTGGTACCCTCGACTGACTGTACTCAGCACCAGCCTTAATGCTACTGTATATTAATTTTTAAACATTACATGTTTCATACATTTCATACCATATCACAGGGGGTTCAAAACATGGAACGCCCATTCAACCACCATGGTGTCTTCCTGTTGCTTGAAGTCTTCATCCCAATATGCAAATGTCCTGAAACAGTCTTAACTGGGGCATTCATCTCATTGTCCTCCAAATAGCAGCAGCCCGGAAAAATGGGCAACAATGGGATCTCGAAAGTGGTTGGCAACAAATGTATCATCAGGGGGTCCTCCTCTAGTACCCAAGGATCCTGCTCCTCTGCTTCTGCCATGAAATCCTCTGGTCAGGAACCTTCCATCAGCACCAGGCAGTAATGCTCCACCTCTCTCTAGTGCTGGTCCACCTCTGCATTTCATCAAACTCCAGTCTGGTTAGTAATTCCCCTCCAGTCCTTCTCATCTGGGCTATGATATGCACACTGGAAAGCCCCTCCTTCTTCAACAGAAACTTGGCATCAATGAGATCCTGGAGGTATGCCATCCTGCTTTTTGCCCACTATGTCAGGATACCAGGGCTGGTAACTGGATACTGGTCTCCCCCTTGTTTCTCTGGACAACCAGTACTATCCCACTTCTAACACCAAGTTTGTCACAGCATGTGAGAATAAAATTCAGATGAGGCAAATATACAGGTTTGAAACACATCTTGGTGTGCTATTTATTTTCAAAAGTTTGAAAAATAATAAATGAAAACAAAAAAATTGCAAAGAAAATCACCACTTAACATCAGTAGTTTCTCACATAATACAGTCTTGGATCTTGAAGCTCTTAAGACCCTTCTCATCTGCATTCAACAACTTGTCTGCCTCTCTTCTCCTCTCAGTGCTGAGCCCCATTGGGCTGAACTGAAGTGAACTCAGTGAAGATGTTTTTATATCTTTTGGTGGGGTCACCTGACTGAGCCCTTTTCTATTTGCATATCTGGACATGCTGTTTCATGTCTGAACATATTGTTTCAAAACCAAAGGAGCAGGTAGTTTCAGGGGATTTCCTGGTTCAGTTAAAGGTACAGAATATATCTCCACAGATATTGTCTCTACTCTGATCCACAGTGACTAAGCACTTTTATAAAGTATACCACATTCCCATACATAGAACCTTATATAGTAACAGGTTTATAGTGTGAATTTATGAAAATATGAAAATACCCTAAGGATTTTCCATAACTGCACCAATCATGAAATTGTCATTGTTTTACATGACTTCTGAATCCCTTTATCCAAAAAGGCTTTATTAACTATATGAATTCCTATTTAAAATAGTCTTTGTGCTTTTTGTACACAAAATTCACTTATGCACTTTACACAAGACCTCTCTGGGTGTTTGGCATCACTCCAGGGACTGGATGGATGGAAATGGAAAAAGAATAAAAAAAGAGAATTAGTAGTAAGTTTAGTGGGATAGTAAGAGCCACGCTTGGTGGCCAACCTATGGTGGGGAGAAGAAGATCAAAGAGAAATGCATTAACTCTTTCTAGGAAATAAGGAGATAGAAAAGTAGTCATAGCCAAGGGTGTAGCCTACCTCCCCATACAGCAGATTTAGCCAAAGCTTGTTTCCAGGTGAGGTCCGGGAACACAGGGTCACTATATGGTTTGTTCAGAGCTACAGTGTGTAAGTACCACTGTAGGACTTAAACCCAGGTCTAGTGGATCTCCAGGTTCACAGCTCAGTGCTATAACCTCTAGAATGTGCCTCCTAGTTCCTGGTGGAGATGCACCAAGCCCACACACCTTCCCCCTGAAGCATATGTAACATTTTATAAGCAATGAATCTGACAATTGCTTAATTTACTGCAGTCTCTTAATGTAATATTACTTTTCTTGTGAGAAAAATGAATATGCATGCAACTGATACTGTTCCATTACTTTATGGGACTCTAAAACATCAGGGCTAACTCCAGGGCATATGTGGGTGGACACAGAGAGAGTGAGGTATAGAAACATAGAAACATAGACTTTGACAGCAAATAAGGACCACTTGGCCCACCCAGTCTTCCCATTTCCCTACCTACTGGATAAGCTGCAGATTCTAGTTAACCAACAGCCTACTTTCTGCAACCCCCCACTATAATTGCCTTGTGTCTGTCTCATGCATGTTTGAATTCCCCCACTGTTTTAAACCCAATGACCTCCTCAGGAAGGCTGTTCCATGTATCCACCACTCTCTCCATGAAAAAAAATTCCTCACATTACCCCTGAGCCGTCCCCTCTATCTTTAAATTGTGTCCCTTGTTCTTACACATCTCTTTTTCTGAAAGATGCTACCCTCCTGGACTTTGTTGATTCCCTTGAGGTACTTGAGCATTTCTATCATGTCCCCCCATCCCTCCTTTCATCAAGAGTATACATATTAAGCTCTCTCAGTCTCTCTTCATATTGTTTCTGCTGCAGACCCTGCACCATTTTAGTTGCCCTCCTCTGGACTGCTTCCACCCTGTCTATGTCCTTGCATAGATGAGGTCTCCAAAACTGCACACAACACTCCAGATGGGGTCTCACCAACTGTCTGTATAGAGGGATAACCACTTCCCTTTTTCTACTTGTGATATCCCTTCCTATGCATCCCAGTATCCTTTGAATCTAAGTTGCCATATGTCTGAACATTCCTCCAACCTTGCCAAGTCTCTTCTCATCTTTTCTACCCCCTCTTGTGTATCAACTCTGTTACAGATCTTTGTGTCATCTGCAAAGAGGCATACCTTTCCCTTCAGACCCTCTGCAATGTCACCTATAAAGATGTTAAACAGGACTGGACCCAGTACTGAACCCTGAGGTACTCCACTAGTAACCCCTTTTTCGGAATGTGTTCCATTCACTATTACCTTCTGTGTCCTATTGTGCAGTCAGTTTGCTACCCAGGCTACCACCCTGGGACCCACTCCCAGGCTGGCTAACTTGATTATTAATCTTTTGTGCGGGACTGTGTCAAATGCTTTGCTAAAGTCTAGGTAGGCCATATCCACAGCCCCTCCCTGGTCTATTACTTTGGTCACCAAGTCAAAGAAATCAATTAGATTTGTCTGGCATGACCATCCTGCTGTAAATCCATGCTGCTTTGGGTCCTGTGCCCCGCTGGCCTCTAGATACTTAACAGTTCTTTCTTTCAGAAGTGATTCCATCATTTTCCCTACCACTGAGGTCAAACTTACAGGTCTGTAGTTTTCTGCTTCTGCCTTGCTCCCACTTTTGTGAAGGGGAATCACATCTGCCCTCCTCCAGTCCTCAGGCACCACCCCATCCTGCCATGATTTGTTAAAAAGCATGGTCAGTGGTGTCACTAGGTCCTCCCTTAGTTCTTTTAGGATTCTGGAGTGAATCCCGTCAGTCCCCATTGCTTTGTCCACCTTGAGTTTTAGGAGTTCTTTCAGGACTTTTTCTTCTGTGAATGGACTGGTGTCAACCCCCCTACCCAGAGTGCTTCTATTGTCTGGTTTAGGTAACTTCTCCTCATCTTCTTTTGTGACTACTGAGCAAAAGTATTCATTCAGTATCTCTGCCTTTTCACTGTCTCCCTCTGCCCACCTCCCTCTCCTTTATTAATCTTCACCATCCCTTTCTTAATCTTCTATGCTCCCTAATGTACCTATAAAGGTTTTATCCCCTTCTTAACTGAGTTGGCTATTTTTCCTCAGTTTGGGCCTTTGCTAGTCTGACTGCCTTCCTGCTTCTTTCTGCTTTAATTGATACAGTTCCCTGTCATGCTCCTTCTGTGATTCCTTATACTTTTTGAATGCAACATTTTCTCCTTAACCTTCCCTGCCACCTCTTTTGAGAACCATAGTGTTTTCACCCCGCTTTGTTTTCTTTATTTGTTTCACACAAAGGCTTGTTGCCTCCTTGATGGCAGTTTGATTTTCTCCATTGTTCTTCCACCCTCCTTTTGGTCATTTGCTAGTGCATTTTTCAGGTATTCACCCATTTTGCCAAAGTCAGCCTTTCTAAAGTCCAGTATCTTTGTTTTGTATGGCTTATCTCCATGGTTGTGCTCATTGTGAAGCACACTGTGCAGTGTGCTTGTTCCCAGATGTCTACTGACTTCTAAATTTGTGATCCTCTCTCCATTTGAGAGTACCAGGTCTAGTATTGCTCCTCCCGAGTGGGGTTCCAACACCAGCTGTCTAAGGCCAGCCTGCAGGCATCGAGAATGACCCTGCTCTTGGATGTGCTGCAGAGGTCAGATCTTACAGGATATCTGGGTCAGACCCATCCCCCAGTTTAGGTACTGGCTCACGATAAAAGTGGCACACAATGTCTGGCAGCAGCTAGGTAGGATTACCAAATCATGTAAACCCAGGAAAATACTCATATCTCTGGCATAACCCACGTTGGACAATTGGTAGGAAAAAAACATTCATATGGGAGGCCTGGAGGGACAATCACATTCATAGACTGTGGGATGTCGTGTTGGAGGATGGGCTCTCAATGGCTAGCTTTTCCTCACTCCAGGAGAAAAATTAGATAGAAAGGGGGGATTTCTGTAAGTACCTCCAGTTATGACACCTCTATCAAAGTTAGAAGGGTAAAGAGTGCAGCTCCAGGGATTGCTTGGCCTCTGGGAAAAAAGTTCCCAATAAGCTTCCCATAGATAAATGGATGTGTGCACCCAAAAGGCCTAGCTGGCAGGATATATAAACATATGAGAGAGGCTTTCCCAACCCATCACAGTCAGCTAAACACAGATGACAGGCCATGCTAGGTTCCCTTTGTCAGATAAAGACTGAGGAATCAGGCTGGGTCATTGCTTGGAAAGCATGAGGACTCCTCAGCTTTCTAATCCAGAATAAAATAAAACATCTGTGGCATCGCCACCAGTGCAACTCAAGTAGATGACTATTTGGGGGGATGCTATATGCTGGAGGTGTGGAGACGATGGTGCTGACTTACTACACGTACTATGGATATGTACCCCAATCTGCCCATTTTGGAGAAAGGTAATCACCCACTGCTCCAAGATTCTCAGCTCTCAGCTACTAAGTGCTCCAGTATTCTGGATTCTTGGAAATCCCCTGATCAAGTCCCACCTTAAGAACCAGCCAGCACTCTGGCTAGTGCGTGCATCAGTGGAGGCAAAAAGATTTGTCCTGTGAAGGTGGCGCACTACAGAGCAAGGAGTGGCTCTTGGCCATGGAGACACTAGCTACACACTCTAGAATGACTCATGTTGGCACCCACTCCCTTAAGACCTATCTGCTCAGGTGGTTCCCCTTTATGCACTTCCTGCAAAAGCAAGCAGGTAACCCAGGGACCCCACAGGGCAAAGATCTGGTGAAACCTCCATGAGGGTCCTAACAACAAGACAAAAGCAAAGGCTCATTTTGGCCACCCCACATGTTGAGCCCTGGGTCTGAGTAAATAAATGTGACCCCCTTCCCACCAGTCAAGTATGCGTTCCTAGTGGCCTCCAAGGCCGGTGCCAGATTCCCCCTCCCCCACATGCTGCCCAGTCTCCATACTGTTTACTTTAAGTGTGAATGATTTAGTCTACTAAGGTGCCCTACAGATGATAACTTAGTACTTAGGACCCGGCTATTATTCTAGATGTATTATGAACAATGTGTAGGCCCAATTGATGAAGGTAACACCTGTAACTGTATGTAGTACCAGTATACTGATTACATGCCTTGACATTACACGTCTGGAAGAACAAAATAACTACGTAAGGTGACAGCAAATGCACTGTTCTCTGTATATTCAAGAACGACCTTTGTTATTACATTCATACAACTGTGATTCCATTCTGACCACAGACTAAGCTGTATTGCTCAATGTTTTGCATATGTTTCTTTATGGATGTTATACTGTAAAATTGGAAAAGTCAATAAAAAAGATTAACTGCAAAAAGAAACAAAAAAAACTTCAAGCCATGAAATGCAAGCCATAACTTAATGAACATAAAATGTAGGTCCACATATATGGATTTACAGTACAAACAAAAATGAATGGCAAAAGGATCAACACTGGTGAGGCTGAAAAGGAGTACATAATGGAGTATATAAAATGCATTTATTTTTAATAAGAACAGCTAGTTTAATTTATTGTGTAACTTTGTAACAAGCATACATCTGCTGCTACTGTTCATGATCCCAGGTACCTTTAAATGCTGCAACTGAATGGGACCACACTGGTATGGAAGAGTTTAAATAAATACTGTATTAATGCAGTGCTTCAGAATGTCTTGTTCTGTCTACTTTTTTTATTATTATTTATTTATTTATTCAATTTTGATGATAGGGTAAGCCGCTGGGCCCTGAAGGTCCCTTTTCAGGGGCACCAGTTTAGTTACACAGTAGAACATTTCATATACAGAGAAGGTACAAAGCAAGCATTTGACCATTTCAGGTTACAATCTGGTCATCACAGTGCGGAGGTCAGGTCTTTAGTATATGGTATGGTTTAAGCATTCATACATTAGTAATACAAGTAATTAGTATGGGGAGTGGACTTACTGAACAATCAGGACAATGGACAGTGTGACTCCGTCTGGCAGAGGACTGGACTGGCCTGGGCCAGTGAACTAGTCTTTCTTGCTCAGTGTTCCTGCACATGTACAAGTGCTATTCCTTAAGTGGTGTGCCCGCAGCCTGGATTGGAAGATTCCCAAGGAGGTCGCATCCTGCAATTGTTATGGGAGCTTATTCCATAGCACCAGAGCCGTTCCATAGCACATGGGAAAGGATTTGTCACCCGCTGCAGTGTGAGCCCTGAGTATTTCAGGAGATTTCTCCCAGTGGTTTGGAGCTGTCTGTCCATACTCTAGGGACCAGCAGCCCAGTCAGTTTGTCTGAGGTGTTGTTGCACATCTTATATGCATTACAAAACAAAGGGTACTGCAGTCAATTTGTAAGAGACAGCCATTTAAGGGAGGTCAGTGCCTCTGCAGTGGTATCTCCTTTTGTGAGACTATGTATGAAGCGCTACCTTATAAAATCAAAGCTAAGGGAATACCTGCAGGCTTCAAATAGATGTGACTACCCTTGATACCTGATCTGACATTGCCTCCTTACAAACAGTCTATTAGCAGATCACTGTACAAAAAAAAAAAGAAAAATGCATTTACGAAACATGACAATCAGCCTCCTACAGAATCTCTCTCTGTCTTTTTCCTTCCTCCTGGCTGTGCTAAAGTACCTAAATCTCTGTTAACCCTCCATGAAACAACCATGTAACCTGTTTCTTTTTTCTTTACTATTAATGTTACTTTGTTATGTTCTGTATTTCTGTATTTTAAGTCCCGTCCCTGTTCAATTTATGTATGACGTGGAACCTTTGTAAATGAGTCTCTGACTTAAAGGTCTTTCTGAATATCACAATAAATAAAAAAATTAAAAATAGTACCTGCATTCTAGTGAGCTCCTGTTTTACCAGGCCCTGCATGACAGAGGCAGCATAGGTCAACGTTGGTAGCAGGATGCTGTTGGCTATTGTGATCCTGGTCTCAGGGACTAGCTGAGCGTTCAGATGGTAGAGCAAGCCCAGTTGTGGTGCAGAGTTTTGGTTACCTGATCAACATGAGGCTTCAGAGTAAGGCCTTGCTCCAGTTTCATACCCAGGTACTTTAGAGATTTCATAACCTCAATAGAGGTACCTGTAGAGTCTATAGAGAGTAGAGAGGTTTGGTCCTGCCCAAGTGTTCTGGGGCCAAAGACCGTGGGCCTTTTGTTTTGTGGCATTGAGGATTAGCCTGTTTTCTGACAGCCAGGTTTCTAGTGATGCAAAGTCCCATTGGATGTGGGACCCAATATCCACAGTGCTACTTGAGGATTGGTAGATCACTTCATCATCTGCACACTGGACCAGCAAGCATCCTCCATGGTGTTTGTTCAGGTCTTTGACAAATAAGCGTGAACAGGAGAGGGGCCCAGTATGGATCCCTGGGCTACCTCTTCCTTGAGAATGAGGGGTTCAGATATAGTGCCTCTCCATTTGACCTGTTGGGAGCGCTCCGTCAGGCAGCTACAAAACCAGACTAGGGAGTGCTGTGATCAAGCCCAAGGTTCCCTAGTTTTGCCATGTTTTCTTCACATGTTCTCTCCATCCCCACTCTGATGCTCAGGGCTGCCATTGCATGCACATCCTCTGACTGAGAGTGGGTGAACTACCTCCATGCTGATGCCTATGCTGCTCCCTGGCTGGCCAGCAAGTGTGCCCAAAATTAGATGGCCCAGGTCCCCCTTCCTCAGGGGACTGAGGACCACACCTTCATCCTCACTTCCAAGAGGACCAAGGACCACACCCAAGCCTTCCTTCCCCATGGGGAAAGGCTACACCAATGTACCAGGTGGCCCAAGGACCACAACCACATTCTCCTTCCCAAATCCCCCAGGAGCAGAGGTCTTCCCTCATGTACTTCCTCTCCAGAGGTCAGGGGCCACCCACATCCTCCTACTCAGGGGCCTAGGATCACACATCTACTACTTTCCTCAACCCAAGCCATCACGGGTGTGAAATTCCAATGACTGCATGTGCCCTGGTCTCCCATTGGTGGCAGTGCAATGTGGTAATGCAGAGTACTGGGCTCACACCTTTCTATAAAAGGAAAGAAAGTTGGTTTTACATAGCATCTTTTACAAAATCTGTGTCCTGATGTGCTTTACAATCCAGGGGAGAGTGGTTCTGTCACTTTCAGCACATGGAAAGAGTCAAAGACAACAGTGAATTAGAGAAAAAATTAGAGAGCAGTTAAGCACATGGAGGTCAAGTGACTTGCTCAGGCCATGGTTAAGCAGTGAATAAGTGGCAGACTCAGTCTCTGGTCTTGAGGTTTACAGCTCCGCACTTTAACCATTTAAGAAACATAGAAATATAGAATTTGCCAGCAGAAAAGGAACACTAGGCCTACCCAGTCTGTCCAGATGGTCCCTGCCTTGTCTGTCTGTGCAGACCCTATCTAATTTCAGGTGACCCTCCCTCCTCCTTGCCTATTTAATAATATTCCCCATTGGCTATCCTGCACATGCTTGAAGCCGCCTACAGATTTTGCCTCTGCCACTCCAGCTGGAAGTCTGTTCCAGGTGTACACTCTTTCAGTAAAGTAGAACTTCCTCACATCCCTCTTAAGCCCCTCCTCTCCAGCTTCATTGCATGCCCTCTGGTCCTGGTGTTCTATCTCATTTAAAGCAGACTCCCTTCCATCATCAGTTCACCCCTGAGGTACCTGAGTCTCTATCATGTCCCCTGCCTCTCCTTTCTTCCAGGGTGTACACGTTGAGATCCCTCAGTCTTGTCCTTGTAGGGCTTTGAAGCAACCCCTGCATCATTTCAGTTACCCTCCTCTGGACTGCCTCCACCTTCTCTGTGTCATTTCTGAGGTGCAGCCTTCACAACTGGACACAATACTTCAGGTGGTGTTTCACAAGCAAGCAATACAGTGGCAACACTACCTCCCTCGTCCAGCTGGAGATACCTCTTCCTATTCATTCCAGCATCCCACTGGCCATACCCACTGATTTGTCACACTGCTCTACCACTTTAAGGTCATCAGATATGATAACCCCAGTTTTCAGCATTGAACCCCACTCCCATGCTCGTGACTACTCCTCAGGTTTCCCAAGGCCCCTGTGCATTATCTCCACTCCCACCCTCCACCCCTCAGTGTCCACCCTATTAAAGATTTTTGTGTCATCTGCAGCAAGCATTTGTCAATGCCGAATGTTGTCTTGCTGGCATTGGTAGTGCAGTAGTTCGAGAAATTCATATAGGAATTGCAGTGAAGTATGGAACCGAGATCAACCCCATCCCACCCTGTAGAGACTGACAGGCATTGAGGTGTGCCTTTGGGTCATCGGCCATAACGCTCATGCCATTTCACCTCACCCTACCCTACAGACTCTGACAAGTGCTGCATTGTGCCTTGGGGCATTGGGCCTTACGCTCACTCCATTCCATAAGGAAGTATGTTGAAATGGGTGCAGTATAGGAGAATGGAATAAACTTTGGGTCTGAAGAGTCCAAGGCACACCTTGATGCCTGTCAGTGGCTGCAGGGTGGGGATGGAATGGTGTGAGCATTACAGCCGACAATCCAAAGGCACACCCCTGATGCCTGTCAGTCTGTATAGAGTGGAACGTTATAGTTAGAAACCCTAACGCCCCAGGCATTTGTTGGTATTTGCACTACAGATTTTCAGCATGGCCTTTTTGTGACCGTACCTCATGAAAGCATTTGGGACCTCTGCTTATGAACAGTGGCACTGTGATATTGTTAATCTGTCCTGAGCATTGATTTCCCACAGCGACCATGTCATTCTGTGCCAGATGTGCGAAAACACATTTTGGGCAGGATGTGAAAAATGACAGCTGTACCATTCATAGGGAGGTGTGAAGAGATGGCAATTTTGAAAATCTGGAGTGAAAATATTAACAATTCTTGAAGTTACAAGAGTGCATGGAAACTGCACAATGCATGCTCATAACACAGTCATTTTGTGGAATTCTTTCACCAAATTTTCAAGATAGGCATTTCGGGACCTCTGCTCATGAACAGTGTCACTATGAGTTTCTTAATCTGTCCTAAACATTGATTTCCCACAGTGACTGAACCATTGTGTACCAGATGTGCAAAACCACATTTTGGGGAGGATGTGAAAAATGACAGCTGTACTGTTCATAAGGAGGTGTGCAACAATGACAGTGTTGAAAATCTGGGTGAAAATATTAAAATTCTTGCAGTTATGAGTGTGCGTGAAACAGTGCAACACCACGCGCAACATAGTCACACTGAGGGAATTTTGTCAATAATTTATAACATAGGCTTTTTTGGGAGCCTACTTCATGAACAGTGACACTTATTTTGCTACTTCAACCTGGATAGGTGATTTCACTCAGTGACCACAAAATCATCTTTCAGGACTGCAAAATCACCTTCGGGACCGAATAATGGCATGACAGTGACTGAATTCATGAGGTGGGGTCCCAAGAACCCTATGTTGAAAATTTGGTGCCAAAAGTCACAAAAATGGCCGAGATATCCGCTAAGTTGACCCCCCCCATTGTTGCCATTACACAGCTTACCTGCATTTCTTCAGTTAGTGGTAGGATTTGAAGAATGCAAATGTGTTCCCGCTTCACCAAAGATTGTCACGCCAGGTCCTGAGGTGCAGCAGGGGTGAGGGGATGCGGGAGGTGGGGTGCACCGAAGGTGGGTGCGGGTTGGGAGAGGGGGCACAGCAAACAATGAGAGACCATTTTCTTATTTACAGGTACAAAAAAAACAATTTTGCTCGATGGTTTTCTTTTTCCACAGGTACATTTGGCACCCAGGGGTGGTCTCCCAGCATGCCACCTTGGTGTTTTTGGGGGGACTGGAGCCAACAGGAATTGGGCACCCCATCAGCAAATAAAAAAGGGTTCTATGTTGGGGGGTACATGATGCCAAGGGGATTGGGCACCCCCTTGGCAAACAAATTATATGGGGGACATTATGCCAATGGGGATTGGGCTCACCCATCAGCAAATGAACTGGGGAAGGGGCATGCCAACAGGGGGATTGGACATCCCTGACGTCGGCTTGTTGGGGACTGTGAGAGGCGGACGGCGACAGATGACACCATTTTTATTGAAATGTTTCACCAGGCAAGGCATGCCCTGCAATGAGGGAGTGCTCCCTCATTGCAGCAGCGATATTGTTTCAAGTTGGTGGCATGCTTTTGCACTTCTGTCAAAGACAGCAGGCTATTTCATTCATGCCACACAGCCCAGCCCGAAAAAGCAGTGGCACCACTGGCCACGACACTAGCGAGCCTCCAAAACCTGCTATTCCAAGCTACCACAATATGTTGCTTTTGCATGCGCAAGACAACATAAAAAGGCATACCTTCCCATCCAGTTATTCAGCAATGTCACTTATGAAGACATTGAAGAGGACTGGTCCCAGTACTGAGCCTGGCAGCACCCTGTTGGTCACGCTTCCTTCATTAGAGTGAGTGCCATTAACCACCACCCTATGTCACCTATCCATTATCCAGTTCCTTACTCAATTCACCACTTTGAGACCCACTCCCCAGACTTCTCAATTTTTTTATCAGTCTCCTGTGTGGCCCTCCCTGATCTATTGCCCTGGACACCCAGTTGAAGAAATCAATCAGATTTAGCTGCCATGACCTCCTGTACTGAATCCATGCTGCCTCTTGTCTAGGAGCCCACTGGATTCAAGATACTCTACCAACCTTTCCTCTAACGGGTTAATTTCCCACCACTGATGTGAGACTGACTGGCTGTAGTTGCTAGCCTCCTCACTGCTGCTGCATGTCCAGAGAGGAACCCTGTCTGCTCTCCTCTAGTCTTGGGAACCACGTCTGTTTCCAGTGAGCTGTTGAATGAGGCCATCAGTGGGGCAGCCAGCACCTCCATGAGTTTCAAAACTAAAACACAGATTTACCCACATTATGCTACTTCTTTGAGAGTAAAAAGCCTAGTTTCATTTTGTATTATTATTATTAGAAGTAAAATCATGATAGTTCCAGCTCCCCCCTCCCACAACCACCACCACCATGCTCTGGTCGCTATGCAGATGCATGAAATGAGCCTCAGTAAGGGGTGTCTTGTTAAATTAAATATTTCTGAACTCTAAGTTTCCAAAACACAGTATTCCTGTTCTAGTGCACATGTGCAGTACCATAACCTACTATTATTGATAAATGTTCACATGCCAGTCAACAAAATTGTTTGGGATCTCTACAATAGTTGAACCTCCTTAGCTGAAGTAAACAAGCCTGAGTTTGGGGTTGTGTTGTGCAGTTTATTTGAATATTGTGACTTACTCCGGTTGTATTTGTAACCCCCCTCTCGGGGCTTTCCTTGATTGCTTCCGTTTTTCCTGTTCTCTCCTAACATCCTCCCCAAATCCCCATGTTGTCCATAATCAGGCCTGTGTTATTGTCTGGTGCTCTGGACTCCCCAAGCAATCCCTTTATGTTATTTCAGCCCAGTTTGGGCTTAAAACTTAATCGCGGTCCGCCCACTGCATTCTGCTGCAATCCTTAGCAGCGGGAGACCACGCATGCACCATGGGCACTTTGATCTGGGCTACTGCCTGTTCTGCGGTCATTCCGGAGGGTGTCTGGTGGTCCAAACTCCGCTCCTTAGCTAAATGGTGACCTCAGAGGGGTTGGAAAAAAGCCTCTATAAAGTTTAAATAAAACGTTTGGGATCGGGGCATGATCGAGGGTTCATGAATGATTCATGAACACTCATGAATATTAATGAGGGTGTCACTGCTGCCTAGGGGGACAGAGTTTTGACGGCAGCAACAGAAAATGTACAGGGGCTAGTTGCACAACAGTGGGCTCTCTGGAAAGGGCATTGTTTGGGCTACAACCTGGTGGGGTGTTTGGGTTAGTAAAGTGTCATGTTGTGCTGCGCCAAACCTCAGGAGGTGTGGAACTGTATTACCCTGCACTACACAGACTGGGGGCTGACATCTTGTTAACACATTGATCCCAATGCAGCAGCCAGTTAGTGAGCTAGGCACCTAAAACTGTGACAAAGGGGCTCCTGGGAAAAGGAGAGGACTAATCCTGGTGCTTAGCTCATGCCCCAATAAACAATCAGGAAATATTGATCACTATGGTATCCGATATTGATAGGCTCCATCAGCCAATCAGCCAATCAGAATGCTGGATTTTTGAATGAAACAGTGTGGCCTTTCTGGGATTTCTTTAGGCTGGACCAGGGCACTGTACGAGTCAGGGCTATCTTGTGAGTTTGGACTTTGGACATGAGGGCCTTACCCAGGCCCTGTGTTGGAGATATTCTTCTGACTTCCCGTGACTCACTATCCCAACACTTACCTACCCAGGCAATACTGCCCGACAGCTGCACTGTCCCAACTGTTGTAGGCCTGACATCTCCATGCCCGACGGGGAGGAAGCAGATATTGACAGGGGTAAGGTAGTGGATGTGACAGACTTCTACAAGGTAGTGCAGGATGTGGAAGCTGGTCAAGCTGCCCAGGTGGCATGGAGGACTAAGCCACTGGCAGCTCATCTAGCGTGTACTACTAGACCCAGGCTCTGTTCCCAACCCAGATACATCTTTGGCCTAGACTTCCCCCCGTAACTAATTTTATATTTTACTCTGGAGTCCACTCCCCCTTGGAGTTTGTTATATTAGTTATGGGGGGTTGGGGAAGCCCCCCCCCCACATTGTCTTTTCATTACATTTTGTGGTGTTCCTGACATTACGTTGGGCAGGTGGTGCTGTTGGGTGGCTGCGTTCTGGGACTGTTTACTCGGAATCTCGAGTGATGGGATACCGAGTTTCAGTCTATCATAATATATCCATGTTGGAGATTACCGTATTGCTGAATTGGAGATACCTGAATTTGGAGACTGCTGTGTTGCAGAAACAGAGTGAGAAGGGGGAAAGAGAGAAAGAGACTGAACTGTGGTGCTGATTCATCAGGTATGTAAGAGTTGCTTGCTATTCATGGAGAGACTAAATGCTGCACACACCCTGCACTAGGAAATTGAGCTAGACGAAGGTACTGAGCAGATTGTCTGAGTACTACAGTTGCTGCTGAAAGGCTGTTTTCTTGTGTGGACTGCAACTGCATTTTTCTTGAAGAGGCTGAGTGTGTCTGGTCATGAGGGTGCTAGCCATGAATTGTGTGTGTCCTGAGTGTACTAGTAAAAGTGGCTGAGAGCTGAGGTCTTGCTGCAGCCGAGGAAAGGTTTTGGACACTGCTAAACTGAAAGTGTGGACTTGTGTGCAGGGGGTTATTGCTGCTGAGTTTTCCCCTGCTGAACTGCAATGGCACTGATCAAGATAGAGGCTAGCACCCACTAAAATTAACACTGGACTTCATTGCAGCACCTGCCTGAAAATCCTTCTTGTTGAGAACTCAGCGCAGGGACTGCAGGAGGACTTACACCATTAGGGAGTCTTCACCCAGAGCCGTGGAGAGAACTTGCTAACCTCTCCCAAGTGGGACTCACTGCCTGAGGAGGTCACGCATCTTACACATGAGTGCTAGGGCGCTTCGATTGTGAGGCAGGGCTGTGGGGCCAGTTCCAGGTCTGGGCCTTCAGGGGCTGGTTTTTGTCCTGCCACAGTGCTCTGCAGTGGGCCAGAAGTGGCTGAAGGTGTTAAGCAGCCAGAACTACAATCAAGGTGACCAGCTGCATGATCCTCAAGCAAGTGCCATCCAGACGGAGTGATCCTGGCTGGCCTGATTCTCAGTTTGCTGCACAACTCCAAGGAGCTCCATTTTACCCTGGTGGAGAGCTTCAAACCATGAGTACCCAAGACCTGGTTCCTGAGAGGGACAAAGGGGAATTGCTTGTTAATCATTTTCAAGTTTCTAAAATATTTCAGGGCCCCAACAGCCGGCCAACCTGTGGCACCATACCAGGCCTGCACCTAGTGGGTACCCCTAAGAACATCTGGGAAACACTGGTAACAGTGGGGATGGGTTCAGCCTGCGGGCCCCAATGTTTGTTGCTTTGCTATATCATTAACCAGTTTTTCTATCCACAGCCATCCTTGGTCCCGGTACCCCCTTCCCCAGTCCTATACCCCCAGTAAAGCTGTGGTTTACTGTTTGAAATTGTGTGTGCAGGAATTCTCTGAGTCTGTCAAAGCATTATTGTTCATGGTTTATGGTGGTACTGAATTGCTGGGTATCCAGTGTGTGGGGTGGTTGGTAGGGGAGGTGGGTAGGGGCAGTATCCCAGTGGGCTGTACCAGCCAGTCACCTGACCCACTTCTAATTCTCTCTGGGTGGAGGCACCACACTTTTATTATCTTTGGGACAGGACCCCGAACACCACCATAGCAGGACCCAGGCACTTAACCTGTTAGAGGGACAACAGACAGAGGTAGTAGCCCACTGGCACATGGCACCTGGGCTACATATTAATTCCAGTGCTTTAGGGATCTTGGATTCCCTGGTGCCATCTTTAATGTGGCACCACTCAAAATGAGTCCTAACTTAACATTTTATCTCCATGAAGAAACATAAGAGGTATAGGCCCACCAGTTAAAAATATTGAAGGAAATTTGAAATGGATGATACCCAGCAGTGTCCTCTGATACGCAGTCTCATCAAAATTCATTCAGCAGTCTTGGTGCAAGGCCAGAGCATGAAGGAGTGGCTAACTCCCCAGATCACAAACATGTAAACAGGCAGTTCATGCACTCACCCCACTCAAGGTAGCCTCAGGTTATTTCCTTGTATCAAAAGGGGTACAAATTGAATGATTTAGATGCAAACACAAAATACATTTATTGCCACCAGGATTCTTATGTGCTCCATTCTGAAAAATACAACTTACACCGATACATTCTCATCAAGCTACGATTTCTAGACAAACAATAATGTACTGTCGGAGATCGGTCCACATATAACCCTGGTGCTTCACTCGCTAAAGCCTTAACAGGAATCTTTAACATGCAGCATGGCTTTAACATGACTGGCTGCTCTTCTGCTCCCTGAGGTGGTTTTGTCCAGTAGCTAGAGAACTGGACAATGAAATGAGAGATATGTAATGCTATCTATGTGATATTTCAGTGCTTCTGTGCTTTGGAGGCATAAAGTTGGGTAGAAGCAGACCCTCTATAAACAAGATATTGCATCCCAGGCTGTTCTGCTATAAATAAAGTATAAAAAATAAGAGGGAGGACTTAACTGGTGTACAACTTGACCACTGCAAGAAATTTACCAGAACACAGTGTAATGCTGACTTCCAGATGGTCCAGTACTATGGGTCTCTCCATCACCATAGGACCCCAGCTGCATAGTGCTGTGCAGAATTTTCGTATTCCCTCAGAACAGGATTCCTTGGAATTTCTGAAAATCCCATCTAATTACATGGAATTCCATTGGTAATGCAATTCCTAAATTTTGAAAAGGAAACTTTTTTTGCAGGTTACTAATCAGCGGCTTACATAAGACATGGATTCTTTCTCCACAGTCTGCATACATTCATATAGGGTTTCAGTAATCTGTGGAAAATTATTTTGCAATGTATGTAGAAAAGCTTTTCAGAATCCCATGAAATTCAAAAAGAATTTCTGAAAAGCATTTCAGAGGCATAAATGCCATTCTGCACAAATTCCACTGGCATAATTCAGCATTCTGCATAGTTCTACAGCTCTGTGTTTCTATGTTTCTATGTTACTAGTTTTAGTACTTTCGATGACTTTAGTGGTTTGTGTTGAAGTATCAGACCACAGTAACCTTCATAATACAACTCTTTGTACACATACATTTAGCTATGTGCTATACCTTTAAGGCCCCTTCCACTTGCACATCAAAGGTGCCAATCACCACTGATGGAGCTGATGCTTCAGTGCTTGAACTAAACTGAGACATTCCTAATCATTGTACTAACCAAACCAGACAGGAAGGAGGACTTACAAGAGGACCTGTTTGAGCCATGGCCCAAACTATCATTTAAATTGCAAAGCTATATGTAAATAAGAACTTTATGGAAGCATCATATATGGACTACTGCTTGGCAGCCATTACATCATCTCTGACACAACTGTGACAGCAGATGACTGGATTCTCAATCAGAGTTGGACTGCTTGTGGAGAGAAAGCCCAACATTTCCTGGTCTTGTGTAGGTCTTAACTAATTTGGGCACCTGTGCAGCCGCCAGTCATCTGTTGAGTGGCAGCCCTCCCAGAGCTGCCCGTGTTGATTGACAGCTTGACTGGCAAAACAAGAGCTACTATTGACAGCTGGAGCTGAACAGACCCAAATCAGTTTGTGTGAGTCCCTGATGTTGGTACCTAAGTACTATTGACACAGATGGCTGCATGAGAGAAACATACTGCATGCCTGCCAGGGACAGAGAACAAAAGTCAGGAGAAAAACTCTGCTACAGGAAGGAGGTAATCACATGCTGCACCCCATATGAGAGTGAAGTTGAAGGCTTCAGCAGTTCAAAGAGACTTTGCTGTGCTGTAAGTAGAGACTATGGGCTCAATTTTCAAAGGCTGATGCAGGGCTTGCGTCAAGCTCTGTGTCAAAGTCACAGTTTGGTCCAGCTGTGCCAAACTTCTTTGCCGCAACAGTACACAATTTTATACTGTTGGGCACAGGTGCGATGCTTTTCTCAGTTTACAGCAGCTTGTGCCAAAGATTTAGTACAAGCCATATAAAAAGGGTCCCCCAAATGGTGCAAGTTAGACCAGGGGAAAGCTGGTTTAACTTGTGGCATTTGGCACTCAGGATTGAAAATCCTGATTGCCAGCCGGGAGAATGTCACAAGTCCTGTGCGCCAAATGATCAGTACACCAGGGACTTGTGGCATTATTGGGACTTTGAAAATCAAGCCCCATGACTGAAACCACCTGATCAGTACCAGAACAGGTACTGGTCATTGACACCCCTCATGACTGGATGCCAGGATATGCTGGGTGTGTGGTTTGCCTCTGACATTCACATGAGTAGCTGCCCTGTGACGTCGAAATTTGCTACTGCCTGTTAAAGTTGGGAGAGACCTGACCTGACCAGAAGGACAGCTAGAGCACCCAATGACACTGGAAGGTTCACCCATGTTACAGCAGCAGCAATGTGGGAGACAACCTCAACAGTGACAGCGGTAGAGTGCGGTGAGCACAGCGACGCAAATGCAGGCGATGGCCGACACAGCAAGTCCCGCACTGCAGAGTGAGCCCAACACATGGGATGGCACACAAAGTGCAATGGGAGGCACATTGTGGCCACCGGACCCCTTCCTTAGCAGGCAGTGGTACCAGGGTACCACACATGGTGAGCCAGTCAGCACAGCCACCGGGCCATGCAACCCCAGTGGCACCAGTCACTGACACAGCTCTGCCCAGGGTGTACACCCAGATGCACCTGGCACAGACCCAGCATAGTACCCGGGGGCTGATGTAGTCGGAAGGAGCACTGACAGGCTCAGGCAACAGCGGGGCCACCCGCAAGGCACAAGCTCAGTGCATGTCCGACATGACTTTAGCCACTGTGGCCCCCGGATGCGACCACAGGTGTTGCAGCACCCCACACAGGCCAAGAGACACCACCCCAGTCCCACCCCAAACAAGACACAGGCACACATGAGCTGCTGAAAACACAACTGCACTTTAATGGGGCACAGGCCATCAATACAGTGAACACACCAGCGGGAACCCAACTCCCCACACACACAGTGCCCATGCCTGCCCCCTGTACCAATGGCACCCAGTCTGTTGGTCGGGCGCAGCTACACCTGCAGCCTGATGTTGAGAGCAATGCTCATCAGGTAGTCCCTCCTGCTGTGGCTGCCATATTGCTCTACGATGTCGTGTCCCTGTACCGGTGCTGGGATCTGCACCAGGTGGCCGCTGATGACCTGCTGCATCTTCACCTCAGTCATCCTCTGCTCCACCTGCAGGACGTCAATGAATCACCATACCAATGGATGAGCTGCACCCAGCAGGAACTTAATGCCCAATGACAGCCCTCGATGGTGTTGTTCGTACGGGTAGGTCCTCCCTCACGTTGGCATAGCAACTCCAGAACTCGATGGGGTGCACCAGTCGCCAGCATATCCCATTCCTGATCGGGCGCCCCAACCAGGTATCCTTGAAATAAGCAAGGTAGTCCTGCAGCAGCTCCTCATACTGCTTGAACATGTCCCAGGACTGCAGCTCCTCATATACGTGGCACACATTCTGTGGGGGCACGAATGCCAGTGCAGAGAGCATTCGGAGGTGAAGGGCAAAGGCATCATTCTCTGTGTAGCAGCACACCAGGTCAGGGGTCTGCTGGAGCTTGTGCCATAGGCTCTGGCATAGGTAGAAGAAGCACCCTCTGAGCTCCAGGTCCAGGAATATGGCACGGAGTGCCCGGGTAGGTGGCAAGTTCAAAGTCTAGCATCAAGGCATGGGGGCTTACGCCTGGGCACAGCTCGGCCACCCTGTTTAACACGCTTGTGTACGCTGCCATGATCTTGTTCATTATTAGTATGTAGACCGCAAGCAGCACAGCAGAGTGCTCCACTCCATGGATACTGCAGAGCTGGTAGAAGAGCCAGGGACAGCTCTTGAAGGTGCCGTCACTGAACCACAGGCTGCACTATGTCAGGTACTCCAGATTGCACTGCATGCTGAATAGCAGGTACCTGTTAGTCATGCCCCCAGAGTCGTGCAGCAGGAACAGCCCACCCCCCAAGTGATGACTGGTACTCCTCAGGGATGTGGAGGTCTGCCAGGGTGAGCAGATCCACTGGTGCGCTGCGGATGGCCCACCTCACCCATTGTACGGTGTGCTTCAAGTAGCCGACAGGTGGCAGGGACCCCCCAACCGCTTCGCTGACCCCGGCACAGCATGCCATGACCACCTGCTGGGTGGTCTCCATCATCTCACCACCCGTTTCTTACTGCCTCCCTACTCTTCCAGACACCGACGCCTGCTATGGGGGGATGTGGTTGTGCCAGCCTGACAGCCCCATGGCTTGCTCCCCATCCATCTTCACCCTGCTCTTGCACCACGCCAAGGTGTACTGGACACACTTCCAGTAGGTCACTGCACCATGGCTCTTCTCCCGCTGGTACACATAGCCACCCTCCACTAGTAGCCTCTTGCCCCATACGTGTGCATGTATTCCCACGGCATTGTCTTCCTGGTTACCACCTGCACCCCCTCTCCTTTTGTAGCTGCTTCTGACATCTCTGCTGCCGTCCACCTGCACGTCACTGGGGAGTACCTGTCAACATATCAGGGCTGTCGGTGCGCTGCACTTGCCGTTGTGCTGCGGTTCACTGTGCGGGTGTCGTTCTCCATGTTTCGCCGTGCCGGTGTCATTTTAGTAACGGTATATGGACACTGACCAATGCCACAGACAGGAGAGAAGAAACAGACTGAGCTATAGGGAAAACAGCCAAAGACTTAATGCAAACTATTATATTACCCCTGCACATCAAGGGAGGTTACCTTGTCTGAGAAACCGTGGGTAAACTCAGGGCATGCCTGACAATAGAAGTCTGCATCATTGTTTGGAAGCATTTAATTGACTAGAACATCTGGCTGGAGTTACAAATGCCTCAGTTGAGGTGTAAGAGCATTTGGGTTACACAGAGACATAGACAGTGATAGCAAAAAAAGACCAATGTGCTATCTAGTCTACCCAGAGTTCCATATCTGCCCCAGGACCTATTATTCATACACAGTTTTATCCCTCATCCCAGTTCTCCCCGACAGCCCTCTCTACTACTGCTGACCCGAACAACCATCAGACCCTTCACTCTGCCCCAGCCGTGCTTGAAACCATTTACAGTCTTGGCACCCACCACCTCCACTGGCAGACTGTTCCATGGTTCCACCACCTTTCCTCACATCCCTCTTAGACCTTCCCCTACCAGTTTCCACTCATGACCTCGGGTTCTTGACTCTGTATGCCTACTATATAGTTCCCGCTGTTCACCTTGTTTATTCCCTTTAGGAACTTGAACGTTTCTATCATCCCTGTCTCTCACCTGGTCTCCAGTGAGTACATGTTCAGTGCCTTGACACAATCTTTGCAAGATCTGCACTTTTGGTCATGAATCATCTTGGTCTCCCTGCACTGAACTATCTTAATTCTGTTCTTGTCCTTCCTTAGGTGAGGACTCCAGAACTTAGCACAGTATTCCAGGTGCAGCCTCAACAGTGACCTACAGTATATATAGAGGAAGCAGTACCTCCTTTTTCCCTGTTGCCAGTACCCCTTCTGATACACCCCAGCATCTTATTAGCCTTACTATAGGCCTTGTTACACTGGTGTGGTGATCTAGTGGTGCTCTGCTCGAGATGATGTGATGAGGCACCAAAGGTCCGAATTATGTGGATAGGATAACTGCTATCCAGACAAGGAGAGGCAGGAGGCAGCTTAGTATTTTGATGCCCGCAGGGCGTTTATTTGGTACCAAGGGTAGACAGACACAGTCACAAGAAGGAGGAGGGGTTGCCCAAGAACAATAGGGCAATGGAACAGGGAAATACTTTTATCTACCACTTCTACAGTTATTACTACAAGAATAAACTCTAGGCCTACTGCCACTCTTATTCTGACACTATTCTATACTTCAATACTCTAAATGAGAATCAGGTGACATAAGCTACTCAGCACTGTATTAGGGTAATTAGCATTATACATTTCCATAAGTGTCCAGATATTACAAGAGTCCAGAGATCCAGCGTCTTCGTGTACACCGTCGTTCTTCATTGGTAGCTACAAGGGAAATAAAACAGAACTATAGAACCCTAATCTCAATTCCCAGCAAGGACCTAGATAAGGCCACTGGGGTGGTGAGAGGTTTGGTAAACAGACCATATATCTTCAGCAAAAGCCCACTCTCTCCAAGGCTGCCAGAATGTAGAACCAAAGCAACTGGTTCCTGAAATAACACACTGAAACAAGAGGTTCCTCGGCCAGAACCCACTTCTAGGGTTGCCAAGGATGAAGAAAGATCAAGATCTGCGTGGCGATGAATCCAATGGAGGACTACCACAACCTGACTGATGCTGCGGCACTCCAAGGGCCAGTTGAACTCGGAAGGAACTCTGATAGGACCAGGAACCATAAGAATCTGAAGAGATGATGGTTGACTCTGCAATCCTAGGATGAGGAACTAACACAAAACAAAGAAACGGCGGACGCGTCCCGGACTGGGCTTCGACGGACTCGACTTTCGGAGAACGACCCAGTGGGGGCACAGAACAGGTTCTCCAAGATGAGCTCACTCTTCTATAGAGGGTAACCAACTTTGGGACATCTGGAACAGAACCATACGAACAACACTACACGGCTGTCGTGATGCATTTGGAGACGTACTTTCAAGCTGTGCAAACAAGAAAACAGTGGAGTACGACTTGTATGACTGACGACGGACTCAACTCCGGCGGATGACACAAATGGATGGGATGAGCCGATGGATGATCTCCCAGGAGTGAAGAATGCTGGAAGGACGTCTTCTTCTGAGTAGAGACTGATTCTGCGTACGTGGTGTTACAGACCATACTATGAGATTGCAGTGTGGTAGAAGATTGAGACTGTCTTCGTACAGTAGTAAACATGTAACTGAAGAATGCCCAAAGAACTGTGGAATGATACAATAATTTGCCAGAGGAGGGCAAACTATAACATCAGGGGTAATTGTTACTGATAAGGGCCAATGTCCAGGTGCTTAGAGCAATAGTTCAGGTACTTAGACCAATAGTTCAGGTACTTAGGACAATAGTTCAGGTACTTAGACCAATAGTTCAGGTACTGGGACAATAGTTCAGGTACTTAGGCAATCGTTCAGGTACTTAGGCAATGGTTCAGGTACTTAGGGCAATAGTTCAGCATAAGCAGTACAGTAATCACAGTAGTTTCACAGTATAGGCAAATTGAACACTCTCAAATGAACCCCTGTTTCTATAGGTAGGGTATTCTGGAATAGGATCCCTTACTATGCGTTGTGGCTAGGAATCCTTTAGTACCACTAGGCTAGCTTGCCCTATTCCGCTGGGCCGGGGCCTCCCTTTAGTACCACTAGCCTGGCTTCCTTATTCCGCTAGGCCGGGGCCTCCTATGGACCAGGCTTTACCTAGGGGCCTAATGCCCTACCTTTACCTCAGGCCTGATGCCCCTCGTTAGCTTGGGCCTGGTGCCCCACCTCAGATGGAGCCTGGTGCCCCACGTTGCATTGGGCCTGGTGCCCCCTCTGTACTGGGCCTGGTGCCCCAATTTATAATGGGCCTAACGCCCTCTAAACTTTGGGCCTGGTGCCCCACTTTATACTGGGCCTAATGCCCTACTTTGCAGCTGGGCCTGAATTGTCCTTTTAAATGCGTTGCCCTTTTAAATTTCCAGCTCACTAAGAGCTACTGTCATTTATCTTGGCAAACCCCTGCCTCAGTTCTGCCCCCTGTTAAATATTCATAGGCCTTTAAAATGGCCTTAATACACTGGCCCCTCCCCGTGGGCGTCACTAGGCCCGCCTCCACAATTAATATTAAAATTGAGGGTCCTAATGACCCGATGCCCCTGCGGCACTTGGCCGCCTCCTTTAAGCACTTACTGCGCTTTTCAACAAAAATACAGTCCCCCTTCAAACTGGCGGTCAGCACTGCGTGTGCTGCCGCCGACTCACCGCTCTGTGGTCTCCGGGGAGTTCATGGCTGTCACTGGGAGGCAGGAGGAGAGCTGGCAGTGGGCGGGAGGATCAGGCAGCGAGGGGCGGCTCCGGGGGCCTCCGATGGCCAAAAGTGATGCTGCTTGCTTGCTGCCGACGTGGGACCGGAGAAACTGTTGAAACAACACTCGGGGGTAAAATAATAAAACGGAGGGAATAAAAGCCCTTAAAATGCGGGAGAAATGGCATTGCTTCTTCGTGGTGCCCCGCGAGCACCACCAAACACAGCACTACAGCAGCAGGAGGGATCTTCAGGCAGTGGAGGCAGAGCAGGCACACAGCTAAATCCTCAGGGATGGCTTCAACCCCCAGGTAAGCCCTTTCCTTGTCCCTTTGACTTACTGTGTCCTCTCTCCTCAACAGCTGCCCAGGAACTGACCAACTGGAGAATTAAATTTAAAGTTAAACCTGCCTGGGTTCTAGAATGACTGGATTGGAATGCTGTGCATGAGCCACTCAGCACAACATTCCATCCAGACCATTATGACATGTAATGGTTTACAATCTGCTTTTTTTTACCAGCTGTAAGTGCACAGGGGCACTTTTCTATTATTTACAGTGTTTCTGTGTGTCAGGAGGTTGACTCTCTATGTCTAGGGGCCCCTTAGTACAGTACCCTGCTGCCTACCCCTGCAGCAGGTACCCTGAGCACCTATGTACTCTGCGTTTATTTATTTTTATTTTAACTTTCTGGAATGCCCACCTTTGGGGCATTACTACTACTTGATGTTTAAGGGAATCACTAATAATGACTCTCAGGTCCCTTTCCTCTGCCGTAGTGCTCAGTTTAACCCATCCCATCCAGTACTCTGTCCTATGTTTTCCCCTAGGTGCATAGCCTTGACTTTTTGGCACTGGATTCCGACTGCAGAAACCTTAGGCCAACTCCATAGCCTTTGTAGATCCTCTGTATCTCCTTGATCCCTTCCTTACACTCACTCTACTCACCATCTCTGAATTGGTGAGCAACAAATCAAGAATGGCTGCCTGTCTAGTGGGTTCCTTATCCAGCTGTACCAGCAGACAGTCCTGCGTTGTAACCAGCAGAGCCTGACTTCTGGTGCACCTGACCACTGGAACGTCCCAGTCAACATACAGCAGGCTCAGATCACCCACCACCTGCATTTCCCCCTTTTTCACTTCCCTTGCCAGCTCTTTCTCTCTCTCTCTCTCTCTCTCTCTTTCTCTCTCACTCTCTCTCTCCTTTGTCCTGGTGGTCTACAGATCATCCTTACCCATATTTTCTTGCCTGACAGTGCCATGTGGTGACCCCACAGTGACTCTCTTTACCCTTTGCTTCACCAGATGTGTCCATCCTCTAAAGCCTCTATGCCCTCCCAGACATGTAGAGCTATGCCCCCAACCTTCCCCCTGTCCTGTTGAAACATTCTGTAACCTGGGACTGAAAAATCCCAGTCATTATTTTCTGTGGCAGGTTTCTGTGATGGCTACAAGGTCCACCTCAGTATCTGCCACCAATGCCTGAAGCTCACTGATTTATTACGCAGAATTGTGACATTAAGATCAACCCTACCAACTAGTTCCGGATCCTTTTTTTCTGCTTTTGTGATCCTACACCGCATTCCTTTCCATTCTCCTTGCCTTCTGATTTTTCCTATTGCTTGCAATGCTGAGAGCCTTCTGCCTTTGAGCTCTTCAATACTCCTTTTGAATCTCAGTTTTATTTTTACACACCATACTGCTGCAGTCCCCAGTATAGGGGGGCACTAGCTAGGTTTCCCTCCGCACTCCCTTTACTGTGGTTCCCCAGCCTTAGTGTTCCATACAGTCAGTTTAACTGTCTGATGCAGACGTCAAACTTCTGCCCCAGCACACTCATGCCCTGTCTTTTCAGGTGAAGGCTTTGTTTGTTTGTTTGTTTGTTTATTTGTTTGCTACATGCCACAAAATCAGTAGCACAGTTAAGCATAAATGGGATATGAACTTTGTGAATAATGCAAAGATTAAAGTTCTAGTCTTGGAATGTGACACCTTTGAAGATTCTCATGTCCCAGAAAGCCCCTAGTGCCCCATATAGTGGTATCCTTCTGTTGACACCAACCCTTTAACCACCATTTAATTCCTCTATCTTCCCTCCTTACTCCATCTTTTCTCTCTGACTATTCCACACAGTGAGGACCTCAGAAAAGGCCAGGAAGCAGGCGTGCTTGTAATCTGTTCCCTCAGCCTCTGAAAGTTCCCTTCACTTGCTCCCAGAAAGGTTCCCCAGATCATTGGTGCCCAAGCATAGCAGCACCCTCAGTTCCCCTCTACAATCCTCCCTATTCTGTCTATGTCTCAGATGGCTGATGCCTCAGGAAGGCACCTGATCATCCCCCCACCCACCACCCTTTCTACTCCCCTGATAATGGAATCCCCAACTGCTAAAACTCTCTAGCTGCTCTCTTCTTACTTTCACCCTAGTTTGCCATCAGGTCATCACTCCCATTTTTCCTGACTGGCCCAGATTCCCCTGGTGCAGTCAGGTACCTGAGTCTCCTCAAAGGGGTACAAAACTATTTGCCTCCGGGATGGTGCAGGGTTGGTTGACCTCCTTGTTTCTGCCATGCCACCCTCTACCCTCCCCCATTATACCACTTTCCACCCAACTAGACCAATTGACCTCTGGGAGAATGGGGCTGTGGGCTTTAGCTGAGCTGATACCGCAGGTGAGATTTCTCTTCGCTAGCTGCTTACAGCTGAGCATGGAGCTCTGCAAAGATCCTCCAGAGCAAAACCCTGAAGAAGAGCACCCCACAGTCCCTGCAACTGACTTGCTCCCTGCTATACCTCATGAGCTTCAGCTGACTCTACCCCTTTGCTCTCCCTAATGTACTGTTTCTGAAAGCAGAAACAGTTTGGGGATTTGTTTCATTAAACATTGCTTTATTTTTAAGTACCGTACTAATGCCAGACATGTGCAACATTAGCGGGCCTCCACCTTTTCCATGATCGGGTACCTAGTGAAGCACTGCAAGCACCCTAATAATTAAAAGGCATCAAACACTGGTACCTGTAGTCTGTTCTGGTGACATTAAAGGTGGAGGCACTGGTACCTTACCTCCTGCCATGCTGGCAACCTGGGCTCAGGAAAGGACCAGGGTTGCTCGAGAATCGGTCAGGTGAAGGAGGATTGAGCATACCAAGATGACTCTCCTCCCTTAGGAAGTGGGGATTCTTACCCACCACTTGCCTTCCGCCATGGCAGAGACAGAGTGGCACCACCAGTAGGACCAGCAGATGTTTGGGGCATGTGCTGATGTCCACATGCATGCGTGTGTCTTAGCAGATGCCTGAGGGAGCAAACAAAGGATATTGCTTCAGTTTGCTTGGCATCCCTCACAGACATCGCACAAGCCTACGAGGGAGACCACTCACTGATGTGGCTTTTTGTAAGTGGTGGTTAACCTGTAAGTCCACAAGACAGGTTGCTGACAGGTCTGGGAGGGTGCCACCAGGACCAAGGATGGCAGACAGAGAAAAACTAAGAAAAAAACACTGGTGCCAGTGGGAAGGGGTAGTGCACTCCAGTACCAGTGGACAAGATTAAGCAATTGTACTGTGCAATATGTGGTGTGGGGTGGCACTGTTGTGGGCTGAGCTTGGAAGGGCTTGAAAAGCACAGATCAGGTGGATATTATTTGGCTACACCTGGAAGGGCATGGGAAGAGCAGCCCTTGCAGATATATGTCTGGTTTAGAAGGGCAGAGACAAACCAGCCAGGAATAGTTCTATACTGCACTACCTTATTGCAGCTAGCCATCCTATTTTCCTATTGTGCACCTGGAGCAGTCTGTTTTTCAAGGAAAAATCCTGCAGCAAGTATTAATCCTCACAGAGAGTCAAGCTAACAATGGGTATATAACACGCTTGCTTTAGGGAGGTGAAGAAAAGCCCACATGTGGTGAAAAGAACTGAGTTTGGAAAGGAAATTAATTAACCAGGAAAGGCACAATGAGATGCAGCTTGTTTCCAGGTGCAACCTGTGAGCACAAGAAAGTTAAGTGTCTTGCTGAGAGTCACAGTATAAAAGTGGGGCTGTGGGATTCAAACCAGGGTCTCCAGTTTTGCAGCTCAGTGCCCTAAACCACAGTGCTACACTAACTCCTTTAAAGGGATTTGTCCTGGCCAGCACTTTCTTGACCAGAGAAAGTTTCAGGTTTGCTCACTTTTTCTTTTTAATTTACTCATTTTGCCCATTTCACAGACGGCTTTCCTCGTGGCGATCCTCCCAGTCCCATCACCCATTGTCTCCAGACTTAACCCACTTCTTGGTACCTCAAAAGATTGTTCTTCAGGACTGGGCTCCGTGGATGACCTTAAACTCCCACCAAATTTAAATTCAGATGTTGGAAGGGTGCTGAGTGGATGCTGTGGAGCCTAAGAGGGATAGCCTGCCATCTTGCTGTGGTTGAGGTTTTTCCATATGTTTCTGGTCCCGCCCCCACAGGACACCAGCTGCTAAGGGTGTACATGCACATACACAAATGCTTGCGTGGCACCAGCTGACATAAAATTATTAAAGAATGCAGTATTTGGTGTGACGCTTGTAATGTCACTACAAAAATCGGATATATAAGTGGGTTTGAATTACTTGGTACACTTAAAGCCCCAAGGTCTATAACTATCTACCTTTAAGGTGCATTCACCAGCTATTTATGCTTTCAGATCTGAAGGTAGGGAAAATCCCATTGCAGCACACCCAATGTGTAACCCAGGTGCCGTACCCCTGCCTGCTGACTACTACACAGGTTAAGGGGCCTGGGTTCTGTTTTGATGATGCTTGAGGGTTATTTCCCAAGATAGAAATTAAGTAACATGGTGCCCCCACCCAGAGAAGAATAATAGTAGGCCAGGTGTTGGAGGAGTACAACCCCCAGGATTCTGTACCTCCCCACCTCTCCATCCAGTCACCCAAGTCACAGAGAACCACTTTGTTTTGCAATAAAATACATAATAAAATTAGAGGCTGTAGCTAATAATATGCTCATGGACACCTTTAACAGTAATAACCTTAAAACTTTTATTTAGGGTAATGGGAAATAGTAGGCATGAAATCTGTAACAGCTGGCAGAGAAATCAGTTTGATCCAACAACGCCCACCCCAAGCAGCACATTCACTCCCTCTCTAATGGTATTAGTACCCCAACAATCTGTTTGGATACCCAAACCTTTCCAGGCCTGTACGTTGCCATGGGTTGGCCTGCGTTGGGGCCCTAGGAGCATGATTGCTGCTTGAGAATAAACAGAGTTACACTTTTAGACAACTTCTAAACAGGCCCCTTGGTCAGGGCAGGCCCTGAGTTACTCACAGTTCAGTAGACACTGGATTGCAGATTCTGCTCAGTGAGCTTGAGGGAGGGAGGAATGGCACCTTAGAGCAGCAGAGCAACAAGACAGCAGCAGGGTGTGGTTGAAGCAGCAAATTTGTCCAGCTTTCCACTTTTAGACTCATTTGCAGAGTCTAGCAGCTTGACACCTTCTGACTTGCCTGCAAAGTCTAGCAGCTTGTCACCTTGGCCTGCCAGGCAGGCTGGAGAATAGAACACAGATGCAAGGCTTCTTAGGCCACAAGTGAACCCAGACCAAGGGTGACCCCATGGTGTGGCTCCCTTAAATGGATCCAAGTGCTCTAACACTCAGGCACGTGCCCATGGCTCCATGCAGCCTCGTCTGCCCCACTCGATAAGAGTTAAAAGTTCCCTACCTCGCTCCAAGTTGCATCTATGCAGGTTGCAGTTTCTCTTTTCTTGATCAGGAATTATCGGCTCCAAGTTGCATCTATGTAAGCTGCAGTTTCTCTTTCCTTGATCAGGAATTATCAGCTTTGGTAGGCAGCAATGGACCCTCTAACTTCCACCTCACCAGTGGCTATTGGCTAGCAGCTACAGTCTCTGGAGTGGCACTCCACCCTTCCACACCTGGATTTCAGAAAATTGGGCAGGTTCCTAAGCTCTGGATATCTGCAAACCCTTTCCACAATTGTTCTCAGTTTCAGACCGAGTGCCAGCTTTAAGCTCTGGCACACACAGTTCCAAATAACCCACTTTACAGGATCAGGGTTTTCCACACTGATACAGGCCCACTGCAGACTCCAGTTCTTCAAATAGGAAAGAAGCCTTCAACCAGTGTCTCAGACATTCAGCTGCAACCACAGTTCCTTCAGACAGAATAAACCCCTTTTTCAGATTCTCAGGCGATTGACCGTTTGACCAATAAAGTCCAGAAAAGGTTACCAACCTTTCTCAACACAGTATAAACCCTCCTGATTCGATCAAAGCCCTGACAACAGAGTCCAAACTGCAAAAGTTCCTGGGGTTTCACACAACAAATTCCAGCTACCAGTTAGTTAAATCCCACTGTTCTTCACAAATATTAATAAACATTAACCTTGTTCAATTATTGATTGGTGATTAGTCCTTGGTGTCTAGAATAAAGTTCATACCTCTCCCAAAAGGCATTTCATCAGACTTTGGGTGCCTAAGTTATTGACTGGCTGGCACAGGGCATAAGAGTAGAAAAGATGGCTGCCTAATACACAGATCCATATAGTTTAGATAGCAGTCCCAATTTTAATGCTTGTCTTCAACAAAATACAGTCTTAACACATATTTGTCCCATTGTCCAAAATCAGCCTTTACACTTTGTTAAGCGACTGCAGTTATAACTAAAGAGCCTGCCTTATGTCCATTGCTGGATCCGATATAAAGTCCCCCAGGAACAGCATTCAGTCTCATTAATATTCATGTATGCTCATTATTATGCAGATTTCCCTATTCTATCGTGTACTGGCACTCTTTAAATAAACATTATAGCCACATTCAGGGTGCCTCCTCCAGGTGTCTGACTCCCCAATTAGCTTATATAGGGGTTGGGAGCACCAGAGAGGCAATTGTTAAGCCACTACAGTGGCAAGAAGACACCAGGCACAATGCACAGATCTCGCAAGCATCTTTACAGTGCCAGAAACAGCAGTGGTCCCAACTGACTCCTCTGGCCCCCAAATAACCAGACAATAACAGGACCAGATGGAGACTTATGAGGACCCTCTAGGACCCCAGACTGGCAGCAGAGGGCAGAGGGAGGGTGGGGCAAATGGGCCCCAGGGCAACAAAGTAAGCTCCACCCTGTGGGAGAAGGGAAGAAATGTATAAGAGATTTTTTAAAGGACTAAATCACATGTATCCTCCTGTGAGGGAACTAGTCCCATCACAAGTCAGTTCTTTCACAGTTGATAAAGCCTCCTTTGAGCCTACATTTTCATCACAGCTCACATATTAACCCTAAAAAATAGTGGCGGATATTCAAACTCGCCAGGCTGTGGTGTAAGCCTGGGCACAGCTCAACTTGGCTGCACAGGGGTGCCTGGGTGATATTCAACGGAGCTGTGCTATGGCTCAGCAGCTTTGAATATCGCACCCTGGCCACCCCCACTGTGCATGGCGCAGTGGCACTGCACCAGCGTAAGTGTCCAGAGTGGAGCATGAAGATGAGCTAGCGCAAGTGCCATTGCGCCATTCACAGCACCTCCGATATTCAAAAGGGGACATGCAAATGGGGTCATAATTTATGCAAGACGCACATGGGGCCATTTGCATGTCATTATGGCCCCATTTGCATCCTATTAGCATGCAGGTCTGATCCCGAAGACTTCAGCTCCTGGCACCCTGCCAGGCAGCAGCAGCCGCTAGGGACCAATGCCTCCTGCAGCCCGACCGCGGGCATTTGTCTAAAAAGACTTCCCCATCCAATATCCCTGGTGGTCCAGTGGACCAATATGTGCCCGATCACGGGCATGTGTTATAATACAAAAGAAATCCTCGTCCAATAGCCCTTGTGGTCCAGTGGACCTATTGCTGCCCGATAGTGGGCATCTGTTGAAATAACCCCCCCGGCCAATATCCCTGGTGGTCCAGTGGACCGCACTCTGCCTGATCGTAAGCATCTGTAAAACATACAATGTCCCATTACCTTGGTGGTCTAGGGTACCCCCCTCCCCACCCGTCCACTGAGCCCCACCGCCTTCTCCAGTCAGCCGGCAGGTGGCAGCACCCCACCTCCATGACGCCCCTGATGCCCGCCGACTGACACGTAAGGCTGCATGCCAATTGGTTCACAGTGTGAGCCAATGGGCATGCAGCCCATACTGTACTACACATTCCAGATATGTGAATCACTGTGTGCAGGCCAGCGGTGGCTGACGTGACACCTGTGGGGTACAGCTGTGCCATGCTGGCACCAGCTGGTGTTGCCTTGGACGTGGGTGGCTGGGTGGTGGAGGCAGTGACACCACCCATGTACACCATACCCTGTAGTGGGGGGTCACGCCTGCGGGGCACTTTGCACAGTCGGGGGATGCATCCTGGTGGAGGCCGCTTGTGCCACGCAGCCTGTGTGTCCACCAGCAGTGGATGGGTGGGCGATGGCAGGGTCTGCCATGCCACTGTGGTACTTAGTGGCCACTGGCATGGTGGCACACCCACGGGGGAACAGGCCACAGGGGGATGGGACTGTGGTGGTGTGTGCCATGGGGATGGCACCCGGCCATTGCGCTGTGGCTGCGGGTGGTGGCTGCTGGCATTGCATGGCCAGTAACTGGACCATCTGTGTGAAGAACTGCTCTGTCTGCTCTGCCTCCTGTCTCCATAAGCGCTCCTCCAATGCCCTCTCCTCCCATGCCCACTCCCTCTCCATGTCCATCAGCTCTCTGTGGTGCTCTTGCATCATCCTACATGTAGGTTCCAGCACCGCCCCAAGGACCTCTGCCATCCATGCTGTCTTCAACTTCCTCTTCCTGAGGTTCACCAGGGGTGCCTGGTTGCCCTGCTGCTTCACATGGTGGTCTTCCCCTGCAGTGGAGCCGTCATTGGAGGTTCCTGGCATCATGTCCTGCAGGACCAAGGACACTGGGGAGACCTCCACTGCGTCAGTGTCCACCGATGTCCCCTCACCGGGGTCTTGCCCTGGAATGGCAGAACACACCTGTCACCATTACACACAGGTGCGTACCCCACCCCTAACCCCCACCACCAAACACAGCCCCATGCCCATGTCCCCCACTCACCTGTGTGCCTACACACACCTCAGGTGCCACATGCAACCTCACTCGAGTGAACCAGTGCCACCACCCATGCCATGCCTATCACCTTGTGCTGCGTGCCCAGGATACACCCCCACCGGCATGCAAGAACCCAGCATACACATTGCACAATGCACTTACCTGTGTCGGGGCACTCCTGCTGCACACTGTCATCATCTTCATTCCCCAGGTACTGGTACACATCCCTGGTGGTGTCCCCATCATCCTCCATGTCCAGTTCAGGGCTGTCCACCTGTGAGCTCTCGAGGATGAACGCTGGTTTGGTGGTAGGCTGTGTTCCCAGTATGGTATCCAATGTATCATAGAAGGGGCACAGTACACGCGCGCCCCCCCCCGAGCGTCTGTTGCTGTCCCTGGTTTTATGGTACCACACTTTCAGTTGCTTTATCTTATCACGGCACTGCTTTGCCTTCTGCTCCACCCCATTTGCATACAGGTATTTTGAGACCTTCTGGTACACCTTCGTGTTGTGCCTTGCACTGGCTAGTTCTTCCTGCACCTTCTCCTGTGTCCAGAACTCCACCAGGAGTTTTGTGGCCTCATCCGACCAGGTGGCACCGCGATCTGACATGGTCCTGCAGGTGGGCAGTGTGGCATGTGGATGTGGACACTGTTGCCACAGTCCTTTCTACCCTCCGCCAGTCACAGGCAGTGCTTGGGGGCTGAGGTCACTCTGCAGTGGTGCTGTTGTGGTATGCTCTAGCACTGCTGTCCTCTTGGGGCTGGTCTTGGGTTTTGGCAGCTGTTGGGGACCCCTTCACACCTGTGGCACACAGTGCTGGTGTCTGCTGATGGCTCCCTATTGCTTGTGCCCACTGTTTGCCCTAGGCACCAGTGCTCTTCCCCCCCTCACAGTCCTTGGCCAGCTGTGGCAGGCAGCACCCTATTGCCACACTGTGCCTCCTGGCTGCACCCTCTCGGTGTGTGCTCCCGGCTGCCCTGGTCTCCCTGCCTCAGACATTGTGCAGGTGCTGCCCTGCACCATTTCCATCTCGCTGCACTGGTTACTGTACTCCTGTGCCTCTCTGCCTTCCCAGTGCTTCCTTCTCCTTCTGCCTCCCAAGTGCCCCTCTGTGGTGCACTGCCTGCTGGTCTAGTGGATGACTGGGGGCTAAACTGTGGTGCGTTTAGATGGCAGGCGGTAACATTACAGCCTTGAAACTGTTTTTGTAACCATTGTAGAAACCACTCCGACAGGTTTCTACAACGGTTACGAATGCCTGCTGCAACGCATTACCGTGTAAATGCACGCCATTATCGATGCGGTTTACACCCTCTGTAACGTTACAGAAGGGTTTTCGGCTGCAGTGTGGACAGGGCCTTACGTGTTCTGCACTAACTGAAAACTGTGAAGATTTTTCTTCCAATTAGTGAGTGATGACATAATTCCTATCCAGCCTGTTGTTGCAGCGATTAAGTCCTTAATTGCCTGTAGTAGCTGGTGCATTTCCCAGTCAGAGTAATCTGTAGGGCTAATGGGGCTGGATTCACAAAGATTTCTGAAAGTACAAAACCTACAGAAAACAAGCATTTGTCAATGCTGAATATTTGCTTGCTGGCATTAGCAGTTGAAGTGCAGGAGTTAGACAGATGCAGTATAGGAATGACATTGAAGTATTGAACTGATGCCAACTCCACCCTCACCCTGCAGAGATGGACAAACATTGGGGTGTGCCTCTGAGCTGTCACCCATTATGGTCACAACATTTTACCTTACCCTACCCTTCAGACGCTGACGAGTGTCAAGGTATGCCTTGGGGTGTTTGGCTTTACATTCACCTCATTCCATAAGGAAATATGCTGAAATGGGCACAGTATAGGAGAATGGGGTGAACTCTGGGAGCAAAGAGTCCCAGGCACACCTTGATGCCTATCACTGGCTGCATGGTGGGGGTGGGGTGGAATGACATGAGCATTACTGTCGACAATCCTAAGTCACACCCCAGACACATGTCAGTCCCTTCAGGGTAGGGCGTTATGGTCAAAAACTCTAACGTCCTGGACGTTTCTTGGTATTTTTACTCCAAGTTTTCCACATGAACTTTTTGTGACCTCGTTGCATGAACAATGACACTATCAGTTTTTTAGGTGAGAGGTGGTTTTGCACAGCGACTGTGCCATTTGGCACCACAGGTGCGAAGATACATTTTGAACAGGATGTGAAAAGTGACAGGTGTACTGTTCATGAGGAGGTGTAAAAAATGGCACTGTTGAAAATCTGGAGTGAAAATATACAAAAACTGGTGAAGCCATGAGCATGCGTAGAAACTGCACAATGCACACCCGTAATGTAATTAGTTTTTTTTTTTTTTTTACAGCAGATTTCAACATAAGCACTTTGGGACCTCTGCTCATGGACAGTGTCACTGTGATTTTCTTAATCTGTCCCGAACACTGATTTCCTACAACAAACGTGCTATTCTGCACCAGAAAAGCGAAAACACATTTCGGCCAGGTGTGAAAATGATTGCTGTACTGTTCATAAGTTCATGAACTTACAAGGGTGTGTGAAAATAGCACAATGGATGCTCATAACAGAGTCACTTTATGGACTTTTGTCATCAAATTTTAAACATAGCCATTTTAACACCTCTGCTCATGAACAGTGTCACTGTGATCTTCGTAATGTGTCCCAAACATTGATTTTATACACTGACCGCAGTCCACCTGCCCCAAACAGGTCTTGCACCTGCAATGCACTGCAGCATGGTAGTAGGGGGACTGCGGCCAATGCAAGCTGCATCCTGCGGCTCACAGGCATCACCTGGCGGGAGACATTCTAAGTGTCTTTAGACCAGCCAGGGCAGCTATAAGGGGACTTAGACATTCTCCCCTGGGTGACATGCCTGTGTGCAGCATACCATGGGTGACAGTCCACCCATCATACACACCAGAGTGTGGCCTCGTATGTGTGGTCCCTGTCCTACTGGTCCAATGGCACCCCTCATGGCTTCCTAATGCCAACTATGTACCATGTTGGTAACCCCATCCTGATGTGGCTCCTGAGCCAAAATGCCTGCCCTATTGGTGCTACTGCAGCTCCAACGTGATGGTAGTACAGTGCCCACCATGCCCCAGCAGGTGGTGCCCAAACTCCCTGCACACCAGTGCAGACTGCTCCCAGTGCCCACCATGTCCCACCACTCACCTCCATGGCCAGGCACCAATTGCACCAAACATGGTGGGGAACATCGACCCATCAGGTTGGGTCCACATGCCCATTACCTAGTGGGACAAGAGGTCCTGTGTTAGTCTCTGGTGGCCCACGGTGGATCTGTGCAGTGCACCAGAGATTTGCCACAGGGTTCTGGTCAGTGCTAGAATGGGGACTTAGCCACTGGGACCCCTCCTGTACCTGAATCAGGTGCAGGGTCCCTGAGTGCACCAGGCATTGGTGCAAGGTGCTGCTTGCCAAACTTGTGCCAGGCGCGGGCCCTATGAGAATCAGGCCCATGCAGTATAGGAATGGCAGTGAAGTACTGAACTAATGCCAACCCCACCCCACCCTGCAGAGATTGGCAGGCACTGGGGTGTGCCTTTGGAGTCATTGCCCTAACGGTTATGACATTTCCTCCTCTACCTGCAAGACACTGACAGTGCTAGGTGCCTTGGGTGTTCGGCTTTACTCATCTCATTCCATAAGGAAATATGCTGAAATGGGTGCAGTATAGGAGAATGGGATGGATTCTAGGGCCAAGAGTCCAAGGCACACCTTGAAGCTTGTCACTGGCTGCAGGGTGTGGGTGGGGGTGAAAGGCATGAGCATTACTGTTAACAATCCCAGGTCATATCTTTGATGGCTGTAGGGCATTGTGGTTGAAAACCTAACACCCTGGCCATTTTTGGTATCTTTACTCCAAGTTTTCAACATGGGTTTTGTGATCCCACCACATGAACAGAGACACTATCAGTTTGTTAGCTGAAAGGTGATTTTGCTGACGACTACAGCATTTGGTGCCACAGGTGTGAAAACTCATTTCAAACAGAATGTGAAAATTATAGCTGTACTGTTCATGAAGAGGTGTAAAACTGGCAATGTTGAAAATCTGGAATGAAAATATAAAAAACTAGTGAAGTCATGAGTGTGCATAGAAACTGGCAAAGCACACCCGTAATGTAATTAGTTTGGGGATTTTTTAAAGCAGAGTTTCAAGACAGGCATTTTGGGACCTCAGCTCATGAACAGTGTCACTGTGATTTTCTTAATGTGTCCCATACACTGAGTTCACACAGCGACTGTGCCATTGTGCGCTACATGGGCAGAAACACGTTTTGGGCAAGATGTGAAAAATGACAGCTGCACTGCTCATAAGGAGGTGTGGTTAAAAGGCAATGTTGAAAATCTGGAGTGAAAATATTGAAAATTCACAAACTTACGAGCGTGCATAGGAACTGCACAATGAACACTCATAAGACAGTCATTTTTAGGAATTTTTTCACCAGATTTTCAACACAGCCATTTTAAGACCTTGCTCATGATCAGTGTCACTGTGATTTTATTAATGTAACCCATGATTTCATTACCGCATTACGCCCATTAAAGCGCTACATGGGTGGAAACACGTTTGGGCAGGATGTGAAAAATGACAGCTGTACTGCTCATGAGGAGGTGTGGAAAAATGCCAGTGTTGAAAATCTGGACTGAAAAGATCATGAATTTGTGAATGTACAAGGGTGCGTGGAAATTGCACAATGTAAATTCTTAACACAGTCATTTTATGGACTTTTGTCACCAAATTTTCAACACAGCCAGTTTAAGACATCTGCTCATGAACAATGTCACTGTGATTTTCTTAATCTGTCCCGACATTGATTTTGCACACCGACCACGCCATTGTATGCTACATGTCTGAAAACACATATTGGGTGAAATGTGAAAATTGGCAGCTGTACTGTTGTGTAGGTGTGGAAAAATGGCAATGTTGGCAATGTGGAGTGAAAATATTGCAAATGTGAGAAGTTACGAGCGTGCGTGGAAACAGTGCAACGCATGCTCATAACACAGTCATTTCACGGACTTTTCTCACCAAATTTTCAACACAGGCATTGTAGGACCTCTGCTAATGAACAGTGTCCCTGTGTTTTTGTAATATGTCCCAAACACAGATTTCTCTAGCGACCGCTATTCTGCTGTGAAGTACGAAACAGATTTCGCCAGGATGTGAAAATGACAGGTGCACTGTTCATAAGGAGTTTGCAGAAAATGGCAATGTTGACAATCTGGAGTGAAAATATTGCAAATGTGTGGTTATGAGCTAGCGTGGAAACTGAGCAATGCACACTCGTAACCCAGTCATTTCACGGACTTTTGTCAACAAATTTTTAACATAGGCATTTTAGGATGTCTGCTAATGAACAGTGTCACTGTGATTTTCATAATGTGTCCTGAACATGGATTTCCCACAGCGACTGCGCTATTCTGCACCGGAAGTACGAAAACACATTTCGGCCACGATGTGAAAAATGACAGCTGTTCTGTTCATAAGATGGTGCAAAAAAATGGCAATGTTGAAAATCTGGCATGAAAAAATTGCCAATGTGCGACGTTATGAGCATGCATGGAAACTGCTCAACGCACGCTCGTAACAGTCATTTTATGGACTTTTGTCACCAAATGTTCAACATAGGCATTTTAGCACCTCTGCTAATGAACAATATCACTGTGTCCCAAACACAGATTTCCCACAGCGACTATGCTATTCTGCTCCGGAAGTCGAAAACACATTTTGGCCAGGATGTGAAAAATGACAGGTGTACTGTTCATAAGGAGCTGCAGAAAAATGGCAATGTTGACAATCTGGAGTGAAAATATTGCAAATGTGCGATGTTACGAGAGTGCATGGAAACTGCGCAATGCACGCTCGTAATACAGTCATTTCATGGACTTTTGCCCCACCAAATTTTAAACATAGGCATTTTAGGACCTCTGCTAATGAACAGCGTCACTGTGATTTTCGTAATGTGTCCGCAACACTGATTTCCAACGGTGACCGCGCTATTCGGCACCAGAACTGTGAAAACACATTTTGGGCAGGATGTGAAAAATGAAAGCTGTACTTTTCATAAGGAGGTATGTAAAAATGGCAATGTTGCCAATCTGGAGTGAAAATATTATAAATGCGTTCCAGCTGTGCAATGCACGTTCGTAACACAGTCGTTTTACAGAGTATTGTCACCAAATTTTCAACATAGGCATTTTAGGACCTCTACTAATGAACAGTGTCACTGTTGTTTTCGTAATCTGTCCTGAACACTGATTTCCCACAGTGACTGCGCTATTCTGCGCCGGAAGTGTAAAAACACATTTCAGGCAGGATGTGAAAAATGACAGCTATACTGTTCACAAGGAGGTGTGGAAAAATGACAATGTTAAAAATGTGGCATGAAAATATTACAAATTTGAAGTTATGAGCATGCATAGCAACTGCGCAACGCATGCTCATAAAACAGTCATTTTTTGTTTTTTCCACCAAATTTGCAACATAGGCTTTTTGAGGCCCACCTCATGAACACTGGCACTGTCATTTTGTCAGTCCCAAAATGCAATTCTGTGTAGTGACCATGAAATCACCGTTAGGGCCAATTGCAGCCATGACAGTGACATAATTCATGAGGAGTGGTCCCAAAATCCCCATGTTAAAATTTGGTGCCAAAATTCAAAAAATGCCTGAGATATGCATCAAAGTTGAAAAAAAACATGGATTCCATTATACAGCCTACCGGCATTTCCTCAGTTAACGGTCGGCTTTGAAGAGTGCAGATGTGTTCCCAGTCCACGAAGATCATCACGCCGGACTCCGGAGGTACAGTAAGTATAGGGTGAGAGTGATGTGGGAAGGCGGTGTGTAGAGGTGGGTGTGGGTTCGGGAGGGTCACGGACTCAGCAGGACCGTTTTCTGCTTTGCAGGTTAAAAAAACATTGCAGAACCGTTTTCCATTTACATGGTTATTTGGCACACTGCGGTGGGCTCCCAGCATGCCACCCCATTGATCTTTTTTTGGGGGGAGGCTGTAGGTGACAGAGGATTTGGCACCCCCATCGACACATGGAGTAGGGGCAAGAGCCAAGGGGGATAGGGCACCCCCTCAGCAGAACCCAAATGTTTTGGGGGGGTATTATGCCGACGGAGAGTGGGCTACCCTGTCGGTTTTTATTGTTGTTTTTTTTTAAGTGTTTCCCTTCCCTAAGAAGGCATACTAAAGGGGGGTGGGGCATCAGCTTGCAACTCTGTAATTGGCTGCTGCAGTCGGGATGCGTACCAAACAGCTGATTGCGTACTGATGGGGTGCTCCTGATTGCAGCAGTTCAATTCCTGATGTAGTGGCCTGCTTGTTTAACTGTGGTGATCCAGTGCATGCTCCTGTATTGGCCAGGCAGAGACCAGCCCCTGAATGGGCTGTTGCCATTCGGCACAACACTGCCGCATCTCCACAACCCCTTTGTAAAGAAAGCTAATGCAATGTGTTTCTTGCACATGCGTGCAAGCAAACAGAAAAAGGGAAGATTGTTCTAAGTGCTAATCACAAAAACCTCCACAGCTGTGGACAAAACCACTATGGACTATGGAAAAAGTCCAGCTGTGGAAGTCCCTGAGGAAAAACGTGTGAGATAAGTAGGACACTGGCCCTGAAGGCTATTCTCAGCCAGTTTTTTTCTGCAGTTGCAGAAAAATGTTACACACAGTGGAATGGGTGTAACTCTCCCTCAGCAAACCCTAGTAGTGCCACATCAATTGGAATCAATTAAGGTAGACGTGAGGCACAGGTAATAGCATCCCAGATAGTAGAGCAGTGGCTGCTGTTACAGCAACAAAAGCACACATTGCCATGATATGGCAACAGGCAACAACCACCAGACCTAGTGCAGCCCATGACGGAGCCCCACAGGCGGTAGAGCCTGACCAACCTACAATGAGTGCCACCCCTGCAGGCAACAGGAACACCCCAGGGAGGGATGACCAGCAGTGACTGTCAGCCACTGTAGTGCCATGGTATTGCTGGTACCTGTGGTACTGCAGTGGTCCTGGCTGAGGGACTGGTTGCAGGTCTCTTTGTGTGTGCTGTCAGCTTCATGCTATGGCAGCACTGTTGCAGTCTGCTGCTTCAGCTACTTAGTTTCACTATTGCTGTGTCTTGTCATCCATTACCGCAGCTGCAGATTCGCAGCACTTGTGCAATTCCCATGGCTGTTTAACTGCCACTTATGTAGCACTTTTTGCTGAAATCCACAGCTGCACCAGTTTTCTTTAAGAATACCATGCAACTGTGTTTCAGCACTGCTGCACGCCTTTTTCCCGCAGCTGTGGGATTTTCGACTGTCTTTGAGAATCCTGACCAATTGTCTTTACTCCAAGCATGCTACTAACCCCACCTGGTTTGTGTTTAGATAGAGTAGGTTACAATCTATCATTCTGTTCTCATAATGAGTTGATCATTTGTGTTTCAGTGGGTAATTGAAGTGATATAAACAAATGTTTGTGAGAAATCTCCTGTCTGTATGACAGCTGAGTTCTGTCACATCAAAACTGCATTGTTTTTTGGCTATATAAATCCAAGGTTGTTTAATGGATATAAAATATATCTAAAGTTTAAGCCATAGAAGTAGTGTGTCCTTGGTGTAGTCTCCATACATATGTTCTTGTGAGAACAATATTGTTATGTCAGATTGATAACCAGGTGTCTGCCACACTTTGCTATTTCAGAAACATGTGCTGTATGAATTCACAAACTTCAGTTCTCTGAGGGATTCTGTGTGGAAATACATCATGTAGTGTGTAACTAGACATACTATATGTCATCCTGATGCCCCTGTCTTTTGCCCCTCAATTGAGGTGGTTGCACCCTGCTTCCCTTTGACCCCCCCACCACAGGTAGGGCCAGTGCCACCTGTTGCTCCCTGTTCCAGTCTCCACAGACGGGACTGCTGTGCTTTAAGCCCTAGAGTCCCAGAGCCTCTGCCTCCACAGTTGGGGCTGCTTCACCATGCAGCTCCAGGCCACCAATGGTGGAGCTTTTGCTGCACCCTGCACTGCCTGAAATGGGCAGGGCAGCTGCAACATGTGCACCTTGTCTCAGTCAGGGCTGCAGTATCCTGATGACCCACTGTGTCCTGCCCCACAGTCAAAACTTCTGCACCAAGCAGTCATCTGCCCCTGCCACCACTGTGCCTGCTGCATCATACAGCCTCTTGAATCAACAGTTAGGGTTATTGTCCCATGCTGCCCCTGCCACCAGAGTCGGATCCTTTAGTACACTACCCAAGCTGCTCAAAGAAAAAAAGTACAGTTACATGGAATGTACCGTAACAGTAGGTCTTGAGAGGGGCTCTTGCAGCAGGTATTACCAATAGGACTAAGGCCGACAGGCATTAGAATACCATGGAAATATATTCTAGCTAGCAGTCTGTGGCAGGGGACCACCCCTGATGTCGGCTCTGCCCGATGTGAGAAGTTACATAAAGGGGGCAGTCCCCTGGCACCATCTTAGTTCTTCTGCCAGAGACCCGGCTAACAAAAGTAATGGAAAACCGAGGAGGGTCTCCCCTACTCAAAGAAGAAAAACTACTTGTCCCTGGGGCTGGTTGGTGGAAGCCACCTGCTGCAAGAGCTCTCGAACATCTACTATTATAGTAAGTTCTTACATAACTGTACTATCTCACTTGAGGGGAACTCTTGCAGCAGGTATCTAATAGGCCTGAGTCCCAAGCAGTATCAAAAGATAGGCCCAGGTCAGATGGGGGGGGGGAACAACAGATAACTGATGATCTGGATAGATGGAGTTCAAGAGAGAAGGCCCTGAAGGACTGCTAGTCCGAAGCATTCTCTCCTCCTAGAGGCAACATCTAAACTATAATGCCTAATGAAGGTATGGACTGAGCTCCAGGTGGCAGCAGCACAAAGGTATGCCAATGAAACGTTCCGCAGATAGGCAAATGAGGCTGCATAGCTCTTGGAATGACTCTTGATCCTGGTAAGGGCTTCTGTGGTGTTGATAGCAAATGTGATACAGTGCACAAACTATCTGGATAGTGATTGCTTAGCGACAGGAGACCCTGTCTTTCTGTGAGCAAAAGAAACAAAGAGTTGATCTGTTTGCGAACAGAACTGGTTCTGCTGAGGTAATACCTGGTATCCTATGTACATACAGAGTATGCAAATAGGGCCGCCCCTTGTTAGAGTACTCTGGATAATAAACTGAAGCTGGATGTTCTGATTCAGAGTCAGTCTGACCCCACCTCTGGGGAAAAAAATTAGGGGTTATTATGCAGTGCCACCTGTCCCTATGAAAAACAAGATATGGATCTTTACACATCACAGCCTGTAGCTCAGAAACTCTCTGAGCAGAGGTAATGGCAACTAAAAGTAATGCTTTCCAAGCCAAGATCTCTGCCACTCTGCTTGACACCCCTAATCTCTCCTCTGCTAGGACTGCAGGAGCTAGGCATGTAAGTGTAGAAGATGCAGAGCTGGATGGACGAATGTCCCTTGCTCTTGGGAGAGCAAGTGAGAGGAAAGGGGTTGTTGCAGCAGCGGGTACTAGATTTGACAAGACCAGAGAGGAGCTACCAGAATCATCCTGGCTTCCCCACCTACAACTTGAGCAGTACTCTCTGAAGAAGGGGGAAGGGAGGGAAGGCATAGAGAAACTTCTCTGTCAAGGAGAGAGACAATGCGTCTCACCAGAAAACATCAGACTCTGAATCTAGTGAACAGAAATTTGGCAGTTTGGCTTTGCATGGAGATGCAAAGAGGTCCAATTCTGGTCGACTCCATCTTATGAAGATGTCTTCTGCCACTTCTTGATGCAATTCTCACTCGTAGTTCAGAGATTGACGGCAGCTTTGACTGTCAGTGTGAACATTCTGGATTCCCAGCATGTGAATCGCTGTGATGACCAGACCATGTTCTGTGCCCAGCTCCACATTCTCATAGCCTCTCTACAAAGGGGATAGGAATGAGAACCCTCTTGTTTGCTCAGGTGGAACACTACCGGGGTATTGTCTGACTGGACCAGTATTGGACCCAGGTAGAGTTTGTCCTGAAAGGCTTAAGGGGCATACAGAATGGCTCTCATCTCCAGGATATTGATGTGAAGGGACCATTCTGCTGTATTCCGAGAACCCCTTGTTCGATGAAAATCCAAGTGGGCTCCCCAGCCTAAACCTGAAGCATCTGTAATAAGGATCTGCATCGGGTTCAGTCTCTGGAAAGGGACTCCCACTTTGAGGTTGACTAGATTTAACCACCACAGGAGAGCACAACAGATCACCTCCAAAATGCAGATAGGGTGGTACAGTTCATCTATGCCTTGGTCCCACTGGACTCTGAGGTGCCACTGAAGAGTCCTCATGTTCAGTCTTGCCAAGGGGACCATAACTATGGTGGCTGTCATGTGGCCTAGAGCTTGCAGTATAACTTTCGCTACAACTCTGTCCAAGGTCTCTTCTTTGCAGTCAACCCTCTCAGTCATTCTGCCCTGTCTACTGGCAGAAATGCTTTGCCCTGAATGGTGTCTAGAATTGCTCCAATATATTGAAGCCTTTGAGAGGGCCAGGGATGTGACTTTGCCCAACTTAGGGTGATGCCCAGGGAGTGGAACATTGAGACTGTTTCCTGTAAGGCATCGTCAGCTGGTCTTCTCACTGGGCAGAAATTAGCCAGTCATCCAGGTCAGGGTAGACAAAGTGCCCTTTCCTTCTCAGGGCCACTGCCAGTACTGCCTGACATTGGGTGAAGACTCTTGGCGCTGACAAGAGGCTGAAGGGAAGTACCCTGACTTAATAGTGCTGACCTTGGAAAAGGAAGCACAAGAACTTCCTGTGTGAGGGCAGGATTTGGATGTGCATGTATGCATCCTGCATATCTAGGGAGCATAGCCTGTCACCTCACTGAATCATGGCAAGAGGCTTGCCAGTGTCACCATCGTGAACCTCCTGTACTGGGAGAACTGGTTCCGTTGACTGAGATCCAGTATAGGGCAAAGGTCTCACATTTCCTTGAGAACCAGGAAAAAATGGGAATAGAAGCCTTTTCCCTCCTGGGTGGATATAACCACCTGGATGGCCTTATTCTGCAGAAGGGCCTGGATTTTTGCCTTCAGAAGAAGAAGAGTGTGGCTGGCCCAACAATGGGACTGAATGGGAAGATTGTCCAGGAGACAGCTCAGGAACTCTAGAGAGTAACCCCTCTCTATCATCTGAAGGACCTACTGGTCCAAGGTGATACTGGACCACCCTGACAGGTAGAGCGAGAATCTCCCTCCTACCATCTCCCCCAGCAGGATCTCTGGGTGGGGAAGGGACAGTACCGAGTCATGCTGTGTTTGGGGGGTTGGACAAGGGGTCTTGGGGAGCATTGGGATGCTTGGGGACCTGGACAGCAGTAGGGACAGGTTGATCATGTCTTTTGAAGGCTCCCTTGTTTTGGTGTTGCCTTTTTCCTTGTTGTCCTTGGTTTTCATGAAAAGGACAATGACAGGAGGCAGGTGGTTCTGACTTGTACCTCTCTTGTACCTCAGCTACTGCCTTGCCAGAGTCCTGAAGTCCCAGAATCACTTTCTCTGCCTCCTGCTCAAAGAAAATGGAGCCCTGGAATGGTGCATCCAGGATGATATCCTGCAGGTCCTGGTGGAACCCTGACACTCTGAGCCAGGCATGCCTCCTCATGCAGGCGCCTGAGGCTTCAGCTCTGGCTGCCATGTCAGCTGAGTTGTAGGAGCACCTGAGCATGTGCTTGTCTCGTCCATGCCCAACTGAATATATGCCATAAGCTCATTCTTGTAGTCAGAATCTCTAGAACCTTTACCAGGTCCATGGTCTTCTCCCACAGGAGGCAGTTTCCATAAGAATCGTCAGGCGAGGTCCCGTCATCATCTCCTGAGTCGATGACAGATGACTGCTGGAAGAGGGCACCGATGATGGGTGCCTTCTCCTTTTTGGTATGGGTCCGGGTGGCGGATGAGAGCCCTCATTGTGTGCCTGACTGTCGTCAGGTGGAGTTGGTGCTGTGGAAGTTTTCTTCAGAGAAGGTTCCGGAGGCCTGTAAAGCAAATCCTCCTTGACTGTGTTCCAACACGAGGTGAACAAGGTGCCGATGTCCACTAATGGGATGACCGGTGGAGCAGGCATCGGATTGGAAGGGTCAGGTGTCAGACCTTTTGGACCTTCTGGAGTGGACATCTGGTCTGGTGACCCTTCTATTATGGTATCGGGCTACTGGTCTGGTTCTGTATCAAGGGCAGACCTGTCATCCGATCAGGTGTCCGGCTTTGACATGGAGTCGTAGGGCGACTGACCCCCTGGGTTTGGGGCAGATGAATGATCAGTGGTGTCTGGTGATGTCTTATCTGCCAAAGGAGCCCAGGCCTGTTCCGGGAGTGAGCTATTAGTATGCTTGTTGCCTGTGGGAAGCTTCCCTTTGCAGGGGTGGGCATCCAGTGCCAGACTGTCTCCTGGCCCCTGTATGGAGGCTACATCAGGGACACACTATTTCTATGACTTATACTTTAGATTTATGTTATATCCATTAAACAACCCTGGATTTATATAGGCAAATAACAATGCAGAGTTTGTATGCAACAAAAATCAGCTGTGAATCAGACAGAGATTTCTCACAAACATTCATTTATACCACTTCAGTTACCCACTGAAACACAAATGACCAGCTCTTTATGAGAACAGAATGATAGATTGTAATCCAATCTATCTAAACACAAACCAGGTAGCACACTTGGAGTAAAGACAATTAGCCCTACAGATTAATCTCACTGGAAAGTGTACCAGCTACTACAGGCAATTAAGGACTTAATTGCTGCAACAACAGGCTAGATAGGTATGATGTCATCATTCACTAACTGGGACAGAAATATCTTCATTGTTTCTTCTTTGTTTTCAGTTACTGCAGTGCATATTAACAGATGCCAATTTAAATAAAACCACAAAACCAAACAGCATGATATTTTCAGGAAACACTAATCATAACACAGGGACTTGAAGTCCTGTGTTGTAAATCTGTAAAATATTGGCATTTGACCTTTAAATAGCTTCCATTTATGTTTTATTTTGCTCATAACTATCATGCTTAGCCAGATAAGAATGTTACTATTTTTTGTGGTATTTATTTATTTTGGATACATATTTATCCTCTAACTCTTTTATTTTTGTTTATAGAATATTCCACATTTCATCAACATTTCTGTTTTCCATTCCCTCTTTTCATATTCAGTTATCTAATTCTGTTTTAGTTAATTCAAAATCTGCCCTTTGATAGCAACTATATTTAATTTGTCCTTTCTTTATAATACAGTGCTCCCTCACTATAATGAACCCCATTATAGCGAATTATCGGTTGTAACAGATGGCTCACTTGGGTTCCAGGAATTCAGCGTCATAGCGCTGTTGCACTGTATGCATGTCTACACTGAAAACACAGGGCTGCACTCAATTGCACTCAATTTCTCCCTCAATTAAACAAATTAATTGAATACCTGTAAAACAACCATTCCATAGCTATTCAATTACCCAACCAGTTTCACTGATAAAAGACACACTAAGTTCAGGATTAAGGATTCACATTTCAGTGTTAAACACTGCTGCTGTAGGGATGAAGCGATCCTCGTACTTTGTCCAAACAAAGCTGTCCTGGACAGACTAAAATGTGATGAAAGCCTCAAGAAAATATCTGCAGACACCGGCTTTTCTAAATCCACAATTTGTACTTGGTACAAACAGGAGGCATCGCTGCGTGAGTGTGTTGCCGAGTGTGAAGAGCTGGAGCAACTTGAGAGAAAAAAATTAAGACTTGCTGATGAAAAGCAGATCGACACTGGTACACAGCTGTGGTTTACCCAGCAACGATCAAATGGAGTGCCGCTGTCTGGTTCAGTTCTACGTGAGAAGGCGGACCAGTTTGCAAACAGCACTGATTCTGCTTTCTTCGTTTCTCTATGCCGTGTAGCACATTTGCACTTTTTTGCTTTTTTAAACGTAGATTATTTTAGAACCAAAGAATCAAATAAAAAAATCTATGTGATCAATGCAGTTACAAATAGTGTTCTAGTACATCAAATTAAACTTGTTTAGTAACTGACATTGTTTCTAGTGTTTGTCTGTTGGTCTGCTGGTTTGGTTCTCACTGAGCAACTACTCCCTCAATGTAACGAACATGCTGAAATAACGAATATGCTTCCTGGCTCCCATTTTGCTCGTTATAGCGAGGGAGAACTGTAGTTTGTTTCTCAACCTCAAATGTGACCATCAAATGATCACTATCTTCCAGAGGTTCCCTAGTTCTAGAACTTCCAGTTCTATCTGTTAGACCACTTTGCACATCAAGAGTGTTGTTGTCCCTGGTCAATTCCTTTATGCGTTGCGCTAGATTTATTTATTTATTTATTAGCTTTTGGTAACCGGGTAAGTGCACTAGGCAACAGACCTGCCTATTTTCAGGCACGACCCGGGAGAGCACAGGACATTGGTTACAATATGCAGAAATGCACAGACATAATATAGGTGTACAGGAGCAAAACAAGATATACATTGGGTAGCACAGTAATAGTTACATAAGGTACATTTTAGGCATAGATCATAATAAGGATGTAAAATAAAGCAATTGGGGTAACCATAAGACAGCTGAGGACAGTAAAGACATCAAGGTTCATAGCCACCTAGACAAACGTATTGCATGGGAGAACATTAGTGTAGTACTCAGGGTCAGACCGACAGCCTGCAGTGGGACAAAGCAAATTAAGAGCATTGCATTGGCCAGAGGCTAGAGAGGTGGAGTGAAACAGTTTTAAATTCTCGATGGGAGCTGAAGTTTTCACCATAAGGGAGTGAGTTCCAGAATTTGGGAGCAAAATGGGCAAATGCCTGTTCACCCATTTTTGTCATGCAAGGTCTAGTGGAGAGCATGGGGACAGAGGAAGAACTGAGGAATGCTGTGTGTGAGGCAGGAGTCAGGAGGTTGGCAAGATAGACAGGGCTGAGAGGTCTAGACAGGAGTTGATAAAGCAGCCCAGGAGTAGGCTCGAATATCCTTAGGTGACAGCCAATTTAAGCCAGCGTAAAAGGAGACAATGATGGGTAAGCAGTGGGCAGTTAAAGGCGAATCTACAGATGTTGTTGTAGACAGTGTCCCATTTGTGGAGTGTAGCAGGTTTGCAGCAAAGAGGAGGGCAGAGCATATTGGAGCTGGGGTAAGAGAATACGCCTCTGAACAGAAAGTCTAGCTGGAAGGAGTGAGGGAGAGGCACGCGATAAGCTCTGCCAGTTTTAGCATTGACGGCATAGCACACCATATTGACATGTTGAGACAGGGTCAAGTGGGATCCAAAGTGATCCCAAGGTACTTGAAGGACTCTAGTGTTTGAGATGAGGGAGTCATCAAGGCATTGAACCCAGAGCCTGTTCACAGGCGAGACAGTTCTTAGAGGATCGAATAGCATAGCACAGGTTTTTTCTAGGTTCAGGACTTGGTGGTTGCTAGAGAGCCAGGTCTGCAGGAATTGGAAGTCATTAGTGAGAGTGGAGTTGATGGCAGCAACCGATTTTGACCCAGAGTAGAGAACAAGGTCATCTGCGTACATAAGAGTGCAGCTATGCCGGGACATGGTGGGAATATCATTTAGGAAGAGGGAGAAGAGTAGAGGTCCAAGAGTGGATCCCTTGGGAACTCCACGGGAGATGTTTAGGGGAGAAAGGGCCTTGTGAAATGCTACCGCCTGAGTCCAATTGTCAGATAGCATGGAACCAGGAGAGGGCTTGTCAGATGCTCCAATGGATTGGAGCTTTAGCATGAGAGGATGTGTACCATGTCAAGGTTTTAGATAGGTCAATAAATATGGCCCCAGTGAGTAGGCCACGGTCCATATTATTTCTGATGTCATTTGTAAGTTGTGTAAGTGCAGAGGTGGTACTGTGACCAGGCAGGAAACCATGTTGTACGGGGTTTGAAGATTAAACATGTCAGGTGAGCAGCAAGCTGGCGGTGGACTATTTTTTCAAGCAAGCTTACTGAGAGTGGGCAGAAGAGATATAGGGCGGTAGTTGGACATGAGTTTGACATCACCCTTTTGTGTATAGGGATGGTTCTGGCAGTTTTCCAGGTGGATGGGACAGTAGACATACGAATCAAGAGGTTAAAAGACAGGTGATAGGTCTGGTCAGCCAAGGTGCGTACTGCTTAAGTATGCAGGATGGATGCCCTCAGGCCCTTGACCCCAGCGTGCGGAAGGAGTTAAGTAGTTTGCGAACTTCAGGGTATGTGGTTGGAGCCAGAATGAAAGGGAGGGTGGGAGGGTGAGGGAGGAGTAGAGGACAGTCAGGTTGTGGGCTAGTTAGAGTAGCGACTGGTGGAGAAGAAAAAGGGCATTGAAGGCATTGGCAATGGTGTCATGGTTGGTGCAGTGAACACCTTGAATGTTCATGTCAGCTGGATTCTGTTGCTTGTCGTTGCGGAATGTCCTTAATTTTGGACCAGTACCTGCGCGGTTGTAGAGGATGTTATTAGTAGGTTCCTATAGTAGGTGCTTTTGGCAATATGAATTTGTCTTTGCAGTTGTTACGTAATGCATGATAGTCTTCAAAGTCTGCACGGAGGTGGGAGATCTTCCACCTGGACCAAAGTTTGTCCCTAGATTTGAGAAGTTGAAGCAGGGGGCGTGTTAGCCACTTGGTTACTTTCCCTGCCATCCTACGTGTGGTGACCGGGATGTGAAGGTTTTGAAGAGAGAGGAGGACGGAGTTGAAATATTTTGTGGCTATGTTAATGTCCTCTGTTTGGTAGAGAGGGGACCAGTCAACCTGGTTAAGGTCAGTTAAGAAGTCCTCATGACTTAGGCGGGAGAGATTAGGAAAGGTTACAGTTTTAGCAGGAGGGAGGAATGACAGTGTTCTAGACACAGTAGATGGGATAGTGGTCACTAATTGTGTCAGGTAGCACACGGCTGAGGCAACATATTCCGTCCTGTTAATAGTATCCAGTCAAGGAGGGTGGCACAGTTGCCCCACGTGAGACCCTTGTGGGTTCATGTATGAGCTGGGATAGATTTGCCTTGCTAGCTAAGGAGGATAGGTTAGCTGAGTTTTTCTCGGACCAGTCAAGGTTAAAATCACCAAGGCAGATAATGTCATTCTTGCCTGTAACTGAAGGCAGAAACCCTAGAGTTCAGTGATGCCTTGTGTAGCATTTTTGGGGATATAAGCACAAAAATATGGAGTTCTTTACACCCCCAAGAAGCAGTAGGGAGTGTAGGATTTCACAGTTTGGTAGGAGGGTCCTGCAGAAGGGTAATGTTTAGGTGAGTTTTGAAGTAGAGGGCAAGGCCACCTCCCCTTTTAGTGCCAGGACGGTCGATACGAAGCATGTTGTATCCAGGAAAGTGGCACTGAGAGTCAAGCACTGTGGGCTTAAGCCAGGTTTCTGTGATGGCGAGGACGTCCGGGACGTTAGTATAGATCCAAGCCTGGAGGTCAGGAAGGTTGGCCATAAGGCTCCTAGCATTCAGGTGGGCAAAAGTTAGTCCATTGGTTTTAGTGAGTGGTGGCGGGGGCAAGGTTATGATGGGGCAGAGATGGACCAGGGTTGATCTCAATGTCGCCAGATAGTATAAGAGATAGGGTTAGTAACCATAGCGGGGTGATGAGTGCAGCCCTGATAGAGATGCAAGGGTGGCCGCTTCAGATGAAGGTGAAGGTATCTGACTATTGGGCTAATATGCTTGCTGATGAGAGCAGAGGGGGGTAGAGGTAGTGGAGTGGCAGTAGCAAGCATGTTGGAGTAGTAGAAGTCAAACTGAGTATAAGTATTGGCAGAAGCGGTTGATGTGTTCAAGCAGTAAACTCAAAGAGGATAGGAAGGCAAAGTATTCTCATGAGGAGTGCTAGGAGGGGAGGAGGGGACATTTTTGACTAGAGAAAGGAGTGAGGTAGAGAGGAAAGGGACAGAAGAGGGCTCCTTTAATATAAATCACCAAGTGAAAACAGCTACTAGAGAGCAGTAAAATGTGACAAGTGAGGTATTGGGAGCAAATTGCTCGAACTTAATCAGGCTCCTCTAGTGGCAAAACAATATAAGGAGCTAATGGAGAAGTTGGGAGTCTCCTCGGGGAGGGGGGTGGTCTCTGGTGTGTCTCCGGTTCGAGGCTTCTGCGGGCAGGGAGGGCTTCAGGGCCCTCCCTTCATTATATTTACCAATAACCTACTATCCTGGTGGCTTCCACCTTCCCCATTCTCCCAGTTAATGACTGGTAGGTTCAGGTCACCTATTAAAATAATGTTATTCTTATCCAATTGTTTTTTTCCAGTTGTTTAACCAGGAGAGACACACTAAGCTGAAAGCTTGTTTGCAGATCGACCTGGGAGCACAGGAAAGTCAAGTGACTTGTTCAAGGTCACACAGTATTCCAAGTGGGGAGCTGTGAGATTCAAAACCAGGTCTCCAGATTTGCAGCAAAGAGCCTTAAACCGCTGCCCTATACTGCCTTCCTAATAGTCTTATCAATAAAATACTCAGTGTGGCTTAGTAGGGCCTTGTTCACAGACTCTAATTGATTTGGTGGCCTGTAACATATCACAAGAATAATATAATCCTGGTTATTGCTTCCCAGTCGTATCCACATGGTTTCATTATCAATACTGTATTTCCATGTTTATATTTCCTCTGTCCATAGATTATTATTAATAAAAGTGCTATTCCTCCAACTCTTTGTCCCATCCTGTCATTCCTAAATAACATGTAACCCTCAAGTTCCTTATTCCACACATCCTCGTTTGTTCATAATTTCTCAGTAACACCTATGATGTCCATATTTTTCTGTAGTGGCTATAGCCTCCAGTTCCCCATATTTATTATTGAAACTATGAGCATTGGCCAACATACATTTCCATTTTTTACTTAAAACCTGATTTTTCTAACTTTTCTTTCTTGTTTCTCTAAGTCTTCCCACAGTATCATTTGTTCAAAAAAAAAAGATCAAGGTAGAAATTACCTGGTGTGTCTCAGGTGCAGCGACTCTAAGCTTTTAAATGCAGTTACAGGCAAATGCAAATAGTTTTAGCTGGTTCTGTTTTAAAAGTTTCAAATCAGGCACAAAAGTAACAGTTCTGCTCCGTTTGAGCCTGGGCAGCAACTCGAGATGCTACTCTGGCCGGGATTCATGGGCTGAGCAGGGGAGCTTGTGGCCGTTTCAGAAAAGACACCAGATGGCCAACGGTGGTGGCAGCAGCCTGGATCAAGGTAGAAATTACCTGGTGTGTCTCAGGTTCGGGGCTTCTGCGGGCAGGAAGGGCTTCAGGGCAGGCCCTCGCGACCTCCAGTCTCCTCGGAGAGGGGTGGTCTCTGGTGTGTCTCGGGTTCGGGGCTTCTGCGGGCAGGGAGGGCTTCAGGGCAGGCCCTCGCGACCTCTGGTCTCCTCGGGGAGGGGGGTGGTCTCTGGTGTGTCTCGGGTTCTGGGCTTCTGCGGGCAGGGAGGGCTTCAGGGCCCTCCCTTCATTATATTTACCAATAACCTACTATCCTGGTGGCTGCCACCTTCCCCATTCTCCCAGTTAATGACTGATAGGTTCAGGTCACCTATTAAAATAATGTTATTCTTATCCAATTGTTTTTTCCAGTTGTTTAACCAGGAGAGACACACTAAGCTGAAAGCTTGTTTACAAGTCTTGACCTGGGAGCACAGGAAAGTTAAGTGACTTGTTCAAGGTCACACAGTATTCAGCGGGGGCTGTGAGATTCAAACCCAGGTCTTCAGATTTTGCAGCAAAGAGCCTTAAACCACTGCCCTATACTGCCTTCCTAATATTCTTATCAATAAAATACTCAGTGTGGCTTAGTAGGGCCTTGTTCACAGACTCTAATTGATTTGGTGGCCTGTAACATATCACAAGAATAATATAATCCTGGTTATTGCTTCCCAGTCGTATCCACATGGTTTCATTATCAATACTGTATTTCCATGTTTATATATTTCATCTGTCCATAGATTATTAATAATAAGTGCTATTCCTCCAACTCTTTGTCCCATCCTGTCATTCCTAAATAACATGTAACCTCAAGTTCCTTATTCCACACATCCTCGTTTGTTCATAATTTCTCAGTAACACCTATGATGTCCATATTTTTCTGTAGTGGCTATAGCCTCCAGTTCCCATATTTATTATTGAAACTATGAGCATTGGTCAACATACATTTCATTTTTACTTAAAACCTGATTTTTCTAACTTTTCTTTCTTGTTTTCTATGTCTTCCCACAGTATCATTTGTTCATTCATTTGAACATATGTCTCCACCCATTCTCCTACACCTAGTTTAAATGCTTATCAATGAACTTGTTTAATCTCTCATCCAATACTCTTGCCTCCAGCTTGCTTAAATGCAAGCCATTTTTCCAGTATGGATCCTTGGATTATCAAAAATCTGCCAATTTGGGATAAACTCAAATGCCTCTTTCCTTGCTCAGTTTTCCAGGCATTTATTAATCTGTCTGATTGCCCTAGTCCCGTCATTCCCTACCCTAGGTACCGGGAGAATTTCTGATACCACCTTACATTTATTTTATTTGAGGTATTTGCCAAGTGTATCAAAGTCAGACATAATGTTGTCATACAACCTGCATTCGATATTGTTAGTTCCTGTATGGAGCACTTCAGTTGGGCTGGCTTCTGATCTTCTTACTTCTGCTCCTGCCATCTACATTTTCTCTTACATCACATATTTTGGTTACCAGTAGGCAGCAAAGAGTCATTCTTATTCACCAACCACTACAAATTATTGACCAATTTCTCTGTTTCCATTAATGCCCTTGCTCCTTCATTGTGTAGGTTATCTTGTACTGATTTTTTGATTTTGCACCTCTATTGCACCCTGTATTGTATTTGACTACTCCTTCCTAATGGGTTTGGGCTTAAATCCTACCAATCCTGTTGGTTTAAAGGTTGTAAGGTGTTTAACAGTGGGATTGCAAATGCCTCATTCACCCTGGGGAAGGCTTGTGCTGAAGCATTGGGTTTAATGGTGTCTGGCTGGTCAATTGGTTTGGGGTAGGTTTTTTATTGGGTATGTGCTTGCTGAATTTGTTGAATTTTCAGTGTCTGTAAGATAGAAACATAGACTTTGATGGCAGATAAGGCGTGCAATCCAGCCTGACCATTTCCCTACCTATAGGATAAGCTGCAATTCCTAGTTAACCAACAGCCTACTTCCTCCTACCCCTCCACTATAATTGCCTTATGTCTGTCCTATGCATTCTTGAATTCCCCACTATTTTGACTTTATGACCTCCTCAGGAAGGCTGTTTCATGTGTCATTCCCTCTCTGTGAAAAATACTTCCTCATTTTGCCCTGAGCCATTCCCTCTGTCTGCAAACTGTGCCCCTTGTTCTTGCACATCTCTTTATCTGAAAGATGCTACCTCTTGGACTTTGTTGATTCCTTGAGGTACTTGAAAGTTCTATCATGTCCCCCCCTTCCTTTCTTGAGTGTGTACATATGAAGCTTCTTTAGTCTCTCTCATATGGCTTCTGGTGCAGGCCTGCACCATTTTAGTTCCCTCCTCTGACTGCCTCCATCTTGTCTATGTCCTTGCAGAGATAGGGTCTCTAGAACTGTAATACTTTGATTTGCACTGGATGGCACTATCTTGCACAATACATGTGATTTGACTATATGCATGCATTTGTGCTCATTCAAGCTAGACCCACACCCATTGCTCACCTTCCATTTGTGTACACACAAAGGAAGTTATAAATGCCTCAGCCACCCTGCTGCTTTTAGCTTTCCCACTACCATCATCCTGGAGATGGAATCTTTTACCAGTCATCACCATCTTCATTATTTTCACAGTCCCTTCTTTTTTCAGTGGTCCTCATGTTATTTTGGCCTGACTTTGAGCTACTGTCCCTGAAATTATGAAGTTCCTTGCTTCTTTCTTATGCAGCTCATTAAATGTTGGTTACTTTTATATTTGGGCAACTTTATCTGAATGTACCACTGCTTGAAACATACTATCCATGTATACCTCCTGGTTGAATATACTTTTTCTTCATTCAGGCTATCTCTCAAGCTAGTGATCTCCTCCAGCAGGCCTTTACATATACATATTTTATGACTGTGGGCATAGCCCAACAGGTGTTTTGTATTCAGAAAAGAGCTGATGTAATTTTTGCTACCAAACAATATGATATAATGTTAAAAATAGATTCCTCCACTGAAGCCTCATTACTATGCTGCCTGTGTATGTATACAAAGCTGTAGAGCACTATTTTTCCTCTGGATTGAGGAGTTAATTGAGCCCACAGAAAGTTAACTCATTATCTTCTAGCAGTCATTCTTTGTCAGATTGCCAATGGATAATACAGACATCATAGAAAGCTATTGGAAGTAAAATGGGTTAACACTTCCTGAAGCTTTCTGCATAACAAATAAGCTCTGCTGTTTCCTAAGTCCCTATAGAAAACACCTCATTAAGCCATTTGACACCACCATCCTAAGAGCCATTCTACTACTTTTCAGGGCATTGCATAGCAAGAGTCCCAGTGTTGCCTTTTTCCAAATAATACACCAACTTCATTTTCTTAGGTAGGCAGTTCTGGGCTACTGCTTATATTCAACTGAATGTTCTTAAACCTGCAATTTGTGACTATAGGTGTTTACAACTGAATGATAGTAACCACATTTGCTTCACTTGCAAATAGGTAGGCATTTGTGTGTCTAGTTTTGTTTGACTTACTGTAGGTTACACATAGAATCTGATAAGATCGTAACATGCTGTATTGTGATTCAATGAATTGATAAATGGGGGATTTGGTTTCTTTTACAAATTAATTTTTCTTGATCATGGATATCTTAAAACAAAAATTTATCAACAATATTTTTAAAAAATAAGGAGTTTAGCAGCAATTTAGTTGATATGGTGTAAAGAGCTGCTCCTTGTAAAATTACCAGGTTGGTGGGGGGCTGCCACATGCAGAATGAGACTTCATGGATGGGGAAGCTCATGGCAGCAGAAGAGGCATGTTGGCATCAAAAGTTTAGTGGTGTGGATGTAGAGGCACCGATATTTAAGCATGACTTTGGTAGAGGATTAAGTGTGTCTTGGAGGTTGGGGAATGAGTCTTGGTATTTTTATCATAATGGTTTTCTGAAACTTCAACCTTCAATGGGTTAGATACTGCTTCCATCTGTACAATATACCACTAAGCCACATACAGTGGGGTATGGGTAAAACCCAGATCACCAGACCCAGACGAGAGCTGTGAAATCTAGACTAGGCACAGCTTGTGCAAATATTGCTAATCCACTCACTCCAGATCATGTGGTCTGGCTTTTACCTATATGGTCAGGTCCTGATGGTTCCACTTTCAACCATGCCAAGGAAGGGCTGAAAAACAGACTTCCAGGAGTGGACCAGATATGTAAAAGTCAGACTGAACAGTGCAGCCAGAGTGACTGGACCAGCTGTACTGTATTTATGCAAGTTGCACCCAGTATGGCCAGTTTGAATTTTATAGAATTGCTGTGGTTCAGGTCTGTCAATCCAGCTTTTAATCAATCAATCTTTATTTTATACTGAAATGTATGTGAGCAAAATGGCCCTTTAAGACAAACATCCAGTTTAGCATAAAAGATAACAGAATGCCAAGTCAAACAATTATATAGTAAAATACAGTATAAACAGGTCTAGCATAAACAGATCTTATACAGAGATCTTGAGGATATACAGAAGAAAGGGAAGCAAATAAACAACAGTGACAAATTTTCAGCATGGGGCTATAGTTGGAGGTGCAATTCAGGAAGATGAACAGCTGGGTGATGCATCAAAAGAAGTGCAAGTCTGTAGCACACAGATCCTGCATGCTGACTAGCATTCCTGCTGCATGATCTGCCATGACCAAAATACCGGGTCAAGGATTGTGCACCTTGCCAATCCTTCAACCAGGCCACATGGATTAGGCACCAAAAAATCTTGCGCCCAATTCCCTGTAAAGTGCCTAGCTTTGACAGAGAAGGAGCTGCAGAATTCTCAGGAAAAATCTTTTTCTTCTTCTTCTTCTTCTTCTCCAATGCCAAAAAGAAAAAAGGACAAGGAGGGGCACCAACACCAGGATAGGTCTCCATCCACTTGGCGGTGACCATGGAGCACCTCTGACACCAGAGGGTTCTCCACTTTGGTAAGTACCTCTACTGCCAGGTCTCCTACCTCTCCAGCAGATCAGACCACAGCTTCCCTGCCTGCTTTACTCACGGTGCAGTCAGGCTCTTCTTGGATGATGGAACCCCTACTGTGCTTCTTAGGCCCATACCTTCTTCAGGGTCTATTGCCAGCAGCCAGGTCAATAAGTCACTTCCCTGCCCCACTGAGGAGTGCATGGTCACAGCCAGCAAACTGGACTCCACCTCCGCTGTTGTCTTCATGGCTCAGGCCGATACATCGGATGTTAGCTCTTCTGATGTCTGCACTGCCACAGCTGATATGTCACTCCCTGGTTCCTCTGGGGACTGCACAGCTGGGGTTCTCCCATTGGGGTCTCAGTATATCCCCAATGTTCAGTTGAGCCAGCTGCTGGACATGCAACAGTCTTTTGAGGGTTCCTTGCTCCCACTGACACAACAGACCCTCCGGGCTTGCCTGAAGATCAAGAACCTGAGGTGGGCACTAATCTGGAGGTTCCCCCTCCTTTGCTGGGTCAGTATTTTCCTGATTCACCCACTGGGCCTGTTGCTAATTCCTCCAGAGGCCTTCCATTGGGATGTCCTCAGCCCAAGCCCCATTAGACAACCAGGTTCCACTATCTTGGACTTCTTCTCCCCAGATTATGATGGGTCTTCTGTTTGGTTTTACTCACACCCTGATGCCAAGTGACCCTTCGCCAAGTGACACTTCACCAGGTCAGGCTATATCTGGCACTCCAGCCATTGCTCAAATGCTGGACAGCCTTCCATCAGGCCTCCAGGCACAGCATCTTCCAGTGCCAGACATTCCTGTGCCTGATCCAGTGCCACCCCCTTTGAATGCCCCTACAGGGCTGATGCCTGGGCCTTCTGGGCCTCCTGCCAGGCCTTTGACCCCACCTCCTGCTGGGCCTTCAAATCTGCCTCCAGCTGGACCTATAAGCAATGTTCCAGGCTATCCACCCCCCATAATACCCAATATACCCTTTGCTGGGGTTTCCAACACCTGGACATCAACCCCATTATGTACCGAGGTACCAGATGTCAGGCTATTTCTAATCAAGGGTATGCTCCTTCTGGCTTTCCCTACTCTTATCAAGCTCATGGACATCCTCAATATCAGATGCCAGGCTATCCATTATACCAGCCTCCTCCTCCACCACCACTGCCTCCTCAGCCTCTACCTCCACAGCAGCCTGAGGCTGATATCCATGCAGTGTTTCAGACCCTGATTTACTAGGAGAGGATTCAATAAGCCTTGGAGCTTGACCATTAGAAACCAGTGGCAGACTCTACTCCTGCTTCCTTTCTGATCCATAGATAAGCCTCACCTGTGGATTCCCACCTTTCTGGAGAAGGCTCCTGTAGACACCAGATCAGTTTTACTATGGTGCTGCAATATCCACTGCACTGACATCCCCAACAGTGACAGTTGTAATGCCGAGTGTTGGCACTGCACTGCCTGGGATGTCTCTGTGTTGTATTGGAGGGCTGCGCCCCCCAAACCACCCATGTGGGAGGCTCTGCACACTATACCCCCTGGACTCTAGATTTCTAACTCCAGGTCAGAGTTGTCTTAGGGAAGGGGGAAATACACTAGATGAGGCAGTTCTGGTGCCACCAGAGACTATCACAGCAACATGTGGATATCGCCTGATTCCTGTCGCTGTTTTGGTCTTCATGCTCATGGGTTCACTGTACCATCAGGGTACCCACCAGGTCAGGGGTAAAACCCAGGATACTCCTCTAAAAGAATTCAGACTCCCAAGAGGCACTCTTCGTACTCTGACTTGTCGTCCAGCTCCAGTGCACATACACCTATAGCGCCTCAGCCTAAGATTCCCAAGTCTCCTCCAGAGGACCCTTCCTTTGTAGAATTCCTCATAACTATACAACATGCCTCTGGCTGGGCTATCCAGGAACAGAATACAAAGCAGAAAAGGCTTGTGAGCATCTAGACATGACTGACACAGCTCCAGTGCCTATACTGCCTTGGATTGGACCCCATTAAGACTGGACATCCAGCATCTAGCAACAGCCTTCCTCCAGTCTGGCTGTCTCAAAAAATGCAGACAGTATGTACCACCCCCCAGATGGGGTCACACACATTGCTGGCCATCCTAATGCAGACTCGGTTCTTATCACACCTGCCCACAACCAGTCCTCTAACCTAACATTTGAGTATGTCTCCTCCTGATAAGGAGTCTAAGCAGCTGGACAATTTCAGTCACAAGATCCATTCCTTCTCTACTTGTGCCCTCAGGTCCCTTAATTATGTGGATAATTTGGTTTCCTACCAGAAGCCTTCCCTGGCCTCATTCAAGTCAAAGACGGAAGCTATCCAGGACCAGGAGCTTAAGGAAGAGATTGCCAAAACTGTGAGAATGGCTAAAATATTATGCCATCATGCCTTCCAGGCCACTTATGACACAGTAGACTCAATTGCTCACACCACAGCCACTGCTGTCTGCATTAGGCAACATTCATTGCTCAGGATTGCTGGCCTGGCATAATACATCCAGAACTCCATCCTGGATGCCCTTTCAGAGGATCCGTGTTACAAGGAGGTGAATCTAAGGAAGGATATTATCACTGAATTGTAGGACCAAGGTAAATCCATCTCGACATCTGCTTCATGTACTGAGGTTGTTAAAAGGCAAGCAGTCTTTTCTTCAGCAACAGAGATGCCATACCAATAGGCCCCTGCAAAGGCCAGGTCAAATGCTGGTATCCAGCATCAGGACCCCCTACACCCCCTGTCAAGTCCTGGAAGCACCCCGGAGGAGCTGCCAACTCCCTCGCCTCAGCCTCCTGATTTGTGAGGGCCCCCCCTGCCTCCTCCAGATCCTCTAGGGTAACCAAGGGGGAGAGATTTGCCCTATACCTTCCGGGGTCACAGGACATAACCACAGATTCTTGAGTTTTTCAGTTTTTAGCAAGAGGTCACACCATAGAGTTCCTAGACAGGTCTCCAGACAACCCCCAGGCCTCTCCCATTTCTCCAAGGCACCTGTTTCTGATAGAGGACGAGATTCAGGCTCTTCTGCAAAGCCAGTCATAAAGCGCAGGGCTGTGGCACAGATAGGAAGAGGATACTACTTTCATTTCTTCCTAGTGCCCAAAATGAAGGGTGACCTAAGACCCATTTTGGACCTCAGCATGCTCAACCTGTATGTTGAGTACAAGAGGTTCCACATGCTCACCATACAGGGACATCTACCCCTGCTCACAAGAGCCATTGGATTTGTGTGCTGGAAATGCAGGATGCTTACCTGCACATCCCTGTCTTCCAGGTCCACTGCCACTTTCTGCAGTTTGCCTTCCAGAGGAACATTACCAGTTCAAGGCTCTCCTTTGGACTTTCCTCAGCACCTTGGGTGTTTAACAAGTGTCTAACAGTGGTGGCTGTGGCCCTATGCCACAGAGGTATCCAATGTACCTGTATCTGGATGATTGGCTTCTATCTGCCCCATCACAGAGCAATCTGAAGGAGTCACTCTCCTTCACCCTGGACCTCTTTTCCAGACTTGGAATAACAGTCAATTATCCCATGTCCCACCTCTCCCCTCCCAGCACCTACAGTTCATTTGGGGCAGTGCTGGATATGGTCCAGGGCAGGGCCTTCCTCCCATTGGACAGAGTGGAGACCCTGCAGGAACAGGCCACATTAGTGGCCAACTCATGCTGGACCCCAGCTCTGTTGATCCTCCATCTTCTTAGGATGATGGCAGCTGTGATCCCTACAGTTCCTCTAGCCAGACTGTATATGAGGGTGACCCAATGGACTCTGTGTCCAATTGTATCAGCGGCTGGACAATCGGGACCACAGAGTCCTAGTGTCTGGGTACATGAAGAAGGATCTTCTTTGGAGGCAGGAGCTGTCCAATCTCTCCACAGGGGTTCCCATTTCAACCCTCTGCTCCTACCATGACCCTTACAGTGGATGCTTCATGTCAAGGTTGGGGATCCCACCTAGGAGACAATCGGACTCAGGAACATGGTCTCAGCTAGAAGTGTCTCTACACATCAGTGTGTTAGAAATGAGGGCAGTACTGTGTACCCTCCAGGCCTTCCTCCTTCTTCTATGTCCAGAGACACCCTGATTCAGACTGACAATATGTCTGTGGTCTGGTACCTGAAAAACAGGGAGGCACTTGCTACCTTCTATGCCAGGAGGTGATGCGAGTGTGGTATTGGCCAGTCCAGCATGACCTCTGCTTAACTGCTGTCCATGTGCTGGGTCTCAGCAACATCCTGGCACACAGTCTCAGCCATACTGCAGTCAGGGCTCATGAGTGGGAGGTAAACCAAGAGGTGGCTGAAAGCTTATTCAACCTATGAGGTTGGCTACAGACAGACCTCTTCATCTCCCCATCCAACACAAAACTACCCAATTTTTGCTCACTCATTCCCAGGCATGGTGTTTTCTGGTAAGATGCACTGTCTTTGTGCTAGGCAAGGAGGTTCTTGTATGCCATTCCTCCCTTCTCAGTGCTTCAGAGGGTTCTCCTGAAGCTACAGGCAGAAGGGTTCTATTATTCTAACAGACCCTCTTTGGCTTCATCAGATTTGGTTCCCTCTGCTTCAACAGCTATTAATGGAACCTTCAGTACCTCTGCCTCTCTGCCATGATCTTCTGACTCAGGAGCAGGGTAGACTGGTGTATCTGGGCCTCAGATCCCTCCTACTGCATGTACGGCACCTGTGGACATGTGTGGAATAACTCCCATTGTTATTTTGTTTTACAAAAATTGTCAACTGTGCAGACGCAGTTGTAAAAAAATGAATTATAATAGTGAGACTTTTTGAAATGTTATTTGACTTACCATACTCATGCCTGTCTACCCACTTACTCAGTCTCCTACTTGTTTCTGTCCTTGTACTAACTAATTCAAGTTAATTCTTATCAAGGGGTTGTTTATTTTCATATTGTGGGGTGGAGCAGCAATAAAAATAATCTATACAATATCCTCAATAACACAACTACTCCAGTTTACTTTTACCTAATGCCCACTTTTAGGCATTGTACAGTAATATCTTCCTTCAAGAGAACAATTTGTAATGAAATGGGTAAATTTAGTGACATTTGGGTATATGCACTTTATACTATACTAATTATATGTGTGAACTGTATAGCAGTCTTTAACAAAATCAATTAACACATCAAATGTCTTTGTAAACATGCCTCAGTATTGTGTTTATCTTCCACCTTGTCACAATATATAATTGTCTCAGCAGTGTTTTCAGTTAAGGTACAGTACCTTCAAGTATATGATGGCCTGGTTCTGTTGAGTTGATTACTATAACAGTGCACAGAATAAAATGTGAAGCATGTAGGTAACTGTAATACAGACTGTGGCATTATTTTTATATCTGCTCTTTCTCAATATACCATACTTTGATTCAGTTAGTGTATGCAACAGCAATTCATGTTTATGTTTAAGCCCATGAAACACCCTTATCTAGTTAATGCATACACTATCATAGTGACTCTATCAGAACTTGTTCATATGTGATGTCACTGACTGAACCCACCCCTCCTTTTCTAACATGAACATTCTGCATATTCCACAACCAGTCATCTTTTTACAATCATCCATCTTGTATGATGTAGATAAAGTAGTTTAATACTGTTTGTATATATATGAATGCACTAGCTATTGAACTATTATATACTAACTGAAGTATATCATTTGGTGTGTGATCACTTACTTGTGCAGAAGGGGATGCTCAGGGTATAGAAGATAAGCTGAATAAGGAGCAATGCACAGAATAAATACTTACAGAAATTATTCTAAAAGGATAATGAAGCTCTGGTTGTTGATCCCTATAACTCAGATAGCCAGAGAGCCACATGCACCAGTATTCGGTGACTGTGCCCCCTTAAATAGTTTTCTTAAATTGTTTTCTAAAGGTATACAAGGCCCTAACCTGCTTTGTTCCACTTGGTCTGTCACTTTTTTTATTTATTTACAGTATTTGTTGAGTTCTAGGAGTACACCTTTGAGTTGGAAGCTCATTTACAAAGGTTCCACATCAGCAGAAGATAGCAAATTACATGCAGTACATTTCAATGCCAAATAGACAACAGTACATGAATTTCAAAAATGGGACCGGACAGAGAATATAAGTGCAGTGAAGTATATAACAGTTAACAATACAGGTGAATGTAAGGTTACATACAATGCAAGAATAGAGCTGTAAAACTTGACCGATTAAGCAGAATAACAATTCATTGTCAAGGTACTGTATAGGGAGGGACAGTGAAGGGGAGAGATGGAGGGTGGGAATAGATTTGGGATGGAATAACTTTGTTGTACCACAGTTCTCAGTCAGTTGTTCTGAATGCAGAGAGATGCTGCCAACCAGCCTTCCCTGGCTGACATGGCAGACACTTGCCTCTGCTATGTCTCCTCTACTGTGCTCACCAACAGCTTGCAGGGCTGCAACATTTTTATATAGTGACCCAGACATCCTGCTAGATGTCACACTGGCTCCCATATGGACTAAACAGTCCCTTTCAGTAATTTAGGATAAAACAGCTTAAAATTGTTCTTCCCAAGTCAGATAATGACTCTACTCAAGTAAAAGTGCTAGCTTTAAAAAAAAAAAAAAAAAACTCTGTGGGTTCTAGCCCGCTACACCCCTGGTTTTGCAGTTCTAAAAGACTCCTGCTGGAACTACAATTATGGTCAGACAGCAAAAGGTAAGCCTGCTGTGAAAAAAATTTCTCATTGTATTGTCTTTTGTATTGAATTTTGCTATGGTATGGCTAATGAGGAGCTACCAAAGGGTTAAGGGCACATTCCACCAGAGCTACATCTGCCACAGTGGCAGCATTTAGGGGAATACCTTTGCCAGAGATGTGAAAGGTAGCCACATGATCAACAGTACATGCCTTCACTTCTCACTACTGTCCAGATGGCCAAGCTACGGGAGATGTTTTCTTTGGTAATGCTGCGCTTCAGAAGCTTTTTCCTAAATATTTATTTTTATTTATTTTTTGTTGACCAGGTAAGTGCACTAGACAAATGCTGCCTATTTTCAGGCACGACCGGGAGGGGATACAGATGAATGCCAACTTACCTTGAACCAGATTAAGCTGTTGGTGGTATTTTTAGTGAATGAGGGAATTTGGCCAGGACACCAGGGAAATTCCCTACTCTTTTGATAAGTGCCATGGGATCTTTAACAGCCACCTGAACTACCACTAATCCAGGCAGATGGGACCTCGGTTTAACGTCTCATCCGAAAGACGGCACCTCAGAAGTGCAGCACCCCTCTCATGCTACACTACAGTGTCAGTACTGGGATATTAACTGAAGTGCCAGATGTGGGAACTGAACCCACAGCCCTCTGATATCCTGGCCTCAGAGGCGAGTGTGCTACCTACTGAGCCACTGACACTGCTAGGTTCTAGACCATTCCTCCCAAGTACTATGTGGTACTTGAATATATATATGACATCATAAATAAACTTTCATTGCTGCAAGAAGAAAATTACCCAACATAGTAACAATGTTTCTTCTGAAAGATGTTATTTATGAGTCATATAGACACTCTCTACCTCTTCTAGAACCTACATAAAGGGTTATTCGAGAAAAACTAGGTCAGATATTTTGAAATGTTCTTGTCTGAGCAAAGTACAATTTCAGACTGCAGTTTTTACAGTTTTTCATACTGTGATTTGTCATTTTCTTATTGTATTTGCATTTCATAATATATGACATAATTGAATTGAATAATCATTGTTCTTGTTTGCTCTTCAGCTACAATTTGCTGTTGGAATGTCAGGAGAGAGTTTGAACTTCGCATCCTCAATTCTGTCTCTGAGGCAACATTATAGATTGAAGAAGCGCACTCAACCAGTTTAAGTGGTCCTTTCCTCTGTGCTTTAGACACTTTTGTTCTGAAAAGAGTGTCTCATGCACAGCTGCTCTGGAAATGGACGTGATCAGGTAATTGTTTTTAATTTTAAAATATTGTGGCTGGATCTCACCTTCTCATCCTCAGTTCATAGTTCTCATACCCTAAGAATTCATAAGAGATCACTTTTCCAACCATAAGAGTGATCTCAGCAGTATTCATATATCGCACACCTCAGGGCGGAGATGCTGCTATTTGTATGATTCACAAATACTCTTGTAAAAGCAACATCATCATAAAGGTGAGTAATTTTCTCTTTGCAGCTGCCGCATGATAACCATGAATAATGACCAGGGCATTGATATGAGACTTTGATACCTTGTACGGTTTGTGGAAGTACTCAAGTGAAAGGCTTATACACCTCTTCCTGAGTTTTGTGCTGCACTTGCTCATTGGTGGCTATGAGTAACCCACTGCCTTGAGAGACTTTTATTTAAGATCAACCCTACCTCATCTGTTCTACCAACAGTACCATACTTCCTCACCCTCACATCTGCAACCACTCCTCATCTGTTAGGACACATAGAGAAGGTGCAAGGTCCCAGAGGACATTGGAATCTGGTTCACCAATGGAGAATGGGTTGTGGGGCTTCTGGGAAACTGTGTTGTGTTTGGTGGATCAATTACTGTTCATGTACGGTAAATATTTGGTAGGAGATTTCCTAGAAGGAATACTAACTGCATAATTTAGATGTTTATACGAAACCATGACTACTGACAATTTAATGTGACTGTAGACAGAGCTAAAGGTAATAATGGGAAAAGTTAAATTAGTTACAAATGTAGTAGGAGACAAAGCTTCAGTTGTGAGAAGCCTAAAGTGCATCAGTATGGATGAATTTCTTTGAAAACAAATTAACTGTAGGAGATTCACATAGTATGGCAAAAAGCACACTCCATGAAGAAAACATGATAGAACTGGATAACCTGTAGTGATTATTTATTTATTTAAATGTTTCACCAGGAAAGGCACACTGAACAACAGGTTGCTAGTCTCAGGGTGCATCCTGGTGTGTGTGTGTGGGGGGGAGGTGTATCTCAAATACAATCAGAAATCAAAAACCTACATGGAGCAACATGACAGGCAGAAGTTCAGATGGGCTACAACAGCATGCATATGAGTGCAGGATATATACACACAATTAGATAAAAATACAAAAAATATATGCACAAGTTGATAACAATCTAGCTATTACACTTGTATTATAAAGTAGCATTAGAGTCAGTAATCATGAGAGTCAGGGAAGGATGAATGTTAAATAATTGAGGGAACAGACCCCTTGTGGGATAGTGCCTCAGAAATATAGTAACAATGGGGGAAAGGGTTAGAGTGACTGGCTGGGGGGGAGTAGAAAGATGTTGTGAAGGGTTAAGCACAGGTGCAATCTACAGAAAGGAAGGTATGAAGTGCCAATGAGTTGGAGTAGGGGATGAGGAGTGACGAATCTGGTATGGGAGAACATTTCATAATTTAGGGAGGTGGTGATAAAAGGCCACCTGGTCAAATGTGAAAGATTGACAGGGGACAGCCATTAATCGAGAGTCATAGTCTGATCCCTTTACTTATTGGGATAGGCATTTGAGGTGCATGCTGGGAGGTGCTGACTGTTGGAAGCGGGAGTCTCACTACACGCTCATTGAGTTGTGGAGTAGCTCAGAGAAGCAGGGAGCAAATGCTTCAGATTTAATTAGAAATGGGATGCTATCGTTGTCTCTTCACTTGGCTCCTTTCCTGGTAAGCTTACTGTGTGCTCCTTGCTGGTGCTGTTTTTCTCTCAGTGGTCTCTTTGTGTTCCCCACAGGGCTGCTTACTGTCGGTAGATAGATCCAGTGGCTGAGTGGATTTCTGCTAACCCTGAGGCAGCATAGAAACATAGAATTTGATGGCAGATAAGGACTGCTTGGCCCACTTAGTCTGCCCATTTCCCTAACTAACGGATAAAGCTGCAGATCCTAGTTAACCAACAGTCTACTTCCTCCAACCCCCCACTAGAATGGCCTTATGTTTGTCCCATGCATTTTTAATTCCCACTGCTTTTGACTCTATGACCTCCTCAGGAAGGCTGTTCCTTGCATCTACAACCCTATCTGTGAAAAATACTTTCTCACATTACCTCTGAGCCATCCTCCCTCTATCTTCAAATTGTGCCCCTTGTTTTGGGCATCTCTTTTCTGAAAGATGCTACCCTCTTGGACTTTGTTGATTCTCTGGAGGTATTTGAAAGTTTCTATCATGTCCCCCTTCTCTCTACCTTCCTCAAGGCTATACATCTTAAGCTCCTTTAGTGTTTCTTCATATGTCTTCTGGTGCAGACCCTGCAACATTTTGGTTGCCCTCCTCTCGACAGCCTCCACCTTGTCTATGTCTTTGCAGAGATGGGGTCTCAAGAACTGTACACAGAACTCCAGATGTGGTCTTACCAACTGTCTGTATAGAGGGACAACTTTTTGTTTTCTACTGGTGATGCCTCTCCCTAAGCAACCCAGTATCTCCCCAGCCCTCCTTACTGCCTTCTCACATTGCTTGACTACCTTTAGATCATCTGATATTACTACCCCCAGGTCCCTTTCCATTTTTGTTGTTATCAGTATCTCACCCCCCCCCATTATGTTCTCTTCCTGTAGGAGGGTACAGCTCTCTTTGTGGACTAATTGGTACCGTACACAGTTGCAGTTGTAAATTAATGAAATTTATTCAGCTCCATCTCAAAAGTTCTTCTTAGCAGGACAAATATAATATCAGTGGACTGGTATGACAACAAAATAAAATAACAGATTGACAAATAAACTTTATAGCTTGACTTTAACATGGCTTGAAAGGTGTTCTTCTCCTAACACCTGCTGGAGCAATTCACAGAGCTCCTGGGAGTTCACCTCCATACGCAATCTATCTACTATCTCAAAGGACAGTCCTTTTAAACAGGAAATGATCATGTGTTCTGTCTAATTCCACCTACATCATTAATACTAAAATAAAACTTCTTATTTAAATATAATTATTTTGTTTTAATTATCTAACTAAACAGTTTATAATTCACATACATCAATACACATATTCAGTTTATTTTATTTCAATTCCTGGCTCTTTACAAACAGCTCTGACCATCCAGGCAACACCCCAACAAGAGACAGCATAAAACAAAGGAACAAATGGAGGACAGCACTATAGCTGTCCTGGAAGGGAGTGGTACAAGGACCGTCAGAAGCAGAAGCTGAAAATCCAAAGACACACGAACAGGTGCCCTTTCTGTAAGTGAAAACTACACCACACAATTTATATAGTTATCCTCTGTGGTGTACAATCCCCCATGTAGTTTATTAAGCAAGGTATTTCATAACCTGCTCACTTAAACACAACTGCCAGGCTGTTACCAATATATATCTTAACTGGTTGTTTTAAACAGGGAGTTTTGAGCAGGAAGTAATTCAAACTAACCAGCCTTTTAGAAATGATTTTACAGCCAATGACAGGTACTTTGTCCCTAGTCTTTTCTTTATTTTATCAAAAGATGGGAGAGGGCATGTGTGTGAATTAAAATTACACTGATTTCTGTCTGTGGGAAGTTAAATGTGCTACCAAACACCTCTAAAAAGAAGGGCCCAGATATTCAAACTGCACCCAAAACTGCGCAACAGCAGGAGCAGCGCTAAGTCCACTGCGCCCATGTGCAAGAAGCGTGATATTCAAAAACTGGCAAGCCAAGATACGCCTTATGGTCGACGACTGAATAATGCACCACCTGCACCATAACGCAACTAGGGAGGTGAAGCTGAGCAAATCTGATGTGCCGTGGCGCAACAAGGGATGCTCAGCTGAAAGTCCAGATGCACCATAGTGCAACCAGAGACGCCCCCAGCAGCAGGGCAGCAATGCAACAGCATAACCAGGGATGCAGGGGCCCACCACCCATGCCACAGATGGGCAGAGGAACACAGAGCAGAACAGACATTGTCCCCCACACCCCATGCACTGCACAACTGGGGGAGAGCTGGAATAACCACCAGCCCATGGATACCAGCAACCAACCCACAACCAGGCCATGGTGCCCTAGCACAACCCCTGGCAAGCTGTGACCGGCATACAAGGATGGCTGACCACCCCGTACCACACCATCCCACCAATACAGAACACACCCTGCACCATGATCCTCATACACCCTGCCCAGGAGTAGCACCCAACAGTGCAGGACAACCCATGCATGCTACCACCCCCACTGTGATAATGCAACCCTGTCCACCATGGAGCCATGCAAGGCAGCCCCACCATGGGCACCCTCCAGTGGGCGGCAGTAGACAGTGATGCAACAGATGCATATACAGTGCTGCCCTGCATGTCCCCCCAGAGGTACAGCTGAGAGACTGACCATGCGTCAGCACATGAGGTACCCCACATGCAACAGGACATGCCCTGGACCCCACCTCCAGCAGTACAGCACCCTGCACACCCTCCCAAGGACACATCCCGTCCCAGCACTGGCCACAACAGCCAGTACAGACACGCACAGTGTAGCACGGAGGCATGCACTACACAGGATGCAACACAGTGCATGGACAAACACCCACCCATACCCAAGGGCATAGCAACACAGGGACACAGTAGCGGGTCAACCAAGCCACTGATGTGTGGCCACAGCCGATGTGTACACATGGCCAGGACCCCTACATTGCACAGGTGTGCCAGCCACCCTGCGCAGGCACCATGAAGCTATATGCCACCAGCATGCTGCCAGAGCACAAGTGACAGACACTGGAGCACGTCCCCTGCAACAGACACAAGGGATAGCATGATGGCAGACAACAACAGTGGAGGCCACAGTGCAGTGCCACTGGAGGCAGACATGCACCATACTGGTGATGGCAGTCAACCTGGCACTGTGCCAAGTACAGTTGTTATCCAGTATGGACAGCCACCACTGACATGCAAGCTGACCATGCATATCACAGATATGAAAGGATATCAGCTGCACAGGCCATGGATGGTCTGACAGGGGTGCCATTCACACAGTGCAGGCCCTGTGGACCACTGCACATAGGTATGCAGTGCACAGAGTACAACACGCAAACCACAGACAGTGACTGATCCTCCTGTCCACTCCACTGGTGGTTCACCTCTGCACACACACACACACACATGCCCATGTGTGCACCACCCCTGATGCCATGCACACCACTGCAGCCGAGCCCCTGTAGCCCACTGCAAATCAGAGACCACCACAGTTGTTATAACAAAATCTATAGATTGAAACTATGTACAGTAAAGCTATATACAAAACTATATACAATAGTGGGGGCGGGTAAGGGGCAGGGGTGAACATATGGGAGAGGAAGAAGGGGTGTGAGGTGGGTCAAGGGGAAGGTGGTAGCTGAGGCATGGGAACTTCACTGTCCACCCGGTCCTCTTTTCCTGCATCGATGGGATCTCCGCCTCCTCCTCACCCCGTGGCGGTGGATGTGTCGGGGAGCTCTAAGGTCTCCTCCCAACCTGCAGCAGCTCCTGAATGTCCTGCTGGATCTGCAGGAGTCTCCAGCCACCTAGGATGAGGGAGTAGAGTCAATAGGTGTGACTGTCCATCCCGCTGCAGCCCACCCATTGTGCATGGCATACAGCCATGTGACACACCCTGTGATGGTGTGCGACCACCCACAGTGACCGTGTCCACAAGACCTGCCCACCCAGGCAGCCACAGCCATGTGGACCACTGCACACCTCACCACCATGTCCTGCACAGCACCACCATGGCCAGTGAGTGACTTGGCATTCGGTGTGAAGGCAGTGGCACAGCCATGTGCCCAGTGCACACGGACCACTATTGACGACTCCCAGACATGCAGTGCCACTAGACAGTGCTGACTGTAACAAGTTACGTGCATAGCAGTGGTGTTACTGGATGGTGGCCATGCCCAACTGCCCACCCAGTTATACAGCATGCACAGTAATCATGGATGTAAGGCACTCACCATCAGCAGGCTGTTCCATGCACCACAGACCACCTTCATCCCTCCTATCCTCTCCTCCAACATGCGGCGCCCCATCTCGGTTGAGCCTCTGTTCTTCTGGCCTAAGTGCAAACATGAGAGAGGAACATCAGTACAATCAGGTAGCAATGTCCCCACCCCCATGTGTGTGCAATCCCACACAGCCAGACCCACCATGTGTGTGCAATCCCACACAGCCAGACCCACCAACCCCACACCCCGATACCACCACCACGGCCAACATCAGATGTCCCCCCCATGTGCCGGACACATGCAACCATGATACCCGTATGGACGATAAAAGTGTATGGATGTTGCACCTACCTGGCCATGGCACCAAGCCCCTCCTGGCACGTGCCCGCAGATGGGCAAGCAGGTCCAGGTCCCTGCGCATCAGGTCCCCATAACGGTGGCAGCACTGCTCCACCATCTGCCCCATACCAGTGGTCTCCTCCAGGTCATCAGCCACCTCCTACCATACCACACTCCTGGCACTGTCCAGGGGTGCCTCCACAAACAAAGCCCCAACATGGGGCTCAACAATGGGCACAAGGTTTTCCAGCTTGATCTGGCTCCACTGCATAGCATGCCTCTGTGCCAACTCTGCTGCTCGGTTCAAGCAAAATGGCACTCTGCAGCGTGGTCCTGCCACATGCAGATGCTCGCGTGTACAGCGCTCCATTCCCATTGCACTGTCACCTAGCAGTGCGATAGTGATGCACCCATGCCTGACACATGCGCCTTAGGGTGCAAAGGTCTGGCACAGGGTCAAGGGTCTCTGGCACATGGACAGCCACAGCTCGATTGGAACCAATGCATGTAGTGCAATTGGGTGCCTGTGTGCCACCTCCTGTAGCAGCCTACAGTGCTGTTGGCCCTGCACCCACGATGCCCCAGTGCCAAAGTGCCATATAGGTGAACAGCCGTAGCGCCACTGGCATAATGGTGGCAGTGCCCTTGTCTCCCATGCACAGCATGTCAGCAGCGCAGCAGGCACCTGCATCATCAACCCGGGCATGCACAGTTAGGTGTGTACTGCACAAGTCACAGAATTGCACCCTTGGCTCAGCACGTTCAACACAATTGTGCAAAGCGCAACAGCGTGATATTCAGCTGGCATATGCAAATCATCTAATCATCCATTCAATGGTGCAGTCACTGCATTTGCATCCAATTAAAGATGCACCTCGCCTCATTTGCATGGGTTGTGCTATAAAAGTGTGACATTGGGCTGTACTGGCCATAGTTGGTTACTGCAGTCTATTGTGGTGAGTTGCATGCTGTTTGGAAGTGTGGGCTGTGGTGTTTGGGACATGCATGGACTGCACAGTCATCAGTAACACCTGTCATTCTCACAGGATGAATCATGACCGAGTGTGTGGTGGAGGAAGGGACGTCAAATTTCACTAAGGCTTGAGACAGATGGCCTGTTTGAGGCCCATTCTAGACCAGGAGCCACTTCTCAGCAGATGCCAGGGAACACCACAGGCCCATGCTGCTGCATGGGAGGAGGTGGCACGTGCTGTAAACCTGCATGGCAGCCACAAGCGCTCCGTGCAGGAGTGCAAAAAGAAGATGGGCACAGACAGGTGGAGGATTAAATAGAAGGTGGCTGCCATCAGGGCAGCATAGTCTGTGACAGGTGGGGGACAGCCGGAAGTGCTACGCCTGACCCCACAGGAAGAGCGGGTTGCTGGCAGCATGCAGCGTTGCACCATTGAGAGTGTGCTGGATGGTGGATTCTAGACGGGTGGTAGCCCATCAATGCATGGTAGGTCATGGTCTGTCTATTTGGGGGACAGGGTAGGTCACATGCAGTAAAGCTACTTTTTCACTTACAGCTCCTGAGCATCTGCATGGGTCAGCGGTGGTGGGCTTCTAAACTGAGGCTAGTGACATGGAGATGGAGGAGGGCCCATACACCTCCACAGGAATACAGGGGTCTGGGCGACAGTGGGCCTGCCTGGATGACTGGACTGATGTTGGTGGAGCAGATGCAGAGGAGGCCCTGCCCGTGTCCCAGCGTGCCAGCGTACATGGATGCCAGTATGCTGAGACTCGGGCTGGGGCCGGATCCATCACTGATGATGATGGAGCTAAAGTCATGGGCAGTGACACGTGTGTGCCACAGGATGGCCACACAGCAGGTGACATTGCGGCCATGGCTGTGGTGGTGCCACCGTGAGGACTGCATGTCATCACAGTCCCAGCCTGTGCCTCGTCAGCACCAGTGGGAAGACTTGCGTGTGTCCAGGACAGTGGGACTGTTGTGGCCACTGTGGTGGCACCATTGAGCTCTGGGAAGTGGCAGCCGGAGGAGCAGCATCAGCAGTTGGCCAATGGCCACGGGGAACAATGTCAGGGGGCGGATAAGTGCACCACCTGTGACATGCTCAGCCTGGCCCTGGTGTGCAGCACTCACCCTCAAGGGGTGATGAACATCAGAGCCATGAACACCCTGAGGGACAGCATGCCGATCAGGCAGATGACCTCTTGGATGAGCACACCTGCATACTGCAAGCATCAGTCAATCAGCAGATGCAGCTTGTGACGGCGGTGGATGCACTGAGTGTGGCTCTGTGCCAGGCAGAGGAGTGTCGCAGCACAGACACCGCTCTGCTCCTGGCAGGGATGGACCAGTTGCTGGGAGGATGTGACCACTGCTATTGACAGGCAGACACAGACATTCACTGCTGTCATGGCCACAATGGGCACACAGTTATTTGCTCATGCGTCACAGACACCATGCAGTGCAATGTCCACCCCCCGTTCCCGGCGTCGTGCGACACGATCCTTGTCGACACCGAGTTCAGCTGTGGGCATCCCAAGCACACCTGGTGCTGGCATGTGCAGTGTGCTGCAGACTCCTGCGCAAGCATAGTCGCGTTCATGCAGTGGAACCCCTGGGGGACCGTCGGTGCCACCCCATGAGGTCAGTGGTCAGCCTGTCACTGCTGGCGGGTCTCGTGGGGCCGCCCATGCATCTATAGTGCCGTGGCACTGTGGTGCATGACTGACCTGTCTCCGGCTCAATTACTGTCTGATGCTGCGCTGTGTGCATTGTGTCATTCAGCGGGCAATGCACGGGGGGTACCCGGCCCTGCACTCACACACACAGTCCATCTGCACACCCTCTGGCTGCTGATCACAGTTGTGTGTGCATGATGATGCCTGCATTGCGCTGTATGCTACTGGGCAATGGTGCCCAGTGTCTGACGCACACACAATGACAGGCAGTGGGTGTGGTGGTCTGTGAACATGTGTGTGGCTAGGGGTGGTGGTCTGGATCAGCGTGCCTCCTACCCTTTGTGCATGTCTGGGGAGATGTGTGTGTGTGTGTATGACCATGTGCCATGTTAGACCTCGCCCATCCCTGGCAGTGTGTGCGGTTCCATGCCCCCCACTTCCCTTGACAGCATGCACCCCTGGTGTGTGTCCATGCATGTTTGTGGGTTGTGCCTTTGCATCTGGTGGTTGCACATGGCACCATGACTTACCTAGGTTGGCTGAAGTGCTCTTCCATGATAGTGTCCCGGTGCAGCTGTGCCAGCCAGAGCAGTCGGGGGTCCCGTCGCCCAAGGAGGGGCTGCCCATCACCATCGTCACTGGCATCCTCATCGTCCCCATCGCTGTCCCCCTCTTCGACCTGTACGGCTATCCCACATTCATTGGCCACGTTGTGCAGGATGCAACAGGCCAGGAATAGCCCACAGGCCTTTGAGGGGCTGTACTGTAGGGCACCGCTGGAGGTGTCCAGGCAATGGAAATGTAGCTTCAGCATCCTAAACACCCACCGATGACATTGTGTGTGGTGGCATGTGTGCCTCATTGTAGCATTGCTGTGATGGGGTGCCGCTGGTATGGTGTGAGCAGCCAGGACAGAGTGGGTATCCACTGTCACCTGTGTGTAGAGGTGGAGGTTGGTTGGTGATCAGCATCGCCTGCCTCGGGCCATGTAGGCCACTATCCATATCACCTCTGACCATGCCTCTCCCAAGCTCTATGTTTGTCCATGTGGTTTGCATACTCACCCATTAAGTGGCCAGTGGGGATGTCCCACTCTCAAATCTGTGGCACAGTGCTGACTGGTGCCAGATAGAGAGCATCATGTGCTCCCCAGGGTGCGTGGTACAGACATTGATTGATCGCCCCTGGCATCGCACCACCTGGCAGTTGATGATAGCATAGCTCTTCCAATTAATATATGCAGCCCCCTCAGGGCCAGGTGGTGTGCGGATGGCCACATGGGTGCAGTCTCTTGCCCCTAGCATAACAGGCATACGTGCTACCCTGTGGAACTCCTGTATGTTTCCTGTGTGCTCCGCCAGTGTGCTGAGGAAATGGATGTACTCTGCAGAATTTGGCAGCAGTGCACTGAGGAATTGGGTGAGTTGGCATGACGCGGCCAACTGGGTTATGCCTGTGGTGTCCCCTGTTGGTCTCTGGAAGGTACCCGTGGCAAGCAAGCACATGCAAGTTTTCACTTTAGTCTCCACTGACAGAGCATGGCTCTGTCGTGTGGTGCTCTGCATCACATCACTGCACAGCTCACAGAGCTGCCTCAGAATTGCCCGATTCAGGTGGTACTGGCCCACCATCTCAGTATCCATGTACAGCTCAAGCTGGTGTGGCTCGGTACTGCCTGTTGGGGGCATACGCCGATGGGCCCTTCCACTGCTGCACCCCTGCTGCCTGCCTTCTCACCCCCCTCATTACTGCCTCCATCTGGATGGTGGCACTGGCCATGTCCCTGGCTTGTGTTCACTCCCCCTGGCAGCTGTTTCTGTGATCCCCCGCTGTCCTGGCTGCTACTTCCCCTGCACCAGGAACACCTTCCTGTGGTGGTCTCTGTGCTGTGTGGCACTTCCCTCTTCTTCACTGGCTGTGGCTCCCCACACCTTCCCTGTGCCTTTCTGTTCAGGGTGTCCTTTCCCCGGCCTGCCCTGTGTGTCCCTCCTGCCCAGTTTGTGTTGCTAGAGTTCAGCCTCATGTGCCTTCCCTGTAGAGTTCTTGCGCCTCCCTTTGTTCATTTTATTTTGGCTCATTTCTGCTATCATGCAAATTCTGCTTTCTCTCCCATTGTGCATGGCACATGTTGTTGAATATCGCACGGCACCATTTATGCATGGTTCCTTCCTCTTCAGTTGTGCGTACATTCATTATCATTGCGCTATTGCTCAATATGATTTGGGGGGGCGCATCCGCCTCCCGCTGAATATTGCAGAATGGCGCATTTTCGGACTTGAGCTGGAGCAACCCTATAGTGCATGGTGCAACCCTTTTGAATATATGGGCCAAGGATTAAAAGTGTTCTTTCAACCCAGGTAGAAACAGAACACTGGTGCTGCTCGTTTAAACTCCAGATTAACTCAGTTACCATGTAATGATTCCCTGCTACCTTTACACAAAGGATTCAGTTCTCCCTCTCTCTCTTTAACTGAATTACCTTAGCAGCTCCTCAGAGGAGATATAACAGTTTACACTGAGTTCTCCTCCATCTAATCTTCAACACATGATAAATATACATAATGCCGACTCCTTGCAAACAGACTCTTTATTTTAACCAGCTTTCTGCAGATACTGGTCATTTGAATGAAGCAATGCACCACAGAGCCATGGTATGCAGAGAGCTTTACGGTGCTTGTTTGAATTAATTTCTGCACTTTTGCAGTTTGTGGATGACTGCCTTAGAAAGTTTCTGCTAATAGCTTGGCAGAAGACACCAGGAGAAAGGACTGCTGTGTGACTGAACTTTCTGCTGGGACTAAAGTAGAAGAACTTTGTATTTGACTTTTAATTTAGGGTAAAAACAAGATACAAAAAAATGTGTGTTTGGGTTAACTGAACTGAATGGGTATCTGAAGACTTATCTAGGTGTAAATCTCAGGTGACTGAAAGGACTTAACTGCTATGAGGTTTAAATTACTTGTAGAAAGATCTGGTAAGTAGGGGTGAAGCAGCTAGAAGGAAGCTACATTTAAAGACTGCCTTAGAAAGTTTCTGCTAATAGCTTGGCAGAAGACACCAGGAGAAAGGACTGCTGTGTGACTGAACTTCTCTGCTGGGACTATATTGCCCTCCTTCCTCCCCTCCACCCCCACCCAAAGCTAGTTCTATTTTTATAGGCACAGAATTTGACTGACAACAGGAACTTCCTGTTTAGGGGCATGAAGTGAGTGATCACAGAACCACCAAGGACCCACTATCCTAGAAGGGCAAGAGTAGCTCTCCGGCCCCCTCTAGCTGCTGGAGGTCTGCCTCTGAGCAAGTAAGTGGTCTACTGCGAAATATAGGATATTCTTGTCTCAGAACAGGACAATCAGGAGATTAAAGGGCACACAGGCAGAAAGTAAGGAGAGAGAGAAAAAAACAGAGGAAAGAGTAATGATTGCAAACTGTTAAGGGGCCAAAAATAAGACATGATTGGAGTGGTGCAGTGCAGTGGCTGTGGAGCAGCAGTCTTCCGGGAGACGTTCTGGAGGATGCGGTGTTGTCCCATCTGCAGGCACCTTTCTGGGCTGAGGGAGGAGGTTGCTCATCTCCAGGCTGAGTTGGCCAGGATTTGTGGGACCTCCTCTTCCATCCAGGGACCACCAGTGCCACTGCCATTGCCTCAGAGGTTGCCAAGAAGAGGGGGTTGGACCACAGTGGGCTCAGGGAGGGTGAGGGTGGTGGAACAGAGGTGCATCCTCCCATTGTGCCTCTCCACAATTCCTGATGCCATTCTGGCAAAGTGTGGTTCCTCTATGAGGCACCCACAGTGGAGACCAAGGAGGATGCTGGGGAACCTCCACAAAGGAGACCCACAGGAGGGTGGCAGGGGACCCTGCAGGGAAGGAAATGACTCCTGGTGGGGACTCCATTGTTAGGGAGGTAGAACTGGGGGAGGAAGGGGAGAGGGAGGTAAGGTGCCTGCCTGGCGCCATGGCTTGCAGGGACAGGAAGCGAATCCTCAGGATTGCCAGAGCAGCTGCACAGGGGAGGGAGCTGGATGTCATTGTCCACCTAGGGACAAATGACCTGGCTAAGAAAGGGATTAGAGAAGTGCAGGAAGAGTTTGTGGAATTGAGGAGGGGCCTTAGTCAAGTAGCACGCACGGTAACCTTCTCGGAGGTGCTACCCATCTATGGCATAGGAGAGGCTAGGGTGTTCTGCACCATGGGATTCAATCAGTGGATGAAAAACTGGTGTGGAGCTCAGGGATTTGGCTTCATTGGGGACTAGGGGTCCACCTGGAGTGATGCAAGCCTATACTGGCATGATGGTCTGCATCTGTCCGGGAGGGGAACCAGCATCCTAGGTGATAGGTTTAAATGCTTCATTGGCAAGCTTTAAACTAGCTAAGGGGGGAGGCACTGGAAAGGAGCAGGAAAATCCTAGCCCCCCCAAATAATCACGGTAGTAAGTGCGGCAAACACCAACATAGAGGTGTCGATAGGGAGAAGGGCAGGGGTAAATGAAGAAAGTAACAAAGGCAAGAAGGACAGGGATGGGGCAAAAGGGAGTAAGGCCATCAGGAAATGGAGTGATGGTACCAATGCCCGTAGTCTGGGCAACAAGGTCCCTGAGCTGATGGCCTTAATGGAAGAGGGATGCCTGGATATCGTAGCAGTCACAGAAACATGGTACACAGAGAACCATGACTGGGATGTTAACATACCAGGGCACATAACCTAGCGAGAGACAGGCAGGGAGAAGAGGGGAGGAGTAGCTCTCTATGTAAGGAAGGGATAAAGCAACTGAACAAAAGAGTAAACAGGGAAGAGAGGAGGCACTGTGGGTCACCTTGGAGACTGGAAAGGGCACCACAATCCGCACAGGGTTGTGTACAGACCCCATGTCAGGGGAAGGAATGGGACAAGGATATGATAGAAGGCATTCTTAGAATGGCAGAGAAAGGGAGATACTGTTGATGGGGACCTGAATATGCCAGATGTTAACTGGAGCATTTGCTGCAGCCACATCCAAGAGCAGGGCCATTCTTGATGCCCTACAGGTGGCAGGCATTAGACAGCTAGTTTCGGAACCCACTCATGAGGGAGCAATCTTAGACCTCATACTCTCAAATGGGGGCAGTGAGAGGATCTCAGATCTAGAAGTGGGTTGCCATCTGGGGACAAGTGACCATCAAACAGTGTGGTTCACATTAAACTCAGCTACAGAGTCAAGCCATACAAAAGTGAGGGTACTGGACTTTAGGAGGGCTGACTTTGGCAAGATGGGAGAGTTCCTCAGAAAAGAACTAGCAAACAGGTTAGAAGGAGGTGTGGAGCAACAATGGGGAATTATCAAAACTGCCATCACAGAGGCAACAAGCCTTTGTGTGAAGCAAATGAACAAATCAAAATGAAAGAAAAAGCCACTATGGTTCTCAAAAGAGGTGGCTGTGAAAGTCAGGAAGAAAAAGATAGCATTCCGGAAGTATAAGGAAACACAGAAGGAGCAGGACAGAGAGCTGTACAAGTTAAGGCAGAAGGAAGCAGGGAGGGAAGTCAGAATAGCAAAGGCCCAAACTGAGGAAAAGATAGCCAACTCAGTTAAGAAGGGGGATAAAACCTTTATAGGTACATCAGCAGCGTAGAAAGACAAAGGAGGGATAGTGAGGCTGAATAGAATGAACAGTGGGTGGGCAGAGGGGACAGTGAAAAGCAGAAATACTGAACGAATATTTCTGCTCAGAGTATTCACAAAGAGGAGGGAAGTGCCTAATCCAATTAACAGAAGCACTCTTGATAGGGGTCGATCCCAGTCCTTTACAGAAGAAAAGGTTCTGCAAGAACTCCTAAAACTGAAGGTTGACAAAGCAATGGGTCCTGATGGAATTCACCCAGAATTCCTAAAAAATTAAGGAGAAACTAGTGAAACCACTGGCTACTCTTTTTAATAAATCATGGGAGGATGGTGTGGTACCCGAGGACTGGAGGAAGGCGGATGTGATTCCCCTCACAAAAGTGGGTCCAAGACAGAGGCAGGAAAGTACAGACCTGTCAGTCTGACCTCTGTGGTAGGGAAAGTGATGGAGTCACTTCTGAAGGAAAGAATAGTCGAGTACCTAGAGGCCAGTGGAGCACAGGACCCAAGGCAGCATGGGTTCACAGTGGGAAGGTCATGTCAGACGAATCTAATAGATTTCTTTGACTGGGAGACCAAGGTAGTAGACCAGGGAGGGGCTTTGGACATGGCCTACCTAGACTTTAGCAAGGCATTTGACACAGTCCCACACAAAAGATTAATAGTCAAATTAACCAGCCTGGGAGTGGGACCCAGGGTGGTAGCCTGGAGTAAAACATTGGCTGGACAACAGGACACAGAAGGTAATTGTAATGGAGTCCATTCTGAAGAAAGGGGTTACTAGTAGGGTACCGCAGGGTTCAGTATTGGGTCCAGTCCTTTAATGTCTTCATCAGTGACATTGCAGAGGGACTGGAAGGAAAAGTATGCCTTTTGCAGATGACACAAAATCTGCAACAGGATTGATACACAAGGAGGCGTGGAAAGGATGAAAGGGACTTGGCAAGGTTGGAGGAATGGTCAGAAGTATGGCAGCTAGGATTCAATGCAAAGAAGTGCAAATAATGCACCTGGGACACAAGAACCCAGGGAAGAATGCACAATGGGTGGGAGGTAGTAACAACAACAAAAGGAAAGGGACCTGGGGTAATCATATCAGATGACCTTAAGGTTAGCAAGCAATGTGAGAAGACAGTAGGGAGGGCTGGGGGTATACTGGGATGTATAGGGAGAGGCATCAGCAGCAGAAAACAGGAAGTTGTTATCCCTCTGTACAGACAGTTGGTGAGACCCCATCTGGAGTACTGTGTCCAGTTCTGGAGACCCCATCTCTGCAAGGACATAGGATAGAGGCAGTCCAGAGGAGGGCAACTAAAATGGTGCAGGGTCTGCAAGAGAAGCAGTATGAGGAGACTAAGGAGCTTAATATGTATACCCTTGAGGAAAGAAAGGAGAGGGGGGACATGATAGAAACTTTTAAGTACCTCAGTGGAATCAACAATGTCCAAGAGGGTAGCATTTTTCAGAAAAAGAGACTTGCAAGAACAAGGGGACACAATTTAAAGATAGGAGGAGGGCGGTTCAGGGACAATGTGAGGAAGTATTATTTCACAGAGAGGGTAGTGGATGCATGGAACAGCCTTCCTGAGGAGGTTGTGGGGTCTAAAACTGTGGGAGAATTCAAGAATGCATGGGACAGACATAAGGCAATTCTTGTGGGGGGTAGGAAGAAATAGGCTGTTGGTTAACTAGGATCTGCGGCCTATCCTGTAGGTAGGGAAATGGGCAGACTAGATGGGCCTAGCAGTCCTTATCTGCCATCAAGTCTATGTTTCTATGACTGCTACCATGTATGCTTATTTAAATGGGCTTTCCGAGCGCTATAGCTCTGATTAATAGCACTTGAATGAAGGATTGAGTGCGGTTCCCCTCCTTCACCTTTCCATATAGAATTCCTTCACACTGCACTCTAAAAGGTAGCATACATAGAGCACTTACTATAATTCTCCACTACCTCTTATGTTTCAAAGGGTTTCTTTACTAAAACACAAAACCCATATGAACTATACATCTTGTCTGTGTGACGATGCGCTGTCGTTGCTTCTTAGTGCAGCTGCTTTCAGGCACTCATAATTACCTGCAAAGGAGGAATCACTGAATAACTCACTCTTACTTTATTTTACTACCTTGCTACTCTCCACTACACTATCTTTTAACTCGTCTCAGCTTTTAAAGCTTGCATTTATTTATTTAATTTCTAATTTTACATAGTTATAGTACCAAAAGGCTTTAAGTAAAGCACCAAGTCCAAAAGTTCCAGGGCTCCTAATCCATCACAGGGCCACTCTGTGACACTTCTCCTGTTTTTTGTTTCCCAGGTGCATTACTTTGCACTTCTTTGCATTGAATCTAAGCTGCCATACATTTGACCATTCCTCCAAGCTAGCCAAGTCCCTTCTCATCCTTTCCACCCCACCTTGTGTATCAACCCTATTGCAGATCTTTGTGTTTTCTGCAAAGAGACATACTTTTCCTTTCCAGTCCCTCTGCTATGTCACTTATATAGACATTAAAAAGTGCCGGCTCCAGTCCTGAACCCTGTGGTACCCCACTAGTAACCCCCTCTTTCTTCACTGTGGACTCCATTTAATATTACCCTCTGTGTCCTGTTGTCCAGCCAGTGTTTCACCCAAGCTACCACCCTGTGACCAACTCCCAGGCTGACTAACTTGTTTATTAATCTTTTGTGAGGGACTGTGTCAAATGCCTTGCTAAAGTCTAGGTAGGCCATGTCCACAGCCCCTCCCTGGTCTCCTATTTTGGTCACCCAGTCAAAGAAATCAATTAGAGTTGTCTGACATGACCTTCCCACTGTGAATCTATGCTGCCTTAGGTCCTGTACTCCACTGGCCTCTAGGTACTCAACAATTCTTTCCTTCAGAAGTGATTATATAATGTTCCTTACCACCGAGGTCAAACTGACAGGTCTATAGTTTCTTGCCTCTGTCTTGCTCCCACTTTTGTGAAGAGGAATCATGTCTGCCCTCCTCCAGTCCCCAAGTACCACACCATCCTCCCATGATTTATTAAAAGGGTAGTCAGTAGTGTTACTAGTTCTTCCTTAGTTCTTTTAGAATTCTGGGTGAATCCGTCAAACCCATTGCTTTATCCACCTTCAGTTTTAAGAGTGCTTTCAGAACCCTTTCTTCTGTGAAAAGACTATTATCAACCCCTATCCAGAGTGCTTCTATTGACTGGATTAGGTATCTCTCATGCTCTTCATTGTGAATACTGAGCAGAAGTATTCATTCAGTAACCTACTTTTTCACTGTTGCTGTCTGCCCAATAGCCCTCCTCTTAATTCAGCCTCAGTATCCCTGCCTTAGTCTTTCTTTGCTCCCTAATGTACCTATAATGGTTTTATCCCCCTTCTTAACTGGAGCTGGCTACCCTTTCCTCAGTTTGGCCTTTGCTGTTCTGACTGACTTCCCACTTCTTTCTGCTATAATTGGTACAGTTCTCTGTCATGCTCCTTCTGTGTTTCCTTATACTTCATAGATGCTATCTTTTTCTCCACTAACCTTCCCTGCCACTTCTTTTGAGAACCATACTGGTTTTCTCTTTCATTTTGATTTGTTTATTTGCTTCACACGAAGGCTTGTTGCCTCTGTGATGGCAGTTTAGATGTTTCCCATTGTTGCTCCACCCCACCTTCTTGCCTGTTTGCTAGTGCTTTTCTGAGACACTCTCCATTTGACAAAATCAGGCCTCCTAAAGTCCACTACCCTCACATTTGTATGGCTAGACTCTACAGCTAAGTTTATCATGAACCACACTGTTTGGTAGTCACTTGTTCCCATATAGCCACCCACTTCTAGATCTGAGATCCTCTCTCTGTCCCCATTTGAGCAGCAACTGTGTTAGGCAAAGAGTGCAGAGCAGCCGAAGAAGCATCACAAAGAAGCCACTCAGGATATCTTGACCTGGGAGAACTGCACCAAAGAAAAAGAAGACCAGTTTGCACCCCATAAGCTACCTGAGATACTTTAAGGCTCTTTGTACAAAGTTAACTACAGTTGTGCATATAGGGAAGTAATATAGTGGCATTATTTATCCGTTATGGTCCCTACATTTTCTGATATTTTAACACTGCTTGGTTTCAATTTGTGCTGTTTATTTCTTTCTCTGAGTTTACCTTGTGTTTGGATTTATAATGGCTACAACTGCTTTTCACTTTGTACTTTTATGTAAACTTATAAGAGTCCTTTTGCAGTTGGATTCATAGGCAACTACACCTGATGATTTATTCCTTGCAGTACTTACTGATAATTAACTTTAGTTATTTGTTACCCTGTTACTTAGTCCCTCTGCTGCTTATAATTCATCTCATGAGTACTGCATGATTTCAATTGCACTACTTGACTTCTGCTGGACTATTTGATTAGCTTTGATTAGCTGACTATCAAATCATTCAGATTTTCTCTGGTTCTTTCCAATTGTTTTACCTGGAGTAACATACTAAGCTGAAAGCTTGTTTACAGGTAAGACCTGGGAGCACAGGGAAGTTAAATGACTTGCACAAGATCACACAGTATGGAAGTAGGGGTTTTGAGATTCAAATCCAGGTCTCCAGATTTGCAGCTCAGAGCCTTAAACCACTGCACTATACTGCCTCCTGTATGATCTTATTAGAACATGTTTGTTCTGGACCTGTTTGTTGAAGTGTAGGAGGGCTAGTCATACTGCTCTCATCTTCAACACATTTATTGCAAGTTTTGATTCTAATAAGACCCATCTTCCTTGAGCCGACTGATGGCCCAGGATGGCTCCCCAGCCCTTGAGACTTGTATCTGTTTCTATAATGACCTCTGGGTGGATGTCTAGCGGCATCCCATGTGTGAATGAGTTTGTTTGCCCACCATGACAGGCTTTTCTGTACCATATTTGTGAGTGTGACTGTTTTGTTAGGTCGATGTCATATGTTGTTCCTTGTTTTATTAGGAATGACATGAGTTGTCTCCACGTTCCATCTGGCCCAAGGGACTGTGTCTATGAGCGATAACATTAGACCCAGAACTTGCGAGAGGAGGAGTAACATTGGTTTCTTTGTATTTTGCAGTTGCTTGGTTAAGGCCATGATAGTTTGCACTCTATGTTCTGATGGGTATACTAGGCCCAGTGTGGTGATTATCCATTTGCCTAGGTGTTCTATAGACTGGCTGGGGAAGGCAGCTCTTTGAGTAGTTTATGACCCATCCATGTTCTTGTAGACATTTCACCACCTCATTTGTCTCTCTGACAGACTGTTGTTCCGATCTCATTCTGATGAGCCGTCTAAGCAGGGTATTCGTGAATATCTTTTCTTGCAGTTTTGCTGCCAACACAATTGTTGCTTTTGTGAATACCCTTGAAGCTGATGCTAGACTGAATGGCAATACCTGGTATTGATAATGTTTTCCCAATACATGGAACCATAGGTACTTGTAGTGTGACGGTCACATAGGTATATGTAGGTAGGCATCCTTCAGATCAATTGATGTTAGGAAGTCTCCTGGTCTGATGACTCTTAGTGTAGATTGGATTGTCTCCATTTTGAAGGGTTTGCACTGTACTGATTTGTTTAGATGTTTTAAGTCTAGCACTGGTCGCAGGCTGCCTGTCTTTTTGGGGACCATGAAGAAAATAGAATATATTCCTTTCCCTTCTTCGGACTCTGGCACCTCCACTATGGCTTTGTTGTGTATGAGGCTGGTTATCACCATCTAAACTTGTGTTGGGGTAATCTTGTGTTTTGACTCTAGGGATATGATTAGCCTGCCTAGAGACAGTTGTTATGACAGCTCTATGGCATATCCTTTCCTTATTATCTCTAGTACCCATCTGTCCTCTGTGTTTTTTTCCCATGCGTGTGCAAATTCTAGTAGTCCTGTGCCCACTGGGGCATTTTGGTACAGGTTGTAGTCTGTATAGTCATTGTTTGGATTGTGGTCTAGGGGTTCCATAGTTTCCCCTCCTCAGTGTGATCCCCTCCAGCCTCAATATCTGATGTGATGGCTGAAACACGGGTATGGCTGCCTGTAGTTGTTGCCCCTGAAACTGTAATTTCCCCTTCTTTTGTCTTGAAAGGAATAGGAGTGGTATCTTTGTCTGGCAGGGAGGTACATGGATCTATTGGACTGGTCCTTGGATAGATATTTCCCCTCTTCTTTCCCCTTTAGGTATCTTTCTAGACCCTTCACAAACAATAGGGTACCCTCAAAGGGCAGTTTATGGAGTGTCATCTTTGACTCATTGTCTGCATCCCATAGTTTCATCCATAGTGATCTACGGGCCATATTGATTAGTACTGCAGATTGTACGTTGATCTTAAATGAATCTGCTGCCATGTCCACCAGGTACTTGGTGGAGAGTATGGCATTGTTCAGTAGCTGGGCTTCTATGGACTTGAATTGTACTTTTTGTACTTACTGTAGCCATGTCAGTTGAGCTCTTGTTGCATAAATGGCAATAGTAGCAGCCCTGGTGCCTAAACCCACCAGTTCTGTATTTTCTAACATAGAATTTGATGGTAGATAAGGACCGCATGGCCCACCTAGTCTGCCCATTTCCCTACCTAATGGATAAGCTGCAGATCCTAGTTAACCAACAACCTACTTCCTCCTACCCCCAATAGAACTGCCTTATGTCTGTCCCATGCATTCTTGAATTCCCCCACTGTTTTTGACTCTACGACCTCCTCCAGAAGGCTGTTCCATGCATCTACAACCCTCTCTATGAAGAAATACTTCTTCACATTACCTCTGAGCCGTCCCCCCTCTATCTTCAAATTGTGCCCCCTTGTTCTTGCACACCTCTTTTTCTGAAAGATGCTACCCTCTTGGACTTTGTTGATTCCCTTGAGGTATTTGAAAGTTTCTAGCATGTCCCCCTCTCCCTCCTTTCCTTGAGGCTATACATCTTAAGCTCCTTTATCTTTCTTCATATGTCTTCTGGTGCAGACCCTGCACCATTTTGATTCCCCTCCTCTGGACAGCCTCCACCCTGTCTATGTCTTTGCAGAAATGGGGTCTAAGAGCTGTACACAGTACTCCAGAAGTGGTCTTACCAACTGTCTGTACAGAGGGCCAACAACTTCATGTTTTCTACTGGTGATGCCTCTCCTATGCCTCCCAGTAACCCCCAGCCCTCCTTACTGCCTTCTCACATTGCTGGCCCACCTTTAGGTCATCTGATATGACTACCCCCAGGTCCCTTTCTATTTTTGTTGTTGTCAGTATCTCACCCCCCATTGTATACTCTTCCCCTGGGTTTTTGTTTCCCAGGTGCATTACTTTGCACTTCTTTGCACTGAATCTTAGCTGCCATACATTTGACCATTCCTCCAACCTTGCCAAGTCCCTTTTCATCCTTTCCACCCCACCTTGCATATCAACCCTGTTGCAGATCTTTGTGTCATCTGCAAAGAGACATACTTTCCCTTATAGTCCCTTTGTAATGTCACTTATAATGACATTAAAAAGGACCGGTCCCAGTATTGAACCCTGCGGTACCCCACTAGTAACCCTCCTTTCTTCACTGTGGGCTCCATTTACTATTACCCTCTGTGTCCTGTTGTCCAGCCAGTGTTTTACCCAGGCTACCACCCTGGGACCCACTCCCAGGCTGGCTAATTTGTTTATTAATCTTCTGTGTGGGACTGTGACAAATGCCTTGCTAAAATCTAGTAGACCATGTCCACAGCCCCTCCCTGGTCTACTACTTTAGTCACCCAGTCAAATAAATCAATTAGATTTGTCTGACATGACCTTCCTGCTGTGAATCCATGCTGCCTTGGGTCCTGTGCCCCACTGGCTTCTAGGTACTCAACAATTCTTTCGTTCAGCAGTGATTCCATAATTTTCCCTACTACTGAGGTCAAACTGACAGGTCTGTAGTTTCCTGCCTCTGACTTGCTCCCACTTTTGTGAAGAGGAATCACATCTGCCCTCCTCCAGTCCTCAGGTGCCACACCATCCTCCCATGGTTTATTAAAAAGGGTAGTCAGTGGTGTTACTAGTTCTTCCCTTAGTTTGATACAGACCCACACAAAAGATTAATAAACAAGTTAGCCAGCCTTGGGGTGTGTCTCAAGGTAGCCTGGATAAAAATTGGTTGGGCCGGCCCGGTGATGCAGAGGTTGAGGCACTGGGCCTCACCCGAACCATGCGGTGATCCGGGTTAGGAATGGACTCCGGTCGCTGGGGCCTGGGAGGGAGGAGGATTGAGTGTCCAGAGGACTGCTCTCCTCTCCTGTGGTGGGTTTGGGTAATGCGTCACCTTGCAGTGGCCTCCGGTGGAAACCGGGAGCACTGCAAGAGGACCGCAATACCTGTGGGACCAGAAAACCAGAAAATCCACACTGACCTCAGCCGGATGACAACTGCTGGCCTGCCTGCTCCTGCTCTGATCTCCCATGCAGCCATGACCACCTCAGCAGCGTGGGGCCAATCTGTATGTGCTGGCTTGCCTCCCCCGGTGCCTTCCCCCTCAGAAGTGAGGGACCCGTCCAGCGTAGGGATACACTGGATTACCCCAGTGGCTGTGATCTGAGGTAAGGGGGCTCAAGGGAGAGTCAGAGGGGTGTGGGAGCCATTAGCAGTCTGAAGGAGTGGGTGTTCTCAGGGCAAATGGGGGAAAAAAATTGGCTGGACAACAGGATGCAAAGGGTAGTAGTAAACGGAGTCCAGAGTGAAGGAAGAGGGTTACTAGTGGGTACCGCTGGGTTCAGTACTGGGACTGGTCCTTTTTAATGTCTTTATAAGTGACATTGCAGAGGAACTGGAAGAAAAAGTATGTCTCTTTGCAGATGACACAAAGATCTGCAATAGGGTTGATACACAAGATGGAGTGGAAAGGATGAGAAGGGACTTGGCAAGGTTGGAGAAATGGTCAAATGTATAGCAGCTTAGATTCAGTGCAAAGAATTTCAAGGTAATGCACCTGGGAAACAAAAACCCAGGGGAAGAGTACACAATGGGGGTGAGATACTGACAACAATAAAAATGGAAAGGGACCTGGGAGTAATTATATCAGATGACCTAAAGGTGGGCAAGCAATGTGTGAAGGCAATCTGGAAGGCTGGGTGATACTGGGATGCATAGGGAGAGGCATCAACAGTAGAAAACAGGACGTTGTTATTTGTCTGTACAGACAGTTGGTGAGACCCCATCTGGAGTACTGTGTGCAGTTCTGGAGATGCCATTTCTGCAAAGACATAGACAGAGTGGAGGCTGTCCAGAGGAGGGCAACCAAAATGGTGCAGAGTCTACACCAGAAGACATATGAAGAGAGACTAAAGGAGTTTAATATGAATACCCTTGAGGAAAGAAGGGAGAGGGGGACATGATAGAAACTTTCAAGTACCTCAAGGGAATCAACAAAGTCCAAGAGGGTAGTATCTTTCAGAAAAGAGATGTCAAGAAGGGCACAATTTGAAGATAGAGGGGATGGCTCAGAGGTAATGTAAGAAAGTATTTTTCATGGAGAGGCTGTGGATGCATAGAACAGACTTTCTGAGGAGGTTGTGGAGTCAAGAACAGGGGGAATTCAAAATGCATGGGACAGACATAAGGCAGTCCTAGTGGGGGTAGGAGGAAGTAGGCTGTTGGTTAACTAGGATCTGCAGCTTATCTGTTAGGTAGGAAAATGGGCAGACTAGGTGGGCCAAGCGGTCCCTTATCTGCCATCAGATTCTATGTTTTTATGTCTATGTGAGTCATGGAGAAGAGGTATAGGAGGATGGTTAAGGAGGGTTAAAGCAGGAGCAGTTAGATGAGAGAAAGTTATGTAAGGCAAAGGCAAGGGAGAAGGAGGAGGAGGAGGAGTGCCATATTAGTGAGGGAGAGAGTTCCAGATTTGTGGGAAATGATGGGTGAAGCCTGACTGACCAATGAGAGTGGTTCGATGGGGGACCAACAGAGTGTGAGTGTCAGAGGATCTAAGGGAGTGGGAAAGGGGAGGGGGAAGAGAGTGAACATGAGAGGTAGGAGAGAAGTTCTCTTAACCAAAATTTAGAAGTGAGTTTGACACAATGAGTGAAGTGCCTGTTGGCAAGTGGGGAAGGGATAGGGCGTAGAGGTCATAGTGATGTGTGCATGATGGAGCATCAAGGTCAAAATGACAGAAGGAGTTAAAAGAGTGTCCAGTCCGGTTAGGGAGGATTTGGGAGTGGCACCATAGACTACATCACAGTAGTCAAAATGGCAAAGATCATCTTCTGGACTAGTTCATCCACGCTGTAGGAGGGATGCAACTATGGTTCCTGAATAAGGCACCAAGCTTGGGGATCAGTTTTTTCAGGATGGCATCAATGTGGCCAGAGAAGATGAGGTGTTGGCCCAACCAAACCACAAGGTATCTGAATGAGGAGGTGTCCTCTAGAACTGTCCCATCAAGGGTATGAAAAGAAGGTAAAGAGTGGAGCCTAGAGAGTCTCTGCCTAGTGCCAAAAGTCATGGACACAGTCTTTTTGGAATTTAGGAATAGTTGATGTGAGGCAATCCATAGTTGAACCTGGTCAAAGTCATGCTGAAAGGTGCTTGCAACATTGATGGTGGTATTTGCCAGGGGAGAATTGGACAGTGTCATCAGCATACATATGGGTAGAGGAAGAGGGGGAGCATACTAAGGGCAAGTCATTTATGAAGATGGAGAAGAGAATGGGTCCAAGCACTGGGCCCTGTGGGACTCCTGTGGAAATAGGGAGGGAGATTGTATCCTGGATTTTGAATGATTGTATTCTTCCTGAGAGTAAGCTCTAAATCAGTTTGGAGCAGAAGCAGATAACCCAGCAGCCTTAAGGGAGTCAAGAAGGAGGCATGGAAGACTGTGTTGCAAGGCTTGGCGAGGTCGACAAAGATGGCAAAGGTAATGAGGCCATTATCCATCCTAGTGAGGAAGGAGTCAGTGAGCCTGATTAGGAGGTGGCAGTGGAGTAGTTCTTCTAAAAGCCAGATTGAAACAGGGTGAAAAGGAAGAGTCATTGAGGAAGGAGGCCAGTTGAGAGAGGACCAGGTGTTCTTGGAGCTTAGCAAGGGAAGGGAGGAGGGAGATTGGGTGAATATTTGCAGGGAAGGAGGGGTCACCACCCTTTGGGAGAGACAACCACTGCATGTAGCCAGGTTGAAGGGATAGATGAGGATAAGAAGGAGAGATTTAGGATTAAGGAGAGAGGGTAGGCTATATCAGAAGCTGAATGGTAGAGGAGTTTAGGGTCAAGGTTGTCCGGTGATGAGCCTTTAGAAGGATTAAGAGAAGGAAGGGCTGTTAGTGTTTCCTCTGGGGAGACAGCAGAAAAGGAGAAGGAAGGGTGGGTGTGGAGGGATTTAGTGCTGGGTGTGGGAAGATGAAAAGGGGGAGGTTAGAGGGGAGGGACTTTAGAAGTGCTGTAGCACAGGAGGTATAATAGGAGTTACACCTGGCTGAGGAGAACAAGTGAAATTTATAGGTATTCAACATTCTTCTTGTCATGTTTACTTACACTCCTCATTAGTGGTAACCGGCTGACTTGGGAATAGAGCTTTTTCCTGCAGTACCTCTGCAATTGTTTTTGTTCTTAATCAGGGCATGCATTTCACAGAAAAACAAGCATTTGTCAATGCTGAATGTTCGCTTGCAGGTATTTGCATTGGCGTTTGCCATTTATGCAGGCCCCCCCAGTTGTATCCATGTCCCTTTAGTATCCATATCCCAACAGAGTACCTCTCTACAACTTGTCTTGCATCTGATCAATATTTCACCCTCATACTTCTTAAGATTCTGTCTTAGGAACCCAAACGCCCTGGGTGTGCTCAAGGGAATAAGCATGTGTGGAAAGTGCGCAACCCGCGCTTGAAACACAGTCATTCAGTGGAATTATTTTACCAAATTTTCAACATAGGCATTTTGTCACCTACGGTCACTATGGTTTTCTTACTGTGCACCGGACAACCGATTTTCCACGGTGACTGTGCTATTCTGCATCAGAACTGTGAAAACACATTTCAGCCAGGATGTGAAAATGACATCTGTACTGTTCATAAGGAGGTGTGGAAATATGCCTATGTTGAAAATCTGGAGTGAAAATATTACAAATTCACAAATTTATGAGTGTACATGGAAACTGTGCAACGCACACTTGTAAAACAGTCATTTTATGGAATTTTTTTACCAAATTTGCAACATAGGCTTTTTGAGAGCCCACCTCATGAACACAGACACTGTAGTTTGTTAATTGGTCCTGAAAGGTGATTCTGCACAGTGACTGTAAAATCACCTTTCGGGACTGAATAACACCATGACAGTGACTGAATTCATGAGACGGGGTGTCAAGAACCCCATGTTGAAAATGTGGTGCCAAAAGTCAAAAAAATGGCTGAGATATCAGCCTAAGTTGGAAAAACCCTGTTTATGCAATTATACAGCTTACTGGCATTTCCTCAGTTCGCGGTCAGTTTTGAAGAGTGCAGACATGTTTCCCTGTCCACTGAAGATCGTTGCACTGGCCTCCGGAGTAAGTATGGGGTGAGGGGGGGTGCGGGCAGGTGGGTGTGCAGAGGATGGTTAAGGGTTGCCGGGGGGGGCAAGGACTCACTGAGAGACTGTTTTCTTGTTTTACAGAATTAAAACAAAATACAAAAGCAGGCACTTTTGGCATGCTGGGGTAGGCTCCCAGCATGCCACCTACCTGTTTGTTGGGGGGTGAGTGGGGCCAGTGGAGTTGGGCACCCCACCGGCCATACAGTGTGTGTGTGGGAGCATGAGCACGCTGGGGTGGGCTCATCAGCGTGCCAACTGTTTTTGGGGGCTACAGCTGATGAGGATTAGGCGCACTCCATTGGCCATACAGTGTGCTGGGGGTTCATGAGCCGAAGGGGATTGTGCACCCCCTTCAGCACATTAGGTGGGGCTGGGGACAAAAGGAGGGAGGGGGAGGACATTAGCAGAGGGAGAAAGTGGGAGGGATTGCCGAGCTGTGCATGACAGCAGTTTGGCTAAGTAAGCTCATTTCATACACACTACCACCGCTGATTGCAGCAGACCTTTTCTTTGATGTGAAGACCAACACAGCCGAACTGCCGTCATACATAGCTGGGCATGTATTGGTCCCCTAGAGTCGTGCCTTCTACATTGATCACTGCTTTGGGGAGGAGGGTCACACACCTCCAAAACTCATAATGTTGCAAGAGATTCCTTGCGCATTTGTGCAAGCGAACATAAAAAGTACCCAGACTTTACATGGAGTCCCACTTGCCTTCAGTCAGTCCTGTTGCTCACTGACAGTCACACGGACACCTTTTTTTCTTTTCTACTGGGTTGCAAACAATGAAAGTGGGGGAGTGGGTTTCAGTCAACTTTTTTTTAAATAAATCAAGAAAAAAAATTATTCCTGCTGCTGAAAGCAGTCTGCCTTATATAACGGCACTTCCGGGCTTGGTTGTTATGTAGAGGGGGGGGCATACTGTGGGATCACAGGTGGAGGTGGAGAGATACCTGCTGCGGGTGTGGAGGGGAGCTTTTTTTTAATAAATTAAAAAAAGATTTATTTTGCTGAAGTTAGTCTGCCCGACAAACCCCTCTGTATATTCTTTAGGGCCCCCCCTTCATCTGACCCATTCTGTACATTTAATCCTGCTTCCTGATTCTGTAATAATTATAGGGGGAGGGGCAGATCATGGAGTTACAGGTGGAAGTGAGGAAGTTACCACTGCTGGTATGGATGGGGAGCTTTCTTAATAAATAAAGGATTCCTGCTGCCGAAGACAGTCTGCCGTCCTAACCAATGGCTCTACAATGCCGGTTCAACAACTATCTCATTGACCAGCATTGCAGCATCATGCTCCTTGTCTACTGTGAGTTGCAGTCAGCAGGGAGCAGCACACAGGAGCAGCAGATTTTTTCTTCAGGGGGCTTTGCCCCCTGAACCCTCCTCATGGGAGGCTATGCCCCCACACACCCCTGAACTAAAGGATTCTAACTCCAGGTTGGAGTTAGTTCAGGGAAGGGGTGCAGGTCGGGGGAGAGTGTTGGCAGGTCCCATGCGCATCCCCTACAGTGACTTAGCACTGTTATCAACAGCGACATATGCTAGGGATTTCTACAGGAACTGTATACCCCGGCTAATGTCTCCATAAATTCTTCAAACTCTCCTGTCCTGCAACTGGCAAAGACAACTAAACCGAGTTCTGTTATTATAGCAGGGTGCCCAGTCCCACTGGACAAATGTATAATAGACATTAGGTTTACCACCAGGTGGGGTGGGGAGCAAGTTTAAAGCATGTCATAGAATCATCCTTTTTTAGTAAATAATAAAACAAGACTTCCTGGAGCCAAGCCAGCTTGAACCCCTCCTAGTCCTTCCACACTGTGTTGCCCTAAATGTATCAAGGCTAGAAAGGAGATCTGCTGTGGCAACAAAGGATTCCCTGTTTCCATTTATTTCACTGGCACAGCTGTCCATTTCAGATGCTGAAGGTTTCAATTTAATTGTTTAGGGAAGTTGCTTTTAGTGTGACAGGACTGATCTGACCATCTGAAAAATGATTCATGATATAAGTTTTGAAGATATGGTGAGGCTGTTTCTGGAGAGCTTATTTATCTTTTTTGTCATAAGTTTTTGTAAGTTTTGCTGTTGTGTTTTAAATGTTGCCTAAATGCTTGAAATCTTTCTGTGGCTTGAGGGACAGAAATCCTTAAATCTTAAATCTTTCTGTGCTGGCTGGAGACTGTTGCGGGGGAGGGTTCTTTGGCCAGTAACATAGCCAGTCAATCAAGGTTGTTTGCATTTCAGTTAATCTCTGTTTAAATCCTCACTGAGGCATTTTAAATCTTCTTGCTGTGGGTAGTATTAGCAGTGGAGTTTTGAAGACGTGGTGAGGCTGTTTCTGGAGAGCTTATTTATCTTTTTTGTCATAAGTTTTTGTAAGTTTTTCTGTTGTGTTTTAAATGTTGCCTAAATCCTTAAAATCTTTCTGTGGAACGCCCTCTCACCCACCACTTGCATTAGCCTTTCTTAAATACGGAAAAGTCAGTGGGGTTTGGGTTTAAAGGCTGGGAGGGAGTTGATGTGGGAGTTGCAAACTTCCCCTTTGAGCTAACTATTAAGGCAAATAGTCAGGGGGAAAAAGTTCAGATACTCAAGCGTTGCAAATTTGAAAGTCTGCATGCTGTATGGGGGGATCATCTTGGTATAGGTACTGGTAGCTCGAGAAGCTGTAGAGACACTGAGTTGGTAATTTGGCCTAAAAAGACTGCTAAGATGATGGGGAAGGATCGCACATCACTAGAGCAGAGTATCTTTGGCGGGTGGTTGGGTGTGGTGTGGCCATGATACTGGACTGGGCTTGGAAGCTTGGGGATGCCCAGTGTGCTATCAGCTGGCACAGCTTAAGGAGAAGGTAGAGGGGATCTAAAGGCAGCTGGGGGTGCTGGGGGGAGGATTGGAGAGGTAGGAGGCAAGCGGTCACCTACATGGAAGCACTAGGTGATGGGGCCCCTGACACTGGGGGAGGAGGGAAGAGAGGTGCTCACACTAGGGAGAGGAAGGGGTCACATAGGGGCTCTAGGGGACCCTGGCAGGTGGGGCTCAAAAGGTGGAAATTTCCACAGCAGCAGGCAAGAGACTGGGGTGTCCAGAGGAAACTGAGAGGGGAAGGGATGGGGACTCTGGAGGATAGGCTAAGGCTCACAAATTGTTTTAACCTTCTACTCCCATTGGTGGAAGAGAGGAGCATGGGGAAGGAGGATGAAGATGATGTTGCTGCTGGTGGAGCGGGGGCAGGAATGGATAGATAGGGTGAAGGGAAAGAGGCAAGGGAGCAATAAAGGGGGACCTGGACAGGATGGGGGAAGAGGGGTAGGGGAGAAAAAAAGGAGGATCAGAGGAACAAGGAGGAGGCTGATGGTATGGAAGAGTGGAGCATGACAGGCAGGAAGGTACAGGACATAAATGGGATGATAGCGATCAGAAAGCCAAGTAGGCAAACAGATAGGGCAGATGGATTGGTCAGGAATGGGGAAAGAGTTACAGAGCAAGATACTCGGATGGGGCGGGACAAAGAAGGCCAGGACATGGGTAGAGGGGGGGTGACCAAGAAAAATAGTGAAGGGGCTATCTTTGACACCCAGACTGTGGGAGGTGTGAGGACCCAGTTGGGGGGAGAACCCGACAAAGGGATGAGGAAGGGCATGGAAGGAGGGGAAACCCAAAGGGTTAACAGGGAGGCAAGGGGGTGGTTAGAGTACTGCTACTGGGGGACTCCATGATCAGAGGCATCCAGTGGGAGGGGCAGGGGGAGGGTAAAATCTGTCTGATCAGAATCAAATGCCACCCAGGCCTGACGGTGCACAATGCCAAGTATGAGTTGTATTCACTGGCAAGGGAATGAGGAGGCACCCCATACATTCTTGTGCACTTGGGGACAAATTACATGAATGGTAATAGTGAACTAGAAATTCAGGCAAGGTTCCGGGAGTTGGCCAGGGTATGCCTTTCTATAAGCTGTAAGATCTCCTTTTCAGAAATCCTGCTGGTGCCAAGGGCTAGTGGGGAAAACAAGAAAAAGATTAGGGGAGATAAATTATTTTATTTATTTAGTTTTTGTTGACTGGGTAAGGTGCTCTAGCCATAGCAATGACTATTTTCAGGCACGACCCGGGAGTTTACAGAGACAAAACATTTGGTTAACAGAGGCAGAAACAATACTATGCAGTAAAAGCTTAGACAGTAATAATACAGTGTAGGCAGGAAAAAACAATAAGTACAAATTGAATGAACGATAATGTATAACACAGAATGAATAACAGAGCAAATACAATAAATAAGACCAATTAGCAGCAATTCAGGAAGAGAAAATGGGGTAAGATATTATAAGGACAAATACCAATTATTATAGTTGTATTAAATGGATCCAGTAGAGTCAGGAATTGAATGGGGTGGGGATGCAATAATAGGGGGAGGAGGATAGGACAGGATAAGAAAAATAAGGCAAAGATAAGGGATGGGGACTAGGTATACTAAAGTAAGGGAAGGAGGTGACGAGAAAGTACAGTTCTTAGCTGTTGAGGTGAAAGGGTGCACAGATCAGGAGAAAGATAATGGGCTGGGGAGTTTGAAGCAGGAGCAGGAGAGGAATCTGCAAGATGATCACGTAGCAATTACTTGAAAGAGGCATGGGATGGTGCTAGCTGTATTGCTAGAGGAGGAATTCCAGTGATGGGAGGCATAACAGGAGAAGGCGCTAGCACCTTTGGAGGGTGGTGTCAAGGGATGAGTACAGGGTCATTTGAAGTCGAGCGAAGACCGTATCTGGATGACTTGGTGAGAAATAGTTCCACCAAGGGCTTTGGTGTTTGGTGATGATGTTATCTATTATCGAGCCATATGCAAAGTCTCTTGAGGCATTTGAAGAAAGCCACCCTAGTTCAGTGTATAGGAGGCAGTGGTGTTTCATCCAATGTGAGGAGGACACATAGCTACAGATATTGTTGTAAGTGACAGCCCACTTCTGAAGACTAGATTTACCTGCTGAGGTATACACTATAACCCCATAGGTGAGTGACAGAAGGAGTATGCCACGAGCTATGGCAAGCCTGGCTGAGGGTGTAACCATGTAGCTGGAATGGTAGGCCATGCTAAGTTTTATGTTTGCCAGCTTGCAGGATTGTTGAATATGGAGATCAAAAGTAAGAGTCAGATTGAGTATGAGACCAAGGTATTTAAATGAAGGTACCACTCCTGCAGAGGACCCATTTATGGTAGTGACATTGAAAGTGGGTTGAGAGAGTTTGAGTTTGGAATTTGAACCAAATAGCATGGCTTGCGTCTTAGACACATTTGAGACAAGTTTATGGCTCAATAGCCACTGCTGAATCCATTGAAAGTCTAGGGAAAGTCATTGGTTGATTTGCGTAATGTTTTTTGCACTAGCATAAAGGACAATATCATCGGTGTATAACAGGGAGGCAGTCTGGAGAATGTTAGAGGTAATATCATTTATACAAATGGAGAAGAGCAGCGGACCAAGAATAGAACTCTGGCATGCCGATGTTCGTGGTAGCAAAATCAGACAAGGTGGAGCTGAATTTAACTTGCTGGGTGCGATCTGATAGGTAGTTGCCAAACCATGCAGTGGCATTTGGTGAGAAACCTAGGGATCTAAGAGCAGCTAGGAGGATAGGATGGTCAATCAGGTCAAAAGCTTTGTCATGTCTATAAAAATTGCCCTGTTAGGAGACCAGAGTCCTTGGCCGATGGGTATCAGATGTAAATTTGAGTAATGCAGTGGTGGTGCTGTGACCCTTGCAGAAACCATGCTGCTCAGTCATGAGAAGGTCATGTTTCTGAAGAAAGTCTAAGGTTTGAGAGGCTACCAGCTTCTTAAGGATTTTGCTGAGGACTGACAATATGGCAATAGGCCTATAGTTAGAGGGTTTTTTGTGGTCACCCTTTTTGAAGACAGGGGTAATCCTGGCAGTCTTCCAGAAGTCAGGAACATAGCTGTGACACATGGAGAAGGTAAAGATCCTGGCAAGGGGTGCTGCTATGTAAGGGGCAGCAAGTTTTAGTAGCTTGGGTTCTATGTTGCCAGATCCAGCTGCAGTGAAGTCAGAGATGTTATTGAGCAGTCTATGTACATCCCAGTGGGTGACAGACTTGAAATGAAATTTGAGCCCGGAGGCATTGGGGTTGAACATTTGAGTTCTGTGAAGCTGGGAAGGATGAGGTATAATTTGTAAGTTCTGAATACTGGGCATTGAAAAAGCTGGCAATAGTAGTGGGATTGTTGCAGTGGACACTGTTGGGAGACATGTCAGTTGGGGTGGGGGCTGGATTTGAACCTAGGAAGCTCTTAATTAGTGGCTTAGGGAGTGGTGTGGAAAATTGGGGTATGGCCTGGTGGTGGACTGGGGGGAGACCTGGGAGGATAAGGGTCTGTATGCTAGGGACAGGCTCCACCTTTTTATTTATTTTTTTTATTTTACATTCTTTATCTTGGCGAGACCTCTGTCGACCTTCAGCCCTAATCAACGGCCCCTGGGACTTCCACCCTCATCTATTGCAGCTACCTTCCCCAATTACTAGCTTACCCCCGGAGGGTGGGCCGCAGTACCAGACCCCATATCTGAGCCACGGGACAAGTATCTGATCGGGGAGTGCGGCAATGGCAGGCTAATCAAAGCCCCAGGGAGGGCTTCACTTAGACAGATGACCCACCCCACCTGTTCCTTTTTCTGTTTTTCATGGAGGCAGGGATGTGCAATGATGCCAGCATCCACCCCGCTTCCCTCTGTTCCAAGCGCCAGTAGCATGAGTGACCCCAGGCCTCTACCAGGGGTCCTCTGTGTGCTGGGTACTTCCCCACCCTCCCACCAGAGAAGGAGAGCCATCCATGGGACGCTCCATACTTCTTCCCGGCTGGCTCTCTGATGACCCGGGTCCATTCCTGAACTCGGGTCACTGGCATCTCAAGCGGAAATCCAGCCACTGCACTGGCGGGCCGACCCAGGCACCACCTTAATTTGGAGGGGAAGAAAATCATTAAGCTCAAACTAGATGGGTTCATCAGCGAAAGGTGGGGTTTAAACTTGAGAAGGGGGAGGGATCAATTATAATTGAGAGACATGGTCTCTACTTCTCTAGGGGGCTAGGGAGATATGGGAATGGGTCACCAGATATGGTGCAGGAGCTGAAAAACAGGAGCTCAAGTGGGGGAAGGAGAGGAGGGAAAAGGGGTGGAGAGTGGCCTGATAAATGCCAGGAGCTTAGGAAATAAAATGTCTGCACTCCAGGTGATGCTATCTGAGGGGGAGGTAGATGTGGCAGCAGTCACTGAGACCTGGGCCACTCAAGGGCACTAGTGGGACCTAAATCTGGAGGGCTATACTATGTTCAGAAAAGATAGGGGGGAGGGAAGGGGGTGGTGTAGCACTGTTAGTCAGAAATGACAAGGGTATTTGAGGGGTAGAGGAGGCAGAGGGGAATGTGGAGGCTATTTGGGCCACCCTGCTGATGCATGGGGGGTAAGAGAGTAAAGGTTGGAGTGGTATACAGACCACCAGCACTGGCAGAGGTTCTGGAAGAATGTTTGGTGGCAAATCTCGAGGGACACTGTAGATTGGGAAAGGGAAAGGTAGTGGTAATGGGGGACCTCAATATGCCAGGAGCAGACTGGGGGACGATGATGTCACCAGTGGCCAAGGAGCAGAGGCTGCTGGATGTCTTCCAGGTCGCATTTCTGACACAAAAGGTGGATGAGCCAACTAGGGAGGCCCAGACACTGGATGTGGTCCTGGCGGACAGTGATCAGATTAGGGGCATAGAGGTGAGGGACCCATTGGCTGGGAGTGATCACACCACAGTCTGGTTATTCCTGGATCTGGGTGGAGGAAAGCACAACAAGGACGGTAGTAACCGACTTTAGGGGTGCAGACTTCAGGCAGATGGGAAAGATCTTTAAAGATTGTTTGAACAGGATAAGGCTGGAAATGGATGTTGACAGCAGGTGGGGATCATAGGAGGGAATACAGGAGGTTACCAGATCCTGTGCAAGGGAAAGGTGTAAGTTCAGTAAGGCAAGAAAACCCTGCTGGTGGACCCTGGAAGTACAGGAAGTGGTGAGGGATAAGAAGATGGCCTATAGGTGCTTCAAGCACTCAAGGAGTGAAAGGGATCAGGAGGAATATGAGCTGACAGCCAAGAGAGTCAGCAGGGTGGTGAGAGCAGCTAAGGCAAAAAAGAAGCAGTCCTTAGCCAGTGGGATCCAGAGGGGTGACAAGGGGTTCTTTAGATACATATGGGAAAAAAAGGAAAGTAAGGGGGCAGATCAGCAGGATAAAGATAGGGGATGGTTGGGCACAGGAGGTGGGGGAACAGGAAGAAGTCCTAAATGAGTACCTTGCCTCAGTTTTTACTGGGGGAAGTGAAGGGGCTATGTCTTGTGGGGGAGTGAGGAAAACTGGAAGAAGGGTGGGACTGCTAGAGATCAGGGGCCCTGATGGGTCTGGGAAAGGGTGGCCACCACAGACATGTGGGAGGCTAGCAGTACAGAGTGAAAGGGGAGGATGTGGAGACTGAAATCCCAGTAGAGGGAGTAGGGAGCCCTCTGGTCCCTTTGGACAGAGAAAGCACCTGGGCCAGATGAGATACATTCCAGTGTGCTGAGGGAACTTGCAGATGTCCTGGCAGTCCCCCTAGCAGAGTTTTTCAACATCTCTCTGTGGACTGGGTGGGTACCCCAAGACTGGAGGGTGGCCCATGTCATGCTGATCCACAAGGGGGGATCAAGAGAGAAGGCAGGAAATTACAGGCCTGTTAGTCTGATGTCAGTGGTTGGCAAGGTGATGGAGGTATTGTCAAGAAAAGGCTAGGGGGGTTACTGGAGCAAACTGGGTAGTTGGACGATAGGCAGCATAGCTTTTCCCAGGATGATCATGCCAGACAAACCTTGTTGAGTTCTATGACTGGGTGGCGAGGGCCCTGGACCAGAGTAGACTGGTGGGCGTCCTCTTCTGGACTTCAGAAAGGTGTTTGATTCAGTACCCACAGTGGCCTGCTGGCTAAGCTGAAAGAAATGGGGTAGGGAGACAGTTGTTAAGATGGATAGGAAATTGGCTTAATGAGCACACTCAGAAGGTGGTGGTTAGAGGGTTAGCCTCATCCCCAAGGTGGGTTACTAGTGGGATGCCCCATGGATCAATGCTGTTCCTCCTGTTCAATGCCTATGTCTCAGACATAAAGAAGGGGATCAGGAGTGAAAAGAGTCTCTTTGCAGATGCCTCAAATCTGGGTGCAGTGGTGGATGAGGAGGAGAAGGGGAGAGGGGTCTTGCAGGAGGACCTGGAGGCTGTGGAAAGGTGGTAGGGAAAATGGAAACTAAAATTCAGTGCAGAAAAGTGCAAGGTTCTGCACCTGGGAGTCATAAATCCAGGCCAGGGGTATACCCTGGGAGGAAACAAGATTCAAGTCACGGAGGGTGAGAGGGACCTGGGGTAGTAGTAGATGTCAAAATTAACAACTCAGAGACCTGTAAGAGGGCAGCAGCAAGGCCACTGTACAACTACTTGGTTAGGCCACACCTCGAGTATCGTGTGCAGTTTGGAGACCACATTTAAAGAGGACATTGCACTCCTAGAAGAGTCCAAGGAGGGCAACCAAAATGATCGGGGGCAGGGGAGGACCTATGAGGAGAAACTCAGGAGCTCAACATGTACACCCTGCACAAACTGAAGCAACATCCCATCGTGTTAGACAGAAAAAAGTGCAAAAGAAGAAGGAAACCACTTTGGTTCTCAAATACAGTAGCAGAAAAGGTCAGAGCCAAAAGGCTGGCCTTCAGGAAATATAAGGGAACACAGTGGGAGAAAGATAGGGAGGCATACCAAACTGCCCTAAGGGAAGCAGGGAAAGCAGTAAGGCAGGCAAAGTCCCAAACTGAGGAAACACTAGCACGAACTGTAAAAGAAGGTGACAAGACTTTCTATAGATACATTGGTGAAAGGAGAAAGTCCAGAGGGGTATTGCTAAGCTCAAAGGAGAAAAGGGGGCATGTGAGGAGGAGGACCCTGTAAAAGCATCTATTCTAAATAGATACTTTTGCTCAGTATTTACTGAAAAGAAGGTAGGGCATGGCCCATAGCTCAGCACCATGGACACAGGGGGGAGGGAGGTGAGCACTAGTCCCTTCACAAAGAAAGGGTCCTTCAAGAGCTTGCTAAGCTCAGGGTGGACAAGGCAATGGGACCTGATGGCACACATCCCAGGGTACTTAAGGAGCTAAGGGTGGAACTAGCAGAGCCATTAGCAGAACTGTTTAGTGAGTCTCTGAGCACAGGAGAGGTCCCAGAAGACTGGAGAAGGGCTCATATGATCCTGCTCCACAAGAGTGGTAGCAGGGAGGAGGCAGGGAACTATAGACCAGTCAGTCTTACCTCGGTAGTGGGCAAGATTATGGAGGCACTCCTTAAGGAAAGGATAGTGCAACACCTGGAATCCATAGGGGCACAGGATCCAAGACAGCATGGGTTTACAAAAGGAAGGTCCTGTCAAACTAATCTCAGATTTCTTTGACTGGGTAACCAGAGTGGTGGACCAAGGGGGAGCAGTTGATGTCGCCTACCTTGACTTCAGCAAAGCTTTTGACACTGTTCCACATAGAAGATTGATAAATAAGCTGGGTAGGCTCGGGGTTGGTCAGAAGTTGGTCAACTGGGTGGCAAACTGGTTGACAGGCAGAAAAGAGAGAGTAGTGGTAAATGGTATACAGTCAGAAGAGATGCAAGTCACAAGTGGGGTACCTCAGGGATCAGTCCTGGGGCCAGTCCTCTTCAATATCTTCATTAGTGACATTGCAGATGGACTAGAGGGTAAGGCTTGTCTGTTTGCAGATGACACCAAGATCTGCAACAGGGTAGATGATCCAGATGGGGTGGGCAGAATGAGAAGAGATCTGGATAAACTAGCAAAATGGTCGGAAGGGTGGCAACTGAGTTTAATGCAAAGAAGTGCAAGACCATGCACATAGGAAAGAGAAACCCTAAAACCACCTATAGGCTGGGATGAGAGTTGCTGGCAGTCACAAAGGAAGAAAGAGACTTGGGCATCATAATCACCAATGACCTGAAATCATCCAAGCAGACCTCTAAAGCAGTAGGTAAGGCTAGGGGGATGTTAGGGTGTATTAGTAGGGGTATCACAAGTTGTAAGAGGGAGGTAATAATCCCTCTTTACAAGACACTGGTTAGGCCCCATCTGGAGTACTGCATGCAGCACTGGAGGCCACACCTTCACAAGGACATTAACCCAATTGAGGCAGTCCAGAGAAAGGCAACCAAAATGGTGCAGGAGCATCAGAAGACATATGAGGACAGATTAACAGAGCTCAATATGTATACACTTGAGCAAAGGAGGGAGAGAAGTGATATGATCGAAACATTCAAAAACCTTAAGGGCATTAACAAGGTGACAGAGTCTAACATGTTTCAGTATAAGAAAAATAGCAGGACAAGAGGACACAACGTTAGATTAGAGGAGGCCAATTAAGGGGCAATGTGAAATTCTTTTTCACAGAAAGGGTGGTGGATGCATGGAATAGCCTACCTCAGGAAGTGGTGGCTATGAATACAGTGCAGGGCTTCAAACAGGCATGGGATAGGCATAAGGGAGCAATACAGATAAGTATGAATAGATAGGCCACTGACAGAGCAAAGGCCGATGGCACATTCATAAGTTAGAAAAAGAAATGGACAGACTGGGTGGGCCTTGCAGTCCTTATCTGCCGTCAACTTCTATGTTTCTAAAGTGAGATAGAGACTTTTCAACTGGCAGCTTAAATCACCTTTGCACCATTATGTTGGAAATGAAGCAAGATACAGACTTTTTCACTACCCGCGGCTTAGGTGATCTATGCTGATGGAACAAGATTTTAAACCGCACAGTCAGACTGCAGTGGAATTTTTTAGTTGGTTGCACAGTTCATGATATTTGTTAGATTTGTGTTCTAAGGTTTTGTTGCCCTATGGGGATGCTGTACAGCGATGCCAGATGTATATTGTTATGCAGTAATGTGCAAACAGGTGGGAGCACGGCCCGCACCAATACATGTTTTTACTACTTATAATATCACTTTTCGAAAAGTAAGGACATTCTATCAAAAAACTGAGTTAATGCATCATTTAGGGTTAAAGCAAAAAGTCAGAACATGGGACATTAGGGTTGGAGCCCTAGCCCCCCACCCACACACACACCCTGCATCCCCATCCTCCACAGACTGACAGACTCCAGGGTGTGTCATTGGGGTCATGAGGCTTAAATCTCATCCCATTCTCCTTTTCAGTAGCATGTCAATCTGCATACACATGGAATGGGGTGAGATTTGGGCCTCACGACCCCAATGACACACCCCAGTGTCTCAGTCTGTGGAGAATGGGGGTGCGGGGTGTGTGTGTGTGTGGGTATTAGGCGTTCAACCCTAATGTCCCATTTCCTGACTTTCTTTGCTTTAACCCTAAATGATGCATTAATGCAGTTTTCTGCATATAATATATATACACATCTATATATATACATATATATATATATATATATATATATATATATATATATATATATATATATATATATATATATAGATATATATATATATATAGATAGATACATACACACACATATACATATATGGGTGACTCCATGAAAAGGGGTTACCAATGATGTCCCAAAATGTACATGCCATCTATAAACTATGTAAAACCTGTGCCTAGTAATTGACTATGCTGTAGAATAATATGTGATGTGGAGAGATAAATGACATAATATGATTGCTGCCAGTTGTTAATTTCCTCAAGAAAGAAACATAACTTGTGATAAAAGCTATAATTGCTGTGCCTAATTTGTGACATTGTGGTACACACTGAAAACTGTATTCATTATTTTAATAAAATAATGCTCTTTACCACAATAAACTGCTTTGACTTATTGTCCTGTGTCCAGACTTTGTTTTCAGACCATTTAGTTAATGTTAAAAATGCCTGTATAGTGCTAACACAGCAGAGTAAATGCAGTAGCTAAAGTAACCACTTGTGTCTTCAGTGGTTACCTTCATCCTTTCTCCCACAAATGTATTTATTTTAATAAATCCTCCAGAAATTGCATTGTGTTTTGATCGGGGTGCTTCTGCAACAGACACAGTGCTGGATTTCACTGGAGAATGCTGTACTGCAGCAGCACTGTGTCTTCACTGTCTCCTGGTTTCCAGAGGTCCCGGTTGTGTGTTCTTTCCTACCCAGGTGCCCTCTCCCACCCACTGATAAACATGTTAGTGCACCTACATGTGCCAAGAGTGGGACAGCTCTGAAAGTGCTTAAAAGCACAAGAATTTGCATTGAAGCACCATTCCTGCTCTTGCCAGCTCACAAAACAATCCCGGGCCCAGCCAGCAGCATCTCAGTTATGTGAGCAGCAACATGGAGCTCTGTAGGCCATTGTTACCTTCAGGTCTAGGAATATGGCTGTAGAAACATAGAAACAAAGACTTTGACAGCAGATAAGGACCACTTGGCCCACCTAGTCTGCCCATTTCCCTACCTACAGGATAAGCTGCAGATCCTATTTAACCAACAGCCTATTTCTTCCTATCCCCCAAAAATATTTCCCATGCATTCTTGAATTCTCCCACAGTTTTAGACCCCACAATCTCATCAGGAAGGCTCTTCCATGCATCCACCACCTTCTCTGTGAAAAAATACTTCCTCACATTGCCCCTGAGCCATCCTCCCTCTATCTTCAAATTGTGTCCCCTTGTTCTTGCACATCTCTTTTTCTGAAAGATGTTACCCTCTTGGACTTCATTGATTCCACTGAGGTACTTAAAAGTTTCTATCATGTCCCCCCCTCTCCCTCCTTTCCTCAAGGGTATACATATTAAGCTCCTTTAGTCTCTCCTCTTATGGCTTTTCTTGCAGACCCTGCACCATTTTAGTTGCCCTCCTCTGGACTGCCTCCATCCTGTCTATGTCCTTGTGGAAATGGGGTCTCCAGAACTGGATGCAGTACTCCAGATGGGGTCTCACCAACTGTCTGTACAGAGGGATAACAACTTCCTGTTTTCTGCTGGTAATGCCTCTCCCTATACATCCCAGTATCCCCCCATCCCTCCCTGTAGAATGGCTCGCACAAATGGGATGTTGCTTAGAATACAGTGTACACCTGTACATATTTTTTTGGGCTTATTCAAGCAAACAGTATTGAGATTTCGTGATTTTAATGAGCATTAGAGCCCGATACAGTGTTTGGGGACTACAAATGAATTGTAGTCTCTGTGTGTTCACCACCCAATGGAGCTCATTCTCAGCATTGCTGGGTGTATTAAGCTGTAAGGCTGGTGGAAAAAAAATTTCTATGCAGTTCCTGTGCAGTACAAATGTGAACATTTTAATGTGGATTTTTTTTCTAGTGAAATGAAGCTTGGGGGTATTGTGTTACTGGAGTGGGACACAGTTTAAGTAATGGAGACCCCCAACATTACGTGGCTCTGGCCCTTTTCTTTTTACAAACTTCCAATGGGCAGTTATATTGTACAAATGCAGTGTAGCATTATACAGCAGTTTTCATCAGTGGCACATTTATTTTGTGCAAGTTAAGTTGTTTTGGAGAAATTTGGTGGTGCAGTTTTAATGGGCCCCAAAGGCCAAGCACCAGAGTGTGTGTGTGTGTTTGTCTGTTTTCCAAATCCAGCCTTAACAAAAATAATTGTGTTCATAGAAGTGATTTTGTTCTTGGTAAATGATTTTTTCCACATTATTTCTAAGGCTGTGTGATTTGGCTATAGTTTGGGACTCCTTGTTCTTGTACCAATCGTACAGTTGTAGTCCCTATTTGAAGTGGTTTTCTAACAGAAATGATACAGTAATTGTATTGCATGAGACATGTAACCTACAGATGCTTTCTGTGTTATTACTAAGTGTTTTTTTAGGCAAATGTGTTGCTTTTGTCATTATCTCGGGTCTTTGTTACTTTCAGCACCATGTGCTTGGGGTCCCCGTTATGTTTGCCACCCATAAAGTGTATTTTATTAAAATAAAGAACACTTCATGTAAACTGTGCTGGTGGGATGGTGTGTTTCAGCATTCTGTTTATTTGGGGCTTGATTCGACAATTACATGCATTTCATTTTTTTCAGAGTGTGCATTTTGGCGTACGTTTCTGGTCTTGGTTATCTTAGGCACCATGTACTTGGGGTCCCCATTATGTTAGCCACCCATAAACAAGTATTTTATTAAAATAAAGAACTCTAAGTAAACTGTGCTGGTGGGATTGTATATTTCAGCCTTATGTTTATTTGGGGCTTGATTAGCAATTATCTGTATTTATTTTTTCCGTGTTTGCATTTTGGCCTGCTTTTATGGTCTTGGTTTCGTTAGGCACCATGGCTTGCAGCAGGCCAAGAATCTGATGTCAGTGGCTCAGTAGGTAGCACACTTGCCTCTGAGGTGGGAGATCAGAGGGCTGTGGGTTCAGTTCCACATCTGGCACTTAGGTTAATTTCCAGTACTGACACTGTAGTGCAGCATGAGAGGGGTGCTGCACTTCTGAGGTGCCGTCTTTCAGATGAGACGTTAAACCGGGTCCCATCTGCCTGGCTGGTAGTAGTTCAGGTGGATGTTAAAGATACCATGGCACTTATCAAAAGAGTAGGGAATTTCCTGGTGTCCTGGCCAAATTTCCTCATTGACTAAAAAATTTACCACCAACAGCTTAATCTGGTTCAAGGTCAGTTGGCATTCATCTGTATCCCCTCCCGGTCGTGCCTGAAAATAGGCAGGATTTGTCTAGTGCACTTACCTGGTCAACAAAACTAAATAAATAAAAATAAATAAATAAATTCCCACAACACCTCTACCTTGTGCAATGTTTTGCTTATGTGTTGATTGCCGTGTATTTTGCCATCTTTCTGCTCACAGAGCGTGTTGTTTAATGCTATTTCACACCACCACCCTTCTTCTGTGATCCATTTTGATTTTCCTATGGTATTAATGCAAGGCTTGCACACAAACAAGGTGGGACTTGTGAGTGGTTTTCTGCCATTCATTCTTCAACTGGCACACTATTCCCTGAGCAGGAAGGGTATGGGATTACTATGACTGGTTTATGCTTTATGTGTGAAATAGCATGAAATCCCTGCTTCTGGTGTGAGAAGATGCTGAAATGTGTGTAACCACACATTTGCCACACATGTCCAAGGTGTGTGGTTGAGGAGTACTTGGACTGCAAAATATGTGGAACAGTGGTTAGCATGGTAGCTGATGATCTACTACCCCACAATACATCAGCAATATGACCTCGCTGACTGTGACATCAGTGCTAGTAGGAACAGCAGGTAAATGACTGCCAGGGCAATCACCTGTGAATTCACTGAGATCATAATGCTGATGATATATTGTGGGGCAGTAGAGTTGTCAGCTGCCAGGCTAACAGCTGTTAAGCACATTCAGCACAGTATTATCACATCACGACGTTCTGATGAGAAAAGAAATATACTTCAGAGAATAGAAAGTTACTATGGACTAGTAGTTCAAATTTAGCTTTTCCTGTCAGCCTGTTTTGGCTTCAATAGTTCTTTACCTCTGTTTCTTCAAGTGGAAAACCCTTACCGCATTCTGACATGTGCATCCTGTAATGGTTTTTAACAAACATGCAACCTCCTCTTTATCTGTGTGTTTGCCAAGTAGGAATCCATTGTCACTTTCTTGCATGCGCGTCTTGCAGCGGTTCTTAACAAAACATTGTGTTCTCTCCTCCTTAACTGTGTGTTGTTCAAGTAGAAAAGATTGCCACTTTCTTATATGGGTATCTTGTAACAGTTCTTAACAAAATGTAGAGTAGTCTCATCTTTAACTGTGTGTTGTCACTGCTAATGTAGAAGTCCTGTATACATACTGCAAGAACTATCTAACCAAAGATCCAGCCAGTGATGAGTGTAGCCATTTCATTTGCACTTTCTTCTGTTTTGGCAGCAATGACATTAAATGAAACATGCTTGGTAATATCAAAACCATACAAGGGACCTGACAAAGTGTAAAGTCAGTGAAAGCAGGAGTGGTTGCAATCAGAGACATTACATGCTTCTGCAGACAATGTCAAGGAGAGCTACTATGTGACAATAGAAGGTACGTAAGACAGTGAACTGTCAAGCATTTAACAATGGCTTCTGTGCCCACTTCACAAAAGACCCCTGTTTGCCTGTTGCACACTGAAAAGTCACATGAGCCAACACCAGAATCTTGCAAAACTAGTGGTCACTCAGCTGCAACTACTTCCAGCATCCCTATACCAGTGATCGTTTGCACTAATCAGAATGACATTTCCTCGAATAATGTAGTCCCCACAACAAGCACCTAAACTGATCTTCCTGAGGACCCATGTGTTCTGCTACCTGAGACCATCACGCACAGTGTGCATTCAGCAAAAACAAGAATGATGCCCTCCAGCCCTATTAAAGTCAACAAACTGTATGCAAATCAAATGCATTCTACATTGGTGAGGTCACATCAGTACGTAAGCAGCTGTACACCTTAAAATTCCTGTACCAGCATGGGGATTTAATATTTACATGGCAACAACTTCATGAGTATGACAATGTAAAATGTACCTGAATATTTTATGGGCCACTACAGCTTCAGGAAGATAGAAACTTTAACATCAGCACTGAAGTATGAAAGAAATACATGTAAACGTATTCCAGACTGAGGCAGAAATGGGATTAGAGTGTACTGGAGCTTGTTACAATAGTTGAAAGACATGTCTGCTGACCAGAACAATTAACAATCTTGTACAAATTAAATGAAATACCCTTAGCTAAAATGCACTGAAATAATTTTCATTTGCTTGCAGGACAAGAATAGTTTGTTTTCCAGCCATACACAATGGACTTAATGCAATGCAGGGCAGGGAAGGAGGATTTGAAACAGATCTTGTAAATATTTCACATTTCTATTACTTGATGTTGGAGGGATTGTATTGTGTAGTGGATAGTGTTAGTATTTCATAATGAATGGTAGCTTTAGTAAAACCTTTTCCCCTCAAAAAGGTCTTTGGTGTCCATGTTACATGTACAACCTTAAAGATACATTAGCCTCATGCACATATATGGGCATTTTTTTTTATTCTTTTTGCTGCCCTGGCTGCCTTGTTCTCAGCTGTCCAGTACACCATGTCCTCCCTCCCCTACCCAGCGATACCTCTTGATGTACCCCTTGAGGTGGGTCCGACGTCCATGCCCAATCTGTCTCTGATGGGAAAGGTGCCTGCTGGCATTGCCTCCCTGGATTCCCCCCAGGGTGGGGTTCAGGGCTGGGTGGTGCACTGGGGCCAGTAATTGGTCGGTGGGAGGTGGGGCCATTAAGACTGAGGTGCCAGGCACGCATCATTCATAGCAACTGATGTGTGTATTTGTACTGCCCCAGGGGTGGGGACATGCAATGATCTTCAGCATCTGCCTGCCCTTCACTGAAACCAGCACAGGTGTTAGCGTGTTCTCCCAGACTCCGCCAGGAGTCACACGTGCACCAGACACTAACCTGACCCTCCCCCAGAGATGGAGAGCAGTCCAACAGGTGCTCAATCCATCTCCCATGTCTGGCCCTCCAGTGATCTGAGTCCATTCCTGAACCTGGGTCACCGGCGCTGGAGCGAATTCCAACTGCTGCACCGGTGAGCTGCCCCATATAAAGGTTGCAAATACCACACCCCATATTCACTGGTAGAACACACATGTTATACCTACTAACAAATGTTTCTTAATATAAGATACAAAACACACATGCACATCGCAGTTCTTTGGTGTCCCTTGTTACATGTGCAACTTTCACCAATTTTCTCATGAATCAATCAGGAGGTTATCTCCTAATAAGGTCACTTAATAAGTGGCTGGGAGCAGCATCATGAAACACATAATAAAATTCATCTACTTTGGGTTTTAAAAATTGACACTCATGTCACACTTCGGTAACCCCTTTTCATGGAGTTGCCCATATACATATACAGTATATATATGAGGCAAAAAACTTTTTAATGCATTAGTTTGGGTTGTTCCACAGTGACAAAAATGAGGAAATTCAGTGTTAGGTTTGAAAGCGCCCCTTGGACTCCTCTGCCCACACCCCCAACCGACATCGGGATGCGCGTTGGGGTTGCCGGCCCTAAATCTCACCCCATCAGATGTGTGAAGAAGCAGAGGTGTAGGAGATTTATGACTTTCCTGGCTAGTTTTGTACTTAGTACCCAGTAGGGGGCTAAGAATTTTTCAGACGAAAAGTCTGTATCTCGCACTGTTTCCGAGATACGGGACCTGAAAGGCGCTGTGAACGCCGTAATGTTATCCTATGCGAAAAAAAGATAAGTTCAGAGTGCCATAACTTTGCCACCCTGTAATATTTTTTCACCAAAACACTGAAAGGCACATCTGAGAGATATTGGCTGCATTCCTTCCAAATTGCAGCCCAAAAGACCAAACCGTTCTTTTGCAGCAGGGTGCCAAATAATTGCTGTCAGTTTCCCACAGCCTGGGAAAGTACTGTCGAACTTTGCGAAAGCATTCGCAAATTCATTCGACAGTGTCGTGTGTGTGAAAGTACTTTGTGAAAGCACTTATTCCAGAAATTTGAAAAACATATTTCTGGAGTGTTTTACCCCAAACTAAAGACATGCCTAGCATCCTCAGGGTCCGACTAGGTGAATACAAAAATAATTAGGTTGCTAGAGGGTCCCAAATTTAAATGCCAAGCATTTTATGATCATCAACTAAAAACAAAATGGCGGATTGCAACAGTAAAAGGGCCATTTGCAAAGTAAAACTGCATTCGACACTCAAACTGTTTGTTAACTTTTCCCATTGATTTATAAAGGAACTTGTTTTTGAATAACTTTTGAGCGTTTAATAGTTTTCCGGAAATCTTCAAAAGGCACATCGGGACCCTGGCTGCACACTCCCTGAAGATTTCAGACCAGTAAGCGCAAACCCGTGCGACCTGTGGAGCGACCATAGAATTCCAAAAAGCGTAAGCGTTCACGAAGATCATGTAATAACTCTGCAGCCATATATGCATCTGGTACAAACTTGGCAGATTCCAAGGCACATGTCTTGATCTTGTATTCAATTTTCAGGCAAATCCGTCAAGCAGTTGCAAAGTTATTAAGTGCAAATTTTGGGTTTAACATGTAAATGGCTCCTTAACCCTAACTATGGTAGCACTACGTGCTACTATAATATATATATATATTAATTATGGTAGCACGGTAGTGCTACCATGAATTAGGGTTAGTAACCCTTTTAAGATTAAAGGGTGAATCTTTGCACCTTAATAACTTTGCCACTGTTCAAGGGATTTGCCTGAAATTCGGCAGACACGGGGAGTAACCATATGTCTTGGGATCTTCCAGCTTTCATACCAGTCAGATATACGACTGTGGAGTTATTAAGCAACATCAGTGTGCACATTTACCTTTTTTTGTGCATTCTTTACTTGCACCTACAGGTTGCACGGTTTATGCGACCGGTCTGAAAACTTCAGGGAACGAGTGCCCAGAGTCCCCAATGTGCCTTTTGAAGATTTTGTGAAAAAATATTAAACGGTTCAAAAGTTATTCAAAAAACAATTTCTCATTATAAGTCAATGGGAAAAGTTAACAAAAGGTTCAACACTTTTGCAAATGCACTTTTTAGTGTCTCAAATGGCCTTAGTAGTGTCTCAAATCCGCCATTTTGTTTTCAGTTACTGATCACAGAAATGCTTGGCATTTAAAATTGGGACCATCTAGGGACATAATTCTTTTTGTGTTTACCTATTCGAGCCCTGAGGATGCCAGTCATGTCTTTATTTTGGGGTTAAACACCCCAGAAATATGTTTTTCAAGTTTCTGGTAAAAGTACTTTCACAAAGTAGTGTCACACTCACGAAAGTGTCGCAAATTTTTGCGAAAGCTTTCGCAAATTGCGACACTACTTTTCCAGGCTATGGCAAAATTACAGCAATTCTTTGCCACCCTGCTGCAAAAGAACGGTTTGGTCTTTTGGCTGAAATTTGAGGAACACAACCAACATCTCACAGATGTGCCTTTTAGTGTTTCATGGAAAAATTTTACAGGGCAGCAAAAGTTAGCCACCATTGTGGCTTGTAGTGCCTGCTGGGGATGCTAAGCAAGTTGGGATATTTTCCTTCAGAATTTGTTTCATGCAGTTTCCTCCAGAGCATCAGCTTTCAATGATACACACACATGCACATGTGCATCGGCATGAGAATGTGCCACATCTGCCAAGGCCCTGCCCATCTCACTGTTCCTGCCATTGATGCCAAATGGCCTCCACCATGTGGTGTGTAAGTTGTGGGACATAGGAATCCCCCACTCCAAGAGAATAGAGCTGCCATGGGATGATTTGTCCTGCAACGTGGGCTGGTCCCCAGGAACCCCTGGTGCATTCCTGGCATATCTGGTGGGTTGGCATTCAATGCCTCAAGCATCCATTCCACAGGACTGGCCTGACCATGACCATATCTGAAATCTTGCTGACTGTCCTGTAGTTTCCCAGGTTTGAACATAGTCACTTTCCTTTCACTGGCACTACTCCTGAATTGTCAAGGCTTTTAAAAGATTATGGGAAGCATCCCCTTCAATTATTTCTTCATCTTCAGTATGGTCTTGGAGTATATCTTCTCTGCTACTAACAGGGCAGGCACGATTTCTGCAGGCCACATCATGGTTAACTAGATGACATGGGCCCTTCCAATGAGCACTCTCCAAAGGGGTCATTTTCAGAAGACCAAAGCAAAGTATTTATTTAGCATCTCACTGACAAGGTTCATCATATACTGGCAAAATATGATAAGAACATTTCATCTACAAATTTCTGTGTTTCCAGGACTCATTTCAATATTTAAAAAAATGTTAGGAAAATTAGACAGCATGAATTAGCTTTTCACTAAAGCTGAGAAGTTTCTCCCACAAACTAAGCTTACTGCTCAATTCTAAATGACTCAATACTAATAGAGTCTGCGAATGTACAGTACATACAGATTAGTGAGACACAGTTAAGCAGGATGCCAGTTTAAACACAACATCTTGCTAGGAACAGAATTTTGCCGATGAAAATGAGGCCATTTTTAAACATTTTATTGGGACGCCTTTTAGTTCCACTGTTGCTTTAACAAGATGCCTCTAAGATGATTCACAGCTGACTACAGTACAATTAGTTACAGATGACTTTGACATTTCAATTAGAAGTTTGAGATTTAGATTCATTAGTGAGACTACTCTCAGCTAATTCTCCTATTGTGTAGTAGTGCTGCTCGATCTGTAGAAACTGACTACTACTGCAGACATGCCTCTGAGACGCAATGAGCTATCCTCAGCTGACTGTTAAAAGCCATCAAGGCATTGTAAACCCCACTAGCTCTCTATCACTAGCTCTTTATCTTTGGTTGCTGGCCAATTAAATATTTCAAAAAGTAAAGCTGGCTTCATCAGCAAAAACAGAGAATCAGTCCTCTACATCTGGTGTGCCAATTCTAACCTGAGTTGTTCAAGGAAGCAAGAGGGGAAAGATTCAGATATAAGAGGATGTCTACCATTATCAAATGCAAAAGACCCTGGTGCATACCCAAGGATCTTAAGCTGCTGCCTGTAACCTACACCAGCTCAGGGAATGCCTGAATGACAAAGCATGATTTTTCAGGAGTGGCTAATGGCATTGGATAGTGAGCTCACCTGGACAACTGCTCTACCCACCCCAACAATCTATCAAGATGTACAGATTCCTGCTTTCATGGATGCTAAAACCTTCACAGAATTTGTGGAAATGGACACTGCTGTATCAACTGTAGGAAAGCTAACTGATGATGAGTGTGTCAGTGCTGTTGCTAATAGGGAGACATGGAGGATACATCCAAAGCCACTCAGGAAGAGCCAGAGAGATCTGTTTTGACAGCAAGGGCTACAGATCTCAGTGCTACCACTGAACAATGCCAACAAAGATGGCACATCACTGAGTGGGAAAGGGTGTTTGATACTGAAGCCAAGATACAAAGCTAAGTCATAAAGGAGCAAAGGTAGACCTGTATAACTGATTTCTTCTCACCTAGAAACCCATTGAGACCACCACTGATAGAGCAACATGATCAACATCCGTATTTGTCTTCTTTCCATTAGCGGCTGAATTGACAAAGGAATTGATGGATGAAGATGAGCTGAAAATATACGCTGTGTTATGACCAAGTAAACACAAGAAAAAGCACAAGCTAATAAGCACAAGCAAAGCAAAAAAACAAACAAAACAAAAAAAACTAAAAAAAGGCCCACACTAACTGACACTCCACCTTTCCGCTTACCCAGTCAGTACAAATCAGTCAATACGCTGTACAACTATACACAAATCACAGTAAGGCCATGTAGCATCTAACATCTATATTGAATCAGAGAACTTCACTTATAAGAGATGGCTGCTTAAATGGGATGATTAGCAGTCCACTGAGCCATCCTATTTAAATGGCTGCACTGTTTCTTCAACTTACCTGCCAGGGCTCGAAATCTTGACCTTTCACACAAGTTCCATTTAGAAATGGCCCTTCCCCATCCCTGCATGCATACAGGTTCTGTAGGGCATATGCCACTGAGTACACAGCATTATATGCATTGTATTTAAAAAGTAGGCGAGTTACATCGAAGAAGCTAATCTTAAGTTCAAGCAAATCTTCTGCACCTGTACATTTATTACCCTCTTCATTTGTTGCATACAGATCAGGCCATCGGCATCCAAATACAATTTCCCAAAATCTTTGAGTAGATATGTCATCTTGATTCTTTAATGGATGAATATTGTAAAGAAAGTCTTTAAATCCTGGAATTTCAGTTGTGTGGACTGAAAACCAAATGGTCCCAAGTAGAGATTCAAAAAACCTGTGATTGGAAAACACTGGTGATTCAGGCCACTCATCACTTCCAAGCCAGACTTTCCCAACTATATTTTCTTTGGCAAGTGCTTCAATCACAGGATAGAAAGTTGTGTCATAGATCATACACACAATCACAGTAGCAGACGATTTTGTGATCACTTCCATTAAATGAGGAATTTTCATATAAACATCAAGGAATGACATAGTTTCCAAGAATTCAATACAGATTCCATTCTTTCCAAACTCTTCCTTTACAATCTGGATACTTTGCTGAAAGTAGTCATCATCCTCTAATAAAATCCCAACCCAGTTCCATGCATGTTTCTTCAGAAGTTGGACAATGCCACTGAACTTAAGGTAACTACTTGCAATGGTTGAAAAAGGATGGAAACTGGTATTTGTCATTCAGTGACAACAGGAAGATGCATAACTAACCTAAAATTCAATTGATAGATGATGTTTCTATTACATATACAGTAAAGTAAGGATGTTAAGGTGATTGCACTGTTTATGTATCATATATTGCATATTAAATACTATGGGCAGCATGTTCAAAGTTGAGCAAAGCACAGGGTAATGTCTCCTATTAGTGAGCAGAGTTGACTGACATGTACAGAGTGGTATAATGCAATAGTTTCAGAACCAAGTTTGACCATCAAAGGTTGTTGCACTGTACCACCATCAAAGTGAAGGAAAATGGAGGAGCAATGTGCATGTGATTTTGAAACCTCTGTCGGACTAGGATAGAGGGACTGCTGGTGGAAAGACTTGTGCATGCCATTCATAGGAGCATCAAGCATTTGCACAGGACAAAGCTATTTATTCCTGAGACACACAGCCACATAATGGAACCATGATATGCAAATGACTACTTTTCCCATTAATGAGGCAAGGACTACATTTGCATATCAGCATAATTTCATTACAGGATAAGAAGCAAATGTTTGCTCCTCCAAACTGGTGACAGTTGAGTGCACCACGGTGTGCCCTATGGTCAACAGTGGTCCAACAATGGCACAGCACACAACACACAAAATATTTGTTTTCTTTTATCAAATTAAAAATGGGTTAGTTCTCCTTAATAGTGTTTCCAGATTGTGTGTTTTTCCTAACATTTGTACATCTACTATGGATAATTTTATTCACAAACAAACCACATATGGAGTAATCATGGACAAAGATGCAGGACAGACCAGGAATGACCATGGATATCCACGGACAACCTTGGGAGGCAGTATAGTGCAGTGGTTTAAGGCTCTGAGCTGGAGATCTGGGTTTGAATCCCACAGCCCCCACTTGCATACTGTGTGACCCTGAGCAAGTCACTTAACTTCCCTGTGCTCTAGGTCGTATCTGTAAACAAGCTTTCAGCTTAGTGTGCTACTCCTGGTTAAACAATTGTAAAAAAAAAAACAACCTTGTTTGTCTGTGAAAACATTGAGAACCAGAGAGTGGGACAGGCCAGTTCCACCCATGTTTGAATCCAGTCACTGTTTTGGCATGAACCACCTTCTCTGGTAATATATTGTACCTGTCCACCACCCTTTTGACAAAAAGTACATGCAGTTATCCTCTGTAATGCAGCTTCAGTGGATTCCTCCTTGTGGGTATGTTTGCAGTTAGGGTGTATAGTTCATTACAGTTTACCTTGTTCACCCATAGAGATATCTGTACATTTCTATCACATCATCCCTCCCTCCTTGTCTCCAGGGTGTACATGATAAGATCATTCAACCCTTCCTAGTATGTTTTTTTCCCATGCTCCAGCACAATTTTGGCTGTCCTCTTGTGTACTGCCTCCACAGAACCTTGTCACAGTCTATCTACATGTATGCGCTCCAGAACCTCACAGAGATCGTCTGGTTGTGGCAGTCAGGGGGCCTGTACAGGGCAAGAATCACCTACTTGTTTTACTACTGATCCCTCTTCCTATGCACCCCATCATCATGTTTGCCCTACCCACTGCCCTGGTTGCACTATGGAGTAGTTTTCAGACTTTCTGATATTATCCAGGGTGTATATAAGGAGAGATTAGATGGGTCAGTGTGGTCCTTTTTGCTGTCAAATTTCTGTGAATCTGTGAATCTGTCACACCTGTCGCTTTGCCAGCTGTGCTCTGTTGCCACACCCAATCAGGTATTGTGTTTTAGGCTTTTATTCCCAATAGCATCACCTTACATTTTTGACACTGAAACTCAACTGCCAAATCCTGGATCACCATTAAATGTTTTCGAGGGCCTTCATATTGTTGTTACACCATCCTCATTGTTCCGCCTCCTTCAGATGTCATTTGCAAGAGGCAGATCTTCCTGCACTTCTATCCCAATATAGCAAATAGATGTGTTAAGGAGGTGGATGTAAGGACTGAACCCTGTGGGACTCCACTTGTCACCCCCTTATCTCAAAATGTTCCCCATTTATGACCATCCTCTTTGCCCCTTGAGTCAGTTTTCTACCCATGTTGTTACCTTTTGCCTCTACTCTGAGATCCCTTAGCTTCATGACCAGCTTCCTTTGAGGGACTGAGTCACAGGCCTTACTGAAGTCCAGGTACAGTATGTCTACTGTCTGTTCCCTGTTTTCTGTTATTTTTACCAAATTGAAGAATTCAGTCAGGGTAGTCTGACCTCCCCATCTGCACATTGAACTGTGTTGCTAGCTGTCCTCAAAATTATTTACCTCAAGGAAATCCACCAGCCTTGCTTTTATATAAGCTTTATAAGCTATATAAGCGCACAGAGGTTCTTTGTCTTTTAAATAGTTTTTTATTTTAATGGGTTCACCACAATATATCCAAGGCACACTGCCTCTAGGGTAGCTGGTCCATTCCACTGGGGTGTCAAACAGATGAGGCATACTGATGAGTCCTGGTAGGACGAAACACGTGTCTATGTCTTCTGTTAGCACCCTTTGCAAACTGTGTGAGAGGCCTTTCGGCACCATGCAATTCTGCTTTAAGTTGGACCAGCATAACATTCTGTGGTGATTTGCATATGCAGCCCATGATGCTTTGCATTGTGGGGGCATGTGTGATTTTGTATTTTATATAAGCTTTGTACACTATCCCCACTATAGATCTCAAACTGAGTGGTTTATAGTTTCCTACATCATCTCTACTGTGACTTCTATGTAGGATTTCTGCATACCCTCCAATCTTGAGTACCAACCCAGTGTTTAGTGAGCAGTTTAAGATATCTGCTAACGGGGCTGCCAATGCCTGTGCCAACTTCCTCAGTACTCTTGGGTGCATCTCTTCCAAATCTATTGATTTATCCATTTTGTAACAATCTAAGACCTTCAAGCACTCTTTCTTCAGTGACAGGAGCATCACTGCACACTTCAGCAATGGGCCTACCTTTTCCTGGGTGAATAATGAATATAATAATAATTTAGTACACTTTTGTCCTCTTATCATCATCATCTTTGCAGATAGCTCTAAGCTCTGTGGCAGGGAAGACAGTGAGAAGGGGAAAGACAGCTGCACTGGGACCTGGAAATGTAAGAGAGGTGGTCCATGGTCTGGCTTATGAAATTCAGCACCAAAAAATGCACATAAGGAACAAGAACCCCAGAAAGGAATATTGGATGGGAGGGGTTCTGTTGGCCACTACTTCAGGGGAAAGGGACCTGTGAAACATAAAAAGAAACTCCCTAAAACAAATCAGACAATGTAATAAGTGTCAACAAAAAATGGTGCACACACTTAACTTTGGAGCCACCTCCCATCAGGCCACTACCCCTGCCTGTCTACCTAGATGCAGGATGAGGGGCCTTGGTTCAGGTTTAGCTGTTACCAAGGGCTCTGTTTTAACAATACTGCCATTAGCACGGTGCCTCCACCCAGAGAATTCTTTAAGTGGGTTAGATGTTAAGTTAGCACAACCCTCTGGGAAGTTGTATGTACCCACAGCCCCACCTAGTGATCTTACACATAAATTACAATAACACACTTTACTTTGCATTCAGTTTACAACTTAGCGAAAGTGCTAATAATATGCACACAGTGACCACACTTACCCACAGGATCTTGAACTCTTGCATGTATCCTGTGTTCCTGCAAAGAAACAGTTTACCAGCAATAACGGTATACCTTTGAACTGACACAATGACTTGAAACTGAGTAATAAGTCATTTCTTTTTGACTTCTCAGAAGAGGCTAGAAGGGGAAGGAATCAGACTCATTTCAGTGGAGTAACTGATCATTGTTGCTTTTATTGTTTCTTCTCATTGTTGATTTCACTGGGTAGCAGGTTGATTTTTTACTACTTATATGGAGTTATCAGGGAATGGTGTTGGGCTGTTGAAAATTTTAAACGTATTTTGGTGTGCTTTAACATGGTGCTGTTATTTCTTTGAATTAGAAACCTGTTTCTTCTGATTTTAAACATATTTTGGTGCATTTTTTAGTTAGGCTGTTACTTATTTGCTATCTTTACTTGCTGGAAATTTGAAACCTATTTTGGTGTGCTTTAAGTAGGTCTAAAAGACAAAGAACCTCAGCGTGCAAGCACTGAGGCAATGGTTACCCCCAAAGAGCACTGGCCGGGAAGCCAAGTTTCAAAGAAATACAAAATCACACATACTCCCATGATGCAAAGCACCATGGGCTTTATATACAAATCACCACAGTATATTATGCTGGTTCAACTTTAAGCAGAAATGCATGGTACCAAAGGTCTCTCACACAGTCTGCAAAGAGTGCTAACAGAAGACACATACATGTGTTTAGCCTTACCAGGACTCATCAGTGTGACACCCCAGTACAATGAACCAGCTACCCTAAGATGTTTTATCTGGGTTATGTTGTGGTGAACCCAATAAAAACAAAAAACAAGCTAAAAGACAAAGAACCTCAGCATGCAAGCACTGAGGTAATGGTTAGACAAAGGGTACTGGCCGGGAAGCCAAGTTTCAAAGAAATACAAAATCACATATACCCCCATAATGCAAAACACCATGGGCTGCATATGCAAATTACCACAGTATATTATGTTGGTTCAACTTTAAGCAGAAATGCATGGTACCAAAAGGTCTCTCACAGCATAATATACTGTGGTGATTTGCATATACAGTCCATGGTGCTTTGCATTATGAGGGTATGTGTGATTTTGTATTTCTTTAAGTAGGTCTGTTGTTTCTTTGAATTAGAAATTAATTTCTTCTCATTTTAAACCTATTTTGGTGTGCTTTAGTGGGCTGTTATTTCATTGCTGTCTTTAATTGCTACAAATGCAGGCCCACCAAGTTGAAAGGATTTAGCCGCTACAATGAGGGGCCACCTCATCAATGCAGCATCAGCCATTCCGCTGCAATGAGGGAGAAACCAATCATTGCAGAGCGGTACCTTAATTTGCCGACAGGGGAGCCCACTCCGCATTGGCATCATGCCCTCCCATTTGTTGTGTGCCGAGAGGGTGCCCAATCCCCCTCGGCATCATGCCCCCCAAACAGTCATTCTTTGCCGATGGGGGGCCCAATCCCCGTCAGCTTAAGTCCCCCCATCCCAAAAAGGCAGATGGTACACTGGGAGCCCACCCCAGTGTGCCGGAAAGAAGCCTGAAAAAAAAAAACCTTCCCACGATGTCTTTTTTTTTCTGTCCCTAAAAGAAAGGAAATGGTCCCACGCCGTCCGGGTCCCCTTCCCAAACCTGCACCCACCCACTGCACACCCTCTCTCCCCACACCCTCCTCACCCCATACTTACCTCCGAAGCCCGGTGCGATGATCTTCGGTGGACTGGGAACATGTCTACTCTCTTCAAAGCCGACAATGAACTGAAGAAATGCCGATAAGCTGTATAATGGCATAAATAGGGTTTTTCAACTTTGTGCATATCTCGGGCATTTTTGGAATGTTGGCACCAAATTTTCAACATGAGGTTATTAGGACCCTCTTCAGGAATTCAGTCACTGTCATGGCGTTATTCGGTCCTGAAAGGTGATATTGCAGTCACTGCAGGAATCACCTTTTGGGACCGATTAACAAATGAACAGTGCCACTGTTCATGAGGTAGGCTCTCAAAAAGCCTACGCCGCAAATTTGGTGAAAAAAATTCCCAAAAATGACTGTTTTACAAGCTGCATTGTGCAGTTTCCACGCACTCGCGTAACTTTGCAGATTTATATTTTCACTCCAGATTTTCAACATTGGCATTTTTCTGCACCTCCTTATGAACAGTACAGCTATCATTTTTCACATCCTGTCCAAAATGTGTTTTTGCACTTCCAGCGCAGAATAGCATGGTTGCTGTGGGAAATCAGTGTTTGGGACAGATTATGAAAATCACAGTGACTCTGTTCATGAGCAGAGGTCCTAAAATGCCTATGTTGAAATTTAGTGACAAACATCTGTAAAATGACTGTGTTAAGTGTGCTTGCAGTTTCCATGCACCCTCATAACTTTGCAAATTTGTAGTATTTCACTCCAGATGTTCAACATTTGCATTTTGAGACCTCCTTATGAACAGTAAAGCTGTCATTTTTCACATCCTGGCCAAAATGTGTTTTCACACTTCCGGCACACATAAGCAGTCGCTGTGAGAAGTCAGTGTTCAGGACAGATTAAAACAATCGCAGTGACACTGTTCATGAGCAGAGGTGCTAAAATGCCTATGTTGAAAATTTAGTGACAAAAGTCCATAAAATGGCTATGTTACATACGTTGCGCAATTTCCACGCACCCTGTAATTTTACACATTTGTCAAATTTTCACTCCAGATTTTCAACATTGCCATTTTTCACACCTCCTTATGAACAGTACAGCTGTCATTTTTCATATCCTGCCCGAAATGTGTGTTTACACATCTGGCAGAATAGCTAGTCACTGTGGGAAATCAATGTTTGGGGACAGATTAAGAAAATCATAGTGACAGTGTTCATGAGCAGAGGTCACAAAATGCCTATTGAGAATTTGGTGAAATAATTCCACTAAATGACTTGTTATGCACAGTTTCCACGTATGCTCGGAAGTGCAAACATTTTTAATATTTCCACTACAGATTTTTAACATTGCCATCTCTTCACACCTCCCTATGGATGGTACAGCTGTCATTCTTCACATCCTGCCCGATCTGTGTTTTCATACATCTGGCGCCCAATGGCACGGTCGCTGTAGGAACTCAAAGTTTGGGACACATTAACAAAATCACACTGCCACACTTCATGAGAAAAGGTCCCAAATGCTTTCATGAGGTGAGGTCACAAAAAGGCCATGTTGAACATTTGTAGTGCAAATACCAACAAACGTCTGGGGTGACTGTAAAGCCGGAGACCCCAAGGCACACCTCAACATGTGTCGGTGTCTGCAGGATAGGGTGAGGTGACATGGCATGACCGTCATGGGCGACTACCCAAACGCATACCTCAATGCCTGTCTGTCTCTGCAGGGTGGAGGTGGGGTTGGCATGAAGTTCAATACGTCACTGCCATTCCTATTCTGCATCTGTGTAACTCCTGCATTTCCAGTGCTAATACCACCAAGCAAACATTCGGCATTGACAAATGCTTGTTTGTTGTTGTTTTCTTTTTAAAATTATCTGAGTGATCAATGGCAAGATTTTTGGGAGAGGGGATTTATAAAGTTGTACGTATCTTTTCCTGCTCTTTGAAATTATCTGATGGATCAGTGACAAGATTTTGACAGGAAGCTGTTTCTGGGTGTATTTCATTGATATCACAAGAATTTGAGCACAATTACTCAAAGCTACTAGAGTCCATAATCATAGTAGGGGCCTAGGTAAAGCAATTTTGTGAAAGAGGAAGAGAGAAGAAAAAAGCTACAATGTACAAAAGGGAAAAAAGCATCAAAGCAAATGGTAGATGCATAAAAGGATAAAGAACAGAAGACACAGAAAGAGTAAGGAAAGAATAGGCAATGAAAGATGATGGGCATTGTAACTGGATTGTGAACTGACTGAAGGGGAGGTAGTAAAGTGTGGTGGTGGGGGAATTCTCATCCCCAAGAGCTGTAATGAGCAGGGTTCCTCGGGGCTTGGTACTTGGCCCGGTACTGTTTTGGATTTTCATATCTGATACCTCACATGGCATCAGGAGTAAGATCAGTTTGTTCACTGATGATACCAAGATGGGGGTGGTGGTGGACAGCATTGTAGGGTGGCAAGGACTACAAGATGACCTAACTAAACTGGAACAGTGGTTAGAAATGTGGCAGTTGGGGTTCAATGCTAAGAACTGCAAGGTACTGCACTTCTGAGCAAGGAACCCTGGGAGGAGCTACTAGTTGGGAGGGGTTTGGTTAGGTACCACTGAGGAAGAAAAGGATCAAGGGGTGTTTATAACAGAGAATATGGACAACTCAACTCAGTGCAGAAAGGCATTGTCTAAAGCCAACAGGATGCTGGGGTGTATCGTGAGGGGAATCTCCTCCAGAAGGAGGGAGGTGATCCTGCCTCTGTACAGGTCATTGGTCAGACCACACCTGGAGTATTGCGTGCACTGAGGGAGTTGACAATGTACTCACTGGAGGAGAGAAGGGATGGGGGATATGACTGAGACCTATAAATACATGATGGGGATAAACAAGACAGGTACACAAGGGGTATTTAAGTTGAGGAGGGAGAAGGAGGGACATGAAAGGGCATGGTCTCAGATTGGAGGGGGGAAGATATCCAGTAGGAGAGAGATGATGAGCTATATTTTCACAGAGAGGGTGGTGGCTAAGTGAAATGCTCTGCCTGAGGAGGTGGCATCCTGTAGGACAGTGGGCAGTTTTAAAAGGGGATGGGACAGGGTGATAGGGAGGTAAATGCGAGGGGGGGCAGCTGTAATGTAGTGGGCTAGTTGCATATTCACGCAGACTTGATAGACCATGAGGTCTGTTTCTACTGCAGATTCATATGTTCATATGTTGTGCTATGCAGTGGTTGTGGGGCAGCAGTATTTGGGAATACCTTCTGGACACTGTGGTGCTGCCCTATCTGCAGGCACCTTTCTGTGTTGAGGGCACAGGTTTCAAGACTCTGAGCAGAGTTGACAAGGATCCAGGAAGCCTCTCTCCCCTAAACAGGGACCACCATTGTGCTGATACTCCTCAGAGGATGCCAAGAAGGAGGGAAGATGAACTATGGTGGGCTCTGGAAGGATGAGGGAGGAGGGTGAAGTCACATCCCCAGCCATTGACACTTCATAATTCATATGCCATCTTGGCAGAGTAGAGAGCCATACAGCATCTCCAGAAGTGGACACCAAGGGGATAAGGGAGTCATCCATGGTGGAGCTCTGAGGCAACTGGAAGGAGAACACACAGGAGCAGGAAGCAAACCTGTTTGGGGACTACATTATTGGGGTATAGATCTGTGGATAGGCAGCAGCGGGTAAAGGGAGGTAGTGTGCCTACCTGAGGCACACTGGGAGGGCAAGCAGATCCTAAGGATTGCTATGGGCGGTGGCAAAGGGGAGCGGGACATCATTATCCACATGGGAACAAATGACCTGGCGGGAGAGGGGTTGATGTATGTAAAGTACAGAAGGAATTAGGAGCTGGGAGGAGTCTTGGGCAAGTAATACACCAGTAACCTTCTCTGAGGTTCTACTTGTCCATGGCAATGGACAGGGCGAGACATCCACACTATGGAATTCAACACATGGCTGAAGAAATGGTGTGGAGAGGTGGGTATGGCTTCATTGGGGACTGGGACCTCACCTGGAGGGATGAAGGACTGTATTCACCAGATGGCTTACATCTATTCAAGGGGATAAAGGTATCCTCACTGAAATGTTTTTTTTTAACCTTATGTTTGTCCGCCTTACTGCCCCATCCCTCCACTCATTCAGAGCCCCACAAGTAGCCTTCCACAACATCCTGTGGTGCCCCCAGGAGTCTGCTCCTAGAGTGCCTGTCAACTCAGAGGTACTCAGGTAACCTGCTGTACCCCTACCCCGGGCAGGGCTGGGGAAGGGATCCACAAGCCTTCCCCCTAGCAACGGTGGAGCGAGCAGGAAACAGTGGAGTCTGTCCCAGAATGCACCGGTGACGTGGTCCGGCTTCGGAGTCATCACTAGAGTGACGGGCTTCCATTTTCTCCAGTTCTGCTGAAAACCTACCCCCCACAGTCACCAGCACACTGGGAGAGCCAATGAGGAGCATCGAGATGCAACTCCTGCCGGCTTTGCTGGCGCTGCCCCTCCCGCTGTGTGTCCTGATCTGCATCGCCACTCTTGGGTTCACCCAGGAGGTGGTGATATAGCAGCAGGATAAACCTTCAACCCTCCCTAGAGAGGAAGAGCCACCATCGGTGCTCAATCCCACTCTTCCCTGCCAACCTCCAGCGCCCGAGTCTGTCACCGAACCCAGGTTGCCGGCATGAAGGCGGTTGTGGCATGCAGCACTCAATCCTCAGCACCACCGGGCCAGCCTCACTGAAATGTTTAAATGCCTCCTCAACAGGCATTTTAACTAGCCAATAGGGAAGGCAAATGTAGTCAGGGCAATTACTGTGGCCCCCACACACGACACATCTGGAAATAGGGAGACCCAAATGAGGTGACAGAAACAAAAACAAATACAAGATAAATTTGGCCACATTGAGAAAGGAAAAAAAATATATCTCAAACACTTCACAGGGTATAGACCGGAAATGGGAAAAGGGGGATGCACAGATGGAAGGTTATGGGCACAAATGCCCACAGTTTGGGAAAAAAAATGCCAGATCTAATGGCATTGATGGCAGATGCAAACCTGGACATTGTATATTACAGAAATGTGGTACACAGGAACCATGGCTGAGATACAGCCATACCAGGATACACACTTTTAGGAAGGATAGGGAAGGGAAGAGGGGACGAGGTGGCTGTGTATGTGAAGGAGGGGATGAAAGCAACAAAGGCTCACGAGTTACAGGAAGGAATGGAGGCACTGTGGGTCACCCTAGAGGTGAGAAGTAAGATGGCCATTTGCACTGGAGTGGTTTACAGGCCTCCTGTGCAAGGAGAGGAAACAGATGAAGTTCTGGTGGAGACCATCCACAAAATGGCAACCAAAGGGGAACTACTGCTAATGGGAGACTTCAACCTGCCAGATGCAGATTGGAGCATTCAGACCACAGATACAACAAGGAGCAGGGACTTCATGACCACCCTGAAAGGGACAAATGTAAGCAGCTAATAGTAGAACCCACCAAGGAGGGTGCTATACTTGACTTGGTGCTGACCAATGGGGACAGGATCACAGATGTTGAGCTGGGCAGTCCCCTTGGTTCCAGTGACCACAGGACAGTATGGTTTACTGTAACCAGTGGTAGAGGAAAGTCATACAAGGATTATGGTCCTGGATTTCAGGTAGGCCAACTTTAAAGAAATGGGATAGCTTAAAAGTGCCCATGAAGAAGGTTCAGGGCCAGCCCAGTGGTGCAGAGGGTTGAGGCACTGGATGCCACACCTTGCACCACACTGGTGACCTGGGTTTGGGAACGGACCCGGGTGGCTGGGGGTTGGTGGGGGGAAGAGATTGAGCATCCAGAGGACTGCTCTCTCTTTTCCCCAGGGAGGGTTAGGGCAATGACCGCTCAATGAGCGACCTCTGGTGGAGGCTGGGGGGTAGCCGAAAGCAGCGTTGTGGCGTATGCCAGGGGGTGGAGCCGTGGAAGTACATCGCCTTGGCAGCTGGACTCCACAGTGGTGTAAAAACCTGTAAAAAAAACCCTCACTGCTGATAGGTGAAAACACCACCCTCTGTAGCCCACACTCCCAGATACGAACTCAGCTCCTTAGGCTGTCCTCCCCCCGGCCCGGTGTCTCAACACTATAAAGAAAGAGCGCCCTGGGTGGGGGTGGTCCTTACCCGGAGGGTAGACCTGGGGATGCCCAGTGCCAGAGAGTAGCTGAAGGGTCAAGCTGAGCCACATGGGGAGGTAGAGACTGTGGTTCCCGGAGGTCGCTGAACAGAGTTCGGAGGTAGGGGCAAAAAATAGAATTTGAAAAAAAAAAAAAGAAGAAGGTACAGGGGGGATGTGGACAAGCAGTGGTCTAGACTTAAAAGAGTCATAACAGTAGTAACAAGACACTGTGTTAGAATGCATAGTAAGAGTAAAAGAAAGAAACAGCCACTATGGTTCTTGAAGGTAGTGGCTGTAAAAGTAATGGAAAAAAGGAAAATCTTTAGAAAATACAAGGAGAATCGAAAGGATGAGGACAGGGAGAAGTATCTGAGAGACAGAAAGAATCTTGAAAAGCAGTCAGAAGGACTAAGGTACAGACAGAGGATGCTATAGCAAAAGCTATTAAGAAAGGAGACAAGACCTTCTTCAAATACATTAGGGAGGCACGGGGTCATAATGTCACAATTCATTATACCGCATGGCAAAATCGTGTTGCCAATACAGTGTGATTTCTGCCATGCGGCATAACTCTTTTTGTGGGGGGTCTTCCCCTCCTGTTATGGGGCTGCACCCTGAACCCCCCCATAAAGATTCTCAACTCCAAGGGGGAGAGTTTAACTCGGTGAGTGCACAAACTGTAAAAAAAAAAGTTTCTGGGACCAGGAATCAAACCCAGTCCCAGATGCAGTGCCTGGGTTCCTTACTTCAGTGGCTCAGTCCGTTGAGCCATGGCAGCTGCTTAGTGGAACCCTATCCTAGCAGAGGTCTTATCCTCTGCCTGGGGTGTTTTGAGTGGTGCAATACTGTGTATAGCAGTATTCACGGTATTGCACCACTCGCTGTAAGCTACAGCGCTGTTGGGGTTTAGCCATAATGTTGTACGCTATTAAGTGTGCAACATTTTGACACAGTAGGCATTAGGGAAAGGAAAAAGATCAGAAATGGTACTGTTAAGGCTGAAGAAGGAAGGAGCAGGGTGGGTAGAAGATGGCCTAGAAAAGGCTGAGATACTGAGCAAATACTTTTGCTGAGAGTTCACCAAAGAAGGGGAGTGAGGGACCAAAACTCATTAGGAGGGTAGTCATGGGAGGGGGTTGACACCAGTCCATTCACTGTGGAAAAGTCCTAGGGGAACTCGGGAAAATAAATACAGACAAAGCAATGGGGCCAGATGGGATTCACCCAGAGTACTAAAGGAACTCAGGAACGTACTAGCAGGTCCACTGACTGACCTTTTAACTCATCTCTAGAGACAGGGAGGTACCTGAAGAGTGGCAGTAAGGAGGAGACAGGTAATTACAGACCTAAGCCTGACCTCCATAGTGGGAAAGCTAATGGAGTTCCTACTAAGGAGAGAATTGTGAAGTTTCTGGACACTAGCGGGCACAGGATACAAGGCAGCATGGATTCTCAGCTGGAAGGTCCTGTCAGACAAATCTAATTGATTTCTTTGACTGAGTGACCAGGGTGGTAGATCAGGAGGGGCGGGGATGTGGCCTACCTGGATTTCAGCAAGGCCGGGACACCATCCCATGGCAGATTGCTAAATAAATTGAGAAACCTGGGAGGGGCCCATGGTAGTAAAATGGATTGAGAACTGTCTAGGGACAGGACTCAGAGCGAATATAAATAGCATGAAATCAGAAGAGAGAGAGAGTGACCAGCAGGGTGCCACAGGTTTTGGTGCTAGGACTAGTCCTGTTCAGTGTCTTCATTAGTGACATTGCAGAGCATCTGGAGGAAAGGTATGTTGTTCACGGGTGATGCCAAGATCTGCAACAGAGCTGACACACTGGAAGGGTGGAAAGAATGAGGAAGGATCTAAGCTTATTGGAATAATGGTCAGGTGTATGGCAGTTGAGTTTCAATACTAAAGTGCAAAATAATGCACCTGGGTCACAGGAATCCAAGAGAGAGTACAGGATGGGGGGTCACGTAAGCAAGAGATCAACCTGGGGATCATCATATCAGATGACCTAAAGGTGACCAAGCAGTGTGAAAAAGTGGTGGGGAAGGCAAACAGAATGCTGGGATGCATAGGTAGGGGCATAACCAGCAGAAAGAAAGAGGTGGTGACGGCACTGTACAGATCACTGGTAAGGCCTCACCTGGAGTACTGCATCCAGTTCTGGAGATTGCATCTCAGTAATGACATAGGATGGAGGCAGTCCAGAGAAAGGTGACAAAAATGGCACATGGGATGCATCAGAAGCCGCATGAGGAAAGACTCAGGGACCATAATATCTTATTCATTGGAGGACAGGAGGACAGGAGAGGAGGATATGATAGAGACATTCAAGTACCTTGGGGTATAAACAGGGTACAGGAGGGAAGCATATTTCAGAGGAAGCATTGCACAAGGAAAAGGGGACATAATATGAGGCTGGAGGGAGGAAGGCTAAGGGGAATGTCAGGAACTACTTTTTCACAGGAAGGGTGGTGGATCCATGGAACAGCCTTCCAGTGGAGGTGGTAGGGGCTAAAACAACATAGGGTTCAACAGCACATGGACAGGCACACGGGTACCCTGGAGATGGGCTGAGAAGGTGTGCTACAGATCAAATAGGATCTAGGCTGTCAACACTGAGTAGGAAAATGGGCAGACTAGGTGGGCCGTATGGTCCTTATCTGCTGACAGATTCTATGTTTCTAAAAATATGCTCATTAGCCAGATTAACTTTCAAACAGTGAATATGATTTATTTAGGGGTATTGAACAAGTGAGGGGGCGTGAATTTAGATAAATGATTGAAGCACTCTTCTTGAATTTATAGCAGTATGCCATATTGCCTGACCCTGTAAGGATATTTCTTTGGGTACTTTGAGTCTAATTAGGTAAGCCGATGTTATGGTTGGCCAGCAGGCTGGTTAGCCCTTTAAGAAAAATTGACGGTTATACTTGACTGGCTGCCACAACTTTTCCCTAAAATCTGGTTTTGCCCTATGGTCTGTATAGACAGTTTAAACAGCAGCTTGAAATTGATAGGCAAATCAGATGGCAAAACATTTTAAATTGGTTGTAGGGACAGGCCCTGTTGTTTCTCATTGAACCATGGACCTCAGGATCTGGGATAATTTTTAGGTCGACTCCCCTCGAGGCAAGATTTGGCTCTCTGGCTTGTAGCTGCAGGCTACAGGACTTAATCCTTTCTTGCAAGGACCAGGATTCTTGGACCCTGGCAGGCATGACTCAACCCCCACATCCAGGCTTAAACCCCAAGGATGGCCACAACCCATGATGATCTTTGTCATAGAAGCTGACTCCCCTTCTTTGGTCTTCTAGCAGCTTTGGTCTCACAGGCAGCAAGTCTCTTAAGCACACTACTTGGCATCACAGGCTCAGGTTTGTGGTACGGTTCTGATATAGGCAGCACAGCTTACTCGCTTGCAAGTTACAGTCCTTGTAATGTAAGCTGGCACAGATGAAGAACTGGTCTCCTCCTCTTTTGCAGATGGGCTGGAGACAATTCTGGTGACTCCAGGCTTGTGATTTAGGCCACAGTCTCTGAGGCAAAAACAACTTCTCACCGCAGTAGAGCTGGAGGATTTTTCAGACCCTCTTTCAGTCTGGAATTTAGCTCTAGGGGAAGCACTTCTTTTCCTCTTCTAGGAAAGGTTTCCACTTAATCTGCAGACTTGGCAGTCCAAATGCTCCACACAGGAATTCGGGCCAAGGGGAGGCAAAAGTAGACCTCGCCCCAGATTTCCTCCTCACTTTCTGGAAGCCCAAGCCAGATTGACTGTAGACTTCCCCTGTTCAAACAGTCCCTCTTAAATAAAGAGGAAAGTTCCAGCAATCTAATAAGCTGTCCAAGCTGTCAGAAACAGTCTAGGTCTTTCGGCTGGTTAGATTTTGGGCACCAATAATTGTACCTCCTTTTCCCCAAGAAAGTCTTGTGCACAGTCTCAAGAGTCTCTATTGTAAAACCTGGCTCATGATTGGCTGCAATGCTGCAAAGATGGCTGCTGTATATACAGTCTTTATGCAGTCCATACAGTCCCCCACAAATAAAGTCCTTGTGCAGCCAGTCTAAGTCATTTTTATTTACAAATACCCAATTAATCAATTGCCACTTCTGTGTTCTCATAAGCAATCACATTATTTTACTTTTATCTTTAGTACTTTTTCCATCTCTACTGCCGAAGTACAGACCCCCCAGGTAGCAAGCAGCTTCCTCATTATTCATGAGGGCTATTTTGTATTCATAAGCTGTCCGGTCTAGGGCTTCTAAGCACTCCTTGACTTCACTGTGCATGTGAAATGGATGTGCAAGTATGACGTATCGTGCAATTTCCCCACTGTGCAATGCCATTGTCTGTGCTTGTGCGGTTACTACGCCATTGCCTGGCAGCATGTGGTGCGCATGACCTTCACAGCAGGGTGTCTATGCATGCCAACACATGCGCGCAGGCCACGGATGTGACCCTAAACTCCTGCCCACACTTCCGCATTGCTCATGTGTGGTATTGTGGTGGGCCATTGTTGGGCATGTCTATCGTAAAATACATGCTCGCGCGATGGTGTGATGTGAGTTTATATCATGCAACTGGCAAAGCAGTGCTACATGATACCAGTAGATGCAACATTGCACTGCACCTAAAGTGGACTGTGCAGTGAGCATGGCACAAGCTGGTAACCTTGGGATCTGGACCAGGAACTAGTCAGAGGTTCAGATGGCCAACCTGGTGACATTGGTTGCCTCTCTGGAGGACCAGCTGTTTGAAGCAGGGGATTTGCAAGAGGCACGGTCCCAGGTGTGGGTCTGTGTGGCTGAGAAAATTGAGAGGTGCACTGGTGTTACCAGGACAGGGGACCAGTGTTGCCACAGATATGGGGACCTGCGGCACTGTGACCTGGATCAGCTGAGGAGGCTACAGGACCGTGCCCACCGTGTTTCGGTCCTTCAACCATGTATGTGAGTTTGTACATTGTGCATGCTGCCTCTGTCCAGTATTTGTGCATTTGGATGTGCTGCATGTGTGTCTGCACCTGCACAGGGGCTCAGCACTGGTAGGGTGTGTGTGTGTGCGGTGGTGTGCACCTCTGCACGGGTGCCAGTGTGTTGTACGGCACCAGTGGTCTCGACACCATACCCCTCACATGGGCCAGGAGTCACTGCATGTTCTACAGCAGCGCTGTGTGCCATGTCCAGCCTGCATGGGTGGGGGTTGTCTGTCGATGGCATGCCACTCATGCTCCTTTCTGTATGTATTTCCTCCATAGGGCCAGAGGCATGCAAAATGGCCAGGCAGATGCCGCTTGGGTGAACCAGTGTCCTGACAATGGTGCTGTGGCTGGGCCAGCGGGACAGGCAGCATGTGAGTGTGTGCAGTCTTCACCAGCCATCTTTGCTGGGTTTGGTGGGCCAGTACAGTTAGCAGTGCACTGCCACCATGCAGGGCTGTGGCACGTGGTGATGCACTGTCACTGCTGCTTGTGATGGTCGGCAACTTGGGTGGTCCCATCATGCACATGGACTCTGTGTGGTGGTATCCTGTTTCTGTCACTGGTGGTGTGTGTGTGTGTGTGTGTGTGTGTGTGTGTGTGCGTGTATTCCATGGTGTACATATGCTGCTGCTGGCTGGATCTTGTGTTGTCTGTGTGGGCATTGGTCCCTCGCTGTGGGGTGCCTGTGTACAAGAGAGGGTGCATGGCACTCTATGGCATGCCACCCAGTATATATGTGGGACACAGACCTGGGCTGCTGTGGCTGTCCACTGTGCATGTGCCATTCAATCAATCAATCAATCAATCAATCAATCAAAATTATTATTTAACCAGGCAGGCACCGTTGGGCAGAACTCATTTTCGAGGTGAACCTGGGGTAAGGTACAACTACAGAAAGAAACAACAGGATTGCAAATGCTGCCAACACAGCAGTACACATATAATCAGATATGAGCAGGCTAACACAGAGCCATTGTACACAAAAATATTAAATATACAAAAAATAGTACCATAAAAGAAATGTACAAGTTAAGAGCTTGGTATAATGTAAGACACTGAACTGTTGTAAGCTAGATTTGCAAGTTTTTTTTGTTTTTTTTGACACAGAGGGCAGAAGGTAAGAGGAAGCATAGGATAGAAGGGAGAGGAGAGAGCAGGATTTGGACTGAGGGATGACAGAAAGGGAGCAGGAATAATCACAATGACTGCAGTCCGAGGATTAAGGGAAGCAGTCACAGGGTTCCTTGAGTTGACAGGTGATTAAAGCTTTAAATGCCACAAGCCTGCAAGGCTTAATTTCAGGGTTTTTGCAGCTTGTTCACAACAAGGAAAGTACATGACTTATAGGCGCCCTGCAAGCAGGATCTAACCTTCGGGATTTTCAGGGTTATGTAAAAGCACTCTTAGGGCATAGTTAGGTTGGGGGCTTAATGGTAGGGAATCAGTGATATAGCTGGGCAGGTTATTCATAATGGCTCTGAAGGTCCAGAGTACCACATTTCTCTGGCGCCTAAGGTAAGGAAGGCCAGCCCACAGCAGTATATAAGAGACAGTGATGGGTGGAGTAGGGAGCTCCATTATAAACCTTAAGGCTCTGTTGTAGAGTGTACACTCGATACACTCTAATCAAGTTTTGCAAGAGTACCAGCAGGACCTTGGCTATATAGGAAGTCAGCATAGTCTAAAAGGAGGAGAAATGTAGATTGGACTAGCCGCTTTTTAGCCTCCCTTGGTAGAAGGGTTTTTATCCTGAAGAACAGTCCTAGTCTTTGCCTGAGTTTCTTTATAAGCTCTTCAATATGACCATAGAAGAATAGAGAACTGTCAATCCAAGCCCTGAGGTATTTGAAAGAAGACACATATTCCAACTGATCCCCCAGTATGGCAGTGATAGCATATAGTGAACCATGAAAGGGAGGGGTAATAGAGTTGGACGAGGGGAGAAGAGCATGGCTTTGTTTTTTTTCACGCTCAGGAGTAGCTTCTGTTTTAGGAGTTGGAGTTGTAGCAGATCAAATTCGCTCTGGAGAGATGAGAGTACAGTGTTGGGAGATGGTCCTCTGGTGTAGAGCACTGTGTCATCTGCCAAGAGATGAATTTTGGCCTTGTTAATGGAGGCATTAATTCTACTGATGTAGATTATGAAAAGCAGGGTCCCAAGATGGAGCCTCATGGAACACCCCAGTAAGAAGTTTGAGGAGCGAGACCTCACCATCAGCCTTAACTTGCAGGGAGCGGTCAGCTAGGTAATTGTGAAACCACCTAAAAGAGGGAGCATCCAGGCCAATATTCCGTAGGGATGATAGTAGCAGGGGGTGGTCAACAGAGTCAAAAGCCCTCCTGAGGTCCAGGAAGACTGCTCCGACAAAATTCTTGCTGTCCAGCTCCCCCAGCCAGTCATTACTGACCTTGGCAAGTGAAGTAGTACTGTGTTGAGCCCTGAACCCGGACTGGAGCGGGTTGAGGAGGTTCGCTGATTCCAGGTGGGTCCTGCTTTGGGAGTTAATGATTTTCTCTAGCATTTTTGACAGTACAGGGAGGAGAGAGATGGGCCTATAGTTATTCAGATCGCTAGTATCCCCATTCTTGAGTACAGGAACAATATGGGCAGTTTTCCATACAGTAAGAAGGACACCTTGGGAGATGGATAGATTGAACAAGTGAGTAATAGGCACGGCGAGAGCACGGGAGCCTGTCTTTAGAAAGAATGGATCGATTAGATCAGCCCCAGAGCTTTTTCTTTCATCCAACTGGAGCAGAAGATCCTCCACTTCCTTCAAGGATGTGGCTTGGAGAGAGAAGGATGGGCTAATTACAGGGGGGTCAGGGGTATCACGCCCAAGCTGTAGCCAAAGGGTGCTAGCTGGGAAGGAATCAAAAGCTAGTCCAGCAGTGGCAAAATGATTGTTGAACGAGTCCAGAATAGTAGGTGTATCAGTGATTGTAGAAGTACTAACCCAGAGTTTAGCAGGCAGGGGGTTACCAGAGGAATGGCCTTCGATATCTCTAATAGTCCTCCAGAATTTTGATGAACATGTGGAGGAAGCTTCGAGTTGAGAGCAGTAATAATTAGTCTTAGTTTCTCTAACCAATTTGGTACAGAGGTTTCTAGCTCTCCTAAAATGATTCCAGTCATTAGGGAGCTTTGTTCTGCGTGCAGTTTTCCATAGCCTGTCCCTATTCCGAAGTGCACTCTTTAGGTCAGGAGAGAACCACTGGCAATGCTTGCTTCTAACTTGGGATGTAACTAGTGGGGGCGTGCTTAGTCAGAGCACTTACCACAATGTCTTGAAAAATGTCATAGGCAGGATCCACGGATTCTGCTAAGTAGAAGTCCTGCCACTGGGGAGAGCGACTTAGCTCGGCAGTGAATAACCAAGGATCAAAACTGCCTGCTTTTTGGGGTGAATTTGGGTGGGAAGGTAGAGGTATGGCAAGACCTAACACAAGTGACAAAACAGTGGTCACTGATGTCGGTGAAGAAGACTCAGAGTGGAAATACAGGTGAGGCTTACTAACTATGATGAGGTCCAACAGTGTACTTTTGGCAGGGTTACTCTTGTTTGGGCGTGTAGCTTCAGTGATGAGCTGGAACAGCCCCAAGGAGTCACAAAGGGATTTGAGGGGAGAGGAGGCATTAGAATGCCAGTCTAAATTTAGGTCCCCAAGTATTATTGTTTCTAAAGAGTTATGCCTCAGGAGGTTGCTTAAGTGGTTTAAAAGCTGCAGTCCTGCTGAAGGAGGCCTATAACAGCTAGTACCACTAACCGAGACTCCAGCAGCGATCACCACTTGCAGGGATAGAGATTCAAATTCATTAGGGACTGAGGCTGAGTCCATGATGGAGACAGAGTACTTGTTTTTGATATAAATAGCCACCCCCCACCCCTAGACAGTCTGTCAGTTCGGAATAGTGAGTAGGAAGGAGGTGAACAGAATGATTACTGGTTGATGGGCAGAGCCAGGATTCAGAAATCACCAGAATATCTGGGGAGGTATGGCTTGTCCAGGCCTGGATAAGAGAGATTTTTTTTAATAGGCTACAAGCATTAATATGCATAAAGCTAAGCCCTTTCAGGTTAGGGAGGTCTGCCGGTGAGCCAATGCTAGGACCAGAGTTAAGCTCAATGTTGCCCGAGCAGAGCAAGAGGAGAAGCAAGAGTTTTCTAGAGCTAACCAACAGATGCTTTAGGATCTTTTTTTTTTCACTCTTACATGGGGCACGATTATAGCAGGGGCACCTTGTTACTAAAGCCAAGGATGTCTAGAGTTACATATAGGAGAATCTTAGCAGCAACAAGTTTGGGATATATGCCAGTACAGGCAGACAGGTTTTGGTTTTTTCCCAGGTCCCGGCTTGAGTACCAGCATGCCAGCTAGGTGCAGGATCCATAACCAGTGGGTCATTCAGGGTAGCACATATCAGGAGCTTGACAAGTTGCGTGATGCCTGTATGTTTAATTATAGTGCCAAAGTCACCAGTCAAACCAGGGGAATTTTGTGGAGACAAGTAGAGAGGAGTAGTGCAAAGCAGAATGAGGGATACTGGGAGAAGTATGGTCAAAAAGTTGTAAGTTGGATTGTAAACAACTGCCTACTTGGTGGCATCATCCATGGGGGGGGCACCGCTGCTGTCCCATGCACACACAGACCATGGGGGGTGGTGGCCATCTGCTGTGTAGGACCTGTCACTTAGTGGCTGTTCGTGTTTCCCTTGCATAGGGTATCCTGGGCCAGGGAGTGGATGTCGGGGTGTCGGCGTCCTTGGTGGTGGACTGCTGCAGTTACAGCACCTCACTCTGCAGCTGATCACTGGATGGCACACACATCCACCTGAGTTGGAGCCAGCTTACAGCAACACAGGAACTGGTGGTGGAGGTCTGCAGGATGCGGATGGCCTTCTGTCAGATGAGGCGATAGCTGCTGGACACTGCCCACTGTCTCCCCATTTCCACCTCCCCTGCACCCACACACATTTGGGCTGTTTTGTGATATCCCCTGCACTCCCTACACAGTCCTAGCCCCATGCTGTTTGTTACTCCTTTGTCTTTGCACAGCTTTTTGTACCATTGCCCTTCCTTGTGTTTGCCATGTTGGCTTTTCTGTACTTAGTTTTGTTACATTCTGTTGCCTGTTATAGTAAAGTGTTTTGTACCATTTGCTCATGTGTTTCTGTGTCTCCTTCGCATGCTTGTTGCTGTGTTGTGCTGGTGTTGTTCATTACTGTGCTTTGGCGGGTCCCTCTCTGTGCCCATGCTGTCCCCGCACTGTGGTTGTGGTGGGTGCACAGTGGCCTGTGTGCCACTTCCCTGTGTGTCACTGTTCCATGGGTGTGGGCTCTGACACTCCCCTTTGCATGCCACAGTGCCATGTGCCTCTGTCTGCCTGTGCAGGGTGATACATCCCCAGCTGTGTTGCCCATTATGGTGCCGCCATGCTGTGTGGTGCTGTCTCCTGTCTCTGTGTGTCTGTGTGGCATGTGCAACATACCGCTTGGTGCCTGTGTGGCTGTTTGGCTGTGGCACACTGTACATGCATAGTGCCTTCACATGGTGGCTGCAGCGTCTGCCTATCCTGTGTTAGTTGTTGGGACTGTGGTCATGGGATGCTCAGCCCCTGCAGACATCTGTTTCATGGGTGTTCCTTACTATGTCACATTGGTCTCCAGGGCCTGTGTGGGGCTTTGTGCATTGTCCATGGCCATTGGGCTCTGTGCCTGTTCTGTGCTTCCTCCCCCATTGTCCCCTTGTGGTTCACCCCCGCTTCCCATTCCATGCTACTGTGCTCTTGCGCAGCCCAGCCTGTGTTCCCTTGCGCATGATGTGCCTTGCTCCATCTGCCATTTTCAGCATGCACACTTACTCCTGTGCAGTTCAGGTGCATGTCTGTTTGTGCAGTGGCACTTTTGTGCTATATTCAGTGTTTCATGCAGGCACATTTCTGTGGTGCATCTGCTAAATATTGCTTTTTTCCCCCTGTGGCACAGCTGGATTACACTGCGTATCCCATTGCACATGTTCAGGGTCACTTTTGAATATCTAGTCCCCGGTGCGCAGCATAGGAGGTACCTAGAAGAGTGCATTTGACAGACATGTTAATATTTTTATTTACTGGAGCTGACACTAGCTTTATTTGAAAAATGCTTTTTTGTTGCATTGCTGCTTTATTAAACAAATATAATGGGGAAGTTTATGAAAGTTGAAAAAAATGTTCAACATGCTTACACCTAAAAAAACTTTTACAGATTTCTCTCAGTAGTAAAAGATGTTTGGCATGTAACTATGGTTGCTATTTTTTGTTAAAACATTTTTATTTAATGTTAGAGTAACTGACTTTTTTTTTGATAAAACATATTTACTTAGGATAGCCTATCTGAGATGCAACATATTGGGTGGGATATTCAAAGGGTGTCGCAATGCGCATAGGGTTGCGCCTGCGCAAGTCAGAAAATGCGCCATTCTGCGATATTCAGCAGGAGGTAGTTGCACTACTGAAAACATGCTGAGCAACAGTGCAATGCTAATGAAGGCATGCACAACCGAAGGGGGTGGAACCATGCATAAAGTGCGCAGTGCAATATTCAAAGACTTGTGCTATGCACAACAGTGGATCAGGCGGAAGTTGTGCCATAGCGGAAATGAGCCAAAATAAAAAGGAGCAAGGAAGAGGTGCAAGAATGCTACAGGAAAGCCACATGAGGCAGGGAGAGAGACAAGGCCAGAGGGACAAAGAGGGCAGGCCAGGGAGATCAGAGGACAAAATAAGGGCAAGGGAAGGTGTGTGGGGTCACAGAGTGCAGAGGCCAGTAAGTGTACCCGGTGCAGTGGAGGTAGCAGTCAGGACAGCAGGGGGAACAGAGCAACAACAGCTGGGGGGAACACAAGCCAGGGACATGGACAGTGCCACCTTCCACATGGAAGCTGTAATGAGGGGGGTGAGAAGGCATGCTGCAGGGGGACATGGCCGTGGAAGGGCCCGTCGGTGGTACGCCCCAAACAGGCAGTACCGAGCCCGCACCAGCTTTGAGCTTTACTCAGATGTTGAAATTGTGGGCTGGTACCACCTGAACAGGGCAATACTAAGGCGACTCTGTGAGCTGTGCAGTGATGTGATGCAGGCACCCTCACGATGGAGTCACGATTTGTCAGTGGAGACAAAGTTAACAGCCTGCATGTGCTTGTTCGCCACGGGTACCTTCCAGAGACCAACAGGGGACACCACAGGCATAACACATTCAGCCACATCACGCATCCTCACCCAATTCCTCAGTGCACTGCTGCCACATGCTGCGGAGTACATCCATTTCCCCAGCACCGTGGCAGAGTGCACAGCAAACATACAGAAGTTCCACAGGGTAGCACGTATGCCTGGCATGCTAGGGGTGATAGACTGCACCCATGTGGCCATTCGCATGCCACCTGGCCCCGATGGGGCCGCCTATATGAATCGGAAGGGTTATGCCAGTGTCAACTGCCAGGTGGTGTGTGATGCCAGTGGGTGCATCATCAATGTCTGTGCCATGCACCCTGGGGGAGCACATGATTCATTCATATGGTACCAGTCGGCACTGTGCCATCGATTCAAGAGTGGGGACATCCCACAGGACATCTAGTGGGTGAGTATGCATGTAGAACTGACAAAGGGGGCAAGGGTGGGTAAGCCACAGGTGCCATGGAGTGGCACACAGGGTTAGGGCAATTTGTGCCTGAACAAGACACTAACCTCTACTATCTCCACACAGGTGACAGTGGATACCCACTCCGTCCCTGGCTGCTCACACCCTACCGGCGGCCCACGACCCCATTGCAGCAATGCTTCAATGAGGCACATGCCGCCACACACAACATCATTGAGTGGGTGTTTGGGATGCTGAAGGCGCGCTTCTGTTGCCTAGACACCTCCGGCGGTGCCCTACAGTATAGCCCCTCAAAGGCCTGTGGGATATTCCTGGCCTGTTGTATCCTGCACAACACGGCCAAAGACCATGGGATAGTCGTACAGGTCAAAGAGGGGGACAGCGATGGGGATGATGGTGACGCTGGTGACGATGGGGATGGGCAGCCCCCCTTGGATGACGGGACCCCCGACTGATCCAGCTGGCCCAGCTGCACTGGGACACCATCACAGAGGAGCACTTCACCCAACACAGGTAAGTCATGGGGCCATGTGCAACCAACAGTGGCTAGGGCACAACTCACATACACACAGGGAAACACACCAGGGGTGCATGGCGGCAAGGGAAGTGGCAGGGCACAGAAGCACACACATACAACCAGGGAGGGGTGAATAGTAACACGCCACATGGACGGACACACACACACACACACACAATAGGCACAAAGTGCACAGGGGTCAGGTGCACAACAGATCCGGAACACAGACACTAAAAACACACATGTCCACAGGCCACCACCTCCACTGACTGTCCATGTGCATGTGTCAGATGCTGGGCACCTTCGCACTTTGGTGTACAGTGCAATGCAGGCATCATCATGCACACGCACCTGTGGACAGCAGTTGGGAGGGTGTGCAGGTGGTCCATGTGTCTGCGTGTAGGGCTGGGCACCCACCGGTGCACTGCCCACCGAAACACACATTGCACACAGGGCAGCACCAGACAGGGCCCGCACTGGGAGACAGCTCAGTCTTGTGGCACAGTGACACGGCCACCTCGGATGCGTGGGTAGCCCCGCTGAGACCCAGCAGCACTGGCAGGCTGAGTACAGGCCTCATGGGGTGGCACCGATGGTCCACCAGGGGTTCCACTGCACGAACACGACCTTGCCCACACAGGGGTCTGCAGCACACCAAACATACCTGCACCAGGAGTGCTCGGGATGTCCACAGCTGAACCCGGCATCGACAGGGTGGGTGTCGCACGACACCGGGAATGGGGAGTGGATAGCATAGTGCGTGGTGTGAGCAGCACAGGGCACCTGACTGTGTGCCCAATGTGGCCACGACAGCGACCAATGCCTGTGTCTGCCTGTCAATGGCGGCAGTCACATCCATCCGCAAATGGTCAATCCATGACAGGATCCTCTCATTGTCCCTGCTGTGTCGCTCCTCAACCCACTCCAGAGCCACACACAGTGCCTCCATGGACGTTGCAACCACATCTGCTGCTGTACCGATGCCTGCAGCTGGCAGGTGTGTTTCGCCAAAGAGGTCGTCTGCCACATCGGCAACCTGTCCCTCAGGGTATGGAAGGGCCTGATGTTCAGCACCCTTGAGGGTGGGCGCTGCTCACCAGGACCAGGTATGGTCAAGTCCACAGGTGGTGCACATGCGCCACCGCTGAAGCCTGTACCCCCAGTCCTGGTGGGTGACTGCTGCTGCTGCCCCTCCACCTGCTGTTCTCAAGGGATCAGTTGTTCCGCTGCTGTGGCTGCAACAGTGCCAGTGACCTGTACAGCCACCGGTGCTGCCCCACTGGTGCTGACAGGCACAGCCTGGGACTGTGCTGACGTGCTGGCACACACGTCGGAACCAGCTAGGTCCATGGGCGTGAGCTGTCCTGCTGTGTGTCCATTCTGTGACACACACATGTCAATGCCCATAGTGGTCATTGCATCATCAATGGTGCAGGTCTGTGCCACAGCCACAGCCACAGCATGCTGGCATGCTTGCATGCCAGACCGCTGAGACACAGGAAGGGCACCCCCCACACCTGTCTCAACGACATCAGTGATGGCAGCCAGGCGTGCACACTGGTGCAATGCACGCTGGCTACCTGCGGAGGTGGATGGTCCCTCCTCCAACTCCAGATGGCTGTCCGCAGTGGACAGGCCCTCCACCACTGACCCCTGCAGACGCACAGGATCTGTAACAGAAAGTGAGAACACGTTAGTGCATGTGATCTCCCTCCCCCTACCATGACATACCATACAGTGATGGGCTTCCACCTGTCTGGAAGCCACCTCCAGGAATGCCGTCAATGGCACTGCACTGCATGCTTGCAGCGAGCCTGTCCTCTGCTGGAGTCAGCTGCACCACCTCCGGCTGGCCCCTGCCTGTTGCAGCACGTGCTGCCCTGATGGCTGCCACCTTCTCCTTCACCCTCCTCCTGTCGGTCCTCATCTTCTTTTTACACTCCTGCACAGAGCGCTGGTGGCTGCCATGCAGGTTGATGGCTGCCCACCCTCCCATGCAGCAGCACGGGCCTGAGGGTGCCCGCCGTCCACTGAGAAGTGGCTCTCATCAGGTAGGCCTCAAAGAGTGCCTCCATCTCAGCCTTTCTAAAATTAGGCCTCCTCTTCCACCCACCATCATCCTCCTCACCATCCTCGCTCGGTCATATCACACGTCTGTATGGGTGAGTGGTCACCTGTGACTGTGCAGTACACAGCAATCCCTGAGACCATAGTCCAGAACATCACACAGCATGCAACTCACCTATAAACTGCAGTAACCGAATATGGCCACTGCAGAACAGCGTCGCATTTTTATAGCGCAATCCATGCAAATTAGGTGTGGCGCAACTTTAATGAGATGCAAATCGCGTTGCTGCGCCATTGAATGGCTGATCGGATGATTTGCATATGACGGTTGAATATCACGCTGTTGCGCTTTGTGCAATTGTGTTGTACGAACTGAGCCATAGGCGCAGTTCTGTGGATGTGTAGTACACCGCACTGCACATGCCCAGGCAGCTTACGCAGGCGTCTGCCGCACTGATGACGTGCTGTGCACGATAGGCAATTCAGGGCATGGCAACCATTGTGCCAGTGGTGCTATGGCAATGGTCACTACATGGCGCTGTGGCACAGCTGCGCAATAGTTCGCTGTGGCAATGGCACACAGGCGACCAATCGCACTGGACGCATAGACGTCCGATGGCGCTGTGTGTGGCCATGCGCCAGAGACCCATGACCCTGTGCCCGACCTTTGGCCCCTTGGCGCTGTACATATGGCATGTCTGCAGCTCTATCACGCTGTTCGGTGACAGCATGATAGGGAATGGCGGTGCTGTGCCGACAGCGAGATAGAGAATAGCGGCGTATTGTATCGCGCAGCAATTCCACATGGGGCTGCCGTGCTGCGGAGCACCATATTGCCTACTATAGATCTGAAGATGGCACGCAGAAGAGCCCCCCAATGGAGTGCCCTCGAGCTGACCAACCTGGTGGCCATTGTGGAGCCCCACTATGGCCCACTGTATGGGGAGGTTCCCCTGGACAGGGCCAGGACCCAGGTGCGGCAACAGGTGGCCACTGACCTGGAGGCAGCCACTGGCAGAAGGAGGACCTCAGAACAATGCATGAACTGCTATGGGGACCTGAGGAGGAGGGAGCCGGGGCTACTGGCACGTCTGCGGTCGCGTGCCAGGAGGGGCGTGGTGCCTCGTCCAGGTGGGTGATCCATCTATGCACCTGTATGGTCCATATGGGTAACACTGTCTATTGTGTCCAGCACATGGGGAAGGGTTGGTCTAGGGTTGGCTGTGGCGGTGTTTACAGGGTATGTGATGTATGGTCTGGCTGGGTGGGTGGGCACACTCATTGGGGCAGGGAATATGCTTTGGGATTGTACTGATGTGTTTCTCACCTTTGTTTCCCACAGGCGTGGCAGAGCGGAGGAGGGCCATGGCAGAAGAGCAGCAGAGGGTGGTGCAGCAGTACCCAAGCGTGGGGTGGAGAACCACAACACCAGCAACAGCCCAATGAGGGTGAGTGCCATGACAACATGATTGATATTGCATGCTGTGGACAGGGTGGGAGCAGGGCATAGCCACCATCCATGGACACCACTGCCATGCACGCGACATGTGACAGTCAGCACTGTACAGTGGCACTGCATGTCTGGAAGTGCATCAATGGTGGTCCATGTGCACTGGGCACATGGCTGTGGCACTGCCTGCCCACCGCGATAGCCACATGCTACTGTACAGCCTTGGTTGTGCAGTGCTGGACATGGGTGGTGTGTGTGTGCAGTGGTACACATGGCTGTTGCTGCCTGGTTGGGCACGTCTTGTGCACACGGTCACTGTGGGTGGGTGCACTCCATCACAGGAGCGGGGCACTTGGCTGTATGCCATGCATGGGGTGGGCTTCAGGGAGATGGACAGTCACACCCATTGACTCTGATCCCTTGTCCTAGGTGTCCGGATACTACTACGCATTGAGAGATCCATGCAGCAGCTATTGCGGGTGGCCACGGACTCCCTAGAGATCCTGCAGGACCTCCAGCAGCATGGGATGCGGAGGAGATGGAGACCCCGGGACCAGCACCAGGCAGCAGGGGAGCAGGCTGGAGAACAGTAGCTGGGCATCACCTCCCCCCTTTGACTAGTCCTCACACCCTGCCTTCCCTCTCCCAGTTGTTCACCCCTGCCCCTTACCCACCCCTACCTTGTACCTCCTCCACCCCTGTTTGTACATATGTAAATAGTTGTTGATGTGTTATTGTTGTACTTTTTTTTTTTTAATACAGTTATTTTGATATGAATACTGTGGTGGTCTCTGATTTGCAGCTGGCTATAGGTGCTCAGTTGCAGTGGTGTGCATGGCATCTGGGGTGGTATAGTCATGGGTATTGTGTGTGTGCGTGGGAAGTGTCTCTGGTGTGGGAGTGGCTTTCAGTCGGTATCTGTGGTGTGTGTTGTTCTCTGTGCATTGCATTGCTGTGTGCAGTGTTCCATGGTGCCTGCTCTGTGTCCATTGTGCCCTGTCAAGCTGTCCTGGCCTGTGCAGCTGACACCCTTGCATGTCTGTGGCCTGCCAGGTCTGCTGCCTTGTCAGTGGGTGCTGTCCCTGCAGGTCATCCACTGTGACTCGTCACAATGCTGGGTTGCCACCTGTCACTCGATGGGTGCATGTTTGCCTCAGGTGACACTGTGGCCTCCACAGTTGCTGTCCCACCTCCATGCTGTGTCTTGTGTGTGTTGCAGGGGCTGTGCAGCACTGTCTGTGACTTGTGATCCAGGCATATGCTGGTGGCATACAGGCCACAGTTCATGCACAGGGTGGGTGTCACCCCTGTGCCATGGTGGACTGCAGGCTGTGTGTGCACAGTTTACATGTGCCCACACTGGGGGCTTGGTTGCCACACTACTGCGTCCCTGTGTTGGTGTCCCCGAGGGTATGGGTGTGTGTTTGCCCCTGCACTGTGTTGCATCCGGTGTGCTGCATGCTTCCACGCACCACTGTGGGTGTCTGTGCTGGCTGCTGTGGCTCGTGGTGGGTCGCGCTGTGACACTTGTCTACTGTGCAGGGTGCTGTATCAATGGCAGTGGTGTCAGGGGCACGCCCTTTCCCGTGTGGGGTACCACTTGTGGCGACACATGTTCGGTCTCTCAGCTGTGCCTCAGGGGTTGTGTGTGTTGGCACTGTGTCTGCCATTGTTGCATTGCCGTGTGCTGCCACCCACTGCTGGGTGCTCATGGTGGGTCTGGCTTGTATGGTTCTGTGGTACACGAGGTTGCAGTGTGATGGGGGGGTGTGCATGGGGATTCCTGCAGTGATGGTCACTGCTCATGGGGGGTGTCTTGGGGTCACAGTGCAGGGTGTGCTGTGCACGGGGGCTGCTGTACCATGGGGTGGTCCGCCCCCCTTGTGTGGCAGTCTCAGCTTGCTAGTGGGTGTGCTGGGGCAACATGGCCCAGCTGTGCTTTGTTTGCTTGTCCCCATGGGCTGGTGGATATTCCGTCCCTCCCCCAGTTGTGCTGTGCTTGGGGTGTGGGGGTGCATTGTCAGTTCTGCAGTGTGTTCCTGTGCCCATCTGTGGCATGGGTGGTGGGCCCTCCTACCTCCCTGGTTGTGCAGTTCCATTGCTCTGCTGCTGGGGGCTCCTGCTTGTGCTTATGCCTCTGGGCTGCTCAGCTGGGCTGCCCTTGTTGCGCCATAGCGCTCGTATCTGCTCAGCTTCCCTTCCTGGTTGCGCTATGGCGCGAGGTTGTGCGATATTCAGACGTTGGTTGGTTAATTTGGCTCTCCATTTTTGATGTCTGCCTACATCTCTTTGTTCTTTAAATTCCATTCATCCTTTGTTTCTGTAATTTTCTCGAGTCCAATTTTTTACCTTTTCAAAATCCTTATTACCCGCTTGTCTCTATTTTCTCATCTCTCTTTTTCCTTTCTCAGCTATTTCCTTGAGATGGTGATTTTCTGATCACTGTACAATCTTCACTACAACATTCATTTTAATTTTGGTTTCCACTTTGTCACATCAAGACCTGCCATCGTTTGTTTTGTTAATAGCCGTTCTTTCTTCTGACTTTGAACCAGAATAACAGAGAATAATAAGGCGAAAAAGACTGGGTTATCTAGTCAAAAACAGTGGTGGAATTCAAGCATGCATGGACAGTCATGAGGCAATTTAGGGTGGGGTAGGAAGAAGTAGGCTGCTGGTTAACTAGGACTGTAGCATCAATAGGTAGGGAATGGGCAGCTTGGTGGGCCAGCTTTGCTTATTCGTCAAAATCTATGTTTCTATGTTTCAGTATACACTGTTCCTACCAATACATGTAACACCAGCCTAGCTTTGCATGCCGTCTAATGGCAGGTTAGCACTCTCCTTTGCTTTGTGCCTTCCCATCCTATCATCTTTATTTATTTGTTTATTTATTGAATATATCAAATTATGTTCCTTCAGTCAGGGCTCCTTTACAAAGCTCCATGTCAGATAATACAGTAATATAGTCATCATTACACAATAATAGTAAGTAGTGGTAATAAGCATTAACAGTGCATACAGGATTACAGACATGGATTACTGGCTGTTGGTATTGTACTAACAACAGGAGAACATGAACAGAGTTGAGTAATCATATCCATTGAAGAAAAACAACATGGCTAGTCCTTGAGGTCGAAACAGTGTGGAGGTTACAGAGCAGGACTAGCTAGGGCTGAATCTCGCTCAGGCTTGTCTGAGGGGAGGAGGGCGGTTTGTTGTCCCAACCTCTTGAAGCCCTCCATTGTTTCCATTTCCACCACCTTCTTCAGCAACCTCCTTGCCCACCACTTTATCTGTATTGTACTTCATCTTCATCTAGTCATTTCTGAAATTTCACCCATGTCCTTGTTTGCCTCTTGGTGCTTGAAAACTGGTTTTGCTAGAAACATAACATGAAACATAAACTTGTTACAGATAAGGCCATTTGGCCCACCTAGTTGCCCATTTCACCTAGGATAAGCTGCAATTCTGTTAACCAATGTTTGTTTCTTCCTACCCCCACAAAAATTGCCTTATGTCTGTCCCATGGATTCTGAATTCTCCACAGTTTTAGACCCATAACCTCCTTTGGAGGCTGTTCATATCTACACCCTGTCTGTGAAAAATACTTTCTCCATTGCCCTGAGCTGTCCCCCCTTCTCAAATTGTGCCCTTGTTCTGCACTTTTCTGAAAGATGCGCCCTTGGACTGTTGATTCCACTGAGGTACTTAAACATTACTATCATGTCCCCCTCTCCCTCCTTTCCTCAGGGTATACATATTAAGCTCCTTAGTCTCTCCTCGTATGGCTTCTCTTGCAGACTGCAGCTTTATTGCCCTCTCTGAACTGCCTCCATCCTGTCTATGTCCCTTGGGGTGGGGTTCGAACTGCCTTGGTACTCAGATGGGTTCACCAACTGTCTGTACAGATAACAACTTCCGTTTTCGCTGATGCCTCTCCATACATCTCATTCCCCCTGGCCCCTCTTGATCTCTACCTTGTTTTTTTTTTTGAGAAACTGGAAAGTTTCTCATATCCTCTGCTTATTCCTGGTCTCAGTGAGACCTAAGGCTGAGATGCTCCTGGTAATATTTCCTCGGACCTTGAAGCATCCTGTCATCATTCTAGACACACACTCACTGTCCCAGTCCTCCTTTACTGTAAGTGTGCCCAGAACTGAACAGCGCTACAGGTACAGTCACATTAGAGAGTTGTACAGGAGAAAATCATTCTCATTTCTACTGACCCTCCAATATGCACCTCAACATTCTGTTTGCCTCCATATGCTTTCGATTTGTCTGAGTCTTAACCTTTAAATTGCTTCCATAATCACCTTTGGTCAATTTTTCCTTATATCCTGGTTACTTTGGACACTGCTCAATATTTTTGTTTTAGGATTGTCTAACAATATGGATGACTTTGCATTTTGCAGTGGACTTGACCTGCCACATACCAGACCCTGTTCTAACATCCCAAGATCCTTGATGTCATGGCACTTCTCACTGTCACTTACTGACCTTATACCATCATATGTACTTACTGTGTTGATGTTCTAATTGAAATTGTATATTTTGATGTAACACTGTTTGTAACTTTATAATCTCGGGTCATGTCTGAAAACAGTGCCAGCTTGTGTCTATCAAAACTAAATAAATAAATAATACTTTCCCATATAGTTGTGTATTATATGCCAAATAGCTGATCTACTTGTATCCTTTCTCCTGTGTTGGAGATGAAGAAGTGAAAGAGAATGCCCAATGCTTGTACCGAGGTACACCACTAATTACACCCATTTACCAAGTGCTGACTACTACCCTCTGAGTCATACCCCAGCCAGTTCTTGATCACCCAGTAATGCCCCCCCAGGTCCGATAACTTTAATTTCCTGTACTTCTGGACCATCTCATTCAAGTGGACAATAGAGTGGCCTGTGCCTCAGCACCTCTACTTCTGAACTGGTTGCTCAACTCTAGCTAGATTTCTCCAACATCCAGCATCAGTTCAGAATACTATATTTTCTCAATGGCAAAAGAAGAATGGTTTAATTACCTTTGGTACCAATTTAAGGCTCAGACTCCTCCCCCCTCCTTCCATACTATATGGCATGCTGACTGAGGACATTCCTCAAATACCTGAGGTTTGTGTTGACCTTCACCTTGGCTTTCTGTGCTTGTGGATACTATCACAGAAGCTTCACCCCGGTATAAAGCTGTTTCAGGAATCAAGTGAATTTTGCTTCCTGCACAAAAAGGCTCCTTTAAGGAATGTCCCCCAAATGACTTGCTGACATGGTTATAGTGCTTTCCAAAGTCCATTCTGATTAATCAGAATAACTCTTCTACTCTTTCTGTCAATTTGGCTGTCCACTGCACACATCACACTTCTCTATCCTCTCTGTCCTTCCATCCCTAAGCCATGCTTCTTTTTCACTGTGCCCCTTTATTTCCAAAAGTCTGGCTGGCTCCATCTCCCACCACACACCCTCCTTTCATCCTCTCTGTTCTCTCTCTCTCTCTCTCTCCATAACTTTGAACCCAGCCTCACCATTATTACTTGAAATCTTCTGCAGGCCAAACTTCTTTCTTTACAGTTCCCTAAGCCGTTTTCCTTTCCTATCTGTTTTACCTCTCAACCTCTCCTCGTCCTCTTTCGTAGCTTTCTACTCACTCCTTAACTGCCCTGATTGTACTGTGACCGTCATCTCACCCCTAACACTCCTCTAGGCCAGTTTGTCTGTTCTGTATGTGGCCTGTATGATCTTATTCTATGCATGTTCATTTTCTTTACAGCTGTAAGTTATTTAAGCTTTGTTTGTCACATCTACTAACGTGCCTTTCTATGTTTATATTATTATATTGTTATGTTATTTATTGCACAGTGTTGTAATTTTTATCATATGCCACTATCCTCACTTTTGCAAACATCTGAAACTAGTTATTAGCTCATTATGCTTTTTGGTAACTTTTAAATTATAACTAACTAATTACAGCAGCATCAAAAATTCTCTGCTTGTTGATGACTGGTATGATTTTCAACGTGTAAATCGTAGATGACTCCACGGGAAAAGTTCCAGCCACTTAAATCAGAACCTCATTGTGAAATCACCTAACCCCAAAGATCAAACAGCAAACTTCAAACCACAGATTCATATAACAAAAGTGTAAATTCAGGCATGCACTGTACAACACCAGCATTCAGCAGCTACTTGCACCCCAAACCCACCCTCGCTCCTTCCAACTTTCATGGTGACGGTGAGACCTGCCTCCATTCTGGTACCGCTACCTCATGAGTTTTGCCCGCTCTAAAACTAACAAAATCATAAAGAAACAACACATGTTTCTCCATACGAGTCCTCAGTACTGTGCACTCACCTCACTAAACAGCTCAGAACAGAGTTTGACATTTTCTTTTTTTTTTTAATTGTTTCCTATGAATAGGCTGTGAACTGGAATGTAGCCACACTGACACTACGTTGTTCTGTACTCTGCCCCGTTGCCCCACTGGATGTTACCCTAGCTCCTCCAAGGCTCCTCATTCAGTTTCTGTTCTGCACTCCCACCTCTCACAATTGCTCCTCCACCTACATTCGTACTGCTCCCTGTCCTGTGCACATGCCTATCTCTCAAGTACTATTAAAATGAAAGCAAGAAACTCAAAACTCAGCTCCCAGATGAGTTGAATAACATGTTTCTTACTTATTCCTCCAGTACACTGTTGTTCTAACTCTCCAGTAGTTGTTCGGCTATTGCTTCTTTGGTAGGATGAACAAAATGAAAAACCCTCCAAGCAGGCTTGGGGGCAGGCTATTGTGAATATGGGGATTACTTGGACAGAACCCGAAATCAAGAACCTAGGAAGAGTCTCCTACAACAAAGTGCTATTTTGTCTGGTGGAACAATACAATCAATAAAACTAATTTAAAATTCTGCAAACTCTTTCTTTTATTTTTTTTTTTTTGTCACTAAAATGGAGGTGTTATATAATCAATATCCCACTAAAGAGTGTGTGAGCCAGGTTACCCACAGTGTGTTTGCTCACTCTGCCTGGCCACACGCAAACACCAGCTGGTGGCTCTGGCATCCTCTCTGGTATCGGTAATTAACCACCTGCTATATGGCAGGAGTTGAGGGCTTGCTGAAATTACATACATGAGGTTATTAGTCTGACCTTGTAGACAGCTCATATCCTCTCATTCAGAAATGAATGAGGTTTGTCTGGCAGACAGCCCTCTAGAAAAACCATGATGCCTTGTGTTTTCTGTTCTGGATGATTTGTCTTCGGAACCCACTATCTACCCTTTAAGATAATTTAAGTAGCTTGCCACAGTAGTGGTTTGGCTCACTGGCCTGTAGTTCCACAGTTGGTCTTTCCACCTGTAACAGGTGCCTCTGTTATGACTGAATAGTCCTGAGTTAAAATGTAACCTTACACATTCTTTTCTGATCTTTCATCTTTCTTCCTCCTTTCACTAAATTTCATGTCAGTATAACCGCATATCTTTCATTTTACTGTCCTTTAAAATTTAAACTTATGGTTGCTGATGAAATATTTCGTAAAGGACTCTGTGTTTGTTAAAGTTTGTGTTAGTTCCCCAGTTTATTTGTGTAAAGTCGCTGAAAAAAATGCCTCTGTGAAGTGAGTGGTGCTAGGCGCTGTTGTGGTGGTGCCCTTTAGATGTACAGACGACTGTGCTACAAGCCGGTGTCAGCGATGTAAATAAAGAAGTCGCTTGTTGCGTACTAAAAAGCTCTGTGTTTAAAAAGAAAAGGAAAGTTGCTTTCTGCAGCATCGAACAGCGCCACCTTGTACATCAAAGCAGGACTGTTTTAGATGTACACTGGGGCAGCTCATTGCTTGACCAGCAGGATGCTTTGGTAAGAGGGTCTGCCCACAGGGGGCGAATGGCACAATCAATTCATATAAGAACACTACGGGCAGAAAGGGCAGCCCGTGGTGTCCTCAATAAGTGTTGCCATTTGTTAAGTACAGACCCAGAGCTGATTAACTGGGAGCTGTCAAAAGCAAAGGCAAAATGATATGTTTTAGCCTCTGACATTTCAGCAGTCAGGTTTAAAGACAAACATCACTAAAATAAGGAAAGACTGCTAAACTGATTGCAGAGGCTTATTTAAAGTCTAAACTTCAAATGAAAATCATTTTCTTGTTTTTGTTTGTTTAAACAATAATTTGTGCTCCAAAATCAGGTTTCCCTAGGCTGGCTGGAAGGCAATAGGGCGTGCCCTCATGTTTCATTCCTGCCAGGCTGGGTATTCCTATATAATAAGAAAGTTCAAAATACAATGAATGTTTTTTTTTGTTACCTAAATTCTACCATTATGGGAAGATCTATTATGGGACTGGGTGCCCTGAAGTGATTGTTTTGAAGAATCAGGAGATGAGGTCATAGTAGTGGAGGAGCTAATCTTCTAATGGTGTAAACCCACTAATTAAGGTTTTAGGTGGTCTTAAAGTGATGTGTAGTAAGTATTTAAGTAAAATTAATAAACATGCTTTTTACTGTTGTGTAATAGTCCAAGATAGCCTTGTGGACTACATAAAGTATATTTCATGTTAAGTAGATCACCTGATTGTGATGTCACCAGGGATGCTATATAACCTTCACTAGTTAAATAAAGAGAGTGGGTCGGTATCTTGACCACAGAGATGAAGGAGCTAGTGTGAGTTTTTACTGGTTTGGAAATTGAGTACTGAATGTATATAAAAGAGTCAGGAGTCCAAAATTATTTCCGATGTTGAATTGTGTATTTAACACCCACATTTTCTTTAAATATACTTATTTTATTTTTTAGTTTTGCAAAGGTTTGGAAATAAATGATAAATCAATATTTGTTTTTTGGTGCTAAGTTCTGTCTGGTTCGTTATTTATTCCACACCTAATACACTGGTGCTGTGGTTGGATAGACCTGGTACATCAAAGCTGCCCAGGAGCCTATCAGGATATTGTTCCGGCATTCCTGACAGATGCTAGAGGACCAGACAGACCTCAGTACATCACCTGTCGCATGGGTAACTGAAAACTGGGATTAAATTGTTACCTGGATTATGTCTAGGGCAGGCCCAAAATGAAAACTAGAAGATGAGGATCAAGAGGGAGAAGAATGCAGAACCAAAGAGAGAGATATTACCCCCCAGATGATCGTGTGAGTTGCTGTGCTTTGTATGAGGCAATCGAGATGGAATTACAACAAGAAGGATAGATGACAGAGGATGAGGATCAATGTATCCAGTAGAAGAAAGGGATGGCAGAACGTGAAATGGAATGATATCCTAAAGCCATACAGACATGAATCAGGTCAGGCGGATATAGCTGAGCCCAGACATAAACTAATTCAACTGACAAAGAGTACTGCGTTTGGGGCGTACCTTACTACCTGAGAGGATAGCACAACCTGTGCATGGTCTTCATGATCGTGGGTAAGACTGGTACCCACTCATCCGGTTGAGGCAATTAGTATATAGCCAACTGAGTGGGATTGATAATGATATGATAGAGAAAAAGAGATATTAAGATGATATAACATAAGTACTGAGACCTATCATCAGCATTTTTCTCTCAGAAGATGGCCACTATGACACCCCAGGGAACGTGTTCTTTCTCCCAGGGTTATTGTGGCAAATGGTTTAACTGATGACTAAGACTAGTGAGATTATGGAGCTAATAATCATTGAACAGTTCATTCAGGTTTTACCACTGGATGTACAGTGTGGGTTGGGATCACAAGCCAGAGACGGCAGAAGAAACTATTAACCGTGGAGGACTGCTGGCAGTTTATCCCACCGGCGGAGGGGACAACAAGGTAAACGGGACCATCTACAGCTCTGGTAAGAACTTTTTCCCCAATAATCAATCAACGTATGGTAGATGAGATGGGGTGGCGGGGTCCCATGTGCAGACATTATTTGCCATGGATGTGTTGGAAGGGACACATCAGAACTCCCTATTAAAGAAATGATGTTGCATTTAGCCCTAGCGACTTTGGGTATGTTGCTTGTGGGAGTGGGAGACCAACAAACTTTGGGATTGTTAGACTCGAGGTGGCAAACCCTGATGAGAGCTAATCTGGCCCTGAAATAGACTTAAGCGAGAATGATACAACTTTTCTCTGTATACATGGAATGTCCATCATACCACACTGCAAAGTTGGTATTGACTGTTAACAACCTGTACACCTTGTATGTGTTCTTCAGGCAAACAGAACATGATACAATGAAAGGAAACAGAGGCACTATAAAACACATAGACACAACATCTTGTTTAATGAATCGTATTTCAGACTATGACAGGCACCCAATGATGAATTGAAACAGTAAAGATGTGCTTTTTTATACTATTTTTTATTTCCTTTTGTGGGGAACAGAGTGCATACTGTAGATCAGTTATCCTCACTATTGTGCCAGAGGAGCACTGTCATTCATCTGTGATTCACAGACTAAGCTCTCAGTACATAACCCACTAACTGCCACCGTCTTCCAATAAGTGGCTGTAAAACAGCTAGCATCTAACCAGGGAAAGTGACATTTATGTCAGTACCATTACATGTTTCAGACAGTTCTTGATGCTCAGCTATCTAACAAAGTTATTACTTTATGACTTTACACAAATCTCGACTGAGAAGTTACCACTGACAGACAGCTGACACAAAGCTGCTGGTGCTACAGAGAGTAAGCACGTCTGTGTATAGCATCTCGAGCAGACATGACATTGCCTTTCTTGTTCGTGTCCCAAACTGTAGCTGTATTTAATGAACACACCTTTATTTATTTTATTTATTTATTGAAATGTTTCACCAGGAACACTGAACAACACGTTTCTCATCTCCTGAGTACCCTGGGGGTGGGGGGTACAATTGGATGAAGAATTATACAGTTTACCATTTAATATATCCAAAAGAATTAAACATTCAATTACATTTGTAACAAGATATACATTTAAAAAATATCATAATCATACAATTGCATGTGTGACATAACATGCAGTTAAATGTATCATGCCTGTGGAATATGCATTTAATTACAAATGGCATATCGGAGAAACATAGTACAGAAATTTTATGTAATGTTGGAGCCAAATACTTACAGGAATGGATCACAGTTAAGAGGCAGATAATTTAGCAATTGTTGAATGAATGAGGAGCAGTGAGGGGACATCAAGGAGGGTAAAGGGGTATACAGGGGAAACCAGCTGGGGGAAGGAAAGGATAATAATGGGGGGAACATTACCAGAGCAAAGTGAGCAAAATATCAGTTGCGAGGGGCAAGTTAACACAGGACCAGTGCAATCTGGAAGCACCTCAGACAGAACAAAATGTGTAAGTTATTAGCTCAAGTGAATTAATTCCTTTGTTTAAATGCAGGGGGTAGAAAGCTGGGCAGAAGGGAGGTGGGAGTAAGAGATATGGTAGGAAAGGATAAGTTTTACCTGAAACTGGCCCCTTCAGAGTGTGGAGATAGCTGCCAGTGATGGAATGAGGTGAGGACTTAGAGTAAGGGGCAGGAGTAGTCAAGGACAAGTTGGGTAGAGATAGTAGAGGGGATGGTAAAGGGAAGGAGGAGGAGGGGTGGGTGAAATTTCCCAGTGCTGGAACCCCTCCAGGATGCTGAGAACCCTGCCAGGGGGAAGAACTAAGTGAGGACATGTTGGGAAGACAGAAAAAAAGGATAAAGAGAAAGGAGGGAAGAGGAAGGAAAGAAGAAGCTTGCCTAAGACTAAGCCACTCCAGGATGCTGAGAACCCTGCCAGAGTGCAGAATCAAGTGAGGACTAGGGTAGAAAGGATAGAGGGGGAGGGAGAGTGAAGGAAGAGTAATTTCCCGGTACTGGACCACTCTAGGATACAAAGAACCCTGCCAGGGATAGAATTAGGAGGACAAGTTGAGCAGAGGGAAATAGGGGGGATAGAAGAGGAAAAGAAAAAAAGGAGGGAGGGAAGAAACTTACTTGAGAGTAAACATCACCAGGGTGTTAAGAATCCCAACAGAGGGCAGATTTAGGAGAGGACAAGTTGGTTAGAAAGGAGAGATGGGGAGAGGAGGGGAGGGGGGGAGGAGGAGGTTTTCCCACAGCTGGACCCATCCAGGATGCTGAGAACCCTGCCAGAGGTCAAAACTTAGTAGGGGCAAGTTGGTAATGGAAGAAGGTAAGGGGTAGAAGTGAGGGGGTAAGCAGTGATGGGAGAGGAGAGCATGCCAATAAGCAGGCTTAGGGGGAGGAAGGTTTAATAGTGGGTGGAATAGAGGATGGGGTGGTACCTAAGGACTGCAGGAGGGCAGATGTGATTCCTCTTAGCAAAAGTGCGAGCAGGGCAGAGGCAGGAAAGTACAAACCAGTTAGTTTGAACTCAGTGGTAGGGAAGATGATGGAATCACTTCTGAAGGAAAGAATTATTGGATACCTAGAGGCCAGTGGGACACAGGACCCAAGGCAGCATGGATTCACAATGGGAAGGTCATGTCAGACGAATCTAATGGATTTCTTTGACTGGGTGACCAAAGTAGTAGACCAGGGAGGGGCTGTGGACATGGCCTACCTAGATTTTAGTAAGGCATAGAACATAGAAACATAGAAACATAGAATTTGATGGTAGATAAGGACCGCATGGCCCACCTAGTCTGCCCATTTCCCTACCTAATGGATAAGCTGCAGATCCTAGTTAACCAACAACCTACTTCCTCCTATCCCCCAATAGAACTGCCTTATGTCTGTCCCATGCATTCTTGAATTCCCCCACTGTTTTTGACTCTACGACCTCCTCCAGAAGGCTGTTCCATGCATCTACAACCCTCTCTATGAAGAAATACTTCTCACATTACCTCTGAGCCGTCCCCCCTCTATCTTCAAATTGTGCCCCCTTGTTCTTGCACACCTCTTTTTCTGAAAGATGCTACCCTCTTGGACTTTGTTGATTCCCTTGAGGTATTTGAAAGTTTCTAGCATGTCCCCCCCCTCTCCCTCCTTTCCTTGAGGCTATACATCTTAAGCTCCTTTATCTTTCTTCATATGTCTTCTGGTGCAGACCCTGCACCATTTTGGTTCCCCTCCTCTGGACAGCCTCCACCCTGTCTATGTCTTTGCAGAAATGGGGTCTACAGAGCTGTACACAGTACTCCAGAAGTGGTCTTACCAACTGTCTGTACAGAGGGCCAACAACTTCATGTTTTCTACTGGTGATGCCTCTCCCTATGCCTCCCAGTAACCCCCAGCCCTCCTTACTGCCTTCTCACATTGCTGGCCCACCTTTAGGTCATCTGATATGACTACCCCCAGGTCCCTTTCTATTTTTGTTGTTGTCAGTATCTCACCCCCCATTGTATACTCTTCCCCTGGGTTTTTGTTTCCCAGGTGCATTACTTTGCACTTCTTTGCACTGAATCTTAGCTGCCATACATTTGACCATTCCTCCAACCTTGCCAAGTCCCTTTTCATCCTTTCCACCCCGCCTTGCATATCAACCCTGTTGCAGATCTTTGTGTCATCTGCAAAGAGACATACTTTCCCTTATAGTCCCTTTGTAATGTCACTTATAATGACATTAAAAAGGACCGGTTCCAGTATTGAACCCCTCAGCTTCACTAGTAACCCTCCTTTCTTCACTGTGGGCTCCATTTACTATTACCCTCTGTGTCCTGTTGTCCAGCCAGTGTTTTACCCAGGCTACCACCCTGGGACCCACTCCCAGGCTGGCTAATTTGTTTATTAATCTTCTGTGTGGGACTGTGACAAATGCCTTGCTAAAATCTAGTAGACCATGTCCACAGCCCCTCCCTGGTCTACTACTTTAGTCACCCAGTCAAATAAATCAATTAGATTTGTCTGACATGACCTTCCTGCTGTGAATCCATGCTGCCTTGGGTCCTGTGCCCCACTGGCTTCTAGGTACTCAACAATTCTTTCGTTCAGCAGTGATTCCATAATTTTCCCTACTACTGAGGTCAAACTGACAGGTCTGTAGTTTCCTGCCTCTGACTTGCTCCCACTTTTGTGAAGAGAATCACATCTGCCCTCCTCCAGTCCTCAGGTGCCACACCATCCTCCCATGGTTTATTAAAAGGGTAGTCAGTGGTGTTACTAGTTCTTCCCTTAGTTTGATACAGACCCACACAAGATTAATAAACAAGTTAGCCAGCCTTGGGTGTGTCTCAAGGAGGTAGCCTGGATAAAAATTGGTTGGGCCGGCCCGGTGATGCAGAGGTTGAGGCACTGGGCCACACCTCGAACCATGCGGTGATCCGGGTTAGGAATGGACTCCGGTCGCTGGGGCCTGGGAGGGAGGAGGATTGAGTGTCCAGAGGACTGCTCTCCTCTCCTGTGGTGGGTTTGGGTAATACGTCACCTGCAGTGGCCTCATGGTGGAAACAGGGAGCACTGCAAGAGGACACGCAATACCTGTGGGACCAGAAAACCAGAAAATCCACACTGACCTCAGCCGGATGACAACTGCTGGCCTGCCTGCTCCTGCTCTGATCTCCCATGCAGCCATGACCACCTCAGCGCGTGGCCAATCTGTATGTGCTGGCTTGCCTCCCCGGTGCCTTCCCCTCAAGTGAGGGACCCGTCCAGCGTAGGGATACACTGGATTACCCCAGTGGCTGTGATCTGAGGTAAGGGGCTCAAGGGAGAGTCAGAGGGGTGTGGGAGCCATTAGCAGTCTGAAGGAGTGGGTGTTCTCAGGGCAAATGGGGGAAAAAAATTGGCTGGACAACAGGATGCAAAGGGTAGTAGTAAACGGAGTCCACAGTGAAGGAAGAGGGTTACTAGTGGGGTACCGCTGGGTTCAGTACTGGGACTGGTCCTTTTTAATGTCTTTATAAGTGACATTGCAGAGGAACTGGAAGAAAAAGTATGTCTCTTTGCAGATGACACAAAGATCTGCAATAGGGTTGATACACAAGATGGAGTGGAAAGGATGAGAAGGGACTTGGCAAGGTTGGAGAAATGGTCAAATGTATAGCAGCTTAGATTCAGTGCAAAGAATTTCAAGGTAATGCACCTGGGAAACAAAAACCCAGGGGAAGAGTACACAATGGGGGGTGAGATACTGACAACAATAAAAATGGAAAGGGACCTGGGAGTAATTATATCAGATGACCTAAAGGTGGGCAAGCAATGTGTGAAGGCAATTGGAAGGCTGGGTGATACTGGGATGCATAGGGAGGCATCAACAGTGAAAACAGGACGTTGTTATTTGTCTGTACAGACAGTTGGTGAGACCCCATCTGGAGTACTGTGTGCAGTTCTGGAGATGCCATTTCTGCAAAGACATAGACAGAGTGGAGGCTGTCCAGAGGAGGGCAACCAAAATGGTGCAGAGTCTACACCAGAAGACATATGAAGAGAGACTAAAGGAGTTTAATATGAATACCCTTGAGGAAAGAAGGGAGAGGGGGACATGCTAGAAACTTTCAAGTACCTCAAGGGAATCAACAAAGTCCAAGAGGGTAGCATCTTTCAGAAAAAGAGATGTGCAAGAACAAGGGGGCACAATTTGAAGATAGAGGGGGATGGCTCAGAGGTAATGTAAGGAAGTATTTTTCATGGAGAGGGCTGTGGATGCATAGAACAGACTTTCTGAGGAGGTTGTGGAGTCAAGAACAGTGGGGGAATTCAAAAATGCATGGGACAGACATAAGGCAGTCCTAGTGGGGGGTAGGAGGAAGTAGGCTGTTGGTTAACTAGGATCTGCAGCTTATCTGTTAGGTAGGAAAATGGGCAGACTAGGTGGGCCAAGCGGTCCTTATCTGCCATCAGATTCTATGTTTTTATGTCTATGTGAGTCATGGAGAAGAGGTATAGGAGGATGGTTAAGGAGGGTTAAAGCAGGAGCAGTTAGATGAGAGAAAGTTATGTAAGGCAAAGGCAAGGGAGAAGGAGGAGGAGGAGGGTGCCATATTAGTGAGGGAGAGAGTTCCAGATTTGTGGGAAATGATGGGTGAAGCCTGACTGACCAATGAGAGTGGTTCGATGGGGGACCAACAGAGTGTGAGTGTCAGAGGATCTAAGGGAGTGGGAAAGGGGAGGGGGAAGAGAGTGAACATGAGAGGTAGGAGAGAAGTTCTCTTAACCAAAATTTAGAAGTGAGTTTGACACAATGAGTGAAGTGCCTGTTGGCAAGTGGGGAAGGGATAGGGCGCGTAGAGGTCATAGTGATGTGTGCATGATGGAGCATCAAGGTCAAAATGACAGAAGGAGTTAAAAAGAGTGTCCAGTCTGGTTAGGGAGGATTTGGGAGTGGCACCATAGACTACATCACAGTAGTCAAAAATGGCAAAGATCATCTTCTGGACTAGTTCATGCCACGCTGTAGGAGGGATGCAACTATGGTTCCTGAATAAGGCACCAAGCTTGGGGATCAGTTTTTTCAGGATGGCATCAATGTGGCCAGAGAAGATGAGGTGTTAGCAAACCACAAGGTATCTGAATGAGGAGGTGTCCTCTAGAACTGTCCCATCAAGGGTATGAAAAGAAGGTAAAGAGTGGAGCCTAGAGAGTCTCTGCCTAGTGCCAAAAGTCATGGACACAGTCTTTTTGGAATTTAGGAATAGTTGATGTGAGGCAATCCATAGTTGAACCTGGTCAAAGTCATGCTGAAAGGTGCTTGCAACATTGATGGTGGTATTTGCCAGGGGAGAATTGGACAGTGTCATCAGCATACATATGGGTAGAGGAAGAGGGGGAGCATACTAAGGGCAAGTCATTTATGAAGATGGAGAAGAGAATGGGTCCAAGCACTGAGCCCTGTGGGACTCCTGTGGAAATAGGGAGGAGAGATTGTATCCTGGATTTTGAATGATTGTATTCTTCCTGAGAGGTAAGCTCTAAATCAGTTTGGAGCAGAAGCAGATAACCCAGCAGCCTTAAGGGAGTCAAGAAGTAGGGCATGGAAGACTGTGTTGCAAGGCTTGGCGAGGTCGACAAAGATGGCAAAGGTAATGAGGCCATTATCCATCCTAGTGAGGAAGGAGTCAGTGAGCCTGATTAGGGAGGTGGCAGTGGAGTAGTTCTTCTAAAAGCCAGATTGAAACAGGGTGAAAAAGGAAGAGTCATTGAGGAAGGAGGCCAGTTGAGAGAGGACCAGGTGTTCTTGGAGCTTAGCAAGGGAAGGGAGGAGGGAGATTGGGTGAATATTTGCAGGAAAGGAGGGTCACCACCCTTTGGGAGAGACAACCACTGCATGTAGCCAGGTTGAAGGGATAGATGAGGATAAGAAGGAGATTTAGGATTAAGGAGAGGGTAGGCTATATCAGAAGCTGAATGGTAGAGGAGTTTAGGGTCAAGGTTGTCCGGTGATGAGCCTTTAGAAGGATTAAGAGAAGGAAGGGCTGTTAGTGTTTCCTCTGGGAGACAGCAGAAAAGGAGAAGGAAGGGTGGGTGTGGAGGATTTAGTGCTGGGTGTGGGAAGATGAAAGGGGAGGTTAGGGGAGGGACTTTAGAAGTGCTGTGGCACAGGAGGTATAATAGGAGTTACACCTGGCTGAGGAGAACAAGTGAAATTTATAGGTATTCAACATTCTTCTTGTCATGTTTACTTACACTCCTCATTAGTGGTAACCGGCTGACTTGGGAATAGAGCTTTTTCCTGCAGTACCTCTGCAATTGTTTTTGTTCTTAATCAGGGCATGCATTTCACAGAAAAACAAGCATTTGTCAATGCTGAATGTTCGCTTGCAGGTATTTGCATTGGCGTTTGCCATTTATGCAGGCCCCCCCAGTTGTATCCATGTCCCTTTAGTATCCATATCCCAACAGAGTACCTCTCTACAACTTGTCTTGCATCTGATCAATATTTCACCCTCATACTTCTTAAGATTCTGTCTTAGGAACCCAAACGCCCTGGGTGTGCTCAAGGGAATAAGCATGTGTGGAAAGTGCGCAACCCGAGCTTGAAACACAGTCATTCAGTGGAATTATTTTACCAAATTTTCAACATAGGCATTTTGTCACCTACGGTCACTATGGTTTCTTACTGTGCACCGGACACCGATTTCCACGGTGACTGTGCTATTCTGCATCAGAACTGTGAAAACACATTTCAGCCAGGATGTGAAAAATGACATCTGTACTGTTCATAAGGAGGTGTGGAAATATGCCTATGTTGAAAATCTGGAGTGAAAATATTACAAATTCACAAATTTATGAGTGTACATGGAAACTGTGCAACGCACACTTGTAAAACAGTCATTTTATGGAATTTTTTTACCAAATTTGCAACATAGGCTTTTTGAGAGCCCACCTCATGAACACAGACACTGTAGTTTTGTTAATTGGTCCTGAAAGATGATTCTGCACAGTGACTGTAAAATCACCTTTCGGGACTGAATAACGCCATGACAGTGACTGAATTCATGAGACGGGGTGTCAAGAACCCCATGTTGAAAATGTGGTGCCAAAAGTCAAAAAAATGGCTGAGATATCAGCCTAAGTTGGAAAAACCCTGTTTATGCAATTATACAGCTTACTGGCATTTCCTCAGTTCGCGGTCAGTTTTGAAGAGTGCAGACATGTTTCCCTGTCCACTGAAGATCGTTGCACTGGCCTCCAGAGGTAAGTATGGGGTGAGGGGGGGTGCGGGCAGGTGGGTGTGCAGAGGATGGTTAAGGGTTGCCGGGGGGGGCAAGGACTCACTGAGAGACTGTTTTCTTGTTTTACAGGAATTAAAACAAAATACAAAAACGGGCACTTTTGGCATGCTGGGGTAGGCTCCCAGCATGCCACCTACCTGTTTGTTGGGGCGGTGAGTGGAGCCAGTGGAGATTGGGAACCCCCACCGGCCATACAGTGTGTGTGTTGGGGAGCATGAGCACGCTGGGGTGGGCTCATCAGCGTGCCAACTGTTTTTGGGGGCTACAGCTGATGAGGGATTAGGCACCTCCATTGGCCATACAGTGTGCTGGGGGGGTTCATGAGCCGAAGGGGATTGTGCACCCCCTTCAGCACATTAGGTGGGGCTGGGGACAAAAGGAGGGAGGGGGAGGACATTAGCAGAGGGAGAAAGTGGGAGGGATTGCCGAGCTGTGCATGACAGCAGTTTGGCTAAGTAAGCTCATTTCATACACACTACCACCGCTGATTGCAGCAGACCTTTTCTTTGATGTGAAGACCAACACAGCCGAACTGCCGTCATACATAGCTGGGCATGTATTGGTCCCCTAGAGTCGTGCCTTCTACATTGATCACTGCTTTGGGGAGGAGGGTCACACACCTCCAAAACTCATAATGTTGCAAGAGATTCCTTGCGCATTTGTACGTGAACATAAAAAGTACCCAGACTTTACATGGAGTCCCACTTGCCTTCAGTCAGTCCTGTTGCTCACTGACAGTCACACGGACACCTTTTTTCTTTTCTACTGGGTTGCAAACAATGAAAGTGGGGAGTGGGTTTCAGTCAACTTTTTAAATAAATCAAAAAAAAATTATTCCTGCTGCTGAAAGCAGTCTGCCTTATCTAGCAGCACTTCCGGGCTTGGTTGTTATGTAGAGGGGCATACTGTGGGATCACAGGTGGAGGTGGAGATACCTGCTGCTGGTGTGGAGGGCTTTTTTAATAAATTAAAAAGATTTATTTTGCTGAAGTTAGTCTGCCCGACAAACCCCTCTGTATATTCTTTAGGGCCCCCTTCATCTGACCCATTCTGTACATTTAATCCTGCTTCTGATTCTGTAATAATTATAGGGGAGGGCAGATCATGGAGTTACAGGTGGAAGTGAGGAAGTTACCACTGCTGGTATGGATGGGGAGCTTTCTTAATAAATAAAGGTTCCTGCGCGAAGACAGTCTGCGTCCTAACAATGGCTCTACAATGCGGTTCAACAACTATCTCATTGACCAGCATTGCAGCATCAGCTCCTTGTCTACTGTGAGTTGCAGTCAGCAGGGAGCAGCACACAGAGCAGCAGATTTTTTCTTCAGGGGGCTTTGCCCCCTGAACCCTCCTCATGGGAGGCTATGCCCCCACACACCCCTGAACTAAAGGATTCTAACTCCAGGTTGGAGTTAGTTCAGGGAGGGGGTGCAGGTCGGGGGAGAGTGTTGGCAGGTCCCATGCGCATCCCCTACAGTGACTTAGCACTGTTATCAACAGCGACATATGTCGCTGTAGGGGTTTTGCCACAGGAACTGTATACCCCGGCTAATGTCTCCATAAATTCTTCAAACTCTCCTGTCCTGCAACTGGCAAAGACAACTAAACCGAGTTCTGTTATTATAGCAGGGTGCCCAGTCCCACTGGACAAATGTATAATAGACATTAGGTTTACCACCAGGTGGGGTGGGGAGCAAGTTTAAAGCATGTCATAGAATCATCCTTTTTTAGTAAATAATAAAACAAGACTTCCTGGAGCCAAGCCAGCTTGAACCCTCCTAGTCCTTCCACACTGTGTTGCCAATGTATCAAGGCTAGAAAGGAGATCTGCTGTGGCAACAAAGGATTCCCTGTTTCCATTTATTTCACTGGCACAGCTGTCCATTTCAGATGCTGAAGGTTTCAATTTAATTGTTTAGGAAGTTGCTTTTAGTGTGACAGGACTGATCTGACCATCTGAAAAATGATTCATGATATAAGTTTTGAAGATATGGTGAGGCTGTTTCTGGAGAGCTTATTTATCTTTTTTGTCATAAGTTTTTGTAAGTTTTGCTGTTGTGTTTTAAATGTTGCCTAAATGCTTGAAATCTTTCTGTGGCTTGAGGGACAGAAATCCTTAAATCTTAAATCTTTCTGTGCTGGCTGGAGACTGTTGCGGGGGAGGGTTCTTTGGCCAGTAACATAGCCAGTCAATCAAGGTTGTTTGCATTTCAGTTAATCTCTGTTTAAATCCTCACTGAGGCATTTTAAATCTTCTTGCTGTGGGTAGTATTAGCAGTGGAGTTTTGAAGACGTGGTGAGGCTGTTTCTGGAGAGCTTATTTATCTTTTTTGTCATAAGTTTTTGTAAGTTTTTCTGTTGTGTTTTAAATGTTGCCTAAATCCTTAAAATCTTTCTGTGGAACGCCCTCTCACCCACCACTTGCATTAGCCTTTCTTAAATACGGAAAAGTCAGTGGGTTTGGGTTTAAAGGCTGGGAGGAGTTGATGTGGAGTTGCAAACTTCCCTATGAGCTAACTATTAAGGCAAATAGTCAGGGAAAAAGTTCAGATACTCAAGCGTTGCAAATTTGAAAGTCTGCATGCTGTATGGGATCATCTTGGTATAGGTACTGGTAGCTCGAGAAGCTGTAGAGACACTGAGTTGGTAATTTGGCCTAAAAAAGACTGCTAAGATGATGGGGAAGGGATCGCACATCACTAGAGCAGGTATCTTTGGGCGGGTGGTTGGGTGTGGTGTGGCCATGATACTGGACTGGGCTTGGAAGCTTGGGGGATGCCCAGTGTGCTATCAGCTGGCACAGCTTAAGGAGAAGGTAGAGGGGATCTAAAGGCAGCTGGGGGTGCTGGGGGGAGGATTGGAGAGGTAGGAGGCAAGCGGTCACCTACATGGAAGCACTAGGTGATGGGGCCCTGACACTGGGGGAGGAGGGAAGAGGTGCTCACACTAGGGAGAGGAGAAGGGGTACACATAGGGCTCTAGGGGACCCTGGCAGGTGGGGCTCAAAGGTGGAAATTTCCACAGCAGCAGGCAAGAGACTGGGGTGTCCAGAGGAAACTGAGGAGGGGCGGAAGGGATGGGGACTCTGGAGGATAGGCTAAGGCTCACAAATTGTTTTAACCTTCTACTCCCATTGGTGGAAGAGAGAGCATGGGAAGGAGGATGAAGATGATGTTGCTGCTGGTGAAGCGGGGGCAGGAATGGATAGATAGGGTGAAGGGGGAAAGAGGCAAGGGAGCAATAAAGGGGGACCTGGACAGGATGGGGGAAGAGGGGTAGGGGAGAAAAAAAGGAGGATCAGAGGAACAAGGAGGAGGCTGATGGTATGGAAGAGTGGAGCATGACAGGCAGGAAGGTACAGGACATAAATGGGATGATAGCGATCAGAAAGCCAAGTAGGCAAACAGATAGGGCAGATGGATTGGTCAGGAATGGGGAAAGAGTTACAGAGAAAGATACTCGGATGGGGAGGGACAAAGAAGGCCAGGACATGGGTAGAGGGGGTGACCAAGAAAAATAGTGAAGGGGCTATCTTTGACACCCAGACTGTGGGAGGTGTGAGGACCCAGTTGGGGGGAGAACCCGACAAAGGGATGAGGAAGGGCATGGAAGGAGAAACCCAAAGGGTTAACAGGGAGGCAAGGGGTGGTTAGAGTACTGCTGGGGGACTCCAGGATCAGAGGCATCCAGTGGGAGGGCAGGGGGAGGGTAAAATCTGTCTGATCAGAATCAAATGCCACCCAGGCCTGACGGTGCACAATGCCAAGTATGAGTTGTATTCACTGGCAAGGGAATGAGGAGGCACCCCATACATTCTTGTGCACTTGGGGACAAATTACATGAATGGTAATAGTGAACTAGAAATTCAGGCAAGGTTCCGGGAGTTGGCCAGGGTATGCCTTTCTATAAGCTGTAAGATCTCCTTTTCAGAAATCCTGCTGGTGCCAAGGGCTAGTGGGGAAAACAAGAAAAAGATTAGGGAGATAAATTATTTTATTTATTTAGTTTTTGTTGACTGGGTAAGGTGCTCTAGCCATAGCAATGACTATTTTCAGGCACGACCCGGGAGTTTACAGAGACAAAACATTTGGTTAACAGAGGCAGAAACAATACTATGCAGTAAAAGCTTAGACAGTAATAATACAGTGTAGGCAGGAAAAAACAATAAGTACAAATTGAATGAACGATAATGTATAACACAGAATGAATAACAGAGCAAATACAATAAATAAGACCAATTAGCAGCAATTCAGGAAGAGAAAATGGGGTAAGATATTATAAGGACAAATACCAATTATTATAGTTGTATTAAATGGATCCAGTAGAGTCAGGAATTGAATGGGGTGGGGATGCAATAATAGGGGGAGGAGGATAGGACAGGATAAGAAAAAATAAGGCAAAGATAAGGGGATGGGGACTAGGTATACTAAAGTAAGGGCAAGGAGGTGACGAGGAAAGTACAGTTCTTAGCTGTTGAGGTGAAAGGGTGCACAGATCAGGAGAAAGATAATGGGCTGGGGAGTTTGAAGCAGGAGCAGGAGAAGGAATCTGCAAGATGATCACGTAGCAATTACTTGAAAGAGGCATGGGATGGTGCTAGCTGTATTGCTAGAGGGAGGGAATTCCAGTGATGGGAGGCATAACAGGAGAAGACGCTAGCACCTTTGGAGGAGTGGTGTCAAGGGATGAGTACAGGGTCATTTGAAGTCGAGCGAAGACCGTATCTGGATGACTTGGTGAGAAATAGTTCCACCAAGGGCTTTGGTGTTTGGTGATGATGTTATCTATTATCGAGCCATATGCAAAGTCTCTTGAGGCATTTGAAGAAAGCCACCCTAGTTCAGTGTATAGGAGGCAGTGGTGTTTCATCCAATGTGAGGAGGACACATAGCTACAGATATTGTTGTAAGTGACAGCCCACTTCTGAAGACTAGATTTACCTGCTGAGGTATACACTATAACCCCATAGGTGAGTGACAGAAGGAGTATGCCACGAGCTATGGCAAGCCTGGCTGAGGTGTAACCATGTAGCTGGAATGGTAGGCCATGCTAAGTTTTATGTTTGCCAGCTTGCAGGATTGTTGAATATGGAGATCAAAGTAAGAGTCAGATTGAGTATGAGACCAAGGTATTTAAATGAAGGTACCACTCTGCAGAGGACCCATTTATGGTAGTGACATTGAAAGTGGGTTGAGAGAGTTTGAGTTTGGAATTTGAACCAAATAGCATGGCTTGCGTCTTAGACACATTTGAGACAAGTTTATGGCTCAATAGCCACTGCTGAATCCATTGAAAGTCTAGGGAAAGTCATTGGTTGATTTGCGTAATGTTTTTTGCACTAGCATAAAGGACAATATCATCGGTGTATAACAGGGAGGCAGTCTGGAGAATGTTAGAGGTAATATCATTTATACAAATGGAGAAGAGCAGCGGACCAAGAATAGAACCTTGTGGCATGCCGATGTTCGTGGTAGCAAAATCAGACAAGGTGGAGCTGAATTTAACTTGCTGGGTGCGATCTGATAGGTAGTTGCCAAACCATGCAGTGGCATTTGGTGAGAAACCTAGGGATCTAAGAGCAGCTAGGAGGATAGGATGGTCAATCAGGTCAAAAGCTTTTGTCATGTCTATAAAAATTGCCCCTGTTAGGAGACCAGAGTCCTTGGCCGATAGGGTATCAGATGTAAATTTGAGTAATGCAGTGGTGGTGCTGTGACCCTTGCAGAAACCATGCTGCTCAGTCATGAGAAGGTCATGTTTCTGAAGAAAGTCTAAGGTTTGAGAGGCTACCAGCTTCTTAAGGATTTTGCTGAGGACTGACAATATGGCAATAGGCCTATAGTTAGAGGGTTTTTTGTGGTCACCCTTTTTGAAGACAGGGGTAATCCTGGCAGTCTTCCAGAAGTCAGGAACATAGCTGTGACACATGGAGAAGGTAAAGATCCTGTGCAGGGGTGCTGCTATGTAAGGGCAGCAAGTTTTAGTAGCTTGGGTTCTATGTTGCCAGATCCAGCTGCAGTGAAGTCAGAGATGTTATTGAGCAGTCTATGTACATCCCAGTGGGTGACAGACTTGAAATGAAATTTGAGCCGGAGGCATTGGGGTTGAACATTTGAGTTCTGTGAAGCTGGGAAGGATGAGGTATAATTTGTAAGTTCTGAATACTGGGCATTGAAAAAGCTGGCAATAGTAGTGGGATTGTTGCAGTGGACACTGTTGGGAGACATATCAGTTGGGGTGGGGGCTGGATTTGAACCTAGGAAGCTCTTAATTAGTGGCTTAGGGAGTGGTGTGGAAAATTGGGGTATGGCCTGGTGGTGGACTGGGGAGACCTGGGAGGATAAGGGTCTGTATGCTGGGACAGGCTCCACCTTTTATTTTTTTTTATTTTACATTCTTTATCTTGTGAGACCTCTGTCGACCTTCAGCCCTAATGCTAGGCCCCTGGGACTTCCACCTCATCATGTGCAGCTACCTTCCCAATTACTAGCTTACCCCCGGAGGAGGGCTGCAGTACCAGACCCCATATCTGAGCCACGGGACAAGTATCTGATCGAGTGCGGACAATGGCAGGCTAATCAAAGCCCCGGAGGGGGCTTCACTTAGACAGATGACCCACCCCACCTGTTCCTTTTCTGTTTTTCATGGAGGCAGGGATGTGCAATGATGCCAGCATCCACCCCCTCCCTCTGTTCCAAGCGCCAGTAGCATGAGTGACCCCAGGCCTCACCAGGGGTCCTCTGTGTGGGTACTTCCCCACCCTCCCACCAGAGAAGGAGAGCCATCCATGGACGCCTATACTTCTTCCCCGCTGGTTTTCTGATGACCCGGTCCATTCCTGAACTCGGGTCACTGGCATCTCAGCGAAATCCAGCCACTGCACTGGAGGCCGACCCAGGCACCACCTTAATTTGGAGGGGAAGAAAATCATTAAGCTCAAACTAGATGGGTTCATCAGCGAAAGGTGGGGTTTAAACTTGAGAAGGGGGAGGGATCAATTATAATTGAGAGACATGGTCTCTACTTCTCTAGGGGGCTAGGGAGATATGGGAATGGGTCACCAGATATGGTGCAGGAGCTGAAAAACAGGAGCTCAAGTGGGGAAGGAGAGGAGGGAAAAGGGGTGGAGAGTGGCCTGATAAATGCCAGGAGCTTAGGAAATAAAATGTCTGCACTCCAGGTGATGCTATCTGAGGGGGAGGTAGATGTGGCAGCAGTCACTGAGACCTGGGCCACTCAAGGGCACTAGTGGGACCTAAATCTGGAGGGCTATACTATGTTCAGAAAAGATAGGGGGGAGGGAAGGGGTGTAGCACTGTTAGTCAGAAATGACAAGGGTATTTGAGGGGTAGAGGAGGCAGAGGGAATGTGGAGGTTATTTGGGCCACCCTGCTGATGCATGGGGGTAAGAGTAAAGGTTGGAGTGGTATACAGACCACCAGCACTGGCAGAGGTTCTGGAAGAATGTTTGGTGGCAAATCTCGAGGGACACTGTAGATTGGGAAAGGGAAGGTAGTGGTAATGGGGACCTCAATATGCCAGGAGCAGACTGGGGACGATGATGTCACCAGTGGCCAAGGAGCAGAGGCTGCTGGATGTCTTCCAGGTCGCATTTCTGACACAAAAGGTGGATGAGCCAACTAGGGAGGCCCAGACACTGGATGTGGTCCTGGCGGACAGTGATCAGATTAGGGGCATAGAGGTGAGGGACCCATTGGCTGGGAGTGATCACACCACAGTCTGGTTCTTCCTGGATCTGGGTGGAGGAAAGCACAACAAGGACGGTAGTAACCGACTTTAGGGGTGCAGACTTCAGGCAGATGGGAAAGATCTTTAAAGATTGTTTGAACAGGATAAGGCTGGAAATGGATGTTGACAGCAGGTGGGGGATCATTAGGAGGGGAATACAGGAGGTTACCAGATCCTGTGCAAGGGAAAGGTGTAAGTTCAGTAAGGCAAGAAAACCCTGCTGGTGGACCCTGGAAGTACAGGAAGTGGTGAGGGATAAGAAGATGGCCTATAGGTGCTTCAAGCACTCAAGGAGTGAAAGGGATCAGGAGGAATATGAGCTGACAGCCAAGAGAGTCAGCAGGGTGGTGAGAGCAGCTAAGGCAAAAAGAAGCAGTCCTTAGCCAGTGGGATCCAGAGGGGTGACAAGGGTTCTTTAGATACATATGGGAAAAAAGGAAATGAGGGGCAGATCAGCAGGATAAAGATAGGGATGGTTGGGCACAGGAGGTGGGGGAACAGGAAGAAGTCCTAAATGAGTACCTTGCCTCAGTTTTACTGGGGAAGTGAAGGGCTATGTCTTGTGGGGGAGTGAGGAAAACTGGAAGAAGGGTGGGACTGCTAGAGATCAGGGGCCCTGATGGGTCTGAGGAAAGGGAGTGGCCACCACAGACATGTGGGAGGCTAGCAGTACAGAGTGAAAAGGGGAGGATGTGGAGACTGAAATCCCAGTAGAGGGAGTAAGAGAAGCCCTCTGGTCCCTTTGGACAGAGAAAGCACCTGGGCCAGATGAGATACATTCCAGTGTGCTGAGGGAACTTGCAGATGTCCTGGCAGTCCCCCTAGCAGAGTTTTTCAACATCTCTCTGTGGACTGGGTGGGTACCCCAAGACTGGAGGGTGGCCCATGTCATGCTGATCCACAAGGGGATCAGAGAGAAGGCAGGAAATTACAGGCCTGTTAGTCTGATGTCAGTGGTTGGCAAGGTGATGGAGGTATTGTCAAGAAAAGGCTAGGGGGGTTACTGGAGCAAACTGGGTAGTTGGACGATAGGCAGCATAGCTTTTCCCAGGATGATCATGCCAGACAAACCTTGTTGAGTTCTATGACTGGGTGACGAGGGCCCTGGACCAGGGTAGACTGGTGGGCGTCCTCTTCTGGACTTCAGAAAGGTGTTTGATTCAGTACCCACAGTGGCCTGCTGGCTAAGCTGAAAGAAATGGGGTAGGGAGACAGTTGTTAAGATGGATAGGAATTGGCTTAATGAGCACACTCAGAAGGTGGTGGTTAGAGGTTAGCCTCATCCCAAGGTGGGTTACTAGTGGGATGCCCCATGGATCAATGCTGTTCCTCCTGTTCAATGCCTATGTCTCAGACATAAAGAAGGGGATCAGGAGTGAAAGAGTCTCTTTGCAGATGCCTCAAATCTGGGTGCAGTGGTGGATGAGGAGGAGAAGGGAGAGGGTCTTGCAGGAGGACCTGGAGGCTGTGAAAGGTGGTAGGAAAATGGAAACTAAAATTCAGTGCAGAAAAGTGCAAGGTTCTGCACCTGGGAGTCATAAATCCAGGCCAGGGTATACCCTGGGAGGAAACAAGATTCAAGTCACGGAGGGTGAGAGGGACCTGGGGTAGTAGTAGATGTCAAAATTAACAACTCAGAGACCTGTAAGAGGGCAGCAGCAAGGCCACTGTACAACTACTTGGTTAGGCCACACCTCGAGTATCGTGTGCAGTTTGGAGACCACATTTAAAGAGGACATTGCACTCCTAGAGAGAGTCCAAGGAGGGCAACCAAAATGATCGGGGCCGGGGAGGACCTATGAGGAGAAACTCAAGGAGCTCAACATGTACACCCTGCACAAACTGAAGCAACATCCCATCGTGTTAGACAGAAAAAGAAGTGCAAAAGAAGAAGGAAACCACTTTGGTTCTCAAATACAGTAGCAGATAAGGTCAGAGCCAAAAGGCTGGCCTTCAGGAAATATAAGGGAACACAGTGGGAGAAAGATAGGGAGGCATACCAAACTGCCCTAAGGGAAGCAGGGAAAGCAGTAAGGCAGGCAAAGTCCCAAACTGAGGAAACACTAGCACGAACTGTAAAAGAAGGTGACAAGACTTTCTATAGATACATTGGTGAAAGGAGAAAGTCCAGAGGGGTATTGCTAAGCTCAAAGGAGAAAAGGGGGCATGTGAGGAGGAGGACCCTGTAAAAGCATCTATTCTAAATAGATACTTTTGCTCAGTATTTACTGAAAAGAAGGTAGGGCATGGCCCATAGCTCAGCACCATGGACACAGGGGGGAGGGAGGTGAGCACTAGTCCCTTCACAAAAGAAAGGGTCCTTCAAGAGCTTGCTAAGCTCAGGGTGGACAAGGCAATGGGACCTGATGGCACACATCCCAGGGTACTTAAGGAGCTAAGGGTGGAACTAGCAGAGCCATTAGCAGAACTGTTTAGTGAGTCTCTGAGCACAGGACAGGTCCCAGAAGACTGGAGAAGGGCTCATATGATCCTGCTCCACAAGAGTGGTAGCAGGGAGGAGGCAGGGAACTATAGACCAGTCAGTCTTACCTCGGTAGTGGGCAAGATTATGGAAGCACTCCTTAAGGAAAGGATAGTGCAACACCTGGAATCCATAGGGGCACAGGATCCAAGACAGCATGGGTTTACAAAAGGAAGGTCCTGTCAAACTAATCTCAGATTTCTTTGACTGGGTAACCAGAGTGGTGGACCAAGGGGGAGCAGTTGATGTCGCCTACCTTGACTTCAGCAAAGCTTTTGACACTGTTCCACATAGAAGATTGATAAATAAGCTGGGTAGGCTCGGGGTTGGTCAGAAGTTGGTCAACTGGGTGGCAAACTGGTTGACAGGCAGAAAAGAGAGTAGTGGTAAATGGTATACAGTCAGAAGAGATGCAAGTCACAAGTGGGGTACCTCAGGGATCAGTCCTGGGGCCAGTCCTCTTCAATATCTTCATTAGTGACATTGCAGATGGACTAGAGGGTAAGGCTTGTCTGTTTGCAGATGACACCAAGATCTGCAACAGGGTAGATGATCCAGATGGGGTGGGCAGAATGAGAAGAGATCTGGATAAACTAGCAAAATGGTCGGAAGGGTGGCAACTGGGATTTAATGCAAAGAAGTGCAAGACCATGCACATAGGAAAGAGAAACCCTAAAGCCACCTATAGGCTGGGATGAGAGTTGCTGGCAGTCACAAAGGAAGAAAGAGACTTGGGCATCATAATCACCAATGACCTGAAATCATCCAAGCAGACCTCTAAAGCAGTAGGTAAGGCTAGGGGGATGTTAGGGTGTATTAGTAGGGGTATCACAAGTTGTAAAGAGGGAGGTAATAATCCCTCTTTACAAGACACTGGTTAGGCCCCATCTGGAGTACTGCATGCAGCACTGGAGGCCACACCTTCACAAGGACATTAACCCAATTGAGGCAGTCCAGAGAAAGGCAACCAAAATGGCGCAGGGAGTGCATCAGAAGACATATGAGGACAGATTAACAGAGCTCAATATGTATACACTTGAGCAAAGGAGGGAGAGAAGTGATATGATCGAAACATTCAAAAACCTTAAGGGCATTAACAAGGTGACAGAGTCTAACATGTTTCAGTATAAGAAAAATAGCAGGACAAGAGGACACAACGTTAGATTAGAGGGAGGCCAATTAAGGGGGCAATGTGAGGAAATTCTTTTTCACAGAAAGGGTGGTGGATGCATGGAATAGCCTACCTCAGGAAGTGGTGGCTATGAATACAGTGCAGGGCTTCAAACAGGCATGGGATAGGCATAAGGGAGCAATACAGATAAGTATGAATAGATAGGCCACTGACAGAGCAAAGGCCGATGGCACATTCATAAGTTAGAAAAAGAAATGGACAGACTGGGTGGGCCTTGCAGTCCTTATCTGCCGTCAACTTCTATGTTTCTAAAGTGAGATAGAGACTTTTCGCAACTGGCAGCTTAAATCACCTTTGCACCATTATGTTGGAAATGAAGCAAGATACAGACTTTTCACTACCTGCGGCTTAGGTGATCTATGCTGATGGAACAAGATTTTAAACCGCACAGTCAGACTGCAGTGGAATTTTTTTAGTTGGTTGCACAGTTCATGATATTTGTTAGATTTGTGTTCTAAGGTTTTGTTGCCCTATGGGGATGCTGTACAGCGATGCCAGATGTATATTGTTATGCAGTAATGTGCAACCAGGTGGGAGCACGGGCCCGCACCAATACATGTTTTTTACTACTTATATTACACTTTTTCGAAAAGTAAGGACATTCTATGCAAAAAAACTGAGTTAATGCATCATTTAGGGTTAAAGCAAAAAAGTCAGAACATGGGACATTAGGGTTGAGCCCCTAGCCCCCCACCCACACACACCCTGCATCCCCATCCTCCACAGACTGACAGACTCCAGGGTGTGTCATTGGGGTCATGAGGCTTAAATCTCATCCCATTCTCCTTTTCAGTAGCATGTCAATCTGCATACACATGGAATGGGGTGAGATTTGGGCCTCACGTCCCTAATGACACACCCAGTGTCTCAGTCTGTGGAGAATGGGGAAGGTGTGTGTGTGTGTGTGGGTATTAGGCGCTTCAACCCTAATGTCCCATTTCCTGACTTTCTTTTGTTTTAACCCTAAATGATGCATTAATGCAGTTTTCTGTATATAATATATATACATATCTATATATATATATATATATATATATATATATATATATGTATACAGTGTATATATATATATATATATATATATATATATATAGATAGATACATACACACACATATACATATATGGGTGACTCCATGAAAAGGGGTTACCAATGATGTCCCAAAATGTACATGCCATCTATAAACTATGTAAAACCTGTGCCCAGTAATTGACTATGCTGTAGAATAATATGTGATGTGGAGAGATAAATGACATAATATGATTGCTGCCAGTTGTTAATTTCCAAGAAAGAAAACATAACTTGTGATAAAAGCTATAATTGCTGTGCCTAATTTGTGACATTGTGGTACACACTGAAAACTGTATTCATTATTTTAATAAAATAATGCTCTTTACCACAATAAACTGTTTTGACTTATTGTCCTGTGTCCAGACTTTGTTTTCAGACCATTTAGTTAATGTTAAAATGCCTGTATAGTGCTAACACAGCAGAGTAAATGCAGAGCTAAAGTAACCACTTGTGTCTTCAGTGGTTACCTTCATCCTTTCTCCCACAAATGTATTTATTTTAATAAATCCTCCAGAAATTGCATTGTGTTTTGATCGGGGTGCTTCTGCAACAGACACAGTGCTGGATTTCACTGGAGAATGCTGTACTGCAGCAGCACTGTGTCTTCACTGTCTCCTGGTTTCCAGAGGTCCCGGTTGTGTGTTCTTTCCTACCCAGGTGCCCCTCTCCCACCCACTGATAAACATGTTAGTGCACCTACATGTGCCAAGAGTGGGGACAGCTCTGAAAGTGCTTAAAAGCACAAGAATTTGCATTGAAGCACCATTCCTGCTCTTGCCAGCTCACAAAACAATCCCGGAGCCCAGCCAGCAGCATCTCAGTTATGTGAGCAGCAACATGGAGCTCCGGTAGGCCATTGTTACCTTCAGGTCTAGGAATATGGCTGTAGAAACATAGAAACAAAGACTTTGACAGCAGATAAGGACCACTTGGCCCACCTAGTCTGCCCATTTCCCTACCTACAGGATAAGCTGCAGATCCTATTTAACCAACAGCCTATTTCTTCCTATCCCCCAAAAATATTTCCCATGCATTCTTGAATTCTCCCACAGTTTTAGACCCCACAATCTCATCAGGAAGGCTCTTCCATGCATCCACCACCTTCTCTGTGAAAAAATACTTCCTCACATTGCCCCTGAGCCATCCTCCTCTATCTTCAAATTGTGTCCCCTTGTTCTTGCACATCTCTTTTTCTGAAAGATGTTACCCTCTTGGACTTCATTGATTCCACTGAGGTACTTAAAAGTTTCTATCATGTCCCCCCTCTCCCTCCTTTCCTCAAGGGTATACATATTAAGCTCCTTTAGTCTCTCCTCTTATGGCTTTTCTTGCAGACCCTGCACCATTTTAGTTGCCCTCCTCTGGACTGCCTCCATCCTGTCTATGTCCTTGTGGAAATGGGGTCTCCAGAACTGGATGCAGTACTCAGATGGGGTCTCACCAACTGTCTGTACAAGAGGATAACAACTTCCTGTTTTCTGCTGGTAATGCCTCTCCCTATACATCCCAGTATCCCCCATCCCTCCCTGTAGAATGGCTCGCACAAATGGGATGTTGCTTAGAATACAGTGTACACCTGTACATATTTTTTTGGGCTTATTCAAGCAAACAGTATTGAGATTTCGTGATTTTAATGAGCATTAGAGCCCGATACAGTGTTTGGGGACTACAAATGAATTGTAGTCTCTGTGTGTTCACCACCCAATGGAGCTCATTCTCAGCATTGCTGGGTGTATTAAGCTGTAAGGCTGGTGGAAAAAAATTTCTATGCAGTTCCTGTGCAGTACAAATGTGAACATTTTAATGTGGATTTTTTTCTAGTGAAATGAAGCTTGGGGTATTGTGTTACTGGAGTGGGACACAGTTTAAGTAATGGAGACCCCAACATTAGTGGCTCTGGCCCTTTTCTTTTTACAAACTTCCAATGGGCAGTTATATTGTACAAATGCAGTGTAGCATTATACAGCAGTTTTCATCAGTGGCACATTTATTTTGTGCAAGTTAAGTTGTTTTTTGGAAGGGAATTTGGTGGTGCAGTTTTAATGGGCCCCAAAGGCCAAGCACCAGGTGTGTGTGTGTGTTTGTCTGTTTTCCAAATCCAGCCTTAACAAAAAATAATTGTGTTCATAGAAGTGATTTTGTTCTTGGTAAATGATTTTTTCCACATTATTTCTAAGGCTGTGTGATTTGGCTATAGTTTGGGACTCCTTGTTCTTGTACCAATCGTACAGTTGTAGTCCCTATTTGAAGTGGTTTTCTAACAGAAATGATACAGTAATTGTATTGCATGAGACATGTAACCTACAGATGCTTTCTGTGTTATTACTAAGTGTTTTTTTAGGCAAATGTGTTGCTTTTGTCATTATCTCGGGTCTTTGTTACTTTCAGCACCATGTGCTTGGGGTCCCCGTTATGTTTGCCACCCATAAAGTGTATTTTATTAAAATAAAGAACACTTCATGTAAACTGTGCTGGTGGGATGGTGTGTTTCAGCATTCTGTTTATTTGGGGCTTGATTCGACAATTACATGCATTTCATTTTTTTCAGAGTGTGCATTTTGGCGTACGTTTCTGGTCTTGGTTATCTTAGGCACCATGTACTTGGGGTCCCCATTATGTTAGCCACCCATAAACAAGTATTTTATTAAAATAAAGAACTCTAAGTAAACTGTGCTGGTGGGATTGTATATTTCAGCCTTATGTTTATTTGGGGCTTGATTAGCAATTATCTGTATTTTATTTTTTTCCGTGTTTGCATTTTGGCCTGCTTTTGTGGTCTTGGTTTCGTTAGGCACCATGTGCTTGCAGCAGGCCAAGAATGCAGTGTCAGTGGCTCAGTAGGTAGCACACTTGCCTCTGAGGTGGGGAGATCAGAGGGCTGTGGGTTCAGTTCCCACATCTGGCACTTGGGTTAATTTCCAGTACTGACACTGTAGTGCAGCATGAGAGGGGTGCTGCACTTCTGAGGTGCCGTCTTTCAGATGAGACGTTAAACCGAGGTCCCATCTGCCTGGCTGGTAGTAGTTCAGGTGGATGTTAAAGATACCATGGCACTTATCAAAAAAGAGTAGGGGAATTTCCCTGGTGTCCTGGCCAAATTTCCCTCATTGACTAAAAAATTTACCACCAACAGCTTAATCTGGTTCAAGGTCAGTTGGCATTCATCTGTATCCCCCTCCCCCGGGTCGTGCCTGAAAATAGGCAGGATTTGTCTAGTGCACTTACCTGGTCAACAAAACTAAATAAATAAAAATAAATAAATAAATTCCCACAACACCTCTACCTTTGTGCAATGTTTTGCTTATGTGTTGATTGCGTGGTATTTTGCCATCTTTCTGCTCACAGAGCGTGTTGTTTAATGCTATTTCACACCACCACCCTTCTTCTGTGATCCATTTTGATTTTCCTATGGTATTAATGCCAAGGCTTGCACACAAACAAGGTGGGACTTGTGAGTGGTTTTCGCCATTCATTCTTCAACTGGCACACTATTCCCTGAGCAGGAAGGGTATGGGATTACTATGACTGGTTTATGCTTTATGTGTGAAATAGCATGAAATCCCTGCTTCTGGTGTGAGAAGATGCTGAAATGTGTGTAACCACACATTTGCCACACATATGTCCAAGGTGTGTGGTTGGAGTACTTGGACTGCAAAATGTGGAACAGTGGTTAGCATGGTAGCTGATGATCTACTACCCCACAATACATCAGCAATATGACCTCGCTGACTGTGACATCAGTGCTACTTAGGAACAGCAGGTAAATGACTGCCAGGGCAATCACCTGTGAATTCACTGAGATCATAATGCTGATGATATATTGTGGGGCAGTAGAGTTGTCAGCTGCCAGGCTAACAGCTGTTAAGCACATTCAGCACAGTATTATCACATCACGACGTTCTGATGAGAAAAGAAATATACTTCAGAGAATAGAAAGTTACTATGGACTAGTAGTTCAAATTTAGCTTTTCCTGTCAGCCTGTTTTGGCTTCAATAGTTCTTACCTCTGTTTCTTCAAGTGGAAAACCCTTACCGCATTCTGACATGTGCATCCTGTAATGGTTTTAACAAACATGCAACCTCCTCTTTATCTGTGTGTTTGCCAAGTAGGAATCCATTGTCACTTTCTTGCATGCGCTGCCTTGCAGCGTTCTTAACAAAACATTGTGTTCTCTCCTCCTTAACTGTGTGTTGTTCAAGTAGAAAAGATTGCCACTTTCTTATATGGGTATCTTGTAACAGTTCTTAACAAAATGTAGAGTAGTCTCATCTTTAACTGTGTGTTGTCACTGCTAATGTAGAAGTCCTGTATACATACTGCAAGAACTATCTAACCAAAGATCCAGCCAGTGATGAGTGTAGCCATTTCATTTGCACTTTCTTCTGTTTTGGCAGCAATGACATTAAATGAAACATGCTTGGTAATATCAAAACCATACAAGGGACCTGACAAAGTGTAAAGTCAGTGAAAGCAGGAGTGGTTGCAATCAGAGACATTACATGCTTCTGCAGACAATGTCAAGGAGAGCTACTATGTGACAATAGAAGGTACGTAAGACAGTGAACTGTCAAGCATTTAACAATGGCTTCTGTGCCCACTTCACAAAAGACCCCTGTTTGCCTGTTGCACACTGAAAAGTCACATGAGCCAACACCAGAATCTTGCAAAACTAGTGGTCACTCAGCTGCAACTACTTCCAGCATCCCTATACCAGTGATCGCTTGCACTAATCAGAATGACATTTCTAATAATGTAGTCCCCACAACAAGCACCTAAACTGATCTTCCTGAGGACCCATGTGTTCTGCTACCTGAGACCATCACGCACAGTGTGCATTCAGCAAAAACAAGAATGATGCCCTCCAGCCCTATTAAAGTCAACAAACTGTATGCAAATCAAATGCATTCTACATTGGTGAGGTCACATCAGTACGTAAGCAGCTGTACACCTTAAAATTCCTGTACCAGCATGGGGATTTAATATTTACATGGCAACAGCTTCATGAGTATGACAATGTAAAATGTACCTGAATATTTTATGGGCCACTACAGCTTCAGGAAGATAGAAACTTTAACATCAGCACTGAAGTATGAAAGAAATACATGTAAACGTATTCCAGACTGAGGCAGAAATGGGATTAGGAGTGTACTGGAGCTTGTTACAATAGTTGAAAGACATGTCTGCTGACCAGAACAATTAACAATCTTGTACAAATTAAATGAAATACCCTTAGCTAAAATGCACTGAAATAATTTTCATTTGCTTGCAGGACAAGAATAGTTTGTTTTCCAGCCATACACAATGGACTTAATGCAATGCAGGGCAGGGGAAGGAGGATTTGAAACAGATCTTGTAAATATTTCACATTTCTATTACTTGATGTTGGAGGGATTGTATTGTGTAGTGGATAGTGTTAGTATTTCATAATGAATGGTAGCTTTAGTAAAACCTTTTCCCCTCAAAAAGGTCTTTGGTGTCCATGTTACATGTACAACCTTAAAGATACATTAGCCTCATGCACATATATGGGCATTTTTTTTTTTTATTCTTTTTTGCTGCCCTGGCTGCCTTGTTCTCAGCTGTCCAGTACACCATGTCCTCCCTCCCCCTACCCAGCGATACCTCTTGATGTACCCCTTGAGGTGGGTCCGACGTCCATGCCCAATCTGTCTCTGATGGGAAAGGTGCCTGCTGGCATTGCCTCCCTGGATTCCCCCCAGGGTGGGGTTCAGGGCTGGGTGGTGCACTGGGGCCAGTAATTGGTCGGTGGGAGGTGGGGCCATTAAGACTGAGGTGCCAGGCACGCATCATTCATAGCAACTGATGTGTGTATTTGTACTGCCCCAGGGGTGGGGACATGCAATGATCTTCAGCATCTGCCTGCCCTTCACTGAAACCAGCACAGGTGTTAGCGTGTTCTCCCAGACTCCGCCAGGAGTCACACGTGCACCAGACACTAACCTGACCCTTCCCCAGAGATGGAGAGCAGTCCAACAGGTGCTCAATCCATCTCCCATGTCTGGCCCTCCAGTGATCTGAGTCCATTCCTGAACCTGGGTCACCGACGCTGGAAGCGGAATTCCAACTGCTGCACCGGTGGGCTGCCCCATATAAGGGAGTTACCAAATACCACACCCCATATTCACTGGTAGAACACACATGTTATACCTACTAACAAATGTTTCTTAATATAAGATACAAAAACACACATGCACATCGCAGTTCTTTGGTGTCCCTTGTTACATGTGCAACTTTCACGACCAATTTTCTCATGAATCAATCAGGAGGTTATCTCCTAATAAGGTCACTTAATAAGTGGCTGGGAGCAGCATCATGAAACACATAATAAAATTCATCTACTTTGGGTTTTAAAATTGACACTCATGTCACACTTCGTAACCCCTTTCATGGAGTTGCCCATATACATATCAGTATATATATGAGGCAAAAACTTTTAATGCATTAGTTTGGGTTGTTCCACAGTGACAAAAATGAGGAAATTCAGTGTTAGGTTTGAAAGCCCCTTGGACTCCCTCACACCCCCAACCGACATCGGGATGCGTGTTGGGGTTGCCGACCCAAATCTCACCCCATCAGATGTGTGAAGAAGCAGAGGTGTAGGAGATTTATGACTTTCCTGGCTAGTTTTGTACTTAGTACCCAGTAGGGGGCTAAGAATTTTCAGACGAAAGTCTGTATCTCGCACTGCTTCGAGATACGGACCTGAAAGGCGCCAGAACGCCAAATGTTATCCTATGCGAAAAAGATAAGTTCAGAGTGCCATAACTTTGCCACCCTGTAATATTTTTCACCAAAACACTGAAAGGCACATCTGAGAGATATTGGCTGCATTCCTTCCAAATTGCAGCCCAAAAGATCAAACCGTTCTTTTGCAGCAGGGTGCCAAATAATTTGCTGTCAATTTCCCACAGCCTGGGAAAGTACTGTCGAACTGCGAGAAAGCATTCGCGAATTCATTACGACAGTGTCATTAATAAATAATAATGCTTTGTGAAAGCACTTATTCAGAAATTTGAAAAACATATTTCTGGAGTGTTTTACCCCAACTAAAGACATGCCTAGCATCCTCAGGGTCCGACTAGGTGAATACAAAAATAATTAGGTTGCTAGAGGGTCCCAAATTTAAATGCCAAGCATTTTTATGATCATCAACTAAAAACAAAATGGCGGATTTGCAACAGTAAAAGGGCCATTTGCGAAAGTAAAAACTGCATTTGCGACACTCAAACTGTTTGTTAACTTTTCCCATTGATTTATAATGGGAACTTGTTTTTTGAATAACTTTTGAAGCGTTTAATAGTTTTTCATGAAATCTTCAAAAGGCACATCGGGGACCCTGGCTGCACACTCCCTGAAGATTTCAGACCAGTAGCGCAAACCGTGCGACCTGTGGAGACGACCATAGAATTCCAAAAAAGCGTAAACGTTCACGAAGATCATGCTTAATAACTCTGCAGCCATATATGCATCTGGTACGAAACTTGGCAGATTCCAAGGCACATGTGTCTTGATCTTGTATTCCAATTTTCAGGCAAATCCGTCAAACGGTTGCAAAGTTATTAAGGTGCAAATTTTTGGGTTTAACATGTAAATGGCTCCTTAACCCTAACTATGGTAGCACTACCGTGCTACTATAATATATATATATATATTAATTATGGTAGCACGGTAGTGCTACCATAGTTAGGGTTGAGTAGCCCTTTTAAGGTTAAAGGGTGAATCTTTGCACCTTAATAACTTTGCCACTGTTCAAGGGATTTGCCTGAAATTCGGCAGACACGGGGAGTAACCATATGTCTTGGGATCTTCCAGCTTTCATACCAGTCAGATATACGACTGTGGAGTTATTAAGCAACATCAGTGTGCACATTTACCTTTTTTTGTGCATTCTTTACTTGCACCTACAGGTTGCACGGTTTATGCGACCGGTCTGAAAACTTCAGGCAACGAGTGCCCAGAGTCCCCAATGTGCCTTTTGAAGATTTTGTGAAAAAATATTAAACGGTTCAAAAGTTATTCAAAAAACAATTTCTCATTATAAGTCAATGGGAAAAGTTAACAAAAGGTTCAACACTTTTGCAAATGCACTTTTTAGTGTCTCAAATGGCCTTAGTAGTGTCTCAAACCCGCCATTTTGTTTTCAGTTACTGATCACAGAAATGCTTGGCATTTAAAATTGGGACCATCTAGGGACATAATTCTTTTTGTGTTTACCTATTCGAGCCCTGAGGATGCCAGTCATGTCTTTATTTTGGGGTTAAACACCCCAGAAATATGTTTTTCAAGTTTCTGGTAAAAGTACTTTCACAAAGTAGTGTCACATTCAGAAAGTGTCGATTTTGACGTAAAGCTTAAATTGCGACACTACTTTTCAAGGCTATGGCAAAATTACAGCAATTCTTTGACACCCTGCTGCAAAAGAACGGTTTGGTCTTTTGGGCTGAAATTTGGAAGGATCACAACCAACATCTCACAGATGTGCCTTTTAGTGTTTCAGTGAAAAAATTTTACAGGGCGGCAAAGTTAGCACCATTGTGGCTTGTAGTGCCTGCTGGGGATGCTAAGCAAGTTGGGATATTTTCCTTCAGAATTTGTTTCATGCAGTTTCCTCCAGAGCATCAGCTTTCAATGATACACACACATGCACATGTGCATCGGCATGAGAATGTGCCACATCTGCCAAGGCCCTGCCCATCTCACTGTTCCTGCCATTGATGCCAAATGGCCTCCACCATGTGGTGTGTAAGTTGTGGGACATAGGAATCCCCCACTCCAAGAGAATAGAGCTGCCATGGGATGATTTGTCCTGCAACGTGGGCTGGTCCCCAGGAACCCCTGGTGCATTCCTGGCATATCTGGTGGGTTGGCATTCAATGCCTCAAGCATCCATTCCACAGGACTGGCCTGACCATGACCATATCTGAAATCTTGCTGACTGTCCTGTAGTTTCCCAGGTTTGAACATAGTCACTTTCCTTTCACTGGCACTACTCCTGAATTGTCAAGGCTTTTAAAAGATTATGGGAAGCATCCCTTCAATTATTTCTTCATCTTCAGTATGGTCTTGGAGTATATCTCTCTGCTACTAACAGGGCAGGCACGATTTCTGCAGGCCACATCATGGTTAACTAGATGACATGGGCCCTTCCAATGAGCACTTCCAAAGGGTCATTTTCAGAAGACCAAAGCAAAGTATTTATTTAGCATCTCACTGACAAGGTTCATCATATACTGGCAAAATATGATAAGAACATTTCATCTACAAATTTCTGTGTTTCCAGGACTCATTTCAATATTTAAAAAAATGTTAGGAAAATTAGACAGCATGAATTAGCTTTTCACTAAAGCTGAGAAGTTTCTCCCACAAACTAAGCTTACTGCTCAATTCTAAATGACTCAATACTAATAGAGTCTGAGAATGTACAGTACATACAGATTAGTGAGACACAGTTAAGCAGGATGCCAGTTTAAACACAACATCTTGCTAGGAACAGAATTTTGCCGATGAAAATGAGGCCATTTTTAAACATTTTATTGGGACGCCTTTTAGTTCCACTGTTGCTTTAACAAGATGCCTCTAAGATGATTCACAGCTGACTACAGTACAATTAGTTACAGATGACTTTGACATTTCAATTAGAAGTTTGAGATTTAGATTCATTAGTGAGACTACTCTCAGCTAATTCTCCTATTGTGTAGTAGTGCTGCTCGATCTGTAGAAACTGACTACTACTGCAGACATGCCTCTGAGACGCAATGAGCTATCCTCAGCTGACTGTGTAAAAGCCATCAAGGCATTGTAAAACCCCACTAGCTCTCTATCACTAGCTCTTTATCTTTGGTTGCTGGCCAATTAAATATTTCAAAAAGTAAAGCTGGCTTCATCAGCAAAACAGAGAATCAGTCCTCTACATCTGGTGTGCAATTCTAACCTGAGTTGTTCAAGGAAGCAAGAGGGGAAAGATTCAGATATAAGAGGATGTCTACCATTATCAAATGCAAAAGACCCTGGTGCATACCCAAGGATCTTAAGCTGCTGCCTGTAACCTACACCAGCTCAGGGAATGCCTGAATGACAAAGCATGATTTTTCAGGAGTGGCTAATGGCATTGGATAGTGAGCTCACCTGGACAACTGCTCTACCCACCCCAACAATCTATCAAGATGTACAGATTCCTGCTTTCATGGATGCTAAAACCTTCACAGAATTTGTGGAAATGGACACTGCTGTATCAACTGTAGGAAAGCTAACTGATGATGAGTGTGTCAGTGCTGTTGCTAATAGGGAGACATGGAGGATACATCCAAAGCCACTCAGGAAGAGCCAGAGAGATCTGTTTTGACAGCAAGGCTACAGATCTCAGTGCTACACTGAACAATGCCAACAAAGATGGCACATCACTGAGTGGGAAAGGGTGTTTGATACTGAAGCCAAGATACAAAGCTAAGTCATAAAGGAGCAAAGGTAGACCTGTATAACTGATTTCTTCTCACCTAGAAAACCCATTGAGACCACCACTGATAGAGCAACATGATCAACATCCGTATTTGTCTTCTTTCCATTAGCGGCTGAATTGACAAAGGAATTGATGGATGAAGATGAGCTGAAAATATACGCTTGTAAGACCAAGTAAACACAAGAAAAGCACAAGCTAATAAGCACAAGCAAAGCAAAAAACAAACAAAACAAAAAAAACTAAAAAAAGGCCCACACTAACTGACACTCCACCTTTCCGCTTACCCAGTCAGTACAAATCAGTCAATACGCTGTACAACTATACACAAATCACAGTAAGGCCATGTAGCATCTAACATCTATATTGAATCAGAGAACTTCACTTATAAGAGATGGCTGCTTAAATGGGATGATTAGCAGTCCACTGAGCCATCCTATTTAAATGGCTCGCACTGTATCTTCAGCTTACCTGCCAGGGCTCGAAATCTTGACCTTTCACACAAGTTCCATTTAGAAATGGCCTTCCCATCCCTGCATGCATACAGGTTCTGTAGGGCATATGCCACTGAGTACACAGCATTATATGCATTGTATTTAAAAAGTAGGCGAGTTACATCGAAGAAGCTAATCTTAAGTTCAAGCAAATCTTCTGCACCTGTACATTTATTACCCTCTTCATTTGTTGCATACAGATCAGGCCATCGGCATCCAAATACAATTTCCCAAAATCTTTGAGTAGATATGTCATCTTGATTCTTTAATGGATGAATATTGTAAAGAAAGTCTTTAAATCCTGGAATTTCATTGTTGTGGACTGAAACCAAATGGTCCCAAGTAGAGATTCAAAACCTGTGATTGGAAAACACTGGTGATTCAGGCCACTCATCACTTCCAAGCCAGACTTTCCCAACTATATTTTCTTTGGCAAGTGCTTCAATCACAGGATAGAAAGTTGTGTCATAGATCATACACACAATCACAGTAGCAGACGATTTTGTGATCACTTCCATTAAATGAGGAATTTTCATATAAACATCAAGGAATGACATAGTTTCCAAGAATTCAATACAGATTCCATTCTTTCCAAACTCTTCCTTTACAATCTGGATACTTTGCTGAAAGTAGTCATCATCCTCTAATAAAATCCCAACCCAGTTCCATGCATGTTTCTTCAGAAGTTGGACAATGCCACTGAACTTAAGGTAACTACTTGCAATGGTTCGAAAAAAGGATGGAAACTGGTATTTGTCATTCAGTGACAACGAGGAAGATGCATAACTAACCTAAAATTCAATTGATAGATGATGTTTCTATTACATATACAGTAAAGTAAGGATGTTAAGGTGATTGCACTGTTTATGTATCATATATTGCATATTAAATACTATGGGCAGTATGTTCAAAGTTGGAGCAAAGCACAGGGTAATGTCTCCTATTAGTGAGCAGAGTTGACTGACATGTACAGAGTGGTATAATGCAATAGTTTCAGAACCAAGTTTGACCATCCAAAGGTTGTTGCACTGTACCACCATCAAAGTGAAGGAAAATGGAGGAGCAATGTGCATGTGATTTTGAAACCTCTGTCGGACTAGGATAGAGGGACTGCTGGTGGAAAGACTTGTGCATGCCATTCATAGGAGCATCAAGCATTTGCACAGGACAAAGCTATTTATTCCTGAGACACACAGCCACATAATGGAACCATGATATGCAAATGACTACTTTTCCATTAATGAGGCAAGGACTACATTTGCATATCAGCATAATTTCATTACAGGATAAGCGTGCTGATTCCAAGCCAGATTAAGTCCTTGTTCTCCCACTGACAATGCAGGAAATAAGTGCTACCTTTTAAACAGGAACCCCAGAGCAAAACAGTTTACCAAATTTCGCCTGCCTTCTTCGGGTGCCCACAAAACAAAACACCTCCAGTTGCTCTGCATTCACCAGCCATCCTTATGCAGCTCTCCCTGAAACCAGCTGGGCATTCAGCCTGCCCATGTCTTTGTGCTTTCAACACCCAAACTTAGTATTTTAAGTGCACGTCCAAACAAAACCAACCACAATGACTCTAGGCACCTCCTGGCCATCAGCCACATTCAAATGAAGAACTGCATCTTGTGCACCCAAGTTTTCAAGCCCAAGCCTTCCTCTCATAGCAAAGACACACTGCTAAACAAACATAACCCACTGAGCTCAGTATTCCTGCTCACCTACAACATAATTCCAAGCTACATTAATGAGCGATACAATACCATGGTAACTATCTTATGCTATGTTTTGTTTTACTTGCAATGCATTGAGAAGGAGAAACAAAACACACATAGCACTCCTGAGCCCAGTCACCTGGGCCACATGGCCTATAAGGCCTAGCTGCTTCCATGTGCCTTACCTTGCTAACGATGTGCTAAGTTCTCAGAAAAAAATCCCAGCAAAAGAGGTCGTCCTGCAGGTGTCCTGGCCTGATATAGTGCCCACATTACCCCTGCTCAGGACCCCTTATGCTCCACCCCCAGCAAGTCCTTGGGTCTCTGGCATCACCTTGTCATATTACCCTTCCCCTGGCTTGGTGATGTCACTAGACCCTCCCCTTCCACTTGCTCCTTCCCTTCCCCCCACCCCCTTTCCCCTTCAAGCTCTTTCCTGGCAGGGATCATTAGATAACCTGTCTTGCCCTTTAATGGCAAGCCCAATTGTACACAAAATGAGTTACTTCATAGATGCTGTTTTAAAGTTTAAGTTTATTCTTAATATGTAAATAAAAATTTAAATTGCTGTCAAGTAAAATACTCAAGTATTTGTAGGAGCGTACATGACTTATTGTTACCCCTGAAATAGTGTGTACATCTCTGATGATCAATTCATTACTACTTTTCCTTTCAGACATCATCCAGTGGGGGTTTCTTCTCATTCACCTCTCCCCCTCCCTTCTCCATCCCACCCCTTCTCTTTTCCTTGTCTTCCCCATTGTCTCTTTCCCTTCCCCTCTTCCTCTTCCCTCCCTTCTCCTCCTCCTCTCCTCCACAAAGGTGTCCCTATAGATCATTTGAAAGATGTAATACCATCCTCCTTTTGGGGATAAAATGAGAAAATAATCTAAACACATACAAATACAGGCATATAAAAGAACATTTGAATGTAATAAGAATAATTGTTTGAAATTATACAAGGTTACATATATGTTAATAATTAGTTCTATAAAAAGTGTTTTCAGAAGATGCTGTCCATTTATTGTTTTCCATTTTCCTCGTTTTTCTTTTTCCTTTTGCTCATTTAATATCACTTATAAACAAGTAGATGTAGAATCTCCACAAATGATATAGAATATAAAACAATATAAAAATAAAACTGAAAATAATGAGAACTGCTAAAAATCTTTTTTTTACAGTTTACTTGTGTTAGAACATGTATCTATGGATTTTCTTGCTATTAAAAATCACTGAACTGACTGTATAAAAATGTAAGCGTTTGATAATTTTTTGAGCAATGGACTAAGTTTTAAGTAAAGGAAACTGTTGGTACATTTTCTTTAGTTGTGGTCTGAAATATGTGCAAGTTATTTATGTGTATATGTTTTTATTGTTCTTTTTATAACTTTTCCACTAGGGTATTTTATATTTCATTACAGACATGGACTTACATTTCAAATCAAAACATTATTTCAAAATATCACTTTAATTGTAAATGGCTTTGCACATGTGACAATGTTTAAAATGTATTTAAACAGAGCACCAATTAGGTGGCCCTATCTTTGAAAAAGATCATTTGGTTGAAACTTTAGAAAGTTTGTTTGTGGGCACTCTGTTACCTTCGGGTGTATGACCTTCAGCTTTTATTGTGAGGTGAATAAATATTTGGTGCAATCGAGTATTTTTGTAGCCTTGTGTTTTGTAGTGCAAAAGGGTGGAGTCCCGTGACTGTTCATATAAAATTAATTTATATTCAAGTGAGCTAACCTGGTTAACAAAATACATCAACTCAATATTTCCAACAACAGAGAAAAATGTAATATTGGACTGAGTCACGATGGGAAACAAAAAAGTAGTCTGACATGTCCGCTATTATTGAAAAATTACTTATCTTCTGAAATGACAAGGAATTCATTATCTCTGGATGCAAACAGTTAATGATTACTTTACTGAGCTCAAAAACGCATTTGCCATGTAACATTTTCTCACATTAGAATAATGGAGAGCAATGGTTGCTGTTTTGTAATTTCTCATTGCTGTAAAAAGACTGAGATAACCTCACAGTAACAAATTTCCCAAGTGCTAATTTTGCAGGAAGTTAAAAACCCATTTTGTGAACTGACATGTTACAGTGTTGCTGCCCTCATTTTACCCCATCAGATAGCATGAAGCTGACATATAATAAAATATAACTTTATCCATAAAACAGTTATGAAGCTATGTTGAATTTTGCAAATGCAGGCTTTTAAGTTTGCTAAAATTCAGTATTTTTACCTCAAATTTTTAACATAGCCATTTTTTTACAGCACCTCATGAATGTGACAGCTGTCATTTTACAACTCCTGCCCAAAATGTGTTTTTGTATCCAGAAACCTGATTCCACAGTCCTTGTGTGAAATCACCTTCAGGCCAGGAGCTGAACATTTTCTCTGCCCTTCTTCATGAGACAGGGTCATAACAAGGCTATGTTGACAATTTGGCATACAAATATTAGAAAAACACTAAATGTATGCTCTAGGTTACACTTTGCAAATGCAAGCTCATAACAGTGGTAATTTTCAATATTTTTTACCCCAGATACATCACCTGCAACCCTATTGGCTCTGGCTAGAGTTGGTTTCATTAGTGAAGACTTTCATTAAAAAAAGTGTTTCCTGTCTTGCAATCTATCTTTCCATATTCCTTATTCCTGCAGTGGATTTATTATCCATTCTTCATGATATCGAACCTGTAGCAATGGATATTATTCAGATATTACAAATTGAAGGTTAGTATTTCAGGGCAGGAATAGCAGCGGACAGGCAAACTCTAAGGCAATGCGTAGTTACAAGTAAATGTCTTTAGTAATGAAGAGTGAAATGCACTGAAATTAATATTTTGCTGATTGTCATCAGTATGTGTCCTGGCAATGTTCACTATGACTGTTGTGATGGAACCTGTTAAATCACTTTAGGAAACAATGCCGTATGTGATGCATGAACCAATTGCTCCTGTGTTGCCTCAGTAGGTGGTCCTTGGTTAAAAATACTATGGAGAATAGGGTCCCACAGCAACAGAAGTCTGGTGGACTGCCAGTGTCTAAAATAGTTCATTATATAATCTAACAGTAAACATCAATGTGAAATGCAAAGCTGCCTAATAACGTGAAACAAGATGGTCTAAGACACTATACTAAATATCAAAACCTTAAAGATGAATAGTGTTTTGATTTAAATTAATAGTTTTTATTTACTATTTCTATCATAACCCAGTCTCCTGTGTATCATCATCGCCATCATCATCATCATCATCCGGTTTATTGGATAGCAAAGCAATTTGAGATTACAATCTCATTTACAAATGCATCCATTACATAAAACAAGTTCATGACAAACATGAAGTATACATAATCTACAAAAACAGATTATGTAAAAAAATACATTAGCTAGAATTATTAAATTGTAAAATTATCAATAATAGTTACAATGTTTGTCATACAAACTGAGCAATGCTGCTCTAAAATGTCCTAATGGAAGTAATGCTTGAACTTTTAACTGTCTACTTATCCTGTCCCAGGTTCTAGGGGCCATATTAGCTAACATCTTATTTCCATAACTAGATTTACTTCTTGGAGCTTGATAAGATGTCCCCATAGCTGATCTCAAAATATTTATGGGTGGCTTTCATTTTTAATACACACAATAAATATTAGGGCAACGTCTGTGTGACAAATTTATAAACAAACAAATTCCAGTGCAAATCTCTATGATCTGACAATGAAGTCATACCAGCTGTAGTGTATAATGTACATCAATGAGTACTATAGGAAATATTTATAATAAATGGTAAAGCACTATTCTATAATGAATCAGGTGTTCCTAATAAAGTACTAGTTGCAATTTTATAAACAATTTCTCCATAATCTAACACCAGAAAAATAAAGATGTAACCAATGATTTTCTAACTACCAAATTAAATAATGATTCATTCCTATAAAAAATTCAAGAAGTCCATTTAGTTTATTAGAACTATTCTTAAAATGTAAATCAAAATTTAAATTGCTGTCAAATAAAAGACTCAAGTATGTGTACGAGTGTACAAGACTTATTGTTACCCCTGAAAAGTGTGCACATCTCTACTGATCAATTCATCGCTACTTTTCCTTTCAAACAACATCCACTGGGTTTCTTCTCATTCAAAAAGTCACAACCCCATGAGTTCCTGCTGAATACCAAGAAAATCCTTGTGTAGTACATCTATTGCTGTGTTTGTGTCCTTCTCTGTAGAATACATAATTGTATCATCAGCATAAAAATATATGTTTGTGTCTGGTGAGCATTGCCTGGAAAGATTATTAACATATAATAAAAATAACAAAGGCCCTGCACCGATCCTTGAGGTATGCCATGTTCACCAGTACTGTGCAAACAGTCTAGACCCACCATGACACACTGAAACCTTTGTGTCATGTATGAACTCAACCAACACATGGCTGTAAAGCCTAATCCAGCTGACTTCGGTTTATAAAGTAAAATTATGTGGTGGACAGTGTCAAATGACTTCGACAGGTCCAAACAAATTGTTGGAACACTGGATCTTCTGTTGAAGGCATTCAGCACATCATCCACCACTTCTGAAATCACATGAGTAGTATTATAACCTTTTCTAAATCTTGATTGTAAATGCATAATAACATTATGTTTGGTGAAATAATGAATCAACTGTTTGTGCAGGAGTTTTTCAAACATCTTTACACACATCACTAATATTGATATCGGCCTATATGAATTTGGGTCAGTAGGGTCACACCCTTTAAAAATTGGAATAATGAATGCTGTCTTCCAATCCATTTTTATGTCAAAACTAAGAAGTGAAAAATTAAACAAGTAAGCTATATGTCGCCCCTGTATATGTGATGCAGTTTTAAGAAAACAGTGGGGACATTCCATCACATCCTACCCTTTGCTAGTGTCCAATGTTTGCAGTTGCTTCATTACTTCAACTTCCGTTATGTTATAAAAAAAAAAAAAGCCTCTCAAATCTTTTATAAAATCTATGTGTAACTGAGGTGAAGCTAAACCTGGATGTTCCCTATCAAATGTTTGTCCAGAAGCTGAAAAAAATAAATTAAATGCAGCCACTTGAGCCATGGCCCTACATGAAGTTTTAACCTCATGTTTCAATTCTACGGGTAAAGTGGACAAAACCCATGTAGAGAATTAATACACCTCCATGTTAATTTTGAGTCTCTTGTAAGCTCTGTAAAGTAATTAATATAATAGTCTTTTTTGGCTCTTCTAATCTCATGTTTGGGGAGGCATGGCCTGGCTCAGCTGAAGATGGCAGCTTAATTTATTTTCTCCAAAAGGGCTACCAGCTATCTACCTTCATCTGCAACCATCCAGGCTACCAATGTGAGCTCAACCTTGAGATTTTCATCAGTATACTACTACTGCATGGCTCCTATGAGTTATTATTTCAATTGAACTAAGATTAGGCCATTGATCTACTGTGCTGCTGTAGCTGACTCTCAGGGCCTGCAATCATGGCTGAATTCACATCACAACCTTCCTCTCTCCAGAGTCGAATCAATGTTCCAAAAGCTCGTCTTTGATATGAGTGAATTAAAATTACAACACAACAAAATACAGCTACTCTAAAACAATCAAATCCCAACTCTCAACTGCAGAAACCAAACTACACAAAATGAAAGCTCTGTCTATGAAATGCGTGCACCATCAGGGAACAAGATTAGGCATTAAAATATACAGATAAAGCTGGATGATACTGAAAATCAGAACCACAGAAATAATTTACATTTTTGATTCCCTAAGGAGTCGAGCTCAGAGACACAAATGCTTTTCTCCTGCATATCTTACCCGCTATGCTACAATTACCTCTAACCATGGTCTAACTATTGAATGCTGTCATGGCTCTTTAGGTCCTAGACCTGGCCGGACCATACACCTAGGCCAATTCTGCGAGGTCCCTCAATTTCACCCATACTGAGTTAATTCTAAAAAGGCAAGGGAGATTGAGTCCTTATGTGGCAAGATCACCACATCTCAATTTATAGAGACTTTTCCAAAGAGCTAGCTGCAAAGAGACATGCCTTTACCCCATTAAACAAATTCTATATCAAAGGGCATTAAATTTGCTTTGAGATATCCTGCAGTCATGTGCCTTTTCTGGGCAGCTCAACAAAAGAGTTTAACTCTCCTGAAGCACTTTCTGCCTTTCTAAACAGCTTACATCAAGATTCCCTCATGTCTGGCAGTGATGGTGTGGTGGCTCAACCTCCTAGTGTGAATACATCTGCTCTGAGTGATGTCTGTGCTGACTTGTATGTCGAGGAGACTCTATCTGACCCTTCTAATACTGCTAACACTACTGCCACTGCTCCTCCTCTTAGATATTCAGTTCATATTCAGGAGAAAATTGCCTTAGTCCCGCGAGCTGAAAAGATTTCCTGCTGTGCTACGGAGGATTCCCACAGTATCACAATCTCTCCTTCTGTGGCCCCTCACTTCAATTCTCCTATACCATTAAGTAGCAAGTTTGCCCCACTACATGACAATACTCACTCATCTTGGGAAGATCTCCTCCAAGATAATCCTGTGCCACTGCCTGCCAGCTCCATCACCATGGAATCTGAAATCTTATCAGTGAACTCTTCCTGAGCAGTGGTTGTTGCCAGTTCACCTGTGAACTCCCTGGAACCTCCGAAAAATAAAAAGAGCAAGGGCAAGTCTAAGAATAAGTCTTCCACGTCCTCTCCTGTTGCTCACTGGATCAATAATACATGACTTTTGTCTCTACTCTATATTGCTAAAGCAGTAATATTCTCTCTCTCTGATATGTTTGAGACCTTGTCTGTGATGCTGAGACTAACCCTGCCTTAGAACACAACCCATATGCGGCTCTTTACTGTCATTCCCAGCATGTGCTGAATCTTAAAGCTGCACATCGTGGTTGGATTAATAGAACTCTGGACCCCTTTTTTTGTTAATCTATTTAAGAGGTGCTTTACAGTCCCCTATTTCTTCCCCAATTTACACAGAGGTAAATATTAAATCTGTCTCGCAACAGTATTTTTTAGTTCCTTTTTCTGTTTCTTTTAATTACTCTCTCCTGACACATATTTCTCTTGGTGCCTCAGATGATTTTATCATAAATGCCATGTTATACTGTCTCCCTATAAAAAATTATCTGTAACATATATTTAGACCTATAAACTTCTCATTTATTACATCCTATGGGATTATTATTCGGTCGTTTTGGTACCTTCTTCTACCCCCGCTAATATACATATATTTTTACTAGTCATACAAGATTTATCACACTCAATCTATATTTGATACAGGCTATTTTCAAGCTATCTGGTGCATATAATAACACATAATATTTATAGTTAGATTGTAATTTTACATATAGCTACTGCTCAAAGCCTAGGAACTAGAGGGATATCACAAATATAATGTTACATCTCTCACTGGTTGGGACTCACAGGGCCTATTTCATAGACCCAGTCATCCCAGAATATATTTCTAACTAGGCAATTTCCGTGCAAAGAGGTTTATATTATTTTAGCTCTATGCTTACTCCAATGGCACCACTGCCTTCTAAGCCTGACTACTTAGCATATTTTACTAGGACTGTGTGAATACCATTTCCCGAATATTCTGCCGAAAATTCGGTATTCGTGTCCCAGGTATTCGTTATTTGGTATTCAGGAATACAATTTGCCTTAATGGAGAATTGCTATATAACTCCTTAAAATGGCTTCAGAAAGGGGGCGATGAGAGTTAATGGCACTTTGCCTTTTACACTGGTGCCAGAGGCTGTCTTCTGTTGATGGTACTTCAGGAGGAGAATGTAGATATCACGGCACTTTGGCTTGTACATGGGTTCTTCAGGCTGTCATGTGCTGCTGGTACTACAGGAGGAGAATGTGGAGGTCCCAGCACTTTGCCTTGTACAGTGGTGCCAGAATATGCCTTCTGATGCTGATGTCTCAGTAGGAAGATGCAGAGGAAAGGAGTTCATCATGGGCCTGCAGTTTCCCATAGGATAACACTGGAAGTATAAGACACCATAACTCTTTCCATATTTGGAGTTAAGTAACAATCTATATGTGATCAGAAAGGTCACAATGGCCACTACCAGAATGCCATATGCAAGAGCCTTAAATTATTGTGACCATGAAGAAAAGCAAGTAATAAGACATAATTAAGCCTATAGAATAACACTGTTACTTCAACAGGCCATAATTCTGGCAATATTTGGAGCTAAGTAACAATCTATATATGGTTTAAAAGGTCTCAGTGGCCACTACAAGAATACCATATGCCAGAACCTTAAATAATTGTGGTCATTAAGAAAAGCAAGCAATAAGATATAATTAAGCCCATAGGATAACACTGTAGCTTCAACAGGCCAACATACACATTCACATCTTGCGTTTGGAGTCGAGAGATACAGCTGTGAGGATGGCACTCAAGCATGACACCCACTCAGCCTATGATGTGCTATCCCATAAAGGTCCTTTGAATAGATGCTACCTGTGAGGGAGACATAATGAAATGCAATGCTTTTCCAAAATGGCCTACACACATCCAGGCAGTCTCCCTGTTCTATTTTAATAAGCCCCCACCCCATACCCCAAAACAGAAAGAAAACAATTAACAGATCAAATACTTTACTTACCTTTGCTGTTCATACCCAATGTGTTACCAAGAGTTCATCACACTGGTGGTAAAATACCTGTATTCCACAAAAAAAAAAAACAGTAGAAAACATGATCAGAGATACACTTTAATCACAATTTACTCCCACAAAAAAACACAAGCAGAAATAAAAGCATTGAAAGATTCCATATTTCACTTACTGTTGCTGGTAGTACACAATGTGTTCATCGAAGATGAGAAGCATCAGACTCTAGCTTTGGTGGTCATCAGTCATTGGTCATCAGTAATATATTCCAGATTTCTTCACAATCATTATTGCCATCATCATCATCAGCAGCAGCAGCAGCATAAACAAGTTATTGCAACAAAACAATGGTACAAGCTGGTCATAGTCAGGCAACCGGAATATTTCAGGCATGTGAAATACTTCAGACTGGTGATGCCACACTGGTAACATGAATACTTCAGGCATGGGAAATGCTTGAGATGGGTGATGCCAAACTGGTAACTAGAATACTTCAGTCATGTGAAATACTGGAGACTGGAGATGCCATACAGGTAACCAGAAAATTTAAATCATGTGAAACACTTGAAACATGTGATGCTATACTGGTAACTAGACTATTTCAGTCATGTGAAATACTTGAGACTGAAGATGCCACATTGTTAACTGCCATATTTCAGGCATGGGAAATACTGACACTGGAGATGCCACACTAACTGCTGTATTTTTATGCACATGAAATACTTGAGACTGGTGATGCCACACTTGTAACTGCCAAATTTGAGACTTTGAATATGAATGTTAACATGGTGTACTTATTTGCTAACAGAGCAATGATGGTTAACACAGAATGGCTTGTGTTTGAGTCAATGCTACAACACACAAATGTTGCATCCAGTACAAGATGATTATTTAATGCAATTGTTAGTGGCCATGTGTGTACCCAAGGTGAGGTATAAACGCAAGTTGTTCCACATGTGTTGGGTCACGTGAGGATTGGTGGGGTTCCACCACATCCCCAGCAGTGCTGAACATTTGTTCAGATGGTATGCTGGTGGGGGGCAACAGATATATTTAAGGGCCAACTGTGCCAGTGTGGTGATACCATCATCCTTTTGATCCAGTACTCCACTGGATTTATGGAGAATGACTCCAGAGGCTCACTGAAATAACTGTTCAGCAGATTGGGTGCCGACTGTGGCTGCTGTTCTGTTCTCTTCTGCTGCTTAGCCTGTAGTGATGAGCTGAGTTCAGCCCGACAGTCACCCTCCTTCTCAAGGTTTCCCATACTGCTTTCAGTTTGTGATTCTGAGACTGGCTCATTGATGGTGTTACCTGCTGGTCTCATCAACCCAAGGATGCAGAAACTAAGTCCTGAGCACATCTGCTTCTGAAAATCTGTAACCCTGTAAGTGGGCATTATAATGTGTAGTACTTCACACTTGAAAAGTGGATCCAACATAGTAGTAAATATATGCTTTTTATTGGAACAGAGATCAGAAAATCTAACTTCTAGCTCTGTGGTGAGGTTTTCCACAAGGGATATTACTGTTTCTGGTGTCTGGTTTAGATCTTTCTAGCATTTTCACTGAATTTCCTCATGGATTTTTTCAGGATCTGTACAGCAGGAATTACGTGACTTAGCAGTACAGAATCAGAGCTAAGGTCATGAGTGCTCCTTTAAATGACTTGCCAAAGAATATTGGATTTCCAAAAATTCGTCTATATGCAGACGATACGGTTTTAGTAGCAGAGGGAAAAACTACAAGTGAAGTAGAACTAAACTTACAGAGTGACTTTAGCACCATGGAAGGTCACTTTTCATCTCTGGGTTTATTAGTTAATAGTAAAAGACACAGGTTATGTCATTTGCATTGGACTTAAAGGGAATTTCAAAATTAAATATAAAGCCACAAGAGGGTACGTTTTTAGAACAAACTGAAACATATAAATATTTAGGGGTACATATAGATCAATGTCTTACTTTTCAATATCATGTAACAAATTTAATAAAGAAAACACATGTTAAGATTGAAGCTATGAGATGAATATCAAATTGCATGACAAGAGAAACAAGATTGATTATGATCAATCAATTAATAATCCCAGTTATTGACTATGGAAGTCATATTTACAGACATACAGCAAGAAAATATTTAAATAACTTGGATACACTTTATAATAAGCTTGCAAGATTTGTGTTAAGGTGTGATTTTAAAACTCATCATTGCACTATGTATATGGACTTGGAATGGATTCCATTAGACTTACGGGCTAGGGGAATCTGGCTAAATCAGGTTCGCAATATATTTAAAAATCAATCTTTGGATAACTTAAAAAACAAATTACAAAAACCAAAACATGGTTTAAATCTAAGAAAAACTGGTGCTAGAGATTTAATAATACCAAAGTTAAAAAATTGATTTAGTGAAATGACCCTTCAATATCAGGTAGCTAAAAGCTGAAATTGTCTTCCTTCTTTTTTACGTGAACTAACAATTACTGATCATGTTTTTTAAAAATGGCCTAAATCACAAACTTAGTTTTCATTGTTGTTGTAATATGTGAAATTAATGTAAAAGTAAAAATGCTAACATGCTTGTTATTGATGAGTTTGTAAAACTATGATGTATTGTTTTTTGTATTTTTCTGTAACTTGTATTTTCATAAATGTATAGTTGTAATAATTTTGTATAATGTAAACAGGTAAGCTTTCTGAACAGGGATTTTCAGAACCCTAATGGCTATATCACTGTATAAATAAAATTTTACCATACCATACCAAAACCTTTACCAAGACCTCAATCACAGCCCAGTCTTGATGTCCGAGGACTCCCCATATCAGTTTCCATACTCATCTCATGAAGGGCCTGCTTTTGCTCCAGAAGCCTTTGCAGCATGTAGTAGGTAGAAGTCCACCGGGTCTGTTACATCCTGGATGAGATGATGCTGTGACATTTGAAGATGCTCTAGAAGCTGATGCAGACAGTTTGTGACTTTCACAGAGTGATGGAAGTGGCTGCATATGCTTCTGGCTACTTTGACTGTGTGATCTGCCTCCACTGTATGTCAAATCCTTTGTCACCACCAAATTTAGTGTATGAGCAAAGCAGTGTATCCCCTCAAAATTGCCATCTCTAAGTGCTTGTATCATATTTGTAACATTGCCTGTGACCACAAACCCTATCTGCAAATTGTTGCCATCAATCCATGAGTTCAACATCTCTTGCAGGAATAACAGTATGTTTACAGCCTGGTGATCCTTTTCTATAACACTGACATTTAGCAAAGCAGACCTGCAGGGAGAGGGGGAAGAGACAGAACCAGCACCAGTACCACCATCACCACCAGTGACTACCATATCTGCAACACACCAGTGTGCTGTCAGTGACATATATGTATGATTTCAATTCATGCTGGTCCATATGTCAGTTGTGCAGTGGAAAACTACACCAGCAGCCTGTGCTAGTAGTCTGGCAACTTCTTTTCTCAAGTCATGGTAAATGTCGGGTACTACAGTATGTGAAAATGTGGTCCATGATGGTATATTATACCTGGGGTGCAAATGCTGCAGCAGCCTACGGAAACCTGTGTCTTCCACAATGGAAAATGGCTGCAGATCAAGGCCATCATCTCACCAATTAAATTGGTGATCTGCTTTCTGTTGGGTGTGGCGCCTGGTATTTGGTGTGGGCATGAAGGCTTGCATGATGGGTGTAGTCAAAGCGGTACCCCATCTCATTGATTTTGACTTTGAACCTATAATGGAGGGTGTTACAGTAATAGACAATTGAGCAGAAGAAGGCAGAATGGGTGATGCTCCTGTAAGAGGATGCACTATAAGTGGTGTAGGGGGAGTTGAGGGCACACTGTCTGTCTCAGTAATAGAATCACTAACAATACTTTGTGCATCTACTGGACCAGTACCAGAAGATGGGCTGAGAGGCACATGTTGTGGAGGGGGAGGAACAGCTGTGGATTGTTGAAGTGCACTGGGATGTTTTATTCAGAGTTAGTTCATCACTGATGTTGTTGTGAGATCGGAAAGGTTTTTACCATGATGTATAGTACAGTCACACACAGAACATACTGCCTTTGTTGGATCATCTTTTACAACACTAAAGTACAGCCACACCACAATTTTCCCTGCACTGACAGTGGAAGTACAGGCCCCAATACGGCAACCATGGTAATGTTTTGCCCCTTTCTCCTTATCAGACCTGTGTGCAGTGGATGCAGTTGTTCTGCCCCTTTCTTTCTCCGCAACAGATGTAGTTGTAGAACTACTTTGTGTATCAGATGGAGTTGAACTTGACACAACTCTTTGAAAGGACAGGGTGGACTTTTTTTTTTTTAGGAGGAGGAGGAAGAGGAGGAGGAGGGTGACCCTGACTGACCTGCTTGCCATGATGAGCAGCACTGCGTTTTTGGGCAGTTGCACGTTCACGCTTCTCACACAGATATGCTGCATATTTGGCCTCATTGCCAAATTCGCTTAGGTGGGTATCACTGTCAGATGATGTACTTAGCAAGTCTTGTGGCTCTGGTAAATATTCAGAACCAGATGAATGCTCTTCTTCAGAATCCTCCACATCAGCAAAAGGAAATGTGGTGAGAGGAAACTTATGAGGCTGAGCAACAGTAAGTTTTGGCAACACAATTGTTACGGTCATTGTAACAGTCTCATGGTCAATACTAGTCACAGTACCTATGGTCATGGGCACAGTTGGCAAGGTAGTAGCACTGTCGACAGTAGTCTGGGTGCCAGAATTACAATCAGGAGTTACAGTCAAAGAAACTGGCATCATATTACAGCTAGTTGTAATACTGGCAGCAGTAGTCATGGTGACAGCAGAACACTCAGGACGATGTTTATAATATTAAGATAGCCACTTTGAATACAAACAGTATTCTTTCTATGGTTCGTATGTTGGCTACTTTTGATTTATTCTCTACCCTATCTTTTGATATCATATACTTTCAAGATACCAGATTGTATACAGTACAAGATTTTACAAAGGCCTCTGAGGCTAGGATTTGGGGCCCAAGTTATTGGTCTGGGGGTGAAGATATTTGTTCAGGAGTGGGGATTTGTTTCAACACACCTTCCACCTTCTATTAAAGCCATGCATATGGTAGATATCGACCCTGGTCATGCACTTTTGTTAGATGTTACTTTTGCTTCCCTAGATTTTTGCCTTATTAATGTTTATGGTCCACAAACAAAAACAGGTAGGATTTCCTTATTGAAATAAATTAGGCCTTTTCTTTTTACAAGTAGAAATGTGTTATTTGGTGGTGATTTTATTATTAACCTTTCACCCCAAGATAGAAATTTTACCACTTCCAAAATTTATTGTGATACCCATTTTTTTACAATCCTTGCTTACTCAAGCTGGCTTGAAGGATATTTATCAGTCCAATACAATAATCCCTCATACATTTTTTCAGGGACAAAGATCTTCTCGCATTGATTATTGGTTTATTTCCCATTCCCTGCAAATCACACTGCCAAAAGTCTCATTGGTGGTGACTTCTGATCATGCACTACTTAGTGTTACTCTTTCCAATTGTCATACGACATCTAGAGGGTCTGGCTATGGAAACTAAATTTATCTTTACTTGATATTCCAGAAGTTAAACAAGGTTTTCATGATATTATTATAGCTAGAAAATCTGTGTATTTCCTGTATGATGATAGACATTTGTGGTGGGAGGATACTAAACTTGAATTTCAAACTTATTTTCAGACAATAGGTAGATTGCTTGGAAAGAATAGAAAGCATGAATATTCTGTTGCCAGACAGTCTTTTCTTATTTTTCAAGAATGTATTGTAAAGGGACTTGTTTATGATGTTCAAGAATTTCGCGCTTTGAAACTCAAACTAACGAAATTGCAATATGATCATATGTCTTCCTTGCGACAGGAACAGAGGTTTGGTGTTAGTGGGACACGGGCTCATACAAATCCTTTTGACTACTGTTATGCTTCTAGGTTGAGAAAAGATATTACTACATTGATACATTCCTCAGGTTCAGTCCTTTATCACAAAGATGAGATTTTGAAAGAAGTAACTGAGAAACTGACGTTTCTATTTACGGTGAGTTTTGAGCCCATTGAATCTTGTATATGGGAATGGTTATCATCTTGCCCTCTTCCTCAGATTCCTGATCATTTAATCCCTGGTTTATTTAAGCCTGTATCAGAACAAGAAGTGAGGGAGGTGATTGTTCACTCTCATATGGGTAAGACACCAGGGTTTGATGGATTGCCGAATGAATTTTATAAACTTTTGGTTCCCTGGTTATTAAAAGAACTTACTGATCTTTTCACGTACAGTTTAACTGTGAATCTGTTACCCCCTAGTATGTATATGGGATTGGTAATCTTATTGCATAAACAAGGTGTTAAAGCATGTTTGGAAAATTGGAGGCCGATTACTCTTCTAAATCGTGATTACAAAATTCTTTCCAAAGTACTTAGTAATCATTTATCTACTTGTTTAGAAGACATAATTCACCCTACTCAGTTTTGTTAGGTGCCTGGCAGATCCATTCAGGATGGTCTTATTTTATTGCGTGAGATATTTTCTAGGGGATAGTATGGAGAACTTATGGGTTTTATCATTAGCCTTGATCAGAAGCAGGCTTTTGATAGTGTTTCTCCTGATTATTTATGGGCTTGTATGTCTTTTATGAATTTTCCATTAGCTTTTATAGATTGGCTGAAAATGTGTTATGCTGCAGCTTTGGCACTTCCTTTTGTGAATGGTTGGGTTGGTTGTCCTGTTTCGGTCACAAAAGGAGTTGGACAAGGATGTCCCTTGAGTCCTTTGTTATAAATTATTTCTTTGGAAACCCTTCTTACACAACTTAATACTAATGATGATATTAGAGGTTTGTCTTTCAATAGCACATGCATAGAAATTAAAACGATTGTATATGCTGATGATGTTTGTCTTACTTTGGCAGATCTCCCCTCGTACCATGTCACTCAAGGCCTTGCTGATGGCATATACAAAGGGCTCTGGGTCTAGCATTCATCTCAATAAAAGTAAGTATTTCTTAATTTGGATCCTATGGTAATATTGGATTGTCCGACTGTCCCAATCTGTATGGGTCCTGGTAAAATTCTAGGCCTTTATTGGGGCATGGTGAATCCTGCTTTATACAATTGGAATTTATCTCTCAGGCAAGTGCAATCTAAAGTTTTGACTTGGAATAAGTGGAAAATGTCCAAAAAGAAATGGGTATTTATGGTTAAAACCTTTTTGTTAAGTATGTTTTTGTATTTAGGTGCGATTTTTCCCCCTCCGAGTTCTTTGGACACTGCCCTTTATGGTTTATTTTTCTGTGATTTGGGGTAGTAGATTGAACCCTATTAAGAGGGTATCTTATATCAGAGTTTTAAGTAGGAGGTATTAAAATGGTCAATCCATTGTGTTCTTTTTTCCTTATTTCTTTCCAAATTTTTTTTTCCTTTATTACACAATTTTGGGAAACTATGGGAGTCTTGGGTTGGAGACATTGTCTCTCCCTGGCTTTCACGATGGGAGTTACATAAATGTTTCCCTAAACATATTTCATTAAAAGGTCTTCCTGAACATTTTCAATCCTGCTTTTCAAAATTAAAGGTATGGGGTCTTTTTAGGATTCATTTAATATCTTACACCAGGAAGCTGTTGTATGAGAAGATTATGGAACAGTTTTTAGTTCCTTCAGCTTTTTCAGTCTATCCCTTATCAGATGTCTCTCAAATTAGTAATATGTTGACTTAAAGAGAACCCCTGCCTATATGTGGGATGTGATATGGATACAGCTCATTTGAAATTGAATGTGAAGGGTAACCTGAAGCATAAAGGTGTTTCAGAGAGAGGGTGTCCTAGGTCACATCTATGTTATGCTCCTTTAGAAACTGTAAAGCATTTGTTTTTTGAATGCCCCTATGTAATAGAATTTTGGGTCTATGCTACCTCTCAATGGCCAAACTTTTTTTTTTAGAATTCAAAGTTTATTGACTTTCACAATTACACATGAGAGCAACTCCATACAGCACTTATGGAAATCACATATAGAATGTTTGTACAGCTGTCTATGAAGCTGCTCCCCTCCCCACCCCACCTCCCTACCCTACCTCCCCCAGCACAGCTCAGACTCTCTGAAGCATCCACCAGGATAACCTAAATGATTCTTTGGAGGAGGTAACCTACAGACACAAGCAGCAGTACAAGGGTTCCCAAATTGTTTATATTTATCCAATCTATTATTTAGACTAGCCACCATTTTCTCTATTCTAAGATTGGCCAAGACTCTTTAAGACACTCCAGAAAAGAGAGATGTCTTCACTGTCCTCCAGTGCCTAAGGACAACCTTTTGACTGATAATGAAATTAAAGCCATGTGATATCTCCTAGTTACAACTGATATGGAGGAATAATCTCCCAGTAGGCATACCTCAAGCTTGAAAAATCGGAGAGGCCTAGGAGGGTCCAACCTCTAGGTGGATATCATCCCAGAGAGTAGCAACTTTCAGACACAACCAAAAGATATGATATAACATCCCTTCCTCCTGTCCACATCTGGAACATGAGACAGAGTCCATAAACCAAACCTGTGGAGCTTCTGGGAGTATAATATATATTATGCAGGATATGAAATTGTGTCAATCTCAACCTGTCCCATGTATATACCTGTGAACATTTCTCCACAGAGCTACCCTGCCTATTTCTAGATTAGGAAATACATTGCCCAATATGTCTTTGGTAAATGGCCAAACTTACCTTTAGGAACTTTTAACTGATCAGATTTTGTTTTTGGGATTTTACCAGTATCTTGGAATCCTTTTTACCCTGATACTGTGTATGTACTCTTCGCCTGTATTAAATACCATCTTTGGCAGCCGCGTAGGCCTGGTCCTTACAAAACAATTTTTGTCTCCAAGTCAGGTTTTTTGGAAAATACATTCCTCCATTCTTCAGATTTTACTTTTTGAGAAAAGACAATTTTCTAAGGTTATGTTTCAAAAGTTTTGAAACATTTGCATTGGTTGGATACAGGGTGATCCTGCCTTTCTTTGTTCCATGTCTTATTTTTCCTTACCTATTTCGTTATAATCTTATTTTTCAGTTTCACAGTTTCTATCTGTTACATTTTTTCTTTTCTGTATTGATTTTTTACATTATGTTGTTATACAAGGTTATTTTTAAGTCTGTTTTTTTCAAATTTTGTATAAATCCTTTCCAGAGTCATTATAGCAGGGTTGGGATGAGAAGGATTTTCTGTGTCTCTTAAGACTCCTTTTGTTTTTCAGTTTTTGTTCATTATTACTCCTTTACATTTTTATATTTTTGCTCTCATTATGATTTTTTGTTTGCTGTTGCTTCATTTTGTATAATTTTTATCTTTTTTGTTTCAGCCTTCCATATAATTTTTTTGGGGGATGTGATGGGATATCTGTATACTACTGAACTGTTTAGATTTAAATTTTCGTGTATTGTCATATTCTTGTATTTTTTGTTTACGTTGTTGTATGAAGTAATACACTTTTGTATATTTTGTCTTGAGTTTTTGAATAAAAAATTCCCCTGCTCTTTTCGATAAGTGCCATGGGATTTTTAACATCCACCTGAACTACCACCAATCCAGGCAGATGGTACATCGGGTTTAATGTCTCATCTGAAAGACAGCACCTCAGAAGTGCAGCACCCCTCTCATGCTGCACTACAGTGTCAATACTGGAATATTAACCCAAGTACCAGATGTGGGAACTGAACCCACAGCCCTCTGATCTCCCAGCCTCAGAGGCGAGTGTGCTACCTACTGAGCCACTGACACTGCCAACTATTGTATAAAGTAAAGAAAAAATCCTTATTGATTGACTGCATGTACTCACAAGTTTATGTATAGCTTTTTGGACTGCTCCTTATTTCATAGAAAAAACACATTCTTGAATACATATATTTTTGTCAATGATGTTACAGAATCAGATTTGTTTGTTTCCCTAATATAACACAGAAGCTTCACTGCATGAACATTCTTCTGCAGTTTTCATATTCCATGTATGCAGGATCCCATTAAAAAGGAGATACATCATCTCAGCTGAATTATTCTGTGTAGACATATTGCAACTGCTGCTGGGAATCCTAATAAAAAGAGGGAGGAAGGGAGTACAATTTATTGGGTCCTTCCTTCTAGGTTCTGTGTCTGGGAACATCCACAAAAAGAGTTTACTGTACTGTACATCAAGTTTCTGGACGTGCGATAATGTACTTACCTGTATATGCTGCTTACAGATCATTTGATTTATAAGGAGCCATAAATACATTTGCAGCACTGCTTATATAAGATTTAAAGTTGTAGACAGATCTTTGTATTTGATTTCCAGATAAATGCATACTGTACATAAGAGAAAAGGAAGGAGCATTCCAAAATAATACAAAACAATACAAGACTTGCAAGTATTTATGGATCCTGTTTTTTGTCTGATGCATGCACTGCTGCAAATGTGTTTATGGCTCCTTATAAATCAAATGGACTGTGAGCAGCATATACAGTAACTACAGTATCAGAAGTTCAGAAACTAGACATACAGGAAAACATTTTTAGGCCTGTTCCCAGATAACAAATTCACCCATGGTACATAACCTACAACAAAAGACCCTAGAAATGATACTGCCTGATCCCTCCTTATTAGGATTTCAAATGTCAGTTGAAATATATTAATACAGAATAGATGAACTGTGGTTCTGCATCATGTTTTCAGTGGAGTCCTGCTTATACACTTTTCATCTAGGTGGGCTGGGGCAAAAAGAGATTTAGTCACTTGCTCAAGGTCAGACAGTGGTGGGATTAGAACTGGATCTCATGATGTTCTATATAGCCTACATAGAATGTAGTATGTAATATTATATGACTAAGCATAATAATATTCAATATTAAACTTTACAAGTATAACTTTATGTTACCCAGATAATTAATATGTTTACTGTGTCCCTTATTCAGTACATTATCTGAAAGAAGTCTGCACTGTTCCAAATCCTTGCTTGGGCAATCAAAAAGAAACTAGGTGTAAAAACTATTGTAACAGACCTTTATACAATTGTTTCACAAGATCAAGTACCAAAGTTATTATGTATCTTTTGAGGGAACAATGTTTAAAATAACAGTGTTGTAAAATTAATACATGGTTGCTTTTGACTACTCAATCAATCAATCAATCAAATCTTTATTTATTGAACATCATTGAGCACAGCTCATTTGCAAGATGGACCTGATAAGGTCAAGGTTCAATAATTGGTACATGTATAGAAAGATTTAAAACACGATATACTATATACAGTAATCAAGGTTCAATAATTGGTATATGTACATGAATAATTAAAACACTTATATACAGAAATCAAGAACAGAAATTGTTTAAACATAACAGGATATGGTAGGAACATATGAGATGCACTCTAGGTAAACCAGTATATACATATCAACATTGGTAGTAAACATGGCATACATTCAACATGATATACCCAAGATTCCAAAGATCCAAGAGAAGTCAATGTGGACAAAGAGAAATAGTGATTGGATGACTGAAAGAGGTGGTCATAGACTGAGACAAGTGACATGGTAGGAAGGGGTATGCATGACTAGAGCAGGGGCTGGTGCTAGAGCTGGGAGGTGAAAGGCAGTGATAAGGGCTAAGGTAGGAGCCTGGAGTTAATGGGAGAAGATTGTAGCCAGGGGATGAGGTATCTGTGGAGATTAATTCTAGGGAAGTGAATTGCCATGATATGATGGCAGCCTGAGAGGGGGAAGGAAAGAACTGCGAATAAACTAGAACTTGTGGAAACAATTGCATTTTTCAGGGAAGAGACTTAGGTATAGATGCTTGAAGGATGCTAAGGATACCCGGTTGATCAGCTTCAAGGACTTTTGAATTGTGTTCCATGATATAGCTAGATTATAGCTGATAGCAGATCTCCCATGCCGGGTGTTGACTTTAGGCACTTTGAGCATAATGAAATTGTAGCTTCTTAGGGCATAGGTGCAAGCTGTGGCCTGTGTGAAGCAGTCTAATATATAGTTTGGAAGCATCTTAGTCAAAATTCTGTATGTCCACACTGCAGCATTTCTGTTTCTTCTGAGATGTAGAGATGTCCAACCGACTGCTGCATAGAGAGAGCAATGGTGAGTGTTAAATGGTAGATCTGTTATGAACCTCAGAGCTCTGTGGTATAGTGTATCCAATTTGCATAGGTAGGAGATAGGGCAGTGACTATAGAGGAAGTCTGCATAGTCAATTACTGAGAGAAATGTGGCCTGGACCAACCTCATTTTGGAATCTCTGTTTAGAAAGTGCCTTATTCTAAAAAATAGACCAAGTCTCTGGCGAAGCTTTTTTAAAAGTTCTTCAATATGAACTGTGTAGTCAAGTTTGCTATCTATCCACACCCCCAAATACTTGAATTTTTCTACATAATCAAGGCTTTCACCAAGGATAGTGGATAGCTGGGGGAGGTTGTTTAGTAATGAGGGATTTGTATGGCTTCAGGTGGAGAAAAACATTGCTTTTGTTTTGCATTTAAAAGAAGCTTTTTTCCAATAATTGATGTTGTAGTATACAGAATTCTGTTTGTAGAACTTCACAAGCTGTAGCAGGATGGGTTGCTGACATATAAAACAGTGTCATCTGCTAACAAGTGTACAGTGGCTTTGGTAAGATTCGAATCAATATTGTTAATATAAATGGTGAAAGGATAGGCCCAGGATAGATCCTTGTGGAACTCCTCTTAGAAGTGGTTTTAGTGAGATAGGTCTCCTTCAGCTTTCACTTGCTGTGTTCTTCCTGTTAGGTAACACCTGAACCATGTAAGGGAGGATGGATCACAGCCTATGGAGTGCAAGGAAGAGAGTAGCAGCTCATGGTCCACCGTATCAAATGCCTTGCTTAGATCAAGGAATACAGCACAAACGCTATTCTTTTTATCCAGTTCGGTTTGCCAATCGTTTGTAACTTTAGCCAGTGCAGAAATAGTACTATGCTTAGACCGAAACCTGGATTGTGCTGGATTTAAAAGATTAGATTCTTCAAGGTAATCTCTTAATTGGATGCTTACCAGTTTTTCTAGCAGCTTAGATAGTACTGGAAGGATAGAGATTGGCCTATAGTTGTTAAAGTCCATGGGGTCCCCTGATTTCAGTAGAGGGAAAACTTGGGCTGTTTTCCAAGTTGCAGGAATAGAACCAGATTTTAAGGACAAGTTAAAAAGGTGTGTTAAAGGAACTGCAAGTGCATGCATTGCAATCTTTAGAAAGTAGGGGTCAAGGGAGTCAGCACCTGCACTTTTTTTTATATCCCTCTGCAAGATTAGATCCTCCACTTGTTTCAACAGAATCAGTTTGAAGGAGAAGGAGGATTCAGCTAACTGAGATCCTGTATACTGGGAGCTTAACTGAGCACGTAGCAGATTGGCTGGAGAAGTATCAAATGCAAGGCCAGCAGTTGTAAAATGATTATTGAATGCATCCAGTATTTCTATTCTGTCCAAGATTGTCACCTTGTTGTGGTGCATTTGAGCTGGTAGTGAAGTGCTAGGATCTTGTCCCGTTATGCCCTTAATAGTGCTCCAGAACCTGGCAGGATTGTGGTATGAGGAGTCAAGTTCAGCCATGTAGTAGGCAGCCTTAGCATCCCGTACTTTCTTGGTACAGCTATTCATGGCTTTCTTAAATATCAACCAGTCATTTGGGTTCTTAGTCTTCCTTGCCTTTTTCCAAAGCTTATCTCTCTCAAGCAAGGCTGATTTAAGGTCAGGTGAAAACCAACGACAAGATTTGTTTTTAATTCAAACTCTAGTAATTGGTGCATGAGTGTTAAGGGCATCTAGTATTATGCTATTTAACACCTGATGAGCTTTCCACTGAGTCTGCTAGGTAGAACTCTTGCCATCTTGTAAGTGATTTAGATCATGAAGATATGCCTCAGAGTTGAAAGTTTTCTGGATCTCCTCAGTAGGAATTTAGCTGGGGGTGTTAGTTTACGGATGACCTTATTCCAGCAATAAGGCAGTGGTCATTATGTCACTGAACAGCACTCCAGCGTGCATGAAGAGGTGGGTTTGTTCACCAGCATGATGTCAAGTAATGTGCTGTTGCTCAGATTTTTTGTTGATTCTTGTTGGTTCATATATAAGTTGTGAAAACCATATGTATCACAAAATGATACTAAAGGAGCATGCCTTGGATAACCAATTAAGGTTTAGATCACCTAGGATTATGGTCTCTTCAGTATCCATCTTGATTTGATTCCCCAGGTGGGCTAGAAGCTTATGATCCACTGAAGGGGCCTGTAGCAGCCAACTAGCTGAAATGCTGCAGTGTTGGAGAGAGCCACTTTGAGGATAGACGATTCCAGATTCTTTGGGCATAGATGTTGCATCTAAGCAAGTTACAGATATATTGGATTTGACATATATAGCAACTCCCCCACCCCTTGTCTGGCGATCCGCTCTGAATATTTGATAATTGGGTAAGTTTATGTCTCTGTCTGCTGTGGCACGTCTCAGCCATGTCTCTGATACCACAAGAAAGTCTGGCAAAGTATGGGCAACCCAGGATTGTATCAACGTGAGCTTTTTTAGCAGACTGCAGGCATTGATATGTAGAAAGCTTAGACCTTTGGTCAAGGCTAATCTGCTGGTGAGGTAATGCACTGTGGAGGTCCGGGGTTAATTTCATTTCCAACACAGATCAGGAAAAAATTAAAAGTTTCATAGGGCTTCAAGAGAAGAAAATGAGGAGACTATCTTTGGTCCTCCTTTTTCTATTCAGGGCTTCTGTTTTAAGATAAGCCAGTCAGGGTTATAGGTTCGTGCCAATACACTCAATAGCAATCTGGTGGTCAGGCATAATGGGAACTGTATACCCAATAATGGGTACAGAGGCTATGTTGATAGAGCAATTTGCGTCCCTACATGGAGGTTACCCCACTGGTTAAATTATCAGGCATAGGTAGTGCATAGATAAGGATCCGGTCCTTCTTTAATAATGGTGAAATAGTGAGACTAGGAAGGTGGGACGCCTTTTCAGTGTGACAGTGGCAGGAGGATGTCTTTTCCCTGAACAACATGAAGAACATAGCCAGGAGTATCCAAAGGATCCCCATTATGAAAACAAGGTTGATGATTAAATGGAACTAGGAAACAACAGTGTAGTAGCAGGGAGTACAATAAGGAAGGGTTGCTGATTTGGCAGTACAGCAGTGGCAATGAGACAGATTACTGGATAGCGTGGCGTTGGGGCAGGAATTGTAATTTGGCGGGAAAATGCCTATAAAATAACATCCGAGGAGGGGCAGGGCAGGTGGGCATAGATTTGCAGCTTTCCTGTACCTTTCCTGGCTGTCCCTCCTGGTTTCTGGTCCGGGAGGTGGCTAGGGCAGTTGCTGCCCGGCCCGCTGGCAGAGCGCAGTCTCTGGCTCACAACGCAGGGCTTCCAACAGGAGCTTTGACTGGGAAGAGACAGAGGATGGCACAAGAGTTAATATTTAGGCAGGAACAAGCATTTCTGCTGGGCAAATCAGACTTAAATTATCACAACAAAGGCTGTGGGGGCTGGGGCGGCTGTAGTGTCTGGCCCACTTTAAATTAACAACAGGATGCTGTAATAACTTAACCACAGTTACATAACAAAAAGCCCCAAAGTTTCCTACAGTACATGAAAACAGCTCTTTTGGCAGGATTTAACAAATTAAACAACAACAACAGCTTTTGCCATGAAAATCAAGCAATGCAAGTGAATGGAGTAAGGGGACTAATCGGCTGTGAGGTCGCAAAATGATAATGCAGGCCATATTGCCAACAAGTGAGTACAGTGATTTATGTAGAAGACCAAGAAGTCCTCTAGTGGCAGGTCTGTATAACCTGCTAATGGAAAATAGCCACAAAAAAAAAGGTAGTTAGAACTTATCAGAGCCAAGGCAGGAGTGCTTGGATGGGGGTGCTGCAGGAATAGCAGTCAGACAGAAGAGGTGTAAGCACTTTAAAACAGTAGTAGAAATTACAATACAGCTAATACAGTTGAAAACTTCTAATAACACAAGTTAAAATGTGCTTAGCCGATTGAAAATCTAACAAAGTGCCAGGTGTCTATAGCAGGAAAAGTCCTGGCCAATCAGAGTGGGTTTGCTGAAGCACCTGTTCCGACTGGCTGCGCTGTCCCGTCACCTTCCAAGGAGCTGCAGGTGGGTGTCCTGATCTTGGTCGCTGGCTGGCTGAGTGCCGGCTGACCATGGGTGAGCTGAGCAGCCCTGTTCAGGGGCAGGCAGCTTCCAAGGAGCTGCAGGTGGGTGTCCTGATCTTGGTCGGTGGCTGGCTGAGTGCTGACTGACCGTGGCTGAGCTGAGCAGCCCTGTTCAGGGGCAGGCAGCTTCCAAGGAGCTGCAGGTGGGTGTCCTGATCTTGGTCGGTGGCTGGCTGAGTGCCTGCTGACCATGGGTGAGCTGAGCAGCCCTGTTCAGGGGCAGGCAGCTTCCAAGGAGCTGCAGGTGGGTGTCCTGATCTTGGTCGGTGGCTGGCTGAGTGCCGGCTGACCGTGGGTGAGCTGAGCAGCCCTGTTCAGGGGCAGGCAGCTTCCAAGGAGCTGCAGGTGGGTGTCCTGATCTTGGTCGGTGGCTGGCTGAGTGCCCGGCTGACCGTGGGTGAGCTGAGCAGCCCTGTTCAGGGGCAGGCAGCTTCAAGGAGCTAGCAGGTGGGTGTCCTGATCTTGGTGGGTGGCTGGCTGAGTGCCCGGCTGACTGGGGTGAGCTGAGCAGCCCTGTTCAGGGGCAGGCAGCTTCCAAGGAGCTGCAGGTGGGTGTCCTGATCTTGGTCGGTGGCTGATCAAGTGCCGGCTGACCGTGGGTGAGCTGAGCAGCCCTGTTCAGGGGCAGACAGTTTCCAAGGAGCTGCAGGTGGGTGTCCTGATCTTGGTCGGTGGCTGGTTGAGTGCAGCTGACCGTGGATGAGCTGAGCAGCCCTGTTCAGGGGCAGACAGTTTCCAAGGAGCTGCAGGTGGGTGTCCTGATCTTGGTCGGTGGCTGGCTGAGTGCCGGCTGACCGTGGGTGAGCTGAGCAGCCCTGTTCAGGGGCAGGCTCTCAAGGAGCTGCAGGTGGGTGTCCTGATCTTGGTCGGTGGCTGGCTGAGTGCCAGCTGACTGTGGGTGAGCTGAGCAGCCCTGTTCAGGGGCAGGCAGCTTCCAAGGAGCTGCAGGTGGGTGTCCTGATCTAGTGTGGTGGCTGATGGTGCGAGCTGACCGTGGGTGAGCTGAGCAGCCCTGTTCAGGGCAGACAGTTTCCAAGGAGCTGCAGGTGGGTGTCCTGATCTTGGTCGGTGGCTGGTTGAGTGCCGGCTGACCGTGGATGAGCTGAGCAGCCCTGTTCAGGGGCAGACAGTTTCCAAGGAGCTGCAGGTGGGTATCCTGATCTTGGTCGGTGGCTGGCTGAGTGCCGGCTGACCGTGGGTGAGCTGAGCAGCCCTGTTCAGGGCAGACAGCTTCCAAGGAGCTACAGGTGGGTGTCCTGATCTTGGTCGGTGGCTGGCTGAGTGCTGGCTGACCGTGGGTGAGCTGAGCAGCCCTGTTCAGGGGCAGGCAGCTTCCAAGGAGCTGCAGGTGGGTGTCCTGATCTTGGTCGGTGGCTGGCTGAGTGCCGGCTGACCGTGGGTGAGCTGAGCAGCCCTGTTCAGGGGCAGGCAGCTTCCAAGGAGCTGCAGGTGGGTGTCCTGATCTTGGTCGGTGGCTGGCTGATGCCCGGCTGACCGTGGGTGAGCTGAGCAGCCCTGTTCAGGGCAGGCAGCTTCCAAAGAGCTGCAGGTGGGTGTCCTGATCTTGGTCGGTGGCTGGCTGAGTGCCCGGCTGACTGTGGGTGAGCTGAGCAGCCCTGTTCAGGGGCAGGCAGCTTCCAAGGAGCTGCAGTTGGGTGTCCTGATCTTGGTCGGTGGCTGGCTGAGTGCCGGCTGACCGTGGGTGAGCCTGAGCAGCCCTGTTCAGGGCAGACAGCTGAGGAGCTGCAGGTGGGTGTCCTGATCTTGGTGGGTGGCTGGCTGAGTGCTGGCTGACCGTGGGTGAGCTGAGCAGCCTGTTCAGGGGCAGGCAGCTTCCAAGGAGCTGCAGGTGGGTGTCCTGATCTTGGTCGGTGGCTGGCTGAGTGTCGGCTGACCGTGGGTGAGCTGAGCAGCCCTGTTCAGGGGCAGGCAGCTTCCAAGGAGCTGCAGGTGGGTGTCCTGATCTTGGTCGGTGGCTGGCTGAGTGCTGGCTGACCGTGGGTGAGCTGAGCAGCCCTGTTCAGGAGCAGGCAGCTTCCAAGGAGCTGCAGGTGGGTGTCCTGATCTTGGTCGGTGGCTGGCTGAGTGCCGCCTGACCGTGGGTGAGCTGAGCAGCCCTGTTCAGGGGCAGGCAGCTGGTGTTTCAAACTGTGATAGTTTATTTTTGAATAATGCACTAGAAAATGGGCACAAACATAGTGTTAATTATCTTACTGTAATAATTTATACTTGTAAAACGTAACACTGGATAAAAGGAGGTGAGAGGTGATTGGAGAGGGGTTGATATCCAGAGTCTGCAATCACTTCATTATTTTAAACAATGGTAGTAATGACCAGCTTCTTACCACAGTATATTAAACTGAGCATCTCAGCACCTGCTTTTTTTCATCTTAATAGTTTCATATAGGCCAGAGGTGGTGTTCTGCCCAACAGTGTTTTAAGAGTTTGGGAGTGCAGACATTACCCATCCCCCAACTCAATGAATAATTTCATTAGGTCAGCTAGTCTAAAAAGGATTACAGGAAATAGGAAATCACACCTACCCCCCAAGGTGTCCTACCAGATTCAAAAGCAAGAAAAACAGGTGCTCAGTTTGGAACAGGATGCAAGGGAGAGGGAGGGGATAACACACATCATAGGAAGAACAAACACAGAATGAGCAAGCAACAGTAATCCCACCTGGCCACTGTATTTGTTTAGTTTTTACACATTGAGAGGCATAGGCAGAAAATGCCAGTATGTGGTGACAAGGGCCGGCCTCTTACTGTACACATAGGGGCATCAGTCTTACCATACCAGGTGTGTAACTACCCTATGACAGAAAATAAACTTGAAAGTGCATTGTAGGAGCTGAGCCTAATAGCCCCTTCCCCTCCAAGTGTGTGCATGTGCGTGTGTGTCAGTCACATCACAGCAAGCAATATCAGGACACGTGCTTTTACAGTGTCACAACTTCATTTTCTGTTTGGGGAAGGAGTGAGAGTAGATCTGGGAGGGCTGAATTTATAGTCTTGAATTAATTGAGAGTCGATGAAGTGTGCTCCACCAAGCAAGCTACCTGTAGATGCAGCAATCATGTGAATGGGTTTGTGGAGGAGTGGAATGTGGTTGGCTTGTATTCAACACAAGCCTCCTATCCCCCACCACATCTGCTCTTTTTTCAAAGGAATTTTCAGTCAAGTCTTTATAACCCTAATTAGTAGGATCATATTTCTCCACTACTGGTTTGAAAAGTGTCTCTACTATATACTGCAGACATCAACTTGACGAGATGAATGATTTATTGTAATTATGATGAAATGTGGTAGGCCTGTTAGAGTAGTCAACAATACAAAGAGAGTCAGAGATAATTTTCTGGTCAGAGACAGTTTCAAGGTTAGGCTGTGTTCTGTCGGAGTTTGCCCTTGCAATGTAAAGTAAAAAACAAGAATTTTTTCACTGCAAAATGTTTGCTTGCTGCTTTTGGCATTGGTGGTGCTGGAGGTAGAGAGATGCAGTGGAAGGAAGTCAGGGAAGCTATGAAGCTGAGTTAGTGAATGGGTATAGAGTAAGTAGAGAAGTAGTAGGGTGACAGTAGGTTAAGGGAGTATAGCAGGGAAAGGTGAGAAGGAGGTAATAGGAAGTGAGATATTCTTATAAAAGACAGGTGGAAAATGTAAAACAAAACATGCTAATGACAGCAATGCCAGTCTCACTCTGTACATGTATCTCTCCATCTTCCTTTCTATAATGGAATGTATGTGTTTTCCTCTCCTGATATTTACCTTGTGGACTGGAAGACATATGGAGAGAAACAGAGACAGGCACTAATCAGTTTGATAGGGAATGTATGTGGAATAGCAGGACTTAGCATTCCAAAATGTACTATTTGTTCCTAGCCCTGAAATTCATAATGTTTACTGTGAAAGGAGGGGGTAGGAAGGAGGTAGATGGAGATATTGATCATTTCACCTCAAAAAATGAGTGTTCCTCAATGGTGTTACCTGGTTAAATAAAGATTTTAATTGATTGATTGATTGACATGTAGCACGACAGTGAGAGGAAGAGGGAGAGAGGGTTTGGAAACATTACAGTACTTATGCTAGTAATCAATGTGTTTTCTTGGCTGTTTTGTTTTGGAGCCAGTCTTTATTATAACTTATGATTGTAGAATTGCTACAGATGTACTTAGTCAGGGCTATGAGAAGTCAGTCTGCCCTATACAGCTTACTGGTAGATATGCAGCAGAGACAGCATGTGTGTGTGTGTGGGGAAGGGGGGTAATCTGTAGCACAGAATGGGAACACTTAATTAAGGCATGCTGTTCTGGAGATCACTTACACCTTTTTTTTTACAGAAGGTCTTTTCAACTCACCTCAGGACGGTGTATACGACATGAGATGGAAACAATTCAGAAGAATTATTTAATACGATAGGAAGATGTTTTCTGTTTCACTGTTCTGTTTTGCAGGCACGAGTTGTGGTGTTTCTTGATCTAGATAAAAATGATAAAATAAAAAAAAAAACACGTGTCAGTGTGATTCCACATCGATCAGGATCAGGTTACTTGATGGTTAGACTTGAACATTCAGGGGCATGAAATGTTTACAGCACTGTGCTGTGTGGAATTAAGTGACGGGTCAGTGATCATCCTGAAACTCCTCAGTTGTCTGAGCTAGACAATACCGTAGATATGATTTGTTTCTACTACTATAGTTCACGCAAAATCAGTGTAACATCGACAATTGCTTAGACTTTGCGGTTTTGTTAATGAAGTTTAAAAAAAAATAACACCTTTGATCTTGTTTTGTTATTCTGTGCTGTATCTTATTTTCTGTTTAATTAATTTCTTGGACAGGTCCATATTCAGGAGAAAATAGGACATGAAGAAATCTTGTCAGAAGCTAGAACTGTTTATTTTTCAAGATCTGAGTTCCAAAGTTCACCAAAAGCAAACCTCTATAGAGACATTAAATCTAAACTGTCTGCTGCAAACATCGGATTTGGGGTCATGTACCTACCAAGCTCGTAGTACTGCATATGATGATAGGGCATAAGCAGTTTGTGACCATGACCAAGCTAGGAAGGTACTCCTCTCTGTTAAATCTCTTTCTTGCAGCAAGCAAGGACTAGGTCCAACACCTTGATATGCAGGGTTTTCCTCCCACAGCTGCAGGGGTTCTAGTTAGCACGAAGCCAAACGACAATGTCTGGGCTATTACCTGAAATATTGTGCATATCTCTTTTGGGCTCCACTACTAGTGCTGCTGGACTGGCTGATGAAAGACATGATTGGAGTGAGTGTGTTTCTCACTTTGACTTTGCCTGCATAAGCAGGGGCTACAGATGGAGTTGAGACCAGTGGGACTGACAGTGATGTTTCAATGCACTAAAATGGTCTCGCTCAGGATAAAATGGCATTGATGAGTCACTCTAGTTACATAAAATTGTTCTGCTGGCTGCACTGGAGATGCAATGCTTTAAAGAGGACAGGAAATTAAATAACAATTGAAACTCATGTTATGTGTCATGGTTAATTATGAATAAATACTTTTATGAGTGTGCAGGATGTTTGAATGACTAATGTAATAAAAGAATTGGGCTCTTTGTATCGAGGCTGCCATGTGTACTTACATATGATCCTACAATGGTAGTTGGTGCCCCTCATTGGCACTACACTGTCATCCCTTGCCGATTGTTAAAACAGAATTCATATTCCCCTCCCTCTCAACCATATAGTCCTGTCTGTTTACAGTATTTTTCTATTTTCAGTATTGTACCTTCGAACCCCTCCCAATTTTCTCTAGAATGTTTCTTAGGTACAGTAACTAGCACATATTGTTCCTGAAATGTTTTGTTTAATTCTGGTATTTGCATTGTATAGGTATAAAGAAAATTCTGTCTGAGCTCGATAAGCTCAGGGTGGACAAGGCAATGGGACCTAATGGCATACATCCCAGGGTACTAAAGGAAGTAAGGGTGGAACTAGCAGAGCCATTATCAGAACTGTTTAGTGAGACTCTGAGCACAGGAGAGGTCCCAGAAGACTGGAAAAGGGCTCATGTGATCCCATTCCACAAGAGTGGTAGCAGGGAGGAGGCAGGGAACTACAGACCAGTCAGTCTTACCTCAGTAGTGGGCAAGATTATGGAAACACTCCTTAAGGAAAGGATAGTGCAACACCTGGAATCCATAGGAGTACAGGATCCAAGACAGCATGGGTTTACAAAGGAAGGTCCTGTCAAACTAATCTCATAGATTTCTTTGACTGGTAACAGAGTGGTGGACCAAGGGGAGCAGTTGATGTGCCTACCTCAACTTGTAGAAAGCTTTCAATACTGTTCAACATAGAAGATTGATTAATAAGCTGGGTAGGCTCGGGGTGGGTCAGACATTGGTCAACTGGGTGGCAAACTGGTTGCGGGCAGAAAACAGAAAGTGGTGGTAAACGGTATACAGTCAGAAGAGATGCAAGTCTACGGTGGGTACCTCAGGGATCAGTCCTGGGGCTAGACCTCTTCAATATCTTCATCAGTGACATTGCAGATGTACTGGAGGGTAAGGTTTGTCTGTTTGCAGAAGACACCAAGATCTACAACAAGTGGATGATCCAGGTGGGGTGGGCAGAATGAGAAGAGATCTGGATAAACTAGCAAAATGGTTGGAAGAGTGGCAAATGGGATTTAATGCAAGAAGTGCAAAATCATGCACACGGGGAAGAAACCTCAAGGCCACCTGTGAGGCTGGGAGGGGTTGCTAGCGTCACAAGGAAGAAGAGACTTGGGTGTCATCATCACGATGACCTAAAATAATCCAAGCAGACCTCTAAAGCAGTAGGTAAGGCTAGAGGATATTGGGGTGTATTAGTAGAATTATTACAAGTCAGAAGAGGGAGGTAATAATCCTCTTTACAAGACACTGGTTAGGCCCATCTGAGTACTGCATGCAGTACTGGAGGCCACACCTTCACAAGGACATTAACCAAATTGAGGCAGTCCAGAGAAGGGCAACTCAAAATGATGCAGGGACTGCATCAGAAAACATATGAGGACAGATTAACTGAGCTCAATATGTATACCCTGGAGCAAAGGAGGAGAGAGGGTGATATGATTGAAACATTCAAACACCTTAAGAGGCATTAACAAGGTGAAAGAGTCTAACATGTTTCAATATAAGAAAATAAGCAGGACAAGAGGACGCAGCATGAGATTAGAGGAGGGCGGATTAAGGGTAATGTGAGAAGTTCTTTTTCACAGAAAGGGTGGTGGCTGCATGGAACAGCCTACCTCAGGAAGTGGTGGATATGAATACAGTGCAGGGCTTCAAACAGGCATGGGATAGGCATAAGGGAGCAACACAAATGAGTATGAATAACAGGCCATTGACAGACCAAAGGCCGATGGCACATTCATAAGGAAGAAAAAGAAATGGGCAGACTGGATGGGCCTTGCGGTCCTTATCTGCCATCAACTTCTATGTTTCTGTGTCTGCACCTGCTTGAAGATCGCGATGCCTGCAGCACAGTTTGTTACTGTCTGTCTCTCTTTAGGCATGGGAGTAGAGGGAGACTGAGGAGCAGATCGTGTTTCTGTGACAATCTGCAGTCCTCATTTTGTGAAATGAAAAGCAGGAGCAATACTTTGCGTAACTCACCCATGCAGCAGTAGTGTTCTCAGGAAAAAACATAGTGTAAGTGTAAAAATGGATGTACTGTATACAGTACATGGTTGATTGGTTCTCTCTCCCTCCAGACTGACACAAACAGTACTCATCTTACCCAGCGAATATGCTGTCTTTCAAACTGGTTAGTAAGTGGAGTATGTGTGTGTTTTGGGGGTTGGGGGCTGCCAGTGCAGCAAGGCTGTCTGATGCGCATCAACCTATGCTCTATTGGTGATCCAATTTTTCTGACTGGGAAAAAGACAGCCAGGCTGCAGTTTCTAATTGAGAAATGCTGGTTTCAGCCAATAGTAATTTGCAATTTTTGACAACTCCAATCTCACACACACACACACACACACACACACTCATTTACACAAACGTTTTCAACCTCCAACCGGAAACGGCAGTTTTAGTTGACAGACAGTAAACTATTCAACATTGGGACAACTTGTGCACACATAAAACATGCATAAATGGAACAAAGTTCTCAACTATTGTTAGTTTCAGAATCTGAAGGAAGGAAACTCTATTATATAACAAAAGCAATCATAGGAGCAAGAGAATGTGCAGAAAGAAGCGGTATACCAAATGTACTGTGCTTCTCAATATAATTAAATAGCAACCCAAAAAAAATATATATATTGTAGCACAAAACGCTAGCAAAAAATTGCCAAAACACCTAATAACTTATTCTCTGAACTGCTGTACTGCTTATTCAGCAATGGGTCCTTTATGATCTGTTTAGCGTGTTGCTTTCAGCATGCTTGTTCAGTGTGGAGCAGAGATAGCACAGTCACTAATTAGAGTTAGATAGTGAGTGATTTGGTAATTCAGTTAATCTGAGTTTGTAAACCAGGTAGGAGTACAGAGCCCACATCTCTTTATTAGGCACAACCTGCAGTCAACCTATTCAACTAATCTAAGAAGTAGAAGGTGATTAAACAGCCGATTTGACTACAGTACTGAAGTAGGAGTGCTTAGGCCTTAAAAGAGTTGACAAGCATGGGTACAGTACTGCTATATAGTCCTCTGGGAGATCATCCAAAGATGTACTGACTACCCTCTCTGTGCTGCACACACATGAACGCAGTTCTTCCACAGCCACACCTAAGTGGTATTTGGTACAGCATAGCTCATTCAGTTACTGCTTTTCTCACGTCACACACAGTGTGCTGAATGTAGTCGCCTGTACTCATGGTGAGGTGCATGTGGGAAGTGGAGTATGTAAAACGTGGTGTGTTTTGTTACATGTAAAATTTCATTAGAAAAAAAGCATTTTATATCAGCAATTCTGCTCAGAGTAATAGCACAGTCAGTTACATCATTTTGAAATCAGCACATATTGCCAATGTAATCAAAAAATGCAAGTGTAATGTGAAAGAATCATCATACGGTGATTCAGTGTGTTATGCGTTTAATTATTGGTACTTACAATATAGCCGAGTGAGATGGGATGTCTAATTAGCAGGTACAGAGTCAGGTTTCAACAACATTTTACACAGAGTAAAAAGTGAAGTGCAGGGATTTACCCTGACTTACTCAAGGTCATACAGTTAGCAAGTGGATCTGGAGGGATATGAATATGTGCCCTCATGTTTTTTGCTTTAGTGCTCCAACGGGTATGCAAAACAAAGGATAAAAAAGACACACACACACACACACACACACACACACAAGACACTGTGGAACTGGGCATTAGTACAGGATAACAGCTTCGCTTCAACATGATAATTATGCAAGATAGATGTTTACATTTTGTATTCTATTCATTAACAGTTCATAATACAGAGACTGCATTCCCGGCAATTCCGTATTGGTGTAATGGGCTCTGTAATCAACCTCTACAAGGTCTAAATTGCTTTTAATGTGTGCAGCTGTGGAAGGAGGTTTCTGTCATCATCATTTATAGGGGAAGGGTGACACAAAGCAATGAATTTCACAGCATTTGTGTAGTCAATCTCTCCCTTAAAGGTGAAGTGAATAAAAACTGTTATCTGCTATGACTCTGTGTTATTATTCTGATGCCTAATACACATATACATTAAATGAATGTTTAATAATATTTATTTATTTATTGTGATATTCAGAAAGACCTTTGAGTCAGAGACTCATTTACAAAGGTTCCACGTCACACATAAATTGAACAAGGACAGGACTTATGATACAGAAAATACAGTACATAACAAAGTAACAATAATAATAAAAAAACAGATTACATGGTTGTTTCATGGAGGATGACATTCATACCCGATATCTAGTGTTTTACCTCTTTTAGTAGCATTGTTATTTAGACTCTCAACAGATGTGGTGGTGATTCATAGTGTGCATATACTGTATGGCCGTCTATGTGGCTATAAAAGGGAGAGTGGAATTCAATATTTTATTGGCATGCTTGATATATCGTGCAAGTTTTCCCACCAATTAGCTCTATGATGTTCCTGTAATTTTGATGTTCCCACAGTCACTTTAAATCAATGACTATACATTTCATCTGACTTTCTTTAAAAAGCTCTATGCAATTTGTTGTGTTATTTGGTGTGTGTTTTTAAAAAGAAGGAAAAAAAGGGATTAGTGTGATCTCCTTGGGTGTAGCAAGTCACAGCATGTCTCCATGAAATGGTTCAGTTGCATGTGAACCACAGCAAGCTCTGTACATTAGGTTGCAGTCATCTAAATTTTTCTGATGCGCACCTCGGTACTTATTTTGTCATGTAAGCAGCACTATTACTTGTCAAATTTTATCATAATGTCTCTACCAAATAAAGCCTTGTTGCATATTAATTTCCATCACTTTTGATGCAGAGCTCAGATACTGGCAGGAACATCTTTGTACAGTAATTTATTAGATTCTGCAAACCCTGTAGCAGGCTTTGTTGGTTGAGTATAGTATTATGCTATTTTACGAATACATACTGTATCAATTCTGTTTTCTGTCACCATCTGACTGTTTTTTCGTGGAACCTCCACCCCCACAACCACCACTCACAACTTGCTTGGGGCACACAGACATTCAGAAATGTCATAAATGTGGACTTTACTGATACTGCTACTGATACTGTTCTAGTGGATTTGTGTACAATCAGCATGCAGTTTGGTATTCTTGCTTTCCTTGGCAGATCAGTTAGGCTAGACTTCACAGTGCCAAAGTGAACTGCCAGGTCGCAGATGCTAGTTTTAGACATCCTGTCAATTTCAGTTAAAGTTTAGACTTTCCATGCTGGTGTCAGTGCAGTTCATTTAGAAGCCATAATACAACCACAAGAGCAGAAGAAACCGTAAGGCAGGAAATAGGACTCTACCCAGTCTCATTTTATTGTGCTGTTAATCAGCTACAAATATGACCTGTGAGTAGCCTGTGAGTAGCTGCTGAACAATCTAATCACCTGCCAGGCATCTGTTAGTGCTCTTACTACAATATACACAGACAAATTACAGTAATATAGGGACTGGAGGAGCAAGCAAATTAATATAGGTTTTGGTGGAGTGTGATTTTTGGCAATGGCTGTCTCTGGTGTAAACGAACATCCAGTATTCATGCCTCCATTATAAATGGGTCACACAGTACTGATTATGCTCAATCCTGTGTATATTTTTATGTTCTGCCAATTACACGTACATGAAAGGGGCTAAACTGAAAAAAGTTGTTACACTGAATACCTAATCAAATTAAATGTGAAGTGTCCCTGACGCCATCTGCCAGTTATTTCTTCAGGGGAATCAATTTACACTTTAGGCACTGCGATTTCACTGTGACAGCTCATTTTGCCATCTTGTGGTCAGGTAAAGAAGAGCATTTAAAGCACACTTAAACAAGTGTTATAATTAGGCACCGCACACTGCGGTAATGAGCGATAGTGAGGTACCGCTTTTCTTAACATACCACACCAACAGGCACCTAGTGGCATACCTTGTTAAGGGTAAACTTTCTGTAACAAGCACTGCACTTACAATCTGAATAGAATAGGTGAAAGAAGGATTGCTTAACCTAAAACCTCACTCTTCAGCTGGTCTTGATGGCATTCATCCAAAGTATATTAAACACATGGCATCTAGCTTAAGTATTCTCTTCAATCTGTTGTTTAATAAATCCTTAAGATCTCGGCAAATACCAGCTGACTGGAAGAACACTGTTATAACTACTTTCAAAAGAGAGGAGATCATCTCAGAAAACTACCAACCCATTACTATTACCTCAGTACCAAGTAAAGTAATGGAATTAGTAATAAAACAAAGATTTGTGGAGCAAAATATCAAATTGGGACTCAGTGACAGTACCCAGCATGGCTTCAGGAAGGGGAGATCACGTGCCTACGAACCTAATAATTTTTACGGAAACATTACAAAAGTCTAGATGACGGGGAAACCATGCAATATCATTTTACTTGACTTCAAGAAAGCCTTTGAGAAGGTTCCCCATTGCAAATTTTAAACAAATTATCCAATATGTTTTACAGTATATACCTTATAAACAGATCTACAATGCCGGTTCAACAACTATTTCATTGACTGGCACCACAGTGACAGATATATTGTCAACTGCAAGTTGCAGCTGACATAATTCCATATGGAAACCCAGTCTGCTTTTCTATCAGGAGGCATTGCCCCCTGAACCCCCCATGTGGGGGACTCTGCCCCCTGCATCCCCCGTACTAAATATAATCTAATCGGGTCGGAATTGATTCAGGGAGGGGATGCAGGACCGTGAGACAGAATGCTCGGGTCTAGGGCACACCATTACAGCAAAATGTCAATGCTGTCAGCATCAACGTTGTTCGCTGTAATGCTGTTGCTGTCAGGGAGGCATACCCTTATAAACTGGGTTAAAGAATGGCTGGATAATAGAACCCAATAAGTTAGGATACTTAGTAAAACTTCATCCATCAAGAAGGAGACAAGTGGTGTCCTGCAAGGATCAGTCCTGGGGCTATTCTTGCTTAACTGTTTTATAACCAACTTACATATAGGTGTGACATCCAAACTCATAAAGTTTGCTGATGACACCAAGATTGCTGAGGAAGTAGACACATTTCCTAAACATTAGTCCCTTGTTAGAGACCTTGAACAAATAACAAAATAGACTAGTGATAATAGCATGGAACAAAATGTAAACTAATGTATGGTTTTGCACTTAGGGAAAAATAATCCATTATACTCCTATGTTAGCAACACAAACTTACTCACTGTAAATACTGAAAGGGATTTAGGAATTATTATCAATAATATGTTCAATTTACATTCCCATATCAGGACCATAGTACAAAGGGTGAACAAAATGATCAATATAATAAAATCATTGATAACAAGAGATTAACACTGTATACTAGGCCCAGATATTCAAAAGGTCGCGTAGGCGCAACAGTATTTAACATACACAACCCACTGATGTGCCCGGCAAGATATTTAAATGGGGATTATACCGCTACAAATTCTGATGCGCTCGGAGGCATCAGTACCGGCATGCGGCGAGGTAGGTGGGTGTGCCCATGAATACCCGCATGCCCGAGATTCAGCCCGGGATGTGCTGAGTCCATGCATTGCAACCCAACTCTGCGCTGCACACAGGTGAGCCAAAAAAAGGAACAATGGCTGACACCACAGGTGAGCTGCCATATTGCAGGGCACATGACCGCAGTTGCCACCTGTGGGTGGCCACCCGAGCTCAGTCTGCACCTGGCGGCGCCCCCCATGCCCGATTGCGGGCATACATAGAAAGAGGATCCTCCAAACTGCCTGGTGGTCCAGTGGATCGCTTGTAGCCTGATCGCGGGCTGAAGTATAATATAATACACGTCTTATATCCCTGGTGGTCCAGTGGACTGCTTGCAGCCCAATCGTGGGCTGAAGTTAAAATAAATTAAGTCCAATATCCCTGGTGGTCCAGTGGACCACTCGCAGCCTGATCGTGGGCTTCAGTATGTAAAATAAATCATCCAATATCCCTGGTGGTCCAGCGGTATCCCCCCACCTGCCACTAGGCCCCACCGCCCGCTCCCCCTGGTCAGCGGGCAGCAGCACCCTGCCTGCTGCCCACCACCTACTGACTGACACCGTGGGTGAGCTGTACACCCATTGGTCCTGGCGTGAGCCAATGGGCGTGCAGCCCATACTATACTGACAGTCCAGATATGGAATGGATTCATTCACATATCTGGATTTACAATACAATACAAACTGCACACCCATTGGCTCATGCTGTGGACCAATGGGTGCCTCCTATCTATGGTGTCAGTCAGTGGGCGAGGGCAGCTGGCGGGTGGTGCCACCCACCACGGACGAGGCGGGCGGTGGGGCTCAGTGGGCAGGTGGGGGGATGCCGCTGGACCACCAGGATGATGGACGTTTATTTACATGCAGGCTCCCAGCGATCGGGTCACTGGACACCGACATGAACTTATTTATTTTACTTCAGCCCACAATCGAGTTATGAGCGGTCCACTGGACCACCAGATATGAACTTCATTTATTTTACTTCGGCCCGCGATCAGACTGCATGATGGTCCACTGACCACCAGAGGATATTGGACAATTCTTTTACATACTGAAGCCCACGATCGGGCTGCAAGCGGTCCACTGGACCACCAGGGATATAGGACAAATGTCATTTCAATGTATGCCCGTGATCGGGAGTGGGGCACATTGTCGCTGCTGTGCAGGGGCATCAGTCTCGACGTATGCAGCCTGGCAGGGTGCCAGGTGCAAATCGCTGGAGGATCAGCACCTGCATGCAATGAAGAGATGATATGCAAATGGACCCATTTGTGCCTTGCATGCATTATGGCCCCATTTGCATGTGCACTTTTGAATATCGCGGTTGTTGCGCCTAGCACAATGGAACTTGTGCTAGCGCATCCCACTGCTCCACTCTGGCCACTTGCGCTGGCACAGTGCCACTGTGCCATGCACACTGCGGGTGACCAGGGTGCAATAGTCAATGCTGCTGTGCCATGGCGCAGCTCTGTTGAATATCACCCTGTCAACGCCCCTGCACAGCCAAGTTGTGCTGTGCCCAGTCTTGAGCCACAGCCTGGCGCAGTCTGAATATCCGAGCCCTAGTCTCTACAGTAACTTTGTAGACTTGCATCTTGATTATGCTTCTACTTTCTGGTCACCATGTTACAAACAGGATGTAAATCTCTTGGAGGGGGTACAGAGGAGGGCAATGTAAATGATTCATGGACTCAAGAACTTACCATATGAAAATAGACTTCAGCAATTAAACCTTATGACACTTGAGGAAAGATGAAATGGGGGAACCACCATCTATTTTATAACATCATAGGAGATAATGCATTAATAAATGAATTTAACTTTATACCAATTGAAAGGGAGCTTAATCTTAGATCGCACAAAAAACATAGAAACATATGAAGAAGCCAGCAGAAGAAGACCATTTGTTCTATGAAGTCTGCTCATATTACAGGGTCCCCAGCTTCAGCTTCTGTCCCCAGGACAAATACCAAAAAAAGAGACAACTATTTCACTATTAGACCTGTGTCATCATGGAATAAGCTGCCAGAATATCTGGTAAACATTACAAACTTCACATCCTTTAAAAATGAATTAGATAAATTCTTGGGTTATTAATGTTTATTTTCCCCACAGAGAGTGGGGGATGGACTTGATGGCCCTCGACCTACTACTGCCCTATTCTACCAGGTATCAAGTCTGTTAATTGCCCTCTAGGGGTGTAATGTTGCATGAGGCATGGCCGAGTGCTACATACTCTAGAGGGTGATTAAATGACCATTAACATAACCCTGGGAGTGTCTTATTGCTGTTATAATTAAAAAGAAAACATTTTTTTTAAACAGTGTTAAGCTTGTTCAGAATATGATTAGGCTGTACTTGAATGTTAATAAAAGATTAACATAAGGTTGATAGAATGCTTACAGCCAGTCAGAAAGTTATAGTTCTCAGACCCTTGCTATAATGTGAAAAAGAAAGTATACATAAGCAAGGTTATGATGGTGTAGAAACAATGAACTAAAACTAGTCACATACCACTTTGGTTGGCAATCTCCCCTTCAGAACAAGCAATGCAATCGAAGCAGCAGATTGGTTTTCCCTCTTGCTGGGCCTTTCTAAACCCAGGGAGGCAACTTTTGCTGCAAACAGATGCTGGGGCCTGCAGAAAAAAAAAATCAAAAAGAAGAATTGAAACCATGAAGCACAGTCTTTCCTCAAATGTAACAAATCAAAGCTCTTCTTCACATAACATCTAATTAGATCAGTTTATTAGAAAGTGTTATAATAACATAATATGGTGATGACAGAAAGGACTTGGGGTCCATGTTGTCCACAAGTCAAGCAGCATGGCAAAGACTACATCCAATCTGAGTATGGACACATGTCCACATTAATTAGCAAGAATGTTACCCCAATTTATGTTGTGAGTATTTGTAACCCTCTGTGTCATTCTCCCTTGGGAATCTGTACCATCTGGATCTGAAAGCTTGAACAGGGTATTCAACAACCTCACTGAGTAGGCTATTTCTCATGTTATCCACTTGCATAGTGAAGCAATGTGTTTTAATTGCCCTGTTTTTCTGTCCCCTTCCATATAAGGGAATGCCCTATAGTTCTGTTTACACTCTGCAGCTCAAACGTCTGTGTATACTCCACCCTCTCTATACCCTCTTTAGTAGTCAGAAAACTGTGATCATGTCCTCTCTCAGCCTTTTCTGTTCTTGTCTAAATAATTAGAGTATGTCCATTCTCCACTCATAGCTATTGCCTCCAAAGCCATTGATTAGCCTGGGTGCTCCATGCTAAATGTTTCTGATCACTTCAATGTCCTCTCTATACTGCAGTGAGCAGAACAGTAAACAGAACTCCAGCTGTGGCTGAAGCATTACCCTGTGCAGTGGAATCACCTCCCTTGCCCTGATCCCTACCCTCCTCTCGTAGTGCAGCCCAGCTATTGTATTTGCTTTCTTGACTTCAGCAGCAGTCTGCCTGTCTGGCTTCAACTTATGGTTCTCAATTGCCCCCAGTTCCTCTTCCTTAGTTGTGCTGTTCACTGGAAAAACACACAGGGTATACTCGGCACACACAGTTCAGATTTCTTGCCCCAAGGTTAGTACTGTAACCTGCAGATACCCAGATTTAAAAATTAAGTCCCCATTTCTCAGCCCAAACCACTGCTGTTTTTAGGTTCTCCTGTAGTGTATGTACTACTACCGTTTCCACTCTTCTTGCAATTTAGTGCCATCAGTAAAGTCTGCAGCCTAATGCTGACCCCCTTCATTCAGGCTATTAATAAATATTTTAAAAAGCAGTGGTTCAAGTACCAGCCCCAGAGGTACTCCACTCAACATATCCCTCCATTCTATATGGTGACCAACCGCAACCACCCTCTGTTCCTTCCAGTCAACTAATTTGCTGTCCTCTACACAATGTGGACTCCTCACATTGCTACTTTTTCATTTAATTTTCCATACGGTACACTGTCAAAGATTTTACTGAAGTCCAGATAGACTGAACCAACTACCACCTCCTAGTAACACCCTCAAAGAAGGTAATTAGTTTAGTGTGCCAGAATCCAGAGTACCTTTTTTTATGCCATGTTGTGTGAAAGTGATCAGACCAGTTTCATATGTGTTGAACTTAATTTTCCTGAAAATTTCAAGTAAACTGTTAACCATAGGATTGAATTCCACATGTTATGCAAACCGTGGATAAATTCCTGCAAACCACAGATTATTATTCTGCAGATTGCTTAATCCACAGAATATTATTCCACAGGTTACACTTTTTTGTGAATTCACACAATTAAAACAAGAAATTCTTGAAAGTACTTCCAAAGTGGAATTCCTATTCCACACAGATTCTGCCAGGAAATTTCACATTCTGCATAGCTGTAATGATAAGGTTGATACAGAGGGTAGATCCTTCTGGGTGAGATGCATGGATTAAAGGATGCTGTATGTACTGTACCTATATATGCCCCAATGGAAATTCTGCTCGTTTTTATAACGTCTTTGATGAGATGAGTACAGTAATCATGATAATGTCATAATGGGGGGGGGCATAATTTGTCTCTATATCACTTCTTGCATGAGAATTATTCCCATATTAGAGAAACTGATTCTAGGATTAGAGAGGCAATAAGGGGCAGAATGTGCAGTCTTGCAATGATTGATGCATGGCATTTAATGCACTATACAGATTGAGATTACACTTTTGTTTCAGATTTACATGGATCCTACAGTAGGACTGATATTATACCACTGTCTCAAGAACTTGGTAATGCACTTCTGGATTCATCTATTGGCTTCAGTTTCATTTAAGGTTATGCCACTGTGAAACTATCCTTAGCTTTGTACCCTCACGCTGAAGGTCTGTTGAAGAGGGATTTCAATTGCTCTGTGCTGAATAATAAGTGTAAGAAATGGATATAGGAAGAAACAAAAATTTCCTTTAGGACAAATGACAATGGGGCTTGCCAATTAAAGGCAGGCCAGGTTGTCCTGGGAGACAAACAGAAATAAAGGGAAAGAGGGAAAGGAGAGGGGGGGGGGAGCTGTAGGCAGGGAGGTCCTGGTGACATCAGAGGAGGTTTGGCCACTTGAGGGGCTCGCTGGCTACTGGATATGGGGAGGGGCCTGAGGGAAGGGGTGGGGTGGGGTCAAGGGTCCCCGGAGACTTTTTAAGGGTAGGTAGCCCAGGGCTAGCTCTCTCTCTCTGCTGTAATTTCTGCTGAACTACAGCACATCGTTGGCAAGAAAAACGGTAAGGCACTTGGTGCAAAAATGACTTTACTAGAGGATTTGTTTCACTAGTTTTCATGTATTGTGCTCTGTGCAGCTGCCATGCTGGAGATACATTTTTTGGTTTTGTTGGTTGGTTTTAAGGCTCTGGCTGGAGCAGCAGTGGTTTGGTCAGCAGATGGTGGGGGACTGAGCCTCCCATGCAGGCCGCTGGGAGGACCTAACATTGGGGCAGTGGTTGCAGTGAGAAGTGGTTTGGGGCGTGGATTTTCCATCAGGTCGGTGCGGGTGGCATTTAGAGGTCTGGTACAGTCAGAGTGTGGAGGATGGCAGCGAGGATGCCGCATGGGTCAGGGCCTTTGTTGGAGTTCAGTCGGCCAGCAAGGCCTGGTTTTAGTTGGCTGGTGCAGCTGGAGAGTGGGGATGGTGGCGTGGATGCTGCATGGGTCAGGGGCTACTTGGAGTTTGGTTGGGGCCAGGAAGCCCCACAATGGAGTGGGTAGAAGCATTGGAGCAAGTGACAAGGATGTCTCACAAGCAGGCCAGACACAGTCAGGGGTGGAAAGCTGGGGCCTAGCCCTGAGATCACAGGCCACAATGTGGCGCAGTTAGCCAGAGCATAATGGGGTGAGGCATCCGGGGGGGACAGGTGGACCACGCCAGGGGGGCCTGGTTTTAGATGGCTGGTGCAGCCAGAGAGTGGGGATGGTGGCATGAATGCCAGGTGGGTCAGGGACTGCTTGTTTTGGTTGGGGCCAGGAAGGCCCACAATGAAGCGGGTAGAAGCATTGGAGCAAGTGACGAGGATGCCTCACAAGCAGGCAAGACATGGTTGGGGCGGGAAGCTGGGGCCTAGCCCAGAGATTGCAGGTCACCACGTGGCATGAGGAGCCAGAGGCTGATGGGGTGAGGCATTTGGGGGGACAGGTGGACCACACTAGTGGGCCAAAAAGGCATTCCTCCTGGGCACAGTGAGGCGAGCAACTGTGGATCAAGGTGGGACTGCAAGGCACAGGCCTAGGAGCAGTGGAGTGATCAGACAATGCTAGGGAGGGTGAAAGGCATCATCTTGGGCACTGGGGGTTCTAGCGTGATGGGGGACAGACAGGTCTAAAAAGGAAAGGAAAGAGAATTGCTAAGGGAGTGCCATGCAGCACCAGGGGCAAGGTAGCGTAGTATGGCTGGGTATAAAGGACCTACAGAGACAGACGAAGGCCACGGGGCCTAGGAACAGAGGGTGCCCAGCCACATGTGCAGCGCAGAGGATATTTGACTCGGTTCAGAGGGGATGAGGGGAGAATGGGAGCAAGGTGTGCAATCCATGTACAATAGGCACAAAAACCGGGGGCAAGCGGCGACAAGGCAGAAGAGGTAGGCTGGGCGGACCATGATTTAGGGCACCAAGGAAGCCCTCCCTCCTGAGCCTAGGGGTATGCATGTAGCAGGCCACAGCCAAGCAGGATGCTTTGTGGTGGGCGCCAATGCGAGGGCGATACAAGGAGATCTGCCCAGTGTCACAAAAAAAAAAAGGGGCACCATGCCAGAGCGCCGAGTGGCCCGAGAGGGCAAAAAGGGGGGCACAGGGAAAATAGCGTGGTCTTGGGGCCCATGGGGAGGCAGATGGGCAACAGGGGGGAATGCGAGGCAGCGCTGTCATGGGGATTGAGGCAAGAAGAGCCTAGGTGGGCATGCAGGGCGACTGAGCATTAAGGGGCTGGTGGCACTGTGGGCCGCAAAAAAAAAAGGGGAGAAAGGAAGCATAATTGGTATTATGGAACAAGTGACACATGCAAGGAAGGCAGCCAATGTGGGGGCGATGATATAATTTCTTCTCTTATTGTGCAGCCCAGGCCCAACAGGAGGATGGCACCCAAAAGAACTCCAATGTTGAGTGCAACCATGCTAGCGGAGGCAGCAAAACTCATGGCGCAGATGTCTACCTTGGTGGAGGTGGCGAAGAAGAGAGAAGCAGAGGAGGAGGAGGCACAGAAGAAGAGGAAGGAGAGAGGTGAGAAGGCTGGGGCTGGCAACACAAACAAGAGGCCAAAATGGGTGGCACCCAGTCCACCCGGGGGGCCTGGGTTGGGGGTTGAGCCCACCCCTTAACCGCAGGGCCCACACTAGACAGGGGTAAGAATGGCGTGGACATGAACATTGAATTGAATTTAAAGGAATGCATGGAAGGATTGCTGGGGGACATGGGGGATGATGGGATGGAAAAGATAGAATGGGCCTTGAAGGTCATTAAGGATAGGGGCAAACCTGGGATGCCCAGCTTGGGCCACACAGAGGGTGGACGGAAGATGTACGATAGGCCACCTGGCTTCATGTTGGGTGACTACATTCCAACCTCCATAAAGGAAAAGATTTGGAAGGGGGAGTATGTGGATTTATTTGGATTGGTGGACGAAGAGACTGCCGAGAAATATGAACAAAGGGAGTCGGTGGGCAAGTCAGAAATGGCAGTGGCGTTGGCAGTGGTAGGCCACATGGCTGAGGAAGCCAGGTTCAAGGGAAAGAGCACAGACATGTGGCAAGCCAGTTTAATAATTTACAGTGCACTGGTCCTGGAGAAGCAGCCGGACCTGGCAGTTCCCTTGCTGACATACATAGCTATCATACAGGATGCATATGAAGCAAAATTGGGATTTGGGTGGCTCAAGTATGATGAGGCATTCCAAAGGAGAATGGCAGCAAAGGGCGATCTGAGATGGGATTGCACCCATGTGGAGCTATGGGTCAGGACGTTGTCGGCCACTCCAGGCGGACAGGTTGTGGACCAGGTGAAGTGGACAGCCATGGTCCTGGGGGCAAAGGTGTGCTGGGCTTACAGCAGAGCATCATGGACCTGGCCTAGTTGCAAGTTCCAACACACCTGCACATGTTGCGGGGGTTCGCACCCAGCGTTGGGCTACAGGCAAGGGGAGGACAAGGGAGGGCAATCCGGTGGGGAGGGGGGATCCAGGAAGGGATGAGGGGGTCCTGTGAGAGGAGGATACGCCCCCAATTATGGGTGGAATTAGGCTGAGAATGAGTGCGGGGCGGAGGGGCTATACCTAGCCTTCACCCCTGTTAATTTGGAGGTGATAGAGGCCTGGATGGAGGACTACCTGGAAAATGAGGGGGCGGAGCAATTGAGGGAGGATTTTTGGAGGGGTTTCCCTCTGGGGTTCGAAGGGGCATGGGTGGGCATGCTGTCGAATAACCTGGGCTTGGTAAAAGGGAAGGAGGACATAGTACGGAGGAAAATCGTGAAGGAAGTCAGTGTAGGGAGGGTGGAAGGGCCTCTGGCCCAGCCCTCCCTGCAGGGAGTTCTGTATGTCACCACTGAGGGTGGTGCCTAAGAAACAAGCAGGCGAATTCTGGCTCATACACCACCTGTAGTACCCAGACGGGGGGTCAGTGAATGAAGGGATACCAGGGGCGTTAAGCATAGTATCATACGTGCCACTTTATCAAGCAGTTGAGTTAATTCGGGCAGCTGAAGGGGCTTGGCTGGTGAAGATGGACATAGAGTCCACCTTTTGGCTGCTACCAGTCTGGCCTGGGGACTGGGACCTGCTGAGTTTCCAATTCACGGGCGGGGGGGTTGTATTTTGACAAGGCCATGCCTATGGGGTGCTCAGTGGCATGCTCAACTTTTGAGATGTTCAGCTCATGGGTGCAATGGGTGTTTGGGCATCGTTAGGGGCATAGGAGGGTGGTCCATTATTTGGATGATTTTCTATTGATAGGCAATAGCCAGGAGGAGGCCCAGTGGATGCTGGAAGACTTTCAGGACATGTGCAGTGTCATCAGAATCACTTTGGCTATGGGGAAGACGGAAGGTCTGGCCAGCAGGCTGGAGTTTCTAGGGATCGAGCTAGACACCGAGTGGGAGTGTTTCCGCCTGCCAGAGGACAAGGTGTCCCGATTGAAGGGTTTCTTAGCACTGGTGTGGGGAAGGCAGAGGGTGCCACTGGTACAGGTACAGCAGCTGCTGGGGCACCTTAATTTTGCCTGCAAGGCCATAAGCCCAGGCAGGGCATTTGACGAAGAGGCTTGGCAGTGTCACAGGGAAGGCCAAGCTGCTCCACCACTGGGTGGACATCAATAGGGGCATAAGGGAGAATCTCCAGGTGTGGGAGGTCTTTCTGGAGTCATATAATGGGGTGATGTTCTGGCAAGAAGAATGGGCCCACAACACGGAACTACAGCTGTACATGGATGCGGCTGGGGGTTTTGGGATGGGGGCCTATTTTCAGGGGGAATTGATCTCAGAGGAATGGCTGATCCAGTGGAAGGAATGGAGATAGACTAAGGACATCACGTTCCTGGAAATTTTCCCCATATGGGAAGAGCAAATGGGGGGGCGATGCATCTCTTTCTGGTGCGATAACAAGGGGAAAGTAGAGGTAATTCACTGGCAGAGTGGCCATACAGACTCAGTAGGGTGGGTGTTGTGGGGCCAAGTGTTGTTAGGGCTGCATTGGAACCTGTCCTTCAGGGAACAACACATAGAAGGGATAAGGGATGAATTGGCTGATTGTCTGTCTCGCTTGCAGATAGCACGGTTCCGGGAGTTGGCACCTCAGTCTGCACCTACCCGGACCAGGATACTGGGTTGGATGTGGGAGGTTGGTGGGAAAAGACCAGGGCATTGTATAGGGGGTTGTGGGCAGCCAACACCCTGAAGGCCTACGAGGGTACTTGGGAGAGTTTCCAGGTTTTTCTAATGGGTTTAAGAGGGGAGGCAGAAGAGCCAGTGCGGGAGGAGCAGGTCATGCAATATATAGTCAGAAAGTGGGAGTCAGAGGCAGCCCACACTACCATGGGGGTGCAACTGGCAGGGATCAGCTGGGCGTGCCTGGAATGGGGGTGGTGGGACACCATGGGCAGCCAGGCCATCAAGCGGATGGTCATGGGATGGCGGAGGGGTCAGGCCGGGAGGCAGGATGGGAGAAGACCCATTCAGGGCCCACTACTCATGAAGGTGGTATGGGCACTGGACAGGGTATGCCGGTCAGCAAATGAGGCATGTCTGTTTTGGGCCATATTTGCCGTGATGGCGAGAGGGGCTTTTCGAGTAGGGGAGGCGGTGGCACCCAAAAAGGAGTATACATGGGGGGTTTGCAGGAGCAGGATATACATTTGGAGGAGGAAAAGGTGGTTATCAGACTGCAGAGGTCCAAGACAGATCAGGGAGGAAAGGGCACCACCATTGAGATACACAGGCACGCAGAAGGGGGAGTATGTGCAGTAAGGGCCATGACAGACTACCGGAGAGTACGGGAGCAGCAGGAAGGGGTTTGGTTCCTGCATGGGGATGGATGGCCGGCAACGGGGCTCCAAGTGGGAGCGGTACTTCAGAAAGCAGTGGCATTCGCAGGGGAAGACCCCCGTGATTTTGTCCCCCCATTCTTTCTGAATTGGGGTGGCATCGGAAAGGGCGGCAGCAGGAACAGAGGCAGCTGAGGCCAAAAGAGTGGGGAGATGGAAGTCTGATTGTTACAGGAGGTATGTGAGGTGTCAGCAATGACTAATGCCCCCTTTTTCTCTCCCCACAGCTGGTTCCAAGCGACAGGTGTGAATCGTGGGGTACTCATTCTTATATTGGGCAGAAAGGTTTGCAGCCACCATGAGGATAGGGGCACAGCTGCACCCAGGAATGGAACGCACCAGAGTACACTGGAGGGGCCTGAGAGGCATGAGATGGGCACAGCTGCTACCTCTGTTGGAAGAGCTGTGGGGCTGACCAGACGGTGTGATTGTACACTTAGGGGGCAGTGACTTGGGGACAATACCATGGGGGTTCCTGATGAAGGGCATCAATGCTGATTTAGAGAAAATCAAGAGTTGGTAGCCCCGGATGGTGATAGGGTGGTCAGAGATCACCTCCCGAAGGGTGTGGAGTGGAAATAAGGGGCCTAAAGTAATAGAGGTGGCAAGAAAGTGGTTGAATAAGAAGGTAGCCAGGGCAGTGACTGAGATGGGATGCATTCACATTCAACACAGGGACATCTTGTATGATCAGGAGGCAGTGTACCGGGGGGATGGAGTTCATCTGACAGAGTTCGGCATGAGCCAGTTCCTCCACGCTTTCAGGGATCTAGTTGAGGACATTAACAAGAAAGGGCTGAGGGGCTAGCCCACAAGGGTGGAGCCCCATCTTCCATCGCAAGCTGGAGATGGGGCAGTGGAAGGAGTGGGAGCAAGAAGGGAAAAGGAGGGGCAGGTGGGCGGGGAGGGTAGAGCCAGGGGGGACAAAGAACCCAGGTGTGGGAGTAAAGGGGGAGGGGGAGGGATATAGAACTAGGGGATGGATTGATGTGCTCACACCTAGTGGGGGAGAGTGATCCAGGTAAGGTGAAAAGAAGGGGGCCGGATCAGGGTGTCCAGACCCTGAGAAGCAAGGGCAGAAGAAGAGAGAAGCAAGAAGAAGAACCACGCAAGAGGGAAGGCAGGACTGTTATGTCCTTGATATGATATGGGACTGTTACATCCACAATGTAAATATGAAATGGTAGAAATATGGGATGTAAATGGACTTTAACGGTGCCTGTATAATAATAATAATAAATGTTTCCAGTGAGCATCCAAACTTAACAAGCTGTGGCCTGATTTATTTCTGGGCGGGGATCCAGGGACAATGGGGATACCGCACAGACTTCTGTGTGTGAAGCCTACAATACACTCATTAGGGGAAAGATCATACCAAGGACTAAGTGAGGCGTGAAAGATAAAATGTCCATAAGATGCTCCTATCAGGAAACCCTTAAAAACACACTTCTCTAGGTTGAGAAGCCAGTTGTCAAGTTTAAGCTTAAAAAGGCATTTTTCACTTAAAATTATGTCAAATGGAAATAACAACTCTCTGAATAAAGGTATTGTATCTTAAACTATGCGACTGAAGTGGGTGACCTCTGGTGTTCATTTTATGTTGTTTAATGATAAAGCCAATTTGACTAAACAAGTAGGGATCATTAATAACATCCCGCATAAATAACAGGTCACCATACCTCTCAAGTGTCCCTCATTACGAGGGACATCCCTCATTTGGCCCCATAAAATTGCTCTGTCCCTCATCCGTCCCTCATGGAAAAGGTCCTGCCCACACAGAGAATGTGCCGTAAATTAAATTGTTAAAGCAGAAACCCTTAATATTCTAAAATACTAAATCCAAAATAAACTTTGTACAAGTAAACACTGTGGTTTTCACAGTTTTCTGAGCATGTATCTCCATGTTTGAGGATGTGTCCCTCATTCTGAGGGTCTGTGTCCCTCATTTTGAATGTACAAAAATGTCCATGTCCCTCATTTCAGTGACAAAAGGTTGAGAGGTATGCAGGTCACGCCTATATCTTCTCATTTCTAAGGACAGAAGGTTCAGGGTGGCTAAACTGTCCTTATAAACTCTGTCTCTTTGTCCATGCACCAACTAGGTAAATCTTCTTTGGATTTTTTTCAAGCTGATTAATATTGCATTTTTTGTTAGGGGAACATACTGTGAGCAGTAGTTAATTGGGTCTAATGTAGGATCTGTAGAGTGGTAACGTGACCTGGGCATCTCTGGAATTAATATTATTATTAATTGTCCATAGCATTTTATAAGATTTAGTTACTGCTTCATTAAAGTGTCTAGTGATGCAGAAATTGTCAGTGATGTAGACTCCTAGGTCCTTTTCAAGATATGTATCAGTGAGCTGTCTGCCACACAGAAAGTATTTATGCTTAGGGTTGTTAATGCCCAAATGCATTACAATTATATTGATCATAGGGGTTCCTGCAGCACAAAAAACAGGACAGAGTAAAGACTGTAGCAGATAAGGAACACAGTACAAATGTTTGACATGTATCTACAAAGCAAATTCAACAATCAACACTGAGTTCCAAAATCCTTAGGAGAATACTTCTACTTACAGGTAAGGATTGTGTGAGAGGCCATCTGGCACTGTACACTCCTACTTAAATCAGAACTAGTCTTAGTTCTTTTAGAAAAATAGAAACATAACTGTCAGCAGATAAGTAAGCAATAATACCTGACAGGGTGGGCAGTATTGGGCTATACCAGACTGCCCAGGGGTGTAATGAGGCCCGACTATGCAGGCGGAGGGCCTTATAGCCCCTGGAAGGTCGGGTATAGCCCATACCACCCACCCTGGAGGGTATTATTGCACTTAGAAAATGGGCACTGGTTAAAAAAAGCTACAAAATTGTTAATAAATTGTTTAAGAGTAATTTTGTAATAAAATAGTTCCTCCACCTAAACAAACTGGTTGTGTGCAGTCACAGCTTCCTATGGTAGTCTGTTTATAACCCCCGACAGTGCAGAGTGTCACCCCCCACCCACTCACACACACCTTCTTGAAATTGAAGTTCACTGTTTTGTATGGAGACACAGTTTGTCCACCACCGGTTACCTGAAGACGATCGGGCTCACAGCTTCATTTTCCTGACTCCAGACACACATTGTGTTGCCATGATGATGAAACAGAAGCAAGTGATCAAATAAGTTTTGTGGGAGAGACTGGCAACACTGCAAGACTACAGTTTTTTGCTGTGCAGCACAATTTGAAATGGGGAGCAGAATGGGAGTGGAGTCTTCTGTATGAGAGGAGCTATGGTGGTGGGCAGGCGGCAGTGCTGTACATCAGCCGAGAACGGACATCAGGGAAGGTCCATAGATTTTGTGGGAGGAGGTTGAACGAGGTGGCAAAAACAGAAAGTACACCTGTAAAAAGCAGGTACATTCGTGGACTTTTGGTGGCTGCTGTTTTGTGGGAATTGGTGAAGGATCAGTGATGGAATCGGGGCGGGGGGGCATGTTGTGTCTCACTAAGTGAGAGAAAAAAATGGCGGACATTTAAATACGAAATGAGGGGGTTTTAACCAATTACATGGCAGGCTGGGCAGCATGATTGTGGTAATGTGGTTGGTTGGGCTGGTACTTCTAATAGCCGGGCATCTGTTGTCTGATAGATGCCCAGCTTGAGAAGACCCTCAGCCAATCAGAAGGCTGAAATAGTTTTAACCATTTTCTAAAGATGACTTAGCTCACCTAGTCTGCTGCTCTTTTCCTTGCCAATTCTCCCACTGCAGGCCATACCCAGTCTCCTGTCACCTTCTACCCTCCTACTTTGATACAAGTTTTCCTTTCCACCTCTCCCATGCATGCTTGAAGCCCCCCATTGTTTTTGCCCCACCACCCCCACTGGAAGATTGTTCTAGGCACCCACCACCCTCTCTGTAAAGAAATACTTTCTCATATCTCTCTTAAACTTCCTTCTAGCTTCATTGCATGCCCCCTAGTTCTTGTACACCTTTTTTACTGAGAAATGCTCCCTTCCTGTACCTTATTCAACCTTCTGAGGTATTTATTTATTTGTACATTTGGAAACTACCTTTGAGTATACACTCTTTTACAAAGGTTCCATGTCAGGATATAAAACAGCAGAGACATAACAAAAACTTGATAGTTAACACAAAACATAAAATTGCTACGTAATACAGAAACTAGATAAATAATACATTTAAGTAACTTAGACAACTGAAATTAAACAACGGGAGGAGATTCCCAGTTTGCAACATACTGCATAGCTGCCCCAGGGGGGTCTGTCAAGGTACAGTATCAGAAAGGGTAGGAAAAAGAAAGGGGGGAGAGTGCAAACAAGGTTTCCCAATTAGCAACATGTGGCATAGCTGCCTCGGGGGGCCTGTCAAGGTAGAGTATTAGAAAGGTAGGAGAAAGAAAGGGAAGAGATTGCGAACGAGGGGTAGATTAGAGAGAGAGAAAGAGAGAAAGAGAGGAGGAGGAGAGAGAGGGAGGGAGAGAGAGAGAAAGGGATTGGGAGAAGGAGAATATTTGTTGGGATAGTAGATGGAAAGGGGAGGTGTTGGAGGAGTATGGAGGGGTACAAGATCCTCGATCATATTATAATCCCATGTCACACCCATTTTGATAGTGTAGTGGGTCCCCCATCCTGGATAGGCAGGATTCTTCTCCACACCCCTCAACCTGACCCATGCCAGTAACTGGCACAGCCCTCCACACCCTGCCATGACCAGCTGCCAGCTGATTGGGTTGTGAGGTCCTACTCTACATAGTATGAGCTCATCCAATGAGTTTGTACTATGTACAATAGATGCTTGTGACCAGATCAGTTGGCAGCTGCCTATGGCAGGTTCGGGAGGGCTGTGCCAGGTGCCAGCACGGGTCAGGTTGTGGGGAGCGGGAGAGGGTCCTGTCTACAAGGGTGGAGGGCCACAACATTATGGAAATGGGTGTGACAATGGATTATAATATGATTGTGGATCTCGGACTTGCCTCATCACCTGTGTGGTGCAATTGGGGATTGGGGATGAGGTGTGGGGTCCACTTCACTATGGAAACATGTTTTTTATTTCTTACTTGTAAGAGCATTGGGGTATGGGGCTGGAGAGGAAATCCTCACTGTGGAAAAGTGGGGTTTTAATTACATTCATGAGCATCAGGGAATGGGGCTGGGGGGGCAGGCCAGCCTGGTGCATCCTTCCGGGTGCAGTCATGCAAATCAGCCCATAATGAGCAGGCATGAGACCCTTTTGCTCCATGCATGCCAAATGAGCTCATTTGCATATTCCTGCTGAATAGCACCCTTGTGGGGGCAGTGTATCTGGGATGTGTGATGCATCTCTCATTAGTAGTTTTCAGCCTGGACCCTGGCTGTGCTGGGTGCATTGGCAGCCACCCCCTTTTGTGCCACCCATCCAGGCTCTGATATTCAAACAGGATGTGCCATCTGTTGCAATCACACATCCAGTTTGAATATCCCATTAGGGTGCACCAATTTCCTTTTTTGGGGGCAGCCACATAGATGCACCATACATCTGACCACCTTTGAAAATGGGGACCTAAGATCCTTGTTTATTCTCCTTAACAAATTTGACTGTCTACAGCCCAGCTGTAGCCAGCTCTCCTTTTTAGCAGGACATTTACAGGGAAGTCTATGAGATGGTAATCCGGTAAATCTTATCCAGAAATGTAATCTGTTTATTGCTGCTCATCCCACAAGACAAATTGTACCTAGGTCAGCCCTCAAAAGATGAGCCTGCATCATATTACCCACACCCAAAGTAAATCTATATAGTTTGTTTATTGAAGTCTCTAGAAGGTCATAATTAGGAGGAATCCATATTTTGATTTGATTTGATCTTGTACCAGGGCCACCCATCTGTGTGGTGAATCATGGATTGCGGATCGGGGATGGGGTGTAGGGTTCACTTTACTATGGAACCATTTTTTTTCTTGTATGAGCATTGGGGTACGGGGCTGGGAGGGGGACCCTACACTATGGAAAAGTGGGGTTTTAATTACTTATATGAGCATTGGGGAATGATGCTGGGGGGGGGATCCTACACTATGGAAATGTGGGGTTTTAAATTTTTTCTGGCATTGGGGAATGGGGTTGGGGGGTGCCACTGGGCTACAAGGGCTGGCAGGCTGTTATGCTCCTATCTGCACTACTGCAGTCTGCCTGTGGATGGCCAGATGTTTAGGAATTATTTTTCCACGCCTAACCTCGCACCGCTCATTTCATGCACTTGGGTGGCCCATCTTTTCTGAATATTCCCTTAGGTGGAATATTCATGAAAAGGCCCCCTCTACTTGGGCAGCATACATTAGTTTTGGACCATGGCCTAACCTGATTTGGGCAGCCCATCTGCCCCTTCTGAATATAGCAGTCTGGAGCATTTTTTGAGATGGGCGGTGCATCTTTGTTTTTTTCCAAGATGCGCCATCCATATCTCCCTTGAAAATGTGGGCCTTAAACTTTACAGTCTGGATTTTTTGGTTAAATATGTAAGACAGGGCATTTTGCTCAGCCCTAAATATAAAGTTTATATAAATAGACTCATATAAATGTGTGACCCTGAGCAAGTCACTTAACCTCCTTGTGTTCCCAGGTTGCTCCTGTAAAAAAGCTTTCAGCTTAGTGTGCTATACCTGGTTAAACAACTAAATTAAATACTGTAAAAAGATAGTGACTATTAGCTGCTTTTATGATATGGAAAAGATAACCAGGTTCAAAATGTCTCCCTGGCTAGTAGGTAATGATATTAGACACTTTTATAGATACTTCTTAGATGTAATAACATATCCTGTTAAAAGAAGGTTGCATACAATATACCGGATTGAACTTTTAAACAGTAATATCTTAAGAGCCAGATATAAAATGTTAATAGACCAATCTGAAAAATAATGTGGTTGAAATCACCCAGAATAAGAAATTTGACAACATGTCATATTTAATTGCATTTGTTATTCTAGAAATAGACAGATCTGGTCAGCACCATGATGGGAAAAAATCCAGTACCAAGACAAGGATATGTTTTTGGAAAATCATCCCATCATCTACCACTCCTTTCCAGTTATAGACCAAATCAATCGGGACCTTGCCTCAGACTTTGCCTCCCTGGAAGCCTGGTTCCAATGTAATCATCTTGTTCTCAACTCAAAGAAAACAAAATGCATGGTCTTCATTCATTGGCCTGCACAAAAGCCTAATCTGTCTACCCTTAGCATTCCACTATCAAGGGAGACTCACTAGAGGTAGTCCACTACTTAAAATACCTGGGTGTTACCTTGGACCCTGCCCTCTTGTTCAACTCCTATGTCTCTAACACTATCAAAAATCTAAACCAGAAATTTGGACTCTTCTATTGCATTCGCCCGCACCTCACACTTGCCTCTTGCCAAAAAATAGCCACTGCATCCCTCCTTCCCCTCCTTTCCTATGCTGCACCCCTCCTCCTCTTCACTAATTCCTCCTCCATGTCCCTCCTCTCTCAGGCATACCATAGGGTTAGTCATTTTGCCTTGGGGGCACCTGTCCGCTCTCACCATTGTGATGTTCTCGCCTCTCTGGGGTGGTCCTCCTATGAAGCAAAACTGAGGTACTCTACCCTGAGCCTCATGTTCAAGCTTGTCTACAAATTCACCCCTCCCTACCTCAGAGAACTTATATGCCTCGTACAAGCACCACACACACTTCACTCTGCCTCTCTCCCCCTTCTCATCATTCCCAAAATATGTCTTGCTGTATCCAGATGCTCCTTTTCATATGCTGCTGTAACTGACTGGAACTCCCTCCCTCCATTCTCTCCTGCTCCTCCCTGTCACAATTTCAGTCCCATCTGTCTGTCTTTCTGTCTTCCTCTGCTACCTGCTCTTGCTTTCGCTGAAGGGTGCCTACTCAGAAATTCCTCTACCTTACCTATGGCTGCCTCCTCCTGCCTTATTCTTCTCCCACTCCACTACTGCTCCACCTAGCATAACATGAGAGTAATGTGTGTAGAATCTCTGATCCTAGCCATTCCCATGTACATTGCTAGTATGTTTACTATGAAGTTTTGTACTATAACTGCCCTGTATATAGTCTTCTCCTCTATCTAGGCTTGCATCAGGCCATTGATTTCATACATCAAGAAAAAGTCTATAGTCAATTGCTTGTGTACTTGCAATATTTTGTCTTGACATGTACTCTGCCTAATGCCAACTTTGTAACATAACTGCACTGCTGGTTGCACTGGTACCTTTGTGGTTAATTTTTGACCCCGAGTCAACCCTGAAAAAGGGACTTTAATTGTCTCAGTGGACTTACCCGGTTACCAAAACTCAAATAGATAAATGAATAAATAATGATTTTAATTATAATGTTCATCACAGAAGATGAACAGACAATAAACATAGTGACTGATTATCCTTTAATTATAAATAAAATACATCTCAAACACTGTGCTAGGAACCATTCCAGCTGTACTATGCATACCTATTAAGGAAACCCCAGTTCTTAGCTTTCGGGAACTATTCTAAATTATCTATTCTCGTTATAATATTTTATTGTTATCTGTCACTATATTGTATGAAGAACTGCTACACTACGAATTTGTTTTGTAATTGCACTTATTGTTGCATACCTTTTGATTAATTGTTTTTAAAATATTATATTATATTAGGGTGCAACAGGTGGTGATGTTGAATTTCTCCTCCTCCCCAGTGCCCCAGGGCTCAATCTTGTCACCAATGTTGTTTGCAGTGTACATGCTACCCCTGGGTGATGTCATAACAATAGGTTATAATATCACTTGTATAATACAGCACTTGGATTTACCTCGGGCCTTACCCCAAAGTATTTTCAAAATTACCATAAATAGTTATAAAATTCAAATATGATATTATCCCTGTCTTCCCAGTTCTAGATACTGGTGACAAATGTTTTTGCCACACTTCTAAATATGAAAAATACATTTTTCAATAATTTGCATAAATATCAAGCATAATACAAATAATAGAAACTGCACACACATGCAACAAGGGTTTCAGAAAATCAAATGAAGCACAAAGACATAAAACAAAAAAAATTCAGAAAATAAGCAACACAACAAATGAATGAGCAAGGTTCAACACAATAATTGGTACTGGCTATATACTATGCCTTTAGCATGCTTTGCATTTAGCATAACCTTCTTTTGTATAAGAACATGCAAACTCATTACATTAATGTCTCAGATTATATTTCTGTATAAGACTTGTTTTCATTCTTCATAGCATGCAAAAAATGTATTCCTTTTGTTTAAATTTAAGCTTAACTATATACCTAAAGATTTGTAGTTGAATGTTAAGTTAAACTGTTCCCTATTTTACTTCCCCAGATAAACCAAATTAAAATATTAAGAGTATTAATTAAAATAATTAAAATAATCTAATATTTCTGGTTAATTGTAGAGTTAGGCCGTCTTTTCTTTTTAACTTTAAAAATCTTGGTAAGAAATGCTTCTTCTGGATGATAAATGTTCTGTGGTATCAGGCTTTACTGTAGTCCTTTATCTTTTCTCCCCTTGAACCTGGAACCATGGACTCTTCTCACATCAGTTCAACAGTGTAGACAGGTACCTCCTTACCTGACATCACGAATCATCAAAATGTCACTGATCATGATTTTGGCAGGAACATCAGACAGTAGGGGAGGTACGCAAAGACTGGAGAACAAGCAGATGTAGTCCTCTTATACAAAAGCAGGAACAAAGAGGAAGCGGGGCACTAAAGACCAGTCAGCCTGACCTCAGTAGTGGGGAAGATAATGGAAGCACTACTGAAGGAGAGATTGGTGGAACATCTGGTTGCCAATGAACTACAGGTCCCAGGGCAGCATGGTTTCACTGGGGTGAGGTCATGCCAGACCAATCTCATTTAATTTTTTGACTGGTTGACAAGGGAAGTGGATCAGAGAGGGCAGTGGACATGGCCTATCTGGACTTCAGCAAGGCCTTTTACACTGTGCCACATAGAAGGCTAGTAAACAACCTGGAGAATATGGGAGTGGGCAGGACAGTAGTGTGGTGGGTGGGTAATTGGATGAGCAGCAGGACACAGAGGGTGGTGGTAAATGGCTGTCACTCCACAGAGGGAAGAGTGACCAGTGGAGTACCACAGGGATCAGTGCTGGGACAGGTCCTATTCAATGTCTTCATCAGTGACATTGTGCAAGACCTAGAAGGCAGAATTTTGCTGTTCACTGATGACACAATGCTCTGTAACAGAGTGGACATGCCAGAGGGTGTAGTTAGAATGAAGTGGGACCTGCAGAAGCTTGACAAATGGTCAAGGGTTTGCCAGTTGAAATTCAGTGCAAAGAAGTGCAAGATAATGCATATGGGGTGCCAAAACCCTGGAACAACATATCAGTTGGGGGGTGAGGATGTAGCATTCACCAAGCAGGAAAGGGACCTTGGGGTTATCATCTCTAATTACTTCAAGGTAGGGAAACAGTGTGACGAGGCAGCAGGTAAAGCAAATAGAATGCTAGGATGCATAGGCAGGGGCATCACCAGCAGGAAAAGGGAGGTCATAATTCCACTATACAAGACACTCTCTCTCTGTCATGTGGGGTCCCTCAGGGCTCAATGCTATCCCCCATGTTGTTTGTGGTGTACATGCTGCCCCTTGGAGACATTGTAAGATGGTATGGGCTGTGGTTTCATTGATATGCTGATGATACCCAGCTCTACCTGTCTTTTGCACTGGACCAGGATAGTGCACTTACGGTTTTTAATAACTGCCTCGCTGAAATCCAGGATTGGATGAATTCCAGCTGGCTAAAGTCGAACTCGTAGAAGACTGAAGTGATGGTTGTGGATCCAGGTCACTGGGTTGAGAGGTTGGGAGCTGGTCAGCCTACGGGGATTTTCCTGGGGGGTTCCCAGCTCCTTGCCTCTGAGTGGGTGTGAGATTTGGGGCTGTTGCTCGATGACGGGCTGACACTGCAATCTCAGATGTTGGCCATCATGAAGTCATCCTTTTACCATCTTAGGAACATTTTTAGGATCAAGCACCTAGTTCCACCTGGTGACCTTCCCATGCTGATCCACACCTTTGTGTCCTTCCACCTTGATTATTGCAACTCCCTTTACTTAGGGCTAGCTGGGGTTAATATCTGCTGCCTGCAGCTGGTGCAGAATGCAGCAGCCCGGTTGTTGACAGGGACTCCCCGGATGTGTCATATTACATCTGTGCTGCGCAAACTGCACTGGCTGCCGATTCAGTGGTGGATCACCTATAAAATCGGATTACTGACTTACAAGGCCCTACATGGACTTGGCTGACTACCTGAAAAAGCTTCTGTTCTCCTACTGCCCCATGCAATCGCTTGGCTAATGAGGGGTTGCTAGAGATTCCAAGGGTATCTTTGAAATCATCCAGGGCCTGTGCATTCATGTATGTGGCCCCTGCCCTTTGGAATTCTATACCCAGCCAGCTTCGTGAGTTGACCTTGGGAGTCTTTAAACAGGAATTAAAGACATTTTTGTGGCACTGGGCCTACTCCAATTGAATACACTGATCTTCAGATTTTATAAATTATTTGTTTTTATACTGTTGTATTATTTTATCTAGCATTTTACTTTTGTCAAGTGCCTTGACAGCTAAAAGGCACCAAATAAATTAAATTATTATTATTATTAAGGCACTAGTGAGGCCCCACCTGGAGTACAGTGCACAGTTCTGGAGACCTTACCTATGTAAGGACTTAGACAGGGTGGAGAAGGTTCAGAGGAGCTCAAAAAAATGGTACAGGGATTGCATCACAGGTCCTATGAGGACAGGCTGAAAGACTTGAATATGTACTCCCTGGAGGAGAGGCGAGAGAGAGGGGATATGATAGAGACATACAAGTACCTAACAAGAAGGAAAATGGTGCAGGTATACACTATTTTCAGCAAAATAAAATGTTCCAGGACTAGAGGGCATGGGATGAAGTTGTAGGGAAGACGATTCAGAGGAAATGTGAGGAAGAATTTCTTCACAGAAAGGGTGGTGGACAAGTGGAACACACTGCCAGAGGAAGTGGTGGGGGATGAAACAATCATGGGATTTAAGTATGCATGGGATAAGCATAAGAGAATCCTGGAGGTCAGGGGTAAGGGGCAACAGACTTCTAGAAAAACACAAAGGGAACATATAAGCTCAAATGGGCAGAGTGGGTGGGCCATAGGCCCTTATCTGCTGACAGTGTCTATGTATCTATGTATCTAAGGTACTAGCAATTCAAGGCATGATGATAAGCTTCTTTCCAACCACAACTGTTTGCAGAAAAGGTTTCCTTTGTGGATGACAAAGTTCCTGGTTGGTAACTGGATTTATAACTTTTTCTGTTTCAATTCATTTCCACTTGGGCCTCAGGATGTTGGCTTGAGAAGCAGTTCAAAACATTACTTCAGTCTGGATGTCCAGTGCAAACTATATTCTTTTCTCCATCCAATATTAGAAAACATCCTTCTGAAACTAGAAGTTCTTCAAGCTGGACATCACTGCAAATTTTTCAGTTTACTGGCTTGACCTCAGCACCACTGATGGATATAGCAAGGCTTAACCAAGAACTGGTACCAAGCATCCCAAACAGGTGTGGTTTCAGGCTTTTGACCTAGCAAAAAGTCTTAACAAGAACCAAAATTGCTAAGACAAGCAACATAGGTCCTCACACATCAACGAATCAAGCAGTTCTACCATTAGCCTGGCCAAATTCGCATACATGTTTTCAGGTCGAGTGACATCATCACCAGATTCTGACTGATTTGTGTAGGCTATGGAGGTGTGACCTTATGTACCTCCTTGAGGACTTCCCACTTTCTCATGTCCACTTTTAAACACAATATTATTTTTCTTCTATAACTCATTTATGTAAGATCATGTAATTTTCAAACATTTTTGAATTTCTCTCATTGAATGAGTCTTTTAAAACATTTTTCATGTTTCTAGGATTAGTATTTCCTGAATAAAGCTAATAAGGGCAATGACTTAATTTCCTTAGCAAAGTTTCTCATAACAAAATGATAGTATTGTTGCACATTTTCTAGGCTTTAGAACAATATATGATTTGTCCATAACGTTCTTCAGGAATGTCTTTAAAACATTAGATTTCTTTACAAGCACATAGTTTCTTTGTTCTTTGGAGCTGGCTGAATGGCACATACATTTCAAAGCTGCCAAACATGTTTACCAAAGATTCTTTAGACAGTGCATACACAGAAATGATATCTTTGGATTAGTTAGTATGTTAGCTTTCATTTTAGATAATATTGTTCTAAAATGTGTATATATATATATATATATATATATATATATGTGTCTTTATCCCCTATTAGATGCACTTACAAGACTTAGACAGCAATTGTCATCATTTTTACAAACTCTAAAAGTTTGAGTTTGACAGATTTTTGCAATTTTAAGTTATAGCCAAAAGTCTTTCCATTTCCATTCAATCTTATGAAAATTCAAATGGATTCTAAACTTTTTTTTCTTGGAGGTAGCTTGTACCAGGCAGTACTTTGGCTGTGCCATCATCAAGGCCTCTTACCTCCGGTTGCCAACTATATAATGACACCTATGACACTTCAAGGATGTGAGGGCCTCTTTCCAGGCAGCAAAGTGCTCCTTAATATTCCTCTTTAAAAATGAAACTTAAGTGTTCCTTATATGGGGTTGATGCTGTATTCCCTTTTTTAGTCAGACAAAGTGCCCTCAAGATTAAAAGCAGAACCCTTTCTTTTTCCAAACTTTTGGAGGCAGCATATCCCCTTTCTAGTGTTCACTTAAGCAGTTTTTGAAGTTGGAAAAGTAATGTAGACATTAATTTAAACAGAAGTTTTATAGTACACCTTTATAAAGACTATAAAATAGTAATAATGTAAATAATTTTGATAAAATATAATAAAATATTTTAATAACTAGGTTTTATTCACACAGATCATTTGACAGTTCAGTGTGGAGTTTCACTGCTATGCATATGATACCCAGCTGTATCTGTCATTTGTGCCCAGAACATCCAATGTCATAGACGTGCTTAAAATCAGTATGGCTAAAATCAATGACTAGATGTCCTCCAGCTGGTTGTGATTCAACCTGGATGAGATGGAGGTACTGGTGATTGAGCCAGGTCATGGACATGATGGACTTCCATCTGGAGCCTACACAGGCCTTTTTCTGTGGTCTGCTCCACTGGTGGCTTCTCCAGGGGTGCGCAATCTGTGTGTGATTTTGGACAGCAGTCTGATGCTCAAAGATCAGGTATCGTCTGTTGTCAGAAGTGGTTATTACCACTTAAGGAACATTGCCAAGGTCAAGCTCTTCATTCAGTCTGAAGATCTGCCTACTCTAGTGCATGCCTTTGTTACCTCTAGGCTCGACTACTGTAACTCTCTATACTTCGGGGTCATGGGTGGGACCTTCTGCAGACTGCAACTGGTGCAAAACACAGCAGATCGGTTGCTGACGGGCCTGTACAGGTCCAATCATGTGACCCTGGTTCTGTGTGTTCCACACTGGTTGCCGGTCAGGTGCAGGGTCCTTTTCAAGGTGGGCTTGTTTACCTTTAAGGCCCTGTAGAGACTGGGTCCTGGCTACCTGACTGAGCTCCTGACACCTGCAACTTCTACCCACTCCCTCCGCTGCTCTTTGAGGGGCCTCCTGGAAATTCCCAGGGTTAGGCTCAAAGCATCTGTCAATCAGGCCTTTAATGTCACCAGGCCGACCTTGTGGAACTCACTACCATCTGCAATCCAGGAGACTCCCTCAATTGGGGTATTCAAGCAAAGGCTAAAGACCCACCTCTTCTTCCTGGCCTACCTTGACCAACATCCACACATGACCATATGAGTTACTCTGATATTTATATTTTAAAGCTGAGATTATTTATATTTTCTTCTTTTAAAGTTCTGCGTGTAAACTTTAGCCATTATTTAATTTTTGTTACTATTAACTGTACTGTCTTATTGTTAGGTGCCCAGAGCCATCTGGGATTGGGCACCATACAAATAAAACTTTCCTTGCCTTGCCTATAGTTATATTGTAATGGTCTTTGACCAAACAATAATAAACCTAAACTGAACTGAAACTGTATTTTTAAAGTAGTGAGGTAATTTTTGAGGCTGGCTATTGCTTCCAGTTTGGGGAAATATGTATGTTCCCGGTGTTTAATAGGTTGGGACACCAGCCAGTACCTGATAGCATAGTATCAGTACAGTGAGAATTTTGGGAGAGGACTTCCATCTTGCTCCAATTGTTGTGGAGTCCAGAGAGGGTTGAGAAGTGGTTGAGAAGCTGAACTAGGGCTCAGGTAGAGGTTGTTGCATTTTTTTATAGCTAGCAAGATGTCATCGGCAAACAGCATAGATTTATATGAGTGGTGCCTAACATCAGTACCTTGTATGAGCGAGGACTCCCATAGTTTCTGAGGCAAAGGCTCAGTAGCCAGCACAAATAACCCCTGTGACAGAGGACAACCCTGCTGAGTGCTTCTTCCCAGCTTAAATGGTAGGGAAAGTCTCTTGTTAGAAAGGATTGCTACATGAGGTGAGGTGTACATGAGCTGAATCTAACAAATGAAAATATTACCAAAACCAAATTTATGGAGGACAGCTATACAATAAAGCCATTTAACAGGGCAAATACCTTTCCAGGGCTACAGGTGCCACAGCATCCAGCAAGGATGCCAAAGCCCACATCAGGCAGGCCAGCCTCCTGATGTGGTCTTCCCCATCTGGCCCTGCCACTAACCCCACTTGGTTTGGGTGGACCAGAAGTGGCATGCATTTAATATAAGCCATTTTGCAAAAAACATAGCCAATATTTTGTAGCCCACATTCAAGAGTGAGATGGGGCAGTAGTTAGGGCACTGGTAGTGGTCCTTATCTGGTTTGGCAAGGAATGTAATGGTAACATTATTCATAGTGGCTGACAATTTTTCCTGCTGCCAGGCATCCTACAAGATTACTGCTGCTGGATTAATTCTTTGGTCATACATTTGAGTGATAGGACCTCTGCATCAAGCAAGTGGACTGTGTGGAGGTACAGCTGCTGCACACTATTTCCATTGAGGAGAAGTGGAAGTAGCAGGGAAACTGGAAATCAAAATTGTTACTTAGTGAAGGTATGCCATCACTGCCTCAGACTAAGTCTTATCTCTAGTTTTCTTTCCAGACCAACTTGTGTGTTGATTTTCCAGCCACTGCTTTTTTCCCCACAGGAGCCTGGAGTCCTAACCGTGGTAGAGAAGCCCACCCTCTGAGAAGGCTGCAGGGAGTTCTTTGGAGAGCCAACTGCAGGTGAAGCAGCACAGAAGGGTCTAATGTTATCTGCCCCCAAGGAAACTCACCTTGGCTGCACACTTGCACCAAAGGATGAACAGAACCTTCATTTGTATCAAGGGAAGTTATTCCTATATTTTGTATTTTGTAGTTTAAGAGCACAGTGGTGTATGAAGTCTGTTTCCTTTTTACCTCTTATATTTCTCTTCTGACTTCCACATACAGTTTAATTGTTCAGCTTTTGCTGAACTAATTTGGGAATTAACAAATATAAGGGCTAACTTTTTCAATCCCTTACTTTTATACAAAATCACAAGTTTGCTTATTTTATACAGTATATCTGTATAAAAGCTTTTTATTATTTTTATATTTTTATTTTGGTGCTCCTAGTCATACAGTATGACTCCTGAAGATGAAGCCCATGTGCTGGTGTTCCAAAGTAAAATCTACCATTTCTCCACTTACAGTGCAGTGCAGGAGTGAGGGGTCAGTCCCAGTGAAATCCAAGGATACTATTAAGAGGTTTTATTTAATTTTGCTTGTTTACCCATTGTTGACTTGAGTGTCTTTCTGGAGTCAGTTAGGATTGGAAGCACATGTAGGAAACACATTCAGTGCATTTATATTTTTCCTTTCCTGCTGCAACTTTCTGCATTCATTTAGACGTGCTTTAAGCACTGGTAGGCATTACTTGACTGAAACCACACAGACACAACTCTGGGCTTGTTTTATTTAGACTTACTACTACTACTTCCACTAGGAACCATACTATTTGTTTTTATATTTGTATTTTTACCATTTCTAGTATTCAAGTTCAAGTTTATTGCAGGAAAACTCCATTGAGCAAGCTCATTCACAAGGAGGTCCTGTGACATAAACACTTAAAGTACAAACACAGATAGGTAATAACAGTATATACATGAAATGCACGTTACATGATACAGGCTGGATATACATACAAGGGTACCACATAGGGTGACCGCAGGTGGTAAACATTGATATGAGACAGGGAAGCGACTTACAGGTTGCATACTGATAAATGAAACATGATGACTGATGTGTGCAATACATATATTTTGGCAGCTAGAACAAACAACAGTCTACAACTGATATGGGGGGAGGAGTGATTTGATGGAGTAGCAGTATTGGATTTTCTTGACCTACAAGTTAGAAAGTGAACTTGTTCTAGACATACAGTACATCTCAATATATTTACTGCATGTAGGGAGGAACTAAAATAAACAGCCATTTTTTTCTTTTATACATAATTCTCTTTTTATGGCTTATTTTAAGTGACTACTATTCTTCTGCAATATCTGCAACTGCAACACCTGCAACATTCGTTATTTATTGTAAGAATATATTATGCAAAGCCTTATCTCCACCTATTAATAACCGTTGATCTGATATTTTGAGGTAAGAATTTGGACAAACATTCCTGCCTCCAAAGGCAACTGGGTAACAGAGAAAGTGCAGGCTGCATCTTATAAAAGGTCCTACATCTTCCTGCAGATTGCAATAAAATTTTGGATACTTGAAGGGTGCTATCTTGATACAATTTTCTCCACTTCAGGTTTTGACTTTAAAATAAGCAGAGCCAATTTTTGGACATTCTACAATTAATCGTATTTACAGACTTTTTTTCTGCTTTAATATTGTTTTATATGGTTTTTAATTGTCATTTAAGCATTTCAGTTTATAACTAGTTTATAACAGAAATATTAATAGATTTTAATAGATCTAGTTTTTTGCTACTACCTCATAAAATATGGTTAGCATGAGACTGCAGAGGAAAAAACTAGGGAGACTGTTCCCCCACTATTCAGTAAGTCCTTGTTAGATGATAGAAAGAGAAGTAAAAATCAGCAAAAAAACTAAACAAAGATGACAGATCGTTTACGGTTAATCAATGTATTAGAAGCAAACATGACTCCTAAGCTAAGAGCAAACAATTCATTGTCCACTTTAGATATAAAGCCAATAACTGATTTCAACTTAGAGAAATCTCCTAAACTCACTTATGAGTCAGAAGCAATAAATCTAAATAATTATAGGAAAAGATTACCTGGAGGTACTGTTATGGAGTCTTCATTAGATAACAGTTTTCTAAATCTACCAAGGGCAAATGCATGTAAAGAGGATGATGAAACAAATCAAGGTAATAATCTAGAAAACATGCTACTTGTATCTAGAGCAAAGATCAATGCTGCTGCAGTAGAATTCCAGCAGACCATCACTGGCCTTAAGTTAAATGAGAAAAATATGAGGCAACGATTAAAACTAATGATCAATTAAGTTACCAAAGGTTTGTAACAATGACAATACCAACCACAATATGGGGGTTCAAGAGTGCATGCAATCTATGTTATGACTCTCTTGTGTTTAGACCACTGTTTTTCCACATTTCCCCCTGTACCTTTTGCTACTAGGGCTCCTTTAAGATTTCTAGCCACCTCCTTAAAGTTAGCCTTCCTGAAATCTAGGACCTTTATCCTTTGTATGGCTTTCCTCCTCCACTATGGTTACCATAAACCATACTGTCCTGTGGTCAGTGGTACCACTTCCCGCCTCCACATCTGTGATTCTGTCCCCATTGGTCAGGACCAAATCCAGTGCAGCTTCCTTGGGGGCTGGTTCTTCTACAAGCTATCTTAAGTTTGCCCCATTCAGGGCAGTCATGAAGTCCCTGCCCCTTGTTGCATTTGCAGTCTGAGTGCTCCAATCTACCTCAGGCAGGTTGAAGTCACCCATTAGTAGAACCTCCCCCATCCAGGGAGCACCAGAGCCACCACCACTACCTCAGAGGTTGCGAAGAAAACACAGCAGTTGGACTACAGTGGGCTCAGGAAGGGTGAGGATGGTGGAACAGAGGCACACCCAGTCAGTTGTTCCACTCCACAATCCATACACCATTCTGGGGGAGCATAGCTCCCCTATGGATGCACCCACAGAGGAGACTAAGGAGGCTGAGGACAGCTGTCACAAGGGAGGCCCACAGGAAGGAGACAGAGGACACCACAAGGAAAGGAAGCAGCTCCTGGTGGGGGACTCTATTATGAGGGGGATAGAACTGGGGGGAGCAGGGAAAACTGAAGTAAGGTGTCTGCCTGGTGCCATGGCTTGGAGGGACAGGAAGCGCATCCTCAGGATCATGGGAACAACTGCATAGGAGTCTGAGCTGGACATCATTGTCCACCTAGGGACAAATGACTTGGCTCATCATGAGATTAGAGCAGTGCAGAAGGACTTTGTAGAATTGGGGAGGGCCCTAAGACAAGTAGCACACAGTATCCTTCTCAGAGGTGCTGCCTGTCAATGGCATGAGTGAGGGGGTACTTTGCACCATGCAGTTTAATGAATGGTTGAAAAATGGTGTGGAGCACAGGGTTTGGCTTCATTGGGGACTGGGGTTCCACCTGGAGGACACTAGCCTATACTGGCAGGATGGTCTGCATCTGTCCAGGAAGGAACAAGTCTTTTGAGCAATTGGTTTAAATGCTTCATTGTGAAGCTTTTAAACTAGTCAAGGGGGAGGCACTGATAAGCAGCAGGAAAATCCCGGCCTCCCCCTCCAAAACAGGGTACTAAATGAGAAAAAGACCAAAGTAGAAAGGTCAGTGGGGAATGCTGCAACAGAAGGTAAAGCCATCAAAAAATGGAGAGCAATGAGTACCAATGCCCGTAGTCTGAGTAACAAGCTTCCTGAATTAGTGGCCTTAACGGAGGAAGAACATCTGGATATCGTGGCAGTCACAGAAACATGGTACACACAAACACATGACTGGGATGTAAACATACCAGGATACACTATCTACAGGAGGGACCGGGAGGGTAAAAGAGGAGGAGGAGTAGCTCTTTACATAAGGGAAGGAATCAAAGCAACAGAACAAAAGGGTAAACAGGGAGGAGAAGAAGCACTGTGGGTAAATTTGGAGACCGGCAATGGCACCACAATACACACAGGGATTGTATACAGACCCCCTTCTCAGGGGAAGGAAATGGACAAGGAAATGATAGAAAGCATACTTAGAATGGCAGAAAAAGGGGAGATATTGCTGATGGGTGATCTGAATATGCCAGATGTTAACTGGAGTGCAGTTGCAGTAGCCACTTCTAAGAGTGGGGTTATTCTAGATGCCCTACAGGGGGCATGCCTTAGACAACTAGTATTGGAGCCCACTCAAGAGGGAGCAATCTTAGACCTGGTTCTCTCAAATGGAGATGAAGAGAGGATCACAGATGTAGAAGTGGGTAGCCATCTGTGAACAAGCGACCATTGAACAGTATGGTTCACAATAAACACAGCAATAGAGTCAAGCCATACAAAGACAAAGGTATTGGATTTTAGGAGGGCTGACTTTGTCAAAATGGGTGAGTACCTAAGGAATGCACTAGCAAATGGGCAGGAAGGAGGAGTGGAAGAACAATGGGGAATAATAAAAACTGCCATCACAGAGGTATCAAGCCTTTGTGTAAAGCAAATAAACAAAATGAAACGAGGTAAGAAACCACTATGGTTCTCAAAGGAAGTGGCAGTGAAGGTTCAAGAAAAAGAAAGCATTCAGGAAGTACAAGGAATCACAGAAGGAACAGGACAGAGAACTGTATCAGTTAAAGCAAAAGGAAGCTGGGAAGGCAGTCAGAACAGCAAAGGCCCAAACCAAGGAAAAGATAGCCAACCATTTAAGAAGGATAAAACCTTTTATAGGTACATCAGGAGTGAAGGAAGACCAAGGGAGGGATAGTGAGGCTTAATAAAAGGGAGGGAGGGTGGGCAGAGGGTGACTGTGAAAAGGCAGAGATACTAAACAAATATTTTTGCTCAGTATTTACAAAGGAAGAGGGGGAGGTACCTAAAACAAACAGTAGAAACACTCTGGATATAGAAGTTGATACCTGCCCATTTACAGAAGAAAGGGTTCTGAAAGAACCCTTAAAACTGAAGGTGGACAAAGCAATGGGGCCTGATGGGATTCATCCCAGAATTCTAAAAGAACTAAGGGTAGAACTAGTGGCACCACTGACTAACCTGTTTAACAAATCATGGGAGGATGGGGTGGTACCTGAGGACTGGAGGAGGGCAGATGTGATTCCCCTTCACAAAAGTGGGAGCAAGGCAGAAGCAGGAAACTACAGACCTGTTAGTTTAACCTCAGTGGTAGGGAAAATGATGGAATCACTTCTGAAGGAAAGAATTATTAAATATCTAGAGGCCAGAGGGGCACAGGACCCAAGGCAGCATGGATTCACAGTGGGAAGGTCATGTCAGACAAATCTGATAGATTTCTTTGACTGGGTGACCAAAGTAGTTGATCAGGGAGGGGCTGTGGACATGGCCTACCTAGACTTTAGCAAGGCATTTGACACAGTCCCACACAAAGATTAATATACAAGTTAGCCAGCCTGGGGTGGGTCCCAAGATGACAGCCTGGGTAAAGAATTGGCTGGAGAATAGGACACAGAGAGTAATAGTAAATGGAGTCCACTCTGAAAAAGAGGGTTAATAGTGGGGTACCCAGGTTCATGACCAGTCCCTCAATGTCTTTATAAGTGACATTGCAGAGGGACTGGAAGAAAAGTATGTCTCTTTGCAGATGACACAAAGATCTGCAACAGAGTTGATGCACAAGGTGGAGTGGAAAGGATAAGAAGGACTTGGCAAGGTTAGAGGAATGGTCAGATGTATGGCAGCTTAGATTCAATGCTAAGAAGTGCAAAGTAATGCACCTGGGAAACAAAACCCAGGGAAGAGTCACAATGGGGGTGAGATACTAACAACAACAAAATGGAAAGGGACCTGGGGGTAGTCATATCAGATGACCTAAAGGTGGGCAAGCAATGTGAGAAGGCAGTAAGGAGGGCTGGGAGGATACTGGGATGCATAGGGAGAGGCATCATCAGTAGAAAACGAAGTTGTTATCCCTCTGTACAGACAGCTGGTGAGACCCCATCTGGAGTACTGCGTGCAGTTCTGGAGACCCCATCTCCGCAAAGACATAGACAGGATGGAAGCTGTCCAGAGGAGGGCAACTAAAATGGTGCAGGGTCTGCACCGGAAGACATATGAAGAGACTTAAGGAGCTTAATATGTATAGCCTCGAGGAAAGGAGGGAGAGGGGGGACATGATAGAAACTTTCAAGTACCTCAAGGGAATCAACAAAGTCCAAGACGGTAGCATCTTTCAAAAAAAGAGGTGTGCAAGAACAAGGGGGCACAATTTGAAGATAGAAGGGGGGCGGCTCAGAGGTAATTTAAGGAAGTATTTTTTCACAGAGAGGGTGGTGGATGTATGGAACAGCCTTCCAGTGGAGGTTGTGGAGTCACAAACAGTGGTGGAATTCAAGCATGCATGGGACAGTCATAAGGCAATTCTAGGGGGTGGGAGTAGGAAGAAGTAGGCTGCTGGTTAACTAGGATCTGCAGATTATCCATCAGGTAGGGAAATGGGCAGACTGGGTGGGCCAAGCGGTCCTTATCTGCCTTCAAATTCTATGTTTCTATGTTCCCCTTTGGCTGTCATTTTGTGGATGGTTTCCACAAGAGCTTCATTTGATTCCTCCCCCTGTGCTGGAGGCCTGCATATTACTCCAGTATGAATGGCTGTCCTTTTTTCCACCTCCAGGGTGACCCACAGTGCCTCTGCTCCTTTTTGTAACACTTGAGCCTCTGTTGCTTTAATTCCCTACTTCACATAAATAGTTACCCCCTCCCCTCCCCTTCTCCCTTCCCTATCCTTCCTAAAAAGTGTGCATCCTGGTATGGCTATATCCCAGTCATGGTTCCCTGTGTACCATGTTTCTGTAATAGCTACTATGTCCAGGTTTGCATCTTCCATTAATGCCATTAGGTCTGGGATTTTATTCCCCAGACTGTGGGCATTTGTGCACATTACTTCCCAGCTTGTGTGCCCACCCTCCTTTTCCCTTTTTTCCTGCCCTGTGAGGTTTTGGGTTCCAACTTCTGTCCTGCCCACAATTGTATCTAATTTATTTATCAGGTTTGATAGTGCCCTTCTACGAATTATATTCTCCCGGATTTCAAATATGTTATGTAGGGCAGTGGCTACCTTTATCCCCCTGATTGCTTTTGCCTCTCCCCGGTACATGCACATCTACACTTGAATTGATATTTATGGATTCAGTTATCTTAAATAATATAGAACAATTAGTCAAAGTGCCTACAAGAGAACAAAATATACTTGATTTTTTTTCTAACTAATCTTGAGGAGGATATAACCAAAGTTGAGGTTATCCTCCCATTATCAAACAGTGATCATAACATGGTACTTACTGAAGTAAATATCAAAAATAGTGCAGTAATACATGGCTACACCAAGATTAAAAAGTTACACAAAGCAGATAATAAATCAATAAATAAATATTTGATGAACTGGGATTGGGTTTCCAACTTATAAATTGCGACTTAAACAACATCTGGCTGAAAATTCAAACCAGAATACAATACTGTATCAACCAATGGATACCCACCAGGAAAAATTATAACAACAAGAAGAGAACACTCTTATGGTGGAACAAGTGCATAAAGTGCAACTTAAACAAAAAACAAAAACTATATAAAAAATGCAAACAACATCCTATACCTTCAAATGGTCAGCATACAAAAAAATCAATAAATAAAAATAAAATAAAAATAAAGAGCCTAATCAGGAAATCAAAATAATATCTAAAAAAATTGGCAACCTCGGTTAAAGACAACAGAAAGTCCTTTTTTAATTATATCGGATAATTGAAAAAAACACAGTCCTACTATTGGACCACTAAGTACAAACAGCGGAGTAATTACTTATGAGGCAGATATGGCTACAGAACTAAACAAATACCTCATCAGTGTGTTTAGTCTGAAACTCGCTATACCCTCATCAAGTTCTGAGCCCTCTGGCACTATTAAACAGATCAAAACAAAATAAATAATAGATGCCATAAAATGACAAAATCAAATGGGTTGGCTGGACCAGATGAAATTCTACCGATTTTTATTAAAAACACGGCATCTCAGCTACTGTAGCAGGCCCTTTGACTGTCATGTCTAACACCTCTCTTAACACTGGCACTATCATTCCAATATGAAATCAGGCTACTGTATACTTATACAAAAATGGCAGTAAAAATCTAGCACAAAATTATAGACCTATAAGCTTAACAGCCATTTTTTGTAAACTGATGGAGAGACTCTTAAAGGATAGAATAACTGAGCATCCTTAGGACATATTGACATTACTCGGCATGGGCTTGTCAGTGGCAGATCATGACAAACAAATCTTCTAAATTTCTTTGAGCCAGTAAGTGAAGCTCTCAATAAAGGCCTATCTGTTGATGTGAATATTTTTGGACTTTTTGAAGGCTTTTGACTCAGTATCACACAAAATACTTATCAAACAGCTGAAAATTGTAAAAACACACCCCTTATTTATTAGTTGGATTAAAGCCTGGCTGTCAAATCATTCACAGCAAGTTTCACTAAAAGGCTATTTATTTATTGAAATGTTTCACCAGGAGAGCACACTGAACAACATGTTGCTCATCTCATGGTGCAACCTGGGGGGAGAGGGTTACATTGGGTTGTGAAGGATGCTCAGTTACAATAGTATGTGGATAGTACAAACAGTACAACATTGTAAGATTGTGCAACAGCTGGAACACAGGGTAATGTACAATAAACAGTAGTGGAACATTAGATAAATTACAATACATGTCCAAAATCATACAAAAGAACATAAAACATAAAAAACAGTAATAATGCAACAGAACCATTATAGTGCATGAGTGTATCTGGAGCAGGCTTGAAGTAGTATGCAAGTGCTGTTGGAGTAAAAATGATGGGTTTTGTTCTGCACATGGGTGACCCAGAATGGCAGGTGGGGAAGAGAGGGGGAGAGGCAGGAACTGAATATGAAAAGAAGGGGTAGCCATTTCCTTATTCCCCCTTCAGGATGTTGAGAACCCTGCTGGAGGGGTCAGGGTAGGAAGCCAGAAGCTAGGGATAAGTATTTAAGGAGAGTTAAAGCCGGAACAGCTGAGGGAGAGGTAATTGTGTAGGGCAGAGGTAAGGGAGTAGTTGGAGGAGAAGTGTTGTATTTCTAGGAGGAGGGAATTCCAGATTTTAGGGTAGTGATGGGCAAAACCAGTCTCACCAATGAGGGTGGAGTGGCGAGGGACTGTCAAGGTGTGAGCATCATTTGATCTGAGATAGTGGGTTGGGGAGGAGGAGTGGAGACAGAGACAGAGAATGAGAGGTAGGAGGGGAGCACTCTGAACCAGAATTTGGAGGTTAGTTTGGCACAGTGTGAGATGCATCTGTGCAATAGTGGAAGGAAGGTTAGAGAGTGACAGAGTTCACAGAGGTGGGAGTGGGAAAGGGAGTTGAGAGTAAAGCAGCAGAAGGAGTTAATGAGAGTGTCCAACTTGTTCAGGGAAGATTTGTGAGCAGCACCATAGAATGTCACAGTAGTCAAAGATGGGGAGTATCATCTTCTGGACAGTTTCATGCCTCACCATCAGCGGGATGCAACTATGATTCCCATACAGAGCACCAAGCTTGGGGCACAGTTTCTTCAGGATAACATTGATATGCACAGAGAAGTTGAAGTGCTGGTCTAGCCAGACTCCCAGATATCTAAATGAGGAGATGTCATCCAGTATGGTCCCATCAAGGGTGTGGAAGGTGGGTAGGGCCATGAGCATAGAGAGTCTCTGCTTGGTGCCAAAGGTAATTGAGAGTGTCTTCTTGGTGTTTAGAAAAAGTTGGTGAGATGCAAACCAGAGCTGAACTTGGTTGAAGCCATGCTGTAAGTTGGTTTCCACAGCAGTAGGGTTTTTGCCAGAACAGTATAAAACAGTATCATCAGTGTACATGTGAATAGATGAGAATGAGCAGGCTGTGGGAAGATCATTAAGGAAAATGGAGAAGAGTAGGGGACCAAACACTGAGCCCTGAGGGACACCAGTGTTGATGGGGAGTGGAGGGGAGATGAAATCAAGAATTCTCACCAGTTCAGTCCTGCCAGTGAGGTAGGATTTAAACCAGCTGGTGACTGATGGAGCAAGGCCAGCTGTGGAGAGGGCATCAGGAAGCAGGAGATGGGAAACAGTATTGGTTAGGTCAACAAAGATGGCCGAGGTGATCAGGCCATCATCCATCCCTGAAAGGATGGAGTCAGTAAGCCTGAGGAGGGAAGTGGTTGTTGAGTGGTTCTTACAGAAACCAGATTGGAAGGGGGTGAAGAAGGAGGAATCAGAGTGGAAGTGTGATAGTTGAGAGAGAACTAAATGTTCTTGAAGTTTGGCAAGGGTAGGAAGGAGGGAAATGGGGTGATAGTTGCCAGGAGCGGATGTGTCACCACCCTTGGGAAGAGGAAGGACTACAGCGTGTTTCCAGGATGAGGGTACTTGGGCAGAAATAAAGGAGGGGTTAAGGATTAGGGAGATAGGATAAGCAATTGCAGGAGCAGAAAGGTAGAGAAGTTTAGGACTGAGCTCATCTGGTGAAGAGACTTTAAAGGGGTTGAGGGATAGGAGGCACCAAGAGCTTTGTCAGAGGAGATAGCAGAAAAGGAAAAAAGGGGAGGGGTAGGCACTGGCTGAGGTGAAGGGATAAAGTTAGTAGGTGGCAAGGGAGAGAGGGAATTTGAAGAGACATGATGCACGAGGTGTAGTAGGCATTAAATTCATTAGCCATGGAGCCAGGGTTGGAAACTAAGGAGTTATTTATTTTGAGAACTGGAGGGGGAGGGGGAGAGCAGGGAGAGAATAGGGCATGAACTACACTCCAGAATTTGTACGGCGAGTTAGTGTTAGTCAGGAATGAGGAGTTGAAATAATCAGACTTAGCCAGTCTAGTAGCTTTAGTACATGAATTGTGTAGCATTCTGTACTTGGCATAGTCATTTGGATGTTTAGTAGATTTGTGTTTTCTCCAGGCCTGGTCACGCTCCCTGAAGCAGGCCAGTACTTCGGGGGTGATCCGGGGAAGGTGAAGCCCACAAACTCTGGTCCTTCTGAAAGGAGCAAAGGCATTCCAGGTGGTAATAAATTTATCCTTTAAATAGTCAAGGGCTTGGTCAACAGAAATGGCAGTGGAGAGGGGGCCCAGTTGGTGGAAGCAAGTGCAGAGCTGAGTGGGGTAAGGTCTAAGGATTTAAAGGACTGGAGCTGTATGATTTAGGGGGAGGTTTGGGGTGATGGACCTTACGTACAATGAAAATAGGGTTGTGATCACTAAGGACATCAGGGAGGAGACAAGATTTAATGACGTGGTGTGGGTGGGTTGTGAGTGCCCAGTCAAGCATGGTGTGGTTTTGTGTTTTTGGATTAGGATGCATGGGCTTAAGTATAAGATGTGTGAGGTTTAGAGCAGTGATGTCATTGCATAGCTTGTTTAACTTGGGAGACAACCAATTTAGATTCTCGTCACCCATTATGAACAGTTCACCAGATTGCGAGAGGGAGGTGATGTTGGCTAAGAGTTCAGTTGTGACCAAGGGTTGAACACTTGGGTGGCAAAACATGCCAGCCACAAAGATTGAGATTGAGAAAGGAAGGGTAATACGGGCCATAAGGGGTTCATAGGTAGCTGGGATGGAGGTAGATAGGGTGGTAGTAAACTGCAGTGAGGACAGGATATACATGGCCACTCCCCCTCTGTGACTCGATTGATCTTATCTGGAGAGGGAATACCCAGGGATAGCAAATCATTGTCAGAGATGCTTTTTTTGAGCCATGTCTTGGTAATAATTCAGATGTCAGGTGTTTGAAATCATAAGCATTTGTAGGAGGTTAATTTTATGTAGCAGGCTGCAAATGTTTAGGTGGAGGAGCTTCAACCTGTTAGGAAGGGTTGTAGTGGAAGTGGGGTTTGGAGACATGTTGTTTGGGTAAGGAGACAGGGTAGGAGAAGAAATAGGGCCAGAGTTGGGGTGGATGTTCCCTGATGAAAGAAGGAGGAGGGCAAGGATGAAATAGTGAAGTTTAGGACTTTTATAATTAGAGTAGGAAATACAGGAGGGGGAGAAAGAGGGAGGGAGTGGAGAGAAGGAGATAATGAAATGAAGAAAGGCAAAGTGACTAGGAATGGAAAACAGAGAGGCTGGGGTAGTAGGGAAAGTGGGGTCTGCTTACAACAGGAGCTATGGGGGTGATTGACAGGATGAAGGAGGAATCTGGAAGGGAAGCAGAGAGAGAAATTGGAATAGGTGTAGAGGAGAGACTGGGATGAGTGTAAGAACCAGGAAAGGTATGAGTAGGAGGGAGATGGAAACCATTCTGGGTGGTATCCTGTGATGGGGGCTCACTGCAAGTGGACACCGGCCAAAACGGCGACCCACTTCTAGCAACGGCCCTGACAGTGAGGGAATAGTGAAGGCAACTGGATGGGGAGGGTTCACAACAGTGTGACGGGATATCGTGCATGTATATGAGCACCGGGGGGGGGACGGTGTGCTGAGTGAGGGGCAGGAGGGTTTGTGAGGGGTGGTGTCTTGGGTTGTCGGCAAGCTGGCGTCATGGCATAGTGGGGTGGGTGCTGGCCTAGGGTGGTGAGGGTGCAGGGTTCGAGATCAGGTGCTACTGCTTTTTTTTTGCGCCCGGCCCAAGATGGGAATTTTCTTTTCTGCACAGATGCACCCCCCCCCGGAGTTGAGAATATAAAGTTAGGGGGGTGCAGGAGGGCACAGCCCCCCACATACAAGAAAACAATCCTTTTTTTGCACTGGTATTGCTCGTGCTACAGTTGCACATCATTGAAATTAAATTTTGGCAATGTGCAGTTGCTGTAAGGATGGTCACCACTGAGCAATTGCCCTTATGACACAGAACCATTCTGGGAAGGGTAGTAGAGGCTTTGTACAGACTTACAGATTCAGATCACACCACTGAATGTTAGGACGTAGATAATTTGCTGTAGGTATGAATAACCCAGGACTAGAAGTGTTAGGGGAGAGCACTGGGAAGAGGAATGCAACCTACACATCCTGTTGCCCTCTAGTAGCTTTACTGTATAATCTGCAAATGGAAAAGTAGACACTTCACAGAATTAGGAATACAGTCTAGCTCTCTAAAATTCCAAGTTCAAACACATACAAGTACAGGTAAAATTACACTTTAAACTGAAGAAATTCAGCACTGAGTATTAAACCAGTCCAGAAATCAGAGGCAATACTGAATTAGGGAAAAAAAGATTAAACTCTCAAATGGTAGTGACGTAGTCCAGTCAGGAGGAATTTGAAAATGCCTGGCAGGATGAGAACCAAACAAGGAGCTTGTGGTTCATGGGTGACCAGTAAGAGCTGTCCCAAGAGAAAGGCAATTGTTCTTAGAAAATTTACAGAGACAGCCACGCAGCCTTGAGTTCCCGGAACACTGTCCAAGCTGTACCTGCAAGCAAGGGCTTGGGGAGTGTGTGGCAGCAGGCTTTTCTCACCGTGGAGGTGTGTAGACTCCCGTTGGAGGCACTGTTAGCCCAAAGGGCTATGAGAGGATGTCTGAAGAAGAATGGACAAGCTGGGGTTAGTTATAGCTTTGAAAACAATGGGAGGCTTCCTGCTTTGCAATTCACAAAAAGCTTTGTCACAAATAATGGGAGTTTAAATTGTGGGGCAGGACTCAGACAGCAAGCTAGGTGCCATCTGGGTCTGCATAGGGGAGAAACAAAAGACACTGAAATCGGAGGTGGAGAGGAGAAAGTAACTGAAAGTGACTTTTCACAGAAATACCGATTGTGGTAGCAGAGACTCAGAACTGTTCAAGTTCTATCAGCGAATTAGAAATGCAGTCTAACCCTCTAAAATTCCAAGGTCAAACATTTACAAGTAGAGGTAAAACTACACTTTAAACTGAAGAAGTTCAGCACTGAGTAGTAAAACAGTCCAGAAATCAGAGGCAATACTGGATTAGGGAAAAACAAGGTTAAACTGACTGATAGTAGTGACATAGTCCAGTCAGAATGAATTTGAAAAAGTCTGGCAAGATGAGAACCAAACAAGTAGCTTGTGGTCCATGGGTGACCAATAAGAGCTGTCCCAAGAGAAAGGCAATTGTCCTTAGAAAATTTACAGAGACAGCCATGCAGCCTTGAGTTCCCAGAATGCTGTCCAGGCTCTGTCTGCAAGCAAGGGCTCGGGGAGTGTGGCAGCAGACTCTTCTCACCATGGAGGTGTGTAGACCCCCATTGGAGGTGCTATTAGCCTAAAGGGCTATGAGAGGATGCCTGAAAAAGAATGGACAAGCTGGGGTTAGATATAGCTCCAAAGACAATGGGGGCTTCCTGCTTTACAATTCACAAAAAGCTTTTTTCACAAATAATGGGAGTTTAAATTGTGGGGCAGGACTCAGACAGCGAACTGGGTGATGTCTGGGTCTGCAAAGGGGAGAAACAAAGATGCTGAAATCAGGGGTGGACAGGAGAAATTAACTGAAAGTGACTTTTCACAGAAATACCCAGTGTGGTAGCAAAGGCTCAGAACTGTTCAAGTTCCACCACAGATTAGGAATACATTCTAGCCCTCTAAAATTCCAAGTTCAAACACATACAAGTACAGGTAAAATTACACTTTAAACTGAAGAAATTTGGCTCTGAGTATTAAAACAGTCCAGAAACCAGAGGCAATACTGGATTGGGGGAAAAAAAGGTTACACTGGCTGATGGTAGTGACATAGTCCAGTCAGGAGGCATTTGAAAATGCCTGGCAGGATGAGAACCAAACAAGGAGCTCATGGTCCATGGGTGACCAATAAGAGCTGTCCCAAGAGAAAGGCAATTGTTCTTAGAAAATTTACAGAGACAGCCACGCAGCCTTCCCAGAAAGCAGTCCAGGCCGCACCTGCAAGCAAGGGCTTGGGGAGTGTGGCAGCAGGTTCTTCTCACTGTGGAGGCATGTAGACCCCGTCAGAGGTGCTGTTACCCCAAAGGGCTATGGGAGGATGCCTGAAGGAGAATGGACAAACTGGGGTTAGATATAGCTCCAAAAACAATGGGAGATATCCTGCTTTACAATTCACAAAAGGGTTTTTCACAAATAATGGGAGTTTAAATTGTGGTGCAGGACTCAGACAGCAAGCTAGGTGCTGTCTGAGTCTGTAAAGGGGAGAAACAAAAGATGCTGAAATTGGGGTAGACAGGAGAAATTAACTGAAAGTGACTTTTCACAGGTTATTTATCTCCTTGGGGCCCAGTCACTAGCGGTGTCCCACAAGGTTCTGTTCAAGGGCCGGTCCTTTTTAATATATTAATATCCTCCATCCATTCCCCCCTTAACAAAAATTGTTGGATGGCAAATATGCTGACGATTGTAAATTGGAGGCATTATAACAGACTCAAATTCAGCCATAGAATATCAGAAAAATTTTACACATCTTGAGAAATAGTCAGTTGATAATGACTTATTATTTAATGCGCTCAAATGCAAGGTGATGCACCTAGGGAAAAATAATCCATGTTACACGTATAAATTAAATAACATAAATTTACAGACTACAGAAGATGAAAAATACCTTGGTGTCACCATCTCTAAAAATGTTTCTTTTGATATACATACAAAAAACATTGTGAAAAAGGGGAACCAAATACTTGGTTGTTTCATGAGAAATATCAAAAGTAGAAATGAAAACGTTATAATCCCCCTTTATTCCAGTCTTGTTAGACCTCACTTAGAATATTGGGTATCCTGTGATAAGAGCACTGGGGAATGGGTGCCTACAATAATGGTGACTCACTCCCCAGCGCATTTCAGGGATGGCTACGGGAGGGTAGGGCAGCTGGATGGGTGGGTGACTATAGTGACAGGATGTTGCTATACGTACGGGGTGGGGCAGTGGGAGTGGGCACGCAGAGCGAAGGATGTGAGGGGTGGTGCCATGTGGGGTTGCTGAGCCAACCCCGTGGCATGGTGGGTGGGTTGCTGGCGTTGGTAAGCAGGGTACTGGGTTCGGATCCTGGCACTGGTGCATTTTTGTTGCACCTGGTCTGAACCTTTTTTTTTCATGTTTTCACCCCCCCTGGATGTGCACTCCCCTGGAGATGAGAATCCTTTGGTAGGGGGGGTATGGTGGGCAATGCTCCCCAAGGGGGGTGCAGCCCCCTGTAGAAAACATTAAAAAATGAAGTCCCCGGCACCCTTTTGCTGTGTTAGAGTGCTTAAATAAACGTCTGCCACTCTTGACTTCTGCATAACGGCGATCACCTTTAGGCCTTCGTGTTATGACATAGAACCGAATATTGCTCATCTGTATGTGCTCCACAATTTGTAAGAGGAAATAAATTGATAGAAAATGTTCAATGTAAAGCTACTAAAAAATTAAAACCACAAATAGATTAGATTATACTACAAGATTAAACAAATTAGGCCTATACTCAATGCAATATAGGAGAATGAGGGGCGACCTATGCCTTGAATATAAAGCAACAAAAGTTGAATCAATACTAGAAAACCACAGGGTTATATAAAAATATCTCCAGTGCTAGCACTAGAACACATGACATGAAGTTAAAAGGTGGTCCAAATAAAACAAATAAGAGAAATCACTGGTACTCCCAAAGGGTTGTCTCCACATGGAATGCCCTTCCAAAAAATACTGTTGAGAGCAATACAATTAACATTTTCAAAAACAGATTAGACAAACACATGGGGAATATAAAGTTTGATTTCCACCAATAGCAAAATGGTGGTGAGTTCATAAAAGGCATCACTGCCTACCGAACTCATATGTTACCTATGATCCTGGCAGTATAGCCCAGAGTTTAGAGTAACAAGCTATGAATGAGCTTGGTACATTCAGCAGAGCAGCCTGGGTTTGATACTCACAGTCTCCATTTGTATACTGTGTGACTCTGAGCAAGTCACCTAACCACCCACTGCTCCCTGGTCGCCCCTGAAAACAGGTATTTGTGCTTAGTGGGCCTTACCCGGTTACCAAATACTAAAATAAAAAAAAATCCTATAATCCCTTGGCTAGTTCAAATGCTTGTGTAGGAAGCATTTGAACTTTTCAGTGAATACCTTTGCCCCCCCCCCGGATAGATGTAGGCCATCTGGTGAATACAGTCCTTCATCCCCCCAGGTAAGATCCCAGTCCCCAGTGAAGCCATACCCTTCCTCTCTTTACCATCTCTTCAGCCATGTGTTGAATTCCATGGTGCAGATGTCTTGACCCCTCCCTTGCCATGGACAGGTAGAACCTCTGAGAAGAGTGTGCTAATTGCCCAAGGCATTGCCCCAGTTTCCTAAATTCCTTGTGATCTTTTCCTACATCTGTTCCCTCACCTGCCAGGTCATTTGCCCCCATGTGGACAATGATGTCCAGCTCCACCCTCCTTGCCACCACCCTAGTGATCCTTGGATTTGCCTGCCTTCCCTCCGATGTGTCCTATAAGCAATAATCAGGGCATTAATATTAACTCAACCAATAAAGTAATTGTCATCCAGAAAAGGGGAAATGGATCCCACAACATATATACAAGATAGTAAGTATTCCAAATGGCATGGTTTTGTACCTACTAGAGTGGAGTTGAGCAACTCACAGAGCATAAACCATCTACCTAATTCAGATGGATCACTTCTATTCTTGAGGTTTTCCAGGCTAGAAGAGTGGCCAAACTCAACACAGAACAATTTGAAAACATACACCCTAAATATAAGCAAGACAAACATGGATCTGGATGTCCAAGATGATGATATCCTTGAAGTAAAGAAAAGACTGGATGGAAAGGTAAACACATTAGAAGTTGTCTTTCTTTCTCCTTAGATTCCAAACTGTGTTTGGTACAATGGTGCACTTTTCAAAAAAGGGAATTTATGTTTATTTTCCTAATAGACAAGATTTTAATAAACCATCAAAAATTAACTGTGAGATCTCAGAAACTCCAGGGAAAGAATCACTGATCTCCAGGTAGATCATCTGGGGGCCAGCGACCATCACATGGTATGGTTCAATTTGTCCACTAGAATTAATCATCCCATTCCAAGGCAAAGATATCCAACAGAGCTAAGCTAGCCCTGGCAAGAAGAAATACAGGTGAGGGTGTACAGGCAAAGTGGGCAAGTATTAAGGATGCGATACTTGAAGTGACATTCCATTGTGTTAGAGAGAAAAGGAAGTGCAAAAGAAGAAGGAAACCACATTGGTTCTCAAAAACAGAAGCAGAAAAGGTCAGAGCCAAAAGGCTAGCTTTCAGGAAATATAAAGGAATGCAGCGGAATGAAGATAAGGAGGCATACTAAACTTCCCTAAAGGAAGCAGGGAAGGTAGTAAGGCAGGCAAAGGCCCAAAGTGAGGAAACACTAGCACGAACACTAAAAGAAGGTGACAAGACTTCCTATAGATACATTAGTGAAAGGAGAAAGTCCAGAGGGGGTATTGCTAAGATCAAAGGCGATAAGTGTGTGTGAGGAGGAGGACCATGTAAAAGCATCTATCCTAAATAGATACTTCTGCTCAGTATTTACTGAGGAGAAGGTAGGGCAGGGCCCACAGCTCAGCATCATGGACACAGGGAGGAGGGAGATGTGCACTAGTCCCTTGACAAAAGAAAGGGTCCTATAAGAGCTCGCTAAGCTCAGGGTGGACAAGGCAATGGGACCTGATGGCATACATCCCAAGGTACTAAGGGAGCTAATGGTGGAACTAGCAGAGCCATTATCAGAACTGTTTAGTGAGTCTCTGTGCACAGGAGAGGTCCCAAAAGACTGGAGAAGGGCTTATGTGAGCCCGCTCCACAAGAGTGGTAGCAGGGAGGAGGCAGGGAACTACAGACCAGTCAGTCTTACTTCAGTAGTGGGCAAGATTATGGAAGTGCTCCTTAAAAAAAGGATAGTGCAACACCTGGCATCCATAGGAGCACAGGATCCAAGACAGCATGGGTTTACAACAGGAAGGTCCTGTCAAACCAGTCTTATAGATTTCTTTGACTGGGTAACCAGAGCGGTGAACCAAGGGGGAGCAGTTGATGTCGCCTACCTTGACTTCAGCAAAGCTTTTGATACTGTTCCACATAGAAGATTGATTAATAAGCTGGGTAGGCTCAGGGTGGGTCAGAAGTTGGTCAACTGGGTGGTAAACTGGTTGACGAGCAGAAAACAGAGAGTGGTGGTAAACCGTATACAGTCAGAAGAGATGCAAGTCACAAGTGGGGTACCTCAGGGATCAGTCCTGGGGCCAATCCTCTTCAATATCTTCATTAGTGACATTGTAGATGGACTGGAGAATACGGAGGGTACGGTTTGTCTCTTTGCAGATGACACCAAGATCTGCAACAGAGTAGATGATCCAGATGAGGTGGGCAGAATGAGAAGAGATCTGGAAAAACTGGCAAAATGGTTGGAAGAGTGGCAACTGGGGTTTAACACAAAGAAGTGCAAGATCATGCACATAGGGAAGAGAAACCCTGAAGCCACCTATAGGTTGGGAGGGGAGTTGCTGGCAGTCACAAGGGAAGAAAGAGTCTTGGGCATCATCATCATCACAGATGACCTGAAATCATCCAAGCAGACCACTAAAGTAGTAGGTAAGGCTAGGGGGATGCTGGGGTGTATTAGCAGGTGTATCACAAGTTATAAGAGGGAGGTAATAATCCCTCTTTACAAGACACTGGTAAGGCCCCATCTGGAGTACTGCGTGCAGTACTGGAGGCCACACCTTCACAAGGACATTAACCAAATTGAGGCAGGCCAGAGAAGGGCAACCAAAATGGTGCAGGGACTGCATCAGAAAACATATAAGGACAGATTAATGGAACTCAATATGTATACCCTAGAGCAAAGGAGGGAGAGAGGTGTTATGATTGAAACATTCAAACATCTTAAGGGCATTAACAAGGTGGAAGAGTCTAACATGTTTCAATATAAGAAAAACAGCAGGACAAGAGGACACAGCATGAGATTAGAGGGAGGCAGATTAAGGGGTAATGTGAGGAAGTTCTATTTCACAGAAAGGGTGGTGGATGCATGGAATGGCCTACCTTAGGAAGTGGTGGATATGAATACAGTGCAGGGCATCAAAGAGGCATGGGATAGGCATAAGGGAGCAATACAGATAAGTATGAATAGATAGGCCATTGACAGAGCAAATGCCGATGGCACATTCATAAGGTAGAAAAAGAAATGGGCAGACTGGATGGGCCTTGTGGTCGTTATCTGCCATCAACTTCTATGTTTCTAAAAATTAACCTTGAGATCTCAGAAACTCCAATAACTTTACATTTGTTTGGAGTGAATTAGTTACAAAAACACAACAATTATAGACTACTAGGTTCTCTTTGTAATTTGTTTCGTAACTTCCTGCAGATACACCTAGGGAAACAAAGCATCATGAGAGCCTGGAGAAGAGATAGTTTACAGATTGACATACTAATTGAGAGCAGAAGACTGGCTTTGCATTTGTTTCAAAAAAGTGAAATTTTGGATTTGATGGGCGTCTATTTAATTGATTTTTCCACTATTCCCTTTTCCTTATCCTTCAAAAAATTTGTTGAAGGTAGGCCAACAGTTATTCCAAGATACATTGTTTATGTTATCAAACAGATTCAAGGTGCTGGCACAGTATGATGATTGGTTTAGCCCCTGGAAAGTACTTCCATCCAAGAAAGTTTTAAGGTTATTCCAGAGAAAGAGGATGGAATGATATTTGTTTCATGGAACATTGCAGGAATGGAAAACAAATTTGCAGATATAAATTAGTTGTGTTATAAAACAATAGGTGATGTGATTTGCCTTCAAGAAACACGGCACGAGACTGACACAAATATCTTCCTAAATGGCTGTGAAACTATACACTAACCAGGCATGAGAGAACACAAGTATGGGAGACTGTCAGGAGGATTAGCTACATATGTCAACATAAAGAAATTTAAGTCAGTGTACCATCTTTATATTGCAAAAAAAGTTCTTATTTTACTCCAAAGTCAAATATATTCATTTATATTAATTTATATTAATAAATAGCTATGTACAGCAAGAGAACTTTAAATACTACCAGTATAGTGTCTGGCAGCTTTTAATAAATAGTTCATTATCAGATATAAATTTGAAATACCCAGAAGTAGACAATCTGCTAATGGACAATTAGAACTCCGGAACTGGTGAGTTTGATGGGTTGACAGATAACAAATTACTGAGTTACACAAATGCTCTTCCCTTAATACCAAACAGAAACATGAAAGATAGAAAAGAAGAAAAAAAAAACAGGTCTAATCTTAATTAAATTAATTTGTCCTTTTTTAGAACTCCATTTCTTCAGAATACAGCAAGTTAAAAAGACCCTACTGGGTGAGAGAGACAGGCAGACAGACAGACAGACAGTGCTTTACCATTTTACCTGCTCACATGCTTTTTTGAAGATAATGCCCCCCAAGGGTAAGCCCATTTTATAGCCAACCCATATGCCACATGCTATATTTCAAACTTTTAAAGTGCTTCTAAATATAAACACATTTCATGTGTATCCCACCACTGTGAATAATAAACAGCATCAAGTATTACTGTACATACACACAGAAAATTATACACATATTGGACTAGAAGACATATTTAAACTGTTCCTCACCCTTAGCTCTTAACCACTGCAAGCAACCTAGCTGGAACTACAGGTCCAGAACATTAGGGTCATTGAAGATATTTGTGAAAAAAGTAACCCATCATCGTTTTTTTCCAATTCTTTAACCAGGTGAGACGCACTAAGCCGAAAGCTTTTTTACAGGTGCAACCTGGGAGCACAGGGAAGTTAAGTGACTTGCTCAGGGTCACACAGTATATGCAAGTGGGAGCTGTGGGACTGAAACCCAGGTTTCCAGATTTGCAGCTCAGAGCCTTAAACCACTGTGCTATACTGCCTCCCTTTGGAAATATAAGTATCAATCTTTTGTTTGCAATTATTCATATCTTTAGTTACTAAGGTCCAGAAAGCCTTACTGCCCCTGTTCTTAATTGCATTCAACAAATGTTCACCTTGCATCCTGCCTAGAGATGCAGTGAATTTTAAATCCACCGTTGAAGTGGACACAAAGCGGGCACCATAAGTGCTCACTTCACCTCCTCATTATGACTTTGCATTGTCATTCTGTCTTAACGCTAAGTAAGGCGAAGTGACAACAAAATAGGCAGCCCCCCACACATCACAATGGCTTACAGTACTGTAAGTCACATACTTTAGCCAGGCAGGAAGGAAGTGAGTCAGAGAAGCAGTTACTTTCACTTTCTTCTTTGCAGTTGTAGAGGGAGAAGGCTTTTTTGGTGAGAGAAGAGAGCAGTTTGTGTTTCAGTGATTTTGTGCTGAAAAAAACACTGCTTTTTTAAAAGTTACATCTTTTTTAGTTTTTGTATTGTCTTTGTGATTATTTTTTTGGTACTGAATTTTTTTTTATAAGTTTTGTTTTGTTTTGTGTGTGTCACTGTGTGCATGTCTAGGAGTGTGAGACTGAGTGCGGGTGAAGGTTAGGTGTTGACTCGGGACTCGTTGATAGTTGGGGACTTGTGTACGATGGACCCTGAACAAGGAGAGTCTCTGGCGTGTGGGCAGAGGAGAGAAGTGCGCACACGTGGGGGTGGTAAGGTGTTACTGGACTGCTCCTGACTCTTGGGTGTTGCTTTCTCACATGTGGAAGCATCAGCAGCAGCAGCACCAGTGTCACTGGTGGCTGCTGTGCATCCAACTATTCCGCCACTACCACCACCACCATGGGTAGCAGCTGCAGGGGCTCCAGCAGCACCCCCTCCACCACCTCCACAGCCACAGGTGGAGCCCCTGGAAAATGTAGGTGGTCCAAGGATTGTATCTGGTCCTCCCCCCCCACAGCTCCCCAGAGTGGGAGTTTTTCAACTGTGTGGGGGGAGACAGCTCAATCGTGGTTTGCCATCTGTGCAGTGTGCTGGTGCGCCGTGGCCACCGGGGGACACATTTGGGGAAAGGTGGCCAGCGCACACATATGGTAAACCACCACAGGGTGGAGAGGCAGGCTGCCACTGAAGGGGCCAGGTGTCCACCTGCTGGCTCTTCTGTGGCAGTGGCCGTGGGTGCTGGGGATGAAGTTGTGCCTCACCACCACAGCAGGAGGAGGGCATCTGCAGCAGCTGCTCCACCACTACCACTGCCACCACAGCCACCAGCATTACCCTCTCCACCACCACCACTACCTGGGTTTCCACCTGCAGTGGACCCCACCACAGTGTCTGCAACACAGGCCGACATTGCTCTGGTGTGGGCGGCCCTCGAAGAGAACAATGAGAGGGTAGGTGCTGTGCAGCAGAAGATAGATCAAATCCATCAACAACAGCTGCAAACAGTCACAATGCTGCACCTGCTGCTCGAACACTATGGCATCCCCCATTAAGGGCTTGTTTTCTGGACCCCCCACTTCTGTGCTGTACTGTTTTTGTGTGTTTTTTTGTTGTTGTTTAATAATAGACATTTTCCCTTCTGTTGTGCAGTGCCTCAGTAATGCTGACTTTTGTTTTGGAGTGCTTGTGGACAAGCTGTTGTGAGCACTGAGCAGTGCAAGTATGATGTGTAAAATTGCATGTGTGCAGTCAGTGTTGTTTCCTGTATGTGCATATGTGTGTGTGTGTGTGTGTGTGTGTGTGTGACATCAGACATTGTGCAGCATGTTGCAAACATATACTGCTATTGCTGACTTGTTGCAGTGTTTATGCTATGAAGAATAGCGAGCAGAATATGGTATATTTTATTGTCACTGTCATCATCAGTGGACTAAATGATACGATACTTTTTCAGAGGTGTCTGGCCAGAGTGCACCTTAGTCACATTATATACTATACTGCACACATAACATTTAGGAGAGCATGGCCTGGATATTCAAACTGCTCCCAAAATGTGCGCAACAGCAGGAGCAAGAACAAACCAATTGCGCATATGCGCAACGGGTGCGAAATTCAAACATGGAGCAGAACAAATTGCGCAAGCAGCCAATGTCTGAATATCGCACTAACTGCGCCATAGCGCAACCAGGAAGGAGAAGCTGAGCAGAAATGTTGCACTATAGCGCAACCAGGGCAGCCCAGCTGAGCAGTCCAGAGGTGCCATAGCACAAGCAGAGCCCCCCACCAGAGCAATGGAACTGCACATCCAGGGAAGCAGGCTGGGGCCCACCGCCAGCCATGCCACACATGGGCACAGGAACACACTGCAGAACCAACACCACACATGCACACCCCAAGCACAGCATCACTGGGGGTGTGACGGATGATCTACTGGCCCATGGGAACAACCCAACAAAGCACAGCAGAGCCATGACACCCCAGCACAACCACTGGCAGGCTGAGAGTACCACACACAGGGGGTTGACAACCACAGTACACATCAGCTCCCCGTACGCACAGCACACCCTGCACCGTGACCCCAAGACACCACCCATGTGCAGTGACTGGCACTGCAGGAAACCATGCATCCCCCCAGCACACGTCAACCCCATGCAGCACAGAAGCATACAAGCCAGACACACCCTGTGCACCCAGCAGTGGGTGGCAGCAGACGGCAAGACCAACAGAAAGTCACTGCCATGCTGGAGATACTTTCCCATGCACACACGCACACACACACACATACACACACACACACACACACACACACACACACACCAGGACCATACCACCCCAGATGGCATGTACACCCCTGCAACTGAGCACCCATAGCCAGCTGCAAATCAGAGACCAACACAGTATTCATATCAAAATATGAATGTATATTTAAATATCCAAATACTAAATAACCAAAACAATAACAACTATTTACCAGGGAGGAGGAAGGGTACAAGGTAGGGGTGTTCAAGGGGTAGGGATGAACAACTTGGAGAGGGAAGGCAGGGTGGTAGGGATGGGAGAAGTGGGAAGGGTATCATCTGCTACGGCCCAACCAGCTGCTCATCCTCTGCCTGGTTCAGCAACGTCCTGTGCCGCCTCCTCCGAAGGCCATGGCACCTGATGGACTGGAGGATGGCCTGGTTCTCCATGGACACTTGTGTGAGGCCCCGAATATCCTGTCGAATCCTCCCGGAGAACCTCGAGGCCTAGGAAAATGGGAACACAGTCAATGGCTGTGACTGACCACAACCCTGAACACCACCCAACCTGCAAGCCATATAGCCCAATGTCCTGCACCTGTGATGGCATGCACCCACCCACAGTGAACATGCACATGGCCATCACAAACAGGCGGCACCAGCTATGTGCACCACTGCACACACACACTGCCCATGTCCATCACAGCACAAACAAGGCTGTCAAGTGACGTGGCAACATGGTGCGATGCCAGTTACACAGCTATGTGCCCAGTGCATGCATGGACCACCAGTGACACATACACAGACGTGCTGTGATACTGGACAGTGATGCATGTCACCTGTGTCGTGCACACATCCATAGATACATAGACAGTGTCAGCAGATAAGGGCCTATGGCCCACCCAGTCTGTCCATTTGAGCTTGTAAGTTCACTTTGTTTTCCTATAAGTCTGTTGCACCTTACCCCTGACCTCCAGAATTCCTTTATGTCTATCCCGTGCATTCTGAAATCCTGTAATTGTTTCAGCCCCCACCACTTCCTCTGGCAGGGTGTTCCACTTGTCCACCACCCGTTCTGTGAAGAAATTCTTTCTCATGTTTCCTCTGAATCGTCCTCCCTCCAACTTCATCCCATGCCCTCTAGTCCTGTAACATCTTTTTCGCTTAAAAATAGTGTTTTCCTGCACCCTGTTCCTCCCTGTAAGATACTTGTATGTCTCTATCATATCCCCTCTCTCCCTCCTCTCCTCCAGGGAGTACATGTTCAGTTCCTTCAACCTGTCTTCATCGGACTTGTGATGCAAGCCATGCACCATCTTTGTTGCCCTTCTCTGAACCTTCTCTGCCCAGTCTATGTCCTTATGTAGGTATGGTCTCCAGAACTGTACACTGTACTCCAGGTGGGGCCTCACTAGTGTCTTGTATAGTGGAATTATGACCTCCCCTTTCCTGCATGGTTGTGTTGTGCAGGGCTAGTGGTCTCCCCCCCCAGCATGCAATAGCATCCATGAAGTAATGATACTCACACTGCTCAAGCAGCTGGGTCTGCCGCTGCTGCTGATGCTGCTGCTGCTGCTGCTGGGGTGCAACTCCCGCTGGCACTGGGGCCCTGGCACGGCCCTCCTCAACCCGGGCCTGCATCCTCACATCCCGGCCGGTGGGAGACATATGTTGAGACAAACATTAGTGTGACTCCAAAGCAGACTGCCCCCTGCCCCAGTGAGAGTGCCTGCCCACACAGCCAGACCCATTCATCTCACAGCTGCACACACTGACACAGCCAACTATGGCAGAGCCATCACCTATGCACAGCCACCAAAACACACTCACACCCCTACAGAGAATACAGGTGCATAGATGGTACACCCACCTGGCCTAGGCACCACGCCGTGCCTGGCACGTGACCGCAGCCTATCCAGAAGGTCGGGATCCCTCCGGCGGAGGTCACTGTACCGGTGCCGGCACTGCTCATCAGACCAGCACTGTCCAGTGACCCCCACCAGGTCAGTTGCCACTTGATGCCACACCTGTGTGTGGGCAGTGGTGAGGGGCGCCTCACAATAAAGTGCCCCATAGTGGGGCTCTACTAGGGCCACCAAGTCGGCCAGTTCCAATTGGCTCCAGGGAACAGCTTTTCTCCTAGCCATGGTACCAACTTTACAGCAGGCAATATGGCGCCCCGCTGTGCCGTAACCCCACATGGAGATGTTGTGCAATAGACCACCACACGCTCCAATCACTCTGTTCGAACAGCGCCATCACGTCACATAGCGCTGTCACCAGACAGTGCAATAGGGACATACACATGGCAGGCGGACAGCGCCAGGGGGCAAAGGTCAGACACAAGGTCATGGGCAATGATGCAAGGCCACGCACAGCGCCATCTGACGTATAGGCATCCTGCGCGACCGACCAGCTGCGTACCAGTGCCACAGTGGACTATTGCGCAGTAGTGCCACAGCGCCATATAGTGCCCATTGCTGTAGCGCCACGGGCACAATGGTGGCCATGGCCTGAATTGCCAATCGCGCACAGACGTGCAGCCAGGCATGGCGAGCACGCCTGCATAAACTATCTGGGCATGCGCAATGCAGTGTACCACACAGTCACAGATCCTCGCCATTGCGACAACCCGACTCAACCCGTATTGCGCAAAGTGCAGATTCGCGATATTCAGCTGACACATGCAAATCATCTGATCAGCCATTCAAAGGTGCAGTGGCGTGATTTGCATGTCATTATAGTAGCTCACTCTAATTTGCATGCATTGCGCTATAAATGTGCGACATTGGGCTGCGCTGGCCAGATTCGTTACTGCAGGTGAGAGGTGAGTTGCATGCTGTGTGATGTTCTGGACAATGGTCATGGGAAAATGCTGTAGACTGCACAGTGACAGGTGTCCACCCTCCCATACAGATCACCATGACCGAGCAGAGACAAAGGTGAGGTGAGGGCGGTGGGGGCGTGGGAGGAGGCCCAACTTTGCAGCAGCAGAGACAGAGCCCCTCTTCCAGGCCTACCTGGATGAGAGCCAGTACTGAGTGGAGGAGGACCCCTCAGTGCCATGCGGCTGCAAGGGAGGGTAGCTCGGGCGTGAACCTGCAGCGAAGCCACCAGCGCTCTGTGCAGGAATGCAAAAGAAGATGGAGGACAGACCGCAGGAGGTTGAAGGAGAAGGTGGCAGCCTTCAGGGCGGGGCGTGATGGCACTGGCGGGGCCCGCCAGTGGTGTTGAAGCTGACCCGGCTGAGGAGACACTGGATGCATCAATGACAGCAGCGCTATTGAGGGCGTACCAGGAGGTGGATTCCAGACAGGTGAAGCCCATCACTGCATGGTATGACATGGTGGTGGTGTTGGGGGGTTAGGGGAAGGTTGTTCACATGCACTCACATGTACTCTCTTTCTGTTACAGATCCTGTTAAGTCTTCAGGAAGACGGTGGTGGTGGGTCAGGCAGTGATGACCTGCTGGACATGGAGGAGGTCCATCCACCTCTATCACCAGCCAGCAGGCACAGCAGCAGCAACGCTGGGCGCCAACTCTGGTGTGCAGTGATTCGGTGCGGGGGTGCACAGCCTATGTCTCAGCAGTCTGACATACAAGCATGCCAGCACACTGTGACTATGGCTGTAGCACGTACCTGCACCATTGATGATGCAAGGACTGCAATGGGCAGTGATAGGTGTGTGTCCCATGAGCAGACACACAGCAGGCCAACACGTGCCCCTGGGCCTTTCTGGTTCCAACTTGTGTACCAACATGCTGGCACAGTCCCAGGCTGTGCCTGTCAGCACACTGATGGGGCAGCACTGTGTGGCTGTGCAGGTGTCTGCTACTGTTGCTGCACTAGCGGTGGAATGAGTGGACCCTGGGGCACAGCAGTTGATGGGGCAGCAGCGAGTCACCCACCAGGTCTGGGGGTACAGTGTCAGCGGTGGCACATGTCGCCGCCCTTTGATTCAAGCCCATTCCTAGTCCTGGAGAACAACGCCACCCTCAAGGGTGTTGTGCATCAGGACCCACCTCCCTGGGGACAGGATGCTGTTGGGACACAGTACCCATTGGACGAGCACACCCACCTGCTGCAGGAATCAGTACAGCTGCAGAGGCAGGTTGCAATGTCATGAGCACTGTCTGTGGCTGTGAGGCGGCACAGCAGGAGTGTGCTCTGGACCGTGCGGGCAGCTGGTGCGTATCACGGACGGATGTGACCGCCGCCATTGACAAGCTGACCCAGGCAGTGGTCTCTGTCATGGGCGCATTGGGCACACAGTCAGAGTGCCCTAGCCACACACCCACAGTTCCTCTCCTACCCGTTCGGTGTCGTGCAACACCAGGCCTGTTGATGCTGGGTTCTGCTGTGGCCATCCAGAGCACCCCTGGTGCAGGTTTGTTCAGCATGCTGCAGACCCCTGTGCAGGCAAGGTCACGTTTACGCAGTGGGACCCCTGGTGGTGCAACAGTGCCACCCCATGTGGCCCCTGCTCAGCCTGCCAGTGCTGTTGGGTCACGGCGGGGCTGCCCACACATCCGCGGTGGCTGTGGGACAGTGCTACATGACTGAGCTGTCTCCCAGTGCAGGCCCTGTCTGGTGCTGCCATGTGTGCAATGTGTGTCATGGTGGGCAGTGCACTGCTGGGTGCTCTGCTCACCAAGCTGACACTGGACCACCACCACACCCAACCTGCTGTCCACAGGTGCGCGTGCATGATGATGCCTGCACTGTACTGTACACCCAGGTGCAAGGGTGCCCAGCATCTGACACATGTACTTGGACAGTACAGGTGTAAGAGGTAGTGGGTGGTGCTATGTTTACAATGTCAGTTCTGCTGTGCTGTGCATGTGCCCATATGACGCTCTGTGCCTGGTGTGTGTGTGTCCATATGAGTGCTCACCTCCTGATGGTGTGTTTGTATGCCTGGACCTTCACTCCCCTGGCAGTCCATGCACCCCTGGTGTGTTACCCTGTGCCTGTGGTTTGCATGGACAGTGTTGGTTGCACATGTCCCTTGACTTACCTGTGTTGTTACATAGTATATGTGATGAGTGTCCCGGTGCAGCTGGGCCTGCCGGATCAGTCGGGGTCCCTACCATCCTAGGGGGGCTGCTCATCACCATCAACACCGGCGCCACTGGCGCCCCCATCGCTGTTCCCCCTTCCAACCTGTACGGCTATCCCATAGTCTTTGGCCATGGTGTCAGATGCAACAGGCCAGGAATATCCACAGGCCTTTTGGGGGCTGTACTGTAGAGCACCGCGAGCTGTCTAGGCACCGAGCGTGCCTGAGCATCCCAAACACCTGCTCTATGATGATCGTGATGGAGACATGCCTCATTATAAGCGTTGCTGCAGTGGGAGTCATGGGGTGCTGGTAACCAATGTGAGCAGCCAGGGACAGGTGGGTATCCGCTGTCACCTGTGTGTGGAGATAGTGGAGATCAGTCTCATGTTCAGGTGCCTATGCCCACACTCCTGTGTGCCACTACCATGGCACCTGTGGCATTAACCCTTCCCTGAGTTTGCATTCCATACAGGTGTACTCACCCACTAGATGTCCGCAGGGATGTCCCCACTCTCAGGAATCGATGGTACAGTCCGGACTGATACCATATGAAGGCATCATGTGCTCCACCAGGGTGTGTGTGGCATAGACATTGATTATCGCCCAGTGGCATCACACACACCACCTGGCAGTTGACACTGGAGAATTCCTTTCTGTTCCTATATGCGAGCCCATTGGGGCCAGGTGGCGTCACGAATGGCACATGGGTGCAGTCTATAGCACTAGCATACCAGGCATACGTGCTACCCTGTGGAACTCCTGCATGTTTGCCGTGTGCTCTGCCACGATGCTGGGGGAAATGGATGTACTCCACAGCATGTAGCAGCAGTGCGCTGAGGAATTGGGTGAGGATGCCTGGCGTGGCTGACTGTGCTGCTGTGGTGTCACCTGTCGGCCTCTGGAAAAGGTAAACGGTAAACAGCACTGCAAGCATCCTGGTCTCTACCGACAGAACCCAGCTCCATCATGGTGCCTGCATCACATCCCAGAACAGCTCACAGAGCCGTCTCAGTATTACCCTGTTCAAGCCAGTACCCATTGATCTACATCTGTGTACAGCTCAAAGCCGATAGTCAACGCAGTACACCTGTTGGGGGCATACACGCGGGAGCCCTTCACAGCCATGTCCCCTGCAGCACCATTCTCACCCCCCACCCCAACTTCCATCTGGAAGCTGGCACAATCCTCTCCCTGGCTGACCCCCCCAACAGTGTTGCTGTGGTACTACTCCTCCACTCCTACTTCCACTACCGGGCACCCCACGGCCTCCTGCCTAGCCCATACTTTCCTTGCCTGCCTAACCTGTTGTCTATCTGTCTCTCTGTCTCTCTCTCCCCCACTTGCAGCCTTGTAGCGTTCTTGGCTGCTTCATGATCCTTTTATTTTGGCTCTTTCGCGATGTAATTTCCAGCTGTGCGCTATTGCATCTAGTCTTTAATATCGCATTGAGCTCTTTATGCGGATCCACCCCTTCAGTTAGCATGCTTCATTTTCATTAGCTGTTGCTCAGCATGTTTCGATTGGCGCATCTGCCTCCTTCTGAATATTACAAAAAATGAAACAATTTGGACTTACACATACTTAACCGTGTTACATGGTAACCCTTTTGAATTTCAGGCCCATGTGTTTTTAAATTCAACTTCTTTATTGAATTTTAGTAACAAAAACAGATGCACAGACAGTAACACATACTGTGTGAGACAAAAGCATATAACCAATGTGACAACAGGGCTAAATGATATATAAGCATAAATATACACAACCAAAAAAAAAAAACAACAACCAAACAAATAGCCTTAAACCTTCCTTACCCCCCCACCTGGAATCCCACCTCAAACCACGGGATAACAGAGATGGGATGGCAGGGTACTCGGTACTAAAAACAATAAAAAGGAGACAGGTGTACTAAGGCTGTCAAGTAACTCTGTATGGGTTGGTGTAAATATAAGGCATAGTTTGCCCCACTTCTATTAAAGGAAGGCATAAATTCCAGAACTATTTAACCTTTCAGTCTTGAAACAAACAGAAATTTCCCCTAGCCATTACACATGGATAACAATTGATCAAGCTGTTTGAGAACCAGCCTTTTAATGTATGAAGTAAGTCATATGGAACAGTTCTTTAACTCTAATATCAGAATACAACCTAGTATACATATTTCAGCTGAATACTCCTCTAATCCAGGGCGGATCAGATTGGTTTGGATTGTATTCCATAGAGAACCACCTTGTCACAGTACCAAAATATATACAATAAGTTCCCTTCGCCTGCTCCACATCCTTCAAATAATTGAAGTCAACCTGCCAAGTTGACAAGCAATTGGCGTATAATAAGATTATTAAAATCCAAACTGGATTAACCTATTTCTATCTTGGTAAGATATCTATATATAGATCTGGTTCCAAGATAGAAGTCAAATAAGAGAGACAAACATGGAACCAGTTAAACGTTAAATTATTTAGTATCTAATAGATAAGAATAGATTCTGGCAATTCCATGGGGCTTGCTTGCCGCTCTTAATTTGATCTAAAGGTTTGGTTTGGGGTATCATTACAGTCCCAAACAACTTTCCTAAAAAGTATCTCAACTGGAGACATAATATATATTTCCTACGAGATATTCAATTTAGTTAACAATCAAGTGGAGGAAGAAGAACCACAGAATGAGCCTCCACAGCCAATCATATATTTGTGAAGCCAGTCTGAAGTAGCAGGGCCCCGATTTTGATGTTGGGATTAAGGTAGAGGTTGTACCACATCTTTTGTAGATGGATATTAAAAAGCTCCAGCATTGAGAGAATCTTAATGGAAAGCCCTATAACCAAACCTTGTAACCTCTGGTAGTGTGGAATGGTGTAATAGAAAATTCAGGAGAAGAAGATTGTATTGTCCAGGTTGAGTTCTAACATCAACCAAATGGGTTAATAAGTATTGGATGGGCAATGAACCGTCCTATTTTGGCTAGATAGCTAGCCATAGTAAAAAAAGTTAGGAAGACGAAGACCTCCCTATCTTTAGGTAATTGAGTTTTAGGAAAGCCATCTGAGTGCTTACCCCAAAATGAAGATGGATAAGCAGTAAGATTTGTTGAAAATAGGATCTAAGGCCAAATGTTGAGAAGATTTAGGGGCAAAAATACCAGGTAATATGTTCATTTAATGATGCGATCGACCCCACAAGGACAGCGGTGACTATCCATCTCAGATCTTTCTGGACTCTAACCCAGCAGTCATCTAGACAGAAAATTGTGAAAAGAAATATAGCATTCAAGTCACGACTCAAAGGTAACTAGTGGCTGGCATGTGAAGTAGCATAAAAAAGTACAGTTCAAAATTGTCACGACATTCTTGCAATGCTGCTTTAATTGATAATGTCAGTATGACATCATGAGCTCACAATCACACAACACACAAAATGCATCTGCCTTGTGTGCAGAATATTGACAAGTGGTAACAAAGTAAAATGGGAGCATTTCAGCATCTACAAAGTCCCCCAGAATTATTGGCGCACTCAGTCATGCACGCAGTGGTGGCACAGAGTCCCCAAATTTTTTCTGCATGCCCAAAATGCATCCTTCTTGTGTGCAGAAAATTGACAAGTGGTAACAAAGTAAAATGGGATCGTTTCAGCACATACAAAGTCCCCCAGAATAAAATGATGACCGGGAGTGAACTGTTGCTGGTCCAATATGTGCCGCGATTCAAGCAAATGCAATGTGATCATCTCAACTGGATGGAAGGGTGCCCTTTGTCTGTACACTAATAGTAGCCTTGGAGAGTGTGTATTTTGTAGGAGAGGGGGTTGACATTGACATGTACTCATGGTATTGTTCTGTATCACAGGTCACAGAAACTGTTGGTGTGCACATTCCAGTGCTTGATGAGAACTTTTTGCGTAGAAATTTGAAATGGATAACTCTCAAGCACATGAAAGTAAGTATTTTTTTTCTTGGGTGGGGTTAAGCATATTTGCAGGTTTGTCTGTAATGGTTTCTTATTTTGTTACTTCTTCACAGATTTCATCTGCATCCTTCTTGAGTCTGGTTGTTAATGATGGTCATGGTCATCTAATGAAATGACTTCTGTGTGTTGGATGTGTGCCCCAGCCCGGGGGAGGGGGGCCTGATGTTGAAGAACTTGTTTGGATAAGGCCACTTTAACAGAACACAAAGCATCTGGAAGTTTCCTAAAAAAAGAAATGAATGACTTAGTACAACTTAATTGTAGTTTGTCCCTGGTTTTCAATCTCAAGTCAAGTTACATTTCAAAACCACATCTTGTCAAGTAACACAACCTGTGTGAAACTTTTTCAACACTGTCATGGTCAGGGCTGCACAGCTGCAAGTTTGGAATACTGTGCATGAATGATATCTTACAGAAATAGTTTTGGTGACATACACATGTCACCTAGTTTATGAATTGCACTCAGTCGCATTTGCTGCAGTCTTTCCAAAACAATGAAACGGATTAAATAAAATCTTCATACTTACCAGAATGGATTTCAAATGGATATTCCTTAGGTTCATCTGTACGGTACAGCTGCAGTACCATTCCCACCGAGTTTCAGTGAAGGAGAGTTTTTTTGTTAACCTGTAAAAAAAAAACAAAATAAGTGTACCGAATGTGTTTGACCATTGCGGCTATGAAAAGCTACAGAAAACAAAACATACAACTAATTGAAGTGAAATAGCATAACAAACATTAGTACACATACTCACTTTATGGTTTAAATATTAAGAAGCTGTGTGTCTGTAGCTGATGGATGTGGTGGTCCGGGGCCGGGGCGGATATACTCATGCTCAGTGGTGGCAGTGGCTAACATCAGTTCCAGTGGTGGTGGTGGTCCAGGGAGTGGACAGACTCATGCTCAGTGGTGGCAGTGGCTAACATCAGTCCTGATAGTGGTGGTCCGGGGGCAGACAGACTCATGGCAGTGGCTAACATCAGCCCCGGTGGTGGTGGTCCGGGGAACAGACAGACTCACGCTCAGTGGTGGCAGTGGCTAACATCAGTTCTAGTGGTGGTGCTGGTTTGGGGGGCAGACAGACTCATGTTCAGTGGTGGCAGTGGCTAACATCAGTCCCAGTGGTGGTGGTGGACTGGGGGTGGACAGACTCATGCTCAGTGGTGGCAGTGGCTAACATCAATCCCAGTAGTGGTGGTCCGGTGGGGCAGACAGACTCGTGGCAATGGCTAACATCAGCCCTGGTGGTGGTGGTCCGGGGGACAGACAGACTTGTGCTCAGTGGTGGCAGTGTCTACCGTCAGTTCTGGTGGTGGTGCTGGTCTGGGGGGTGGACAGACTCATGCTCAGTGGTGGCAGTGGCTAACATCAGTCCCAGTGGTGGTGGTGGACTGAGGGTGGACAGACTCATGCTCAGTGGTGGCAGTGGCTAACATCAGTCCCGGTGGTGGTGGTGGACCGAGGGTGGACAGACTCATACTCAGTGGTGGCAGTGGCTAACATCAGTCCCAGTGGTGGTGGTGGACTGAGGGTGGACAGACTCATGCTCAGTGGTGGCAGTGGCTAACATCAGTCCCGGTGGTGGTGGTGGACCGAGGGTGGACAGACTCATACTCAGTGGTGGCAGTGGCTAACATCAGTCCTGGTAGTGGTGGTCCAAGGGGGCAGACAGACTCGTGGCAGTGGCTAACATCAGCCCCAGTGGTGGTGGTGGTGGTCTGGGGGACAGACAGACTCATGCTCAGTGGTGGCAGTGGCTAACATCAGTCCTGGTGGTGGTGGTGGTCCAGGGGGGTGGACAGACTCATGCTCAGTGGTGGCAGTGGCTAACATCAGTCCTGATAGTGGTGGTCCGGGGGCAGACAGACTCATGGCAGTGGCTAACATCAGCCCCGGTGGTGGTGGTCCGGGGAACAGACAGACTCACGCTCAGTGGTGGCAGTGGCTAACATCAGTTCAGGTGGTGGTGCTGGTTTGGGGGGCAGACAGACTCATGTTCAGTGGTGGCAGTGGCTAACATCAGTCCCAGTGGTGGTGGTGGACCAGGGGTGGACAGACTCATGCTCAGTGGCGGCAGTGGCTAACATCAATCCCAGTAGTGGTGGTCTGGTGGGGCAGACAGACTCGTGGCAGTGGCTAACATCAGCCCTGGTGGTGGTGGTCCGGGGGACAGACAGACTTGTGCTCAGTGGTGGCAGTGTCTAACATCAGTTCTGGTGGTGGTGCTGGTCTGGGGGGGTGGACAGACTCATGCTCAGTGGTGGCAGTGGCTAACATCAGTCCCAGTGGTGGTGGTGGACTGAGGGTGGACAGACTCATGCTCAGTGGTGGCAGTGGCTAACATCAGTCCCAGTGGTGGTGGTGGACCGAGGGTGGACAGACTCATACTCAGTGGTGGCAGTGGCTAACATCAGTCCTGGTAGTGGTGGTCCAGAGGGGCAGACACACTCATGGCAGTGGCTAACATCAGCCCGGTGGTGGTGGTGGTGGTCTGGGGGACAGACAGACTCATGCTCAGTGGTGGCAGTGGCTAACATCAGTCCCAGTGGTGGTGGTGGACTGGGGGCAGACAGACTCATGCTCAGTGGTGGCAGTGGGTAACATCAGTCCCAGAGGTGGTGGTGGTCCAGGGTGGCACACCACCTTTTAGCAACTTCAGTTAAAACCTGCCAACATTAACCACATCATCATCCTCATAAAGAAAGCTGCCCTCACAGTCATCTATGTCTGAAGTCTGACCACTGGGAAATTCTTTCTCCATTGTGTCGTCATTTACATCATTGGTGGGCCGTTTCAGGCAGCCACTGCCAGTGCCACCAGGATGGTCCATTTCCACATCACGAAAACCACCATGACTAGGTCGGGGTATGAATACCGAGGTTGTAGTCTGTGCTGGTATGTACCTCTCATTCATTTTAATAAATGTTAGCAAACTAACATTTGCAAGAGACAGGTTTGTCCGACGATCACTGACTATTGCACCTGCTGAGCTGAATATCCTCTCAACACTTACATTGGAGGGTGGGCATGTGAGGTACTTCAGTGCCACTGCAGTCAGCTCTGGCCATTCACTGACCTTTCCACTCCAGTACAAAAGAGTATCTTCATTTATTGTCAGATGCCTGTTTTCAGACAAATATGACTCAACCATTCTCTGTGCCACAATAAGTCCAGTTGTTGATGCATCATCCTGTTCTCCCGAATCATTTATTTCACAAATACCCACTTGGGACAAAGCCTCCCAAAGCAGGTTGACACCAGCCACTTTGGATGATAGACCATCTGGAACTGCTGTCCCTCTTCCCCTTGCAGGATATGCTTGATGGTCCTCCAGGTACACCTTCAGCCGAATTATGCTGCTGAGGTTTGCTAACCTTAGCACCTGACTTCTGTGCCCCATGAACCAAGCGCACCAGTTGACCATTGATATTTTTTACCTGTTCAGGCCCTCCCTCTAGTACTGATGCAGTTCCACATTTGTATCATTGGTCCAGCATTGTTGCTATGGCAAAGTTGTCACTATGCTGAATGCTCACAATGTGACGATTCTGGTCGAATACTGTCAGCATGTGTTGCAGCAACATACTGCTACCACTGTCTCTGGCAACATCAAGGCCATGCTATACATTCACCAATGTCTGCCTCAGCACCAGCAGCAGTGGAATTGATTGGCTAATGGAGGCAGACTCACCACTCACTGCCTGTGTGGCATGTTCAAAAGGCGGCAAAATTATTATTACAGAGTCCATGAGGCACCACTGTTCAGTCATCATAGACATGGAGGCCCCGGAACTGTCACGGCTAGTATGCATCACAAGATATTCTGAGATGGCTTTGTATTGTTCATACAACCTCGGTGCCATGTATAAAGTGGAGTTCCATTGGGTGACAACTTCCAGCTTCAAGCTGTGCTGAGGCAGGCTGTTTTGTATCTGCAATTGCCGCAGTTGGTCACGGGCTTTCCAGATCGTGAAAACTGAGAGCAGATACATCGTGCAACGGTCAGCATTTCCTTTACATCAGGTGCTGCAGAAACTCCTGCACCACAAGATTTAAACAATGGGCTATGCATGGAGCATGGAAAAAAACAGCATTCGTGATGCATTTCACCACATTTGACCCATTGTCACTTGCTATGAACCCAGCTCTCAGGGACAGGGGGTTTAGCCACTTGTCAATTTCAGTCAGTACCAGGTCCAACATATTCTCACCAGTGTGTGAATAGGTCACATTGCGCATAGCAATCGTTGCATGCTGTCGAATTCCTGGAAGACTGCTACCGTGACAATCCACCTTACTGCACTGATTATTCACACTGTCAACATCACAAACAACCCCCGGCACCTGCACCCAGTGTGCAGTTATACACAAATGTGAACACCCCATTGTTTTGCCACTTGTCCACATATCCATACTTAAATGGATGAATGGAGAGGAGGAATGTTGAAGGGCATGTCTTACTGAGTCGGACACAGTACAGAACAACTCAGGGACAGCACTGGTAGAAAAGTATGTCCTGGATGGGACTTTAAATTTTGGACAGGCATGTGCAGCAGACCACCAGAACCCAGAATTCTCCACAAAGGAGAAGGGCAAAAGATCAATTGCCAGCATTTCAGCTATAACAGCATGAAGTTCATGTGACACTGTATGATTTGGGGGGGTACTTCAGCTTATGTGCAAAAACACTCTGTAACGTGGGCTGACTTAAATGTTTTACACGGGGTGTGTTGTTGGTCACAAATAGTTGTACTCTGTGATGAATGGCATTGGCAGGGGGTGGAGTGTGGATGTTTGATGAAGATGGTTGCACAGGTGATGATGATAAACCCAGAAATGTAGTTATTTTGCCAGATTTGCCAACCAGGGTTGATGTACCACTTGTACTAGACATATTGCATTCACCACCACCACCACCACCACCAAAACTGCTACTCTCACCAGCACTGGACAACATTTCAAAGTTATTATGCTCCTCCACCTCATCATGCCTGTAGTAATCCTCTGCTCTTATTACCTCACTACTGCACATGTTTAATTTACTACTGGACTTAACAGTCATGGAGGGGGATAACATGCTCGTTATGGCTGCTGGTGACAAGGGTGAATGCCCCACTGTGGTATTAGCAGCCAGCTTGTGCTGGGTCCAAAGTGCCAAGTGCCTATTCTTAAGATGTGTATGCTGTCCTCCTGTGCCCAGATGGCTCCCCTTTTACCTCGACTCACATGCACATGGCAAACCTGGCAGATTACATTTGACTCATCATTTGCATCGTGAACAAAAAAATCCCAAACAAGGGATTGTGATGCTCTACTTTTAACATGTCCATGATGCTGCTTATTTAACTCTGTTCTTTTAAGCATTAAAGTGGAGGGGGGGCACATGATGTTTTGGGCACTGCACACCTGGACTGCAACTGACCACCACAACTACCTATCATTATTACTGGGTCATCATCGTCAACTAAAACTGGTAAATCACAAGTTTTTAAGGGGGGGGCATTCCTGCAAACAGACTCAGACACAGCCACTTTGAATTTCTTTTTCTCTGGTTCCCAACTGGGGTCAATTACATCATCATCATATCCATCAGTGTCACACACATCCACATCTTCTACTTAGATGCTAGCATGTGGACTGCATGTTGCAACAACAGCAACATCATCATCATCATCACATTCATCATCAGCATCTACACCACCATCACCTGATATTTGTTCCCCACACTGTGAACCACTGCATGGAAAATGCGTGACATTAACCGCCACGGTGGATGGAATATCACATTGTATGCTATCATTGACATGATTATCAGAATCCCCAGGTTCAGTTACTGGGATGTTACTGGGAAGTATGACATCATCTACATTGCCACTCAGCTGCACCGCTTCACCCTCCACTATATTTTTGAATACGGTACACTGGTTAGAATTCGAACTTGAGGCACCAATACTAATACTACCACCACCACTAACACCACTAACACTAACACCACTGGCTGGGAAAACATCATCTCCTCCAACTATGAGTGAAGCTACTGATTGGGCTGTAAAAAACATTGCAGGAGAAATACATTTCCTCACATCAGCAATGCACTTCTGCGTCTGCGTACTACCATGCCCATAGACTATCTTACCGGCAGCAGTGCCATGGCGAGAACCAGCTTTGCTTGCACGTCTCTTTGCAGGCATTTTGGGAGATCAACAACAATATTATAAACACATTTAGATTTTATTATGTTCACTCTCTGATTGGGGAGACGCTGGATGTGAAGCCAAAAAAACAACCGTGGCTTTAGCAACAGACAGAGACTGGCACGCAATGAAAACAACTTCAGTAACCAGTGGTGCTGATGAGGTCACAAATAATCCAATCTGGTAAAAAATTCCTTTTGCCTGTGGTGGGGGGAGGGAGCACTGACTGCAGATTTTACAGCAGTACAAGCAGCAAAACAAAGAAGAGATACCACGATCGCAGTACAAAATCAGGTAGCTGCAGTGGATAGCAGGTTCACACTGCTGCACCTGCAATTACACTAGTCTGTGGCACAATAAAAGGTGTGTTATTTAATGTCACACAACACACACACACACACACACACACACACACACACACACAGAACAGTTTGTCGACAATGGTGAATGAGTAATGTGTAGCAAATTGAAAACTTCAGTAATATGCCACGTATTGCAATGTAAACTACCGGAAATTATGAACTGCTACACCAGATCCACACAACACACAATCAGCAAGAAAATGTCGACAATCACTGACAATATTACTCTGTGTACATAAACACAGTCAGTTATATAACAAAAATATAACCAAAAAACAAAGAAATCACTATGTCTCCAACTTAAATCTACCTACACCACAGATACGCCCCTCCCCAAAGCACACTTTCACTGCCTTTCACTACACACACTCAATGTTGTACATTAACATTCAAAATCCACACAAAAACAAAAACTCCTGATGATATGAGCACAGGAGGGTTTCCTGCAATCGATGAACTAAAGGTGGAGCCCCCCAAAACAACGCAAAAATGCTTTTTTAACAGCTTTTAGAAGGTTTCAATCACAGACAGCTCTCAGAGCACACTGTCTCCTATTGCTTCCAACACACACTACCCTGTATTGAGGCTGTGCAGATCAATATAGAGCCCATGTGACCTGAAATTCCATGAATCACTGCAAAATTCACCTTCGGAGCTCAAAAACAAGGTGAAGTGAGGTGAAGTGCGTTGTTTTCAATGTACTTCACTGAAGATTTTGGTGGAGTAGTGGTCTGGGAAGGCGGAGTAACGCAAAGTCACTGTTTTCAATGGACTTCGCGTTACTCATTATAATGCAAATTACTCCGCTTCGCGTTGTGGAGCACTCCGCGAATCCGTCATTATTCTGTGAATCACTTCGTGGAGCGGATTGAGCCCACTTTGCCCACCACTAATCCTGTCTCTGTTTTTCCACTCTCATGTTTCTGCTTCTTCTCGCTCCAACACTCTTTAAAGTTCTCTAAAATGTGGACCGCACTTCAACACATACTTTCTGTATTTCTATTCCTCCAGAAAGATGGTAGCTTCTGGATGAAATATGAAATGAAATGAAACTTTATTTCTATGGTGCCTTTCTTAAACCAAGGTGCCTTGCAATAATTTAAAACAACAAACAATAAATAATAAACACAGGTCCATAAATAATTTATACTATACAAAATCTGAGCTCCATCACAATAAATTAATTAAAATTAATCTTTGACCATATACAGGTCTTGAGGGCCTTTTGAAACTCCTCCACAGTCACACACTGATGAAGCGGATGGGGTAGAGAATTCCAGAGGGTCAGAGCAACAAACATAAAAGCACGAGCACCTGATGACTTTTAAGAAACCCTTGGGATCTCTAGCAACCCCTTGTCCACCGAGTGGAGAGATCGCCTGGTGCGGTAGGGAACCAGAAGCTCTTTCAAGTAATCTGGACCCTGTCCGTGTTAGGTTTTGTAGGTCAAAAGACCTACTTTAAAGGTGATCTGCCACTGAATCAGCAGCCAGTGCAGATCGCATAGTACCGGCGAGATATGACAGGTACGAGATGTACCCATCAACAATCGGGCCGCAGCATTCTCCACCAGCTGCAAGTGGTGGATATTAACCCCAGAAAGCCCTAGATAAGTGGAGTTGCAATAATTCAAGCGTGAGGTCACAAAAGCGTGGACCAACATAGGAAGGTCAGCTGGGGAAACAAGGTGCTTAATCCTGGTGGTGTTCCTAAGATGGTAAAAGGAAAGTTTGACAACTGCCAACACCTGCATATGCAGTGACAGTTCATTGTCAAAAATCACCCCCAGGTTCCACACCCATTCAGAGGTAGGGAGCTGGATACCTCCCAGAAATATACCTGAGGATAAACCAGCTCCCATCCCCTCTACCCTGCAACCTGGGTCCACAACTAATACCTCCGTCTTCTCCGAGTTCAAGTTTAGCCAGCTTGAACTAATCCAGCCTTGGATTTCGGCGACGCAGCTATTAATGACCGAGAGAGCTCTATCCTGGTTGGGTGCAAAAGACAGGTAGAGCTGAGTATCATCTGCATAGCAGTGGAACTTCAGACCATACCTTCTTACAATGTCTCCGAGGGGCAGCATATACACTGCGAACAACATGAGGGACAACACCGAGCCCTGGGGTACCCCACATGACAGTGAGAGTGGGCAGGAAGAATTTAATCCAGACACCACTCTCTGAGTTCTGTCAGTGAGGAAAGATCTAAACTAACTAAGAACTGTCCCTGACAGACCACAGATAAACTCCAGGCGTGCAAGAAGTACCCCATGGTCCACAGTGTCAAAAGCTGAAGAAAGATCAAGAAGAATGAGAATGGAACGATTCTTCTGATCTCTAGCCATCAGGAAATCATTGAGCATCCGAACCAGCGCTGTCTCGGTACTATGCCTCTTTCGAAAATCAGACTGGAGGGGCTCATAGATGTCATGGATGGTTAAATGGTTCTCCAATTGTGCTGCCACCACTTGCTCAGTAATCTTCCCAACAAAGGGAAGATTAGAGATTGGCCTGTAGTTGGCATGGCAGTCGGGGTCCAAGGTAGCTTTCTTCAGGAGGGGTGTCACCACTGCCTCCTTCAGGGAGCTAGGAAACTCACCTGTATCCAAGGAGCACCAGACTATCCATGCTAAAACCGGGCCGATAGTCTCAAGACAACCCTTTATCAGAGAAGTTGGGCCCGGATCTAAACTACAGCACATAGGGAGCATACTAGGGATAATCCTCATGACATACATGAACTCAGGCCGGTCAAAGGAACTCCAAGAGAGACCGGAGGGAGCAACCAAATGCCAATCAAAAGCATCTCCAATAGAGGGAGCAGGTCGGAGTGCTGTCCTAATGTCGGCCACCTTATCTGCAAAGAAGCGAGCAAGCTCATCACACTCTAATTGTGAAAATATGAATAAAATGAAATCCAAGAGACTGGAACCATAACAACTTTCCTTTCTGTTTCCCTCCTTAATGTCCTTTGTGATATTCTGATTTAGAGAGCAAGGAACATTTTATTTCTAGATCTAACAAACTCAATGCTTTTAGTTCAATTACAAGGGCAGAAGTTTGCTGTGCAATTAAAATGCTGAAATTAAATAAAGTACCAGGCCCGGACCATATACCAGCAAAGGTTTATACAGGTAATTCTACATTATGGTATAAATTTTTGACCATTTTATTTAATAAATGTATTGCAGACAATGTTTAACCACCAACGTGAAAAGAAACAGCAATAGTACCCATAGATAAAAAAAGGGAAGCTTAGCAGACCCTGCCACGTACAGGCCTATATGTTTTATTTTTTATTTTTTATTTTAGTCTTTGGTAACCGGGTAAGGCCCACTAGGCACAAGTGCCTGCATTCAGGGGTGACCTGGGAGCACTGGGTGGTTAAGTGACTTGTTCAGAGTCACACAGTATGCAAGTGGAGGTTGTGAGAATCAAACTCAGGTCTAGTCTGCTGGATGTACCAAGCTCATTCACACCTCGTTCCTCTAACCTCTAGGCTATACTGCCAGCCCGATGCTTGATGTTAGCTTAAAGATTTTCTCCAAAATTATTCTGGAGAGATTAAGGGCTAGATTCATGAACTGCCTGATATATGGTGCCTGCAGATGCAGGAAAAAATGGGTGCAAGTGGGTTGACACTTGTGGCTCTGCAGGTTACCCGCAGCTGCTGGTATGCACAAAGGTGGAGCAAGATTACAACCAGCTCCTCAATTTATGGAAGACTTGTGGGCGGTGTTGCCCAGGAAATTTCTCCAGCTGCAGAGATCTTTTATGGCTGGTCTGACCAGCCGTAACTTCTACCACAAGTGCTGTGGCTGTGAATCTGAATCTCCACAGCTGCAGAAATTTCGGTCCTCAAGGGCCATTGAGGTGTAGGGCTTAGTCCCAAGGGCTTTTGTGAATCCAGCCCTAATAGCACAGATATAATTAACTGGAGGCTTGAGTGAATATCAAGCAGGCTTTAAGAAAGGATATACAGTGGATTCCATTTGTATGTCATTCAGATATATGCACATTCCAGACGTATGCACATTCCGGATGTATGCAAAAAAATGGCATGTCCCAATCTCAACCCTATACACTTAATGATAAAAAACGTGCTTGTACAGTATGCATGCCAAATTTCAATTGTATGCACACTTTGTCCTCCAAACAGGGGTTTTACAAGCATTAATACTGTTAATCTCACCTGTTAAACAGGTGCTAACAGTGCTGACAGTTGCTAAAGACATGCACGTTTTACTCAGTTTCATGCAATTTGTCAGAACAAGGAGCTTTGGAGAAAACAAATAACTTAAACAGCTCAGAGTTTGCAACATTTGATGATGTGGCATGTTTTCAACGAGTCTGATACAGTCACTAAGAGTAAAAAGTGTTTAGTAAATGAGAAAGTGTGTTTTACTTAGTGGCTCAATTGACTTCAATACAATTTTGGCTGTATGCCATTTCGGATGTATGCACAAAAACAGGGTGTCCCTAGCATGTGCATATATCACAAATTGACTGTACCACTATTAACGATTGTTTTATACTCAATCATTTGATCAAAAAATATGCTTTGCTCAGAAAGCAAAACATCTTTCTTTGTGCTTGTAGATTTCTCATCAGCTTTTGACAGTCTCATAGAATACACTGTGGAACTTAATGACCAAAAGAAGTATTGACTCTCAATTAGTATATACAGTACAAAAACTCTACGCTTCGGCTAGAGTTCATATTTGAATAAATGGCAACTATCAACACCGTCTCTACAAATGGGAAAACAGCAGGAGTGTGTTCTTGCCCCTACCCTGTTCTGCCTCTGTATGGAAGATATGTTAAAATATAAGGTCATTGCTGACTCAGATTCTCCAGAAATAATGGATCATTATTACCCAGCATTAGTATATGAAGATGATATCATACTTCTGGGCCTTTCCAGAAAAGGACTTCAAAAGAAGCTCAATATTTTAGATCAAAAATTAGAGAACTAAAACTGAAAATAAATATTACTAATACTCAGGTTGTAATTTTTGGCAGCAAAGAAATGAAAAGGTACTGGAAAATAGGAAACCACAAATTAGATGTCACTGACTCGTATGTCTATTTAGGTATACATTTTTGATGCAGTTGTTCTTGGGTAAAACTTACCAATATAATTACAGCCTCAGCTAAAAAACATCTGCCCTTGCCGTGGGAAAATGTAATTATCTCTATGGTGGCCTTTCAATACCACATCCACAGCAGATGTTGTGAACAGACAGGGCACACAGAGCAACACCCAGAAGCACCTGACATAACCCACACAGAAGCCCATGTGGCACATATGACAGGCACAATGGTGCCTGTTAAGGTGCGTCACAGCCACTGGGGACATCATGCAGCAGGGAGGTGTCCACATGACATGGCCATTTACACAGGATCCCAGGGATGTGGGGTAAGGTGATGCCACACAGGGGCACACCAGTGGATAGGCTGACTGACACACAAGCAAGTGCAGTGCACCACACAGGGATACGAAGCCCTCAACCAATGTGGACTGCACACAGGGCTGCAGAACAACAGTGCAGCAGTGCAATGGATGCAGGGCACATGCACCACACACAGAACAGGGGCACAGATGAAGGCAGCATGACATAACGCCCACCCACATGCCACAGGAAACAAGATAGGCACACAGTGGATCTGGCTCTGCAGGGGGGCAGGATGCAGCCACCTGCTGTAACACGTGAAAAAGTGTGTAAGGCAGCAAAGGTACAGCGGACAGCAGCAGACAACAATATAACACAACCACAATATACAGTTAATGACCATAGACAACAGTGCCAAAATAAACCTATTTACTAATAACAATGTCACACAAACAACTATATAGAATAACGGCCAGTAGGAACAGGGATGGGAGGGTGGGGTACTGTACATGCCAAGACAGGTATGCAGGGGTGAATGTGGGTGTGTGTGCGGTGAGAGGTACAGCTATAGAAAATCTACAAGTGGAAGGGATGGTGGACAACACATATTGGGGCCAAACAGAAATGTCCATGTCCCTTAGGCACAGGATGTGCCACAGCACAGTGCCCTCCGACATCCTCTGTTGCCCAGCAACCAGATCAGCCTTGCCACTGCCCATAGCATCCATCCCTGATGCAGGTACAGTGGCTGCAACATCATCTGCACAGACCTCTGGACTCAGGCCCCAACCAGCTGTAGCAGTCCCTGATGCCTCTGGCGGCCAGGGACATGTGGTTGTACACTCCTTGGACCTACGGGGGGACACAGACAACAGAGACTAAATGCCATGTTCCCCTCCCCCAGTCCCCTGCAGGTGTGGTGGGCATCCAACACAGATATGGCCAAGATCCTGCCAGGCAAACCGCACACTGCACCAGACAGGCACACAGTGCCACACTGTGACTGTGCAAAGTAACCCAGGGGCACATGTCCCAAGTGTGCATACAAGGGTGTGTGCAGAGAGGCATAACGCCATGTCCCATGTGACATGTGCACATGCTAGCAGGCTGCACAAGCATGCAGGCCCTGTCTGGACACCACTGGAGCACCACAAAGTGCCCACTATGTACATGATATTATGCACACATGGTGGTGTGTACACGGGGACCAGGAGCACTGTGTCCCAAGCACATGCTGCAATTCCCACACCCCATGTGTGTGCATAACTGGCAACACACAGACATCCACAATGTACCAGTAACAGCCAGTAGAGCACATAACCCCCCCACTAAACACACAGCAAATGCAACACACAGGCACTCACCTGCACCAGCCCATCCCCATTCACGGGCACCACCAGTGGCCCTAATGCACCTGGCCTCCACCGCTGCCATGGCCACCACCTGCCTGCTGGACCTGCAGAAGAAACAGATGCAGAGAACACCATGAGGTGATGTGAGGTGTGACATGCCCCCCCAGCCACAACACCGGTGCCACCATGCAGTGAAGGCATCAACACACAATGCCCCAGTGATGATGCCCCCAGCTGTGTGCAGCCAAGCACAGCACCCCTTCCTGTGCCCACCATGTGTGTAGATGTATTGATGCAATGCCAATGGCTGTGTCACCCCACACATGCCACAGTGGCCATGCCCCACCCAAGCACCATGGCACACATCCCACCCTGTGCGCATGGGCAATGGCGACTCTGTGCATAGGCTGCTGTGCCCCATGTGTGTGAGTGTTCCTGTGTGTGTAGTGGTGTGCAGTGAGGCTGCTCCAATCCTCATTCTACCCCTGTGCATGTGTAGTACTGTGACACACCTGGGCATGGCACCACACCCCATGTGCATGTTCCTGTAGGCTCGTCAGCATGTCCTGGTCCCTGCACTGCAGAATACTGTACCGGTGCCTGCATGATTCCCCGGTGTGGGAGACCCCTGTCCTGTGCACCAGTTGCACGGTAAGCCAGGTCCCCACAGTGGACCATGGCTCATTGCGGTCACCTGACCAAAATAGCTGTCCTCAACCTGCAGCACCAGGGCCACAAGGTTGAAAGCTCCACCTCACCCAGTTCCTGGCCTTGGACCCATCCTCTGGGCATGTGGCATGATCACATACAGTATCAGCAGAGCAGGTGTGCACAGACAATGCTACTGCACTTCATTGGCACAGTCACACCACATGCACATATAGCTGTTGTGCAATGCACCATGCATGGCATGCTGATGTGCAATTGCTGCCAATAGCATGCTATTGCACATGCGCACAGTGCACTGCCAGGGTGGGAATGCAGGGTCATGGGTCATGACTGGGCTGCGCATGTGCACTCCATGTGGGGACATCATCTTGCGACTGCAAGCAGCGCTGCACACAGTACTGGTTTTGCACCATAAACCACAGGAACACAAAGCCACCCATGTTGCACAATCAACACACATAACATGACAGGCAGCACAGTGGTAATTGAGCAACCAACAGTCGTGTAGTCTGTGAAACCGGACTGTTAGTGCTTTGCCTGTCAGGCCAATAGCGCATGCGCATAAATGCACAGCAACAGTTGTGCTGTATTCAGGACTTGCCCCAAGTCCCACGTGCATGTGCGGGATATGTGCCGTGTGGAGATGCACTCTATGCAGTGGATGCACCATGCTGATTGGGATGAGCAGAGGGCAATTATGCAATTCACATACATTGCTCCCAAATCAGTTCATTGCTGAATTTAGGGACAACTCACCTGTTTAGCATCTCATTAACAATGCTCCATACCTCATTTGCATGCTCTGAGCTATAATTGCTCCTTAATGTGTCTCCACAGAGCTCATGACTGAGAGGAATTGCAACCTTGAAGGTAGGTTTGTTTACATTCTTTCAAAGGCAGTGTAGCAGCACCAGAGGACTGTTATTGTCTGTGCCTGTTCACGGAAAACAGATATATCCAGGTGAGTGCCACACAACATTCCACTGGCCATATGAGGCTTGGCTTGAGGGGGAAGTTTGCTGGTGGGTGGTGTGCCATGGCACCATAAAGGGCTGACATGTGGGTTGCAGTCCTGACCACCATCCGGTGTTACATGACATGCAACACCAGCATCATGTGCAAGACAGTGCATCTACACATGCCACTACAACGGGACTGGATGGCCAATGCACAGCTGTCCCTGACAATCTCAGTTCCTGTTCCAGATATGCATGGCAGGTGGGGCTATGGTCGGCAGACAGGGTGCCATGACCCTGCTGCAGCCAGATGCCATGCCTGTACCTGTATGGAGCTGCTTGTGCATGGCTAAAGACTGTGTATTCTCACCCACAAAAGCCAACATGACTGGAAGAGACACAGCTGCTGGACGCAGATATCCAAACTTCACTGGTGATGAGGATAGGGCATTGATGAGGCATACCTGCTGTGAAAGGACATCCTGTATGGCAGGGGTGGCAGCCATCAGCTGTGGGATGAGGGCTAGGAGTCAGTGGAATGACATGTCAGTGCCATCAGGAAATACAACAGAACACCACAGGAGTGCAGAAACATCTGAATGATATGAGAGCCATGGAGAAGATGATGTGCATAGAGGCCTCTCTGAGTAGGACAGGGGGAGGTTCACAGACAGAGGTGTGCCTCACACCCACAGGGGAGCTGCTTGTGGCCAGCATGGGTCATGCAGCTGTGCAGGGTGCTCCTGGAGGGGGGGTTCCAGATGGGTAGCAGCCCATTACAGCAGTGTGAGTATACTTGCCCTGGATGCATGCCTGTCCACAAGTGTGTGCCATGTGTGCCATGACAGTCCTACTGTGTGTGACTGTCAGGCCATGTGCCTGTGTGCAATGACCATGGATCTGTGTGCTCCATCTTTGTTACATGTTATGCAGTCATGTGATGGGCTGGGCATGTCTTGGGGGGCTCCCATGGCATTGTGGTTCTCTGCACTCCAGTGATGCCATTCCAGTGGGTGTTGGCCAGGGTGTTGCACAGTCCTGCACAGTAACATGGCGGCATGTGCAGGCACTGGGCCTCTCCAGCTAGTGCTGGTGCATGGCTGCATCAGCAGACTGGGTATTGCATGTCCATCACAGAGACTGTCAGGAACACCAATGGCACACCTCTATGTCCAAATGTATGTGCCTGTCTGACCACTACTGTCACCCATGTTTGTAACCATGTATCCCTTCTTTCTGTTGCAGCTCCATCACACCTCACTATTGCTGCTGTGTTTGGTGCACTAAAGGATGCCACAGCAGGGGATGATGCCAGGCCGTTCCACAGGGCTGAAGCCAGAACTGGGGCTAGTGCTGTCCCTGGACCATCTCATACCACAGCTTCCCCGGCTACATCACCAGTGGTGGCAGGCCCGTCAAACACCTCAGCAAATGATGCCATAACTGGCGACTATGACGCCACTTGGCTGGAGAGTTTCCTGGATTTGGCTGATGATTACCCAGATGACACAGTGGACATCACTAATGCTCTGCTGGTGCTGGCATCCAGTACACAGGGGGCATACAGCAATGATGCCAATGATCTTGACACCACACAACTCTGGGGGGGCACAGCCAACAGTGGGACACATGATGCGCAGGTGCATGCACAGGTGGGACCTGCAGGTGTTGGTGTTCCTGCCACCCACAGCATGCTCACAGAGTCTACATGGCAGCCCCTGGTGGTGGTTTCTGTGGGCTCTGTGCCAGTCATTAGGATAGCTGCCCATGTGTCCATGGTGGCTGTGGTGCCTCCCTGTGACATCTGGGTCACTGCACACATTGCCCCAGCACCTGCAGCCTTTGTGGACCACTCACCTGGCTATCCATGCATGGGATGGTGTGGGTGGCATGCACCTGCCCCAGTGTATTGCTGTTGTGGGTCCCCAGTACATTGCTACATGCATGTCCATATGCACCATTGTTGTGCTGTGTAGTGTGGGCATGATGAGTATGGTCCTGTGTCTGCTGTGCACATGTGCCAGCAGCAGTACACTGATCCATGCCATCTCTAGAACATACACTGTGGACCATGGACATGTGGATCCTGCTGTGTGTGTGCTTATATATGTGTGTGTGTGTGTGTGTGTGTGTGTGTGTGTGCACGCGCACAGCATGGTCACCATCATGGGTGCACTACACTGCAACACTGCTGCTGTTGCATGGCCTGTGGTGGGTGCCTGGTTATGTGGATATGTGTGTGTGGTGTGGGTGCCACACACAGGTGGGTGCCATCTGTGTAGTACCCACCTGTGATACTCACCTGCGGTCACCAAAGTGCTCCTCCACAATGGTGTCCCTGTGCTGCTATGCCCTGGTGACCAGCCATGGGTCCCAACTTGGGAGTGTGGCCAGTGCAATGCCGCTGACCTGCTGCATCCTTGTTCCCCTCCTCATCTTCCTCCCAGGAAATGTCACTTTCCTCAGCCTGGACAGCTATTCCATGGTCAATGAAGCAAAGTCAGTGAGGACAGGGATGGTGCTACAAGAGGTAAAGTCATCATAAAATGAAGAGTAATGAGTACCAATGCCCGTACTCCAGGTAACAAGCTTCCTGAACTAGTGGCCTTGATGGAAGAGGAACATCTGGATATTGTGGCAGTCACAAAAACATGGTACACACAGAACCATGACTGGGATGCTAACATACCAGGATACACTATTTACAGGAGGGACAGGGAGGGTAAAAGGGGGGGAGGAGGAGGAGCTCTCTACATAAGGGAAGGAATCAAAGCAACAGAACAAAGGGTAAATGATGAGGAAAGGAAGCACTGTGGGTCAATTTGGAGACAGGCAATGGTACCACAATCTGAACAGGGGTTGTATACAGACCCCCATCTCAGGGGGAGGAAATGGACAAGAAAATGATAGAAAGTATCCTTAGAGTGGCAGAAAAAGGGGATATATTGTTGATGGGGGATCTGAATATGCCAGATGTTAACTGGAATGCATTTGCAGCAACCACGTCCAAGAGTGGGATCATTCTAGATGCCCTACAGGGGGCATGCCTTAGACAACTAGTATTGGAACTCACCCGAGAAGAAGCAATCTTAGACCTGGTATTCTCAAATGGAGATGGAGAGAGGATCACAGATGTAGTAGTGGGTAGCCATCTGGGAACTAGCTACCATCGAACAGTATGGTTCACGATAAACACAGCAGCAGAGTCAAGCCATACAAAAACAAAGGTACTGGACTTTAGGAGGCTGACTTTGCCAAAATGGGTGAGTGCCTAAGGAATGCACTAGCAAATGGGCAGGAAGGAGGGGTGGAAGAACAATGGGGAATAATCAAAATTGCCATCACAGAGGCAACAAGCCTTTGTGTGAAGCAAATAAACAAAACAAAAAGATGTAAGAAAACACTATGGTTCTCAAATGAGGTGGAAGAGAAGATTAGGGAGAAAAAGAAAGCATTCAGGAAGTACAAGGAATTACAGAAGGAGCAGGACAGAGAACTGTATCAGTTAAAGCAAAAGGAAGCAGGGAAGGTAGTCAGAACAGCAAAGGCCCAAACCGAGGAAAAAATAGCCAACTCAGTCAAGAAGAGGGATAAAACCTTTTATAGGTACATCAAGGAGTGAAGGAAGACTAAGAGAGGGATAGTGATGCTTAATAAAAAAGGGGTGGGGGTTGGAGGGTCAGAGGATGACTGTGAAAAGGCAGAGATACTAAACAAATATTTTTGCTTAGTATTCACAAATAAAGAGAGGGAGGTACCAAAACCAAACAATAGAAATACTCTGGATATGGGGGTTGATACCAGCCCATTTACAGAAGAAAGAGTTCTGAAAGAACTCCTAAAACTGAAGGTGGATAAGAGATGGGGCCTGATGGGACTCATCCCAGAACTGTAAAAGAAATAAGGGTAAAAATAGTGACTCCACTGACTACCCTTTTAACAAACCATGGGATGATGGGGTGGTATCTGAGGACTGGAGGAGGGCAGACATGATTACACTTCACAAAAGTGGGAGCAGGGCAGAAGCAGGAAACTACAGACCTATTAGTTTAAACTCAGTGATAGGAAAAATGATGAAATCACTTCTGAAGGAAAGAATTGTTGAGTACCTAGAGGCCAGAGGGTCACAGGACTCAAGGCAGCATGGATTCAGAGCAGGAAGGTCATCTCAGGTGAATCTAATGTATTTCTTTGACTGGGTGACCAAAGTAGTAGATCTGGGAGGGGCTGTGGACATGGCTTACCTAGACTTTAGCAAGGCATTTGACACAGTCCCACACAAAAGAGTAATATACAAGTCAGCCAGCCTTGGAGTGGGTCCCAAGATGGTAGCCTGGGTAAAGAATTGGCTGGAGAACAGAATGCAGAGGGTAATAGTAAACAGAGTCCACTCTGAAGAAAGGGGTGTTACTAGTGGGGTACTGCAGGGTTCAGTTCTAGGAGGACTGGTCCTCTTCAGTGTCTTTATAAGTGACATTGCAGAGGGACTGGAAGAAAAAGTATGTCTCTTTTCAGATGACACAAAGATCTGCAACAGAGTTGATACACAAGGTGGGGTGGAAAGGATGAGAAGGGACTTGGCAAGGTTGGCAGAATGGTCAAATGTATGGCAGCTTAGATTCAATGCTAAGAAGTGCAGAGTAATGCACATGGGAAACAAAAACCCAGGGGAAGAGTACACAATGGGGGGCTCATAGTTTCATAGGTTCATAGGTAGTTACAAGTTTCAGGGACAAGCCCAATTAGAACGCACCACCAAATATCCTAATGGTGGAATGAGAATTTGTTTTCACTCATACTATATATTGATCAAGCCTGAGTTTAAATTGATTAATATTATCGCTAAGGACAACAAAAGGAGGAACAGAGTTCCACAATGGTGGTATTCTCTGAGTTATGAAATGTTTTCTTTTCACTGTTCTGTTAAGATTAGTGACCAATTTAAATGTATGTGATTGTGTTATAGCTGCTAAAAACATTGTGTGTGTGCTTATTGTGTGGGAAAGTGGTGTGGGAGAATATATACCTTGAAAATTTTGTGAGCAGAACTTTTAGCATTTGAGCCCTGTATATCCTATTACCAGGAAGCAGGAAGAGAGTGGGGGAGACTCACTACTGTGAGACCAAACTACTGTTAGCATTTTGCAGTGCTTTCATTTCATTTTTAAACCTTGACTGCTACTGTTTAGCCTCTAAACAACTGCTGCGCTTAAGAAAGTACAAAATAAAACTTTAAAATGCAACTTTTGTTGCGAGTACCCCTGCAACCCCTCACAGCCACTTCTGGGTCATTTAGACCTTCATAACACAGCCCTGCTGTGAGCAGGGCGAGTGTGAGCAGGGTGTGCATTGTCACAGCACGGACATGCGCGCAGAGACATGCTGCCTGGGTGTGTCCGCTGTGTCCGCTGGGACCATGGGAAAAGGAGAGAAATCTAGAAAGAACCTGAAAAGTGAGTAAAAATAGGGAATAGTAAAGTTTATATATATATCACTGACAAAAAATAGCTAAGACCAAAAAAAGAAAAGATCCATAAACCATGTTCAGGCTGTAAAATGTTTACTGAAGAAGCAACATTGGAGGATTTTATATGAGATAAATGCCTATTGATTCAAACCTTACAGGCTGAAATTGAGCAGTTGTTACAGAGAGAGAGGAAATAGACAAATGGGGAAAACTGAAGTTCAGGAAGAAATAGGTGAACTGGAAGCATTTATAGACTCATTCATAGCTGATAATGATAAAATGGCAACTAAGGAGGAAGGCTTACAGCAAACCTTATTTGAAATGGAAAAAGATAATGTAGATGTAAATTGGGTGCATACACAGAATCTGAATACTAAATACAATGGTAAAACACAAATATCAAATAGCTATCCAGAAACAAAGAACAGATACACCTTACTAGAACCTGATATGGAAGAACCCCAAAGGCTTTTACAAGATGTTCACAAAGATGTTAAAGGTCAGGTTGATATAAACCAGGACAAAATAGTATATGACAAGATTGGGAAATTAGATAAAACTAGTAGAGTTTCTGAAAATAGTAAAAAAAACTGAACATTCAAACGCTGACTCTTTATCAGAAAACAATGACAAAAAGATAGGAGGAAATAAAGATATTTTGATTTTAGGTGACTCCATTACTAGAGGCATTGATACATTGGAGTGCCATGGTAGGAAAATGCACACTACTGTAAGCTCATTACCAGGGGTGAAAATAGCGGATATAGGTAACCTCCTAAATGGACTAATGGGGACTTCAGACACCACTAGTTATACTCCATGTAGGTACAAACGATGTGAGAGTGGCAATATAGAAAACATTGTACAGGAGTACCAACATATAATAAATAAAATTAAAGAAAAGGAGGGGATATTATTATATCGGGTCTGCTCCCAACTCATGGGAAGCATGTTTTTAAAAACCCAAAAATAGAGCAGTTAAATATATGGTTGCATGCTTTTTGCAAATACAATAACATAGGATTTATGGATAATTCAGTAATCTTTGGAAATCATATACTGTTTAAAAGTTATGGTTTACACTTAAATAAAGCTGGGACTCGCATACTGAGTAAGAAAATGAATGATATTATATCCTTCCATTTAAACTGGAAAAAGGGGGAAGGAAAATTCCTAAGCTAGTACCTAAAACTGTAGATCTACAGGAAGGCTGGAAAAAGTATTAATAAATGCACACAGTCTAGTTAATAAATTTGAGGAATTACAAAATTTACTGCAAAACAAAATATACCAATTGCACTTATCACTGAAACCTGGTGGACAATAGAGATCAGTGGGACAAAAATATAGAGGGTTACAATTTTTTCTATTTATCAAGAGAAACAAAAAGAGGAGGGGTTATTGCGATTTATATTGATGAGTCAATACAATGTGAAGAAATAAAGAGAGAAAAGGATGAACTGGAAATGTTATGGTTATAACTTATACCAAAAGGAGCACCAAAAATTAAAATAGGATTGTTGTACAGATCACCTTCAACTACTTCTGAGAGAGATTTGGAAATATTAAATATTATTAGGAACTTAGATCCAGCAGAAAGAATTATCTTAACCGGTGATTTTAATCTACCAGATATTGACTGGAATAAGCAAGAGGGCAAATACAAAACAAGTACACAGTACTTAGATGCAATAAATCAGATAGGACTTGAGCAATTGGTAACAGCAAAAACCAGGGCACAAAATACTCTGGATCTGATCTTAACAAATCTGGGGTCAGTAGTAAGCAATGTACAGACTAGCTCCCCGTTAGGCAATAGTGACCATCAGATCTTTTTTTTCCAAGTAAGAGAAAAAGGCAAAGAAATAAGGGAGGGTAAGACTACAGTCCTAAATTTTAACAAAGCAGATTTTACCATCATGAGGGAAGCTATGGCATCTTGGAAGTGGGAAAAGAAATTTGAAGGACTTTCTATAGATGATATGTGGGAGCTTTTGTGAAGAGGCTGAGATCAACAATAGAAATAGGTATACACAAATATATAAAATATGAACATACAAGGAGTGGTCCAAAATGGTTATCACCAAAATATAAAGAAATTAATAAACAAAAAGTATAAACTGTATAAAATACTAAAAATCATAACAATATACAGCCGTTACATATAGAAATATGGTTAAAAAAGTCAAATGGGAAATTGAAAGGGCCAAAAAGGAATATGAATACAAACTTGCAACACAAGTCAAAGGAAACTATAAGGCTTTCTATTTATATATAAATAATAAATAAAAAAATAACACCATTGGACCTTTTAAGAATGCACAAGGGGATATATTAAATAGTAAAGAAGCCACATAAACTCAAAACAAATACTTTTGTTCAGTTTTTAACCCAGCTACTTCAGATAAGGAAGAAAATAAATTTAACTCTATAGCAGGACATATATAGATTACAGTAAAAAGTGTACTTGATAAACTAAAAACGACAAATAGAAATAAATCACAAGGCTGTGATGAAATTCATCAAAGGGTATTGTATGAACTGGCAGAACAATTAGCTTCACCACTAACTTACATTTTTCAAACTTCTATAGATTTGGGACATGTTCTACAAGGGTGGAAGGAGGCATTAGAGATACCTATATCCAAAAAGGGATCAAAGACTGATATACAGAATTACAAGCCAGTCAGCCTAACATCAGTTGTGGGAAAAATCATGGAGTCAATATTAAAAGATTATATAATGGATTTTCTAGATACTAGAAAAATGCAGGATCCAGTACAACATGGATTTAGGAAAAATAGATTCTGCCAGACAAATTTGTTAGTGTTCTATGAGAAAGTGGGAATGGCATTGGGTGAGGGAAATAGTGTAGATGTTGTCTTCCTGGATTTTTCCAAAGCCTTCGATAAAATCCCTCATCAGGAATTAATAAACACACTTAAAGATTATAATTTTAACAGTAATATAGTTAATTGGATTGATGCATGGCTGAAGGAGAGAAGACAGAGAGTGGTAATTAAGGGAAATACATCTGGCTGGGAGGCAGTGACTAGCAGAGTACCCCAGGGATCAGTTTTGGGCCCCTGTCTCTTTAACATCTATATAACTTCATTAACTGTACAAAATGAAAACATATGGGTAACAAAATTTGCAGATGACTGCAGAATTGGAACCATAGTAAATGATCAAAAGAATACAAATGATCTACAGGATGCATTGAATACTACACGAAAGTGGACAAAAGTAAATAAATTAGAATTAAATAGAAACAAGTGTACTTTTATGCATTTAGGAAAGAGAAATAAGAACTCATCTTATAAGATAGACACCACTGAACTAAGAAAAACAACAGAGGAAAGAGACTTAGGGATTATAATTACTTCAGATCTAAAATTTAGTTCCCATTGTGATAAAATAGTGAAAAAAAATAATCAGATACTGAATTGCATATTGAGGCATATTGCCAGTAGAGATAGGCAAGTGATTATGCCCCTCTATAGTGCCCTGGTGAGACCCAACCTGGAGTATTGTGCTCAGGTATGGGCTCCATATAAAAAAGGGGATGTTCATAGCTTGGAGCGTATTCAGAGAAGGGCTACTAGATCCATCAAAGGGTTAGGAGACATATCATACTCTGAAAGGTTAAAGGAGCTAAACTTGTTTACTCTGCAGCATAGAAGAACTAGGGGAGATTATTTTGTGTTATTTAAGTGCTTACAAATAACTCAATTAGCCGACCTTGGGTTGACCCCCCCAAAAATCTAAATATGAACCCTGGGGACATCAGTTTCAATTAACAGTTCAAAATGGCATACTCTTCCGAGAAAGCATTGGTTTAGAAGAGTGGTTCCTGGCTGGAGCTCTTTACTGACAGAAGTGGTAGCCAGTACTAATATGGATATTTTTAAATATAGATTAGAAAAGTATCTTCTTGGTAAATAAAAGACATGATAGATTAATGTTCAATACATAAAACAAAGGCAAGCTCTATGGACGCAAGTCTAACTAGCTTGAAATTACCTATGAACCTATGTGTGTTGTTATATGTGTCCTGTTTTTCTACACAGTATGTTTCAAGCATAATGGGATCATGATATGCGCTACACGCAAGACATACTTCCTGTCTTATGGATCTGTATTCTAAAGAATACAACCCCAGAGATTTTAATCTATTGGAGTAATCCAAATTGGGAAATTTACTTATTTTCCTGGTGATTTTCCTCTGGACCCTCTCTACCAAAGCTTTGTCTCGAGTGATGTTGGGGAACAAAATGGAGAACAATATTCTATACGAGATCTAACTAAGCTTGTATATAAAGGAACAATAACTTCTGGTTTGTGACTCTTGATATCTTTAAGAATGCAGCTAATTATTCCATGACATTTTTTTTACACTGTTAGCAGTATGTACACTAAATTTTAGGTTGTTAGATATAATTACACCTTAGTCTTTTTCAGTGGTGATAGTTTATAAATGAATGCCATTTAGTGTATAATCTGCAAGTGTATTATTTTTGCCTAAATGCATCCCCTTACATTTGCTGATGTTAAATGTCATTTTATTTTGATTAGCCCATTTAGTTACTCTGTCTGTATTAGTTTGCAAAGCCTTAATCGAGTCATTGTTATTTACTATGCAACCAATTTTGCTGTTGTCAGCATATTTATTTATCCATACCCCATCAAAAGTTTGCATAGCGGTGATCAAGATATTAAATAGTAAGGGGCCAGAACAAAGCCCTGAGGTACACCACTGGTAACTCTGGCCCATGCAGATTCATGTCCTCTGACAACAACTTGCTGTTGCCTGTTATTAAGCCAAGATGCAATCCACTCAATACTATTGCTATGTAGTTTCAATTGGACTAGTTGATTAAGTAAGATGTTATGAGAAACTAAATCAAATGCTTTAATGTAATCTAGATATATAATATCCACTGGTAAACCTGAGTCCAAAGCCTTGCTGACTGGCTCAAAAAAAATTATTAAATTACTCTGATAGGATCTACCTTTTGTAAAACTATGCTGAGTAATATCCAGAAAACTATTATCTTTCAGATGATCTAGAATTTTATACTGGAGTAATCGTTCCATAAGTTTGCCAATGCATGACGTCAGGTTTACAGGCCTATAATTTGCAACATTTTGCTTACTTCCCCCTTTATGTAGAGGTGAAATTATAACCACTTTCCATTCTGGTAGGGCAACTACCTCAGCAATTGAGGTGTTGAATAAGTAATGTAGAATATTGGATATTTCCATAGACAGGTTCTTTATAAAACTTGGAGGAATTCCATCTGAACCTGCTAAAAAGTCGGATTTCATCATATTAATAGCATGTAAAATATTTTGTGTATTAAATGCTAATGATGTATCAGTGTGTTCTAACGAATTCAGGGTATGAAATATTAACAACAACAAAAATGGAAAGAGACCTGGGGGTAGTCATACCAGATGACCTAAAGGTGGGCAAGCAATGTGAGAGGGCAGTAAGGAGGGCTGGGGGGATACTGGGATGTACAGGGATAGGCATCACCAGTAGAAAAGAAGTTGTTATCCCTCTGTACAAACAGCTGGTGAGACCCCATCTGGAGTACTGCATGCAGATCTGGAGACCCAGTCTCCACAAACACAGACAGGATGGAGGCAGTCCAGAAGAGGGCAACTAAATGGTGCAAGGTCTGCACCAGAAGACATATGAAGAGAGACTTAAGGAGCTTAATATGCATAGCCTCGAGGAAAGGAGGGAGAGGAGGGACATATAGAAATTTTCAAGTACCTCAAGGGACTCATCTTTCAGAAAAAGAGGTGTGCAAGAACAAGGGAGCACAATTTGAAGATAGAGGGGGGACAGCTCAGAGGTAATGCGAGGAAGTATTTTTTTACTCAGAGGGTTGTGGATGCATGGAATGGCCTTCTTCAGGAGGTTGTGGAGTCAAAAACAGTGGTGGAATTCAAGAATGCATGGGACAGTCATAAGGCAATTCTAGGGGGTGGAGGTAGGAGGAAGTACTGTAGGCTGTTGGTTAACTAGGATCTGCTGCTTATCCATTAGGTAGAGAAATGGGCAGACTGGGTGGGCCAATTGGTCCTTATCTGCCATCAAATTCTGTTTCTATGTTTCTATGTTGTGTAGTATACAATATGCCAGGAAATACCACAGGCCTTCACTGGACTATACAGTATGGCACCACCCAACTGATCCAGACACTGGAAGTGCATTTTCAGCATGCTGAAGACACGCTCAATGATGGCGTACATAGAGATGTGTGCCTCATTGTAATGCTCCTCCATCTCTGTTCTGGGTTGTCAGAATTTTGTCAGTAGCCAGGGTTGGAGAGGGTATGCAGTGTCACCTGTGGGGAGCAAGGGAGACTATTACTCCACTGCTTAACTGTGCATCATGCCTCCCCCCTGCACCATGGCCCACTAGTGTGAGTGCCAGTTGTACACCCTGGATTGTGTGTTGACCATTCCTGCCCACCTACATCCCCCTCCCAACTGCTGTGGCCAGGCCATGCTGCACAAGTCTGCCCATGCTGGTGGTCATTGTTGCCTGCATGTGTTCTGACCCCTATTGTCTGCCCTTGGATACCTGGTGGTCGCCCATGCATGACTGTGTGTGGTGTGTTCTGCCCTGCCACATGTGTCTGCTGTTGCACTGCACCCCACCTCCCATGCATTGTTTTTCTGCTGCACTGTCCCTGTGTGCACGGTTGCAGTGCTGTCCTCCCTCCAGTGTCCTGCCTGTGCTACTCCCTCTGTGCGTTTTGTATCGCGCCACTTGCACACCTGCTCCCTCCCTTCCTGTGCTGAGCAATGGTGTCCTGTTCATGTGCAGTTCGGCATGACCCACACACCTACAAAATGTCTGATGGGTATGTTCCCAGTCTCGAATCTGTGGCGGAGTGTGGACTGGTGCCATAGGAAGGCATCGTGTATGCTCTCAGGGTGTGTGGTGCAGACATTGCTGATGTACCCTGTGGCATTGCACACCACCTGGTAGTTTACTAAGTGGTAGCCCTTGTGGTTGATCTATGTCTTGGCATCCTCGCCAGGTGGTGCACAAATTGCCACATGGGTGTAATCATTGGCCCCTATGATGCATGGCATGAGTGCCACCCTGTGGAACTACTGCATAGCTTTTGTTCACTCTGCCTGTGTGCTTGGGAAATAGATGAATTCTGATGCATGTAGGATGAATGCAGTGAGGAATTGTGTGAGGAGCCTGGACATGGATGGCTGGGAAATGCCAGTGGTGTCTCCAGCTGGCTTCTGGAAGGCTCCTGTGGTGAGCAGGCACATTACTGTTGTCACCTTGGTCTCCACTGCTATGGCATGACCTCTTCCAGTGGGCAACTGCATTTCATCATGGCACAGCTCACAGAGCTGCCCAGAATGGACCTGTTCAGGCTGTATCGGCAGCCTGTTTCAGTGTCCATCAGCTGTTCAAACATCAGTCTGGCATGATACCACCATGGGTCTGACAGCTTACAGTGCCTTCCACTGCCACATTGCTGGTTCGCCCATTTCCTCATCTCCATTATCCTGCCCCCATCAGGAATGGTGCAACATCCATTGTTGGTTTCGCTGCTTCTCTCCTCCTGCTTGCTCCTGCTATCCTGCAGTCAGCCTGCTCGGGTCTTGCACTTAAGTCTACTTGTTTTATACTTCTCTCACATGACACATTTGGTACTTGCACTGTGGATGCTCTGTACTTGCTCATACATTTTGCTCTGTGAATGGCTCTACTGTATATGCAGTTACACGCCCCTTGAATTGCACAGCTTATCATTACATGCGCCTCCGCACATCCTGTTCAGCACAGCACATCTGCGCCAGAGCATCTGCGCCATCTGTGAATGGCTCTGTGGCACATTTCCGGGTTACAAATGAAACTAATTTTGTGCCCAGTGCATCTGCTTTGTGAATCCTGTCCCAGATGTCCAAGTCAGAATGGTACAAAACAGTATTAGAGCTTCTCAAGAAGTTTGATTTACAAATTCTGATGAATTACTTAAATAAAACATTATGCTTAGCTTATAATATAAAAAAATACTACATAAATGCCAAAGTAAAAATTTACTGGATAAAAAATTACCTCTAATCTATTGAAATCTCAAGATATTACCTTTGGTTTGCATATAATAATTGTTCCTTCATATACAGGCATCACCTTAATGATGTAACTAATCCAGCACTAAGGAAAATATACATTAGATACAAATTGGAAATCTTTGAGAGTAACGTTTTACTTATCAAATATAAAAAATACTCTCCTAATGGTCAAAACTGCTATTGCTGACATGGAGGCAAGGAATATCTGATGCATGTCTTAGGGTGTTGCACATGGTATGAGAAAAGTCACATGTACTAGCTTGGCCCTCATTTGGCAAGCTGGAATGCTATAGGAAAGTCACTCTTAACCAAAATACTGTTTTGCACAGAAGATGACTACACAATTAAAAGGTTAGCAAATTACTTTTTAACAATATGTAAGTTCAGGAATAATATGATTCCTCAAATTGGCACAAAACAATCTTAGCTTTATCTAAATGCTGTCAAAACAACACAATGTAGAAACAGATTCATTTTTGATTTGTCCAACAATCCTCAAATCTACTCTGTTTATCTCTTATGAGCAGGTTTTAACATTTTGATTTAACATGTACCCCATCTCTTTTAACATAATCTAATGCAATTTAAGGGGTTGATGACCAAGTTGACTAGCTTGCAAGAATGCTCTATGATTGTACAATATATTATTAGTATACAGTAAAGTAAGGATATTCAGACTTTTAAATTGAAAGATGCTCAGCAAACGAATGCACTTCTGTATAGTAAGGATTTGCACAGCATATTTCCAGTATAATATATTGCAAATGAGTTGTTTATGCAGGCTCGTATTTACTGTATATGTCGAGCATTGTATTGTTTAAATGATTACTGTAAAATGTACTGTTTGAAATATTCTTTTATTTAAAATTGTAAAGACTGTGAAAAGTCAAACAATAAAGTTAAAGAAGTACTGCTACTATTTCTACAAGTTTACTGCCAGCAAGGGGCTCACACATGGGTTAGATAGTCAAAACTTAGCCTGGGGCAAAATTAGCACTGGATGGTCTGCTACAGTAACCTGGAACCATTTGCATGCTATATTCAAAGGAATAACCCTGGGGCTAAAGCAGCTGAATATAGCGTGCTAATGAAGCCATGCAGATAGGGCTGGGAGTGCAGTGCAATAATAGCCCGGCAAATAAGACAGCTCTGAATATAGCATCTGGAAGTGCAAACCACCACAGCAGCCCAATGCACACAGATGTGGAGGAAGGAGGCAGTATAACACAGTGGTTTAAGGCTCTGAACTGCAAACCTGGAGACCTGGGTTTGAATCCCACAGCCCTCACTAGCATACTGTGTGACTGAACAAGTTACTTAACTTTCTTGTACTCCCAGGTTACACCTGTAAACAAGCTTTCAGCTTAGTGTGTCTCTCCTGGTTAAACAAAAAACAAACAAACATAAAAGGTAACTGTGAACTATGTGGCCAATGTGTGCGCTAGCAAAGAAGTGTATGCACTAAAACGGCAAACAACAGTGCAGGCCAAATACTGCAGAACTGTGTTATGGTTTAGACAGGTTTGCATGGCGCAATACATTTGCACAGCATTTGCACAGGGCTAACATGTTTGCCCAGCATTAAGACGTTTGCCTGGGGCAAACATTTGCTATATTCAAAAGTGACATGCAAATGATCCTACGTAGGCAGTCCATGGGTAAACATCCATATTAGCATCTCAGTATGACCTGATTTGCATGTAGATTGCCCAGTGCTATTGCAGGGTCCCACAGCTCCACCTGTAGGTCAGTCTGAAAGTACAGGGACAGGCTGGGTCTGCTCCCAGCTCCACCTGTAGGTCAGTCTGGAAGAGCATGGTGGTAGCTGCAGGCTACATTTGTACAGAGCTGCATAGATTTTTGTGCTCCAGGGGACTACACAGCACAGGCACAGGTGGTGGTGCTGCATGCAAAAGTGCCTGCTACAGTGAATAGCAGACACAACAGTAACAAGATGGCCGACAATGTGAGGGACACAGCAATGCCTATGGTGTATAGGGCAGCAATGACTTCTGCACTCCTCACAGTGACAGTGACATTTGGCACATGTGTTGTGATAGTGAACATCACTGTCATGCTGTCATGTGACCCACAGATGCTGCGCTACTGGCATGGGATACTCATAGTGACATACTCATGGCTGGTTGTGTGTGGTGTGGTGTCTGTACAGATATGTGGTATATGGCCTGGGGAGGCACATACCATTAGAGAGGCACACAGGTGTCAGAGTGTTCCCTATACTGGACCATTTTCTCTGCGTGGATGGTCTCAGCTTTGTGGCAACACCCAGTATGTGGTGCAGCCTGGCCACCTATACACCCTCCCCTCAACCCCCTCCATACCCCCAGTGCTGCATGTGGGTGCTGGATTGTGTTGGTGTACCCCAATTGGGGGACTGGAGGGGGTGTGCTTTATGGACCCACTGTCATGGTGTCCACTGGGTGCTGGGACACCTAGTAGTGCCTGGCATGGTTGGGACTGGTGCTAGTTGATGGCAACATAGGAAGTGCTGTCCATGTGCAGCATGTTTCTTCCATGTCTGGTTTCTTTCTATGTTTAATATTTACTGGTTAGGGTCAATAAACCACCACTGGCAGACACTTGTGAATTATGGAGATCCATAAACCAAGGTTCTATGCCACACAAACTCATGCAAAGCTGTACAAGGTCAGGCAAACTCACTTTTGCACAGTGCTAACCACCAGTAAATGTAAAAGTAAACATGAGGAGATTCAGAACTCAGATTTTATGCATTTCAGTGTGTGATGCCCAGAGATAAACCTCTCGAGCTTTGCCCTTGGGGTTTATGGGGCATCACACACCACTCGTGTACATAAAATCCTCATTAACCACATCTCCCCATGGATTATTTTATATTTTATCACCTTGTTGTCCGGGTAAGCTCACTGGGCTAATGCAGATTGTCAGTAACCACCCAGAATCACTACATGTGTGGCTGATACAATACAGAGTAAGCTAAATGCATACCATGCATACCATTAACAACAACATAGAATTCACAATGTGCAACATAGTGTCACATTACAAACCATTTCTGCTGTAGGTGCTGTTTCATCTCAATTCTATCAACGACAGGATGGCTGGCTTCCAAGCAATATTACTGCATTGTATTCCACAGTTTGGCTGCCTGTGCATATTTTTATTTATTCAGTCTCAGATTAAATACCTCTGAGCACACAGCAGCTCATTCACAGAGGTTCCACATCAGTCATATCACGACACGTCATATGGAGTGGCCTAGGGTGGCCGACCACCCACACTACTTCCTCATTGGCACACCCCTTGAGAAGGCTTATGCCGAAGCACTGTGGTTAATGGGTGGCTGGCTAATTGTTTTTCTCCTATGCAGGTCTGTATTTATCTGTTGTCACTGTTTGCACTACTTTGTTAAAAAAAAGGTTTTATAGCAGACACAGCTGTATTTAAATAAATTCTTTGAGATAAAAGCAAAAACATTTCTTCTGTAGCTTTTGATTTATTTATCTCAAGTCAGACCTGTTATACTGCTCTCCTTTCATTTGTGGTTTCCACAAAAGGTGGCTAAGACTTATTCCCTGTTGCTGCTGTGTCCATGCCCCCCCATCCTTGGTTTGCCCAGAGCTAAGACTACCTTTTCCTGGGCAGTAATTTGCACTGCGTCATGCAAGGCTGTGCAAACACACGTTGTGCAGTGCTAATGTACTGAATATTGCATAGCGCCTGTATTAATGTACATGCCCCTTCTCTTTGCACATTGAATACATTATACCTTTTCCCAGTGCTACTGCAGTTTGCCCATGCTATTTGGCCTTTTGAATAAAGGGGACCCATACAAACCTGGCACAAACCGGGTGCAAATGGTTTGAGCCCAGTGCAAAGTTTTGACTATCTGGCCCCATATCCCTTATAGTTTTATAGATCTGTACCTGGAACTTATCGGGCCTCAGGGCTTTGCCCCCACTGAGTTGACCTATGGCTGTTTGGATTTCATGAGAGGTAATCGGTCCTTCCAGGCCCTGTCTCTGGTCATCCATTAACTGAGGGAGCATAATGGATGCTAAGAACTCGTATATTATCCTGGAAGCCTGCAGCTGGCAATTTTGAGGCATAGAGATCTAGACAGAAGTTCCTGAAGGCTTGCTAGTGAAAGACTAGGTTTGGTGGCAAAAAGTAGCTAGTTTCAACTGAGCTCTTTTCTTCTAGGTTTGCTTGAAAGGACAGAGCAAGGAGCAACATTATCAGAACAAGGAGAAACATTAAGGCTTCTTTTGGCTAAGCAGATTTACTATTGCGTTACTATTTTGTTTTGTGCCTACAGGTTTGTTACTGTTTTGTGCTTACAGATTACTGCTTTATTTTCTCTGATTCAAATTGTTTCTTTGCAGGATATATCTTCTGCAGAATTATTACAAGTTGTGCCTATGTGTTTGTGTTACTGTGTTGTGTTTACAGGCTTTACAGTTTACTGCTTTATATTTTTCCGATTAAAATTGTTTTTTGCATGGCATATTTTGTGCTAAATTGTAACAAGGTGTGCTTACAAGTCGATACTGATTTGTGCTTACAGATTACTGCTTTATTTTTCTCTGATTCAAAGTGTTTTTTGCAAAGTATATTTTCTGCTAAATTCTTACAGGCTCTGCTTACATGTTTTGCTACCTTTTGTGCTTACAGATTACTGCTTTATTTTTCTCTGATTTAAAGTGTTTTTTGCAAAGTATATTTTCTGCTAAATTGTTACAGGTTGTGCTTACAGGTTTTGATACGTGTGAATTTAGATTACTGCTTTATCTTTCTCTGATTCAAAGTGTTTTTTTGCCAGGTATATTTTCTGTTAAATTCTTACAGGCTCTGCTTACAGGTTTTGCTACTTTTGTGCTTACAGATTACTGCTTTATTTTTCTCTGATTTAAACTGTTTTTTTGCAAAGTATATTTTCTGTTACATTGTTACAGGTTGTGCTTACAGGTTTTGATACTTGTGCATTTGGATTACTGCTTTATTATTCTCTGATTCAAAGTGTTTTTGCAGGGTATATTTCTGTTAAATTGTTACAGGTTGTGCTTACAAGTTTTGTTACCTTTTGTGCTAACAGGTTTTAAAGTTTGATCTAGCTTTAGGCTAAGCAAAGTTACTGTTGTGCTACTATTGTATATGTTTGCCAATTTCTCCTTCCCCCAGGATGCACCATGAAATAAGCAACTTGTTGTTCAGTATACCCTTCCTGGTGAAACTCTTAAATAAAAAAATAAATTACTATTTTGTACTTACATGTTTTTGTTTTGGGCTTAAAGGTGTTGCAGTCTCTTTCGCACATTGAGTGAGCTAATTGCTCTTCTTCCACAGGTTTTCCAAGGGATTAGGAGTGTAACTGGGGTTGGAGCTGACAATGTCTTAACAACTTTCAACAGAACAAAGATTTAAAAGGTCGGGTTAGTTGGTGTTTTTGAGGTGGAAGACTAGGTTTGCTTGCAAAAAGCACATAGCTTCACCTGAGCTCATTTCTTCTAGGTTTGCTTGAAAGGACAGAGCAAGGAGCAGGATGGGGTAAATGGAATAAAAGTCAGTAAGGACAAGGAGATAGCCAAAAGGGAGTAAGGCCATCAAAAGTGGAGGGCAATGAGTACCAATGCCCATAGTCTGGGTAACAAACTCACTGAACTAGTGGCCTTTATGGAAGAGGGATGCTTGGATATCGTGGCTGTCACAGAAACATGGTAAACAAAGAACCATTACTGGGATGTCAACATATCAGGGTACATGATCTACATGAGGGACAGTGAGGGTAAAAGAGGAGGGAGAGCCTTTTACATAAGGGAAGGGATCAAAGCAATTGGACTAAAGGGTAGTCAGGGAGGAGAGGAGGCACTGTTGGTCACCTTGGAGACAGAAAATGGCACTACAATCCGTATGGGGGTTGTATACAGAACCCCATCTCAGGGGGAGGAAATGCAAAAGGAAATGATAGAATGCATCCATTTTTTTATGGGTTTGTAAGTGACAAACTAGATAGTAATGTTTCTACTGATGTCACCCTCCTGGATAGTAGAAAAGCATTTGATACAGTACCCCATGATTTACTGATATCCAAGTTAAATAAAATTGGAATCAACAAATATATTGTTAGATGGATTAAAAACTGGCTCACAAATCATAAACAGTCTGTTAGGATAAATGGTGTATTGTCCAGTGAGGAGGGTGTCACCAGTGGAGTACCACAGGGATCATTGCTTGATCCTGTGTTGTTTTCTCTGTATATTAGTGACATGGGGAGAAGTATAAAGGGTGTTATTTCAACATTTGCAGATGATACCAAGATAGGACATGAAGTGGATTCCATACAGAGCTATCTAGACTTTTGCCAGGACCTGGAACTAACTGAATCTTGGGGAAGATATAATAAAATTGAATTTAATGAATTGAAATGCACAGTTTTGCATTTTGGTAAGAAAAATCCAAAATATAAATATAAACAATGTAAAAACACTTAAATCTCTCAAGAAGGAGCTTGATTTGGGAATTTGGGTAAATACTGAGTTAGCCTCTGTTGATCATTCTTGCTATGTCTCCAATACCACAAACAGATTGCTAAGAATGATAAATAAAACTTTCATCACTAGAGATAAGGAGTGTTTAAGGAAATTATATAAATCCTATATTATTCCTCACCTTGATTATGGTTCTCCCTTATGGAGCCCATATTTGAAAAAGGAGATTAGTTTATTAGAAAAAACACAAAAGGAAATTAACTAAATCCTTAGTAGGTTTTAAAAATAAGGATTATAGGTCTAGAATAAATTAATTAAAATTGTTTACTCTAGAAACTCAAAGGATGAGAGGTGATTTACTCCTGACCTATAAGATATTGCAAAGCTCTAATTTGATGAGGTCATGTGGCTTCTCTAACAAAGATATATCATCAATGGATTTAAGATCACATAAGAGAAAATTATATGTTCCAAGGGTAAAAACTTTCAAAAGACAGCATTTTTTTACTATAAGATCATCTAAACTATGGAACTCCCTACATAGTAATATTGTAATGGCACCATGATTTGAGCGATTTAAGATTAGATTAGACAATTACTTGATTCAAAATCAGTTGGGTAACTGATCCCACTAGGAGTGGGAGACAATTAAATGGGCCTTGTAGCCTACTTTGTCATATCTTACCAAGTATTACCAAGTATCCTCAGAATGGGAAAAAAAAGGGGAGATACTGTTGATGTGGACCTAAATATGCAGATGTTAAGTGGAGCACCTTTGCTGCAGCCACATCCAAGAGCAAGGTCATTCTTGATGCCCTAGAGGGGGCATGCCTCAGACAGCTAGTGTTGGAACCCACTTGGGAGGGAGCAATCTTAGACCTGGTGCATTCAAATGGGAATGGAGAGAGGATCTCAGATTTAGAAGTGGGTAACCATCTGGGAACATATGACCACAAAACAGGATGGTTCATGATAAACACAGCCATAGAATCAAGCCGTACAAAAGTGAGGGTACCAGACTTTAATAGGGCTAACCTGGCAAAATGGGAGAGTGCCTCAGAAAAGCACTAATAAATGGGCAAGAATAAAGGGTGGAGGAACAATGGGGAAAAATCTAAACTGCCATCACAAAGGCAACAAGCTTTTGTGTGAAGCAAATAAAGCAAAACAAAGAAAAAATAACACTACTGTTCTCAAAAGAGGTGGCAGAGAAGGTTAGGGAGAAAAAGATAACATTCAGCAAGTATAAGGAAACACACAAGGAGCAGGACAGAGAACTGTACCAGTTAAAGCAGAAGGAAAAGGGGAAGACAGTAAGAATAGCTAAGGCCAGGATTGAGGAAGAGATAGCCAAGTCAGTTAAGAAGGGTACTGAAACATTTTATATGTACATTAGGGAGCAAAGAAAGACCAAGGGAGGGATAGTGAGGCTTAATGGGGGGGGGAGGCAGAGGGTGACAGTGAAAAAGCAGGGATACTGAATGAATACTTCTACTCAGTATTCACAAAAGATGAGGAGGGGGATGTACCTAAACCAATCAATAGAAACACCCTAGATAGGGGGCTCAATACCAGCCCATTCACAGATGAAAGGGTCCTGACAGAACTCCTAAAACTGAAAGTGCACAAGGCAATGGAGCCTGATGGGATTCATCCCAGAATTCTAAAATAACTAAGGGGAGAACTAGTGACACCACTAACTACCCTTTTTAGCAAATCATGGAAGGATGGTGTGGTACTTGAAGACTGAAGGATGGATGTGATTCCCTTTCACAAAAGTGGGAACAAGGCAGAGGCAGGAAACTACATGTCTGTCAGTGTGACCTCAGTGGTAGGGAAAATGATGGAATCACTTCTGAAAGAAAGAATTTTTGAGTACCTACAGGCCAGCAAGGCACAGTACCCAAGGCAGCATGGATTCAATGAGAGAAGGTCATGTCAGACAAATCTCATAGATTTGTTTGACTGGGTGACCAAAGTAGTAGACCAGGCAAGGGTTGTGGACATGGCATTAACTAGACTTTAGCAAGGCATTTGATACAGTCACACACAAAAGATTAATTAAACTAGTTAGCCAGCCTGGGAGTGGGTCCCAGGGTGGCAGCTAGGGTAAACAATTGGCTGGACAACAGGGCACAGTGGGTAATAGTAAATGGAGTCAACTCCAAAGAAAGAGTGGTTTCTAGTGGGGTACCACAGGGATCAGTAGCAGGATGAGTCCTCTTTAATGTCAACATATAATTAATTGTATTTGAAGTCCAAGTTTGATGGCACCATCATTCCATTAGCTGTGGCCGTGTACTGGTATTTATTTCAATTCAGTGGCTTGTTTTAAATTTAATTCAGTGGCTTCATTAATTCTGTGGTCAAACCTGTACTCAGGTACCTCAAGCAGCTTATCCTAAAGCCCTGTAATCTTCTTTTCAATACGTTTTGGGCTTACCCGGATTGAGTGCCCTATGGGTTAGCTGACTCAGAGTGTGCTTTCTAACAAGTGCTTCCTGTCACCTCTATGTGAAGTCTCCCTACCTTCCCCTTACCAGCCCGCTGATATGAGTGATTAGATTTAGTATATCAGTGAACCAATGACAGCAAAAGATTATCTTCCAATTTTCCCATCAGCTCTTTATACTCTTCTACCACTACAGGGCCTTCTTCACCTGTCTCTGAGTCCTGTATTCACAAACTACAAATTCCTTCAGTTGGTTGATTCCCAACAACTTCTTTTAGTCAATTGCAGTAACACTATGCATTACTTCTGCCACAATTCATCTCCCCACCTGCAGGACTTACATTCATATTTCCCCTAGCTGCAATAGGCCACAGTTCATAGCAACTTTAGATAAATTACTGTGACACTCTGTATTAGTTCTGGCCACTGTCCATCTCCCCATCTGCAGAATTTAATTTTATATCTAAATTTCTTCAAGTTGTAATAGGTCACTGCCTTACATCTGACAGTTCCTTTGTATCCCCATGGCCACCCAATACAGTCTCTACTTCCCTCTCCTAGCCATCTTTTTCTGTCTTCTTACTTCTCCCCCATTCCTGCCTCATCCTATCCCAATACTTCCACCTCCATTTCCTGCCCCCTCTGTGACAACTCTACCCCCACTACTGTTTCCCCTCACCTCCCTACCTCTCAAGCTCCCCATACTCTACCTTCCTGATACACTCAGGGTTTCTCAAATGCTCTCTTCTAAATTTAGAAGCTATTCACAGGCTATACTCCCCCACCCCCCCTTGCAAATCTCACTCCACTGCTACCAATTTAAGCACACAAATTGTGGCTCTCACAACCTCTTTCAATTCCTACTTCTGCTGGCTGGTGACATCAAACCAAACCCTGGCCCTGTAGGAACAAAAGTCTTGATGGAAAAATTATTTTATTTTTATTATCAAAAATGTATTTTAAATTATTTTATGTGATTTTATATGGGATTAATTATGGGAAGTATTACTGTAATTTCTGGTTAAGATTACTGTTTGTATGAATTACTAAAAGCAAAACAAAAGTGCTAATTAAATCTTAAAACAAGGTATCTGGCCTTAATGCTTAAAAGGAAAAAAAAATATCTCCCTCTCTCTGTTCCCTGGCCATCTCTTTGCCCATATATGGCAGATGAGTTTTACCTGGACCAGATAACTGAGAGATTCTTTTAAGATGAGATATTAATGAACACTTTCCCAAGCTGAGCCAGAGCTTCAATCTGATAAAGTCATATAATGCAATGTTTTCTGAGAGGCCCTCACATTCTTGGCATACTTCAGCCTGGTACCAAAGAAGCATCCCTGGGATGTCCAAGCCTTGTTGACAAATGTGTGAGTTTGTTTTGTACAAGGAAGGCTGAAATAGGCACTCCAAAGCTGGGTATCCATGGCTACAATCAGAGAGAAGATCATGTGACTGGTACAGCCTTGAAGAGCTTAAGAAAAAAAAAACTCTAAGGAAAATTAGTTTAAAATGTCCATAGACTTTGTACAGAAATATAAAGTTTTATTTATATCTTAACAGTGCAATGTACTGCTGCTATGACAATTTGACAGTTGATAGACACTAGTATGCATAATAAAAAAATGCAATATCATAACTGCAGGACCACGGGTTTGAGAGTTATGTGTAATTTTTTTCAATAACATTCTTTTATTGATAAATGGACAAATCTAGTCTCTTATGATAGCTGACATTATGACAAATCTGAAAATATAACTCTTGAGTGTGCACCTTGTTACTGTGTGGACAGAAACCATCTAAAAGTTTGCATTCAATGAGTTTTTCTGACAGTGATGTATTGCTTTTCTTTACAAAAAAAAAAAGAAAGCCACGTGCCTAAATAAAAAAACAAATAATGTTTTAAAGGCTGGCAGCATAGCTTAGAGGTTAGTGGAATGAGGTGTGAATGAGCTTGGTACATCCAGCAGACTAGACCTGAATGTGATTCTCACAACCTCCGCTTGCATACTGTGCGACTCCAAGCAAGTCACTTAACCGCCCAGTGCTCCAAGGTCAACCCTGAAAACAGGCACTTGTGCCTAATGGGCCTTACCCGGTTACCAAAGACAAAAATAAAAATAAATAAATAACACATTTTCTAAACAAATTTTATATTATTCTGTAGCTTACAATATTTAGATGATAAACAATCACTTTATTTTAAGGAGTTTTGTTAAAATGATGATGTAATAACTTTTAATAGTCTACCTTGGGAAGTATTAGTCCTATGAATATGGGAAACATACCAAAATGCTCAATTTGTGAGAGAAGTTTAAATAATGTATGTAAGTTTAAATGCTGCATTATTCTGCACTATAAAATGTTATAAGAAAAATAATTTTGAGAATAAAATGAGTTTGAGTTAGTAGGCAGTCACTGTCACCATTCGTCATCTGCAGCAGCCATAAACCCAGTCCCCTTAGTTTATTTTTTTCTTTATTTATTGAAATGTTTCTCCAGGAGGGAACACTGAACAACAAGTTGCTCATTTCATGGTGTGACCTGGGGGGGAAAGGGTTACATAGGGTTGTGAATGATGATCTGTTACAATAGTATGCGGGTATTACAAACAATACAACATTGTAAGATGCAACAGTTGAAACACAAGGTATTGTACAATAAACAGTAGTGGAACATTGGGTAAATTACAATACATGTCCACAATTATACAAAGGAACATATAAACATACAAAACAGCAATAATGCAACAGAACCATTATAGTGCATGAGTGTACCAGGAGCAGGTTTGAGGTAGTGTGCAAGTGCTGTTGGAGTAAAAAGGATGGGGTAGGTTGTGCTCACGGTAGGCCCAGAATGGCAGGTGGAGAAGATAGGGGGAGAGGCAAGAACTGAATATGTGGAGAAGGGGTAGCCATTTCCTGAGTCCCCCTTCAGGACATTGAGAATAGTGACTCAGACCAATCAAAATCTGGTGATGACGTCACCCAGAGAAGGTTCATATTAATAAATTCTGCTAGCCACACCTCACTCTTAGCTAAAACACCATACAGTGAGAAACTCTGTAAGTCCAATTAGAAACCTTTTATTTTCAACTCTTTTTGTTGCCCCCAGTGTTGGAACTCTCTCAGGCCTCTCCACTGGCCAGTGTTGCTCTACTGCCCACTGTGAGCCCCGCCATCCTCAAGGATGTTACCTTCTCCCCGAGTCCCCCTGGGGACATAGGGCCTGAGGAGATTGAAGGGGGCGGTGGAAGGGCTCCAGTGTTGGGCATGTGGCGGCATGGCTCTGGAAGGGCTGTCATCTATCCAGACTGGAGGGGATTTCCGTAGTGTTTACACCTCCGACGTGGGACGTGCAATGCCACCCAGCCCAAGACGTGAGTGTTCCCACCCACGTCCGGAAGGCAGCCGCCTGACATCTACCCCTTACTTTCTAGTGAGCCCCTGTGCATTGCAGTGCTGTTGGTCTCTACCAGGGGCCACTGCTGCACGAGGCTACCCCTGGGTCCCACCTCGAAAGATGAGAGCAGTCCTTTGGATGCTCGATCCTCTCTCTCCCCTGCTGACCCCCGGTGGTCCGGGCTCATTCCTGAACCCAGGCCGCCAGCATTGCGAGAGGTGTGGTGTCCAGCATCTCAACCTTCAGCGCCACTGGGCTGGCTCTAATCAGAAACCTTAATGGCTTCAAAACTTCGGTAGGCCTGAGAAGTCTTAGACTGCACCTGTATTTGGAATACTGGGACCAGCCTTGGTTAACCATTTGACATGTCCAGGAAGGAGGTGCTAAGGACAAGTTTGGAAGCCTATGCAGTGTTGCCACAAGGCCCAAGAACATTCTCATTGTGTTATGAAGCAAGGTCTGTGTTTTATGTACTGAGCATCTTAACTGAAGTAATGTTGCCTGCTAAAGCCTAGACCAGAGACTTAACTTCAAAATTCACACAAGCTATGCAGCATTGTGAATACAAGGAGTCTAGTGTCTAAGGTTTGAGTGCAGATGAATTAAACATGAAAAAGTCATTAAAGTCCAGTTATTAAGACAACTTTGCTATCCACAAGAAAATTCTTTAATAGAAGAGTTGCTACAGTGTTCAACTTCTGTTGTCTAATGTTTTCTGTTGAATCATACACACTGACATTAGATTACGTAGAATAATAAGGCAGCTGGGTGGAAAGAAATTGAATACAAGAACTACATAAGTATCACTTTCTACCACTGTTGTCCCAATAGCACTTTTAGTGAATTATTGTGAACAATTTGTCTCTAGTTCCTATTAGAGTTTTATTATAGTTTTCATAACTTTAATGGTAGTAAGAATAACTAAAAGTGTAGATAGAAGCATGACTCTCAGCTGTTAAATTCGAGGCAAGTGGGAAATTATAAGTAGGGGGGTGATAAGTGCTGAGCGCTACGTGTGCAGAATGCAAGACTGAGTAGCCAGATTGAGATTAACTAGAAAAAAATGAAAAAATCTCTTTCCGTTCTAGCGTCTTTTGGTTTGCTTTTTCCTTTTCCTTTTTCTACGTCTTCTGGTTGCTTTAACTGTATGGGAGCTTGTCTCTCAGGCTCACATTAGACACATACTAGGATGGATAGTTAATTTAATTTAACACTGCTCTCTTGCTCTTTCACCATAATGCAACACAAGTGACCTTTGAATATTAAACACTAAGCATTAAGCATTAAACCAATTAAGTCTGGTTCTGCAAGTCTGGTTTTGTAAGTTTTTTTTGTCATCAATTGGCTGATTGACCGATTGATTGATTGAGTGACTGACTATTTAATTGATTAATTAAAAGACACAGCGATAGGGTATCTCCTCCTTTAGGACCAGTCACCTTTCTAATTATTAGTGGGTCATTGGCTGATTATTAATATGATAAACAGGTACTAGCTGGTTTGTTGAAAAGATAACTATCTAGGTGATGCTTTCCAGTTTCATTTTACTTCTGACCTTAGCCCTGTGTGGACTGTGCTCACCACGCTCATCATACCGATAGTACAGATAGCACAGTTGAGACTGCATACTGCGCATTTCTCTGCCAACATTGTGGTTTTGTTTTTGACTGATTTATGGCAACAAGGTGAAAAAAACCCAAAAAACAGCAGAGTAGCCCAGCGAGTAAAAGTTTGGGAGCCCAATTTCTAAAGGGGATAATCTAATATAAAAGCTGCCCCGAGGTATTATACTTTGTCTCCTGCTTCTTTTTTTTCTGAAGACACTAGACTGGATTGGATTTGGAGAGTGATTTGGATTATTAAGAGTTCTCTTGGGGGTCACGCTTTAAACCATACTCAGACTGCTATTATGAGTAAGTTACAGGTTTTAACTGATTGTCTCATGTATGTATGTCATTGTCCTCCTTGTGACGAGGTACCTTTGTAAATGAGCCTCCGGCTCAAAAGTTGTTAAACTGATGTTAAAATAAATAAAATAAATAAATAAATACATTTTAAGTATTTTTTTCTTGATTTAATTGTTGTGATACTAACAGTGTACCCTGATGTGCTTATTTTGATTCAATCGTTTTGTATGTTTGTATTACTTGGCAATTGGTTTCATTTTTTCCATTTTTGGCTTTTGTATTTTGCTCTTGTCCTTTTGCCTCTAAGTAGCTTTAGCAATCTTAGTATAGTATTGCTAACAAAGTAGGGTAGTTTAATAAGTTAGTGTGTTCCCTATTAACTGGCTCTACTGGCTTTTTTTTTCCTCCTTTAGTGAATTTACAATGGGAGTCTTGTGTGCCCTGCCAGCCACAAATCAGTCAGCGCTTTGATATCCCCAAGAAAAGCTTGAATACACGGGGCGGTATAGAGTCTGGAAATTCTGGACTAATAAAACTTTCACACTGGATTACTTTTGACTCTTGGGAACTTTGGTTACTTTGGAGCTCCGGAAATTTAATCAGTCACAAGTATATAACTGCTCAATTTTTTTCCCAGTGTTTATTTGTTTTCCTTAAATCTACAGTATCGTGATTGACGTGAGTTTCAATAGTGAATTGCTTCCTGAGACATCAGGACTTTGGGACTCTGGGACTTTGGTGTGTTCGTTTCATTTTTTCTTTTGTTCTTTGTTCTTTTTTTGTGTACTAAGTGGGTTATAACTGGCTATAACTGATATTTGTTTCATAATTTTCATTGTTACATAATTCCGTGTTTTTCTAAGTGCATAGAAATGGTAGTTTTCTGCTGGTTTTGGCAATGAAAACCAGAAGTAAAAATAATGCTAGTTCAACCAGTGTAAAATAAACAAAAGAAAACAAGGGGGAAAAAACAGTCTAAAAACACAAAACATAAGCAGAAAATGTATGTTTATGTAAAAAGGGAAGCCCTGGTTCTTGATGTAGATAAAAATGCTACTGAAACATCACATTTAAAGAAAAATTAATTGCAACCCCTTATTACCAAGCACATTACAATGCCTAGAAATAACTTAGTGGAGCTTACTTCAACTCCTAAGATTTCCCCTTAACCTATTAATATAGAAAGCTCAGCCATTATTATAGCTGACAGTCAAAATCAAAGTCAGACTTTAAACAAGCATTTGTCAATGCCAAATGTTTGCTTGCTGGTATTAGCATTGGAAATACAGGAGTTAGACAGATGCAGAGTAGGAATGGCAGTGAAGTATTGAACTTCACGCCAGCCCCACCTCCGCCCTCCGGAGACGGACAGGCATTGAGGCATGCATTTGGATTGTCGCCCATAACGTTTATGCCATTTCACCTCACCCTATCCTGCAGACACGGACAAGTGTTGAGGTGTGCCTTGGAGTGTTCAGCTTTACAGTCACCCTACTCCATAAGGACATATGCTGAAGTGGATGTAATATAGGATGGGATGAACTGTGGGGCGGAAGTGTCCAAGGCACATCGCGATGCGTATCAGTGGCTGCAGGGTGGGGGGTGGTGTTGGAATGGCATGAGCATTACAGTCGGCAATCCAAAGGCACACCCCTGATGTCTGTCAGTCTGTACAGGGTGGGATGTTATGGTTAGAAACCGTAATGCCTTGGGCATGTGTTGGTATTTGCAGTACAAATTTTCAGCATGAGCATTTTGTGGCCCCCGCCTCATGAAAGCATTTGGAACCTCTTGTCATGAACGGTGTCACTCTGATTTTGTCAATGTGTCCCAAAATTTGAGTTTCCACAGCGACCGTGCCATTGTGTGCAAGATGTACGAAAACACAGATCAGGCAGTATGTGAAGAATGACAGCTGTACCATTCATAGGGAGGTGTGAAGAGATGGCAATGTTGAAAATCTGTAGTGAAAGTATTAAAAATGCTCAAACTTCCAAGCATACGTGGAAACTGTGCAATGCATGTGTGTAACACAGTCATTTAGTGGAATTATTTCACCAATTTTCAACATAGGTATTTTGTGACCTCTGCTCATGACCACTGTCACTATGATTTTCTTAATCTATCCCCAACATTGACTTCCCACAACAACCACGGTATTCTGCACCAGTTGTATAAATGCATATTTCAGGCAGGATGTGAAAAATGACAGCTGTACTGTTCATAAGAAGGTCTTAAAAAATGACAATGTTGAAAATCTGGAGTGAAAATACTACAAATTTGCAGAATTACGAGGGTGCACGGAAACTGTACCACACACGCTTGTAACACAGTCATTTTATGGATATTTGTCACCAGATTTTCAACATAGGCATTTTAGGACCTCTGCTCATGAACAGAGTCACTGTGATTTTACATACAAACATACAAATCTGCCAGCAGAACACACCAATAGGTCTATGTAAGTCTGCCCGAGTGCTAGCACCCTAGATTGCAGCTGCCCCAGCCTCCTCCCCCTCAGTTCCTCCCCCGCTTGTCCCAGCCCCTGCCCCCCTGACTCTTCCTCTTGCTTTATCCCACTCCTCCTTAACGCTTTTGACTGTCCTACATGTTATCACACCCTTTGGCAGCACATTCCAATTAGACACTATCCTGCCAGAGAAGTAGTGCCTCCTCATTTCCCTCTTGAAACATCCCCCTTTCTTGCCCGCTTATCTCTCTTCCATGCCTCAGTTTAAATACCCCCTGGGTGCTAGGTTTAGTTACCCCACCAGGTATTTAAATGCTTCAATCATATCCCCCTTATTCCTCCTCTCCTCCAGTGTAAACATGGTCAGGTCCTTCAGCCTAACTTCATATTTTTTTCCTTCCATCCCCTTTAACATTTTTGTTGCCTTCCTTTGCATCCCCTGCAGTAACTTTATATCTCTCCTCAGGTATGGCCTCCAGTATTGCACATAGTACTCTAGGTGCAGTCTGACCAATGATCTGTAGAGTGGTAGGATCACATCCCTGTGTCTGGATGAGAACCCCCTTGTGATGCACCCCAGCATCCTGTTTGCCTTCACTGCTGCTCTCGTGCAGTGGGCTGAGTTGTTCATGCTCCCAGTTACCAAGACCCTAGGTCCTTCTCCTCCTCTCTGATCCCCAATCAATAGTCCCTCTTCTGGTTCTTAGCCTTCAAGTGCATCACCTTACACTTCTTTGCATTGAATCCTAGCTGCCAGTCCACTGACCATGTCTGTAGTTTGGTTAGGTCCCCCTGCAGTTTTCCCCATCCATCCTCTTCGTCCACCACCACCCCCAAGTTAGTATAATGTGCGAACAGACTAACCCTGCTCCCCACTCCATGTGTTATATCGGAGATAAAGGTCCAAATAGCACCAGGCCCTGCGCTGACCCCTGTGGCACGCCGCTTGTCACTGCTCTGGGTGCCGAGATCCCCCACCACCCCACCCTCTGCACCCTCCCTGTAACCAGTTCTCCTCCATTTAGTCAGTTTTCCCACCCCCACTCCCATTAGCTTCTCCTCAGTCTCCCATGAGACACTATATCAAAGGCCTTACTGAAGTCAAAGTACAGGACATGTACCACATGGCTGCTGTCCAATTCCCTTGTCACCCAGTCACAATACTCTTTAAGGCTGGTTTGACAAGACCTCCCTGAGATGAACCCATGTTGCCGCCCATCTTGGAGGCCATTACTGTCTAGGAATGCCACCAGCCTCTCCTTCAGTATCAGCTCCATAACCTTACCCACTATGGACGTGAGACTTACCGGCCAATTATTTCCTGGCTCCTCCCTAGGCCCACTCTTGTGTATGGGCACCACATGGGCCACTCTCCAGTCCTGGGGCACACACCCAGTTTCCAGGGAGATGTTGAACAGATCTGCCAGAGGCTCAGCCGACAGCTCCGCCATCTCCCTCAGCACCCTGGGGTGGATGACATTGGGACTTGGTGACTTTTCCACCCTTACTGCCCTTAGCCCCTCTAGCACCCTACTTTCTGTGATCACTTTGTCTGTCACCTCCTCCCCCCTTTCCCCACCACCCCAGCCCATTCTGGTAGTGGGCCATCCCACTCCTTAGTGAAAAAGGAGTAGAAGTACTCATTTAGAATTTCCACTTGCTCCTCCTCCTTTTTCAGCCAATCCCCTTCCTGCTTTATTCTCACAATATGTTCCTTGCAGTTCCTCTTTTCCCTGAGATAACTAAAAAAGTCCTTTTCCTCTCCTTTTTTTGCCCTGTGCAGAACTTAATTGCCTGGAGGCCTTAGCTTTTTTCACCCTCCTGGCAACCTCTCTTGACCAACTCCCGAAAGCCTCCTTATCCTCTGCTTTCCCTGTTCTCCTGTACTTCGAGTATGCAGCCGTCTTTACCCTCACCCCTTGCAGCATTTCCTTGTTCGGCCAGCATGGTTTCTTGCCTCTGCTCATCTTACTCCTGGCCCTGGTGCAGGCTATTGTGGCCTCTGTTAGGCCAGTCTTAATGACTCCCCACTTTTGTTCTGCATCCATCCCCAGCCTTATATTCTGGAGTCTTCCTTGCAGTATTGTTTCCATCCCCCCAAAGTCCACCCTAATAAAGTTTACCACCTTAGTGCCTGTGCCTCCTGTCTCCCTGCCCAGCATGACAACAAGCCACACTGTTTGGTGGTCACTACCTGATAGTGGGTCCTCCACCCTTACCTCTCTCACCACCTCCCCATTTGCCAGTACTAGGTCCAGAATGCTACCAAACCTTTTAGGCTCACTTAACAATTTCGTGAGAAGGCCATCCTGGAATGCATCAAGGAGCACCTGCTCCTTGGTACTGCTAGTGACGGGGTGCTCCAATCAACCCGTGGTAGATTAAAATCCCCCACTATCACCACACTCCCAGTTCTACACACTCTCTTTATCTGCTCTGCCAACTCCCCATCCAGTTCCCCGGATTGGGCAGATGGTCTGTACACCACTCCCAGCCTCAGCGTCTGCCCTTGGAGTGCAGGAGCTGCACCCAAAGTGCCTCTGTCCTCTCCTCTTCTCCCTCATCCCTTACGCATTTAATCCCTTCCCTCACATAGAGTGCAACCCCCCCTTCCAACCCCCAGGTCCCTCCTGTATATCCTGTATTCCAGGATTGCCAAGCCCCAGTCATGGTACTCTGTGGCCCAAGTCTCTGTCACTGTAGCAATGTCCACCTTCCCCTCTGAAAGAAGCACCTGAATCTCTGCAGTTTTGTTCCCCAGGCTTCTTGTGTGTAGAGAAACCACCTTCCACCTGTACTTCTCCTTCTCCTCACTCTTCTCCTCCTTGGCCTGTGTCCCTCCTCCCGGTAGTCTGCACCCTTTCTCCTCCTTATTCTTACCGGGTGGTGGTGCCTTCTGTATTACACTCAGACCACTCTACCCGCCCCCTCCCAGGGTTAATACACCTCCACCTTTACCTATATCTAGGGGGTGAGCTCATTAGGCTCCCCTGTCCAGACCTTTCTGCTAACCTCAGTCTTTTGGCCACCCCCCTCAATAGTTTAAATCCACCTTAGTAGAGATATACCCATCTAATCCTGCCTTTAATACTCCCCTCCCCTTCCTGCTCAAGTGTACCCTGCCCCCACATACAAGTCACTATTTCCTCAGACCCTACCCCAGTTAGTCACTAACCCATAATTGCTGGTGTGGTACCAATCCTCTGCCCCTTGTTGAACTACCCAATCCTACCCATCCTCCCCATGCTTGCACATCGTCCCATGGTAACTCCGAGAATGCCATTGACTTCCCCACCCCCTTATACTGCTTGCCCAACTACTCAAAATTCCCCCTCACTACTTCCACAGTCTTCCCCGCCAAGTCATTTGTACCCACATGCAACAGTAAATGAGGTTTCTTCCTCCCCCTCACTGCACACTTGAGCAGTGCCTGCCCTGCCCCTCCTGCAGTCAACTTGGGGATAGCTTCAACACAAATACATCTGTGCCTTCCCCCCTTCCACCCCATCTCACCCCTTTCAGTATACAGTCCCCTAGGATGAGTACCCCCCTGTCCCTTAACCTCTTTCCTTTCTAATGCCCCTTCCCCACCCCAGTATTCGATCTTCCCTGCCCCTTACCCCTGCCAGCTTCACCATCTGTGATTTCTGTATCTGTACCCCCTACTTCTGCCTCACCCCTTTTCTCTGCCTTATTCCTCCCATCCCCCTTGAACCCCTTCCCAGCCTGACTACTTCCTTCTGGGCTTCCCATGTCGATGTCCACTCCTCCCCTGCTAATTTCCAACCCCTCTTCTATCCCTGCTGTTGTCGATTTAGAGTCCCTGTTCTCTTCTACCCCAATAGTGATGCACCTCCCATCCTTCCCCTTCCCATAGTCTTCTCTCCTCCAGTCACCACCCTCCCTTCCTTACTAGCCCACCTTCTACCCTTTTGTCCCCACTATCTCTTCCCTAGCTGTTGCCATCCCTCTCATGCCCCACTTGTCCTTCCCCCTTCAGTATGTTCCTGCTCCCACTCTCTCTCCCATAGCAGAGGCTCAAATCTATTCCTTGTTGATACCCCTCCTACTTCTCTTCCTCCTATCAGTTCCCCCCCTCCTACTTGTTCACCTCCATGCCACACCTGGTCCCTCCCTACCCATAGCCATCTGCTCTCTCCCCAGTACTCCTCGTGGTCTCTTCCTCCCCCAACAGGAGGCCTCCCCTTCTACCCATTCATCCTTGCTATCTCTTCCCCTAGCTGTTGCCATCCCTCTCATGCCCTGCTTGTCCTCCCCCCTTCAGTATGTTCCTGCTCCCCCTCTGTCTCCCATAGCAGAGGCTCGAATCTATTCCTAGTTGATACCCCATCTACATCTTTTCCCCCTATCAGTTCCCCCCACCTACCTGTTCCCCTCTATGCCACCCATGGTCCTATCCCTGCTCCCTCCCTACCCGCAGCCATCTTCTTTCTCCCCTGGTACTCCTCATGATCTCTTCCTCCCCCAACAGGAGGTCCCCCTCGCCTCAGGCACCCCCTTCCTTACCTTCTTTCTTTTCTGCTAGTGCCTCTGATACTGGGGTTGGTTTCAGTCCCTAGTTGTTCTTCTGCCATCCCCCCTTGCCATCCCCTATTACCCCCCAGCCAGAATGTCTACCATACTCATCTGCTCTGCCACTTACACTCCTCCTTAACCTCCACAGTTCCTCCTGCAAACTAACCAGTCATCTACAGACCATACACCCCCTTCCAAAGATGCCCACCCTATTGACTTGTGGCACTTGCCCCATTTTGGCCTCCATCTTATGTTACAGGCTCTTACTCCCAGGTTCTGTACCCTACTATAACTGTTAGGCCCCTATTTACTCAAATTCCTGTTCCCCCCCATACTAATCCCCCTACTGACCCCTTGCTGACCGGGGTAATTCAGTCTCAAATCTCATCCATTAGATACTGTATTACTGTAGCAATCCTAAAGCCTCCTTGTCTGTTTTTCACCCCTCAGCTACTATACTTTTTGTTCTCAGCTCTCATATAGTTTCACTTAGCCCAGTTAGAAATCCTATTGAACTCCAAGTATTACTCAGCTCAGTTAGAGAAATAAACAGAATAACTAAATCTGTATTATTACAGCACTGCTCAAAGTATCCAATCATTGCTTTGTCTCCACCCCAGAGACCCTGCTGTAATATAGGACCACAAAGGACCCTGGGTGGGAGAGTGGGCAACTCTAAAGTCCCAGCAGAGCTCCATTGAGCTCACTCACTCCCCCATATCTCACTTGCTCATTCTGTTTCTCCTGGCACTGTAGGCTGCCCTTTTGTCCTGGGGCCCCTGCCTGCATTGGCACCTTTTTCTGCCCACAAAGAAATCTGCAGCAGTCCCAACAGAGCTCCGCTGAGCTCGCTCACTCCTCCTCTCTCACTCACTCATTCCATTTCTCCTGGTGCTGCAGGCTCCCCTTTTGTACTTGGCTCTTGCCTGTGTTGGTACCTTTTTCTACTCATGAACAGTGTGACTAATTTTCTTAATCTGTCCCAAACACTGATTTCCCACAGTGACCGCACTATTCTGCGCCAGAAGTGCAAAATCATATTTCAGCCAGAATGTGAAAAATGACAGCTGTACTGTTCGTAAGGAGATGTGAAAGAATGCCAGTGTTGAAAATCTGGAGTGAAAATATTAAAAATTTGCGAAGTTACAAGGGTGCATGGAAACTGCGCAACACACACGTGTAACACAGTCATTTTATGGACTTTCATCACCAAATTTTCAACATAGGCATTTTAGGACCTCTGCTCATGAACAGTGTCTCTGTCATTTTCTCAATCTGTTTCAAAAACTGATTTCCCAGAGCGACCGCGCTATTCTGTGCCATGCGAAAACAAATTTTGGCCAGAATGTGTAAAATGACAGCTGTACTGTTCATAAGGAGGTGTGGAAAAATGGCAATGTTGAAAATCTGGACTGAAAATATTACAAATTCATGAAGTTACGAGCGTGCGTGGAACTGCTCAACGCACACTTGTAAAACAGTAATTTTTTTCACCAAATTTGCAACATAGGCCTTTTGAGAGCCCACTTCATGAACAGTGGCACTGTCATTTCGTTAATCGGTCCCAAAAGGTGATTTTGCGCAGTGACCACGAATCACCTTTTGGGACCAAATAATGCAATGACAGTGACTGAATTAATGAGCAGGAGTCCCAAGAACCCCATGTTGAAAATTTGGTGCCAAAATTCCCCAAAACACCTGAGATATGCACCAAAGTTGAAAAAACCCTATTTATGCCATTATACAGCTTACCGGCATTTCTTCAGTTCACGGTCGGCTTTGAAGAGTGCAGACGTGTTCCTGGTCCACCAAAGATCATCGCGCTGGGCTCTGGAGGTAAGCATGGGGTGAGGGGGTAGGGAGGTGGGGTGCGCAGAGGGTGGACGCAGGTTGGGGGAGGGGCCACCGAACTCTACTAGAGACTGTTTTCAGTTTTACAGGTGTTGGGGGAAAAAAGAAACATTGTGGGACTGTTTTTTGTTTTTCAGGGACTTTGGCATGCTGGGGTGGGCTTCCAGTGTGCCACCTGAGTGTTTTTTGGGGGGCTGTAGCCGACAAAGGATTGGGCAGCCCCATCAGCACATACCAGTGGGGGTGGAGAGCCGAGGGGGATTGGGCACCTCCTCAGCACACAGCAAACTGGGGAGGAAATTATGCTGATGGGAGTGGGCTCCCCTGTCAGCAAATTGGACTGAGGAGGACTAAAGCCGACAGGGATTGGGGCCTCCGTTGGCAAAGAAAGATTGTTGGGGGTGCATGCTGCTGAAGGGGATTGGGCACCCTCTCAGCACACAACAAATGGGTGAGGGGGGTAACAGTGTGCCGACTGGGAGTGGGCGCCCCCATCGGCAAATGTACTGGGTCGGGGCAGCATAGGGATGGCAAGGTACACCCTGCAATGACGGGTTGCTCCCTCATTGCAGCAAATTGGCTGATGCTGCAATGACGAGGTGGCCCCTGATTGCAGCAGTAAAAATGTTTTAACTGGGTGGCACTTCTGCAGAACCAGTGTCATCAAGACACTGGGCCTGCATTGGTCCACCAGTGCCAAGCCCCCAAATGCAGTGCCCCCGTTGACTGCCAGAGTGCTGCACCTCCACAACCCACTTCTCTCCTAAGCTGCTGCATAATGTTTCTTGCACAGGCATGCAAGCAAACATAAAAAGGGGTTTAAATGTAGCTCTGGAATAGATTTTGAGAACACAACACTCCTGGCTGTTATAAATTTGATGGAACAATCACCCATGATGTGTTTTAGCCCAGAGCTAGAAGAAGTTACTGAAAAGGTAGACAGAGAAATAAGGGATGGAAGGTTTGATAAATAGTCCATGGATTTTCCTTATATGGGTTTAACTTTCTTTAACGAATCAGAACTCTTGGATATGGATTTTGTAAGCCCAGAGAATATCAAAATTAGAGAAAAAAGAACTGTACTAGTCAAAACAATAATGGGGATAAAAGAAATGATTGAAAAAGAAAAAGGTTTCATAGAATATGATCATCAGTCAGCTCCTTTTTCACATATCTTAAATAAGAACTTAACAGCTGATTTAAAAAATCCATATTTAGCAATATTATAATTATGGAACAGCTTACAATGTTAAAAAATGAATTTGACTCTTTAAGAGGTGAGATATCTATAAATGCTTCCAGGCTAGAGGATATTCTGATTCTTCAAAGAAAACAGGAATATAGAGAGGGGGTACCCTCTCTCTCAGTAGCACATGGTCTGATTGATTTGGAAATTGGGGACACTAATTTATTAAATGCCTCAATGGAACAATCAGTCCCTTCAGTGTTACCCATTCCAAATGTGTGTAAACTCAGTAGAAAATATAATACTAATGTTGAGCAGAAAACAAAAGGTAAAAGTAATTTAAAAAAAAAAAGGAAAGAATCCCCTAAACAGATGGGTCAAGATGCAGGGGAATGGCTTGAACCATCCCTAAATGACAATGAACTGGGGAAGACAACAGAGACACAAGCTGGGTCCAGCAGTGCAATAATGATAAAAAGCATGATAGCAGAGGATATTGAACCTGACTGACCTGACAACCAGCTTATCATTGCTCCCAGGCTGTTGAAAGAACAAGAAGCAATTTTATCAGAAAGAATTTTGGGGAGAGAGGAGGAGGATCTTTTGGTAGGGGAACAGGCTATTATTCCGCTTATGGGTGTGGCTAAAAATAATGTAGAAAATTCATCAGTTCTTGTAAATTTGAGCCATTTATTTTGTACAGAAATATTGGATCTGGATTTATTAGATGATGATATACTTGATGCCTTCAGGGTAAATATCTTAGATTCACATGACATCATCTTCCTAGTTTTTAAAAATGAGACAGCGGACCACTATGTGTGGAGAAACTCTAGATACTTGGAGTATTATTATTTTGCTATGGATTATCCCATGGTTACATCGAAATTGATTGACTTTGGCCTAACAACACAGGTGGAAGTAATTAATTTATTGGCCAGAAGATACTTGTTGCATGATTTAAATAATTTTGACTTAGAGAAGGAGGATACCCCTGAAATAACACTTTCTATTTTTGGTATAAACATTTAAACATGGAATCTCCAGCCAAATTAAAAACCTTGCTTGTCCAGTTAATTGGAAATTTAATGGGTATAGAGTTCTATGAAGATGATATTGTCTCTATACAGAGAACCTTTAGAAACATGTTGGATGGAATTGATTGATTTAACTCTGAGAAATAAGCATTTGGTGGATAATATCCTGGAAGCAAGCCACAAGTTAAATGGTCTAGGTAACCTTATTGTAGAACATCTCTCTATAGTCAACCAAGGTACCTTTTGTTATAATGATAAAAATGGGCCTAGTAATATACAACTAGAGATGCAGCGAATTTAAAATCCGCAGGCGAAGTGAATGCAAAGTGGCCACTTCACGTTAGTGTAACTCTAATCGGTGACCATTGAGGAGTGCCTACACGCCTTGTGATTATGACTTCTGATTTGTTGTTATTCCGCCTAATGCAAAGTAAGGTGGAATGACAACAATAGGACTTTAGGCAGCCCCCCCCACATACATCACATGGCTTACAGTACTGTAAGTCACATGCTTTAGCCAGGCAGGAAAGAAGTGAGTCATACCAGCAGATACTTTCACTTTCTCCTTTGCAGAGGTAGAAGGAGGAAGGATAGTGTAGGAGAGGAGTGTTTATTTGTCGTTTAACTTGCCGTCTTAAACTTCATAAAAACCAACAGCTTTTTTAAAAGCTAATTCTTTAGTTTTTGTTGTACTGTTTTGTGAGTTCTTTTTTTGTGACTGATTTATTTGTTTTATAAGTTTTGTTTTGTGTGTGTGTGTGTGACTGTGTGTGTGTGCATGTGTGAGACTGTCTGTGACTGTGGGTGAAGTCGGTCGTCATGGTCGTGTGACACGTCGGAGTGGAGAGGGAAGGAGAGTTATGGACCAGGGAGAGTTTGTGGCCTGTGTTGGCTAGAGGGGAGTGCGGACATGTGGGGGTCAGTGTGGGCGGGTGTCGCTGGACTGCTTCCGATTATTTGGTCCTACCCCCCTCCAGAAGCAGCAGCACCACCAGTGCCACCGCCACATTCAGTAAGACCACCACCACCACCATCATCTGTGCCAGCTGCAGGAGCTCCAGCAGCACCACCTCCCACTCCACAGCAGCAGGTGGAGCCCCCCCCAAGGGCATGACACTGCTGCTGGCAATACATCTGCCCCTGTTGTGCCTGGTCCCTCCCGCAGCTCGATAGTCTGGCAGTTTTTCAACTGTGTCAGAGGGGATAGGAGCATTGTGGTGTGCCTGCTTTGTGGTGTGCAGGTGCACCATGGCCCCCGGGGGACACAACTGGGGACTGAGGGCCAGAGAACATACATGCTTAACCACCACAAGGTGGAGTGGCAGGCTGCCACAGAATGGGCCAGACCTCCACCTGCTGGCCCTTCTGTGGCAGTGGCAGCAGGTGCTGCTGCTGTGCATCGCCAGAGCAGGATGGGGCCACAGCAGCAGCTGCTGCTCCACCACTACCCCCACCACTGCCACCAGCACCACCCTCACCACCACCACCACTACCTGCCTTTCCTCCTGCAGCAGTTGACCCCACCACGATGCCTGCAACACAGTCAGAAATTGCACTGCTGTGGGCTGTGATGGAGGCAAGCAATCAGAGGATGGGTGCTGTCCAGCAGCAGATGGAGCGGATCGAGCAACAGCAGCTGCAAATAGTGTTGATGCTTCATCTGCAGCTGGAACATCATGGGATTGAGCATTAGGTTTTGTTTTCTGCAACCTCCCACTGCTGTACTGTTTTTTGTTTTGTTTGTTTAATACCAGACAGAGAGAAGACCACAGTATTAGTTTAAAGAGAAGCAGTCAGCAAAAGGAGCGCCTGCATCCTGCCCCCTGCAAGGCTTACCCTCTGGTTAAGCCTTTTAAGTATGTTGTAGCATTTTTCTCACACTGCAACATACTTTATTATACTAAAGAAACGTCAGCAAACTGGAAGTATGGCAGATGCTGTGGGAGCTCCATTATGTGTAAAGATGCAACGGCGATGCACCATGCTCTTCAATACAAAAGTATTTGAAGTGCATGGTGCATCTCCACCGCACCTTTCCTTTAAACATATTGGAGCCCCCATAGCATCCGCCATCCTTCTGGGTCACTGACCTTTCTTTATTAAAATAAAGTATGTTGCGGTATGAGAAAAATGCTGCAACATACTTAAAAGGCTTAACCAGAGGGTAAGCCTTGCACTGGGCAGGATGCAGGAGCTCCTGTTGCTGACTGCTTCCCTTTAAATATATACATGCACATACAGCCATACATGCTCCTTATATGGGTGCCTTACTTCCAGGGTAATCTTTCTTGCTCCACATGTCCTTACATTCCATAGTGCAATACTTTTCTGGCACAAACTCTCATAATTTCAGAAAACAGGGGCCCAGAGGACTTCCCGTTCTGAAGAGCCACCCAAGTTCCACCACCACGCTCAGCAATGTTATGACCTGATACCAGGGAGAGCACGGGGACGTGCTTTATTATAGTGTATGGCCGACAGCTTTCTGAATGTTTCTTTATGTTTTGATGGTCCGTTTATGGTGAAACATGGGCACATTTCCACTAACAAGGCTCTTGTTAGTTGAAACGTGCCCACATTTCACCACAACGTTGCTGAGCGGGGAGGCGGAACTTGGGCGGCTTTTCAGAACCGGAAGTCCTCCGGGACCCGGTTTACCGAAATTACGAACAGTTTTGCCAGAAAAGTATTGCACTATTTAAGGACATGTGGAGCAACAAAGATTCCCCTGGAGGTTAGGCACCAATATATTGGGTGCAATACCATCCATAACTGTGTAACTTGGTGAATCTCTTTAAAGCAGTAGTGCAGCAACCTGTTGAAAATTTTGACCTATACTTTTTTATGCTATTTTACATTGCCACTTTACTTACATCCTGACTTGTATGATACTATTATTTCTAGTATTTGAGTCTGCTTTAGTACTTTTTTCATGTCTGAAATAATAAAAGGAGCACTCCTTTTAATATGGTGCAGACCAGGTCTTCGTCAGTATTTTCTGCTGTTTTTATCCATCAGTTGTTATATATTACTTCTGTTGTCAAATTAACAATTATGCAGCAGGCAGTGTTTTATGACAGCACAGAACAATAGTTGTCAAAAACAGCTGCAAATAGTGATAAGAACCTGGTCAGAACAATATTAAATGGTGTGCTCTTTTTTTATTTTCAGACATGAGAAAAAGTAGTAAAGCAGACACAAATTGTGAAAAGAAGGGTATCATACAAGTCATGAGGTAACTAGTGGCCGACTGGCCGGCAACGTCGGCAATGTAAAATAGCATAAAAAAGCATAGGTCAAAATTGTCAGCACATTGTTGCAATGCTGCTTTAATTTATAATATAAGTATGACATTATGTGCTCACAATCACAACATACAAAATGCATCCATCTTCTGTCCAGAAAATTGACAATTGCTAAGGAAGTGAAATGGGATCGTCACACCACATGCAAAGTCCCCATGAATTTATTGTGCAGTCACTTATGCGGGCAGTGGTCACACAGAGTCCCCAGATTTTTTCTGCATGCCCAAAATGCATGCACCTTGTGTCCAGAAAATTGACAAGTGGTAACGAATTGAAATAGGGTTTGTTTCAGCACACACAAAGTCCCCCAGAATTAATGGCACACTCAGTCATGCGCACAGTGGTGTCAGAGTCCCCAGATTTTTTTCTGCATGCCCAAAATGCATCCGCCTTGTGTCCAGAAAATTGACAAGTGGTAACGAAGTGAAATGGGATTGTTTCAGCACATACAAAGTCCCCCAGAATTAATGGCACACTCAGTTATGCATGCAGTGGTGGCACAGAGTCCCCAGATTTTTTCTGCATGCCCAAAATGCATCTACCTTGTGTCCAGAAAATTGACAAGTGGTAGCGAAGTGAAATGGGATCATCATGCCACATGCAAAGTCCCCCATAATTTATTGCGCAGTCTCTCATGCGCGCAGTGCCCCAGAATAAAATGATGACCGTGAGCAAACTGTTGCTGGTCCAATGTGTGCTGTGATTTGAGCAAATGCAATGTAATGATCTCAACTGGATGGAAGGGTGCCCTTTGTCTGTACACTAATAGTAGGCTTGGTGAGTTGATATATATATATATATATATATATATAGATAGATATATAGATATATATTTCTGTATTTTGTAGGTGAGGGAAGTATGACATAATCTATGCTGCCACTCACTTGCATTGCTTCACACTCAATATTTTTGGATATGGTACACTGGTCAGAATTCGAACTTGATGCAACAATGCTAATACTACCTCCACCACCACTAACACCAGTAACACTAACACCACCGACTGGGAAAACATCATCTCCTCCAACTATGAGTGAAGCTACTGATTGGGCTGTAAAAAACATTGCAGGAGAAATACCTTTCCTCACATCAGCAATGCACTTCTGTGTCTGCGTACTACTACCATGCCCACAGACCATCTTACTGCCAACATTGCCATGGCCAGAAACAGCTTTGCTTGCACGTCTCTTTGCAGGCATTTTGGGGGATCAACCACAAATATTATAACCAAATTCAGATTTTGATACGTTCACTCTCTGATTGGAGGGACACTGGATGTGAAACCAACTAAACAACAGTGGCTTCAGCAACAGAAAAGAGACTACTCTGAGACTGTCATGGAATTAGAACAACTTCAGTAACCAGTGGTGCTGATGAGATCACAAAAACAATCCAATCTGGTAAAAAATACCATTTGAATGTGGGGGTGGGGGGAGCACTGAATACAGACAGTGCTGATTTTTATTGCACTACAAGCAGCAAAACTAAGAACAGATATCACGATCGCAGTACAAAATCAGGCAGCTGCAGTGGACAGCAGGTTAACACTGCTGCGCTTGCAATTATACTAGTCTGTGGCACAATAAAAGGTGTATTATTTGATGCACAACACTGCAACACACACACACACACACACACACACACACAGACTGTGTGTACAATGCTGGAAGGAATGCACACAAATGCAAAAAGTTCAGTGCTATGCCACGTTACGTATTGTAAATTTGTAATGTAAACAACCTGAACTTATGAACTGCTGCACCACATCCACACAACAAACAGCAAGAAAATGTCTACTGTTACTGACACTATTACTGGGTGTACATTAACACAGTCAGTTATATAACAAAAATATAACCAAAAAACTAAGAAATCACTATTTCTCCAACTTAAATCTACCTACACCACAGATACGCTCCTCCCCCAAAGCACACTTTCATTATCTTTCACCATACACACTCAATGTTGTAAATTAACATTCAAAATCAACACAAAAACAAAAATGCTTGATGATATGAACACAGGAGGGTTTCCTTCAATCGATGAACTAAAGTTGGATCCCCCAAAGAAAGCCAAAATGAACAGCTTTTACAAGATTCCTATCACAGACAGCTATCAGAGCACACTGTCTCCTACATCTTCCTACTCATACTACCCCGAACTGAGGCTGTGCAGATCAATATAGAGCCCATGTGATCTGAAATCCTATGAATCACTGCAAAATTCACCTTTCGAGCTCAAAAACAAGGTGAAGTGAGGCAAAGTGCACTGCCTGCAATGCACTTCGCCTTAAAATTGGCAGAGTAGTGGCCTGGGGAGGCAGAGTAATGTGAAGTCATTGCTTCCAATGGACTTTGCGTTCCTCATTATAATGCAAAGTACTCTGCTTTGCATTGTGGGAGCACCGCAAATCCTCCTTTGCTCCGCGAATTGCTTCGCGGGGCAGATTGAGCCCACTTTGCCCACCACTATATAAACCCCAAGCTGTGTATGGGGTTCCGACACAAAATAGATTTCAGATTTTTACAGAAAATCTAAACTGATTGAATGTAGTAGAGCCAATTAGTGTGGATCTTATATGGAATGGTGAAGGTAATGGCAATCACGAGTGTAAATAATTTTACCGAGTCCTGTAAGGCAAAATTTGCAATTCTTTCATGGAACATTGCTGGATTACTAGCAAAGTTTATAGATTCTGAATTTCAGGAATTTCTCAACAAAATGAATATTTTATTGTTTCAGGAAATGTGGCACAGTGAAGCTCATGTTGATAACATACAGATTATTGGTTTTACCTTCAGTCACCAGCTTTGAAAACTCAAATAAAATGTAGATATGCAAGGGGCTTGGCTATTGTTATCAGAATATCTGATAATCTAACAAATATTACATCTGAAGTAAAAAAATATATATATAATTACTATACTCAAGGCATGTGAGGATGTTATCATAATAGCAAATGTATACAATCCTCCTACCAACTCAAGCCATTATGATAAGAATATACTGAGTAATTTGGTAAATGAAATCAAGGGTATAGCTACAGAAAATGTACAGAAAGACATATGCGTTATGGGAGATGTTAATATTAGACTTGGTACAAACAAAATGAACATACATGACTCACTCCATCAGGCTTTAAATATTCCACAGAAATCATCAGTTGATAACAAATGTACAGATAAGCAAACTCGTTTTGAATTATTATTATTATTATGGACATTGTAGCTTGTTATATTAAATGGAAGACTGCCTTCAGACCCTACTGGTAAAACAATGTATGTAGGCCCTAGAGGTTCAATAGTCATTGATTACTCACTTGTGTCAATATATATTTTTCTAGTGGTTGGGGGTAGGAGGAAGTAGGCTGTTGGTTAACTAGGATCTGCAGCTTGTCCATTAGGTAGGAAAATGGGCAGACTGAGTGGGCCAAGTGGTCCTTATCTGCTGTCAAAGTCTATGTTTCTATGTTTCTATATGCATTTCCCAAATACAGTATTTGGATTTTAAGGTTATGGTTAGGTCAGAGAGTGATCACTGCCCTCTGGTTACTTATAGGAATGCTATAATATCAGATGGTACACAGAAAACCATGACTGGGATGTCAACATACCAGGGTACACAATCAATAGGAGGGACAGGGAGGGTAGAAGAGGAGGAGGAGTAGTTCTCTATGTAAGGGAAGGGATCAAAGCAACAGAACCAAAGGGAAAACAGGGAGGAGAGGAGGCACTGTGGGTCACCCTGGAGATTGGAAAAGGTACACAATCCGCACAGGGGTTGTATACAGACCCCCATCTCAGGGGGAAGAAATGGACAAGGAAATGATAGAAGGCATCCTCAGTATGGCAGAGAAAGGGGAAATATTGCTGATGGGGGATCTGAATATGTCAGATGTTAACTGGAGCACCTTTGCTGCAGCTGCATCCAAGAACAGGACCATTCTCGATGCCCTACAGGGGGCATGCCTCAGAGAGCTAGTTTTGGAACCCACTCAGGAGGGAGCAACCTTAGACCTGATACTCTCAAATGGGGACAGAGAGAGGATGTCAGAGCTAGAAGTGGGTAGCCATCTGGGAACAAGCGACCACCGAACAGTGTGGTTCATGATAAGCTTAGTTGTGGAGTCAAGCCGTACAAAAGTGAAGGTACTGGACTTCAGGAGGGCTGCTTTTGTCAAAATGGGATAGTGCCTCAGAAAAGCACTAGCAAACAGCAAGAAGGTGGGATGGAGCAACAATGGGGAAACATCAAAACTTCCATCACAGAGACAACAAGCCTTTGTATGAAGCAAATAAATCAAAAACAAAAGAAAAAAAACATCATGGTTCTCAAAAGAAGTGGCAGGGAAGGTTAGGGAGAAAAAGATAGCATTCAGGAAGTATAAGGAAACACAGAAGGAGCAGGATCGAGAACTGTACCAGTTAAAGCAGAAGGAAACGGGGAAGACAGTTAGGATAGCAAAGGTCCAAACCGAGGAAAAGATAGCCAACTTGGTTAAGAAGGGGAATAAAACCTTTTATGGGTACATTAGGGAGCAAAGAAAGACTAAGGCAGGGATACTGAGGCTGAATAAAGAGGAAGGTGGTTGGGCAGACAGCAACAGTGAAAAAGCAGGTATACTGAATGAATACTTCTGCTCAGTATTGACAATGGAAGAGCAGGGGAGATACCTAATCTAATCAGTAGAAGCACTCTGGATAAGGGGGTTGATATTAGTCCTTTCACAGAAGAAAGAGTTCTGAAAGAACTCCTAAAACTGAAGGTGGATAAAGCAATGGTGCCTGATGGGATTCACCCCAGAATTCTAAAAGAACTAAGGGAAGAACTAGTAACACCACTGACTATCCTTTTTAATAAATCATGGGAGGATGGTGTGGTACCTGAGGACTGGAGGAGGGCAGATGTGATTCCCCTTCACAAAAGTGGGAGCAAGACAGAGGCAGGAAACTACAGACCTGTCAGTTTGACCTCAGTGGTAGGGAAAATGATGGAATCACTTCTGAAGGAAAGAATTGTTGAGTATCTAGAGGCCAGTGTGGCACAGGACTCAAGGCATCATGGATTCACAGCAGGAAGGTAATGTCAGACAAATCTAATTGATTTCTTTGACTGGGTGACCAAAGTAGTAGACCAGGGAGGGGCTGTGAACATGGCCTACCTAGACTTTAGCAAGGCATTTGACATAGTCCCACACAAAAGATTAATAAACAAATTAACCAGCCTTGGAGTGGGTCCCCGGGTGGTAGCCTGGGTAAAACACTGGCTGGACAACAGGAGACAGAGGGTAATGGTAAATGGAGTCCACAGTGAAGAAAGGAGAGTTACTTGTGGGGTACCACAGGGTTCAGTACTGGGGCTTGTCCTTTTTAATATCTTTATAAGTGACATTGCAGAGGGACTGGAAGTAAAAGTAAGTCTCTTTGCAGATAACACAAAGATCTGCAACAGGGTTGATATGCAAGGTGGGGTGGAAAGGATGAAAAGGGACTGGGCAAGGTTGGAGGAATGGTCAAATGTATGGCAGCTTAGATTCAACACAAATAAATGCAAAGTAATGCATTTGGGAAACAAAGGCCCAGGGGAAGAGTACACAATGGGGGGTGATACTGACAACAACAAAAATGGAAAGGGGCCTGGTATAGTAATATCAGATGACCTAAAAGTGGGCCAGCAATGTGAGATGACAGTAAGAAGGGCTTGGGGGATATTGGGATGCATAGGGAGAGGCATCACCAGTAGGAAACAAGAAGTTGTTCCCCATCTGTACAGACAGTTGGTAAGACCACATCTGGATTACTGTGTACAGTTCTGGAGACCCCATCTCCACAAAGACATAGACAGGGTGGAGGCTGTCCAGAGGAAGGCAACCAAAATGGTGTAAGGTCTACACTAGCAGACATATGAAGAAAGACTAAAGGAGCTTAAGATGTATAGCCTCAAGGAAAGAAGGGAGAGGGGGGACATGATAGAAACTTTAAAATACCTCAAGGGAATCAACAAAGGCCAAGAGGGTAGCATCTTTCAGAAAAAGAGATGTGCAAGAACAAGGGGGCACAATTTAAGATAGAGGGGGATGGCTCAGAGGTAATGTGAAAACAAGAGAAAAAATAAGAAAAAATCTACCCATAAAACAGATGACAACTGGTTTTATAAATGCTGTAGGGAGCACAAAAGTATGATAACCACTCTAACTAGACTAGTAAAAAAAAAACAACAAAACAAAATTTAAGAAATCTAAATAATTCTAGAAAATTATACAAAGAACATATTAACAGTCAGTGAATGTGTCATCAAGATGAATTATGGAAATCGATGTTTCAAGATATTGAGGAAAAAAATTATAAGAAGTATTGGGTTCCTGTTTGCAATGGGCACAAATAATTATTAAAAAAGTTATGATATATAGATATATATATATAAACTTAGATTGAATATTATTCCTCAGTATTTTTTGATAATACCGGACCAGTAAGTTTGGATACTATGGAAATAAGTGAAAACTTTCAAATGCTTTACACAGTATGAAATACGAATTGCTTCAGAAGTGTTCAAAAAAATAAAGCCCCTGGTCCTGACAGGATACCAATAGATTTGATACTGCTTAGTGTAGATTGGTGGGCTAATTGTTTAGCAGGCTTTTTTAACACACTTGTTATGTATGCTGAAATTCCCAATACTTGGCTAGGAAACAATGTCATTCCTATACATAAAAAGGCACCCTAAATAACCCTGAAAACTACAGACCTATCAGTTTACTTGATACTATGTAAAAAATGTTTTTCAAAAGCTTTACTTAATAGACTTACAGTCTGGTTGGAAACTACAAAAGTATTATCTGATTTACAGAAGAGGTTAAAAAAAGATACGTGAACACTAACACAGATCTTTCTTCTTAATCATATCATTGCAAGGTATACCAGAATCAAAAAACAGCCTATTTTTGTAGCATATGTGGATTTCTCATCTTCCTTTGATACTGTTCTGTGCTCATTGCTATGGGAAAAATACACAATTAGGAATTGATCGTGACCTCATTCTACTTATCAAAATATTACATATAAGTACTTATCGCATATTAAATATACTAAATCTGGATTAGCTAAAACAATTAAACATAATGTACGACAAGGTGCTGTGGTTATCGAGTACAACACTCACTTCTGAGGGCTAGCACAAGGTGAAGTTGAGTGCCCCACCACCCCAGGAGTGACATTATTACACAATGACACACACCTTGGAGTACATTATATGCAATTATACAATGGCTCGATGTTATACAAAACAAAATTAAAATAAAAATGTTTTTAGTAGAATTTTAGTAGGCAGTATATCTTTGTTTTGAAAAAATAAACCATAAAATCCATATAATCCTCCAAAAATCAACACAGTGCTGTTGTGTAATATCATCACTGTCTCAGGCACACACTGACCAATCAGAGTCCAAAATTTTCTTGCCATTGTATAATTAAGAATAATCAGGTGTTGGACAAGGATGAGTCCTTGCTCTGACCCTATTCAACATATACATAAATAGTAATTGTTGCCCTAGATGATCCATCTTTTCATTTGAGAGCATTGAAAATAGACATATCCCTGTGCTGGCTTATGCAGAGGATCTGGCCATCTAATGTCTACTAGCAGGATTGGATTACAGATCAGCTCTCAACAAGCTGGAAGGATTATGTAAATCGCATAATCCTTAGACCCAATCTGAATAAAACAAAAATGATGGTCTTTAGAAACAAATTAAAGTATAAACATATTAAGGGTGAAATAAATCAGATTTTGTCACTGAATTTCATATATTTAGGGGTGATTTTACGAGTAATACAAATGGAATAAGCATATCATTTCAACCCAATAAAAAGCTAGAGAACCTGGTTAAACTACTAAGAGATTTAATATATTGTATGGAGGAAAAACTGTAGTACCCATGGTCAAGGCTATCAATGCAAAACTTATCTCACAAGCAACAGATGGTGTGGAGGTTTTGGGCTTGCAAAATTCAAAAGAAATAGATTCTGTTCTAAATAGAACATATAAACAAGTGCTAAGAATTCAGTCAGCACTTCAAATGTACTGGTCAGATCTTAATTAGGTCAGATTAGTTTTGCTTTTATAGCACAGGAATGAATAGTCTCATACTGGATTAAATTACAGTCCCAAGCAAAATATTCCTTACTTTCCAGTGCATTAAGGGAAAAAATCATTTATTATCCTATAAGCAAGGTGGCTGGATTGGTATGTTAAACTCTGTACTTACCAAATCCGATCTATATTGCCTAAAAAGATGGAAAGAGCAGCACACTGGGATCTCTGTCTTTTATATCAAGTACATTAAAAAAATAATACAAAATTATGCAAGAAACGGTGATCTTGAAAAGATTAAACTGGTTAGGGTCTCTAGCTGATTAGTCAAAAATACAGTTGAGCATTCCCTTAAATATTTTTTAGCAGGTGTAATGGATCCAAAACATAGATACATATTAGCACAATTTAGATTTGAAATTTTTCCCAGTAATGTACTGATGGTAAGATATGGTTGAATAACTAATCCACCAACTCAATGTTTTTGTAATTTGGGTGAAGTTGAAGATTTGGAACATGTCATCTTCAGATGCCTGTGGCATTATGGAGCTCAAATAAGGTATATGTAAGCATTACTCACCAAGACAGGAGGTCATTTCCCAGGAATTAATGCATGGTTGGGGTGCACGAGACTGCGAGGCCGAGGGCTTCCTACCACAAAACCATGCATGAATTCCTGGGAAATGACTCCTGTCTCGAGTGATAATGCACTTGTAATATGGAAGTGCTACAGATATGGACTGCCAATATTATTATTTAAAACGGGAACAGAGACACGCATTTTTGTGTGAGTTATGCATGCTACTCAGCGTCATATGTTTTGAACATCTAAGATCAGTTCGTACTGTGGCTGCAGCCTGCTACGAGTTCAAGATTTAGAATGTTGATCTGTACTATAATTCAGCCCATGTCTCACTGTTGGGTAAGATGCCATTTGCGCTGTTGCTTGACACCACCTACCTATTGTCACGGCTGAGTGAGTGACTGGAAACTTTCTCTTTGTGTGCTCAGGTAGCACTGTTCATGTGGACAGTGTTTGTACTACAAAATAAAGTGGTCATTTCTAGGGAATTAATGACCACTTAATTTTGTACCACAGGGTGTGTTTCCACCTATCGTTGTGCCGGATTCATGGCACACATTATTTGCCATGTTACAAGAATGAGTTAATTGGTACATTAAATATTCCATCCAGATTTCTATTGTATTTATTATTTAATTCAGAAAACTTTGATACTACAACCAAGCTTGCACTATATCTAACCAAAATTACTAAAGTAAGGAAAAGAAATATGATATATTATCAAGAACGTACCAATGTAACTGTTAGTGGATAGGGATATGGGACTAAGTAACATATAGGAGATAGTTTGGGTAATATTGTGTTTTTTTTAATGAACAATCTGATTACCGCTACATGACAGTTAACTGTCCTGCAATAGTTATAGTCAGGCTGGGGAGTGCAAAAGGTACTTTTTTGATGCAAGATATTAAGGTTATTTATCTCTTTGTTTGTATTAACTTGAGATGTTTATGCTATTTATATTTTTGTATGTATTGTTCAATGCATGTTTGTTCTTTGTCTGCATATTTTATCTGAGGTGGTCATAGAGTCAAAAACATTGGGGGAATTCAAGAATGCATGGGACAGACATAAGGCAATTCTGGTGGGGAGTAGGAGGAAGTAGGCTGTTGGTTAACTAAGATCTGCAGCTTATCCAATAGGTAGGAAAATCGGCAGACTGGGTGGGCCAAGTGGTCCTTATCTGCCATCAAAGTCTATGTTTCTATGTTCTATGTACAGGGTCTGTAATGACCTGCCCCCTTACCCAATGCCTAGTATTTTACTGTCTGCTGCTATTTGCTTACAGCAATAGGTGAGGAGACACTCTGCCTTCTTTCCCCCATCCCAGTACACTTGCTGAGTTTGGTAGAGGCCAAACTCTTCTTGTTGCGTATTCAGTGTATAAATCTGATACCTTACTTGCCTAAGGATTTGAAGGAGGAAGGTGTTAGCCTGTCCTGCCTTGTGTTGTTTTTCTAAGGTTTCCAGTTCCTTTATAAAAATTGATGTCAAAAGGCAGCTATTTTATAAGCTAAAGCATAGGCTATTAGTGTGCCCCATAGATGGGCTTTGAGACACTCCCAACTCATTTCATGGATATCTCTCCGGTATGATTAACAGCCAGATTGTCCTGCACTTCCTGCCTAAGACACGAGTAAAAGTGGGCATCACCCAGTAAGCTGACATTACAGTGCTAGCACATTGCCTCTGAGCCTGGTCCCTCCTGCTGTAAGATGAACATAATGGGGGGATATCCTAAATAAGGATAGATTCAATTATAGAAGGTAATGTCCCCTTGCTGATGCCAGAAGAAACCAAAAACTTATCTATCCTACTGTCAGACTTATGTAAAGATGAATAATTAAGTATAGTCTCTGTCAGAGGGGTGGCCCAATCACCATATATCCAGTGATCCATGTTCCCCCACTATCCAACCTGGAGCCTGAGACCCAGGTGTGTCCAGTTCAGTGGACTGGCCACTGTGGTCACATATAGAATATCTGGGACCTCATTTATGTTACCTCCTATAATTAGCTCCCCTCTGCCAATGTCCAAAATTACTTGAGAGATAAGAAGGAAAAAGGGAATATCATTCTCATTGGGTCCATAAACTGAGGCTAAGGTCATCAGGGAGCCATCCAGTGTACCTACCAACAAGATCGACCTGCCCTGGGTATCACTGTGTACCTGATGAGTAACCCAACTGACCTCTTTAGTGCAGAGAATCATCACACATCTCATTGTACTGGTAAAGGGTGTTGCATAAAGTTGACCCTTCCATCCCATTGCTAACTTCTCTACCTACAATTTAGTCAAATGCATTTCTTGTAAAAATATAACTCCTTCCCCCCAGATTCTTTATATGTGGAAGGATCTGCTTGCACTTGACCATTCCACCCCTGAACATTCCAAGATTGGACCTTATAAGTCAGGTCGGTAGAGGTTCATTCTCCTCAGCTCATCTCCCATCCCTGCACCACTACCACCACCAAGGAGTGGCAAAACAGCCAACAGGGCTGTGAAATAGTAACATTCAAACAGGACAACCATCAGAAGCAACATAAACTGGGAGCAGAAAGAAATAACACCATTCTGTAGTCAGCTTGCCATCTATGACATCGAGTGGCTAAGCATGTGGCTACTAGGCTCGCCCATGTAGATACACACAATAGTGAATAGTTCCATGCCCCTTCCCCAAAAGGCTACATCACATACAAAATGACACAAAAATAGGTATAACAATATAAAAACCAGCAAACTACTGTTTGGAGAACCAGCTCACAACAACTTAGCACAGCGCTGAAAGTTATCTAGCATATAGAACACTGAACAGATCCTGTTAAAAATATTCCTTTGATGTTCCTCCCACAGCAAAAAAGACTCAAGTTACAATTATCAAAACAGAGCACACACTCTACTACACAGGCTGACAAAGCCTCTAAACTGCTAATAACTCATACAGCCTCCACAAACTGGCTAAATGCAGGCTCTCCAGGGCAGGCATAAGAAAATAGCTACCCTCAACAAATATGGAGAAGTGAAATTAGTCTAGCATAAGGCAGTTGTCAGAGTAAAATAGCACTCATCTCCCTCCAGTAGTAAAGTCCTTCAGAGGATCTAACTCATTTGTTTCCATAGACGCAATATGGCATCAGATCCATCCATTGTTAGAACTGACCCAAAATGGCCACCGGATGCAAATGAGCTAATTAATCTATAACTGAAAAGCTGGCTAGCTTGAAAACTATATAAACATCTTGTGGTGAGGAGTGATTGCCATTGTATAAAATGAATGCCACCTCCCACGTGGGAAAACACAGCAGTTGCAGGCAGTCCACATTACTCTAATCTCTCTTACTCCCACTTACAATATACCAAAATAGATGACCATCCAGGGGACATTAAAGAAATGATGCAAAATTACAAAGGTACAAGTCTGAATACGGGGTTGCTTTAGCCAACTGGCTCTACACAAATAGTAAAAATTAATATACTGTAGTAACAGAGATCCCAACTGATGACTGTGAATCCACTTTACATATGGAACCTGATTTTCAAAGGGGGCTGCACTGGGCAGAAGTCCTGGTGCCTAAGTCCCAATGCATGCGGCAAATGCATGGCACACGGGAGGGTTTGCCGCAAGCCCCTTGGACTGTTGGTTTCATGGTCCATCTGAATAGGGACCGGCCACGGAGGTGTGCGGAGGGCTGTGCTGGTCCCCTGCTCTGTATGGGGATGGGGGGACACTACCTGCATGGGTGGGGGCACAGGGCACCAGTGGGAGGGCTGGTGGCATTTGTCCTGGTACCAACTGGGACACTGGGATCTGGAGGGGGCAGTACCAACATGCCGAAGGGCATATCAAGGATTGGGTGGGTGCTCCTGGCCTGGATGCCCTATGGGGGCATAACATGGATGGAGGGTCCACTATGTGGCACTTGTGGGGCACAAATGGGGTTGGGGAGGTGGGGACACTTATCACCATAGGGACAGCTCACCCAGTGAGTGATGTCTAAGTCTCCCTCTGCCAGCCCTGGCTGGTCTAAGGGGGACTTAGAATTTCTCCCACTGGGTGCTGTCTGAATAAGGCTGCAGCTTGCGCTGGCACAGTCCACCTAGTGCCACATGTCGCAGGCAGTGCAGGGCGTAGGGCTGGCACAAGCCCTGTTTGGGGCAGGCAGCTTGTGGTCGGCGCAGGCAACTCAGGAATTCATGTGAGGCAGTGCCCTGATGGCAGCACCTTGCACCATATCTGTTTGGTGCAAGCACTTGCATCAGATAGGACTTTGAGAATTGGGCCATGGTCTCAAGTGAACGACTAAGAGCCAGACAAGTGAAGCCACTGCATCTGTGTGATTGAGCCAGGAAAGAAGGATAAAACCCAGCTCTAGCTTAGAGAATAGAAAGAAAAAACAAAAACAAAACAAAACTCACTTTAAAGACAAATAAAGAAGGGCAACAAGGAAAGTTGAAAATCCGCTACCCCCTCCTCTTCCACTATCCTCCACCCCACAGTACCTGTGAGAAACATCTCTGCATAACTACATCCTGCAACCAAAGCCAGTGAATGCAGGAGAAAGGACCCAGAGGGTCCACTGAACAAAAAAAAATGATAGCAGTCCATAGCCGAGCTCTATAAAAACTCTCAACACAAGCAAACAGAGAAATTGGAGTGGGAGGGTACTTTAAGTGTGAGAAGAGTCTAAATGGGGGAATAGGAGGATATTTACTTTTTGTACGTCTACAACCTATGTATTTTTATGAATAATGTCTATGTATTTTGTGTTTCTCCTATGTAACTTCTGCTGTATCTATGACATGGAACCTTTGCAAAGGAGTCTATGACTCAAAGGTGTAACTCCAATTATTTGCAATAAATAATAAATAAATAAAAATAAATAAAAAATCTCAGTCTGTTGCTGGGGAAGGGCTGAATCTACTAGAAAAGCTCATTAATTAAGTGTCCCAGTTGCCACCATCTAAATGTTTAACCGAAGGGAGATAGCAGTAAAGTGGAGAGGATAAGCGATCCAAGCACATCTGGTGCCATCTGAATGCATAGACTTTTTATTGATCGGTCGATATGACCTTTACAATGGAAAAATATCACAAAATTGTTACAAAATTTTAAAAATACATGAAGTACAAAACTATATACATATAAATAAACAGTTTTTAAGGTTAAAGTGCTTCAGTCATTTATCAGACTCTATATAAATAGACAAAATATATCAACCAGCAGTTTATACAAATTGGTTGCCATCTACTCCCAAAAGATAAGTATAAGAGAACCCCACAAATTTAGCCAGCCAAGTATTAAAAAAGGGTAGTCCCTAAAACTGATACCCAAAACCACTCACCAAGAAAGCCATAATAAGGCTAGTCTCCCAATGGAGTGAGCAGTAAACAGATAAGCAACAACAGAAAGGCAAGATATTTGACCTCCCCCACCATCTGCCAGCAAACCAAATATTAATTAAGTACACCTCTCAACAGGTAAGTCCCTAGTGGATATATAAAAAATAGAAATTATCTGAGGCCCATGTCCACGCTATAGGAACAGTTAAGAAAATACTAAGCAGGAATAAACCAGGCCCAATAAGAGCCCATTGCTAACAGATAAATACAGCTGTAGTATGAAAGAAAAGGGAATAGCTGATCCAAAGTGGGAAAAGAAAACACCTCAGCCCACTGTCATGGATGAATACTCCATAGTCTCTGCTGCCAGGGTATGATGGTGGATTGTTGGCTGACTGTTGCCTGTGGTAGTCACAGGAGACTTGGTCCTCAAAGCTGGTGGTGTCCACTGCGACTTTGATTCTGACCGGCAAGGGGTGCCCTCATTCAATTCCAATGGTGGAAGTTAGTACTATCCAGAATGGAATTACCAGGCTGCCTTATAGCCCTAGAAAACATTTCAATTCTGTTACCATAAAATTCTTAAGGTGGCAGGATGCCCAGGAAACATTTCAGTCTTCTCTGTTTCACCAGATCACAAACCCTATCAAAGACTTGACTTCCTGAAGACTCTGTTTTGGTACTCCAGCTGCAGAAAGAGTTTAGCACCTTGCCAAACCAGATCCTTCACCATTTGTGCATTAGTAAGATTCTGCTCCTGATCTTGATACTGAAGCAGGCAGAACTCATAGGTCAGGCCGATTAACTGGAGAAGATGAAGTGTGGTGGGGAGCAACATGGACCCAGTGGACCTGATCTATTTCAACCAGAGTGTTCCTGGAGTAACAAGCATTGGAGGAAGCCAATAGACTTGTTGCCTTCTGCTCCTTAAGGCAAACCGAAAAGTCTAATGTTATTACATTGTTTTCATATCTCTAAGGTCATCAACATGGTCCCAGGGTTGGTGAATTTCTTCCTCTACCAAGGCCAGGTGTCACTCCACTGGGTGGGCCCAGTCTTTGAGTTGGATGAGTCTACTTTCAATTTGTTCGACCCAAGTTCCCAGGGCTTCCTCAGAAACCTTAACAGCTGCCAAAGTGACTGTTATGTTATTTACTGTAAATCAGAGCAGATCCCACTCATGAATGCCTTAATTTCATAAAGCTCATGTTTCTTGCTCATACCACTGCTCAACCATCTTGATGGTGTCATCAGAAGAGCCGTTAGGAGAAGACATTAATTTATGCTTCTTGGTTGCTAGAATCTCCAATTTTTCAGCCTCAGACATAACCAGCTTCTGTAGTTTCTGAAGTAGGTAGCTGTCATGTAGTGCAGAACAAAAATGACATTTGAGGAGCAGAATACCAAAACTGATACTGTTTGGGCAGAGCCTCAGGAGCCAGACTGCTTCTAGCACAGCTGCATCATGTGACTACACCTCTATCCTTTTTGAGGTGTGATCTCCAGAACTGGAAACAGTACCCTAGGTGTGGTCTCTCCATGACTGACACAGTGGCAGCACCATCTCCCTCCTTCTACTTACAATATAGCTCCCTATGCACCCCAGTGTCCCACTGACTTTCCCTGCTGCTTTGCCACATTGCCTTGCCACCTTGAGGTCATCAACCATGATTACACAAGGTCCCTTTCTCGTTTAGTGACCATCGATACCTCCCCCCAAACTATTGGTTTCTATGCCCTGGGTGCATGATTTTACACTTTTCTTCATTAAAACCCAGCTGTCATACCTTTGACCAGGTCTTTATTTATTCTCTCCACCCCCTCCAGAGTGCCCACCCATATGCAGATAATGGTGTCATCTGCAAAGATGAATACCTTCCCTTCCAGTTCCTCTAAATGAACACTCATAAAAACATTAAAGAGAACTGGAACCAGCACTGAGCCCCAAGGAATCCCTGCTAGTCAATCTCCCTTTCCCAAGTAAGAGTCATTAACTACCAGCCTCAGTCACCTAACCATCAGTCAATTTTTTACCCAATGTAGCACCTTAGTCCCTACCCCAAGCTTCCCATTTATTTATGAGTCTCCTATGTGGCACAGTGTCAAAGGCTTTGCTGAAATCTTAATAGGCTATGCTTACCACTCCCCATGATCTATTTCTCTAGTCTTCCAGTCAAAGAAATCTATCTGGTTTGTCTGACATGATTTCCCTCCCATGAATCCATGTTGCCTTGGGTCCTGTAACCTGCTGGATGCAAAGTAATCTGCCAGTGTATCCTTTAGAAGTCACTCTGTTAGTTTCTCCAGTACTGATGTCAGACTGACCAGTTTGCAGCTCCAAGCCTCTTCCATGCTGTCACTGTTATGAGGTGGGACTATATTTGCCTTCTAGTAATTTGGGACAACCATGTGTCCTAGTAGACATTAAACAGAGCTGTCAGAAGAATAGCCAGACCTCCCTGAGTCTCTGCAATACCCTTGGATGTACCCTATCCTGTCCCATGTTTTGTCCACTTCAGATTCGAAAGTCCCTTCAGGACTCTCTTTTCTCTTCTATCGGCTTGTGTCTACTTCTCTCCTTCCAGTGGTTCTACAACCTGTATGTGGTCCACCACATCCTCTTCCACTTTCAAGACAGTGCAGTAGTAGTTGGCTAGCAACATAACCTAGATGCTAGGTAACAAACTTCTTGCCTATAGGCTCAAATAATTACAAAAAAATATACATAGCATTAGAGGCAGAGTAAAATACCTATATGTTCTAAAAGAATACACAAAGGATTTTTCTGTTTTAAATTCAGTTTCATATAGTTCCAAACAGAGTGAGAGACCAAATGAAATGAATTTTTTTTTTAAATATCAATCTCTCTCTACTCAGTTGAAGAAACAATCAGAAATTATAGATGGAAATGACAATGGATGAAGCTGCAAAAAGCTCTTAAGTGCCTCTAACCCTCCAGAACCCCTCGAACAGAAGGGTAGAATGTTCTAATTCTTACTCAGTGCCACCCATAACGTGTAAAAATGTATGAAGAGTCAGATCATATAGGGAATTACCAGCATCTTCAGTGAGGCCAGAATCACTGTTATACACAAGACAGGAGATCCATTAGACACAGCAAACTACTGGACCAATATCCTTGTGAATGTGGATTATAACTTTCTAGCTAAACGTTAACAATTACAAGTAATAGTTGGATACTTAATAGATAAGGACCAGGTTGGTTTAATTTAAAAAAAACATGGTTATGAAAAAATTAGAATGTAGTTTTCTGTTGAGTTTGCCAGTAACAGTTGAATTAATCCTGCAGTTTAACAACAGACTTTATGCACTGAAGGTATTCAATTTCAAGTGAATGATGATTCAACGCTTGTTCCAAACAGATAATTAATTTGATTTTGGATACAGTTTTACTTGATGGTTTACTTTATTGTATAAGAGATCCTCTGCTAAGTACTTACAAATAAACATTTCTCAGAAATAATTCCCTTGGAAAATTATCTCTTGTTTTTTCACAGTTGGTTCAAAACTATTTAAAATGAATAGTAGGTCAAATACAGTTAGAGTTTGATAAACGGACTGTATTACATTTATCACTTTGGGGAAAGAAAAATATCTTCAGATTGATGTCTTGTTGAAAGATGTTGTACATCCTTGAAAAACCTACCTATAAAAATAAGCAAAATCAGTTTTTCTAAACCAAAGCAACTACTGAAAAAAATAAGGGAAAAAAGCTGTCTAGGATTAACATAGCAAAATGAGAGCACATTGGACACTAGGAGTTTTGGTCTTCTATTTTGAAAAATATTACACAGCCTTCCTATTCAAACATACCGTTACAGGTTTCTTGTTTCGAGATAAACCATTTTGGATTACTACTCAAACGAAATTTATTACAACCACATCCACTTCCCTTTCTCTTTCTAATGCTGTTCCAAAAATAATCTTAAATCGCACCCTTATCTTGAAAATACACTGACAGTATATCACCAGTTTTGTCAGTTATTGGGTTATACATCATTCTGAGCTTAATATACTCCATTGTGATTGAACCTAACTTCATAATACAACTTCAGGACCCATATAAATAATCTACGGGAGAAGAAAGGGATGACACTTCAATGATGCATAATTGACATACTGTAGATATGGATTGTAAACATCTTTACAGAGGTAAAAAATACATTCTCAATACCATTCATACATTTCCATAGCTACAGTATCTACAATTGTGTACTGTTATTTAATTTGTTTTCTACAATATGTTTTGGACAATAACGTTGCTCTCACAATATACTTTGAATGTTCTGATGCAATTCAGGGCTGGCCTATTCTCACTATTTGTCTCTGACATGAACAATAACATTAATGGTTAATAAAATTTGTGGATGACACAAAGTTGGGAGCCATGGTGAGTACTATGATAAGGTGGACAAGCTTAAGAGGACTTGAAGACATTGAAGACATTGGAAGACTTGGCACACCGTAATAATGGTATGTCATTAACACTGACAAATGTGGAAGTTATGCATCTAGGTTCTAGTAATAATATTAATAATTATACACTGAATGGAACAGTATTAAAACATGTTGAGGTGAAAAAGACCTAAGTATTTTAATTAATAATTACCCAAATTTCAGCCCACACATTTAATGAGGTTATAAAAATAACACTATTCTAGGTTGTATTAGAAGGTTTTTGTAACCAGATAAAAGTTACATAAATGACTCTCTATAAAGCTTTTATAAAGACCACATTTGGACTACTGCACACTTTTATGGAATCCATATCTCCAAAGACATATTAACAACTAAGAGAGGGTTCAGCATAGGACAACCAAAATGATCTGAAGTCTAAAGGATATACCATATGAGTCCAGGCTACAATGACTGGGTCTTTACTCACTAGAAATGAGGCATACAAGAGGTGACATTTTAGAAATGTTTAAAATGATGGGATAGTCAGCTAATGGCTAGTCTTGGTCTAGAAGTAAACAATAGAAACATCAACCTAAGAAGCCATAGCCATCAACTTAAACTGACATTCTCTAAGAGGAACAATAGGAGACATTTTACACAGAGGCTGATAACATTATGGAATACAGTAGCCTCCCCAATGAAGTGATGGATACTGACACCTTTATAATATTCAAAAATAGGTTAGATAATCTTTAACTATACATGACCCCAATTGACAGATTAAATGGGTATCCTCCTTCTTCTGTCTCAAATACCAAGTATAGTACAAAGTATAGTACCAAGTATAGAATGGGTGAGTATTCTTACCATACCTGCAATAACAGCAATGAATCTAGATACTAAATCTGACCTTGCTGAAAAAAAAAAAAAAACTTCGGGAGAATGGGATAAAGATTTAGTGCATCTTCTAGCCCAGGACTGGTGCTCCCAATTCTATAAAAATGAATGTCAGTCAAACAAGGATGTTCAGGGACAGCTTATACAGTTTGAACATTTATGTAATTGGCATCACATTCCTGAGAAACTATGTAAAATTGGTTTCATTATTAATGATGCTTGCTGGAAATGTGGACATGTCCAAGAATCCCTGCTCCTTATGTTGTGAGAATGCCATATCATTCAAAATGTTTAGAAACAGGTTTGGTACAGTATATTTGTATGCAGGTAGTGGATTTAAGCATCTCTTTTGATCCTATGATTTCACCCTTGGAGACCCTTGCCCCTTATATCATATTAATCAAACCAAACAGAAATGGAGTCTCTTGGCTTCTTCTGGATTGAAAAGAATTCTACTAGGTAGATGGAAAGAAAGACACTTGAGTTCAGGCCTGGATGAGTGGATTAAGTATGTATTCTAAACTAGCCTCAAATGAAGTGTGTAAGTTACATTATCAGCAATAATTAAAAATATTTTAATTATATAGGGTCCATTCTTTGAAAGGGTAGATAGAGCTTAGTTATCTTGAGCGTTAGCTGAGGTTATCACGGGAGATTAAATTACATTTTAGTGTATATCACCTGTTTATTAACGACTGCCCAAACTTTCTTGTCAATCATAAATTATACTGAAAACACATTCCAACAACTGGTATCTTGTTTAATGATGTATATCCTTAAATGTCTTTTGTTTTTCTTCTATGGTTGATCATTTTTTCTCATTTTTAGCAATTTGTATCTGATATGTATCTAATTTTCATTAAAAAAAAAGAATAAAACACATTGTTAAAAAAGGAGGGTATGTTAGTAGTTTCCCTTGGGTTGATCCTGATATTACACATTCTGTCATCTAGTGTACTCATCTTAGTTAATAAAAGCTAACTACATAAGTAAATAGATGGGAATGGGATTGTCAAAAACAAAGCTGTGATGGTTAGGGTAGTGGGAAACAGTTTAGTTATTACACCTAGTTAACAAACCACCACACACATTTTGAAGGTTTTTCTAAGGATAAGTCAGGGTACAGAAGATTATAAATACCTGCAAGTAGTGTAGCATTCAGGGTAGGGTAGTTTACATGCCACACATCCCTAAATCCTATATAACATATTTTGTAAGAATGCATTAGAATAAATACAAATAATGAACTGGGAATACAGCTCTAACCTGCTTTTGGCCTCCATTCCATATGATGTTGTCTTCATTGATAGTAAGTTCTTTACCAGGAGGTGCAGTACCGTCGAGCCTACCAATGTTGACAAACTCCACAGAACCATCTGGTGTCACTTGCCAGACTAGAATATCATACACATCAGGTGTGTTTCCATTCTCATCAAAATAGATCTCTTCACCCACAACATTGCGAAAGCGGACATTCTTTAAATAATAGAAGAGCTATGGGATAAATAGCATATTTTCAGTTACAAAAGCTTCAGAGTTTATGATGAGTCTGTTTGCCTGTACTTGTCATGTTTGGCCTTTATTTAATCTCATTTTAACTGGACAGTAAAAGATGAAGTGAAATAATATAACTTTTGTTGGAGGCAGTATACCAGGAAAGTTTAAAAAGAAGAGTAATATGTAGTTAATGGATGTAAATTCCTGTGATGGAAGAGAACTATCTGAAGTCTAGGTAATTCGCACAGTATTTACATGTTTCAAAAAGTTAATTTCCTTCTTTATGGGTTTGTAGTGGTAAAGTATTTGGCCCCATATGTGATAACAGTTGTGTACTGCAAATTGGTCAGCACTGACAGGAACAGGGTGGGGCAGGTATGCTAATTAAATACATTTACTATGCACAGGTACATGCCAGCCACTGCACTGACCATCTACACAACACAACACCACTGACCACTATGGAACTGCATGACCAGTTCATCATGGATATTGTAGATCTATGACTCCAGGGAAAGACAGCAAGAAACATGACTCAATCTCCATTCAGTTTAGTTTATTTAAAACAGAATTGCAACCAACCATAATCGAGAGGATGATGTTCAGTACAGTATTTGCATTTATATTACATTATGATGAGAACTAACCCATTTTATGCAACAAGTTAAAAAGCATTCATTAACAATCTCAGTAATATATATCCTGAACCTCACTATCACATAGTACAAAACATTTAAATTGCACTAAATAGCTATAGACCTCATACACTTGTCTGTCATTTCTGTCTCAAAATGTCCCTCACTTTTGTATTTCCAGTGGGAGAGAAATATAAATTCAGTCATGCAAAAATCCTCATTAAGATGGAATCTTAGTGTGTTTTGGTTCTAAGAATCGGTCTTTTCCACCTACAGGTATGCTGCTTTCTTAACGCATACACTGATTCCTTCTACAATGGTAAAAAGAAGTTAAAAACATACATACATGCATACATACATAGAATTGCTGGTAGTAAAGGACTGATACGGCCCCCCTACTCTGCCCTATGATACTCCTATCAATTGAGTATCCCCTTGCCCCTCTGATTGTTGTCTTGTTTCCTACTGATCTCCCCTGGTTAAGTTCACCCCACCCCCTTCCCCTCAGGGTCCCCTTGTGGCTGTCCCATGCATGCTTGAAACCAGAGACAGCATTAGCCCATACTACCTCATCTGGCAGCACATTCCAGGCATTCATTACCCTCTCTGTGAAAAAGTACTTTGTTATATTCCCCTAAAATTTCCTCCCTCCAGCTTCACGCCGTGACCCCTAGTTGATGAACAATTTCTTCTGAAATAAGCTGCTCTCTTTGTACCCCGTTAACCCTGTTTAGATATTTGAAGGTTTCATTCATATCCCCCCTCCCTCCTTTCCTCCAAGGAGTACATATTTAGATTCCTCTGTCTGTCATCATATGCCCTGCCTTGCAGACCAGGAATCATTCTGGTGTCCCTCTTTTGGGCAGCCTCCACCCTAAGAACATCTTTTTTCAGATGCAGTCTCCAGATCTGGATGCTGTACTCAAGGTGGGGTCGGATCAACATCTTGTACCGAGGCATAATGACCTCCCTCCTTCTGCTAGTAATACCCTGCCCAATGCATTGCAGCAGTCTATTAGCCTTACCTACCATCTTTTAGCATTGACTTGTCATCTTGAGGTCAGTCGTGATGATGACACCTAGGTCTCTCTCCTGCTCGGTGACTGCTATTTCTTCCCCCTCAAGCACATATTTTGCCCTAGGGTTCCTATGCCCAAAGTACATAATTTTATACTTCCCCTCATTGAACTCCAGTCTCCACTCCTTGGACCACTGCTTCAGCAGTTTAAGGTCCTCCCTCATCCTGCCAATACCCTCTGATGTACCCACCCTGAAACAAATCTTCATATCATCCACAAACAAGCACACCTTTCCCTCCAACCTTACTGCAATGTCTCCAATGAAGACATTGAATAGAACTGAGCCCAAGACTGACCTCTGTGGTACCCCACTTGTTACCCTCTCCTCATTTGAGAGTACCCCATTAACCACCACCTTCTGGGTCCTGCCCAAGAGTCAGTTTTTTTATTTATTCTTTTTGTGCTCCCTTCTCTGTGCTGCGGCATCTACATTCAGAGATCCCTAGGCTTGGGGTCCCCTAGTCTCACCATGGGTAACTTCCCCAAGGAGCAAATCGACCATCCCCATCCTGCCTCAGCCTCCCCCCCAGGTGGGGAGGGAGGGGGTCCTGGGTCATCCCCCTCACAGTCCATTATAGTCTGCATTGGGGTCCACTGGTCACCTCCTTAGGGGAGCCCAGTTCAGAGATTTGGGGCAGCCAGGCCCCATCTACAGATGCCACTTTCCTTGTTTTCTGGCCCCTCTTGAGAGCACCAGCATGCAAAGAGATCCTAGGACATGGCACACTGAGATGTACTCCTTCTCTGAATCCCTGCCAGCATCCTCCCTGCCAAGCTTCTGTAGTCCTGCTGTACCTCCACCCATGGTCATCCTGGTGGCAGTAAAGCAGCAGGACATGTAGCCCATCCACCCCAGAGGAAGAGAGCAGCCCACCGGGTGCTCAATCCTCCCCGGCCAAGCCTCAAACAACCCAAGGTCCTCCTGACCCTGGGTCATAGTCCATCATGTGGTAGTGCTACCACCTTGTTGGTGGGCCATCCAAAGAGCCAGTTTGTGACCCACATAACTATTTCTGATCCCACCCCAGGACTGCCCAGTTTATTCAATAGCCATTTATGAGGAACAGTGTCAAAAGCCTTCCAGAAGTCCAGATAAGCCAAGTTCGTTGCTCCTCCACAGTCCACCACCCCCGTCACCCAGTTATAAAAACCTCTAAGTCTGTTTGACAGGATCTCCCTCTGACAAATCCATGCTGCCTGGGGCCACCCAACCCTCTCCCTTTGAGATGGTTTATTATACATTCCTTTAAGAGTGACTCCATTATCTTCCTCACCACCAACATCAGGCTGAAAGGCCTGTAGTTACCCACCTCTTCTCTGACCCACCTTCTTTGTGTAGTGGAATCATGTGTGCTCTTTTCCAGTCCTCTGAGACCTGCCCTGTTTCCAGCAACAGGGTAAACAGCTTTGCCAGAGGTACCGCCAATTCCTCCCTGAGTTTCTTCAGTACTCTAGGGTGCACTACATCTGGTCCCATTGCCTTGTCCACCTTAAGCCTTAGTAGTTCCTTCATGACCCTATCTTCCATGAAGGGGTGGTATCTACCCCTCCCCCAACCCTCTGCCCTCCAGTTTTAGCCCCATATCCTCCTCCTCCTCCTTGGCAAAAACTGAGCTGAAGTAATGATTTAGTGCATTAGCCTTCTGATCATCCTTCTCTACACATACCTCCCCCATCCCTCTCAGTCTTGTTATCCCAGCTTTGGTTTTCCTCATCTCTACTATGTATCAATAGAATGACTTGTCATCCCATCCTTTCTTGTACTTGCAATACTTAATTCTGTCAGTGCCTTAGACTTTCTCACTGCTTTCTTCACCTCCTTCTGTACAGCCCTGTACTTATTTCTGTCCTCCTCTCTCTGTTTTTTTTTATTTCAAGAATGACCTTTTCTTGGCCCTCACCTTTTCTGCTAGTTCCCTCGTAAACCACATAGGCCTCCTTCACCTTCTACTTTTTCTAATGTGCCTGACTCCCATTCTAGTAGCCATTTCAATAGCCTCCCTCATCCCTCTCCATTTCTCTTCCAACCACCTGCGTTCCTCCATCCTAGCTAGGACATCCCTCAGGATCTGTCTCATCTTTCTGAAGTCAGCCCCCCGGAAATCCAGGACCCTTGTTCCTTGTACAGCTATTCTCCAACTTGGTTTTTATCTCAGAAATGACTGCTCTATGATCACTGTTTCCCAGGGATTCTGTCAATTCTACCCTATCAATTCTGTCCATATTTGTGAGGACTAGATCCAGCACAGCTGCCCCCAGTTGGCTCCTCCACCCAGTTGACACTGAGGCCTGCTTCTGAAGAGTCCCAGAGTCCTTACTCTAAAGGTTGCCATTTCTGGGACACACCGGTCCACATCTGGTAGGTTGAAATCCTCCACCAGCAGCAACTGTCCCTAGCTTGCCATCTTGTATATGTCCTGCAGCAGGTTCACATCCATCTCCTCACTTTGCATAGGGGGCCTGTATATCACCTCTAATGTCAGAACTATCCCCTTTTCCTTTTCTAAATTAACCCACAGTACCTCTTGCCCCCCCACCTGATACCTTAGTAGCTTTAATGTAGTCCTTCACATAGAATGCCACTCCACCCCCTCTTTTCCCAGCTCTGCCACCCCTGACATGTTAAACCCTGGGACCAAGTCCCAGTCATGGTGTTCTTTGCGCCAGGTTTCTGAGATGGTCACTAAATCCAACCCTCCCTCCATTACAGCCGCCTCTAAATTGGGGATGTTTTTACTGAAATTCTGTGCATTTGTGCAGATGGCCCTCCATCGGTGAGACCCCCCAGACAACCCCCAATCATGTTACGTTCTCCTTCCTGAGTGGGAGTGCCAGCTAGGAGTTAATTTACCCTATCTCTCCCGGCAGTCTTCCTAGTTACATACTCTCCCCCCTTAGAGGTTTAACTGCAGGACCTAAATCATGTACCCCTTTATTTTTCACCTAAGGACCTTGAAACTCTCCTTGCTCAATTACAGCCTATCCTTGATATACAGGCTCTCATCCAGTCATACATTCCCACATCCCCCAGACATGTAAACCCCTCTTCCTTACATCAATCCCTTAACCATACATTAAACTCCCTTATCCAGTCCTTCCTCATCGTGCTGGCGCAGGGGACCAGGAGAAAGTTATGGAGCTGGCTACCAATTTGCAGCATTCCTCCAGCTCTCTAAACATAGATACATAGATACATAGACAGTGTCAGCAGATAAAGGCCTGCGGGCCTACCCGGTCTGCCCATTTGAGCTTGTAAGTTTATGTTTTCCTAGAAGTCTGTTGACCCTTAACCCTGACTTCCAGAATTCCTTTATGTCTGTCCCATGCATTCTTAAATCCCGTGATTGTTTCAGCCCCCACCACTTCCTCTGGCAGGGTGTTCCACTTGTCCACCACCCGTTCTGTGAAGAAATTCTTCCTCACATTTCCTCTGAATCGTCCTCCCTCCAACTTCATCCCATGCCCTCTAGTCCTGGAACATCTTTTTCGCTTAAAAATAGTGCATTCTTGCACCCTGTTCCTCCCTGTAAGATACTTGTATGTCTCTATCATATCCCCTCTCTCCCCTCCTCTCCTCCAGGGAGTACATATTCAATTCCTTTAATCTGTCCTCATACTGTAGGACTTGTGATGAAATCCACGTACCATCTTTGTTGCCCTCCTCTGAATCTTCTGTACCCTGTCTATGTCCTTACGTAAGTAAGGTCTCCAGAACTGTATACTGTACTCCAGGTGGGGCCTCACTAGTGTCTTGTATAGTGGAATTATGACCTCCCTTTTCCTGCTGGTGATGCCCCTGCCTAAGCATCCCAGCATCCTATTTGCTTTACCTGCTGCCTTGTCACACTGTTTCCCTACCTTGAGGTCATCAGAGATGATAACCCCAAGATCCCTTTCCTGATTGGTGCATGTTATGTCCTCACCCCCATCTGATTTATTGTGCCAGGGTTTTTGTGCCCTATATGCATTATCTTGCACTTCTTTGCATTGAATTTCAGCTGCCAAACCCCTGACCATTCTTCAAGTTTCTGCAGGTCCCTTCTCATTATGTCTACACCCTCTGGTGTGTCTACTCTGTTACAGAGCTTTGTGTCATCAGCGAACAGGGACATTCTGCCTTCTAGGTCCTTCGCAATGTCACTGATGAAGATGTTGAATAGGACCGGTCCCAGCACTGATCCTTGTGGTACCCCACTGGTCACTCTTCCCTCTGTGGAGTGACATCCATTTACCTCCACCCTCTGTGTCCTGCCACCCAGCCAGTTACCTACCTACTGCACTACTGTCCTGCCCATACCCATATTCTCCAGTTTGTGTAATAGTCTTCTATGTGGCACAGTGTCAAAGGCCTTGCTGAAGTCCAGATAGGTCATGTCCACTGCCCTCCCCCTGATCCACCTCCCTAGTCACTCAGTTGAAAAATTCAAAGAGGTTGGTCTGACATGACCTCCCCCTGGTGAAGCCATGCTGCCTTGGGTCCTGTAGTCCATTGACAACAAGATGTTCCACCAATCTCTCCTTCAGTAGTGCTTCCATGATCTTCCCCACTACTGAGGTGAGGCTGACTGGTCTGTAGTTCCCCCGCTTTCTCTTTGTTCCCACTTTTGTATAAGGGGACTACATCTGCTGTCGTCCAGTCTTTGGGTACCTCCCCTGTTTCCTGTGATTGGCTAAACAGGATTGCCAGAGGTTCAGCCACCACCTCTCTTAGTTCTTTAAGGACCTTGGGGTGCACCCCATCTGGCCCCATTGCTTTGTCAACTCTTATTACTTACAGTTCCTTCAGGACCCTTGCTTGTGTAAAGGGACTTATGTCCATTTCTGCACCATTCCCACCACTTGTACTCCCTTCTGACCCATTACACTCCTCTTCCTCAGTAAAGACTGAGCAGAAATACCTGTTCAATATGTCAGCTTTACTGTTGTCATCCTCCATGTGGGCTCCATCCTCCCCCTTCAGTCTCACTATCCCTTCCTTTGCCTTTCTTTTTACACTCATGTACCTATAAAAGGTTTTGTCCCCTCTAACCACTGATTTTGCTATGTGCTCTTCTGTCTGAGCTTTGGCTTCCCTTACTGACCTCCCTGCCTCCGTTTGCTTCTCCTGGTACTTCTCCCTATCCTCCTTCTGCCTGTGTCTTTTTGTATTGCCTGAATGCAATCTTTTTGGCTTCACTTTTTCCGCTACCTCCTTGGAAAACCATAATGGCCTCTTCTTCCATCTCCCTTTGCTAACCTGCTTAATGCATAATTCTGTTGTTCTTGTATTCCCCATTTTAAATACTACCCACTGTTCCTCAACCCCTGATTCCTGCCCCATTCCCCTTAATGCCTCTTTCAAGCATCTCCCCATTTTCCCAAAGTCTGTCCCTCTAAAATCCAGGGCACATGTTTTTGTGTGGTTTGGTTCTGCTCCTTCTGTGATTTCAAACCACAATGACTGATGGTCACTGTTCTCCAGGTGCTCCCCCACTGTTACTTCCATCTCACTGTCCCTGTATGTGAGCACAAGGTCCAGTATTGTCTACTTCCGAGTCAGTTCCATGACCAGTTGCTTGAGGAAGGCACCCTGAAGAGAGTCCAGGATAAATCTGCTCCTAGTTGATGCTGCTGCTGGGATGCCCCAGTCCACGTCTGGAATACTGAGGTCTCCAACCAGCACTACCACACCCTTGTCTGCCATCCTTTGGATGGCTAGCATCAGCTCCTTATCTGTTTCTTCCTCCTGGGCTAGTGGTATATAGACCACACCTGTGCAGATGGCTGGCCCCATTTTCCTTTCCAGCTTAACTCACAGTATCTCTCCCCCATTTTGTTCCTCCTGGATCTCTGTGGCCCTTATGTCATTTTTCACATACAGTGCCACTCCTCCTCCCTTCCTACCTGCCCTGTCTCTTCTGAATATGTTGTAGCCATGTATGGCCATCACCCAGTCATGGTTATCATTACGCCAGGTTTCTGTGATGGCCACAATGTCCAGATGTGACTGCACCATGACAGCCTCCAGATCCTCCATCTTGTTGCTAAGGCTCCTGGCATTGGCACACATGGCTTTCCATGATTTGACCTCCTTAGACTGTTTAACTGTTCTACTCCAGCCCCTACTCTGGTTGTTCTTTATCCCTGGTTCTCCTTGCTGTCTGCCCTTCTGTTGAATCTTGCCCCTTTTCTGCCTATCCATCTCTTGGGCACTTATCTCCATCTTTTGCACACTGCTTTGTAGAGATATCCACTCCTCCGGTTCACTGGTTCCACTGCTAGCTGTGGAGGGTGGGCAATTAGGTACCCTCCTTGCTGGCCTGCCACCCCCCTTGGCTAGTTTAAATGCTTGCCAATGTAGCATTTAAACTTATCATTGAGTGCTTGGATTCCTCTCCAGGATGGATGCAGGCCGTCAGACTTGAACAAGCCTCCATCCTCCAGGTGAGTCCCCAGTCACCAATGAATCCAAATCCTTCCTCACAGCACCAGTTCTTCAACCATGAGTTAAAGTTCCTGGTTCATGCACCCCTATGCTTTCCCATGCCTCTCACAGGTAGTACTTCTGAGAAGATGACAGAAGTAGCTACTTACTTGAGACCCCTCCCCAATTTTCTAAACTCTTCCTGAACTTCCTTTGGCTCCCCATTTGCCAGGTTATTAGTACCTAGGTGGATAATGACATCCAGCTCACCCTCCTGTCTTGTCTTCCCAGCAATACCCAGGATCTTCCTTCTATTCCTCCATGCCGTGGCACCTGGTAGGCACCTCACCTCCTTGTCCTCCCCCTCCTGTGTTCCTAGCTGGATCCCTCTTATTATGGAGTCCCCCACCAGGATTCACTTCCTCCTCCTCTGGGGTCCACTGCTCTCCCCACTGAGGTCACCCTCTTGGCTAATCTCCACATCCTTTCCTTCCACTTCTCTGAGTACCTCTATTTGGTTGTCCCCGTTTGCCAGTGTGGCATATGAGTTCTTGAGTGGAATAGGATCTGGGATGTGCCTCTGCCTGACTGCCCTAACCCTCTCTGAGCCCACTCTCATCCAAGTGCTCCTTGTTCTTGGCATCCTTTGAGGAAGCGGCATTGGACTGGGTGGTCTCTGGATAGGGGTGATGGTACTCCTGACCCAGATTTACTGCCACTCTGAGTCTGGCAACCTCATCCTGCAGTCCAGAGAGATGCATGCAGATAGGGCAGCATCTCAGCATCCAGAAGGTCTGCCTGAACATGGCTGCCCCGCAGCCACTGCATTGTACCACTCCCCACATATTATGCTTATACTGCTATTCCAGTAGTTGTCTGTTACTGAAGTTCTCCTGGTTCCCTTTTTATTAATTTATTGTCCTAAAAATTCTGTCACTGATCCTCAGATACTTTTCTTTAAAAAAGAAAAAAAATAAATAAAAAATTAGTCAAAACACTTGTCGTGCTGAAGGTGGGCTTCTTCCCCCTTATGCCCCTCCTACTCCACACCCCCTACTATCTCTTGTCAATCTGAACTTCCTTTACCTTATTCCCTACTAGATCATTTGTCCCCAGGTGTATTAAGTGCAGTTTTCCCCTTACCCTTCCTGCCTGGTGCATGAGCCTAGACCATGCCCTGCCTGCATCCATCCCAAGATCACATACCACTACCACCCTTCTTTTGTTGTGATCCCATCACTTGGTCCAATTTATGCCCTTTATTATTCAGTCCCCATAGAGCAACACTTTCCTTTCTCTTCATGGTTCAAGTCCTTTCTCCCTACCAGCACCCATTTGTCTGTCCCCCTTCATTGACCGACATATCTTTTTTCTGCCTGTGCATGTAAGAAAAGGCAGTTAAGGCAAATATGTAAAAGATGCAGAGACGTGTGAACCTACTACTCATGTGAACTTTTATTTATTTACTTAAAAATAAGTAACCAGGAGAGGCACACTGAAACAAAGATTGTTTCTATGTGTGACTCGGGGAAAGGGGGAGGAGAGAACACAATTACAAAGAAATACAGTCAGTCAGATGATGGGTTTAGACAAACAATTACATAAGTGCATAAGTTAAGTGTAGTATAGACAATGTGGTAAAACACTGCATATGGAGGGCAAAAGAATTAGCATACAAATCAGCTGTGCAATTGGGCATGCTCAAAAAAGTGCATAAGGCCAGTATGAAATGAGGCTGAGCTGGTGCTGAGAGGAGGAGTCAAAAGGCTAATAAACTTCTATGAAGTTGCCAGAACTATGAGGTTAGATGGGAGGGGACAGGTAAGGTGTGGTCAAAAGGGTGACACATTAATTTATCCCAATCAATCTGGTCCATGACAACTCACACCAGGCTATTCTTCCCCTCAAGTCTGCACCTGTAACTAATAGTTCCCCATTCCTACCACCTAATTCACTTTTCCCCCCTCCATTGCCTCATCCTGCTCCCTTCCTCACTCAGCCTTGCAAACCCTGCTGTGAGTTGTTCATGGGGTTACTCTGGTTGCATTGTGTCCTACTTTGCTAACTGTCTACTTCCTCACCCTAGTCCCCTGTTCTGCTTGAATCACTTGCTGACAGTTTTGCACTGTTTGAACTACTTTCTGCATTTATGTAATTATGTATATTTTTTATAACCTTGCCTAAGCAACTTGTGTTTATCTGCATCACTTGTTTTGCAGCATTTGTACTCACTGTATTATTTGTGTATATGTATATGTCTTGTATATAGCTTGCATTATTTATGTATGCCTTTTTTGTACAAATATTGCGCTCCGCATTTCAATTGTAAAAGTGTCTTTGCACACTTATCTTGCTTTATGTTGTATTTGCTGTACCTCCTCTTGTACCTCCCTTGGATTGCCCTTGAAAAAGGGAAATTTTTGTTTCTCAGTGGGCTCACCAGGTTACCAAAATTCAAATAAATAAATGAATAAATAAATTAGCTCTGGCATCAACTGGCTCCCTGCACAATTCATTCTCAAACTCTGCCCCCTGGAGTTTATTTTATTAAAGTTAGATTGGGGGGGTTAATTGTCCAGGAATGATTTGTACAGAGGGCTGTCTGACACTGGAGCTAATATCAGGGTGCAAGTTGTTGCTAAACAAATTGACTCGAGGGATGAATTGAGGTTTGCATGCCCAAGTTGCAGAGGTTGTCCTTTGCACAAATAAAGCTTTTTTCACTTGGATCATTTTCGCTGGTAGTTGCTAATTTCCTTTCTTGATTTTACAATGAGTACAGTGAGCAGATCTGAACCAGACATGTTTTCTCTCATGAATTGACATGTAGCCAGTCAAAAGCATACAGAAAGGTAAAGAAGGATTCAGGAGTGGGTTGATAGGAGCAGGAGGAGGAGATGTTTCTTCTGGCTTCTAATGGAGGGAAGGGAAGATGAGAGGGAAATGAAGGAGGGTAGCTGACTCCATAGGGAGGGGGAGGCAGTAAGAGAAAGCAGATTTCTTAGCTGAGGAGTGTGGGTGGGGAGAAGGTGCTCTGTTCCCTAGAGCGCAGGGAATAGTAGGATGAAGGGATATGGGGGGACCCAAACTAGTATTTAGAGATGAGGGAAGCACAATGGAACTGAAAACATGAGGGTAGCGAATGGATAGGGAGGAGTAACAGGAGAAATAATGGATACAAGAGAGTGAACTGGTAGCAGAGTGGTAGAAGGCAATGCAGAGGGTGTTCAGCCTGGCAAGGGAGGTGGGGGGAGCAGTGCCATAAGTTACATCCGCATAGTCTGAAACTGAAAGAACAATTTTGGTGACCACCTCCCAGCAGACCTGGTGAGAAAGGCAGTCCATATTGTGGTACATGGCAGTAAATGTGGGGCAGAGTTTGGTATGGATGGCATCTATGTGGGCAAATAAGTCAAGCCTGCTATTTAAACACACTCCAAAGTGCTTGACAATTGGTACTACTTCAAGCGGGGTGCCATCCAATGTGAAGAAGATGGGGAAGTGGGTTAACTGTGACAGCTTCTGGCAAGTAGCAAAGGTCATGGACACAGTGTTATTTTGTGTGTTGACCCAAATTTGGTTGGACTGGAACTACCACAGAGCATTGTGAAAGTTTTGCTGGAGAAAGTAAGATATATTATCAGAAGTAAGAAATGGCATCTGCATTAGATTTTTTGAACATTGCATGTTTCTGTGGCTACATTTAATTAATTAGCAACATATATATTGCAAAACATCTAGGGCCAGATATTCAAAGTTTTTGCACCGGTCGCAAAGTGGTAGCACTGGATTTGGCTGCATTTGAGCCCAGATGCAATATTCAAAAACACTGGTGGAATGTGTTAGCACAAGCACTAAAAATAATGTATACAGGGGAGTAAGAGAGGGGGCAGGACATGCATACGGGCACAGTGCTGTACTGAAAAGACTAGGACCATGCAACTGTCATTGGCACCATTTGTAACACAACACGAAATATCACCTCTGAAAAGGTGGTGGTAATTCTGTGCAAATATGGTCTTGCGGAGCTTCCTGACACCCGAACCCACACACAGGATGTAATGACAACACACATATTCCCTGATAGTCTAGTGCCGCCCCATCCACAATCCCCAATCCCCCTGTACATGTACAAGTAGTATAAATCATATTCCCTTTGTAGTCTAGTGCCTCCCCAACCCTGATCTCCGATCACAGACACAAGTACTAATTATTGCAGTCACTTACATTCCCTGGTGGTCCAGCAGTCCCTTCTAACCCCAATCCTTGTTTGCCAACACATATTGCACTTATAATCCCTCTGTGGCATGGCATTCTACTCCCACACCAACCCCGATCCCCCACAATACTAAGTCAATTTTCTCTGTTCATCCATTGGACTGCTCCAGCCCTGATCCTCTGTAAATACAATTCCTGAATACGTGGTGGTCTAGTGGGCTACCCACTCCACAGTGCCTACCACCTCACTCCCCCCCATAACCAAGCAGATGAATGACTAACCCACCCACACATCTGTGTGGCCAGTTGCCGATGGAGTTCTGAATGAGTACATAATTCAATACTTGCTCATTATAGCCTGTAGGTTCAAACGCCTTTGTGATTCTCATGCCCTTTTCACCTGTACAACATTTTGCGTACTGGTTCGGTTCTGTCCAATCAGGTCCCTGCCATGATCACCATTTGTTGGGCTTGGCAGGATTCTAAACCTGATGGCAAAGCATGAAACAGAAGACAGGAGTCACAGAATAAAGATTTATTACCCAAATACATGTAAAAAGGACAGTAATACCTGCTGGAGTTCAGAACATCCAAGCACCATGATGTCATCACAGAGAAATTCACTGAAAAACAGGATTATGTAGATTATTATAGTCAGAGATAAGAGGGTCCATTACCTGGTAATGGGCTCATCTGCCCGGCAGAGAAGTTAAACAAAGTAATTCTATTGGTGAGTACGGTGGGCAGCTTGCACCCAAGGTCATTCGATTTCGCACGTATACAGTCATAAGCGTTATGCTGACTAAGGCTACTTTTGGGTTACAATACAATGATTCACAAAAAAATGCTGATCATAGCATTAAGGCTAATAGTTATAGGTGGTGTGCTAACACCACAAAAATAACTATACTGGATAATAGTTTGTATGCACATTATAGCAAGCATTAGTAAATACCAATATGCCTTATGCTGTATCAAAGAACATGGTAGTCCACATTAGGGACTGTAGGTCAGGCAGGTCTAAATATTACCCCTTGTTCCTGATGAAGAGGCAACATCACTAGGGAAAGCGTGGTGTGTTACAGTTGAGCTGAATGAGTAGAATAAAGACTCTTTAATTGTGCATGATGTTGTTTCAGCATGCAGCCTAGACAGCATAAGGTAATGATTTGATAAACAAATTAAGAGAACTTGAATGATAACAAAACCTTTAAATGTCAGTTCCAACCAAGTGTTGGACAATGCAGTTCTTAAATCACCATCATTCAGAGAATTGCCTGCCTTTGTAATATTGTTACTAACAAGAATAAGGTGTGTATCTTTTCTGTCCAACAAGGATAGAAGATTCATGATGAGAGGGTCGATATGCACATTAAACACTGGTAAATACTGTTCCATAGCATTCAGATAGACAGGGTCACTATCAATGTAATCATGTTCTGGTGTGGGAACAGGTGTGATATCTGTGTGACCAATGATAGTGCACTCATGAGGTACAAAACAGAACTTGGGCATAGTTACATCACATGTGAGAGATCCACAGGAGAATGTCTCATAGTTACAATACAGTATTGTCCATCACTGTTGTAGGTCACACGAACTTGTAGAAGAAGCCACTTTGTGAGTTGTACTGGGCAGGTAATGGAAGCATTTGTCATCTGGCTGGTGATTTGTATAGTCTGTTGCTGCATTTTAGTTGCATTCAGCATCAAAGAAGATGATGTGACACTAAGAGGAGCAGGAATATTGTCAAATAGGTTATTATCAAATGTATATGACCAGTCCAGTAAGTTTGTAAAGTAACCACACACTGGCATGGTTATATCAGAAATGTCACATCTGCACAAATAGTGGTAACCCTTTATGGCACAACAGTCAGTATGTGGACTTCCCAGACATCCAAGCAAGGATGAAACACCAGCGAAGGAGGCAAGTTGGTCCATTCTTGGTAGATGCTGCCGTCTAGATGACCCACACCATGGACTTTCACCAGCTTGTCAAAGACTGAAGAACTCTTTTTGAAGAGTGGGAGGGACACTGTGAATGTAACGAACAGGGTGTCCTTCATGGTGCATGTACCTGAAGTGTAGCAGGGTCCTTGATTCGGGTGTGGTGTGACATAGCCCAAGTTCCGAGCAGTGACCAATGAAAAGGATACAGTCCTGGACATACACCTGGTAATGCATGACAGGGTTTTACAATAAGAGCAATACCATTTGATCATACACTTATCATGTATTAAATCTGGAATCCTTCCTGACTCCAGATCCCAGAAGAGATTTGTAATAGTGTTTATGGCAAATGTACCATAAGCCAAAAAAATAATTTCCTTGTCTATGCATTGCTCTTTAACGTCTTTGTTATTGCAAATGATTAATTAATTGGTTTTGTTGTGGGCCTCTTTGAATAAACATGCTATATCATGCATGTTATACACTGTGAACCTTTCCTCCTGAGAAATGCCATCTATACCATTTAGCATGGGCTGTATGGCACCTTGTGATAACTTACTGTTAAATATTTTAGCATGTCTACAAATTTTAGCCAAATTGGCTCTGTTCCAAATTGACATTCCAGATCCAAACATACACATAACAATACCAGTTATGCCTGTAACATCAGAAAATCCCAAACTTCTCTCAGGGTGTTTGGGGGGCAACACTTTGTGTTCCATGGAGTGATGCCCAGCTACAGGGTCTTATGCATGTGCCTGATAGCCTGCAATGAAATCTAATAGCATTACAGCATGAAATTTGGACACATTAGTGGTGGGACAATGGTCAAACTCAGCCATGTTCCAATGGGAAATGTTTAAAATAATAGGAATGTGCATAAACTGAACATTGTTGATAAGTGTCCTGGGGACAGAGGTTGCAGCCAGGCCACTGGGCAGACCTGACTCCATGGCTGGGTATTGCAAGAATTCATTTTAGGAAAGTGAGATGATTGTAATGAAAAGAGCACCTGAATCAATGGATTGGTCGACACAGGTTTTGCCCATGGTAGTATTGGGAAACTGGGAACAAAAGTCTGGGCTCATCATTGCTGTAAGCTTGTAGAAGCCCATATGGTATTGATTAACTTGGCGTATGCACAATGTTCAATTGGGGCAAATAGGGTGTTGGGCCAGCCTTGAAAAGTTACTTTGGCAAGGTAGGTTACCGAAATTTCTTGTCCAGTGGGATTACCAGTTGACTTGTCCATTCGATTTGGAGAGTTGATTTGTCTGGGGACACCACCATGGTGTTGAGGTATACATATTTTCCCTCTTGAACAGCCACATGGGTAGACAGGAGTTGAATGGCCACCTTTGGTTTAGGAGGTAAGGGTGGAAATAGGAATGAGCCCCCAAATGCATAGCTGAGAGGTCCAAGTGCCATCTGGAAATTCCTCAAGGTTTCATCTGGATCCTGTTGTGATAGTGTCTTCCTGATAGAAACATAGAAATATAGAATTTGACGACAGATAAGGACCGCTTGGCCCACCCAGTCTGCCCATTTCCCTGTCTACTGGATAAGCTGCAGATCCTAGTTAACCAGCAGCCTACTTCTTTCTACCCCCACCCCCTAGAATTGCCTTATGACTGTCCCATGCATGCTTGAATTCCACCACTGTTTCTGACTCCATGACCCCTCCGGAAGGCCGTTCCTTGCCCAGGATGAGGAAAGGGATTATCAAGATTAATTTCTTTTATTTTTTGAAGAAGAAAGAAATTAACAGGTTAGAGGACAGGTCTCCTACCCCCATCCAGGGGAAGGAGCATTATTCACCTTTGTACAGTTTCAGTTGGTTGGCATGTGCCATTTGTCTCTGGGTTTCTTGCAATCTGTTAGCCACACTTGTAGATAGCAGCGCTCAATTTGTTGAGGATGTCATAGGAACATGCCCATTTGTTGGCAAACAGGTTGGCTGGTGTGGAGAATTTTAGCACCACGACTTGGCCTCCCACCTGCCAATTGACTTCTTTGACATTCTTGTCAAAGTACATTTTGGATTGCTGTTGGACCTGGCCCAAATTTTTGGCAGCACAAAGGAGAGTCTGGACAAGACTGTTCTTCAGTTGTGCAACATAATTGTCCGATGACACTCTTTCTGCAGTGGGGGTACTCATAGAAACATAGAAACATAGAAGTTGACGGCAGATAAGGACCGCAAGGCCCATCCAGTCTGCCCATTTCTTTTTCTACCTTATAAATGTGCCATCGGCCTTTGCTCTGTCAGTGGCCTATCTATTCATAGTCATTTGTATTGCTCCCTTATGCCTATCCCATGCCTGTTTGAAGCCCTGCACTGTATTCATATCCACCACTTCTTGTGGTAAGCCATTCCATGCATCCACCACCCTTTCTGTGAAAAAGAATTTCCTCACGTTCCCCCTTAATCAGCCCTCCTCTAATCTCATGCTGTGTCCTTTTGTCCTGCTATTTTTCTTATATTTAAACATGTTAGACTCTTTCACCTTGTTAATGCCCTTAAGGTGTTTGAATGCCTCGATCATATCACCTCTCTCCCTCCTTTGCTCAAGGGTATACATATTGAGCTCTGTTAATCTGTCCTCATATGTCTTCTGTTGCAGTCCCTGCACCATTTTGGTTGCCCTTCTCTGGACTGCCTCAATTTGGTTAATGTCCTTGTGAAGGTGTGGCCTGCAATACTGCATGCAGTACTCCAGATGGGGCCTAACCAGTGTCTTGTAAAGAGGGATTATTACCTCCCTCTTACGACTTGTGATACCCCTACTAATACACCCTAACACCCCCCCCTAGCCTTACCTACTGCTTTAGAGGTCTGCTTAGATGATTTCAGGTCATCAGTGATGATGATGCGCAAGTCTCTTTCTTCCTTTGTGACTGCTAGCAACTCCCCTCCAAGCCTATAGGTGGCTTCAGGGTTTCTCTTCCCTATGTGCATGATTTTGCACTTCTTTGCATTAAATCCCAGTTGCCACTCTTCTGACCATTTTGCTAGTTTATCCAGATCTCTTCTCATTCTGCCCACCCCATCTGGATCATCTACTCTGTTGCAGAGCTTGGTGTCATCTGCAAACAGACAAGCCTTACCCTCTAGTCCATCTGCAAGGTCACTAATGAAGATTTTGAAGAGGACTGGCCCCAGGACTGATCCCTGAGGTACCCCACTTGTGACTTGCATCTCTTCTGACTGTATACCATTTACCACCACTCTGTTTTCTACCCGTCAACCAGTTTGCCACCCAGTTGACCAACTTCTGACCCACCCTGAGCCTACCCAGCTTATTTATCAATCTTCTATGTGGAACAGTGTCAAAAGCTTTGCTGAAGTCAAGGTAGGTGACATCAGCTGCTCCCCCGGTCCACCACTCTGGTTACCCAGTCAAAGAAATCTATGAGATTAGTTTGACAGGACCTTCCTTTTATAAACCCATGCTGTCTTGGATCCTGTGCCCCTATGGATTCCAGGTGTTGCACTATCCTTTCCTTAAGGAGTGCCTCCATAATCTTGCCCACTACTGAGGTAAGACTGACTGGTCTGTAGTTCCCCGCCTCCTCCCTGCTACCACTCTTGTGGAGCAGGATCACATGAGCCCTTCTCCAGTCTTCTGGGACCTCTTCTGTGCTCAGAGACTCACTAAACAGTTCTGCTAATGGCTCTGCTAGTTCCACCTTTAGTTCCTTAAGTACCCTGGGATGTATGCCATCAGGTCCCATTGCCTTATCCACCCTGAGCTTAGCAAGCTCTTGTAGGACCCTTTCTTTTGTGAAGGGAGTAGTGCTCACCTCCCTCCCCCCTGTGTCCATGATGCTGAGCTGTGGGCCCTGCCCTACCTTCTCTTCAGTAAATACTGAGCAAAAGTATCTATTTAGGATAGATGCCTTTACAGGGTCCTTCTCCTTACATGCTCCCTTTTCTCCATTAAGCTTAGCAATACCCCCACTGGACTTTCTCCTTTCACTAATGTATCTATAACAAGTCTTGTCACCTTCTTTTACTGTTCGTGCTAGTGTTTCCTCAGTTTGGGACTTTGCCTGCCTTACTGCCTTCCCTGCTTCCCTTAGAGCTGTTTGGTATGCCTCCCTATCTTCATCCCACTGTGTTCCCTAATATTTCCTGAAGGCCAGCCTTTTGGCTCTGACCTTTTCTGCTGCTGTATTTGAGAACCAAAGTGGTTTCCTTCTTCTTTTGCACTTCCTTTTCTGTCTAACACAATGGGATGTTGCTTCAAGTATTGCATCCTTAATGCTTGCCCACTTTGCCTGTACCCCCTCACCTCTGTTTTTTTTTTGCCAGGGCTAGCTTAACTCTGTTGGCCATCTTATCAAAGTCAGCTCCTCTGAAGTCCCATATTTTTGCCTTGGAATGGGATGATTTAGATGTAGTATCCAAATTGAACCATACCATGTGATGGTCACTGGCCCCCAGGTGACCTTCTACCTAGAGATCTGTGATCCCTTCCTTGTTAGTCAGTACTAGATCTAGGATAGCCCTGTCTCTTGTGGGTTGCTGTACCAGTTGTTTGAGGCCCTCCCCCTGCAGGGAATCCACTATGTGTCTAGTTCTGGCAGATGTTCCTGCTGGTATTGACCAATCTGTATCCGGCATGTTGAAGTCTCCCATTATCAGAATCTCCCTTTAGCTGTCATGTTTTGTATATCTTCTAACAGTAATGTGTCTATGTCCTCCCCCTGGTCTGGGGGCCTGTAGACAACCCCAGTTCTTATGGCTGTCCCATTTTCTGTTTCCAGGGTATCCCACAGTTCTTCTGGCTCCTTATGTGTATTCTGAATTTCTGTAGCTTTGATATTTTCATTGACATACAGGGCCACTCCTCCCCCCCTTTTTGCACCTCGGTCCCTTCTGAACAATACATAGCCAGGTACTGAAGTCTCCCAAGTGTGGTTACTGGTAAACCACATCTCACTAATTGCTACTATATCCAGTTTAGCCTCTGACATTATTGCCTGCAGGTCTGGGATCTTATTTCCCAGGCTGTGAGCATTTGTGTACATGATTTTCCATTGGCCAGATTTTGGTGTGTTAGTTGTTGGGTGAGGTTTGGCATTACCCCTGTGCATCGTATGGGGAGACAAACCTTTTTTCTTACCTGGTGATGCAAATGAACTGCAAACATGCTGAATCCCTGTTTGACCACTAGCTGAGGGGGATGGGGTGTTCTTCCCATTTGATGTATGGGGTACTGAACCCCTCTCCCCATTTGCTAGTTTAAATATTCTGCAAAGACGTCAAACTTCTGCCCCAATGCACTGACTCCCTCCTTAGTCAGATGCAGTCCATCAAATTAAAAGAACTTTCGCCCTAGAACTGTTGCCAGTTCCCTACAAATCTGTGTCCTTTTCCTGGCACCAGCCCTTGAGCCACGTGTTTAGCTCCCTATCTCCCTTCTCTGACCCTTCCGTCCATCTGCTCCCCTCTTCCAGACTGGCAGGATCTCAGAGAAGGAGATGCCAGATGAAATAGATGATAGTTTGTCACCCAGCCTGGACAGGTGTTCCTTGGCTCCACAACTGACCAGCTGGCAGGATCATTAGTCCCTATGTGTACTAGGACATCAGTGTTTTCTCCTGCTTTGTGAACAATTTTAGCAATGTGGTCAGTGTCTCTCCATGCTGATGTACCTGGGAGACATCTGACCATTACCCCTGGCTGGAGATGGGTATCAACTCCCCGAATCATGGAGTCTCCTATGATCAGAAGTTTTTTTGGATTTCATTTTTGCCTTTTTTGTTTTGGTTCCTGATTTGGGTGAGTTTTGTTGTGCTAGCTCCTGTGCTGCAGTGTCCTGCTCTGCAGTGTCTTCTGCCTCTTTGTTTGATTTCAGAGATAGAGGCAGATACCTGTTTGTAGTGTTTATATGGTTTTTGGAGGTAATATGTTGGAGAGCAGAGAGTGATGAGGCACCCGATTTGCCCCTCCTAACCACCTGCCAGCCTCCTGGACCAACTACCCTCTGCGGTTGAGGTTTTTTCTGTTGGATGCTGGGGAAATGATGGGTGGTTCTTATAATGTATTTCCTCTTGAATATGAAATTTGAGGCATGCAATCTCTGCCCATGCTGCCTGGAGCTGAGCCCTAAGATCTCCAAAGGCCCAGCATGTAGGACAGTGTCCTAAATCCTGTAAGACTGTCCTTCTGAAAATTGTTCCACAGTACCTGCAGTTAATGATATCCATTCCAGATAAGTTGCTGGGTTTATAACCTAGTCAGAGTAATTAGAAGGAAAAAGGAAAAAAATGCAAGTAATGGTTTGATTGCATTTTGTTTAACTTGTTATAACAAGTTAAATTACTAGTGCCCCTGTAAATGAGCTCACCTTGTGGAGGCCCCACTGATCCACCCCTTCCTGCTCTGTCACAGGAAATGTCACAACTGTGGTACCCTATAAAAGGAATGTAGTGTGGGGTGGTTGAGGATGGGGGTGGGTGGCTGGGCCCTTCCCCTGCTGAAAAAGAAGAACCACGGACGAAAGAACAAGGAGGTAAGAGCAGAAACAATCAGTCAACAACAAATGCAGTAACCCTGAAAGCTTATCCTAATGTTAGATAAAACTGTAAAACCTGTAAAGCATGACCTGTAATAATTTCAGAGAAGATATACCCTGTGAGAAACACTTTGCTACAGAGAAAAATAAAGCAATGAAATGTTAGCAACAAACAGTAGCAATCCCTGTGAGTAAAAAATTAAAAAAAAACCACACAGCAAATCTGTTTAGCCAAAATAAGTCTTAATCCTTTTCCCTTGCTCTGGGAAGTTTCTCTACTCTGCCTTTCAAGCAGTCTTAGAAGGAAAGAGCTCAGGTGAAGCTAGGTGCCTTGGCCAGCAAACCAAGTCTTCTACCTCCAAGATATCAACTAACCTGACTTTTTAACCCTTGTTTCTGTTGGAAATTACTGACAGTTTGCCAGCTCCACTCCCCACATACACACCTAATCCTTTGGAAGAGCTGTGGGAGGAAAGCAATTAGCTCTTTCAATGTGAGAAGGAGACTGAAACACCTCTGAGACAACAAACCTTTTCAACAAACAAAAAAAAGCAAGAATAAAATAAAACACAGTGTCAAACAGTAATTTTGCTTAGCCCAATGATAAAAAAGTCACAAAAATGTAAGCTCCACCTGTAATACAGTAATTTCAGAGAAGATATACCCTGTAGGAAACACTTTGCTACAGAGAAAAATAAAGCAGTAACAGAAGATATACCTTGCAAAAGACAATTTGAATCAGAAGATTACAGCAGTAATCTGTTAGCACACACCTGTAGGCACACCTTGTAATAATGCAGAAGCAGGTATACCAGTAACAACAATTTGAATCAGAGACAAATAAAGCAATGAAATGTTAGCAACAAATAGTAGCAATCCCTGTGAGTAAAAAATAAAAACAACACCACACAGTAAATCTGTTTAGCCAAAATAAGTACTCAGATCGATCCATAGATGTTCTGGTAATCTCATTTGTCTACTGGTCATCACCTCCAAGAGTGTGTACCAGGTTGCTGCAGCCAGGGTAGCTCTGATTGCCATTAGGAGTAAGGGCAATAGAGTGTCTCAACTTTAAGCATTCTCATTTGCAAATTTAGACAACATCAGTTTGATCTGTCTTTTGGCTTTCTCTACCTGTCCAGAGGATTGTGGGTGGTAAGCAGTGTGGAATTTCTGACTAACGCCCAATAACTCCAAACATTTTTGCATTAGTTCTCCTGTGAAACCAGTCCCTATGTTAGAGTCTACCTTGCAAAGACAGGGAGGGGGGAAGATGAGGATGGGTGGTTATTTACATGAGGGAAGGGATACTATGTACCAGGGAGGAGGGGAAGAGGGGAAGCCAGAAGCCATAGGATCTATGACAGTCGGTTGACAAATTTGTTGTTGACAGATGTTACAGTGACACCTTTATGTTGACCACAATTGTGGATGGCATAAAGTCAGTCACTTGAGATTGTAATTTCTTTGGGGGCTTTGCCCCAAGCCCCCCACACCCCTGTAACTACAATAATCAACTCTGAGCCAGAGTTTATTTGGGGAAGAGGTGCAAGACCCCCAGAAAGCAGTGCTGGGGTCCCACATTTACACTACAGCAACCTGTCACTGTTGTCACTGTACTGTTGGTCATGGTAAAATTGTCACCGTAGCAAAGGCATACTGAAGCCATATGGGTACTGCTCCAAAACTCTAAAGGTAAGAAGACTAGGATGGGGGTGGTGTACAGGCCGCCCTCACAAAACAAGGAAAATTATGGAGTTGGGGAAGCAATCAGGGAGGTCAGCAGCAGAGGGAGTATGGTCATAGTGGGCAACTTCAACCTACCTGGGATTGACTGGTGGACCATGACTACCACAAACACCAGGGAACAGGTACTGCTTGAGGCTATTCAAGAGAGCTGCCTAGAGCAGGGATTATCAGAGAGAGCAATATACTGGATAGTGTGTTAGCAAATGGGGACCAAGTCAATGATGTGGTCATACAGGACTCACTAGCAGGAAGAGACCACAGCTCAGGTACAAGAAGTCTGGCTGAAAGGAAGTCAAGGAGGTGTACTGGGAGAAATCTAGAGAAGTGAATAGGGCAGTCAGGGCAGCTAAAGCAGCAAGGGAGCTGAGATTGGTTCAGGGGATCAGAGAGGGGGATAAGGATTTCTTCAACTACCTAACGGAGAAGAGGAGTTTCAGGGATGAGAATGCCAGTATCAAGAGAGAGGTGTAATGGGCGGAAAAGGGGGAAGACCAGGCAGAGGAACTCAACGAGTACTTCTGCTTGGTTTTCACAAAAGAAAAAGATGGTCCAATACCCCAAGGAAAAGGAGGGGAAGGGCAGGGGCAGAGATAATAGATGGGATCATCCAGGAGGATAGGGTTCTAAAAGGCCTTAAAGCCTTGTGGGTGGACAAGACACCAGGACCTGACGGTGTACATCCAAGAGTCCTGGAGGAGTTGGCATAGGTATTAGCAAGCCCTCTGGCTGACCTGTTTATCACCTCCCTGGAGAAAGAGAGTGTGCCTAGGGACTGAAGGATGGCTTATTTGGTGCCCCTCCACAAGAGTGGGCCCAAGGATGAATGAGGGAATTACAGACTGGTAAGCTGGATATCTATAGTGGGGAAGATGAAGAAAACCATTCTGAAGGAGAGGTTGATAGCCTTCATGGATAGTAATGGACTCCAGGATGAGAGACAGCACTGGTTTGTCTCAGGAAGATTATGCCAGTCTAACCTGGTTGACTTCTTTGATTGGGTCACAAAAGCAGTTGACGAGGGCCATGCTGTGGATGTCCTGTATCTGGACTTCAGCAAAGTTTTCAACTTGGTGCCACGTGGAATGTTATTGGGTAAGTAGAGGGTCTTGGGGCAGGGGAGAAACTAGTGGGATGAGTTAGAGCTGGCTTCAGAGCAGACAGCAGAAGGTAGATCTAAGGGGAGAGACATCCAAGGCAAGACCTGTGACAAGTGGACAACTCCAGGGCTCAATGTTAGGCCCTGTGTTATTCAATGTCTTTATAGGAAACATTGCAGAAGGGGTCAAGGTATGATCAGCCTGTTCGCTGATGACACAAAAATATGTGCAAAGTGGACAGTGATGAAGGGAGGCAAGCACTCAGAGAGGCTCTAGCTAAACTCAAGCACTGGTCAGATGTGTGGCAGTTGGGGTTTAATGCTAAGAAGTGCAAGGTCATGCACCTTAGAGCCAGAAACCCCAGGACCAGCTATTGACTGGGGGGATTGCAGCTATCAAATTCAGAGGAAGAGAAGAATCTAGGTGTACTAGGCACAGGGGACATGAAGGTATCAGCACAGTGTAGAGGGGTGACAGCAAGGACCAATCATATGCTGCGGTTCCTTCACCTCCAGGAAAGAGAAGGACATTTTGCCCTTGTATAGATCACTAGTGAGGCTGCACTTGGAGTACTGTGTGCAGTACTGGTGCCCCTACCTAAAAAAGGACATGAGATTGTTGGAGAGGTTGCAGTGTAGAGCGACAAAGATGAACATAGGGCTAGGGGAGAAGATTTGAGGGAGCTCAACATGTACTTTCTAAAACACAGAAGGGGGGACATTATAGAGCCCTTTAAATACTTAAAAGGCATAAACAAGGTCAGACTAGTAGGATTGTTCTGCCTAAGGGAGGAAGGGTCACAAGGAGGCATAGTCTGAAGTTGGAAGGGGGAAGATTCAGAAGGGAGATGAGGAGGCACTACTTCACAGAGAGGGTGGTGGCTGGGTGGAACACACTGCCAGAGGAGTTAATCGAGCTGAAGACAGTGGACATTTTCAAGTGGAGATGGGATAGAGTCAGGGGCAGGGTAAGTACAGACAAGAACAAAAGGGGAGAAAGTCTGTGGATAGGGGATGATGGGAGGGGAATGTTTGGGGGGTCAGCTGCAGGAGTATTAAACTCTGAGCTTCAGAATCAGGCAGACTTGAAGTGTGAGCTGGCGCTGAGTATGATAGCAGCTTGAGTATGTAGCTCCTCAACTTTGGGCTCTTATTTATAAATTTCTTTTTTCCTTTTTCATTCACGCCCTTCGTCCGCCATCTGCTCCAGTCACGGACTCCAGGATCCCCGGCCACCGGATATCACCGACTCCCCACGGTCATCCCTGGCTTTCCCCCCAGAGAGCGGGGCCGCGGCTCCGACCCCCGGCTTATCGGACCGCGGAACTAGTAACTAGTCAGGTGAATGGCTCCGGTGGCCAATCAGGGCATTCCTGGAGCAGAGCGTCATATAGACACTGGGCGTGGGCTTTTCTCCCTTTTTTCTCCCCTAGTGGGGGCGATGCAATGATGCCAGCGTCCGCCCCACCTCTCCCCATGTCGGCGTCGGCTGCGTGGAACTCCCGGTCTCCACCAGGGTCCCCAGCTCACCAGTGCTACCCACACCCTCCCTCCAGAGTAGGAGAGCTGCCCATCGGACGCTCGATCCTATTCCCCGGCGGCACTCGGCGACCCGAATCCGCCTCGAACCGGGTCGCCCGCATTGCAAGCGAAATCCACCACAGTACGACATCGGCTGGCCTATTTATAAATTTCTATGAAAGTACTGATTAGTCAGCATTAAGTTTTGGTCTAAGAGTTGCAGTATACATTCCGATAGCATTCTTAAAAAATAAATACGACAGCCCGACTTTGGAAATGAATCTTTTTTTACAATTTTAAAATACCTGACAGACCCGCGATATCATCGGGTCTAAGATGTGTTGTTACCCCGGTACCTGAATGATCTTCAGTTGCGGATAAAATGGATATTCAATCCCTAATGAAAAGCTTAATGATATAAAATTGGAGATCGTATCAGTTAAACAAACAGTAGCGGATTTAAACAGCGACTCCATCATAATAAATAAGCATTTGAATTAATTCCGAGGACCAAACTGAAAATTTTAAAGACACCACAGCCAGTTTAGAAGATCAAATATATGCACAAGATAAACAAATCTACCAGTTAATTGAAAAAATTGATGATCTTGAAAACCATGGGAGAAGAAATAATCCAAGGGCCCTGGGGATGCCTGAGGGACTTGAAGGGAGCAATATCATTGAGTTTCTTCAGCAGTTTTTACCCAGTATATTAGACTTTCAATGGCTCTGGGCACTGGAAATAGAGAGAGCACACCGTGCTTTGGGTCTGCGTCCACAGTCAGGTCAGAGATCCAGACCCCTACTGATATATTTTTTATGGTTTTCTGTTAAAGAGCAGATTCTAAGACTCTCAAGGGATAAAAAGCAGTTGGTATGGAGGGGTAACAGAATATTAATGTTCCAGGACTTCTTTTCTTTGGTGATGGCAAAAAGAATTTTATTGATGTTAAACAAAGGCTTACAAAGTTGGGATTGATGTATTACTTTAAATAACTTGCTAGTCTAAATGTAGTAGAACCTAATGTCAAAATGGTTGTATTTACAAATGCTAAAGAAGCTATGGCCTATGTGGTTAATTGTGAACTTTCAGCCAGAGATACTCAAAGTAAGAACTCCAACAGTTTTCACTTTTCAAAAAAACTGTGTGTAGACATAGATGCCCATTCTACTCAGACACCCCCTTTGCCTCAAGATCAACATTCTAACTTGAGTCTCCCTGCCATGGTAACACCAATAGCTCAATCAAATGGAAGCCCCAATATTAAGACCCCAAAAGAAATGACTCCTCACCTCCATTCTCTCATAACACAGAAAGAGCCTATTAAGGAAGTTTGTCACACCTCAAATATCTCCCGAAAGACAAATGCATCAAATAAAAAAAATGTATCTACCAATTCCTAGAACTGGCAACAGGAGAGCTAGCAGTAGATCAAGGAGCAGAAGCAGTGCAAGATCATCTGGATCCTTATCCATTTCACCTCCATCAGAAGAAAGTAACTCCCAAAGACATCTACATGCATGCTCTCCAATGACAGTTACACAAGAAGAAACTTGAGATACTCTTTAACCTGACCTTTTGAGAGTTTTTCTGCATTTGGTTTCTACATCTGGTGGGGTCAAATGGAAGTTATTTATGTGTCACCTCCGTTACCTCGTTCTTTTTCAAGCTCGGCACTTGCATTCAGTCTTCTAAATTTGGTAAACATTACACTGTCTGTCCTCTCTATATGTTGAAGGTAAGAGACACAGCTTGCTTAATTTTAATGAAAGGCACTTTTCATAATAATTTAAATGCCTGTACTCATGTGGCAGTATATGGAAATTAATGCAGGGGTTAAAAGGCATCAGCATTCCTGTATCTGCTGCTCTGACATTCTACTGAGGCTGGTAATCTATACCTGTGGAGACATTTCAAGGTAATTAACAGTCAACCTTATAATGAAAATGCTGCCATATTAAAGTCACAGTTTTTTATTTGAATGCTAATTTAAATCATGTGCTGCACACAGTTGGTATAATTCTTCATTATGCTGCTCCATGCATTATCAGATCACTTTATGTGCAACATTTAAATTTCTATTAGTTGGGCACCTAGCTCATATTCTTACATAGATTATAGATTTACATATTCTTTATTATTAGCCTTAAGCACTTTGTGGGTTTATCCTTTTGAAATATTTTAGTCTATTAAAACAAAGGGTTGTCTTGCATACACTTAAACATATTGTTATAGTAGTACTTTGTTGAAAAGAAAGTCTAAAGGTTTAAAGTACTTGGAAGTATACAGTTGCAGCAATTCCATGCCTTACCTAACCTGTGAACTCACCTTTCTCTTAATGTCAAATGGGCTGTTAGGCTGAAGTAGTGAAACAGGTAGTATGGATGCGCAGATAAGGTGTAAACCAGGTGCGGAACAGAACTTCCAGTGCCCAACTATTTTACACTAAATTTCTGTACTCTTCTTTCAGTTCTAATTTAACAAAATGTTAAATATGATCTTGGAATTTATTAGGGTTACAGAGTAGAAGGTTGTGGTAACATAGGAAGTGGAACGGAGTGACCTGGTAAAATAAAGGCCACCATGATTGAACTACCTCCTTATAATAGTTCATACTTCTCTATTCTATTTCTTATGTTTTTTCTACTCATTTCTTACAATTGACTCACTCTATTGCTGTTGTGTATATGCATGTTCTTTGTGGGTATGTTTATTAACTATTGTGATGGACTGACATCATTTGATAAATGCACTATACAGGTAACAATATGCTTATTTATGCCAAAGTTGAGGGATGCTCACCCTGGCTGCACGTACACCACAACATACCCCAGTGCCTTGGATTACTATCCAGAATGTGTTGAGCAGCAGAAAGTAGAATCACATCCTACTTTGAGTTTTTTTAAAGAAATACTGTTTTTATTTATTTATTTGTTTTTTCTTTTTTTTCTTTCTCTCTTATTAACCTGTTTAAGTATTTAATTGTTGACTTTGTTAATATTTAGCTTTAATCTTGTTTAACCAGCACTGTTGTATTAAGCCTAGATTTATTGTTTGCTTCTTAAGGGGCTAGAGGAATATTATTCTGTTGTTTTTTTTTTTTTACTAAAACAAGGTTTTACTTAGGTTTTAGGATGTCACATTATAGGATTGTGTCTTGGAATGTTAATGGTTTGGGGTCCTCAGTTAAAAGGAAAAAAGTTCTTAATTATTTAAACAGGAAAAAGCTGATATTGCTCTTATTCAGGAGTCGCATTTGACACAGAAAGAGGCACTTAAATTGCAAAGAACCTGGGTGGGTATTGCTGAGAGTGCATGTTTCTCCTCAAAGAAACATGGAACTTCTATATTAATCAGAAAAGGAATACATTTCAGTAAACATAATCATTTTTCTGATCCTGAGGGGCAGTATCAAATTCTGACAGGTTCATTGGATGGGAAAAATATAGCAATAAGTAATGTATGTACTCCTAACTCTGGGCGATGTGAGTTTTTCAATTCTCTAACTGTATCTCTTAGTACATTCACTCACTATGAAATTATTATTGGTGGGGATTTCAATGAACTAATGGATCTTGTTCTAGACAGATCCTCCACTAGCAGAATACAGTTGTCCACTAAGTCAAGGGACTCCTTTAGAAAACTATTAACTGATTTAGGGCTCTCAGATTCATGGAGAATTGTCAATCCAACTGCCAGAGATTATTCCTTCTATTCAAACAGACACTTAACATATAGTAGAACAGATTATTTCTTAATACCTAATTCTAAAATAACTGATATTTTAGAGGCAAAAATAGATAATATTATAATATCTGATCATGCCATGTTAAGCCTTGATCTAGTTCTTGGAAACACCAGAGAGAAAGCACATAGGTGGAGGCTTAACGCCAACCTCTTAAAGGACAAAAAATTTCTGACTTGGGTTACAAAACAAACAACTGAGTATTTTGAAATTAATAATAATTGGAGAAGCATCAAACATATCCATTTGGGAAGCATATAAAGCATATGTTAGGGGAAGAATCATAAGTTATTCAGCAAACAAAAAAAGGGAAAGAAATAGGGCACTTGAAGAAAAAGAAAAATAATTAACAAACATTTCCTTCTTATCCAAAAACCCTCTGACACCAAAAGGGGAAATTCTACAAAAAATGTCAGTATTTAATGAAGAAATTAATATAATGCTCTCACAGAAAACAGAATATGCACTTTTTAGGACAAAACAAAAATATTGAGAGGCTGGGGAAAAAGCAGGGAGACTCCTTGACTTAAAGTTAAAAAGACTTCAACAACAAACTGTTATAACAGGCATTCAAAATAAACATGGAAAAACACTAAAAACAAAGAAATAAATAATGAATTCTATGAATACTTTCAAAATATTTATTCAGATAAATGTAACTATCCACATGGTGATCTGGATACATTTTTTTTCAAATCTTAAGTTTCCAACTTTGGCACAACAGGAGAAGGAAGCTCAGGGTAGAAACATCTCCCCTGAAGAAATATGTCTAGCTATACAAGACTTGTCTACAGGCTAAACGCCTGTTCCTGATGGATTTCCTTGGGAGTATTATTAAAAACTTGCACCCTCAATACTGTTTCATTTGCACTCAACCTTACTGGAAGCATGGCAGAAGAAATCACTTCCACCATCTATGAGACAGGCCTTTCTAACTTTGATACCCCAAAAAAACAAGGACAATTTGAAATGCTCTAATTACAGACCAATTTCTTTAATGAACACTGATTATAAGATACTTGTCAAAGTTTTAGCCAAACATGTGCAGAATGTTATAACTAAACTAAAAGGTCAAGAACAGGTGGGGCTCATTAATAATAGATCAGGGGTTGATGGTATTCATAGGTTACTTAATTTAATTTGGTCAGCTAATAAGGATAACATTCCTTATGCCATTTTATTACTTGATATGCTTAAAGCATTTGATTCAGTTAATTGAACCTTTATGTCAAGGGCCTTAAGGGAATTTGGCTGTGGATCAGATTTTTCTGAGTGGGTAGCTATGCTCTATGTCAAGCCCGAGACACAAGTGCTGACTAGTGGTATGTTGTCTCCTAAAATTGTATTATCTTGTGGAACTAGGCAAGGATGTCCATTAACCCCCTACCTTTTTGGCATTTGAACCCCTGATACAGACAATTAATAATCATAACGAGATCAAAGGCATAACATTTTGGGGGAAAAGAATATAAAACCTTTGCTTTTGCGGATGACTTCCTGCTTTCACTTGGAAACCCAGTACATTCATATCAGTGTTTGAAGGCAACCCTAAAAACTTTTAAAAGCATCTCAGGACTTAAATTAAATTGGGGAAAAAACACAGGTGTTACATAATGTCCTGGCACCCAAATCAAAGAGTCATTTGGAAGACATTCTTGATAAAAATTGGTTCAAATCAAGTATTACATACTTAGGACTGCAGATCTCCACCAACCTGAAAGAACTTGTGCTCCCAGGTCGCTCCTGTAAAAAAGCTTTCAGCTTAGTGTGCTATACCTGGTTAAACAACTAAATAAAATAAAAAAAAACCAAAAACTTAAAAATCTTAACTATTGCCCTCTAATAAAATATATAGAGCTAGATTTATCTAGGTAGGGGAAACTTAACTTATCACTGTGGGGAAAAATAAACACAATAAAAATGAATATTGCTCCCAGATTGTTTTCTCTGTTTCAAAATCTGACCATTTTGGTGTGGTGAGCAATCTTTAAATGGCTTTATCATATTATAAGGAATTTTTTATGGCAAGGGAAACCACCCAAATTGAGTATTTCCAAACTAAGAGCACCATATACTGCTGGAGGTTTAGCTTTACCTTGGTGGGAAAGATATCAGTTAGCCTTCATTTTTAAACATGCTTTAAAACATTTTGAAAATCCACATGTGAATATAAGTGGAGAACCTCAGCATTTATGGTTAACTATGGAAAAAAAAAAACACTCTAAAGTCAAACTCCCGCTTTGATTTTTTTATATATACCGTTAAAACCTAGTTTTTCGGATAATCATTGTATCCTTGGATCTGTGCTAATGATTAGGAAAATAAATAGTATAATAAATCCTAAAGGGATTCCCTTAGATTTAATGCCATTATGGGATAATACTAAACTATTCAGAGGGCAAAGAGGTTAGTCAAACAAAGAGTGGTCCAGATGTGGCATTTACAGACAAGCTGATTTAGTGGACACAAAGACTAGAATGTTATACTCATTTCAAGAACTTAAGAAAAAATATAAAATTCAGAGATATCAATTTCATTATTATTTTCAGTTAATGAAAAACCTTAATAGAGCTAATATACTGAATAAGGACTTCTATCTGCCAATATCTGAAGATTAGGATACATTGATATGCACTTCTTTACAGGAAAAGGGGGTAGGAATCATACATAGAATACTGACTAGTAGCTTAACTTCTACTTGTTTGACCATTAAGGCCACAAGGAAATGGGAAGAAGAACTGGGTCTCAATATTTCTGATGAGGAGTGGGATGTGGCATGGGGAATAGCCAACAAGAACTGCAAGGAACTTCAAGGTAGTTTAATTCAATTTAAAATTCTGCATGAACATTACTGCAGTCCAGACAAACTGCATGCTATGGGATACTTGAGTTGCTTTGACTGCTGGAGATCTCACCATCCTGGTGCATGGCCCACTCATATTATATGGGAATGTCCAGTGCTTGTAGACATATGGAAAGACATCCAATCCATTTGTATTAAGGTCTCAAAGCAAACCATTCCTTTACTTCCACTAATTTTTATTCTAGGAATAATCCCAGAATCTTTGAATCTGGATCAATTTCAAGAAACTTGGGTTTTTTATGCGGCCCTTACTATGAAGCATTTAATACTGCAGAAATGGTCCAGTAACCTTCCCCCTTCTATTAGTGACTGGTATAGTCAGATGGCATACTTGTATAACAATGAAAGAATATGCTACTCTCTTGTGGATAAATTACATTTTTTATAAAATTTAGTCACCCTTCTGGAACCAGATTTAGAAAAGTAAATGTCTAATATCCATGGAAAACTAGTTAAATATTCAAACCCCTTATTATTATATAATATGTCTGTTTCTCAGATGATTGATGGTTTCTGGGTATACTCATTGACACCTAATTGGTAATGAAATCGCTTACCTTTTGAACTTTTTAACTTAATTATATGATCAGATGTACATTTTATCTCCAATAAGAATTTGTTTATCTTATGTTATTACTTTGAATGTTCATATTGTAAAATGTTTTGCCAGCTTGTTTAAAATCAATAAAAAATATTATGGAAAAAAAAAGAATCAGGCAGACTTGATAGATCTATAGGGCTTTTTCTGCCAGTGACTTCATATGTTCATACGTTGAAAAATTTCTATAAAGAAACTATATGGGATGACCTACAGAAAATAATTCAGGAAAACAGATTCAAATATCCAGACTATGAAATACTAATAGCAGGAGATCTCAATGCAAGAATATGCTGCTTTGATGGCTCACTAGACTCCTCACCTTGGAACCACTTAGACATCCCCCCACTGGGAATATATAAGAAATATATCAGATACTAAGATAAACAATGCAGGTCAGAAAGTGATAAAGCTTATTAAGGAACGCAATTTGTACCCATTAAATGGAAGGCTGATGGGTGACCTAGAGGGTCAGTGTTCTTTCAACAAACAAAATGTATTCTCATTATGTAACTATTTCCTTTGATCCTGGCCTATAACTAGTTGGTCCTTTATACAAGTAATTCCTAGAACAGAAAGTGACCATTATCCTGTTTTATTAAAGGGGCTTCTAAAGAATACAATAAAATAAACAAGTCTACCTCCATTAATCACAGAAATTAGAGCAAAAAAAGGGTACAGTGGGATGGTATCATGGATGAACTGGTTTTAATAACTGGAAAACTTTTTGAATTAAAATGTAGTTTCTTGGCTGGCCAGATTTTCAGCAGTTGGACTATTGGAACAACTTAGCCTACTTTTTGGGGAATTACAAAAAATTCTGTACAGGGATATTAGAAATGAAAACAACAAAAGAGAGGAAACCTGGTTTCATAGGGAATACACAGAGAGGAAACGTATGCTCCTGAGCAGTATCAGGAAGACTAGAAAAATAATTCTAGCCCCCCAAATAAAGAACTAAATAATGAAAGGAAAAAATATTGTTAAAGGAGAAAAAGATGGTGTATTACTATAGGCAATGGAATAAAATTCAATTCAGTTTGATTCAAATGTATTGCAGGAAAGCTCCATTGAGCAGGTTCACTCACAAGGTGCTGAACATATACCAGAAATGTACAAAAACACAGACATTAAATGGGAAAAATAACAAGAAGATACAGTGCTATAACAGGGAATAAAATTAATGAGATGAAGGCATGACAGTAAGCAAAACTATACAAACTCAATACATTCTGAATGTGTGGTTACACAGTGCATCTACAGGAATATATGCAAATACAGTGCGATGGAGAACAGCCATACTACATGTTTAAACCTCAGCATAGTAATAAGTGAGTTGTAGCATAGTGACCCTGTTAGAAGAGAAGGGGAAGGTTATGGTGAAGACAAGGGAGAGAAAGAACAGTACAGAACAGTAAAAGTGATGGGGGTGAGAATCAGAATAAACCAAAGGGAAGGTGAAAACAGTAATAAGTGTGGGAAGAGTGTGATGGGTGAAGACAGTAGGGAGAAAGAGGGAGAGAGAAAGGGATATACATGTCCTAGGTACATCTAAGAGGATAAAGTTGGCCTTTCTTAAGGAATAAGTGCAATGGGAAATCTGTAGAAGGAAGGAAATATATCTCAGGAGCTTGTTCAAGAGGATTTTGAGCATCCATATTCCGAGATGACTCAATCACTTAATTGCAAGGGACGTCTAGCTAATGGTTGAGTATAAATCACAGTTGTGAGTTCTGACTGGAGCCTTTGTGACAAACTGTAGAGCATGGTGGTATAAGATGTCCAATTTATACAGGTTGGCAGCTGGAGTGCCTCCTTCATGGTCCCTTGTAGATTACATCACCATAATCAAGGAGAGGGAGAATTGTGGCCTGGACGAGCCTTAATCTGGTCTAGGAGGGGAACAGGGAGCTATTCCTGTAGAATAATCCTAATCTGACTTTCAGTTTGCTGGTGAGGTTGCCAATGTGTATATTGAAGGAAAGATTGCTGTTGAGCTGCATACCAAGGTACATGAATTTGTCTACAACCTCAAGAGATTCTGCTAGGGTGGCAACAATGAAGGGACTCAGCAGAGTTTGAGTAGGGATGGGGAGGTCTTGCTGAGGTTGAAAAACATGACCTTTGTTTTTTTTTTTTTTGCATTTAGCAGAAGTTTAGAGCTGTTCAGGTTCTGCTTGAGCTTAGAAAATTCCACTTGCAGTTCCTCACAAACTTCCGACAGGGTTGGTTTTGATGTGTACACTACTGCATCATCAGCAAAGAAGTGCAGCTTTGAGTTGATGATATTGGTATCAAGGGAGTTGATATAAATAGAAAAGACAATAGGGCCTAAAATGGACCCTTGAGGTACACCCCAAGTAACGGGTAGGGAGTCTGAGAGAAGGCCATCAGCCTTAATTTTCTAGATTCTACCTGAGAGACAGCTGGCAAACCACTGTACTGTGGATGCTGTGACTCCTAGCTTTTTGAGGCTAAGGAGGACAAGGTTGTTGTCCACAGTATCGAATGCCTTGCTGAAGTCCAAGAATATGGCACCTGTGATCTGTTTGGCATTGTGGGCTGTGATCCAATTATCAGTAACTTTGGCAAGGGCAGGAATGATGCTGTGATTTTGCCTGAAACCAGATTGGGCAAGGTTGAGCAGAGAATAGCTTTGGATGTGCACTTTTAGTTGAGGGTAGATTCATTTTTTGAGAATTTCAGAGAGAACAGGCAAGATGGAGATGGGTCTATAATTGTTTAGGTTGCAAGGGTCACCTGATTTGAACATAGGCAAACTATGGGCAGATTTCCAGCAGGTTTGTACTGATGAAGTGATGATAGAAAGATTGAATATGTGGAATGATCAGGCTGTAAGGTAATAATAACCTAATTTGAGGAAGAATGGTTCCAATCTATCCGTGCCACCACCCTTTCTGGCATCTAACATTTAAAGTTGGTCTTCCACTTGCTTGAAGGAAGCAGGACAGAGTTGGTAGAGTTGTGATGGGGGGAACAGGTGAAGATTCATTGTCCGTGAGAGGGCTGAGTAGCCCAGCATAGGGAGAGGAATCAAATGCCAACCCAGTGGTGGTAAAATGTGAATTGAGTTCATCAAGGGTCCAACCATGTTCTTTGATTACCACTCCGTTGGCATGGATCTTGGTGGGAATGGAGAGAGCAGCTTTCCATCCTATAACAGACTTAATGGTCTCACAGATCTTTGCCAAATTCCCTTTGACTTGTTTGAGTGAAGCAATGTAAAGTTAGATTTGTCAGTGCATATGAGTTTGATGCATGCATTCCTGGCAGTGCTAAAACACCTGGCAATTGGATGGGTACTTAGTGTCCCTTGGACAGGCCCAGAGTTAATTGCGGTTGGATAGTAGGGTTATAAAATGGGTGTAAACCACGGGTGGGCAAGTTTACAAATGCTGATGTTGATAAAAGGGGCATGCTTATCTGCCAGTGGAGTTAAATTATCATTGAGGATGTCTAAATAAATTAAATGGATTATAAAACCTTCTGGGCCTTGGTGGCTAAAGGGACAAGCAACAACAGAAAAAACATAGACTCCAAAATCGCAGAGGAGAGCTGGGTCAAACACTATAAAAATGTCTTCTGGGTGGAGGAAGAAGGCTCTTTGGGTTTAAAAATAACAGTTATAGATACAGGCCTTAGAATACAATGCTCTGAGGTCTATATGGTGATAAAGTCCCTAAAAGTAGGAAAAGCACCTGGTCCAGGCAAAATTCCTGCAGAAGTCTACCAGAATAATTTATCTATTTGGTGCGATAAACTAACCCATTTTTATAATGTATGCATCAAGAAAGATTTCATCCCTGAGTCTTGGAGAGGATCAGAAGTAGTGCCTATACATAAGAAAGGCATCGTTATGGACCCTGCTGTGTATCATCCAATTAATTTCCTAGATATCAATTTAAAAATGTTTTTAAAAATTCTATTGGAAAGGATGAAACAGAAGATAGAAGTTACAGGAGGACTAGCTGAGTTACAAGCTGGTTTTATGGCTACCTACAGTACCATTGATGACTTTTATTTTTAACCACCTAATAGACAATTAAGCTTGTCTTATGAAGAAGAGCTTGTATGTGGTTTATACAGACTGTTCAACTGCCTTTGATACCATTGAGAGAGGAATTCTTTGGTCAATATTATTGGATAAGGGACTGATGCAGCTCTCATGAAAGTGCTCTTTAACCTATACACACATACTAGGCTGGGGGCAGGAGCACACCTCTCAACAATAATACCCACAAATTTATTTTGGCACTCTGACATCCTGGTGCACAGCAAAACAGTGCCGGAACTTTGTTTTTTAATATTTTATGCAGGGGGCCGCACCCTCCTACTTAAGGATTCTCAACTCCAGGGGGGTGCATGTCGGTGGGGGGTGAAAACATTAAAAAAAAAGTTTCAGGCTGGGTGCAACAAAAATGCACCAACGCCTGGACCTGAACCCAGTACCCTGCCGACCAACACTGCCAACCCACCCACCATGCCACTGGGTCGGCTCGGCAACACACTACAGCACCACCCCTCACATTCCTTCCTGCCCCTCGCTGTGCATGCTCACTCCCTCCATGCACGCGTACGTGTGGTGACATTCTGTTGCTATATTCGCTGATCCCCCCATCTGGCCACCCTACTCTACAAAAGCCCTGGAGGCATGTGCCGGGGATTGGGTCACCATTACTGTAGGTGCCCAATCCCCAGCATTCATATCTCATGCCACCCACATCTCCCTATGCTGAGGCATGAGCTAGTGAGTTGGCCTACTGTGTGCCAGGCTATATATGCTGTTTTCACCATAAGCCACTTCTTAAACTGTGTGGGCAGTTTCTGGTTTAGGAATGCAGTCGGGTCACTTCCTAGAAGTGCCCCCAACTCAATATCTGCCCAAGCCAGCTGGTTAGAGTCTTTCTCCTAAAATATTTTGCATGTTCTGGCTACAGAGAAAGCATAAGTATAATGCTGGAAGTGAGGCAGCCCCATCGCCCCCATTCCATGGGATCCATAGTTTAGCCCTACTATACCTTGGGGTGGCAGTCTCCCAAATGAAATTTCCTATCACGGTATCTAATGTTCTGAACCACCCGCTCGGTACTTCTACTGGGATATGCATCAATAGATAAAAGACCCCAGGAGCAATTTTCATTTTAATCGCAACTATTTTCTCAGTCATAGTAAGGTGCAGATGTTTCCATCTGTTTACCTCCTCTTGCAGTTTGTTAAGCAGGGGGCAAAGTTTTTGTCCATTATTGTATGTACCTTGGGTGTTACTCTAATCCCTAAATACTTAATTCCACCTTTTGCCCACGTCAGGCCCACCTTAGAAATCAATTCAGGCTTAGTGTTGTTGTTGAATGCGAGTACCTCTGTTTTACTCATATTTATTCTGATCCCAGATATCTCAGCAAAATCATTCAGGAGTTTCAAGATATGTGGGGCACTCTCTTGCACATCCCTTGTCAGTATAAGACAATCGTCCGTGTATAATAGCGCATGGTAGGCATTGCCCCCCCATCTTTATGCCCTGAATCCAAGGGTGCTCTCTCCATGCACCTGACAGGGCTTCAATTGCTAGCTCAAACAGCATGGGGGAAGGGACACCCCGTCTAGTTCCTCTATGCAATTCAATTGGCTCTGACAGGATGCTGTTGGCAAAGGTCCTGGCTATCCGGTACTTATAGAGAGTTTTCATCCAGCCCCTGAATCCCAATTGTCCCAATTGTTTAACCAGGTGAGACACACTAAGCTGAAAGCTTGTTTACAGGTGCAACCTGGGAGCACAGGGAAGTTAAGTGACTTGCTGAGGGTCACACAGTATGCAAGTGGGGGCTGTGGGATTCAAACCCAGGTCTCTAGATTTGCAGCTCAGAGCCCTAAACCACTGTGCTATACTGCCTTCCATCTGAATCCATCACCAAAGCCACACTGTCAAAGGATAGCACGCAGGAAATCCAATTCCAGGGAGTCAAATGCCTTCTCAAAATCTACCGAGATGGCTAGGGAGGCCATACCCTGTATCAAAGTGATCTGTGCTCTTAAGTAGTCTGCATGCACCCTTCCTTTAATAAAGCCAACCTGGGAATGGTGGACCAGTGTTGGGAGTACTGTTTCCAGGTGGGATGCTAAAACCTTTGCCAGTACCTTGATGTTTGCGTTGATGAGGGATATTGGCATATAGCTCGCTGGGAATAAAACGTACTTTCCCTCTTTAGGTAGTACAGGTACAATAACAATGGCCTCCTTCATGGTCCCTGGTAGCCTTTCTGTCACCTGGGCATCTTTTAACATATCCAGCATAGAAGGAGCTACTGTCTCATGGAGCACTTTATAAAAGTCTGCCACATATTGTGACCAATACCCTCTTTAAATATACTGCCCTCTGGACTCCCTTCCTTCTGTTTTTGAAACCTAGGGAGGGAATCGGCTGAATAGGCACAACCATGCTACCATGTTTTTTTATTGCAGTGGCCACCTCCTGGGTGCTAAATGGAGACTCTAGGAGAAGAGATGCAGCTAATTTAAATTTCATCAGTGAAGTGTCCATGAAGTAGGCACTTGGCATTGTCATTCTGTTGCACAGAGTGGCCAATATGAAAGGGTCACTTCGCCTTGTAATTATCACTTCGCATTGTCATTCTGCCTTAGCGTGAAGTTAGGTGAAGTGACACCAATATTGGCAGCCCCCCACACACACAGTCACCAGAATTAATGTGCATCTCCAAAAAAATTTTTTATTTTATTTATTTATTTAATTCTCGGATTACAACCTTTGAGCTATAAGCTCATTTACAAAGGTTCCACGTTGGGAATAATATGAATGTACAGTAGGGACACTCAGAGTTGCTGGTTCTTGGTAGTGGGGGGGGATGGTAGAGGTGGTAGCTTGCGGTAACCTCCAGCATGGGGTCACCTTGTCAGAAGGGTTGGGGGAGTGGTAGGACAGAGGCTTTGGAAATTGGTGTGGGTGAGTGGGCTGAGAACCCCGGGGGAATAGAGAGGGGTGCGAATGGAGTGTGGGAGGGGGAGGGGTTTGGTAGAGTGGGTAGGAGGGGGGGAAGTAGTAGGTTGGGAAATGCATAAGTGTGAGGTAGGTGGGGTACCAGTAGATTTGTTCCTGGAGGAGTTGATCAGGTGTAGCAGGTGCATATCACTTGGCTAGACAGGTGGGATCTAAGTGTGGATTTGAACAAGCCAATTTTGCTGATGGTGCTACTGTCTTGTGTCCAGAAAACTCCCCAGTGCTGATGAAGTGAAATGAGAGCACATCAAGAAATGTTAAGTCTCCCAGAATTAATGACACACTCAGTTATGCGTGCAGTGGTCACACACAGTCACCAGAATTAGTGTGCATCCCCAAAATACTACTGTCTTGTGTCCAGAAAATTCCCCAATGCTGACAAAGTGAAATGAGAGTGTAACAAGAAATGAAAAGTCTCCCAGAATTAATGGTGAACTGCAAATGCACAGACAGATTAAGACCGCACTGCACTGCACACTAAAGAGATGCAGACGCAAAGGCACAACACAACCTAACCAGTGCTCACAAGTCACAAATCCAAATCTGGAAAAGAATACCTTTTGCTGGTTGGAGAGGGGAGGTTAGTGTATGGTAGTAACAGTCCACTACCAGTAAAGATACCATAGAGCAGTACAAAAAATTCATACAGATGCCGTGGATAGGGTGAACACTGCTGCAATTACTCTGTGGCATAATAAAAGGTGTCTGATTTGATGGCACTCATCGCGCACACACACTCACAGACACACTACAAGTTATGTGAAGCAAATTGAAAACCTTTAGTAATATAACCAACTGTTTTAAATATGCTGAAATTATACACTGCTGCACCACAACAATCAGCAAAAAAATGTCAAGAATTACTGAAAATATTACTGTGTGTACATTAACACAGCTACACGAGAAAAATATAACAAAAACAGAAAGACTGCCTTTTTCTCCCAGATAATCTACCTACACCACAGATACAATCCACTCCCAAAGCACGCTTCATCTGTCAGTACACAGACTCAATGTTCTAAATTAACATTCAAAATCCACACACAAACAATAAACACTCAGTAACATGAGCACAGGAGGGTTTCCTACAATCGTACTAAAGTTTGAGCAAAAAAAAAAAGGACTCAAAAGGTTTTTTAACAGCCTTTAGAGGTTTTGAATCACAAAGCTCTGAGAGCAAACTGTATCCAGTTACCATTGCACACACACTACCCAGAACTGAGGCTGTGCAGAACAATCTAGAGCCCATGCAACCTGCAATCCTATGAATCACTGCAGAATTTGCCTTGGAGCTCAATTGCAAGGCAAAGTGATGTGAAGTACAATCATTTCAATGTACTTCACCTTAAAATTGGTGGAAAAGTAGTTTGGGGCAGATGAAATAACGCAAAGTCACTGGTTTCAATGGACTTCGTGTCCTCAATATGATGCAAAGTACTTCGAGTTGCTACTTCATGGATTCCACATTACTTCTCAAATCACATCATGGAGCGAATTTTGGCCACTTCACCCACCACTATCCAGGAGCACTTTTTTGAGTCTCTGAGTTTTTGGGTATTTTAAGACCTCCCAAGAAAGCTGAAAACTTCTGTTCCTCTCATCTTACATGCAAGGTATAGAGAGTTTGACAAAATTCAGACATGATCTTGTTAATTGCTTTAGGGCTGGTTTGGTTGTTACCTTTGCTATCTTTTAGCTACATAATATGCCTTTCAGCCTGCCACTTTTTCAGCTTGTAGGCCAGATGTTTGCCCATTTTTCACTAAAGACCCAATATTTTTGCTGGGTTCGGAGAATTTGTAGTTCAGCTTCCCTGGTGGCTAATGTGTTCAATTTAATTATAAGGGATGCTAGCTCATATCAATTCCTTATTGCTCAATTTGCTTGGGTCCCTTTTTATACTGCTTTGCTCCCTCCTCTAGCTACTTCTACAAGGCTGTAGCCTCCTTCTCCCTCTGCTTCCTTCTGTGTGATGTGAAGCTAATAATTTTGACGCTCATCATCACCTTGAAGACCTCCCATATGGTTGCCGAGGAAGCAGTACCTGGGCAGTTATCTAGAAAGTAGATACTGGCTTCTATGACTAACCAATTCCTGAATTCCTCCTTCTGCAAGAGTAGAGGATCAAGCCTTCACTGTACCAGCTTGGGGGGCGCTGATCCTAAAGCCACAGAGATTGTTAAAGGGGCATGATCTGATATATATAGCAGGGCAATTTCAACCTCTAGCCCTGAGGTGTAAGTTACTGAGAGGTGAACCAATAATCTAGTCTGCTTGCTACCTTCCTTGCACTTGAAAAGTAAGTATAGTCCCTCTGCTGGGTGCTTTAGGGGCCATGCATCCTGCAATCTGTGCAGAGTCAATAGTTTCTTATGGGCTAGGATTGACATCACATGTGGCTCTGGTTTTGAATTGAATCAGTCCAGGATAAAATCCACAGCTAAATTACAATCACCCCCAAGTATTATTTCCATATCATCATCCACCATCTCCAGCAGAGCTTGTGATACCAGGTGGTAAAATTCCAGGGAGTCCTCATTTGGTGTGTATATGTTAGCCAACAGTAGAATTCCCCCTGGCATCTGCATTTTTGCTAATACCCATCTACCCATGCATCTACCTTCTGCCCCAAGATCTTCCATTTCAGCTGCTTGTGGCTCAGTATAGACACCCCTCTTTTAGCCTTCCCAGCCATACAATGTACCTCCCATCCTACTCACTCCTTTAGTTTCTGAGCTTCTGGTTTAACTAATTTAGTTTCTTGTAGGAATTCCATTTGTGTTTTTAATTGTTTTAGTCTGGATAAAACTTTTCTCCTCTAGATAAGTGGATTTAAGGCCCTCACATTCCAGGAGGTAGCTTTTATTATTTCTAGCTTGTCCATCAACAGACTCTGTTTCCCCATTATGCCCTTCATTACTCGCTTTAATGATTTCGAGCATATCCAAGAACATAAGAACATAAGAATTTGATGGCAGATTGGAACCAAGTGATCCATCTAGTCTGTCCATGAATCTACCCCCCTTCCCTATATTTTGCTGTTTTATGAACATACAAAATTTGACAGCAGATAAAGGCCTAGTGGTCTATCAAGTCTGCTTGAATATGGAGCTAGCACCCTTTATTCTACAGTTACCCCTCCCTCTCACCATTCCCCTCCCTTGACCCTCCCCTTGCCCTGTCCCAGCCACTTTTGATGAAGTCCACTGTTCTAATGGATGTCACTTCTGCCTGTAATGCATTCCACCCAGCTACCATCCTCTCCATAAAAAAGTGTCTCCTCATCTCTCTCTCCTAAACCTTCCTCCCTCCAGTCTCATATCATACCTTACTTTGAACAGCCTCTCCATGCCTGTCTTGTTTATTTCTTTCATTTACTTGAAGATTTCAATCATGTCCCCCCATCCCTCCTCTTCTCCAGTGAGTACATGTTCAACTCCCTCAGCCTCCTCTTGTATATTAAGTCCCCCAGCCCCTTGATCATCTTTGCCACCCTGCACTGCACCGCACCCCCTCCAGTAACTTAATGTCCCTCTTCAGATTTGGGCAGCAGTACTTCTCGCAGTACTCCAGGTGCAATGTAATGACCTATATAGTGGCAGAATCACCTCCCCACTCCTCGAGGATATACCCCTAGCAATGCAACCCAGCATTTTGTTGGCCTTTGCGGCTTCCTTCTTACATTGTGCTGAGTTGTTCATTGGCCCTGTAATGAGTACTCCCAGATCCTTCTCCTCCTCTGTCTCGGCTAGCTGCATGCCCCTCAGCTGGTAACTCCTCCTTGGGTTTTTTTGCCCTAAAATTAAGCACCTTGCACTTTTTGGCATTAATTCCCAGTTGCCAGGTGTCTGACAAGGTTTCCAGCTTTGCCAGATCATCCTGCAACCCCTGACACTCCCCTAGGTTGTCTACCACCCCTCCCATCTTGTTGTTGTCAGCAAACAGACTGGTCTTGCTCTTGATGCCTGATGATATGTCTGCAATGAATATCCTAAATAACACTGGTCCCAACACCAAGCCCTGTGGAACACCATTCATCACTAACCTTAGGAATGAGAGCTCCCCACCCACCACCACCCTCTGTTGCCTTCCATGAAGCCAGTTTCCTACCCATCTCACCAGCTTTGCACCCTCCCCTGTGCCTTCTATCTTACTTCCCTACCTCCCATGCAGCACCGAGTCGAATGCCTAACTGAAGTCCAGGTACAGGACATCCACTGCATGGCCCCAATCTATTTGCCTAGTTACTGAGTCATAGTGTTGTGGAGTATTGTGTGTAGTTTTGGAGGCCACACCTGAAGCATGATATCAGGCTACTGGAGGGGGTGCAGAGGAAAGTGAAGAAAATGATATGTGGAATGGAGGGGAGAGACTATGAGAACAGGCTGGGAAATCATAATATGTACACCCTGGAGGATAGAAGGGACAGGGGGACATGATAGAGAAATTCAAGTATCTGAGAGGAATCAATAAGGATGGGGCAGATGGGGTCTTTAAGCTTAGGTGAGGGAGGGACACTAGGGGGTGTGGGCTAAGAATAGAGGGGGGAGATTTAGGAGGGAAATGAGGAGAAACTATTTCATGGAGAGGGTGGTACCAAAATGGAATGCTCTACCAGAATGGGTGGTATCATGTAAATCTGTAAACAGCTTTAAAAGGGTATGGGACAAGGAACAGGGGAGAGTGAGGATGGGGGAGGTGGGGGAGTGGCAGTGGGATGACAAAGGGGAGGGGGTGGGGCAGCTGCAAACTAGGGGTGCTAGCTGCACACTCAAGCAGACTTAGATAGACCGGGTGGTCTGTTCTGCTGCCACATTCATATGTTTGTATGCTTGTATAGAACTCCACCAGGTTGGTTTGGCAGGATCTGCCACTTACAAAGCCATGCAGTTAGCTGTCCTGTAGTCCTTTGGCCTCCAGGAGGGCCACCAACCTCTCCTTCAGGAGAGTCCCCATTAGCTTACCCATGATGGATGTAAAGCTCACCGGTTTGTAGTTCCAGGGTTCATCCTTGGGGCTGCTCTTGTGGAGGGGCACCATGTGAGCCATCCTCCAATACTGAGGTACACACCTGAGTGTAGTGAGGCATTAAATAGGTCTGCCAAAGGTCCAGGGCAAAGGTCCCACCAGGACCTCTGCCAGCTCCTTCAGTACCCTGAGGTGGATGCCATCTGGATCTGGTGCCTTGTCCACCCTCAGTGCCCTCAAACCCTCCAGAACCCTGCCCTCCATGATTTCACCATATCTCACCCCATCCCCCTCTGTTTCTGCCTCACTCCCCCCTTGGGTATCACCCCCCCTTCTCTTTAATAAATATCGAGCAGAAGTAATTGTTTAGTGCTTCTGCCTTATCACACCCTTCTTCCACCCAACCTCCTTCCTTCCTAATCCTTACTATATGGTCCTTACAATTCCTTTTCTCACTGATGTACCTGAAGAAATTATTCTCCCCCTTTTTAATGCGTTGTGTCAGCCTGACCTATGCAGACACCTTGGATGCCCTTATTGCCCTTGTCACCTCCTTCGATTCCTTCAAGTACTCCTCAATGTCCTCCCCCTTCCTATTTTTGTGTACCTCCTAAAGGCAACTGTTTCCTCCTTACCTTTTCCATGACCTCCTTGCTCACCCAGCTAGGTTTCTTTGCCCTAGCCTTTTTGCTCTGGGCCTTGCTGCCAGTTCTGGTTGCCTCCACTATCCCCAGCTTTATAAGCTCCCATCTCTGGTTAGTGCCCATACTGGGTTTTTGTTTACACCGTAGTGCCATTTCCATGCATGTTTAAATGCATTCACCATCTTTGCTGCAACCACCTCTGAGTACAGGCTGTTCCATGTGTCTATTACCCTCTCCATAAAAAAGTACTTCCTGATATTGCCTCTGAGCCGTCCCCCTCACAGGCGTAGCTTGTGCCCTCTTGTACGTAACCCTCTGTTTGCATGGAAGAGTTTGTCTACCTGAACAGTCTTTATACCCTTGCTGAATCTTAATGTTTCTGTCATATCCTCTATGTCCCCTCTCTGTTCCAGGAAGTACAAGTTTAGGTCTTGGAGTCTAGACTCATAAAGCTTGTGATGGAGGCACTGCACCATCTTTGTGGCCCTTCTCTGAATTGATTCCAAGTGCTCTATGTCCTTCCTCAGGTGGGGCCTCCAGAACTGGGTGCAGTACTTCAATTGTGGCCTTACCAGGGATTGATACAGTGAAATGATCACTTCTTGTTTCCTGCTAGTTATTTCTCTGCCTATGCATCCAAGCTACTGCTTGCTTTTCATGCTGCTTTCTCACATTGATTCCCTACTTTAAGGTTGTCAGATATGATTATGCTTAAGTCCTGTTTGGTCCTGGTCTCTTCAAGTCGATGCCCATCTAGGAAGTATTGAGCTCTAGTGTTCTGCTTTCTCAGGTGCATCACTTTGCATTTCTTAGCATTAAATCTATGTTGCCAGTCGTTGGACCACTATTCAAGTTTCTTGAGATCCTCCTTCATAGTGGAGGTTCCCTCCTGATTGTCCACTCTATTACATAGTTTTGTATCGTCTGCGAACAGGCAGACTTTAGCCTCAAGACCATCATCAATGTCGCTGATGAATATGTTGAAGAGGACTGGACCCAGCACTGATCCCTGAGGGACTCCACTGGTCCCCAAACCCTCTTTGGACATGGCGCCATTTATTGTGACTTTCTGAGTTCTATCCTGCAGCCAGTCTGAAACTTCTCTTTCACTCTCCCCTTCTCCCCGTCTGTCTCGCCACATCCTTTTTTCCCCCTTATCACCTTTCCTTATCCTCTGATCATCTCTGTGTGTCTCTGTAACCTGTTTTTTTGTGTTACGTGCTTCAGCTCATGTCCCTCAAGGTAGCCCTTATGCCTCTTGAGACCCATTCCCATATTTCCAGTCTGTATCCATGGGCTCAAAAATTCAATAACTGTTATTTTACACCACACATAACTGGTGTAACATTCAACATTTTAGTATATCTAAAAATACATAAAATCAATTCTGTATCAAGAATTGGGGGATCTTTTCATGGTAACCCGGCTGTCACAACAAGTTTCAGCCAAGGGTTTGAACAGAACCAGAGTCACTAATTGCAGACCTCTTAATATACTGACCATATTTGGTAGCTGTACCTTTTTTTAGTCCTTACAAACATTGCAGACCTGGGACTTATTCCTATTTGCACATAATATAGGGCCAGCCTTCCCATAGCTGGGTCCTGTCTCCTCGAACCTTCGAGTTTTGTTGTGGGACTTGGTTGGAGGTATTAAACAGTTCACTTCCCTGTATCTGGAATGTATCCCGATCCTCTTCTTCCATTTGCTCGCCAAGCCACTCTGCATCTCTTGTCAAGGGATACCTTCAGCCCACCTGGTAGTGGCAGTTCCCTACCCTCCTCCCCTTCACTGCTATTGCTTTTAAGCTATGGTATAACATGCTGAATTTAGCAAGGAGTGCCGGGAGCATATTTGATACAGGCAAGCAGAACACCTTGCTTAAGATCGCCCTTGCTTAGCAAGTTCTGTTTGTGACCCTCCCCCTGATGGGCAGTACCAGAGTGTGTAACTCCGTCCCCATCTCAGGTAATTTAGGCAACCATCCCAACTCCACCCAGGTTTACCCAGTAGTAGCCACCACTGAGCTAGCAGTTGCACGCCCAGTCCCTGTGTTCCTTGTCATTCATCTAGAGATATTCTCTAAGAGATCTTTACTGATGCATGAGCTGTTGCTTACCGCTTTGTTTACTTACAGTCATTTCAGCTGCTGATGGGCGAGCACTGTGCCTTCTCTCACCAGCGGCTTACTATAATGCCTACCAAAAGCCCAAAAAGCCCAGCCTATCTTCTACTGGTCCCTCTTCACCTGTCATTCTCATGTGGGCATTCAGCTTTACAATCTGGTCACTTAAGCTGCCATTTCAGCATGGTCACTATATCCCTCTTTATCAGCAGCCACATATATGTACCAGGCAGCAGCCTCTTGTTGGCAAGACATTAAACCCACTGGATTCCTACCGGTTGGTGGCTTTAAATTACCCTCTGCCTCTGATCTGGTTACCCTATGAGTGGGGTGGATGTCAGATGGATGCAACCTGTAATTTTCCTGAAACTTACCAACTCTAAACGCAAGTATAAGGAGACAGTATAGCACTGTGGGTTAAGGCTCTGAGCTGCAAACCTGGAGACTGGAGTTTGAATCCCACAGCCCCCACTTGCATACTGTGTGACCCTAAACAAGTTACTTAACTTCTTTGTGCTCCCAGGTGGCACCTGGAAACAAGCTTCAGCTTAGTGTGCCTTTTGTGGTTAAATCATTTCCCCTTTCCCTCTAAAACTAGCTTCTGCACTGTGAGAGTTTGTGATTTGCCACCATTCAGTAACAGCTCAAGTAAAACCCCTTTCTGTGTGCAGAATAAAGGAACAATAAAACTATCAAAGGATGAAAATATGTTAATGTCAATGGCCCCTGCTTTCGGCACGTGATCCATTGGACCAATCACTGATTCTCAGCATTTATATCCTCACTGTTCTGTCAGTTTGTCTCCTGACTCCCCACATTACAGTTCTACTGCATTCACCTCCCCTAAGCAATCTGCCCACTCCTGGCACAATGGCTCCCAGTTCGGTAAAGTCTCAGTCTGTGGGTCAGGCTCACAACAGGTGTTGCCTGTCTTGCTTGAGAGATCCAGCACTGTAGGGTACGATTCGTCCAAGGGAGCATAGCGGTTGCTGGGTTTGACAGATGTAACACATGGCAAACTGCTACTTGCATCTGACAGATTCTGGAGCCATTGCTTGCTTCTGGACCTGTTTCTGCGATGGAGAGGAGAGTTCTTGCTTGTTGGGGTTTTTACACTGGGGTTCTTGTTCACCTTTTTTGCCCTTCCCCTTTGAGCTTTTTGCCATGGCTCCTCTCTGTCAGTCCCATCATTATCTTTTAATGCTGCCTGCTCACCCTCCTCACTGTACTCCATTGTTTGCCATGCGGTGCCTCGTGGTGAGCATGGGCACTGACATGACACCCTCGCTGCTGCCTCGGTGTTTGCAAAAATCTTTCCACCTCCTCGGGGTATTAAACACCAGAAATTCCCATTTGTAGTGCACCCTTAGCATCATTGGGTACCCCAGGAAGTGGGTGTATTTAATTGGTACAGTTTTTGATTTACTCCAGCATAAGCTCTTCGCTTTCTGGACAAATCAGGGGAAAAATCTTGAAAGAGCTGTACGAGTGTTCCTGCCAGCTAATTTCTTTTCTTTCTCTTGTAACCCTCAAGTGTAGTTCCTTGGTGGGGTATCTGAGGAATCTACATAAAATTGGCTCAAGTAGCTCCCCAGTTTTGGCTTGGGGGCTAGAGTCCTAGAACCTTCTCCAGCTTGGGGTGGGGAGGGTGGGGGCTCATTGTTTAGCTGGAGCATGTTAGGGAGTATGTGCCTTAGGAATGCCATCTTGTCCTTCCTTTCCATGCCCTCTGGAATTCTGATAATTCTGCTGTTCTTTCATCTTGCATGGTTCTCTACATCATTAACCTTTTCCAGCAAGTATTGAATCTGACCATAGTGTTCTTTAAGCTGCCCTTCATGCTGGTGGATCTGAGTTGCCAAGCCATGTAAGTTCAGGTCAGTTTTAGTTGTAGTTGCTTTTAACTCTGCGGTGTCCTGTAATACTTTGCTGAGCATGTTGGTTATTCTTTTCAGCTTGCTGGGCTGTTAAAGAAAGCCACCGTATTCTGCCATGCTCCGCTACCTCGCTCTCTCCCGTACCTCCCATTCAGAGTGACTTTTTACAGGCAGTTAGATCACCAGTTTCCTACTGCTGATGAGGCCCTTTGGAGGGAACCATGCAGTCTTGCCAAGGTATTTTAAGCATGATGTAGATCAATGGTTTTAAGTCAGATTTTTGTTCTGTTTGGGTCGCTGAGATGCCCTTTTACTCTGATTGATATTTTTATATTGTATAATGTTCCAGATGTTGGTGTTCTGTTTGGATGGTCATAGAAGTGTTGCCCAAGTCTTCTTATACAAAATTACCTAGCCACCATCTTGGATGCCAAGCTCTGCCTCCCTCCAGACTGCCATTTTGATTGCTCTGTATTGCATTCGCACATGAGCCTCAGCATCCTTTTTGGGGAGGGAGACTAGAACTGGATGCAGCACTCCACCTGGGGCCTAATCAGGACCTTGTGAAGTGGACAGATTGTTTAATGTCTTCTGCTGGTCATCCTCTTTTTGATGCACCAAAACATTCTTCAAGCCATTTGTTAGCTCCTTGTCCATTATGACACCCACATCATTTTCCACATGCACTACAGCAAGAGAAGCTGTGCAGAGTGCCTAAGTTCTACAGTACTTCTGTTTGTCTCACCAAATGTACACTCACATATTTGCTAATGTGAATGTGAGATTCCAGAAGTATATAACCTGTCACCTAGCATGTTCCAGTCCTCTTTACATTTGTCTCCATCCTCAAGGGAGTCCACTCTGGCCAACATAGTGTCATCAGCAATGTAAGCAGCATACCAGGGACTCAGTATGCAGATCATTGCTGAAAAATGTTAAACAGTTAACCCGGCACCAATACCTGGAGCATGTTACTAGCTACCCCTCTCCATTTGGAGAAGTGCTTTCCTACTACAGCCCTCACCTTCTAGTTGCTAAATGTTTAGTAACACACTTTGTGTATGTTTTGTGTACATTTTACTGTTGAACCTTGACAAGATGCTTATCATGCCTCACAGTATTGCAGGCCTTCATGAAGTTCAGACAGACTATGTCTATGGTCCTACCCCATCCATCTTTTTGGTCATCCCCTCAATGAAGGTGATCAGGTTGTTACAGTGTTGTCTTCCCTTAATATAGACCTAGTTTAGGGGCTTGTGAACCTTGACCTCAGTCAAGTGATCCATTATTCTGACCCTGATCTTGTCCATTTATTATAGTGGTGTAGTAGAACCACTTTTTATTTTTATTTATTTAGCTTTTGTTGAGTGGGTGGGGTACACTAGGTAGGCATTTGCCTATTTTCAGGTATGACCCGGGAGAGATACAGTACAATACAAATACAATGCATTTCAGAGATACAGTACAATACAGATACAGTGCGATTCAAAATCTATACAACACAATGCAATGCTATGTAAACATAAAAGGACAAGGCAGCAAATCAAAAAAGAGAAGGATTTTGTAATTTATTAGTACAACTTTAACCAGGACAAAGCATTAGGGGTAGAAACTAAAAGACAATAGGGATCGATACATATTACATAGAGAGAAAACAAAAATTGGAGTACACAAGGGCAACAGCAGCCAAGGATTGTTAAGTAGCAACGTTGGATGGGACAGAAGAAACTAGATGGGGGGAAGTGAGGGTAAAAGGGATGGTGGGTTGGGAAGTAAAGCAAGAGAGGAGTGAATGGTGGATGAGAAAATGGTAGGACTACTGACAGGTGCAGGTGGATTGAGCAATTAGTAGGGAGAGGAGCTGTTTTTTGAACTAGCTTATAGTGATGCAGGAGTGACGTGTAGCTGTAAAAGAGTTCCATTGGCAGGAGATGCAGAGGTGAATGCCATGGACCCATACTTGGACCGTACCCTGGGGTACGGCTAGTTGTACCATGTCAGAGGATCTGAGGGCATAATGGCATGAAGTGAGAACTAAGAGGGCAGCCAGTAAAGGTGGTTTCTGTGAGGCTATGATGTTGTGGGCCAATTTGCCTAGTGAGGCGTCAAGGAGGGCTATAGGGGAGGACCAGCCAAGTTTGCTGTAGAGAGAGCAGTGTTGTGTGAGACAGCTGCAGGCTAGGGAGAATCTGCAGATATTAGTATAGCTTTCGGTACACCTGTGATTGACAGAAGCAGAGGATAGAGTGAATATATGCAGGCCATGGGAAAGTCTGGGAAGGAGGAGGTCTTGCGCTACTGTGATTCATGCCGAGGGAGAGAGAGATGGCTTTTTGCATGGTAGGCAACACCCAGACTGGAGCTGACACCCTTACACACCGGATGTGAATGAAGAAATCAAGGGAGAGATCCAGTGTTATTCCAAGGTACTTGAAGCAGGTGGCTGTATTCAGGGGGTACCATTATCCATTATAATCGACAGGGGTATTGACAGGTTATTTAGTTTATGTGGGGTTTCAAAAAGCATGGCTTGGGATTTGGAGTAGTCTATAAGAAATTTGCTGTCCTTGAGCCAGGAATTTAGTTAGGGTTGAGTGCTCACTTCTATGTTAAAGCCAAATGTGTGCATCTTGATAATTTTGCAACCATTCAGTAGAATTGAAGGTAATTTTGCATGCATAATCTCATGGAATAAGTCTGTTGATGTGGTGAATTTTGTTTGAATCCCTTGTGTGTTTTTTTGAGATACTGAGTCTCAAAATCCTTAAATTGATGTGTTTTTTGCTGTTTCTTTGTCCATCTGTATTTCAGAAACTGTATTAGGTTGTAGTCTGAAATTTTCAGGATAGGAAGCCTTTACCTCACAGATGTGCCTTTTGATAGTTTGGTGAAAAAACATGAATCCATTCAAAAGTTATTATATTTTGAATTTCCCATTATTTTCAATGGAAAAAATAGATATCCAGCACAAAAATGGATTCTGTGTCACATGAGTGAATTCCTTTTTGCAAATGAGTCATCCTGTGTCACAGGAGTCTAATGTCTTTTCACAGATGGGTTATTCTGTGTTGCAGTATTGCACACTTGGGTCATGCTGTATCACAGGTGGGGAATGCTTTTCTGTTGGTCTGCCACTTTATTTTATCCATTAGCGAGAGAAATAAAAGAAAACAGATAAAAATGAATTGATTTCAAAAAACAAACATCAGAGCCTAGCTAAACGGGACCCATTTAGTTACATTCTGATGTTTGTTTTTTGAAATTAGGACAAGAAATATGTTTTCTGGGCACCCAGAATCCCAGGTGCCCAGGTGCCCAGCTTAGCAAGACGAGTGCTACCTCACATTCTCTGTATGAGAACAGCGGGCATTTCTTCACTTTTGTAGCTGTGCTGAATTCATGCAGCCAGCTGCAGTGTGTGCTGTGATATGCCTTTCTTCCTGGTGTCTATTGGCACCCCCACTCACTGATTGCTGTCTGCTACTCCAGGTATAATTAATGTAAATTGCAAAAAAACTTAATTAGTGCATCAGTTAGGGTTGCTGCAACAAAAGTAGGGAAATATGGCATTAGGATTTTCAACCCTAACACCATACTCCCACCCTATACAGAGCAAGAGGCACGAGGGATGGCAGTGGGTCATCAGCTCTAATGCTCACCCCATTCCATTAGAAAATAAGCTGGGTGGGTACAGTTTAGGAGAATGGGGTGAGCATTAGGGCTGATGACCAATACCACCCCCGATGCCTCTTGGTCTGTGCAAGTTGTGGGGGGTGGCAACCCTAACTGATGCTTAAACAACTTTTTTTTGCAATTTATTTCCTTACTTTTTGAGATAGTTTAATTATGTCCCAAGTTGCTTTTGGGAGCGCAGGGCCCTCTTGTCCCTCGACTCCCATTCCTTCATAGATATGTATATGTACATAGCTGTGGAAGTGCAGGGCCCTCTGGGATCTGCACTTCAGTTCATAGTATAATAGTGATGAAACTGTCAGCATAGTCATGATATTACCGTAACTGATGTAGCCAGTACAGAAAATATTCAAATCCCCACCAAAACATAATTCTATGCAACTTCAATACCGTTCTGTGTCACAGGTGTGAAAACCCATTTTGACCAGAATTGGAAAAATGACAACAGTGACATACATTCGGTGGGGGCAATAAGAAATCTATCTTGAAAATTTGGTGTGAAAACATTTTAAATTTTCAACGTTACAAGCATGCGTACTGAAATTGGAAAGGCACAGTCATAACTCAGTCATTTGTTGACATTTTGACCCCACATTTTCAGCATGGCCTTTTGGGAACCCTGACTCATGAACAATATGACTATCATTATATAAATCCAGTCCAAAATGTGAATTCTCCAATTTGTGAAATGACAGTCATGTTGTTCATAAGGTGGGGTCCCCAAAAGTCCATATTAAAAATTTGGGGTCAGAATCTCCAACAATGGATCAGCTATGCAGAAAAACTTAAACCCCAATCAAAATATAATGAACCGCATTTTAGTGCGGTATGGAATTTTCAAATTCAGGTGGAAATTTCAAAATTCCATCAAAATTCTGCTGAATGGTTGCTGAATAATTTTCTGTGGGAAATATTATCATGAGCATGACAGCAGGCAAAATTCAACAGAAGAACCAGCGAGATTCTGGTGGAAATTCCACTGGCTGAATTGTCATGACACAGTAATTTTGCCGTCACAATTTGGAATTCCATACAGCACTAGCAATTACATTAGTTTCTCATTTTGTGGTCACCAGTTCCAGCAGCAAAACATGTCTTCAATCAGAAGAGTGGATCTGGACCCTGGGGCCTCTTTAGGTGAGTGAGGGTGTGTGGAGGGTGTCAAGGGGGAAGCTAGGAGGAGGATGCACAGTGGGAGATCAAGTGGAGGTGTGGGTGTGATAGGCAATGGACTTTTTTGGTTTTGCAGATTAAATAAAATATAAAAAATATTGAGGATGGTTTTCTTATTTTCAGGCACAAAACAACATGGCAGGGTGGGGGGGATGCCACTAACCACCAATGAAAACCAAAAAGAAGCATTCAAGGGTGGGAAGGGGTACCACTAAACACCAGGGAGAAATGAACATAGTGGCAGACTGTGACAAAAATAAAAAAATGAATAAATTATAAACATATGGGGACTCAGGGGTGGGGGTGCCACTTGGCAACAGGGATGTCTATACAGAGTTCCAAAGGGAACCTATAAAAACACACAAAAAAATCATTTTTCAGCAAGACAAATCTTTTTCCACCAATCCTGTGCTGAGGTGGTGTAAAAGGATTCCGTTTGGCAAAAAAGGATGCTTTTTCATGACCAGATGGCTATCTTTTTTGAGACCAGGTGGCTCTCAATCTACTTTGTGATCAGACGGCCAAGCCATTTCATCCTTTTTCACCTCAATAGTTCCTTTTTAGCCATCCTTTTCATCATGGTGAAAAAGGAATCCAATTCCCCAACCTAATGGCTAGTCCATTTAATTCTTTTTCACCACAGCAATTCCCTTTTTGACATAATTTTCATCATGGTGAAAAAGGACTCATGAAAAAGGAACTTAGCGAGTGGCCAGAAAGGAATTGAATCTTTAAAAAAACTACGGAGGGCATACAAAATCTTAAAAAACACACAGAATAGCTTATCAACTCCCAAAGGGCAAGCTACATGCTTCAATGTCTGTAAAAGACATCCCTGGGCACAATTGAGTTTGTTTTAGTGTTTTTGGGAGGCAGTTTAGCACAGTCATTTAAGGCTCTGAGCTGTAAATCTGGAGACCTGGGTTTGAATCCCACAGCTCCCACTTGCATACTGTGTGACCCTGAGCAAGTTACTTAACTTATCTGTGCTCCCAGGTCACACCTGTAAACAAGCTTTCAGCTTAGTGTGTGTCTCTGCTGATTAAACAATTGAAAAAGAAAAGAAATAAAAATAAGATGGTGGCTCACAAGAAAGGAATTTCTTCTAAAGAAAAGGGATTGGCCCCTCAAAAAAAATGATCCTCTCTTATTCCAGGAATCTATCCAAAAGAGTGAACTGAGCATGCTCAGAATCTGAAATGTTTAAATTAAATAACTTTAAAAATAGATTAATATTGTTTCATCAAACCAATACAGACACTCTCTGTGGGGCAAGCACTTTCTACCCTGAAAATTTTAACATTTCTTCACTATCATCAAAACAAAATCTGCCAATCTGTCTGAACTGTAACTTGGCATGCCCAAAGATCTACCCCACCAGACTGATCATTCAAATGTTTGTGCAAATCCATTGAATGGTTGCAAAGTTATTAAAGGGCACAATTTGAGGTTTAACATTAAAGTGTCTGCTCAAAACTAACTATAGTGATGCTACTGTGCCACTATAAATAAAAATATAGCTATGTATCCCTAGTATCTAGTGGTACCCCCCACCCATCAATTGCTGTGCTGTGTTTCTCTGATGTCTAGTGGCACACCCCCACCTGCTGATTGCTGTCCCTGGTAATCAAGTGGTCCCTCCCTCCTCCCTGCTTGTCATCTGTTTGTAATATAAATTATAAAATAAAAATCCTGGATAATCAAGAGGTCCCTCCCCCCTCCCTGCTTGCCATCTGTTTGTAATATAAATTATAAAATAAAAATCCTGGAAGTCTAGTGGTCCCTCCCCTTCCCTGATGTCTGATCCCAGTGCTGATATATAAAAATAAAAACTAACGTGTACTCTAGTGGTCCCTCCCATCTCCCCAACACCCCTGAAGTGAAAACCCATTTTTCCTAGCGGTCTAGTGGCCTCCCAACCCTACTACCCTCTTAGGCAAACACCCACCACTCTGCTTCCCCCCTCACATCCTGATGGGTAATCTGCAGTCACCACAGCCCTCCTCTCACCTCCACAGATGGCCACAGTCTGCACTATGAATAAGCTGTGCCACACAAAGTGATATGAATGAGCATGCCACTCTCATTCATAGAGTATTGTGTGGAACAGCTCATAATGTAGCCCGTGGCCATCTGTGGTGGTGAGAGGAGGGCTGTGGTGGTCACAGACTGCTCATTGGGATGTGTTGGGGAGGGGATGGTGGGTGCTTACCTAAGAGGGTGGGGGGTAGGGGACTACTAGGCCACTAAGAAAAATGGGTTTTCACTTCAGGGGGTCAGGGAGACGGAAGAGACCACTAAACTACAGGTTCATTTTTATGATGCTACTCCAAGTGTGCATGTGTGGTCTTTTTGGGGAATTGGAAAGGAGGTTGCAGGAATGAGAGGGGGAGACCTCTTTAACTTACTTTCCAAAAGCGGAGGGTACTGGACATTTAAGCTGAAAGCAACCTCAGAGAATGGACCAAATGATAAAATTGAACTGGCTCAGTTTTTGTAATAATGCCAGTCTGTTGCATATTTAGCAAATGAACGGTCCCCTGCCTAATGTGGCATTTCAAATACTAGCAATCTTTGCCTGCTTAAGAGCAAATCCACTATTTGCAAATCTTTTGTTTTGTTAAATGTAGTGTTGTACCAGTGTCTTCTAATCCTTTAACACAGTGTCAGCTTAACTTAAGTAACGTCACTTGATTGCACTTTTTTCTGATCCAACTTGTGATTTCAACTGCTGTGCTTTCCCTCGTAGTCCAGGGGCCATCCCCCCTCTCCGAGCACCATCTGTTTATAATGTAAATTTAAAATAAACATCCTGGTAGTCTAGTGGTCTCTCCCCACTGCCAAGTATCTAGAGGCCAGAGGGGCACAGGACCCAAGGCAGCATGGATTCACAGCAGAAAGGTCATGCCAGATGAATCTGATAGATTTCTTTGACTGGGTGACCAAAGTAGTAGATCAGGGAGGGGCTGTGGACATGGCCTACCTAAACTTTAACAAGGCATTTGAAACAGTCCCACACAAAAGATTAATAGTCAAATTAACCAGCCTGGGAGTGGGTCCCAGGGTGGTAGCCTGAGTAAAACATTGGCTGAACAACAGGACACAGAAGGTAATTGTAAATGGAGTCCACTCTGAAGAAAGAGGGGTTACTAGTGGGGTACCACAGGGTTCAGTATTAGGACCGGTCCTCTTCAATGTCTTTATAAGCGATATTGCAGAGGTACTGGAAGGAAAAGTATGTCTCTTTGCAGATGACACAAAGATCTGCAACAGGGTTGATACACAAGGAGGCATGGAAAGGATGAGAAGGGACTTGGCAAGGTTGGAGGAATGGTCAGAAGTATGGCAGCTAGGATTCAATGCAAAGAAGTGCAAAGTAATGCACCTGGAAAACAAGAACCCAGGGGAAGAATACACAATGGGGGGGGGAGGTATAACAACAACAAAAAGGAAAGGACCTGGGGTAATCATATCAGATGACTCAAGGTTAGCAAGCTATGTGAGAAGGCAGTAGGGAGGGCTGAGGTATACTGAGATGCATAGGGAGAGGCATCAGCAGCAGAAAAACAGGAAGTTGTTATCCCTCTGTACAGACAGTTGGTGAGACCCCATCTGAGTACTGCATCCAGTTCTGGAGACCCAATCTCTGCAAAGACATAGACAGGATGGAAGCTGTCCAGAGGAGGGCAACTAAAATGGTGCAGGGTCTGTACGGAAGACATATGAAGAGATACTAAGGAGCTTAATATGTATAGCCTTGAGGAAAGGAGGGAGAGTGGGACATGATAGAAACTTTCAAGTATCTCAAGGGAATCAACAAAGTCCAAGAGGGTAGCATCTTTCAAAAAAAGAGGTGTGCAAGAACAAGGGGGCACAATTTCTGGAGACCCCATCTCTGCAAGGACATAGACAGGATAGAGGCAGTCCAGAGGAGGGCAACTAAAATGGTGCAGGGTCTGCAAGAGAAGCCGTATGAGGAGAGACTAAATGAGCTTAATATGTATACCCTTGAGGAAAGAAGGGAGAGGGGGGACATGATAGAAACTTTTAAGTACCTCAGTGGAATCAACAAAGTCCAAGAGGGTAGCATACAAGTTAGCCAGCCTGGGAGTGGGTCCCAAGATGACAGCCTGGGTAAAGAATTGGCTGAAGAATAGGACACAGAGAGTAATAGTAAATGGAATCCACGCTGAAGAAAGGGGGGTTACTAGTGGGGTACCACAGGGTTCAGTATTAGGACTGGTCCTCTTCAATGTCTTTATAAGCAACATTGCAGAGGGACTGGAAGGAAAAGTATGTCTCTTTGCAGATGACACAAAGATCTGCAGCAGAGTTGATGCACAAGGTAGGGTGGAAAGGATGAAAAAGGACTTGGCAAGGTTAGAGGAATGGTCAAATGTATGGCAGCTTAGATTCAATGCTAAGAAGTGCAAGGTAATGCACCTGGGAAACAAAAACCAGGGAAGAGTACACAATGGGGTGAGATACTAACAACAACAAAATGGAAAGGGACCTGTGGGTAGTCATATCAGATGACCTAAAGGTGGGCAAGCAATGTGAGAGGGCAGCAAGGAGGGCTGGGGGGATACTGGGATGCATAGGGAGAGGCATCACCAGCAGAAAACAGGAAGTTATTATCCCTCTGTACAGACAGCTGGTGAGACCCCATCTGGAGTACTGCATGCAGTTCTGGAGACCCAATCTCTGCAAAGACATAGACAGGATGGAAGCTGTCCAGAGGAGGGCAACTAAAATGGTGCAGGGTCTGTACCGGAAGACATATGAAGACAGACTTAAGGAACTTAATATGTATAGCCTTGAGGAAAGGAGGGAGAGGGGGGACATGATAGAAACTTTCAAGTACCTCAAGGGAATCAACAAAGTCCAAGAGGGTAGCATCTTCAAAAAAGAGGTGTGCAAGAACAAGGGGGCACAATTTGAAGATGGGGGTGGCTCAGAGGTAATTTAAGGAAGTATTTTTACACAGAGAGGGTTGTGGATGCATGGAACAGCCTTCCAGAGGAGGTTGTGGAGTCAAAAACAGTGGTGGAATTCAAGCATGCATGGGACAGTCATAAGGCAATTCTAGGGGGTGGGGGTAGGAAGAAGTAGGCTGCTGGTTAACTAGGATCTGCAGCTTATCCATTAGGTAGGGAAATGGGCAGACTGGGTGGGCCAAGCAGTCCTTATCTGCCATCAAATTCTATGTTTCTATGTAACTTGTAGTCTAGTGGCCCCTCCCCACTCCCTGACCCCCCCAGCTGTGAAAACACATTTTTCCAGGTGACCTAGTGGCCCCCTTCCCCAACCTCTTAGGTAAGCTCCCACAACCCCACTTCCCACTCTGCATCCTGATGGACAGTCTGTCACCCTCACAGCCCTCCTGTCACCTTCACAGATGGCCACAGACTGCACTATGAATAAGCTGTGCCACACAATGTGTTATGAATGGGCATATGGTGCTCATTTATTTCACATTGTGTGGCACAGCTTATTCATAGCACAGTCTGTGGCGATCCACGGAGGTGAGAGGAGGGCTGTGGTGGTTGCAGACTGCCCATTGGGATGAGGGGGGAGTGAATTGGTTGGAGCTTACCTAAGAGGGTTGGGGGGTGGCGGGCACTAGATCACCAGGAAAAAATGGGTTTTCACAGAAGGGGGTTGGGGAGAGGGGAGGGACCACTACACTACATAATTTTTATTTTTATATATCAGCACCAGGATCAGACATCAGGGGAGGGGGACGGTTGCTCGGTACTGTGGTATACTGACCGATGCAGCACTGTACTGCTCAGTATACTGCTCGGTGCAGCAGGTCATGTAATTCTGCTGTGCTGTATAGTTAGCATTATAGTGTAATTCAATGTTAATCCATGAGGTGGTGACTGCCACTCATCTGCAGTCCTGAAGTGCCAGAATTTACCTTTCTGCATGCTTGTACAGGCACACCAGCAGGTGGCATTTATTAACCTTAACTTTTTTTTTCAATTACTGTAGTTCTTTATTTTTTTATTTATTTATTTTAGTCTTTGGTAACCGGGTAAGGCCCACTAGGCACAACTGCCTATTTTCAGGGGCGACCTGGGAGCACTGGGCGGTTAAGAGACTTGCTCAGAGTCACACAGTATGCAAGTGGAGGTTGTGAGAATCAAACTTAGGTCTGGTCTGCTGGATGTATCAAGTTTATTCACACCTCATTCCTCTAACCTCTAGGCTATACTGCCAGCCCAGTTCTTGATCACTAGATGGCATTTTAATAAAAAAAAGCACTTTCTCTCTTGTTTTTCCCAATCCTATTGTTGCCGGAACCATGCACATAATAAAAAAAAGCACTGTCCCTCTGGTCCTCCCTGATCCCCAATGTCACCGGAACCATGAAAATAAATTACAGTAGTATGAGTCCAGCTCATACAGCTTTGAGGAAGTGCAGAAGCCTGAATCAGGTCGAAACACTGAGTAGGAGAGATTTGCTAACACAGGCTGTACGTGTTGAACTCATACTGCAAGTATGTTAAAAGAATAAATCCTATTTTCATTGTGTATCTTGATTAGTGCATGTTTTTTTTTTGTGCACATAGGACCAGCGGCACTGCTGTGTGAACCTATGTAACAGAGCACGGTGCCTCTGGAAGTGCTGGCTAAACATTGCTTTTTCCAAATTGATCATGGGCAGACTTAGTACTCCTCTGTCATTATATTAATATATACAGTACTGTCCAATAACAAGTTTAAGAGCATTCAGAATCATGTATCTAACCTGCCAGATTAATTCTTCAACCAAGACGATGATCAATAAAATACAAAGTGATTAAATGTAAAAGTCCATTTAACATAAAAAAGGACAAAAAAATATATTCTCTCACAGATCTAGTTGACACCACGACCTCCCAAAAGCTTTGTGGATGGGTGAGTCAGGTGATTTTCATCACTTTACCCTAAAAGAGACAGCATGTTATACCCAACTCCCAACCACCACAAAACCCCATTGAAGCCAAATTTCTACTTAATGGTTTTTCTTTTTACAAGATGAGGATAGTTTTTTTATTTACAATGAAAGAGAAATCACAGTGAATGCATGCTTCAGTTCTACTTCTCTGTCCTGCATCCAACAGTGTCATGACAATTAAAAAAAAAAAACATGACAACAGCCCATGCCATTAAGTAGTGCAACTTCTACCACCCAGATGGCTACAATACCATTAAAACAGGTAAAGTGCAGCTGAAAAGAGATGAGAAAGTAAATTAAAGACTTGATATTCGGGTGGTTACATGAATCCATGTGTATCGTAGGGCAGGTAACAAACCCCCTGCCTCCAAACCATGCCATCACAACCTCTGTAGTGAAATCATGAGAGGGCAGTGACACCACATACTGTAGAGAGTGGAGTTCTTTTTTTCCAACTAACAAAATAAAAATATTAAAACATTTATAAATACAGGGGATATGTAACATCATAATGTGATTTCTCACACTGCTTGAAAGACATTTCATATCGGAACCTATACTGAGCATCAAGTGAATGCTGTTTGGACAAGGACAAACTGAAAAATGATTTGAATTACAAAGAAACATCATACTAACTGTACAGTTCTTTCTTCAGTACCAGAACATGTCAAATAATGAATTTGCTTGAGCTGATACCTGTTCTGGTGCTGAATCACTATCCTCAGAGATGCCCTTCCCTCATCATCAGTCCAATGTCTGAAAATGATCTCCCTTGTGGGTTGTTGTCCCTCCCCCCTCCCGAGCATCAGACAAGTGGCCAATTGTATTACAGCTCCTTGTGATCCCTATAACCTTTCTAGCTTCTGGCCCCATATATGACAATATGACAATTATTTTCAGAATGGATAGGTCACTCCCCCATCCTGAGTGAAGAAAGGTTAAGGGAGGAATAGTGAAGCTTAATAAAGGGAAAGGGAGGTGGGTAGGGGGCGACAGTGAAAAGGCAGAGATACTGAATGAATACTTTTGCTCAGTATTCACAAAAGAAGAAGAGGAGTTACCTAAACCAAACAATAGAAGCACTCTGGGAAGGTGGGTCAACACCAGTCCATTCACAGAAGAAAGGGTCCTGAAAGAACCCCTAAAACTCAAGGTGAACAAAGCAACTGGGACTGATGGAATTCACCCCAGAATTCTAAAAGAACTAAGGGGAGAGCTAGTAACACCACTGACTACCCTTTTTAACAAATCATGGGAGGATGGGGTGGTTCCTGAGGACTGGAGGAGAGCAGATGTGATTCCCCTTCACAAAAGTGGGAGCAAGGCAGAGGCAGGAAATTACAGACCTGTTGGTTTGACCTAAGTGATAGGGAAAATGATGGAATCACTTCTGAAAGAAAGAATTGTTGAGTACCTAGAGGCCAGCAGGGCACAGGACACAAGGCAGCATGGGTACACAACAGAAAGTTTATGTCAGATGAATCTAATCAATTTCTTTGACTGGGTGACCAAAGTACTAGACCAGGGAGGGGTTGTGGATATGGCCTACCTAGACTTTAGCAAGGCATTTGACACAATCCCACACAAAAGATTAATAAGCAAGTTAGCCAGCCTGGGAGTGGGTCCCAGGGTGATAGCCTGGGTAACAAATTGACTGGACAACAGGACACAGAGAGTAATGGTAAACGGAACTCTGAAGAAAGGGGGGTTACTAGTGGGATACCGCAGGGTTCATTACTGGGACCAGTCATTTTTAATGTCTTTATTGGAGACATTGCAGAGGGTCTGGAAGGAAAAGTATGCCTCTTTGCAGATGACACAAAGATCTGTAACAGAGTTGATACACAAGGGGGTGGGTGTGGTAGGGCGCAGGTGTAAGTGGGCAATCATAGAGAAACATACATTACCGATTCTTTTTAAAATTCTAGTTTTAATTAATTCTTCTTCAGAAGTTGTTTACATCAGGAAAAATTCAATACAGCAGAATAATCTGGCAGTTTAATCTTCCATTTGGAGCAGCAAATATTCTCATAGAAACTCCACAGAGCACCTTCAATAACGTCCTGGAGTGTGCCTCCAGACCCACAAGCAAATCTGATTACCAAACTCAATGTTCAGCATTTATACACTGCAGGGGTTAGGTGACATCTTAACCCCACCCCTATACTTTATTTCAAATATTATCTCTTTATTTACACCATTTATATTTTATATGGTACTGTATGTCTAAACATTTTCTATTTGACATAACAACTCAATCTCATACAGAGAGGTGAAATACAGTCTTTCTGTGAAATGTTTAATTCAATCTCTAATCCCAGAAAGCACCACCCCTTATTATTCAGTATAAAGGCAGTCAGAAAATGGCCTGCTGACTCTTAAGAAAACTACTGCAGCTGAGAAAGACTCCACTCTGGGCTCTGAAACACCAAAAGAAAAACAACAAAATCCCTCGCTTTCAAGAGGTCCCAACTGCAGCACCAAACCTCCTTATTTCACCTTCAGAAGATTTGTAGAACTCAAAACGTTATGTATTATTTAGTAAATTTCATTTTAGGGGGAACCCAAAAGTAAAATGCCTTTGTGATAGTGTGAATGCTGTATTTCAGCAAAGCTCTTTAAAAGACAGGCATAACAGGGTTAAATTATGGACCCAGCAATTTCTTTCATTTAATATCCTGATAAGTGTAACGGGTATTTACAGGCTTAAAAAGCCATAGTAGTACATTATAAAACAGTGCCCTGTATTTACAGAACTGAGTGTTTTCTTAAAGGAATATACCCAGGCTACGAGTAGGTATTTTATTAAGGAAAGCAGGAGAGAACCAACAGGTTCTCACTATTATTTATAAACTCAGCCAAGTCCTTAAAAGCACAGCAAGGACAAATAGGGCTGAAACAGACTTAGCAGTGTCTTGCAATACGGAGTGCTGTTTCCTCACAAAAGAGAAACCCTCACTACTAAACATACAAGCAGGTAGCCTGCGCTATTGAAAACAACTTTTAATACAAGACAAACCAGGAGATTCATTACTGAATAACCTACAGTACCTAAACAGATTCATTTCCCCGACGGTTAACTTATCAGCCCATCAATATTTATAGCATTTAAAGCCTCACAGTTTTCTTATTTATTTCCTTCCCGTATCATTTCTGTTTCTTTAAATTATTTTAGAAATGCAACACCTAAAGTGCCCACTTCTTTCCTAAGCGCTACCTTCCTATTTCTATAATGCAGAAAAGGGGGGGATTATTCTATGTTACAGCAAACCATTAAGAAGTGCCGTTCTATACCCATAGCTCTTTCACTCATTATTTTTCTGTCCTTTTATTAAACACTAAGGTATAAGGTTATAACAAGTTTAAGGCTCAGCTGCTAGGTTCCCTTCTTTTATTATTTCAAAGGATGCCCCCTAGAATAGCGGTTGCCTTAAAACAAACAAGAGCACATAAATCCAGCAACCCAAAGACGTACATCAGGCTGAACTAAACAGCACTGTCACAGCACCTTTAGGGCAGTAGACAGCTGGACCTTCAGGTATACAGCATTTATACAAATATAATATCGGGGCCCTCAACCCTTCACAGGGGCACCCTGTGACAGGGTGGTGGAAAAGATGAGAAGGGACTTGACAAGATTGGAGAAATGGAAAGTATGGCAGCTTAAATTCAATGCAAAGAAGTGTAAAGTAAAGCACCTGGGCATCAAAAACCCAGGTGAAGAGTACACAATGGTGGGGGTATTAACAACAACAAATAAACTTTCCAATAAAAAAAAATGCATCTCATGACTGGATCAAGTAATTAATATGTAAAAAAATAAGATCCCTGTAGACTGCAACAAATTGAAATGCATTACACAGCAGTCATCTTAAATTTCATGCCACAGTCTCTGAAGAATGAACCGCTGATCTGACTGTGGATCCTCACATTGGTGAGAGGTCACTCCTGTGATGTACAGTATTTTAGATTTTGTGGTTGTGTTGGTCATGGTGGTGTTGGGTGGGGGGATTGAGGGTGAGTTATTGGGTATGCACAGTGGGTTATCTAATGTGGATGGGAGACAAATTCATTAGTCAACAGATGTCACTTTTCAAAGGGGAGCAAACAAAATCAAAGAGCTTGCATTTGGTAATCTACAATGGTCATTTTTGAAAATTACAGATTTGTTTTATTTATTTATTTAGTTATTCATTCTTGGATTACAATACCTTTGAGCACAGCACAGCTCATTTACAAAGGTTCCATGTCATTTTTGGAGGGATAGTACAAAGACAAGGGGATGAAAAGAAAATTATTTACAAAGAACAGTATAGAGTCATTTACAGTGCATATTATTCAAAATGTTTACCAGGAAGTTATTGCAGTGCACAATAGGAAGTCCTTAGTAGATAATTAGGAGTGTGGGGAGGAGGACAGATAGTAAGTGAAGGGTGAAAGTTGCAGCCAGATGGCATTGTCATGTGAGAAGCAAGGAAAAAGTGGTAGGGGAGGAGAGAGGGGGTAGTAAGAGGAGGTAGAGGATGGAGGGAAAAGGGGATGGGGAGCCAGGGAGAGGGAGGGGAGGGCAGGGGTCAGGGGAAGGTCAGTAGCCATCCAGAGCAGTAAAATAGGTGGCCAGAAAGTTAGTTACCAGTTGCCACCCAGTGCAGTAAAGTGGTGGCAGGGAAGAGGGCAACTGTTATAAGGTGGGGAGGTGCAGGCAGGGTAGGGGGAGGAGTAGAGGCAGCCCAAGGCCTTGTCAGTGAGACCATTCCTTTTCAGACATCGCAAGAGAGGATGATTGGACATTTATCACAATCATGTTTGATAAGGAGAGTATTTTTGCTTGGTGTGTGTGTGTGGGGGGCAGCTCAATGATTGAAAAAACAACAAACCTTCAGTACTAAAATATGCAGTGGTGAGGGGAGGGACCAAATGCTTCAATATTTGTGGTATGTGGAAAAAGTAGTAGAATTGTATAGTCTGGAGAGAGACAGTACCTTCGATTTCAGTTAGGGTATTGGTGAAACAAGCTTGCAAAACTAATGGTCAGCATGGGAGATGATTCTTCCATGTACAGATTATTCACTACATGATGTAGGAAAAAAAGGTGCAGAACACAAAATTGTTGGGGGGGGTCAATAAGAATAAACAACAATGAAGTAAACTTAAAATTGTTAGAAAGTAAATAATGTGTCTCTTCACCAAATATCTTTATGCCGTTGAAAGGGAGAGGTCAGAACATTGAGAGTAGGTCTCCAAACCATCAATCATATTGAAGAACTGTTACAGGGTATTAGAGATGCTTTATAAAACAATTACACACAAATGTAAATGGTACACGACTTCAGGCAATACCATCAGGAAATCATCACTAGATTACCGTGCTAGGTCTGGTTTGATTCCCATGATTGCTGGCTACACACAACGTTAGAACATAATGGAGAGTTACACAAGGTTAGTACAATGTGTGATTCAGCAGCAAGCAGATGAATTTCATATAAAAATGCATTTTGCAGTTGACGGCATGGTATGGGCACTGCGCTGCAGCACAATATTTTCAACAACTTGAGTGATGCTGTAGAGAGAAAGAAAACCTTTGCATGAAATGTAATCTTAAAATGAATGGATGAAGCACATGGAAGGTATCTACTAGACATGGTAGATTATTAACAGTACATTTATTCAGTCTTATTCAATCTTCTGTTTCAAAGGCCACTTTGTTGGTTGATTTTTCCCTGAGGTATGGAAGACAGAGTCTTAATTCACATCCCATGTAACCCACACTCTAGCAGTTTCCCTAAAGAAATGCATGCAGCCTACATGCATCAAAAAAATGGTGAACAGGACTCCATTAATGAGTATAACAGAGAAATAAAACAGATACAATCTGGACCTAACATCAGTAAAGTTAAAAACTGCATTGCCATTTGCATTGTGCATCCAACGGGAGATTATCTGAAACACAAGCCAATTTTACTACTCAACAACGTGTCTGTGGACATTCAGCATGTGGCATTTCTAAAATAATTTCCCACAAATTAAGAAGTACTGGAAAAAGACTGTGGGACCAATCTTACTTATTGAGGAAATTAAACAGTTTATTTTAAAGAGCCCCGAGGAAGTCTAAAGCAAGGTCCTGTGTCAGATTCTTGTCAGTTGCTTAAATTCTGTCTAGCTGCCTCAGTTCAGCAGTTCAGTAATTAATTAAAGTAAAGAAACTTTCTTCCTGGCCTTTTACAAAAGAACCTTTTTGTCCTTTTAAAAAGCCAACTGTGCAATTCTAGATGTCTCTGCAGGCATATCCTCCCAGATTGTGCTGCATATCCTCCCAGATTGTGCCTAAAAATAAGCAGATTGTTGCTTACTGAATCAAATTTGCTTTTAAATTATAACTAAAATAATTCATGCCACTATACAAAATACTCTATTGGAACTGCTACAACATGTAAAACTTTTATATTTTAAATCAGTTGCTTAAATTCTGTCTAGCTGACTTGATTCATAAATTCAGTAATTAATTAAAGTAAGTACTATAAGTAAGTAAGTAAAGACTGTCAAGAGGTCAACAACACAACCGCTACAAACATGAGAAAGATTGTGGAAAATTATAAAATGGCAAAGATAATTAATGCTGTTTTTTCACTGTGCCCCTTATTCATTCCATTATCTGACAGAAGCCAGTAGGGTTCCAAATCCCTGTGTTAAAATGTTGTTACAGTACATTACTGTTTTTGTAATATTGTAGCATTGTATAGTGAACATCTTCAAAGTGCTCAAAGTTATTCTGTTGCACAAAAATAATGCATACTGTAGTTTCTTTTGAATACTCAAGCAGCTGTTTCAAACAGCTTATTTCTTTCTGATAATGCACTGAACAAAGGGCACAGAAAAACATAGCCTTAATTATCTTATTGTAATAATTTATATTTGTAAAGCTTAACACTGGTTAAATGGGTGAGAGGTGATTGGAGGACTGTGGATTTCTGGAATCTGTAATAACTTTTTTAATTTAAACAACCTGGAAAAGAATGAGCAGCTTCTTAACATAGTATATTCATTTTAGCATCTCAGCTCCCCTGTAAAAATGCAGAAGTGCCAGTCTTTACTAAAACATTGAAAAGCAAAAGCAGAAGGAGACCATCAGTCCATCTAGTCTGGGTCAAAGGCAGTGTTCTTCCCAACAGTGTCTGAAGTGATTAGGGAAGCTGACACAACCACTACCCCTCAACCACTCTGAAAAGGATTTCAGGAAACAAGAAATCAAACAAGAAATCTCCCCTAGCAGGAGGCCAGCCAGAGGCTGAAACTAGACAAGCATTTGCCAATGCTGAAGTTTGCCATTGGAACTGATGTTGGTACACACAGATTGGCAGGACTACAGTTCCCAGTAGAAAGAACAAGTTATGTCACCAAATTCACACTCCTGTTGAAATACAATGAAATGTATACCTGTTTCCTCAATTCATGACCTGGCTTTGAAGCATGAAGATGTGTCTGCGGTTCAGAGAAGATAAGGGGACTGGAGCCCCACCATGGGTTGGGGGGCGTCATGGTTAGAAACCCTAACGCTCTGGGCGTTTGTTGGTATTTGCACTACAAATTTGCAACATGGCCTTTTGTGACTCCCACCTCATGTAAAGCATTTGTGAACTCTGCTCATGAACAGTGGCACTGTGATTTTGTTAATCTGTCCCAAATGTGGATTTCTCACAGTGACTGTGCCATTCTACACCAGATGTGCGAAAACACAGTTCAGGCAGGATGTGGAAAATTACAGTTGTACCATTCAAAGGGAGGTGTGAAGATATGGCAGTGTTGAACATCTGGAGTGAAAATATTAAAAATGCTTGAATGTATGAAAGTACATGGAAACTGCAGAGCGTACACTCATAAAAGTCATTTAGTGGAATAATTTCACCAAATTTTCAACATAGGCATTTTGTGACCTCTGCTCATGCACACTGTCACTATGATTTTCTTTATCTGTCCTGAACATTGATTCCCACAGTGACTGTGCCATTGTGCACCAGATGTGCAAAAACACATTTTGTCCAGGATGTGAAAAATTAGAGCTGTACTGTTCAAAAGGTGATGTGCAAAACTGACAATGTTGAAAATCTTGAGTGAAAATATTATAAATTCTCAATGTTACGAGTGTGCGTGGAAACTATACAACACACACTTGTAACATAGTTAGTTTGTGGACTTTTGTCATCAAATTTTCCACATAGGCATTTTGAGACCTCCGCTCATGAACAGTGTCACTGTGATTTTCTTAAACTGTCCCAAACACTGGTTTCCCACAGCACACATGCTATTCTGTGCCGGAAGTGTGAAAACACATTTTGGCCGGGATGTGAAAAATTACAACTGTACTGTTCATGAGGAGGTGTAACAAAACAGCATGTTGAACAAATCTGGAGTGAAAATATTACAGCTTCACAATGTTACAAGTGTGCATTGAAACTGTGCAACACATACTCATAACACAGTCATTTTTTGGAATTTTTTCACCAGATTTTCAACATAGGCTTTTTGGGAGCCCACCTGATGAACAGTGACACTGTTGTTTCATTAATCAGTCCAAAAGGTGATTTCATGTAGTGACCACGAAATCACCTTTTGGGACAGAATAACCACATTACAGTCACTGAATACCTGAAGTGGGGGTCCCAAGAACCCCATGTTGAAAATGTCATGCCAAAATGCTCACAAATGGCTGAGATATGCACGAAAGTTTTAAAAAAACACATTTATGCCATTATACATCTTACTGGCATGTCTCCAGTTTGTGGTCAGCTTTGAAGAGTACAGACATGTTCCCAGTCCACTGAACATCGTCACACCAGGCTCCAAAGGTAAGTATGAGTTGAGGGGGGTGTGGGGAGGTGGGGTGCACAGAGGGTGGGTGTGGGTGTGGGTTGGGGGAAGGGCCACTGAACTCAAACAGAGATCATTTTCTGGTTTACAGGGTTTAAAAAAATGTAAAAACCAACACGGGAAGATTTTCTTTCTTACAGGGACATTTGGCATGCTGGGGTGGGCTCCCAGCAAGCCACTTGAGTGTTTGTTGGAAGGGATGTAGCTGACGGGGATTGGACACCCCTATTGGCACATACTGAGTGTTGGGGGAAGAGCCTAGGGGGATTGGGCACCCCCTCGGCACACAACAAATTGGGGGGCATGATGCTGATAGGGAGTGGGCTCCCCACCAGCAAATAAACTGGGAGGGTGCATGCTGACAGGGGATTGGGTGCCCCCATTGGTTTGTCTTTTAATGGTGAGGGGGCATGCCAACAGCCTGGACTCAGCGCGTTCACATTGCTGCAAACTACAGCAGTGTGAATTCACAACCAGGAATGCAATGCCGGAATGCTGCATCAAAGGATCAAGCCGTGCCACTATTGGTGCTGCTCTGTCCTTTGAAAAGTTGTCTGACTCCACCCAACAGCTGAAACAGAGTCACTGCCAGCCTGCTGACTGATTCGCCTACCACTGACCTGCCCCTAGAAATGAAGCTCTCCATTGGGCACACCCCTGTAGAGCACCTCTTATAGCAATGAGTTTGTCTGTGCTTGTGCATCACAACAAATTCAAAAGACTGGTTCTTAGTAGGGTGAGTGATACAAGGAATTTTAACAAAGTGCTGACAGCTCAAATTATAAACCACTGTTAGCTGTCACTGAGTGATTGAACAGGGCATCTCACACTGCACACATTATTTTTTTTTCCAGTTCAAGTTGTTTACTGTTCTTCCAAAACGCATTTAAAATTTTGGACATTACAAAAATAAAATACAAGCAATCAATGATATGTACAAAACACATTTTTAACATCCTAAAATTTTGACAATGTTCGTTCTTGATATAATCTAGTTCGATACATCTTTTTTTTATACTAATAACAGTTGAAAAAAAGTTAAAACATAATGTTGCATCAGACACAGTCCCAGGATGAAGTAAAATAAATATGGGGTCATAATCCAAGTTTGAGTATCTTTGTAAAAATTCTCCTAAAATCAAATTTCTTCTCTTGTTATACAGAGGGCAGTGTAAAATTATATGGTGTAATGTTTCCTTAAACCCTTTATTGCAAGGACATTCCTCAATATTGGGATTTGTAATTGTAAAATAGCGATTATAGTATGTGAATTTAGAATTGATTATTCCAAATCTGGCATGTGTTATCACTTTTCTGATGTTTGGCGTTATAGGAAGATACAGATATTGTTGTATTAATGAATCTATTTTGATCTTACCAAGCCAAATGGCTTGTTTTTGAAGTCTGACCATTCTTAATTGGTTGTTCTGAGCAACCTCAAAGATTTTTTTTTTTAATTTTATCTCTATAGGTACTGGATATTAAAATACCAGCCTGATGATCTCTCCAGAGATGGATACAGTTAAATTTTTGCAAATTAGTAATTAAAGCTCTTAACCATGGAGAAGTAAAGCCCAAAGTGTCCCATAACTGTTTTTCTTTAAGACAATAATGCAATAGTGTATTATTATATTTATTCAGAATCCTAAGCCTGAATGAAAGAAGTCTAAAAATAACCAAGTCCACCAAAGGAATCCTGCCTAATTTGACTCTAACTAATACGTTGGCCATAGACTGAGGAAGTAGCAGTAATGCTTTGTAAAAATAGGATAAAGGGTATTCTAGATTTGGGTTACTTTTGGGTCCCAACTTTCTGCACCATATAGTAAAATTGGGGTAATCTTTGATTCTCCTGCTTTAATATCCAGGACTATTGATAATCCACCATATTTATGGTTAAAACTAAGAAGTGCCTTAGCTGCAAGCTTAGCTTTATTAATTTGGATGTCATGATGTAAGTTCCACAAGCCAGTTGAGGAGAATTTTATACCAAGATAACAGTATGATTTAACTACTTCTATTTGTGTGTTGTTTAACCAAAATTTTGTTTTGTTGTTTTAAGTCCAAAGCCAGTTGAGGAGAATGTTATACCAAGATAACAATATGATTTAACTTCTTCTATTTGTGTGTTGTTTAACACAAATTGTGGGTTTGTTGTTTTAAGTCCAAATACCATTATCTTAGTTTTTTCGAGGTTAATTCTCAAATTTAAGTAATCGCATTTGTGTCTTAACTGGTCTATTTTAATTTGTAACCCTTTTTGAGACAAAGTGAACAGAACCAGATCATCAGCATAAGCCAAGATATGAATATACTGTAACGATTGTTAATTTTAGGTGAATCCAGCAGTAATGATTCCTCAAAGGAAAGCAACGAATCAATATAGAGGTTAAACAGGAGTGAGGCCAATAAGCACCCCTGTTTACCCCTCTATTTGTTTTAAAGTATTTTGAGATACTACCTGAAGTATCATTTCTAATCGCAGTACTGGTTTCTGAATATAATAAAAAAAATAGGGGTTAGCATACTAATAGGTATACCACGTTCTAATAAAATCTTCCAGAGAGTTTCTCTATTTACAGAGTCAAATGCCCCAGAAAAATCAATAAACAGAGCATATAAATTCATTTTCCTGTATAATTTATACTTTTCAATTAAATGGGTCAATACAAAAATGTGATCTAATGTTGAAAAACCCTCCTGAAAACCAGCTTGGAATTCTGAAAGAGGACTAAATTTATTAATCCAATTTTGAAGCCTATTTAATAATATTCTAGCAAAGATTTTACTGCTAATATCAATAAGGCTTATAGGCTGATAATTATTAGGATTTTGTAATGGACCATTTTTGTGAACTGGAATGATAATATTTTTACTCCAGGAATTTGGAACATATTTTTCTCGGAGACACAAGTTAAAAAATTAACAAACAAGGGAACCCAAAAATTGGGATTTTGTTTATATACTTCTGGTATTGAATCAGGTCCCGGCGCCTTGTGAGTAGCCTAGTTAGAAATCGCCTGCTCGACTTCTGAGTAAGTAAATCCATGGGTTGATAGAAATCCCCCGTCATCCATTCTGGAATTCTGAAATAAACCGCTAGGTCTAAATCTTTCATAAATAGTTCAGAAAAATAGGTAACCCAGGTTTCTTTTGGAATGTATACTGACATAGATGGTTCATAAAGCTTAACACCCTTAGACGCTAATAACCAAAAAGCTTTCATGTCATCATTTTGTATAATTTCTAACATATGTGTCCATTGTTTTTGAGTGAACTCGTGTTTCTTATATTTCAAGAATTTTTTATATTGTTTTCTTTCTCTATTGAGATCAGTAATATGTGCACATATTATAAGTGCATCAATTGATCTGATAGGCAAGTCCTCTCTACAGTATGGCTTGCAATACCTCATCAGTATTTTGTTTTCCTTTTTGCCTGTTTACTGTATCTAGTACACCGAATTTAAGTTATTGCACACTCTCAATTAGAAGATGTGGTTTTCTGTAATCATTACGCACCAGATGCCTATAGTTTGAAATATTTAATCTCTCCATTTATGGGGTTCTGTGGCCCAACAGTAGCAGGTCCAGTATTTTCTAGGCTATTAGTGACTTGGGGCCTTAGCTTTGTGTTTCATAGAAACATAGACTTTCATGGCAGATAAGAATTGCTTGACCCACCCAGTCTGCCCATTTCCCTACTTATTGGATAGAAACATAGAAACATAGAAATATAGACTTTGATGGCAGATAAGGACCACTTGGCCCACCCAGTCTGCCCATTTCTCTACCTACTGGATAAGCTGCAGATTCTAGTTAACCAGCAGCCTACTTCCTGCCACCCCCACTACAATTGCCTTGTGTCTGTCCCATGCATGTTTGAATTCCCCCACTGTTTTAGCCCCAACAACCTCCCCAGGAAGGCAGTTCCACGCATCCACCACTCTCTCCATGAAAAAAGATTTCCTCACATTACCCCTGAGCTGTCCCCCCTCTGTCTTTAAATTGAGTCCCCTTCTTCTTACACATCTCTTTTTCTGAAAGATTCTACCCTCCTGGACTTTGTTGATTCCCTTGAGGTACTTCAAAGTTTTTTTTATCATGTCCCCCCTGTCCCTCCATTCATCAAGGGTATACATATTAAGCTCTCTCAGTCTCTCTCTTCATATGATTTCTGATGCAGACACTGCACCATTTTAGTTGCCCTCCTCTGGACTGCTTCCATCCTGTCTATGTCCTTGCGTAGATGAGGTCTCCAAAACTGCACACAGTACTCCAGATGGGGTCTCACCAACTGTCTGTACAGAGGGATAACCACTTCCCTTTTTCTACTTGTGATGCCCCCTCCCATGTATCCCAGTATCCCCCTGGCTCTCCTCACTGACTTCTCACATTGCTTACCCACCTTTTGATCATCTGATATGACTACCCCCAAGTCCCGTTCCATTTTTGTTGTTGTTAGCACCTCCCCTGCTATTGTGTACTCTTTTCCTGGGTTTTTGCTTCCCAGGTGCATTACTTTGCACTTCTTTGCATTGAATCTAGCTGCAGATCCTAGTTAACTAACAACCTACTTCCTCCTATCCCCTACTATAAGTGCCTTATGTCTGTCCCATGCATTCTTGAATTCCCCCAATGTTGTTGAACCTAGGACCTCCTCAGGAAGGCCATTTTGTGCATCCACCAACCTCTCCATGAAAAAATACTTCCTCACTTTGCCCTCAAGCTGTCTGCCCTCTATCTTCAAATTGTGCCCCCTTGTTCTTACATATATCTTTTTCTGAAAGATGCTACCCTCTTTTACTTTGTTGATTCCCTTGAGGTCCTTGAAAGTTTCTATCATATCCACCCTTTGGTCCTTTAGTCTCTCTTCATATGATTTCTAGTGTAGACACTACATCATTTTAGTTGCCGTCCTCTGGACCACTTCCATCCTGTCTCTGTTTACTATTACCCTCTGTGTCTTGTTGGCCATCCAATTGTTTACCTAGGCCAGCACCCTGGGACCCACTCCCAGGCTGGTTAACTTGTTTATTAATCTTTTATGTGGGATTGCATCAAACACTTTGTTAAAGTCTAGGAAGGCCACATCCACAGCCCCTCCATGGTCTGCTACTTTGGTCACACAATGAAAGAAATCTATTAGATTCATCTGACATGATCTTCCCATTTCAATCTACAGTATGCTCTAACTAATTCAACATTTACTATGCACTGATTTATTTCATAAGCAGAAACAATAGAAAACTAATTTGAACACTGTTATGATGTTATTTCAGCAAATGCTCTGATTCTTTTTTAAGTATTCATTTTCATTGTTAGAGATTTGAGCATTACTCAGTCAGCACCTTACTGGTGCCACCTCTGCCTCCATCTCTCCATAGTCATTTATACAGATAAAGAAAAATCTTTCAGGGAAACATAGCACACAGAATATATGAGAACATGTTCTTGTAGTATCATAGCTGCTTCTATCTATTGTGTTGCATTCTGTAACTTACTTCTACTTTAATTAATAAAATAAAATTCTATTTTACTTACAGACAGTGCCTAAAAGATCTTAGTTTTGGCACATGTGCACCATAAAGGACACTGTCAGCTTATTAGTAGCTTATTTTTCTCATTGTAATAAAGTGATTTGTGACCTTAAAAAAACATTTGTTTTCTTTTCCAATTCTGTAGTCCTTTTTTCAAAACACAACAATAAAGTATTTAAGTACTGAAACTTTGTCAGTTGTTTAGGAGTGGGTTGGAGCAATGGTTGTCTACAGGGGGTGGGATATTCAGAAGGGTTGCACATGGCACAACACAGGTGCACCATGTGCAACCTACTGATGTGCCCCGGCATGATATTCAAAAGGGGAATGTGCCTGGCACAATTCCCGATGCCCCGGAGTGCATCAGTAATGTATGCAGTGCAAGTGGGTGGGCATGCCCATGCATGCTCCGCACATCTCGATATTCAGCCCAGGATGTGCTGAGCCCATGCAGGCACAACCCCTACTTGTGCTGCACACAGTTGAGCCTCCCAAAAAAAGGAGAAACAGCTGGCCACCCACAGGTGAGCTGCCGTAGTGCAGGGTGCAACATGGCAGCTGCCAGCTGTGGGTGGCCACCTGAGCTCCAGTGGCACCTTCATGGTAGCGACCCCCCATGCCTGATCACAGGCATATGTAATAAAATACAAGGTCCAATATCCCTGGTGGTCCAGTGGACCACATCCTGTTTTACAATAGCACACATCAATCCATCCCTGGTGGTCCAGGGTTCCCCTCCCACCCACCCACTGTGCCCCAGCACCTGCTCCCCCTGGTCAGTGGTGGGCGGCAGCTCCACCCGTCAGCCACCTTGCTGCCCACTGACTGCGTATCGAGGTGGTGGGCTGGTCCACTTGGTCCACAAAGGTAATAGGCATACAGGTTATACTATGCTTGACCAGATATGTGAATGGATCATTCACATATCTGGACTCTTGTATTTGGCAGTTTTCACAGGACCCTATTGGCCCATGCTGTGGACCAAATGGGTATACAGCCCTACCATATGCAGTCAGCCATGGGAGGAGGTGCTGGGGCTCAGTGGGCGGGTGGGAGGGGTACTGCCTGACCACCAGGGATGGATTGGTGTGCGCTATTGTAAAACATACACCCGTGATCAGGCTGTATGCAGTCCACTGGACCACTAGGGATACTGGACTTATTACTTTATTACATATGCCCACGATTGGGCTGGGAGTGGTCCACTGGACCACCAGGGATATTGGACTTATTCTTTTATTGCATATGCCCACAATCGGGCTGGGAGCAGTCCACTGGACCACCAGGGTTATGGGACTCTCATTTACAATCCCTATGCCCGTCGTCAGGCAGTGGGGCACTTTTCCGCTTGTGCAGGGGGCGCTAGTCCCCAATGGCTGCAGGCCTGGCAGGGTGCCAGGTGCAAGTTGCTGGGGATCGGCATACCTGCATGCTAATGGGACCATAATGACATGCAAATGGCCCCATTTTTGCCTTGCATGCATTATGGCCCCATTCGCATGTGCACTTTTGAATATTGTGGTTGATGCGCCTAGCGTAACGGCACTTGTGCTAGTGCATCCCCCTGCTCCTCTCTGGCCACTTGCGCTGGTGCAGTGCTACTGCACCATGCACACTGCAGGTGGCCATGGAGTGATATTTAATGTTGCTGAGCCATGGCACAGCTCCGTTGAATATCACCCTGTTAGCACCCTGGCACATCCAAGTAGTGCTGCGCCCAGGCTTGTGCCACAGCCTGGCGCAGTCTGAATATCCCACCCAGGAGATAATAAATGTACACTGGTGTCTTGCTGATTGCCTAACTTCATTATAAACTCATGACCTTGGCAATGTAGTACTTTGAGTAGTTCCTTAACATCCTGTTCCCTTGGACGTCACTGAGAGCTGTAATCAAATTTGATTTTTCTAACCACTCTCACAAAAGACAACTGCCTTTAAAAAAAAGCCCCAGCCATAAATTGATCTCTACCTGAATTATGTGGTGTATGCCGTTTAGGTTTATTTAATTTAAATTACAGTTTTAAAATATAGGTATATTAATTTTTCTATCTAAATTATGTTCCCCTTCTAGGTAGTTCCCTTTGTTTTCTTGCCAGTTGTTTACCGCTAGCTGATTGGATTGTACATGATCTCATTTGTAGATTGTGACAGGATCAGTTGAGCAGTAATTGTCATATCCCTCACAGTTCATTAAGTGGATTTCCTCACTTTGGTTGTGTTTTACAATATGGTTGTCAGACAGTTGTCGCTAGCTGGAAAAAAAGGACCATGACTCATATTCTGTAACACTGTGATATGTCCAGCTACTAGTACAGCTCCACTGGTCAGTGGTGCAGAAAAAAAATGTAAACTTATTCAAGCAATATTCATTAAAACCTTTTGGCATCTGTGGTGGTGAGTGCAATTTATTGCTGGACAACAGTGTGATATTCAGGGTGTAAAATGAAAGGTATTCATTCGTGACCATGTGGGGCAGTGGGACTGTCTTGTCTCACCCTGATACAGTAACTGATGTTTTATGTGTTTTTTTATTCCTTAACAGTTCAGCCACTTTGTTCTCACACCACTCACAAGAAATATGTTGAGGGGGAGGGAGATAGAGAGGTCTGTCTCTCTCCCTATGTGACCACCAAGGAGAAACTTTCACTATAACTTACAACATCACCAAGTTATAGAATATGGTTTATGGATAACTGACTAGCAACCACAGTGTAAAACACAACCACTGCATGGATATCCTCTTAATGAACTGTGAGGGACATGACAGTTACCGCTCAGCTGATCATGTCAGAACCTACAAATGAGGTCATGCACAGTCCACTGCAGTTACTGTTCCTTGTCTCCTCTTAGATACTATAAATTACGTCTGATGAGTTTCACATACATTTTAAAACTAATTAAATTCATGTGTACTAATTGTACTTATCATTGTTGTACATTATCTTCAATGTTACCCAACCATTACCAAGCACTCATCACTTGCCACCCATACTCTGTTTTGCTATGCTTTTAAAAAGTACCAGCACATCTCACTTCAGAGCCACTGAGACAGCATCAGGAGATAGACTTAACTACTGATGATCCTCTAGGTTTTACATTACATTTCTGTAGGTGTACATCAATCTTGGGCAAGACTAACTACCTACTGTAGGATGGGGAAGTCCCCAGGCTGTACCTCACACTTCACAATCTACCTAATGGATTCGGTTATTGCGCTATTGCCATGCCCAACCATTGATCACTCTTACTTGGACAGATCAGTGCTGCTTGGTGACCATATGAACTCTGTCTTTAATTTCTGTAATGTTAGTACTCCATAATCTCAGGGCCACCACTTGTCAACTAGTATGCAATGCAGCATGTTTTGCCTGCTACAGCACCATGTAACACCAGCAAATGGAACTTGCACAAGCAAACTTTGCATCACACAAGTTTCCAGTAGAGAATACGACTGCGTCACTGTAATTCAAAGAAACAACTGTATTTTTGCCTCATACAGTATCTCCTCTTGCCCATCCCCCCACACTATCCAGTTTAGTTGTGGGAAACTTGCAGATTCAATGTTTGACACAACAACTGTACCTTAACTAGAGAGGTCTCACATGCCACTCATACCTGCATCTGGGCTTCATGTATCCGGATTGCTTAATAATGTGATGATCCTAAGAGTTACATCTGAAATACAAGCTGTGCAAAGACCTGCTTTATTGATGTGTCCCTTAATGATTCAGCCACAGTGATTTTACCCAGCTCATGGCAAATTCAAGGTGTGAGTGGTCTGTCCCACCACTGCATATGCTCACCAATGAGAACTCAATGCTACTTGCTATTCCAAGTAGTGTAGTGTGATGTTTGTTTTTATTTACAGGTGTAAATGGATAGAAGTAACACTGTATCATCTTACAAGCATGCATTGGATATACATAAAGTTTAGAAGTACCTTGGAGGAGGGGTTAAAATTAGAGATGTAATTGAGGAATAATTATCACAATATCAGAGTGTATTACAGAAGTATAAATGGGGAAAGGTGGCATACGGTTATTAAATCACTATGTAATGATACCACAGAATGTTGCACATCAGTAGGATACAGTGCAGTTTACATCAGCCTGTCATGTGTAGACATGGCAAGTCATAATCATAGAAGTATGCAAGTTCCTTGAAGTTTGTATTTGAAACTACCTAATAAAAAATTATGTGGGGGGGTGATTTGATTAGTAGTATGTAAGATCACTGGTTCATCCCACCCCACTGTTACATGAAGTGTTTTGCTGTCCACCAATCAGATTGGATGAACGGGGTTGGAATATGTTTGCACATATAACAGACTGGTCAGATATCAAATACAAACTAAGCCTCATTCATATCAAGGCACATTGTGCATGAAGTATTTGTCTGAATTAATTGCTCTGTGTACTTCATTTTTTACCTTTCAACTCATTTGGTACAACTATTTTGATACATAGCAGAACACTATGTTTAAAAATATTTTTCCAACATTGAAAAACAGACTTAGTATGGAGTAGTATGTTGGAGTAGTAACTTTTTGTCAGAAGCATCAGGTTAAAATGTGAAAGTATAAACATGAGCTTGAACCTAAGACAGAAATCAGTTGTACAAAGAAAAATAAAACTAAAAACAAAATCACATTATAGCACAAAATTAGTGTGTCAGAATCATTGGGGCAAAGTGCAAAAAGAAAATCTTGCCCCACTGAATCTTACATAGCTGAAGCAGCTAAGGGCTGAAATAAGGCGGCTCAGATGGGAGCTGGGGGGGATGGTGTGGAACTCAGAGAAGCAGAGAAGTAGAGGGAAATGCAGAGGGGTGATGCCCAGGGGAGTGAGGGCATCAGGCAAGGGATGGGAGTGGGAAGAAGCACCTAGTATACAGGCCTATCTCTTCCTCAGAGGACTAGGGAGCCCAGAGTGGAGGAATGGCAAGTGGTAAGGAGAAGGGGTGGGAATGTGAGAGTAGCATCTGGGGTGGGAAATTCTAACAGTGCCTTTATTGAATAGATTTGCACCATTGACTGGAAGGAGGAGGTGGCAGCAGGAGGTGAAGTAGGAGGTCAGACTGAGAGTAGGAGTACAGGGGAGGGGAGAGGGAACTAATCAGGGTGAGCAGGGAAGAGGTGGTAGGTAAAAAGAAGTGGAGGATGGGGGAGTGAGAGAAAAGGAAATGAAGAGAGGAGGGAAAACTGAGAGCAGATACAAATAGTCAGAAGGGAAGAGGCAAAGTGGGAGATGGAAAAACAGTTAAGGGTATACATTTTGGATGTGGAGAAAAGTTCACAAGGGAGTAGAGAGAGCAGTTATGTGGGGAAGCAGCTAGTACTGAAGGTAAGAAAGAAAGGACGGGGAGCACAGGTGTAGGGGATGGAAGGGTGGCAATCATAGGGGATGCCATAATTAGAGGTGTTCACTGGGGAAGGAATGGGGACCCAAATACAAGTAGGAGGCTGGTTTGTATGCCAGGGATGACAGCAGTGAAGGTGGACCCAAGAAAAAGGGAAGTAGTAAGGGAGGTTGGAGGAAAACCTAATTTAGTTATACATCTTGGAACCAATGACCTACAGTAGCTGGGGAGGAAGTTGAGGTGGTGCAAAGCATGTTCAGGGAGTTAGGGAAGATCTGCAGGGAGAAAGGAAGTTCATTGACCTTCTCAGAGGTGATACCAGTACCAAGGGCCAGCATAGCCAGGAAAAGAAGAATAGAAGATTTTAATGACAGACTGAGGAAATGGTGCAGGGAAGAGATGTTTATCTGTATTGGCAACAGGGAGGAGACCTCACCAGACAGGCTACACCTCAGTAGGGAGGGTTTGAGGGTACTCAGGGACAAACTGGGGGAATACATAACCACTACACTTAAACTACTGGGGGGGGCAGTGGGCATGCAGGCCCACAGACTCTGAGAGGAGGAGGCCAGTGAACTCCCCCCCCCCACAGTGATGGAAGAGGTCTGGAGGGAGGAGGTGGAAGGAGCAAGAACACAGTTAGCAAAGGATGGAGGGGATGATGAACACATAACAAGGGTACATGGAGGGGTGCACACAGGGGGAATAAATGTGAATAGAAGAACAGAGGGAAGAGAAAGAAGGTCAGACTCTAGGCGGAGGTAGGTGTCTTTGAAGGCAAGGATTCTTGAAAACAAAATGGATGACTTGCAGGCACTATTAGCAAACAGAGGGGTGGTAGATTCATGAGGGAGATGAGGAGGCATTTCTTTGTAGAAAGTGTGGTGGCAAAGGAGCACACACTACCCGCTGGGGGGGGCATGTAACACAGTGGATTGCTTCAAAAAGGGGTGGGAAAGGGCAAAAGGCAGGGCAAAGGGAGGGAAGGGGGAAGCTGCTGAATAGGGAGCTAGATGCAATCTTGGGCAGCCTAGATAGACATGGATGGCCTTTCGTTTGTTTGTATGTTCATAGCTGCAGTAACCGAGACTTGGGCAACATCATACCATGACTGGGACCTTGTGATCCCTGGATATAAACTATACAGGAAGAACAGGGTAGTCAGGAAGGGGAGAGGGGTGGCAGTGTATATTAGGGATAGAATAACTTGCATGAAGGAGGAGTCAGAGGAAGGGGGGAGGAGGTATTATGGGTTTAGTTAAGATCCAACAGAGGGAGAAAGGTGAGGCTGGGGGTGGTTTACAGACCACCCAATCAGGATGAAGAGTGGGACAGGGAACTGAGCTCACAAATATTGGAAGCTGCAGAGAAAGGAGAGGTGGTAATTGTGAGGGCTTCAACCTGCCCAAGGTGGACTTGAGCATACCCTCCACAGCATGTGCTAGGAGTCAGATGATCCTGGAAGGAATGCAGAGTGAGTTCCTGACCCAGGGTGTCACTGAACCAACAAGAGCTGAGGCAATTCTTGATCTGGTGCTCACAAATGGGGCGCATGTGCAAGAAATAATGGTCAGGGAGTCACTAGATGGAAGTGACCATTGCACAGTGTGATTTCAGTTGGATATGGGCAGGGAAAGCATCCTGACTAAGACAAAAATCTTGGATTTCAGGAGGGCAGACTTCAGGAAAATGGGCAAAGTGCTAGGGAGCCTTCTGGTGGGCATCAGAACAGATATGGGGTGGACCAAAGGAGGTGCATCATTAAGGAAGGAATAATGTTTGCCACAGATAAGTGCATTAGGCTCAGGGGGGAAGAACACAAGAGCTGAAGCACCAAGCTGGTTCAGTTCTGGGGTTGCCCAGGCAATAAGGAGAAAGAGGTTGGCCTATAGAAAAATCAGGAAGACCAAGAGAGAGGTGGATAGGGAAAATTACTTAAGGTTGGCTAGTGAGGCAAGTAAGGATGTCCAACAAGCAAAGGCACAGAAGGAACTGCAGATAGTTGAAGGAATTAAGAGAGAGAATGCTTTCTTTTGCTATACAAGTGAGAAAAGGGACAAGAATAAATGGATTGTTAGACTTAAGTAAGGGGTGCAGTGGGTGGAGGATAACGGGGGAAATACTTCTGTTCCATCTTCGTCAGGGAGAAGGATGGACCAGTGCCTTCAGGAGGGAAAAGAAGAGCAGGGGCAGAGAGAAATGCAGTTGTAGTGATAGAAGAGGATAAAGTGAGGGATGGGCTACTGGCATTGAAGGTGAACAAATCCCCAATCCCCGACAGTGTACATCCAAGGATACTAAAGTAACTGGCTAAGGAGCTGGCAGGTTCACTGGCAGACCTATTTCATAGTTCACTAGAGTCAGGTATGATACTGCAGGACTGGAGAACAGCACATGTAGTGCTCCTCCACAAAAGTGGTTCCAAGGATGACCCAGGGATTTACAGACCAGGCAGTCTGACCTCCATTGTGGGCAAGCTCATAGAAACCATAATGGAAAAGATGGTGAAATATCTACAGGAGTATGGTCTCCAGGATGCGAGACAGCATGGATTCATGGGGGGGGGGAATCGATCAAACAAATCTGATTGACTTCTTTGACTGTGTCACTAAGACAGCAGACAGGGCCAAGTGGTAGACATCCTCACTTGATTTCAGCAAAGCCTTTGACTCTGTGCCCCAAAAAGGTTAATAAGTAAGGTGGTGGATCTTGGGTTGGGGAAAGATGTCCAGATGGGTGGAAAACTGGCTGAGGGACAGAACCCAGAGGGCGGATGTGAGGGGAGAGTTATCTGACACCAGAAAGGTAACAAGTGGGGTCCCACATGGCTCAGTGTTGGGGTGGGTGTTCAATGTCTTCATCAATGACATTGGGGATGGCATTAAGGGCAAAATGTGCCTATTCACATATGACACCAAGCTTTGTGGGAGAGTGGACACAGCTGAATGGATGCAGAACCTACAGAAAGATCTGGAAAAGCTGGGGAGGTGTTCCAGGATCTGGCAGCTTGGTTTCAATGCCAAGCAATACAAAGTTATGCATGTTGGAACCAGGAATCCCAGGACAGAGTACTACCTAGGCAGAGTTCAAGTATCTGCATCACAGGAGGAGAAGGACCTGGGAGTGAGGATCACTAGAGACCTGAAGCACTCCATGCAGTACAAGAAAGCAGCAGCAAAGGCAAACAAGATGCTGGGGTGCATATCTAGGGGGATCATCCGTAGGAGAGAGGAGGTTATACTGTGTTTGTACAGGTCACTGTTAAGGCCACATCTAGAGTATGGAGTTCAGTACCTGTGCCCACACCTCAAAAAGGACATTAACTTGCTGGAGAAAGTCTAGAGCAGGGCTACAAAGATAATAAAGGGTCAGCAGGGAAAGGCATATGAGGAAAGGTTGAGGGCACTGAACATGTACTTTCTGGAAGACAGGAGAGAGAGAGAGAGAGAGAGAGAGAGAGGACATGACTGGAACCTTCAAGTACCTGAAAGGGATAAATATGGTTGATAAGGAGAATCTCTTTAAGCTGAGTGGCAACGATAACACAAAGGGGCACAGTCTTAAGCTGGAGGGTATGAGGTTTAGGAGGGAGGTGAGGATGCACTTCTTCACAGAGAGGGTGGTGGTCATTTAGAATGCACTGCCAAAAGAGGTGATCTCATTGAAGACAGTGGGCAGCTTTAAGAGAGGCTGGGATAGGCATAGGGGGAAGGTAAGGATCATGGGTAGGGAGGATGGGAGGAGTGGGGACGGAGGGCAGGGACATTAGTTCAAGCTGTGGTCCCTGCAATATGTGCTGACTTGATAAACCAAATGGACTTCTTCTGCTGGCTTCTTCATAAGTTCATATAGTACATGAGGAATTGTTTGAAGTACTGTACAGTATGTGCAGTTGAAATTGAGAAACAACAGTGTTTGCAGTTCATCCACCTCCCTCCACACACTCAAGTTTCATAGTAACATGTAGTTTATTTTTTAATTTGTCTGATATTTGTCTTAGGTTCAGGTTTATGTTTATACTTTTACAGTTTGAACGAAAGCACCTGGCACATACAGTACAGTTTCAGTAGTTTCTCATCAGAGGAGCATTGCAATACTCACCGTGGGCCTTCTGCACTATTGGGGTGGGTAATACACCCCGGAGGCACATTACCCATCCTACTGTGAGACAGCTCCATACACTTCATCCCCATCTACATCTACCGCTGTTATATTAGTACTGTATGTGTTCTTCAGACAAACAGAAAAATGATACAATGAAAGGAAACAGAGGAACTATATAACACATAGACACAACATTTTATTTAATGAATCAAATTTCAGACTATGACAAGCAACCAATGATGAACTGAAACAGTAAAGATGTGTTTTTATACTATTTTTTATTTCCTTTTGTGGGGAACAGAGTGCATACTGTAGATCGGATATCTGCACTATTGTGCCAAAGGAGCACTGTCATTCATCTGTGACTCACAGACTAAGCTCTCAGTACATAACCCACTAACTGCCACCGTCTTCCAATAAGTGACTGTAAAACAGCTAGCATCTAACCAGGGGAAAGTGACATTTATGCCAGTACCATTACGTTTCAGACAATTGTTGAGGCTCAGCTATCTAACAAAGTTATTACTTTATGACTTTACACAAATCCCGACTGAGAAGGTACTGCTGGCAGACAGCTGACACAAAGCTGCTGGTGATAGAGAAGTAAGCACGTCTGTGTATAGCATCTCAAGTGGACATGACATTGCCTTGCTTGTTAATGTCTCAAACTGTAGCTGTATTTAATGAACACACCTTTATTTTATTTATTTATTTAAATGTTTCACCAGGAAGGCACACTGAACAACAAGTCTCTCGTCTCCTGGTGCGACCTGGGGGGTGGGGGGGGGGATACAGTTGGATGAAGAATTAGACATACAGTTTACCATTTAATATATCCAAAAGAATTAAACATTCAATTACATTTGTAACAAGATATACATTTAAAAAATATCATAATCATACAACCGCATGTGTGACATAACATACAGTTAAATATATCATGCCTGTGGAATATGTATTTAATTACAAATGGCGCATCGGAGAAACATAGTACAGAAATTTAATGTAATGTTGGAGCCAAATACTTACAGGAATGGATCACAGTTAAGAGGCAGATAATTTAGCAATTGTTGAATGAATGAGGTGCAGTGAGGGGACATCAAGGAGGGTAGAGGGGTATATGGGGGAACCAGCTGAGGGAAGGAAAGGATAATAATGGGGGAACATTTCCAGAGCAAAGTGAGCAAAAATCAGTTACGGGGGGCAAGTTAACACAGGGCCAGTGCAATCTGGGAGCACCTCAGACAGAACAAAATGTGCAAGTTATTAGCTCAAGTGAACTAATTCCTTTGTTTAAGTGCAGGGGGTAGAAAGCTGGGCAGAAGGGAGGTGGGAGTAAGAGATATGTTAGGAAAGGATGAGTTATACCTGACACTGGCCCCTTCAGGATGAGGAGATAGCTGCCAGTGATGGAATGAGGTGAGGACTTAGAATAAGGGGCAGGAGTAGTCAAGGACAAGTTGGGTAGAAAGATTAGAAGGGATGGTAAAGGGAAGGAGGAGGAGGGGTGGGTGAAATTTCCCAGTGCTGGAACCCCTCCAGGATGCTGAGAGCCCTGCCAGGGGGAAGAACTAAGTGAGGACATGTTGGGACGACAGAAAAAAAGGATGAAGGGAAAGGAGGGAAGAGGAAGGAAAGAAGAAGCTTGCCTAAGACTAGGCCACTCCAGGATGCTGAGAACCCTGCCAGAGTGCAGAATCAAGTGAGGACTAGGGTAGAAAGGATAGAGGGGGGAGGGAGAATGAAGGAAGAGTCATTTTCTGGTGCTGGACCACTCTAGGATGCAAAGAACCCTGCCAGGGGATAGAATTAGGAGGACAAGTTGGGCAGAGGGGGATAGAAGAGGAAAAGAAAAAAAGGAGGGAGGGAAGAAACTTACTTGAGAGTAAACATCACCAGGGTGTTAAGAATCCTGACAGAGGGCAGATTTAGGAGAGGACAAGTTGGTTAGAAAGGAAATATGGGGAGGGGAGGGGGAGGAGGGGGCTTTTCCAGAGCTGGACCCCTCCAGGATGCTGAGAACCCTGCCAGAGGTCAAAACTAAGCAGGGGCAAGTTGATAATGGAAGAAGGTAAGGGGTAGAAGTGAGGGGGTAAGCAGTGATGGGAGAGGAGAGCATGCCAATAAGCAGGCTCAGGGGGAGGAAGGTTTAATAGTGGGTGGAATAGAGGATGGGGTGGTACCTAAGGACTGCAGGAGGGCAGATGTGATTCCTCTTCACAAAAGTGCGAGCAGGGCAGAGGCAGGAAAGTACAAACCAGTTAGCTTGAACTCAGTGGTAGGAAAGATGATGGAATCACTTCTGAAGGAAAGAATTATTGGATACCTAGAGGCCAGTGGGGCACAGGACCCAAGGCAGCATGGATTCACAGTGGGAAGGTCATGTCAGATGAATCTAATAGATTTCTTTGACTGGGTGACCGAAGTAGTAGACCAGGGAGGGGCTATGGACGTGGCCTACCTCGATTCTAGTAAGGCATAGAGCATAGAAACATATAAACATAGAATTTGGCAGCAGATAAGGACTGCATGGCCCACCTTGTCTGCCCATTTCCCTACCTAACAGATAAGCTGCAGATCCTAGTTAACCAACAGCCTACTTCCTTCTACCCCCCACTAGAATTGCCTTATGTCTGTCCCATGCATTCTTGAATTCCCCCACTGTTTTTGACTCTATGACCTCCTCTGGAAGGCTGTTCCATGCATCTACAACCCTCTCTATGAACAAATACTTCCTCATATTACCTCTAAGCAGTCCCCCCATCTTCAAATTGTGCCCCCTTGTTCTTGCAGATCTCTTTTTCTGAAAGATGCTACCCTCTTGGACTTTGTTGATTCCCTTGAGGTATCTGAAAGTTTCTATCATGTCCCCTGTCTCCCTCCTTTCCTCGAGGCTATACATCTTAAGCTCCTTTAGTCTTTCTTCATATGTCTTCTGGTGCAGACACTGCACCATTTTGGTTGCCCTCCTCTGGAAAGCCTCTACCCTGTCTATGTCTTTGCAGAGATGGGGTCTCCAGAACTGTACACAGTACTCCAGATGTGGTCTTACCAAGTGTCTGTACAGAGGGCCAACAATTTCATGTTTTCTACTGGTGATGCCTCTCCCTATGCATCCCAGTATCCCCCCAGCCTTCCTTACTGCATTCTCACATTGCTAGCCCACCTTTAGGTAATCTGATATGACTACCCCGAGGTCCCTTTCTATTTTTGTTGTTGTCAGTATCTCACCCCCCATTGCATACTCTTCCCCTGGGTTTTTGTTTGCCAGGTGCATTACTTTGCACTTCTTTGCATTGAATATAAACTGCCATACATTTGACCATTCCTCCAACCTTGCCAAGTCTCTTTTCATCCTTTCCACCCCAACTTGCGTATCAACCCTGTTGCAGATCTTTGTGTCATCTGCAAAGAGACATACTTTCCCTTCTAGTCCCTTTGTAATGTCACTTATAAAGACAATGAAAAGGACCAGCTCCAGTATTGAACCCTGCGGTACCCCACTAGTAACCTTCCTTTCTTCACTGTGGACTCCATTTACTATTACCCTCTGTGTCCTGTTGTCCAGCCAGTGTTTTACCCAGGCTACCACCCTGGGACCCACTCCCAGACTGGCTAATTTGTTTATTAATTTTTTGTGCAGGACTGTGTCAAATGCCTTGTTAAAGTCTAGGTAGGCCATGTCCACAGCCCCTCCCTGGTCTACTACTTTAGTCACCCACTCAAAGAAATCAATTAGATTTGTCTGACATGACCTTCCTGCTGTGAATCCATGCTGCCTTGGGTCCTGTGCCCCACTGGATTCTAGGTACTCAACAATTCTTTCATTCAGCACTGATTCCATCATTTTCCCTACCACTGAGGTCAAACTGACAGGTCTGTAGTTTCCTGCCTCTGTCTTGCTCCCACTTTTGTGAAGGGGAATCACATCTGCCCTCCTGCAGTCCTCAGGTACCACACCATCCTCCCATGATTTATTAAGAAGGGTAGTCAGTGGTGTTACTAGTTATTCCCATAGTTTGATACAGACCCACACAAAATATTAATAAACAAGTTAGCCAGCCTTGGAGTGTGTCCCAAGGTAGTAGCCTGGATAAAAAATTGGCTGGGCTGGCCCAGTGGTGCAGAGGGTTGAGGCACTGGACACCACACTTCGAACCACGGCAGCAACATAGGTTTGGGAACGGACTCTGGTCACTAGGAGCTGGCAGGTGAGGGGAGGATTGAGCATCTGGAGGACTGCTCAACTCTCCTGGGGTGGGTTTGGGGAATGCATCACCTTGCAGTGGCCCCTGGTGGAGACCAGGAGCACTGCAAGAGGACTGCAATACCTGTGGGACCAGAAAACCAGAAAATCCGCACTGAGTTCAGCCAGATGACAACTACTGGCCTACCTGCTCCTCCTCCTCCAATCTCCCATGGAGTCATGACTGCCTCAGCAGTGTGGGACCAATCTGTATGTGCTGGCTTGCTTCCCCCGTGCCTTCCCCCTCGGAAGAGAGGGATCCGTCCAGCGTAGGGATATGCTGGATTATCCCAGCACCTGTGATCTGAGGTAAGGAGGCTCAAGGGAGGGTCAGAGGGGTGCGGGGGCCATTAGCAGTCTGAAGGAGTGGGTATGCTCAGGGCACGTAGGGGGGAAAAAAATGGCTGGACAACAGGACACAAAGGGTTGTAGTAAATGGAGTCCACAGTGAAGGAAGAGGGTTACTAGCAGGGTACCACAGGGTCCAGCACTGGGACTGGTCCTTTTTAATGTCTTTATAAGTAACATTGCAGAGGAACTGGAAGAAAAAGTATGTCTCTTTGCAGATGACACAAATATCTGCAACAGGGTTGATAAGATGGAGTGGAAAGGATGAGAAGGGACTTGGCAAGGTTGGAGGAATGGTCAAATGTATGGCAGCTTAGATTCAATGCAAAGAAGTGCAAGGTAATGCATCTGGGAAACAAAAAGCCAGGAGAAGAGTACACAATGGGGGTGAGATACTGACAACAATAAAAATGGAATGGGACCTGCGAGTAATTATATCAGATGACCTAAAGCTGGGCAAGCAATGTGTGAAGGCAATGAGGAAGGCTGGGGTGATACTGGGATGCATAGGGGGAGAGGCATCAACAGTAGAAAACAGGATGTTGTTATCTGTCTGTACAGACAGTTGGTGAGACCCCATCTGGAGTACTGTGTGCAGTTCTGGAGATGCCATCTCTGCAAAGACATAGACAGAGTGGAGGCTGTCCAGAGGTGGGCAACCAAAATGGTGCGGGGTCTACACCAGAAGACATATGCAGAGACTAAAGGAGTTTAATATGTATACCCTTGAGGAAAGAAGAGAGAGAGGGGGGACATGCTAGAAACTTTCAAGTACCACAAGGGAATCAGCAAAGTCCAAGAGGGTAGCATCTTTCAGAAAAAGAGATCTGCAAGAACAAGGGGGCACAATTTGAAGATAGAGGGGGACAGCTCAGAGGTAATGTGAACTTGCGCTGCTACTGCAGCTAAGGTGAACAGACAGAAATTTTACCGGTCTGGGGGTCATTGTTCACTGTACTGCCTTCCACATTGTGCCTAACCTCCCTGTGTGCTCCAGAGAATGCTGTGAAATCTACATCAGCTGCGAGGGGGCAGAATCCCAGAGAGCCACGTCATCCAGAGGAGGGGCAGGACTGTTTAAAAGAACTCGCGCTGCTACCACGCGAGCGCCACTCAGTACAAAAAATTTATGGTCTGAAGGTTAATCTGAATAAATTGGTTAATATTATAAATACTTAGAAGGTTTTCTTTGCCTAACAAATAGTTTTTTAGGGAAAGTGATTTTAAAGTTATTGGTACTTTTTAAATAATGTGTTGCTTATGTTAACCCATACGTATATAATTATAAACAAGTCTGGGTAAGTTTTAAAAATCTGTAATACTTTCTAATCTTTTAAATATAAGTAAAATCATAGATAAGAAATTGGGGGCTATTGCAAGTCTTAGACTGTTAATTTAAACAAAATGAAGTTATTTTACAGGATGTTGCTATACATTTATATAACGACTGTATTTTATGGAAAATTAACTTCTGTGTGTCAACTAGAAATGACCAGTACATTAGCAATAGGACTGGGGATTTCTAATAATGGGGGACATATTTTTACGAATGAGGGCCTGAAATCTAAGGGAAGGGGTAGAAACTCCTTTTCAAAAATAAGGATTCAGTTTAAAAATACAAATTATTCTCCAGGGTTACTGGGACAAGAACAAAAATCATCGATAAATTGTTTATTAATTTCGTTACTCCTGGGAGGAGACATCAAAATTAATCCTGGCCCAGGAAACCCTGAACCAATTAAGATAATTCATGATAATGCCAGAAGTTTAAAGAACAAGATTGATTTGTTTAAAACTTGGATTTATGCAGAAGCTCCAGATATAGTTGCTCTGACAGAAACATGGCTAAATGATAAGATTGTAACAGAGGAAATAAAACCGGTGGGCTTCTTTAGCCATCGATTAGATAGGATAGGTCGAAGGGGAAGGGGAGTTATCCTATTTACCAAATGGGAACTTGGCCAGACAACAGTGCTATTTGCAAACCAAATCGGCCTAATAGACTGTTTACTGGTAAAGATTAATAATATAGACTTAGTTTTGGGAGTAGTTTATGCCCTCCCAAAAACAGCCTTAGGAGAATTTGACAGTCTAGCCTCAGTTATTCAAAAGAGCTCAATGGGATGTGAGCTGCTAATTATTGGGGATTTTAATGCAGCATGGGGTAAACCACGGGGACTAACATTAGAAAACAGTTTTATCCTCCTAGACGTAAAACAAAAAGTACTTTTTCCCACTAGGAAAACTTCTCAACAAAGTAATGGAAACATACTGGATTTAATATTTGTATCAGCGAGAATTCTGATCGAATCAATTGAAGTGAATCAACCTATTATGGGTGACCATAACTCATTAAGCTGTCTTTTTGCAATTGGGGACACAAATTTTAATCAAACATTGAACCTACCAGAAAAAATCAAGCGTAGAAATTTTAAAAATTATAATAAAGAAGTTTTTGTTGCAAGATTATCTCAAGTTAAGTGGGACAGATTATTTCTAATACCATCAATTGATTTAGCAGTTCAGGAATTTACAAAATTGTTTCTAGATGTATGTAATGAACTAGCCCCCTTTAAAAAATGTGAACAGGGAAAATCCCATGTGCCATGGATTACAGAAAAACTGAAGAAAATGATACGGATAAAAGATCGCCTGTGGAAAATCTCTGAGAAAACTTTAAAAACTGAGGACTGGGATAAATATAAAAAGGCTAGAAATAATCTGAAACTATTAATAAGAAAACAAAAACAAAAATATTATGAAGAAAAGTCAAAAAATACTATTGATAATAAAACATTCTGGTCTCTAATAAAATCATTTGAATCCCCTCAAAATCGGGGCCCACCGATTCAAATGATAAATAGAGGTGTTTTACAGTCAACTAAACAGTCAGCAAACATTCTAAATGATTATTTTGTAAATTTGCCTGATTTGAACTTTCTGACCTGACACTTACGGACTCGGGTAAACGGACCGAAAATCCAAATAGACTTAAATTTGGATTTAAGGGTATTACCTGCAGACAGGTTAAAAATGAGATTAGAAAACTAAGATTAAAAAAAGCTTATGGACCGGATTTGATAGAAAATCATTTTTTTAAAGATGCCATCCAAGTGATTGCCCCAATATTGACAAAATTGTTTAATTGGAGTTTGGTAGAGGGGACTTTTCCAGAGGTTTGGAAAAGTGCAAAAATAATACCAATTTATAAGGGAACAGGGGATGTATATATGCCCACAAATTATAGGCCAATAGCCTTATTATCAAGTATATCAAAGATGTTAGAGAGACTGGTTCAAGAACAGTTAATTGACTTTCTGGAGAAGCATTCTTTGCTATCCAAATTCCAATCAGGGTTTCGAAGAGGCCATTCCATGGGCACCGCACTCACTGTCATGATCGATGACCTGGCTACAAGGTTGGAGGACGACCTGACGGTGGGTGCGGTGTTCGTGGATTTATTGAAAGCTTTCCATATGGTGCCTCACAAATTATTGGGAGAATGTATAGCAGATATAGGTTTAAAAAATGAAACATATAATTGGTTCAAATCTTATTTAGAAAATAGAAAACAGCAAATAAATATTAATGGGGTTCTATCCAAAAAACTATCAGTATTGAGAGGTGTCCCCCAGGGCTCTATTTTAGGGCCATCATTGTTTCTGATTTACATTAATAATTTAGTAGAAGTAATACAAAATTTGAGCATAAACCTCTATGCAGATGATACCCTAATAATATCAGACGGATGAACCCCTGGTGAATTGGAACAAAAGTTGCAGGCAGACTTTACCAGGCTCTGCACATGGTTGGCTAGAGCGGGTTTGATAGTTAATAGTAAAAATACAAAATTGATGTTTTTTTCTAAAACCAGTCATAGATTGAATAGTAGTAGAGAAAAAATAATCATAAAGACAATACAAAATGAAGAATTAGAGCAAGTATTAGAATACAAATACTTATGGGTCTGGATTGACTATGCCTTAAAATTTGATAAACATATATTTGATACTATATCAAAAGTAAATAAAAGATTGGGAACTTTCAGAAGAACAAGTTTCTGTATGAATAGTTTAATAAGGGAAACAGTAATAAAACAACTTCTTTTACCCGTTCTGGAATACAGAAACCATGTGTATGGTCTGGCATCAAAAGGTCTCTTGCAAAAAAATAGACAAAATGTATAATAAGATGGCTAGATTTATATTAAAAAAGGATTATAGAACACATCACTGTATCATGTTACAAGACCTGGGTTGGCTTACCCAGGAAGCAAAGAGGCAGTTTTCATGGGCTATGCGAACCTATAAAGTTATTTACCAAAAGCAGCCAGAATGTCTGAGTGACAGACTAGAAAGGAAAACATATGTTTACAATTTGCGAAATAAAAATTTGGGGCATTACTTTTTTCCTAAGCTAAAAAACAGATATAGTTATATGTGTTTTCCTGGTATTGTGGACAGAACATGGAATGAGATAAAAATAGTAATAAGTAATAAATTTGAAGATGTGAAAGCATTTTCATCTGGCCTAAGGTTGGAACTAAGTACTAGGTATGAATGCTATGGTTAACTTTATTAAACTTTGTATAAGCAACTTGTATAGAATGATATGTTACATGTTAAGTGTATGTAGTGTATTTTTTCATCTTATGTTTTCTAATATGTTTGTGACTGTACTGTTGAAACTAGTTTGTTCTTAATTAATATCATATGGAATATGAAATAACAGGAGCATCTTGTAAATAGGACTTTGTCCTAATGATGTAAACTTACATCAATTCCTGTATAAAAATAAAGGTTTTTACTACTACTAATGTGAGGAAGTATTTTTTCATGGAGAGGGTTGTGGATTCATGGAACAGACTTCCTGAGGAGGTCATGGAGTCAAGAACAGTGAGGGAATTCAAGAATGCATGGGATGGACATAAGGCAGTCCTAGTGGGGAGTAGGAGGAAGTAGGCTGTTGGTTAACTAGGATCTGCAGCTTATCTGCTAGGTAGGAAAATGGGCAGACAAGGAGGGTTTAGCGGTCCTTATCTGCCATCAGATTCTATGTTTTTATGTCTATGTGAGTCATAGAGAAGAGGTATAGGAGGATGGTTAAGGAGGGTTAAAGCAGGAGCAGTTAGATGAGAGAAAGTTATGTAAGGCACAGGCAAGGGAGAAGGAGGAGGAGTGCCATATTAGTGAGGGAGAGAGTTCCAGATTTGTGGGAAATGATGGGTGAAGCCTGACTGACCAATGAGAGTGGTTCGATGGGGGACCAACAGAGTGCGAGTGTCAGAGGATCTGAGGGAGTGGGAAGGGAGAGGAGGAAAGAGAGTGAACATGAGAGGTAGGAGAGAAGTTCTCTTAACCAAAATTTAGAAGTGAATTTGACACAATGAGTGAAGTGCCTGTTGGCAAGTGGGGAAGGGACAGGGCGTGGTAGAGGTCATAGTGATGTGTGCATGATGGAGCATCAAGGGCAAAATGACAGAAGAAGTTAAAGAGAGTGTCCAGTCTGGTTAGGGAGAATTTGGGAGTGGCACCATAGACTACATCACAGTAGTCGAAAATGGGAAAGATCATCTTCTGGACTAGTTCATGTCATGCTGCAGGAGGGATGCAACTACAGTTCCTGAATAAGGCATCAAGCTTGGGGATCAGTTTTTTCAGGATGGCATCAATGTGGCCAGAGAAGCTGAGGTGTTGGCCCAACCAAACCCCAAGGTATCTGAATGAGGAGGTGTCCTCTAGAACTGTCCCATCAAGGGTATGAAAAGAAGGTAAAGGGTTGAGCCTAGAGAGTCTCTGCCTAGTGCCAAAAGTCATGGAGACAGTCTTTTTGGCATTTAGGAATAGTTGATGTGAGGCAATCCATAGCTGAACCTGGTCAAAGTCATGCTGAAGGGTGCTTGCAACATTGATGGTGGTATTTGCCAGGGGAGAACAGGATGGTGTCATCAGCATACATATGGGTAGAGGAAGAGGGGGAGCATACTGAGGGCAAGTCATTTATGAAGATGGAGAAGAGAATGGGTCCAAGCAGTGAGCCCTGTGGGACTCCTGTGGAAATAGGGAGTGGGAGAGATTGTATCCTGGATTTTGAATGATTGTGTTTTGCCTGAGAGGTAAGCTCTAAACCAGTTTGGGGCAGAAGCAGATAACCCAGCAGCCTTAAGGGAGTCAAGAAGTAGGGCATGGAAGACTGTGTTGAAAGGCTTGGCAAGGTTGACAAAGATGGCAGAGGTAATGAGGCCATTATCCATCCTAGTGAGGAAGGAGTCAGTGAGCCTGATTAGGGAGATGGTAGTGGAGTAGTAAAAGCCAGATTGAAATGGGGTGAAAAAGGAAGAGTCATTGAAGAAGGAGGCTAGTTAAGAGAGGACCAGATGTTCTTGGAGCTTAGCAAGGGAAGGGAGGAGGGAGATTGGGTGAATATTTGCAGGGGAGGAGGGGTCACCACCCTTTGGGAGAGAGACGACCACTGCATGTTGCCAGGTTGAAGGGATAGATGAGGATGAAAAGGAGAGATTTAGGATTAAGGAGAGAGGGTAGGCTATATCAGAAGCTGAATGGTAGAGGAGTTTAGGGTCAAGGTTATCCGGTGATGAGCCTTTAGAAGGATTAAGAGAAGGAAGGGCTGTTAGTGTTTCCTCTGGGGAGACAGCAGAATAGGAGAAGGAAGGGTGGGTGTGGAGGGATTTAGTGCTGGGTGCGGGAAGATGAGAAGGGGTAGGTTAGAGGGGAGGGACTTTAGAAGTGCTGTGGCTCAGGAGGTATAATAGGAGTTACACCTGGCTGAGGAGAACAAGTGAAATTTACAGGTATTCAACATTCTTCTTGTCACGTTTACTTACACTCCTCATTAGTGGTAACTGGCTGACTTGGGAATAGAGCTTTTTCCTTTGGTACCTCTGTAATTGTTTTTGTTCTTAATTGGTGCATGCATTTCACAGAAAAACAAGCATTTGTCAATGCTGAACGTTCGCTTGCAGGTATTTACATTGGCGTTTGCCATTTATGCAGGCCCCCCCAGTTGTATCCATGTCCCTTTAGCATCCATATCCCAACAGAGTACCTCTCTGCAACTCCTCTTGCATCTGATCAATATTTCACCCTCATACTTCTTAAGATTCTGTCTTAGGAACCCTAACGCCCTGGGTGTGCTCAAGGGAATAAGCCTGTGTGCAAAGTGCACAACCAACGCTTGTAACACAGTCATTCAGTGGAATTATTTCACCAAATTTTCAACATAGGCATTTTGTCACCTCTGGTCATGAACATTGTCACTGTGGTTTTCTTACTGTGCACTGGACACTGATTTTCCACAGCGACTGTGCTATTCTGCGTCAGAACTGTGAAAACACATTTCAGCCAGGATGTGAAAAATGACAGCTGAGCTGTTCATAAGGAGGTGTGGGAAAATGCAAATGTTGGAAATCTGGAGTGAAAATATGACAAATTCACAAAGTTACGAGTACGTGTGGAAACTGCGCAATGAACGTTCATAAAACAGTCATTGTTTGGACTTTTTGCACCAAATTTTCAACATAGGCATTTTAGGATGTCTGCTTATGAACAGTGTCGCTGTGATTTTCTTACTCTGTACCAAACATGATTTCTCACAGCGGCCACGCTATTGTATGCCGGAAGTGCGAAAATACTTTTTGGCCAGGATGTGAAAAATGACTGCTGTACTGGTCATAAGGAGATGTGGTAAAATGGCAATGTTGAAAATCTGGAGTGGAAATATCACAAATTCAAAAACTTACGAGTGTGCATAGAAACTGCACAACGCAAGCGTGTAACACAGCCATTTTATGGACTTTTGCCACCAAATTTTCAACATAGGCATTTTTGGACCTCTGCTCATGAACAGTGTCACTGTGATTGTTTTACTCTGTAGTGGACACTGATTCCCAACAGCGTCCATGATATTTTGCTCCGGAAGCGCGAAAACATATTTAAGCCAGGATGTGAAAAATGACATCTGTACTGTTCATAAGGAGGTGTGGAAATATGCCTGTGTTGAAAATTTGAAGTGAAAATATTACAAATTCGCGAATTTACGAGTGTGCATGGAAACTGTGCAACACACACTTGTAAAACAGTCATTTTATGGAATTTTTTCACCAAATTTGCAACATAGGCTTTTTGAGAGCTCACCACATGAACACTGACACTGTCGTTTCGTTAATTGGTCCTGAATGGTAATTCTGCACAGTGACTGCAAAATCACCTTTCGTGACTGAACAACACCATAACAGTGACTGAATTCATGAGAAGGGATGTCAAGAACCACATGTTGAAATTTGGTGCCAAAAGTCAAATAAATGGCTGAGATATCCACCTAAGTTGGAAAAACTGTATTTATGCCATTAAACAGCTTACTGGCATTTCCTCAGTTCGCGGTCAGTTTTGAAGAGTGCAGACATATTTCCTGGTCCACTGAAGATCGTTGCACCGGCCTCTGGAGGTAAGTATGAGGTGAGGGGGTGCGGGCAGGTGGTGTGCAGAGGATGGTTAAGGGTTGCCGGGGCAAGGACTCACTGAGAGACTGTTTTCTTGTTTTACAGGAATTAAAACAAAATACAAAACGGCACTTTTGGCATGCTGGGTAGGCTCCCAGCATGCCACCTACCTGTTTGTTGGGGCAGTGAGTGGAGCTGGCGGGCTTAGGCACCCCACCGCCATACAGTGTGTGTTGGGGAGCATGAGCACTTGGGTGGGCTCATCAGCGTGCCAACTGTTTTTTGGGGGCTACAGCTGATGAGGGATTAGGCACTCCATTGGCCATACAGTGTGCTGGGGGTCTAATGAGCCAAGGGGATTGTGACCCCTTCAGCACATTAGGTGGGGCTGGGGACAAAAGGAGGGAGAGGGAGGACATTAGCAGAGGGAGGAAGTGGGAGGGATTGCCAAGCTGTGCATGACAGCAGTTAGACTATGTATGCTAATTGCATACACACTACCACCGCTGATTGCAGCAGACCTTTTCTTTGATGTGAAGACCTACACAGCCGAACTGCTGTCATACACAGCTCAGCATGTGTTGGTCCCCTAGAGTCGTGCCTGCTACACTGATCACTGCTTTGGGGAGGAGGGTCATACACCTCCAGAACTCATACTGTTGCAAGAGATTCCTTGCGCATGTGTGCAAGCGAACATAAAAAGCACCCAGACTTTACATTGAGTCCCACTTGCCTTCAGTCAGTCCTGTTGCTCACAGACAGTCACACAGACACTTTTTTTTCCTTTCTATTTGGTTGCAAACAATGAAAGTGGGGAAGTGGGTTTCAGTCAACTTTTTTTTTAAATAAATCAAGAAAAAAAATTATTCCTACTGCTGAAAGCAGTCTGCCTTATATAACTGCACTTCCGGGCTTGGTTGTTATGTGGAGGGGTTACATACTGTGGGATTACTGGTGAAGGTGGAGAGATAGCTGCCACAGGTGTGGAGGGGATCTTTTTTTAATAAATTAAAAAAAGATTTCTGTTGCTGAAGTTAGTCTGCCCCACAAACCCCTCTGTATATTCTTTAGGGCCCCCCTTCATCTGACCCATACTGTACATTTAATCCTGCTTCCTGATTCTGTAATAATTATAGGGGAGGGGCAGATCATGGGGTTACAGGTGGAAGTGAGGAAGTTACCACTGCTGGTATGGATGGGGAGCTTTCTTAATAAATAAAGGATTCCGGCTGCCGAAGACAGTCTGCCGTCCTAACCAATGGCTCTACAATGACGGTTCAACAACTATCTCATTGACCAGCATTGCAGCATCAGGCTCCTTGTCTACTGTGAGTTGCAGTCAGCAGGGAGCAGCACACAGGAGCAACAGATTTTTTCTTCAGGGGGCTTTGCCCCCTGAACCCTCCTCATGGGGGGCTATGCCCCACACACCCCTGAACTAAAGGATTCTAACTCCAGGTTGGAGTTAGTTCAGGGAGGGGGTGCAGGTTGGGGGAGAGTGTTGGCAGGTCCCACGCGCATCCCCTACAGTGACTTAGCACTGTTATCAACAGCAACATATGTCGCTGTAGGGGTTTTGCCACGGGAAGTGTATACCCCAGCTAATGTCTCCATAAATTCTTCAAACTCTCCTGTCCTGCAGCTGACAAGGACAACTAAACCAAGTTCTGTTATTATAGCAGGGTGTCCAGTCCCACTGGACAAATGTATAATAGGCATTAGGTTTACCACCAGGTGGGGTGGGGAGCAAGTTTAAAGCATGTCATAGAATCATCCTTTTTTTAGTAAATAATAAAACAAGGTTTCCTGGAGCCAAGCCAGCTTGAACCCCTCCCAGCCCTTCCACATTATGTTGCCCTAAACGTATCAAGGCTAGAAAGGAGTTCTGCTGTGGCAACAAAGGATTCATTGTTTCCATTTATTTCACTGGCACAGCTGTCCATTTCAGATGCTGAAGGTTTCAAGTTAATTGTTTAGGGAATTTACTTTTAGTATGACAGGACTGATCTGACCATCTGAAAAATGATTCATGATATACAGTAAGTTTTGAAGATATGGTGAGGCTGTTTCTGGAGAGCTTATTTATCTTTTTTGTCATAAGTTTTTGTAAGTTTTGCTGTTGTTTTTTAAATGTTGCCTAAATGCTTGAAATCTTTCTGTGGCTTGAGGGACAGAAATCCTTAAATCTTAAATCTTTCTGTGCTGGCTGTAGACTCTTGTGGGGGAGGGTTCCTTGGCCAGTAACATAGCCAGCCAATCAAGGTTATTTGCATTTCAGTTAATCTCTGCTTAAATCCTCCCTGAGGCATTTTAAATCTTCTTGCTGTGAGTAGTGTTAGCAGTGGAGTTTTGAAGATGTGGTGAGGCTGTTTCTGGAGAGCTTATTTATCTTTTTTGTCATAAATTTTTGTATGTTTTTCTGTTGTGTTTTAAATGTTGCCTAAATCCTTAAAATCTTTCTGTGGAAAGCCCTGTCACCCACCCCTTGCATTAGCCTTTCTTAAATATGGAAAAGCCAGTGGGGTTTGGGTTTATAGGCTGGGAGGGAGGAGCTGAGGGAGTTGCTAACTTCCCCTATGAGCTAACTCTTAAGGCAAATAGTCAGGTGGGGGAAAAGTTCAGATACTCAAGCGTTGCAAGTTTGAAAGTCTGCATGCTGCATGAGGGGATCATCTTGGTATAGGTACTGGTAGCTTGAGAAACTGTAGAGCCACTGAGTTGGTAATTTGGCCTAGAAAAGACTGCTAAGATGATGGGGAAGGGATCACACATCACAACAGCAGGTATCTTTGGGCACGTGGTTGGGTGCACAGGGTGTGGTGTGGCCATGATACTGGACTGGGCTTGGAAGTTTGGGGGAATCCCAGTGTGCTACCAGCTGGCACAGCTTAAGGAGGAGGTAGAGGGGATCTAAAAGCAGCTGGGGGAGGATTGGAGAGGTAGGAGGCAAGCGGTTACCTACATGGAAGCACTAGGTGATGGGGCCTCTGACACTGGGGGGGAGGGAAGAGAGGTGCACACACTAGGGGAGAAGGGAAAGGGGGTACACAGCGGAGCTCTAGGGGACCCTGGCAGGTGGGGCTCAAAAGGTGGAAATTTCCACAGCAGTAGGCAAGAGACTGGGGGTGTCCAGAGGAAACTGAGAGGGGCGGAAGGGATGGGGGGTACTGGGGAATGGGCTAAGGCTCACAAATTGTTTTAACCTTTTACTCCCATTGGTGGAAGAGGGGAGCATGGGGGGAGGAGGATGAAGATGATGTTGCTGCTGGTGAACCTGGGGCAGGGATGGATAGAAAGAGTGAAGGGGCAAGAGGCAAGGGAGCAATAAAGGGGGACCTGGACAGGATGGGAGAAGAGGGGTGGGGGGAGAAAAAATGAGGATCAGAGGAACAAGGAGGAGGCTGATGGTATGGAACAGTGGAGCATGACAGGCAGGAAGGTACAGGACATAAATGGGATGATAGCGATCAGAAAGCCAAGAAGGCAAATGGATAGGGTGGATGGATTGGTCGGGAGTGGAGAAAGAGATACAGAGAAAGATACTCGGATGGGAAGGGACAAAGAAGGCCTGGACTCGGGTAGAGGGGGTGACCAGGGAAAATAGTGAAGGAGCTATCTTTGACACCCAGACTGTGGGAGGTCTGAGGAGCCAGTTGGGAGGAGAACCTGACAAAGGGATGAGGAAGGGCATGGAAGGAGGAGAAACCAGAAGGGTGAACAGGGAGGCAAGGGGGTGGTTAGAGTACTGCCATTGGCGGACTCCATGATTAGAGGCATCCAGTGGGAGGGGCAGGGGGAGGGTTAAACCTGTCTGATTGGAACCAAATGCCACCCAGGCCTGATGGTGCACAATGCCAAGTATGAGTTGTATTCACTGGCAAGGGAATGAGGGGGACCCTGTACATTCTTGTGCACTTGGGGACAAATTACATAAATGGTAATAGTGAACTAGAAATTCAGGCAAGGTTCCAGGAGTTGGCCAGGGTATACCTTTCCATAGGCTGTAAGATCTCCTTTTCAGAAATCCTTCTGGTGCCAAGGGCTCGTGGGGAAAACAAGAAGAAGATTATGGTGATAAATTATTTTATTTATTTAGTTTTTGTTGACCGGGTAAGGTGCACTAGCCATAGCAATGACTATTTTCAGGCACTACCCGGGAGTTTACAGAGACAAAACATTTGATTAACAGAGGCAGAAATAATACCATACAGTAAAAGCTTAGACAGTAATAATACAGTGTAGGCAGGAAAAAAAACAATAAGTACAAATTGAATCAACAATAATGTATAACATAGAATGAATAACAGCAAATACAATAAATAAAACCAATTGGCAGCAATTCAGGAAGAGAAAATGGGGTAAGCTATTATAAGGACAAATACCAATTATTAAAATTGTATTAAATGGATCCAGTAAAGTCAGAAATTGAATGGGGTGGGGATGCAATAAAAGGGGAGGAGGATAGGATAAGAAAAAATAAAGCAAAGGTAAGGGGATTGGACTAGGTACACTAAAGTAAGGGCAAGGAGGTGACTGGAGGAAAGTACAGTGCTTAGCTGTTGAGGTAAAAGGGCGCATAGATCAGGAGAAAGATAATGGGCTGGGGGGTTGAAACAGGAGCAGGAGAAGGAATCTGCAAGATGATCACGTAGCAATTTCTTGAAAGAGGCATGGGATGGTGCTAGCCGTATAGCCTGTGGGGGAGCACCAGGGTAACAGTGACCACCAGTCATTGTGATTTGAAATCACAGAAAGAGCAGAGCCAAACCACACAAAACATGTATCCTGGATTTTAGGGGGCAGACTTTGGGAAAATGGGGAGATACTTGAAAGAGGCATTAAGGGGAATGGGACAGGAATCAGGGGTTGAGGAACAGTGGGCAGTATTTAAAATGGGGATTATAAGAACAACAGAATTATGCATTAAGCAGGTTAGCAAGAGGAAAAGGAAGAGAGACCATTATGGTTTTCCAAAGAGGTAGCAAAGAAAGTGAAAGCCAAAAAAGATTGCATTCAGGCAATACAAAAAGACACAGGCAGAAGGGATAGGAGAAGTACCAGGAGAAACAAAGGGAGGCAGGGAAGTCAGTAAGGGAAGCCAAAGCTCAGACAGAAGAACACATTGCAAAATCAGTGGTTAAAGGGGACAAAACCTTTTACAGGTACATCAGTGAAAAAAGAAAGACAAAGGGAGGGATAGTGAGACTGAAGGGGGAGGATGGGAGTCGCGTGGAGGATGACAACAGTAAAGCTGACATATTGAACAGGTATTTCTGCTCAGTCTTTACTGAGGAAGAGGGTAATGGGTCTGAAGGGAGTACAAGGGGTGAGAATTGTGCAGAAATGGACACAAGTCCCTTTACACGAGAAAGGGTCCTGAAGGAACTGGAAGTAATAAGAGTTGACAAAGCAATGGGGCCAGATGGGGTGCACCCCAGGGTCCTTAAAGAACTAAGAGAGGTGTGGCTGAACCTCTGGCTATCCTGTTTAGCCAATCACTGGAAATAGGGAGGTACCCAAAGACTGGAGGACAGCAGATGTAGTCCTCTTATACAAAGTGGTAACAAAGAGGAAGCAGGAACTACAGACCAGTCAGCCTCACCTCAGTAGTGGGAAAGATCATGGAAGCACTACTGAAGGAGAGATTAGTGGAACATCTGGTTGTCAATGGACTACAGGACCCAAGGCAGCATGGTTTCACCAGGGGAGGCATGTCAGACCAACCTCATTAAATTTTTGACTGGGTGACTAGGGAGGTGGATCAGGGAGGCAGTGGACATGGCCTATCTGGACTTCAGCAAGGCCTTTGACACTGTGCCACATAGAAGACTATTACACAAACTGGGGAATATGGGTGTGGGCAGGACAGTAGTGTGGTGGGTGGTAACTGGCTGGGTGGCAGGACGCAGAGGGTGGTGGTAAATGGCTGTCACTCCACAGAGGGAAGAGTGACCAGTGGGTACCACAGGGATCAGTGCTAGGACCGGTCCTATTCAACATCTTCATCAGTGACATTGCGCAGGATCTAGAAGGCAGAATTTCACTGTTCGCTGATGACACAAAGCTCTGTAACAGAGTAGACACACCAGAGGGTGTAGACAGAATGAGAAGGGACCTGCAGAAACTTGAAGAATGGTCAAGGTTTGGCAGTTGAAATTCAATGCAAAGAAGTGCAAGATAATGCATATGGGGCACAAAACCCTGGCACAATATATCAGTTGGGGGTGAGGATATAGCATGCACCAAGCAGGAAAGGGATCTTGGGGTTGTCATCTCTGATGACCTCAAGGTAGGGAAACAGTGTGACAAGGCATCAGGTAAAGCAAATAGGATGCTGGGATGTATAGGCAGGGGCAACACCAGCAGGAAAAAGGAGGTCATAATTCTGCTATACAAGACACTAGTGAGGCCCCACCTGGAGTACAGTGTACAGTTCTGGAGACCATACCTACATAAGGACATAGACAGAGTAGAGAAGGTTCAGAGGAGGGCAACAAAGATGGTGCATGGATTGCATCACAAGTCCTATGAAGACAGGTTGAAGGAACTGAACATGTACTCCCTGGAGGAGAGGAGGGAGAGAGGGGATATGATAGAGACATACAAGTATCTTACAGGGAGAAACAGGGTGCAGGAAAACACTATTTTTAAGCGAAAAAGATGTTCCAGGACTAGAGGGCATGGGATGAAGTTGGAGGAGGACTATTCAGAGGAAACATGAAAGAATTTCTTCACAGAATGGGTGGTGGACAAGTGGAACACCCTGCCAGAGGAAGTGGTGGAGGCTGAAACAATCACGGGATTTATGAATGCATGGGATAGACATAAAGGAATTCTAGAGGTCAGGGGTAAGGGGAAACAGACTTCTAGGAAAACAAACTGAACTTACAAGCTCAAATGGGCAGACTGGGTGGGCCATAGGCCCTTATCTGCCGACACTGTCTATGTATCTATGTATCTATGAGGCAATTCCAGTGATGGGGAGGCATAATAGGAGAAGATGCTAGCACCTTTGGAGGAGTGGTGTCAAGGGATGAGTACAGGGGCATTTGAAGTTGAGCAAAGACTGTATCTGGATGACTGGATGAGAAATAGTTCCACCAAGGGCTTTGCTGTTTGGTGATGATGTTATCTATGATCGAGCCATATGCAAAGTCTCTTGAGGCATTCAGAGAAGGCCACCCTCGTTCAGTGTATAGAAGGCAGTGGTGTTTCATCCAATGTGGGGAGGACACATAGCTACAGAAATTGTTGTAAGTGACATCCCACTTCTGAAGACTAGTTTTACCTGCTGAGGTATACACTATAACCCCATAGGTGAGTGACGGAAGGAGTATGCCACGAGCTATTTCAAGCCTTGCTGAGGGTGTAGACATGTAGCTGGAACAGTAGGCCATGCTAAGTTTTATGTTAGACAGCTTGCAGGATTGTTGAATATGGAGATCAAAAGTAAGAGTCAGATTGAGTATGAGACCAAGGTATTTAAATGAAGGTACCCCTCCAGCAGAGGACCCATTTATGGTAGTGACATTGAAAGTGGGTTGAGAGAGTTTGAGTTTGGAATTTGAACCAAATAGCATGGCTTGAGTCTTAGACACATTGAAGACAAGTTTATGGCTGAATAGCCACTGCTGAATCCATTGAAAGTCTAGGGAAAGTCATTGGTTGATTTCCGTAATGTTTTTTGCACTAGCATAAAGGACAATATCATCAGCGTATAACAAGGAGGCAGTCTGGAGAATGTTAGAGGTAATATCATGTATATAAATGGAGATGAGCAGCAGACCAAGAATAGAACATTGTGGCATGCCAGTGTTCATGGTAGCAAAATCAGACAAGGTGGAGTTGAATTTAACTTGCTGGGTGCAGTCTGATAGGTAGTTGCCAAACCATGCAGTGGCATTTGGTGAGAAACCTAGGGATCTAAGAGCAGCTAGGAGGATAGGGTGGTAGATCAGGTCAAAAGCTTTTGTCATGTCTATAAAAATTGCCCCTGTTAGGAGATCAGAGTCCTTGGCCGATAGGGTATCAGATGTAAATCTGAGTAATGCAGTGGTGGTGCTGTGACCCTTGCAGAAACCATGCTGCTCAGTCATAAGAAGGTCATGTTTCTGAAGGAAGTCTAAGGTTTGAGAGGCTACCAGCTTCACAAGTATTTTGCTGAGGACTGACAATATGGCAATAGGCCTATAGTTGGAGCGTTTTTTGTGGTCACCCTTTTTGAAGACAGGGGTAATCCTGGCAGTCTTCCAGAGGTCAGGAACATAGATGTGACACAGGGAGAAGGTAAAGATCCTGCTAAGAGGTGCTGCCATGTAAGGGGCAGCAAGTTTTAGTAGCTTGGGTTCTATGTTGTCAGATCCAGCTGCAGTGAAGTCAGAGATGTGATTGAGTAGTCTATGTGCATCCCAGCGGGTGACAGACTTGAAATGAAATTTGAGCCCGGAGGCATTGGGTTGAACATTTGAGTTCTGTGAAGCTGAGAAGGATGAGGTATAATTTGTAAAGTTATGAAAACTGGGCATTGAAAAAACTGGCAATAGTAGTGGGATTGTTGCAGTGGACACTGTTGAGAGACATATCAGTTGGGGTGGGGGCTGGATTTGAACCTAGGAAGCTCTTAATTAGTGGCTTAGGGAGTGGTCTAGGAAATTGGGGTATGGCCTGGTGGGGGACTGGTGGAAGATCTGGGAGGATAAGGGTGTGTATGCTAGGGACAGGCTCCACCTTTTTATTTTTTTTTATTTTACATTTTTTATCTTGGCGAGACCTCTGTCGGCCTTCAGCCCTGGTCACAGCCCCTGGGACTTCCACCCCATCTATTGCCACTACCTTCCCCAGTTACCCCAAGTTTACCCCCTGGAGGGTGGGACCATGGTACCACACCCCCCATATCTGAGCCACAGGACAAATATCTGATCGGGAAGTGCAGTGATGGCAGGCTAATTGAAACCACAGGGAGGGCTTCACTTAGACAGAGGACCCACCCCACCTGTTCCTTTTTCTGTTTTTCCTGGAGGCAGGGATGTACAATGATGCCAGCATCCACCCCACCTCCCTCTGTACTGAGCGCCAGTAGCTTGAGTGACTCCAGGCCTCTGCCAGGGGTCCTCCGTGTGCCAGGCATTTCCCCATCCTCCCACCAAAGAAGGAGAGCCATCCATGGGACTCTCCATCCTTCTCCTCCGGCTGGCTCTCTGATGACCCAGGTCCATTCCTGAATTCGGGTTGCCGGCGTCACCAGTGGAAATCTAACCACTGCAACGGCGGGCTGACCCAGGCTCCACCTTAATTTGGAGGGGAAGAAAATCCTTAAGTTCAAACTAGATGGGTTTATCAGCGAAAGGTGGGGTTTAAACTTGAGAAGGGGGAGGGATCAAAAAAAGAGCAGTGCCAGCAGGTATTATAAATGAGGGACATGGTCTCCATTCCTCTAGGGGTCTAGGGAGGTATGGAAATGGGTCACCAGGTATGGTACAGGAGCTGAGAAACAGGAGCTCAAGCGGGGGAAGGAGAGGAGAGAAACGGGGTGGAAAGTGGCCTGATAAATGCTAGGAGCTTAGGAAATAAAATGTCTGCACTCCAGGTGATGCTAGCTGAGGGGGAGGTAGATGTGGCAGCAGTCACTGAGACCTGGGCCACTCAAGGGCACTAATGGGACCTAAATCTGGAGGTCTATACTATGTTCAGAAAAGATAGCGGGGAGGGAAAGGGGGTGGTGTAGCACTGTTAGGCAGAAATGACATGGGTATTGGAGGGATAGAGGAGGCAGAGGGGAACGTGGAGTCTATTTGGGTCACCCTGCTGATGTAGGGGAGTAAGAGGGTAAAGGTTGGAGTGGTATACAGACCACCAGCACTGGCAGAGGTTCTGGAAGAAAGTTTGGTGGCAAATCTCGGGGGCACTGTAGATTGGGAAAGGGAATGGTAGTGGTAATGGGGGACCTCAATATGCCAGGAACAGACTGGGGGACAATGATGTCACCAGTGGCCAAGGAGCAGAGGCTGCTGGATGTCTTCCAGGTCATGTTTCTGACACAAAAGGTGGATGAGCCAACTAGGGAGGCTCGGACACTGGATGTGGTCCTGGCAGACAGTGATCAGATTGGGGCATAGAGGTGAGGGACTCATTGGCTGGGAGTGATCACACCACAGTCTGGTTCTTCCTGGATTGGGGGGGGAGGAAAGCAGAACAAGGATGGTAGTAACCGACTATAGGGGTGCAGACTTCATGGAGATGGGAAAGATCCTTAAAGATTGTTTGAACAGAATAAGGCTGGATATGGATGCTGACAGCAGGTGGGGGATCATTAGGAGGGGAATACAGAAGGTTACCAGATCCTGTGCAAGGGAAAGGTGTAAGTTCAGTAAGGCCAAAAAACCCTGCTGGTGGACCCAGGAAGCACAGGAAGTGGTGAGGGATAAGAAGATGGCCTATAGGTGCTTCAAGCACTCAAGGAGTGAAAGGGATCAGGAGGAATATGAGCTGACAGCCAAGGGAGTCAGCAGGGTGGCGAGAGCAGCTAAAGCAAAAAAGGAGCAGTCCTTGGCCAGTGGGATCCAGAGGGGTGACACGGGGTTCTTTAGATACGTATGGGAAAAAAGGAAAGTAAGGGGGCAGATCAGCAGGATAAAGATAGGGGATGGTTGGGCACAGGAGGTGGGGAAACAGGAAGAAGTCCTAAATGAGTACTTTGCCTCAGTTTTTACTGGGGGGGGTGAAGGGGCTATGTCTTGCAGGGGGAGTAAGGGCAAACTGGAGGAAGGGGTGGGACTGCTAGAGATCAGGGGCCCTGATGGGTCTGGGGAAAGAGAATGGCCACCACAGACAGGTGGGGGCTAGCAGTACAGGGTGAAAAAGGGAGGACGTGGAGACTGAAATCCCAGTAGAGAGAGTAAGGGACACCCTCTGATCCCTTTGGACAGAGAAAGCACCTGGGCCAGATGAGATACATTCCAGTGTGCTGAGGGAACTGGCAGATGTCCTGGCAGTCCCCCTAGCAGAGCTTTTCAGCATCTCTCTGAGGACTGGGTGGGTACCCCAAGACAGGAGGGTGGCCCATGTCATGCTGATCCACAAGGTGGGATTAAGAGAGAAGGCAGGAAATTACAGGCCTTTAGCCTGATGTCAGTGGTTGGCAAGGTGATGGAGGGTATTGTCAAGGAAAGGCTAGGGGGGTTACTGGAGCAAACTTGGTATTTGGATGATAGACAGCATGGCTTTTTCCCAGGATGATCATGCCAGACAAACCTTGTTGAGTTCTTTGACTGGGTGATGAGGACCCTGGGCCAGGGTAGACTGGTGGACATCCTCTTTCTGGACTTCAGAAAGGTGTTTGATTCAGTACCCCACAGTGGCCTGCTGGCTAAGCTGAAAGAAATAGGGGTAGGGAGACAGTTGTTAAGATGGATAGGAAATTGGCTTTATGAGCACACTCAGAAGGTGATGGTTGGAGGGTTAGCCTCATCCCCAAGGTGGGTTACTAGTGGGGTGCCCCAGGGGTCAATGCTGTCCCTCCTGTTCAATGCCTATGTCTCAGACATAAGGAAGGGGATCAGGAGTGAAAAGAGTCTCTTTGCAGATGACTCAAATCTGGATGCAGTGGTGGATGAGAAGGAGGGGAAGGGGGCCTTGCAGGAGGACCTGGAGGCTCTGGAAAGGTGGTAGGGAAAATGGAAACTAAAATTCAATGCAGGGACGTGCAAGGTTCTGCACCTGGGAGTCATAAATCTAGGCCAGGGGTATACCCTGGGAGGAAACAAGATTCAACACATGGAGGGTGAGAGGGACCTGGGGTAGTGGTAGATGTAAAAATGAACAACTCAGAGACCTGTAGGAGAGCAGCAGCAAGGGCAAATAGGATGCTGGGATGCATCACCAGGGGGATTACCTTCAGAAAGTGGGAAGTGATCCTTTCACTGTACAACTACTTGGTTAGGCCACACCTCGAGTATTGTGTGCAGTTTTGGAGACCACATTTAAAGAGGGACATTGCACTCCTATAGAGATTCCAAAGGAGGGCAACCAAAATGATCTGGTGCCTGGGGGAGAGGACCTATGAGGAGAAGCTCAAGAGGCTTGACATGTACACCCTGGAGGAGATGATGGACAGGAGGGACATGATAGAGGTCTTTAAGTACATGAAAGGGATCAATAAGGGAGGCCCAGTCAGGGTGCTCCAAAGGAAGGAGGGTGGGGTAACGAGAGGTCATGGATGTAAGCTGGAAGGGGGCAGGCTCAGAGGGGAGAGGAGGAGATGTTATTTCACTGAAAGGGTGGTGGAGCAATGGAATGCACTGCCCAGGGAGCTGGTAGAGGTGGAGACTGTGGATGGGTTTAAGAGGGGATGGGACAGGTACAGGGGGAGGGTAAATCTCACCATGTCCAATACAGGTGGAAGATCTGGGACTGGGAACAGTATAACCCAGGGGGGAGGGGGGATACCAAAATCGGCCCTCAGTGCGGGTGCTGAAAATTGAGCAGACTCGAAAGACTGTTAGGCCTATTCTGCTGGCATTTCAGTATGTAAGTAGATTTATTAATTGTTTTTTATTTCTTAAAAGTCTGAGAGCACTAAACAGTCAAGAACGTTTACCACATACTACCACATCATTGCTACAGAGGGAGACTATAAGTGTTAGCTGTTTTTTTTAACGAAATAGTGGGACATCAGAATGGTGAAAGTGTTTTTTACTTTTCTTTTGTTTACATAATTGGGGAGGCATTGGGGATCAGGGAGGGGGTCTGCTAGACTTCAAGGCATACTAATAATAAAAAGGTTACTGTATTTCAGATTTGTCACTGCCACAGCATCGCACCTGTACCTCACAAATCAATCCACTATTTTACATCAATCAGCCCTGGTGTGCATGACATTATGGAATGTGGACTGTGGGGACACCTGCCAGAAAAGTGAAACTAAAGTAAGATGCAATTGCAAACAGTACTTGAAAACAGCTCCACCTGGCACATTTCAAAAGATAATGGGAATTCAATTAATTAAGTGCTTACTGCCTTGCCGCTTGATGCAGCACCACAGTACTACATTAATGATACACTGCTCATGCACCACTCAGTACACCACATACGCAGAGGTATACCGAGGTACCAGGCAACTTATCTGTAATCACCACTGTGTTTTTTTTAGTTGTTTAACAAGGAATAGCACACTAAGCTGAATGCTTTTTTACAGGTGCAACCTGGGAGCACAGGGAAGGTAAGTGACTTGCTCAGGGTCACACAGTATGCAAGTGGAAGCTGTGGGATTCAAACCCAGGTCTGGTCTGCTGGATGGCACCAGATTTGCAGCTCAGAGCCTTAAACCACTGCACTATACTGCCTCCCCTAATTAACCTACCACTGTAATTAACCTACCACTGTAATTAATATTATAAACAAACTGTAATCAGGGAAGGAGGAGAGACCACTAGACCATTACATAACTCCCACCCAAAAAGTTATTTTGTGGTCACTTGGTGAATTCACCTTTCTTGTGTAAGAGGGACATTTTTTCTGCCCTTGTTCATGAGGTGGGGTCATAAGAAGACAATGTTGAAAATTTGGGGGTCAAACATGTAAAAATGGAAAAGTTAAGACCATTCACTGCAATTTCACTATGCATGCTCATAACTTTTGAAATTTTAAATATTACCACTCCAGATTTTATACATAGCCTTCTTATTACCCAACCTATTGTATGTCATATTTGCCATTTTATAAATCCTGGTGAAAATGTGTTTTTCCTGATGTGGAGCGGAATGGCATTGAGTTGCACAGAATTATGTTTTTGGAGAGGATTTGACCATTTTCTGTACTGGGTACATGGGGTGCGGTAATAAGATGGCTATGCTGACAATTTGGTCACTGTTGTCCTAAAAATTGAAGTGCAGGGCCTGGAGTCCCCTGCGTTTCCACAGCTACATAATATACACATCTATGGAGAGATGGGTGCACTCCCACAATCAAATAAAGGTATGATTATACTGTTGGAAAAAGGAAGGAAATTGATGGCAAAAAACATAATTAATGCATCAGTTAGGGTTGTTACTAAAGTGACAAAAGCAGGGAAATGTGTTGTTAGGGTTTCCAACCTAACACCCTACTCCCACCATGCAGATGTCGGGGGTGGGGTGCCTTGGGGTTGTTAGCCCTAACACTCATCCCATTCTCCAATACTGTACACATCTCAGGTTATTTACTTATGGAATGGGGTGAGCTTTAGGATTGACAACCCCAAGGTAACCCACCTGATGCCTGTCAGTGTCTGAAGGGTGGCAATGGGGGGTTAGGGTTGAAAACTCTAACATCACATTTCGTTGCTTTAGTAACTACCCTAACTGATGCATTAAAATACTTTTTTGCAAGATACACACACACATATAAATATATATAAAATGGGTAGGAAAAATTATGTCTGCTGATTTGTTGGAACACACCACGTGATCATGCGTATATCAGACCCATGCATATATCAGGCGTGACCGCACACCTGCATACCCCCTTCAAAACAATTTGACATTTTATAAGATAGATGATCATTCTGAGTTGCGATTGGCGCTCTAATATATCGCGACCTCGTGAGTAACAATGCATGCCAAAGGCGTGCATATATATCAGAGCGCGGCATCCTCAGAGTGATTTATCCATTACATATATATTATAGGGGCTCAGTTGTGCCCCTATATTTAGGGTTGTGTAGGCACTTTAATGTTAAACCTCAAATTGTGTGCGCTAATAACTTTGTAACTGTTCAACGGATTTGCACAAAATGTGGACTACAGGGTCTAGTACAGTAGATCTCTTGATTGACCAAGTTGCCTTTTTGCCCATGGCATTGCACGGCCACCATGTGGTTGATTGGTTCAAAACTTGGGATCTAGAAAGTGCTTGGGTCAAGGGACATGCCACTTCTTGTTAGGTGAAAAAATGTTAATCCATTCAGACTTTATTAAAGTTTGGAGTTCTATTTATATCCTATGGGAAAATTCATATGCATAATTTGGGAAGGAAGAATGGGATTCTGGCCATCTGGTCTTCCCTTATGGTCAAAGAATTTGCTGGCTCGCGGACAAAAAATCTTCAGCCACCAGAAATCTTTCAGTGCGAGATTCTCCATTCATGAGGGGAAGACCAGATAGCCAGATTTCCACTACCAGATGTCCATGGGGAACACCAGACGACCCTAGGGATGACCATATGGCCACTCATGGCTGAAGATTTTGCTAGCTTGTGGCCGAAGCTTGAGGTAGAAGATTTTCTTGTGAAAGAAAAAGTTTTAAAGGTTTAAAAACTTTAAAATTGCATATCAATAATGGTTTGGTCTTTTTACTTGAAATTTGCAGGGTGTTGAGGGGATGTCCTAGAGATGTGAATTATGCTATTTAGGTGTTGCAGAATTAATTGGTTGCTGAGATATTCAATGACATAGTTGACATTTTGCCCTTAGGATTGCATTGTGGTCTGTGTCACAACTTTCGGTGCAGTTGTCTTCGAAACAAAGCAAGACACAGACTTTTCACTACAGGCAGCTTAGATCACCTTTGTGCCCTTATCTTGGGAATGGAGCGAGATACAGACATTTTTGCTACTGGCGGCTTGGATCACCTCTTCATCGTTATCTCGGAAACAAAGTGAGATACAGATTTTTCGCTACTGGCGACTTAGATCACCTTTGCACCGTCATCTTCTGCCAGTCTGGGAGAGGGAGCAGATGGACAGAAGGTGAGAGAAGGGGAGATAGGGGAGCTAAACATGTGGCTCAAGGGCTGGTGCCAGGAAAAAGGACACAGATTTGTAGGGAACTGGCAGCAGTTCTGGGAGCGAAAGTTCTTTAAATTTGATGGACTGCATCTGACTAAGGAGGGAGTCAGTGCATTGGGGCAGACGTTTGACATTGTTGCAGAATATTTAAACTAGCAAATGGGGAGAGGGGTGCAGCACACCATACGTCAAATGGGAAGAACACCCCTCCCCCCTCAGCTAGTGGTCAAACAGGGATTCAGCATGTTTGCAGTTCATTTGCATCACCAGGTAAGAGAAAAGGTACATCTCCCCATACGATGCTCAGGGGAAATGCCAGACCTCACCCAACAGCTAACATACCAAAATCTGGCCAATGGAAAATCATGTACACAAATGCTCACAGCCTGGGAAATAAGATCCCAGACCTGCAGGCAATAATGTCAGTGGCTAAACTGGACATAGTAGCAATTAATGAGACGTGGTTTACCAGTAACCACACTTGGGAGACTTCAGTACCTGGCTATGTACTGTTCAAAAGAGACCGAGGTGCAAAAAGAGGGGGTGGAGTGGCCCTGGATGTCAATGAAAATATCCAAGCTACAGAAATTCAGAATACACATAAGGAGCCAGAAGAACTGTGAGTCACCCTGGAAACAGGAAATGGGACAGCCATAAGAACTGGGGTTGTCTACAGGCCCCCAGACCAGGGGGAGGACATAGACACATTACTGTTAGAAGATATACAAAACATGACAGCTAAAGGGGAGGTTCTGATAATAGGAGACTTCAACATGCCAGATACAGATTGGTCAATACCAGCAGGAACATCCACCAGAACTAGATACATGGATGATTCCCTGCAGGGGGAGGGCCTCAAACAACTGGTACAACAACCCACAAGAGACAGAGCTATCCTAGATCAAGTACTAACTAACAGGGAAAGGATCACAGATCTCCAGGTCGAAGGTCACCTAGGGGCCAGTGACCATCACATGGTATGGTTCAGTTTGGCCACTACAACTAAATCATCCAATTCCAAGGCAAAAATATGGGACTTCAGAGGAGCTGACTTTGATAAGATGGCCAACAGAGTTAATCTAGCCCTGGCTAAAAGAAACACAGGTGAGGGGGTACAGGCAAAGTGGGCAAGCATTAAGGATGCACTAATTGAAGCAATACCCCATTGTGTTAGACAGAAAAGGAAGTGCAAAAGAAGAAGGAAACCACTTTGGTTCTGAAATACAGTAGCAGAAAAAGGTCAGAGCCAAAAGGCTGGCCTTCAGGAAATATAAGGAAACACAGTGGGAGGAAAATAGGGAGGCATACCAAACTGCCCTAAGTGAAGCAGGGAAGGCAGTAAGGCAGGCAAAGTCCCAAACTGAGGAAACACTAGCATGGACAGTAAAAGAAGGTGACAAGACTTTCTATAGATACATTAGTGAAATGAGAAAGTCCAGAGGGGGTATTGCTAAGCTCAAAGGAGAAAAGGGGGTATGTGAGGAGGAGGACCCTGTAAAAGCATCTATCCTAAATAGATACATTTGCTCAGTATTTACTGAAGAGAGGGTAGGGCAGGGCCCACAGCTCAGCACCATGGATACAGGGGGGAGGGAGGTGAGCACCAGTCCCTTCACAAAAGAAAGGGTCCTTCAAGAGCTTGCTAAGCTCAGGGTGGACAAGGCAATGGGACCTGATGGCATACATACTAGGGTACTTAATGAGCTAAGGGTGGAACTAGCAGAGTCATTAGCAGAACTGTTTAGTGAGTCTCTGAGCACAGGAGAGGTCCCAGAAGACTGGAGAAGGGCTCATGTGATCCTGCTCCACAGGAGTGGTAGCAGGGAGGAGGCGGGGAACTATAGACCAGTCAGTCTTACCTCGGTAGTGGGCAAGATTATGGAGGCACTCCTTAAGGAAAGGATAGTGCAACACCTGGAACCATAGGGGCACAGGATCCAAGACAGCATGGGTTTACAAAGGAAGGTCCTGTCAAACTAATCTCATAGATTTCTTTGACTGGGTAACCAGAGTGGTGGACCAAGGGGAGCAGTTGATGTCAGCCTACCTTGACTTCAGCAAAGCTTTTGACACTGTTCCACATAGAAGATTGATAAATAAGCTGGGTAGGCTTGGGGTGGATCAGAAGTTGGTCAACTGGGTGGCAAACTGGTTGACAGGCAGAAAACAGAGAGTGGTGGTAATGGTATACAGTCAGAAGAGATGCAAGTCAAGTGGGGCACCCAGGATCAGTCCTGGGGCTAGTGTTCTTCAATATCTTCATTAGTGACATTGCAGATGGACTAGAGAGTAAGGCTTGTCTGTTTGCAGATGACACCAAGATCTGCAACAGAGTAGATGATCCAGATGGGGTGGGCAGAATGAGAAAAGAGCTAGATAAATTAGCAAAGTGGTCAGAAGAGTGGCAACTTGGATTTAATGCAAAGAAGTGCAAGATCATGCACATAGGAAAGAGAAACTCTGAAGCCACCTATAGGCTGGGATGGGAGTTGCTGGCAGTCACAAAGGAAGAAAGAGACTTGGGCATCATCATCACCGATGACCTAAAATCATCCAAACAGACCTCTAAAGCAGTAGGTAAGGCTAGGGGGATGTTAGGGTGTATTAGTAGGGGTATCGCAAGTCATAAGAGGGAGGTAATAATCCCTCTTTACAAGACACTGGTTAGTCCCCATCTGGAGTACTGCATGCAGTACTGGAGGCCACACCTTCACAAGGTCATTAACCAAACTGAGGCAGTACAGAGAAGGGCAACCAAAATGGTGCTGGGACTGCATCAGAAGACATATGAGGACAGATTAATGGAGCTCAATATGTATACCCTTGAGCAAAGGAGGGAGAGAGATGATATGATCAAAACATTCAAACACCTTAAGGGCATTAACAAGGTGAAAGAGTCTAACATGTTTCAATATAAGAAAAATAGCAGGACAGGAGGACACAGCATGAGATTAGAGGGAGGCCGATCAAGGGGTAATGTGAGGAAGTTGTTTTTCACAGAAAGGGTAGTGGATGCATGGAATGGCCTACCTTAGGAAGTGGTGTCTATGAATACAGTGCAGGGCTTCAAGCAGGCATGGGGTAGGCATAAGGGAGCAATAAAGATGAGTATGAATAGATAGACCACTAACAGAGCAAATGCCGATGGCACATTGGAAGGTAGAAAAAGAAATGGACAGACTGGATGGGCCTTGCGGTCCTTATCTGCTGTCAACTTCTATGTTTCTAAAGCGAGATACAGACTTTTCACTACTGGAAGCTTAGGTGATCTATGCTGCTGGAACAAGATTTTAAACCGCGCAGTCAGACTGCAGTGGAATTTTTTTGGTTGGTTGCACAGTTCATGATATTTGTTAGATTTGTGTTCTAAGGTTTTGTTGCCCTATGGGGATGCTGTACAGCTATGCCAGATGTATATTGTTATGCAGTAATGTACAACCAGGTGGGATCATGAGCCCCCACCAATACATGTTTTTTACTACTTATATTAAACTTTTTTGAAAAGTAAGGAAATTCTATGCAAAAAAAAATGAGTTAATGCATCATTTAGGGTTAAATCAAAAAAGTCAGAACATGGGATATTAGGGTTGAGCCCCTAGCCTCCCACCCACACACACACACCCTGCACCCCCATCATCCAGATACTGACAAATGCCAGGGTGTGGCATTGGGGTCATGAGGCCTAAATCTCGCCCCATTCTCCTTTTCAGTAACATGTCAACCTGCTTATACATGGAATGGTATGAGAGTTGGGCCTCATGACCCCAATGACACACCCCAGTGTCTCTCAGTCTGTGGAGAATGGGGGTACGGGGTGTGTGTGTGGGTATTAGGAGTTCAACCCTAATGTCCCATTTCCTGACTTTGTTTGCTTTAACCCTAAATGATGCATTAATGCAGTTTTCTGCATATAATATAAATACACATCTATACATATATATATATATATATATATATATACACACACACACACATATACATATATGGGTGACTCCATGAAAAGGGGTTAACAATGATGTCTCAAAATGTACATGCCATCTATAAACTATGTAAAACCTGTGCCCAGTAAATGACTACGCTGTAGAACAATATGTGATGTGGAGAGATAAATGATATAATATGAATGCTGCCAGTTGTTAATTTCCTCAAGAAAGAAACATAACTTGTGATAAAAGCTGTAATTTTTGTGCCTAATTTGTAACATTGTGGCACACACTGAAAACAGTATTCATTATTTTAATAAAATAATGCTCTTTACCACAATAAACTACTTTGACTTATTGTGCTGTGTCCAGACTTTGTTTTCAGACCATTTTGTTAATATTAAACATGCCTGTATAGTGCCACCACAGCAGAGTAAATGCAGTAGCTAAAGTAACCACTTGTGACTTCAGTGGTTACGTTCATCCTTTCTCCCATAAATGTATTTATTTTAATAAATCCTCCAGAAATTGCATTGTGTTTTGATCGGGGTGCTTCTGCAACAGACACAGTGCTGGGTTTCACTGGAGAATGCTGTACTGCAGCAGCACTGTGTCTTCATTGTCTCCTGGTTTCCAGAGGTCCCGGATGTGTGTTCTTTCCTACCCAGGTGCCCCTGTTCACCCACTGATAAACATGTTAGTGCACCTACATGTGCCAAGAGTGGGGACAGCTCTCAAAGTGCTTAAAAGCACAAGAATTTGCATTGGAACACCATTCCTGCTCTTTCCAGCTCACAAAACAATCCCGGAGTCCAGCCAGCAGCATCTCAGTTATGTGAGCAGCACATGGAGCCCCGGTAGGCCATTGTTACCTTCAAATCTAGGAATATGGCTGTAGAAACATAGAAACAAAGACTTTGACAGCAGATAAGGACCACTTGGCCCACCTAGTCTGCCCATTTCCCTACCTACAGGATAAGCTGCAGATCCTATTTAACCAACAGCCTATTTCTTCCTATCCCCCACAAAAATTTCCCATGCATTCTTGAATTCTCCCACAGTTTTAGACCCCGCAACCTCATCAGAAAGGCTGTTCCATGCATCCACCACCCTCTCTATGAAAAAAATACTTCCTCACATTGCCCCTGAGCCGTCCTCCTCTATCTTCAAATTGTGCCCCCTTGTTCTTGCACATCTCTTTTTCTGAAAGATGTTACCCTCTTGGACTTCGTTGATTCCACTGACATACTTAAAAGTTTCTATCATGTCCCCCCCTCCCTCCTTTCCTCAAGGGTATACATATTAAGCTCCTTTAGTCTCTCCTCATATGGTTTCTCTTGCAGACCCTGCACCATTTTAGTTGCCCTCCTCTAGACTGCCTCCATCCTGTCTATGTCCTTGTGGAAATGGGGTCCCCAGAACTGGACGCAGTACTCCAGATGGGGTCTCACCAACTGTCTGTAAAGAGGGATAACAACTTCCTGTTTTCTGCTGGTAATGCCTCTCCCTATACATCCCAGTATCCCCCCAGCCCTCCCTGTAGAATGGCTCACACAAATGGGATGTTGCTTAGAGTACAGTGTAAACCTGTACATATTTTTGGGGGCTTATTCAAGCAAATAGTATTGAGATTTAGTGATTTTAATGAGCATTAGAGCCCAATACAGTGTTTGGGGACTACAAATGAATTGTACTCTCTGTGTGTGTTCACCACCCAATGGAGCTCATTCTCAGCATTGCTGGGTGTATCAAGCTGTAAGGCTGGTGGAAAAAATGTTTCTATGCAGTTCCTGTGCAGTACAAATGTGAACATTTTAATGTATTTTTTTCTAGTGAAATGAAGCTTGGGGGTATTGTGTTATTGGAGTGGGGCACAGTTTAAGTAATGGAGACCCCCAACATTACGTGGCTCTGGCTTTTTTCCTTTTTACAAACTTTCAATGGGCAGTTATATTGTACAAATGCAGTGTAGCATTATACAGCAGTTTTAATCAGTGGCACATTTATTTTGTGCAAGTTAAGTTGTTTTTTGGAGGGGGATTTGGTGGTGCAGTTTTAATGGGCCCCAAAGGCCAAGCACCAGGTGTGTGTGTATGTGTTTGTCTGTTTTCCAAATGCAGCCTTAACAAAAAATAATTGTGTTCATAGAAGTGATTTTGTTCTTGGTAAATGATTTTTTTCACATTATTTCTAAGGCTGTGTGATTTGGCAATAGTTTGGGCCTCCTTGTTCTTGTACCAATCGTACAGTTGTAGTCCCTATTTGAAGTGGTTTTCTAACAGAAATGATACAGTAATTGTATTGCATGAGACATGTAACCTACAGATGCTTTCTGTGTTATTACTAAACGTTTTTTAGGCAAATGTGTTGCTTTTGTCAGTATCTCGGGTCTTTGTTACTTTCAGCACCTGTGCTTGAGGTCCCTATGTTTACACCCATGAAGTGTATTTTATTAAAATAAAGAACACTTCATGTAAACTGTGCTGGTGGATGGTGTGTTTCAGCATTCTGTTTATTTGGGGCTTGATTCGGCAATTACATGCATTTCATTTTTTTCAGAGTGTGCATTTTGGCCTACATTTATGGGCTTGGTTATCTTAGGCACCATGTACTTGGGGTCCCCATTATGTTAGCCACCCATAAACAAGTATTTTATTAAGATAAAGAACTTTATAAGTAAACTGTGCTGGTGGGATGGTATATTTCAGCCTTATGTTTATCTAGGGCTTGATTCAGCAATTATCTGTATTTTATTTTTTCAGAGTGTGCATGTCGGCCTGCTTTTGTGGTCGTGGTTACGTTAGACACCATCTGCTTGCAGCAGACCAAGATTTCCCGCAACACCCCTACCGGGTGCAATGTTTTGCTTATGTATTGATTGCAATGGTATTTTGCCATCTTTCTGCTCATGGAGCATGTTGTTTAATGCTATTTCACACCACCACCCTTCTTCTGTGATCCATTTTGATTTTTCTGTGGTATTAATGCCAAGGCTTGCACACAAACAAGGTGGGGCTTGCGAGTGGTTTTCTGCCATTCGTTCTTCAATTGGCACACTATTCCCTGAGCCGGGAGGGTATGGGTTCACTATGAGTGGTTTATGCTTTATGTGTGAAATAGCATGAAATCCCTGCTTCTGGTGTGAGAAGATGCTGAAATGTGCATGTAACCACACTCATTTGCCACACATTGTCCAAGATGTGTGGTTGGGGAAGTACTTGGACTGCAAAATGTGTGGAACAGTGGTTAGCATAGTAACTGATGATCTACTGCCCCACAATACACCAGCAATATGACCTCACTGACTGTGACATCAGTGCTACTTAGGAACAGCAGGTAAATGACTGCCAGGGCAATCGCATGTGAATTTGCTGAGATCATAATGCTGATGATATATTGTGGGGCAGTAGAGTTGTCAGCTGCCAGGCTAACAGCTGTTAAGCACATTCAGTACAGTATTATCACATCACGACGTTCTGATGAGAAAAGAAATATACTTTGGAGAATAGAAAGTTACTGTGGACTACTAGTTCAAATTTAGCTTTCCTGTCAGCCTGTTTTGGCTTCAATAGTTCTTTACCTCTGTTTCTTCAAGTGAAAAACCCTTATCATGTTCTCACATGTGCATCCTGTAATGGTTTTTAACAAACATGCAATCTCTTCTTTATCTGTCTGTTTGCCAAGTAGGAATCCATTGTCACTTTCTTGCATGCGCGTCTTGCAGCGGTTCTAAATAAAACATTGTGTTCTCTCCTCCTTAACTGTGTGTTGTTCAAGTAGAAAAGATTGCCACTTTATTTGTGCATCTTGTAACAGTTCTTAACAAAATGTAGAGTAGTCTCTTCTTTAACTGTGTGTTGTCATTGCTAATGTAGAAGTCCTGTATACATACTGCAAGAACTATCTAACCAAAGAGCCAGCCAGTGATGAGTGTAGCCATTCCATTTGCACTTTCTTCTGTTTTGGCAGCAATGACATTAAATGAAACATGCTTGGTAATATCAAAACCATACAAGGGACCTGACAAAGTGTAAAGTCAGTGAAAGCAGGAGTGGTTGCAGTCAGAGACATTACATGCTTCTGCAGACAATGTCAAGGAGAGCTACCATGTGACAACAGAAGGTACGTAAGACAGTGGACAGTCAAGCATTTAACAATGGCTTCTGTGCCCACTTCACAAAAGACCCCTGTTTGCCTGCTGCACACTGAAAAGTCACATGAGCCAACACCAGAATCTTGCAAAACCAGTGGTCACTCAGCTGCAACTACTTCCAGCATCCCTATACCAGTGATCGTTCGAACTAATCAGAATGACATTTCCTCGAATAAAGTAGTCCCCACAACAAGCACCTAAACTGATCTTCCTGAGGACCCATGTGTTCTGCTACCCGAGACCATCTCACACACACAGTGTGCATTCAGCAAAAACAAGAATGATGCCCTCCAGCCCTATTGAAGTCAACAAACTGTATGCTAATCAAATGCATTCTACATTGGTGAGGTCACATCAGTACGTAAGCAGCTGTACACCTTAAAATTCCTGTACCAGCATGGGGATTCAATATTTACATGGCAACAGCTTCATGAGTATGACAATGTAAAATGTACCTGAATATTTTATGGGCCACTACAGCTTCAGGAAGATATAAACTTTAACATCAGCACTGAAGTATGAAAGAAATACATGTAAACGTATTTCAGACTGAGGCAGAAATGGGATTAGGAGTATACTGGAGCTTGTTACATGAGTTGAAAAACATGTCTGCTGACCAGAACAATTAACAATCTTCTACAAATTAAATGAAATACCCTCAGCTAAAATGCACTGAAATAATTTTCATTTGCTTGCAGGACAAGAATGGTTTGTTTTCCAGCCATACACAATGGACTTAATGCAATGCAGGGCAGGGAAGGAGGATTTGAAACAGATCTTGTAAATATTTCACATTTGTATTACTTGATGTTGGATGGATTGTATTGTGTAATGGATAGTGTTAGTATTACATAATGAATGGTAGCTTTAGTAAAACCTTTTCCCCTCAAAAAGATCTTTGGTGTCTATGTTACGTGTACAACCTTAAAGATACATTAACCTCATGCACATATATGGGCATTTTGGTTTTTTTTGTATTCTTTTCTGCTGCCCTGGCTGCCTTGTTCTCGGCTCTCCAGTACACCATGTCCTCCCTCCCTCTACCCAGCGATACCCCTTGACTTACCCCTTGAGGTGGGTCCAATGCCCATGCCCAGTCTCTCTCTGATGGGAAAGGTGCCTGCTGGCATTGCCTTTCTGGATTCCCCCCAGGGTGGGGTTCAGGGCTGGGTGGTGCACTGGGGGCAGTAATTGGTCAGTGGGAGGTGGGTTCATTAAGGCTGAGGTGCCAGGCGTGCATTATTCATGACAACTGATGTGTGTATTTGTACTGCCTCAGGGGTGGGGACATGCAATGATATCCAGCATCTGCCCTGCCCTTCATCGAAACCAGCATAGGTGTTAGTGCATTCTCCCAGACTCCGCTAGGAGTAGCACATGCACCGGACACTAACCCGACCCTCCTCCAGAGATGGAGAGCAGTCCAACAGGTGCTCAATCCATCTCCCACAGCTGGCCCTCCAGTGATCTGAGTCCATTCCTGAACCTGGGTCACTGACGCTGCAAGCGGAATTCCAACTGCTGCACCGGAGGGCCGCCCCATATAAGGGAGTTACCAAATACCACACCCCATATTCACTGGTAGAACACACATGTTAAACCTACTAACAAATGTTTCTTAATATGAGTTACAAAAACACACATGCACATCACAGTTCTTTGGTGTCCCTTGTTACATGTGCAACTTTCACAACCCATTTTCTCATCAATCAATCAGGAAGTTATCTCCTAATAAGGTCACTTAATAAGTGGCTGGGAGCAGCATCATAAAACACATAATAAAATTCATCTACTTTGGGTTTTAAAAATTGACACTCATGTCACACTTTGGTAACCCCTTTTCATGGAGCTGCCCATATACATATACATATACATATACATATACATATACATATACATATACATATACATATACATATACAGTATATAAATATATATATATGTGTGTGTATATATATATATATATTTATACAACATGTGTTTGGGGATAAATTCATGGATAAAAACTACTATCTGAGGAATGTCGTGGAGATATCACTATGGCCGTGAAGATATCATTGATATCTCCACGTTCCTATATGTCATACTGATATCTCCATGATCCTGAACGTCATTCCATAGAAAGTGAAACTTTTTTCACATTGCACTGCGCGAGTCTCTCTCTCTTTAAAACCTGCCCCCAAAAAACACAAACACATACACATATGTCCCTCTATCTAGTTGATCCTGCCATTATTTTTATGTAAAATTAGAATTTAAACACTTGTCTGGTTAACCCTGCCTGTATGACATTCACCGAACAACAATAAACTGCACCCGCTCCTCATATTACTTTCAGATTCCCCCATTAAAAGTAGCGTGACCGAGTGGTAGAAAGATTGACCGATTAACAGATTACAATAGTTCATAATAATGACGTCTGTATCCATTTACTAAAAAAAAACACTCTGCAGTTCTCCATTTCTTTTCTTCAAACTGCCAAATGTATCCAAAACACAATGAGACAAATGAGAGACCGAATCGGCAGCTTCAAAACATATGAGCACTCATGAGTTCTCTATAGCAACACATACTGCTCATCCTCCTGCTTCTCTGGCACTCTCTCTCTCTCTCTCGCTCTCTTTTGAATACAGTCGGCACCTACAAAAAACATGAAGAAATGCAGAGTTTTTTTAACTAAATAGAATCAAATCTATTTACTGTGAACTACTCTAATCTCCTAATCAGTCAATCTTCCTACCGCTTGGTCACGCTACTTTTTAGGGGGGAAACTGAAATTAATATGATTCTTGGCTGAATATTACAGTAGTAGGATCAACCAGATGACTGCTTAAATTACATTTTTACTAAAAATAATGACAGGATCAACCAGATAACATTCTTCACATCATTATAACCTGTCAGAATCCACCATATATTTTTTATTTTATATGACATCTCATCTCTTGTGTTCTGTGTGTGTGGGGGTACTGTTTTGATTGTTCATGTGGATGTTACATTGCAATTTGTCCCAAACACATGTTGTATCAACAGAATGACATGGTTCGACTGATATCATATGGTCTTCACTCGACCACCGACATCAAGATATCTCACCATGGCTTCGCCACTCGCAGAGATATCATGATATCATTGGCCTCCGTGAAGATAAATATGATATCTTCAATCAGCCATGTCATATCCCCTATATATATATATATATATATTATTAGAGGCAAAACTCTATTTAATGCATTAGTTAGGGTTGTTCCACAGTGACAAAAGTGAGGAAATCTGTATAGATTGAAAGCCCTCTTGACCCCTCTCACCCACCCCAACCAGCATTGGGGTGTGCATTGGGGTTGCCGGCTCTAAATCTCACCCCATCAGATGTGTGAAGAAGCAGAGGTGTAGGAGAATAGGGTGAGAGTTAGGACCGACAACCCTAATGGCACCCCGATGCCGGTTGGGGTGGGTGGGTCCAAGGGGGCTTTCAACCCTAACACTGATTTTCCTCGCTTTTTTCGTCAGGAAACTAACTAATGCATTAAACGTAGTTTTTTGCCTCTAATTTCCCTTCTTTTTGAGAATGATAAAGAGAAATAGTGAATGTAATGTGGGGGCGGGAGCGTGGGGCCCTTTGGGCCCAGCACTCCTGCTATGTGATGTCTTGTCACATAGTAACATTGTGCCCGCAAACGCAAATGGTAATGTGCATGGTGACACAGAGCGAAACAGAAAGAGAAACAGTACTGTAGACAGAAATGTTAAAAACAACACAAAAGCAAGCGTAAATGAAAACGCAAAGGGTAACGCACATGGTGGTGTAGACAGGAACGGTAATTGAAATGGGTATGGAACCGCAAACGGAAGCAGTAACAGTAACAGTAATGTAAGCGCACAGGCTGGTTTTCCCCAAAAGCTGCATAGAGAAAGACAATAAGTACAAAGAATGTATGCATAATAATGGGTTTCGGAGCAGAAAATGAGGAGTTGGAATACTAAATTGCTTATATCTCAGGAACCGTACAACGTAGAAAAATCTTTTTAAAGTCATGTGATTTATGACTTTCCTGGCTAGTTTTGTACTTTGTGCCCAGTAGGGGGCTAAGAATTTTTCCGACGAAAAGTCCGCATCTCGCACCATTTCCGAGATATGGGCCCTGAAAGGTGCAGCGAATGCCGTAATGTTATTCTATGGGAAAAAAAGAGAAGTTCAGAGTGCCATAACTTTGGCTTCCTGTAATATTCTTTCACCAAACTACTGAAAGGCACATCTGTGGAATGTTGGCTTTCTTCCCTCCAAATTTCATCTCAAAAGACCAAACCGTTCTTTTGCAGCAGGGTGCCAAAGAATTGCTGTCAGTTTCCCACAGCCTGGAAAAGTACTGTTGAACTTTGCAAAAGCTTTCACAAATTCATTCGACAGTATCATGTATGTGAAAGTACTTTGCGAAAGTACTTTTTCCAGAAATTTGAAAAACATATTTCTGGGGTGTTTTACCCCAAAATAAAGACATGGCTAGCATCCTCAGAGTCCGACTAGGTGAATACAAAAATAATTAGGTTGCTAGGGGGTCCCAAATTTAAATGCCAAGCATTTTTCTGATCACCAACTGAAAACAAAATGGCAGATTTGCGACAGTAAAAGGGCCATTTGCAAAAGTAAAAACTGCATTTGCGACACTGTCAAACTTTTTGTTAACTTTTCCCATTGACTTATAAAGGGAACTTGCATTTTGAATAACTTTTGAACCGTTTAATATTTTTTCATGAAATCTTCAAAAGGCACATCGGGGACCCCAGCCACACATTCCCTGAAGAATTCAGACTGGTCACAAAAACCGTGCGACCTGTAGAGACGACCATAGAATTCAAAAAAAGCGTAAACGTGCATGTAGATCACGCTTAATAGCTCTGCAGCCATACATGCGACCGGTACAAAACTTGGCAAATCCCAAGGCGTATGGGTCTTGATCTTGTATTCCAAATTTCAGGCAAATACATAAAACGGTTGCAAAGTTATTAAGGTGCAAAATCTTGGGTTTAACATGTAAATGGCTCCTCAACCCTAACTATGGTAGCACTACCGTGCTACTATAATATATATATATATATATAATAGTAATTATAGTAGCGGTAGTGCTACCATGAATAGGGTTGAGTAGCCCTTTTAAGGTTAAAGGGTGAATCTTTGCACCTTAATAACTTTGCCACCATTCAAGGGATTTGCTTGAAATTTGGCAGACACTGGGAGCAAGCATATATCTTGGGATCTGCCAACTTTTGTACCAATCAGATATACGACTGTGGAGTTACTAAGCAACATCAGTGTGCACATTTACCTTTTTTTGTGCATTCTTCACTCGCGCCTACAGGTTGCATGGTTTACGCGACCAGTCTGAAAACTTCAGGGAATGAGCGCCCAGAGTCCCCAATGTGCCTTTTGAAAATTTTGTGAAAAAATATTAAACGGTTCAAAAGTTATTCAAAAAACAAATTCTCATTATAAGTCAATGGGAAAAGTTAACAAAAGGTTCGACACTTTCGCAAATGCACTTTTTAGTGTCTCAAATGGCCCTAGTAGTGTCACAAATCCACCATTTTGTTTTCAGTAACTGATCACAGAAATGCTTGACATTTAAAATTGGGACCATCTAGGGACATAATTCTTTTTGTGTTTACTTATTCAAGCCCTGAGGATGCTAGCCATGTCTTTATTTTGGGGTTAAACACCCCAGAAATATGTTTTTCAAATTTCTGGGAAAAGTAGTGTCACAAAATAGTGTCTCACTTGTGAGACTTTCTCAAATTATTGTGAAAGGTGTCGCAAATCATTACACTACTTTTCCAGGCTATGGCAAAATGACAGGAATTCTTTGCCACCCTGCTGCAAAAGAACAGTTTGGTCTTTTGGGCTGAAATTTGGAGGGGAGGCAGCCAACATCTCACAAATGTGCCTTTTTGTGGTTTGGTGAAAAAATATTGCACGGTTGCAAGGTTACAGTACTCCGAAGTTGACTTTTTTCCCCATAGACTAACATAGTGGCATACGCCACACCTTTCGGGGCGCGTATCTCGGAAATTGTGCGAGATACAAAATTTTCATCATGACCATGCACATATAGTGAACAGCTAGCCAGAAAACTCATGAATCATGTGAAATTTTAATTTTTTTTCTACGTCGTACCGTTACTGAGATATTAGCATTTTAGTATTACAACTGCTCGTTTTATGCTCCGAGGCACATTATTATGCAGACATTCCTTGTTTTCACTGTCTTTCTCAATGGAGCTTTTGGGGGAAAATAGGGTGTGCGCTCCGCTTACTGTTACACGTAGGCTTTACACTTGCGTTTCCGTGCCTCTTTGTGATAGCGTTCCCGTGTACGCCACTGTGTGCATTACCCTTTGCATTTCCGTTTGCGTTTGCAGTACTGTTTTCTTTGGTGTTATTGTTGCTGTTACCTTTACCATTTGTGTTTACAATTGTGGTACCGACACTGTGCGCATTACGGTTTGTGTTTCTGTATGCGCTTGCGTTTGCCTTTCTGTTTCCTTTGGTGTTCTTTTTGCTGATACTGTTACCATTTGCAATTGCAGTACCATGACTGTGTGCATTACGCTTTGCGTTTTCAAACACGCTTGCATTTGCGTTTCCATTTCTGTTCCCTTTGGCGTTATTGTTGCTGTAACAGTTAACATTTGCATTTACAATAGTGGTACTGTGACCGTGCATGTTACCAGTTGGGTTTCCGTACACACTTCCATCTCCGTTTGTGTCACTGTTTGCTTTGGCATTACTTTGCACTTACATTTCTTTTAACGTTTGCGTTACCATTTTTGTTTGCATCACCATGTGCGTAACCATTAGCGCTTGCATTGCAGTTACCGTTATTATGTCACAAGACATCATGTGGTGGGAGCGCGGGGCCCAAAGGGCCCATGCTCCCACCACCGCATTACATTACTATTTATATTCCTAATTCTCAAAAAGAAGGGAAATTCTTGGCAAAAAAACTCCATTTAATGCATCAGTTAAGGTTGTTCTACAGCAACAAAAGTGAGGAAATTCGGTGTTAGGGTTGAAAGCCCCCCTTGCACCCCCCACCAGCATCTGGGTGTGCGTTGGGGTCATCAGTCCTAACTCTCACCCCATTTTCCTATACGTCAGCTTGCTTACACATGTGATGGGGTGAGAGTTAGGGCTGACGACACCAACACACACTCCGATGCTGGTTGGGGGGCAGGCTGGGGGTGCAAGGGGTGCTTTCAACCCTAACACCGAATTTCCTTGCTTTTGTCACTGTGGAATAACCCTAACTGATGCATTAAACAGATTTTTTTGCCATAAAAAAATATATATTTATATATCTGTCTATGTATGTATATGTGTATATGTGTGAGTGTGTGTGTGTGTATGTATATATATATACACACACACACACACATATATATATATATATACATACAGACACACATATGTAAATATATATTATGGTAGCACAGTAGTGCTACCATAGTTAGGGTTGAGGAGCCATTTACATGTTAAACCTAAAATTTTGCACCTTAATAACTTTGCAACCATGCAACAGATTTGCCTGAAATTTGGAATACGCGATCAAGAACCATACATCTTGGGATCTGCCAACTTTTGTACTGTTCAGATATACAGCTGCGGAGTTATTAAGCATGATCTGCGCGCATTTACGCTTTTTTGCAATTCTGTGGTCATCTCTACAGGTCGCACTGGCATCGGGGTGCATATTGGGGTTGTCGGTCCTAACTCTCACCCCATTCTCCTATACCTCTTTTTTCTTTACACATGTGATGGGGTGAGAGTTATGGCTGGTAACCCCAATGCGCACTCTGATGCCGGTTGGGGGTGTGGGCGGGGGGTCCAAGGGGGCTTTCATCCCTAACACTGAATTTCCTCGCTTTTGCCACTGTGGAACAACCATAACTAATGCATTAAATGGAGTTTTTTGCCTCTAATATATATATATATATATATATATATATATAGTATATGTACATATAGAACTATAGATTTAGATATAGCTTATCTCTCTCTCTCATTCCATATATATATATATATATATACACACATATATATATATATATATATATAAATGGTAGCATGGTAGTGCTACCATAGTTAGGGTTGAGGAGCCATTTACATGTTAAACCTAAAATTTTGCACCTTAATAACTTTGCAACCATTCAACAGATTTGTCTGAAATTTGGAATACACGATCAAGAACCATACATCTTGGGACTGCCAACTTTTGTACTGTTTGGATATACAGCTGCGGAGTTATTAAAGGAAAACTGTGCAAATGTTTGAGTCCCCACTCCCCAAAGGCTTACCACCCGATTAAGCTTTCCTCCAGAAAAGTGCTCATTTTAACTTGCTGCAGTTTACTGTATTTCAATTTTTTAATATATCGGAATCGGAAATATGGCTGACATTGCGTGGCTCCATTTAATGCAAAAGTGCGTGGCCAAGACTCCCTCTTCAATGCATTTGCATTGAAGCGAAGAAAAGGCACTGCACTTCTGCAGTATATGGAGCCGCGCAGTGTCGGCCATATTCTCGATTCCGAGATAATAAAAAAATTAAATAAAGTAAGTTGCAGCAAGTTAAATAAGGGCTTTTCTGGGGAGAAGCTTAATCGGAGGGTAAGCCTTTGGGGAGTGGGGACTTGAAGATTTGCACAGCTTTCCTTTAAGCGTGATCTGCGCATGCGTTTATGTTTTTTTGCAATTCTTTGGTCGCTCTACAGGTCGCACAGTTTGCGCGACCAGTCCAAAATCTTCAGGAAACATGCGGCCGGTGTACCCGATGTGCCTTTTGAAGATTTCGTGAAAAAATATTAAACGGTTCAAAAGTTATTCAAAAAACAGTTTCCCATTATAAGTCAATGGGAAAAGTTAACAAAAAATTCAACACTTTTGCAAATGCACTTTTTACTTTCACAAATGGCCCTTTTACTTTCACAAATCCACCATTTTGTTTTCAGTTGGTGATCAGAAAAAATGCTTGACATTTAAATTTGGGACCCTCTAGCAACCTAATTATTTTTGTATTCACCTAGTCGGACCCTGAGGATGCTAGGCATGTCTTTATTTTGAGGTTAAACACCCTAGAAATATGTTTTTCAAGTTTCTGGAAAAAGTACTTTTGCAAAGTAGTGTCGTACTCACGAAAGTGTTGCAAATTTTTGCAAAAGCTTTCACAAATTGCGACACTACTTTCCCAGGCTATGGCAAAATGACAGCAATTCTTTGCCACCTTGCTGCAAAAGAACTGTTTGGTCTTTTGGGCTGAAATTTGGAGGGAACGCAGCCAACATCTCACGTTTGTGCCTTTTAGTGTTTCAGTGAAAAAATATTACAGGACGGCAAAGTTATGGCACTCCAGATTCAATGCTTTTTCCCATAGGATAACATTACAGCATCCGCCACATTACAGGAATCCTTTGCCGCCCTGCTGTAAAGTAACGGTTTGGTCTTTTGGGCTGAAATTTGGAGGGAAGAAAGCCAACATCCCACAGATGTGCCTTTCCATAGTTTGGTGAAAAAATATTACAGGGAGCCAAAGTTATTGCACTCCGAACTTCTCTTTTTTCCCTTAGGATAACATTATGGCATTCACTGCGCCTTTCAGGGCCCGTATCTCAGAAACGGTGCAAGATACAGACTTTTTGTCAGAAAAACACTTAGCTCCCTTACCAGGGCTAAGTACAAAACTAGCCAGGAAAGTCATACATCATATGACTTTTACATTTTTTTTCTATGTCATACGGTTCCTGAGATATAAGCAATTTAGTATTCCAACTCCTCATTTTCTGCTCCGAGACCCATTATTATGCATACATTCTTTGTACTCACTGTCTTTCTCTATGCAGCTTTTGTGGAAAACCAGCCTGTGTGCTTACATTACTGTTACCCTTAATGCTTCCGCTTGCGGTTCCATACCTGTTTCACTTACGTTCCAGTCTACAGCACCATGTGCGTTACCCTTTGCATTTTCATTTGCACTTGCATTTGCGTTATTTTAACCATTTGTGTCTACAGTACTGTTTATCTTTCTGTTTTACTTTGCGTCACCATGCGCATTACCATTTGCATTTGTGGGCACTGTGTTACTATGTGACAAGACATCACATGGCAGGAGCGCGGGGCCCTTACATTCACTATTTCTCATTATCATTTTCAAAAAGAAGGAAATTAGAGGCAAAAAACTCTGTTTAATGCATAGGTTAGGGTTGTTGCACAACGATAAAAGTGAGGAAATTTGGTGTTAGGATTGAAAGGCCCCATTTCACTCCCGTCCACACCCAACCGGCATCAGGGATTACGCGCGTTGTCCCAACTCTCACCCATTCTCCTATACCTCTGCTTCTTCACACATCTGATGGGTTGAGAGTTAGGGCAACAACCTCAACGCGCACCCCAATGATGGTTGGGGGTGTGGATGGGGGTCAAAGGGGGTCTTTCAACCCTAACACTGAATTTCCTCACTTTTGTCGCTGTGGAACAACCCTAACTAATGCATTAAATAGAGTTTTTTGCCTCTAATATATGTATATAGATAGATATTTTATACTGGCCCTCTAGGGCCAGTATAGTTAGGATCTGTAGGAGTGTTTAATGTCAAAGGGCAATATTTCCTGCTTAGTAACTTTAAGTTGATTTCACAGATTTTCCTGGAATTTGGCAGTCATCATCTGCTGGGGTAGGTCTGTTGATGTACTCAATTTGAATTGAATCCCTTTTGAGAGTTTTGAGATATAAAGTGTTGAAAATACAGAGATTTCCCTGGTTTTTGCTGTTTTTTCAGTCACCTATAGCTCAGAAATGGCTTGAGGTGCTGGGCTGAAATTTTCAGGGTAGAAAGCCCTGGCTGCACAGATGTGCCTTTTTAAGGTTTATTAAAAAATAGTTATCCATTCCAAAGTTATTAAATATTGAATTTGCCATTATTTTCTACTGGAGAAAATGGATGTAAAAGTGAAGATGATTTTCACACACTGTCATCCAGTTTTGCATACTTTCCACCTGAATAACTTTGCAGCACTCCAACAGATTTGCAGGAAATTTGACAAGCATCAGCCAAGAGCACATGTCTCTTAACATGACAAATTTAGTTTGAATACCTTCTTTGATTTCTGAGATGCATAGTATTGAAAAACACAGATTTGTGAGGATTTTGCTGTTTATTAATGTTAAAGGGATATTTTTGGAACTTAATAACTTTGTAATGATTTAAGTGATTTCTACAAAGGTTGGCACACATAATTACCCTGTGGAGGTGTTGTAAGTGATACATTGTATCTTAAGAGCTTTAGCCATTTCCGAGATACAGAGTGTTAAAAATAAAGATTTGGGTGTTTTTACACTGTTTTTGTCCACCTGTATCTCGGATATGGCTTTAGCTTCTGGGATGACATTGTCAGGGTTAAAAGCCTTGGCATCACAGATGTGCCCATTGAAGATCTGGTGGGAAAATATAAATTTATTCCAAACTTATGACGTTGAATTTCCCATTATTTCCTATGGGGAAAAATAGATGTCCCACATAACACAGGATTCTGCTTCGAACTAGGATTCTGCTTTGAACTAGGTTTCTGCTTTGAACTAGGATTCTGATTCGAGCCAGGATTGCACTTCAACCTAGGATTCTGCTTTGAACTAGGATTCTCAAACCTCAACCATTGCCTGAGGTGTCATTTGAGTCCTCCCTTCTATCATTGTCCAAATCAAGACCCCAACATCATGATCTGTCTTTGCAGCAAATATTGGACTTAAACCCCAACCATTGCCTGTGGCATCTGTTGTGTTCTCCCTTTGAACAGTCCTTTCTCCCTAGACCATCATGTCCAACCCTTTCTTGTCTCAGCTGACTCCCCCCCTACTCCCTATACCCCTTCCCTTCCCAACCCACCTGCCAGGCCATGACTACAGTACTTATCAAAGGACTCTTTCATCTCAATCTTCTTCACACTTTGATGCTAGAGGAACTGCCACTTCTGCTCACTATAACTCCTCCTATGATGTTTACTGTATAAACTTTAGCTCAGTACCTTATGTCCATATATCTGTATCCATGGAATTGTATTTAAATAGCACTACCTCCTGTTGAACCTATTGCTATGTTCTGGTGCAAGTATCTTGTCACGTGATGGTTATATGTTGTTATTATTACTATATAATTGTTATATACATTCACTCAACCTATGTTATCTTAACTCTGTTGGCAATTGTTTTTCCCCAGGTCCATCCTGTAAATGAGCTTGTCTCAATGATGTTCTGCCTGGCAAAATTAAGATTTTGATTGATTGATTGGATTGATCCTGCATTGTGAGCCCTATGGAAAGGGATTCTGGACTGAACAAGGATGCTGTTTTGCAGTACTAAATCCCTTTTGGCAGACAGAACAAACCCAGTGGGGGAACAGGAACCAACAGTCAACCAACCCTGCCTATTCTATAGCCCCCAGGGCCCCACCCCAGCCTGCATAAATCCCCTCGAGTTTTTTTTAGACATAAGCTCCACTCTGGGGTGATCTGCCAGGGTTTGTTTTCTGCTACACTGTGAACTGAGATTTAAACTTATGATACTTACTATAGGACTGAATGAAGTACTGACCTTTTTGCTGGTTTTCCAGCTCAGTGCTTTTCAACCAAGTTTAACACCCTGGTAAGTGCACTTCATGCTTGAAGGCTAAATGTTTTGTGCCATTCAGCTACTGCCTTTTGTGCTTTTTGCTATTTCAATATCTTATTCCTCCCCCCCACCACCACTAGCACAGTAGGACACTGCAGAACCCACTCCCAGTGTCCCACACAAAGCACCCCTCCCCCCACTCTGGGACACTGGGGAACCCACTGCCAGTGTCCTGAAAATATGTATGTAATGGTTTTGCCAACAGCAGGGTGCCCAATTCCCATGTTAACACTACACTCTCCCCCACCAGTGGTGTGTGTCTCTAGGGACCCCACTCCTAGTGTACATAGTGTACCCAGTAATGCTGTATCCCCCGGAGCAGTGTGGGACACTGAGGAACCCACCCCAGTGCCCTGAGAAATGGTTCTACTGTTCCTGTGAAAAAAGAAAACAGTCCACAACATCTTTTTTTAAACTCCTGAAAAAAATGTCTTTCATTGTTTTCCTATTCCCCTCTCACATCCTGACCCTCACACTGAGCAACCAACCACCCCACACCCCCTTGCCCTATACTTACAAACCGAGGTTGGTGGCTGTCATCTTCTGTGTACCGGGACACATCTGCACTCATCAAAGTTGACCAGTGAACTGAAGAATAAAGGTAAGTGCCATATAGAGGTGGTCAGTGGCATTTTGGGCATACTGTATGTTAATATCTCAGCCATTTGTAGCTGTTTTACATAGATACATAGACACTGATGGCAGATAAGGGGCTATGGCCCACTCAGTCTGCACAGTTGAGCTTGTAAGTTCACTGTATGTTTTTCTAGAAGTCTGTTGCCCCTTACCCCAGACCTCCAGAATGTCCTTATGTATATCCCATGCATTTTTAGATCCTGTGATTGTTTCAGCCCCACCACTTCCTCTGGCAGGGTGTTCCACTTGTCCACCACCCTTTCTGTGAAGAAATTCTTCTTCATGTTTCATCTGAATTGCCCTCCCTCTAACTTCATCCCATGCCCTCTAGTTCTGGAACATCTTTTTCCCTGGAAAATAGTGCATTCCTGCACCCTGTTCCTCCCAGTAAGGTGCTTGTCTGTCTCTAACATATCCTCTCTCTCTCTCTCTCTCTCTCCCTCCTCTCCTCCAGGGAGTACATATTCAGGTCCTTCAGCCTGTCCTCATAGGACTTGTGATGCAATCCCTGTACCATCTTTGTTGCCCTCCTCTGAACCTTCTCTACCCTGTCTATGTCTTTATGTAGTTAAGGTCTCCAGAACTGCACATTGTACTCCAGGTGGGGCCTCACTAGTGTCTTGTATATTGAAATTATCACCTCCCTTTTTCTGCTGGTGATGCCCCTTCCTATGCATCCCAGCATCCTTTTGCTTTACCTGCTGCCTTGTTGCACTGTTTCCCTACCTTGAGGTCATCAGAGATGATAACCCCAAGGTCCCTTTCCTGCTTGGTGCATGCTATATCCTCACCCCCAGCTGATATGTTGTTCCAGGGTTTTTGTGCCCCATATGCATTATCTTGGACTTCTTTGCATTGAATTTCAACTGTCAAACCTTTGATCATTTGTCAAGCTTCTGCAAGTCCCTACTCATTCTGTCTATACCCTCTGGCATGAAACAAATTTACAACATGGACTTTTGGGGACCCCACCTCATGAACACTGGCACTGTCATTTTGTTACTCTGTCCTGAAGGATGATTTCACTGTGGCTGAAAGAAATCACCTTTTGGGACTCAGCAATGAAATGGAAATGTCATTGTGCATGAGGTGGGGTCCCAAAAAGCCCATGTGGAAAACCTGGTGCAAATATACCCAAAAACGCCCGAGTTATGCATGGTCATTGAAATTTTCCTTCGCACTCATGTAACTTTGCCAATTAATATTTTCACTCCAAGTTTTCAATGTAGCCACTTTTCACACCACCTCATGAACAGTACAGCTGCATTTCTCACATTATGCCTGAAATGTGCTTTTGCATCTGTGGCGTGGTTGATGTGCAAAATTGCCTTTCAGGATTGAGTAATGAAATAACAGTGCCATTGTTCATAATGTAGGGTCCCAAAAGGGCAATGTTGAAATTTTGGAGCAAAAGTAACAAGAAATGCCCGAGATACACACAATCACTGACATTGTCCTATGCGTGCATGTACAGTAACTGCCAATCATTTATATTTTCACTCCATTTATGTTTTCACTCCAAAGTCTGAACATAGCCATTTCTTCACTGCACCTCATGAATTCTACAGCTGTCATTTCTCATGTCCTATCCAAAATGTGTTTCCACAGCTGTGGCTCAGAATGGCATTTTACCATGGATTAAGAAATTTACACCTACAGTATGAGGGTTATGAGGTGGGGTAATAAGAAGACTATGTCGAAAATGTGGGATCATAATGTGAAAGAAATAAACTAATGAGTATTTGTTGCAATTTTGTTACATACCTATCTCAAAAAGTAAGGAAATTCATTGCAAAAAACTCTGTTTTACAAAATCAGATAGGGTTTCCATTATGCCTTTATAAGTATGGAAATTCAATGTTAGGGTTAATATGTGCATCAGCACAACAACGACAATCTCCGCAAACATTAGAAACAAAACAGTTATTTGATATATCCTTTGGTGTCCTTCCACCTAAATCTTATACCATTTGAGCTATTATCATGTGGTTTAGAACAAAATATTTGTATGGTGTGCAAGTTAAGTGGAAGGACACCAAGGGATATATCAAATAACTGCTTTGTTTTGAATGTTTGCAGAGATTGGTGTTGTGCTGATACATGCATTCACCCTAACATTGAATTTCCATACTTTTAAAGGTGTAATGGAAACCCTAACTGGTTTTGTAAAACAGAGTATTTTGTAATGAACATACCATAGTTAGGGTTGAGGAGCCATTTCTATGTTAAATCCCAAAACTTTGCACCTTAATAACTTTGCAACCATTTGATAGATTTGGCTGAAATTTGGAATGCATGATCAAGAACCATAGGCCTTGGAATCTGCCAAGTTTTGTACCAGTCGGATACACAGCTGTGGAGTTATTAAGCACGATTTGCGCACGTTTACGCTTTTTCTGGAATTCTATGGTCGCGCGTACAGATCGCACGGTTTGCGCGACCGGCCCGAAATCTTCAAGGAACGTGCAGCCAGGGTCCCCAATGTGCCTTTTGAAGATCTGGTGAAAAAATATTAAACGGTTCAAAAGTTATTCAAAAAACAATTTCCCATTATAAGTCAATGGGAAAAGTTAAAAAGTTCAACACTTTCGCAAATGCATTTTTACTTTCGCAAATGGGTCTGTTACTTTCACAAATCGGCCATTTTGTTTTCAGTTGGTGATTAGAAAAATGCTTGGCATTTAAATTTGGGACCCTCTAGCAACCTAATTCTTTTTGTATTCACCTAGTCAGACCCTGAGGATGCTAGTCATGTCTTTATTTTGGGGTAAAATGCCCCAGAAATATGTTTTTCAGATTTCTGGAAAAAGTACTTTCGCAAAGTACTTTTGTGCTCACGAAAGTGTCGCAAATGTTTGCGAAAACTTTCGCAAATTGCGACAGTAATTTTCTAGTCTGTGGGAAAATTACAGCAATTCTTTGGCACTGCACTGCAAAAGAACGGTTGGGAGTTTTGGGCTGAGATTTGAGGACGCAGCCGACATCTCACAGATGTGCCTTCAGTGTTGTATTGAAAAAAATATTACATGGCAGCAAAGTTATGGCACTCCAAATTTGACGTTTTTCCCATAGGATAACATTACGGCGCCCAATGCATTACAGGAATCCTTTGGCACCCTGCTGCAAAATAACGGTTTGGTCTTTTTTCCTGAAATTTGGAGGAAAGACAGCCAACAGCCCACAGATGTGCCTTTCAGTGGTGTGGTGAAAAAATATTACAGGGAGGCAAAGTTATGGTGCTCTGAACTTCTCTTTTTTTCCCATAGGATAACATTATGGCGTTCGTCGCGCCTTTCAGGGCCCGTATCTCGGAAACGGTGCACGATACGGACATTTCGTCAGAAAAACTCTAACACCCTGGAGGGGGCTAAGTACAAAATTAGCCAGGACAGTCATAAATCATACAACTTTTAAATGTTTTTTCTACGTCGTACAGTTCCTGAGATATAACCTATTTAGTATTCCAAGTCCTCATTTTCTGCTCCGATACCCATTATTATGCATACATTCTTTGTTCTCACTGTCTTTCTCTATTCAGCTTTTGGGGAAAACCAGCCTGTGCGCTTACATTACTGTTACCATTGCCCTTTCTGCTTGCGGTTCCATGCCCGTTTCACTTACCGTTGACGTCTACGTCACCACGTGCGTCATCCTTTGCATTTTCATTTGCGTTTGCATTTCTGTTATTTTTTGCCATTTGTGTCTACCGTACTGTTTCTCTTTCTGTTTCACTTTGCGTCACCATGCCCATTGACATTTCTGTTTGCAGGCACCATGTTACTATGTGACAAGACATCACGTGGCACACCGTTCCCGTCTATGCCACCATGTTCATTACACTTTCTGTTCTCATTCGCGCTTGCGTTACCTTGTGCACCACTGTTAGCGCTTCTGTTTGCATTGCTGTTCCTGTTACTATGCCACAAGACATCATGTGGTGGGATTGCGGAGCCCTTTGGGCCCCACGCTCCCACTGCTGCATTACGTGCTGGGAGCGTGGGGCCCTATGTGCGTCATCCTTTGCGTTTTCATTTGCGCTTGCATTTCTGTTATTTTGCCATTTGTGTCTACAGTACTGTTTCTCTTTCTGTTTCACTTTTGCGTCACCATGCCCATTGACATTTCCGTTTGCAGGCACCATGTTACTATGTGACAACATATCACGTGGCAGACTGTTCCCATCTATGCCACCATGTGCATTGCCCTTTCTGTTGTCATTTGTGCTTGCGTTACCATGTGCGCCACTGTTAGTGCTTCTGTTTGCGTTGCTCTTCCTGTTACTATACCAGGGCCCTGCGCTCCCGCCGCGTACATTCACTATTTCCGTTATCATTCTCAAAAGAAGGAAATTAGAGGCAAAAACTCTGTTTAATGCATTAGTTAGGGTTGTTCCACAGCGACAAAAGTGAGGAAATTCGCTGTTAGGGTTGAAAACCCTAACTCCGAATTCACCCCCAGCACCACACACACACAGACACACACACACACATGCAAGTATGGGGGAGGACCAAGTCAACACAACCAATGACAGACATCCAGCAGCAGGTGACAGAAATAACAAACAATTGTCTAAATGTACTACGAGACATCCCCACCCACCTGACCAGGTACTGCATGCTCAGTGGAGATCAACAGCAAAACTGAGGCCATGTACACCAAACGTACACATCCCTGATTGCAGCTGCACCAATGTACCACTTAGTAGTTGCATGGCCTTACCTACCGATGCCCCAGCACACCACAACTGGTACTGTGCCGTTAGTCAATATAAATGCTGAAGGTGCATGATGACAGTTGTGAGAAACGTTTAACACTAGTGAGTATACATTAATTAAGAGAAGCACATAAATTAACTACAAGACACTAGCATGCTCAAGATAAAAGTAGTGTTACATTTAGTATGTGATTTACATACTAGTACATTTACTGCAATGGTTTACTCAAGATAGAGAGGCTGATGTAAACGTATGGAAAAGCATTGCCTGTTCAACGCTGTGAAATTCGTACTGCCAGTATCAGATGCATTCTTACTGATGAAGGTGTACTGCTGATATACATACATAGACCTTCAGTGTGTTTCAATACTAAAGATGCAGTAAGTATTGTTTGTAAAACAATGTAATTGCATGGATCAGGCCAAGCAACTTCTAAATATCATAGCACTACTGAGCCAACAATGACGTACCTGTATCGGAGATGTATATAGGATAGATTTTCCTGTAGGCACTTACTGAGTATATTGTACCTGATAAAGACAATCTCATTGCATCTGTGATAGCTAACTTATTCAAATAGTAATACATTTACTATTGTTGCAATGAGTGATCTATGCCACTTATGGACACAGTGTAATTTTTTTTAACAGTTGTTTCATACTCAGGCTGTATGCCTAGTGTTTGGGTTTGTCACACTTCTGTCACTGATGCTATCAAAGTGATAACTATGTTAATTGTGGTACAACAGGAATCAAGTAGGTATGGTGTAGATATAAACAGAATGTCTTTTAGTATTGATTTAACTCACAATGGGGTAAGTGTACTAGGACAGCAGGGTTATTCTCTATCACTGACTGTCAGTTATAATCACACTAAGGTTTGATGACTGTAATGATCAAGTTACACTGTTCATCTTCATGAGTTCATATTCACAGCCATTCTCCAGTAACTAGACAGTGTATGGTGTAACTGGGTGGGACACTGTGTTGCAAAGTTGCTGCAGTGCCTAGCAGAGGGAGAGTATCTACTCATAAAAACAATTAAGCAATAAGGCATGACCAACAGTTATGTTAAATGGTCTGTTAATCACCCTGTAGGGGTTTAATCTTGAATTAGGCATAGCCGAGTGCCACATGTTGCTAGACAGTGATAAACTGACCATTAACATAATACCTGGGAGTGGCTTATTGCTATCATAATAAAACTGTTTTTTAAACAACATTAAACCATGTTCATCATATGGTTAGGCTCTACATGTATGTTAATAAAAACTAAACATAAGGCTGTTACAATGTTTACAGTCAATTAGAAAGCTGCATTTCTAAAACCCTTGTTATAATCAGAGATATTATATCTGTACAACTCCTTGGTTTTGCTGAACTCTATTGCTCAGGTGGCCCACCACATGTGGTGTGGTCTGGTGTGGGGCATCGATAGGTAAGGCCATGCAACTACTAAGTGTGGTACGTTGTGTGAAGCTGCAATCAGGGATGTGTACGTTTGGTGTACATGGCCTCAGTTTTGCTGTTGATCTTTACTGAGCATGCAGTACCTGGTCTGGTGGGTGGGGATGTCTCGTAGTACATTTAGACAATTGTTTGTTATTTCTGTCACCTGCTGATGGATGTCTGTCATTGGTTGTGTTGACTTGGTCCTCCCCATCTTGCATGTGTGTGTGTGTGTGTGTGTGTATGTGGTGCTGGGGGTGATTGAGTTGGGGTTTTCAACCTAACACCAAATCCTCACTTTTGTTGCTGTGGAACAACCCTAACTAATGCATTAAACAGAGTTTTTGCCTCTAATATATATATATATATATATATATATATATATATAGATAGAGATATAAGATATATATTAAATAACCCACTCTAAGGTGAGCGGTCATGATCTGATATATGCATGCCTTGGTGTGTGATGTTAAGCAAAAGGCCGCAGGCTGAGTGTGTCAACCATCCTAGGCATGCATCTATCTGAGCCAATTGAAACTTGCTAAAACATTTCCAGATCAATTGGACTTGTTAATTGTACAAATACAAGGAAATACAGGTCTCTTATTAAATATTATGGTCAGTTATAGACCCCCATCTGCTAAAAGTTTTGCATTACAAACTTTGTGTGAACATATTGCTCCCTTTATAAACTGTGAGACAGTATTGCTTGGAGATTTTAATTGGAATATGTTAATTCCTCAATTAATGATTCTAAATCAGTTTGCAGCTCTTAATTTGCAGCAATTGATTAATATACCTACTCGACTGCATAAATCAAATAATGAAAAACATACTTTATTGGATTTAATATTTACAAATAAACCTGAAAGATACATATCCGCAGTTCATGAAAATGATGTGAGTGATAACTGTTACATTTCTTGTATTAGGGACACTCAGATGGAGAAATGACAATCACAGTTTATTTATGTAAGGATGTTTAATCATTTTAATGAACAGGCATACTAAAATGATGTGGCAAAAATTCAATGGAATTTAATGTATACTTGCCCAGATGTACACACAGCATGGCTTTTCTTTAAATGGTCTCTTGTGAAAGTTATAAATAAACATGCCCCACTTAAATTAAAAAATGTAAATAAAAGAAAAAGAGTGCCTTGGATAACACAAGAATTGAAGGATTTAATTAAAAAAATCAAAATTATGGCATATAGCTAAAACTACTAAGGAAATTAAAGATATCTTGGCATTTAAGGTCGTTAGAAATAACTGTACTAAAACTATTAAGAAACAAAAAAGGAAATATTATGAAGATTATTTCTCCTTATCAGAAAAAAATCCACGTGCACTATGGAAAGGCATAAATTTGATGAAGGGAAGTCAAGGTTCAGTTAACTTGCCAACATCTTTGTCATTTGAAGGAAAATCTTTTGTGACGGATGTTGACAAGATAAATGTTTTGAATTCCTTTTTTGTCTCTGTTGATGATGCATTTAATAAAATGCATCCAAACTTGCCACTCCCTGTTTTGGATACTTGATTTTGGCAGTGGACTTAAACAACCTGTGTTTTCATTTAGTCCAATTAAATTATATGATGTTAACAAACAGTTACAGACTTTAAATATTAGAAAAGGTCCTGGATGTGATGAGATCCCCCCTTTTTTTCTGAAATTGGCAGCTGAATTATTAGCACCTCATCTTACATATATTTTTAATTTTTCTTTGGATAGTTGTGAATTACCAATTGATCTGAAAACAGCTTTTGTTACTCCAGTATTTAAAGGGGGTGACCTATCAAACCCAGGATCTTATAGGCCAATTTCAGTATTAACAATATGTGCAAAAATACTTGAAAAACTTGTAAGTATTCAATTAACTAATTATCTTATTAAGTATAATATAATAACACATTTACAATCAGGATTTAGAAAGGGTCATACTACTACATATACAATTTTAAAAGTAGTTGATGACCTGTTGAACGCTTTCGACAAAAAACAGGAAGTTCCATCATTATTTCTGGATTTGTCGAAGGCATTCGACACAGTTCATCATATTATATTACTTAATCAGTTAAAAAATGTTGGATTAGGTATTCCAGCATTAGACTGATTTCATAGCTATTTGGGAGATTACAATCTGTTAAAATAAGAGGTATGTGTTCAACATCAGCTACCCTATTAAATGGGGTACCTCAAGGATCTGTGCTTGGCCCCCTCCTTTTTCTATTATATATAAATGATTTACCAAATTATTGTTCACCTAAAACTTGTATACAACTTTATGCAGATGATACAATTTTGTACACCATGAGTGATGATGTGGATACGGCAATGGTTGTTTTGCAACAAGATTTTAATAAAATACAGAGGAAACTTGTTAATTTGAGATTCCTTCTGAATGAGAAAAAAACACAGTGGATGATGTTTGGCAGAAAAGATTTTAAAGATTCAACTATAAAGGAGCTTAGATCTTTATCAGCAATTGACATAGAAAGAGTAAACTCCTATAAATATTTAGGAGTTATACTAGATAAAAATTTGACTTTTGAATTGCATATAATGTCTATGTCAATGAGACTGAAGAGACCTCTGAGTTTCTTTTATAGGGATAGAACACTTTTTAGTTTAAAGATTTGGAAATTATTGGTTTCTGCCTTATTTTTACCAATATTAGATTATGGTGATATAATTTACAAAAATGCAAAAAAATCATTGCTGTGTTCCTTGGATGTTCTCTTTAATAGTGCTTTGAGATTTATAACAAATCTTCCTTTTAGAACTCATTGTTGTGTGCTATATCAAAATTCGGGTCTTCTTTCATTATTTGATAGGAGAGATTATCATTGGAATTTACTTGTGTATAAGTTTGTACAACGGTCATTGCCTATTTTTTTGTTAAATATATTGCAAGCAAGAATACAGAGTCACTATAATTTAAGATCTTCTGTCCGGAAAGGTTTTATTAGATCTAGAACCAGAACAAAATTTGGTGATAAAACAATTTCAAATTTAGTGCCTAAAACTTGGGAACTAATATCCAAAAGGTGGAAATGCACAGTATTGTTACCATTTAATTGTTTTAAATCTTTTTAATGACTTTATGTAGCAAACTCTGTAATTGTTATGGATAAATTATTGATATTTGGGTTTGTGTAAAACTAAAATTAGTCAATATTATATTGAAACTGAAATTATGTATGTATGTCTGTTTATGTGATGTTATGTTAAATGTGGATTCAATTATTCAAGTGCAAAAGAGATAATTTAATCTCAGTTTGAAATCCAATAAAGTTTGAAAGAGCCTGCAGTGACTGCATACCCTAGAATGGGTTATCTATCTTATAAAATGTCAAAATTGTTTTGGATGGGGATGAAAGTGCAGGTGTGTGGTTGCGCTCTGATATACACATGGTCGTGTGATGTGTTTCAACCAATCAGCAGACATGATTTTTCCTACCCATTTTATAAATACATATATATATATATATATATATATATAGATATGTGTGTATACTGTATATCTATATATCAATCTTTATATGTGTGTGTTATAAATATATATATATATATATAATTTGCTCTGTACATCTCAGGTGTTGTCAGCATCCCCCAAGCCACATCATTGACCCATTTTGGTGACTTACAGGTTAGCCACCATTGTGGCTTGTAGTGCCTGCTGGGGATGCTAAGCAAGTTGGGATATTTTCCTCCAGAAATTTTTTCATGAGGTTTCCTCCAGAGCATCAGCTTTCAATGATGCACACACATACACACCTGCATAGGCATGAGTATGTGCAACATCTGCCAAGGCTCTGCCCCATCTGGCACTTCCTGCCATTGCTGCAAACTGACCTTCACCATGTGGTGTATAAGTTGTGAGACATAGGAATCCCCCACTCCAAGGGACTAGAGCTGCCATGAGATGCTTTTTCCTCCAACATGGGCTGGTCCCAAGGAACCCTTGGTGGATTCCTAGCATATCTGGTGGGTTGGCATTCAATGCCTCAAGCATCCATTCCACAGGACTGGCCGGACCATGACCATATCTGATCTCTTGCTGACTGGCCTGTAGTTTTCCAGGTTTGAACATAGTCACTTTCCTTTCACTGGCACTACTCCTGAATTGCCAAGGCTTTTAAAAGATTATGGGAAGCAGCCCCTTCAATTATTTCTTCATCTTCATTATGGTCTTGGAGTATATCCTCTCTGCTACTAACAGGGCAGGCACGATCTCTGCAGGCCACATCATGGTTAACTAGATGACATGGGCCCTTCCAATGAGCACTCTCCAAAGGGGTCATTTTGAGAAGACCAAAGCAAAGTATTTATTTAGCATATCACTGACAAGGTTCATCATATACTGGCAAAATATGATAAGAACATTTCATCTCCAAATTTCTGTGTTTCCAGGACTCATTTCAATATTAAAAAAAATGTTAGGAAAATTAGACAGCATGAATTAGCTTTTCACTAAAGCCAAGAAGGTTCTCCCACAAACTAAGCTTACTGCTCAATTCTAAATGACTCAATACTAATAAAGTCTGAGAATGTACAGTACACACAGATTAGTGAGACACAATTAAGCAGGATGCCAGCTTAAACACAACATCTTGCTAGGAACAGAATTTTGCCAATGAAAATAGGGCCATTTTTAAACTTTTTATTGGGACGCCTTTTAGTTCCACTGTTGCTTTAACAAGATGCCTCTAAGATGATTCACAGCTGACTACAGTACAATTAGTTACAGATGACTTTGACATTTCAATTAGAAGTTTGAGATTTAGATTCATTAGTGAGACTACTCTCAGCTGATTCTCCTATTGTGTAGTAGTGCTGCTCGATCTGTAGAAACTGACTACTACCGCAGACATGCCTCTGAGACGCAATGAGCTATCCTCAGCTGACTGTGTAAAAGCCATCAAGGCATTGTAAAACCCCACTAGCTCTCTATCGCTAGCTCTTTATCTTTGGTTGCTGACCAATGAAATATTTAAAAAAGTAAAGCTGGCTTCATCAGCAAAAACAGAGAATCAGTCCTCTACATCTGGTGTGCCAATTCTAACCTGAGTTGTTCAAGGAAGCAAGAGGGAAAAGATTCAGATATAAGAGGATGCCTGCCATTATCAAATACAAAAGACTCTGGTGCATACCCAAGGATCTTAAGCTGCTGTCTGTAACCTACACCAGCTCAGGGAATGCCTGGATGACAACGCATGATTTTTCAGGAGTGGCTAATGTCATTGGATAGTGAGCTCTCCTGGACAACTGCTCTACCCACCCCAACAATCTATCAAGATGTACAGATTCCTGCTTTCATAGATGCTAAAACTGTCACAGAATTTGTGGAAATGGACACTGCTGTATCAACTGTAGGAGAGCTAACTGATTATGAGTTTGTCAGTGCTGTTGCTAATAGGGAGACATGGAGGAAACATTCAAAGCCACTCAGGAAGAGCCAGAGAGATCTGTTTTGACAGCAGTGGCTACAGATCTCAGTGCTGCCTCTGAAAAATGCCAACAAAGATGGCACATCACTGAGTGGGAAAGGGTGCTTGAAACTGAAGCCAAGATACAAAGCTAAGTCATAAAGGAGCAAAGGTAGACCTGTATAACTGATTTCTTCTCACCTAGAAAACCCATTGAGACCACCACTGATAGAGCAACATGATCAACATCCGTAGTTGTCTTCTTTCCATCAGCGACTGAATTGACAAAGGAACTGATGGATGAAGATGAGCTGAAAATATATGCTGTGTTATGACACAAGAAAAAGCACAAACTAATAAGCACAAGCAAAGCAAAAAACAAACAAAACAAAAAAAAACCAAAAAAAGACCCACACTAACTGACACTCCACCTTTCCGCTTATCCAGTCAGTACAAATCAGTCAATACACTGAACAACTTACACAAATCACAGTAAGGCCATGCAGCATCTAACATCTATATTGAATCAGAGAACTTCACTTATAAGAGATGGCTGCATAAGTGGGATGATTAGCAGTTCACTGAGCCATCCTATTTAAATGGCTCACACTGTATCTTCAGCTTACCTGCCAGGGCTCAAAATCTTGACTTTTTGCACAAGTTCCATTTAGAAATGGCCCTTCCCCATCTCTGCAGGCATACAGGTTCTGTAGGGCATGTGCCACTGTGTACACAGCATTATATGCATTGTATTTAAAAAGTAGGCGAGTTACATTGAAGAAGCTAATCTTAAGTTCAAGCAAATCTTCTGCACCTGTGCATTTATTACCCTCTTCATTTGTTGCATACAGATCAGGCCATCGGCATCCAAATACAATTTCCCAAAATCTTTGAGTAGATAAGTCATCTTGATTCTTTAATGGATGAATATTGTAAAGAAAGTCTTTAAATCCTGGAATTTCAGTTGTGTGGACTGAAAACCAAATGGTCCCAAGCAGAGATTTAAAAAACCTGTGATTGGAAAACTCTGGCGATTCAGGCCACTCATCACTTCCAAGCCAGACTTTCCCAGTTATATTTTCTTTGGAAAGTGCTTCAATCACAGGATAGAAAGTTGTGTCATAGATCATACACACAATCACAGTAGCAGATGATTTTGTGATCACTTCCATTAAATGAGGAATTTTCATATAAACATCAAGGAATGACATAGTTTCCAAGAATTCAATACAGATTCCATTCTTCCCAAACTCTTCCTTTACAATCTGGATACTTTGCTGAAAGTAGTCATCATCCTCTAATAGAATCCCAACCCAGTTCCATGCACGTTTCTTCAGAAGTTGGACAATGCCACTGAACTTCAGGTAACTACTTGCAATGGTTCGAAAAAAGGATGGAAACTGGTATTTGTCATTCAGTGACAACGAGGAAGATGCATAACTAACCTAAAATTCAATTGATAGATGATGTTTCTATTACACATACAGTAAAGTAAGGATTTTAAGGTGATTGTACTGTTTATGTACCATATATTGCATATTAAATACTATAGGCAGCATGTTCAAAGTTGGAGCAAAGCACAGGGTAACGTCTCCTACTAGTGAGCAGAGTTGACTGACATGTGCAGAGTGGTATAATGGAACAGTTTCAGAACCAGGTTTGACCATCCAAAGGTTATTGCACTGTACCGCCAACAAAGTGAAGGAAAATGGAGGAGCAATGTGCATGTGATTTTGATACCCTCTGTTGGAGTAGGATAGAGGGACTGCTGGTGGAAAGACTTATGCATGCCATTCATAGGAGTATCAAGCATTTGCACAGGACAAAGCTGTTTATTCCTGAGACACATGGACACATAATGGAACCATGATATGAAAATGACTACTTTTCCCATTAATGAGGCAAGGACTGCATTTGCATATCTGCATAATTTCATTACAGGATAAGAAGCAAATGTTTGCTCCTCCAAACTGGTGATAGTTGAGTGCACCACGGTGTGCCCTATGGTCAACAGTGGTCCAACAATGGGCACAGCACACAACACACAAAATATTTGTTTTCTTTTATCAAATTAAAAATGGGGTTAGTTCTCCTTAATAGTGTTTCCAGATTGTGTGGTTTTTCCAAACATTTGTATATCCACCATGGATAATTTTATTCACAAACAAACCACATATGGAGTAATCATGGACAAAGATGTGGGACAGACCAGGGATGACCATGGATATCCATGGACAACCTTGGGAGGCAGTATAGTACCGTGGTTTAAGGCTCTGAGCTGGAGATCCGGGTTTGAATCCCACAGCCCCACTTGCATACTGTGTGACCCTGAGCAGGTCATTTAACTTCCCTGTGCTCCTAGGTCACATCTGTAAACAAGCTTTCAGCTTAGTGTGCTACTCCTGGTTAAACAATTGTAAAAAAAAAACAACAAACAAACAAACAAAAAAAAAGAACCTTGTTTGTCTTTGAAAACATTGAGAACCAGAGAGTGGGGCAGGGCCAGTCCCATCCATGTCTGAATCCAGTCACTGTTTTGGCATAGACCACCTTCTCTGATAATATATTCCACCTGTCAACCACCCTTTTTGAGAAAAAGTACATGCAGTTATCCCTCTGTAACACAGAGTCAATGGATTCCTCCTTGTGGGTATGTTTGCAGTTAGGGTATATAGTTCATTACAGTTTACCTTGTTCACCCCATGGAGATATTTGTACATTTCTTTCATATCATCCCTCCCTCCTTGTCTCCAGGGTGTACATGATAAGATCCTTCAACCCTTCCTAGTATTTTTTCCCATGCTCCAGCACAATTTTGGCTGCCCTCTTGTGTACTGCCTCCACAGAACCTTGTCACAGTCTATCTACATGTATGCACTCCAGAACCTCACAGAGATCATCTGGTTGTAGCAATCAGGGGGCCTATACAGGACAAGAATCACCTACTTGTTTTACTACTGACCCCTCTTCCTATGCATCCCATCATCATGTTTGCCCTACCCACTGCCCTGGTTGCACTATGGAGTAGTTTTCAGACTTTCTGATATTACCCAGGAGGGGTGCATAAAAGGGAAGACTATGTGGGCCAGTGTGGTCCTTTTCTGTTGTCAGATTTCTGTGAATCTGTGAATCTATCACACCTGTCACTTTGCCAGCTGTGCTCTCTCTATTGCCACACCCAATCAGGCATTGTGTTTTAGGCTTTTATTCCCAAAAAGCATCATCTTACATTGTTTGACAGTGAAACTCAACTGCCATATCCTGGATCACCAATAAATGTTTTCCAGGTCCTTCATATCATTGTTACACCATCATCGCTGTCCAGCCTCCTGCAGATGTTGTCATTTGCAAAGAGGCAGATCTTCCCTTTCAGTTCTATCCCTATATAGCAAATAGATGTGTTAAAGAGGTGGATGTAAGGACTGAACCCTGTGGGACTCCACTTGTCACCCCCTTTATCTCAAAATGTTCTCCATTTACGACCATCTCCTTTGCCCCTTGAGTTAGTTTTCTACCCATGTTGTTACCTTTTCCCTCTACTCTGAGATCCCTTAGCTTCATGACCAGCTTCCTTTGAGGGACTGAGTCACAGGCCTTACTGAAGTCCGGGTACAGCATGTCTACAGTCTGTTCCTTGTTCTCTGTCATTTTTAACAAATTGAAGAATTCAGTCAGGGTAGTCTGACCTCCCCACCTCCACATTGAACTGTGTTGCTAGCTGTCCTCAAAATTATTTACCTCAAGAAAATCCACCAGCCTTGCTTTTATATAAGCTTTGTACACTATCCCCACTATAGATCGCAAACTGAGTGGTTTATAGTTTCCTACATCATCTCTACTGTGACTTCTGTGTAGGATTTCTGCATTGACTACCCTCCAATCTTGAGTACCAACCCAGTGTTTAGTGAGCAGTTTAAGATATCTGCTAACGGGACTGCCAACGCCTGTGCCAACTTTCTCGGTACTCTTGGGTGCATCTCTTCCAAATCTATTGATTTATCCATTTTGTAACAATCTAAGACCTTCAGGCACTCTTTCTTCAGTGACAGGAGCATCACTGCACACTTCAGCAATGGGCCTACCTTTTCCTGGGTGAATAATGAATATAATAATAATTTAGTACACCGTTGTCCTCTTATCATCATTATCGTTGCAGATAGCTCTAAACTCTGTGGCAGGGAAGACAGTGAGAAGGGGGAAAGAGAGCTGCACTGGGACCTGCAAATGTAAGAGAGGTGGTCCATGGTCTGGCTTATGAAATTCAGCACCAAAAAATGCACATAAGGAACAAGAACCCCAGAAAGGAATATTGGATAGGAGGGGTTCTGTTGGCCAGGGGAAAGGGACCTGTGAAACATAATAAGCAACTCCCTAAAACAAATCAGACAATGTAATAAGTGTCAACAAAAAATGGTGCACACATTTAACTCTGGAGCCACCTCCCATCAGGCCACTAGCCCTGCCTGTCTACCTAGATGCAGGTTGAGGGGCCTTGGTTCAGGTTTAGCTGTTACCAGTGGCTCTATTTTAACAATACTGCCATTAGCACGGTGCCTTCACCCAGAGACTTCTTTAAGTGGGTTAGATGTTAAGTTAGCACAACCCTCTGGGAAGTTGCATGTACCCACAGCCCCACCTAGTGATCTTACACATAAATTACAATAACACACTGTACTTTGCACTCAGTTTACAACTTTGCGAAAGTGCTAATAATATGCACACAGTGACCACACTTACCCACAGGATATTGAACTCTTGCATGTATCCTGTGCTCCTGCAAAGAAACAGTTTACCAGCAATAATGGTATACCTTTGAACTGACACAATGACTTGAAACTGAGTAATAAGTTATTTCTTTTTCACTTCTCAGACGAGGCTAGAAGGGGAAGGAATCAGATTCATTTCAGTGCAGTAACTGATCATTGCTGCTTTTATTGCTTCTTCTCATTGTTGATTTCACTGGGTAGCAGGTTGATTTTTTACTACTTATATGGAGTTATCAGTGAATGGTGTTGAGCTGTTGAAAATTTTAAACGTATTTTGCTGTGCTTTAACGTGGTGCTGTTATTTCTTTGAATTAGAAACCTATTTCTTCTGATTTTAAACATATCTTGGTGCATTTTTTAGTTAGGCTGTTACTTATTTGCTATCTTTATTTGCTGGAAATTTGAAACCTATTTTGGTGTGCTTTAAGTAGGTCTAAAAGACAAAGAACCTCAGCGTGCAAGCACTGAGGCAATGGTTACCCCAAAGGGCACTGGCTGGGAAGCCAAGTTTCAAAGAAATACAAAATCACATACCCCATAATGCAAAACACCATGGGCTGTATATGCAAATTACCACAGTATATTATGTTGGTTCAACTTTTAAGCAGAAATGCATGGTACCAAAAGGTCTCTCCCAGCATAATATACTGTGGTGATTTGCATATACAGTCCATGGTGCTTTGCATTATGAGGGTATGTGTGATTTTGTATTTCTTTAAGTAGGTATGTTGTTTATTTGAATTAGAAATTAATTTCTTCTCATTTCAAACCTATTTTGGTGTGCTTTTAGTGGGCTGTTATTTCTTTGCTGTCTTTAATTGCTGCAAATGCAGGCCCAGTGTCCTGATGACACTGATTCTGCATAAATGCCACCAAGTTGAAAGGATTTAGCCGCTGCAATGAGAGGCCACCTCATCAATGCAGCATCAGCCATTCTGCTGCAATGAGGGAGCAACCAATCATTGCAGGGCGGTACCTTAATTTGCCGACAGGGGAACCCACTCCATATTGGCATCATGCCCCCCCATTTGTTGTGTGCCAAGGGAGGTGCCCAATCCCCCTCGGCATCATGCTCCCCTAACAGTCATTCTTTGCCGATGGGGGGGCCCAATCCCTGTCAGCTTAAGTTCCCCATCCCAAAAAGGCAAATGGTACACTGGGAGCCCACCCCAGTGAGCCAAGAAGAAGCCTGCAAAAAAAAAAACCTTCCCACAATGTCTTTTTTTTTTCTGTCCCTGAAAGAAAGGAAATGGTCCCACGCCGTCCGGGTCCCCTTCCCAACCTGCACCCACCCACTGCACACCCTCTTTCCCCACACCCTCCTCACCTCATACTTACCTCCGAAGCCCGGCACGATGATCTTCGGTGGACTGGGAACATGTCTACACTCTTCAAAGCCGACTGCGAACTGAAGAAATGCCAATAAGCTGTATAATGGCATAAATAGGGATTTTTCAACTTTGGTTCATATCTCGTGCATTTTTGGGAATGTTGGCACCACATTTTCAACATGAGGTTATTAGGACCCCTCTTCAGGAATTCAGTCACTGTCATGGCGTTATTTGGTCCTGATAGGTGATATTGCGGTCACTGCACGGAATCACCTTTTGGGACCGATTAACAAAATGACAGTGCCACTGTTCATGAGGTAGGCTCTCAAAAAGCCTACGCCGCAAATTTGGTGAAAAAAAAAATCCAAAAAATGACTTTTTTACGAGCTGCATTGTGCAGTTTCCATGCACTCATGTAACTTTGCAGATTTATAATATTTTCACTCCAGATTTTCAACATTGGCATTTTTCTGGACTTCCTTTTGAACAGTACAGCTATCATTTTTCACATCCTGTCCAAAATGTGTTTTTGCACTTCCAGCGCAGAATAGCATGGTTGCTGTGAGAAATCAGTGTTTAGTACAGATTATGAAAATCACAGTGACTCTGTTCATGAGCAGAGGTCCTAAAATGCCTATGTTGAAATTTGGTGACAAACATCTGTAAAATGACTGTGTTACGAGTGTGCATTGTGCAGTTTTCATGCACCCTCATAACTTTGCAAATTTGTAGTATTTTCACTCCAGATGTTCAACATTTGCATTTTTTGAGACCTCCTTATGAACAGTAAAGCTGTCATTTTTCACATCCTGGCCAAAATGTGTTTTCACACTTCCGGCACACAATAGCGCAGTCGCTGTGGGAAGTCAGTGTTCGGGACAGATTAAAACAATTGCAGTGACACTGTTCATGAGCAGAGGTGCTAAAATGCCTATTTTGAAAATTTAGTGACAAAAGTCCATAAAATGGCTGTGTTACATACGTTGCGCAATTTCCACGCACCCTTGTAATTTTACACATTTGTCAAATTTTCACTCCAGATTTTCAACATTGGCATTTTTCACACCTCCTTATGAACAGTACAGCTGTCATTTTTCATATCCTGCCCGAAATGTGTGTTTACACATCTGGCGCAAAATAGCACAGTTGCGGTGGGAAATCAATGTTCGGGACAGATTAAGAAAATCATAGTGACAGTGTTCATGAGCAGAGGTCACAAAATGCCTATTGGGAATTTGGTGAAATAATTCCACTAAATGACTGTGTTATGCGCATGCATTGCACAGTTTCCATGTATGCTCGGAAGTGCAAACATTTTAATATTCCACTACAGATTTTAACATTGCCATCTCTTCACACCTCCCTATGGATGGTACAGCTGTCATTCTTCACATCCTGCCCGATCTGTGTTTTCATACATCTGGCGCCCAATGGCACGGTCGCTGTAGGAACCCAAAGTTTGGGACACATTAACAAAATCACACTGCCACTCTTCATGAGAAAAGGTCCCTAATGCTTTCATGAGGTGAGGTCACAAAAAGGCCATGTTGAACATTTGTAGTGCAAATACCAACAAACTTCTGTGGTGTTAGGGTTTCTAACCATAACGTACCACCCTGTACAGACTGACAGGCATCAGGGGTGTGCCTTTGGATTGCCTACTATAATATTAATGCCATCCCAACCCCACCCCAGCAAGTGACAGGCATTGAGGTGTGCCTTGGACTCTTCAGCCCCAGAGTTCACCCCATTCTCCTATACTGCACCCATTTCAGCGTATGTCCTTATGGAATGGGGTGACTGTAAAGCCGGACACCCCAAGGCACACCTCAACATGTGTCGGTGTCTGCAGGATAGGGTGAGGTGACATGGCATGACCGTCATGGGCGACTACCCAAACGCATACCCCAATGCCTGTCTGTCTCTGCAGGGTGGAGGTGGGGTTGGCATGAAGTTCAATACGTCACTGCCATTCCTATTCTGCATCTGTGTAACTCCTGCATTTCCAGTGCTAATACCACCAAGCAAACATTCGGCATTGACAAATGCTTGTTTGTTGTTGTTTTCTTTCTTTTTAAAATTATCTGAGTGATCAATGGCAAGATTTTTGGGAGGGGATTTATAAAGTTATACGTATCTTTTCCTGCTCTTTGAAATTATCTGATGGATCAGTGACAAGATTTTGACAGGAGCTGTTTCTGGGTGTATTTCATTGATATCACAGAATTTGAGCACAATTACTCAAAGCTACTAGAGTCCATAATCATAGTAGAGGCCTAGGTAAAGCAATTTTGTGAAAGGGGATGAGAGAAGAAAAAAGCTACAATGTACAAAAAGGAAAAAAGCATCAAAGCAAATGGTAGATGCATAAAAGGATAAAGAACAGAAGACACAGAACGAGTAAGGAAAGAACAGGCAATGAAAGATGATGAGCATTGTAACTGGATTGTGAACTGACTGAAGGGGAGGTAGTAAAGTGTGGTGGTGGGGGGAATTCTCATCCCCAAGAGCTGTAATGAGCAGGGTTCCTCGGGGCTTGGTACTTGGCCCGGTACTGTTTTAGTTTTCATATCTGATACCTCACATGGCATCAGGAGTAAGATCAGTTTGTTCACTGATGATACCAAGATGGGGGTGGTGGTGGACAGCATTGTAGGGTGGCAAGGACTACAAGATGACCTAACTAAACTGGAACAGTGGTTAGAAATGTGGCAGTTGGGGTTCAATGCTAAGAACTGCAAGGTACTGCACTTCTGAGCAAGGAACCCTGGGAGGAGCTACTAGTTGGGAGGGGTTTGGTTAGGTACCACTGAGGAAGAAAAGGATCAAGGGGTGTTTATAACAGAGAATATGGACAACTCAACTCAGTGCAGAAAGGCATTGTCTAAAGCCAACAGGATGCTGGGGTGTATCGTGAGGGGAATCTCCTCCAGAAGGAGGGAGGTGATCCTGCCTCTGTACAGGTCATTGGTCAGACCACACCTGGAGTATTGCGTGCACTGAGGGAGTTGACAATGTACTCACTGGAGGAGAGAAGGGATGGGGGATATGACTGAGACCTATAAATACATGATGGGGATAAACAAGACAGGTACACAAGGGGTATTTAAGTTGAGGAGGAAGGAGGGACATGAAAGGGCATGGTCTCAGATTGGAGGGAAGATATCCAGTAGGAGAGAGATGATGAGCTATATTTTCACAGAGAGGGTGGTGGCTAAGTGAAATGCTCTGCCTGAGAGGTGGCATCCTGTGGGACAGTGGGCAGTTTAAAGGGGATGGGACAGGGTGATAGGGAGGGTAAATGCGAGGGGGCAGCTGTAATGTAGTGGGCTAGTTGCATATTCACGAGACTTGATAGACCATGAGGTCTGTTTCTACTGCAGATTCATATGTTCATATGTTGTGCTATGCAGTGGTTGTGGGGCAGCAGTATTTGGGAATACCTTCTGGACACTGTGGTGCTGCCCTATCTGCAGGCACTTTCTGTGTTGAGGCACAGGTTTCAAGACTCTGAGCAGAGTTGACAAGGATCCAGGAAGCCTCTCTCCCTAAACAGGGACCACCATGTGTCCGATACTCCCTCAGAGGATGCCAAGAAGGAGGGAAGATGAACTATGGTGGGCTCTGGAAGGATGAGGAGGAGTGAAGGCTCATCCCCCAGCCATTGACACTTCATAATTCATATGCCATCTTGGCAGAGTAGAGAGCTCATACAGCATCTCCAGAAGTGGACACCAAGGGGGATAAGGGAGTCATCCATGGTGGAGCTCTGAGGGCAACTGGAAGGAGAACACACAGGAGCAGGAAGCAAATCCTGTTTGGGGACTACATTATTGGGGTATAGATCTGTGGATAGGCAGCAGCGGGTAAAAGGAGGTAGTGTGCCTACCTGGAGGCACACTTCGGGGGAGGGCAAGCAGATCCTAAGGATTGCTATGGCGGTGGCAAAGGGGGGGAGCGGGACATCATTATCCACATGGGAACAAATGACCTGGCGGGAGAGGGGGTTGATGTATGTAAAGTACAGAAGGAATTCAGGGAGCTGGGAAGGAGTCTTGGGCAAGTAATACACTCAGTAACCTTCTCTGAGGTTCTACTTGTCCATGGCAATGGACAGGGCCGAGACATCCACACTATGGAATTCAACACATGGCTGAAGAAATGGTGTGGAGAGGTGGGGTATGGCTTCATTGGGGACTGGGACCTCACCTGGAGGGATGAAGGACTGTATTCACCAGATGGCTTACATCTATTCAAGGGGGATAAAGGTATCCTCACTGAAATGTTTTTTTTTAACCTTATGTTTGTCCGCCTTACTGCCCCATCCCTCCACTCATTCAGAGCCCCACAAGTAGCCTTCCACAACATCCTGTGGTGCCCCAGGAGTCTGCTCCTAGAGTGCCTGTCAACTCAGAGGTACTCAGGTAACCTGCTGTACCCCTACCCGGGCAGGGCTGGGAAGGGATCACAAGCCTTCCCCTAGCAGCGGTGGAGGCGAGCAGGAAACAGTGAGTCTGTCCCAGAATGCACGGTGGCGTGGTCGGCTTGGTCATCACTTAGGAGTGACGGGCTTCCATTTTCTCCAGTTCTGCTGAAAACCTACCCCCCACAGTCACCAGCACACTGGGAGAGCCAATGAGGAGCATTGAGATGCAACTCCTGCCGGGCTTCCGGCTGGCGCTGCCCCTTCCGCTGTGTGTCCTGATCTGCATCGCCACCCTTGGGTTCACCCAGGAGGTGGCGATATAGCAGCAGGATAAACCTGCAACACTCCCCAGAGAGGAAGAGCCACCATTGGGTGCTCAATCCCACTCTTCCCTGCCAACCCTCCAGCGCCCGAGTCTGTCACCGAACCCAGGTTGCCGGCATGAAGCGAGGTGTGGCATGCAGCACCTCAATCCTCAGCACCACCGGGCCAGCCTCACTGAAATGTTTAAATGCCTCCTCAACAGGCATTTTAACTAAGCAATAGGGAAGGCAAATGTAGTCAGGGCAATTACTGTAGCCCCCACCACACATCTGGAAATAGGGAGACCCAAATGAGGTGACAGAAACAAAAAACAAATACAAGATAAATTTGGCCACATTGAGAAGGAAAACAAAAATATATCTCAAACACTTCACAGGGTATAGACCGGAAAATGGGAAAAGGGGGGGATGCACAGGATGGAAGGTTATGGGCACAAATGCCCACAGTTTGGGAAACAAAATGCCAGATCTAATGGCATTGATGGCAGATGCAAACCTGGACATTGTGGCTATTACAGAAATGTGGTACACAGGGAACCATGGCTGAGATACAGCCATACCAGGATACACACTTTTTAGGAAGGATAGGGAAGGGAAGAGGGGAAGGGGTGGCTGTGTATGTGAAGGAGGGGATGAAAGCAACAAAGGCTCACGAGTTACAGGAAGGAATGGAGGCACTGTGGGTCACCCTAGAGGTGAGAAGTAAGATGGCCATTTGCACTGGAGTGGTTTACAGGCCTCCTGTGCAAGGAGAGGAAACAGATGAAGTTCTGGTGGAGACCATCCACAAAATGGCAACAAAGGGGAACTACTGCTAATGGGAGACTTCAACCTGCAGATGCAGATTGGAGCATTCAGACCACAGATACAACAAGGGCAGGACTTCATGACCACCTGAAAGGGACAAATGTAAGCAGCTAATAGTAGAACCCACCAAGGAGGGTGCTATACTTGACTTGGTGCTGACCAATGGGGACAGGATCACAGATGTTGAGCTGGCAGTCCCTTGGTTCCAGTGACCACAGGACAGTATGGTTTACTGTAACCAGTGGTAGAGAAAGTCATACAAGGATTATGGTCCTGGATTTCAGGTGAGGCCAACTTTAAAGAAATGGGATAGCCTAAAAGTGCCCATGAAGAAGGTTCAGGGCCAGCCCAGTGGTGCAGAGGTTGAGGCACTGGATGCCACCTTGCACCACACTGGTGACCTGGGTTTGGGAACGGACCCGGGTGGCTGGGGTTGGTGGGGGAAGAGATTGAGCATCCAGAGGACTGCTCTCTCTTTCCCAGGAGGGTTAGGGCAATGACAGCTCAATGGCGACCTCTGGTGGAGGCTGGGGGTGAGAAAGCAGCGTTGTGGCATATGCCAGGGGGTGGAGCCGTGGAAGTACATCGCCTTGGCAGCTGGACTCCACAGTGGTGTAAAAACCTGTAAAAAAACCCCTCACTGCTGATAGGTGAAAACACCACCCTCTGTAGCCCACACTCCCAGATACGAACTCAGCTCCTTAGGCTGTCCTCCCCCCGGCCCGGTGTCTCAACACTATAAAGAAAGAGCGCCCTGGGTGGGGGTGGTCCTTACCCGGAGGGTAGACCTGGGATGCCCAGTTCAGAGAGGAGCTGAAGGGTCAAGCTGAGCCACATGGGAGGTAGAGACTGTGGTTCCCGGAGTCGCTGAACAGAGTTCGGAGGTAGGGGCAAAAATAGAATTTGAAAAAAAAAAAGAAGAAGGTACAGGGGATGTGGACAAGCAGTGGTCTAGACTTAAAGAGTCATAACAGTAGTAACAAGACACTGTGTTAGAATGCATAGTGAGGTAAAGAAAACAGCCACTATGGTTCTTGAAGGTAGTGGCTGTAAAAGTAATGGAAAAAAGAAAATCTTTAGAAAATACAAGGAGAATCAAAAGGATGAGGACAGGAGAAGTATCTGGAGAGCAGAAAGAATCTTGAAAAGCAGTCAGAAGGACTAAGGTACAGACAGAGGATGCTATAGCAAAAGCTATTAAGAAAGGAGACAAGACCTTCTTCAAATACATTAGGGAGGCTCGGGGTCATAATGTCACAATTCATTATACCGCATGGCAAAATCGTGTTGCCAATACAGTGTGATTTCTGTCATGCGGCATAACTCTTTTTTTTGTGGGGGGGCTCTTCCCCCTGCACCCCTGTTATGGGGGCTGCACCCCTGAACCCCCCCATAAAGATTCTCAACTCCAGGGGGGAGAGTTTAACTCGGTGAGTGCACAAACTGTAAAAAAAAAAAAGTTTCTGGGACCAGGAATCAAACCCAGTCCCAGATGCAGTGCCTGGGTTCCTTACTTCAGTGGCTCAGTCCGTTGAGCCATGGCAGCTGCTTAGTGGAACCCTATCCCAGCAGAGGTCTTATCCTCTGCCTGGGGTGTTTAGTGGTGCAATACTGTGTATAGCAGTATTCACGATTGCACCACTCGCTGTAAGCTACTAGCGCTGTTGAGGTTTAGCCATAATGTTATACGCTATTAAGTGTGCAACATTTTGACACAAGTAGGCATTAGGGAAAGGAAAAGATCAGAAATGGTACTGTTAGGCTGAAGAAGGAAGGAGCAGGGTGGGTGAAGATGGCCTAGAAAAGGCTGAGATACTGAGCAAATACTTTTGCTGAGAGTTCCAAAGAAGGAGAGTGAGGGACCAAAAACTCATTAGGAGGGGTAGTCATGGGAGGGGGGGTTGACACCAGTCCATTCACTGTGGAAAAAGTCCTAGGGGAACTCAGGAAAATAAATACAGACAAAGCAATGGGGCCAGATGGGATTCACCCCAGAGTACTAAAGGAACTCAGGAACGTACTAGCAGGTCCACTGACTGACCTTTTTAACTCATCTCTAGAGACAGGGGAGGTACCTGAAGAGTGGCAGTAAGGAGGAGACAGGTAATTACAGACCTGTAAGCCTGACCTCCATAGTGGGAAAGCTAATGGAGTTCCTACTTAAGGAGAGAATTGTGAAGTTTCTGGACACTAGCGGGGCACAGGATACAAGGCAGCATGGATTCTCAGCTGGAAGGTCCTGTCAGACAAATCTAATTGATTTCTTTGACTGAGTGACCAGGGTGGTAGATCAGGGAGGGGCGGGGATGTGGCCTACCTGGATTTCAGCAAGGCCGGGGACACCATCCCATGCAGCAGATTGCTAAATAAATTGAGAAACCTGGGAGTGGGCCCTATGGTAGTAAAATGGATTGAGAACTGTCTAAGGGACAGGACTCAGAGCGCAATACTAAATAGCATGAAATCAGAAGAGAGAGAGATGACCAGCAGGGTGCCACAGGTTTTGGTGCTAGGACTAGTCCTGTTCAGTGTCTTCATTAGTGACATTGCAGAGCATCTGGAGGGAAAGGTATGTTGTTCACGGGTGATGCCAAGATCTGCAACAGAGCTGACACACTGGAAGGGTGGAAAAGAATGAGGAAGGATCTAAGCTTATTGGAATAATGGTCAGGTGTATGGCAGTTGAGTTTCAATACTAAAAAGTGCAAAATAATGCACCTGGGTCACAGGAATCCAAGAGGAGTACAGGATGGGGGGTCAGGCCACCACAAAGCAAGAGATCAACCTGGGGATCATCATATCAGATGACCTAAAGGTGACCAAGCAGTGTGAAAAAGTGGTGGGGAAGGCAAACAGAATGCTGGGATGCATAGGTAGGGGCATAACCAGCAGAAAGAAAGAGGTGGTGTGGCACTGTACAGATCACTGGTAAGGCCTCACCTGGAGTACTACATCCAGTTTTGGAGATGCATCTCAGTAATGACATAGGATGGAGGCAGTCCAGAAAGGTGACAAAAATGGCACATGGGATGCATCAGAAGCCGCATGAGGAAAGACTCAGGGACCATAATATCTTATTCATTGGAGGACAGGAGAGGACAGGAGAGGAGGGATATGATAGAGACATTCAAGTACCTTGGGGGTATAAACAGGGTACAGGAGGGAAGCATATTTCAGAGGAAGCATTGCACAAGGAAAAGGGGACATAATATGAGGCTGGAGGGAGGAAGGCTAAGGGGAATGTCAGGAACTACTTTTTCACAGGAAGGGTGGTGGATCCATGGAACAGCCTTCCAGTGGAGGTGGTAGGGGCTAAAACAACATAGGGTTCAACAGCACATGGACAGGCACACGGGTACCCTGGAGATGGGCTGAGAAGGTGTGCTACAGATCAAATAGGATCTAGGCTGTCAACACTGAGTAGGAAAATGGGCAGACTAGGTGGGCCATATGGTCCTTATCTGCTGACAGATTCTATGTTTCTAAAATATGCTCATTAGCCAGATTAACTTTCAAACAGTGAATATGATTTATTTAGGGGTATTGAACAAGTGAGGGGGCGTGAATTTAGATAAATGATTGAAGCACTCTTCTTGAATTTATAGCAGTATGCCAACATTACATGACCCTGTATGAGATAGTTCTTTTGGCCGCTGGGTACCCAGAGTCTAATTAGGTGCAAGCCTGATGCATTGCCATGGGTTGGCCAGCATTGCAGCTGGTTGGGGCCCTTTAAATAAAATATTGATTATTATATCTTTGACTTTTGGCTTTTGCCACCGCACACCACTTTATACCCCAGAAAACTGTATTTCCTAGGCCCAATGGCCTGCATAGCAGTTTAAAGCAGCTGAAATTGATAGGCAAATCAGATGGCAAAACATTTTAAATTGGTTGTAGGGACAGGCCCTGTTGTTTCTCATTGAACCATGGACCTCAGGATCTGGGATAATTTTAGGTCGACTCCCTCGAGGCAAGATTTGGCTCTCTGGCTTGTAGCTGCAGGCTACAGGACTTAATCCTTTCTTGCAAGGACCAGGATTCTTGGACCCTGGCAGGCATGACTCAACCCCCACATCCAGGCTTAAACCCCAAGGATGGCCACAACCCATGATGATCTTTGTCATGAAGCTGACTCCTTCTTTGGTCTTCTAGCAGCTTTGGTCTCACAGGCAGCAAGTCTCTTAAGCACACTACTTGGCATCACAGGCTCAGGTTTGTGGTGCGGTTCTGATATAGGCAGCACAGCTTACTAGCTTGCAAGTTACAGTCCTTGTAATGTAAGCTGGCACAGATGAAGAACTGGTCTCCTCCTCTTTTGCAGATGGGCTGGAGACAATTCTGGTGACTCCAGGCTTGTGATTTAGGCCACAGTCTCTGAGGCAAAAACAACTTCTCACTGCAGTAGAGCTGGAGGATTTTTCAGACCCTCTTTCAGTCTGGAATTTAGCTCTAGGGGAAGCACTTCTTTTCCTCTTCTAGGAAAGGTTTCCACTTAATCTGCAGACTTGGCAGTCCAAATGCTCCACACAGGAATTCGGGCCAAGGGGAGGCAAAGTAGACCTCGCCCCAGATTTCCTCCTCACTTTCTGGAAGCCCAAGCCAGATTGACTGTAGACTTCCCCTGTTCAAACAGTCCCTCTTAAATAAAGAGGAAAGTTCCAGCAATCTAATAAGCTGTCCAAGCTGTCAGAAACAGTCTAGGTCTTTCGGCTGGTTAGATTTTGGCACCAATAATTGTACCTCCTTTTCCCCAAAAAGTCTTGTGCACAGTCTCAAGAGTCTCTATTGTAAAACCTGGCTCATGATTGGCTGCAATGCTGCAAAGATGGCTGCTGTATATACAGTCTTTATGCAGTCCATACAGTCCCCACAAATAAAGTCCTTGTGCAGCCAGTCTAAGTCATTTTATTTACAAATACCCAATTAATCAATTGCCACTTCTGTGTTCTCATAAGCAATCACATTATTTTACTTTTATCTTTAGTACTTTTTCCATCTCTACTGCGAGTACAGACCCCCAGGTAGCAAGCAGCTTCCTCATTATTCATGAGGGCTATTTTGTATTCATAAGCTGTCCGGTCTAGGGCTTCTAAGCACTCCTTGACTTCACTGTGCATGTGAAATGGATGTGCAAGTATGACGTATCGTGCAATTTCCCCACTGTGCAATGCCATTGTCTGTGCTTGTGCGGTTACTACGCCATTGCCTGGCAGCATGTGTGGTGACGCATGACCTTCACAGCAGGGTGTCTATGCATGCCAACACATGCGCAGGCCACGGATGTGACCCTAAACTCCTGCCCACACTTCCGGCATTGCTCATGTGTGGTATTGTGTGGTGGGCCATTGTTGGGCATGTCTATCATGCAAATACATGCTGCGCGATGGTGTGATGTGAGTTTATATCATGCAACTGGCAAAGCAGTGCTACACATGATACCAGTAGATGCAACATTGCACTGCACCTAAAGTGGACTGCGCAGTGAGCATGGCACAAGCTGGTAACCTTGGGATCTGGACCAGGAACTAGTCAGAGGTTCAGATGGCCAACCTGGTGACATTGGTTGCCTCTCTGGAGGACCAGCTGTTTGAAGCAGGGGATTTGCAAGAGGCACGGTCCCAGGTGTGGGTCTGTGTGGCTGAGAAAATTGAGAGGTGCACTGGTGTTACCAGGACAGGGGACCAGTGTTGCCACAGATATGGGGACCTGCGGCACTGTGACCTGGATCAGCTGAGGAGGCTACAGGACCGTGCCCACCGTGTTTCGGTCCTTCAACCATGTATGTGAGTTTGTACATTGTGCATGCTGCCTCTGTCCAGTATTTGTGCATTTGGATGTGCTGCATGTGTGTCTGCACCTGCACACAGGGGGGCTCAGCACTGGTAGGGTGTGTGTGTGTACGGTGGTGTGGCACCTCTGCACTCCGGGTGCCAGTGTGTTGTACGGCACCAGTGGTCTCGACACCATACCCCTCACATGGGCCAGGAGTCACTGCATGTTCTACAGCAGCGCTGTGTGCCATGTCCAGCCTGCATGGGTGGGGGGTTGGGTGTCTGTCGATGGCATGCCACTCATGCTCCTTTCTGTATGTATTTCCTCCATAGGGCCAGAGGCATGCAAAATGGCCAGGCAGATGCCGCTTGGGTGAACCAGTGTCCTGACAATGGTGCTGTGGCTGGGCCAGCGGGACAGGCAGCATGTGATGTGTGCAGTCTTCACCAGCCATCTTTGCTGGGTTTGGTGGGCCAGTACAGTTAGCAGTGCACTGCCACCATGCAGGGCTGTGGACGTGGTGATGCACTGTCACTGCTGCTTGTGATGGTCGGCAACGGTGGTCCCATCATGCACATGGACTCTGTGTGGTGGTATCCTGTTTCTGTCACTGGTGGTGTGTGTGTGTGTGTGTGTGTGTGTGTCTGTGTGTGTGTGTGTATTCCATGGTGTACATATGCTGCTGCTGGCTGGATCTTGTGTTGCCTGTGTGGGCATCGGTCCCTCGCTGTGGGGTGCCTGTGTACAAGAGAGGTGCATGGCACTCTATGGCATGCCACCCAGTATATATGTGGGACACAGACCTGGGCTGCTGTGGCTGTCCACTGTGCATGTGCCATTCAATCAATCAATCAATCAATCAATCAATCAAAATCATTATTTAACCAGGCAGGCACCGTTGGGCAGAACTCATTTTCGAGGTGAACCTGGGGTAAGGTACAACTACAGAAAGAAACAACAGGATTGCAAATGCTGCCAACACAGCAGTACACATATAATCAGATATGAGCAGGCTAACACAGAGCCATTGTACACAAAAATATTAAATATACAAAAAATAGTACCATAAAAGAAATGTACAAGTTAAGAGCTTGGTATAATGTAAGACACTGAACTGTTGTAAGCTAGATTTGCAAGTTTTTTTGTTTTTCTTTTGACACAGAGGGCAGAAGGTAAGAGGAAGCATAGGATAGAAGGGGAGAGGAGAGAGCAGGGATTTGGATAGAGGGATGACAGAAAGGGAGCAGGAATAATCACAATGGCTGAAGTCCGAGGGATTAAGGGAAGCAGTCACAGGGTTCCTTGAGTTGACAGGTGATTAAAGCTTTAAATGCCACAAGCCTGCAAGGTTTAATTTCAGGGTTTTTTGCAGCTTGTTCCACAGCAAAGTACATGACTTATACGCGCCCTGCGAGCAGGATCTAACCTTCGGGATTTTCAGGGTTATGTAAAAGCACTTCTTAGGGCATAGTTAGGTTGGGGGCTTAATGGTAGGGAATCAGTGATATAGCTGGGCAGGTTATTCATAATGGCTCTGAAGGTCCAGAGTACCACATTTCTCTGGCGCCTAAGGGTAAGGGAAGGCCAGCCCACAGCAGTATATAAGAGACAGTGATGGGTGGAGTAGGGGAGCTCCATTATAAACCTTAAGGCTCTGTTGTAGAGTGTACACTCTCGATACACTCTAATCAAGTTTTGCAAGAGTACCAGCAGGACCTTGGCTATATAGGAAGTCAGCATAGTCTAAAAGGAGGAGAAATGTAGATTGGACTAGCCGCTTTTTAGCCTCCCTTGGTAGAAGGGTTTTTATCCTGAAGAACAGTCCTAGTCTTTGCCTGAGTTTCTTTATAAGCTCTTCAATATGACCATAGAAGAATAGAGAACTGTCAATCCAAGCCCTGAGGTATTTGAAAGAAGACACATATTCCAACTGATCCCCCAGTATGGCAGTGATAGCATATAGTGAACCATGAAGGGAGGGTAATAGAGTTGGGCGCAGGAGAAGAGCATGGCTTTGTTTTTCACGTTCAGGGTAGCTTCTGTTTTAGGAGTTGGAGTTGTAGCAGATCAAATTCGCTCTGGAGAGATGAGAGTACAGTGTTGGGAGATGGTCCTCTGGTGTAGAGCACTGTGTCATCTGCCAAGAGATGAATTTTGGCCTTGTTAATGGAGGCATTAATTCTACTGATGTAGATGCGAAAAGCAGGGGTCCCAAGATGGAGCCCTCGGAACACCAGTAAAGTTTGAGGGAGACCTCACCATCAGCCTTAACTTGCAGGGGCGGTCAGCTAGGTAATTGTGAAACCACCTAAAGAGGAGCATCAGGCCAATATTCCGTAGGGATGATAGTAGCAGGGGGTGGTCAACAGAGTCAAAAGCCCTCCTGAGGTCCAGGAAGACTGCTCCATCAAAATTCTTGCTGTCCAGCTCCCCCAGCCAGTCATTACTGACCTTGGCAAGTGCGGAAGTAGTACTGTGTTGAGCCCTGAACCCGGACTGGAGCGGGTTGAGGAGGTTCGCTGATTCCAGGTGGGTCCTGCTTTGGGAGTTAATGATTTTCTCTAGCATTTTTGACAGTACAGGGAGGAGAGAGATGGGCCTATAGTTATTCAGATCGCTAGTATCCCCATTCTTGAGTACAGGAACAATATGGGCAGTTTTCCATACAGTAAGAAGGACACCTTGGGAGATGGATAGATTGAACAAGTGAGTAATAGGCACGGCGAGCACGGGAGCCTGTCTTTAGAAAGAATGGATCGATTAGATCAGCCCCAGAGCTTTTCTTTCATCCAACTGGAGCAGAAGATCTCCACTTCCTTCAAGGATGTGGCTTGGAGAGAGAAGGATGGGCTAATTACAGGGGGTCAGGGTATCACGCCAAGCTGTAGCCAAAGGGTGCTAGCTGGGGAGGAATCAAAAGCTAGTCCAGCAGTGGCAAAATGATTGTTGAACGAGTCCAGAATAGTAGGTGTATCAGTGATTGTGGAAGTACTAACCCAGAGTTTAGCAGGCAGGGTTACCAGAGGAATGGCCTTGATATCTCTAATAGTCCTCCAGAATTTTGATGAACATGTGGAGGAAGCTTCGAGTTGAAAGCGGTAATAATTAGTCTTAGTTTCTCTAACCAATTTGGTACAGAGGTTTCTAGCTCTCCTAAAATGATTCCAGTCATTAGGGAGCTTTGTTCTGCGTGCAGTTTTCCATAGCCTGTCCCTATTCGAAGTGCACTCTTTAGGTCAGGAGAGAACCACTGGCAATGCTTGCTTCTAACTTGGGATGTAACTAGTGGGGCGTGCTTATTCAGAGCACCACAATGTCTTGAAAAATGTCATAGGCAGGATCCACAGATTCTGCTAAGTAGAATCCTGCCACTGGGAGAGCGACTTAGCTCGGCAGTGAATAACCAAGGATCAAAACTGCCTGCTTTTGGGGGTGAATTTGGGTGGGAAGGTAGAGGTATGGCAAGACCTAACACAAGTGACAAAACAGTGGTCACTGATGTCGGTGAAAGACTCCAGAGTGGAAATACAGGTGAGGCTTACTAACTATGATGAGGTCCAACAGTGTACTTTTGGCAGGGTTACTCTTGTTTGGGCGTGTAGCTTCAGTGATGAGCTGGAACAGCCCAAAAGTCACAAAGGTTTGAGGGAGAGGAGGCATTAGAATGCCAGTCTAAATTTAGGTCCCCAAGTATTATTGTTTCTAAGAGTTATGCCCCAGGAGGTTGCTTAAGTGGTTTAAAAGCTGCAGTCCTGCTGAAGGAGGCCTATAACAGCTAGTACCACTAACCGAGACTCCAGCAGCGATCACCACTTGCAGGGATAGAGATTCAAATTCATTAGGGACTGAGGCTGAGTCCATGATGGAGACAAAGTACTTGTTTTGACATAAATAGCCACCCCCACCCCTAGACAGTCTGTCAGTTCGGAATAGTGAGTAGGAAGGAGGTGAACAGAATGATTACTGGTTGATGGGCAGAGCCAGGATTCGAAATCACCAGAATATCTGGGGAGGTATGGCTTGTCCAGGCCTGGATAAGAGAGATTTTTTAATAGGCTACAAGCATTAATATGCATAAAGCTAAGCCCTTTCAGGTTAGGGAGGTCTGCGGTGAGCCAATGCTAGGACCAGAGTTAAGCTCAATGTTGCCCGAGCAGAGCAAGAGGAGAAGCAAGAGTTTTCTAGAGCTAACCAACAGATGCTTTAGGATCTTTTTTTCACTCTTACATGGGGCACGATTATGCAAGGGGCACCTTGTTACTAAACCAAGGATGTCTAGAGTTACATATAGGAGAATCTTAGCAGCAACAAGTTTGGGATATATGCCAGTACAGGCAGACAGGTTTTGGTTTTTCCCAGGTCCCGGCTTGAGTACCAGCATGCCAGCTAGGTGCAGGATCCATAACCAGTGGGTCATTCAGGGTAGCACATATCAGGAGCTTGACAAGTTGCGTGATGCCTGTATGTTTAATTATAGTGCAAAGTCACCAGTCAAACCAGGGAATTTTGTGGAGACAAGTAGAGGGTAGTGCAAAGCAGAATGAGGGATACTGGGAGAAGTATGGTCAAAAGTTGTAAGTTGGATTGTAAACAACTGCCTACTTGGTGGCATCATCCATGGGGGCACCGCTGCTGTCCCATGCACACACAGACCATGGGGTGGTGGCCATCTGCTGTGTGGGACCTGTCACTTAGTGGCTGTTCCGTGTTTCCTTGCATAGGGCATCCTGGGCCAGGGTGGATGTTGGGGTGTCGGCGTCCTTGGTGGTGGACTGCTGCAGTTACAGCACCTCACTCTGCAGCTGATCACTGGATGGCAACACACATCCACCTGAGCTGGAGCCAGCTTACAGCAACACAGGAACTGGTGGTGGAGGTCTGCAGGATGCGGATGGCCTTCTGTCAGATGAGGCGATAGCTGCTGGACACTGCCCACTGTCTCCATTTCCACCTCCCTGCACCCACACACATTTGGGCTGTTTTGTGATATCCCTGCACTCCCTACACAGTCCTAGCCCCATGCTGTTTGTTACTCCTTTGTCTTTGCACAGCTTTTGTACCATTGCCCTTCCTTGTGTTTCCATGTTGGCTTTTCTGTACTTAGTTTTGTTACATTCTGTTGCCTGTTATAGTAAAGTGTTTTGTACCATTTGCTCATGTGTTTCTGTGTCTCCTTCGCATGCTTGTTGCTGTGTTGTGCTGGTGTTGTTCATTACTGTGCTTTGGCGGGTCCCTCTCTGTGCCCATGCTGTCCCCGCACTGTGGTTGTGGTGGGTGCACAGTGGCCTGTGTGCCACTTCCCTGTGTGTCACTGTTCCATGGGTGTGGGCTCTGACACTCCCCTGTGCATGCCACAGTGCCATGTGCCTCTGTCTGCCTGTGCAGGGTGATACATCCCCAGCTGTGTTGCCCATTATGGTGCCGCCATGCTGTGTGGTGCTGTCTCCTGTCTCTGTGTGTCTGTGTGGCATGTGCAACATACCGCTTGGTGCCTGTGTGGCTGTTTGGCTGTGGCACACTGTACATGCATAGTGCCTTCACATGGTGGCTGCAGCGTCTGCCTATCCTGTGTTAGTTGTTGGGACTGTGGTCATGGGATGCTCAGCCCCTGCAGACATCTGTTTCATGGGTGTTCCTTACTATGTCACATTGGTCTCCAGGGCCTGTGTGGGGCTTTTGCATTGTCCATGGCCATTGGGCTCTGTGCCTGTTCTGTGCTTCCTCCCCATTGTCCCCTTGTGGTTCACCCCCGCTTCCCATTCCATGCTACTGTGCTCTTGCGCAGCCCAGCCTGTGTTCCCTTGCGCATGATGTGCCTTGCTCCACCTGCCATTTTCAGCATGCACACTTACTCCTGTGCAGTTCAGGTGCATGTCTGTTTGTGCAGTGGCACTTTTGTGCTATATTCAGTGTTTCGTGCAGGCACATTTCTGTGGTGCATCTGCTAAATATTGCTTTTTTCCCCCCTGTGGCACAGCTGGATTATACTGCGTATCCCATTGCACATGTTCAGGGTCACTTTTGAATATCTAGTCCCCGGTGCGCAGCATAGGAGGTACCTAGAAGAGTGCATTTGACAGACATGTTAATATTTTATTTACTGGAGCTGACACTAGCTTTATTTGAAAAATGCTTTTGTTGCATTGCTGCTTTATTAAACAAATATAATGGGGAAGTTTATGAAAGTTGAAAAAAATGTTCAACATGCTTACACCTAAAAAACTTTACAGATTTCTCTCAGTAGTAAAAGATGTTTGGCATGTAACTATAGGTTGCTATTTTTTGTTAAAACATTTTATTTAATGTTAGAGTAACTGACTTTTTTGATAAAACATATTTACTTAGGATAGCCTATCTGAGATGCAACATATTGGGTGGGATATTCAAAGGGTTGTGCAATGCGCAATAGGTTGCGCCTCGCAAGTCAGAAAATCGCCATTCTGCGATATTCAGCAGGAGGTAGTTGCACTACTGAAAACATGCTGAGCAACAGCGCAATGCTAATGAAGGCATGCACAACCGAAGGGGGTGGAACCATGCATAAAGTGCGCAGTGCGATATTCAAAGACTTGTGCAATGCACAACAGTGGATCAGGCGGAAGTTGTGCCATAGCGGAAATGAGCCAAAATAAAAAGGAGCAAGGAAGAGGTGCAAGAATGCTACAGGGAAGCCACATGAGGCAGGGAGAGACAAGGCCAGAGGGACAAAGAGGGCAGGCCAGGGAGATCAGAGGACAAAATAAGGGCAAGGGAAGGTGTGTGGGGTCACAGAGTGCAGAGGCCAGTAAGTGTACCCGGTGCAGTGGAGGTAGCAGTCAGGACAGCAGGGGGAACAGAGCAACAACAGCTGGGGGGAACACAAGCCAGGGACATGGACAGTGCCACCTTCCACATGGAAGCTGTAATGAGGGGGGTGAGAAGGCATGCTGCAGGGGGACATGGCCGTGGAAGGGCCCGTCGGTGGTACGCCCCAAACAGGCAGTACCGAGCCCGCACCAGCTTTGAGCTTTACTCAGATGTTGAAATTGTGGGCTGGTACCACCTGAACAGGGCAATACTAAGGCGACTCTGTGAGCTGTGCAGTGATGTGATGCAGGCACCCTCACGATGGAGTCACGATTTGTCAGTGGAGACAAAGTTAACAGCCTGCATGTGCTTGTTCGCCACGGGTACCTTCCAGAGACCAACAGGGGACACCACAGGCATAACACATTCAGCCACATCACGCATCCTCACCCAATTCCTCAGTGCACTGCTGCCACATGCTGCGGAGTACATCCATTTCCCCAGCACCGTGGCAGAGTGCACAGCAAACATACAGGAGTTCCACAGGGTAGCACGTATGCCTGGCATGCTAGGGGTGATAGACTGCACCCATGTGGCCATTCGCATGCCACCTGGCCCCGATGGGGCCGCCTATATGAATCGGAAGGGTTATGCGGTGTCAACTGCCAGGTGGTGTGTGATGCCAGTGGGTGCATCATCAATGTCTGTGCCATGCACCCTGGGGGAGCACATGATTCATTCATATGGTACCAGTCGGCACTGTGCCATCGATTCAAGAGTGGGGACATCCCCACAGGACATCTAGTGGGTGAGTATGCATGTAGAACTGACAAAGCGGGGGCAAGGGTGGGTAAGCCACAGGTGCCATGGGAGTGGCACACAGGGTTAGGGGCAATTTGTGCCTGAACAAGACACTAACCTCTACTATCTCCACACAGGTGACAGTGGATACCCACTCCGTCCCTGGCTGCTCACACCCTACCGGCGGCCCACGACCCCATTGCAGCAATGCTTCAATAGAGGCATGCCACACACAACATCATTGAGTGGGTGTTTGGGATGCTGAAGGCGCGCTTCTGTTGCCTAGACACCTCCGGCGGTGCCCTACAGTATAGCCCCTCAAAGGCCTGTGGGATATTCCTGGCCTGTTGTATCCTGCACAACACGGCCAAAGACCATGGGATAGTCGTACAGGTCAAAGAGGGGGACAGCGATGGGGATGATGGTGACGCTGGTGACGATGGGGATGGGCAGCCCCCCTTGGATGACGGGACCCCCGACTGATCCAGCTGGCCCAGCTGCACTGGGACACCATCACAGAGGAGCACTTCACCCAACACAGGTAAGTCATGGGGCCATGTGCAACCAACAGTGGCTAGGGCACAACTCACATACACACAGGGAAACACACCAGGGGTGCATGGCGGCAAGGGAAGTGGCAGGGCACAGAAGCACACACATACAACCAGGGAGGGGTGAATAGTAACACGCCACATGGATGGACACACACACACACACACACAATAGGCACAAAGTGCACAGGGGTCAGGTGCACAACAGATCCGGAACACAGACACTAAAAACACACATGTCCATAGGCCACCACCTCCACTGACTGTCCATGTGCATGTGTCAGATGCTGGGCACCTTCGCACTTTGGTGTACAGTGCAATGCAGGCATCATCATGCACACGCACCTGTGGACAGCAGTTGGGAGGGTGTGCAGGTGGTCCATGTGTCTGCGTGTAGGGCTGGGCACCCACCGGTGCACTGCCACCCGAAACACACATTGCACACAGGGCAGCACCAGACAGGGCCCGCACTGGGAGACAGCTCAGTCTTGTGGCACAGTGACACGGCCACCTCGGATGCGTGGTAGCCCGCGAGACCCAGCAGCACTGGCAGGCTGAGTACAGGCCTCATGGGGTGGCACCGATGGTCCACCAGGGGTTCCACTGCACGAACACGACCTTGCCCACACAGGGGTCTGCAGCACACCAAACATACCTGCACCAGGAGTGCTCGGGATGTCCACAGCTGAACCCGGCATCGACAGGGTGGGTGTCGCACGACACCGGGAATGGGGAGTGGATAGCATAGTGCGTGGTGTGAGCAGCACAGGGGCACCTGACTGTGTGCCCAATGTGGCCACGACAGCGACCAATGCCTGTGTCTGCCTGTCAATGGCAGCAGTCACATCCATCCGCAAATGGTCAATCCATGACAGGATCCTCTCATTGTCCCTGCTGTGTCGCTCCTCGACCCACTCCAGAGCCACACACAGTGCCTCCATGGACGTTGCAACCCACATCTGCTGCTGTACCGATGCCTGCAGCTGGCAGGTGTGCTCGTCAAAGAGGTCGTCTGCCACATCGGCAACCTGTCCCTCAGGGTATGGAAGGGCCTGATGTTCAGCACCCCTTGAGGGTGGGCGCTGCTCACCAGGACCAGGTATGGTCAAGTCCACAGGTGGTGCACATGCGCCACCGCTGAAGCCTACCCCAGTCCTGGTGGGTGACTGCTGCTGCTGCCCTCCACCTGCTGTTCTCAAGGGATCAGTTGTTCCGCTGCTGTGGCTGCAACAGTGCCAGTGACCTGTACAGCCACGGTGCTGCCCACTGGTGCTGACAGGCACAGCCTGGGACTGTGCTGGCGTGCTGGCACACCGTCGGAACCAGCTAGGTCCATGGGCGTGAGCTGTCCTGCTGTGTGTCCATTCTGTGACACACACATGTCAATGCCTATAGTGGTTATTGCATCATCAATGGTGCAGGTCTGTGCCACAGCCACAGCCACAACTTGCTGGCATGCTTGCATGCCAGACCACTGAGACACAGGAAGGGCACCCCCACACCTGTCTCAACGACATCAGTGATGGCAGCCAGGCGTGCACACTGGTGCAATGCACGCTGGCTACCTGCGAGGTGGATGGTCCCTCCTCCAACTCCAGATGGCTGTCCGCAGTGGACAGGCCCTCCACCACTGACCCTGCAGGCCTTTGGGATCTGTAACAGAAGTGAGAACACGTTGGTGCATGAGTCTCCCTCCCCCTACCATGACATACCATACAGTGATGGGCTTCCACCTGTCTGGAAGCCACCTCCAGGAACGCCAATGGCACTGCACTGCATACTTGCAGCGAGTCTGTCCTCTGCTGGAGTCAGCTGCACCACCTCCGGCTGGCCCCTGCCTGTTGCAGCACGTGCTGCCCTGATGGCTGCCACCTTCTCCTTCACCCTCCTCCTGTCGGTCCTCATCTTCTTTTTACACTCCTGCACAGAGCGATGGTGGCCGCCATGCAGGTTGATGGCGCGTTCCACCCCCTTCGATGCAGCAGCACGGGCCTGGGGGTGCCCCGCCATCCACTGAGAAGTGGCTCTTCATCTAGGTAGGCCTCAAAGAGTGCCTCCATCTCAGCTTTCATAAAATTAGGCCTCCTCTTCCACCCACCATCATCCTCCTCACTCACTCCTCGCTCGGTCATATCACAGCCTGTATGGGTGAGGTGGTCACCTGTGACTGTGCAGTACAAGCAATTCCCTGAGACCATAGTCAGAACATCACACAGCATGCAACTCACCTATAAACTGCAGTAACCAATATAGCCACTGCAGAACAGCGTCGCATTTTTATAGCGCAATCCATGCAAATTAGGTGTGCAACCTTATAAGAGATGCAAATCGCGTTGCTGCGCCATTGAATGGCTGATCGGATGATTTGCATATGACGGTTGAACATCACGCTGTTGCGCTTTGTACAATTGGAGGTATGCGAACTGAGCCGGACCACAGGCGCAGTTCTGTGGATGTATGCTACCGCACTGCATGCCCAGGCAGCTACGCGGGCGTCTGCCCACTGATGACGATAACGATAGGCAATTCGGGCAACCATTGTGCCAGTGGTTGCTGACCACTACATGGCGCTGCGCGCAACTACTTAATATTCGTGTGGCAATAGCACAGGCGACCGTCGCTGGGCCGCTGGGCGATCGATGGCGTGTGTGGGGCATCGCCGAGACCCATGACCCTGTACCCGACCATGCCCCCTTGGCGCTGTACATAGAGCATCTGCAGCTCTATCAAGCTGTTCGGTGACAGCATGATAGGGAATGAGCGGTGCTGTGCCGACTAGCGAGATGAGAATAGCGGCATATTGGTATCGCCGCAGCAATTCCACATGGGGCTGCAGTGCCGCGGAGCACCATATATTGCCTACTATAGATCTGAAGATGGCACGAGAAGAGCCCCCCCAATGGAGTGCCTCGGCTGACTAACCTAGTGGCCATTGTGAGCCCACCATGGCCCACTGTAAGGGAGGTTCCCTGGACAGGGCCAGGACCCAGGTGCGGCAGCAAGGTGGCCACTGACCTGGAGGCAGCCACTGGCAGAAGGAGACCTCAGAACAATGCATGAACTGCTATGGGGACCTGGGAGGAGGAGCCGGGGCTACTGGCATGTCTGGAATTGGCGTGGGAGGTAGTGCCTCGTCCAGGTGGGTGATCCATCTATGCACCTGTATGGTCCATATGGGTAACACTGTCTATTGTGTCCAGCATATGGGGAAGGGTTGGTCTAGGGTTGGCTGTGGCGGTGTTTACAGGGTATGTGATGTATGGGTCTGGCTGGGTGGGTGGGCACACTCATTGGGGCAGGGGAATATGCTTTGGGATTGTACTGATGTGTTTCTCACCTTTTGTTTCCCACAGGCGTGGCAGAGCGGAGGAGGCCATGGCAGGAAGAGCAGCAGAGGTGGTAGCAGTACCCAAGCGCGGCGGTGGAGAACCACAACACCAGCAACAGCCCAATGAGGGTGAGTGCCATGACAACTATGATTTGATATTGCATGCTGTGTGGACAGGGTGGGAGCAGGGCATAGCCACCATCCATGGACACCACTGCAATGCACGCGACATGTGACAGTCAGCACTGTACAGTGGCACTGCATGTCTGGAAGTGCATCAATGGTGGTCCATGTGCACTGGACACATGGCTGTGCTGACTACCGCCCACCGCATAGCCAAAGTTACTGTACAGCCTTGGTTGTGCAGTGCTGGACATGGGTGGTGTGTGCTGTGGTCACATGGCTGTTGCTGCCTGGTTGGGCCGTCCCTTGTGCACCACGGTCACTGTGGGTGGGTGCACTCCATCACAGGACGCAGGGCACTTGGCTGTATGATGGGTGGCTTCAGGAGATGGACAGTCACACCCATTGACTCCAGATCCCTTGTCCTAGGTGTCTGGATACTATTACGCATTGGAGAGATCCATGCAGCAGCTATTGTGGTGGCCACGGACTCCCTAGAGATCCTGCAGGACCTCCAGCAGCATGGGATGGAGGAGATGGGACCCAGGACCAGCACCCAGGCAGCAGGGAGCAGGCTGGAGAACAGTAGCTGGTCACCTCCCCGTTGACTAGCCCCCTCACACCCCTGCCTTCCCTCTCCCAGTTGTTCACCCCCGCACCCACCCCTTACCTTGCACCCGTACCTCCACCCCTGTTTTGTACATATGTAAATAGTTGTTGATGTTATTGTTGTACATGTTGTTGTTTTCTAATACAGTTATTTTTGATATGAATACTGTGGTGGTGTCTGATTGATAGCTGGCTATAGGGGCTCAGTTGCAGTGGTGTGCATGGCATCTGGGGAGGCTATGTCATGGGTATATGTGTGTGTGTGCGTGGGAGGTGTCTCAGTGTGGGGTGGCTCAGTCAACATCTGTGATGTGTGTTGTTCTTTGTGCATTGCATTGCTGTGTGCAGTGTTCCATGGTGCCTGCTCTGTGTCCATTGTGCCCCTCTAGCTGTCCTTGGCCTGTGCAGCTGACACCCTTGCATGTCTGTGGCCCAGCCAGGTCTGCTGCCTTGTCAGTGGGTGCTGTCCTGCAGGTCATCCACTGCTGACTGTCACAATGCTGGGTTGCCATCTGTCATCGATGGGATGCATGTTTGCCTCAGGTGACACTGTGGCCTCCACAGTTGCTGTCCCACCTCCATGCTGTGTCTTGTGTGTTGCGGGGGCTGTGCAGCACTGTCTGTGACTTGTGATCAGGCATATGCTGGTGGCGTACAGTGCATGACAGTACATAAACACATGGGTGGGTGTCACCCTGTGCCATGGTGGACAGCAGGCTGTGTGCACAGAATTACATGTGCCCACACTGGGAGCTTGGCTGCCACACTACTGCGCCCCTGTGTTGCTGTCCCCGAGGGTATGCATGTGTTTACCCCTGCACTGTGTTGCATCCGGTGTGCTGCATGCTTCCACGCACCACTGTGGGTGTCTGTGCTGGCTGCTGTGGCTCGTGGTGGGTCGCGCTGTGACACCTGTCTACTGTGCAGGGTGCTATATCAATGGCAGTGGTGTCAGGGGCACGCCCTTTCCCGTGTGGGGTACCACTTGTGGCGACACATGTTCGGTCTCTCAGCTGTGCCTCAGGGGGGTCGTGTGTGTTGGTACTGTGTCTGCCATTGTTGCACTGCCATGTGCTGCCACCCACTGCTGGGTGCTCATGGTGGCTCTGGCTTGTATGGTTCTGTGGTACACGAGGTTGCAGTGTGATGGGGGTGTGTGCATGAGGGATTCCTGCAGTGATGGTCACTGCTCATGGGATGTCTTGGGGTCACAGTGCAGGGTGTGCTGGCTTCACGGGGCTGCTGTACAATGGGGTGGTCCGCCCCCTTATGTAGCAGTCTCAGCTTGCCAGTGGGTGTGCTGGGGCAACATGGCCCAGCTGTGCTTTGTTTGCTTGTCCCCATGGGCTGGTGTATATTCCGTCCCTCCCCCAGTTGTGCTGTGCTTGGGGTGTGGGGGTGCATTGTCAGTTCTGCAGTGTGTTCCTGTGCCCATCTGTGGCATGGGTGGTGGGCCCCTGTCTACCTCCCTGGTTGTGCAGTTCCATTGCTCTGCTGCTGGGGGGCTCCCTGCTTGTGCTTTGGCATCTCTGGGCTGCTCAGCTGGGCTGCCCTTGTTGCGCTATAGCGCATCGTATCTGCTCAGCTTCCCCTTCCTGGTTGCGCTATGGCGCAGGTTGTGCGATATTCAGACGTTGGCTGGTTGCGCAATTTGGCTTACTCCATTTTTGAGTATTGTCTGCCTACATCTCTTTTATTGCTTTAAATTCCATTCATCCCTTTGTTTCTTATAATTTTCCCCGAGTCTCAATTGTTACCCTTTTCAAAAATCCTTATTACCCCGCTTGTCTCTATTTTCCCATCTCTACTCTTCCCTTTCTCAGCTATTTACTTGAGATGGTGACTTTCTTTCTGATCACTGTACAAATCTTCCACTACAACATTCACAGTCACTTTAATTTTGGTTTCCACTTTGGTCACATCAAGGAACCTGCCATCGTTTATTTTGTTAACAACCTGATTCTTTCTTCTGACTTTGAAAACAGAATAACAGAGAATAATAAGGCAGAAAAAGACTGGAGGCTATCTAGTCAAAAACAGTGGTGGAATTCAAGCATGCATGGGACAGTCATAAGGCAATTCTAGGCTGTAGGGGTAGGAAGAAGTAGGCTGCTGGTTAACTAGGATCTGCAGCTTATCCAATAGGTAGGGGAATGGGCAGACTGGGTGGGCCAAGCGGTCCTTATCTGCCATCAAAATCTATGTTTCTATGTTTCTAGTATACACTGTTCCTACCAATACATGTAACACCAGCCTATTGCTTTGCATGCACTGCCGGCCCCCTAATGGCAGGTTAGCACTCTCCCCATTGCTTTGTGCCTTCCTCTCCCATCCCTATCAGCTCTTTATTTATTTATTTATTTATTGAATATATCAGAATTATAACCCTTCGAGTCAGAGACTCCTTTACAAAGGCTCCATGTCAGAGTAATACAGTAATATAGTCATCGATACACAACACAATAATAGTGCAAGTAGTGGTAAATAAGCAATTAACAGTGCATACAGTGATTACAAGACATAGATTACTGGGCTGTTAGTATATTGTACTAACAACAGGAGAACATGAACAGAGTTGAGTAATCATAGCCATTGAAGAAAAGAAACAACATGGCCCTAGTCCTTTGAGATCGAAACAGTGTGTACAGGTTACAGAGCAGGACTAGCTAGGGGCACAAGTCCTTTGTCACAGGCGCCTGTCTGAGTGGGAGGGGAGGAGCAGTTTATGCTAATCCCAACTCCTCTTGAAGCCCTCCATTGTTTCCATTCCACCACCTTCTTCAGCAACTCATTTCACTTGCCCACCACTTTATCTGTGACTAAACACTTCATCCTTCATCTAGTCATTTCTGAAATTTCTACCCATGTCCTCTTGTGGCGTTCCCCTCTTGGTGCCTGAAAAACTGGTTTTTGTCTAGAAACATAGACATAGAAACATAAACTTTGACGGCAGATAAGGGCCACTTGGCCCACCTAGTCTGCCCATTTCCCTACCTAGAGGATAAGCTGCAGATTCTATTTAACCAACAGCCTATTTCTTCCTACCCCCCACAAAAATTGCCTTATGTCTGTCCCATGCATTCTTGAATTCTCCCACAGTTTTAGACCCCATAACCTCCTCAGGAAGGCTGTTCCATGCATCTACTACCCTGTCTGTGAAAAAATACTTTCTCACATTGCCCCTGAGCTGTCCCCCCTCTATCTTCAAATTGTGTCCCCTTGTTCTTGCACTTCTCTTTTTCTGAAAGATGCTACCCTCTTGGACTTTGTTGATTCCACTGAGGTACTTAAACATTACTATCATGTCCCCCTCTCCCTCCTTTCCTCAAGGGTATACATATTAAGCTCCTTTAGTCTCTCCTCGTATGGCTTCTCTTGCAGACCCTGCAGCATTTTAGTTGCCCTCCTCTGAACTGCCTCCATCCTGTCTATGTCCTTGCGGAGATGGGGTCTCTAGAACTGGACGCAGTACTCCAGATGGGGTCTCACCAACTGTCTGTACAGGGGGATAACAACTTCCTGTTTTCTGCAGATGCCTCTCCCTATACATCCTTTCCCCCGGCCCCTCTTGATCTCTACCTTGATTTTTTTCCTTTGAGAAACTGGAAAGTTTCTATCATATCACTCTGCTTATTCCTGGTCTCCAGTGAGTATCTGCTAAGGCTACAGAGATGCTCCTCATAATATTTCCCCTGCAGACCTTGAAGCATCCTGGTCATCATTCTAGACACACACTCTCATCAGTCCCAGTCCTCCTTTACTGTAAGTGGGGGCTCCAGAACTGAACCCAGCGCTACAGGTACAGTCACATTAGAGAGTTGTACAGGAGAAAAATCTCATTCTCATTTCTACTGGACCCTCCCCGCAATATGCACCTCAACATTCTGTTTGCCCTCCCATATGCTTTCGTTGGTCTGAGGATTAACCTTTAAATTGCCTTCCATAATCACACCTGTAGTCAATTTTTCCTTATATCCTGGTTACTTTGACACACTCAAGCCAATATTTTTGTTTTAGGATTGTTTCTAACAATATGGATGACTTTGCATTTTGCAGTGGACTTGACCTGCCACATACCAGACCTCTGTTCTAACATCCCAAGATCCCTTTTGATGTCTATGGCACCCTCCTCACTGTCTACTTACCTGACCTTGCTATACCATCATATGTACTGTACTGTGTTGATGCTCCTAATCTGAAACTGTATTACTTTGATGTAACACCGTTTGTAACTTTATAATCTCCCGGGTCGTGTCTGAAAACAGTCACAGCTTGTGTCTATCAAAAACTAAATAAATAAATAATACTTTCCCACATAGTTGTGTATTATATGCAAATAGGCTGATCTTACTTTGTATCCTTTCTCCTGTGTTGCAGATGAAGAAGTGAAAGAGAACAATGCCCAATGCTTGTACCTGAGGTACACCACTAATTACACCCATCTTACCAGAGTGCTGACTACTACCCTCTGAGTCATACCCCCCAGCCAGTTCTTGATCCACCCAGTAATGCCCCTAGCCCCAGGTCCGATAACTTCTTATTTTCCTGTACTTCTGTGACCATTCACATTCAAGTGGACAATACAGTGGCCTATGCCTCTAGCACCTCTACTTCTGAACTGGTTGCTCAACTCTAGCTAGATTTCTCCAACATCCAGCATCAGTTCTAGAATAATATATTTTTTCTCAATGGCAAAAGAAGAATGGTTTTAATTACCTTTGGTACCAGACTGAAGTTGCCCAGACTCACTCCCTCCCCTCCTTCCATACACTATATGGCATGCTGACTGAGGACATCTCCTCTTTCAAATACCTTGAGGTTTGTGTTGACCTTCACCTTGGCTTCTCTGTGCTTGTGGATACCATCCACCAGAAGCTTCACCCCAGGCATAAAGCTGTTTCCAGGAATAAAGCACAGATTTTGCTTCCTGCACAAAAAGCACTCCTTTTAAAAATGATCCTCCCAAATTTAGACTCTGCTGACATGGTCTATAGTGCTTCTCCAAAGTCCATTCTGATTAGATCAGAATAACTCTTCTACTCTTTCTGTCAATTTGCGTGGGACTGTCTCCACTGCACACATCACACTTCTCTCTATTCCTCTCTGTCCCTCCCATCCCTAGAAGCCATGCTTCTTTTTCACTGTGCCCCCTTTATTTCCAAAGTCTGGCTGGGCTCCATCCTCCCCCACCACACACCCCTCCTTTCATCCCTCTCTGTTCTCTCTCTCTCTCTCTCTCCATAACTTTGAACCTAGCCCCTCACCATTTATTACTTGAAATCTTCTGCAGGCCAAACTGCTTTCTCTTTACAGTTCCCTAAGTCTTGTTTTCCTTTCTCCTTCTATCTGCTTTACCTCTCCACCCTTCTCCCTCAAATCCTCCTTTGTAGCTTCTCACTCACTCCTTTAACTGCCCTTGATTGCACTGTGACCTGTCATCCTCACCCCTAACACTCCCTCTAGGCCCAGTTTTGTCTGGGTTCTTGTATGTGGCCTGTATGAAATCTGTTATTCTATGCATGTGTCCATTTGATTACAGCTGTTATAAGTTTATTTTAAGCTTTGTTTGTCACATCTACCAACCGTACCTTTCTATGTTTATATTATTATATATTGTTATGTTATTTATTGCACAGTGTTGTAAAGTTTTATCATATGCCACTATCCCCACCTTGTGCAAACATCTGGAAACTAGCTGTTATTAGCTCAGTATGCTTTTTCTGGTAACTTTTAAATTTAATAACTAACTAATTACACAGCAGCATCAAAAATACTGTCTCCTTATTGGATGACTGGCATGATTTACAACGTGTAAATCGTAGTATGACTCCACGGGAAAAAATTCCAGCCAGTTGAATCAGGAACCCCATTATGAAATCACTCCAACCCCCCAAAGATCAAACAGCAAAACTGTCAAACCACCGTATTCGCTACAACAAAAAGTGCAAAATTCAAACATGCACTGTACAACACACCAGCATTCAGCAAAGCCACTGTAAATTCTGCAAACCCACCCCTCACTCCTTCCAACTTTCATGGTGACAGTGAGACCCTCTCACCTCCATTCTGGTACCGCTACCTCATGAGTTTTACCCAGCACTTCTAAAACTAACAAAATCATTAAAAAGAAACAACACAGCTGCTCTCTCCAGTCACGAGTCCTCAGTACTGTGCACTCACTCCCACTAAACAGCTCCACAGAAACAAGAGTTTGGACATTTCTATTCTTTTTTTTTTTAATTATGTTTTCCGATGAATGTACCTGTGAACTGGAATGCAGGCCACACTGACACTACAGTGTTCTGTACACTCTGCCCTGCGTTCCCACTGAGATGCTTAGCCGCTAGCTCCTCCAAGGCTCGCTCATTCCAGTTTCTGTTTCCTGCACTCCTACCTCCTCTCACAATTGCTCCCTCCCACCTCCATTCTTGTACTAACTCCCCGGTCCCAGTATACATGCCCCATATTCTCTCAAATCACTATTAAAAATGAAAGCAAGAAACCTCAAAAACTCAGCTCCCAGATGAGCTGAAACAACATGCTGCTTACGCACTATTCCTCCTAGTACACTGTTGCTCTCTAACTCTCCAGCAGTTGTTCGCTATTGCTTGCTTCATGATGGGATGAACAAAAATGAAAAAAAAAAATCATTAAGCAGACTTGGGGGCAGGGGTTGCTGTGTGTGTGAATATGGGGATTACTGGACAGAACCCGAGAAATCAAGAACCTAGGAAAAGTCTCCCAAGCAACAAAGTACTATTTTGTCTGGTGGAACAATACAATCAATAAAACTAATTTAAAATTCTGCAAACTCTTTTTCTTTTATTTTTATTTTTTTGTCACTAAAATAAACAGAGGCATTATATAATCTCAATATCCCACTAAAGAGTGTGGGTGATGCCAGATTTACCCACAGCTGGTGTGTTTTGCTCACTCGGCCTGTGGCCACATTACCAAACAACACACCAGCCATGGGTAAATACTGGCATCACCCACACCCTCTTTTGGTATATGGCTTAACTAACCACCTGCTATATGGCAGTGAGTTGAGGGCCTTGCTGAAATTCACATACATGAGGTTAATAGTCTGACCTTTGTAGACAGCCCACATCCTCTCATTCAAGAAATGAATGAGGTTTGTCTGGCAGGACAGCCCTCTAGAAAAACCATGATGCCTTGTGTTTTCTGTTCTGTAGATGATTTGTCTTCAGGAACTCCACTATCTACTCCTTTAAGATAATCTTAAGCAGCTTGCCCACAGTAGTGGTCAGGCTCACTGGCCTGTAGTTCCCACAGTTGGTCTTCTGCCACCTGTAACAGGGTGCCCCTGTTATGACTGAATAGTCCTGAAGTAAAATGTAACCCCTTACACATTCTTTTCTGATCTTCTTTCATCTTTTCTTCCTCCTTTCTTTACTAAATTTCATGTCAGGGTGGCCAACCTGGCATATCTTCTAAACTTTACTGTCCCTTTAAAATTCTAAAATCCTTATGGTTGCACAATGAAATATTTCCGTAAAGGAACTCTGTGTTTGAGTAAAGTTTGTGCTTCTAAAGTGCCCCCAGTTTATTTGTGTAAAGCTTCAGTGCTGAAAAAAAATGCCTCTGTGAAGTGAGTGAAGCGCTAGGCGCTGTTGTAATTGGTGCCCCTTTAAGATGCACAGACAAGCTGTGCTACAAGCCCGATGTCAGGCGATGTAAATAAAAAGAAAACCGCTTGTTGCAGTACTAAAGAAAAGCTCTTGTAAGCTTAAAAAGAAAAGGAAAGGTTGCTTTCTGCAGCAATCAGAACAGCAGCGCCACCTTGTACATCAAAGCAGGATCAAGCTCAGATGTACACTGAGACGCAGCTCATTGCTTGACTCGAAGCAGGATGCTTTGGTAAAGAGTGAAAGTGCCGCACAGGGAGGCGAATGTGGCACAATCAAATTCCATATAAGAACACTACGGGCAGAAAGGGCAGCCCCGTAGTGTCCTCAATTAAAGTGCTGCAAATTGTTAAGTACAGACCCAGAGCTAGATTAACTGGGAGCTGTCAAGAAGCAAAGGCCAAAATGAAATGCTTTAGCCTACGGCTGACATTTCAGCAGTCAGGTTTTAAAGAGACAAACATCAGTAAAATAAGGAAAGACTGCTAAAACTGATTGCAGAGGCTTTCTAGGTACAAAGTCTGTAAACTTCAAATGAAAAATCCATTTTCTTGTTTCTTTGTTTTGTTTAAATAAATAATTTGTGCTCCAAAAATCAGGTCTCCCTAGGCTGGCTGGGGAAGGCAAATAGGGAGCGTGCCCCTCATGTGTCATTCCCCTGTCCAGGCTGGGTATTCCTATATGATAAGAAATGTTAAAATATACAATGAAATTTTTTTTTGTTACCTAAATTCGACCATTATGGGAAGATCCTATTATAGGACTGGCAGCCCCTGAAGTGATTGCTTTTGTAAGAATCCAGAGAGATGAGGTCATAGCAAGTGGGAGGAGCTAATCTTCCTAATGAGGTGTAAACCCACTAATTAAGGTTTTAGGTGGTCTTAAAGTGATGTGCTTAGTAAGTATTTAAGTAAAATTAATAAACATGCTTTTTTTACCTGTTGTGTAAGAATGATCCAAGATAGCCTTAGCTAGGACTACATAAAAGTATATTTCATGTTAAGTAGGAGATCACCTGATTGTGATGTCACCCTAGGGATTGCTATATAACCTTTCACTAGGGGGCTAAATAAAGAGAGTGGGTCAGTATCTTCTGACCACAGAGAGTGAAGGAGCTAGTGTGAGAGTTTACATACTGTATTGTTGGAAATTGAGTACTGGATATTGCATATATAAAAGAAAGTCAGGAGTCTCAAGAAGAATTATTTCCTGATGTGTTGAATTGGTGTGATGGACTAACACCCACAATTTCATTTCTGTAAATATACTTTATTTTATTTTTTTTAGTTTTTGCAAAGGTTTTGAAAATAAAATGATAAACTCAATATTTGTGTTTTGTATGCACTAAAATTACTGTCTGGTGTCTGTCATTTATTCCACACCTAATACACTGGTGTCAGAAGTTGGATAGACCTGGTACATCAAAGCTGCCCAGGAAGCCTACCAGGGGATATTGTTCCGACATACCTTGACAGATGCTAGAAGAGGACCAGACAGACTCAGTGCACATCACCTGTCACGATCGGTAACTGAGAAAACTGGGATTAAATTGTTACCTGGATTATGTCTAGGAGCCAGGCCCAAAATGAAGAAACTAGAAGATGAGGATATCAAAGAGGGAGAAAGATGCAGAATCCAAAGAGAACAGATGACCCCAACCCCAGATGATCCGAGTGAGTTGCTGAAGTGGCTCTGTATGAGGCAGATCGAGATGGAATGACAACAAGAAGAGGATAGATGACAGAGGGATGAGGATCAATGCATCCAGGCAGAAGAAAGAAGATGGCAGAACGTGAAATGGAATGATATCCTAAAAGCCATACAGGACATGAATCAAGGTCAGGCGGATATAACTGAGCCCAGAGACATAAAACTAACTAAACTGACAAAGAGTGACGGCGTTGAGGCATACCTCACTACCTTTGAGAGGATAGCACAAACCTGTGCATGGCCTCATGATCAGTGGGTAAAAAGACTGGTACCCTACTCATCCGGTAGAGCCCAATTAGTATATAGCCAACTGAGTGGGATTGATGCTAATGACTATGATAAAGAAAAAGAAGAGATATTAAGATGATATAACATAAGTACTGAGACCTATCATCAACATTTTCACTCTCAGAAGATGGCCCACTATGACACCCCCAGGGAAACGTGTGCTCGTCTCAGAGATTATTGTGACAAATGGTTACAACTGATGACTAAGACTAATGATCAGATTATGGAGCTAATAATCATTGAACAGTTCATTCAGGTTTTACCACTGGATGTACAGTTATGGGTTAAGGATCACAAGCCAGAGACAGCAGAAGAAACTATTAACTTGGCGGAGGACTACTTGGCAGTTTATCCCACCAGACGGAGGGGACAACAAGGTAACCCAGGACCATCTACAGCTCTGGTAAGAACTTTTTTCCCCAATAATCAATCAACGTATGGTAGATGAGATAGAGGTGGCAGGGTCCCATATGCAGACATTATTTGCCATGGATGTCTTGGGAAGGGACACATAGTCAGAAACTGCCCTAATAAAAGAAATGATACAGCACATTTAGCCCTAGCAAACTTTGGGTATGTTACTTCTGTGGGAGTGGGAGACCAACAAACTTTGGGATTGTTAGACTCCGGAAGTAGACAAACCCTGATGAGAGCTAATCTGGCCCCTGAAATAGACTTAAGCCAGAATGATACAACTGTTCTCTGTATACATGGGAATGTCCATCAGTACCACACTGCAAAGTTGGCATTGACTGTTAACAACCAAAGCCACACCTTGCTAGTTGGATTATCACCCCGTCTACATGTACCTATTATAATTGGCCAGGATGTCCCTTGTTTTGATGCCTTAATGATGACTCATCAATCACTGATGGAACCTGTTAATGTAGTTACCAGGACACAGGTAAAATTACAGATGGAACCTGTCTTTCCTTTTGAAAAAGATTATTTTGAAGGACAAGGGAAGGCAAGAAAATACAAGCGGGTTGAAAGGAAGGAAAAGAAAGCTTGGCAGGATTCACATCCAGAAAAAACTGTGGAATTAGCACCAGGGTTGTTAAAAGGTGACATTAAACTGGAATATTTGGTAGATGAGACTTCAAGGCCTCTGTTTACACAAATAAATCAAGAAGAAAAGAATGGACATTCTCATTTTATATTAAAACGTAACATACTGTTTTTAATAACTGTTGATCATGTTACACACTGTGAGACAGAGCAGTTAAAGGTACCTGAACAGTATAGGGAGCGGGTAATACGATTGGCCCATGATATTCCCATGGCTGGCCATGAGTGGAGGGATAGAACGTTACAATGGATACTATCTAGGTATTGCTGGCCATGGATTCATCAAGAGGTAGCAGCATATTGTAGAGCTTGTGCAAAATGCCAGCTGGTGGCTCAAGGAGGAAGAAAGATCAAGTACTCCTGCAACCCATTCCTTATGTAATAACTCCTTTTGAGAGAGTAGCCATGGACGTGGTGGGGCCCCTAACAAAGAGTTCTAAGGGAAACCAATTCATACTGTGTAGGCTGTGAGCTCCGCCTGCTTGGGCTGTGTGGCTGGGTGTTTATGTTTGTCTCTCAATAGTTTAGTTTTGTAGATTTTCATGTATTTTGGCTTGAAGGAACAAGACCATTCTTGAATATGTGATCTATGAAAGTTTACTGGACTAAGAAACTAGAAAACATCACTAGCAGATATTGGGATTCTCATTATAAATCAACTTTTTTGGAAGCCATCACAATCAAAGTAAGTACAGCTAAGAAATTTACATGCTCTAACATGGGAGTGCAAACTGAATCCACATTTCAGTCTGCCTTATTGCTAAAGGAACTGTATGTCTTTGAGAACCATTCACAACTATTTAAACAAAGGAAGACACTGACGAAGGGTTTTAATTTCCCTATATGCCCCAGGCCAGTGTTCCAGGAATTTAACACATCCTTTGTCTTGTTACAATAGATCAAACAGTTTACTGGTCATTTCCTGTGGATTTGATTATTTTACATCATTTGGCAATGGGGCAAATACTCCTCTAGAGGCGCCACGAAATTGATCTGTCCCTGCTCATGTGCGAGCCTTGGGCACATCTAGCCACATTGTATAACTATTCCAATGTTGCATTTTCGACATTACCACCTGGCATACTACTGTTCAAAAAGAAATGCAACCTCTCTCTGACTGAACTCCACCTATGCACCCTGAAACTTGTGCTCCTCCTGCTTCTATCAGGGACTGTTCACCCTAATCCCGGACCAAACACCTCCAACAAAACAAACCAGCAGGCACTCTCTCAATCATGTGCCTGAACATCTGCAGTTTACTTCCTAAGCTTGATGCACTGCAAGCCTTTACCACCCAACACAACCTGGATAGTCTGTCAGTAGTTGAAACTTGGCTCACCCCAAAGATTCCTGACCAGGCAATCACCCTTCCTGGCTACAATGTCTTCTGGGTTGATTGTAAGTCCAAAAGAGGTGGAGGGTGTACCTTATATGTGAAAGACACTTTCCGAGGACACCTCATTGATTCCAATCTTCCAGCAACACCTGCTCAGATTCTTCCCATCAGACTCCTATTTGGTGCCCACAAGTAGGCCCTTACAGTTGTCACTGTTTACATACCTCCTAAAGAACAGGGACCTGGTCTAACCGCTGTCCTTGACTTTGTCAAATCCCACCCATCGGACTCCGAAATCATCCTTCTAGGTGACTTTAACATTAATTGGCTCTCAGCTGAAGGTGAGTCATTTAAGAACTCCATTATATCTGCTAAACTGACTCAAATGGTTGACTATGCAACCAGAAAGAACTACAGAACTGGGACCTGCACCCTACTCGACTGGATCCTAACCAACGACCCCTCTCGGATCACGAAAACCTCAGTCCTCCCTGACTCACAAAGTGACCTCTCTCCCATCAGCTGTACCTGGTCAAACAAATTCTATAAGCCTCCTCCAAAAATCATCACCAGCAGAGTCCTACCCCGTGGTCAACTACCCCACCTCAAATCGCACCTCATTCTGCAGGACTGGTCCCCCATCTTCAAGGCAATAGATACTAATACTGCACTGGATCAGTTTATTCACATTTTCAATGAAGCCTGTAATAAATTTGCCCCCCTCAAAAAGCGTAAAGTTAAATCGCTCAGTAACTCTTGGCTGTCAGGAGACCTCCTAAAAAAACTTAAATCCAGGGACCACCTCTGGGAACTGGCTAGAAACTCCAGTAAGCAACTCGACATCCAGAATTATAAACTGGCATGGAATGACTGCACCAAATCCACTCGGCAACAGAAATCTGACTACTATAAAAATGCCCTCACTAACTCCTGGGGAAATGGGAGGGATTTCTGGAAAAACATTAAAGATGTCACTGGGAAGCAGTCAAAATCTTCGCGAACATACTCAACATAAATGGGCACACTACACTCGACTCTAAAACTATTGCAAACACTTTTAACATTGCTTTCACAGACCTTAGCAGTGTTCTTCCCTATGACTTCTTCCAAGATGTGTCAACTCCCATCCCCCCAACTCCTTCACCCACGCCTGTCACCCACCTTTCTTCTTTAAAGCACTAAAGAAACATCAAGTCCGAAACTACATTGCCAAAGCCATCAGCAAATCTAGAACAAGCAATGACACACTTTTTTTTTTTATTTAGTCGTTTAACCAGGTGAGACACACTAAGCTGAAAGCTTTTTACAGGTGCAACCTGGGAGCACAGGGAAGTTAAGTGACTTGCTCAGGGTCACACAGCATGCAAGTGGAAGCTGTGGGATTCAAACCCAGGTCTGGTCTGCTGGATGTCACCAGATTTGCAGCTCAGAGCCTTAAACCACTGTGCTATACTCCCCCAGGATTCAATACTGGGCCCCCTACTCTTGACCTCAAGCTACTGGCTTTAATGCTTGATGAGGTACTTGGGCCCCTCACCAAGATCTTTACTCTCTCTCTTTCCTCTAGCCAATTCCCAGACAAATGGAAAATGGCCACTGTTACCCTGATTCACAAAAGTGGTGATAAGCCTGACCATGTGAACTTCCCCTATCTCCATTCTGCCTCCCTATCAAAGGTACTGGAATGTATAGTAACGGACCAACTTACTGAGCATCTGGACAATTATAATATTCTGTGTAAACAGCATCATGGCTTTAGAAAAGGTCATAGTACATCCTCTGCCTTACTCGAATTCACCTGCTCCATTCACAGCTCCCTCGACAATGGACAACTAACTGGTGCTATTTTCATTGACCTGACCAAAGCCTTCAATACTGTCCACAACTCCCTCCTGCTGAGCCAACTAAAAAATGCTGGTCTCTCCAATGATTCAATCTCTTGGTTCAAAAGCTATTTTGAAAACCACACCCAGCATGTAAAAATTGGAGATGTGCACTCTGATTCCAAGCCTGTCCTCTCTGGAGTCCCCCAGGGTTCAATACTGGGCCCCCTACTCTTCAGCCTGTTCCTTAACACCCTACCGAACTCCTGCACTGAACATATCTCCCTGTATGCCGATGATGCAGTAATCCTTGCCACACACCAGGACCCGAAGAAATTGCAAGAAAATCTCCAACTCGGCTTCTCCTCAGTTGAGAATTGGCTCACAAAGCACAAACTGATCCTTAATCAAAAAAAAAAAACAAAGGCCATGATCTTCAGCAGCTTCCATAATAAACATAAGCACTTCCAACTCTCCGTTATCACCAGACAAGGTACCGCACTGGAACAGGTCAAAAACTTTAAATACCTTGGAATCACCCTTGACCCTCACCTCTCCTACACTGCTCACATCGACCATGTCGCCAAAGCTGCTAACTCCCAGCTAGGCCTGCTATTCCATCATAGGAAACACCTGTCACCTGAAGCCCTCACTGTCGCTGTCCAGAGCTCCATCATATCCATCATTGATTATGGCATTATCATTTATGGCTCTGCTACAACCACCGCACTCAAATGTGTATCCACCGCCCCTCAACAAGGCCTGTCGACTTGTCACTGGCTCCCAACGCCTAACTCACACCTGTGACCTCTATTCTCGAACTGGATGGTTGAATCTTGCCAATTGAATAAAACACCAAACTTGTATTACTACTAAGAAAATCTTGCTGGGCCTTGCCCCCCCTGGAGTCTGTGCCCTCATACAACCGAGAATCCACACCCGACATACCAGGGGATCGAAACCTCAGCTTCTGCAAGTCCCCGCATTGCTGCACAGCACAAGGCCAAAGATCCTTTGCTTACCGAGCCACTAGTTGGTACAACAGTCTTCCCAGCGACATCTTATCCTCACTATTGCTCAGCACTTTTAAGACTCGTCTCCACCTAACACTGACTGCCTCCAACCTCTGTGACTGTTGTGGCTAAACATGTATTTTGATTCCATAGCTGAAGATGCCCTTTTGGATCCACATCTACTCCTGTACTTTGCAAGCACCCTCCCATCTATCTTCACCTCCCCTGCTGGCCCATGACAAATGCCACCCAGCAGCACTACCTCTATTCTTATCTGCCTTCCACCTCTTCTCTCTGTACCCCCAACCTACCTCCCCTTTTCTCCCATCCACTTAGTCTCCCTGATTTCACCCTCCTCCTTTCCCTTTCCTTTCCCCAAAGTTTCACCTTATTGTTCTTTTTTCATCTACAGGACTATGTGTCTTTTTTTTATTTTATAAACTGTTACCTTTGCTTATGATTGTCTCAATTGTACCAATGATATGTAACCTTTGTAAAAGAGCCTCAGCTCAAAGGTATTTGTAATCCTAGAGCAAATAAATAAAAAATAAATAAAAATAAATAAATACTGGTTTTGTGCAACTATGCCACCCAGTACCCTGAAGCCATACCAATGAGAATGGTTACTGCCTCTAGAATAGCTGAAGAATTAGCTAAAATCTTCAGTTGCATGGGAATACCACAAGTGATTCTAACTGGCAGAGGTAGTAATTTTACATCTGTGATGTTGCAAGAATTGTACCATCTGTTGGGTGTCTCTGCAGTACATACCTCCCCGTATCACCCTCAGACTAATGGGTTAGTAGAAAGATTCAATAAAACACTTAAGAAAATGTTGCAAAAGTACGTGCAAGAGGAAGGTCGAGACTGGGATAGATTTCTCTTTTACCTCTTATTTGCCTACAGGGAAGTACGTCAAGTAACAACTGGTTTTCCCCTTTTCATTACTATATGGTCGCAACCCTAGGGGACCATTAGATGTAATTAAAGAACAATGGGAGGAAGGCAAAGGTGTGGGATTTACAAACATTGTGAAATACATGACTGACTTATGGGAAAGGCTTGTGAAATACGTAACTATGACTCATATGAATGTTGACCAGAAACAGCAGGGTCAAAAAGAAATGTATGATAAAGAATTGAAATAAAAACACTTTGAACCTGGGGAAAAAGTGTTACTTTTGTTGCCTAATACAGAAAATAAGCTTCTGATGAGATGGCAAGGGCCTTAAGTGGTACTTCAACAGACTGGTATTGTGGATTATGAGATTGAAATGCCTGAGCGAAGACCAGTAAAAAGGGTATACCATGCCGTTCTATTAAGGAAAAGGATAGTTAAGCCAAACCCATTACTATACATTCAACCTGAACAAGGTCTGTCAGAGATAGAGGTCGCTTATGATAGATTAGAAACACCATGAGGGGAGAATGAAATTCAGATCAATCTGGAATTAAAGCCTGATAAAAGACAAGAGGTTGATCAACTCTTAGAGTTTTTTAAAGAAACTTTTACTAAAACACCAGGGAAAGCATTAGGGGTGGTGCACAAGATTAAACTGACACAAAGTAAACCAATTCACCCGAGGCCCTGTAGGTTACCAGAGAAGATCTGGAAAGAGGTAATGAATGAGGTAAGGAAATTGGAGCAAGCAAAGGTGATTGTTCCTTCACATAGCCCATGGTCCTCGCCCTTAGTAGTGGTAAATAAAAAGAAGGTGGTGTCCGGTTATGTTTGGATTTTCGGAAAATCAATGCAATTTCTGAGTCTGATGGCTACCTCATGGCAAGAATTGATGATCTGCTAGATCAGATAGGCTCTGCACAATACATCAGCACCCTAGATTTGATGAAAGGGTACTGGCAGATACTCTTAGCACCACAGGCCCAAGAGTTAACAGCATTCAGTACCCCTATTGGTTTATACCAGTTTATGACTATGTCATTCGGTTTGCACTGGGCTCCGTCCACTTTCCAGAGATACATGGACCGTATTTTAAGACCCCATAATCAGTACAGTGCTGCTTATTTGGATGATGTGGTCATCTATAGCCTGGACTGGAATACCCACTTAATTCATCTTAGCGCTGTCATTCAAAGCATCAAGGATGCAGGACTTAAATAAATCCACCCAAATGTGCTTTTGCAAAAACTAAGACTAGATATTTGGGGTTTATAATTGGACAGGAAACTAAAGCCAGAAATAGATAAAGTGGAGGCCGTTGCCAATAGTCCTATACCCACTACCAAATGCCATGTTAGATCTTTTCTAGGGCTAGGAAGTTATTATCGAAGGTTCATTCCTGGCTTTTCCACCAATGCAATACCACTAACAAAACTAACTAAAACAGGTATCCAAATAAAGTAAAGTGGACTGCTGATTGTGAAAAGCTTTTCAGAGTGTAAAGGCAGCTTTATGTTCCTCGCCAGTACTCCTAAGTCCAGACTTTAGAAAACCATTTGAGTCCAAACTGATGCCTCTGACATGGGCATTGGGGTAGAGTTAACCCAACATGATCACAAAGGTGAGCACCCAATCCTATTTATTAGTAGGAAATTGCATGAGTGGGAAAGAAAGTATTCCATGGTAGAGAAGGAGTGCCTGGCCATAAAATGGGCTATAGAGGCTCTCAAATATTATTTATGGGGGCATGAATTCACTATTGTAACTGACCACAACCCACAATGTTGGCTACACCTCATGAAGGATAAGAATATGTGCATTATGCATTGGTACTTGTCGCTCCAGCCCTATAAATTTTCGGTTAAACATAGAACTGGGTCTCAACATCAAAATGTGGATTTTTTATCCCAGTATGGAGTGGAACATATTGTGACTGAGAATTGTGATGTGATTTGTAATAAAGAATTTTTTTTTTAAGACACATACCTCAGGGAAAAGAACAGTAGGACCAGTTTATTGAATGTATAATGTCGATTATATGTTAGAAACTGTTCTGTTTATTAAGGGTCCCTGAGGGGAACTTCTGGAGAGGGTGGGCAGAAGTTCCAACCCTTCCAAGGGTGAAGGGTTTAGCTAACATCATACTGTGTTGCTTTCTTAAATGGGGAGGAGTGTAACAGGGTGCCCCTTCTTTGAATGAATAGTCCTGAAGTAAAAATGTGTCACCTCCTCCTTATATATTCTTTTTCTGCTTTTCTTTTATCTCTTCTTCCTCCTTTCTTTACTAAATTTCATGTCAGGGTGGCCAACCTGGCATATCTTTATAAACTTTACTGTCCCTTTAAAATCCCAAAATCCTTATGGTTGCACAATGAAAAATATCCTTTTCCCATAAAGGAGCTCTGTGTTTGAGTAATGTTTGTGCTTCTAAGGTGCCCCAGTTTATTTATGTAAAACTTCAGTGCTGAAAAAAATGCCTCTGTGAAGTGAGTGAAGCACTAGGCGCTGTTGTAATTGGTGCCCTTTAAGAAGCACAGACACACTGTGCTATAAGCCCAAAGTCGGCGATGTAAATAAAAGAAAAACTGCTTGTTGTGGTATTAAAGAATATCAATCAATCAATCAATCAATCAAATATTTATTTATTCAGGTGAACATCGTTGAGCACAGCTCATTTGCAAGATGGACCTGATAAGGTCAAGGTTCAATAATTGGTGCATATACAAATATATTCAAAACACTTATATATACAGTAAGAAAAGGCAGAAGTTGGTTAAACATAACAGTACAAGGTAGGACAATGAAAAGCACACTAGATAACTTAATATATACATATCAACAATGGAGGTATCATGACATACATTCAACATATGGCACCCAAAACTTCCAAGGTTCCCGGGCAAGCCAAATGTAGACAAGGAGACACAGTGTTTGAGTGCCTGAAAAATGGTGATCATAGCCTCTGGTAAGAGATAAGGTAGGAAGGGGTAAGAGGGACTAGAACAGGGGCTGGGGCTAGTACAAGAGGTGTATGGGAATGATAAGGGCTAAGGTAAGGGCCAGGAATGAGTGGGTGAGGATTATAGCCAGGAGGTGAGAGATCTGTGGAGACAAATTTGCAGGGAACAGAATTGTCATAATATGAAGGCTGCCTGAGAAAAGCTGTTGTGAGCTTAAAAAGGAAAGGAAAGGCTGCTTTCTGCAGCAATCAGAACAGCAGCACTGCCTCGCAGGATCATACTCCGATGTACACTGAGACGCAGCTCATTGCTTGACTTGAAGCAGGATGCTTTGGTAAAGGAAAGTGCTGCACAGGGAGGTGAAAGTGGCACAATCAAATTCCATATAAGAACACTACGGGCAGAAAGGGCAGCCTCGGTGTCCACAATTAAAGTGCTGCAAATTGTTGTTTAGTACATACCCAGAGCTAGATTAATTGGGAGCTGTCAAGAAGGAAAGGACAAAAGGAAATGTTTTAGCAGATGGGTGACATTTCAGCAGTCAGCTTTTAAAGAGACAAACATCAGTAAAATAAGGAAAGACTGCTAAAACTGATTGCAAAGGCTTTCTAGGTACAAAGTCTGTAAACTTTAAATAAAAATCAATTTTCTTGTTTCTTTGTTTTATTTAAATAAAAAAAATTGTGCTCAAAAATCAGGTCTTCTGGGCTGGTAGGGAAAGCAAATAGGGGACGCCCCTCCTTTGTCATTCCCTGTCAAGGCTAAATATTCCTATATGATAACAAATGGTAAAATGTACAACCAATTGTTTTTTTTTTTTGTTATCTGAATTCCAGCCATTATGGGGAAGATCCTATTATAGGACTGGCAGACCCTGAAGTGACTGCTTTAGTAAGACTCAGGTGGTCTTAAAGTGATGTTCTTAGTAAGTATTCTAAGTAAGAATAATAAACAAATGCTTGCTTTTCCTGGTGTGTAAGAATGATCCAAGATAGCCTTAGATAGGACCACATAAAGGTCTATTTCATGTTAAGTTGGAGATCACCTGATTGTGATGTCACCCTAGGGATTGCTATAAAACCTTCCACTAGGGGGTTAAATAAAGAGAGTGGGTCAGTATCTTCTGACCACAGAGAGTGAAGGAGCTAGTGTGAGAGTTTACACACTGTATTGTTGGAAATTGAGTATTGGATATTGCATATACAGAAGAAAGTCAGGAGTCTCAAGAAGAATTATTTCCTGATGTGCTGAAATGGTGTGATGGACTAACACCCTCAATTTTCTTTCTGTAAATTTTTTTTTGAGTTTTTGCAAAGGTTTTGCAAATAAAATGATAAACACAATATTTGTATTTTTTATGCACTAAAATTACTGTCTGGTGTCTGTCATGTATCCTTACGTTCTTCACCGCATTTGTACTGTGGTATGACATTTGCCCTCTGTAAGTCCTGGGACGAGGTCCCTTTGCCAGTGGACAATTGAAGATGTCCACCAGAGGGGCAGCCAGTACTCTTCTTACTTCTTTCATTACTCTGGGGTGAAACACATTTGGGCTTGCGGGTTTACTTATCTTCTAAGTACTAAGATCCTTAAGTGCCCTACCCATGGAAAGAAACCTCATTTCTAGCCTGCTACCCAGACCATGTACCCCAGTTATTTGACAATCTGGCAACAGATCAGCCAATTCCTTTTAGAGATGTTGTGAAATTACATTTTGGCGGTGAAATTGTCATGAAACCAGCAATTTCATCACTTTAAACATTTCGCGAAATTCCACCATTCTACATACTTTTTTTGCCGGGTGCGAATTTGCAAAATGTTGCCCACAGAACACAAAATATTATCACAAAATGCATACTTTTACCAAATTTCACCAGAATTTACACCATTTCATAGGGGAAATTTCATTTCTACTGAAATTTCGCATTTCACAGCAAAATTTCACATTTCACCCATAGAATTGCACATTTCTCACCTGCAAAATATTTAGCAAACTGCACAGATTTTGCTAAATATTTAATGAATTAAATTCTCAAATTTTGTACATCTCTAATTCCTTTGTAAAGATTACTACTCATTTAGTAGTCACCTTTCAAGGTCAGACTCCACTCTGTTTTGTCCTTTGGCCAGCTTTTCTATGCCCTCTCTTTTCCTTTTCTTCCTTATAGAAACATAGACTTTGAGTGCAGATAAGGACTGCTTGGCCACCAGTCTGCCCATTTTCCTACCTATTGGATAAGCTCAAGATGCTAGTTAACCAACAACCTACTTCTTCCTACCTTATATAACTGAAGAAGGCCTTGTCATGATTGCTCCCTCTACTATCCAGAGTTTGGTGCCTGCCTTAGCTTTCTTCACAGCTGTGCTAGCTGCTCTTAGTTTATCCTGGTAATCTGTCCTTCTTTCCTGCAGTTCCCCCTTGTACATTCTGAAGACAACCTTCTTTTCTTTACTGCATTCCTCATCTCACTTGAGAACAGAAGTAATTTTTTCCACCAGTTGTTCTTCCTAACCAACCTTAGACAGCACTTTGTGATCTTTAGAACCTCCTTTTTTATAGCCTATCATTTTTCATTGATCTCCACTCTCTAGCCTACCCATCAGAGCCTGATTTCAAGGCACTCTTCCATCTTCCTATGTGCACTCTTTTGAGGTCCAAAACCATCATCTTGGATTTCTGCTGCTTACTCTAAAGTGGGATTTTTGTACCACCGCAGAATTGGCAGGCTGTATAGCCTAGAGGTTAGAGTAACTAGCTGTGAATGAGCTTGGCACATCCAGCAGACTGGGTTTGATTCCCACAACCCCTACTTGCACACTGTGTGACATTGAGCATGTCACTTAACCTCCTAGTGCTCCCAGGTTGCCTCTGAAAACAGGCACTTGTGCTTAGTGGGCCTTACCTGGTTACCAAAAGACAAAAAAAAAAAATTGCAATCACTTGCCCCAAGGGGAGCCTACACAGTTACATCCTGTATGAATTCTTGGTTTGAGAGTACCAGATTCAGGATTGCCCTCTCCCTACTCAGTTCCTTCTTCTACTGACAGCAAAAATGGTTCTGGTAGACATCCACTATAGTCTTACATCTGGCACTTCTCACACTTGGTATTCTCGGATCTAGGTTCTGCAGGTTCAGATCACATGACAGGATAACTTTCCTTTGTGCAGTCACCCACCTATGACTCACTCTTCCTTGTTATCCATGGGGTTCTCTGTGTGGTTTTCAACACTGTTGTTCCAATGTATATTCCTTAAACAGCCAAAGCACAGTGCTGCTGTCTCTGATCCTTGACTGAGTTAGTTATGCACTACCACTTTCTTTCTCTCTCCCTCCCCAACTCCAACTTTATCTTTGAGATTAATAACTATTTGCTCATAAAATGCAGACTATAAAATCAGATCCATGCATAATTATGAGAGTTACAGAATGGTTAACAAACAGAACCCAGGTGGTCAGAATTTTAGATACTTACGCTCACCCAATTGTAGTAACAAGTGGGGTTCCCTAGGGGACTGTCCTGGGTCCCATTTTGTTTGGAATTTTCATACCAGATCTGCATAAAGAGATTATTGGTCATATCAGTAAGTTTGCTGATGCTACACAATTATGTAGTGAAGTCAATACTATAGATAAAATTATAGCATTTCAAAATGATATCACCTCCTTAGAGAATTGGACTAAGCATAATAGCATGTCATTTAATAATGAGAAATGTGCTGTTATACCTTGAACCTAGAAATCGATTTATAAAATGTTATTTAAATGGAAAGGAATTAAAGCATGTTAAAACTGAAAAAGACTTTGAAATTTTAAGTAATGAACAATTATTACTAGGGGATCACTATAGACAAATTGCACTTAGGACAAATCATATGTTAACTTCTATTAAAATATCTTTTATCTGTAGACAAGAAGCCTGCATCCTGTCTCTGTATAATTCATACATTAGGCCACACCTTGATTATGAAGCTGCCTTTTGGGTACCATACCTTACAAAGGACAAACATATTTTGGATAATGCCCAAGAAAGAACTACTAAGCTTATTACAAGACTATAAAATCTTTCATAAGCAAGAGATGTATGGAATTACACCTCTATGACCAAGAAACTAGGCATCGGAGGAGATCTCTTTCTTTTGTTAAAATCCTCCAAGGTAAACAGCTTATGGAGGAAAGTGATATTAAACATGCAAATAAACCAAATATACTAAGATGTAATAATGAACAACTATTTGTACCAAGGGCAGCTAGGAACAAATTAAATATTTCATTACTGTTAGGACAGTAACACTATGGAACAAACTCCCACAGACAATAGTTGGTGCAACAAAAATTTAATATTTTAAGGGGAAACTGTATAAATATTTCATTGGCACTTAACTTCATTTCCCACAAGGTGTGCGTAGGTAGACTCAAAGGATCTTTTGGCCTTCTTCTATCTTAGTAAACTGTGTAAACTGCACCTTGTTCTTACATCTTTCATATGATGTTTCTCAGGATATATTGGTCCTGCCATGTTCTCTACATTCTCTCCTTTGTGAATCCTGTGCTCTCCTTTAGCTTCAAATATCACTAATAGCAGACTGTACTAGAGGGGTAAGAGCTGTGGGAAATTACTGCCTCCAGCACTTCATGACTGCAGTCCCTCAGATGCTCCACTGCTTCACTGACAGATATCCTCCATTTCACAAGCAGCTTCTGCTCTAGGTTAAGGGATGATTGGTGCACCTGACAGAATTTTCTTTGATTTACTCTCCAGGTAGCTGTTTGATACTTGCACTCCTTGTTCACAGGAAGTTGTGGCTGAGGAATCAGCCTAGTTTAGCAACAGCACCACACAGACCACTGCAAGCAAACAGGACTTCATGGAGTGTTAACAGAGCAGTAGTCATATCCGCTGTTGAAAAGCTATCAGGGATAAAGTGCACTCACTACTAACAGCATACCTCATGGGGTTTCTAGGCTATACAGCACCCTAGTAAATCCCCGGTGATATAGCCATCAGGTTCTGTTTTGTTAACATTTGGCTTAGTGGTCATTTGGCTGATTGTTTTTCTCCCTAGTCAGAGTAAATTAGAATCACTGGGCAAGGATCGGGGACATTACAGAAAATGTCACAGTGTGATGTAGTCATTGCCCAACTAATTAGGGACCACTAAAAAAATTACCAACCTTAACAATATAGAGAGGATTTAAAAGCCTCCCATTTGGCTGCTAGTTTCTGGCAGAAAGGAATCTTGCTTTCAGAGAAAGTAGCAGCTGACCAAAAAAGCTACAGCTTCTCTTACTGATAAATCACTTCTATCTCAATAGGAGTCAGTGCCTGTTGGGATTAAGCAATCAGATACTTCATTAGAAGCAGGGGGTCTCATTTAAGTATTAAAATAAGAATAAAATCACTGTGTGTTTCTTTGTTTGGGGAAGGGAGCTGTATCAACTTAGTTTGCTAAATCAGGATTAGAGGAAAGAAGTTAATTGGGGTGTGGCTTGACAGTAAAAAAAAAAAACAGGTGTCTCCAATTACAACTTCCTGCTGCTAGTTTCTGGCAGAAAGGAATCTTGCTTTCAGAGTAAGTAACTGCTGACTAAAAAAGCTGCAGCTTTTCTTACTGATAAATTACTTCTATCTCAGTAGGAGTCAGTGCCTGTTGGGACTAAGCAACCAGATACTTTATTAAAAGCAGGGGGTCTCATTTAAGTATTAAAATAAAAGAAGTAAAGTCACTGTGTTTCTCTGTTTGGGGAAGAAGGCTGTATCAACTTAGTTTGCTAAATCAGGATTGGAGGAAAGAAGATAATTGGGGGGATGGCTTGACAGTAGAAAAACAAGTGTCTCCAATTACAGCTTCCTGCTGCTAGTTTCTGGCAGAAAGGAATCTTGCTTTCAGAGCAAGTAGCAGCTGACTAAAAAAGCTACATCTTTTCCCATTGATAAATCACTTCTACCTCATCAAGAGACAGTGCCTGTTGTGATTAATCAAACAGATACTTTATCAGAAGCAGGGGCCCTCATTTAAGTATTAAAAAAAAGAAGAAAGTGACTGTGTGTTTCTCTGTTTGGGAAAGTGGCTGTATCAACTTAGTTAGCTAAATCAGAATTAAAGGAATGACATTAATTGGGGGTGTGGCTTAACAGTAGAAAAACAGGTGTCTCAAATTACAGCTTCCTGCTGCTAGTTTCTGGCAGAAAGGAATCTTGCTTTCAGAGCAAGTAGCAGCTGACTAAAAAAGCCACAGCTTTTCTTACTAGTTGCCCTCCATCCTCCCACCACCTCCCACCTAAACTAGTTCAACTTTTATAGCCGCTGGATTTGACTGACAACTGGAACTTTCTGTTTTGCAGTTGGAAGGGGAGGATCACTGAGACACATTAGTTTCATCAACCTTGAAGGAAAGAAAATAGCTATTTCTCCCCCAGCTGCTGGAAGTCTGAGTCCAAGCAAGGAAGAAGGAGGCTACTGAAGACTACATGAACTTCCTGTCCCAGAACAGGAAGAGCAAGAGTTGTAAGGGTACATAGGCAGTAGGTAATTAGGTGGAAAAATATGTAGAGAGAGGAGAGAGTAAGCATACAATACAACAGGAGATGGGACACAAAATACTTCATGATGGGAGTGGTGCAGTGCAATGGCTGTGGTACAGCAGTATTCTGGGAGACATTCTGGAGGCTGAGATGCTGCCTATTTGCAGGCACCTCTCTGGTCTGAGGGGAGGTTGCCCATCTGCAGGCTGACCTGGCTGAGATTTGTAAACCTCTTTCCCACCCAGGGACAACCAGGGCCACCGCCGCTACCTCAGAGATTGCCAAGAAAAAGGAGCGGTTGGACCAAGGTGGGCTCAGGGAGGAGAGGGTGGTGGAACAGAGGTGTATCCCTCCAGATATACCTCCAGAAGTCATATGCTGTTCTGGGGAGAGTGATTCCTCTATGGGGGCACCTGCAGTGGAGACCAAGGAGGATGCTGGGAACCTCCACAAAGGAGACCCACAGGAGGGTGGCACAACACACCACAGGGGAAGGAAACAACTTCTGGTGGGGGACTCAATCATTAGAGGGTAGAAATAGGGGAGGAAGGGGAGAGGGAGGTAAGGTGCCTGCCTGGCACCACGGCTTGGAGGAACAGGAAGAGAATCCTCAGGATCACAGGAGCAGCTGCAGGAGGGAGGGAGCTGGATGTCATTGTCCACCTAGGGACAAATGACCTGGCTGGGAATGGGATCAGAGCAGTGCAAGAGGAGTTTGTAGAGTTAGGGAGGGGCCTTAGACAAGAAGTATGCATGATAACCTTCTTGGAGGTTCTGCCTATCTATGGCAAGGCTGATGCTAGGGTACTCTGCACCATGGGGTTAAATGAATGGTTGAAAAACTGGTGTGGAGCTCAGGGTATTGTCTTCATTCAGGGACTGGGGAGCCACCTGGAGGGATACAAGCCTATACTGGTGTGGTGGTATGCATTTATCCAGGGGGAACCAGGATCCTAGGTGACAGGTTTAAATGCTTCATTGGCAAGCATTTAAACTAGCCAAGGGGGAGGCAATGAAAAGGATCAGGGAAATCCCAGCCTTCCCCCACAAAACACAGTAATTAGTGAGGTAAACACCAAGGTAGAGAAGTTATTAGGGAGCAGGACAGGGGTAAATGTAAAAAAGGCAAAGGCAGTAAGGACAGGAATGGGGCTAAAAGGGGTAAGACTATCATAAAGTGGAAGGTGATGAGTACCAATGCTCATAGTATGTGTAACAAGCTCCCTGAACTAGTGGCCTTGATGGAAGAGGGTTGCCTGGATATTGTGGCAGCCACAGAAACATGGTACACAGAGAACCATGACTGGGATGTCAACATACCAGGAAACACAATCTACAGGAGGGACAGGGAGAGTAAAAGAGGAGGAGGAGTAGCTCTCTATGTAAGGGAAGGGATTAAACAATAGAACTAAAGAGTAAACAGGAAGTAGGTGAGTCACTATGGGTCACCCTGGAAACAGGAAATGGCACCACAATTCGCACAAGGGTTGTATACAGACCCCCATCTCAGGAGGAGGGAATGGATAAGGAAATGATAGAAGGCTTTCTTAGAATGGCAGAAAAAGGGGAGATATTGTTGATGGGGGACCTGAATATGCCAGATGTTAACTGGAGAACCTTTGCTGCAAGCACATCCAAGAGCAGGGTCATTCTTGATGCCCTACAGGGGGCATGCCTCAGACAGCTAGTACTGGAACCCACTCAGGAGGGAGCAATCTTAGACCTGGTACTCTCAAATGGGGATGGAGAAAGAATCTCAGATTTAGAAGTGGGTAGCCATCTGGGAACAAGCGACCACCAAACAGTGTGGTTCACGATAAACACAGCCATACAATCAACCCATACAAAAGCAAGAGTATTGGACTTTAGGAGGGCTGACTTCGGGAAAATGAGAGAGTGCCTCAGAAAAGCACTAGCAAACAGGCAAGAAGGAGGGGTGGAGGAACAATGGGGAGTAATTAAAACAGCCATCACAGAGGCAACAAGCCTTTGTGTAAAGCAAGTCAACAAAACACAACAAAGGAAAAAAATGCTATGGTTCCTAAAAGAGGTGGCAGGGAAAGTTAAGGAGAAAAGGATAGCATTCAGGAAATACAAGGAAACACAGAAGGAGCAGAACAGAGAACTTTATCAGTTAAAGCAGAAAGAGGCTGGGAAGGCAGTCAGAATAGCAAAGGCCCAAAGCAAGGAAAGGATAGCCAATTCTGTTGAAGGGGATAAGACCTTATAGGTACATTAGGGAGAAGAAAGACCAAAGGAGGGATACTGAGGCTTAATAAAGGGGAAGGAATGTGAGAAATGGGTGACAGTGAAAAAGCAGGGATACTGAACAAATATTTCTTCTCAGTATTCACAAAGGAAGAGGAGGGGGAGGTACCTAAACCAAACAAGAGAAACACTCTGAAGATGGGGGTCGATACCAGTCCTTTTACAGAAGAAAGGGTTCTGAAAGAACTAATTAAATTGAAGGTGGACAAAGCAATGGGGCCTGATTGGATTTACCCAAGAATTCTAAAAGAACTAAGGGTAGAACTAGTGACACCACTGACTACTCTCTTTAACAAATCATGGGAGGATGGGGTGGTACCTGAGGACTGGAGGAAGGCAGATGTGATTCTTCTTCATAAAAGTGGGAGCAGGACAGAGGCAGGAAACTACAGACCAGTTAGTTTGACCTCAGTGGTAGGGAAAATGATGGAATCACTTCTGAAGGAAAGAATTGTTGAGTACCTAGAGGCCAGTGGGGCACAGGACCCAAGGTAGCATGGATTCACAATGGGAAGGTCATGTCAGACAAATCTAATAGATTTCTTTGACTAGGTGACCAAAGTAATTGACCAGGGAGGGCTGTAGACATGGCCTACCTAGATTTTAGCAAGGCATTTGATACAGTCCCACACAAAAGATTAATACACAAGTTAGCCAGCCTTGGAGTGGGTCCCAAGGTGGTAGCCTGGATAAAAAATTGGCTGGACAACAGGATGCAAAGGGTACTAGTAAATGGAGTCCACAGTGAAGAAAGGAGGGTTACTAGCAGGGTACCGCAGGGTTCAGTACTGGGACCGGTTCTTTTTAATGTCTTTGTAAGTGACATTGCAGAGGAACTGGAAGGAAAAGTATGTCTCTTTGCAGACAACACAAAGATCTGCAACAGTGTTGATACACAAGATGGAGTGGAAATGATGAGAAGGGACTTGGCAACGTTGGAGGAATGGTCAAATGTATGGCAGCTCAGATTCAATGCAAAGAAGTGCAAGGTAATGCACCTGGGAAACAGAAACCCAGTGGAAGAGTACACAATGGGGGGTGAGATACTGACAACAGTAAAAATGGAAAGGGACCTGGGGTTAATTATATCAGATGACCTAAAGGTGGGCAAGCAATGTGAGAAGACAGTAAGGAAGGCTGGGGGGATACTGGGATGCATAGGAAGAGGCATCATCAGTAGAAAACAGGAAGTTATTATCCCTCTGTACAGACACTTGGTGAGACCCCATCTGGAGTACTGTGTGCAGTTCTGGAGACACAATCTCAGCAAAGACATAGACAGAGTGGAGGCTGTCCAGAGGAGGGCAACCAAAATGGTGCAGGGTCTGCACCAGAAGACATATGATGAAAGGCTAAAGGAGCTTAATATTTATACCCTTGAGGAAAGAAGGGAGAGAGGAGACATGATAGAAACTTTCAAGTACCTCAAGGGAATCAACAAAGTCCAAGAGGGTAGCATCTTTCAGAAAAAGAGATGTGCAAGAACAAGGGGGCACAATTTGAAGATAGAGGGGGGACGGCTCAGAGGTAATGTGAGGAAGCACTTTTTCACTGAGACGATTGTGGATGCATGGAACAGCCTCCCTGAGGAGGTTGTGGAGTCAAGAACAGTGGGGGAATTCAAGAATGCATGGGACAGGCATAAGGCAGTCCTAGTGGGGGGTAGGAGGAAGTAAGCTGTTGATTAACTGGGATCTGCAGCTTATCTGTTAGGTAGGAAAATGAGCAGACTAGGTGGGCCAAGCGGTCCTTATCTGCCATCAAATTCTATGTTCTATGACCTGACTTGTTGCACTTAATTGCTACTTCATGTAGTAGACCCTATTCACAAAAGATTTTCACCACAGGCACGAATTCTTGAAAGTATTTTATGGATATTGCCTGCTCAGAGCGGTCAGTGCATGTTTTATTCAGGTATCATATTTGAAATTTAAATGAGAAATGTTGACTTTGAGAAATATTAGGTGCTCAGAACAATGTCTTATCCCATTACACAGGGCCTGTGTTAGATCGTATATTGTTTATGGGTCCTCCTTCTGGAGTTTGTATCTCAAGGGTGACATAGCACGACTGGAGCAGATCCAGAGGCGTGCTACTAAAATGATTCCCAGACTTTCTTCCAAAACCTATGAATACAGACTAAAGGCAACGTGTCTCAATTCCCTACAAAATAGGAGGCATAGAAGGGACATTCTGTTTGTATACAAACTGCTTCAATCTCCCAAACTTATGCAGCAATGTTGTCTTTATTATTCAACAAACTGCATCATTCCCAGGCTTCACAACAGACAACTTGAGATCAAGCAAGCAAAGACAAATTCCAGGCAAACATTTTTTCAATACCGCCTCCAGACTATAGAACACTCTTCCCAGGGATTAGTGGATTTAACAACTTCAATACATTTTAAAAGGATTAGACATTTGAGTATCATTAAATCAAAATCATATCAATTAGCCCACATGATGTGGGGAAATCTCAATTAGCTTCAGCCTTCTTTTTTTCTAAAATAAAAACAAGTAAACCAAGTAACCAAGTAAACTAACCAAGTAAATCTGTATTTTCTGGTGTCAAACAGGATCGTGCGTCAATAATGGCATTACCCGCTGAAATAAACAATAGTTCTGAACACACGCTAGTCGGAGGGCAATTCATGTACTTACTGTAATTGCAATGTTTACTAAAGCAGGCCACATGTCATATTTTGTTTAGATTTCCAGTATCGCAAAGGATCAGAATTCCAGCCAATATTGAGCTCTGCCAGGTACTTTTCAACAATGGTTTCTGCTGAGGCTGTGTTACAAGAGGCAGATGAAGAAGATGTTACAGTTACATCTTCTAAGTGACTCCAGAGACATGAAGCTGAACCATTTGACTGTGGGACAGTGTTATTCTTGGCTGGTGGTGAAGAAGAAAATGTGGCTGCAGTGGCTGAGGAGGACGAGGGGGAAAATGCCACAACAGTAGAGGATGGGCCACCTGATGGAGTCCTGTGTCATGAAGAAGATTCTGAATGTGGTGCTGCTGTTGTACTCTGTTCCATGACAGCACGCACCTCACTAATTATTTCTTGTTTGTTTATCTTGAAACGTGTCATCATCATCACTTGATAGTTGCTTCATTTTGTGTCATGGGTCCAAGATTGTTGCTTTAATGTAGTACTTGGAATGAAGCATTTTACATCGCTTGTCATCTTCTGCAACATTTTTGATCATATGTCTCATTAGATCTTGTATTCTGGGGGCAACCTGCATGTGTCAGCAGCACCACTGCCAGCCTGTGTGATCTTGGAACTGTCTTGCTTCTCTAAATTTTCCCTAATCAGATTCAATCTGAATTTGAAAATTTTTATTTGCGGTATCACCTGACTGTTATGCTGTGTTTGCACTAACCTCCCTGGTGACTTCTTTTAATGGCTAGAGCAGAAAAATTAAAAACTCCAGCATAGCCCACTGTGGTAGAGTAATAGAGATGTCTGCATCACCAATTTTATTTTCTAAGGTGTACTGCCTGACAGCTTTCATTTGTTCCAGCAGCCATTGGAACAAATAAAAGGTTGAATTCCATCGAGTAGAAATGTCTTGGATCAGTCTGTGCAAAGGTAAACTGTGCTCCTGCTGTATTTTTTCAAACAAGTGACAGGCTTTGCTTGAGTGACTGAAATGAGTGCATATTCATTTAGAAGTTCTAACAAGAGCCTTAATCTCCCTCTTGTCATCATGAAAACTATGAACTATTAAATTTAAGCAACACACAAAGCAGTGGATGTGAACAAAGCCGCCCTTCCCCAAGGCCTACCTTATGTTGGACCCATTATGTGCAACTATAAAGCCAACTGACAATCCCTGTGAAGTGAACCATTGCTGTACTGCTTTCTGGAGCTCTTCGTTGACATTGTATGAGGTATGTTCAGATGGAAAATAAAACATTCTTGCTACAGAAAACTGTGGTGCTTCACCATCCCCAGTCCCACATGAATTATTGAAACATGCCCACTGTGCCATGATAGACATGAGGAGGTCAGGTTGACAGCTTGTCCAGATATCTGTTGTGACATGCACCACCCTCCCAACAGCATTAAACTAGACACGTCTTACTTTTTTACATACGACATTGTAAAGATCTGGAGTCCTTGTTGTCAAAGTATTTCTGTGATGGTATACTATTTTGAGGTTTGAGGTACTCAAGCAGACACCTGAATCCTGTATGTTCAGCCAAGTTATATGGTAGCAAATCAATAGCTATCATTTCTGAAAATGTTTGGGTTATTGTGAGTCAAGGCCTATTTGGCTTTATGCTTATATGTTTCTGAGATGGTAAGCTTTCTCCTTGAAGCAGGAGGGCTTTTGAACACATGGTCACTTTCAGTAACAGTCAGAGGAGTCCTTCGAATGGCAAGAAGTGGTGATGGAGGTGTTTCAGTAGAGCTGTGGGGGCTGCCACTGCTTTCATCTATGGGAGTTACCCCTGAGTGTAGTGAGCTATCACTGTCACTTTCTCTTCAACACTCACAACTGGGCTTCTCAGTAATGTTATGACATTTGTCTAGGTGTTTTTTCAGTGCTGAGTTCCCAGTGCTCCTTACTTTTTACCCTTGCTGATTGACATTTACAAATAGCGCATGCTGCTACCAACTCATTGGAAGCACTAATGGAGAAGTATGACCCAACAAAAGATTATATTTTTCAGTTTTTTTTCCCAGGAAGGCATGGCACCTTGGTTACCTCTTCAAGGTCCACCTGATATTTCTTGGGCCTGTTCCCTTTGTGGTTTATTCCCACAGCCCCCCCTCCACAACCAAAACATTTCTGCCTGTTTTTTCCTCATCTGCAATTTCCATCCCCTCCAGTAAACCTCATGCTGCCTGATCATTCTTTTCATCTTTATTATTACCTTCATCAGGTTCAATCTCAGAAGAATCGGATGAGGGATTGGCAGTAGCATAGTATGCAATTGTTCCCTACTGTTGGGTGCCTCTGCAGGTGGTACCCACCACACCTTTAGTTATTTTAACTACATAACTTTTTTTTTAACTTGGGATTGATGATCATTCGAGACATATACTTTTTCTGGATTCAAATATTCACTTGGAAGATGAAACCTCAGATGTAAAAAAATCACTTTTGGGGGGTTTGATTTTGTTTTTCCTCTTCAGGCTGGTTGCTGTCTTTTATTTATTTTTATTTTATTTATTTTAAGAAGTAATCAGAATTACAACCCTTTGAGTCAAGGACTTGTTTACAAAGGCTCCTCATCAGGAAGACAAATACATTAATAGCAAGCAGCAGCAAACAAAGCAAATGAGCTCAAATATAAGCAAACAGTCAAAATTAAAGGCTGGTTACAAAGGCCCCATGTCAAGGTAAATTATCAATAATAAACAGACATAAACAATAATGTGGGCTATAATGAGTCAAATGAAGGGCAGAGTCAAAAATAGGCAGGCTGAGAGGAGTAAAGGCAGAGGAAAACTCAGCCAGGGTAGTCACATTGGCGGGAGGAGATGAAGTGGTTCTTGAGAGCAGTTTTAAAAGACTACAGTCTTGGTAAGGGGGTGATAGCTATAGGCAGGGAAGTGTACCAGGACAGGGCATGGTAACAAAATTACCTCTGTGCAAGGAGTTCTTAACTCTGGGGACTTGCAGAGGGGCACAGACAGCACTGTGGGTAGAGAGAGAGAAAACAGACCAGGGGGAGTCAAACCTGCAGTGATTTTTTTGGTCAAGAGACAAGATTGATAGATAAGCTTTTCCTCCAGATTAAGGAAGTCAGAAAGGGAATACAGTGTGCAAGTATGGGTAAGATGTGGGGAACCTGTAAGAAGCTGGTAGGCCTTATTGAGGGATAGCTTAATTTTGTGTAGAGCAGTATTGTCACCAGCACCATAAATAGGAAGATTGTAGTCCATGAGGGACAGTACTGAGGATGAGATGGCCAGCCTTAGTGCTTCAATGGGGAGACAGTCACAATGGCGATACAGTAGGCCTATCCTAGAGTTGATGGTAAAGCAAAGGGTGGACGTGGTCATGAAAGTATAGGGAGGGATCAGAGAGATTGCCGAAATATTTGAAGGAGGAGGTTTGTTCAAGGGAAGGGTACTAGATAAAACCTGGAGTGTATAATCTTTACATTTACTCTGGTTATGTGCAAAAGCATGGTTTTAGTTTTCTTTAAGTTCAAAACCAGCCTGTGGTCAGAAAACCAGTGTTCAGCCTGAAGGAAGGAGACCCATGGGAGTTTTGTAGGAGGAGATGGTCAGCATGTGAGTCAAACAGGACAGCGTCATCTGCATAAAGTATAAGGTTTCCATTATAAGTGAAGGGGAGAGAATTCAGATAGAGGCTGTAAAGCAAGGGCTCTGGGATGAAGCCTTGGGGAACACCGGAACAAACCTCTCAGGGGCAAGAGATGGTAGACCTTATTTTGATGTATTCAGTGCTGGAGGAAAGATAGTTGAAGAACTAATTCAACACACCCTGTGAGAGGCCGAGGGGTTGGAGAGAAGAGAGGAGAAGGAAGTGGTGGACAGTGTAAAAAGCTTTCAACAAATGAATGAAGACAGAGCTAGAAACATAATCTTTGTCAAGAGCAGTGTGAAGAAATTGGAGAATTCAATAAGAGTGGTAGTAGTGCTGTGTGCAAGATGAAAACAGTGTTGTTCATGGCAGATGAGGTTATAGGTGGAGAGGTAGTCAGAGAGCTGATCAGCCACAATTTTTTCCAGAGCCTTGGAGAGGGGCGGGAAGGAGATTGGGTGATGGTTGTTGGGGGTGGACCAGGTGCCAGATTTATGAAGAAGGGTGATCACTGCTGTTTTATAGGCAAGGGGGAATTAATTGAGGCAGAGGAAGTGGTTCAGCAATTTGGTAAGGGGGCTGAGGATAGCATCTAAGACCCTTTTACGCAGTTTGGTGTCAAGGGAGTCACTGCTATGAACCATGACCTTAAGTGATTTGAGCAGGTATGGCTTTGCTTCATGAGAGGAGTGGATTTTGAAGTAAAACAGAGGATGAGCAACAGGATCGGAGGAGGGGGGGACTAGGTCAAAACAATTTTGAGGGAGGACAGCTGAGAGGTCAGAGAAGGAACTATTTAAGCAGTCAGCAATAACCATAGAATCAGGAGATGAGGCACCATTAACAAATAGATGGGAAGGAGGGGGGTGTCACAGCCTTGCCATTAAGTTCCTTGATATTGTTCCAGAAATTATGGGATGAGCCCCAGGAGGAGGTAAGGGTGGACCTGTAGTGTTAAGCCTTGACTTTGGGATATATATATATATATATATATTTTATTTAGTTATTTAACCAGGAGTAGCACACTAAGCTGAAAGCTTTTTACAGGAGTGACCTGGGAGCACAGGAAGTTAAGTGACTTGCTCAGGATCACACAGTATGCAAGTAGAAGCTGTGGGATTCAAACTCAGGTCTGGTCTGCTGGATGTCACCAGATTTGCAGCTCAGAGCCTTAAACCACTGTGCTATACTGCCTCCTCGCCTGGGTACATTTATTTCTAGCAGTATGGTAAGTTTGCCTGTCCACAGTCCTACAGATTCAAAAGCTCTGTGCCAAAGGTTGTCTCTGTGGTGCATGAGACCAAGCAGAGATGGAGTGACCCAGGAGATTCACGGTCCTTGGAGACAACTTTGGAAAGGGAGCAAAGGTGTTACAGGCCTTGTTGAAAACTTGGATAAAATAGAGAAGGGCAGAGTCAATGTCAGAAGCATGCTCAGTGAAGGACCAATCACAACCAGCAAGGTACTCTTTTAGTCAGGCAAGTTTACCAGGGTGTAAGAGACGCAGTGGACAGCAGCACTTTTGCGCGCCACTGCCTACCTGAGATATAGAATGCACCTCATCAACACTTTGATCCATTTTTTATTAGTATTTTAATCTGTAACAAAAGATCCCTCTGACTAATGTGATGTCCTTCTGATGACTCCCACCCACAGGCCAGGAACAGATTTACTGTCATGACTAATGACTGTACACAGCACACTGACAGCACAGCAGTCTAGCACCAGTTCCTTCCAAGATTACTGGACTGACTCCTACAATACAGCTAGTTACTGTTAAGTGACCAAATTCAGAAGTTAAGTGTGCCTCAAAATTTGAATTGGAGATGCAGACACATCTGGTGCATAGCCGCACATGGCACAGTCCCACACTGGGGGTTGGTTAATGCTTATCCACAATGTAACACTATATGATATAAAACTAATGATAATAAGGAGGAATAACAGGGAATGAGTGATGATGATGACAGTTGTGTGTACAGTACCTGTACTTCAGTAGTGCTGAACTGTAAACAGCCTGCTACAAGTCACAGAGTCAGGTTATCCCCTGGGTCACCCACAGCCAGCCACACAGGTGCATCAACTTGTATGTTGTTTGTCTGAACATCATTTTTTAACACATGAGATCATGAACAAACTTTAACAAGTGATCATGATTTGTGATTGGATGGCACAAGTCAAAGATTTATTTTGCACCCTGCTGACCTTGCCCTGTACACAGCCACACTGAAGCCAGGAAAATAAATTTGATTTGGGATTTCTGGGACTGTTACATTTATTGTGGGCCCCCTGCAATCTCTTTCTCTCCCCTCTGGACATCACAAGTCATAGATTTATTTTGCCATCCTGCTGCCCTTGCCATGTACACACAGCCACACTGAAACCAGGAAAAATAATATTGAGGATTTCTGGGATTGTTACATTTATCATGGGTTTCCCAGCAGTTTCTCTCTCTCCCCTCTGGGTGGGATCATGAATGAATGTTAACAAGTGATTGTGATTCATGACTGGATGGCACAAGTCAAAGATTTATTTTACCATACTGCTGCCGTTGCCCTGTACATGCAACCACACTGAAGTCAGGAAAAAAATTTAGATTTTATGTAACTGTAAAATTTATCTCGGCCCTCCGGTAGTCTCTCCCTCTCTCCCCTCTGGATCAGAAATGGCACAACTCAAACATTGTGCCAGCCTGCCCTTTCTCATGTACACTGTCTGAGGCCAGGAAAAGGAAAAAAAAACTTTAATTTGGGATTCCTGTAATTGCAAAATCTCTCTTAGGCCCCCAGTAGTCTCTCCCTTCCTCTCTCCTCTGGATCTGGAATGGCATACTTCAAAGATTTTGCCTGCCCACCCTTTCTCATGTAGATAGGTACACTGTCTGAGGCCAAGAAAAGAAAAAAACCCTGTCATTTGGGATCTTCTGTAACTATAATAAAATCTCTCTTGGGCCCCCAGTAGTCTCTCCCTCTCTCCTTTGGATCTGGAATCACACAAGTAAAAGATTTTGCCAATCTGCCCTTTCTCATGTTGTTTGTTTATTTATTTGTTTAATGGGTTAGCACAACTGGAAATAGAATCCTTTTACAGGTGCGACCCACAAGTACAAATACAAATTACATATGAAACACAGTAGAAAAATGCAGTTTCAGAAAAATAAATTTTTCTGTGTCAAAATAAAATAAATAAATAAAATTCTTTAAAAAATATCCAATACTAATGCATATAGTTAAAATCATGAATGAATACAATAACAATTAATTACAGTTAGTCTGCTGCAGATTCAGAGAATCAATCAAAAACGCATGCAAGATGCAGTAGGCAACAGATATTGAAAGAAGGCATTTGCAAATAGCCCATAGGTAGACAAGTTCCTAATAGTTAATGGCAAACGATTCCATATTTTAGGACCACTAAAAGAAAAAGCCCTCTGCCCAAATTTAGTTCTTCTAAAAGGAAGCTTCAGCATAACCTGGTCCTGTCTATATCTTGAGGAGCTACCCTGATCAAAATGCTGTAAATAGGCCCAAAGACCAGCAGGGATACCAGTTTGATGAATTCTATATACAGATTTTGCCATAGCAAAACCAGAATATAGATTCGGTGATAACCAACCTATTTTTTCAAATATTATACATAAATGAGTTCGGCTAGGGTTAGACAAAGCAAATTTACCTAACTTCTGTAACAGAGAAGACATTTTACGTAAGAAACTTGCAGATACAGTATCTGTAGCTAAGGAAGCATATGTTAAGACTAGAAACAAATACTGAATAATTATGGCCAGTCTAGTTTCATCTCTCAGATAAAACCTCAATCTATACTGAGATTCAGTCATCTGATATCTATGTATCAGATGATGGCCTGTCCCAGAGGGGTGGGGATGGATGATAGGGGTTTCTGGAGCACAAGGGATGGGAGGGTCTCGGCACCCAACTAAGGATCTAAGGTTCGAGCAGACTCGATAGACCATAAGGCCTAATCTGCTGGCAAATAGTATGTTAGTATACACCATTCACAATTTACCATGAATTTTAGATGTTATGTAATTAAAATGAGCTTCAAAATTCAATCTAGGATCTAACAAAAAGCCCAAGTATCTAAATGTATCTACATTTCCAAGAATAGTGCCATCTAGTGTCTTAATCTGAAGGCTAGAACCAAGCGATTTCAATTTAGAAGGGGTTCCAAATACCATTGTTTTAGTTTTTGTGGCATTTAACACCAACTTTCTTTCAATCAACCAATGATGAAAATTACCCATTGCCACTATCAAAGTTGCATTCAGTTCATTGACATTGTTACCATAAGTGTAAACTACAGCATCATCTGCATGTAGAGTCAAACATTATCCAAGACATCTGAGATCCCATTAATATATAATGAAAAAAGGATAGGGCCCAGTATGGAGCCATGAGGGACTCCTTATTTAACAGAAACACTTTCAGAAAGTGCCCCCTGATATCTGACCATCTGGAATCTATTATACATGTAATCAGTGATCCACGTTACAGCAGAAGACCCTATACCCAACATCCTTAACCTATCAATCAAGAATTTGTGATTAACCAAATTGAAAGCCTTGGTCAAGTCCACAAACTCCGCCCCAGTTAAATACCCACTCTCCATTCCTTCTAGGACCGTGTTCGTGAACTCAACCAAGGCAGTCTCCATCCTGTGGTCCCTCCTAAAGCCATGCTGGCATCTTGAAAGTAAGTCATAGTTATCAATATGTGCTTCTAGTTTGTTATAAATAATCCTCTCTTGTACATTGGCAAGGCTGACAAAAGTGAAATTGGTCTATAATTGTCCAAATCACTTAGTGAACCAGATTTTGCACTGGAACCACTAGGCAGTTCTTCCACACATCAGGAACCTCAGTGGTCATAAAAAGATTAATCAGCATGGCATCAGGTTGGGCCATGACACTCACTGCATCATGTAACAAATTAGGAGACAAATCATCATAGCCAGAAGAACTACCAGGCTTGAGTTGCATCAAAAGTTTATAAACCTCTTTAGGGAAGTAACCTTTAAGTAAAATTAGGCTTACTATTATTGAGAGAACACGATCAGTACAAAAATCAGAAGTAGACATAAACTATTGATCCAAGTTACTAAACCTTCTGTTAATTTGCAATCACTTGAGGGAAGAGACCAAATCAGTATCTAATATCATAGATTTTCAGACTTAACTGTGGATTAATTAAATTCTTAATTGCTGACCAAAATTTTTTCTGTTCAATAACCCATCAGTTTGTTTTGTTTCAGAAAACTCATTTTTGCTGATTTAATCTGAGCCTTGCACTTATTTCTTAAACATTGGTATTCCTGCAGAGCATTTAAATTACCCACAGTCTTAAAATGTTTCCAAGCTGTATCCCTACTATGAATTAACTTAAATAAAGAGGCATTAAGCCACCCAGCTTTTTTCATAGTCGTCTTCTGACAAATGGTGTTACTGTATCCACCACAGCAGTGAATTAGTGAATGAAAAAAGCCAAGGCATTATTAATGTCAGGAATTGAATGCAAGAATGACCAATCTACTTCTCTGTACATCATAATCTATTAATCACACAGCTATGTTCTGCTGGGCTCTCACCTGAGTCCACTACCTGGTTCAAGAGCAACTTGTAGAACTGCTGTCAAAGAGTGAAAATAGCTAATGTTCTCTCAGATGCAGCGCCTGTTCACTCAGGAGTTCCTCAAGGCTCCATTCTTGGGCCACTTCTTTTTAGCCTCTTTCTGAATGATTTTCCACAATTGTGTCAAGCACAAATCCTTCTCTTTGCTGATGACGCTGTCATCCTCTCCACTCATAAGGATCCGGGTCACCTTGAAAAGAATCTACAGCTTGCCTTCACTTCGACTGAAACTTGGTTTAGTACACATAAATTGGTTCTCAACTACAAAAAAACAAGTCCATGCTCTTCTGCAGCCCGCACAACAAACACAGACTTAATCCCATCACGATCAAAAACTGCCTTGGTGCAACCCTCGAACAGGTTCAATCCTTTAAATATCTAGGTATTACTATCAGTTGTAACCTATCATATGCTATGCATATTGACAACATTGCCAAGGCTGCCAACACTCACATTGGCCTACTCTTCAGGCACAGGCAATGCCTTACTTCAGATGCCTTAAGGATTGCAGTACAGAGCTCATTAATCTCAATAATTGACTATGGCCTGATCATCTACGGCTCTGCCTCTGCCACCTCCCTCAGGCACATATCCATTGCACTAAACAAAGCTCAGTCTCATAATTGGCGTCCATCACCTCACCCACACGTGTGATCTCTATGCACAGACTGGGTGACTTCAACTTTCAAACCATATCAAGTACCAATCCTGCATTATGACAAAGAAAATAACCCTAGGCCTTGCTACCCCAGGTGTTCAAGATCTTCTCTGCCCAGCATGGACTACTCGCATCACCAGGGCTCTGAATCACAGCTTCTGCACATCCGGCATTTCCGCACACACAAGAGCAAAGATCATTTGTGCACAGAGCTACCAGCTGGTTCAATGGTCTCAACATTTACGTCACCTCAATGCCAAAGCTTGGTCCATTCAAATCCAGTCTCTGTCACTTCCTGTCTGCATCTAGCTCCTGTGACAGTCCTTCTTAACTGTTCTCTCCTCTCCTCTTTACTCTATCCACCTAGCACTTAACCCTCTCCTCAACTCCCTCTCCCATACACCCATTCATACTCCCTTCCTCCCACCCTCCTTTCCTATCCCCTGTAGCACTTTAATTGATATTTGACAAGTGCCTATGGCCGCATCCCACTAGTGTGTCTCTCTTCCATACCGTGTCAACCCTGTTACCAGACCTCCTTCTGGCATTTTTGCCACTGTATTGAAAGTATAAAACTGTATGTAACTGATTGTAACCCACTGTTATACTGTGATTCAACGTCTTGTTTGAACTGTACCTCAACTGACTTGGAACCTTTTAAAAAGATCCTTGGCTCAAAGGTACTTGTAATCCTAGATTCAAATAAAAAAAATATTTCTCACAAAACAAATTCTTGTCATAATCTGGAAATTTCTGGTGGTCACGATTACAGGTTCAGGTTTGTTAGGGCCCTTATGAAGCATACAAACAAAGAATCGGGCTATGATCACTGATAGAATCTGCTATGATGCCACATTTCAAGCTATGATTTGGCTTATTAGACAAAATCCAATCAATAACAGTGTGTCTATTACTTTTTAGATTTAATCTAGTAGGTAAAAGTGATTAATTGTTGCAATCCCAGTGGATTCAACAATGCACCCAACTTTAACACATCCGGACCCGCCCAATCAGAATTGAAATCTCCCACAACCACAATTTCACCAACTGCTTTATAATCTAATGTTTCTATTCATTCTGTTAATTCTTCATTTCTAGTGTTTGGAGGGATGTAAACACAGCAAATTAAGTCAATTATTTGACATGACCCAAAGAAATCTGTAACACCAGACATTCACCATAAAGCATGTGTTAAATAAACACTTTTCAGAAATTGATAAGTAATTCTTCACATAGAACATAACTCCCCTACCTCTCCTCATAGTTCTATCCTTTTTATGACATTTATAACCAGGGAGATGCATAGCATCATTGGAAACATTCGTTGTGAGCCTTGTTTTACCTATGGCTAAAATGTCAGGTACATACAACCCAACCCAAGCCTCCACCTCATGTAACTTAGGAACAGGCTCTGAGCATTAAAATGCATAATTCTCAGTCTAGACGTGTTGCATGTAAAATACTCTGCATCAGCAAAATGATTGTGAACAGGCCTCGGGTTGAGTTCTATATCACCAGCCAATAATATTAAAAATAGCTCAAGAGCCACGCCACTCAGTCCAACCTGTCTACCTTAACAACCGCACTTCTTTTTAGAAAAGAAGTACCTTAATGAATGTCCCAAAGATTTGTAAGTAACTCCCATAAAGTTAAACTGCTTTGGAACATAAGCATCAAAATTGAAGGATGATATAGTTTCAGTTGTATCACTGTGCATGCTAGACTGAACAATGTGACTGAATAAAACATGTGAGACAAATAAAACAGATATGCAAAACTGCTACCAAAATTCCACCTCCTGCCATAATTTTCAAGCAATGTATAAGTCCATTCAAACTTAAATCTAGCAGCAGATCCTGCCCAATCTTATTCCAGTCTGACTGTCAGACTCTCACGAGTCCACTTTACTTCCCACTTATCCGCTGCCGTGCAGACACTGCTGTGCTGGTGTAAATAAAGTGTTTTTAAATCTGTTGCCACTCAGTGCCTGAAGCTGCCACCAACAAGATTTGTGGAGCAATGTCAGAATTTCAAAGGCTGCAGGTGTTAATAATTAAGAGCAAGCAGTCAGTCGGTGACAATTAGCATGCTATAGGCAGTTCAGCAGTACATGGCACATGTACATGTACATGCAGCTACACCGTCTGAGGCCAAGGAAAGAATCAAACTTTTATCCTGCCTGGTATGGGTGTCTGCCTCCTCCTGCAAGCCGTAGGAGCTGCTGTGAACCCAGCGGCTGTTCTGCGCTGACCCATCTGCCTCTTGGCCTACAACCAGGCATCCTGCCTAGTATGGGTGACTGCCTCCTCCTGTAAGCCGCAGGAGCTGCTCTGAACCCAGCGGCTGTTCTGCGCTGACCTGCCTGCCTTTCGGCCTACAACCAGGCATCCTGCCCAGTTCAGGTGACTGCCTCTTCCTGAGCCGCAGGAGCTGCTTTGAACCCAGCAGCTGTTCTGCGCTGACCCGCCTGCCTCTCAGCCTACAACCAGGAACACATTTTAAGAGCAGCCCATGCTGCCAAAGGGATTGAACTTAGCACTTTTTTGTCTTTTCAGGCCATTTGGCTTAGTACTGCTCCTAATCTCTGATTAGGCATAACGCTATTCCCCTTCTCTTATTGTCTCTTAACTCTACCATTCCTGAGCTGTCTCTTTTTTAATACAAGAACTGCTAATGCTGAGTTTACCAGTACCAACTGTTTAGTGGAACAGGATTGTTAATTTGCTATGTTTTTTTTTTTTACGTGTCTAAGAAACATAGAATTTGATGGCAGATAAGGACCGCTTGGCCCACCTAGTCTGCCCATTTTCCTACCTAACAGATAAGCTGCAAATCCTAGTTAACCAACAGCTTACTTCCTCCTACCCCCCACTAGGACTGCCTTATGCCTGTCCCATGCATTCTTGAAGTCCCCACTGTTCTTGACTCCACGACTCCTCAGGAGGCTGTTCCATGCATTCACAACCCTCTCAATGAAAAATACCCTCACATTACCTCTGAGCTGTCCCTCTATCTTCAAATTGTGCCCTTGTTCTTGCACATCTCTTTTCTGGAAGATGCTACCCTCTTGGACTTTGTTGATTCCTTGAGGTACTTGAAAGTTTCTATCATGTCTCTCTCTCTCTCTTTCCTCAAGGGATAAATATTAAGCTCCTTTAGCCTTTCATCATATGTCTTCTGGTGCAGACCCTGCACCATTTTGGTTGCCCTCCTCTGGACACCCTCCACTCTGTCTATGTCTTTGTGGAGATGGGGTCTCCAGAACTGAACACAGTACTCCAGATGGGGTCTCACCAACTGTCTGTACAAAGGGATAACAACTTCCTGTTTTCTACTATTGATGCCTCTTCCTATGCATCCCAGTATCCCCCCAGCCTTCCTTACTGCCTTCTCACATTGCTTGCCCACCTTTAGGTCATCTGATATAATTACCCCCAGGTCCCTTTCTATTTTTACTGTTGTCAGTATCTCACCCCCCATTGTGTACACTTCCCCTGGGTTTTGTTTCCCATGTGCATTACCTTGCACTTCTTTGCATTGAATCTGAGCTGCATACATTTGACCATTCCTCCAACCTTGCCAAGTCCCTTCTCATCCTTTCCACTCCATCTTGTGTATCAACCCTGTTGCAGATCTTTGTGTCATCTGCAAAGAGACATACTTTTCCTTCCAGTTCCTCTGCAATGTCACTTATAAAGACATTAAAAAGGACCGGTCCCAGTACTGAACCCTGTGGTAGCCCACTAGTAACCCTCCTTTCTTCACTGTGTATTCCATTTACTACTACCCTTTGCGTCCTGTTATCTAGCCAATTTTATATCCAGGCTACCACCTTGGGACCCACTCCAAGGCTGGCTATCTTGTGAATTAATCTTTTGTGTGGGACTGTATCAAATACCTTGCTAAAATCTAGGTAGGCCATGTCCACAGCCCCTCCCTGGTCTACTACTTTGGTCACCCAGTCAAAGAAATCTATTAGATTCATCTGACACAACCTTCCCATCGTGAATCCATGCTGCCTTGGGTCCTGTGCCCCTCTGGCCTCTAGGTACTCAACAGTTCTTTCCTTCAGAAGTGATTCCATCATTTTCCCTACCACTGAGGTCAAACTAACTGGTCTGTAGTTTCCTGCCTCTGTCCTGCTCCCACTTTTGTGAATAGGAATCACATCTGCCCTCCTCCAGTCCTCGAGTACCACCCCATCCTCCCATGATTTGTTAAAAAGAGTAGTGAGTGGTGTCACTAGTTCTACCCTTAGTTCTTTTAGAATTCTTGGGTGAATCCCATCAGGCCCCATTGCTTTGTCCACCTTCAATTTTATTAGTTCTTTCAGAACCCTTTCTTCTGTAAATGGACTGGTATCGACCCCCGCCTTCAGAGTGTTTCTCTTGTTTGGTTTAGGTAACTCCCCCTCCTCTTCCTTTGTGAATACTGAGCAGAAATATTCGTTCAGTATCCCTGCTTTTTCACTGTCACCCTCTACCCACATTCCTCCCTTTATTAAGCTTCAGTATCCCTCCTTTGGTCTTTCTTTGCTCCCTAATGGACCTATAAAAGGTCTTATCCTCCTTCTTAACAGAATTGGCTATCCTTTCCTCGGTTTGGGCCTTTGCTATTCTAAATGCCTTCCCAACCTCTTTCTGCTTTAACTGATAAAGTTCTCTGTCCTACTCCTTCTGTGTTTCCTTATATTTCCTGAATGCTGTCCTTTTCTCCTTAACCTTCCCTGCCACCTCTTTTGAGAACCATAGCATTTTTCCTTTGTTGTGTTTTATTGATTTGCTTTACACAAAGGCTTGTTGCCTCTGTGATGGCTGTTTTGATCACTCCCCATTGTTCCTCCACCCCTCCTTCTTGCCTGTTTGCTAGTGCTTTTCTGAGGCACTCTCTCATTTTCCCAAAATTGGCCCTCCTAAAGTCCAGTACTCTTGCTTTTGTATGGCTTGATTGTATGGCTGTGTTTATCGTGAACCACACGGTTTGGTGGTCGCTTGTTCCCAGATGGCTACCCACTTCTAAATCTGAGATTCTTTCTCCATCCCCATTTGAGAGTACCAGGTCTAAGATTGCTCCCTCCCGAGTGGGTTCCAATACTAGCTGTCTGAGGCATGCCCCCTGTAGGGCATCAGGAATGACCCTGCTCTTGGATGTGCCTGCAGCAAAGGTGCTCCAGTTAACATCTGGCATATTCAGGTCCCCCATCAACAATATCTCCCCTTTTTCTGCCATTCTAAGAAGCCTTCTATCATTTCCTTATCCATTACCTCCCCCTGAGATGGGGTCTGTATACAACCCCCATGTGGATTGTGGTGCCATTTCCTGTCTCCAGGGTGACCTAAAGTGCCTCTTCTGCTCCCTGTTTACTCTTTAGTTCTGTTGCTTTGATCCTTCCTTTACATAGAGAGCTACCCTCCTCCTCTTTACCCTCCATGTCCCTCCTGTAGATTGTGTATCCTGGTATGTTGACATCCCAGTCATGGTTCTCTGTGTACCATGTTTCTGTGACTGCCACAATATCCAGGCAACCCTCTTCCATCAAGACCACTAGTTCAGGGAGCTTGCTACACAGACTATGGGCATTGGTACTCATCACCCTCCACTTTTAGATAGCCTTACCCCTTTTTGCCCCATTTCTGTCCTTACTGCCTTTGCCTTTTTTTACATTTAAATCTGTTCTGCTCCCTAATAACTTCTGTACCTTGGTGTTTACCTCACTAATTACCATGTTTTGTGGGGGGAGGCTGGGATTTCCCTGCTCCTTTTCAGTGCCTCCCCCCTTGGCTAGTTTAAATGCTTGCCAATGAAGCACTTAAACCCTCACCTAGGATCCTGGTTCCCCCTGGACAGATGCAGACCATCTACAGTATAGGTCTGTATCCCTCCAGGTGGATCCCCAGTCCCCAATGAAGCCAAACCATTAACCATCACCTCTGGGTCCTGGCTCTAAGAGTCAGTTTTTTATTCTTTAGCCCCTCTCTCTGCTGGGCATCTACATTCAGAAATCCCTAGGTTTGGAGTCCCTTAGTCTCACCATGGGTAACTTCCCCAAGGAGCAAAATGGACCACTCCTGATCCTGCTCAACCTGCCCCCAGGTGGGGGGAGGGGGTCCTGTTCATCCCCTCACAGTCCATTATAGTCTGCATCAGTATCCACTGGTCACCGTAGGGGAGCCCAAGCTAAGAGATTTGGGCAGCTGGTCCCATCTACAGATGCCACTCTCCTGTTTTCTGGCCCTCTGAGAGCACTAGCATGCGAGGAGATCCTAGGGCAGGCACACTGACATATTCCCTCTCTCTGAATCCCTGCCAGCATCCTTTCTGCTAAGCTTCTGTAGTCCTGCTGTACTCCACCTGTGGTCATCCATGTGGCAGTAAAGCAGTAGAACTCTGTAGCCCACCCACCCCAGAGGAAGAGAGCAGCCCACCGGGTGCTCAATCCTCCTCCTCTGGCTTGCTCCTCAAACAACCCAAGGTCACTCCTGACCCTGGGTCATAGTCATCGCAAGTGGTAGAAAGTACCACCTGCTGGGTGGGCTATCCAAATGAGCCAATTTGTGACCCACATAACTATTTCTTGATTCCCACCCCAAGACTGCCCAGTTTATTCAATGGCTTTATGAGGAACAGTGTCAAAAGTCCTCCAGTCCAGATGCAGGCAAGTTTGCTGCCTCCACAGTCCACCACCCTGTCACCCAGTTAAAACCTCTATTAAGTCCGCTTGGCAGGGTCTCCTCTGACAAATCCATGCTGTCTGGGCCACCCAACCCTCTCCTTTGAGATGGTTTATTATACATTCCTTTAAGAGTGACTGCATTATCTTCCTCGACTCCAACATCAGGCTGAAAGGCCCAGAAGTTACCCACCTCTCTGTCCCAATTCTTTTGTGTAGTGGAATCATGTGTGCTCTTTTCCTGTTCCTGGGACCTGCCTGTTTCCAGCAACAGGGTAGACAGCTTTGCCAGAGGTGCCACCAATTCCTGAGTTCCTTCAGTATTCTAAGGCTGCACTATATCTGGTCCCATTGCCTTGTCCAATTTAAGCCTTAATAGTTCTTCATGACCCTATCTTCCATGACGGGGTGGTATTCTACCTTCCCCAACCTTCTGCCCCTCCAGTTTTAGCCCCATATCCTCCTCCCCTTGGCAAAAACTGAGCTGAAGTATTTATTTAGCATATTAGCCTTCTGATCATCCTCCCACACATACCTCCCATCCTTCTCAGTCTTATTATCCCAGCTTTGGTTTTCCCATCTCGCTCTGTATGTGTAGAATGCCTTGTCCCCATCCTTTCTGTACTTGCAATACTTAATTTGTCAGTGTCTTAGACTTTCTCGCTGCTTTTCACCTCCTTCGTACAGCCCAGTACTTATTCCTGTCCTCCCTCTGTTTTTTTTGTTTCAAGAATGCCCTTTTGGCCCCACCTTTTCTGCTACTCTCCTTGTAAACCACATAGGCCTCCTTCACCTCCTTCTTTTCCTGATATGCCTGACTTCCATTCTAGTAGCCATTCCAATAGCCTCCTCATCCTCCATTACTCTTCCAACCACCGCATTCCTTCATCCTAGCTAGACATCCTCAGATCCGTCTCATCTTTCTGAAGTCAGCCCCCGGAACCGACCCTTGTTCTTGTACAGCTATTTTCTTCAACTTGGTTTTATCTCAGAAATGACTGCTCTACGATCACTGTTTCCCAGGATTCTGTCAATTCTACCCCATCAATTCTGTCCATATTTGTGAGGACTAGATCCAGCACAGCTGCCCCCAGTTGGTTCCTCCACCAGTGACTGAGGCCTGCTTTAGCAGAGTCCAGAAACTTTACTCCTAAGAGTTGCTATTTCTGGGACACACCAGTCCAAATCTGCAGGTTGAAACCTCCACCTGGCAGCAACTGTCCCTCGCTTGCCATCTTGTGTATGTCCTGCAGCAGGTCTACATCCATCTCTCACTTTGCATAGGGGCCTATATATCACCTCTAATCTCAGAACTATCTCTTTTCCTTTCTAAATTAACCCACAGTACCTCTTGTCCTCCACCCGGTACTTTAGTAGCTTTAATATAGTCCTTTCATATAGAATGCCACCCTACTCTTTTCCCAGCTCTATCACCCTGATATAGTTAAACCCTGGGACCAAGTCCCAGCTGGTGGTGTTCTTTGCGCCAGGTTTCTGAGATGGTCACTAAATCCAACCCTCCTCCATTATAGCCGCCTAAATCGGGATTTTTACTGAAATTCTGCATTTGTGCAGATGGCCTCCATCGTGAGACCCCAGACAACCCCAATCATGTATACATTCTTCTTCCTGAGTGGGAGCAATAGAGCACTTTACCTATCTCTTCCGGCAGTCTTCCTAGCTACATACTCCCCACCAGAGGTTTAACTGCAGGACTCTAAATCATGTATCCCTTTATTTTCACCGAAGGACCTTGAACTCTCCTTGCTCAATTACAGCCTATCCTTGATATACAGGCCCTCATCCAGTCATACGTTCCTACATCCCCAGACATCTAAACCCCTCTTCCTTACATTCAATCCCTTTAACCATACATTAAACTCCCTTATCCAATCCTTCCTCATCGTATCAAGCGGGGAGCAGGAGAAAGTAGAGCTGGCTACCAATTTGCAGCATTCCTCAGCTCTCTAAACATAGATACATAGATACATAGACAGTATCAGCAGATAGGGTCTACGGCCCACCAATCTGCTGTTTTGAGCTTGTAAGTTTATATTTTCTAGAAGTCTGTTGCCCTTAACGCTGACTTCCAGAATTCCTTTATGTCTATCCCATGTCATTCTAAATCCTCGTGATTGTTTCCAGCCCCCACCACTTCCCTCTGGCAGGGTGTCTGACTTGTCCACCACCGCTGAATCGGCCTCCAACTTCATCCCATGCCCTGGTCCTGGAACATCTTTTTCGCTTAAAAATAGTGTATTCTGCACCCTGTTCCTCCTCGTAAGGTACTTGTATATGTCTCATCATATCACCTCTCTCCTCCTCTCTCTCCTCCAGAGAGTATATATTCAATTCCTTTAATCTGTCCTCATACTGTAGGACTTGTGATGCAACCACGTACTATCTTTTGTTGCCCTCCTCTGAACCTTCTGTACCCTGTCTATGTCTCCACGTAAGTAAGGTTCCAAACTGTATACTGTACTCCGTTCTGGGGCCTCTACTAGTGTCTTGTATAGTGAATTATGACCTCCTTTTCTGCTGGTGATGGCCCCTGCCTAAGCATCCCAGCATCCTATTTGCTTTACCTGCTGCCTTGTCACCCTGTTTCCCTACCTTGAGGTCATCAGAGATGATAACCCAAGATCCCTTTTCTGCTTGGTGCATATGTTATGTCTCCCCATTTGATATATTGTGCCTGGGTTTTTGTACCCTTATGCATTGTCTTACACTTCTTTGCACTAATTTCAACTGCCAAACCCCTGAACATTCTTCACAAGTTTCTGCAGGTCCCTTTTCAATATGTCTACACGGTCTGGTGTGCTACTTGTTACAAGAGCCTGTGTCATCAGCTAACAGGACATTCTGCCTCTAGGTCCCTTCACAATTGTCACTGATGAAGATGTTGAATAGGACCGGTCCCAGCACTGATCCCTGTGGTACCCCACTGGTCACTCTTCTCCTGTGGAGTGACATCCATTTACCACCACCTCTGTGTCCTGCTGCCCAGCCAGTTACCTACCCACTGCACTACTGTCCTTCCTACACCCATATTCTTCAGTTTGGTGAAAGAGTCTTCTATGTGGCACAGTGTCAAAGCATTGCTGAAGTCCAGATAGGCTATGTCCACCGCCCTCCCCTGATCCACCTCCCTAGTCACCCAGATGGAAAAATTCAATGAGGTTGGTCTGACATGACCTCCCCTGGTGAAACCATGCTGCCTTGGGTCCTGTAGTCCATTGACAACCAGATGTTCCACCATCTTTCCTTCAGTGCTTCCATGATCTTCCCACTACTGAGTGTGAGGCTGACTGGTCTGTAGTCTCCCGCCTCTTTTGTTCCCACTTTTGCTAAGGGACTACATCTGCTGTCCTCAGTCTTTGAGTCATGCCCCTTTTTCCAGTGATTGGTTAAACAGGATTGCCAGAGGTTCAGCCACCACCTCTCTTAGTTTTAAGGACACTGTGCACTCCCATCTGGCCTCATTGCTTTGTCAACTCTTATTACTTCCAGTTCCTTCAGGACCCTTGCTCGTAGAAGGGATTCTGTGTCCATTTCTGCACCATTCCTGTACCTCTTGTACTCTATTCTGACCCCATTACCTCCTCTTCCTTAGTAAATACTGAGCAGAAATACCAGTTCAACATGTCAGCTTTACTGTTGTCATCTCCATGTGGGCCCCATCCTGCCCTTCAGTTTCAATATCCTCCTTTGCCTTTTCTTTTACACTGCATGTACCTGTAAAAGGTTTTGTCCCCACCCACTGATTTTGCTATGTGCCTTCTGTCTGAGCTAGCTTCCTTTACTGACCCTTCCTGCCTTTGCTTCTCCTGGTACTTGCCTATCCCTTCTGCCTGTGTCTTTTGTATTGCCTGAATGCAATCTTTTGGCTTTCACTTTCTCCAGTACCTCCTTGGAAACCATAATGGCTCTTCTTCCGTCTCCCTACTAACCTCGTTTAATGTATAATTGTTGTTCTTATTCCCATTTTAAATACTGTCCACTGTTCTCAAACCCTGATTCCTGCCCCATTCCCCTTAATGCCTCTTTCAAGCATCTCCCCATTTTCCCAAAGTCTGTCCTCTAAAATCCAGGGCACGTGTTTTTGTGTGGTTTGGTCTGGCTCCTCTGTGATTCAAACCACAGTGACTGGTGTCACTGTCTCAGATGCTCCTCACTGTTACCCCATCACACTGTCCCTGTTTGTGAGCACAAGGTCCAGTATTGTCTTCTTCGAGTCAGTTCCATGACCAGTTGTTTGAGGAAGTCACTCTGAAGAGAGTCCAGGATAAATCTGCTCTTAGTTGATGCTGCTGCTGGGATGCCCTGTCCACATCTGGAATACTGAGGTCCCAACCAGCATTATCTCACCTTTGTCTTGCCATGCTTGATGGCTAGCATCGTCCCTATCTGTTTCTTCCTCCTGGGCTAGTGGTATAGACCACACCGTGCAGATGGCTGGGCCCCATTTTCCTTTCCAGCTTAACCCACAGTATCTCTCCCATTTTGTTCCTTCCTGGATCTATGTGGCCCTTATGTCATTTTTCACATACAGTGCCACCTCCTCCCTTCCTACCTGCCCTGGGTCTCTTCTGAATGTTTGTAGCCATGAATGGCCATCTCTCAGTCATGGTTTGTATTATGCCAGGTTTCTGTGATGGCCACAATGTCCAGGTCTGACTGCACCATGACAGCCTTCAGATCCTCCCATCTTGCTGCTAGGGCTCTGGCATTGGCACACATGGCTTCATGACTTGACCTCCCTAGACTGTTTAACTGTTCTATCCAGCCCCTACTTGTTTGTCCTTATCCCTGGTTCTCTTTGCTGTCTGCCCTTCTGTTGAATCTTGCCCTTTTGCTTATCCATTCTTTGGGCATTTATCTCCATCTTTGCACACTGCTTTATAGAGATATCCACTCTCCTGGGTTCACTGGTTCCACTATTAGCTGTGAGGTGAGCAATTAGTACCCTCCTGTTGTTTGCCACCCTTGGCTATTTTAAACGTTTGACAATGTAGCATTTAACTTATCATTGAGTGCTTTGATTCCTCTCCAGGATGGATACAGGCTGTCAGACTTGTAACAAGCCTCCATCCTCCAGGTGAGTCCCCAGTCACCAATGAATCCAAACTTTCCTCATGAGCACCAGTTCTTCAACCTTGAGTTAAAGTTCCTGCATGCACCTCATTTGCTTTCCCATGCCTCTCACAGGCAGTACTTGAGAAGGTGATGGAAGTAGCTACTACTTGAGTCTTCCCCGATTTTTCTAAACTCTTCCTGAACTTCCTTTGGCTCCCCATTTGTCAGGTCATTAGTACCTAGTGTGGATAATGACATCCAGCTCACCCGCCTGTCTTGTCTTCCCAGCAATCCCCCAGGATCATCCTTCTATTTCTCCATGCCATGGCACCTGTAGGCACCTCACCTCCTTGTCTTCCCCTGTGTTCCTAGCTGATCCTCTTATTATGGAGTCCCTCACCAGGATTCACTTCTCCTCATCTGGGGTCCACTGCCTCCCACTGAGGTCACTCCCTGGTTAATCTTCACATCCTTTCCTTCCACTTCTGGGTACTTCTATTTGGTTGTCCCCATTTGCCAGTGTGGCATATGAGTTATTGAGTGGAATAGGATCTGTGATGTGCCTCTGCCTGACTGCCCTAACCCTCTCTGAGCCCACCATCATCCAAGTGCTCCTCGTTCTTGGCATCCTTTGAGGAAGCAGCATTGGACTGGGTGGTCTCTGGATGGGGGTGATGGTACTCCTGACCCAGATTACTTCCACTCTGAGTCTGGCAACCTCATCCTGCAGTCCAGAGAGATGCATGCAGATAGGGAAGCATCTCAGCGTCCAGAGGTGTCTGTTTGAATATGGCTGCCCTGCAGCCACTGCATTGCACCACTCCCCTACATTATATTACACTTATACTGCTATTCCAGTAGTTGTCTGTTACTGTAAGCTCTTCTGGTTCTCTTTTATTAATTTATTGTCCTAAAATTCTGTCACTGATTCTCGATACTTTTCAAAAGAGAAAAAAAAAAGAAATAAAAAATTAGTCAAAACACTTGTCGAGCTGAAGGCGGGCTTCTTCCCCTTTATGCCCCTCCTACTCCACACCCCCTACTATCTCCTGTCAATCTGAACTTTCTTTACCTTATTCCCCACTAGATCATTTGTCCCCAGGTGTATTATTAAGTGCAGTTTTCCCCCAACCCTTCCTGCCTGGTGCATGAGCCTAGACCCTGCCCTGCCTGCATCCATCCCAGGACCACATACCACTACCACCCTTCTTTTGTTGTGATCCCATCACTTGGTCCAATTTATGCCCTTTACTGTTCAGTCCCCATAGAGCAACACTTTTCCTTTTCTTCATGGTTCAAGTCCTTTCTCCTACTAGCACCCATTTGTCTGTCCCTCTTCATTGACCGATATCTTTTTTTTCTGCTGTGCATGTAAGAGAAGGTAGTTAAGGCAAATATGTAAAAGATGTAGAGAAATGTGAACCTACTAATCATGTGAACTTTGTTTATTTACTTAAAAGTAGGTAACCAGGAGAGACACACTGAGCCAAAGCTTGTTTTTGTGTGATTGAGGAAGGGGAAGGGGAGAACACAATTACAAAGAAATACAGTCAGTCAGATGATGTGTTTAGACAAACAATTACAAAAGTGCATAAGTTAAGTGCAGTATAGACAATGTGGCAAAACACTGCATATGGAGGACAAAAGAATTACCTGTAGCATACAAATCAGCTGTGCCATTGGGCATGCTCAGAAAGTGTGTAGGGCCAGTATGAAATGAGGCTGAGCTGGTGCTGAGAGGAGGAGTCAAAAGGCTAATAAACTTTATGAAGTTGCCAAATTATGAGGTTAGATGGGAGGGACAGGTGTGTGGTCAAGTGCGACACATTTATTTGTCCCAATCAGTCTGGTCCTGGCAACTCACCCCAGCTATTCTCTTCCCCTGGCCTGCACCTGTAACTAATGTTCCTCATTCTACCACTCAACTCACTTTTCCCTCCATTGCTCCTCATCCTGTTCTTCCTCACCAGCCTTGCAAACCCCTGCTGAGTGATTAACTATGGGTTACTCTGGTTGCATTGTGTCCTACTTGTTAACTGTCTACTCTCACCCTAGTCCCTGTTCTGTTTGAATCATTTGGTTGACAGTTTTGTACTGTTTGAACTACTTTATGCATTTATGTAATTATGTATATTTTTATAACCTTGCCTAGCAACTTGTATTTATCTGTATCACTTTTTGCAGCATCTGTACTCACTGTATTATTTGTGTATAATGTATATGTCTTGTATATGCTTGCATTATTTATGTATGCCTTTTTTTGTACAAATATTGTGCTCTTGTCTCAACTGTACAAGGTGTCTTTGCACACTTATCTTGCTTTCTATTTTGGTATTTTCTGTACCTCCTTGTACCTCCTTTTGATCGCCTCTTTGAAAAGGGGAAATTTTTCTCAGTGGGTCTTACTGAGTTACCAAAATTCAAAACATAAATTAATAAATAAATAAGCTCTGGCATCACCAGCTGCCTGTACAATTCGTTCTCAAACTCTGCTCTGAGTTATTTTATTAAAATTAGTTGGGGTGGAATTGTCCAGAATGATTTGTACAGGGGCTGTCTGACCCTGGAGCTAATAGCAGGGTGAAAGTTGTTGCTAAACAAATTGACTGGAGTGATGAATTGAGGTTTGCATGCCCAAGCTACAGAGGGTTGTCCTTTGCTAAATAAAACTTTTCATTTGGATCTTTTCGTTGGTAGTTGCTAATTTCCTTACTCTTACTTTACACAAGCACACTGGAGCAGATCTGAACCGATATTTTCCTCATGAATTGACATGTAGCCAGTCAAAAGCATACAGAAAGGTAAAGAAGGATTCAGAAGTGGGTTGATAGGAGCAGGAGGAAGAGATGCTCATGCTGGCTTTTAATGGAGGGAAGGGAGGATGAGAGGAAATGAAGGAGGTAGCTGATTTCATAGGGAGGGAGGCAGAGAGAAAGCAGATTCCTTAGCTGAGGAGTGTGGGTGGGGAGAAGGTGCCTGTGCCCTGAGTGCAGGAATAGTAGATGAAGGGATGTGGGGACCCAAACTAGTATTTAGAGATGAGGGAAGCAGTGGACTGGAAACATGAGGGAGAGGATGGATAGGAGGAGTAAACAGGAGAAATAATGGATACAGAGAGTGAGCTGGTAGCAAAGTGGTAGAAGGCAATGCAGAGGATGTTCAGCCTGGCAAGGGAGGTGGGGGGAGATTAGTATGTTATATCCACATAGTCTGAAACTGAAAGAACATTTTGGGACCACCTCCCAGTGGACCTGGGAGAAAGGCAGTCTATTGTGGTACATGGCGGTAAATGGGGCATAGTTTGGCACGGATGGCATCTATGTGGGCAAAGAAGTCAAGTTCATATTTAACCACATCCCAAAGTGCTTGACAGTTGGTACTACTGCTGGGTGCCATCCAATGAAGAAGATGGGAGGGGTTAACTGTGACAGCTTCTGGCAAGTAGCAAAGGTCATGAACACAGTGTTATTTTTGTGTTAGGATCCAAGTTTGGTTGGACTCTGAACTAGCACAGAGTATTGTGAAAGTTTTGCTGAGAAAGTAAGATATATTATCAGAAGTATGAAATTGCATCTGCATTTGATTTTTTGAATATTGCATGTTTCTGTGGTTACATTTAATTATCTCTCTGAAAATATATATTGTACAAACATCTAGGTCAGATATTCAAAGTTTTGCACTGGGTGCAAAGTGGTAGTACTGTGATTTGGCTGCATTTGAGCCCCACTGTAAATATTCGTAAGCACTGGTGGATTGTGTTAGCACAAGCACTAAAAAATAATGCATATAGGGGGGTAAGAGAGGGGTAGGACATGCATATGGGCACATTGCTTTACTGAAAAGTAATAGGACCGCAACTGTCATTATCGTTTATTTTCACGTCGGCATGAAATACCACCTCTGAAAAGGTGGTGGTAATTCCATGCAAACATGGTCTTGCTGAGCTCCTGACACCCGAACCCACACACAGGATGTAACTGTCAACACACATATTCCCTGATAGTCTAGTGCCACCCCATCCATGATCCCTGCATATGTACAAGTAGTATAAATCATATTCCTTGTAGTCTAGTGCCCTCCCCATCCATTAATCCTCGATCCTCTGTACATGTACAAGTAGTATAAATCATATTCCCTTGTAGTCTAGTGCCTCCCAACCCTGATCTGTGATCACAGACACAGTATTAATTATTGCAGTCATGTACATTCCCTGGTGGTCCAGCAGTCCTTCTAACCTCCAATCCTTGTTTGCCAACACATATTGCACTTTATAATCCTCTTGTGGCATGGCATCTACTCCCACCCCAACCCTGATCCCCACAATACTAAGTCAACTTTCTCTGGTGGTCCATTGGACTGCTCCAGCCCTGATCCCTGTAAATAGCACCCTGAATACGCAGGTCTAGTGGACTACCCACCTACAGTGCCTACCACCTCACTCCCCCATAACTGAGCAGACAATGACTAACCCACCCACATCTGTGTGGTTAGTCACCGATGGAGTTCTGAATGATACACAATTCAGTACTTGCTCATTATAGCCTGTAGGTTCAAACTTTTGTGATTCTCATGCCCTTCAGCTGTACAACATTTTTACATACTGGTTCGGTTCTGTCCAATCAGGTCCCTGCCACGATCACCATTTGTTGGGCTTCATATGTTCTAAACCTGATGACAAAGCATGAAACAGAAGACAGGAGTCACAGAATAGAGGGTTATTCACTAATATATGTAAAAAGGACAGTAATACTCTGGGAGTTCTTGAACCCGCGTACCGTGATGTCATCATAGAGAAATTCAGTGAAAACAGAATTATATGGATTATTATGGTCAGAGATAAAGCGTCCATTACCTGGTATTGGGCTCATCTGCATAGCAGAGAAGTTAAACAAAGTAATTCTCTTGGTGTGTGTGGGCAGCTCACATCCGAAGGTCACAGATTTCGTGACTTTACAGTCACATGTTTGGTGCTGACTAAGTCTACTTTTGGTTATACAATGATTCATAAAAATGCTGATCATAGTGTTATGGCTAATAGTTATAGGTGGTGTCTAACACCACAAAAATAACTATACTGATAATAGTTTGTAAGCATATTATAAGCATGAGTAAAGATACCAATATGCCTTATGCTGTATCAAGGAAACATGGTAGTCCACATTAGGGACTGTAGGTCAGGCAGGTCTAAATATTCCCTTTGCTCCTGATGAAGAGGCACATCACTAGGAAAGTGTGGTGTGTTACAGCTGAGTCTGACTGAGTAGAAGAAAGACTCCTTAATTTGCATGTGTTGTTTCAGCATGCAGCGAGACAGCATAAGGTAATGATTTGATAAACAAATTAAGAAAACTTGAATGATAAATAAAACCTTTAAATGTCAGTTCCAATCTAAGTGTTGGACAATGCAGTTCTAAATCACCATCATAAAACAGATCATTCAGAGAATTGCCTGCCTTTGTAATATTGTGTTTATTATGAATAAGGTGTATCTTTTCTGTCCAACAAGGATAGAAGATTCTATGATGAGAGGGTTGATATGCACATTAAACACTGGTAAATACTGTTCCACAGCATTCAGATAGGCATGGTCACTATCAATGTAATCAAGTTCTTGGTGGGAACAGGTGTGATATCTGTGTGGCCAACAATAGTACTTATGAGTGTACAAAACAGAATCTTGGGCACAGTTACATCACATGTGAGAGATCCACATGAGAATGTCTCATAGTTAGTTACAATGCAGTATTGACTATCACTGTTGTCTAGGTCACACATTGCAGAAGGAGCCACTTTGTTAGTTGTACTGGGCAGGTAAGTAAGCATTTGTCATCTGGCTGGTGAGTTGTACAGTCTATTGCTGCATTTTAGTTGTATTTAGCACCAAAGGAGATGATGTAACACTAACAGGAGAAGGAATATTGTCAAATGGGTTATTATCAAATGTATATGACCAGTCCAATAAGTGTAGAGTAACTACCACTGGCATGGTTATATCAGAAATGTCTTGATCTGCAAAAATAGTGGTAACCCTTTATGGCACAACAGTCAGTATGCGGGCTTCCCAGACATCCAGGCAAGGATGAAACACCACAAAGAGGGCAAGTTGGTCCATTCTTGTAGATGCTGCCCTAGATGACCCACACCATGACTTTCACCAGCTTGTCTAAGACTAAAGAGCTCTTTTGAAGAGTGAGGACACTGTGAATGTAATTAACAGGGTGTTTTCATGGTATGTACCTGAGATATAGCAGGTCCTTGATCTGGGTGTGGTGTGACATAGCCCAAGTTCCAAGCAGTGGCCAATGAAAAGGATAAAGTCCTGGACATACACCTGGTAGTGCATGACAGGGTTTTACAACAGGAGCAATACCATTTGGTCATACATCTATCATGTATTAAATCTGGAATCCTTCCTGACTCCAGGTCCCAGAAGAGATTTGTGATAGTGTTTATGGCAAATGTACCATAAGCCAAACAAAGAATTTCCTTGCCTATGCATTGCTCTTTAGCTTGTTTGTTATTGCAAAAAATTAATTCATTCATTTTGTTTTGGGCCTCTTTGAATAAACATGTTATATCGTGCATGTTATACACCGTGAACCTTTCCTGCTGAGAAATGCCATCTATGCCATATAGCATGGACTGTATGACACCTTGTGATAACTTACTGTTAAATATTTTAGCATGTCTACAAATTTTAGCCAAATCGGCTCTGTTCCAAATTGACATTCCAGATCCAAACATACACATAATACCAGTTATCCCTGTAACATCAGAAAATCCCAAACTCCTCTTAGGGTGTTTGGGGGGCAACACACCTTTGTGTTCCATGAGTGGGTGCCCAGCTAGGGTCTTATGCATGTGCCTGATAGCTCGCCATGAAATCTAGTAGCATTACAGCATGAAATTTGGACATATTAGTGGTGGGACAATGGTCAAACTCAGCCAAGTTTCAATGGAAATGTTCAAAATAACAGTAATGTGTATAAATTAAACATTGTTGATAAGTGTCGCAGGGTTAGAGGTTGCAGCCAGGCCACTGGGCAGACCTGGCTCCATGCACTGGGTATTGCAAGAATCTCATTTTAGGACAGTGAGATGTTTGTAATGAAAATAGCAGCTGAATCAATGGATTGGTTGACACAGGTTTTGTGCATGGTAGTATTGGGAAATTGCAAAAAAAGTCTGGGCTCATCATTGCTGTAAGATTGTAGAAGCTCATATGGTATTGATTAACTTGGTATATGCACAATGTTCAACTGGGGCAAATAGGTGTTGGGCCAGTTTTGAAAAGTTACGTTAGCAAGGTAGGTTACTGAAATTTCTTGTCCAGTGGGATTACCAGTTGACTTGTCCATTCAATTCGAGAGTTGGTTTGTCTGGGGACACCACCATGGTGTTGAGGTATGCATATTTTACCTCTTGAACAGCCACATGGGTAGACAGGAGTTGAATGGCCACATTTGGTTTAGGAGGTAAGGGTGGAAATAGGAATGAGCCCCCAAATGCATAGCTGAGAGGTCCAAGGGCCATCTGGAAATTCCTCAAGGTTTTGTCTGGATCCTGTTGTGATAGTGTCTTCCTGATGCCCAGGATGAGGAAAGGGTTTATCAAGATTAATTTCTTTTCTTTTCTGAAAAATAAATAAATTAACAGGTTAGAGGACAGGTCTACTCCCCATCCAGGGGAAGGAGCATTATTCACCTTTTGTACAGTTTCAGTTGGTTGCATGTGCCATTTGTCTCTGGGTTTCTTGCAGTCTGTTAGTCACACTTGTAGATAGCAGTGCTCAATTTGTTGCTGATGTCATAGGAACATGCCCATTTGTTGGCAAACAGGTTGGCGGTGTGGAGAATTTCAGTACTACAACTTGGCCCAACCTACCAATTGACTTCTTTGACATTCTTGTCAAAATACGCTTTAGATTGCTGTTGGACCTGGCCCAAATTTTTGGCAGCACAAAGGTGAGTCTGGACAAGGCTGTAATTCAGTTGTGCAACATAAGTGTCCAATGACACTCTATCTGCAGTGGAGGTACTCAGATCGATCCACAGATGTTCTGGTAATCTCTTTTGTCTACTGGTCATCACCTCCAAGAGTGTGTACCAGGTTGCTGCAGCCGGGGTAGCTCTGACTGCCATTAGGAGTAAGGGCAATAGAGTGTCTCAACTTTTAGCATTCTCATTTGCAAATTTAGACAATATCAGTTTGGTCTGTCTGTTGGCTCTCTAGCTGTCCAGAGGATGTGGTGGTAAGCAATGGAATTTCTGACTAACGCCAATAACTCCAAACATTTTGCATTAGTTCTCCTGTGAAACCAGTCCCTACGTTAGAGTCTACCTTGCAAAGACAGGGAGGGGGGAAGATGAGGATGGGTGGCTATTTACATGAGGGAAGGGATACTATGTACCAGGGAGGAGGGGAAGAGGGGAAGCCAGAAGCCATAGGATCTATGACAGTCGGTTGACAAATTTGTTGTTGACAGATGTTACAGTGACACTTTTATGCTGACTGCAATTGTGGTTGGCATAAAGCCGGTCACTTAAGATTGTGTTTTCTTTGAGGGCTTTGCTCCAAGCCCCCCACACCCCCATAACTACAATAATCAACTCTGAGCCAGAGTTTATTTGGGGAAGAGATGCAAGACCCTCAGAAAGCAGTGCTGGGGTCCCAAATTGACACTACAGCAACCTGTCACTGTTGTCACTGTATTGTTGGTCACAGTAAAATTGTCATTATAGCAAAGGCATACTGAAGCCATATGGGTACTGCTCCAAAACTCCAAAGGTAAGAAGACTAGGATGGGGGTGGTGTACAGGCCACCCTCACAAAACAAGGAGAATGATGGAGTTGGGGAAGCAATCAGGAGTTGCAGCAGAGGGAGTACGGTCATAGTGGGCAACTTCAACTCTACCTGGGATTGACTGGTGGACCATGACTACCACAAACACCAGGGAACAGGTACTGCTTGAGGCTATCCAAGAGAGCTACCTAGAGCAGGGATTATCAGAGCCCACCAGGGAAGGGAATATACTGGATAGTGTGTTAGCAAATGGGGACCAAGTCAATGATGTGGTCGTACAGGACTCAGTAGCAGGAAGAGACCACAGCTCAGTGCCTTCATCAGGTACAAGAAGTCTGTACCTCTGAGAAGAAGTCAAGGAGGTGTACTGGAAGAAATCTAGGGAAGTGAATAGGGCAGTCAGGCAGCTAAAGCAGAGCTGAGATTGGTTCTGGGGATCAGAGAGGGGGGATAAGGATTCTCTCAAGTACCTAATGGAGAAGAGGAGTTTCAGGATGTATTGCCAGTGTCAAGAGAGAGGTGGATGGGTGGAAAGGGAAGACCAGGCAGGTAACTCAACGAGTACTTCTGCTTGGTGTTTACAGAAGAAAAAGATGGTCCAATACCCCAAGGAAAAGGAGGGATGGGCAGGGCAGAGATAATAGATGGGGTCATCCAGGAGGATAGGGTTCTAAAAGGCCTTAAAGCCTTGTGAGTGGACAAGGCATCAGAACCTGATGTGTTGCACCCAAGAGTCCTGAAGGAGTTGGCAGAGGTATTAGCAAGCCCCCTGGCTGACCTGTTTAACACCTCCCTGGAGAAAGAGACTGTGCCCAGGGACTGAATGATGGCTCATTTGGTGCCCATCCACAACAGTGGGCCCAAGGATGAATGAGGGAATTACAGACTGGTAAGCTGGACATCTATAGTGGGGAAGCTGAAGAAAACCATTCTGAAGAAGAGGTTGATAGCCTTCATGGATAGTAATGGACTCCAGGATGAAAGACAGCACTGGTTTGTCTCAGGAAGTTTATGCCAGTCTAACCTGGTTGACTTCTTTGATTGGGTCACAAGAGCGGTTGGCGAGGGCCATGCTGTGGATGTTCTGTATCTGGACTTCAGCAAAATTTTCAATTTGGTGCCACATGGAATGCTAGTTAAGCAAGCAGAGACTTGGGGGCAGGGGACAAACTAGTGGGATGGGTTAGAGCTGACTTCAGAGCAGACAGCAGAAGGTAGCTGTAAGGGGAGAGATATCCAAGGCAAGACCCATGACTAGTGGAATACTGCAGGGATCAATGCTAGGCCCTGTGTTATTCAATGTCTTTATAGGAGACATTGCAGAAGGGGTCAAGAGTATAATAAGCCTGTTCACTGATGACACAAAAATATGTGCAAAGTGGACAGTGATGAAGGGAGGCAAGCACTCAGAGAGGCTCTAGCTAAACTCAAGCACTGGTCAGATGTGTGGCAGTTGGGATTTAATGCTAAGAAGTGCAAGGTCATGAACCTTAGAGCCAGAAATCCCAGGACCAGCTATTGACTGGGGGGATTGCAGGTATCAAATTCAGAGGAAGAGAAGGACCTAGGCGTACTAGTCACAGGGGACATGAAGGTATCAGCACAGTGCAGAAGGGTGACAGCAAGGACCAATCATATGCTACAGTTCCTTGCCAGGGGTATTACCTCCAGGAACGAGAAGGGCATTTTGCCCTTGTATAGATCACTAGTGATGCTGCACTTGGAGTACTGTATGCAGTACTGGTGCCCCTACCTAAAAAAGGACATGAGATTGCTGGAGGGGTTGCAGTGTAGAGTGACAAAGATGATCATAGGGCTAGGGGAGAAGATTGAGGGAGCTCAACATGTACTCCCTAAATCACAGAAGGGGGTACATTATAGAGACCTTTAAATACTTAAAAGGCATAAACAAGGTCAGAATAGTAGGATTGTTCTGCCTAAGGGAGGAAGGGTCACAAGGAGGCATAGTCTGAAGTTGGAAGGGGGAAGATTCAGGAGGGAGATGAGGAGGCACTACTCACAGACAGGGTGGTGGATGGGTAGAACACACTGCCGGAGGAGTTAATTGAACTGAAGGCAGTGGACAGTTTTAAGTGGAGATGGGATTGAGTCAGGTGCAGGGTAAGTACAGACAAGAACAAAAGGGGAGAAAGTCTGTGGATAGGGGATGATGGGAGGAGAATGGTTGGGTGGTCAGCTGCAGGAGTATTAAACTCCGAGCTTCAGAATCAGGCAGACTTGAAGTGCGTGCTGGTGCTGAGTATGATAGCAGCTTGAGTACGTAGCTCCTCAACTTTGGGCTCTTATTTATAAATTGCTATGAAAGTACTGATTAGTCAGCATTAAGTTTTGGTCTAACAGTTGCGTTATACATTCTGGTTGCATCCTTAAAAATACAATACAGCCCGACTTTGAAACTAATCTTTTTTTACAATCTTAAAATATCTGACATACCCGCGATATCATCGGGTCTAAGACATGTTGTTACCCTGGTACCTGAACGATCTTCAGTTGCGGATAAAACAGATATTCATTCCCTGACGGAAAGCTTAATGATATCAAATTGGAGATCATATCAGTTAAACAAACAGTAGCGGATTTAAAGAGCAACTCCATCATAATAAATAAGCATTTGAATTATTCCGAGGACCAAACTGATCCAGAAGCAAATGATTTGATACCTTTTAATGGACCAACATAGATGTAACAACAAGAACAAAGTGCTCTAGCTTTTGGACCAACCAGTCCTTCTTCAGAAGCTCATGGCAGTTGTTTTAGAGGACCAAACTGAACATTTTAAAGGCACCACAGCCAGTTTAGAAGATCAAATACATGCACAAGGTAAACAAATCCACCAGTCAATTAAAAAAAAAATGGATGATATTGAAAACCCTGGGAGAAGAAATAATCTGAGGGTCCTGGGGATGCCTGTGGGACTTCAAGGGAGCAATATCCTTGAGTTTCTTTAGCAGTTTTTATCCCAGTATATTAGACTTTCGATGGCCCTGGGAACTGGAAATAGAGAGAGCACACCATGCTTTTGGTCTGTGTCCACAGTCAGATCAGAGACCCAGAACCATACTGATATATTTTTTATGGTTTTCTGTTAAAGAGCAGATATAAGACTCTCAAGGGACAAAAAACAGTTGGTATGGAGGATAACAGAATACTAATGTTCCAGGACTTCTTTCATTGGTGATGGAAAAAGAAAGAATTTTATTGATGTTAAACAAAGGCTTACAAAATGGGATTGATGTATTACTTAAATAACCTGCTAGTCTTAAATGTAGTAGAACCTGAATGGCAAAATGTTTGTATTTACAAATGCTAAAGAAGCTATGGCCTATGTGCTTAATTGTGAACGCTCAGCCAGAGGTACCCAAAGTAAGAACTCCAACAGCCACCTTTCAAAAACTGTGTGTAGACAAGATGCCCATTCTACTCAGACACCCCTCACCTCAAGATCAACATTCTAACTTGAGTCTCCTGCCATGGTAACACCTAAGAGCTCAATCAAATGGAAGCCCCAATGTTAAGACCCCAAAAGAAATGACTCCTCACCTCTATTCCCTCATAGCACAGAAAGAGCCTATTAAGGAAGTTTGTCACACCTCAAATATCTCCTGAAAGATGAATGCATCAAGTAAAAAAAATGTATCTACCAATTCCTAGAGCTGGCAACAGGAGAGCTAGCAGTAGATCAAGAAGCAGAAGCAGTGCAAGATCATCTGGATCCTTATCCATTACACCTTCACCAGAAGAAAGAAACTCCCAAAGACATCTACATGCATGCTCTCTGATGACAGTTACACAAAAGGAAACTTGAGATACCCTTTAACCTGACCTTTTGAGAGTTTTTCTGTGATTGGTTTCTATATCTGGTGGGGTCAAACGGAAGTTATTTATGCTTCACCTCCTTTACCTCGTTCTTTTTCAAACTCGGCACTTGCATTCAGTCTTCTAAATCTGGTAAACATTACATGTCTGTCCTCTCTATATGTTGAAGGTAAGAGACACAGCTTGCTTGATTTTGATGAAAGGCACTTTTCAGAATAATTTAAATGCCTGTACTCATGTGGCAGTATATGGAAATAAATGCAGGGGGTAAAAAGGCATCAGCATTCCTGTATTTGCTGCTCTGACATTCTACTGAGGCTGGTAATCTATATCTGTGGAGACATTTCATGGTAATTAACAGTCAACCTTATAGTGAAAATGCTGCCATATTACAGTCACGGTTTTTTATTTGAATGCTAATTTAAATCATATGCTGTACACAGTTGGTATAATTCTTCATTATGCTGCTCCATACATTATCAGATCACTTTATGTGCAACATTTAAATTTCTTTAGTTGGGCACCTAGATCATATTCTTACGTAGATTATAGATTTACATATTCTTTATTATTAGCCTTAAGCACTTTGTGGGTTTATCCTTTTTAAATATTTTAGTCTATTAAAACAAAGGGTTGTCTTGCATAAACTTAAACATATTGTTATGGTAGTACTTTGTTGAAAAGAAAGTCTAAAGGTTTAAAGCACATGGAAGTACGCATTTGCAGCAATTCTGTTCCATACCTAGCCTGTGATCTCACCTTTCTCTTAATGTCAAATGGGCTGTTAGGCTGGAGTAGAGAAACTGGTAGTTTGGATGTGCAGATAAGGTGTAAACCAGGTGTGGAACAGAACTTCCAGTGCCCAACCATTTTCCACTAAATTGCTGTATTCTTCTTTCACTTCAAATTTAACAAAATGTTAAATATGATCTTGGAAGTTATTAGGGTTACAGTAGAAGGTTGTGGTAAAGTAGGAAGTGGAACAGAGTGACCTGGAAAACAAAGGCCACCAAGAATGAACTACCTCTTATAATAGTCATACTTCTATTCTATTTTTATGTTTTTCACTCATTCTTACAATTGACTCACTCTATTGCTGTTGTGTGTATGCATGTTCTTTGTGGGTATGTTTATTAACTATTGTGATGGATTGACTTATCATTTTGATAAATGCACTATACAGGTAACAATATGTTATTTATGCCAAAGTTGAGGGATGCTCACCCTGGCTGCATGTACACCACAACATACCCCAGTGCCTTGGATTACTATCCAGAATGTGTTGGGCAGCAAAAAGTAGAATCAAATCCTACTCTGAGTTTTTTAAAGAAACACTGTTTTTATTTATGTATTATTTATTTATTTATTTTCTCTCTTATTAACCTGTTTAAGTATTTAATTGTAGACTTTGTTAATATTTAGCTTTATTCTTGTTTAACCGGCACTGTTGTATTAAGCCTAGATTTATTGTTTGCTTCTTAAGGGGCTAGAGGAATATTATTCAGTTTTTTTTTAACTAAAACAAGGGTTTTACTTAGGTTTTAGGATGTCACATTATAGGATTGTGTCTTGGAATTTTAATGGTTTGGGTCCTCAGTGAAAGAGAAAAAGTTCTTAATTATTTAAACAGGAAAAAGCTGATATTGCTCTTATTCAGGAGTCTCACTTGACACAGGAAGAGGCACTTAAATTGCAAAAACCTGGGTGGGTATTGTAAGTGTGCATGTTTCTCCTTAAAGAAACATGGAACTTCTATATTAAAACAGAAAAGGAATAAATTTCAGTAAACATGATCATTTTTTCTGATTCCGAGGGGGTATCAAATTTGACAGGTTCATTGGATGGGTAAAATATAACAATATGTAATGTATATACTCTCTAACTCATGCGATGTGAGTTTTTCAATTCTATAACTGTATCACTTAGTACATTCACTGACTATGAAATTATTATTGGTGGGATTTCAATGAACTAATGGATCCTGTTCTAGGCAGATCCTCCACTAGCAGAATACAGTCATCCACTAGTCAAGGGAGTCCTTTGAAAACTATTAACTGATTTAGGAATCTCAGATTCATGAAGAATTGTCAATCCAACTGCCAGAGATTATTCATTCTATTCAAACAGACACTTAACATATAATAGAATAGATTATATCTTATACCTAATTCTAAAATAACTGATATTTTAGAGGCAAAATAGATACTATTATAATATCTGACCATGCCATGTTAAGCCTTGATCTAGTTCTTGGAAACACCAGTGAGAAATCACATAGGTGGAGGCTTAACAGCAACCTCTTAAAGGACAAAAGAATTTCTGACTTGTGTTACAAAACAAACAACTGAGTATTTTGAAATTAATAATATGGAGAAGCATCAAACATATCCATTTGGGAAGCATATAAAGCATATGTTAGGGAAGAATCATGAGTTATTCAGCAATAAAAAAGGGAAAGAAATAGGGCACTTGAAGAAAAGGAAAAAGAATTAACAAACATTTCCTTCTTATCCAAAAACCCTCGGACACCAAAAGGGGAAATTCTACATAAAATGTCAGTACTTAATGGAGAAATTAATATAATGCTCTCACAGAAAACAGAATATGCACTTTTTAGGACAAAACAAAAATATTGGGAGGCTGGGGAAAAAGCAGGGAGACTCCTTGTCTTAAGGTTAAAAAGACTTCAACAACAAACTGTTATAACAGGCATTCAAAATAAACATGGAAAAACACTAAAAACAAAGAAATAAATAATGAATTCTATGAATACTTTCAAAATATTTATACAGATAAAGGTAACTATCTGCATGGTGATCTGGATACATTTTTTTCAAATCTTAAGTTTCCAACTTTGGCACAACAGAAGAAGGAAGCTCTGGGTAGAAACATCTCCCCCTGAAGAAGTGTGTCTAGCTATACAAGACTTGTCTACAGGCTAAATGCCTGTTGCTGATGGATTTCCTGGGGAGTATTATTAAAAACTTGTACCCTCAATACTGTCTCATTTGCACTCAACCTTACTGGAAGCATGGGAGAAGAAATCACTTCCACCTTCTATGAGACAGGCCTTTGTAACTTTGATACCCAAAAAAACAAGGACAATTTGAATTGCTCTTATTACAGACCAATTTCTTTAATGAACACTGATTATAAGATACTTGTGAAAGTTTTAGCCAAATGTGTGCAGAATGTTATAACTAAACTAAAAAGTCAAGAACAGGTGGGGTTCATTAATAATAGATCAGGGCTGATGGTATTCATAGGTTATTTAATTTAATTTGGTCAGCTAATAAGGATAACATTCCTTATGCCATTTTATCACTTGACATGCTTAAAGCATTTGATTCAGTTAATTGGACCTTTATGTCAAGGGCCTTAAGGGAATTTGGCTGTGGATCAGATTTTCTGAGGGTAGCTATGTCTATGACAAGACCTAGACACAAGTGCTGACTAATGGTATGTTGTCTCCTAAAATTGTAGTATCTTGTGAACTAGGCAAGGATGTCCATTATTCCCTACCTTTTATTTTGGCATTTGAACCCCTGATACAGACAATTAATAATCATAACGAGATCAAAGGCATAAAGTTTTGGGGAAAAGAACATAAAACCTTAGCTTTTTCGGATGACCTCCTGCTTTCACTTGGAAACTCAGTACATTCATGTCAGTGTTTGAATGCAACCCTTAAAGCATTTGAAAGCATCTCAGGACTTAAATTAAATTGGGGGAAAAACACAGGTGTTACATAATGGCCTGGTACCCCAAACAAAGAGTCATTTGGAAAACATTCTTGATAAAAATTGGTTCAAATCAAGTATTATATACTTAGGACTGCAGATCTCCACCAACCTGAAAGAACTTAAAAATCTTAACTATTGCCCTCTAATAAAATATATAGAGCTAGATTTATCTAGGTGGGAGAAACTTAACTTATCACTGTGAGAGGAAAATAAACACAATAAAATGAATATTGCTCCCAGATTGTTTTCTATTTCAAAATCTGCCCATTTTGGTGGGGAGAGCAATCTTTAAATGGCTTTATCATATTATAAGGAATTTTTTGTGGCAAGGGAAACCACCCAGATTGAGTATTTCCAAACTAAGAGCACCATATACTGCTGGAGGTTTAGATTTGCCTTGGTGGGAAAGATATCAGTTAGCCTTCATTTTTAAGCATACTTTAAAACATTCTGAAAATCCACATGTGAATATAAATGGAGAATCTCAGCCTTTATGGTTAACTATGGAAAAAAACACTCTAAAGTCAAACTCCCATTTTGATTTTTTATATACCGCAAAACCTAGTTTTCAGATAATTCCTGTATCCTTGGATCTGTGCTAACGATTAGGAAAATAAATAGTATAATAAATCCCAAAGGGATTCCCTTAGATTTAATGCCATTATGGGGTAATACTAAACTATTCAGAGGGCAAAGAGGTTAGTCAAATGAAGAGTGGTCCAGATGTGGCATTAACAGACAGGCTTATTTAGTAGACACAAAGACTAGAATGTTATACTCATTTCAAGAACTTAAGAAAAAATATACAATTCAGAGATATCAATTTCATTATTATTTGCAGTTAAGGGAAAACCTTAATAGAGCTAATATACTGAATAAGGACTTATATCTGCCAATATCTGAAGATTGGGATCAGTTGATATGCACTTCTTTACAGAAATAGGGGGTAGGAATCATTTATAGAATACTAACTAGTAGCTTAACCTCTACTTGTTTGACCATTAAGGCCAAAAGAAAATGGGAAGAACTGGGTCTCAATATTTCTGATGAGGAGTGGGATGTGGCATGGGGAATAGCCAACAAGAGCTGCAAGGAACTTCAAGGTAGTTTAATTCAATTTAAAATTCTCCATGAATAATACTGCAGTCCAGACAAATTGCATGCTATGGGATACTTGAGTTGCTTTGACTGTTGTAGATCTCACCATCCTGGTGCATGGCCCACTCATATGATATGGGAATGTCCAGTGCTCATAGAGATATGGAAAGACATCCAATCCATTTGTATTAAGGACTCAAAGCAAACCATTCCTTTATCTCCACTAATTTTAGTCTAGGAATAATCCCGAATCTTTGAATCTGGATCAATTTCAAGAAACTTGGGGTTTTTATGCGTGCCCTTAGTATGAGGTATTTAATACTGCAGAAATGGTTCAGTAACCTTCCTTCTATTAGTGAATGGTATAGTCAGATGGGATACTTATATAACAATGAAAGAATATGCTATTCTCTTGTGGATAAATTAGACATTTTTATCAAATTTGGTCACCCTTCTGGAACCCGATTTAGAAGAGTATATGTTTAATAGCCACAAAAACTAGTTTAATATTCAAACCCTTATTATTATATAATATGTCTATTTCTCAGATGATTGATGGTTTCTGGGTATACTCTTTGACAATTGGTAATGAAATCACTTACCTTTTGAACTTTTTAACTTATATATATATGATAAGATGTACATTTTATCTCTACTCCAATAAGAATTTGTTTATATTATGTTATTACTTTGAATGTTCATATTGTAAAATGTTTTGCAAGCTTGTTTAAAATCAATAAAAAATATTATGGGAAAAAAAGGATTAGGCAGACTTGATAGATCTATAGGGCTTTTTCTGCCAGTGGCTTCATATGTTCGTATGTTCAAAAATTTCTGTAAAGAAACTATATGGGATGACCTACCTCAAATAATTCAGGAAAACAGCTTCAAATATCCAGCCTATGAGATACTAATAGCAGGAGATCTCAATGCAAGAATAGGCTGCTTTGATGGCTCACTAGACTCCTCAACTTGGAACCACTTAGACATCTCCCACTGGGAATATGTAAGAAATACATCAGATACTAAGATAAACAATGCAGGTCAGAAAGTGATAAAGCTTATTAAGGAATGCAATTTGTACCCATTAAATGGAAGGCTGACAGGTGACCTAAAGGGTCAGTGTTCTTTTAAGAAACAAAATGTATTATCGTTATGTAACTGTTTCCTTTGATCCTGGCCTATAACTAGTTGGCCCTTTATATAAGTAATTCCTAGAACAGAAAGTGACCATTATCCTGTTTTATTAAAGGGGCTTCTAAAGAATCCAATAAAAGAAATGAGTCTACCTCCATTAATCACAGAAATTAGAGCAAAAGAAGGGTACAGTAGGATGGTATCATGGATGAACTGGTTTTAATAATAGTGGAAAACTTTTTGAATGAAAATGTAGTTTCTCGGCTGGCCAGATTTTCAGCAGTTGGACTATTGAAACAACTTAGCCTACTTTTTAGGGTATTACAAAAAATTCTCTACAGAGATATTAGAAATGGAAACAACAAAAGAGAGGAAAACTGGTTTCATAGGGAATACACAGAGAGGAAATGTATGCTCCTGAGCAGTATCAGGAAGACTAGAAAAATAATTCTAGCCCCCCCCTCAAAATAAAGAGCTAAATAATGAAAGGAAAAAATATTGTTAAAGGAGAAAAAGATGGTGTATTACTATAGGCAATGGAATAAAATTCAGTGCAGTTTGATTCAAATGTATTGCAGGAAAGCTCCATTGAGCAGGTTCACTCACAAGGTGCTGAACATATACCAGAAATGTACAAAAAACACTGACATTAAATGGGAAAAATAACAAGAAGATACAGTGCTATAACAGGGAATAAAATAAATGAGATGAAGGCATGACAGTGAGCAAAGCTATACAAACTAATACATTCTGAGTGTGTGCTTACAAATGCATCTACAGGATATATGCAAATACAGTGCGATACTACATGTTTAAAGCTCAGTATAGTAATAAGTGAGTAGCATAGTGACCCTGTTAGAAGAGAAGGGAAGAATATGGTGAAGACAATGAGAGAAAGAACAGTACAGAACAGTGAAAGTGATAGGAGGTGTTGCACCTGGGTTATGCCCTTTTACCCATATATGTCTTACACTATATCTCTGGTCTATTATACTGTGATACTGCTATTTTGCACTAACATTATAGATTTAGCACATATCGTATAAGCATGAGTGCTAGGAATGTGCTTTGCTGCTAATGTACTATGCATGGTTCATTTATACTTCATTGTATTACATTTAAAAATAGGTAAAAATTGAGTCCAGTCCTGACTATTGGGATGCCTTGACTCAATTTTTACCTATTTTTAAAGTTCATATTGGCAACTTAAGTTTGTCTCTCCAATCTCTTCTCAATAGAACAGATACCCACCTGATTTATATCAGTAATAATGTTACCAAGTCTCAGAAAGCACTTGATGATCTGATTAGTGATGATATTGCTATGATATTGGAAAACCCAATTGTGAAGTTTACTTTTCAAATATTTGTGGTGATTCAGTTTCTACTAACATTAGTGCTTATAATTACATTTTGTTGTTTAAGGAAAACCCTGAAACACCATCGTGATCAGTTAAAATTCCTCTACCAGGCTCATGCCTCGGGCCTGTAGACGAATGGTGCCTAACTGTTGTCTTTTTATTGTGTTGCCACTTTTGAAATTAGTGCAACAACGAGGGGACTGTTGCACCTGGGTTATGCCCTTTTTTTACCCCATATATGTCTTACACTATATCTCTGGTCTATTATACTGTGATACTGCTATTTTGCACTAACATTATAGATTTAGCACACATCGTATAAGCATGAGTGCTAGGAATGTGCTTTGCTGCTAATATATGCTAATGTACTATGCATGGTTCATTTATACTTCATTATATTACATTTATTGAAATTATGTTTGTTTTTCATATATAGTTGACCTAATCACTGCTTAGATGTCTTTGAAGGATCATCAGTGATTATTATGTACTTATACTTTCATACAATTATATGTATGTACACTCAGGCACATATGCCATGTGTAATATAGCTTTGTAGGCAATTTCTATTTCAACTAACAAGAGACAGATTCCTTATTTAGTCTATCATCTAAGCACATGTAGATTGGAAGTGTCAGCATTTCTCTTTGTCTAAGGTTTATGCTTTAGAAGTATTATTTCTTATACTCATTAGTAGTCTGTCTCCTTGGTAATTATCTAATAGAGAACATATTGTGTAATACTGTTTATAGTTCAGAACCAATGTATATGGTTTTGGGTATCAGTGAGCTAGTTCTTATCTTAGTATAGAAAACACTGTCTTGCCAGTTCCTCACTCTCTAGATGCTTAGTATGTACAAAATAGACTGGCAAATCACTCTCATCAGTGATTTATCCTGCTTGGCTGTGAGTATAATAAAAATACTTTATTTATGACTACTTGTGAGTGTTATCTCTGGCTAACATTGTAGACATAGAACAAATCTGATTTATTACTTTAGCAGTTAGTCTTCTAACTTGACAGGGGGTGAGAACCAGAATAAACCAAACAGAAGGTGAAGACAGTAATAAGTGTGGGAAGAGTGTGATGGGTGCAGACAGTAGGGAGAAAGAGGGAGAGAAAAAGGGATATACATGTCCTAGGTACATCTAAAAGGATAAAGTTGGCCTTTCTTAAGGAATAGGTGTGATGGTAGATCTGTAGGAGGGAGGAAATATATCTCAGGAGCTTGTTCAAGAGGATTTTGAGCATCCATGTTCCGAGATGAATCTAATCGCTTCATTACAAGGGACGTCTAGCCAATGGTTGAGTATAAATCACACTTGTGAGTTCTGACTGGAGCCTTTGTGACAAACTGTAGAACATGGTGGTACAAGATGTCCAATTTATGCAGGTTGGCAGCTGAAGTGCCCCTTCATGGTCCCTTGTAGATTACATCACCATAATCAAGGAGTGGAGAATTGTGGCCTGGACGAGCCTTAATCTGGTCTAGGAGGGGAATAGGGAGCTATTCCTGTAGAATAATCCTAATCTGACTTTCAGTTTGCTGGTGAGGTTGCCAATGTGTATATTGAAGGAAAGTTTGCTGTTGAGCTGCATACCAAGGTACATGAATTTATCTACAACCTCAAGAGATTCTTCCAGGGTGGTAACAATGAAGGGACTCAGCAGAGTTTGAGTAGGGGAGGGGGGTCTTGTTGAGGGTGAAAAACATGACCTTTGTTTTTTTTTTGCATTTAGCAGAAGTTTAGAAGCTTTTGAGGTTCTGCTTGAGCTTAGAAAATTCCACTTGCAGTTCCTCACAAACTTCGGACAGGGTTGGTTTTGATGTGTACACTACTGCATCATCAGCAAAGAAGTGCAGCTTTGAGTTGATGATATTGGTATCAAGGGAGTTGATACAAATAGAAAATTGTCTTGTCTAGTGTACTTACCTGGTTAACAAAGAAAAGACCCTAGGGCCTAAAATAGACCCTTGAGGTACACCCCAAGTAACGGGTAGGGAGTCTGAGAGAAGGCTATCAGCCTTAATTTTCTAGATTCTACCTGAGAGATAGCTGGCAAACCACTCTTCTGTGGATGCTGTGGCTCCTAGCATTTTGAGGCTAAGGAGGACAGTGTTGTTGTCCACAGTATCGAATGCCTTGCTGAAGTCCAAGAATACGGCACCTGTGATCTGTTTGGCATTGTGGGCTGTGATCCAATTATCAGTAACTTTGGCAAGAGCAGGAATGGTGCTGTGATTTTGCCTGAAACCAGATTGGGCAGGGTTGAACAGAGAATAGCTTTGGATGTGCACTTTAGTTGAGAGTAGATTAATTTTTGAGAATTTCAGAGAGAACAGGCAAGATGGAGATGGGTCTATAATTGTTTAGGTTGCAAGGGTCACCTGATTTGAACATAGGCAAACTATGGGCAGATTTCCATCAGGTTGGTACTGACAAAGTGATGATAGAAAGATTGAATATGTGGAATAATCAGGCAGCAAGGTAATAATAACCTAATTTGAGGAAGAATGGTTCCAATCTATCCGTGCCACCACCCTTTCTGGCATCTAACATTTTAAGTTGGTCTTCCACTTGCTTGAAGGAAGCAGGACAGAGTTGGTAGTGTTGTGATGGGGGAACAGGTAAGATTCATTGTCCATGGGAGGCTGAGTAGCCAGGCATAGGGAGAGGAATCAAATGCCAACCCAGTGGTGGTAAATGTGAATTGAGTTCATCAAGGATCCAACCATGTTCTTTGATTACCATTCCATTGGCATGGATCTTGGTGGGAATGGAGAGAGCAGTTTTCCATCCTTTAACAGACTTAATGGTCTCACAGATCTTTGCAAAATTTCCTTTGGCTTGTTTGAGTGAAGCAATGTAAAGTTAGATTTCAGTGAGTATGAGTTTGATGCATGCATTCCTGGCAGTGCTAAACACCTGGCAATTGGATGGGTATTTAGTGTCCCTTGGACAGGCCCAGAGTTAATTGCGGTTGGATAGTAGGGATATAAAATGGGTGTAAACCACGGGTGAGCAAGTTTACAAATGCTGATGTTGATAAAAGGGGCATGCTTATCTGCCAGTGGAGTTAAATTATCATTGAGGATGTCTAAATAAATTAAATGGATTATAAAACCTTCTGGGCCTTGGTGGCTAAAGGGACAAGCAATAACAGAAAAAACATAGACTCCAATATCGCTGAGGAGAGCTGGGTCAAACACTATAAAAATGTCTTCTGGGTGGAGGAAGAAGGCTCTTTGGGTTTAAAAATAACAGTTATAGATACAGGCCTAAGAATACAATGCTCTGAGGTCTATATGGTGATAAAGTCCCAAAAGTAGGAAAAGCACCTGGTCCAGGCAAAATTCCTGCAGAAGTCTACCAGAATAATTTATCTATTTGGTGTGATAAACTAACCCATTTTTATAATGTATGCATCAAGAAAGATTTTATCCCTGAGTCTTGGAGAGGATCAGAAGTAGTGCCTATACATAAGAAAGGCAGCGTTATGGACCCTGCTGTATCATCCATTTAATTTCCTAGATATCAATTTAAAAATGTTTTTAAAAATTCTGTTGGAAAGGATGAAACAGCAGATAGAAGTTACAGGAGGACTATCTGAGTTACAAGCTGGTTTTATGGCTACCTACAGTACCATTGATAACTTTTATTTTTAACCACCTAATAGACAATTATGCTTGTCTTATGAAGAAGAACTTGTATGTGGTTTATACAGACTGTTCAACTGCCTTTGATACCATTGAGAGAAGAATTCTTTGGTCAGTATTGTTGGAAAAGGAATTGATGCAGCTCTCATGAGGGTGCTCTTTAACCTATACACACATACTAGGTTGGGGGCAGGAGCACACCTCTCAACAATAATACCCACAAATTTATTTTGGCAGTCTGACACCCCGGTGCACAGCAAAACAGTGCTGGAACTTTGTTAATATTTTATGCAGGGGACCGCACCCCCCTACTTAAGGATTCTCAACTCCAGGGGTGCAGTCGAGGGGTTGAAAATAAAAAAAAAAGTTTCGGGCCGGGTGCAACAAAAATGCACCAGCGCCTGGACCCGAACCCAGTACCCTGCCAACCAACACCGCCAACCCACCCACCATGCCACTGGGTCAGCTCGGCAACACACTGCAGCACCACCCCTCACCTTCCTGCCCCTTGCTGTGCATGCTCACTCCCTCCCTGCACACATACATGTGGTGACATTCTGTTGCTATATTCACTGATTCCCCACCCCCATCTGGCCACCCTACTCTACAATAGCCCTGGAGACATGTGCCGGGGATTGGGTCACCATTATTGTAGGTGCCCAATCCCCAGCGTTCATATCTCATGCCACCCACATCTCCCTATGCTCAGGCATGAGCTAGTGAGTTAGCTTACTTTGTTCTAGGCTATATATGCTGTTTTCACCATAAGCCATTTCTTAAACTGTGTGGGCAGTTTCTGGTTTAGGAATGCCTTGGGTCTCTTCCTAGAGCGTCCCCAACTCAAGCCAAGCCAGCTGGTTAGAGTCTTTCTCCTAGAACATTTGCATGTTCTGGCTACAGAGAAAGCATAAGTATAATGCTGGAAGTGAGGCAGCCCATAGCCCCCATTCCATGGGCCCATAGTTTAGCCCTACTATACCTTGGGGTGGCAGTCTCCCAAATGAAATTTCCTATCATGGTATCTAATGTTCTGAACCACCAGCTTGGTACTTCTACTGGGATATGCATCAATAGATAAAAGACCACAGGAGCAATCTTCATTTTAATTACAGCTATTTTCCCAGGCATAATAAGGTGCAGATGTTTCCATCTGTTTACCTCCTCTTGCAGTTTGCTAAGCAGGGGGCAAAGTTTTTGTCCATTATCGTATGTACCTTGGGTGTTACTCTAACCCATAAGTAATTAACTCCCCCTTTTGCCCACTTCAGGCCCACCTTAGAAATCAGTTCAGGCTTTGTGTTGTCGTTGAGTGGGAGTACCTCTATTTTACTCATATTTATTCTGATCCCAGATATCTTGGCAAAATCATTCAGGAGTTTCAAGATATGTGGGAGCACTGTCTTGCACACCCCTGATCAGTATGAGACAATTGTCCGTGTATAATAGCGCATGGTAGGCACTGCCCCCCATCTTTATGCCCTGGATCCAAGGGTGCTCTCTCAGTGCACCTGACAGGGCTTCAGTTGCTAGCTCAAACAGCATGGGGGAGAGGGGACACCCCATCTAGTTCCTGTATGCAATTCAATTGGCTCCAACAGGGTGTTGTTGGCAAAGATCTTGGCCATCAGGTCCTTATTTAAAATGGAGCTAAAGACTTATTTATTTAGTTTTGCTTATCCTAGCTATGGTTGATTTATTTATGTCTGTTTTTGACATTTATATGTATGTATGATCTCTTTGTACAGTGCCTTGGTTTTGAAAGGTGCTTTAAAAATAAAGATGATTTGATTTTATAGAGTTTTCATCCAGCCCCTGAATCCCAATTGTTTGACCAGGTGAGACACACTAAGCTGAAAGCTTGTTTACAGGTGCAACCTGGGAGCACAGGAAAGTTAAGTGACTTGCTCAGGGTCACACAGTATGCAATGAGGCTGTGGATTCAAATCCAGGTCTCCAGATTTGCAGCTCAGAGCCTTAAACCACTGCGCTATACTGCCTCCCATCTGAATCCATCACCAAAGCCACATTGTCAAAGGATAGCATGCAGGAAATCTAATTCCAGGGAGTCAAATGCCTTCTCAAAAGCTAACGAGATGGCTAGGGAGTCCATACCCTATATCAAAGTGATCTGTGCTCTTAAGTAGTCTGCATGCGCCCTTCCTTTAACAAAGCCAACCTGGGAATGATGGACCAGTGTTGGGAGTAATGTTTCTAGGTGGGATGCTAAAACCTTTGCCAGTACCTTGATGTTTGCGTTGATGAGGGATATTGGCATATAGCTCCCTGGGAATAAAACATACTTTCCCTTTTTAGGTAGTACAGGTACAATAATAATGGCCTCCTTCATGGTCCCTGGTAGCCTTTCAGTACCTGGGCATCTTTTAACATATCCAGCATAGAAGGAGCTACTGTCTCATGGAGCACTTTATAAAAGTCTGCCACATACTGTGACCAATTCCTCTTTAAATATACTGCCCTCTGGACTCCCTTCCTTCTGTTTTTGAAACCTAGGGAGGGAATTGGCTGAATAGGCACAGCCATGCTACTATAATGGTCTCCTCTCATGGTGCATTTAGAGGCAAGTGCTGGAGAGATTGTTACTGAGTTATAGGGGACCCTGCTCCATGGATGACATGGTATAATATCAGTAAAGGATAGTATCTTCTCTGACAATGAAGACCTGTTTGCTTTGTGTGTGTGATCTCTTGTATTCTGTAGGTGTAAAGTAGAGGACAGCGGCCTGGACCTCTCATAATTTCTGATGCTTTGTCCAATACTGCAGAAACTAGCAGGATGGGACCAGGTAAGACATGTTTGTATGAGTTAGCCATAATGCAATGCACCAACTGCTAATACTTGCAAAGTTAATCTCCAGCCGGATAGGTGTTGTACATCCAAGCACAGAGTATTATCCTACTGCTTACCTGGTTAGTATATTCAGTTTGTTACTATTTGGCCATCATGTTCTGTTCTCTGCTTCTACAGACATATGTAACAGTCTGTAAGACGTCTGCAATGTATCCGACTGTTTTAATGTTTGTATCGTCTTAATAAGTCAAATCAATAAAACTTATTAACCACAAAAATAAAAGTCTGCTGGAAATTCATCTCCCCAGTTGCTTTGTTAGGGGCCATGTTTTTATTGCAGTGGCCACCTCCTGGGTGCTAAATGGAGAATCTAGGGAAGAGATGCAGCTAATTTAAATTTCTGGAGAAGTGTCCATGAAGTAGGCACTTGGCGTTGTCATTCTGTTACACAGAGTGGCCAATATGAAAGGGTCTCTTCGCCTTGTAATTATTACTTCGCATTGTCATTCCACCTTAGCGTGAAGTAAGGTGAAGTGACACCAATATTGGCAGCCCCACACACACACAGTCACCAGAATTAATGTGCATCTCCAAAATTTATTTTTTATTTTATTTATTTATTGAATTCTCGGATTAGAACCTTTGAGCTATAAGCTTATTTACAAAGGTTCCATGTCGGGAATAATATGAATGCACAATAGGGACACTCAGAGTTGCTGGTACAGCAAACAAGTGACAACAGTAATAAATGGCAAACTACATGGTTCTGGTTTGTGTTTCGGCATACAGGCTAAGTTGGTGCATCAATAGTATCTAGAAAAAGAGAAGGAGCAGGAGGAGGCACAACAGTTCTTGGTAGTAGGGAGGGGGGGAATGGTAGAGGTGGTAGCTTGTGGTAACCTCCGGCATGGGGTCACCTTGTCAGAAGGGATGGGGGAGTGGTAGGACAGAGGCTTTGGAAATTGGTGAGGGTGGGCTGAGGACCCCGGGGGAATAGAGAGGGGTGCGAATGGAGTATGGGAGGGGGAGGGGTTTGGTAGAGTGGATAGGAGGGGGGAAAGTAGCAGGTTGGGCAATGCATAAGTGTGAGGTAGGTGGGGTAGCCAGTAGATTTGTTCCTGGAGGAGTTGATCAGATGTAGCAAGTACATATCACTTTGCTGGACAGGCTGGATCTAAGTGTGGATTTAAACAAGCCAGTTTTGCTGATTTGCTACTGTCTTGTGTCCAGAAAACTCCCAGTGCTGATGAAGTGAAATGAGAGCACGTCAAGAAATGTTAAGTCTCCGGAATTAATGACACACTCAGTTATGCGTGCAGTGGTACACATAGTCACCAGAATTAGTGTGCATCCCAAAATGCTACTGTCTTGTGTCTAGAAAATTCCCCAGTGCTGGCAAAGTGAAATGAGAGTGTAACAAGAAATGCAAAGTTGCCCAGAATTAATGGTGAACTGCAAATGCACAGACAGATTAAGATTGCACTGCGCACTCAATAGATGCAGACGCAAAGGCATGATACAACCTAACCAGTGTTCACAAGTCACAAATCCAAATCTGGAAAAGAATACCTTATGCTGGTTGGTGGGGGGAGGTTAGTGTATGGCAGTAACAGTCCACTACCAGTAAAGATACCACAGAGCAGTACAAAAAATTCATACAGATGCGGTGGATAGGGTTAACACTGCTGCAATTACTCTGTGGCATAATAAAAGGTGTCTGATTTGATGGCACTCATTGGACACACACACTCACACACACTAGTAATGTGAAGCAAATTGAAAACCTTTAGTAATATAACCAAATGTTTTAAATATGCTGCAATTATACACTGCTGCACCACAACAATCAGCAAAAGAATGTCAAGAATTGCTGAAAATATTACTGTGTACATTAAAACAGCTATACAAAAAATATCACCAGAACAGAAAGACTGCCTTTTTCTCCCAGATAATCTACTTACACCACAGATACAATCCTCTCCCAAAGCACACTTTGTCTGTCAGTACACAGACTGAATGTTCTAAATTAACATTCAAAATCTACACACAAACAATAAACACTCAGTGACATGAGCACAGGAGGGTTTCCCCACAATCGATGTAATAAATTGACTGCTGTCTGCCTCATCGCTGGCATTCGTAGAGTAGCTGAAGAATACTCCAGTCTACGCTTCAGGTCCAGGACCTTCGTCTGCCTCGATTGGAGACATTGGGGGAAGAGGTCAATCCCAATATCCCTGGTGGCTCCAGTGGTACCCCTCACCCGCCCACCGAGCCCCACTACCCCACCCCGGCCAGCCGGGCGAGGGTGGTGACCCCACCCACTCTGCGCCGCTTCATCGTCATAATAGATTGATACCGGTCGGAGCTGCATGCCCATTGGCTTTAACTGCGAGCCAATGGGCGCAGCTCCTGTCAGGCTACACATTCCAGATATGTGAATGAATCTATATCTGAATGTGTAGAGTCGGAGCGTACCATTGGCTCATGCTGTGAACCAATGGGGCGCAGCCTACCGACGTGTCAGTCAGCGGGCGGTGGGTGGGTGCCGCCACCGCCGACTGGGAGGCAGTCTCAGGGTGGGGGGGTACCACCAGACCACCAGGGATATTGGAATTATTTTCTTTTACCAATGCCCATGATCGGCAGACAGCAGTCCACTGACCACCAGGATATTGGACCGAATTATTCTTTATTTTATACAGATACTCGAGATCAGGCAGACAGAGGTCCACTGGACCACCAGGGATATTGCAAGGACATTTCTTTTATTTACAAATGCCCATGAGCGGGCAGATAGCAGTCCACTGGACCACCAGGGATATAGGATGGAATTATTTTATTTTATTACAGATGTCCACGATTGGGCTTGGGGCGCTGCCAGGTGCAGCCGGAACTCGGGTGGCCACCCACAGGTGGCAGCAGCTGTGTTGCACCCTGTACTGCGGCAGCTCACCTGTGGGTGGCCATCAGTTGTTCCTTTTTTTTTGGTGTAACTTTGTGCTGACGCAGGTAGGGGTTGTGCATGCATGGCTCTGCACATCCCGGGCTGAATATCGGGCTATGCAGGTTATGCATGGGCATGCCCCCCCACCTGCTCCTGCATACATTACTGATGCTCTGGTGCATTGGGTTTGTGCCATGCACTTTTCCTTTGAATATCATGCCAGGGCACATCAGTGGGTTGTGCATGGCGCAACACTGTTGCGCCATGCGCAACCCTTTGAATATCCAGGCCCAGAGTCTCAAAAATCCTTAAATTGATGTGTTTTTTTGCTGTTTCTTTGTCCATCTGTATCTCAGAAACTGTATTAGGTTATAGTCTGACATTTTCAGGATAGAAAGCCTTTACCTCACAGATGTGCCTTTTGATAGTTTGGTGAAAAAATATGAATCAATTCCAAAGTTATTATGTTTTGAAATTCCCATTATTTTCAATGGAAAAAATAGATACCCAGCACAAAAATGGATTCTGTGTCACAGGAGTGAATTCCTTTTTGCAAATGGGTCATCCTGTGTCGCAGGAGTCTAATGCGTTTTCGCAGATGGGTTATTCTGTGTTGCAGTATTGCACACTTGGGTCATGCTGTATCACAGGTGTGGAATGCTTTTCTGTTGGTCTGCCACTTTATTTTGTCCATTAGTGAGAGGAGAGAAAAAAAAGAAAACAGATAAAAATGAATTTATTTCAAAAAACAAACATCAGAGTTCAGCTAAACAGGACCCATTTAGTTACATTCTGATGTTTGTTTTTTTGAAATTAGGACAAGAAATATGTTTTCTGGGCACCCAAAATCCCAGGTGCCCAGCTTAGCAAGATGAGTGCTACCTCACATTCTCTGTATGAGAACAGCGGGCATTTCTTCACTTTTGTAGCTGTGCTGAATTCATGCTGCCAGCTGCAGTGTGTGCTGTGATACACCTTTTTCCTGGTGTCTATTGGCACCCACCACTCACTGATTGCTGTCTGCTACTCCAGGTATAATTAATGTAAATTGCAAAAAAACTTGATTAGTGCATCAGTTAGAGTTGCTGCAACAAAAGTAGGGAAATGTGGCATTAGGGTTTTCAACCCTAACACCCTGCTCCCACCCTGCAGAGAGCAAGAGGCATGAGGCATGAGGGACAGCAGTGGATCATCAGCTCTAATGCTCACCCCATTCCATTAGAAAATAAGCTGGTGGGCACAGTTTAGGAGAATGGGGTGAGCATTAGGGCTGATGACCAATACCACCCCGATGCCTTGGTCTGTGCAAGGTGTGGGGTGGCAACCCTAACTGATGCTTAAACACATTTTTGCAGTTTATTTCTTACTTTTGAGATAGTTTAATCATGTCCCAAGTTGCTTTTTGGCGTGCAGGGCCCTCTTGTCCCTCGACTCCCATTCCTTCATAGATAAGTATATGTACATAACTGTGGAAGTGCAGAGCCTCTGGGATCTGCACTTCAGTTCATAGTATAAGAGTGATGAAACTGTCAGTATAGCCATGATATTACCGTAACTGATGTAGCCAGTACAGAAAATATTCAAATCCCCACCAAAACATAATTCTGTCAACTTCAATACCGTTCTGTGTCACGGGTATGAAAACCCATTTTGACCAGAACTGGAAAATGACAACAGTAACATACATTCGGTAGGGACAATAACAAATCTATTTTGAAAATTTGGTGTGAAAACATTTTAAATTTTCAACGTTACAAGCATGCATACTGAAATTGGAAAGGCATGGTCACAACTCAGTCATTTGTTGACATTTTGACCCCACATTTTCAGCATGGCCTTTTGGAGACCCTGTCTCATGAACAATATGACTATCATTATATAATTCCAGTCCAAAATATAAATTCTCCAAGTTGCGAAATGACAGTCATGTTGTTCATAAGGTGGGGTCCCCAAAAGTCCATATTAAAAATTTGGAGTCAAAATCTCCAAAAATGGATCAGCTATGCAGAAAACTGAAACCCCAGTTGAATTATAATGAACAGCATTTTAGTGTGGTATGGAATTTTCTAATTCTAGAAATTTCAAAATTCCATCAAAATTCTGCTGAATGATTGCTGAATAATTTTCTGTGAAATATTATTGTGAGCATGACAGCAGGTAGAATTCAACAGAAGAGCCAGCAAGATTCTGGTGGAAATTCCACTGACTGAATTGTCATGCCACACTAATTTTGTCCGACAGTTTGGCATTCCTTACAGCACTAGCAATTACATTAGTTTCTCATTTTGCAGTCACCAGTTCCAGCAGCAAGACATGTCTTCAATCAGAAGAGCAGATCTGGACCCTGGGGCCTCTTTAGGTGAGTGAGGGTGTGTAGAGGGTGTCAAGGGGAATCTGGGAGAAGGCTGCACAGTGGAGATCAAGTGGAGGTGTGGGTGATAGGTGATAGATCTTTTTGTTTTGTAGATTAAATAAAATATAGAAAATATTGAAGAATGGTTTTTTATTTTTAGGCACAAAACAACATAGGAGGGTGGGGGATGCCACTAACCACCAATGAAAACCAAAAGAAGCATTTGAGGGTAGAGGGGTACCACTAAACACCAGGAGAAATGAACATAGTGGCAGACTGTGACAAAAATAAAAAATGAATAAATTATAAACATATGGGACTCAGTTGTGGGGTGCCACTTGGCAACAGAGATGTTTATACAGAGTTCCAAAGGGAACCTATAAAAACACACAAAAAATAAATTTTCAGCAAGACAAATCTTTTTCCACCAATCCTGTGCTGTAGTGGTGTAAAAGGATTCCGTCTGGCAAAAAAGGATGCTTTTTCATGACCAGATGGCTGTCTTTTTCGAGACCAGGTGGCTCTCAATCTTTTGTGATCAGATGGCCATCCTTTTTCACCTCAACAGTTCCTTTTCATCATGGTGAAAAAGGAATGCATTCCCCAACCTAATGGCTATTCCATTTTATTCTTTTTCACCACAGCAATTCCCTTTTTGACATAATTTTCAACATGGTGAAAAAGGAAATTGACTGGCAAAAAAGAGTCCAATTTCCTTTTTCACCATGATGAAAAAGGACTCATGAAAAAGGAACTTAGCGAGTGGTGAAAAGGAACTGAATCTTTAAAAAAAACTATGGAGGGCATACAAAATCTTAAAAAACACACAGAATAGCTTATCAACTTCCAAAGAGCAAGCTACAGGCTTCAATGTCTGTAAAAGACATCCCTGGGCACAATTATGAGTTTGTTTTAGTGTTTTTGGAAGGCAGTTTAGCACAGTCATTTAAGGCTCTGGGATGGAGACCTGGGTTTGAATCCCACAGCCCCCACTTGCATACTGTGTGACCCTGAGCAAGTTACATAACTTCTGTGTGCTCCCAGGTCACACCTGTAAACAAGCTTTCAACTTAGTGTGTGTCTCTCCAGGTTAAACAATTGAAAAAGAAAAGAAATAAAATAAGGTGGTGGCCCACAAGAAAGGAATTTCTTCTGAAGAAAAAGGATTGGCCCTCAAAAAAATGATCCTCTCTCATTCCAGGAATCTATCCAAAGAGTGAACTGAGCATGCTCAGAATCTTACATTTTTAAATTAAGTAACTTTGGAATGGTATTATTGTTTCATCAAACCAATGCAGACACTCTCTGCAGGCCAAGCACTTTCTACCCTGAAAATTTTAACATTTCTTCATTATCATCACAACTAAATCTACCAATCTGTCTGAACTGTAACTTGGCATGTCCAAAGATCTACCCCACCAGACTGCTCATTCAAATGTTTGTGCAAATCCATTGAATGGTTGCAAAGTTATTAAAGGGCACAATTTGAGGTTTAACATTAAAATGTCTGCTCAAACCTAACTATAGTGGTGATACTGTGCCACTATAAATAAAAATATAGCTAAGTATCCCTAGTATCTAGTGGTACCTCCACCCATCAATTGCTGTGCTGTGTTTCCTGATATCTAATGGCACACCCCACCTGCTGATTGCTGTCCCTAGTAATCAAGTGGTCCCTCCCCCCTCTCTGCTTGCCAGCTGCTTGTAATATAAATTATAAAATAAAAATCTTGGTAATAAAGTGGTCCCTTCCCCCTTCCTGCTTGCCATCTGTTTGTGATATAAATTATAAAATAAAAATCATGGAAGTCTAGTGGTCCCTCCCCCCTTCCCCTGATGTCTGATACCAGTGCTGATATATAAAAATGAAAACTGACGTGTACTCTAGTGGTCCCTCCCATCACCCCAACACTCCTCAAGTGAAAACCCATTTTTTCCTAGTGGTCTAAGTAGCTAACCACCACCCTCTTAGGCAGGCAACACCCACCACTCCATCCCCCTCCATCCTGATGGCTAATCTGCAGTCACCACAGCCCTCCTCTCACCTCCACAGATGGCCACAGTCTGCACTATGAATAAACTGTGCCACACAAACTGATATGAATGAGCATACCACCTCATTCATAGAGCATTGTGTGGTACAGCCTGTAGTGCAGCCTGTGTCCATCCATGGTAGTGAGAGGAGGGCTGTGGTGGTCACAGACTGCCCATTGGGATGTGTTGGGAAGGGGATGGTGGGTGCTTACGTAAGAGGGTGGGGGTAGAGGGCTACTAGGCCAGTAAGAAAAATGGGTTTTCACTTCAGGGTGTCAGGCAGAGGGAAGGGACCACTAAACTACAGGTTAATTTTTATGCTGCTAATCCAAGTGTGCATGTGTGGTCTTTTTGGGGAATTGGAAAGGTGGTTGCAGGTACAAGAGGGGGAGACCTCATTAACTTACTTTCCAGAAGTGAAGAGTACCAGACATTCAAGCTGAAAGCAACCACAGAGAATGGACCGAATGATAAAATTGAACTGGCTCAGTTTTTGTAAATAATGGCAATCTGTTGCATATTTAGCAAATGAACAGTCCCTTGCCTAATGTGGCATTTCAAATACTAGCAATCTTTGCCTGCTTGAGAGTGAATCTACTATTTGCAAATCTTTTGTTTTGTTAAATGTAGTGTTGTACCAGTATCTTCTAATCCTTTAACACAGTGTCAGCTTAACTTAAGTAACTTCACTTGATTGCACTTGTTTCTGATCCAACTTGTGATTTCAACTGCTGTGCTTTCCCTGGTAGTCCAGGGCCCTCCCCCTCTCTGAGCACCATCTGTTTATAATGTAAATTTAAAATAAACATCCTGGTAGTCTAGTGGTCCCTCCCCACTGCTCTGATGTCCCATTCTGGTGCCGATATATAACAATAAAAACTAACTTGTAGTCTAGTGGTCCCTCCCCATTCTCTGACCCCCCTGCTGTGAAAATACATTTTCCAGGTGATCTAATGGCCCCCCTTCCCCAACCTCTTAGGTAAGCTCCCACTACCCCACTTCCCACCCAGCATCCTGATGGACAGTCTGGACCCTCACAGCCTTCCTGTCACTCATAGATGCACACAGACTGCACTATGAATCAGCTGTGCCACACAATGTGTTATGAATGAGCATATGGTGCTCATCATTTCACATTGTGCAGCACTGCTTATTCATAGCACAGTCTGTGGCCATCCGTGGAGGTGAGAGGAGGGCTGTGGTGGCTGCAGACTGCCCATTGGGATGAGGGAGGAGTAGATTGGTTGGCACTTACCTAAGAGGGTTGGGGGGTGGTGGGCACTATATCACAGGAAAAAATGGGTTTTCATGGAAGGGGAGTTGGGGAGAGGGGAGGGACCACTACACTACAAGTTAATTTTTATTTTTATGTAACTGCACCCGGATCAGACATCAGGGGAGGGGGACAACTAGACTACCAGGATATTTAATTTATACAGTGGTGACTACAGATAAGTTGCTTGGTACTGTGGTATATTGGCTGATGCAGCACTGTAATGCTCAGTACACTGCTCGGTGCAGCAGGTCATGTAATTTTGCTCTGTCGTATAGTTAGCATTATAGTGTAATTCAGTGTTAATCCACAAGGTGGTGACTGCCACTCATCTACAGCCCTGAAGTGCCAGAATTTACCTTTCTCCACTGTTTGTACAGGTGCACCAGTAGATGGCATTTATTAATTAATACTTTTTTCAATTACTGTAGTTCTTGATCACTAGATGGCATTTTAATAAAAAGCACTTTCTCTTGTCTTTCCGATCCCATTGTTGCCAGAACCATGCACATAATAAAAAAGCACTGTCCCTCTGGTCCTCCCTGATCCCAATATCACCAGAACCATGAAAATAATTACAGTAGTATGAGTCCAGCTCATACAGCTTTGAGGAAGTGCAGAAGCCTGAAACAGGTCAGAACACTGAGTAGGAGAGTTTCGCTAACACAGACTATATGTGTTAAACTCATACTGTGGGTTTGTTAAAACCAAAAATCCTATTTTCATTGCGGATCTTGATTAGTACTTGATTTTTTTTTTGTGCACATAAGACCAGCTGCACTGCTGTGTGAACCTGTGTAACAGAGCACGGTGCCTCTGGAAGTGCTGGCTAAACATTGCTTTTTCCAAATTGATCATGGGCAGACTTAGTACTCCTCTGTCATTATTTTAATATATACAGTACTGTCCAATAACAAGTTTAAGAGCATTCAGAATCATGTATCTAACCTGCCAGATTAACCCTTCAGCCAAGACGATAATCAATAAAATACAGAGTGATTAAATGTAAAAGTCCATTTAATATAAAAAAAGGAAAAAAAAATAGATTCTCTCACAGATCTAGTTGACCTCCCAAAAGTTTTGTGGATGGGTGAGTCAGGTGATTTTCATCACTTTACCCTAAAAGAGCCAGCATGTTATACCCAACTCCCAACCACCACAAAACCCCATTGGAGCCAAATTTCTACTTAATGGTTTTCCTTTTTACGAGATGAGGATAGTTTTTTTATTTACAATGAAAGAGAAATCACAGTGAATGCATGCTTCGATTCTACTTGTCTGTCCCCATCCAACAGATGGTGTCATGACAATTAAAAAAAAACATGACAACAGCCCATGCCATTAAGTAGCACAACTTCTACCAACCAGATGGCTACAATATTAGAACAGGTAAAGTGCAGCTGAAAAGAGATGAGAAAGTAAATTAAGGACTTGATATTCGGGTGGTTACATGAATCCATGTGCATGGTAGGGCAGGTAACAAACCCTGCCTCCAAACCCTGCCATCACAACTTCTGTAGTGAAATCATGAGAGGGCAGTGACACCACATACTGTAGAGAGGGAGTTCTTTTTCCAACTAACAAAATAAAAATAAAAATAAAAACATTTATAAATACAGGGATATGCAACATCATAATGTGATTTCTCACACTGCTTGAAAGACATTTCATATCGAACCTATACTGAGCATCAAGTGAATGCTGTTTGGACACGGACAAACTGAAAATGATTTGAATTACAAAGAAACATCACGTTAACTGTACAGTTCTTTTCAGCACCAGAACATGTCAAATAATGAATTTACTTGAGCTGACAGCTGTTCTGGTGCTAAATCACTATCCTCAGAGATGCCCTTCCCTCATCATCAGTCCAATGTCTGAAAATTATCTCCCTTGTGGGTAGTTGTCCCTCCCTCCCAAGCATTAGTCAAGTGGCCAATTGTATTACAGCTCTCAGACCAATGAATTATAATAATTTCTTGTGGTCCTCACTCACCTGATCGTCTGCCTGATTTTGGGAACTTTTACCTGGAGGCTTGTGATCCCTACAACCTTTTTAGCTTCTGGCCCCATATATGACAATATGACAATTATTTTCAGGATGGCTAGGTCACTCCCCCATCCTGAGCAAAGAAAGGTTAAGGGAGGAATAGTGAAGCTTAATAAAGGGAAGGGGAGGTGGGCAGGGGGCTACAGTGAAAAGGCAGAGTTACTGAACGAATACTTTTGCTCAGTATTCACAAAAGAAGAAGAGGAGGAGTTACCTAAACCAAACAATAGAAGCACCCTGGGAAGGGGGGTCAACACCGGTCCATTCACAGAAGAAAGGGTCCTGAAAGAACCCCTAAAACTCAAAGTGAACAAAGCAACGGGGCCTGATGGAATTCACCCCAGAATTCTAAAAGAACTAAGGGGAGAGCTAGTAACACCACTGACTACCATTTTTAACAAATCATGGGAGGATGGGGTGGTTCCTGAGGACTGGAGGAGGGTGGATGTGATTCCCCTTCACAAAAGTGGGAGCAAGGCAGAGGCAGGAAATTACAGACCTGTTGGTTTGACCTCAATGATAGGGAAAATGATGGAATCACTTCTGAAAGAAAGAACTGTTGAGTACCTAGAGGCCTGCAGGGCACAGGACCCAAGGCAGCATGGATTCACAACAGGAAGGTCATGTCAGATGAATCTAATCAATTTCTTTGACTGGGTGACCAAAGTAGTAGACCAGGGAGGGGCTGTGGATACACCTACCTAGACTTTAGCAAGGCATTTGACACAATCCCACACAAAAGATTAATAAGCAAGTTAGCCAGCCTGGGAGTGGGTCCCAGGGTGGTAGTCTGGGTAACAAATTGGCTGGACAACAGGATGCAGAGGGTAATGGTAAACAGAACTCACTCTGAAGAAAGTGGGTTACTAGTGGGGTACTGCAGGGTTCAGTACTGGGACCAGTCCTTTTATGTCTTTATTGGAGACATTGCAGAGGGTCTGAAGAAAACGTATGCCTCTTTGCAGATGACACAAAGATCTGCAACAGGGTTGATACACAAGGGGGTGTGGTAGGGCACAGGTGTAAGTGGAAATCATAGAGAAACATACATCACCAATTCTTTTAGAATTCATTTTAATTAATTCTTCTTCAAAGTTGTTTACATCAGGACAACAATACAGCAGAATAATCTGGCAGTTTATTCTTGCATTTGGAGAAGCAAATATTCACATAGAAACTCCACAGAGCACCTTCAATAACGTCCTGGAGTGTACCTCCAGACCCACAAGCAAATCTGATTACCAAACTCAGTGTTCAGCATTTATACACTGCAGGGGTCAGGTGACATCTTAACCCCACCCCTATACTTTATTTCAAATATTATCTCTTTATTTACAACATTTATATTTTATATGGTATGTCTAAACATTTTCTATTTGACATAACAACTCAATCTCATACAGAGAGATGAAATACAGTCTTTCTGTGAAATGTTTAATTCAATCTCTAATCCCAGAAAGCACCACCCCTTATTATTCAGTATAAAGACAGTCAGAAAATGGCCAGCTGACTCCTAAGGAAACTATTGCAGCTGAGAAAGAGTCCACTCCGGGCTCTGAAACACCAAAAGAAAAACAAACAAAATCCCTTGCTTTCAAGAGGTCCCAACTGCAGCACCAAACCTCCTTATTCCTCCTTCAGAAGGTTTGTAGAACTCAAAACGTTATGTATTATTTAGTAAATTTAATTTTAGGGGGAACCCAAAAGTAAAATGCCTTTGCTATAGTGCGAATGCTGTATTTCAGCAAAGCTCTTTAAAAGACAGGCATAACAGGGATAAATTATGGACCCAGTAAGTTCTTTCATTTAATATCCTGATAAGTGTAACGGTATTTACAGGCTTAAAAGCCATACTAGTACATTATAAAAGAGCGTCCTGTATTTACAGAACTGAGTGTTTTCTTAAAGGAATATACCCAGGCTATGAGTAGGTATTTTATTAAGGAAAGCAGGAGAGAACCAACAGGTTCTCACTATTATTTATCAACTCAGCCAAGTCCTTAAAAGCACAGCAAGGACAAATAGAGCTGAAACAGACTTAGCAGCATCTTACAATATGGAGGGCTGTTTCTCACAAAAGAGAAACCCTCACTACTAAACATACAAGCTGCCTAGCCTCATGCTTATTGGAAACAACTTTAATACAAGACAAACCGAGATTCATTACTGACTAACCTACAGTACCTAAACAGATTCATTTCCCAGACGCTTAACATATCAGCCCATCAATATTTATAGCATTTAAAGCCTCACAGTTTTCTTATTTATTTCCTTCCCATATCATTCCTGTTTCTTTAAATTATTTTAGAAATGCAACACCTAAAGTGCTCACTTTTCCTAACCGCTACCTTCCTATTTCTATAATGCAGAAAAGGGAAGGGGGTGATTATTCTATGTTACAGCAAACCATTAAGAAATGCCATTCTATACCCATAGCTCTTTCACTCATTATTTTTGTGTCCTTTTATTATTAAACACTAAGGTATAAGGTTATAACTAGTTTAAGGCTCAGCTGCTAGGTTCCCTTCTTTTATTATTTCAAAGGACACCCCCTAGCATAGCGGTTGCCTTAAAACAAACATGAGCACATAAATCCAGCAACCCAAAGATGTACATCAGGCTGAACTAAACAGCACTGTCGCAGCACTGTCAGGGCAGTAGACAGCTGGACCTTCAGGTATCCAGCATTTATACAATACAATGTCGGGGCCCTCAACCTTCATAGGGCACCCTGTGACAGGGTGGTGGAAAAGATGAGAAGGGACTTGGCAAGATTGGAGAAATGGAAAGTACGGCAGCTTAAATTCAATGAAAAGAAGTGTAAAGTAATGCACCTGGGAATCAAAAACCCAGGTGAAGAATAGATAACGGTGGGGGTATTAACAACAACAAAAATGGAAAGGGACCTGGGGTAGTCATATCAGGTGACCTTAAGGTAGGCACTACCAGGTCCATCTTGTAAATGAGCCCTGCTCAATGGTGTTCCGCCTGGCTAAATAAAGATATTGATTGATTGATTGATTGATTGAAGTAATGTGAGAAGGCAATAAGGAGAGCTGGGGGGATACTGGGATGCATAGGGAGAGGCATCACCAGTAGAAAACAAAAACTTGTTATCCCTCTGTACAGACAGCTGGTGAGACCCCATCTGGAGTACTGCATGCAGTTTTGGAGACCCCATCTCTGCAAGGACATAGATAGGACAGAGGCGGTCCAGAGGAGGGCAACTAAAATGGTGCAGGGTCTGCATCTGAAGCCATATGAAGAGAGACTAGAGAGTTTCATATGTACACCCTTTAAAAAAGGAGGGAGAGGGGGACATGACTGAAACTTTCAAGTATCTCAAGAGAATCAACCAAGTCCAAGAAGGTAGCATCTTTCAGAAAAGAGATGCAAGAACAGGGGCACAATTTAAAGATAGAGGGGGGATGGCTCAGGGGCAACATGAAGAAATATTTTTTCACAGAGAGAGTGGTAGACGCATGGAACCACCTTCCTGAGGAGGTTGTGGGGTCAAAAATAGTGGGGGAATTCAAGAATGCATGGGACAGCCATAATGTAATTATACTGGGGGGTAGGAGGAAGTAGGCTGTTGGTTAACTAGGATCTGCAGCTTATCCAACAGATAGGGAAATGGGCAGACTGGGTGGGTCAAGTGGTCCTTATCTGCCATCAAAGTCTATGTTTCTATGTTTCTATGAGTCTACTACACATTTTTCATGACATTCGGGGGCTGGTAGCAGAAGTACTAGCATGCATACTACTGTGAGGTTGTCTGAGATGCTGCAGGCTTGCCAGGCATAAATGCTACAACTGAGCACAAAATCAACTGCACTCCTGCAGCCCTCTAATGATTTTCATGACCCCCCCCAAAATTGTGTTACTACAACAGGCTCTGTAAAAAAGTGTGAAACTGAGTCATCATGATGTTGCTACAATAGGGTAAAATGATGGCGCTCTGGCAGGATTTTAAGATTTTTGTAATTGTCTTTACATCTTGTCAATACGTAAAATGAAACTTATGATCAATGCATTTCACTTTTTTTAATTGCATGAGTGGTTATCGAAAAGAGTGAAAAGCCATCATCACATCTACTTTTCAATATGGTCACAATCACACTGTATTCAGTAGGAGGTGATGGGATTCAAACTTATAACAGCCGTATGCACCACTACAATTCTCACTGTGGTCATGTCCAAACTATTGAGTAGTAATATTTTTTTGTAATAAATGTATGAGTGAAAACGACTTTCCAGAGTACCCATGTCTCCTTAATTTGTACATTAATGTCACAATGTGAAATGTGGACATAAGCCTAACAGATATAATATTAAGCCCTGTTTCTACTCAGTCAATTGATACTTCAAAATGTAATGTGTGTGATGGTGCAGCTCATAACACATCATCATTGACACTTGGTTTTTGTATAACCATGCCAAAGCTGTCTTAATGTTATAATAAATCATAATTAAAATATGTGTTGATACGTCCCTCAGAGCCTCTTATTGCTGAAAATGAGTGGTTTCATGCATCTTCAGCTGGAGTGAGAACAGCGAAGCGAAGCTGAGCAACGAGTGGCTAAGGAGGATGTATTAATATATTATTGATCGAGAGCGATCAATAACATAAATATTTTTTAAAACTGTTCCCAGAATGTACCCATTTCCAGGGCACCTGTGCATGAGATGCTCTTCACAGAATAAGAGTGCCTCATGCCCATGGGGAAAGAGCACTAGATTGGTCAGGAGACTCCTCAATCTATAATATCCTTTGTGTTTACATCTAGACCAAGGGTAAAAACAATGCCATATTACAAGCATCAAAATGATGGTGTTTTAGATTGTCCCATTCATGGTGGAAAGCCCTTACACTATAGTTGATGTTCATGAAGAGATACTGATGCTGAATGTTCAGCTCTCTGGCACCATCACCAGTGACTGGGATGCACACATAGCAAGACGTTTTCTGTTGAAAGTTATGGGAGGTGTTGGAAAAGCAGTATTCACCTCAGAGTTTTATCTGCTGCACTACTTGATATCTTAATGCTTATCATTCTCTTGTGCAGTGAATGATTAATTTGGTTAGTGTAGCACGTATACTCAAACATCCCACCGCCACAGTCACTCTTATCCCGTACTTTTTAGAAAATGGAATTTGTAGCTCACCCTAGCTCAGTGACTGTGCTTTATTTGCCTAACATGATCTGCTTCTTTCATGATGTTCCAATTGCTACAGCTCACTCTGCATACAAATCTCTCCTTTTTTGTTTCCCTCTGATGGACACCAAGTCTCTGTGTGGCAGTTCTCCAAAGAGTGGCTTCTAATTTCTACCACTACTATTCTGAGATCTCATCACTCAGTCGGGTAGCACTGCATGATTATATGTTAGTCTGCACTTGTTATTGCTTTAATCACCACCGCAACCAGTATTTTACTCTCTCAGCCTACATCTTGTTTTTTAACTAGGCTCAACTGGGCAATTTATCAACAGAGTTAATAATTCTGACTCCACATTAAGCAACACTGATTATTTCACTATTATTCATAGTAATCCCAATCCTCCACATTCTCACCCTAACTTTAAAATATGTTTTGTTTTAATTAAATGAAAAGAAAACATATATCCACCAATTGCACCAGAACCAAATTCCCTTGCACTGAGTATTAACCCCACCAAGCACACCAAGACTTGCCCACATAACTTCAATTCACAAATCTTGGTGACATTGTCAAAATAAACTTTCCAATAAAAAAAACGCATCTCATGACTGGATCAAGTAATTAATATGTAAAAAAATAAGATCCCTATAGACTGCAACAAATTGAAATGCATTACACAGCAGTCATCTTAATTTTCATGCCACAGACACTGAAGAATGAACCGTTGATCTGACTGTGGATCCTCACATTGGTGAGAGGTCACTCCTGTGATGTACAGTATTTTAGATTTTGTGGTTGTGTTGGTCATGGTGGTGTTGGGTGGGGGGATTGAGGGTGAGTTATTGGGTATGCACAGTGGGTTATCTAATGTGGATGGGTGACAAATTTGTTAGACAACAGATGTCACTTTTCAAAGGGGAGCAAAAAAAATCAAAGAGCTTGCATTTGGTAATCTACGATGGTCATTTTTGAAAATTACAGATTTGTTTTATTTATTTATTTAGTTATTCATTCTTGGATTACAATACCTTTGAGCACAGCACAGCTCATTTACAAAGGTTCCATGTCATTTTTGGAGGGGTAGTACAAAGACAAGGGGATGAAAAGAAAATTATTTACAAAGAACAGTATGGAGTCATTTACAGTGCAGATTATTCAAAATGTTTACCAGGAAGTTATTGCAGTGCACAATAGGAAGTCCTTAGTAGATAATTAGGAGTGTGGGGAGGAGGACAGATAGTAAGTGAAGGGTGAAAGTTGTAGCCAGATGGCATTGTCATGTGAGAATCAAGGAAAAAGTGGTAGGGGAGGAGAAAGGGGAGTAAGAGGAGGTAGAGGATGGAGGGAAAGGGATAGGGGAGCCAGGAGAGGGAGGGAGGGCAGGGGTCAGGGAAGGTCAGTAGCCATCCAGAACAGTAAAATAGGTGGCCAGGAAGTTGAATTACCAGTTGCCACCCAGTGCAGTAAAGTGGTGGCAGGAAGAGGGCAACTGTTATAAGGAGAGGAGGTGCAGGCAGGGTAGGGGGAGGAGTAGAGGCAGCCCAAGGCCTTGTCAGTGAGACCATTCCTTTTCAGGCATCACAAGGGAGGATGATTGGACGTTTAACACAATCATGATTGATAAGGAGAGTATTTTTGCTCGGGTGTGTGTGGGGTGGGGGCAGCTCAGTGATTAAATAAACAACAAATCTTCAGTACTAAAATATGCAGTGGTGAGGGAGGGACCAAATGCTTCAATATTTGTGGTATGTGGAAAAGTAGTAGAATTGAATTGTCTGAGAGAGACAGTACCTTCAATTTCAATTAGGGTATTGGTGAAACAAGCTATGGAAAACTAATGGTCAGCATGGGAGATGATTCTTCCATGTACAGATTATTGACTGCATGATGTAGGAAAAAAGTGCAGAACACAACATTGTTGGGGGTCAATAAGAATAAACAACAATGAAGTAAACTAAAAATTGTTAGAAAGTAAATAATGTGTCTCTTCACCAAATATCTTTATGCTGTTAAAAGGGAGAGGTCAGAACATTGAGAGTAGGTCTCCAAACCATCAATCATATTGAAGAACTGTTACAGGGTATTAGACATGCTTTAAAAAACAATTACACACAAATGTAAATGGTACACGACTTCAGACAATACCATCAGGAAATCATCACTAGATTACTGTGCTAGGTCTGGTTTGATTCCACCTTGATGGCTACACACAACGTTAGAACATAATGGTGAGTAACACAAGGTTAGTACAATGTGCGATTCAGCAGCAAGCAAATGAATTTCATATAAAAATGCATTTTGCAGTTGATGACATGGTATGGGCACTGCACTGCAGCATGATAATTTCAACAAATGGAGTGATGCTGTAGAGAGAAAGAAAACCTTGACGAAATGTAATCTTAAAATGAATGGATGAAGCACATGGAAGGTATCTACTAGATGTGGTAGATTATTAACAGTACATGTATTCAGTCTTATTCAATCTTCTGTTTCAAAGACCAGTTTGTTGATTTTTCCCCGAGGTATGGAAGACAAAGTCTTAATTCACATCCCATGCAACCCACACTTTAGCAGTTTCTCTAAAACTAATGCATGCAGCCTACATGGCATCAAAAAATGGTGAACAGGACTCCATTAATGAGTATAACAGAGTAATAAAACAGATATAATCTGGATCTAACATCAGTAAAGTTAAAATTGCATTGCCATTTGCATTGTAGCTTCCAACGGGAGATTATCTGAAACACGATCGATTTACTACTCAACAACATGTCTGTGGACATTCAGTATGTGGCATTTCTAAAATAATTTCCCACAAATTAAGAAGTACTGGAAAAAGACTGTGGGACCAATCTTACTTATTGAGGAAATTAAACAGTTTATTTTAAAGAGCCCCTGAGAAAGTCTGAAACCTGTGCCTGTGCCAGATTCTTGTCAGTTGCTTAAATTCTGTCTAGCTGCCTCAGCTCAGCAGTTCAGTAATTTATTAAAGTAAAGCAACTTTCTTCCTGGCCTTTTGCAAAAGAACCATTTTGTCCTTTTAAAAAGCCAATTGTGCAATTCTAGATGTCTCTGCAGGCATATCCCCCCAGATTGTGCCTAAAAATAAGCAGATTTTTGCTTACTGAATCAAATTTGCTTTCAAATTATAACTAAAATAATCCATGCCACTATACAACATACTCTATTGGAACTGCTACAACATGTAAAACTTTTATATTTTAAATCAGTTGCTTAAATTCTGTCTAGCTGACTCAATTCATAAATTCAGTAATTAATTAAAGTAAGTACTATAAGTAAGCAAAGACTGTCAAGAGGTCAACAACACAACTGCTACAAACATGAGAACGATTGTAGAAAATTATAAAATGGTAAAGATAATTAATGCTGTTCTTCCACTGTGCCCTTATTAATTCCATTATCTGACAGAAGCCAGTAGGGTTCCAAATCCCTGTGTTAAAATGTTGTTACAGTACATTACTCTTTTTGTAATATTGTAGCATTGTATAGTGAACATCTTCAGAGTGCTCAAAGTTATTCTGTTGCACAAAAATAATGCATACTGTAGTTTATTTTGAATACTCAAGCAACTGTTTCAAACAGCTTATTTCTTTCTGATAATGCACTGAACAAAGGGCACAGAAAAACATATCCTTAATTATCTTATTGTAATAATTTATATTTGTAAAGCTTAACACTGGTTAAATGGGTGAGAAGTGATTGGAGGACTGTGGATTTCAGGAATCTGTAATAACTTTTTTAATTTAAACAGCCTGGAAAGGAATGGGCAGCTTCTTAACACAGTATATTCATTTTAGCATCTCAGCTCCCCTGTAAAAATGCAGAAGTGCCAGCTTTTATTAAAACATTGAAAAGCAAAGGCAGAAGGAGACCATCGGTCCATCTAGTCTTGGCCAGAGGCAGTGTTCTTCCCAACAGTGTCTGAAGTGATTATGGAAGCTGACACAACCACTACCCCTCAGCCACTCTGAAAAGGATTACAGGAAACAAGAAATCAAATAAGAAATCCCCCCTAGCAGGAGGCCAGCCGGAGGTTGAAACTTGACAAGCATTTGCCAATGTTGAAGTTCGTCGTTGGAACTGATGCTGGTACACACAGATTGGCAGGACTACAGTTCCCAGTAGAAAGAACAAATTATGCCCCCAAGTTCACAGTCACGTTGAAATACAGTGAAGTGTATATCTGTTTCCTCAATTCATGATCTGGCTTTGACGCATGAAGTTGTGTCTGTGGTTCATAGAAGATATGGTACTGGAGCCCCACCATGGGTTGGGGAGGACGTTATGGTTAGAAACCCTAATGCTCTGGGCATTTGTTGGTATTTGCACTACAAATTTGCAACATGGCCTTTGTGACTCCCACCTCATGTAAAGCATTTGTGAACTCTGCTCATGAACAGTGTCACTGTGATTTGTTAATCTGTCCCAAATGTTGATTTCACAGTGACTGTGCCATTCTACACCAGATATGCGAAAACACAGTTCAGGCAGGATGTGAAAATTACAGCTGTACCATTCATAGGGAGGTGAAGATATGGCAGTATTTAACATCTGGAGTGAAAATATTAAAAATGCTTGAATGTATGAGTGTACATGGAAACTGCACAACGTACACGCGTAAAAGTCATTTAGTGGAATAATTTCACCAAAATTTCAACATAGGCATTTTGTGACCTCTGCTCATGCACACTGTCACTATGATTTTCTTAATCTGTCCTGAACATTGATTCCCACAGTGACTGTGCCATTGCGCACCAGATGTGCAAAAACACATTTTGTCCAGGATGTGAAAAATGACAGCTGTACTGTTCAAAAGGTGGTGTGCAAAACTGACAATGTTGAAAATCTCGAGTGAAAATATTACAAATTCTCGACGTTACGAGTGTGCATGGAAACTATACAACACGCACTTGTAACATAGTTAGTTTGTGAACTTTTGTCATCAAATTTTCAACATAGGCATTTTGAGACCTCCGCTCATGAACAGTGTCATTGTGATTTTCTTAAACTGTCCCAAACATTAATTTCCCACCGGGCCCATGCTATTCTGTGTCGGAAGTGCGAAAACACATTTTGGCCAGGATGTGAAAAATGACAGCTGTACTGTTCATAAGGAAGTGTAAAAAAAATGCCAATGTTGAAAATCTGGAGCAAAAAAATTACAAATTCAGGAAGTTACATGTGTGCATGGAAACTGCGCAATGCATGCTCATATCGCAGTTATTATAATGGACTTTGTCACCAAATTTCAGTGTAGGTATTTTGAGACTTCTGCTCACCTACAGTGTCACTATGATTGCTGTAATCTGTCCCAAACACTGATTCCCCACAGCAACTGTGCTATTCTGCGCTGGAAGTGCGAAACACATTTTGGCCAGGATGTGAAAATGACAACTGTACTGTTCATGAGGAGGTAACAAAACACCACGTTGAAAAAATCTGGAGTGAAAATATTACATCTTCACAATGTTACAAGTGTGCATTGAAACTGTGTAATGCATGCTCGAAACACAATCATTTTTTGGAATTTTTTCACCAGATTTTCAACATAGGCTTTTTGGGAGCCCACCTGATGAACAGTGACACTGTTGTTTCATTAATCAGTCCAAAAGGTGATTCCATGCAGTGACCATTAAATCACCTTTTGGGACAGAATAACCACATTACAGTCATTGAGTACCTGAAGTGGGGTCCCAAGAACCCCATATTGAAAATAGCATGCCAAAATTCTCACAAATGGCTGAGATATGCATGAAAGTTGAAAAAAAACATTTATGCCATTATACATCTTATCAGCATGTCTTCAGTTTGTGGTCAGCTTTGAAGAGTGCAGACATGTTCCCAGTCCACTGAACATCATCACACCAGGCTCCAGAGGTAAGTATGAGGTGAGGGGTGTGTGGAGGTGGGGCACAAAGGGTGGTGTGGGTGTGGATTGGGGAAGGGCCACTGAACTCAAAGAGAGACCATTTTCTGGTTTACAGGGTTTAAAAAATATAAAACCAATGTGGGAAGGTTTTCTTTCTTACAGAGACATTTGGCACACTGGGGTGGGCTACCAGTGAGCCACTTTAAGTGTTTGTTGGAGGATGTAGCTGAGGGGATTGGGCACCCTATTGGTGCATACTGAGTGTTGGGGAAAGAGCCTAGGGGATTGGGCACCCCCATTGGCACACAACAAATTGGGGGCATTATGCTGTTAGGGGAGTGGGCCTCATCAGCAAATGAACTGAGAGGAAGCATGCTGATGGGGATTGGGCACCCCATTGGTTTGTCTTTAATGGTGAGGGGCATGCCGACAGCCTGGCTCAAGACGCTCACACTGCTGTAAGCTACAGCAGTGTGAATGCACAACCAGGAATGCAATGCCAGAATGCTGCATCAAAGGACCAAGCTGTGCCACTATTGGTGCTACTCTGTCCTTTGAAAAGTTGTCTAACTCCACCCAACAGCTGAAACAGAGTCATTGCCAGCATGCCGACTGATTTGCCTACCACTGACCTGCCCCTAGAAATGAAGCTCTCTATTGGGCACACCCCTCTAGAGCACCTCTTATAGCAATGAGGTTTGTCTGTGCTTGTGCACCACAACAAATTTAAAAAGCTGGTTCTTAGTAGGGTGAGTGATACAAGGAATTTTTAGCAAAAGTGCTGACAGCTCAAATTATAAACCACTGTTATCTGTCACTGAGTGATTGAACAGGGCATCTCACACTGCACACATTATTTTTTTTCCAGTTCAAGTTGTTTATTGTTCTTCCAAAATTCATTTAAAATTTTGGACATTACAAAAATAAAATACAAGCAATTAATGATCTGTACAAAACACATTTAACATCCTAAAATTTCGTTAATGTTCGTTCTTGATATAATCTAGTTCAATACATCTTTTTTTATACTAATAACAGTTGAAAAAAACTTAAAACATAATGTTGCATCAGACACAGTTCCAGGATGAAGTAAAATAAATATGGGGTCATAATCCAAGTTTGAGTATCTTTGTAAAAATTCTGCTAAAATCAAATTTCTTCTTTTGTTATACAGAAGGCAGTGTAAAATTATATGGTGTGAAGTTTCCTTAAACCCTTTATTGCAAGGACATTCCTCAATATTGTGATTTGTAATTGTAAAATAGTGATTATAGTATGTGAATTTAGAATTGATTATTCCAGATCTGGCCTGTGTTATCACTTTTCTGATGTTTGGTGCTATAGGAAGATACAGCTATTGTTCTATTAATGAATATATTTTGTTCTTACCAAGCCAAATGGCTTGTTTTTGAAGTCTGACCATTCTTAATTGGTTGTTCAGAGCAACCTCAAAGATTTTTTTTTAAAATGTTATCTCTATAGGCACTGGATATTAAAATACTGGCCTGATGATCTCTCCAGAGATGGATACAGTTTAATTTTTGTAAATTAGTTATTAAAGCTCTTAACGATGGAGGAGTAAAGCCCAAAGTTTTCCATAACTGTTTTCTTTAAGACAATAATGCAATAGTTTATTATTATATTTATTCAGAATCCTAAACCAGAATGAAAGAAGTCTAAAATAATCAAGTCCGCCAAAGAATCCTGCCTAATTTGACTCTAATTAATACGTTGGCCGTAGACTGAGGAAGTTGTAGTAATGCTTTGTAAAATAAGATAAAGGGTATTCTAGCTTTGGTTACTTTTGAGCCCCAACTTTCGGCACCATATAGTAAAATTGGGGCAATGTTTGATTCTCCTGCTTTAATAGCCAGGACTATTGATAATCCACCATATTTATGGATAAAACTAAGAAGGGCCTTAGCTGCAAGCTTAGCTTTATTAATTTGGATGTCATGATGTAAGTTCCACAAGCTGGTTGAGGAGAATTTTATACCAAGATAACAGTATGATTTAACTACTTCTATTTGTGTGTTGTTTAACCAAAATTTTGGTTTTGTTGTTTTAAGTACAAATACCATTATCTTAGTTTTTTCGAGGTTAATTCTCAAATTTAAGTAATCACATTTGTGTCTTAACTGGTCTATTTTAATTTGTAACCCTTTTTGAGATAAAGAAAACAGAACCAGATCATCAGCATAAGCCAAGATATGAATATAATGATTGTTAATTTTAGGCTAATCCAGCGATCATGATTCCTCAAAGGAAAGCAACAAATCAATATAGATGTTAAACAGGAGTGGGTCCAATAAACACCCCTGTTTAACCCCTCTATTTGTTTTCAAGTATTTTGAGATATTACCCGAAGTATCATATCTAACCGCAGTACTGGTTTCCGAATATAATAAAAAAATAGGGGTTAGCATACTTATAGGTATACCACGTTCTAAAAAAATCTTCCAGAGAGTTTCTCTATTTATAGAGTCAAATGCCCCAGAACAGTCAATAAACAGAGCACATAAATTCATTTTCCTGTATAATTTATACTTTTCAATTAAATGGGTCAATACAAAAATGTGATCTAATGTTGAAAAACCCTCCTGAAAACCGGCTTGGATTTCTGAAAGAGGACTAAATTTATTAATCCAATTTTGAAGCCTATTTAATAATATTCTAGCAAAGATTTTACTGCTAATGTCAATAAGGCTTATAGGCTGATAATTATTAGGATTTTGTAATGGTCCTTTTTTGTGAACCGGAATGATAATATTTTTACGCCAGGAATTTGGAACATATTTTTCTCAGAGACATAAGTTAAAAAATTTAACAAAAAAGGGAACCCAAAAATTGGAATTTTGTTTATATACTTCTCCTGGGATTGAATCAGGTCCCGGCACCTTGTGAGTAGCCAAGTTAGAAATCGCCTGCTCAACTTCCGAGTAAGTAAATTCCATGGGTTGATAGAAATCCCCCATCATCCATTCTGGAATTCTGAAATAAACCCCTAGGTCTAAATCTTTCATAAATAGTTTGTTAAAATAGGTAACCCAGGTTTCTTTGAATGTATACTGACATAGATGGTTCATAAAGCTTAACACCCTTAGCCACTAATAACAAAAAACTTTTGTGTCATTATTTTGTATAATTTCTAACATATGTGTCCATTGTTTTTAGTGAGCCTCGTGTTTCTTATATTTCAAGAATTTTTTATATTGTTTCCTTGCTTTATTGAGTGGTAATATGTGCACATATTATAAGTGCATCAATTGATCTGATAGGCAAGTCCTCTCTACAGTATGGCTTGCAATACCTCATCAGTATTTTGTTTTCCTTTTTGCCTGTTTACTGTATCTGGTACACCGAATTTAAGTTATTGCGCATTCTCAATCAGAAGATGTGGTTTTCTGTAATCATTACACACCAGATGCTTATAGTTTGAAATATTTAATCTCTCCATTCATGGGGCTCTGTGGCCCAACAGTAGCAGTCCAGTATTTTCTAGGCTATTAGTGACTTGGGGTCTTAGCTTTATGTTTCATAGAAACATAGACTTTCACGGCAGATAAGAATTGCTTGACCCACCCAGTCTGCCCATTTCCTATTTATTGGATGAGCTGCAGATCCTAGTTAACCAGCAACCTACTACCTCCTATCCCTACTATAATTGCCTTATGTCTGTCCCATGCATTCTTGAATTCCCAATATTGTTGACCCTAGGACCCTCAGAAGGCTATTTTGTGCATTCACCAACCTCTCCATGAAAAAATACTTCCTCACTTTGCCCTCAAGGTGTCTGCCCTCTATCTTCAAATTGTGCCCCCTTGTTATTACACATATCTTTTTCTGAAAGATGCTACCCTCTTTTACTTTGTTGATTCCCTTGAGGTCCTTGAAAGTTTCTATCATGTCCATCCTTTGCTCCTTTAGTCTCTCTTCTTATGATTTCTAATGTAGACACTGCATCATTTTAGTTGCCATCCTATGGACCACTTCCATCCTGTCTCTGGTTACCATTACCCTCTGTGTCTTGTTGGCCATCCAGTTGTTTACCTAAGCCAGCACCCTAGGACCCACTCCCAGGTTGGCTAACTTGTTTATTAATCTTTTATGTGGGATTGCATCAAATACCTTGCTAAAGTCTAGGAAGGCCACGTCCACAGCCCCTCTATGGTCAGCTACTTTGGTCACACAGTCAAAGAAATCTATTAGATTCGTCTGACATGATCTTTCCATTTCAATCTACAGTATGCTCTACCTAATTCAACATTTAGTATGCACTGATTTATTTCATAAGCAGAAACATTGGGAAACTAATTTGAACACTGTTATGATGTTATTTCAGCAAATGCTCTGATTCTTTTTTTAAGTATTCATTTTCATCTGTTAGAGATTTGAGCCTTACTCAGTCAGCACCTTACTGGTGCCACCTCTGCCTCCATCTCTCCATAGTCATTCATAGATATAAAGAAAAATATTTCAGGTGAACATGGCATACAGAATATATGACAACATGTTCTTGTAGTATCATAGCTGCTTCTATCTATTGTTACATTCTGTAACTTACTTCTACTTTAATTAAAAAAATACAATTCTATTTTACTTACAGACAGTGCCTAAAAGATCTTAGTTTTGGCACATGTGCACCATAAGCTGTCAGCATAACTGTCAGCTTATTAGTAGCTTATTTTTCTCATTGTAATAAAGTTATTTGTGACCTTAAAAAAAATGTTTTCTTTTCCAAGTCTGTAGTTCTTTTTTTCAAAACAGAACAATAAAGTATTTTAGTAATGAAACATGTTATCAGTTGTTTAGGAGTGGGTCGGAGCAATGGTTGTCTACAGGAGGTAATAAATGTACACTGGTGTCTTGCCGATTGCCTGACTTCATTATAAACTCATGGCCTTGGCAATGTAATACTATGAGTAGTTTCTTAACATCCTGTTCCCTTGGATGTCACTGAGAGCTGTAATTAAATTTGATTTTTCTAACCGCTGTCACAAAAGACCGCTGCCTTTAAAAAAAAGCCCCGACCATAAATTGATCTCTACCTGAATTATGTGGTGTATGCCGTTTTGGTTTATTTAATTTAAATTACAGTTTTAAAATATAGGTATATTAATTTTCTTATCTAAATTATGTTCCCCTTCTAGGTAGTTCCCTTTGTTTTCTTGCCAGTTGTTTACTGCTAGCTGACTGGATTGTACATGGTGGAATTCAAGCATGCAAGGGACAGTCATAAGGCAATTCTAGGGGGTGGGGGTAGGAAGAAGTAGGCTGCTGGTTAACTAGGACCTGCAGCTTATCCATCAGGTAAGGGAAATGGGCAGACTGGGTGGGCCAAGCGGTCCTTATCTGCCGTCAAATTCTATGTTTCTATGTTTCTATGATCTCATTTGTAGATTGTGACAGGATCAGCTGAGCAGTAACTGTCATATCCCTCAATTCATTAAGTGTATTTCCTCACTTTGGTTGTGTTTTACAATGTGGTTGTCAGACAGTTATCTCTAGCTGGAAAAGGACCCTGACTCATATTCTGTAACATTGTGATATGTCCAACTATGAGTACAGCTCCACTGGTCAGTGGTGTAGAAAAAACATAAATGTATTTAGCAATATTCATTAAAACCTTTTAGCATCTGCAGTGATGAGTGCGATTTATTGCTGGACAACAGTGTGATATTCAGGGTGTAAAATGAAAGGTACTCATTTGTGATCATGTGGGGCAGTGGGACTGTCTTGTCTCACCCTGATACAGTAACTGATGATTTATATTGTTTTTTTCATTCCTTAACAGTTCAGCCACTTTGTTCTCACACCACTCACAAGAAATATGTCGGGGGAGAGATGTCTGTCTCTACTCCCTATGTGACCACCAAGGAGAAACTTTCACTATAACTTACAACATCACCAAGTTATAGAATATGGTTTATGGATAACTGGCTAGCAACCACAGCGTAAAACACAACCACTGCATGGATATCCTCTTAATGAACTGTGAGGGATATGACAGTTACCGCTCAGCTGATCATGTCAGAACCTATAAATGAGGTCATGCACAATCCACTGCAGTTACTGCTCCTTGTCTCCTTTTAGATACTGTAAATGGCATCTGATGAGTTTCATATACATTCTAAAATAATTAAATTCTATGTACTAATTGTGCTTATTATTGTACATTATCTTCAGTGTTACCCAACTATTACCAACTGCTCATCACTTGCCACCCATACTCTGTTTTGCTATGCTTTTAAAAGTACCAGCACATCTCACTTCAGAGCCACTGAGACAGCATCAGGAGATAGACTTAACTACTGACGATCCTCTAGGTTTTACATTACATTTCTAGGTGTACATCGATCTTGTGCAAGACTGCCAACTGGATGTGGAAGTCCCCAGGCTGTACCTCACACTTCACAATCTACCTAATGGATTCGGTTATTGAACTATTGCCATGCCCAACCATTGATCACTTTTACTTGGACAGAGCAGTACTGCTTGGTGACCATATGAACTCTGTCTTTAATTTCTATAATGTTAGTAATCCATAATCTCAGGGCCACCACTTGTCAACTAGCATGCAATGCAGCATGTTTTGCCTGCTAGAGCACCATGTAGCACCAGCAAATGGAACCTGCCCAAGCAAACTTTGCATCACACAAGTTTTCAGTACAGAATATGACTGTGTCACTGTAATTCAAAGAAACAACTCTATTTTTACCTCATATAGTGTCTCCTCTTGCCCATGGCCCCACGCTATCCAGTTTAGTTGTGGGTAACTTGCAGGTTCAATGTCTGACACCACAACTGTACCTTAACTAGAGAGGTCGCACATGCCACTCATACCTGCATCTGGGCTTCATGTATCTGGATTGCTTAATAATGTGATTATCCTAAGAGTTACATCTGAAAAGCAAGCTGTGCAAAGACGTGCTTTATTGGTGTGTCCCTTAATGATTCAGCCACAGTGATTTTACCCAGCTCACGGTAAATTCAGGGTGTGAGTGGTCTGTCCCACCACTGCATATGACCACCGATGAGAACTCAATGCTACTTGCTATTCCAAGTAGTGTAGTGTGATGTTTGTTTTTATTTAGGTGTAAATGGATAGAAGTAACACAGTATCATCTTACAAGCATGCATAGGATATACATAAAAGTTTAGAAGTACCATGGGGGTAAAATTAGAGATGTAATTGAGGAATAATTATCACAATATCAAAGTGTATTACGGAAGTATAAATGGGAAAAGCTGGCATACGGTTATTAAATCATCCTGTAATGATACCACAGAATGTTGCTTATCAGTAGGATACAGTGCAGTTTACATTAGCCTGTCATGTGTAGACATGGCAAGTCACAATCAAAGAAGTATGCAAGCTCCTTGAAGTTTGTATTTGAAGCTACCTAATAAAAAATTGGGTGTGTGATTTGATTAGTAGTATATAACATCACTGGTTCATCCCACCTCACTGTTACACAAAGTGTTTGCTGTCCACCAATCAGATTAGATGAAGTGAGTTGGAATATGCTTGCACAGATAACAGACTGGTCAGACATCAAATACAAACTAAGCCTCATTCATATCAAGGCACGTTGTGCATAAAGTATTTGTCTGAATTAATTGCTCTGTGTACTTCATTTTCACCTTTCAACTAATTCGGTACAACTATTTTGATACATAGCAGGATAATATATTTAAAATATCTTTTCAACATTAAAAACAGACTTAGTATGTAGTAGTATGTAGGAGTAGTAACTCTTTGTCAGAAGCATCAGGTTAAAACATAAAGTATAACTATAAGCTTAAACCTAAGACAGATATCAGTTGTACAAAGAAAAATAAAACTAAAAAAAAAATCACATTATAGCACAAAATTAGTGTGTCAGAATCATTGGGTCAAAGTGCAAAAAAGAAAATCATACCCCCACTGAATCTTACATAGCTGAAGCAGCTAAGGGCTGAAATAAGGTGGCTCAGATGGGAGCTGGGGGTATGGTGTGGAACTCGGAGGAGCAAAGCAGTAGAGGGAAAGGCAGAGGGGTGATGCCCAGAGGAGTGAGGGCATCAGGCAAAGGATGGGAGTGGGGAGAAACACCCAGTATACAGGCCTATCTCTTCCTCAGAGGACTAGGGAGCCCAGAGTGGAGGAATGGCAAGTGGTAAGGAGAAGGGGTGGGAATGTGAGAGTAGCATCTGGGGTGGGAAATTCTAACAGTGCCTTTATTGAATAGATTTGCACCATTGTCTGGAAGGAGGGAGGTGGCAGCAGGAGGTGAAGTAGGAGGTCAGACTGAGAGTAGGAGTACAGGGGAGGGGAGAGGGAACTAATCAGGGTGAGCAGGGAAGAGGTGGTAGGCAAAAAGAAGTGGAGGATGGGGGAGGGAGAGAAAAGGAAATGAAGAGAGGAGGGAAAACTGAAAGCAGATACAAATAGTCAGAAGGGAAGAGGCAAAGTGGGAGATGGAAAAACAGTTAAGGGTATACATTTTGGATGTGGAGAAAAGTTCACCAGGGAACAGAGAGGACAGTAATGTGGGGAAGCAGCTAGTACCAAAGGTAAGACAGAAAGGATGGGGAGCACAGGTGTAAGGGATGGAAGGGTGGCAATCATAGGGGACACCATAATTAGAGGTATTCACTGGGGAAGGAATGGGGACCCAAATACAAGTAGGAGGGTGGTTTGTATGCCAAGGATGACAGCAGTGAAGGTGCACTTGATTTCAGCAAAGCCTTTGACTCTGTGCCCCAGGAAAAGGGAAGTAGTAAGGGAGGTTGGAGGAAACCTAATTTAGTTATACATCTGGGAACCAATGAACTAAAGTAGCTGGGGAGGAAGTTGAGGTGGTGCAAAAGTAAGTTCAGGGAGTTAGGGAAGATCTGTAGGAGAAAGGAAGTTCACTGACCTTCTCAGAGGTGATATCAGTACCAAGGGCCAGCATAGCCAGGAAAAGAAGAAGAGGAGATTTTAATAACTGACTGAGGAAATGGTGCAGGGAAGAGATATTTATCTGTATTGGCAACAGGGGAGGAGACCTCACCAGACAGGCTACACCTCAGTAGTGAGGGTTTGAGGGTGCTCAGGGACAAACTGGGGGAATATATAACCACTACACTTAAACTACTGGGGGGCAGTGGGCATGCAGGCCCACAGACTCTGAGAGGAGGAGGTCAGTGAAGTCCCCCCAACAGTGATGGAAGAGGTCTGGAAGGAGGAGGTGGAAGGAGCAAGAACACAGTTAGCAAGGGATGGAGGGGATGAGGAACACGTAACAAGGGTACATGGAGGGGTGCACACAGAGGGAATAAATGTGAATAGAACAACAGAGGGAAGAAAAAGAAGGTCAGACTCTAGGTGGAGGTAGGTGTCTCCGAATGCGAGGATTCTTGAAAACAAGATGGATGACTTGCAGGAACTATTAGCAAACAGGAGGGTGGTAGATTCATGAGGGAGATGAGGAGGCATTTCTTTGTAGAAAGGGTGGTGGCAAAGTAGAACACACTACCCGCTGAGGGGGTGGCATGTAACACAGTGGATTGCTTCAAAAAGGGGTGGGACAGGGCAAAAGGGAGGGAAAAGGGAGGGAAGGGGGGGCAGCTGCTGAATAGGGAGCTAGATGCAATCTTGGGCAGCCTAGATAGACATGGATGGCCTTTCGTTTGTTTGTATGTTTATATGTTCATAGCTGCAGTAACCGAGACTTGGGCAACATCATACTATGACTGTGACCTTGCGATCCCTGGATATGAACTATACAGGAAAAACAGGGTAGTCAGGAAGGGGAGAGGGGTGACAGTTTATATTAGGGATAGAATAACTTATACAAAGGAGGAGTCAGAGGAAGGGGGGAGGGAGGAGGTATTATGGGTTCAGTTAAGATCCAACAGAGGGAGAATGGTGAGGATGGGGCTGGTTTACAGACCACCCAATCAGGATGAAGAGTGGGACAGGGAACTGAGCTCAAAAATATTGGAAGCTGCAGAGAAAGGAGAGGTGGCAATTGTGAGGGCTTCAATCTGCCCAAGGTGGACTTGAGCGTACCCTCCACAACATGTGCTAGGAGTCAGATGATCCTGGAAGGAATGCAGAGTGAGTTCCTGACCCAGGATGTCACTGAACCAACAACAGCAGAGGCAATTCTTGATCTGGTGCTCAAAATGGGGAGCATGTGCAAGAAATAATGGTCAGGGAGTCACTAGATGGAAGTGACCATTGCACAGTGTGATTTCAGTTGGATATGAGCAGGGAAAGCATCCTAAGACCAAAATCTTGGATTTCAGGGGGGCAGACTTCAGGAAAATGGGCAAAGTGCTAGGGAGCCTTCTGGTGGGAATCTGAGCAGATACGGAGGTGGACCAAAGGAGGTGCATCATTAAGGAAGGAATACTGGTTGCCACCGGTAAGTGCGTTAGGCTCAGAGGGAAGAACACAAGGGCAAAAGTGTCAAGATGGCTCAGTTCTGGGGTTGCCCAGGCAGTAAGGAGAAAGAGGTTGGCCTATAGAAAACTCAGGAAGACCAAGAGAGAGGTGGATAGGGAAAATTACTTAAGGTTGGCTAGTGAGGCAAGTAAGGAAGTCCAACAAACAAAGGCACAGAAGGAACTGCAGATAGCTGAAGGAATTAAGAGAGAGAAGGCTTTTTCTATACAAGTGAGAAAAGGGACAAGAAGAAATGGATTGTTAGGCTTAAGAAAGGGGTGGAGTGGGTGGAGGTTAATGGGGGAAATACTTCTCTTCCATCTTCATCAGGGAGAAGGATGGACCAGTGCCTTCAGGAGGGAAAAGAAGAGCAGGGGCAGAGAGAAACGCAGTTGTAGGGATAGAAGAGGATAGAGTGAGGGATGGGCTGCTGGCATTGAAGGTGGACAAATCCCGAGTCCCCGACAGAGTACATCCAAGGATACAAAAGGAACTGGCTAAGGAGCTGGCAGGTCCACTGGCAGACCTATTTCATAGTTCACTAGAGTCAGGTGTGATACTGCAGGACTGGAGAACAGCACATGTAGTGCTCCTCCACAAAAGCAGTTCCACGGATGACCCAGGGATTTACAGACCAGTCAGTCTGACCTCCGTTGTGGGCAAGCTCATGAAAACCATACTAATGGAAAAGTTGGTGGAATATCTACAGGAGTATGGTCTCCAGGTTACGAGGCAGCATGGGTTCATGGGGGGATCGCATCAAACAAATCTGATTGACTTCTTTGACTGTGTCACTAAGACAGCAGACAGGGGCCAAGTGGTAGACATCCTCACTTGATTTCAGCAAAGCCTTTGACTCTGTGCCCCAAAAAAGGTTAATAAGTAAGGTGGTGGATCTTGGGGTTGGGGAAAAGATGTCCAGATGGGTGGAAAACTGGCTGAGGGACAGAACCCAGAGGGTGGATGTGAGGGGAGAGTTATCTGACACCAGAAAGGTAACAAGTGGGGTCCCACAGGGCTCAGTGTTGGGGTGGGTGTTCAATGTCTTCATCAATGACATTGAGGAAGGCATTAAGGGCAAAATGTGCCTATTCACATATGACACCAAGCTCTGTGGGAGAGTGGTCACAGCCGAATGGATACAGGACCTACAGGAAGATCTGGAAAGCTGGGGAGGTGTTCCAGGATCTGGCAGCTTGGTTTCAATGCCAAGAAATACAAAGTTATGTATATTGGAACAAGGAATCCCAGGACAGAGTACTACCTGGGTGGAGTTCAAGTATCTGCATCAGAGGAGGAGAAGGACCTGAGAGTGAGGATCACTTGAGACCTGCAGCACTCCATGCAGTACAAGAAAGCAGCAGCAAAGGCAAACAAGATACTGGGATGCATATCTAGGGGGATCATCAGCAGGAGAGAGGAGGTTATACTGCATTTGTACAGGTCACTGTTAGGGCCGCATCTAGAGTATGGAGTTCAGTACCTGTGCCCACACCTCAAAAAGGACATTAACTTGCTGGAGAAAGTTTAGAGCAGGGCTACAAAGATAATAGAGGATCAGCAGGGAAAGGCATATGAGGAAAGGTTGAAGGCACTGAACATGTACTCCCTGGAAGACAGGAGAGAGAGAGAGAGAGAGAGAGAGGGGACATGATTGGAACCTTCAAGTACTTGGAAGGGATAAATAAGGTTGATAAGGAGAATCACTTTAAGCTGAGTGGCAAAGATAACACAAGGGGGCACAGTCTTAAGCTGGAGGGTAGGAGGTTTAGGAGGGAGGTCAGGAAGCACTTCTTCACAGAGAGAGTGGTGGTCACTTAGAATGCACTGCGAAAAGAGGTGATCTCATTGAAGACAGTGGGCAACTTTAAGAGAGGCTCGGATAGGCATGGGGGAAGGTAAGGATCATGGGTAGGGAGGATGGGAGGAGTGGGGAGGCAGGGCAGGGACATTAGTTCAAGCTGTGGACCCTGCAATACGCACAGACTTGATAAACCAAATGGCCTTCTTCTGCTGGCTTCTTCGTAAGGTCATATAGTACATGAGGAATTTTTTTAAGTACTGTACTGTATGTGCAGTTGAAATTGAGAAACAACAGTGTTTGCATTTCATCCACCTCCCTCCACACACTCATGTTTCATAGTATCATGTAGTTTATTTTTTAATTTGTCTGATATTTGTCTTAGGTTCAGGTTAATGTTTATACTTTAACAGTTTGAATAAAAGCATCTGACAGGTACAGTACAGTTTCAGTAGTTTCTCATCAGAGCAGCATTGAAATACTCACCATGGGCCCTCTACACTATTGGGGTGGGTAATATGCACTGGAGGCAGGTTACCCGTCCTACTCTGAGACAGCTCCATACACTTCATCCCCATCTACATCTACCGCTGTTATATTAGTACTGTATGTGTTCTTCAGGCAAACAGAAACATGATACAATGAAAGGAAACAGAGGCACTATAAAACACATAGACACAACATCTTGTTTAATGAATCGTATTTCAGACTATGACAGGCACCCAATGATGAATTGAAACAGTAAAGATGTGCTTTTTTATACTATTTTTTATTTCCTTTTGTGGGGAACAGAGTGCATACTGTAAATCAGTTATCCTCACTATTGTGCCAGAGGAGCACTGTCATTCATCTGTGATTCACAGACTAAGCTCTCAGTACATAACCCACTAACTGCCACCGTCTTCCAATAAGTGGCTGTAAAACAGCTAGCATCTAACCAGGGAAAGTGACATTTATGTCAGTACCATTACATGTTTCAGACAGTTCTTGATGCTCAGCTATCTAACAAAGTTATTACTTTATGACTTTACACAAATCTCGACTGAGAAGTTACCACTGACAGACAGCTGACACAAAGCTGCTGGTGCTACAGAGAGTAAGCACGTCTGTGTATAGCATCTCGAGCAGACATGACATTGCCTTTCTTGTTCGTGTCCCAAACTGTAGCTGTATTTAATGAACACACCTTTATTTATTTTATTTATTTATTGAAATGTTTCACCAGGAAGGCACACTGAACAACACGTTTCTCATCTCCTGGTGCGACCTCTGGGGGGTGGGGGTGGGGTACAATTGGATGAAGAATTATACAGTTTACCATTTAATATATCCAAAAGAATTAAACATTCAATTACATTTGTAACAAGATATACATTTAAAAAATATCATAATCATACAATTGCATGTGTGACATAACATGCAGTTAAATGTATCATGCCTGTGGAATATGCATTTAATTACAAATGGCATATCGGAGAAACATAGTACAGAAATTTTATGTAATGTTGGAGCCAAATACTTACAGGAATGGATCACAGTTAAGAGGCAGATAATTTAGCAATTGTTGAATGAATGAGGAGCAGTGAGGGGACATCAAGGAGGGTAAAGGGGTATACAGGGGAAACCAGCTGGGGGAAGGAAAGGATAATAATGGGGGGAACATTACCAGAGCAAAGTGAGCAAAATATCAGTTGCGAGGGGCAAGTTAACACAGGACCAGTGTAATCTGGGAGCACCTCAGACAGAACAAAATGTGTAAGTTATTAGCTCAAGTGAATTAATTCCTTTGTTTAAATGCAGGGGGTAGAAAGCTGGGCAGAAGGGAGGTGGGAGTAAGAGATATGGTAGGAAAGGATAAGTTTTACCTGAAACTGGCCCCTTCAGAGTGTGGAGATAGCTGCCAGTGATGGAATGAGGTGAGGACTTAGAGTAAGGGGCAGGAGTAGTCAAGGACAAGTTGGGTAGAGATAGTAGAGGGGATGGTAAAGGGAAGGAGGAGGCGGGGGGGGTGAAATTTCCCAGTGCTGGAACCCCTCCAGGATGCTGAGAACCCTGCCAGGGGGAAGAACTAAGTGAGGACATGTTGGGAAGACAGAAAAAGGATAAAGAGAAAGGAGGGAAGAGGAAGGAAAGAAGAAGCTAGCTTTAAGACTAAGCCACTCCAGGATGCTGAGAACCTGCCAGAGTGCAGAATCAAGTGAGGACTAGGGTAGAAAGGATAGAGGGGAGGGAGAGGAAGGAAGAGTAATTTCCGGTACTGGACCACTCTAGGATACAAAGAACCCTGCCAGGGATAGAATTAGGAGGACAAGTTGAGCAGAGGGAAATAGGGGGGATAGAAGAGGAAAAGAAAAAAGGAGGGAGGGAAGAAACTTACTTGAGAGTAAACATCACCAGGGTGTTAAGAATCCCAACAGAGGGCAGATTTAGGAGAGGACAAGTTGGTTAGAAAGGAGAGATGGGGAGAGGAGGGGAGGGGGGGAGGAGGAGGTTTTCCCACAGCTGGACCCATCCAGGATGCTGAGAACCCTGCCAGAGGTCAAAACTTAGTAGGGGCAAGTTGGTAATGGAAGAAGGTAAGGGGTAGAAGTGAGGGGGTAAGCAGTGATGGGAGAGGAGAGCATGCCAATAAGCAGGCTTAGGGGGAGGAAGGTTTAATAGTGGGTGGAATAGAGGATGGGGTGGTACCTAAGGACTGCAGGAGGGCAGATGTGATTCCTCTTCGCAAAAGTGCGAGCAGGGCAGAGGCAGGAAACTACAAACCAGTTAGTTTGAACTCAGTGGTAGGGAAGATGATGGAATCACTTCTGAAGGAAAGAATTATTGGATACCTAGAGGCCAGTGGGACACAGGACCCAAGGCAGCATGGATTCACAATGGGAAGGTCATGTCAGACGAATCTAATGGATTTCTTTGACTGGGTGACCAAAGTAGTAGACCAGGGAGGGGCTGTGGACATGGCCTACCTAGATTTTAGTAAGGCATAGAACATAGAAACATAGAAACATAGAATTTGATGGTAGATAAGGACCGCATGGCCCACCTAGTCTGCCCATTTCCCTACCTAATGGATAAGCTGCAGATCCTAGTTAACCAACAACCTACTTCCTCCCAATTCCAATAGAACTGTGTTCTTATGTCTGTCCCATGCATTCTTGAATTCCCCACTGTTTTTGACTCTACGACCTCCTCCAGAAGGCTGTTCCATGCATCTATTAACCTCTCTATGAAGAAATACTTTCACATTACCTCTGAGCCGTCCCCCCTCTATCTTCAAATTGTGCCCCTTGTTCTTGCACACCTCTTTTTCTGAAAGATGCTACCCTCTTGGACTTTGTTGATTCCCTTGAGGTATTTGAAAGTTTCTAGCATGTCCCCCTCTCCCTCCTTTCCTTGAGGCTATACATCTTAAGCTCCTTTATCTTTCTTCATATGTCTTCTGGTGCAGACCCTGCACCATTTTGGTTCCCCTCCTCTGGACAGCCTCCACCCTGTCTATGTCTTTGCAGAGATGGGGTCTCCAGAACTGTACAGTACTCCAGATGTGGTCTTACCAACTGTCTGTACAGAGGGCCAACAACTTCATGTTTTCTACTGGTGATGCCTCTCCCTATGCCTCCCAGTAACCCCCCAGCCCTCCTTACTGCCTTCTCACATTGCTGGCCCACCTTTAGGTCATCTGATATGACTACCCCCAGGTCCCTTTCTATTTTTGTTGTTGTCAGTATCTCACCCCCCATTGTATACTCTTCCCCTGGGTTTTTGTTTCCCAGGTGCATTACTTTGCACTTCTTTGCACTGAATCTTAGCTGCCATACATTTGACCATTCCTCCAACCTTGCCAAGTCCCTTTTCATCCTTTCCACCCCGCCTTGCATATCAACCCTGTTGCAGATCTTTGTGTCATCTGCAAAGAGACATACTTTCCCTTATAGTCCCTTTGTAATGTCACTTATAATGACATTAAAAAGGACCGGTCCCAGTATTGAACCCTGCGGTACCCCACTAGTAACCCTCCTTTCTTCACTGTGGGCTCCATTTACTATTACCCTCTGTGTCCTGTTGTCCAGCCAGTGTTTTACCCAGGCTACCACCCTGGGACCCACTCCCAGGCTGGCTAATTTGTTTATTAATCTTCTGTGTGGGACTGTGACAAATGCCTTGCTAAAATCTAGTAGACCATGTCCACAGCCCCTCCCTGGTCTACTACTTTAGTCACCCAGTCAAATAAATCAATTAGATTTGTCTGACATGACCTTCCTGCTGTGAATCCATGCTGCCTTGGGTCCTGTGCCCCACTGGCTTCTAGGTACTCAACAATTCTTTCGTTCAGCAGTGATTCCATAATTTTCCCTACTACTGAGGTCAAACTGACAGGTCTGTAGTTTCCTGCCTCTGACTTGCTCCCACTTTTGTGAAGAGGAATCACATCTGCCCTCCTCCAGTCCTCAGGTGCCACACCATCCTCCCATGGTTTATTAAAAAGGGTAGTCAGTGGTGTTACTAGTTCTTCCCTTAGTTTGATACAGACCCACACAAAAGATTAATAAACAAGTTAGCCAGCCTTGGGGTGTGTCTCAAGGAGGTAGCCTGGATAAAAAATTGGTTGGGCCGGCCCGGTGATGCAGAGGGTTGAGGCACTGGACGCCACACCTCGAACCATGCCGGTGATCCGGGTTCGGGAATGGACTCCGGTCGCTGGGGCCTGGGAGGGGAGGGGAGGATTGAGTGTCCAGAGGACTGCTCTCCTCTCCTGTGGTGGGTTTGGGTAATGCGTCACCTTGCAGTGGCCTCCGGTGGAAACCGGGAGCACTGCAAGAGGACCGCAATACCTGTGGGACCAGAAAACCAGAAAATCCACACTGACCTCAGCCGGATGACAACTGCTGGCCTGCCTGCTCCTGCTCTGATCTCCCATGCAGCCATGACCACCTCAGCAGCGTGGGGCCAATCTGTATGTGCTGGCTTGCCTCCCCCGGTGCCTTCCCCCTCAGAAGTGAGGGACCCGTCCAGCGTAGGGATACACTGGATTACCCCAGTGGCTGTGATCTGAGGTAAGGGGCTCAAGGGAGAGTCAGAGGGGTGTGGGAGCCATTAGCAGTCTGAAGGAGTGGGTGTTCTCAGGGCAAATGGGGGAAAAAAATTGGCTGGACAACAGGATGCAAAGGGTAGTAGTAAACGGAGTCCAGAGTGAAGGAAGAGGGTTACTAGTGGGGTACCGCTGGGTTCAGTACTGGGACTGGTCCTTTTTAATGTCTTTATAAGTGACATTGCAGAGGAACTGGAAGAAAAAGTATGTCTCTTTGCAGATGACACAAAGATCTGCAATAGGGTTGATACACAAGATGGAGTGGAAAGGATGAGAAGGGACTTGGCAAGGTTGGAGAAATGGTCAAATGTATAGCAGCTTAGATTCAGTGCAAAGAATTTCAAGGTAATGCACCTGGGAAACAAAAACCCAGGGGAAGAGTACACAATGGGGGTGAGATACTGACAACAATAAAAATGGAAAGGGACCTGGGAGTAATTATATCAGATGACCTAAAGGTGGGCAAGCAATGTGTGAAGGCAATAAGGAAGGCTGGGGTGATACTGGGATGCATAGGGAGAGGCATCAACAGTAGAAAACAGGACGTTGTTATTTGTCTGTACAGACAGTTGGTGAGACCCCATCTGGAGTACTGTGTGCAGTTCTGGAGATGCCATTTCTGCAAAGACATAGACAGAGTGGAGGCTGTCCAGAGGAGGGCAACCAAAATGGTGCAGAGTCTACACCAGAAGACATATGAAGAGAGACTAAAGGAGTTTAATATGAATACCCTTGAGGAAAGAAGGGAGAGGGGGGACATGCTAGAAACTTTCAAGTACCTCAAGGGAATCAACAAAGTCCAAGAGGGTAGTATCTTTCAGAAAAAGAGATGTGCAAGAACAAGGGGGCACAATTTGAAGATAGAGGGGGGATGGCTCAGAGGTAATGTAAGGAAGTATTTTTTCATGGAGAGGGCTGTGGATGCATAGAACAGACTTTCTGAGGAGGTTGTGGAGTCAAGAACAGTGGGGGAATTCAAAAATGCATGGGACAGACATAAGGCAGTCCTAGTGGGGGGTAGGAGGAAGTAGGCTGTTGGTTAACTAGGATCTGCAGCTTATCTGTTAGGTAGGAAAATGGGCAGACTAGGTGGGCCAAGCGGTCCTTATCTGCCATCAGATTCTATGTTTTTATGTCTATGTGAGTCATGGAGAAGAGGTATAGGAGGATGGTTAAGGAGGGTTAAAGCAGGAGCAGTTAGATGAGAGAAAGTTATGTAAGGCAAAGGCAAGGGAGAAGGAGGAGGAGGAGGAGTGCCATATTAGTGAGGGAGAGAGTTCCAGATTTGTGGGAAATGATGGGTGAAGCCTGACTGACCAATGAGAGTGGTTCGATGGGGGACCAACAGAGTGTGAGTGTCAGAGGATCTAAGGGAGTGGGAAAGGGGAGGGGGAAGAGAGTGAACATGAGAGGTAGGAGAGAAGTTCTCTTAACCAAAATTTAGAAGTGAGTTTGACACAATGAGTGAAGTGCCTGTTGGCAAGTGGGGAAGGGATAGGGCGCGTAGAGGTCATAGTGATGTGTGCATGATGGAGCATCAAGGTCAAAATGACAGAAGGAGTTAAAAAGAGTGTCCAGTCTGGTTAGGGAGGATTTGGGAGTGGCACCATAGACTACATCACAGTAGTCAAAAATGGCAAAGATCATCTTCTGGACTAGTTCATGCCACGCTGTAGGAGGGATGCAACTATGGTTCCTGAATAAGGCACCAAGCTTGGGGATCAGTTTTTTCAGGATGGCATCAATGTGGCCAGAGAAGATGAGGTGTTGGCCCAACCAAACCACAAGGTATCTGAATGAGGAGGTGTCCTCTAGAACTGTCCCATCAAGGGTATGAAAAGAAGGTAAAGAGTGGAGCCTAGAGAGTCTCTGCCTAGTGCCAAAAGTCATGGACACAGTCTTTTTGGAATTTAGGAATAGTTGATGTGAGGCAATCCATAGTTGAACCTGGTCAAAGTCATGCTGAAAGGTGCTTGCAACATTGATGGTGGTATTTGCCAGGGGAGAATTGGACAGTGTCATCAGCATACATATGGGTAGAGGAAGAGGGGGAGCATACTAAGGGCAAGTCATTTATGAAGATGGAGAAGAGAATGGGTCCAAGCACTGAGCCCTGTGGGACTCCTGTGGAAATAGGGAGGGGGGAGAGATTGTATCCTGGATTTTGAATGATTGTATTCTTCCTGAGAGGTAAGCTCTAAATCAGTTTGGAGCAGAAGCAGATAACCCAGCAGCCTTAAGGGAGTCAAGAAGTAGGGCATGGAAGACTGTGTTGCAAGGCTTGGCGAGGTCGACAAAGATGGCAAAGGTAATGAGGCCATTATCCATCCTAGTGAGGAAGGAGTCAGTGAGCCTGATTAGGGAGGTGGCAGTGGAGTAGTTCTTCTAAAAGCCAGATTGAAACAGGGTGAAAAAGGAAGAGTCATTGAGGAAGGAGGCCAGTTGAGAGAGGACCAGGTGTTCTTGGAGCTTAGCAAGGGAAGGGAGGAGGGAGATTGGGTGAATATTTGCAGGGAAGGAGGGGTCACCACCCTTTGGGAGAGAGACAACCACTGCATGTAGCCAGGTTGAAGGGATAGATGAGGATAAGAAGGAGAGATTTAGGATTAAGGAGAGAGGGTAGGCTATATCAGAAGCTGAATGGTAGAGGAGTTTAGGGTCAAGGTTGTCCGGTGATGAGCCTTTAGAAGGATTAAGAGAAGGAAGGGCTGTTAGTGTTTCCTCTGGGGAGACAGCAGAAAAGGAGAAGGAAGGGTGGGTGTGGAGGATTTAGTGCTGGTGTGGGAAGATGAAAAGGGGAGGTTAGAGGGAGGGACTTTAGAAGTGCTGTAGCACAGGAGGTATAATAGGAGTTACACCTGGCTGAGGAGAACAAGTGAAATTTATAGGTATTCAACATTCTTCTTGTCATGTTTACTTACACTCCTCATTAGTGGTAACCGCTGACTTGGGAATAGAGCTTTTTCCTGCAGTACCTCTGCAATTGTTTTTGTTCTTAATCAGGGCATGCATTTCACAGAAAACAAGCATTTGTCAATGCTGAATGTTCGCTTGCAGGTATTTGCATGCGCTCCATTTATGCAGGCCCCCAGTTGTATCCATGTCCCTTTAGTATCCATATCCCAACAGAGTACCTCTCTACAACTTGTCTTGCATCTGATCAATATTTCACCCTCATACTTCTTAAGATTCTGTCTTAGGAACCCAAACGCCCTGGGTGTGCTCAAGGGAATAAGCATGTGTGGAAAGTGCGCAACCCGCGCTTGAAACACAGTCATTCAGTGGAATTATTTTACCAAATTTTCAACATAGGCATTTTGTCACCTACGGTCACTATGGTTTTCTTACTGTGCACCGGACACCGATTTTCCACGGTGACTGTGCTATTCTGCATCAGAACTGTGAAAACACATTTCAGCCAGGATGTGAAAAATGACATCTGTACTGTTCATAAGGAGGTGTGGAAATATGCCTATGTTGAAAATCTGGAGTGAAAATATTACAAATTCACAAATTTATGAGTGTACATGGAAACTGTGCAACGCACACTTGTAAAACAGTCATTTTATGGAATTTTTTTACCAAATTTGCAACATAGGCTTTTTGAGAGCCCACCTCATGAACACAGACACTGTAGTTTCGTTAATTGGTCCTGAAAGGTGATTCTGCACAGTGACTGTAAAATCACCTTTCGGGACTGAATAACACCATGACAGTGACTGAATTCATGAGACGGGTGTCAAGAACCCCATGTTGAAAATGTGGTGCCAAAGTCAAAAAATGGCTGAGATATCAGCCTAAGTTGGAAAACCCTGTTTATGCAATTATACAGCTTACTGGCATTTCCTCAGTTCAGCGGTCAGTTTTGAAGAGTGCAGACATGTTTCCCTGTCCACTGAGATCGTTGCACTGGCCTCGGAGTAGTATGGGGTGAGGGGGTGCGGGCAGGGTGGTGTGCAGAGGATGGTTAAGGGTTGCGGGGGCAAGGACTCACTGAGAGACTGTTTTCTTGTTTTACAGGAATTAAAACAAAATACAAAACGGGCACTTTTGGCATGCTGGGTAGGCTCCCAGCATGCCACCTACCTGTTTGTTGGGGCGGTGAGTGGAGCCAGTGGAGTTGGGCACCCCACCGGCCATACAGTGTGTGTGTTGGGAGCATGAGCACGCTGGGGTGGGCTCATCAGCGTGCAACTGTTTTTTGGGGCTACAGCTGATGAGGGATTAGGCACCTCCATTGGCCATACAGTGTGCTGGGGGGTTCATGAGCCAAGGGATTGTGCACCCCTTCAGCACATTAGGGTGGGCTGGGGACAAAAGGAGGAGGGGGAGACATTAGCAGAGGGAGAAAGTGGGGAGGGATTGTCGAGCTGTGCATGACAGCAGTTTGGCTATAAGCTCATTTCATACACACTACCACCGCTGATTGCAGCAGACCTTTCTTTGATGTGAAGACCAACACAGCCGAACTGCCGGCCATACATAGCTGGGCATGTATTGGTCCCCAGAGTCGTGCCTCTACATTGATCACTGCTTGGGGAGGAGGGTCACACACCTCCAAACTCATAATGTTGCAAGAGATTCCTCTGCATTTGTGCAAGCGAACATAAAAAGTACCCAGACTTTACATGGAGTCCCACTTGCCTTCAGTCAGTCCTGTTGCTCACTGACAGTCACACGGACACCTTTTTTTCTTTTCTACTGGGTTGCAAACAATGAAAGTGGGGGAGTGGGTTTCAGTCAACTTTTTTTTAAATAAATCAAGAAAAAAAATTATTCCTGCTGCTGAAAGCAGTCTGCCTTATATAACGGCACTTCCGGGCTTGGTTGTTATGTAGAGGGGGGGGCATACTGTGGGATCACAGGTGGAGGTGGAGAGATACCTGCTGCGGGTGTGGAGGGGAGCTTTTTTTTAATAAATTAAAAAAAGATTTATTTTGCTGAAGTTAGTCTGCCCGACAAACCCCTCTGTATATTCTTTAGGGCCCCCCTTCATCTGACCCATTCTGTACATTTAATCCTGCTTCCTGATTCTGTAATAATTATAGGGGGAGGCAGATCATGGAGTTACAGGTGGAAGTGAGGAAGTTACCACTGCTGGTATGGATGGGGAGCTTTAATAAATAAAGGATTCCTGCTGCCAAGACAGTCTGCGTCCTAACAATGGCTCTACAATGCCGGTTCAACAACTATCTCATTGACCAGCATTGCAGCATCATGCTCCTTGTCTACTGTGAGTTGCAGTCAGCAGGGAGCAGCACACAGGAGCAGCAGATTTTTTCTTCAGGGGGCTTTGCCCCCTGAACCCTCCTCATGGGAGGCTATGCCCCCACACACCCCTGAACTAAAGGATTCTAACTCCAGGTTGGAGTTAGTTCAGGGAGGGGGTGCAGGTCGGGGGAGAGTGTTGGCAGGTCCCATGCGCATCCCCTACAGTGACTTAGCATCAGCATCAACAGCTACATATGCTGTAGGGTTTTGCCACAGGAACTGTACTACCGGCTAATGTCTCCATAAATTCTTCAAACTCTCCTGTCCTGCAACTGGCAAAGACAACTAAACCGAGTTCTGTTATTATAGCAGGGTGCCCAGTCCCACTGGACAAATGTATAATAGACATTAGGTTTACCACCAGGTGGGTGTGGGAGCAAGTTTAAAGCATGTCATAGAATCATCCTTTTTTAGTAAATAATAAAACAAGACTTCCTGGAGCCAAGCCAGCTTGAACCCCTCCTAGTCCTTCCACACTGTGTTGCCCTAAATGTATCAAGGCTAGAAAGGAGATCTGCTGTGGCAACAAAGGATTCCCTGTTTCCATTTATTTCACTGGCACAGCTGTCCATTTCAGATGCTGAAGGTTTCAATTTAATTGTTTAGGGAAGTTGCTTTTAGTGTGACAGGACTGATCTGACCATCTGAAAAATGATTCATGATATAAGTTTTGAAGATATGGTGAGGCTGTTTCTGGAGAGCTTATTTATCTTTTTTGTCATAAGTTTTTGTAAGTTTTGCTGTTGTGTTTTAAATGTTGCCTAAATGCTTGAAATCTTTCTGTGGCTTGAGGGACAGAAATCCTTAAATCTTAAATCTTTCTGTGCTGGCTGGAGACTGTTATGGGGAGGGTTCTTTGGCCAGTAACATAGCCAGTCAATCAAGGTTGTTTGCATTTCAGTTAATCTCTGTTTAAATCCTCACTGAGGCATTTTAAATCTTCTTGCTGTGGGTAGTATTAGCAGTGGAGTTTTGAAGACGTGGTGAGGCTGTTTCTGGAGAGCTTATTTATCTTTTTTGTCATAAGTTTTTGTAAGTTTTTCTGTTGTGTTTTAAATGTTGCCTAAATCCTTAAAATCTTTCTGTGGAACGCCCTCTCACCCACCACTTGCATTAGCCTTTCTTAAATACGGAAAAGTCAGTGGGGTTTGGGTTTAAAGGCTGGGAGGGAGTTGATGTGGGAGTTGCAAACTTCCCCTATGAGCTAACTATTAAGGCAAATAGTCAGGGGGAAAAAGTTCAGATACTCAAGCGTTGCAAATTTGAAAGTCTGCATGCTGTATGGGGGGATCATCTTGGTATAGGTACTGGTAGCTCGAGAAGCTGTAGAGACACTGAGTTGGTAATTTGGCCTAAAAAAGACTGCTAAGATGATGGGGAAGGGATCGCACATCACTAGAGCAGGTATCTTTGGGCGGGTGGTTGGGTGTGGTGTGGCCATGATACTGGACTGGGCTTGGAAGCTTGGGGGATGCCCAGTGTGCTATCAGCTGGCACAGCTTAAGGAGAAGGTAGAGGGGATCTAAAGGCAGCTGGGGGTGCTGGGGGGAGGATTGGAGAGGTAGGAGGCAAGCGGTCACCTACATGGAAGCACTAGGTGATGGGGCCCCTGACACTGGGGGAGGAGGGAAGAGAGGTGCTCACACTAGGGGAGAAGAGAAGGGGGTACACATAGGGGCTCTAGGGGACCCTGGCAGGTGGGGCTCAAAAGGTGGAAATTTCCACAGCAGCAGGCAAGAGACTGGGGGTGTCCAGAGGAAACTGAGAGGGGCGGAAGGGATGGGGACTCTGGAGGATAGGCTAAGGCTCACAAATTGTTTTAACCTTCTACTCCCATTGGTGGAAGAGAGGAGCATGGGGGGAAGGAGGATGAAGATGATGTTGCTGCTGGTGAAGCGGGGGCAGGAATGGATAGATAGGGTGAAGGGGGAAAGAGGCAAGGGAGCAATAAAGGGGACCTGGCAGGATGGGGGAAGAGGGTGAGGGGAGAAAAAGGAGGATCAGAGGAACAAGGAGGAGGCTGATGGTATGGAAGAGTGGAGCATGACAGGCAGGAAGGTAACAGGACATAAATGGGATGATAGCGATCAGAAAGCCAAGTAGGCAAACAGATAGGGCAGATGGATTGGTCAGGAATGGGGAAAGAGTTACAGAGCAAGATACTCGGATGGGGCGGGACAAAGAAGGCCAGGACATGGGTAGAGGGGGTGACCAAGAAAAATAGTGAAGGGGCTATCTTTGACACCCAGACTGTGGGAGGTGTGAGGACCCAGTTGGGGGGAGAACCTGACAAAGGGATGAGGAAGGGCATGGAAGGAGGGGAAACCCAAAGGGTTAACAGGGAGGCAAGGGGGTGGTTAGAGTACTGCTACTGGGGGACTCCATGATCAGAGGCATCCAGTGGGAGGGGCAGGGGGAGGGTAAAATCTGTCTGATCAGAATCAAATGCCACCCAGGCCTGACGGTGCACAATGCCAAGTATGAGTTGTATTCACTGGCAAGGGAATGAGGAGGCACCCCATACATTCTTGTGCACTTGGGGACAAATTACATGAATGGTAATAGTGAACTAGAAATTCAGGTCTCGGGAGTTGGCTAGGTATGCCTTTCTATAAGCTGTAAGATCTCCTTTCAGAAATTCTGCTGGTGCCAAGGGCTAGTGGGGAAAAACAAGAAAAGATTAGGAGAGATAAATTATTTTATTTATTTAGTTTTTGTTGACTGGGTAAGGTGCTCTAGCCATAGTAATGACTATTTTCAGGCACGACCCGGGAGTTTACAGAGACAAAACATTTGGTTAACAGAGGCAGAAACAATACTATGCAGTAAAAGCTTAGACAGTAATAATACAGTGTAGGCAGGAAAAAACAATAAGTACAAATTGAATGAACGATAATGTATAACACAGAATGAATAACAGAGCAAATACAATAAATAAGACCAATTAGCAGCAATTCAGGAAGAGAAAATGGGGTAAGATATTATAAGGACAAATACCAATTATTATAGTTGTATTAAATGGATCCAGTAGAGTCAGGAATTGAATGGGTGGGGATGCAATAATAGGGAGGAGGATAGGACAGGATAAGAAAAATAAGGCAAAGATAAGGGATGGGGACTAGGTATACAAAGTAAGGGCAAGGAGGTGACGAGGAAAGTACAGTTCTTAGCTGTTGAGGTGAAAGGGTGCACAGATCAGGAGAAAGATAATGGGCTGGGGAGTTTGAAGCAGGAGCAGGAGAAGGAATCTGCAAGATGATCACGTAGCAATTACTTGAAAGAGGCATGGGATGGTGCTAGCTGTATTGCTAGAGGGAGGGAATTCCAGTGATGGGAGGCATAACAGGAGAAGACGCTAGCACCTTTGGAGGAGTGGTGTCAAGGGATGAGTACAGGGTCATTTGAAGTCGAGCGAAGACCGTATCTGGATGACTTGGTGAGAAATAGTTCCACCAAGGGCTTTGGTGTTTGGTGATGATGTTATCTATTATCGAGCCATATGCAAAGTCTCTTGAGGCATTTGAAGAAAGCCACCCTAGTTCAGTGTATAGGAGGCAGTGGTGTTTCATCCAATGTGAGGAGGACACATAGCTACAGATATTGTTGTAAGTGACAGCCCACTTCTGAAGACTAGATTTACCTGCTGGAAATACACTATAACCCCATAGGTGAGTGACAGAAGGAGTATGCCACGAGCTATGGCAAGCCTGGCTGAGGGTGTAACCATGTAGCTGGAATGGTAGGCCATGCTAAGTTTTATGTTTGCCAGCTTGCAGGATTGTTGAATATGGAGATCAAAAGTAAGAGTCAGATTGAGTATGAGACCAAGGTATTTAAATGAAGGTACCACTCCTGCAGAGGACCCATTTATGGTAGTGACATTGAAAGTGGGTTGAGAGAGTTTGAGTTTGGAATTTGAACCAAATAGCATGGCTTGCGTCTTAGACACATTTGAGACAAGTTTATGGCTCAATAGCCACTGCTGAATCCATTGAAAGTCTAGGGAAAGTCATTGGTTGATTTGGGTAATGTTTTTGCACTAGCATAAAGGACAATATCATCGGTGTATAACAGGGAGGCAGTCTGGAGAATGTTAGAGGTAATATCATTTATACAAATGGAGAAGAGCAGCGGACCAAGAATAGAACCTTGGCATGCCGATGTTCGTGGTAGCAAAATCAGACAAGGTGGAGCTGAATTTAACTTGCTGGGTGCGATCTGATAGGTAGTTCAAACCATGCAGTGGCATTTGGTGAGAAACCTAGGGATCTAAGAGCAGCTAGGAGGATAGGATGGTCAATCAGGTCAAAAGCTTTTGTCATGTCTATAAAAATTGCCCCTGTTAGGAGACCAGAGTCCTTGGCCGATAGGGTATCAGATGTAAATTTGAGTAATGCAGTGGTGGTGCTGTGACCCTTGCAGAAACCATGCTGCTCAGTCATGAGAAGGTCATGTTTCTGAAGAAAGTCTAAGGTTTGAGAGGCTACCAGCTTCTTAAGGATTTTGCTGAGGACTGACAATATGGCAATAGGCCTATAGTTAGAGGGTTTTTTGTGGTCACCCTTTTTGAAGACAGGGGTAATCCTGGCAGTCTTCCAGAAGTCAGGAACATAGCTGTGACACATGGAGAAGGTAAAGATCCTGGCAAGGGGTGCTGCTATGTAAGGGGCAGCAAGTTTTAGTAGCTTGGGTTCTATGTTGCCAGATCCAGCTGCAGTGAAGTCAGAGATGTTATTGAGCAGTCTATGTACATCCCAGTGGGTGACAGACTTGAAATGAAATTTGAGCCCGGAGGCATTGGGGTTGAACATTTGAGTTCTGTGAAGCTGGGAAGGATGAGGTATAATTTGTAAGTTCTGAATACTGGGCATTGAAAAAGCTGGCAATAGTAGTGGGATTGTTGCAGTGGACACTGTTGGGAGACATGTCAGTTGGGGTGGGGGCTGGATTTGAACCTAGGAAGCTCTTAATTAGTGGCTTAGGGAGTGGTGTGGAAAATTGGGGTATGGCCTGGTGGTGGACTGGGGGGAGACCTGGGAGGATAAGGGTCTGTATGCTAGGGACAGGCTCCACCTTTTATTTTTTTTTTTATTTTACATTCTTTATCTTGGCGAGACCTCTGTCGGCCTTCAGCCCTGGTAACGGCCCCTGGGACTTCCACCCTCATCTATTGCAGCTACCTTCCCCAATTACCCCAAGCTTACCCCCTCGGAGGGTGGGGCCGCAGTACCAGACCCCCATATCTGAGCCACGGGACAAGTATCTGATCGGGGAGTGCGGCAATGGCAGGCTAATCAAAGCCCCAGGGAGGGCTTCACTTAGACAGATGACCCACCCCACCTGTTCCTTTTTCTGTTTTTCATGGAGGCAGGGATGTGCAATGATGCCAGCATCCACCCCGCTTCCCTCTGTTCCAAGCGCCAGTAGCATGAGTGACCCCAGGCCTCTACCAGGGGTCCTCTGTGTACTGTACTTCCCTCACCTCCCACCAGAGAAGGAGAGCCATCCATGGACGCCCATACTTCTTCCCCGGCTGGCTCTCTGATGACCCGGGTCCATTCCTGAACTCGGGTCACTGGCATCTCAAGCGGAAATCCAGCCACTGCACTGGCGGGCCGACCCAGGCACCACCTTAATTTGGAGGGGAAGAAAATCATTAAGCTCAAACTAGATGGGTTCATCAGCGAAAGGTGGGGTTTAAACTTGAGAAGGGGAAGGGATCAATTATAATTGAGAGACATGGTCTCTACTTCTCTAGGGGCTAGGAGATATGGAATGGGTCACCAGATATGGTGCAGGAGCTGAAAAACAGGAGCTCAAGTGGGGGAAGGAGAGGAGGGAAAAGGGGTGGAGAGTGGCCTGATAAATGCCAGGAGCTTAGGAAATAAAATGTCTGCACTCCAGGTGATGCTATCTGAGGGGGAGGTAGATGTGGCAGCAGTCACTGAGACCTGGGCCACTCAAGGGCACTAGTGGGACCTAAATCTGGAGGGCTATACTATGTTCAGAAAAGATAGGGGGGAGGGAAGGGTGGTGTAGCACTGTTAGTCAGAAATGACAAGGGTATTTGAGGGGTAGAGGAGGCAGAGGGGAATGTGGAGGTTATTTGGGCCACCCTTGATGCATGGGGGTAAGAGAGTAAAGGTTGGAGTGGTATACAGACCACCAGCACTGGCAGAGGTTCTGGAAGAATGTTTGGTGGCAAATCTCGAGGGACACTGTAGATTGGGAAAGGGAAAGGTAGTGGTAATGGGGGACCTCAATATGCCAGGAGCAGACTGGGGGACGATGATGTCACCAGTGGCCAAGGAGCAGAGGCTGCTGGATGTCTTCCAGGTCGCATTTCTGACACAAAAGGTGGATGAGCCAACTAGGGAGGCCCAGACACTGGATGTGGTCCTGGCGGACAGTGATCAGATTAGGGGCATAGAGGTGAGGGACCCATTGGCTGGGAGTGATCACACCACAGTCTGGTTCTTCCTGGATCTGGGTGGAGGAAAGCAGAACAAGGACGGTAGTAACCGACTTTAGGGGTGCAGACTTCAGGCAGATGGGAAAGATCTTTAAAGATTGTTTGAACAGGATAAGGCTGGAAATGGATGTTGACAGCAGGTGGGGGATCATTAGGAGGGGAATACAGGAGGTTACCAGATCCTGTGCAAGGGAAAGGTGTAAGTTCAGTAAGGCAAGAAAACCCTGCTGGTGGACCCTGGAAGTACAGGAAGTGGTGAGGGATAAGAAGATGGCCTATAGGTGCTTCAAGCACTCAAGGAGTGAAAGGGATCAGGAGGAATATGAGCTGACAGCCAAGAGAGTCAGCAGGGTGGTGAGAGCAGCTAAGGCAAAAAAGAAGCAGTCCTTAGCCAGTGGGATCCAGAGGGGTGACAAGGGGTTCTTTAGATACATATGGGAAAAAAAGGAAAGTAAGGGGGCAGATCAGCAGGATAAAGATAGGGGATGGTTGGGCACAGGAGGTGGGGGAACAGGAAGAAGTCCTAAATGAGTACCTTGCCTCAGTTTTTACTGGGGGAAGTGAAGGGGCTATGTCTTGTGGGGGGAGTGAGGGAAAACTGGAAGAAGGGGTGGGACTGCTAGAGATCAGGGGCCCTGATGGGTCTGGGGAAAGGGAGTGGCCACCACAGACATGTGGGAGGCTAGCAGTACAGAGTGAAAAGGGGAGGATGTGGAGACTGAAATCCCAGTAGAGGGAGTAAGGGAAGCCCTCTGGTCCCTTTGGACAGAGAAAGCACCTGGGCCAGATGAGATACATTCCAGTGTGCTGAGGGAACTTGCAGATGTCCTGGCAGTCCCCCTAGCAGAGTTTTTCAACATCTCTCTGTGGACTGGGTGGGTACCCCAAGACTGGAGGGTGGCCCATGTCATGCTGATCCACAAGGGGGGATCAAGAGAGAAGGCAGGAAATTACAGGCCTGTTAGTCTGATGTCAGTGGTTGGCAAGGTGATGGAGGGTATTGTCAAGAAAAGGCTAGGGGGGTTACTGGAGCAAACTGGGTAGTTGGACGATAGGCAGCATAGCTTTTTCCCAGGATGATCATGCCAGACAAACCTTGTTGAGTTCTATGACTGGGTGACGAGGGCCCTGGACCAGGGTAGACTGGTGGACGTCCTCTTTCTGGACTTCAGAAAGGTGTTTGATTCAGTACCCCACAGTGGCCTGCTGGCTAAGCTGAAAGAAATGGGGTAGGGAGACAGTTGTTAAGATGGATAGGAAATTGGCTTAATGAGCACACTCAGAAGGTGGTGGTTAGAGGGTTAGCCTCATCCCCAAGGTGGGTTACTAGTGGGATGCCCCATGGATCAATGCTGTTCCTCCTGTTCAATGCCTATGTCTCAGACATAAAGAAGGGGATCAGGAGTGAAAAGAGTCTCTTTGCAGATGCCTCAAATCTGGGTGCAGTGGTGGATGAGGAGGAGAAGGGGAGAGGGGTCTTGCAGGAGGACCTGGAGGCTGTGGAAAGGTGGTAGGAAAATGGAAACTAAAATTCAGTGCAGAAAGTGCAAGGTTCTGCACCTGGGAGTCATAAATCCAGGCCAGGGGTATACCCTGGGAGGAAACAAGATTCAAGTCACGGAGGGTGAGAGGGACCTGGGGTAGTAGTAGATGTCAAAATTAACAACTCAGAGACCTGTAAGAGGGCAGCAGCAAGGCCACTGTACAACTACTTGGTTAGGCCACACCTCGAGTATCGTGTGCAGTTTTGGAGACCACATTTAAAGAGGGACATTGCACTCCTAGAGAGAGTCCAAAGGAGGGCAACCAAAATGATCGGGGGCCGGGGGGGAGGACCTATGAGGAGAAACTCAAGGAGCTCAACATGTACACCCTGCACAAACTGAAGCAACATCCCATCGTGTTAGACAGAAAAAGAAGTGCAAAAGAAGAAGGAAACCACTTTGGTTCTCAAATACAGTAGCAGATAAGGTCAGAGCCAAAAGGCTGGCCTTCAGGAAATATAAGGGAACACAGTGGGAGAAAGATAGGGAGGCATACCAAACTGCCCTAAGGGAAGCAGGGAAAGCAGTAAGGCAGGCAAAGTCCCAAACTGAGGAAACACTAGCACGAACTGTAAAAGAAGGTGACAAGACTTTCTATAGATACATTGGTGAAAGGAGAAAGTCCAGAGGGGTATTGCTAAGCTCAAAGGAGAAAAGGGGGCATGTGAGGAGGAGGACCCTGTAAAAGCATCTATTCTAAATAGATACTTTTGCAGCATTTACTGAAAAGAAGGTAGGGCATGGCCCATAGCTCAGCACCATGGACACAGGGGAGGGAGGTGAGCACTGTCCCTTCACAAAAGAAAGGGTCCTTCAAGAGCTTCAAGCTCAGGGTGGACAAGGCAATGGGACCTGATGGCACACATCCCAGGGTACTTAAGGAGCTAAGGGTGGAACTAGCAGAGCCATTAGCAGAACTGTTTAGTGAGTCTCTGAGCACAGGACAGGTCCCAGAAGACTGGAGAAGGCTTATATGATCCTGCTCCACAAGAGTGGTAGCAGGGAGGAGGCAGGGAACTATAGACCAGTCAGTCTTACCTCGGTAGTGGGCAAGATTATGGAAGCACCTTAAGGAAAGGATAGTGCAACACCTGGAATCCATAGGGCACAGGATCCAAGACAGCATGGGTTTACAAAGGAAGGTCCTGTCAAACTAATCTCAGATTTCTTTGACTGGGTAACCAGAGTGGTGGACCAAGGGGGAGCAGTTGATGTCGCCTACCTTGACTTCAGCAAAGCTTTTGACACTGTTCCACATAGAAGATTGATAAATAAGCTGGGTAGGCTCGGGGTTGGTCAGAAGTTGGTCAACTGGGTGGCAAACTGGTTGACAGGCAGAAAACAGAGAGTGGTGGTAAATGGTATACAGTCAGAAGAGATGCAAGTCACAAGTGGGGTACCTCAGGGATCAGTCCTGGGGCCAGTCCTCTTCAATATCTTCATTAGTGACATTGCAGATGGACTAGAGGGTAAGGCTTGTCTGTTTGCAGATGACACCAAGATCTGCAACAGGGTAGATGATCCAGATGGGTGGGCAGAATGAGAAGAGATCTGGATAAACTAGCAAAATGGTCGGAAGGGTGGCAACTGGGATTTAATGCAAAGAAGTGCAAGACCATGCACATAGGAAAGAGAAACCCTAAAACCACCTATAGGCTGGGATGAGAGTTGCTGGCAGTCACAAAGGAAGAAAGAGACTTGGGCATCATAATCACCAATGACCTGAAATCATCCAAGCAGACCTCTAAAGCAGTAGGTAAGGCTAGGGGGATGTTAGGGTGTATTAGTAGGGGTATCACAAGTTGTAAGAGGGAGGTAATAATCCCTCTTTACAAGACACTGGTTAGGCCCCATCTGGAGTACTGCATGCAGCACTGGAGGCCACACCTTCACAAGGACATTAACCCAATTGAGGCAGTCCAGAGAAAGGCAACCAAAATGGCGCAGGGACTGCATCAGAAGACATATGAGGACAGATTAACAGAGCTCAATATGTATACACTTGAGCAAAGGAGGGAGAGAGGTGATATGATCGAAACATTCAAACACCTTAAGGGCATTAACAAGGTGACAGAGTCTAACATGTTTCAGTATAAGAAAAATAGCAGGACAAGAGGACACAACGTTAGATTAGAGGAGGCCGATTAAGGGCTAATGTGAGGAAATTCTTTTTCACAGAAAGGGTGGTGGATGCATGGAATAGCCTACCTCAGGAAGTGGTGGCTATGAATACAGTGCAGGGCTTCAAACAGGCATGGGATAGGCATAAGGGAGCAATACAGATGAGTATGAATAGATAGGCCACTGACAGAGCAAAGGCCGATGGCACATTCATAAGTTAGAAAAAGAAATGGACAGACTGGGTGGGCCTTGCAGTCCTTATCTGCCGCCAACTTCTATGTTTCTAAAGTGAGATAGAGACTTTTGCAACTGGCAGCTTAAATCACCTTTGCACCATTATGTTGGAAATGAAGCAAGATACAGACTTTCACTACCCGCGGCTTAGGTGATCTATGCTGATGGAACAAGATTTTAAACCGCACAGTCAGACTGCAGTGGAATTTTTTAGTTGGTTGCACAGTTCATGATATTTGTTAGATTTGTGTTCTAAGGTTTTGTTGCCCTATGGGGATGCTGTACAGCGATGCCAGATGTATATTGTTATGCAGTAATGTGCAAACAGGTGGGAGCACGGGCCCGCACCAATACATGTTTTTTACTACTTATATTACACTTTTTCGAAAAGTAAGGACATTCTATGCAAAAAAACTGAGTTAATGCATCATTTAGGGTTAAAGCAAAAAAGTCAGAACATGGGACATTAGGGTTGAGCCCCTAGCCCCCCACCCACACACACCCTGCATCCCCATCCTCCACAGACTGACAGACTCCAGGGTGTGTCATTGGGGTCATGAGGCTTAAATCTCATCCCATTCTCCTTTTCAGTAGCATGTCAATCTGCATACACATGGAATGGGTGAGATTTGGCCCACGACCAATGACACACCCCAGTGTCTCAGTCTGTGGAGAATGGGGGCGGGGGTGTGTGTGTGTGTGGGTATTAGGCGTTCAACCCTAATGTCCCATTTCCTGACTTTCTTTGTTTTAACCCTAAATGATGCATTAATGCAGTTTTCTGCATATAATATATATACACATCTATATATATATATATATATATATATATATATATATATATATATATATATATATATATATATATATATATATATATATATATATATATATATAGATAGATACATACACACACATATACATATATGGGTGACTCCATGAAAAGGGTTACCAATGATGTCCCAAAATGTACATGCCATCTATAAACTATGTAAAACCTGTGCCTAGTAATTGACTATGCTGTAGAATAATGTGATGTGGAGAGATAAATGACATAATATGATTGCTGCCAGTTGTTAATTTCCTCAAGAAAGAAACATAACTTGTGATAAAAGCTATAATTGCTGTGCCTAATTTGTGACATTGTGGTACACACTGAAAACTGTATTCATTATTTTAATAAAATAATGCTCTTTACCACAATAAACTGCTTTGACTTATTGTCCTGTGTCCAGACTTTGTTTTCAGACCATTTAGTTAATGTTAAAAATGCCTGTATAGTGCTAACACAGCAGAGTAAATGCAGTAGCTAAAGTAACCACTTGTGTCTTCAGTGGTTACCTTCATCCTTTCTCCCACAAATGTATTTATTTTAATAAATCCTCCAGAAATTGCATTGTGTTTTGATCGGGGTGCTTCTGCAACAGACACAGTGCTGGATTTCACTGGAGAATGCTGTACTGCAGCAGCACTGTGTCTTCACTGTCTCCTGGTTTCCAGAGGTCCCGGTTGTGTGTTCTTTCCTACCCAGGTGCCCCTCTCCCACCCACTGATAAACATGTTAGTGCACCTACATGTGCCAAGAGTGGGGACAGCTCTGAAAGTGCTTAAAAGCACAAGAATTTGCATTGAAGCACCATTCCTGCTCTTGCCAGCTCACAAAACAATCCCGGAGCCCAGCCAGCAGCATCTCAGTTATGTGAGCAGCAACATGGAGCTCCGGTAGGCCATTGTTACCTTCAGGTCTAGGAATATGGCTGTAGAAACATAGAAACAAAGACTTTGACAGCAGATAAGGACCACTTGGCCCACCTAGTCTGCCCATTTCCCTACCTACAGGATAAGCTGCAGATCCTATTTAACCAACAGCCTATTTCTTCCTATCCCCCAAAAATATTTCCCATGCATTCTTGAATTCTCCCACAGTTTTAGACCCCACAATCTCATCAGGAAGGCTCTTCCATGCATCCACCACCTTCTCTGTGAAAACAATACTTCCTCACATTGCCCCTGAGCCATCCTCCCTCTATCTTCAAATTGTGTCCCCTTGTTCTTGCACATCTCTTTTTCTGAAAGATGTTACCCTCTTGGACTTCATTGATTCCACTGAGGTACTTAAAAGTTTCTATCATGTCCCCTCTCCCTCCTTTCCTCAAGGGTATACATATTAAGCTCCTTTAGTCTCTCCTCTTATGGCTTTTCTTGCAGACCCTGCACCATTTTAGTTGCCCTCCTCTGACTGCCTCCATCCTGTCTATGTCCTTGTGGAAATGGGGTCTCCAGAACTGGACGCAGTACTCCAGATGGGGTCTCACCAACTGTCTGTACAGAGGGATAACAACTTCCTGTTTTCTGCTGGTAATGCCTCTCCCTATACATCCCAGTATCCCCCCATCCCTCCCTGTAGAATGGCTCGCACAAATGGGATGTTGCTTAGAATACAGTGTACACCTGTACATATTTTTTTGGGCTTATTCAAGCAAACAGTATTGAGATTTCGTGATTTTAATGAGCATTAGAGCCCGATACAGTGTTTGGGGACTACAAATGAATTGTAGTCTCTGTGTGTTCACCACCCAATGGAGCTCATTCTCAGCATTGCTGGGTGTATTAAGCTGTAAGGCTGGTGGAAAAAAAATTTCTATGCAGTTCCTGTGCAGTACAAATGTGAACATTTTAATGTGGATTTTTTTTCTAGTGAAATGAAGCTTGGGGGTATTGTGTTACTGGAGTGGGACACAGTTTAAGTAATGGAGACCCCCAACATTACGTGGCTCTGGCCCTTTTCTTTTTACAAACTTCCAATGGGCAGTTATATTGTACAAATGCAGTGTAGCATTATACAGCAGTTTTCATCAGTGGCACATTTATTTTGTGCAAGTTAAGTTGTTTTTTGGAGGGGAATTTGGTGGTGCAGTTTTAATGGGCCCCAAAGGCCAAGCACCAGGTGTGTGTGTGTGTTTGTCTGTTTTCCAAATCCAGCCTTAACAAAAAATAATTGTGTTCATAGAAGTGATTTTGTTCTTGGTAAATGATTTTTTCCACATTATTTCTAAGGCTGTGTGATTTGGCTATAGTTTGGGACTCCTTGTTCTTGTACCAATCGTACAGTTGTAGTCCCTATTTGAAGTGGTTTTCAACAGAAATGATACAGTAATTGTATTGCATGAGACATGTAACCTACAGATGCTTTCTGTGTTATTACTAAGTGTTTTTTTAGGCAAATGTGTTGCTTTTGTCATTATCTCGGGTCTTTGTTACTTTCAGCACCATGTGCTTGGGGTCCCCGTTATGTTTGCCACCCATAAAGTGTATTTTATTAAAATAAAGAACACTTCATGTAAACTGTGCTGGTGGGATGGTGTGTTTCAGCATTCTGTTTATTTGGGGCTTGATTCGACAATTACATGCATTTCATTTTTTTCAGAGTGTGCATTTTGGCGTACGTTTCTGGTCTTGGTTATCTTAGGCACCATGTACTTGGGGTCCCCATTATGTTAGCCACCCATAAACAAGTATTTTATTAAAATAAAGAACTCTAAGTAAACTGTGCTGGTGGGATTGTATATTTCAGCCTTATGTTTATTTGGGGCTTGATTAGCAATTATCTGTATTTTATTTTTTTCCGTGTTTGCATTTTGGCCTGCTTTTGTGGTCTTGGTTTCGTTAGGCACCATGCTTGCAGCAGGCCAGAATCAGATGTCAGTGGCTCAGTAGGTAACACTTGCCTCTGAGGTGGGAGATCAGAGGGCTGTGGGTTCAGTTCCCACATCTGGCACTTGGGTTAATTTCCCAGTACTGACACTGTAGTGCAGCATGAGAGGGGTGCTGCACTTCTGAGGTGCCGTCTTTCAGATGAGACGTTAAACCGAGGTCCCATCTGCCTGGCTGGTAGTAGTTCAGGTGGATGTTAAAGATACCATGGCACTTATCAAAAAAGAGTAGGGGAATTTCCCTGGTGTCCTGGCCAAATTTCCCTCATTGACTAAAAAATTTACCACCAACAGCTTAATCTGGTTCAAGGTCAGTTGGCATTCATCTGTATCCCCCTCCCCCGGGTCGTGCCTGAAAATAGGCAGGATTTGTCTAGTGCACTTACCTGGTCAACAAAAACTAAATAAATAAAAATAAATAAATAAATTCCCACAACACCTCTACCTTGTGCAATGTTTTGCTTATGTGTTGATTGCCGTGGTATTTTGCCATCTTTCTGCTCACAGAGCGTGTTGTTTAATGCTATTTCACACCACCACCCTTCTTCTGTGATCCATTTTGATTTTCCTATGGTATTAATGCCAAGGCTTGCACACAAACAAGGTGGGACTTGTGAGTGGTTTTCTGCCATTCATTCTTCAACTGGCACACTATTCCCTGAGCAGGAAGGGTATGGGATTACTATGACTGGTTTATGCTTTATGTGTGAAATAGCATGAAATCCCTGCTTCTGGTGTGAGAAGATGCTGAAATGTGTGTGTAACCACACACATTTGCCACACATTGTCCAAGGTGTGTGGTTGGGAGAGTACTTGGACTGCAAAATGTGTGGAACAGTGGTTAGCATGGTAGCTGATGATCTACTACCCCACAATACATCAGCAATATGACCTCGCTGACTGTGACATCAGTGCTACTTAGGAACAGCAGGTAAATGACTGCCAGGGCAATCACCTGTGAATTCACTGAGATCATAATGCTGATGATATATTGTGGGGCAGTAGAGTTGTCAGCTGCCAGGCTAACAGCTGTTAAGCACATTCAGCACAGTATTATCACATCACGACGTTCTGATGAGAAAAGAAATATACTTCAGAGAATAGAAAGTTACTATGGACTAGTAGTTCAAATTTAGCTTTTCCTGTCAGCCTGTTTTGGCTTCAATAGTTCTTTACCTCTGTTTCTTCAAGTGGAAAACCCTTACCGCATTCTGACATGTGCATCCTGTAATGGTTTTTAACAAACATGCAACCTCCTCTTTATCTGTGTGTTTGCCAAGTAGGAATCCATTGTCACTTTCTTGCATTGCGTCTTGCAGCGGTTCTTAACAAAACATTGTGTTCTCTCCTCCTTAACTGTGTGTTGTTCAAGTAGAAAAGATTGCCACTTTCTTATATGGGTATCTTGTAACAGTTCTTAACAAAATGTAGAGTAGTCTCATCTTTAACTGTGTGTTGTCACTGCTAATGTAGAAGTCCTGTATACATACTGCAAGAACTATCTAACCAAAGATCCAGCCAGTGATGAGTGTAGCCATTTCATTTGCACTTTCTTCTGTTTTGGCAGCAATGACATTAAATGAAACATGCTTGGTAATATCAAAACCATACAAGGGACCTGACAAAGTGTAAAGTCAGTGAAAGCAGGAGTGGTTGCAATCAGAGACATTACATGCTTCTGCAGACAATGTCAAGGAGAGCTACTATGTGACAATAGAAGGTCACGTAAGACAGTGAACTGTCAAGCATTTAACAATGGCTTCTGTGCCCACTTCACAAAAGACCCCTGTTTGCCTGTTGCACACTGAAAAGTCACATGAGCCAACACCAGAATCTTGCAAAACTAGTGGTCACTCAGCTGCAACTACTTCCAGCATCCCTATACCAGTGATCGTTTGCACTAATCAGAATGACATTTCCTCGAATAATGTAGTCCCCACAACAAGCACCTAAACTGATCTTCCTGAGGACCCATGTGTTCTGCTACCTGAGACCATCACGCACAGTGTGCATTCAGCAAAAACAAGAATGATGCCCTCCAGCCCTATTAAAGTCAACAAACTGTATGCAAATCAAATGCATTCTACATTGGTGAGGTCACATCAATACGTAAGCAGCTGTACACCTTAAAATTCCTGTACCAGCATGGGGATTTAATATTTACATGGCAACAGCTTCATGAGTATGACAATGTAAAATGTACCTGAATATTTTATGGGCCACTACAGCTTCAGGAAGATAGAAACTTTAACATCAGCACTGAAGTATGAAAGAAATACATGTAAACGATTCCAGACTGAGGCAGAAATGGGATTAGGAGTGTACTGGAGCTTGTTACAATAGTTGAAAGACATGTCTGCTGACCAGAACAATTAACAATCTTGTACAAATTAAATGAAATACCCTTAGCTAAAATGCACTGAAATAATTTTCATTTGCTTGCAGGACAAGAATAGTTTGTTTTCCAGCCATACACAATGGACTTAATGCAATGCAGGGCAGGGAAGGAGGATTTGAAACAGATCTTGTAAATATTTCACATTTCTATTACTTGATGTTGGAGGGATTGTATTGTGTAGTGGATAGTGTTAGTATTTCATAATGAATGGTAGCTTTAGTAAAACCTTTCCCTCAAAAGGTCTTTGGTGTCCATGTTACATGTACAACCTTAAAGATACATTAGCCTCATGCACATATATGGGCATTTTTTTTATTCTTTTTGCTGCCCTGGCTGCCTTGTTCTCAGCTGTCCAGTACACCATGTCCTCCTCCCTACCCAGCGATACCTCTTGATGTACCCCTTGAGGTGGGTCCGACGTCCATGCCCAATCTGTCTCTGATGGGAAAGGTGCCTGCTGGCATTGCCTCCCTGGATTCCCCCCAGGGTGGGGTTCAGGGCTGGGTGGTGCACTGGGGCCAGTAATTGGTCGGTGGGAGGTGGGGCCATTAAGACTGAGGTGCCAGGCACGCATCATTCATAGCAACTGATGTGTGTATTTGTACTGCCCCAGGGGTGGGGACATGCAATGATCTTCAGCATCTGCCTGCCCTTCACTGAAACCAGCACAGGTGTTAGCGTGTTCTCCCAGACTCCGCCAGGAGTCACACGTGCACCAGACACTAACCTGACCCTCCCCCAGAGATGGAGAGCAGTCCAACAGGTGCTCAATCCATCTCCCATGTCTGGCCCTCCAGTGATCTGAGTCCATTCCTGAACCTGGGTCACCGACGCTGGAAGTGGAATTCCAACTGCTGCACCGGCGGGCTGCCCCATATAAGGGAGTTACCAAATACCACACCCATATTCACTGGTAGAACACACATGTTATACCTACTAACAAATGTTTCTTAATATAAGATACAAAACACACATGCACATCGAGTTCTTTGGTGTCCCTTGTTACATGTGCAACTTTCACGACCAATTTTCATGAATCAATCAGGAGGTTATCTCCTAATAAGGTCACTTAATAAGTGGCTGGGAGCAGCATCATGAAACACATAATAAAATTCATCTACTTTGGGTTTTAAAATTGACACTCATGTCACACTTGGTAACCCCTTTTCATGGAGTTGCCCATATACATATACAGTATATATATGAGGCAAAAACTTTTAATGCATTAGTTTGGGTTGTTCCACAGTGACAAAATGAGGAAATTCAGTGTTAGGTTTGAAAGCCCCTTGACTTCTCTCACACACCCCCAACCGACATCGGGATGCTTAGGTTGCCGGCCCCAAATCTCACCCCATCAGATGTGTGAAGAAGCAGAGGTGTAGGAGATTTATGACTTTCCTGGCTAGTTTTGTACTTAGTACCCAGTAGGGGGCTAAGAATTTTCAGACGAAAGTCTGTATCTCGCACTGTTTCGAGATACTGGACCTGAAAGGCGCTATGAACGCCGTAATGTTATCCTATGCGAAAAGATAAGTTCAGAGTGCCATAACTTTGCCACCCTGTAATATTTTTCACCAAACACTGAAAGGCACATCTGTGAGATATTGGCTGCATTCCTTCCAAATTGCATACCAAAAGACTAAACCGTTCATTTGCAGCAGGGTGGCAAAGAATTGCTGTCATTTTCCCACAGCCTGGAAAAGTACTGTCAAACTTTGCGAAAGCATTCGCAATTCATTCGACAGTGTCGTGTGTGTGAAATGCTTTGTGAAAGCACTTATTCCAGAAATTTGAAAAACATATTTCTGGAGTGTTTTACCCCAACTAAAGACATGCCTAGCATCCTCAGGGTCCGACTAGGTGAATACAAAAATAATTAGGTTGCTAGAGGGTCCCAAATTTAAATGCCAAGCATTTTATGATCATCAACTAAAAACAAAATGGCGGATTTGCAACAGTAAAAGGGCCATTCTTAAAGTAAAACTGCATTGCGACACTCAAACTGTTTGTTAACTTTTCCCATTGATTTATAAAGGGAACTTGTTTTGAATAACTTTTGAAGCGTTTAATAGTTTTCATGGAAATCTTCAAAAGGCACATCGGGACCCTGGCTGCACACTCCCTGAAGATTTCAGACCAGTGGCATAAACCCGTGCGACCTGTGGAGACGACCATAGAATTCCAAAAAGCGTAGGCGTTCACGAAGATCATGTAATAACTCTGCAGCCATATATGCATCTGGTACGAAACTTGGCAGATTCAAGGCACATGTGTCTTGATCTTGTATTCAATTTTCAGGCAAATCCGTCAAGCGGTTGCAAAGTTATTAAAGGTGCAAATTTTTGGGTTTAACATGTAAATGGCTCCTTAACCCTAACTATGGTAGCACTACCTGCTACTATAATATATATATATATTAATTATGGTAGCACGGTAGTGCTACCATGAATTAAGTTGAGTAACCTTTTAAGTTAAAGGGTGAATCTTTGCACCTTAATAACTTTGCCACTGTTCAAGGGATTTGCCTGAAATTCGCAGACACGGGAGTAACCATATGTCTTGGGATCTTCCAGCTTTCATACCAGTCAGATATACGACTGTGGAGTTATTAAGCAACATCAGTGTGCACATTTACCTTTTTGTGCATTCTTTACTTGCACCTACAGGTTGCACGGTTTTATGCGACGTCTGAAAACTTCAGGGAACGAGTGCCCAGAGTCCCCAATGTGCCTTTTGAAGATTTTGTGAAAAATATTAAACGGTTCAAAAGTTATTCAAAAAACAATTTCTCATTATAAGTCAATGGGAAAAGTTAACAAAAGGTTCAACACTTTTGCAAATGCACTTTTTAGTGTCTCAAATGGCCTTAGTAGTGTCTCAAACCCGCCATTTTGTTTTCAGTTACTGATCACAGAAATGCTTGGCATTTAAAATTGGGACCATCTAGGGACATAATTCTTTTGTGTTTACCTATTCGAGCCCTGAGGATGCCAGTCATGTCTTTATTTTGGGTTAAAACACCCCAGAAATATGTTTTTCAAGTTTCTGGTAAAATTACTTTCACAAAGTAGTGTCACACTCTAAAGTGTCGCATTTTATGATAGCTTAAATTGCGACACTACTTTTCCAGGCTATGGCAAAATTACAGCAATTCTTAGCCACCCTGCTGCAAAAGAACGGTTTGGTCTTTTGGGCTGAAATTTGAAGGGAACACAACCAACATCTCACAGATGTGCCTTTTAGTGTTTCAGTGAAAAAATATTACAGGGCAGCAAAGTTAGCCACCATTGTGGCTTGTAGTGCCTGCTGGGGATGCTAAGCAAGTTGGGATATTTTCCTTCAGAATTTGTTTCATGCAGTTTCCTCCAGAGCATCAGCTTTCAATGATACACACATGCACATGTGCATCGGCATGAGAATGTGCCACATCTGCCAAGGCCCTGCCCATCTCACTGTTCCTGCCATTGATGCCAAATGGCCTCCACCATGTGGTGTGTAAGTTGTGGGACATAGGAATCCCCACTCCAAGAGAATAGAGCTGCCATGGGATGATTTGTCCTGCAACGTGGCTGGTCCCCAGGAACCCCTGGTGCATTCCTGGCATATCTGGTGGGTTGGCATTCAATGCCTCAAGCATCCATTCCACAGGACTGGCCTGACCATGACCATATCTGAAATCTTGCTGACTGTCCTGTAGTTTCCCAGGTTTGAACATAGTCACTTTCCTTTCACTGGCACTACTCCTGAATTGTCAAGGCTTTTAAAAGATTATGGGAAGCATCCCTTCAATTATTTCTTCATCTTCAGTATGGTCTTGGAGTATATCTTCTGCTACTAACAGGGCAGGCACGATTTCTGCAGGCCACATCATGGTTAACTAGATGACATGGGCCCTTCCAATGAGCACTTCCAAAGGGTCATTTTCAGAAGACCAAAGCAAAGTATTTATTTAGCATCTCACTGACAAGGTTCATCATATACTGGCAAAATATGATAAGAACATTTCATCTACAAATTTCTGTGTTTCCAGGACTCATTTCAATATTTAAAAAATGTTAGGAAAATTAGACAGCATGAATTAGCTTTTCACTAAAGCTGAGAAGTTTCTCCACAAACTAAGCTTACTGCTCAATTCTAAATGACTCAATACTAATAGAGTCTGGAATGTACAGTACATACAGATTAGTGAGACACAGTTAAGCAGGATGCCAGTTTAAACACAACATCTTGCTAGGAACAGAATTTTGCCGATGAAAATGAGGCCATTTTAAACATTTTATTGGGACGCCTTTTAGTTCCACTGTTGCTTTAACAAGATGCCTCTAAGATGATTCACAGCTGACTACAGTACAATTAGTTACAGATGACTTTGACATTTCAATTAGAAGTTTGAGATTTAGATTCATTAGTGAGACTACTTCAGCTAATTCTCCTATTGTGTAGTAGTGCTGCTCGATCTGTAGAAACTGACTACTACTGCAGACATGCCTCTGAGACGCAATGAGCTATCCTCAGCTGACTGTGTAAAAGCCATCAAGGCATTGTAAACCCCACTAGCTCTCTATCACTAGCTCTTTATCTTTGGTTGCTGGCCAATTAAATATTTCAAAAGTAAAGCTGGCTTCATCAGCAAAAACAGAATCAGTCCTCTACATCTGGTGTGCCAATTCTAACCTGAGTTGTTCAAGGAAGCAAGAGGGAAAGATTCAGATATAAGAGGATGTCTACCATTATCAAATGCAAAGACCCTGGTGCATACCAGGATCTTAAGCTGCTGCCTGTAACCTACACCAGCTCAGGGAATGCCTGAATGACAAAGCATGATTTTTCAGGAGTGGCTAATGGCATTGGATAGTGAGCTCACCTGGACAACTGCTCTACCCACCCCAACAATCTATCAAGATGTACAGATTCCTGCTTTCATGGATGCTAAAACCTTCACAGAATTTGTGGAAATGGACACTGCTGTATCAACTGTAGGAAAGCTAACTGATGATGAGTGTGTCAGTGCTGTTGCTAATAGGGAGACATGGAGGATACATCCAAAGCCACTCAGGAAGAGCCAGAGAGATCTGTTTTGACAGCAAGGGCTACAGATCTCAGTGCTACCACTGAACAATGCCAACAAAGATGGCACATCACTGAGTGGGAAAGGGTGTTTGATACTGAAGCCAAGATACAAAGCTAAGTCATAAAGGAGCAAAGGTAGACCTGTATAACTGATTTCTTCTCACCTAGAAAACCCATTGAGACCACCACTGATAGAGCAACATGATCAACATCCGTATTTGTCTTCTTTCCATTAGCGGCTGAATTGACAAAGGAATTGATGGATGAAGATGAGCTGAAAATATACGCTGTGTTATGACCAAGTAAACACAAGAAAAAGCACAAGCTAATAAGCACAAGCAAAGCAAAAAAACAAACAAAACAAAAAAAACTAAAAAAAGGCCCACACTAACTGACACTCCACCTTTCCGCTTACCCAGTCAGTACAAATCAGTCAATACGCTGTACAACTATACACAAATCACAGTAAGGCCATGTAGCATCTAACATCTATATTGAATCAGAGAACTTCACTTATAAGAGATGGCTGCTTAAATGGGATGATTAGCAGTCCACTGAGCCATCCTATTTAAATGGCTCGCACTGTATCTTCAGCTTACCTGCCAGGGCTCGAAATCTTGACCTTTCACACAAGTTCCATTTAGAAATGGCCCTTCCCCATCCCTGCATGCATACAGGTTCTGTAGGGCATATGCCACTGAGTACACAGCATTATATGCATTGTATTTAAAAAGTAGGCGAGTTACATCGAAGAAGCTAATCTTAAGTTCAAGCAAATCTTCTGCACCTGTACATTTATTACCCTCTTCATTTGTTGCATACAGATCAGGCCATCGCATCCAAATACAATTTCCCAAAATCTTTGAGTAGATATGTCATCTTGATTCTTTAATGGATGAATATTGTAAAGAAAGTCTTAAATCCTGGAATTTCAGTTGTGGACTGAAAACCAAATGGTCCCAAGTAGAGATTCAAAACCTGTGATTGGAAAACACTGGTGATTCAGGCCACTCATCACTTCCAAGCCAGACTTTCCCAACTATATTTTCTTTGGCAAGTGCTTCAATCACAGGATAGAAAGTTGTGTCATAGATCATACACACAATCACAGTAGCAGACGATTTTGTGATCACTTCCATTAAATGAGGAATTTTCATATAAACATCAAGGAATGACATAGTTTCCAAGAATTAACACAGATTCCATTCTTTCCAAACTCTTCCTTTACAATCTGGATACTTTGAAAGTAGTCATCATCCTCTAATAAAATCCCAACCCAGTTCCATGCATGTTTCTTCAGAAGTTGGACAATGCCACTGAACTTAAGGTAACTACTTGCAATGGTTCGAAAAAAGGATGGAAACTGGTATTTGTCATTCAGTGACAACGAGGAAGATGCATAACTAACCTAAAATTCAATTGATAGATGATGTTTCTATTACATATACAGTAAAGTAAGGATGTTAAGGTGATTGCACTGTTTATGTATCATATATTGCATATTAAATACTATGGGCAGTATGTTCAAAGTTGGAGCAAAGCACAGGGTAATGTCTCCTATTAGTGAGCAGAGTTGACTGACATGTACAGAGTGGTATAATGCAATAGTTTCAGAACCAAGTTTGACCATCCAAAGGTTGTTGCACTGTACCACCATCAAAGTGAAGGAAAATGGAGGAGCAATGTGCATGTGATTTTGAAACCTCTGTCGGACTAGGATAGAGGGACTGCTGGTGGAAAGACTTGTGCATGCCATTCATAGGAGCATCAAGCATTTGCACAGGACAAAGCTATTTATTCCTGAGACACACAGCCACATAATGGAACCATGATATGCAAATGACTACTTTTCCCATTAATGAGGCAAGGACTACATTTGCATATCAGCATAATTTCATTACAGGATAAGAAGCAAATGTTTGCTCCTCCAAACTGGTGACAGTTGAGTGCACCACGGTGTGCCCTATGGTCAACAGTGGTCCAACAATGGGCACAGCACACAACACACAAAATATTTGTTTTCTTTTATCAAATTAAAAATGGGGTTAGTTCTCCTTAATAGTGTTTCCAGATTGTGTGTTTTTTTCCTAACATTTGTACATCTACTATGGATAATTTTATTCACAAACAAACCACATATGGAGTAATCATGGACAAAGATGCAGGACAGACCAGGAATGACCATGGATATCCACGGACAACCTTGGGAGGCAGTATAGTGCAGTGGTTTAAGGCTCTGAGCTGGAGATCTGGGTTTGAATCCCACAGCCCCCACTTGCATACTGTGTGACCCTGAGCAAGTCACTTAACTTCCCTGTGCTCTAGGTCGTATCTGTAAACAAGCTTTCAGCTTAGTGTGCTACTCCTGGTTAAACAATTGTAAAAAAAAAACAACCTTGTTTGTCTGTGAAAACATTGAGAACCAGAGAGTGGGACAGGGCCAGTTCCACCCATGTTTGAATCCAGTCACTGTTTTGGCATAGACCACCTTCTCTGGTAATATATTGTACCTGTCCACCACCCTTTTTGACAAAAAAGTACATGCAGTTATCCCTCTGTAATGCAGCTTCAGTGGATTCCTCCTTGTGGGTATGTTTGCAGTTGGGGTGTATAGTTCATTACAGTTTACCTTGTTCACCCCATAGAGATATCTGTACATTTCTATCACATCATCCCTCCCTCCTTGTCTCCAGGGTGTACATGATAAGATCATTCAACCCTTCCTAGTATGTTTTTTTCCCATGCTCCAGCACAATTTTGGCTGTCCTCTTGTGTACTGCCTCCACAGAACCTTGTCACAGTCTATCTACATGTATGCGCTCCAGAACCTCACAGAGATCGTCCTGGTTGTGGCAGTCAGGGGCCTGTACAGGGCAAGAATCACCTACTTGTTTTACTACTGATCCTCTTCCTATGCACCCCATCATCATGTTTGCCCTACCCACTGCCCTGGTTGCACTATGGAGTAGTTTTCAGACTTTCTGATATTATCCAGGGTGTATATAAGGAGAGATTAGATGGGTCAGTGTGGTCCTTTTTTGCTGTCAAATTTCTGTGAATCTGTGAATCTGTCACACCTGTCGCTTTGCCAGCTGTGCTCTGTTGCCACACCCAATCAGGTATTGTGTTTTAGGCTTTTATTCCCCAATAGCATCACCTTACATTTTTTGACACTGAAACTCAACTGCCAAATCCTGGATCACCATTAAATGTTTTCGAGGGCCTTCATATTGTTGTTACACCATCCTCATTGTTCCGCCTCCTTCAGATGTCATTTGCAAAGAGGCAGATCTTCCCTTGCACTTCTATCCCAATATAGCAAATAGATGTGTTAAAGGAGGTGGATGTAAGGACTGAACCCTGTGGGACTCCACTTGTCACCCCCTTATCTCAAAATGTTCCCCATTTATGACCATCCTCTTTGCCCCTTGAGTCAGTTTTCTACCCATGTTGTTACCTTTTGCCTCTACTCTGAGATCCCTTAGCTTCATGACCAGCTTCCTTTGAGGGACTGAGTCACAGGCCTTACTGAAGTCCAGGTACAGTATGTCTACTGTCTGTTCCCTGTTTTCTGTTATTTTTACCAAATTGAAGAATTCAGTCAGGGTAGTCTGACCTCCCCATCTGCACATTGAACTGTGTTGCTAGCTGTCCTCAAAATTATTTACCTCAAGGAAATCCACCAGCCTTGCTTTTATATAAGCTTTGTACACTATCCCCACTATAGATCTCAAACTGAGTGGTTTATAGTTTCCTACATCATCTCTACTGTGACTTCTATGTAGGATTTCTGCATACCCTCCAATCTTGAGTACCAACCCAGTGTTTAGTGAGCAGTTTAAGATATCTGCTAACGGGGCTGCCAACGCCTGTGCCAACTTCCTCAGTACTCTTGGGTGCATCTCTTCCAAATCTATTGATTTATCCATTTTGTAACAATCTAAGACCTTCAAACACTCTTCTTCAGTGACAGGAGCATCACTGCACACTTCAGCAATGGGCCTACCTTTCCTGGGTGAATAATGAATATAATAATAATTTAGTACACTTTTGTCCTCTTATCATCATCATCTTTGCAGATAGCTCTAAGCTCTGTGGCAGGGAAGACAGTGAGAAGGGGAAGACAGCTGCACTGGGACCTGGAAATGTAAGAGAGGTGGTCCATGGTCTGGCTTATGAATTCAGCACCAAAAATGCACATAAGGAACAAGAACCCCAGAAAGGAATATTGGATGGGAGGGTTCTGTTGCCACTACTTCAGGAAAGGGACCTGTGAAACATAAAAGAAACTCCTAAAACAAATCAGACAATGTAATAAGTGTCAACAAAAAATGGTGCACACACTTAACTTTGGAGCCACCTCCCATCAGGCCACTACCCCTGCCTGTCTACCTAGATGCAGGATGAGGGGCCTTGGTTCAGGTTTAGCTGTTACCAAGGGCTCTGTTTTAACAATACTGCCATTAGCACGGTGCCTCCACCCAGAGAATTCTTTAAGTGGGTTAGATGTTAAGTTAGCACAACCCTCTGGGAAGTTGTATGTACCCACAGCCCCACCTAGTGATCTTACACATAAATTACAATAACACACTTTACTTTGCATTCAGTTTACAACTTAGCGAAAGTGCTAATAATATGCACACAGTGACCACACTTACCCACAGGATCTTGAACTCTTGCATGTATCCTGTGTTCCTGCAAAGAAACAGTTTACCAGCAATAACGGTATACCTTTGAACTGACACAATGACTTGAAACTGAGTAATAAGTCATTTCTTTTTGACTTCTCAGAAGAGGCTAGAAGGGGAAGGAATCAGACTCATTTCAGTGGAGTAACTGATCATTGTTGCTTTTATTGTTTCTTCTCATTGTTGATTTCACTGGGTAGCAGGTTGATTTTTTACTACTTATATGGAGTTATCAGGGAATGGTGTTGGGCTGTTGAAAATTTTAAACGTATTTTGGTGTGCTTTAACATGGTGCTGTTATTTCTTTGAATTAGAAACCTGTTTCTTCTGATTTTAAACATATTTTGGTGCATTTTTTAGTTAGGCTGTTACTTATTTGCTATCTTTACTTGCTGGAAATTTGAAACCTATTTTGGTGTGCTTTAAGTAGGTCTAAAAGACAAAGAACCTCAGCGTGCAAGCACTGAGGCAATGGTTACCCCCAAAGAGCACTGGCCGGGAAGCCAAGTTTCAAAGAAATACAAAATCACACATACTCCCATGATGCAAAGCACCATGGGCTTTATATGCAAATCACCACAGTATATTATGCTGGTTCAACTTTAAGCAGAAATGCATGGTACCAAAAGGTCTCTCACACAGTCTGCAAAGAGTGCTAACAGAAGACACATACATGTGTTTAGCCTTACCAGGACTCATCAGTGTGACACCCCAGTACAATGAACCAGCTACCCTAAGATGTTTTATCTGGGTTATGTTGTGGTGAACCCAATAAAAACAAAAAACAAGCTAAAAGACAAAGAACCTCAGCATGCAAGCACTGAGGTAATGGTTAGACAAAGGGTACTGGCCGGGAAGCCAAGTTTCAAAGAAATACAAAATCACATATACCCCCATATGCAAAACACCATGGGCTGCATATGCAAATTACCACAGTATATTATGTTGGTTCAACTTTAAGCAGAAATGCATGGTACCAAAAGGTCTCTCACAGCATAATATACTGTGGTGATTTGCATATACAGTCCATGGTGCTTTGCATTATGAGGGTATGTGTGATTTTGTATTTCTTTAAGTAGGTCTGTTGTTTCTTTGAATTAGAAATTAATTTCTTCTCATTTTAAACCTATTTTGGTGTGCTTTTAGTGGGCTGTTATTTCATTGCTGTCTTTAATTGCTACAAATGCAGGCCCACCAAGTTGAAAGGATTTAGCCGCTACAATGAGGGGCCACCTCATCAATGCAGCATCAGCCATTCCGCTGCAATGAGGGAGAAACCAATCATTGCAGAGCGGTACCTTAATTTGCCGACAGGGGAGCCCACTCCACATTGGCATCATGCCCTCCCATTTGTTGTGTGCCGAGAGGGTGCCCAATCCCCCTCGGCATCATGCCCCCCAAACAGTCATTCTTTGCCGATGGGGCCCAATCCCCGTCAGCTTAGTCCCCATCCCAAAAGGCAGATGGTACCTGGGAGCCCACCCAGTGTGCCGAAAGAACCTGAAAAAAAACCTTCCCACGATGTCTTTTTTTTTCTGTCCCTAAAGAAAGGAAATGGTCCCACGCCGTCCGGGTCCCCTTCCCAAACCTGCACCCACCCACTGCACACCCTCTCTCCCCACACCCTCCTCACCCCATACTTACCTCCGAAGCCCGGTGCGATGATCTTCGGTGGACTGGGAACATGTCTACTCTCTTCAAAGCCGACAATGAACTGAAGAAATGCCGATAAGCTGTATAATGGCATAAATAGGGATTTTTCAACTTTGGTGCATATCTCGGGCATTTTTGGGAATGTTGGCACCAAATTTTCAACATGAGGTTATTAGGACCCCTCTTCAGGAATTCAGTCACTGTCATGGCGTTATTCGGTCCTGAAAGGTGATATTGCAGTCACTGCACGGAATCACCTTTTGGGACCGATTAACGAAATGACAGTGCCACTGTTCATGAGGTAGGCTCTCAAAAAGCCTACGCCGCAAATTTGGTGAAAAAAATTCCCAAAAATGACTGTTTTACAAGCTGCATTGTGCAGTTTCCACGCACTCGCGTAACTTTGCAGATTTATATTTTCACTCCAGATTTTCAACATTGGCATTTTTCTGCACCTCCTTATGAACAGTACAGCTATCATTTTTCACATCCTGTCCAAAATGTGTTTTTGCACTTCCAGCGCAGAATAGCATGGTTGCTGTGGGAAATCAGTGTTTGGGACAGATTATGAAAATCACAGTGACTCTGTTCATGAGCAGAGGTCCTAAAATGCCTATGTTGAAATTTAGTGACAAACATCTGTAAAATGACTGTGTTAAGAGTGTGCGTTGTGCAGTTTCCATGCACCCTCATAACTTTGCAAATTTGTAGTATTTTCACTCCAGATGTTCAACATTTGCATTTTTTGAGACCTCCTTATGAACAGTAAAGCTGTCATTTTTCACATCCTGGCCAAAATGTGTTTTCACACTTCCGGCACACAATAGCGCAGTCGCTGTGAGAAGTCAGTGTTCAGGACAGATTAAAACAATCGCAGTGACACTGTTCATGAGCAGAGGTGCTAAAATGCCTATGTTGAAAATTTAGTGACAAAAGTCCATAAAATGGCTATGTTACATACGTTGCGCAATTTCCACTCACCCTGTAATTTTACACATTTGTCAAATTTTCACTCCAGATTTTCAACATTGCCATTTTTCACACCTCCTTATGAACAGTACAGCTGTCATTTTTCATATCCTGCCCGAAATGTGTGTTTACACATCTGGCGCAGAATAGCGCAGTCACTGTGGGAAATCAATGTTTGGGGACAGATTAAGAAAATCATAGTGACAGTGTTCATGAGCAGAGGTCACAAAATGCCTATTGAGAATTTGGTGAAATAATTCCACTAAATGACTGTGTTATGCACATGCATTGCACAGTTTCCACGTATGCTCGGAAGTGCAAACATTTTTAATATTTCCACTACAGATTTTTAACATTGCCATCTCTTCACACCTCCCTATGGATGGTACAGCTGTCATTCTTCACATCCTGCCCGATCTGTGTTTTCATACATCTGGCGCCCAATGGCACGGTCGCTGTAGGAACTCAAAGTTTGGGACACATTAACAAAATCACACTGCCACACTTCATGAGAAAAGGTCCCAAATGCTTTCATGAGGTGAGGTCACAAAAAGGCCATGTTGAACATTTGTAGTGCAAATACCAACAAGCGTCTGGGGTGACTGTAAGCCGAGATCCCAAGGCACACCTCAACATGTGTCGGTGTCTGCAGGATAGGGTGAGGTGACATGGCATGACGGCATGGCGACTACCCAAACGCATACCCCAATGCCTGTCTGTCTCTGCAGGGTGGAGGTGGGGTTGGCATGAAGTTCAATACGTCACTGCCATTCCTATTCTGCATCTGTGTAACTCCTGCATTTCCAGTGCTAATACCACCAAGCAAACATTCGGCATTGACAAATGCTTGTTTGTTGTTGTTTTCTTTCTTTTTAAAATTATCTGAGTGATCAATGGCAAGATTTTTGGGAGAGGGGATTTATAAAGTTGTACGTATCTTTTCCTGCTCTTTGAAATTATCTGATGGATCAGTGACAAGATTTTGACAGGAAGCTGTTTCTGGGTGTATTTCATTGATATCACAAGAATTTGAGCACAATTACTCAAAGCTACTAGAGTCCATAATCATAGTAGGGGCCTAGGTAAAGCAATTTTGTGAAAGAGGAAGAGAGAAGAAAAAAGCTACAATGTACAAAAGGGAAAAAAGCATCAAAGCAAATGGTAGATGCATAAAAGGATAAAGAACAGAAGACACAGAAAGAGTAAGGAAAGAATAGGCAATGAAAGATGATGGGCATTGTAACTGGATTGTGAACTGACTGAAGGGGAGGTAGTAAAGTGTGGTGGTGGGGGGAATTCTCATCCCCAAGAGCTGTAATGAGCAGGGTTCCTCGGGGCTTGGTACTTGGCCCGGTACTGTTTTGGATTTTCATATCTGATACCTCACATGGCATCAGGAGTAAGATCAGTTTGTTCACTGATGATACCAAGATGGGGGTGGTGGTGGACAGCATTGTAGGGTGGCAAGGACTACAAGATGACCTAACTAAACTGGAACAGTGGTTAGAAATGTGGCAGTTGGGGTTCAATGCTAAGAACTGCAAGGTACTGCACTTCTGAGCAAGGAACCCTGGGAGGAGCTACTAGTTGGGAGGGGTTTGGTTAGGTACCACTGAGGAAGAAAAGGATCAAGGGGTGTTTATAACAGAGAATATGGACAACTCAACTCAGTGCAGAAAGGCATTGTCTAAAGCCAACAGGATGCTGGGGTGTATCGTGAGGGGAATCTCCTCCAGAAGGAGGGAGGTGATCCTGCCTCTGTACAGGTCATTGGTCAGACCACACCTGGAGTATTGCGTGCACTGAGGGAGTTGACAATGTACTCACTGGAGGAGAGAAGGGATGGGGGATATGACTGAGACCTATAAATACATGATGGGGATAAACAAGACAGGTACACAAGGGGTATTTAAGTTGAGGAGGGAGAAGGAGGGACATGAAAGGGCATGGTCTCAGATTGGAGGGGGGAAGATATCCAGTAGGAGAGAGATGATGAGCTATATTTTCACAGAGAGGGTGGTGGCTAAGTGAAATGCTCTGCCTGAGGAGGTGGCATCCTGTAGGACAGTGGGCAGTTTTAAAAGGGGATGGGACAGGGTGATAGGGAGGGTAAATGCGAGGGGGGGCAGCTGTAATGTAGTGGGCTAGTTGCATATTCACGCAGACTTGATAGACCATGAGGTCTGTTTCTACTGCAGATTCATATGTTCATATGTTGTGCTATGCAGTGGTTGTGGGGCAGCAGTATTTGGGAATACCTTCTGGACACTGTGGTGCTGCCCTATCTGCAGGCACCTTTCTGTGTTGAGGGCACAGGTTTCAAGACTCTGAGCAGAGTTGACAAGGATCCAGGAAGCCTCTCTCCCCTAAACAGGGACCACCATGTGTACCGATACTCCCTCAGAGGATGCCAAGAAGGAGGGAAGATGAACTATGGTGGGCTCTGGAAGGATGAGGGAGGAGGGGTGAAGTCACATCCCCCAGCCATTGACACTTCATAATTCATATGCCATCTTGGCAGAGTAGAGAGCTCATACAGCATCTCCAGAAGTGGACACCAAGGGGGATAAGGGAGTCATCCATGGTGGAGCTCTGAGGGCAACTGGAAGGAGAACACACAGGAGCAGGAAGCAAATCCTGTTTGGGGACTACATTATTGGGGTATAGATCTGTGGATAGGCAGCAGCGGGTAAAAGGAGGTAGTGTGCCTACCTGAGGCACACTGGGAGGGCAAGCAGATCCTAAGGATTGCTATGGGCGGTGGCAAAGGGGGGAGCGGGACATCATTATCCACATGGGAACAAATGACCTGGCGGAGAGGGGTTGATGTATGTAAAGTACAGAAGGAATTCAGGAGCTGGGAAGGAGTCTTGGGCAAGTAATACACTCAGTAACCTTCTCTGAGGTTCTACTTGTCCATGGCAATGGACAGGGCGAGACATCCACACTATGGAATTCAACACATGGCTGAAGAAATGGTGTGGAGAGGTGGGGTATGGCTTCATTGGGGACTGGGACCTCACCTGGAGGGATGAAGGACTGTATTCACCAGATGGCTTACATCTATTCAAGGGGGATAAAGGTATCCTCACTGAAATGTTTTTTTTTAACCTTATGTTTGTCCGCCTTACTGCCCCATCCCTCCACTCATTCAGAGCCCCACAAGTAGCCTTCCACAACATCCTGTGGTGCCCCCAGGAGTCTGCTCCTAGAGTGCCTGTCAACTCAGAGGTACTCAGGTAACCTGCTGTACCCCTACCCCGGGCAGGGCTGGGGAAGGGATCCACAAGCCTTCCCCCTAGCAACGGTGGAGCGAGCAGGAAACAGTGGAGTCTGTCCCAGAATGCACCGGTGACGTGGTCCGGCTTCGGAGTCATCACTTAGGAGTGACGGGCTTCCATTTTCTCCAGTTCTGCTGAAAACCTACCCCCCACAGTCACCAGCACACTGGGAGAGCCAATGAGGAGCATCGAGATGCAACTCCTGCCGGGCTTTCGGCTGGCGCTGCCCCTCCCGCTGTGTGTCCTGATCTGCATCGCCACTCTTGGGTTCACCCAGGAGGTGGTGATATAGCAGCAGGATAAACCTTCAACCCTCCCTAGAGAGGAAGAGCCACCATCGGGTGCTCAATCCCACTCTTCCCCTGCCAACCCTCCAGCGGCCCGAGTCTGTCACCGAACCCAGGTTGCCGGCATGAAGCGAGGTGTGGCATGCAGCACCTCAATCCTCAGCACCACCGGGCCAGCCTCACTGAAATGTTTAAATGCCTCCTCAACAGGCATTTTAACTAGCCAATAGGGAAGGCAAATGTAGTCAGGGCAATTACTGTAGCCCCCCACACACGACACATCTGGAAATAGGGAGACCCAAATGAGGTGACAGAAACAAAAAACAAATACAAGATAAATTTGGCCACATTGAGAAAGGAAAACAAAAAATATATCTCAAACACTTCACAGGGTATAGACCGGAAAATGGGAAAAGGGGGGGATGCACAGGATGGAAGGTTATGGGCACAAATGCCCACAGTTTGGGAAACAAAATGCCAGATCTAATGGCATTGATGGCAGATGCAAACCTGGACATTGTGGCTATTACAGAAATGTGGTACACAGGGAACCATGGCTGAGATACAGCCATACCAGGATACACACTTTTTAGGAAGGATAGGGAAGGGAAGAGGGAAGGGGTGGCTGTGTATGTGAAGGAGGGGATGAAAGCAACAAAGGCTCACGAGTTACAGGAAGGAATGGAGGCACTGTGGGTCACCCTAGAGGTGAGAAGTAAGATGGCCATTTGCACTGGAGTGGTTTACAGGCCTCCTGTGCAAGGAGAGAAACAGATGAAGTTCTGGTGGAGACCATCCACAAAATGGCAACCAAAGGGAACTACTGCTAATGGGAGACTTCAACCTGCCAGATGCAGATTGGAGCATTCAGACCACAGATACAACAAGGAGCAGGACTTCAGTGACCACCTGAAAGGGACAAATGTAAGCAGCTAATAGTAGAACCCACCAAGGAGGGTGCTATACTTGACTTGGTGCTGACCAATGGGGACAGGATCACAGATGTTGAGCTGGGCAGTCCCCTTGGTTCCAGTGACCACAGGACAGTATGGTTTACTGTAACCAGTGGTAGAGGAAAGTCATACAAGGATTATGGTCCTGGATTTCAGGTAGGCCAACTTTAAAGAAATGGGATAGCTTAAAAGTGCCCATGAAGAAGGTTCAGGGCCAGCCCAGTGGTGCAGAGGGTTGAGGCACTGGATGCCACACTTGCACCACACTGGTGACCTGGGTTTGGGAACGGACCCGGGTGGCTGGGGGTTGGTGGGGGAAGAGATTGAGCATCCAGAGGACTGCTCTCTCTTTCCCAGGGAGGTTAGGGCAATGACAGCTCAATGGCGACCTCTGGTGGAGGCTGGGGGTAGCGAAAGCAGCGTTGTGGCGTATGCCAGGGTGGGCAGTGAGTACATCGCCTTGGCAGCTGGACCACAGTGGTGTAAACCTGTAAAAAAAACCCTCACTGCTGATAGGTGAAAACACCACCCTCTGTAGCCCACACTCCCAGATACGAACTCAGCTCCTTAGGCTGTCCTCCCCCCCGGCCCGGTGTCTCAACACTATAAAGAAAGAGCGCCCTGGGTGGGGGTGGTCCTTACCCGGAGGGTAGACCTGGGGATGCCCAGTTCCAGAGAGGAGCTGAAGGGTCAAGCTGAGCCACATGGGGAGGTAGAGACTGTGGTTCCCGGAGGTCGCTGAACAGAGTTCGGAGGTAGGGGCAAAAAATAGAATTTGAAAAAAAAAAAAGAAGAAGGTACAGGGGGGATGTGGACAAGCAGTGGTCTAGACTTAAAAGAGTCATAACAGTAGTAACAAGACACTGTGTTAGAATGCATAGTAAGTGTAAAAGAAAGAAACAGCCACTATGGTTCTTGAAGGTAGTGGCTGTAAAAGTAATGGAAAAAAGAAAAATCTTTAGAAAATACAAGGAGAATCAAAAGGATGAGGACAGGGAGAAGTATCTGGAGAGACAGAAAGAATCTTGAAAAGCAGTCAGAAGGACTAAGGTACAGACAGAGGATGCTATAGCAAAAGCTATTAAGAAAGGAGACAAGACCTTCTTCAAATACATTAGGGAGGCACGGGGTCATAATGTCACAATTCATTATACCGCATGGCAAAATCGTGTTGCCAATACAGTGTGATTTCTGCCATGCGGCATAACTCTTTTTTTTGTGGGGGGGCTCTTCCCCCTGCACCCCCTGTTATGGGGGCTGCACCCTGAACCCCCCCATAAAGATTCTCAACTCAGGGGAGAGTTTAACTCGGTGAGTGCACAAACTGTAAAAAAAAAAAAGTTTCTGGGACCAGATCAAACGCAGTCCCAGATGCAGTGCCTGGGTTCCTTACTTCAGTGGCTCAGTCCGTTGAGCCATGGCACTGTTAGTGGAACCCTATCCTAGCAGAGGTCTTATCCTCTGCCTGGGGTGTTGTGAGTGGTGCAATACTGTGTATAGCAGTATTCACGGTATTGCACCACTCGCTGTAAGCTACAGCGCTGTTGGGGTTTAGCCATAATGTTGTACGCTATTAAGTGTGCAACATTTTGACACAGTAGGCATTAGGGAAAGGAAAAAGATCAGAAATGGTACTGTTAGGCTGAAGAAGGAAGGAGCAGGGTGGGTAGAAGATGGCCTAGAAAAGGCTGAGATACTGAGCAAATACTTTTGCTGAGAGTTCACCAAAGAAGGGGAGAGTGAGGGACCAAAAACTCATTAGGAGGGGTAGTCATGGGAGGGGGGTTGACACCAGTCCATTCACTGTGGAAAAAGTCCTAGGGGAACTCAGGAAAATAAATACAGACAAAGCAATGGGGCCAGATGGGATTCACCCCAGAGTACTAAAGGAACTCAGGAACGTACTAGCAGGTCCACTGACTGACCTTTTTAACTCATCTCTAGAGACAGGGGAGGTACCTGAAGAGTGGCAGTAAGGAGGAGACAGGTAATTACAGACCTGTAAGCCTGACCTCCATAGTGGGAAAGCTAATGGGTTCCTACTTAAGGAGAGATTGTGAAGTTTCTGGACACTAGCGGGCACAGGATACAAGGCAGCATGGATTCTCAGCTGGAAGGTCCTGTCAGACAAATCTAATTGATTTCTTTGACTGAGTGACCAGGGTGGTAGATCAGGGAGGGGCGGGGATGTGGCCTACCTGGATTTCAGCAAGGCCGGGGACACCATCCCATGCAGCAGATTGCTAAATAAATTGAGAAACCTGGGAGTGGGCCCTATGGTAGTAAAATGGATTGAGAACTGTCTAAGGGACAGGACTCAGAGCGCAATACTAAATAGCATGAAATCAGAAGAGAGAGAGAGATGACCAGCAGGGTGCCACAGGTTTTGGTGCTAGGACTAGTCCTGTTCAGTGTCTTCATTAGTGACATTGCAGAGCATCTGGAGGGAAAGGTATGTTGTTCACGGGTGATGCCAAGATCTGCAACAGAGCTGACACACTGGAAGGGGTGGAAAGAATGAGGAAGGATCTAAGCTTATTGGAATAATGGTCAGGTGTATGGCAGTTGAGTTTCAATACTAAAAAGTGCAAAATAATGCACCTGGGTCACAGGAATCCAAGAGAGGAGTACAGGATGGGGGGGGTCAGGCCACCACAAAGCAAGAGATCAACCTGGGGATCATCATATCAGATGACCTAAAGGTGACCAAGCAGTGTGAAAAAGTGGTGGGGAAGGCAAACAGAATGCTGGGATGCATAGGTAGGGGCATAACCAGCAGAAAGAAAGAGGTGGTGTCGGCACTGTACAGATCACTGGTAAGGCCTCACCTGGAGTACTGCATCCAGTTTTGGAGATTGCATCTCAGTAATGACATAGGATGGAGGCAGTCCAGAGAAAGGTGACAAAAATGGCACATGGGATGCATCAGAAGCCGCATGAGGAAAGACTCAGGGACCATAATATCTTATTCATTGGAGGACAGGAGAGGACAGGAGAGGGAGGGATATGATAGAGACATTCAAGTACCTTGGGGGTATAAACAGGGTACAGGAGGGAAGCATATTTCAGAGGAAGCATTGCACAAGGAAAAGGGGACATAATATGAGGCTGGAGGGAGGAAGGCTAAGGGGAATGTCAGGAACTACTTTTTCACAGGAAGGGTGGTGGATCCATGGAACAGCCTTCCAGTGGAGGTGGTAGGGGCTAAAACAAATAGGGTTCAACAGCATGGACAGGCACACGGGTACCCTGGAGATGGGCTGAGAAGGTGTGCTACAGATCAAATAGGATCTAGGCTGTCAACACTGAGTAGGAAAATGGGCAGACTAGGTGGGCCGTATGGTCCTTATCTGCTGACAGATTCTATGTTTCTAAAAATATGCTCATTAGCCAGATTAACTTTCAAACAGTGAATATGATTTATTTAGGGGTATTGAACAAGTGAGGGGGCGTGAATTTAGATAAATGATTGAAGCACTCTTCTTGAATTTATAGCAGTATGCCAACATTACATGACCCTGTATGAGATAGTTCTTTTGGCCACTGGGTACCCAGAGTCTAATTAGGTGCAAGCCTGATGCATTGCCATGGGTTGGCCAGCATTGCAGCTGGTTGGGGCCCTTTAAATAAAATATTGATTATTATATCTTTGACTTTTGGCTTTTGCCACACGCACACCACTTTATACCCCAGAAAACTGTATTTCCTAGGCCCAATGGCCTGCATAGACAGTTTAAACAGCAGCTTGAAATTGATAGGCAAATCAGATGGCAAAACATTTTAAATTGGTTGTAGGGACAGGCCCTGTTGTTTCTCATTGAACCATGGACCTCAGGATCTGGGATAATTTTTAGGTCGACTCCCCTCGAGGCAAGATTTGGCTCTCTGGCTTGTAGCTGCAGGCTACAGGACTTAATCCTTTCTTGCAAGGACCAGGATTCTTGGACCCTGGCAGGCATGACTCAACCCCCACATCCAGGCTTAAACCCCAAGGATGGCCACAACCCATGATGATCTTTGTCATAGAAGCTGACTCCCTTCTTTGGTCTTCTAGCAGCTTTGGTCTCACAGGCAGCAAGTCTCTTAAGCACACTACTTGGCATCACAGGCTCAGGTTTGTGGTACGGTTCTGATATAGGCAGCACAGCTTACTCGCTTGCAAGTTACAGTCCTTGTAATGTAAGCTGGCACAGATGAAGAACTGGTCTCCTCCTCTTTTGCAGATGGGCTGGAGACAATTCTGGTGACTCCAGGCTTGTGATTTAGGCCACAGTCTCTGAGGCAAAAACAACTTCTCACCGCAGTAGAGCTGGAGGATTTTTCAGACCCTCTTTCAGTCTGGAATTTAGCTCTAGGGGAAGCACTTCTTTCCTCTTCTAGGAAGGTTTCCACTTAATCTGCAGACTTGGCAGTCCAAATGCTCCACACAGGAATTCGGGCCAAGGGAGGCAAAGTAGACCCGCCCAGATTTCCTCCTCACTTTCTGGAAGCCCAAGCCAGATTGACTGTAGACTTCCCTGTTCAAACAGTCCCTCTTAAATAAAGAGGAAAGTTCCAGCAATCTAATAAGCTGTCCAAGCTGTCAGAAACAGTCTAGGTCTTTCGGCTGGTTAGATTTTGGGCACCAATAATTGTACCTCCTTTTCCCCCAAGAAAGTCTTGTGCACAGTCTCAAGAGTCTCTATTGTAAAACCTGGCTCATGATTGGCTGCAATGCTGCAAAGATGGCTGCTGTATATACAGTCTTTATGCAGTCCATACAGTCCCCCACAATAAAGTCCTTGTGCAGCCAGTCTAAGTCATTTTATTTACAAATACCCAATTAATCAATTGCCACTTCTGTGTTCTCATAAGCAATCACATTATTTTACTTTTATCTTTAGTACTTTTTCCATCTCTACTGCCGAAGTACAGACCCCCCAGGTAGCAAGCAGCTTCCTCATTTATATTCATGAGGGCTATTTTGTATTCATAAGCTGTCCGGTCTAGGGCTTCTAAGCACTCCTTGACTTCACTGTGCATGTGAAATGGATGTGCAAGTATGACGTATCGTGCAATTTCCCCACTGTGCAATGCCATTGTCTGTGCTTGTGCGGTTACTACGCCATTGCCTGGCAGCATGTGTGGTGACGCATGACCTTCACAGCAGGGTGTCTATGCATGCCAACACATGCGCAGGCCACGGATGTGACCCTAAACTCCTGCCCACACTTCCGGCATTGCTCATGTGTGGTATTGTGTGGTGGGCCATTGTTGGGCATGTCTATCGTGCAAATACATGCTGCGCGATGGTGTGATGTGAGTTTATATCATGCAACTGGCAAAGCAGTGCTACACATGATACCAGTAGATGCAACATTGCACTGCACCTAAAGTGGACTGCGCGAGTGAGCATGGCACAAGCTGGTAACCTTGGGATCTGGACCAGGAACTAGTCAGAGGTTCAGATGGCCAACCTGGTGACATTGTTGCCTCTCTGGAGGACCAGCTGTTTGAAGCAGGGGATTTGCAAGAGGCACGGTCCCAGGTGTGGTCTGTGGCTGAGAAAATTGAGAGGTGCACTGGTGTTACAGGACAGGGGACCAGTGTTGCCACAGATATGGGGACCTGCGGCACTGTGACCTGGATCAGCGAGAAGGCTACAGGACCGTGCCCCGTGTTTGGTCCTTCAACCATGTATGTGAGTTTGTACATTGTGCATGCTGCCTCTGTCCAGTATTTGTGCATTTGGATGTGCTGCATGTGTGTCTGCACCTGCACACAGGGGCTCCAGCACTGGTAGGGTGTGTGTGTGTGTACGGTGGTGTGGCACCTCTGCACTCCGGGTGCCAGTGTGTTGTACGGCACCAGTGGTCTCGACACCATACCCCTCACATGGGCCAGGAGTCACTGCATGTTCTACAGCAGCGCTGTGTGCCATGTCCAGCCTGCATGGGTGGGGGGTTGGGTGTCTGTCGATGGCATGCCACTCATGCTCCTTTCTGTATGTATTTCCTCCATAGGGCCAGAGGCATGCAAAATGGCCAGGCAGATGCCGCTTGGGTGAACCAGTGTCCTGACAATGGTGCTGTGGCTGGGCCAGCGGGACAGGCAGCATGTGAGTGTGTGCAGTCTTCACCAGCCATCTTTGCTGGGTTTGGTGGGCCAGTACAGTTAGCAGTGCACTGCCACCATGCAGGGCTGTGGCACGTGGTGATGCACTGTCACTGCTGCTTGTGATGGTCGGCAACTTGGGTGGTCCCATCATGCACATGGACTCTGTGTGGTGGTATCCTGTTTCTGTCACTGGTGGTGTGTGTGTGTGTGTGTGTGTGTGTGTGTGTGTGTGCGTGTATTCCATGGTGTACATATGCTGCTGCTGGCTGGATCTTGTGTTGCCTGTGTGGGCATCGGTCCCTCGCTGTGGGGTGCCTGTGCACAAGAGAGGGTGCATGGCACTCTATGGCATGCCACCCAGTATATATGTGGGACACAGACCTGGGCTGCTGTGGCTGTCCGCTGTGCATGTGCCATTCAATCAATCAATCAATCAATCAAAATCATTATTTAACCAGGCAGGCACCGTTGGGCAGAACTCATTTTCGAGGTGAACCTGGGGTAAGGTACAACTACAGAAAGAAACAACAGGATTGCAAATGCTGCCAACACAGCAGTACACATATAATCAGATATGAGCAGGCTAACACAGAGCCATTGTACACAAAAATATTAAATATACAAAAAATAGTACCATAAAAGAAATGTACAAGTTAAGAGCTTGGTATAATGTAAGACACTGAACTGTTGTAAGCTAGATTTGCAAGTTTTTTTTTTTTTTTTTTTTTTTTTTGACACAGAGGGCAGAAGGTAAGAGGAAGCATAGGATAGAAGGGGAGAGGAGAGAGCAGGGATTTGGATCGAGGGATGACAGAAAGGGAGCAGGAATAATCACAATGACTGCAGTCCGAGGGATTAAGGGAAGCAGTCACAGGGTTCCTTGAGTTGACAGGTGATTAAAGCTTTAAATGCCACAAGCCTGCAAGGCTTAATTTCAGGGTTTTTTGCAGCTTGTTCCACAGCAAGGGAAGTACATGACTTATAGACGCCCTGCCGAAGCAGGATCTAACCTTCGGGATTTTCAGGGTTATGTAAAAAGCACTTCTTAGGGCATAGTTAGGTTGGGGGCTTAATGGTAGGGAATCAGTGATATAGCTGGGCAGGTTATTCATAATGGCTCTGAAGGTCCAGAGTACCACATTTCTCTGGCGCCTAAGGGTAAGGGAAGGCCAGCCCACAGCAGTATATAAGAGACAGTGATGGGTGGAGTAGGGGAGCTCCATTATAAACCTTAAGGCTCTGTTGTAGAGTGTACACTCTCGATACACTCTAATCAAGTTTTGCAAGAGTACCAGCAGGACCTTGGCTATATAGGAAGTCAGCATAGTCTAAAAGGAGGAGAAATGTAGATTGGACTAGCCGCTTTTTAGCCTCCCTTGGTAGAAGGGTTTTTATCCTGAAGAACAGTCCTAGTCTTTGCCTGAGTTTCTTTATAAGCTCTTCAATATGACCATAGAAGAATAGAGAACTGTCAATCCAAGCCCTGAGGTATTTGAAAGAAGACACATATTCCAACTGATCCCCCAGTATGGCAGTGATAGCATATAGTGAACCATGAAAGGGAGGGGTAATAGAGTTGGACGCAGGGGAGAAGAGCATGGCTTTGTTTTTTTTCACGTTCAGGAGTAGCTTCTGTTTTAGGAGTTGGAGTTGTAGCAGATCAAATTCGCTCTGGAGAGATGAGAGTACAGTGTTGGGAGATGGTCCTCTGGTGTAGAGCACTGTGTCATCTGCCAAGAGATGAATTTTGGCCTTGTTAATGGAGGCATTAATTCTACTGATGTAGATTACGAAAAGCAGGGGTCCCAAGATGGAGCCCTGCGGAACACCCCGAGTAAGAAGTTTGAGGAGCGAGACCTCACCATCAGCCTTAACTTGCAGGGAGCGGTCAGCTAGGTAATTGTGAAACCACCTAAAAGAGGGAGCATCCAGGCCAATATTCCGTAGGGATGATAGTAGCAGGGGGTGGTCAACAGAGTCAAAAGCCCTCCTGAGGTCCAGGAAGACTGCTCCGACAAAATTCTTGCTGTCCAGCTCCCCCAGCCAGTCATTACTGACCTTGGCAAGTGCGGAAGTAGTACTGTGTTGAGCCCTGAACCCGGACTGGAGCGGGTTGAGGAGGTTCGCTGATTCCAGGTGGGTCCTGCTTTGGGAGTTAATGATTTTCTCTAGCATTTTTGACAGTACAGGGAGGAGAGAGATGGGCCTATAGTTATTCAGATCGCTAGTATCCCCATTCTTGAGTACAGGAACAATATGGGCAGTTTTCCATACAGTAAGAAGGACACCTTGGGAGATGGATAGATTGAACAAGTGAGTAATAGGCACGGCGAGAGCACGGGAGCCTGTCTTTAGAAAGAATGGATCGATTAGATCAGCCCCAGAGCTTTTTCTTTCATCCAACTGGAGCAGAAGATTCTCCACTTCCTTCAAGGATGTGGCTTGAGAGAGAAGGATGGGCTAATTACAGGGGGGTCAGGGGTATCACGCCCAAGCTGTAGCCAAAGGGTGCTAGCTGGGGAGGAATCAAAAGCTAGTCCAGCAGTGGCAAAATGATTGTTGAACGAGTCCAGAATAGTAGGTGTATCAGTGATTGTGGAAGTACTAACCCAGAGTTTAGCAGGCAGGGGGTTACCAGAGGAATGGCCTTCGATATCTCTAATAGTCCTCCAGAATTTTGACGAACATGTGGAGGAAGCTTCGAGTTGAGAGCGGTAATAATTAGTCTTAGTTTCTCTAACCAATTTGGTACAGAGGTTTCTAGCTCTCCTAAAATGATTCCAGTCATTAGGGAGCTTTGTTCTGCGTGCAGTTTTCCATAGCCTGTCCCTATTCCGAAGTGCACTCTTTAGGTCAGGAGAGAACCACTGGCAATGCTTGCTTCTAACTTGGGATGTAACTAGTGGGGGCGTGCTTATTCAGAGCACTTACCACAATGTCTTGAAAAATGTCATAGGCAGGATCCACGGATTCTGCTAAGTAGAAGTCCTGCCACTGGGGAGAGCGACTTAGCTCGGCAGTGAATAACCAAGGATCAAAACTGCCTGCTTTTTTGGGGGTGAATTTGGGTGGGAAGGTAGAGGTATGGCAAGACCTAACACAAGTGACAAAACAGTGGTCACTGATGTCGGTGAAGAAGACTCCAGAGTGGAAATACAGGTGAGGCTTACTAACTATGATGAGGTCCAACAGTGTACTTTTGGCAGGGTTACTCTTGTTTGGGCGTGTAGCTTCAGTGATGAGCTGGAACAGCCCCAAGGAGTCACAAAGGGATTTGAGGGGAGAGGAGGCATTAGAATGCCAGTCTAAATTTAGGTCCCCAAGTATTATTGTTTCTAAAGAGTTATGCCCCAGGAGGTTGCTTAAGTGGTTTAAAAGCTGCAGTCCTGCTGAAGGAGGCCTATAACAGCTAGTACCACTAACCGAGACTCCAGCAGCGATCACCACTTGCAGGGATAGAGATTCAAATTCATTAGGGACTGAGGCTGAGTCCATGATGGAGACAGAGTACTTGTTTTTGACATAAATAGCCACCCCCCCCCACCCCTAGACAGTCTGTCAGTTCGGAATAGTGAGTAGGAAGGGAGGTGAACAGAATGATTACTGGTTGATGGGCAGAGCCAGGATTCAGAAATCACCAGAATATCTGGGGAGGTATGGCTTGTCCAGGCCTGGATAAGAGAGATTTTTTTTTTAATAGGCTACAAGCATTAATATGCATAAAGCTAAGCCCTTTCAGGTTAGGGAGGTCTGCCGGTGAGCCAATGCTAGGACCAGAGTTAAGCTCAATGTTGCCCGAGCAGAGCAAGAGGAGAAGCAAGAGTTTTCTAGAGCTAACCAACAGATGCTTTAGGATCTTTTTTTCACTCTTACATGGGGCACGATTATAGCAAGGGGGCACCTTGTTACTAAAGCCAAGGATGTCTAGAGTTACATATAGGAGAATCTTAGCAGCAACAAGTTTGGGATATATGCCAGTACAGGCAGACAGGTTTTGGTTTTTCCCAGGTCCGGCTTGAGTACCAGCATGCCAGCTAGGTGCAGGATCCATAACCAGTGGGTCATTCAGGGTAGCACATATCAGGAGCTTGACAAGTTGCGTGATGCCTGTATGTTTAATTATAGTGCCAAAGTCACCAGTCAAACCAGGGAATTTTGTGGAGACAAGTAGAGGTAGTGAAAAGCAGAATGAGGGATACTGGGAGAAGTATGGTCAAAAAGTTGTAAGTTGGATTGTAAACAACTGCCTACTTGGTGGCATCATCCATGGGGGGGGCACCGCTGCTGTCCCATGCACACACAGACCATGGGGGGTGGTGGCCATCTGCTGTGTAGGACCTGTCACTTAGTGGCTGTTCCGTGTTTCCCTTGCATAGGGCATCCTGGGCCAGGGAGTGGATGTTGGGGTGTCGGCGTCCTTGGTGGTGGACTGCTGCAGTTACAGCACCTCACTCTGCAGCTGATCACTGGATGGCAACACACATCCACCTGAGCTGGAGCCAGCTTACAGCAGCACAGGAACTGGTGGTGGAGGTCTGCAGGATGCGGATGGCCTTCTGTCAGATGAGGCGATAGCTGCTGGACACTGCCACTGTCTCCCATTTCCACCTCCCCTGCACCCACACACATTTGGGCTGTTTTGTGATATCCCCTGCACTCCCTACACAGTCCTAGCCCCATGCTGTTTGTTACTCCTTTGTCTTTGCACAGCTTTTTGTACCATTGCCCTTCCTTGTGTTTGCCATGTTGGCTTTTCTGTACTTAGTTTTGTTACATTCTGTTGCCTGTTATAGTAAAGTGTTTTGTACCATTTGCTCATGTGTTTCTGTGTCTCCTTCGCATGCTTGTTGCTGTGTTGTGCTGGTGTTGTTCATTACTGTGCTTTGGCGGGTCCCTCTCTGCCCATGCTGTCCCCGCACTGTGGTTGTGGTGGGTGCACAGTGGCCTGTGTGCCACTTCCCTGTGTGTCACTGTTCCATGGGTGTGGGCTCTGACACTCCCCTGTGCATGCCACAGTGCCATGTGCCTCTGTCTGCCTGTGCAGGGTGATACATCCCCAGCTGTGTTGCCCATTATGGTGCCGCCATGCTGTGTGGTGCTGTCTCCTGTCTCTGTGTGTCTGTGTGGCATGTGCAACATACCGCTTGGTGCCTGTGTGGCTGTTTGGCTGTGGCACACTGTACATGCATAGTGCCTTCACATGGTGGCTGCAGCGTCTGCCTATCCTGTGTTAGTTGTTGGGACTGTGGTCATGGGATGCTCAGCCCCTGCAGACATCTGTTTCATGGGTGTTCCTTACTATGTCACATTGGTCTCCAGGGCCTGTGTGGGGCTTTGTGCATTGTCCATGGCCATTGGGCTCTGTGCCTGTTCTGTGCTTCCTCCCCCATTGTCCCCTTGTGGTTCACCCCCACTTCCCATTCCATGCTACTGTGCTCTTGCGCAGCCCAGCCTGTGTTCCCTTGCGCATGATGTGCCTTGCTCCACCTGCCATTTTCAGCATGCACACTTACTCCTGTGCAGTTCAGGTGCATAGTAACTAGTGGGGGGCGTGCTTATTCAGAGCACTTACCACAATGTCTTGAAAAATGTCATAGGCAGGATCCACGGATTCTGCTAAGTAGAAGTCCTGCCACTGGGGAGAGCGACTTAGCTCGGCAGTGAATAACCAAGGATCAAAACTGCCTGCTTTTTTGGGGGTGAATTTGGGTGGGAAGGTAGAGGTATGGAAGACCTAACACAAGTGACAAAACAGTGGTCACTGATGTCGGTGAAGAAGACTCCAGAGTGGAAATACAGGTGAGGCTTACTAACTATGATGAGGTCCAACAGTGTACTTTTGGCAGGGTTACTCTTGTTTGGGCGTGTAGCTTCAGTGATGAGCTGGAACAGCCCCAAGGAGTCTAAAGGATTTGAGGGAGAGGAGGCATTAGAATGCCAGTCTAAATTTAGGTCCCCAAGTATTATTGTTTCTAAAGAGTTATGCCCCAGGAGGTTGCTTAAGTGGTTTAAAAGCTGCAGTCCTGCTGAAGGAGGCCTATAACAGCTAGTACCACTAACCGAGACTCCAGCAGCGATCACCACTTGCAGGGATAGAGATTCAAATTCATTAGGGACTGAGGCTGAGTCCATGATGGAGACAGAGTACTTGTTTTTGACATAAATAGCCACCCCCACCCCTAGACAGTCTGTCAGTTCGGAATAGTGAGTAGGAAGGAGGTGAACAGAATGATTACTGGTTGATGGGCAGAGCCAGATTCAGAAATCACCAGAATATCTGGGGAGGTATGGCTTGTCCAGGCCTGGATAAGAGAGATTTTTTTTAATAGGCTACAAGCATTAATATGCATAAAGCTAAGCCCTTTCAGGTTAGGGAGGTCTGCCGGTGAGCCAATGCTAGGACCAGAGTTAAGCTCAATGTTGCCCGAGCAGAGCAAGAGGAGAAGCAAGAGTTTTCTAGAGCTAACCAACAGATGCTTTAGGATCTTTTTTTTTTCACTCTTACATGGGGCACGATTATAGCAAGGGGGCACCTTGTTACTAAAGCCAAGGATGTCTAGAGTTACATATAGGAGAATCTTAGCAGCAACAAGTTTGGGATATATGCCAGTACAGGCAGACAGGTTTTGGTTTTTTCCCAGGTCCCGGCTTGAGTACCAGCATGCCAGCTAGGTGCAGGATCCATAACCAGTGGGTCATTCAGGGTAGCACATATCAGGAGCTTGACAAGTTGTGTGATGCCTGTATGTTTAATTATAGTGCTAAAGTCACCAGTCAAACCAGGGGAATTTTGTGGAGACAAGTAGAGAGGAGTAGTGCAAAGCAGAATGAGGGATACTGGGAGAAGTATGGTCAAAAAGTTGTAAGTTGGATTGTAAACAACTGCCTACTTGGTGGCATCATCCATGGGGGGGGCACCGCTGCTGTCCCATGCACACACAGACCATGGGGGGTGGTGGCCATCTGCTGTGTAGGACCTGTCACTTAGTGGCTGTTCCGTGTTTCCCTTGCATAGGGCATCCTGGGCCAGGGAGTGGATGTCGGGGTGTCGGCGTCCTTGGTGGTGGACTGCTGCAGTTACAGCACCTCACTCTGCAGCTGATCACTGGATGGCAACACACATCCACCTGAGCTGGAGCCAGCTTACAGCAGCACAGGAACTGGTGGTGGAGGTCTGCAGGATGCGGATGGCCTTCTGTCAGATGAGGCGATAGCTGCTGGACACTGCCCACTGTCTCCCCATTTCCACCTCCCCTGCACCCACACACATTTGGGCTGTTTTGTGATATCCCCTGCACTCCCTACACAGTCCTAGCCCCATGCTGTTTGTTACTCCTTTGTCTTTGCACAGCTTTTTGTACCATTGCCCTTCCTTGTGTTTGCCATGTTGGCTTTTCTGTACTTAGTTTTGTTACATTCTGTTGCCTGTTATAGTAAAGTGTTTTGTACCATTTGCTCATGTGTTTTCTGTGTCTCCTTCGCATGCTTGTTGCTGTGTTGTGCTGGTGTTGTTCATTACTGTGCTTTGGCGGGTCCCTCTCTGTGCCCATGCTGTCCCCGCACTGGGTTGTGGTGGGTGCACAGTGGCCTGTGTGCCACTTCCTGTGTGTCACTGTTCCATGGGTGTGGGCTCTGACACTCCCTGTGCATGCCACAGTGCCATGTGCCTCTGCTCTGCAGGGTGATACATCCCCAGCTGTGTTGCCCATTATGGTGCCGCCATGCTGTGTGGTGCTGTCTCCTGTCTCTGTGTGTCTGTGTGGCATGTGCAACATACCGCTTGGTGCCTGTGTGGCTGTTTGGCTGTGGCACACTGTACATGCATAGTGCCTTCACATGGTGGCTGCAGCGTCTGCCTATCCTGTGTTAGTTGTTGGGACTGTGGTCATGGGATGCTCAGCCCTGCAGACATCTGTTTCATGGGTGTTCCTTACTATGTCACATTGGTCTCCAGGGCCTGTGTGGGGCTTTGTGCATTGTCCATGGCCATTGGGCTCTGTGCCTGTTCTGTGCTTCCTCCCCATTGTCCCCTTGTGGTTCACCCCCGCTTCCCATTCCATGCTACTATGCTCTTGCGCAGCCCAGCCTGTGTTCCCTTGCGCATGATGTGCCTTGCTCCACCTGCCATTTTCAGCATGCACACTTACTCCTGTGCAGTTCAGGTGCATGTCTGTTTGTGCAGTGGCACTTTTGTGCTATATTCAGTGTTTCGTGCAGGCACATTTCTGTGGTGCATCTGCTAAATATTGCTTTTTTCCCCCTGTGGCACAGCTGGATTATACTGCGTATCCCATTGCACATGTTCAGGGTCACTTTTGAATATCTAGTCCCCGGTGCGCAGCATAGGAGGTACCTAGAAGAGTGCATTTGACAGACATGTTAATATTTTTATTTACTGGAGCTGACACTAGCTTTATTTGAAAAATGCTTTTTGTTGCATTGCTGCTTTATTAAACAAATATAATGGGGAAGTTTATGAAAGTTGAAAAAAATGTTCAACATGCTTACACCTAAAAAACCTTTTACAGATTTCTCTCAGTAGTAAAAGATGTTTGGCATGTAACTATGGTTGCTATTTTTTGTTAAAACATTTTTATTTAATGTTAGAGTAACTGACTTTTTTTTTGATAAAACATATTTACTTAGGATAGCCTATCTGAGATGCAACATATTGGGTGGGATATTCAAAAGGGTTGTGCAATGCGCAATAGGGTTGCGCCTGCGCAAGTCAGAAAATGCGCCATTCTGCGATATTCAGCAGGAGGTAGTTGCACTACTGAAAACATGCTGAGCAACAGTGCAATGCTAATGAAGGCATGCACAACCGAAGGGGTGGAACCATGCATAAAGTGCGCAGTGCAATATTCAAAGACTTGTGCTATGCACAACAGTGGATCAGGCGGAAGTTGTGCCATAGCGGAAATGAGCCAAAATAAAAAGGAGCAAGGAAGAGGGAAAGAATGCTACAGGAAAGCCACATGAGGCAGGGAGAGAGACAAGGCCAGAGGGACAAAGAGGGCAGGCCAGGGAGATCAGAGGACAAAATAAGGGCAAGGAAGGTGTGTGGGGTCACAGAGTGCAGAGGCCAGTAAGTGTACCGCGTGCAGTGGAGGTAGCAGTCAGGACAGCAGGGGAACAGAGCAACAACAGCTGGGGAACACAAGCCAGGGACATGGACAGTGCCACCTTCCACATGGAAGCTGTAATGAGGGGGTGAGAAGGCATGCTGCAGGGGGACATGGCCGTGGAAGGCCTGTCGGTGGTCGCCTCAAACAGGCAGTACCGAGGCCGCACTCAGCTTTGAGCTTTACTCAGGATGTTGAAATTGTGGGCTGGTACCACCTGAACAGGGCAATACTAAAGGCGACTCTGTGAGCTGTGCAGTGATGTGATGCAGGCACCCTCACGATGGAGTCACGATTTGTCAGTGGAGACAAGTTAACAGCCTGCATGTGCTTGTTCGCCACCGGTACCTTCCAGAGACCAACAGGGGACACACAGGCATAACACATTCAGCCACATCACGCATCCTCACCCAATTCCTCAGTGCACTGCTGCCACATGCTGCGGAGTACATCCATTCCCCAGCACCGTGGCAGAGTGCACAGCAAACTGCTAGAAGTTTCACAGGGTAGCACGTATGCCTGGCATGCTAGGGGTGATAGACTGCACCCATGTGACATTCAGTGCCACCTGGCCCGATGGGGCCGCCATATGAATCGGAAGGGTTATGCGGTGTCAACTGCCAGGTGGTGTGTGATGCCAGTGGGTGCATCATCAATGTCTGTGCCATGCACCCTGGGGGAGCACATGATTCATTCATATGGTACCAGTCGGCACTGTGCCATCGATTCAAGAGTGGGGACATCCCCACAGGACATCTAGTGGGTGAGTATGCATGTAGAACTGACAAAGCGGGGGCAAGGGTGGGTAAGCCACAGGTGCCATGGGAGTGGCACACAGGGTTAGGGGCAATTTGTGCCTGAACAAGACACTAACCTCTACTATCTCCACACAGGTGACAGTGGATACCCACTCCGTCCCTGGCTGCTCACACCCTACCGGCGGCCCACGACCCCATTGCAGCAATGCTTCAATGAGGCACATGCCGCCACACACAACATCATTGAGTGGGTGTTTGGGATGCTGAAGGCGCGCTTCTGTTGCCTAGACACCTCCGGCGGTGCCCTACAGTATAGCCTCAAGGCCTGTGGGATATTTCTGCCTGTTGTATCCTGCACAACACGGCCAAAGACCATGGGATAGTCGTACAGGTCAAAGAGGGGACAGCGATGGGATGATGGTGACGCTTGGTGATGGGGATGGGCAGCCCCTTGGATGGCGGGACCCCGACTGATCCAGCTGGCCCAGCTGCACTGGGACACCATCACAGAGGAGCACTTCACCCAACACAGGTAAGTCATGGGGCCATGTGCAACCAACAGTGGCTAGGGCACAACTCACATACACACAGGGAAACACACCAGGGGTGCATGGCGGCAAGGGAAGTGGCAGGGCACAGAAGCACACACATACAACCAGGGAGGGGTGAATAGTAACACGCCACATGGATGGACACACACACACACACACACACAATAGGCACAAAGTGCACAGGGGTCAGGTGCACAACAGATCCGGAACACAGACACTAAAAACACACATGTCCATAGGCCACCACCTCCACTGACTGTCCATGTGCATGTGTCAGATGCGAAGCACCTTAGCACTTTGGTGTACAGTGCAATGCAGGCATCATCATGCACACGCACCTGTGGACAGCAGTTGGGAGGTGTGCAGGTGGTCCATGTGTCTCGTGTGAGGGCTGGGCACCCACCGTGCACTGCCCACCGAAACACACATTGCACAGGGCAGCACCAGACAGGGCCCGCACTGGGAGACAGCTCAGTCTTGTGGCACAGTGACACGGCCACCGGATGCGTGGTAGCCCCCGCCGAGACCCAGCAGCACTGGCAGGCTGAGTACAGGCCTCATGGGGTGGCACGATGGTCCACCAGGGGTTCCACTGCACGAACACGACCTTGCCCACACAGGGGTCTGCTGCACACCAAACATACCTGCACCAGGAGTGCTCGGATGTCCACAGCTGAACCCGCATCGACAGGGTGGGTGTCGCAGACACCGGAATGGGGAGTGGATAGCATAGTGCGTGGTGTGAGCAGCACAGGGCACCTGACTGTGTGCCCAATGTGGCCACGACAGCGACCAATGCCTGTGTCTGCCTGTCAATGGCAGCAGTCACATCCATCCGCAAATGGTCAATCCATGACAGGATCCTCTCATTGTCCCTGCTGTGTCGCTCCTCGACACACTCCAGAGCCACACACAGTGCCTCCATGGTCGTTGCAACCCACATCTGCTGCTGTACCGATGCCTGCAGCTGGCAGGTGTGCTCGTCAAAGAGGTCGTCTGCCACATCGGCAACCTGTCCCTCAGGGTATGGAAGGGCCTGATGTTCAGCACCCCTTGAGGGTGGGCGCTGCTCACCAGGACCAGGTATGGTCAAGTCCACAGGTGGTGCACATGCGCCACCGCTGAAGCCTGTACCCCCAGTCCTGGTGGGTGACTGCTGCTGCTGCCCCTCCACCTGCTGTTCTCAAGGGATCAGTTGTTCCGCTGCTGTGGCTGCAACAGTGCCAGTGACCTGTACAGCCACCGGTGCTGCCCCACTGGTGCTGACAGGCACAGCCTGGGACTGTGCTGACGTGCTGGCACACACGTCGGAACCAGCTAGGTCCATGGGCGCGAGCTGTCCTGCTGTGTGTCCATTCTGTGACACACACATGTCAATGCCCATAGTGGTTATTGCATCATCAATGGTGCAGGTCTGTGCCACAGCCACAGCCACAGCCACAGCCACAGCCACAGCCACAGCCACAGCCACAACTTGCTGGCATGCTTGCATGCCAGACCACTGAGACACAGGAAGGGCACCCCCCACACCTGTCTCAATGACATCAGTGATGGCAGCCAGGCGTGCACACTGGTGCAATGCACGCCGGCTACCTGCGGAGGTGGATGGTCCCTCCTCCAACTCCAGATGGCTGTCCGCAGTGGACAGGCCCTCCACCACTGACCCCTGCAGACGCACAGGATCTGTAACAGAAAGTGAGAACACGTTAGTGCATGTGATCTCCCTCCTCCCTACCATGACATACCATACAGTGATGGGCTTCCACCTGTCTGGAAGCCACCTCCAGGAATGCCGTCAATGGCACTGCACTGCATACTTGCAGCGAGCCTGTCCTCTGCTGGAGTCAGCTGCACCACCTCCGGCTGGCCCCTGCCTGTTGCAGCACGTGCTGCCCTGATGGCTGCCACCTTCTCCTTCACCCTCCTCCTGTCGGTCCTCATCTTCTTTTTACACTCCTGCACAGAGCGATGGTGGCCGCCATGCAGGTTGATGGCGCGTTCCACCCCCTCCGATGCAGCAGCACGGGCCTGGGGGTGCCCCGCCGTCCACTGAGAAGTGGCTCTTCATCTAGGTAGGCCTCGAAGAGTGCCTCCATCTCAGCTTTCATAAAATTAGGCCTCCTCTTCCACCCACCATCATCCTCCTCACTCACTCCTCGCTCGGTCATATCACAGTCTGTATGGGTGAGAGTGGTCACCTGTGACTGTGCAGTACACAGCAATTCCCTGAGACCATAGTCCAGAACATCACACAGCATGCAACTCACCTATAAACTGCAGTAACCGAATATGGCCACTGCAGAACAGCGTCGCATTTTTATAGCGCAATCCATGCAAATTAGGTGTGGCGCAACTTTAATGAGATGCAAATCGCGTTGCTGCGCCATTGAATGGCTGATCGGATGATTTGCATATGATGGTTGAATATCACGCTGTTGTGCTTTGTGCAATTGTGTTGTACGAACTGAGCCATAGGCGCAGTTCTGTGGATGTGTAGTACACCGCACTGCACATGCCCAGGCAGCTTACACAGGCGTCTGCCGCACTGATGACGTGCTGTGCACGATAGGCAATTCAGGGCATGGCAACCATTGTGCCAGTGGTGCTATGGCAGTGGTCTACATAGGCGCTGGCTGTATGGCTGCGCCAATAGTTCGCTGTGGCAATGGCACACAGGCGACCAATCGCACTGGACGCGCCAGGCGTCCGATGGCGCTGTGTGTGGCTGCGCGCCAGAGACCCATGACCCTGTGCCCGACCTTGGCCCCCTTGGCACTGTACATATGGCATGTCTGCAGCTCTATCACGCTGTTCGGTGACAGCACGATAGGGAATGGCGGTGCTGTGCCGACAGCGAGATAGAGAATAGCGGCGTATTGTATCGCGCAGCAATTCCACATGGGGCTGCCGTGCTGCGGAGCACCATATTGCCTACTATAGATCTGAAGATGGCACGCAGAAGAGCCCCCCAATGGAGTGCCCTCGAGCTGACCAACCTGGTGGCCATTGTGGAGCCCCACTATGGCCCACTGTATGGGGAGGTTCCCCTGGACAGGGCCAGGACCCAGGTGCAGCAACAGGTGGCCACTGACCTGGAGGCAGCCACTGGCAGAAGGAGGACCTCAGAACAATGCATGAACTGCTATGGGGACCTGAGGAGGAGGGAGCCGGGGCTACTGGCACGTCTGCGGTCGCGTGCCAGGAAGGGCGTGGTGCCTCGTCCAGGTGGGTGATCCGTCTATGCACCTGTATGGTCCATATGGGTAACACTGTCTATTGTGTCCAGCACATGGGGGAGGGTTGGTCTAGGGTTGGCTGTGGCGGTGTTAACAGGGTATGTGATGTATGGGTCTGGCTGGGTGGGTGGGCACACTCATTGGGGCAGGGGAATATGCTTTGGGATTGTATTGATGTGTTTCTCACCTTTTGTTTCCCACAGGCGTGGCAGAGCGGAGGAGGGCCATGGCAGAAGAGCAGCAGAGGGTGGTGGCAGCAGTACCCAAGCGTGGCGGTGGAGAACCACAACACCAGCAACAGCCCAATGAGGGTGAGTGCCATGACAACATGATTTGATATTGCATGCTGTGTGACAGGGTGGGGAGCAGGGCGTAGCCACCATCCATGGACACCACTGCAATGCACACGACATGTGACAGTCAGCACTGTACAGTGGCACTGCATGTCTGGAAGTGCATCAATGGTGGTCCATGTGTGCACTGGACACATGGCTGTGGCACTGCCTGCCCACCGCATAGCCACGTTACTGTACAGCCTTGGTTGTGCAGTGCTGGACATGGGTGGTGTGTGTGTGTGCAGTGGTACACATGGCTGTTGCTGCCTGGTTGGGCATGTCTTGTGCACACGGTCACTGTGGGTGGGTGCACTCCATCACAGGAGTGGGGCACTTGGCTGTATGCCATGCATGATGGGTGGGCTTGAGGGATGTGGACAGTCACACCCATTGACTCTGATCCCTTGTCCTAGGTGTCCGGATACTACTACGCATTGAGAGATCCATGCAGCAGCTATTGTGGTGGCCACGGACTCCCTAGAGATCCTGCAGGACCTCCAGCAGCATGGGATGCGGAGGAGATGGAGACCCCGGGACCAGCACCAGGCAGCAGGGGAGCAGGCTGGAGAACAGTAGCTGGGCATCACCTCCCCCCTTTGACTAGCCCTCACACCCTGCCTTCCCTCTCCCAGTTGTTCACCCCTGCCCCTTACCCACCCCTACCTTGTACCCGTACCTCCACCCCTGTTTTGTACATATGTAAATAGTTGTTGATGTTATTCTTGTACTTGTTGTTGTTTTTCTAATACAGTTATTTTGATATGAATACTGTGGTGGTGTCTGATTTGCAGCTGGCTATAGGTGCTCAGTTGCAGTGGTGTGCATGGCATCTGGGGAGGTATAGTCATGGGTATATGTGTGTGTGTGCGTGGGGAGGTGTCTCTGGTGTGGGAGTGGCTTTCAGTCGGTATCTGTGATGTGTGTTGTTCTCTGTGCATTGCATTGCTGTGTGCAGTGTTCCATGGTGCCTGCTCTGTGTCCATTGTGCCCCTGTCTAGCTGTCCTTGGCCTGTGCAGCTGACACCCTTGCATGTCTGTGGCCTGCCAGGTCTGCTGCCTTGTCAGTGGGTGCTGTCCCTGCAGGTCATCCACTGTGACTGTCACAATGCTGGGTTGCCACCTGTCATCGATGGGATGCATGTTTGCCTCAGGTGACACTGTGGCCTCCACAGTTGCTGTCCCACCTCCATGCTGTGTCTTGTGTGTGTTGCAGGGGCTGTGCAGCACTGTCTGTGACTTGTGATCCAGGCATATGGTGGTGGCGTACAGTGCCACAGTACATGCACAGGGTGGGTGTCACCCCTGTGCCATTGTGGACTGCAGGCTTTGTGTGCACAGTTTACATGTGCCCACACTGGGGGCTTGGTTGCCACACTACTGCTTCCCTGTGTTGGTGTCCCCGAGGGTATGCATGTGTGTTTACCCCTGCACTGTGTTGCATCCGGTGTGCTGCATGCTTCCACACACCACTGTGGGTGTCTGTGCTGGCTGCTGTGGCTCGTGGTGGGTCATGCTGTGACACCTGTCTACTGTGCAGGGTGCTGTATCAATGGCAGTGGTGTCAGGGGCACGCCCTTTCTCGTGTGGGGTACCACTTGTGGCGACACATGTTCGGTCTCTCAGCTGTACCTCGGGGGGGTCGTGTGTGTTGGTACTGTGTCTGCCATTGTTGCACTGCCATGTGCTGCCACCCACTGCTGGGTGCTCATGGTGGCTCTGGCTTGTATGGTTCTGTGGTACACGAGGTTGCAGTGTGATGGGGGGTGTGCATGGGGATTCCTGCAGTGATGGTCACTGCTCATGGGGGGTGTCTTGGGGTCACAGTGCAGGGTGTGCTGTGCACGGGGGGGCTGCTGTACAATGGGGTGGTCCGCCCCCCTTGTGTGGCAGTCTCAGCTTGCCAGTGGGTGTGCTGGGGCAACATGGCCCAGCTGTGCTTTGTTTGCTTGTCTCCATGGGCTGGTGTATATTCCGTCCCTCCCCCAGCTGTGCTGTGCTTGGGGTGTGGGGGTGCATTGTCAGTTCTGCAGTGTGTTCCTGTGCCCATCTGTGGCATGGGTGGTGGGCCCCTGTCTACTTCCCTGGTTGTGCAGTTCCATTGCTCTGCTGCTGGGGGGCTCCCTGCTTGCACTTTGGCATCTCTGGGCTGCTCAGCTGGGCTGCCCCTTGTTGCGCTATAGCGCATCGTATCTGCTCAGCTTCCCCTTCCTGGTTGCGCTATGGCGCAGGTTGTGCGATATTCAGACGTTGGCTGGTTGCGCAATTTGGCTTGCTCCATTTTTGAATATCGCATCTATTGCACATGTGCGCAATGGACTTGTGCTTGCTCCTGCTATTGCGCACATTTTTGGGTGCAGTTTGAATATCCAGACCATTGTCTTTAGTAAGGCACTGCTTCTACCCATTTTGTGCAGTTGTGCTGCCAGGAGCACTGAGAGGTTAAGTGTCTTCCTCGTGGTTACACAGTGGGTATTTGGCTCTAGATGTGTTTGAACCAGCAGTATTCTGGTACTCAGCCCTGTGTTCTATCCATCAGACCGCATTGCTTCATCGATTGAATGTAGAGGAGTCCTATGCATGGCTAGTGATCAACACTGAAGAGGGAGAATAAAATGTCCATCTAGTGGCAACTGAATAAAAATAAACAAGAAGCAGTCTATAAAAAGCACCTCTATCCATGATCCTGGGCCTTCACTGTCATCCTCTTGTCTGCCTACATCTCTTTTATTGCTTTAAATTCCATTCATCCCTTTGTTTCTTACAATTTTCCCCGAGTCTCAATTGTTACCCTTTTCAAAAATCCTTATTACCCCGCTTGTCTCTATTTTCCCATCTCTACTCTTCCCTTTCTCAGCTATTTACTTGAGATGGTGACTTTCTTTCTGATCACTGTACAAATCTTCCACTACAACATTCACAGTCACTTTAATTTTGGTTTCCACTTTGGTCACATCAAGGAACCTGCCATCGTTTATTTTGTTAACAACCTGATTCTTTCTTCTGACTTTGAAAACAGAATAACAGAGAATAATAAGGCAGAAAAAGACTGGAGGCTATCTAGTCAAAAACAGTGGTGGAATTCAAGCATGCATGGGACAGTCATAAGGCAATTCTAGGCTGTAGGGGTAGGAAGAAGTAGGCTGCTGGTTAACTAGGATCTGCAGCTTATCCAATAGGTAGGGGAATGGGCAGACTGGGTGGGCCAAGCGGTCCTTATCTGCCATCAAAATCTATGTTTCTATGTTTCTAGTATACACTGTTCCTACCAATACATGTAACACCAGCCTATTGCTTTGCATGCACTGCCGGCCCCCTAATGGCAGGTTAGCACTCTCCCCATTGCTTTGTGCCTTCCTCTCCCATCCCTATCAGCTCTTTATTTATTTATTTATTTATTGAATATATCAGAATTATAACCCTTCGAGTCAGAGACTCCTTTACAAAGGCTCCATGTCAGAGTAATACAGTAATATAGTCATCGATACACAACACAATAATAGTGCAAGTAGTGGTAAATAAGCAATTAACAGTGCATACAGTGATTACAAGACATAGATTACTGGGCTGTTAGTATATTGTACTAACAACAGGAGAACATGAACAGAGTTGAGTAATCATAGCCATTGAAGAAAAGAAACAACATGGCCCTAGTCCTTTGAGATCGAAACAGTGTGTACAGGTTACAGAGCAGGACTAGCTAGGGGCACAAGTCCTTTGTCACAGGCGCCTGTCTGAGTGGGAGGGGAGGAGCAGTTTATGCTAATCCCAACTCCTCTTGAAGCCCTCCATTGTTTCCATTCCCACCACCTTCTTCAGCAACTCATTCCACTTGCCCACCACTTTATCTGTGACTAAACACTTCATCACTTCATCTAGTCATTTCTGAAATTTCTACCCATGTCCTCTTGTGGCGTTCCCCTCTTGGTGCCTGAAAAACTGGTTTCTGTCTAGAAACATAGACATAGAAACATAAACTTTGACGGCAGATAAGGACCGCTTGGCCCACCTAGTCTGCCCATTTCCCTACCTAGAGGATAAGCTGCAGATTCTATTTAACCAACAGCCTATTTCTTCCTACCCCCCACAAAAATTGCCTTATGTCTGTCCCATGCATTCTTGAATTCTCCCACAGTTTTAGACCCCATAACCTCCTCAGGAAGGCTGTTCCATGCATCTACTACCCTGTCTGTGAAAAAATACTTTCTCACATTGCCCCTGAGCTGTCCCCCCTCTATCTTCAAATTGTGTCCCCTTGTTCTTGCACTTCTCTTTTTCTGAAAGATGCTACCCTCTTGGACTTTGTTGATTCCACTGAGGTACTTAAACATTACTATCATGTCCCCCTCTCCCTCCTTTCCTCAAGGGTATACATATTAAGCTCCTTTAGTCTCTCCTCGTATGGCTTCTCTTGCAGACCCTGCAGCATTTTAGTTGCCCTCCTCTGAACTGCCTCCATCCTGTCTATGTCCTTGCGGAGATGGGGTCTCTAGAACTGGACGCAGTACTCCAGATGGGGTCTCACCAACTGTCTGTACAGGGGGATAACAACTTCCTGTTTCTGCTGGTGATGCCTCTCCCTATACATCCCATTCCCCGGCCCCAGCCCTCTCTTGATCTCTACCTTGATTTTTTTCCTTTGAGAAACTGGAAAGTTTCTATCATATCACTCTGCTTATTCCTGGTCTCCAGTGAGTATCTGCTAAGGCTACAGAGATGCTCCTCATAATATTTCCCCTGCAGACCTTGAAGCATCCTGGTCATCATTCTAGACACACACTCTCATCAGTCCCAGTCCTCCTTTACTGTAAGTGGGGGCTCCAGAACTGAACCCAGCGCTACAGGTACAGTCACATTAGAGAGTTGTACAGGAGAAAAATCTCATTCTCATTTCTACTGGACCCTCCCCCCAATATGCACCTCAACATTCTGTTTGCCCTCCCATATGCTTTCGTTGGTCTGAGGATTAACCTTTAAATTGCCTTCCATAATCACACCTTGGTCAATTTTTTCCTTATATCCTGGTTACTTTGACACACTCAAGCCAATATTTTTGTTTTAGGATTGTTTCTAACAATATGGATGACTTTGCATTTTTTGCAGTGGACTTGACCTGCCACATACCAGACCTCTGTTCTAACATCCCAAGATCCCTTTTGATGTCTATGGCACCCTCCTCACTGTCTACTTACCTGACCTTGCTATACCATCATATGTACTGTACTGTGTTGATGCTCCTAATCTGAAACTGTATTACTTTGATGTAACACCGTTTGTAACTTTATAATCTCCCGGGTCGTGTCTGAAAACAGTCACAGCTTGTGTCTATCAAAACCTAAATAAATAAATAATACTTTCCCACATAGCTGTGTATTATATGCAAATAGGCTGATCTTACTTTGTATCCTTTCTCCTGTGTTGCAGATGAAGAAGTGAAAGAGAACAATGCCCAATGCTTGTACCTGAGGTACACCACTAATTACACCCATCTTACCAGAGTGCTGACTACTACCCTCTGAGTCATACCCCCCAGCCAGTTCTTGATCCACCCAGTAATGCCCCTAGCCCCAGGTCCGATAACTTCTTATTTTCCTGTACTTCTGTGACCATTCACATACAAGTGGACAATACAGTGGCCTATGCCTCTAGCACCTCTACTTCTGAACTGGTTGCTCAACTCTAGCTAGATTTCTCCAACATCCAGCATCAGTTCTAGAATAATATATTTTTTCTCAATGGCAAAAGAAGAATGGTTTCAATTACGTTTGGTACCAGACTGAAGTTGCCCAGACTCACTCCCTCCCCTCCTTCCATACACTATATGGCATGCTGACTGAGGACATCTCCTCTTTCAAATACCTTGAGGTTTGTGTTGACCTTCACCTTGGCTTCTCTGTGCTTGTGGATACCATCCACCAGAAGCTTCACCCCAGGCATAAAGCTGTTTCCAGGAATAAAGCACAGATTTTGCTTCCTGCACAAAAAGCACTCCTTTTAAAAATGATCCTCCCAAATTTAGACTCTGCTGACATGGTCTATAGTGCTTCTCCAAAGTCCATTCTGATTAGATCAGAATAACTCTTCTACTCTTTCTGTCAATTTGCGTGGGACTGTCTCCATTGCACACATCACACTTCTCTCTATTCCTCTCTGTCCCTCCCATCCCTAGAAGCCATGCTTCTTTTTCACTGTGCCCCCTTTATTTCCAAAGTCTGGCTGGGCTCCATCCTCCCCCACCACACACCCCTCCTTTCATCCCTCTCTGTTCTCTCTCTCTCTCTCTCTCTCTCCATAACTTTGAACCTAGCCCCTCACCATTTATTACTTGAAATCTTCTGCAGGCCAAACTGCTTTCTCTTTACAGTTCCCTAAGCTCTGGTTTTCCCTTTCTCCTTCTATCTTCTTTACCTCTCCACCCTTCTCCCTCAAATCCCTCCTTTGTAGCTTCTCTACTCACTCCTTTAACTGCCCTTGATTGCACTGTGACCTGTCATCCTCACCCCTAACACTCCCCCTCTAGGCCCAGTTTTGTCTGGGTTCTTGTATGTGGCCTGTATGAAATCTGTTATTCTATGCATGTGTCCATTTGATTACAGCTGTTATAAGTTTATTTTAAGCTTTGTTTGTCACATCTACCAACCGTACCTTTCTATGTTTATATTATTATATATTGTTATGTTATTTATTGCACAGTGTTGTAAAGTTTTATCATATGCCACTATCCCCACCTTGTGCAAACATCTGGAAACTAGCTGTTATTAGCTCAGTATGCTTTTTCTGGTAACTTTTAAATTTAATAACTAACTAATTACACAGCAGCATCAAAAATACTGTCTCCTTATTGGATGACTGGCATGATTTACAACGTGTAAATCGTAGTATGACTCCACGGGAAAAAATTCCAGCCAGTTGAATCAGGAACCCCATTATGAAATCACTCCAACCCCCCAAAGATCAAACAGCAAAACTGTCAAACCACCGTATTCGCTACAACAAAAAGTGCAAAATTCAAACATGCACTGTACAACACACCAGCATTCAGCAAAGCCACTGTAAATTCTGCAAACCCACCCCTCACTCCTTCCAACTTTCATGGTGACAGTGAGACCCTCTCACCTCCATTCTGGTACCGCTACCTCATGAGTTTTACCCAGCACTTCTAAAACTAACAAAATCATTAAAAAGAAACAACACCGCTGCTCTCTCCAGTCACCGAGTCCTCAGTACTGTGCACTCACTCCCCACTAAACAGCTCACAGAAACAAGAGTTTGGACATTTCTATTCTTTTTTTTTTAATTATGTTTTCCGATGAATGTACCTGTGAACTGGAATGCAGGCCACACTGACACTACAGTGTTCTGTACACTCTGCCCTGCGTTCCCACTGAGATGCTTAGCCGCTAGCTCCTCCAAGGCTCGCTCATTCCAGTTTCTGTTTCCTGCACTCCTACCTCCTCTCACAATTGCTCCCTCCCACCTCCATTCTCGTACTAACTCCCCGGTCCCAGTATACATGCCCCATATTCTCTCAAATCACTATTAAAAATGAAAGCAAGAAACCTCAAAAACTCGGCTTCCAGATGAGCTGAAACAACATGCTGCTTACGCACTATTCCTCCTAGTACACTGTTGCTCTCTAACTCTCCAGCAGTTGTTCGCTATTGCTTGCTTCATGATGGGATGAACAAAAATGAAAAAAAAAAAATCATTAAGCAGACTTGGGGGCAGGGGTTGCTGTGTGTGTGAATATGGGGATTACTGGACAGAACCCGAGAAATCAAGAACCTAGGAAAAGTCTCCCAAGCAACAAAGTACTATTTTGTCTGGCGGAACAATACAATCAATAAAACTAATTTAAAATACTGCAAACTCTTTTTCTTTTATTTTTATTTTTTTGTCACTAAAATAAACAGAGGCATTATATAATCTCAATATCCCACTAAAGAGTGTGGGTGATGCCAGAATTTACCCACAGCTGGTGTGTTTTGCTCACTCGGCCCTGGCCACATTACCAAACAACACACCAGCCATGGGTAAATACTGGCATCACCCACACCCTCTTTTGGTATATGGCTTAACTAACCACCTGCTATATGGCAGTGAGTTGAGGGCCTTGCTGAAATTCACATACATGAGGTTAATAGTCTGACCTTTGTAGACAGCCCACATCCTCTCATTCAAGAAATGAATGAGGTTTGTCTGGCAGGACAGCCCTCTAGAAAAACCATGATGCCTTGTGTTTTCTGTTCTGCAGATGATTTGTCTTCAGGAACTCCACTATCTACTCCTTTAAGATAATCTTAAGCAGCTTGCCCACAGTAGTGGTCAGGCTCACTGGCCTGTAGTTCCCACAGTTGGTCTTCTGCCACCTGTAACAGGGTGCCCCTGTTATGACTGAATAGTCCTGAAGTAAAAAATGTGTAACCCCCCTTACACATTCTTTTTCTGATCTTCTTTCATCTTTTCTTCCTCCTTTCTTTACTAAATTTCATGTCAGGGTGGCCAACCTGGCATATCTTTATAAACTTTACTGTCCCTTTAAAATTCTAAAATCCTTATGGTTGCACAATGAAATATTTCCCGTAAAGGAACTCTGTGTTTGAGTAATGTTTGTGCTTCTAAAGTGCCCCCAGTTTATTTGTGTAAAGCTTCAGTGCTGAAAAAAAATGCCTCTGTGAAGTGAGTGAAGCGCTAGGCGCTGTTGTAATTGGTGCCCCCTTTAAGATGCACAGACAAGCTGTGCTACAAGCCCGATGTCAGGCGATGTAAATAAAAAGAAAACCGCTTGTTGCAGTACTAAAGAAAAGCTCTTGTAAGCTTAAAAAGAAAAGGAAAGGTTGCTTTCTGCAGCAATCAGAACAGCAGCCACCTTGTACATCAAAGCAGGATCAAGCTCAGATGTACACTGAGACGCAGCTCATTGCTTGACTCGAAGCAGGATGCTTTGGTAAAGAGTGAAAGTGCCGCACAGGGAGGCGAATGTGGCACAATCAAATTCCATATAAGAACACTACGGGCAGAAAGGGCAGCCCCGTAGTGTCCTCAATTAAAGTGCTGCAAATTGTTAAGTACAGACCCAGAGCTAGATTAACTGGGAGCTGTCAAGAAGCAAAGGCCAAAATGAAATGCTTTAGCCTACGGCTGACATTTCAGCAGTCAGGTTTAAAGAGACAAACATCAGTAAAATAAGGAAAGACTGCTAAAACTGATTGCAGAGGCTTTCTAGGTACAAAGTCTGTAAACTTCAAATGAAAAATCCATTTTCTTGTTTCTTTGTTTTGTTTAAATAAATAATTTGTGCTCCAAAAATCAGGTCTCCCTAGGCTGGCTGGGGAAGGCAAATAGGGAGCGTGCCCCTCATGTGTCATTCCCCTGTCCAGGCTGGGTATTCCTATATGATAAGAAATGTTAAAATATACAATGAAATTTTTTTTTTTTTGTTATCTAAATTCCGACCATTATGGGGAAGATCCTATTATAGGACTGGCAGCCCCTGAAGTGATTGCTTTTGTAAGAATCAGGAGAGATGAGGTCATAGCAAGTGGGAGGAGCTAATCTCCTAATGAGGTGTAAACCCACTAATTAAGGTTTTAGGTGGTCTTAAAGTGATGTGCTTAGTAAGTATTTAAGTAAAATTAATAAACATGCTTTTTTTCCTGTTGTGTAAGAATGATCCAAGATAGCCTTAGCTAGGACTACATAAAAGTATATTTCATGTTAAGTAGGAGATCACCTGATTGTGATGTCACCCTAGGGATTGCTATATAACCTTTCACTAGGGGGCTAAATAAAGAGAGTGGGTCAGTATCTTCTGACCACAGAGAGTGAAGGAGCTAGTGTGAGAGTTTACATACTGTATTGTTGGAAATTGAGTACTGGATATTGCATATATAAAAGAAAGTCAGGAGTCTCAAGAAGAATTATTTCCTGATGTGTTGAATTGGTGTGATGGACTAACACCCACAATTTCTTTTCTGTAAATATACTTTATTTTATTTTTTTTAGTTTTTGCAAAGGTTTTGAAAATAAAATGATAAACTCAATATTTGTGTTTTGTATGCACTAAAATTACTGTCTGGTGTCTGTCATTTATTCCACACCTAATACACTGGTGTCAGAAGTTGGATAGACCTGGTACATCAAAGCTGCCCAGGAAGCCTACCAGGGGGATATTGTTCCGACATACCTTGACAGATGCTAGAAGAGGACCAGACAGACCTCAGTGCACATCACCTGTCACGATCGGTAACTGAGAAAACTGGGATTAAATTGTTACCTGGATTATGTCTAGGAGCCAGGCCCAAAATGAAGAAACTAGAAGATGAGGATATCAAAGAGGGAGAAGAGATGCAGAATCCAAAAGAGAGACAGATGACCCCAACCCCAGATGATCCGAGTGAGTTGCTGAAGTGGCTCTGTATGAGGCAGATCGAGATGGAATGACAACAAGAAGAGGATAGATGACAGAGGGATGAGGATCAATGCATCCAGGCAGAAGAAAGAAGATGGCAGAACGTGAAATGGAATGATATCCTAAAAGCCATACAGGACATGAATCAAGGTCAGGCGGATATAACTGAGCCCAGAGACATAAAACTAACTAAACTGACAAAGAGTGACGGCGTTGAGGCATACCTCACTACCTTTGAGAGGATAGCACAAACCTGTGCATGGCCTCATGATCAGTGGGTAAAAAGACTGGTACCCTACTCATCCGGTACAGCCCAATTAGTATATAGCCAACTGAGTGGGATTGATGCTAATGACTATGATAAAGAAAAAGAAGAGATATTAAGATGATATAACATAAGTACTGAGACCTATCATCAACATTTTCACTCTCAGAAGATGGCCCACTATGACACCCCAGGAAACGTGGTGCTCGCCCCAGAGATTATTGTGACAAATGGTTACAACTGATGACTAAGACTAATGATCAGATTATGGAGCTAATAATCATTGAACAGTTCATTCAGGTTTTACCACTGGATGTACAGTTATGGGTTAAGGATCACAAGCCAGAGACAGCAGAAGAAACTATTAACTTGGCGGAGGACTACTTGGCAGTTTATCCCACCAGACGGAGGGGACAACAAGGTAACCCAGGACCATCTACAGCTCTGGTAAGAACTTTTTTCCCCAATAATCAATCAACGTATGGTAGATGAGATAGAGGTGGCAGGGTCCCATATGCAGACATTATTTGCCATGGATGTCTTGGGAAGGGACACATAGTCAGAAACTGCCTAATAAAAGAAATGATACAGCACATTTAGCCCTAGCAAACTTTGGGGTATGTTACTTGTGGGAGTGGGAGACCAACAAACTTTGGGATTGTTAGACTCCGGAAGTAGACAAACCCTGATGAGAGCTAATCTGGCCCCTGAAATAGACTTAAGCCAGAATGATACAACTGTTCTCTGTATACATGGGAATGTCCATCAGTACCACACTGCAAAGTTGGCATTGACTGTTAACAACCAAAGCCACACCTTGCTAGTTGGATTATCACCCCGTCTACATGTACCTATTATAATTGGCCAGGATGTCCCTTGTTTTGATGCCTTAATGATGACTCATCAATCACTGATGGAACCTGTTAATGTAGTTACCAGGACACAGGCAAATTACAGATGGAACCTGTCTTTCCTTTTGAAAAGATTATTTTGAAGGACAAGGGAAGGCAAGAAAATACAAGCGGGTTGAAAGGAAGGAAAAGAAAGCTTGGCAGGATTCACATCCAGAAAAAACTGTGGAATTAGCACCAGGGTTGTTAAAAGGTGACATTAAACTGGAATATTTGGTAGATGAGACTTCAAGGCCTCTGTTTACACAAATAAATCAAGAAGAAAAGAATGGACATTCTCATTTTATATTAAAACGTAACGTACTGTTTTTAATAACTGTTGATCATGTTACACACTGTGAGACAGAGCAGTTAAAGGTACCTGAACAGTATAGGGAGTGGGTAATACGATTGGCCCATGATATTCCCATGGCTGGCCATGAGGGAGGGATAGAACGTTACAATGGATACTATCTAGGTATTGCTGGCCATGGATTCATCAAGAGGTAGCAGCATATTGTAGAGCTTGTGCAAAATGCCAGCTGGTGGCTCAAGGAGGGAAGAAAGATCAAGTACTCCTGCAACCTATTCCTTATGTAATAACTCCTTTTGAGAGAGTAGCCATGGACGTGGTGGGGCCCCTAACAAAGAGTTCTAAGGGAAACCAATTCATACTGTGTAGGCTGTGAGCTCCGCCTGCTTGGGCTGTGTGGCTGGGTGTTTATGTTTGTCTCTCAATAGTTTAGTTTTGTGGATTTTCATGTATTTTGGCTTGAAGGAACAAGACCATTCTTGAATATGTGATCTATGAAAGTTTACTGGACTAAGAAACTGGAAAACATCACTAGCAGATATTGGGATTCTCATTATAAATCAACTTTTTTGGAAGCCATCACAATCAAAGTAAGTACAGCTAAGAAATTCTACATGCTCTAACATGGGGAGTGCAAACTGAATCCACATTTCAGTCTGCCTTATTGCTAAAGGGAACTGTATGTCTTTGAGAACCATTCACAACTATTTAAACAAAGGGAAGACACTGACGAAGGGTTTTAATTTCCTGCATATGCCCCAGGCCAGTGTTCCAGGAATTTAACACATCCTTTGTCTTGTTACAATAGATCAAACAGTTTACTGGTCATTTTTCCTGTGGATTTGATTATTTTACATCATTTGGCAATGGGGCAAATACTCCCTCTAGAGGCGCACCACCGAAATTGATCTGTCCCTGCTCATGTGCGAGCCTTGGGCACATCTAGCCACATTGTATACAACTATTCCAATGTTGCATTTTCGACATTACCACCTGGCATACTACTGTTCAAAAAAAGAAATGCAACCTCTCTCTGACTGAACTCCACCTATGCACCCTGAAACTTGTGCTCCTCCTCCTGCTTCTATCAGGGACTGTTCACCCTAATCCCGGACCAAACACCTCCAACCAAAACAAACCAGCAGGCACTCTCTCAATCATGTGCCTGAACATCTGCAGTTTACTTCCTAAGCTTGATGCACTGCAAGCCTTTACCACCCAACACAACCTGGATAGTCTGTCAGTAGTTGAAACTTGGCTCACCCCAAAGATTCCTGACCAGGCAATCACCCTTCCTGGCTACAATGTCTTCTGGGTTGATTGTAAGTCCAAAAGAGGTGGAGGGTGTACCTTATATGTGAAAGACACTTTCCGAGGACACCTCATTGATTCCAATCTTCCAGCAACACCTGCTCAGATTCTTCCCATCAGACTCCTATTTGGTGCCCACAAGTAGGCCCTTACAGTTGTCACTGTTTACATACCTCCTAAAGAACAGGGACCTGGTCTAACTGTCCTTGACTTTGTCAAATCCCACCCATCGGACTCAAATCATCCTTCTAGGTGACTTTAACATTAATTGGTCTCAGCTGAAGGTGAGTCATTTAAGAACTCCATTATATCTGCTAAACTGACTCAAATGGTTGACTATGCAACCAGAAAGAACTACAGAACTGGGACCTGCACCTCACTCGACTGGATCCTAACCAACGCACCCTCTCGGATCACGAAAACCCTCAGTCCTCCCTGACTCACAAAGTGACCTCTCTCCCATCAGCTGTACCTGGTCAAACAAATTCTATAAGCCTCCTCCAAAAATCATCACCAGCAGAGTCCTACCCCGTGGTCAACTACCCCACCTCAAATCGCACCTCATTCTGCAGGACTGGTCCCCCATCTTCAAGGCAATAGATACTAATACTGCACTGGAGCAGTTTATTCACATTTTCAATGAAGCCTGTAATAAATTTGCCCCCCTCAAAAAGCGTAAAGTTAAATCGCTCAGTAACTCTTGGCTGTCAGGAGACCTCCTAAAAAAACTTAAATCCAGGACCACCTCTGGGAACTGGCTAGAAACTCCAGTAAGCAACTCGACATCCAGAATTATAAACTGGCATGGAATGACTGCACCAAATCCACTCGCAACAGAAATCTGACTACTATAAAATGCCCTCACTAACTCCTGGGGAAATGGGAGGATTTCTGGAAAACATTAAAGATGTCACTGGGAAGCAGTCAAAATCTTCGCCGAACATACTCAACATAAATGGGCACACTACATTCGACTCTAAAACTATTGCAAACACTTTTAACATTGCTTTCACAGACCTTAGCAGTGTTCTTCCCTATGACTTCTTCCAAGATGTGTCAACTCCCATCCCCCCAACTCCTTCACCCACGCCTGTCACCCACCTTTCTTCTTTAAAGCACTAAAGAAACATCAAGTCTGAAACTACATTGCCAAAGCCATCAGCAAATCTAGAACAAGCAATGAAACACTTTTTTTTTTTATTTAGTCGTTTAACCAGGTAAGACACACTAAGCTGAAAGCTTTTTTACAGGTGCAACCTGGAAGCACAGGGAAGTTAAGTGACTTGCTCAGGGTCACACAGCATGCAAGTGGAAGCTGTGGGATTCAAACCCAGGTCTGGTCTGCTGGATGTCACCAGATTTGCAGCTCAGAGCCTTAAACCACTGTGCTATACTCCCCCAGGATTCAATACTGGGCCCCCTACTCTTGACCTCAAGCTACTGGCTTTAATGCTTGATGAGGTACTTGGGCCCCTCACCAAGATCTTTACTCTCTCTCTTTCCTCTAGCCAATTCCCAGACAAATGGAAAATGGCCACTGTTACCCTGATTCACAAAAGTGGTGATAAGCCTGACCATGTGAACTTCCGCCCTATCTCCATTCTGCCTCCCCTATCAAAGGTACTGGAATGTATAGTAACGGACCAACTTACTGAGCATCTGGACAATTATAATATTCTGTGTAAACAGCATCATGGCTTTAGAAAAGGTCATAGTACATCCTCTGCCTTACTCGAATTCACCTGCTCCATTCACAGCTCCCTCGACAATGGACAACTAACTGGTGCTATTTTCATCGACCTGACCAAAGCCTTCAATACTGTCCACAACTCCCTCCTGCTGAGCCAACTAAAAATGCTGGTCTCTCAATGATTCAATCTCTTGGTTCAAAAGCTATTTTGAAAACCACACCCAGCATGTAAAATTGGAGATGTGCACTCTGATTCCAAGCCTGTCCTCTCTGGAGTCCCCCAGGGTTCAATACTGGGCCCCCTACTCTTCAGCCTGTTCCTTAACACCCTACCGAACTCCTGCACTGAACATATCTCCCTGTATGCCGATGATGCAGTAATCCTTGCCACACACCAGGACCCAAGAAATTGCAAGAAAATCTCCAACTCGGCTTCTCCTCAGTTGAGAATTGGCTCACAAAGCACAAACTGATCCTTAATCAAAAAAAAAAAACAAAGGCCATGATCTTCAGCAGCTTCCATAATAAACATAAGCACTTCCAACTCTCCGTTATCACCAGACAAGGTGCCGCACTGGAACAGGTCAAAAACTTTAAATACCTTGGAATCACCCTTGACCCTCACCTCTCCTACACTGCTCACATCGACCATGTCGCCAAAGCTGCTAACTCCCAGCTAGGCCTGCTATTCCATCATAGGAAACACCTGTCACCTGAAGCCCTCACTGTCGCTGTCCAGAGCTCCATCATATCCATCATTGATTATGGCATTATCATTTATGGCTCTGCTACAACCACCGCACTCAAATGTGTATCCACCGCCCTCAACAAGGCCTGTCGACTTGTCACTGGCTCCCAAACGCCTAACTCACACCTGTGACCTCTATTCTCGAACTGGATGGTTGAATCTTGCCAATTGAATAAAACACCAAACTTGTATTACTACTAAGAAAATCTTGCTGGGCCTTGCCCCCCCTGGAGTCTGTGCCCTCATACAACCGAGAATCCACACCCGACATACCAGGGGATCGAAACCTCAGCTTCTGCAAGTCCCGCATTGCTGCACAACACAAGGCCAAAGATCCTTTGCTTACCGAGCCACTAGTTGGTACAACAGTCTTCCCAGCGACATCTTATCCTCACTATTGCTCAGCACTTTTAAGACTCGTCTCCACCTAACACTGACTGCCTCCAACCTCTGTGACTGTTGTGGCTAAACATGTATTTTGATTCCATAGCTGAAGATGCCCTTTTGGATCCACATCTACTCCTGTACTTTGCAAGCACCCTCCCATCTATCTTCACCTCCCTGCTGGCCCATGACAAATGCCACCCAGCAGCACTACCTCTATTCTTATCTGCCTTCCACCTCTTCTCTCTGTACCCCAACCTACCTCCCCTTTTCTCCCATCCACTAGTCTCCCTGATTTCACCCTCCTCCTTTCCCTTTCCTTTCCCAAAGTTTCACCTTATTGTTCTTTCATCTACAGGACTATGTGTCTTTTTTTTTATTTTATAAACTGTTACCTTTGCTTATGATTGTCTCAATTGTACCAATGATATGTAACCTTTGTAAAGAGCCTCAGCTCAAAGGTATTTGTAATCCTAGAGCAAATAAATAAAAATAAATAAAATAAATAAATACTGGTTTTGTGCAACTATGCCACCCAGTACCCTGAAGCCATACCAATGAGAATGGTTACTGCCTCTAGAATAGCTGAAGAATTAGCTAAAATCTTCAGTTGCATGGGAATACCACAAGTGATTCTAACTGGCAGAGGTAGTAATTTTACATCTGTGATGTTGCAAGAATTGTACCATCTGTTGGGTGTCTCTGCAGTACACCTCCCCGTATCACCCTCAGACTAATGGGTTAGTAGAAAGATTCAATAAAACACTTAAGAAAATGTTGCAAAAGTACGTGCAAGAGGAAGGTCGAGACTGGGATAGATTTCTCTTTTACCTCTTATTTGCCTACAGGGAAGTACGTCAAGTAACAACTGGGTTTTCCCCCTTTTCATTACTATATGGTCGCAACCCTAGGGGACCATTAGATGTAATTAAAGAACAATGGGAGGAAGGCAAAGGTGTGGGATTTACAAACATTGTGAAATACATGACTGACTTATGGGAAAGGCTTGTGAAATACGTAACTATGACTCATATGAATGTTGACCAGAAACAGCAGGGTCAAAAAGAAATGTATGATAAAGAATTGAAATAAAAACACTTTGAACCTGGGGAAAAAGTGTTACTTTTGTTGCCTAATACAGAAAATAAGCTTCTGATGAGATGGCAAGGGCCTTAAGTGGTACTTCAACAGACTGGTATTGTGGATTATGAGATTGAAATGCCTGAGCGAAGACCAGTAAAAGGGTATACCATGCCGCTCTATTAAGGAAAAGGATAGTAAGCCAAACCCATTACTATACATTCAACCTGAACAAGGTCTGTCAGAGATAGAGGTCGCTTATGATAGATTAGAAACACCATGAGGGGAGAATGAAATTCAGATCAATCTGGAATTAAAGCCTGATAAAAGACAAGAGGTTGATCAACTCTTAGAGTTTTTTAAAGAAACTTTTATTAAAACACCAGGGAAAGCATTAGGGGTGGTGCACAAGATTAAACTGACACAAAGTAAACCAATTCACCCGAGGCCCTGTAGGTTACCAGAGAAGATCTGGAAAGAGGTAATGAATGAGGAAGGAAATTGGAGCAAGCAAAGGTGATTGTTCCTTCACATAGCCCATGGTCCTCGCCCTTAGTAGTGGTAAATAAAAAAGAAGGTGGTGTCCGGTTATGTTTGGATTTTCAGAAAATCAATGCAATTTCTGAGTCTGATGGCTACCTCATGGCAAGAATTGATGATCTGCTAGATCAGATAGGCTCTGCACAATACATCAGCACCCTAGATTTGATGAAAGGGTACTGGCAGATACTCTTAGCACCACAGGCCCAAGAGTTAACAGCATTCAGTACCCCTATTGGTTTATACCAGTTTATGACTATGCCATTCGGTTTGCACTGGGCTCCGTCCACTTTCCAGAGATACATGGACCGTATTTTAAGACCCCATAATCAGTACAGTGCTGCTTATTTGGATGATGTGGTCATCTATAGCCTGGACTGGAATACCCACTTAATTCATCTTAGCTGTCATTCAAAGCATCAAGGATGCAGGACTTAAATAAATCCACCCAAATGTGCTTTTGCAAAAACTAAGACTAGATATTTGGGGTTTATAATTGGACAGGAAACTAAAGCCAGAAATAGATAAAGTGGAGGCCGTTGCCAATAGTCCTATACCCACTACCAAATGCCATGTTAGATCTTTTCTAGGGCTAGGAAGTTATTATCGAAGGTTCATTCCTGGCTTTTCCACCAATGCAATACCACTAACAAAACTAACTAAAAACAGGTATCCAAATAAAGTAAAGTGGACTGCTGATTGTGAAAAAGCTTTTCAGAGTGTAAAGGCAGCTTTATGTTCCTCGCCAGTACTCCTAAGTCCAGACTTTAGAAAACCATTTGCGGTCCAAACTGATGCCTCTGACATGGGCATTGGGGTAGAGTTAACCCAACATGATCACAAAGGTGAGCACCCAATCCTATTTATTAGTAGGAAATTGCATGAGTGGGAAAGAAAGTATTCCATGGTAGAGAAGGAGTGCCTGGCCATAAAATGGGCTATAGAGGCTCTCAAATATTATTTATGGGGGCATGAATTCACTATTGTAACTGACCACAACCCACAATGTTGGCTACACCTCATGAAGGATAAGAATATGTGCATTATGCATTGGTACTTGTCGCTCCAGCCCTATAAATTTTCGGTTAAACATAGAACTGGGTCTCAACATCAAAATGTGGATTTTTTATCCCAGTATGGAGTGGAACATATTGTGACTGAGAATTGTGATGTGATTTGTAATAAAGAATTTTTTTTTTAAGACACATACCTCAGGGAAAAGAACAGTAGGACCAGTTTATTGAATGTATAATGTCGATTATATGTTAGAAACTGTTCTGTTTATTAAGGGTCCCTGAGGGGAACTTCTGGAGAGGGTGGGCAGAAGTTCCAACCCTTCCAAGGGTGAAGGGTTTAGCTAACATCATACTGTGTTGCTTTCTTAAATGGGGAGGAGTGTAACAGGGTGCCCCTGTTATGAATGAATAGTCCTGAAGTAAAAATGTGTCACCTCCTCCTTATATATTCTTTTTCTGCTTTTCTTTTATCTTTTCTTCCTCCTTTCTTTACTAAATTTCATGTCAGGGTGGCCAACCTGGCATATCTTTATAAACTTTACTGTCCCTTTAAAATCCCAAAATCCTTATGGTTGCACAATGAAAATATATCCTTTTCCCATAAAGGAGCTCTGTGTTTGAGTAATGTTTGTGCTTCTAAGGTGCCCCCAGTTTATTTATGTAAAACTTCAGTGCTGAAAAAAAAATGCCTCTGTGAAGTGAGTGAAGCACTAGGCGCTGTTGTAATTGGTGCCCCTTTAAGAAGCACAGACACACTGTGCTATAAGCCCAAAGTCGGGCGATGTAAATAAAAAGAAAACTGCTTGTTGTGGTATTAAAGAATATCAATCAATCAATCAATCAATCAAATATTTATTTATTCAGGTGAACATCGTTGAGCACAGCTCATTTGCAAGATGGACCTGATAAGGTCAAGGTTCAATAATTGGTGCATATACAAATATATTCAAAACACTTATATATACAGTAAGAAAAGGCAGAAGTTGGTTAAACATAACAGTACAAGGTAGGACAATGAAAAGCACACTAGATAACTTAATATATACATATCAACAATGGAGGTATCATGACATACATTCAACATATGGCACCCAAAACTTCCAAGGTTCCCGGGCAAGCCAAATGTAGACAAGGAGACACAGTGTTTGAGTGCCTGAAAAATGGTGATCATAGCCTCTGGTAAGAGATAAGGTAGGAAGGGGTAATAGGGACTAGAACAGGGGCTGGGGCTAGTACAAGAGGTGTATGGGAATGATAAGGGCTAAGGTAAGGGCCAGGAATGAGTGGGTGAGGATTATAGCCAGGAGGTGAGAGATCTGTGGAGACAAATTTGCAGGGAACAGAATTGTCATAATATGAAGGCTGCCTGAGAAAAGCTCTTGTGAGCTTAAAAAGAAAAGGAAAGGCTGCTTTCTGCAGCAATCAGAACAGCAGCACTGCCTCGCAGGAACATACTCCGATGTACACTGAGACGCAGCTCATTGCTTGACTTGAAGCAGGATGCTTTGGTAAAGAGTGAAAGTGCTGCACAGGGAGGTGAAAGTGGCACAATCAAATTCCATATAAGAACACTACGGGCAGAAAGGGCAGCCCCGTAGTGTCCACAATTAAAGTGCTGCAAATTGTTGTTTAGTACATACCCAGAGCTAGATTAATTGGGAGCTGTCAAGAAGGAAAGGACAAAAGGAAATGTTTTAGCCGATGGGTGACATTTCAGCAGTCAGCTTTTAAAGAGACAAACATCAGTAAAATAAGGAAAGACTGCTAAAACTGATTGCAAAGGCTTTCTAGGTACAAAGTCTGTAAACTTTAAATAAAAAATCAATTTTCTTGTTTCTTTGTTTTATTTAAATAAAAAAAATTGTGCTCCAAAAATCAGGTCTTCTGGGCTGGTAGGGGAAAGCAAATAGGGAGCGCGCCCCTCCTTTGTCATTCCCCTGTCAAGGCTAAATATTCCTATATGATAACAAATGGTAAAATGTACAACCAATTGTTTTTTTTTTTTGTTATCTGAATTCCAGCCATTATGGGGAAGATCCTATTATAGGACTGGCAGACCCTGAAGTGACTGCTTTAGTAAGACTCAGGTGGTCTTAAAGTGATGTTCTTAGTAAGTATTCTAAGTAAGAATAATAAACAAATGCTTGCTTTTCCTGGTGTGTAAGAATGATCCAAGATAGCCTTAGATAGGACCACATAAGGTCTATTTCATGTTAAGTTGGAGATCACCTGATTGTGATGTCACCCTAGGGATTGCTATAAAACCTTCCACTAGGGGGTTAAATAAAGAGAGTGGGTCAGTATCTTCTGACCACAGAGAGTGAAGGAGCTAGTGTGAGAGTTTACACACTGTATTGTTGGAAATTGAGTATTGGATATTGCATATACAGAAGAAAGTCAGGAGTCTCAAGAATTATTTCCTGATGTGCTGAAATGGTGTGATGGACTAACACCCTCAATTTTCTTTCTGTAAATTTTTTTTTGAGTTTTTGCAAAGGTTTTGCAAATAAAATGATAAACACAATATTTGTATTTTTTATGCACTAAAATTACTGTCTGGTGTCTGTCATGTATCCCTTACGTTCTTCACCGCATTTGTACTGTGGTATGACATTTGCCCTCTGTAAGTCCTGGGGACGAGTCCCTTTGCCAGTGGACAATTGAAGATGTCCACCAGAGGGGCAGCCAGTACTCTTCTTACTTCTTTCATTACTCTGGGGTGAAACACATTTGGGCTTGCGGGTTTACTTATCTTCTAAGTACTAAGATCCTTAAGTGCCCTACCCATGGAAAGAAACCTCATTTCTAGCCTGCTACCCAGACCATGTACCCCAGTTATTTGACAATCTGGCAACAGATCAGCCAATTCCTTTTAGAGATGTTGTGAAATTACATTTTGGCGGTGAAATTGTCATGAAACCAGCAATTTCATCACTTTAAACATTTCGCGAAATTCCACCATTCTACATACTTTTTTTGCCGGGTGCGAAATTGCAAAATGTTGCCCACAGAACACAAAATATTATCACAAAATGAATAATTTTACCAAATTTCACCAGAATTTACACCATTTCGTAGGGGAAATTTCACATTTCACACTTGAAATTTCGCATTTCACAGCAAAATTTCACATTTCACCCATAGAATTGCACATTTCTCACCTGCAAAATATTTAGCAAACTGCACAGATTTTGCTAAATATTTAGCGGAATGAAATTCTCAAATTTTGTACATCTCTAATTCCTTTGTAAAGATTACTACTCATTTAGTAGTCACCTTTCACAGGTCAGACTCCACTCTGTTTTGTCCTTTGGCCAGCTTTTCTATGCCCTCTCTTTTTCCTTTTCTTCCTTATAGAAACATAGACTTTGAGTGCAGATAAGGACTGCTTGGGCCCACCCAGTCTGCCCATTTTCCTACCTATTGGATAAGCTCAAGATGCTAGTTAACCAACAACCTACTTCTTCCTACCTTATATAACTGAAGAAGGCCTTGTCATCGATCTTTGCTCCCTCTACTATCCAGAGTTTGGTGCCTGCCTTAGCTTTCTTCACAGCTGTGCTAGCTGCTCTTAGTTTATCCTGGTAATCTGTCCTTCTTTCCTGCAGTTCCCCCTTGTACATTCTGAAGACAACCTTCTTTTCTTTTACTGCATTCCTCATCTCACTTGAGAACAGAAGTAATTTTTTCCAACAGTTGTTCTTCCTAACCAACCTTAGACAGCACTTTGTGATCTTTAGAACCTCCTTTTTTATAGCCTATCATTTTTCATTGATCTCCACTCTCTAGCCTACCCATCAGAGCCTGATTTCAAGGCACTCTTCCATCTTCCCTATGTGCACTCTTTTGAGGTCCAAAACCATCATCTTGGATTTCTGCTGCTTACTCTAAAGTGGGATTTTTGTACCACCGCAGAATTGGCAGGCTGTATAGCCTAGAGGTTAGAGTAACTAGCTGTGAATGAGCTTGGCACATCCAGCAGACTGGGTTTGATTCCCACAACTCCTACTTGCACACTGTGTGACATTGAGCATGTCACTTAACCTCCTAGTGCTCCCAGGTTGCCTCTGAAAACAGGCACTTGTGTGTAGTGGGCCTTACCTGGTTACCAAAAGACAAAAAAAAAAAATTGCAATCACTTGCCCCAAGGGAGCCTACACAGTTACATCCTGTATGAATTCTTGGTTTGAAGTACCAGATTCAGGATTGCCCTCTCCTACTCAGTTCCTTCTTCTACTGACAGCAAAAATGGTTCTGGTAGACATCCACTATAGTCTTACATCTGGCACTTCTCACACTTGGTATTCTCGGATCTAGGTTCTGCAGGTTCAGATCACATGACAGGATAACTTTCCTTTGTGCAGTCACCCACCTATGACTCACTCTTCCTTGTTATCCATGGGGTTCTCTGTGTGGTTTTCAACACTGTTGTTCCAATGTATATTCCTTAAACAGCCAAAGCACAGTGCTGCTGTCTCTGATCCTTGACTGAGTTAGTTATGCACTACCACTTTCTTTCTCTCTCTGTCCCTCCCCAACTCCAACTTTATCTTTGAGATTAATAACTATTTGCTCATAAAATGCAGACTATAAAATCAGATCCATGCATAATTATGAGAGTTACAGAATGGTTAACAAACAGAACCCAGGTGGTCAGAATTTTAGATACTTACGCTCACCCAATTGTAGTAACAAGTGGGGTTCCCTAGGGGACTGTCCTGGGTCCCATTTTGTTTGGAATTTTCATACCAGATCTGCATAAAGAGATTATTGGTCATATCAGTAAGTTTGCTGATGCTACACAATTATGTAGTGAAGTCAATACTATAGATAAAATTATAGCATTTCAAAATGATATCACCTCCTTAGAGAATTGGACTAAGCATAATAGCATGTCATTTAATAATGAGAAATGTGCTGTTATGCACCTTGGGCCTAGAAATCGATTTATAAAATGTTATTTAAATGGAAAGGAATTAAAGCATGTTAAAACTGAAAAAGACTTTGAAATTTTAAGTAATGAACAATTATTACTAGGGGATCACTATAGACAAATTGCACTTAGGACAAATCATATGTTAACTTCTATTAAAATATCTTTTATCTGTAGACAAGAAGCCTGCATCCTGTCTCTGTATAATTCATACATTAGGCCACACCTTGATTATGAAGCTGCCTTTTGGGTACCATACCTTACAAAGGACAAACATATTTTGGATAATGCCCAAAGAAGAACTACTAAGCTTATTACAAGACTATAAAATCTTTCATAAGAAGAGAGATGTATGGAATTACACCTCTATGACCAAGAAACTAGGCATCGGAGGGGAGATCTCTTTCTTTTGTTAAAAATCCTCCAAGGTAAACAGCTTATGGAGGAAAGTGATATTAAACATGCAAATAAACCAAATATACTAAGATGTAATAATGAACAACTATTTGTACCAAGGGCAGCTAGGAACAAAATTAAATATTTCATTACTGTTAGGACAGTAACACTATGGAACAAACTCCCACAGACCATAGTTGGTGCAACAAAAATTTAATATTTTAAGGGGAAACTGTATAAATATTTCATTGGCACTTAACTTCGTTTCCCACAAGGTGTGCGTAGGTAGACTCAAAGGATCTTTTGGCCTTCTTCTATCTTAGTAAACTGTGTAAACTACACCTTGTTCTTACATCTTTCATATGATGTTTCTCAGGATATATTGGTCCTGCCATGTTCTCTGCATTCTCTCCTTTGTGAATCCTGTGCTCTCCTTTAGCTTCAAATATCACTAATAGCAGACTGTACTAGAGGGGTAAGAGCTGTGGGAAATTACTGCCTCCAGCACTTCATGACTGCAGTCCCTCAGATGCTCCACTGCTTCACTGACAGATATCCTCCATTTCACAAGCAGCTTCTGCTCTAGGTTAAGGGATGATTGGTGCACCTGACAGAATTTTCTTTGATTTACTCTCCAGGTAGCTGTTTGATACTTGCACTCCCTTGTTCACAGGAAGTTGTGGCTGAGGAATCAGCCTAGTTTAGCAACAGCACCACACAGACCACTGCCACAGCAAACAGGACTTCATGGAGTGTTAACAGAGCAGTAGTCATATCCGCTGTTGAAAAGCTATCAGGGATAAAGTGCACTCACTACTAACAGCATACCTCATGGGGTTTCTAGGCTATACAGCACCCTAGTAAATCCCCGGTGATATAGCCATCAGGTTCTGTTTTGTTAACATTTGGCTTAGTGGTCATTTGGCTGATTGTTTTTCTCCCTAGTCAGAGTAAATTAGAATCACTGGGCAAGGATCGGGGACATTACAGAAAATGTCACAGTGTGATGTAGTCATTGCCCAACTAATTAGGGACCACTAAAAAAAAAGGTACCAACCTTAACAATATAGAGGGGATTTAAAAGCCTCCCATTTGGCTGCTAGTTTCTGGCAGAAAGGAATCTTGCTTTCAGAGAAAGTAGCAGCTGACCAAAAAAGCTACAGCTTCTCTTACTGATAAATCACTTCTATCTCAATAGGAGTCAGTGCCTGTTGGGGTTAAGCAATCAGATACTTCATTAGAAGCAGGGGGTCTCATTTAAGTATTAAAATAAGAATAAAATCACTGTGTGTTTCTTTGTTTGGGGAAGGGAGCTGTATCAACTTAGTTTGCTAAATCAGGATTAGAGGAAAGAAGTTAATTGGGGTGTGGCTTGACAGTAAAAAAAAAAACAGGTGTCTCCAATTACAACTTCCTGTTGCTAGTTTCTGGCAGAAAGGAATCTTGCTTTCAGAGCAAGTAGCAGCTGACTAAAAAAGCTACATCTTTTCCCATTGATAAATCACTTCTACCTCATCAAGAGACAGTGCCTGTTTCGATTAATCAAACAGATACTTTATCAGAAGCAGGGGCCCTCATTTAAGTATTAAAAAAAGAAGAAAGTGACTGTGTGTTTCTCTGTTTGGGAAAGTGGCTGTATCAACTTAGTTAGCTAAATCAGAATTAAAGGAATGACATTAATTGGGGGTGTGGCTTAACAGTAGACAAACAGGTGTCTCAAATTACAGCTTCCTGCTGCTAGTTTCTGGCAGAAAGGAATCTTGCTTTCAGAGCAAGTAGCAGCTGACTAAAAAAGCCACAGCTTTTCTTACTAGTTGCCCTCCATCCCTCCCCACCACCCTCCCACCCTAAACTAGTTCAACTTTTATAGCCACTGGATTTGACTGACAACTGGAACTTTCTGTTTTGCAGTTGGAAGGGGAGGATCACTGAGACACATTAGTTTCATCAACCTTGAAGGAAAGAAAATAGCTATTTCTCCCCCAGCTGCTGGAAGTCTGAGTCCAAGCAAGGAAGAAGGAGGCTACTGAAGACTACATGAACTTCCTGTCCCAGAACAGGAAGAGCAAGAGTTGTAAGGGTACATAGGCAGTAGGTAATTAGGTGGAAAAATATGTAGAGAGAGGAGAGAGTAAGCATACAATACAACAGGAGATGGGACACAAAATACTTCATGATGGGAGTGGTGCAGTGCAATGGCTGTGGTACAGCAGTATTCTGGGAGACATTCTGGAGGCTGAGATGCTGCCTTATTTGCAGGCACCTCTCTGGTCTGAGGGAGGAGGTTGCCCATCTGCAGGCTGACCTGGCTGAGATTTGTAAAACCTCTTTCCCCACCCAGGGACAACCAGGGCCACCGCCGCTACCTCAGAGATTGCCAAGAAAAAGGAGCGGTTGGACCAAGGTGGGCTCAGGGAGGGAGAGGGTGGTGGAACAGAGGTGTATCCCTCCAGATATACCTCTCCAGAAGTCATATGCTGTTCTGGGGGAGAGTGATTCCTCTATGGGGGCACCTGCAGTGGAGACCAAGGAGGATGCTGGGAACCTCCACAAAGGAGACCCACAGGAGGGTGGCACAACACACCACAGGGGAAGGAAACAACTTCTGGTGGGGGACTCAATCATTAGAGGGTAGAAATAGGGGAGGAAGGGGAGAGGGAGGTAAGGTGCCTGCCTGGCACCACGGCTTGGAGGAACAGGAAGAGAATCCTCAGGATCACAGGAGCAGCTGCAGGAGGAGGGGCTGGATGTCATTGTCCACCTAGGGACAAATGACCTGGCTGGAATGGGATCAGAGCAGTGCAAGAGGAGTTTGTAGAGTTAGGAAGGGGCCTTAGACAAGAAGTATGCATGATAACCTTCTTGGAGGTTCTGCCTATCTATGGCAAGGCTGATGCTAGGGTACTCTGCACCATGGGGTTAAATGAATGGTTGAAAAACTGGTGTGGAGCTCAGGGTATTGTCTTCATTCAGGGACTGGGGAGCCACCTGGAGGGATACAAGCCTATACTGGTGTGGTGGTATGCATTTATCCAGGGAACCAGGATCCTAGGTGACAGGTTTAAATGCTTCATTGGCAAGCATTTAAACTAGCCAAGGGGGAGGCAATGAAAAGGATCAGGGAAATCCCAGCCTTCCCCCACAAAACACAGTAATTAGTGAGGTAAACACCAAGGTAGAGAAGTTATTAGGGAGCAGGACAGGGGTAAATGTAAAAAAGGCAAAGGCAGTAAGGACAGGAATGGGGCTAAAAGGGGTAAGACTATCATAAAGTGGAAGGTGATGAGTACCAATGCTCATAGTATGTGTAACAAGCTCCCTGAACTAGTGGCCTTGATGGAAGAGGGTTGCCTGGATATTGTGGCAGCCACAGAAACATGGTACACAGAGAACCATGACTGGGATGTCAACATACCAGGAAACACAATCTACAGGAGGGACAGGGAGAGTAAAAGAGGAGGAGGAGTAGCTCTCTATGTAAGGAAGGATTAAACAATAGAACTAAAGAGTAAACAGGAAGTAGGTGAGTCACTATGGGTCACCCTGGAAACAGGAAATGGCACCACAATTCGCACAAGGGTTGTATACAGACCCCCATCTCAGGAGGAGGGAATGGATAAGGAAATGATAGAAGGCTTTCTTAGAATGGCAGAAAAAGGGGAGATATTGTTGATGGGGGACCTGAATATGCCAGATGTTAACTGGAGAACCTTCGCTGCAAGCACATCCAAGAGCAGGGTCATTCTTGATGCCCTACAGGGGGCATGCCTCAGACAGCTAGTACTGGAACCCACTCAGGAGGGAGCAATCTTAGACCTGGTACTCTCAAATGGGGATGGAGAAAGAATCTCAGATTTAGAAGTGGGTAGCCATCTGGGAACAAGCGACCACCAAACAGTGTGGTTCACGATAAACACAGCCATACAATCAACCCATACAAAAGCAAGAGTATTGGACTTTAGGAGGGCTGACTTCGGGAAAATGAGAGAGTGCCTCAGAAAAGCACTAGCAAACAGGCAAGAAGGAGGGGTGGAGGAACAATGGGGAGTAATTAAAACAGCCATCACAGAGGCAACAAGCCTTTGTGTAAAGCAAGTCAACAAAACACAACAAAGGAAAAAAATGCTATGGTTCCTAAAAGAGGTGGCAGGGAAGTTAAGGAGAAAAGGATAGCATTCAGGAAATACAAGGAAACACAGAAGGAGCAGAACAGAGAACTTTATCAGTTAAAGCAGAAAGAGGCTGGGAAGGCAGTCAGAATAGCAAAGGCCCAAAGCAAGGAAAGGATAGCCAATTCTGTTAAGAAGGGGGATAAGACCTTTTATAGGTACATTAGGGAGCGAAGAAAGACCAAAGGAGGGATACTGAGGCTTAATAAAGGGAAGGGAATGTGAGAAATGGGCGACAGTGAAAAAGCAGGGATACTGAACGAATATTTCTGCTCAGTATTCACAAAGGAAGAGGAGGGGGAGGTACCTAAACCAAACAAGAGAAACACTCTGAAGATGGGGGTCGATACCAGTCCTTTTACAGAAGAAAGGGTTCTGAAAGAACTAATTAAATTGAAGGTGGACAAAGCAATGGGGCCTGATTGGATTTACCCAAGAATTCTAAAAGAACTAAGGGTAGAACTAGTGACACCACTGACTACTCTCTTTAACAAATCATGGGAGGATGGGGTGGTACCTGAGGACTGGAGGAAGGCAGATGTGATTCTTCTTCATAAAAGTGGGAGCAGGACAGAGGCAGGAAACTACAGACCAGTTAGTTTGACCTCAGTGGTAGGGAAAATGATGGAATCACTTCTGAAGGAAAGAATTGTTGAGTACCTAGAGGCCAGTGGGGCACAGGACCCAAGGTAGCATGGATTCACAATGGGAAGGTCACGTCAGACAAATCTAATAGATTTCTTTGACTAGGTGACCAAAGTAATTGACCAGGGAGGGGCTGTAGACATGGCCTACCTAGATTTTAGCAAGACATTTGATACAGTCCCACACAAAAGATTAATACACAAGTTAGCCAGCCTTGGAGTGGGTCCCAATGTGGTAGCCTGGATGAAAAATTGGCTAGACAACAGGATGCAAAGGGTACTAGTAAATGGAGTCCACAGTGAAGAAAGGAGGGTTACTAGCAGGGTACCGCAGGGTTCAGTACTGGGACCGGTTCTTTTTAATGTCTTTGTAAGTGACATTGCAGAGGAACTGGAAGGAAAAGTATGTCTCTTTGCAGACAACACAAAGATCTGCAACAGTGTTGATACACAAGATGGAGTGGAAATGATGAGAAGGGACTTGGCAACGTTGGAGGAATGGTCAAATGTATGGCAGCTCAGATTCAATGCAAAGAAGTGCAAGGTAATGCACCTGGGAAACAGAAACCCAGTGGAAGAGTACACAATGGGGGGTGAGATACTGACAACAGTAAAAATGGAAAGGGACCTGGGGTTAATTATATCAGATGACCTAAAGGTGGGCAAGCAATGTGAGAAGACAGTAAGGAAGGCTGGGGGGATACTGGGACGCATAGGAAGAGGCATCATCAGTAGAAAACAGGAAGTTATTATCCCTCTGTACAGACACTTGGTGAGACCCCATCTGGAGTACTGTGTGCAGTTCTGGAGACACAATCTCAGCAAAGACATAGACAGAGTGGAGGCTGTCCAGAGGAGGGCAACAAAATGGTGCAGGGTCTGCACCAGAAGACATATGATGAAAGGCTAAAGGAGCTTAATATTTATACCCTTGAGGAAAGAAGGAGAGGAGACATGATAGAAACTTTCAAGTACCTCAAGGAATCAACAAAGTCCAAGAGGTAGCATCTTTCAGAAAAGAGATGTGCAAGAACAAGGGGCACAATTTGAAGATAGAGGGGACGGCTCAGAGGTAATGTGAGAAGTATTTTTCACTGAGAGGATTGTGGATGCATGGAACAGCCTCCCTGAGGAGGTTGTGGAGTCAAGAACAGTGGGGGAATTCAAGAATGCATGGGACAGGCATAAGGCAGTCCTAGTGGGGGGTAGGAGGAAGTAAGCTGTTGATTAACTGGGATCTGCAGCTTATCTGTTAGGTAGGAAAATGAGCAGACTAGGTGGGCCAAGCGGTCCTTATCTGCCGTCAAATTCTATGTTCTATGACCTGACTTGTTGCACTTAATTGCTACTTCATGTAGTAGACCCTATTCACAAAAGATTTTCACCACAGGCACGAATTCTTGAAAGTATTTTATGGATATTGCCTGCTCAGAGCGGTCAGTGCATGTTTTATTCAGGTATCATATTTGAAATTTAAATGAGAAATGTTGACTTTGAGAAATATTAGGTGCTCAGAACAATGTCTTATCCCATTACACAGGGCCTGTGTTAGATCGTATATTGTTTATGGGTCCCCCTTCTGGAGTTTGTATCTCAAGGGTGGCATAGCATGACTGGAGCAGATCCAGAGGCGTGCTACTAAAATGATTCCCAGACTTTCTTCCAAAACCTATGAATACAGACTAAAGGCAACGTGTCTCAATTCCCTACAAAATAGGAGGCATAGAAGGGACATTCTGTTTGTATACAAACTGCTTCAATCTCCCAAACTTATGCAGCAATGTTGTCTTTATTATTCAACAAACTGCATCATTCCCAGGCTTCACAACAGACAACTTGAGATCAAGCAAGCAAAGACAAATTCCAGGCAAACATTTTTTTCAATACACGCCCCCAGACTATAGAACACTCTTCCCCAGGGATTAGTGGATTGTAACAACTTCAATACATTTTAAAAGGGATTAGACATTTGAGTATCATTAAATCAAAATCATATCAATTAGCCCACATGATGTGGGGGAAAATCTCAATTGGCTTCAGCCTTCTTTTTTTCTAAAATAAAAACAAGTAAACCAAGTAACCAAGTAAACTAACCAAGTAAATCTGTATTTTCTGGTGTCAAACAGGATCGTGCGTCAATAATGGCATTACCCGCTGAAATAAACAATAGTTCTGAACACACGCTAGTCGGAGGGCAATTCATGTACTTACTGTAATTGCAATGTTTACTAAAGCAGGCCACATGTCATATTTTGTTTAGATTTCCAGTATCGCAAAGGATCAGAATTCCAGCCAATATTGAGCTCTGCCAGGTACTTTTCAACAATGGTTTCTGCTGAGGCTGTGTTACAAGAGGCAGATGAAGAAGATGTTACAGTTACATCTTCTAAGTGACTCCAGAGACATGAAGCTGAACCATTTGACTGTGGGACAGTGTTATTCTTGGCTGGTGGTGAAGAAGAAAATGTGGCTGCAGTGGCTGAGGAGGACAAGGGGGAAAATGCCACAACAGTAGAGGATGGGCCACCTGATGGAGTCCTGTGTCATGAAGAAGATTCTGAATGTGGTGCTGCTGTTGTACTCTGTTCCATGACAGCACGCACCTCACTAATTATTTCTTGTTTGTTTATCTTGAAACGTGTCATCATCATCACTTGATAGTTGCTTCATTTTGTGTCATGGGTCCAAGATTGTTGCTTTAATGTAGTACTTGGAATGAAGCATTTTACATCGCTTGTCATCTTCTGCAACATTTTTGATCATATGTCTCATTAGATCTTGTATTCTGGGGGCAACCTGCATGTGTCAGCAGCACCACTGCCAGCCTGTGTGATCTTGGAACTGTCTTGCTTCTCTAAATTTTCCCTAATCAGATTCAATCTGAATTTGAAAATTTTTATTTGGGGTATCACCTGACTGTTATGCTGTGTTTGCACTAACCTCCCTGGTGACTTCTTTAAATGGCTGGAGCAGAAAAATTAAAAACTCCAGCATAGCCCACTGTGGTAGAGTAATAGAGATGTCTGCATCACCAATTTTATTTTCTAAGGTGTACTGCCTGACAGCTTTCATTTGTTCCAGCAGCCATTGGAACAAATAAAAGGTTGAATTCCATCGAGTAGAAATGTCTTGGATCAGTCTGTGCAAAGGTAAACTGTGCTCCTGCTGTATTTTTTCAAACAAGTGACAGGCTTTGCTTGAGTGACTGAAATGAGTGCATATTCATTTAGAAGTTCTAACAAGAGCCTTAATCTCCCTCTTGTCATCATGAAAACTATGAACTATTAAATTTAAGCAACACACAAAGCAGTGGATTTGAACAAAGCTGCCCTTCCCCAAGGCCTACCTTATGTTGGACCCATTATGTGCAACTATAAAGCCAACTGACAATCCCTGTGAAGTGAACCATTGCTGTACTGGTTTCTGGAGCTCTTCGTTGACATTGTATGAGGTATGTTCAGATGGAAAATAAAACATTCTTGCTACAGCAAACTGTGGTGCTTCACCGTCCCCAGTCCCACATGAATTATTGAAACATGCCCACTGTGCCATGATAGACATGAGGAGTTCAGGCTGACAGCTTGTCCAGATATCTGTTGTGACATGCACCCACCCTCCCAACAGCATTAAACTAGACACGTCTTACTTTTTTACATACGACATTGTAAAAGATCTGAAGTCCTTGTTGTCAAGAAGTATTTCTGTGATGGTATACTATTTTGAGGTTTGAGGTACTCAAGCAGACACCTGAATCCTGTATGTTCAGCCAAGTTATATGGTAGCAAATCAATAGCTATCATTTCTGAAAATGTTTGGGTTATTGTGAGTCAAGGCCTATTTGGCTTTATGCTTATATGTTTCTGAGATGGTAAGCTTTCTCCTTGAAGCAGGAGGGCTTTTGAACACATGGTCACTTTCAGTAACAGTCAGAGGAGTCCTTCGAATGGCAAGAAGTGGTGATGGAGGTGTTTCAGTAGAGCTGTGGGGGCTGCCACTGCTTTCATCTATGGGAGTTACCCCTGAGTGTAGTGAGCTATCACTGTCACTTTCTCTTCAACACTCACAACTGGGCTTCTCAGTAATGTTATGACATTTGTCTAGGTGTCTTTTCAGTGCTGAGTTCCCAGTGCTCCTTACTTTTTACCCTTGCTGATTGACATTTACAAATAGTGCATGCTGCTACCAACTCATTGGACGCACTAATGGAGAAGTATGACCCAACAAAAGATTATATTTTTCAGTTTTTTTTTCCCAGGAAGGCATGGCACCTTGGTTACCTCTTCAAGGTCCACCTGATATTTCTTGGGCCTGTTCCCTTTGTGGTTTATTCCCACAGCCCCCTCCACAACCAAAACATTTCTGCCTGTTTTTTCCTCATCTGCAATTTCCATCCCCTCCAGTAAACCTCATGCTGCCTGATCATTCTTTTCATCTTTATTATTACCTTCATCAGGTTCAATCTCAGAAGAATCGGATGAGGGATTGGCTGATAACATAGTATGCAATTGTTCCCTACTGTTGGGTGCCTCTGCAGGTGGTACCCACAACTAGTTATTTTAACTACATAACTTTTTTTTTAACTTGGGATTGATGATCATTCGAGACATATACTTTTTCTGGATTCAAATATTCACTTGGAAGATGAAACCTCAGATGTAAAAAAATCACTTTTGGGGGGTTTGATTTTGTTTTTCCTCTTCAGGCTGGTTGCTGTCTTTTATTTATTTTTATTTTATTTATTTTAAGAAGTAATCAGAATTACAACCCTTTGAGTCAAGGACTTGTTTACAAAGGCTCCTCATCAGGAAGACAAATACATTAATAGCAAGCAGCAGCAAACAAAGCAAATGAGCTCAAATATAAGCAAACAGTCAAAATTAAAGGCTGGTTACAAAGGCCCCATGTCAAGGTAAATTATCAATAATAAACAGACATAAACAATAATGTGGGCTATAATGAGTCAAATGAAGGGCAGAGTCAAAAATAGGCAGGCTGAGAGGAGTAAAGGCAGAGGAAAACTCAGCCAGGGAAGTCACATCGGTGGGAGGAGATGAAGTGGTTCTTGAGAGCAGTTTTAAAAGACTACAGTCTTGGTAAGGGGGTGATAGCTATAGGCAGGGAATTGTACCAGGACAGGGCATGGTAACAAAATTACCTCTGTGCAAGGGAGTTCTTAACTCTGGGGACTTGCAGAGGGGCACAGACAGCACTGTGGGTAGAGAGAGAGAAAACAGACCAGGGGGAGTCAAACCTGCAGTGATTTTTTTGGTCAAGAGACAAGATTGATAGATAAGCTTTTCCTCCAGATTAAGGAAGTCAGAAAGGGAATACAGTGTGCAAGTATGGGTAAGATGTGGGGAACCTGTAAGAAGCTGGTAGGCCTTATTGAGGGATAGCTTAATTTTGTGTAGAGCAGTATTGTCACCAGCACCATAAATAGGAAGATTGTAGTCCATGAGGGACAGTACTGAGGATGAGATGGCCAGCCTTAGTGCTTCAATGGGGAGACAGTCACAATGGCGATACAGTAGGCCTATCCTAGAGTTGATGGTAAAGCAAAGGGAGTGGACGTGGTCATGAAAGTATAGGGAGGGATCAGAGAGATTGCCGAAATATTTGAAGGAGGAGGTTTGTTCAAGGGGGAAGAGGGTACTAGATAAAACCTGGAGTGTATAATCTTTACATTTACTCTGGTTATGTGCAAAAAGCATGGTTTTAGTTTTCTTTAAGTTCAAAACCAGCCTGTGGTCAGAAAACCAGTGTTCAGCCTGAAGGAAGGAGACCCGCAGGGAGTTTTGTAGGAGGAGATGGTCAGCATGTGAGTCAAACAGGACAGCGTCATCTGCATAAAGTATAAGGTTTCCATATAAGTGAAGGGGAGAGAATTCAGATAGAGGCTGTAAAGCAAGGGCTCTGGGATGAAGCCTTGGGGAACACCGGAACAAACCTCTCAGGGGCAAGAGATGGTAGACCTTGTTTTGATGCATTCAGTGCTGGAGGAAAGATAGTTGAAGAACTAATTCAACACACCCTGTGAGAGGCCGAGGGGTTGGAGAGAAGAGAGGAGAAGGAAGTGGTGGACAGTGTAAAAAGCTTTCAACAAATGAATGAAGACAGAGCTAGAAACATAATCTTTGTCAAGAGCAGTGTGAAGGAAATTGGAGAATTCAATAAGAGTGGTAGTAGTGCTGTGTGCAAGATGAAAACAGTGTTGTTCATGGCAGATGAGGTTATAGGTGGAGAGGTAGTCAGAGAGCTGATCAGCCACAATTTTTTCCAGAGCCTTGGAGAGAGGGGGGGAAGGAGATTGGGTGATGGTTGTTGGGGGTGGACCAGGTGCCAGATTTATGAAGAAGGGTGATCACTGCTGTTTTATAGGCAAGGGGGAATTAATTGAGGCAGAGGAAGTGGTTCAGCAATTTGGTAAGGGGGCTGAGGATAGCATCTAAGACCCTTTTACGCAGTTTGGTGTCAAGGGAGTCACTGCTATGAACCATGACCTTAAGTGATTTGAGCAGGTATGGCTTTGCTTCATGAGAGGAGTGGGTTTTGAAGTAAAACAGAGGATGAGCAACAGGATCGGAGGAGGGGGTGGGACTAGGTCAAAACAATTTTGAGGGAGGACAGCTGAGAGGTCAGAGAAGGAACTATTTAAGCAGTCAGCAATAACCATAGAATCAGGAGATGAGGCACCATTAACAAATAGATGGGAAGGAGGGGGGTGTCACAGCCTTGCCATTAAGTTCCTTGATATTGTTCCAGAAATTATGGGATGAGCCCCAGGAGGAGGTAAGGGTGGACCTGTAGTGTTAAGCCTTGACTTTGGGATATATATATATATATATATATTTTATTTAGTTATTTAACCAGGAGTAGCACACTAAGCTGAAAGCTTTTTTACAGGAGTGACCTGGGAGCACAGGGAAGTTAAGTGACTTGCTCAGGATCACACAGTATGCAAGTAGAAGCTGTGGGATTCAAACCCAGGTCTGGTCTGCTGGATGTCACCAGATTTGCAGCTCAGAGCCTTAAACCACTGTGCTATACTGCCTCCTCGCCTGGGTACATTTATTTCTAGCAGTATGGTAAGTTTGCCTGTCCACAGTCCTACCAGATTCAAAAGCTCTGTGCCAAAGGTTGTCTCTGTGGTGCATGAGACCAAGCAGAGATGGAGTGACCCAGGGAGATTCACGGTCCTTGGAGACAACTTTGGAAAGGGGAGCAAAGGTGTTACAGGCCTTGTTGAAAACTTGGATAAAATAGAGAAGGGCAGAGTCAATGTCAGAAGCATGCTCAGTGAAGGACCAATCACAACCAGCAAGGTACTCTTTTAGTCAGGCAAGTTTACCAGGGTGTAAGAGACAACGAGTGGACAGCAGCACTTTTGCTGCGCCACTGCCTACCTGAGATATAGAATGCACCTCATCAACACTTTGATCCATTTTTTATTAGTATTTTAATCTGTAACAAAAGATCCCTCTGACTAATGTGATGTCCTTCTGATGACTCCCACCCACAGGCCAGGAACAGATTTACTGTCATGACTAATGACTGTACACAGCACACTGACAGCACAGCAGTCTAGCACCAGTTCCTTCCAAGATTACTGGACTGACTCCTACAATACAGCTAGTTACTGTTAAGTGACCAAATTCAGAAGTTAAGTGTGCCTCAAAATTTGAATTGGAGATGCAGACACATCTGGTGCATAGCACAGATGGCACAGTCCCACACTGGGGGTTGGTTAATGCTTATCCACAATGTAACACTATATGATATAAAACTAATGATAATAAGGAGGAATAACAGGGAATGAGTGATGATGATGACAGTTGTGTGTACAGTACCTGTACTTCAGTAGTGCTGAACTGTAAACAGCCTGCTACAAGTCACAGAGTCAGGTTATCCCCTGGGTCACCCACAGCCAGCCACACAGGTGCATCAACTTGTATGTTGTTTGTCTGAACATCATTTTTTTAACACATGAGATCATGAACAAACTTTAACAAGTGATCATGATTTGTGATTGGATGGCACAAGTCAAAGATTTATTTTGCACCCTGCTGACCTTGCCCTGTACACACAGCCACACTGAAGCCAGGAAAATAAATTTGATTTGGGATTTCTGGGACTGTTACATTTATTGTGGGGCCCCCCTGCAATCTCTTTCTCTCCCCTCTGGACATCACAAGTCATAGATTTATTTTGCCATCCTGCTGCCCTTGCCATGTACACACAGCCACACTGAAACCAGGAAAAATAATATTGGGGATTTCTGGGATTGTTACGTTTATCATGGGTTTCCCAGCAGTTTCTCTCTCTCCCCTCTGGGTGGGATCATGAATGAATGTTAACAAGTGATTGTGATTCATGACTGGATGGCACAAGTCAAAGATTTATTTTACCATACTGCTGCCGTTGCCCTGTACATGCAACCACACTGAAGTCAGGAAAAAAATTTAGATTTTATGTAACTGTAAAATTTATCTCGGCCCTCCGGTAGTCTCTCCCTCTCTCCCCTCTGGATCAGAAATGGCACAACTCAAACATTGTGCCAGCCTGCCCTTTCTCATGTACACTGTCTGAGGCCAGGAAAAGGAAAAAAAAAACTTTAATTTGGGATTTCCTGTAATTGCAAAATCTCTCTTAGGCCCCCAGTAGTCTCTCCCTCCCTCTCTCCTCTGGATCTGGAATGGCATACTTCAAAGATTTTGCCTGCCCACCCTTTCTCATGTAGATAGGTACACTGTCTGAGGCCAAGAAAAGAAAAAAACCCTGTCATTTGGGATCTTCTGTAACTATAATAAAATCTCTCTTGGGCCCCCAGTAGTCTCTCCCTCTCTCCTTTGGATCTGGAATCACACAAGTAAAAGATTTTGCCAATCTGCCCTTTCTCATGTTGTTTGTTTATTTATTTGTTTAATGGGTTAGCACAACTGGAAATAGAATCCTTTTACAGGTGCGACCCACAAGTACAAATACAAATTACATATGAAACACAGTAGAAAAATGCAGTTTCAGAAAAATAAATTTTTCTGTGTCAAAAATAAAAATAAATAAATAAAAATTCTTTAAAAATATCCAATACTAATGCATATAGTTAAAATCATGAATGAATACAATAACAATTAATTACAGTTAGTCTGCTGCAGATTCAGAGAATCAATCAAAAACACATGCAAGATGCAGTAGGCAACAAATATTGAAACAAGGCATTTGCAAATAGCCCATAGGTAGACAAGTTCCTAATAGTTAATGGCAAACGATTCCATATTTTAGGACCACTAAAAGAAAAAGCCCTCTGCCCAAATTTAGTTCTTCTAAAAGGAAGCTTCAGCATAACCTGGTCCTGTCTATATCTTGAGGAGCTACCCTGATCAAAATGCTGTAAATAGGCCCAAAGACCAGCAGGGATACCAGTTTGATGAATTCTATATACAGATTTTGCCATAGCAAAACCAGAATATAGATTCGGTGATAACCAACCTATTTTTCAAATATTATACATAAATGAGTTCGCTAGGGTTAGACAAAGCAAATTTACCTAACTTCTGTAACAGAGAAGACATTTTACGTAAGAAACTTGCAGATACAGTATCTGTAGCTAAGGAAGCATATGTTAAGACTAGAAACAAATACTGAATAATTATGGCCAGTCTAGTTTCATCTCTCAGATAAAACCTCAATCTATACTGAGATTCAGTCATCTGATATCTATGTATCAGATGATGGCCTGTCCCAGGGGGGTGGGGATGGATGATAGGGGTTTCTGGAGCACAAGGGATGGGAGGGTCTCGGCACCCAACTAAGGATCTAAGGTTCGAGCAGACTCGATAGACCATAAGGCCTAATCTGCTGGCAAATAGTATGTTAGTATACACCATTCACAATTTACCATGAATTTTAGATGTTATGTAATTAAAATGAGCTTCAAAATTCAATCTAGGATCTAACAAAAAGCCCAAGTATCTAAATGTATCTACATTTCCAAGAATAGTGCCATCTAGTGTCTTAATCTGAAGGCTAGAACCAAGCGATTTCAATTTAGAAGGGGTTCCAAATACCATTGTTTTAGTTTTTTGTGGCATTTAACACCAACTTTCTTTCAATCAACCAATGATGAAAATTACCCATTGCCACTATCAAAGTTGCATTCAGTTCATTGACATTTTTACCATAAGTAAACTACAGCATCATCTGCATGTAGAGTCAAACATTATCCAAGACATCTGAGATCCCATTAATATATAATGAAAAAGGATAGGGCCCAGTATGGAGCCATGGGGACTCCTTATTTAACAGAAACACTTTCAGAAAGTGCCCCTGATATCTGATCATCTGGAATCTATTATACAAGTAATCAGTGATCCACGTTACAGCAGAAGACCCTATACCCAACATCCTTAACCTATCAATCAAGAATTTGTGATTAACCAAATTGAAAGCCTTGGTCAAGTCCACAAACTCCGCCCCAGTTAAATACCCACTCTCCATTCCTTCTAGGACCGTGTTCGTGAACTCAACCAAGGCAGTCTCCATCCTGTGGTCCCTCCTAAAGCCATGCTGCCATCTTGAAAGTAAGTCATAGTTATCAATATGTGCTTCTAGTTTGTTATAAATAATCCTCTCTTGTACATTGGCAAGAGCTGACAAAATTGAAATTGGTCTATAATTGTCCAAATCACTTAGTGAACCAGATTTTGCACTGGAACCACTAGGCAGTTCTTCCACACATCAGGAACCTCAGTGGTCATAAAAAAAGATTAATCAGCATGGCATCAGGTTGGGCCATGACACTCACTGCGTCATGTAACAAATTAGGAGACAAATCATCATAGCCAGAAGAACTACCAGGCTTGAGTTGCATCAAAAGTTTATAAACCTCTTTAGGGGAAGTAACCTTTAAGTAAAAATTAGGCTTACTATTATTGAGAGGAACACGATCAGTACAAAAATCAGAAGTAGACATAAACTATTGATCCAAGTTACTAAACCTTCTGTTAATTTGCAATCACTTGAGGGGAAGAGACCAAATCAGTATCTAATATCATAGATTTTTCAGACTTAACTGTGGATTAATTAAATTCTTAATTGCTGACCAAAATTTTTTTCTGTTCAATAACCCATCAGTTTGTTTTTGTTTCAGAAAACTCATTTTTGCTGATTTAATCTGAGCCTTGCACTTATTTCTTAAACATTGGTATTCCTGCAGAGCATTTAAATTACCCACAGTCTTAAAATGTTTCCAAGCTGTATCCCTACTATGAATTAACTTAAATAAAGAGGCATTAAGCCACCCAGCTTTTTTCATAGTCGTCTTCTGACAAATGGTGTTACTGTATCCACCACAGCAGTGAATTAGTGAATGAAAAAAGCCAAGGCATTATTAATGTCAGGAATTGAATGCAAGAATGACCAATCTACTTCTCTGTACATCATAATCTATTAATCACACAGCTATGTTCTGCTGGGCTCTCACCTGAGTCCACTACCTGGTTCAAGAGCAACTTGTAGAACTGCTGTCAAAAGTGAAAATAACTAATGTTCTCTCAGATGCAGCGCCTGTTCACTCAGGAGTTCCTCAAGGCTCCATTCTTGGGCCACTTCTTTTTAGCCTCTTTCTGAATGATTTTCCACAATTGTGTCAAGCACAAATCCTTCTCTTTGCTGATGCGCTGTCATCCTCTCCACTCACAGGATCGGGTCACCTTGAAAAGAATCTACAGCTTGCCTTCACCTCGACTGAAACTTGGTTTAGTACACATAAATTGGTTCTCAACTACAAAAAAACAAGTCCATGCTCTTCTGCAGCCCGCACAACAAACACAGACTTAATCCCATCACGATCAAAACTGCCTTGGTGCAACCCTCGAACAGGTTCAATCCTTTAAATATCTAGGTATTACTATCAGTTGTAACCTATCATATGCTATGCATATTGACAACATTGCCAAGGCTGCCAACACTCACATTGGCCTACTCTTCAGGCACAGGCAATGCCTTACTTCAGATGCCTTAAGGATTGCAGTACAGAGCTCATTAATCTCAATAATTGACTACGGCCTGATCATCTACGGCTCTGCCTCTGCCACCTCCCTCAGGCACATATCCATTGCACTAAACAAAGCTCAGTCTCATAATTGGCGTCCATCACCTCACCCACACGTGTGATCTCTATGCACAGACTGGGTGACTTCAACTTTCAAACCATATCAAGTACCAATCCTGCATTATGACAAAGAAAATAACCCTAGGCCTTGCTACCCCAGGTGTTCAAGATCTTCTCTGCCCAGCATGGACTACTCGCATCACCAGGGGCTCTGAATCACAGCTTCTGCACATCCGGCATTTCCGCACCACACAAGAGCAAAGATCATTTGTGCACAGAGCTACCAGCTGGTTCAATGGTCTCAACATTTACGTCACCTCAATGCCAAAGCTTGGTCCATTCAAATCCAGTCTCTGTCACTTCCTGTCTGCATCTAGCTCCTGTGACAGTCCTTCTTAACTGTTCTCTCCTCTCCTCTTTACTCTATCCACCTAGCACTTAACCCTCTCCCCTTCAACTCCCTCTCCCATACACCCATTCATACTCCCTTCCTCCCACCCTCCTTTCCTATCCCCCTGTAGCACTTTAATTGATATTTGACAAGTGCCTATGGCCGCACCCCACTAGTGTGTCTCTCTTCCATACCGTGTCAACCCTGTTACCAGACCTCCTTCTGGCATTTTTGCCACTGTATTGAAAGTATAAAACTGTATGTAACTGATTGTAACCCACTGTTATACTGTGATTCAACGTCTTGTTTGAACTGTACCTCAACTGACTTGGAACCTTTTAAAAGATCCTTGGCTCAAAGGTACTTGTAATCCTAGATTCAAATAAAAAAAATATTTCTCACAAAACAAATTCTTGTCATAATCTGGAAATTTCTGGTGGTCACGATTACAGGTTCAGGTTTGTTAGGGCCCTTATGAAGCATACAAACAAAGAATCGGGCTATGATCACTGATAGAATCTGCTATGATGCCACATTTCAAGCTATGATTTGGCTTATTAGACAAAATCCAATCAATAACAGTGTGTCTATTACTTTTTAGATTTAATCTAGTAGGTAAAGTGATTAATTGTTGCAATCCCAGTGGATTCAACAATGCACCCAACTTTAACACATCCGGACCGGCCCAATCAGAATTGAAATCTCCCACAACCACAATTTCACCAACTGCTTTATAATCTAATGTTTCTATTCATTCTGTTAATTCTTCATTTCTAGTGTTTGGAGGGATGTAAACACAGCAAATTAAGTCAATTATTTGACATGACCCAAAGAAATCTGTAACACCAGACATTCACCATAAAGCATGTGTTAAATAAACACTTTTCAGAAATTGATAAGTAATTCTTCACATAGAACATAACTCCCCTACCTCTCCTCATAGTTCTATCCTTTTTATGACATTTATAACCAGGGAGATGCATAGCATCATTGGAAACATTCGTTGTGAGCCTTGTTTTACCTATGGCTAAAATGTCAGGTACATACAACCCAACCCAAGCCTCCACCTCATGTAACTTAGGAACAGGCTCTGAGCATTAAAATGCATAATTCTCAGTCTAGACGTGTTGCATGTAAAATACTCTGCATCAGCAAAATCATTGTGAACAGGCCTCGGGTTGAGTTCTATATCACCAGCCAATAATATTAAAAATAGCTCAAGAGCCACGCCACTCAGTCCAACCTGTCTACCTTAACAACCGCACTTCTTTTTAGAAAAGAAGTACCTTAATGAATGTCCCAAAGATTTGTAAGTAACTCCCATAAAGTTAAACTGCTTTGGAACACAAGCATCAAAATTGAAGGATGATATAGTTTCAGTTGTATCACTGTGCATGCTAGACTGAACAATGTGACTGAATAAAACATGTGTAGACAAAATAAAACAGATATGCAAAACTGCTACCAAAATTCCACCTCCTGCCATAATTTCCAAGCAATGTATAAGTCCATTCAAACTTAAATCTAGCAGCAGATCCTGCCCCAATCTTATTCCAGTCTGACTCCGGTCAGACTCCTTACGAGTCCACTTTACTTCCCCACTTATCCGCTGCCGTGCAGACACTGCTGTGCTGGTGTAAATAAAGTGTTTTTAAATCTGTTGCCACTCACTGCCTGAAGCTGCCACCAACAAGATTTGTGGAGCAATGTCAGAATTTCAAAGGCTGCAGGTGTTAATAATTAAGAGCAAGCAGTCAGTCGGTGACAATTAGCATGCTATAGGCAGTTCAGCAGTACATGGCACATGTACATGTACACTCAGCTACACCGTCTGAGGCCAAGGAAAGAATCAAACTTTTATCCTGCCTGGTATGGGTGTCTGCCTCCTCCTGCAAGCCGTAGGAGCTGCTGTGAACCCAGCGGCTGTTCTGCGCTGACCCATCTGCCTCTTGGCCTACAACCAGGCATCCTGCCTAGTATGGGTGACTGCCTCCTCCTGTAAGCCGCAGGAGCTGCTCTGAACCCAGCGGCTGTTCTGCGCTGACCTGCCTGCCTTTTCGGCCTACAACCAGGCATCCTGCCCAGTTCAGGTGACTGCCTCTTCCTGCAAGCCGCAGGAGCTGCTTTGAACCCAGCAGCTGTTCTGCGCTGACCCGCCTGCCTCTCAGCCTACAACCAGGAACACATTTTGAAGAGCAGCCCACAGCTGCCAAAGGGATTGAACTTAGCACTTTTTGTCTTTCAGGCCATTTGGCTGCGTTAGTACTGCTCCTAATCTCTGATTAGGCATAACGCTATTCCCCCTTCTCTTATTGTCTCTTAACTCTACCATTCCTGAGCTGTCTCTTTTTTAATACAAGAACTGCTAATGCTGAGTTTACCAGTACCAACTGTTTAGTGGAACAGGATTGTTAATTTGCTATGTTTTTTTTTTTTTACGTGTCTAAGAAACATAGAATTTGATGGCAGATAAGGACCGCTTGGCCCACCTAGTCTGCCCATTTTCCTACCTAACAGATAAGCTGCAAATCCTAGTTAACCAACAGCTTACTTCCTCCTACCCCCCACTAGGACTGCCTTATGCCTGTCCCATGCATTCTTGAAGTCCCCCACTGTTCTTGACTCCACGACCTCCTCAGGGAGGCTGTTCCATGCATTCACAACCCTCTCAATGAAAAAATACTCCCTCACATTACCTCTGAGCTGTCCCCCCTCTATCTTCAAATTGTGCCCCTTGTTCTTGCACATCTCTTTTTCTGGAAGATGCTACCCTCTTGGACTTTGTTGATTCCCTTGAGGTACTTGAAAGTTTCTATCATGTCTCCTCTCTCCCTTCTTTCCTCAAGGGTATAAATATTAAGCTCCTTTAGCCTTTCATCATATGTCTTCTGGTGCAGACCCTGCACCATTTTGGTTGCCCTCCTCTGGACACCCTCCACTCTGTCTATGTCTTTGTGGAGATGGGGTCTCCAGAACTGAACACAGTACTCCAGATGGGGTCTCACCAACTGTCTGTACAAAGGGATAACAACTTCCTGTTTTCTACTATTGATGCCTCTTCCTATGCATCCCAGTATCCCCCAGCCTTCCTTACTGCCTTCTCACATTGCTTGCCCACCTTTAGGTCATCTGATATAATTACCCCCAGGTCCCTTTCTATTTTTACTGTTGTCAGTATCTCACCCCCCATTGTGTACACTTCCCCTGGGTTTTTGTTTCCCATGTGCATTACCTTGCACTTCTTTGCATTGAATCTGAGCTGCCATACATTTGACCATTCCTCCAACCTTGCCAAGTCCTTCTCATCCTTTCCACTCCATCTTGTGTATCAACCCTGTTGCAGATCTTTGTGTCATCTGCAAAGAGACATACTTTTCCTTCCAGTTCCTCTGCAATGTCACTTATAAAGACATTAAAAGGACCGGTCCCAGTACTGAACCTGTGGTAGCCACTAGTAACCCTCCTTTCTTCACTGTGTATTCCATTTACTACTACCCTTTGCGTCCTGTTATCTAGCCAATTTTATATCAGGCTACCACCTTGGGACCCACTCCAAGGCTGGCTATCTTGTGAATTAATCTTTTGTGTGGGACTGTATCAAATACCTTGCTAAAATCTAGGTAGGCCATGTCCACAGCCCCTCCCTGGTCTACTACTTTGGTCACCCAGTCAAAGAAATCTATTAGATTCATCTGACACAACCTTCCCATCGTGAATCCATGCTGCCTTGGGTCCTGTGCCCCTCTGGCCTCTAGGTACTCAACAGTTCTTTCCTTCAGAAGTGATTCCATCATTTTCCCTACCACTGAGGTCAAACTAACTGGTCTGTAGTTTCCTGCCTCTGTCCTGCTCCCACTTTTGTGAATAGGAATCACATCTGCCCTCCTCCAGTCCTCGAGTACCACCCCATCCTCCCATGATTTGTTAAAGAGTAGTGAGTGGTGTCACTAGTTCTACCCTTAGTTCTTTTAGAATTCTTGGGTGAATCCCATCAGGCCCCATTGCTTTGTCCACCTTCAATTTTATTAGTTCTTTCAGAACCCTTTCTTCTGTAAATGGACTGGTATCGACCCCGTCTTCAGAGTGTTTCTCTTGTTTGGTTTAGGTAACTCCCCCTCCTCTTCCTTTGTGAATACTGAGCAGAAATATTCGTTCAGTATCCCTGCTTTTTCACTGTCACCCTCTACCCACATTCCCTCCCCTTTATTAAGCTTCAGTATCCCTCCTTTGGTCTTTCTTTGCTCCCTAATGGACCTATAAAAGGTCTTATCCTCCTTCTTAACAGAATTGGCTATCCTTTCCTCGGTTTGGGCCTTTGCTATTCTAAATGCCTTCCCAACCTCTTTCTGCTTTAACTGATAAAGTTCTCTGTCCTACTCCTTCTGTGTTTCCTTATATTTCCTGAATGCTGTCCTTTTCTCCTTAACCTTCCCTGCCACCTCTTTTGAGAACCATAGCATTTTTTTCCTTTGTTGTGTTTTATTGATTTGCTTTACACAAAGGCTTGTTGCCTCTGTGATGGCTGTTTTGATCACTCCCCATTGTTCCTCCACCCCTCCTTCTTGCCTGTTTGCTAGTGCTTTTCTGAGGCACTCTCTCATTTTCCCAAAATTGGCCCTCCTAAAGTCCAGTACTCTTGCTTTTGTATGGCTTGATTGTATGGCTGTGTTTATCGTGAACCACACGGTTTGGTGGTCGCTTGTTCCCAGATGGCTACCCACTTCTAAATCTGAGATTCTTTCTCCATCCCCATTTGAGAGTACCAGGTCTAAGATTGCTCCCTCCCGAGTGGGTTCCAATACTAGCTGTCTGAGGCATGCCCCCTGTAGGGCATCAGGAATGACCCTGCTCTTGGATGTGCCTGCAGCAAAGGTGCTCCAGTTAACATCTGGCATATTCAGGTCCCCCATCAACAAAATCTCCCCTTTTTCTGCCATTCTAAGAAAGCCTTCTATCATTTCCTTATCCATTACCTCCCCCTGAGATGGGGGTCTGTATACAACCCCCATGCGGATTGTGGTGCCATTTCCTGTCTCCAGGGTGACCTAAAGTGCCTCTTCTGCTCCCTGTTTACTCTTTAGTTCTGTTGCTTTGATCCCTTCCTTTACATAGAGAGCTACTCCTCCTCCTCTTTTACCCTCCATGTCCCTCCTGTAGATTGTGTATCCTGGTATGTTGACATCCCAGTCATGGTTCTCTGTGTACCATGTTTCTGTGACTGCCACAATATCCAGGCAACCCTCTTCCATCAAGACCACTAGTTCAGGGAGCTTGCTACACAGACTATGGGCATTGGTACTCATCACCCTCCACTTTTAGATAGCCTTACCCCTTTTTGCCCCATTTCTGTCCTTACTGCCTTTGCCTTTTTTTACATTTAAATCTGTTCTGCTCCCTAATAACTTCTGTACCTTGGTGTTTACCTCACTAATTACCATGTTTTGTGGGGGGAGGCTGGGATTTCCCTGCTCCTTTTCAGTGCCTCCCCCCTTGGCTAGTTTAAATGCTTGCCAATGAAGCACTTAAACCCCTCACCTAGGATCCTGGTTCCCCCCCTGGACAGATGCAGACCATCGCACCAGTATAGGTCTGTATCCCTCCAGGTGGATCCCCAGTCCCCAATGAAGCCAAAACCCTGAGCTCCACACCAGTTTTTCAACCACTCATTGAATTCCCTGGTAAGAAGTGCCCTAGCATCTCCCTTGCCATAGACAGGCAGCACCTCCGAGAAGGTTACCGTATGCGCTACTTGTCTAAGGCCCTTCCAACTCTATAAACTCCTCTTGCACTGCTCTGATCCCATTCCTAGCCAGGTCATTTGTCCCTAGGTGGACAATGACATCCAGCTCCCTCCCTCATGCAGCTCCTCCCACGATCCTGAGGATTCGCTTCCTGCCCCTCCAAGCCGTGGTGCCAGGAAGGCACCTTACCTCCCTCTCCCCTTACTCCCCCATTTCTACCCCCCTAATGATTGAGTCCCCCACCAGGAGTTGTTTCCTTCCCCTGTGGGGTCCCATGCCACCCTCCTGTGGGTCTCCTTTGTGAAGGTTCCCAGCATCTTACTTGGTCTCCACTGCAGGTGCCTCCATAGAGGAACCACTATCCACTAGAAGAACGAATGAATTGTGGAGAGGTACAGCTGGAGGGATGCAACTCTGTTCCACCACCCTCTTCCTCCTTGAGCCCACCCTGGTCCAGCCTCTCCTATTTCTTGGCAACCTCTGAGGTAGTGGCATTGGCCCTGGTGGTCCCTGGGTGGGGGAGGAGGTTTCACGAATCCTAGCCAGGTCAGCCTGGAGATGGGCAACCTCCTCTCTCAGACCAGAGAGGTGCCTGCAAATAGGGCAGCATCGCAGCCTCCAGAATGTCTCCCGGAACACTGCTGCACCACAGCCATTGCACTGCACCACTCCTATCATGTCTTATTTAGTGTCCTCTCTACTGTTTCACTGGATGCTTATTCTCTCCTCTCCATACAACTCTCACCCTTCCTGTTTTGGGACAGCAACTTCCTATCTTCTTCAGTAGCCTCCTTCTTCCTTGCTCAATATCAGACCACCAGCAGCTGGGGGAGTGAGCTACTTTTTTTACTTTAGGGTTGACAAAACCAATGTTTCTCTATGATCCTTTCCTTCCTACTGCCAAACAGGAAGTTCCTGTTGACAGTCAAATCCAGTGGCTATAAAAGTAGAACTGGCTTTGGGTGGGTGGGATGGAGGGCAATTAGTAAGAAAAAAGGCTAGCAACAGGAAGTTGTAATTTGTGGACCTGCTTTTCTAGTGTCTAAACCACACCCCCAGGTAAGCTCTCTTTCCTCCTACTGGTTTAGCAAAGTCAGCTGATACAGTACCCTTCCCAGCACAGAACACACACTGACTTTCTTTCTTTTCTTTCTTTTTTTAACCCTAAATAAGACCCCTTCTACTTCTAATAAAGTTATATGTCTACTTAATCTTAACTGACACTGACTCCTGCTGAGATATAAGTTTTAAATTAATAAGAAAATGTAGCTTCTTTTAGTTAGCTGCTTTCTGCTCTACAAGCAAGGCTAGCAACAGGCTACTTTTTCATTTGCAAATTACTGTATCCTACAAAGCCACTAGAGAGCAACAACTCTTGGAGGTTGCATTCCTCTTCACACTGCTGTCCCCTAAGCACTTCTCATCCTGGGTCCTTCTTCCCTAGAGCAAATTACTACACCCTAACAAACCATAGACCGTCATCCTACCGCTGTGCCATAGAGACCACCACAATTATGGATATCGGAGTGCTCCCCTTATAACAACACTGGGCCACTGCCCCCTTATCGCCACTTGCTGAGTACCCATTGTCACGCAGACCACCCAGGCTCCCACTGATCACTCTTAATATCCTACTTCTTAGACCTCTCAGCCCTCCCCTCAAGGGTCTTCTGCCCACACCTCCCACCCCCACGAACCATCACCAACTGCCACCCACACTGCCACTGCCTGTCATGCATCCCCAATTGCCCCCCACATGTCTTCCTGCAGTAATGCACCACCATCAACCTCCATGCCGGATCACATTCCTATCCTTTCCAACCCTTTTCACCCTGGCCATCCCATGTACTACCCACACTAAAACTAGGCGGCAGCTATCCTTGACAATAAGGCAATGATCTTTTGCTCTCCTCAGAGTCTTTGCCATACTCCTTCTAATTTCAGTAAATGTTCATCCTAACCCCGGCCCCATCTTGCCCAGCCCTAGCCTCTCACACCATGGGCTTAGAACAGCTGCAATGAACATTTTCAGCTTACCCAAAAAGATGGCAGGTCTCCATTGCTGGATACTGCAACATCAGCCAGATGTGCTAACCCTCACAGAAACCTGGCTCTCCAAAACAACACCTGACTCCTTGGTTGCCCTCCCTGGCTTCACCCTTCACAGAGCTGACAGAGTGGGCAAAACGTGGTGGGGTGTGTGTTCTGTACGTCTGTGACTCCATGATATGCCTTGCACTTCCAACACCTCCACTAGACCATGGTGCCCTAGCCTTATCATTAAAACTTACTCCAGATCCCTCAAGAGCCCCTGTAATTCTTACTGTTGCATATGTCTCCCCAGAAACCAAGCTCCTGCTATAAAATTCCTTGCTAACCACATTTCCGGCTTCCCCCTCAAAACTGAACACATCATAGTTGGAGACTTTAATGTGAACTGCCTTGCCAGTTCAGCTTCCCACGCCAAGGACACCTTTGCTGCACTGGACATGACCCAGCTGGTCAGCCAACCTACCAGGGTGAACTCAACTAATGGCTCCAGCACCCTGACTGACATTCTTCTCACCAACCATCCCCACAGAATCTCTGGCCTGGTGGTCCTTCCGGACTCCCTAAGTGATCACTCACCCATCCTCTTTTCCTGGTCATGTCTTCAACAGAAACCCAAACCAAGCTATATCACCCAGTGACATCTCTGACCCGAAGGCCTCACAAAACGAAAAAATATTTAACTCAGCGGGACTGGTCCCCCATCTCCTGGGCCCCTACTATAGATGAAGCCCTTGATTATTTCACCTGTTCTTTTAATAAAGCATGTGACATCTATGCCCCACTAGCAAAGGTGCAATCCAAGAAACGTAATGTCCCTTGGGTCACGCCTCACTGCTCGAACAGCTAAAGCACAGAGATGATCTCTGACATAAAGCAGTCGCATCCAGCACGCAGGCGGACAGGCAAGCCTATAAAGCAGCTCGTAACAGATGCACTTAGGCTATAAAACAGAACAAATTGGGCTACTACAAAATGACCCTTGCCTCCTCCTGGGGGAATGCTTGGTTGTTCTGGGACAATATCAAGGACCTCAATGGCAAATCCCAGCCCTCCCGCTAACTGTCAACAATGTCCCTGCCACTGACCTGCTGGCCATCGTCAACTGCCTCAACTCATCATTCTCTGACCGTAGTGCAGTACTCCCAAATAACTTCTTTGACCCCACTCCTGCAATCTCACCCCCCTAACACCCAGCATCCCCCCTTCCATCTCAGGGTGACTTCTACAAATGAGGCAAGGCCTTATCTTATTAAAGCACTCAGTGGCTCTTGCTATTTCAGATTCTTTTGATATGAGAATCCTACATCTAATACTAGATACAGTCCTCTTCCCACTGACTGACCTCATTAACCACTCTCTAAGTCTGGGGCAGTTCCCTGCAGCCTCGAAGACTGCCACAGTCACCCCAATACTGAAGAGTGGTGACAGCACCTCTCCCAATAACTACCATCCCATATCCATTCTCCCAAACCTCTTGAAAGCCCTTGAAAAATTATAGCCACCTAACTCACTGAGTACCTGCTTGCTCATAACCTACTTTGCAGAGCAGCATGGCTTCTGATCTGGGCACAGTACAACTCACGCTCTCACTGAGTTCTCTAATTGTATTCACTCTGCCCTGGATAGAAAACACCTAGCTGGAGCTATCTTCATTGACCTGTCAAGACCTCTGATACAGTCTCCCACCCCTTACTCTTAAGCACACTCGATCACATAGGTCTGTCCCAAGGACCAGTCTCCTGGTTTACCAGTTACCTCACAGCTAGATCACAATGTGTCAAAATAAACAACACCCTCTCAGTCACCCTGCCAGTCCACTCTTGGGTTCCTCAGGGCTCCATCCTTGGCCCTCTATTATTCAGCATCTACTGTACCTAAACACCTTGCCCAATTCGTGTTCCAGCAACCTACGACTCTATGTGGACAATGCGGTTCTTTTTGCCTCGGACCCAGATCCCACAGTATTGCAGTCCTCCCTCCAACATGCATTTAACCAGACTATAAACTGGTCCATAGAGCAAAGACTTGTGGTAATTATAAAAAAAGACAAAGACCATGCTCTGTGCCCACTGACAGAATAACGTCAAGAATGTGCAGCTAACAATCCTCTCCCACTCTCTCCTTCCTCTAGAACAGGTCCATACATATAAATACCTGGGCCTTATATTTGATTCCAGCCTCTCCTTCCATTCACACATTGTCACTCTATCATCAGCCATAAATGTCCGTATAGGCCTATTGTACTGGCACAAGGATTGCCTACCTCCAGAAGCCCTTAATCTGGCTGTCAGCTCCTCAGTCCTCTCCCTAGTTGATTATGGGCTCATTATCTACTCAGCTGCTGACAACACAGCCCTTAGCAAAATCCACCTGGCCATAAACAAAGTGTGCAGACTCCTCACCGGGGAAGACAAGCGTACTCATAGTTGTACCCTATATGCCCTGACAAATCTCTTCACCCTGGATGAAAGGCTATTTTATCAAACATGTCTCCTCACAAAGAAAATACACCTGGAGCTTACACCCTTGTGGGTTTCTGCCTCTCTCCTATCCTCCCACACCTCGATGAATGCTCACACTGCCAAACGACAGGTGTGGTCCATCCCGAGGGTTAGAACCTCCTTGGTCCAAAGGTCATTCCCACACAGGGACCCAGTCAGATACAACAAACTGCCCTCTGATGTCTCCTCCATCTCCAAATTAGGACTTTTCAAGTCAGCCCTCAGAGAGCACATTCTTGCTTCACTGTGCTCCAATGTACCAGCTAGTGCCTGGTCATCTATCTATCATCTTACGGGATCACCCTGCCACTGTGCTCCTACCGATAGGGCCACCAAACATTACCACATATTAACAATGCCTCCTTTGGCTGCACTCACAAGATATCTGTCTAGTTCTCTACTTCGGCGTATATATCAAACCTGTTACTCCCTTCCTCTATCAGCAAATGTATTGTTCTCTTGAAAACTGTAAAATACAGCTTTCAGTAACATGTTCAATGCAATGTATAGCTGATCTTAATTCTGTAATATTGTATAACTGAAAAAAATGTAACCTTTAGCTGCTATTCTATGTCTATATGTATTAAGTGTTTGTTTTTTCTGACGCAGAGCCTTTATAAATGAATCCCTGACTCAAAGGTTGTAATCCTAAAGTCTGTTAAATAAATAAATATATAAATAAATTTGGGATTTTCTGGATCTGTAACATCTCTCTTGGGTCCCAACATTAGTCTTTCTCTGTCTCCTCTGGACCTGGAATGGTACAACTCAAAGATTTTGCCAGCCTGTCCTTGCTCATGTACACAGTTACGTTGTCTGAGGCCAAGAAATGAAAAACAAACTTTCATTTGGGATTTTCTGTAACTGTAAAATTTCTCTTGGGCCTCCAGTAGTCTCTCCCTCTCTCCTTTGGATCTTCTGCAATGGGACAAATCAAAGATTTTGCCAGCCTGCCTTTGCTTGTGTACATACAGTCACACTGCCGTGCTGCCTGCATTTTGCACCCCAGCAGCCACCCAGGCCACGACTATCTCCCCAATCCTACTGAATTCCTTCTTTCTCCAGTCCCACCAAGTCCTGACTCCCAACCTGCCATCATCCTCCTCCTACAATCAGTCCCCCCCCACTTTGCCCCTGTACGTCTCCTTTCTCTGACTCTTCCTAGTTTCTCTGCCCTCCCTTCATATATTTCTTTTTACATTTGTGTTTTTTTTGGCAACTTTTTTTGGTTGTGTCTCTGCCGTGGTGCTCCTGCTCCTCCAACCATCCTCCTCCCTTGTCTGGGCTATGTTGTGCACTCAGCACAGTTATATACCATGAGTGCATCACATGACTGTTACCTGATTAGATGCCACCTGTACATGGAGTGAGCACGCCGACGGCATCCCCATTGCAACAGTAAACAAAATGGCAGAAATGGCATTTCCATGGACCCGGAACTGAACTTCTGTGGCAAAGTCCATATTTATCCATGTCCATGGATTGGGAGTTCGATCCAGGGGGTCCAGATCTCCCACGGAACAGTCGGCCCAGCCCTACTTCTTATTGTCCCTATAAGGTGCAGGACTGGGTCAACTTGTTAAAATTCCAACAAGAGGAGATGCAATTCCTGACCTGGTCCTCATGAACACTAAGAGGGTGAAGGAAATTGATATGGGGTGCCATCTGGGAAACAGCGACCTTCATATGATGAGCTTCAAAGTAAACATAATGAAGGGCACCTGTCACTCAACAATCAAGGTGCAAGATTTTAAGAAAGCCAACTTCCAAAAAAATGAGAACCAATCTAAAAAATAACTTACTTGAAGCAGAAGACAAGGAGGTTGAGGTCATGTGGGGGAGACTTAAGACAGCAATTAAAACAGCCATTGATCCATGCACCAGGAGGGTCAACAAGGTGAAAAGAAGAAGAAATCCTTTATGGATTTCCAAAGAAATGGCAACCATAGTAAAAGAGAAAAAAGAATACATGCAAGACATACCACAAAACTAAGAAGGGAAGAGACTGGTATTCATACAAAGAAAAGAATGGGAGAAGCAATCAAAAGGATAAAACAGGCCAAAGCACAGATGGAAGCAACATTAGCAGAGGGGACAGAGGGAGGTGACAGATCCTTATTTAGATACATCAGGGAAAGAAGGAAGGCAAAAGGGGTTAAAGTGAAGACTGCAACAGAGGAAGGGAAAAAAATCAGAGGATGACCCAGAAAAAGCAGAAATCCTGAACAAGTACTTCTGCTCTGAGTTTACTGAGGAGGACACAGGAAATGTCCCAGCTCTCCAAAATAAAGCACCCTTAATCTAAGGGTTGACACTAACCCTTTCAAGGAGGCTGAAGTACTGGAAGAGCTGGATAAACTGAAGCTAGACAAGCCCATGTGACCAGATCAGATACATCCCAGAATCTTAAAAGAACTGGGGTTGGAGTTAGCAACCACACTGGCAAAGCTTTTTCACCAAATCCTTAATGACCAGAGTGGTACCCAAAAACTAGAAAAAAGCAACACTGGTCTTGCTCCACAAATCGGGCAGCAGGGAGGAGTCAGAAAGTTACCGACCAGTAAGCCTCACATCTATAGCAGGGAAATTGATGTAGACGCTGCTCAGAGAAAAGATTATAGCATTCCTAGAAGCCAGCAGTCAGCAGGACCCCAAACAACATGGCTCATGGTAGGAAGATCGCACCAAAAATATCTGGTCAAGTTTTTTGACTGGGTCACCTAGGTTGTGAATAGTGGTGCAGTGGTGGATGTGGCCTACCTGGACTTCAGCAAGGCTTTCGACTCAGTTGCACACAGAAGGCTAGTAAAGAAGTTAGACTACCCAGGAGGTGGAGTAAAAGTGTTAAAGTGGGTACAAAATTGGATAGGATGCAGGGCAGAACCCTGAGGGTGCAAGTAAATGAAGCACTATCATCAAAGGTAGGGTGATCAGCAGAGTGCAACAAGGCCTGGTATTGGGGCCTCTGCTCTTCAATATTTTCATAGCCAGCACCACTAATGGATTAAAGGGAAAGGTGTGTCTGTTAGTGAATGACACCAAGATATGCAACAGTGTGGACACCATAGAGGAGCAGGCAAGACAGAATCAGACCTCAAGAAGCTTGAGGACTGGTCTGGAGCATGGCAGCTGAAATTCAATGCCAAAAATGCTAAATCATGCATATAGGAAAAGAATTCAAGGAAGGCATATTACTTGGGAGAGGAAAGACTAGCTGCCTCCAACCAGGATCGCGATCTGGGAATCATAATCTCAGATGACTTGAAAGTGGGGAAGCAGTGTGAGAAGGCAGCTTGAAGGCAAGTGCAGTCCTGGGATACTTAGGGAAGGGAATCACAAGCAGAAGGAGAGAGGTGGTCCTGCCTTTGTACAGATCACTGGTCAGGCCACACCTGGAGTACGGTGTCCAGTTTTGGAGGCCTTAACTCAAAAAGGACATCGACCAGATAGAGACAGTGCAGAGAAAGGTGACAAAAATGATACAGGGATTGCACCAAATGTCATATGGAGAAAGACTGAGAGAAATGTACATGTATTCCCTGAAGCAGAGAAGAGAGAGGAGAGACATGATTGAAACATTCAGATATATAAAAAGGACAAAAATGTGCAGACTCAGGAACTTTTTCACTTCAAGGAGGGCATCAGAACCAAGGGACATGGTCTAAGGCTGAAAGGAGGAGGTTCACTACCAATGTCAGGAAGTTCTTCTTCACAGAGGTGGTGGATGCCTGGAATAGTCTGTCCCCAGGGTCCAGGGGCCAGCATGGTTGGGGATTCAAGAATGCATGGGATAGGCACAGGGCTCCCTCACACCAAGAGCAGCTAGGGGGTAGGAAAAACAAAAACACAGGACAGACAAGGTGGACTAGCAGTCTCCTTCCCCTTCACCTTCTATGTTCCTACAGTTTATTATGAAAATGCTCAACACCACATTTTCTTTGCCTCCTTTCATGACCCGCACTTATCTGCCTGGAGAGGTGGATCGGGTAAGATGGTGGTGGAGCCATGCTGCAGCTTGCCAGGCTCTCCATGAGAAGAGCACGAGCCTTGTGTATTCTGTAAAATACTGCTTCAATGCTGTTCTATGCCAGTTTATGCCCATTTAAGGATTTTGGTGTGCGAGTTCTCGGGTCGTTTTTAATTCAACTGACGAGAACCTAAAATGCTACAGTTTCCTTCTGGTTAGGGCCTTTAGTCAGGGCTTTTCAGTATAGGCAGGGTAGGGGAGTGAGGTAGCCTAGGCAGTTGGCTTTTTATTTTTTAGAATTAGTGTGCAGCTCACCGTTCTGAACTACTTCTTTGAACTGTGGCCACCTGTGTCCTTGTATTTCTCTTGGACTTTATTTTCTCTTCTTCTGGACACTGCCATAGGTTCAGCGTGACACCTCAAGGAAAGGTGCTCTCTTGAGGAATGGAGGGACCATTTTGTGAGGGAATTCCCTTCCTTCCTGCTCTATTAGTGGGACTGTACAGGCTTGCAGACTACCATTTGGCCAGCCACAGGGAGATTGTTTTGCCATGCCGGTGCTTCTTTTACCATCTATGAGAGGGCCAGTGCTGTCTTTGATTCAGCATCTTCTGGACTGCATTCCTGGGGTCAGTGGTCACTGAGGGCACTTCTGCATCATCGACTCTGGGGAAAATGGGAGTACTGCTTTAATATCTGCCTGTCTAGCTCCATAGAGAATGTGGGGAATCAGACTGCTGCACGGCCCTGTGAGACCAGTTGTTGTGAAGTGGAGGAATTGTGTTTTGTGTCTGGAGAACTTGGATCTAGGCCCCCATGGGTCTATCGACCAGGGGGCCTAAAAGATCTGCACAAACTGGTAATCTACCTCAGGGTCCCAGTAGCTGGTGAAAGGGGCACTGGGGCATCCATGGGTGCACCTTCTTTTGGCCAAATTCTGTCTGCTGACATAATTGTCTTCTCAGTGACTGGGGCAGAGAGAGGGCCCTGTGCTCTGAAGTCATTTTGCCTGTGTTTGACAGTTTTTTTTTGTTTTTTTCATTAAATTACTGTTCTATCTGCATTTTAAGGAATCCTGAGCACTGGGATCCAATATTGTGAGCTGCAGGCTTTTCTGAAAATATACTTAAGCTTAATTGCAGGTTTCCTGCTTTTTGGACTGAGGGAGGCGGGTGTCTTTTGGGTGGAGGATGTGATTTTTTAGTGTTTAATGTGGACATGTGGTGTGTATGGTGTAGGATGTGTGTGTTTTAGTGCATGACTGTGGTTTGTGTGGTTTGAGAGTTAGGTTGTGGCCTGTGACTTTCTAGTCTGGCAGGATGTGTCTGGGAAAGGCTAGGGGCCTGGGGTGGCAGAGATAGTGTATGGAGCATCCCAGCTGCTTGACTTGTGGCCTTTCTCAGACCTCCCAGTTTTACTACCACAGCAAGATGCTGTCAGGAGGTCAGGATAAAGAGGAACCATATAAACCATTGGTGGAGGCGCCCTTACACTGTGGTAGGGGCAAATTGAGGTTGTCAGGAGCAGAAGGGTCCCTGGTTTTCGATGGGCCCAGGGGAGAGGCCAGACATGCTTGGTGCCCATCACTAGGGTTTCCACAAGACTGAGTGGACAGGTAGCCAGAGGTGCTGCACTGTGCACCACTCCCCTGAGGGTAGTGTTTTGCAACACCAGATTGATCAGAAACAAGACCGCAATTATTGTAGACTTAATTTCTTCAGTTGATCTGGCTTGCATCATGGAGACCTGAGTGTTTGTCGATGCTGGCCCAGTTTTAGGGGCCACTGTACCGCTCGGGTACTCTGTAGTGCACAGCCCCAGAGTGGATCACAGGGGTGGGGGGGTTGCCATTTATTTTAGATCTGAACTGGGCTTCACCCTGCACTCAGTGAGAACACTGGGTTCATTCAAATGTGTGGCCATTCGAGGAGGTCCAGGCACAGGTTGCAGGGTTCTCCTGATTTACCACCACCCAAGGGGTGGCAGGAGAATTTCTGCATGAAATTACCGACTTTGCTGTCAGTGAAACATTGGAGACTCCCAGATGTTTACTACAGGGGGGGCTTCAATGTTTGGGCTGATGATGACTTATCTTGGCTGGGTTACAACTGCTTCCACATAATGTCATCTCTGGGCCTGTCACAAGACGTTTCTTCTGTGACCCATCAGGAGGGCCACATGTTGGACCTGGTGTTCTCCTGCAGCTTGATAATAATAATAATATATAATAATACATTTTATTTCTAAAGTGCCTTTCAATTTTCAAGGCACTGTACAAAACAAATAATACAAGTCAAACTTATAATTCAATATAAAACACAGATAAAACTACAATCTCATCAACAGCTTAAACACAGTCAGTACTCCAAGAAGGCAATTTGATAAAAATGAGTTTTTAAACCCCTCTTAAATTCCTCCACGGAGGTGCACTCCCATAACTGACGGGGTAGAGAATTCCAAAGAGTAGGAGCAGCATAAGAAAAAGCTCTACAACCAGATGAATTTAGACTCACTCTTGGAATCTCTAGCAACCCCTCGTCGGCCGACAGGAGCGACTGGCCTGGGTAGTAAAGAGCCAGAAGATCTTTCAGATAGGCTGGACCCTGATCATGTAGGGCTTTGAAAGTTAGTAAACAGACTTTAAGGTGATCCTCCACAGAACAGGAAGCCATTGCAGGTGCGCGCTTCAGGGTAATATAGCAAGACCTGCTTGTCCCAATCAAAACCTGGGCTGCCGCATTCTGCACTAGCTGAAGGTGGCTGATTTCAACCCCAGAAAGCCCAAAATACAGGGAGTTGCAGTAGTCCAAACGTGAGGAGACACGAAGGCGTGGACCAACGTTGGTAACGTGTCAGATGGAACAAGGTGCTTCACTCTAGCAATATTCCTAAGATGGTAAAAGGAAGTCTTGATGACTGCTGACACCTGTGACTGTAGTGTCAGCCTGTCATCCAAGATAACCCCTAGGTTACGCACCCATTCAGAGGTCGGAAGTGACACACCACCAAGAATAATTTCTGAGGGTGCACTAACAGGCGGCCCCTCTATCCGACAGCCCAGATCCACGACCAAGACCTCTGTCTTTTCTGAGTTCAACTTCAGCCAACTAGAATCCATCCAATCCTGGATTTATTTCAAACAGTTGTTAAACACCGGGAGAGCTCCATCCTGGTCAGGAGCGAAAAACAGGTATAGCTGGGTATCATCTGCATAGCAGTGAAACCTCAGCTTACACCATCTTATAATGTCTCCAAGGGGCAGCATATACACTGCGAATAACATGGGAGATAGCACAGAACCCTGAGGCACCCCACACAAAGGAGTTGGGCCAGAGGAAAAAAAGCCCCGACACAACTCTTTGCAATCTCCCAGTGAGGAATGAGGTGAACCATCTGAGGACGATTCCTGATATTCCACAAATCTACCTCAGGCATGCTAACAACACCACATGATCCACGGTGTCAAAAGCTGATGAGAGATCAAGAAGAACTAGAATAGAATGTCTCTTCCGGTCTCTCGCCCTCAGGAGATCATTAAGCACCTGAACCAGCGCAGTCTCGGTGCTATGTCTTTTATGAAAACCGGATTGGAAGGGTTCATAGATGTCATGGATAGTTAAATGGTTCTCCAATTGGACCACCACTACCTTCTCAATCACCTTCCCAATAAAGGGTAGATATGAGATGGGTCTGTAGTTTGTGAAACAGTCTGGGTCCAAGGTAGCTTTCTTCAAGACAGGTGTCACCACCGCCTCTTTCAGGGAGCTAGGAAACTCGCCCAATTCATAGAAACATAGAAACATAGAAGTTGACGGCAGATAAGGACCGCAAGGCCCATCCAGTCTGCCCATTTCTTTTTCTACCTTATAAATGTGCCATCGGCCTTTGCTCTATCAGTGACCTATCTATTCATAGTCATTTGTATTGCTCCTTATGCCTATCCCATGCCTGTTTGAGAGCCCTGCACTGTATTCATAGCCACCACTTCTTGTAGTAAGCCATTCCATGCATCTACCACCCTTTCTGTGAAAAGAATTTCCTCCACTTCCCCTTAATCGGCCTCCTCTAATCTCATGCTGTGTCCTCTTCCTGCTATTTTTCTTATATTTAAACATGTTAGACTCTTTCACCTTGTTTATGCCCATAAGGTGTTTAAATGTCTCGATCATATCACCTCTCCCTCCTTTGCTCAAGGCATACATAGTGAGCTCCATTAATCTGTCTATATGTCTTCTGATACAGTCCCTGCACCATTTTGGTTGCCCTTCTCTGGACTGCCTCAATTTTGGTTAATGTCCTTGTGAAGATGTGGCCTCCAATACTGCACACAGTACTCAGATGGGGCCTAACCAGTATCTTGTACAGAGGTTATTACCTCCTTACGACTTGTGATACCCCTACTAATAACCTAACACCCCCTAGCCTTACCTACTGCTTTAGGGTCTGCTTGGATGATTTTAGGTCATCAGTGATGATGATGCCCAAATCTCTTTCTTCCTTTGTGACTGCTACAGCTCCTCCCAGCCTATAAGTGGCTTCAGGTTTCTCTTCCCTATGTGCATGATTTTGCACTTCTTTGCATTAAATCCCAGTTGCCCTCTTCTGACCATTCTGCTAGTTTATCCAGATCTCTTCTCATTCTACCACCCATCTGGATCATCTACTCTGTTGCAGATCTTGGTGTCATCTGCAAACAGACAAGCCTTACCCTCTAGTCCATCTACGAGGTCACTATTAGAAGATGTTGAATAGGACTAGCCCCAGGACTGATCCTAGGTACCCACTTGTGACTTGCATCTCTTCTGACTGTACCATTTACCACCACTCTGTTTTCTGCCAGTCAACAGTTTGCCACCCAGTTGACCAACTTAACACCTCCAGCCTACCTCAGCTTGTTATCAATCTTATGTGGAACAGTGTCAAAAAGCTTTGCTGAAGTCAAGGTAGGCGACATCAACTTCTCCCCTTGGTCCACCACTCTGGTTACCCAGTCAAAGAAATCTATGAGATTAGTTTGACAGGACCTTCCTTTGTAAACCCATGCTGTCTTGGATCCTGTGCCCCTATGGATTCCAGGTGTTGCACTATCCTTTCCTTAAGGGTGCCTCCATAATCTTGCCCACTACTGGTAAGACTGGCCAGTCTGTAGTTCCCCGCCTCCTCCCTACCACTCTTGTGGGTAGGATCACATGAACCCTTCTCCAGTCTTCTGGGACCTCTCACTGTGCTCAAGACTCACTAAACAATTCTGCTAATGGCTCTGCTAGTTCCTCCTTTAGCTCCTTAAGTACCCAGGGATGTAACCCATCAGGTCCATTGCCTTATCCACCTGAGCTTAGCAAGCTCTTGTAGGACCCTTTCTTTTGTGAAGGGAGTAGTGCTCACCTCCTCCCCTGTGTCCATGATGCTGAGCTGTGGGCCCTGCCCTACCTTCTCTTCAGTAAATACTGAGCAAAGTATCTATTTAGGATAGATGCCTTTACAGGGTCCTCCTCCTCACATGCTCCCTTTTCTCATTAAGCTTAGCAATACCCCTCTGGACTTTCTCCTTTCACTAATGTATCTATAGAAAGTCTTGTCACCTTCTTTTACTGATCAGTGCTAGTGTTTCCTCAGTTTGGGACTTTTGCCTGCCTTACTGCCTTACCTGCTTCCCTTAGGGCAGTTTGGTATGCCTCCCTATCTTCATCCCGCTGTGTTCCCTTATATTTTCTGAAGGCAGCCTTTTGGCTCGACCTTTTCTGCTACTATATTTGAGAACCAAAGTGGTTTCTTTCTTCTTTTACTTCCTTTTCTGTCTAACACAATGGGCATGTTGCTTCAAGTATTGTATCCTTAATGCTTGCCTACTTTACATTACCTCCTCACCTGTATTTCTTTTTGCCAGGCTAGCTAACTCTGTTGGCCATCTTATCAAAGTCAAGCTCCTCTGAAGTCCCATATTTTTGCCTTGGAATGGGATGATTTAGATGTAGTAGCCAAATTGAACCATGCCATGTGATGGTCACTAGCCCCAGGTGACCTTCTACCCGGAGATATGATCCCTCTTTGTTAGTCAGTACTAGATCTAGGATAGCCCTGTCTCTTGTGGGTTTGCTGCCCAGTTGTTTGAGGCCACTCCTGCAGAATCCACTATGAGTCTAGTTCTGGCAGATGTTCCTGCTGGTATTGACCAATCTGTATCTGGCATGTTGAAGTCTCCCATTATCAGAACCTCCCTTTAGCTGTCATGTTTTGTATATCTTCTAACAGTAATATGTCTATGTCCTCCCTCTGGTCTGGGGGCCTGTAGACAACCCCAGTTCTTATGGCTGTCCCATTACCTGTTTCCAGGGTGACCCACAGTTCTTCTGGCTCCTTGTGTGTATTCTCACCATCCAGGGAGCACCAGACTTTTTGCACAAGGATTGGACCGATGGTGTCTCAACTACCCAATATTAGGGAAGTTGGTCCAGGATCCAAACTACAGCTCGTAGGGCGCACACCATGGATAATCTTCAAGACATCCATGAAATCAGGTCTGCTGAAGGAACACCAAGAAAACTGAGGTACTGTGAACTCATGTTGTTCAACGGCATCCCCCTTAGAGGCTGCTGGATGCAGATCCGCCTGATGTCGACCACCTTATTAGCAAAGAAACGAGCAAGCTCCTCGCACTCTAATTGCAAAAAAGCTTTCCGAACTTGTAGACAAGCTGGGTTGCACAGCCTGTCTACAGTTTGAAAAAGCTGAGCCGGTCGATTCTTAGCAGCTGCAATCTCCCTGAACAGGAATTCTGCCTTCTTATGGGAGATTGCAGATTGATAGAGAAATAATGGTCTATTAATATAAGGTGATCGGCATCAATGGCGGATCTGCCAGCAGCGTTCTAATCATCACCCTGTCTCCATATCTCCCTCAACATCCCATCAAACCAGGGTGCCTTGGGACGAAGGAAAGGGGCATACATGAACAGGAGCAATAGTATTCTGAGCCAGCAGTAACAGCCTTGTTATAGGCCATCACCAAGGTCTCTGGACTACTGCTTCATAAGCGGGGATGAGAGGTCAAGGACAGCTGCAAGGCCTTGGGAGTAATATCCCATAACGCGGTATCTCGCCATCTCCACAGGGGTAGGCCTTCTCGGGGGTACTAAAATTGAACCTCATGGTGTAGTGGTCTGACCAAACGACTGGTTTCAGCCCCAAATCAGAAATATCAATCCCTAGGAGAAAGACTAAGTCCAAGGAGTTCTCAGATTTGTGGGTAGCAGGAAACCTCCTGTGTAAAGTCCAAAGACGTCATTAACTGGAAGAAGTGATTACCAAATTGTGAGAGTTCATCATCGACCCAGGTGTTAAAGTCACCCAGAACTATCAAAAGGGGTGACTCAAATGACATGTCAACGATGAAGTCTGACACTTCCTGTAAGAACTGTTTCCAATCTCCTGGTGGACGGTAGATGAGTACGATTCAAACACCAACACCCGCTACCACTGTGCACTCAAAGGACTCAGTCTTCCCCAATACCACACACTCGTGAGGCCCAATTCTGTCTTGAAACAGACTGCAACCCCCACCTTGAGGTCCAATCTCGGGCGGTGTATCACCGAGTACCCGGCCGGGATCATCGCTTCCAACGTGGGGCCTGGATTTTCATCCAGCCAGGTCTCGGTGATGCAAGCTAAGTCTACCGAACCAACAAGATCAGCAATAATGCCAGTCTTGTTTCTGACAGATCTAGCATTGCATTACACTGCCTGAGTTGAATGAACCTCGGAGGCTGTCAAGCCCATCTGCCTCCTAGATTCCGTAGTGCCCTTGGGTATGGGCACCAGACATGGTGAACCATGGTCTGGGTTCCATTTCCCCTCAGAGTGCCTTCTAGATCTAACTACCCTGATACAAAGGCCCCCGTCGTCCATCCTCCCTAGTTTGCAGCCACCCACCCTCCTCCCTCTCCTTCGAGCAATTCCCAGTGCTCTACAATGCTGATATATATCATAATGGAGAGGGGGAAGATAAAAAGGGCGGAGGTGTGAAGAGAGGAGGATGAGTAGCGCACCACCGTGGGGATTGTGGGCCGACACATGCCGCTACAGTACAACTAAACCAAAACAATAATACAGAATATTTAAACTTAAAACTAAATAAACCCCAAAATAAATCTAATTAAATGTATAATCCAAAACTAAACCAGAATAAATTACCAACCCCACCTCGAAGAAAATTAAGTCAAACCCAGCGAGAAGACTCCTAAAATAAAATAAATATAAATATAAATACATTCAAAATCAAAACAATTCAGACTTAGAGTATACAATAACACATCCCCCCACCCCAGTCTTCTCACAACCAAGGAGTGGAGGAACAATAAAATAAATAAGATAAATGGACACAAGGTCCTCTCACCACCTCGCTGTCCAGATCGAATTTATCATAAAATAATAACAAAAGTCTTCAATCCGCTAGGAAGGAGTCAGATTTGTTCACAGGTGAGTAAAAAACAAATCCATCAGAATCCATATAACAGACAAGTTATCCATAGAACTCAAGTAAAATCAGGGCTCAGAGCAATCAGATATATCTCATGACCAAGAAATGAGACCCCACTCCCAATTGAGCAGAACCACGAGATATAATGTGGCCTAATAAAGCACCCCAGGGCATGCCACACCAGTAGCCAACCTGGGAGTCATGAGGCACAGAACAGTAGCCAATTCCTTGACCACAAAATTCTAATGCCCTCTTCAGACCGCAAATCAAGCAGAAACCCAGCGGGCAGTATGACTCAAATTGAGTCAGAGGCTCTATGTATACCAGAGCGTCCAGAAAAATGAATGAAGCCCCTGTTCCTTTTTCCAAGGACAGTAACCAGAGACAAGGTACAAATCCTGAGCAGCCCAGAGGAAGCCCAGCCAAAAGAACCACAAATAAATCCAGAGTCCAGGAAAGTCCTATGTTAAATAATATCCGTAGTACTTCAGCCATGGAACAACAAATCCCACATTCTGTTCAGCATTCATTCAAATCGATTCAAGCGAAAAAGCTCCAGCACATCAGACATGCAGAAACACCTTCCTTTGGCCCACAGAGTCTCACAATGGGCGGCAGGTAAAATTCAGATTACAGCCAGAAACCCCTCAGCTACTCCATGTACCACGTCTAACTGATGGTCCCACCGTCCTACAGTTTGCTCTCCGTCCGACTCAGGGTTTGGGGAATTAGTCACCAGGACAAGCACTTCCCTTGACCCCGGACTCCTACAACGGGTGGAGGGTAAGGTCCAGACTACAGTCAAATATTCCTCAGATTCACTCTACACCCGTACGATATATACGACGGAGTGGAGGAGAAGCCTCAAACAGCAATCCCTTCATCCAGGCTCCTCAGGGTATGAGCACTCCCCAATTTCACCAACTTCTCCAACTCCACCGAGCCACTACTCAGAACACAAAATATGACAAATTAACAGAACAGCAAAATAAAAAACAAAATAAATGACGAAAGAATAAAATAAAACAATAATAGCGGTAATAACCTGTAAATTATAACTTAAAACATCCCAGCACAGCAGACATGCTCAGTCTACAGCCATCTTGCCCTTGTAATGAACAGTCAATACTGATTGGGTTGTTTGGTCCGATATTACAGTGAATTTCAGTTCGCCCCGAGCTCTCCTTCTGCAGAGATGGCTAGCTACCGCCCTTTGAGGGGCTTGACCCCTGAGGGTTTTCTGGCGGTGGCTGATCTATCTAGCATGGATAGTGCATGCATTGGGGGTGCATGCATGGCAGTTGTTGCCTATAATAAGGTGATGTCTGGTGCACTTGACTCCCTCGCAACAGTTCATGCATGACCCAAGTCCTTTCAATTGAGGTCCCTTTGGTTTGATTAGGAGCTCAAGGCGATGAAGATTATGGGTCAGAGATTGGAGCACTGCTGAAAGAAGTCTGGGCTGGAGGCAGACAAACTAGCCGTGTGTGCACATTATGGTGTGCACAAGGGGGCAATCAACTGTAAGAAGGCAGAGTTCCTGTCCGGGGAGATTACCTCCAGGAGGAACTGACTAGCTGTGCTTCTTCAGACTGTGGACAGGCTTTTAAACCCAGTCAGTCAACAGCCGAAAAAAGCCTTTTCTGACACTTTATGCAAAGATTTTGCTCAGTTCTTCTCGGACAGGGTGTCTGCAGTTCAGCAGGGTATTGCACCACTGAGTCACTTTGTGTCTGACAGTGGTCACTGTAGGCATGCAGAGAGCACTCCACCTTGTTGGTACAGTTTAGACTGGTGGAGGTGGCTGAGGTCACTGAGGTGGCTTCCAAGCTGAAGCACATTCTGTGAACTGGACCCGGTGTGACATGTTTCTTGATGAGGCGTGTTGACTCCATAGGCCAGTGTTTGCCTTGATTGTCCAGTGCTCTTTGTCAGAGGGGATCTTTCCTGATGTCTTGAAGGAGACACTGGTGAGACCTCTTCTGAAGAAGCCATCCTTAGACCCTGTCGTCCTGGCAAATTACCGCCCCATCTCTAATCTTCCACTTCTGGGTAAGATTGTAGAGAAGGTTGTGGCATTTTAGCTTGAAGAGAACCTTGTGGCCTATGATCTATACAAGCCCCTCCAGTCTGGGTTTCAAGTGAGGCACAGCACTGAAACTGCACCAGTTTGGGTGCTTAATGACCTCCTCAGGGAGAGGATCGAGGTGAGGGGACAATTCTTGTTCTCCTTGATCTCTTCTCAGCATTTGACACAGGGACCATTATTTGTTACTCGACCACTGCATGATTTCTGTGGACTTGCCAGCACTGTCATCTGCTGGTTTGAGTATTTTCTTACCAACAGGAGGCAAAAGGTAGTGATGAGGAAGCTCTCCTCCTCCTCCCCTAGCTGCCTATCATGCGGAGTTCCCCAGGGTTCGGCCTTGTCACCGATGTTGTTTGCTGCGTACTTGCTGCCCATGGGTGAGCTCATGAGGAAGTACAGTTTGGGTTTTCATTGTTATGCCGATGATACCCAGCTGTATCTTTCCTCTGCCCCTGGGACATCCAATGTGGTGGACGTACTTAACATCTGCCTTGCTGAGATGAATGACTGGTTGGCCTCCAGTTGGTCACAACTGAATCCTGACAAGACAGAGGTACTGGTGGTGGAGTCAAACAGACAGCATGAAAGGATGGAGTGTGGTGCAGACACAGGGCTTTTTCTTGGATCTGTACTATTGAAGGCCTCCTCTAGTGTGCATAATCTTGGCATTATCATTGACAGCGAATTGACACTTGATCTCAGGTGTCATCTGTTGTTCGCACTAGCTTTTACCATCTCAGAATATCGCCAGGATAAAGTCCCTTGTTCCACCTCTGGCCCTCCCACCTTGGTGCATGCTTTGTGACATCTAAGCTTGACTACTGTAATGTGATCTATCTCGGGTTCTTTGGGTACCCTCCACCATTTGCAGTTGGTGCAGAATGCAGCTGCCAGGCTGTTGATGGGACAGTGCAAGTACTGCTACATCACTTCAGTGCTGCATGAACTGCACTAGCTGCAAATTAGGTGGAGGTCCTCTTTAAGGTGGGCTTGCTCACCTTTAAGCCCTACATGACATGGGATCTGACTACCTGCAAGATCTTCTTACACCTCCTGTCTCGGTCCTCCTCCACTCCTCCTCCAGGGGCCTCCTTACAATTCCCAGGATGAGGTTAAAAACTGCTGCTGACAAAGCTTTTAGTGTCACCTGCCCCATCCTGTGGAATTCACTACCTCCAGATGTAAGAGAGAGGCCCCTTCAACAGAGGTATTTAAAGCCTGCCTCAAGGCTTTTTTATATAATCAAATCTTCCTGGACTTTGGCTGATAATCTCTATCTAGGCTTTTGTTATCAAATCTGGTCAGAGGCCTTTATAGATTTCAGATTTTAGATATTTATGTAGTATTTATTTATAGTTATTTTATGATTTATTCTAATTATATTGTGTGACCTAATTTATTGTATCTTATTTGTTGCTTGTTCTGTTTTGAGTCTGATCTTTTTGTACAGTGTCCAGAGCCTCAGGGATGGGCATCTTTTTAAATAAATCTTGCCTTGCCTCATCTACTAATCATTCTGCACAGTCAGTATTAATGCCTACCTCCACCTGTATATCGCACAGCTTTAATGTTTCAAAGACCAAGATCTTACTCTTTGGCAAAAAGAGCAACCGCAATTCAAATTACATCTCCTCCATACAGCTCCTCTACTATAATCTCACCTCTGTCCTGAAACTCACCTATGCGGCCATAGCATTGTCTTCACCATAAACTCTCATTTTCTTAACACATCATAATTTGTTTGTCTCTCTGCTATTATCTTTGTAATATCTCCCATGCATGTCACTCCATACTTTAGTGTCCGTTCCCATCAATCACACACATTTCGTTTTCTTTATTCTATCTACCTGTAACCCTTGCTGTTAAGACTTCAGTCTTCCCATAATACAGTACAACCTCTTACCTCCTAACATATATTAAAAATGTCGGTAGATCATTCCTATTCTTTGGGACCTTGAGGGATTCCTTATCCATTTCAGTATCACCTTCAAAATTCCCATCCTTGCCTTTTGCAATCCACCTAGGTTCCATTACCTAACCTCTCTAATTCTTCCTCTTGCTCATTCCTTTGCTGCTCCTTTCCAGTTTTCCTTTCAGTGTCTTCCACATCCTATCTACTGTTATTGGCAGAACTGTTTCCATTGCTGCCCCATCTCTGAAATGTTCTCTTTCTCTGTACCGTCATGACTCCTTTCATCTTTTGAAATTTCATCTCAAAACTCATATGTTTTGTCCTTTTGTCAGCCACTGCCTATGTCCACAGTTTTATTGATTCCTGTTTTTCACATCTCATAGCATTGTACTATCAATGACTCTGCCAACTGTGTCTCATTTTTGCCAACTTCATGGAGCATTTTAAGATACTCTGTGTATGAATGATGTTTTATAGAATGTTACTGTATTATATTTCCTATCCCATTTATGACTATCAAGTTATTAGCAATATGGGTGAGCCTATGACCTGGTGAGAAGTTAATGAAACCATATTGGTTAAATGCCTTCACCCAACCATTGTTTAAACACTACTAATGCATGATTAGATATTGGCTCTCTTTTCTAACTTCAGTGCAAAGTCACCATGGTACTTGTAACCAGATTACAGACCAGAACACCTCTCTGTCCCTTTGCCTAGAACTACAACTTATATGGCTGAGTTGAACCTCCTAATCAGCAAAAATTTAAAACCTCTCTCTCTAGCACTCAACAGACATAATCTATTAAGGTCTGCTAAATGGAACTATATACTAACATACTAATTGCCAGCAGATTAGGCCTTATGGTCTATCGAGTCTGCTTGAACCTCAGATCCCTAGTTGGGTACCGAGACCCTCCCCACCTTGTGTTCCAGAAACCCCTATCATCCATTCCCACCCCCCTGGGCCAGGCCATCATCTGATACATCTGCTTTCTGTGTCTGTCCAACCGTCTCTTGAAGCCCTCCACTGTGGATCTCTGAACCAGCTCCCCATGCAGCCCATTCCAAGGGTCCACCACCCTCTCAGTGTAAAACCTCCTCCTCTTTTCCCCCTCACCCTTCCACCTTCCAACTTCAAACCATGCCCTATGGTGATACCTCCCTGCTTTAGTCTAAAGATCCCCTCCATGTTTACCCTACTTATTCCCATTAGGTACTTGAAGACCTCAATCATGTCCCCCTGTCTCGCCTCTCCTCCAATGAAAACAGGCAGAGCTCCTCAAGTCTGTCCTTATACATCAAATCCCCTAGTCCTCGTATCATCTTAGTTGTCCTCCTCTGTACCCTCTCCAGGAGCTGTATGTCCCTCTTCAAGTGTGGTCTCCAGTACTGTACACAGTACTCAAGTTGTAGTCTAACCAGTCCATTGTACAGAGGCAGAATCACTTCCCTGCTCCTAGAGGTGATCCCCCTTATGATACATCCCAACATCCTGTTTGCCTTGTAGCCACTCTCCTGCACTGCTAAGAGGTATTCATACATGCATGCACCATGACCCCTAGGTCTTTTTCCCCTGTTGAGGCCTCCAGCGCCTCCCCTCCCAGGGTGTACCTGTGTTTGGGGTTTCTCCGCCCAAGATGTAACACCTTGCACTTAGTGATATTGAAATTTAATTTCCATGTGTGAGCCCAGCTTTCCAGGGTGGCCAGGTCCCCTTGCAGGGCCAACCTCCCCTCTTCCCCTCAACAACTGCTCCCATCTTGGAGTCATTAGCAAAGAGACTCATTTCACACTCTATACCCTCCCTGATGTCCAATATGTATGCATTAAACAGGATCGGACCCAGGACCGAGCCCTGCGGTATCCCACTATCAACCTCTCTAGGGCTTGAGAGCTCCCCACTGACCACTAGTCTCTGAGTGCGTCCAGCTAGCCAGTTTTCAATCCATCTGACCATCAAAGGGCCGACTCCCAACCCCGTCAGTTTCTCCACCAGACCACTGTGGGGGACAGAGTCAGACGCCTTGCTGAAGTCCAAGAATAATACATCCACAGGCTTTCCCCTGTCCAGTTCTGATGATACCCATTTGTAGAACTCCACAAGATTGGTTTGACATGATCTACCTGGCACAAACCCATGTTGCCGACTATCCAGACCTCCCACCTCCTCCTCTAAGTACACCCCCAATCGTTCCTTTAGTATACTCTCCATTAATTTTCCAACCACCGAGGTCAAACTGATGGGTCTATAGTTACCTGGTACTTCCCTCGACCCCCCTTTATGGATTGGCACCACATATGCCTCTCGCCAATCCCAAGGTACCCTCCCTGTGTCAAACGACCTGTTGAAGAGCTCCACCAGGGGTGCAGCCAGTATGTCCACCAGTTCCCATAGTAATCTCAGATGAATGCCATCTGGCCCAGGAGATTTATCTTTCTTTAGGGCCTTAAGGGCTAACCACACCCTTTCGGTGGAGATAGCATCATCCGTCCCCTCCACCTTACTGGCCTTTTTATCCTTATCCTGATGTGACACCCCTGGGGTACCTCTCCCTCCCTCTTGCTCCATTTCTGTTGCTCCCCTGATCCCACTCACTACCTCTTCTATCCCCATCATGCCTTGCTTTGTAGAGATCCCATCCCCCTCCCTAGTTAACACAGAGGCGAAGTACTCATTTAATACCTCTGCCTGGTCCCTCGCCTCTTCCACCCATGCTCCTTCTGATCTCAATCTGCCAGGATGGCCCTTAGTTTTTCTCTGCTTCCCAATGTACAGGAAAAAACCCTTTTCCCCTCCCCATATCCCCTGTGCCAGCTGCTGCTCTTTAATGGACTTTGCCACCTGTACCATCTGGGTGACTTTTCTAGATGCAAGATGGTACATTTCCTTTTCCCTATCCCCTCTTGTTGTTTTATATTTTTTGTAGGCAGCCTTCTTTTCTCTGACTGCTACCTGAACCTCACTGGACCACCAGCATGGTTTATGTGACCTTGCTCCCTTACGTTTCACCTTAGCACAGGTCCTGACTGCCTCATAAGTCCCGTTTTTATGACCTCCCATCTCTTTTCCACATTTGTCAATGACGTAATCCCCTTCAAGTGATCCCTGAGAATATTTCCCATGCCCACAAAGTCTGCCTCCCTGAAGTCCACTGCCAGTGTCCTAGATCTCTCCCCCCTCCCCCCATGCTTATTTGAAACCAGACAGTATTGTGGTCACTCCCAGTCAGGGGATCCTCTACAACTAGGTCCCTTACCAGATCCCCATCCTCCAGAACCATGTCCAGGACATACCCCTCTCTTGTGGGCTCCATCATGTGCTGTGTTAAGAACACATCCTGGAAGCCGTCCAGCAGCCACTGCTCCTTGGCCACCTTAGAGGACATGGTTCCCCAGTTTGTACCTGGCACATTAAGGTCACTGATCAACACCACCCCCTTCCCTTTTGGTCCACACTGGGCAATGATGTTATCTAGCAAACCATCCTCCAGAACATCACCCATCCCGGGGGGCCTATATACTACACCCAGCTTGACCTTACCTCCTGCCGGGGTTCGTAAGGTGACTCATAAGGCCTCAACGTTTCCTTCTGCCTCTTCTATCCTAGCAATTTCTATGTCATCTCTAATGAACATAGCCACTCCACCCCCTCTGCCCTCCTTTCTATCCTTGCTAAGCATAATGTACCCCCACACGTTTAGGTCCCAGTCATGGTTTTTGTTCGACCACGTTTCCATGACCGCTGCCACATTCACCCCACAAAAGCATGGTCTGGAACTCTGGCAACATGTTTCCCAAGCTCCTGGCATTTACTAACACCACCCCCCACCCCTTATCCCTGATCCCCTTTGTCGAACCTCACCCAGGTTCCTTATACTTCCATCCTCCCTCTGCTCCTCCTGAAACCTCCTCCCAGTCTGTTTCCCCCTCCCCTTGGGTTTGAAGGCTACTCGCCTCATCTGGAGGAGAGGGCTGGTCAGCCCCTCCCTTATCCCTCCTCCCCCACAAGTTTAAACCCCACCTTTCTTGAATGTAGTCAGCCACCCCCTGTTTAAGGACTTCCTTCCCTAACGGGAAAGATGAAGCCTGTCCTTGGCATGCAGTCCCTTATTCTCCCAAACTCCTTTCCAGTTCCTGAACACCCCCAACCCACTTTCTACACCCCACTTCCTGAGCCAGTCATTAACCTCTGTGATCTTCATTTTTTCCTCCACTGAGGCCTTTGGTACCAGGAATATCTCCGAAAAGGAAAGGTTGCATCCATTATCCCCACAGACTTTGGCAAGTTCTTGGAACCTTGCTTGGATTTCCAAAACGCTATTTCCTCTAGATCGTTAGTTCCAAATGCACCAGGAAATCAGTTTCCTCCACAATCCCTAACCAGTTCATACACCATGAAGTTTGCTCTGTGCACTGCCAGCCTAGAGATACTCACTACCTTCACCTAGCTATGGCATCCACCCCCCTGTCCCTCCCACTGGATACCCCTAATCATCGAGTCTCCCAATAACAGAACCTTAACGCTGTCATCATCCTTATGGTTACCTCCACTATGCGCTCTCAACCCCCATCCCCCTCTTTATTCATGATCTCAATTCCATGGGAGTCTTCCCGCCTTATTAGAGACCTCCTTGTCACCTTCCCCTTTCTGCATCCCTTGTTATTTTGCCCACTTAACTCAGACCCCCAGAATAGGTGTCCCCTTTAACTCTCTCTTATCTGAACCATTTATTCTGGCCCTGATGGTTTCCCCTTCCCCTACACTGCCATCCTTCCCCTTGTAATAGTACCCCTACCTCCAGAGGCCCTCTGTGGATCCCCTTTACCTAGGGCCCCATCCTTGGTATAGACCCCCTCGCTGAAGGGGGGCCCTCCCCCATCTCCTTATCTCCACTCCAGTCATACTCTCCTTCCTCATGTCTGCAATATGTTGCATCTCCCTCATCTGCTTAACATTTACGTTTCCTCTTCTCCCTCTGGGACTATTTCTATCCTTTCCATTGCTGGTCTGTGATGACCTATGGGTATCCAACTCCCTCCCCACGGCCTCTGTATCAGTTTCCTCATTTCCACCAACCCCTTCCTCCCCCTCTAGGTTGCTTAATAGCTCAAATTTATTGTAACACTCTATGCCAGCCTCCATCAAGTTACCTGAGTTTCCTCCAACTGCCCCTCTAAACTGCCCCTCTTCCTCCCCTCTTGCCCTGTTCTCCTTAGGAGCTCCCTTCCCACAGTCTGCTCTTCTAGGCTTCCCCACATCAGCCCCTCCTGACTCTTCCCCCTCCACTCTCTTTATATTCAGAATGTTTACCCCATAAGTTTTCCCCTTAGCATCAACATCTCTACCTAAGGGTCCTCAGTTCCCTAATATCCCCCCTCCTGCTTGCTGTAATGTAATGTCCTGTAATTTCTGAGCATTGCCCCAGCCTCCCCTCAGCCCCACCCTTCTGCCACCCATATCCACACCCCCTTATCCTTGGACACACACCCCAATTCCCCCAGCTTACTCCCTAACCAATATACTTCTCTCCTGATATGAGATAGCTGTCTACAGAGTGGGCAGCCTTCCTCTCTCCAGGCCCAATTGAGAATTCTTGCCACCCCACAGCCTGTGCAGCCTACAACCCTTACGAAGATGCCTGCCATAGTGGAATGTGGCCACCCTGTTTGTCCTCTCTGTTCATAATGGCACAAACCCCTTTTCTCAGTCCCTTCCCTATGGAATACAGTCTTTCTCCAAACTGACTGCAGTTGTTTACGAACCCATTTTCAACCCCACCAATAATGTTCCCAAGTTTCACAAACACATACAGTCCAGTGTGTGTCCAGTCCCACTAACAGTGTGTGTATGCAGACATCAGATACTGTATGATGTCACAGGCCTACCAGTTACTGTTGCTTCAAATTTCAGTCACAAACAGAAATGCACAGCCCTTCAATCCCAACCCCCAGTGGCCTTTCAGTATTTAAGAAAGCCTACAAAACAGGGTGGGTGGGAGGGCTCTACCACCACCAGGCAAACATCATATTTAAATTTCACTCTAATTATCACTGCCAAACAAGTGTTCCTACAACCAGCACACAAGCCCCAATAGTTACAATATCACAGCCAAAATAAAAGTTCTAACTCAAAGTAATGATAATTTTACGCACTAACTAATTTCAAGTACAAAACTATTCAAATATTTCAGTTAAAACAGAAGATAAAACAAACCTCTTTTCCTGAACAACCTCCCATTTCTGTTCTCAGGTGGACAATGAACAAAACAGATTCTTTATAAATAATTGATCAGATCCAAACAAACATATTTTGGGATAGTTCATTGTACTATAACTTAAAACATTACCATTTATAAGCAGAGTTATCACTCCAGGATGTGATATAAAGGATTTACATGCACTTCTCAAGGCATAAGAACCCTCAACCTTTGGCCTTGTGCCCTTTTGCCCCTTTGCCCCTTAGTTGTGCATCAAAATCCTTTGAACCACAGCCAGGAGTGTCTTATTTATTATTGGATATAATAAACAGAAAGAACTAAAAAAAACCCTGATAGAACCCCGAGGAGCACCAGAAAGCATCAGAACTTTGTCAGAAGAAACACAATTAATAATAATTATTTCAGATGTTGGATGAAGCGAAGAGGAGAACATCTACAAATTATTTTAAAAGACATAAAATCTTAGATTCAAATTGAACCAAATGGTTAAACTGAGTGATCAAGGTCAGGAAGGCCATTTTACTGATTGAAGGGTAATGTTTATTATACTTTGCCATAATGCTTAATTACTCATGTGTTCAAAGATGAAAACACATACTGTGTGATATCTTAAACTAGAGATCAATGTCACTGCCATCTCAGACTCTGTGCTGGCATTCAAAATTCTAGACAACTTTCAGTCAGACTTCTAGCTGGTCAACAGAATAACATTGGAAATATAACCAAAATTTCAACTGATATCCTTCTGTAAGAGCTATTTCAAAGTGAGCCTTTATAGCACTAAGCTATAGGAGAATCTTTCATAGTCATAAGCTTTAAACAAGGATTTTGGCCACTTCAAATTCCAAAAATAATATGCTTGAATATGATACTTAACCATGTCCTTTCTTTGCACTTACTCCTTTGCACTCTTGTACAAGCTGAAGCTATAGAAAAATCATGTACCTGTGGATATTTGTAGAGTCCCAAATTCGAGCCATAGCAATTGAAATCCGAGAACCTGAGTCCCCAAGTATAGCCACAGCTGAGGCCACTGTCTGACAAAGGTAGTAGGAACTGGATCTCGTTGCCCAGAAGTAACAGAATGTGCCCTCCAGAGCTCTAAAAACTGTGTCGTATGAATCGTACATTGCAAGCCCCAATGTGATGTTTGGTAGCAAAGTCTGGCTCTTGTTAATTTCCTCAGTTGCAAATATAATGCCTTGCCACACCTGAAATAAGATTAGGTTAAAACTGAAAAAAAAAATGACATGATCATTAGTTGAGCCCAAACTGATGATAACAAACATTTTCAGTTGAAGCTAGTTATATAATAAGCAATCATACTTTGGAAATCAAAGACAAACACGTCGCAGCTAATGATGTAAAAATCAGTTCATTGTAATCTTTGCATATTCATTACCTCAGTATGCACTCTTTTGCAATCCCCATGTTGATTCCTACTGGTCTTGTTTGTATTCAGATCTGTATACTGTATATGGTTCCACATTTATGTTCTGTGTGCTGGAATGTAAGTACTGTGACCTGTAAATGCCCTGATACCTGGTGACCTATAAGACAATGAAGCAGTGTATGTTGTAGGCAGATTCAATGCAGTCACAAGAAACATGCTGCTGAACTACAGTATAGGTAGTCATATTCGTCTGAGAATATTAATGAAAACCTTGCCACAGCCCTGTTTAAAGGAAAACTCCTATAGAGTCCCTAAGTGCAGAAGTGGCTACAGAAATGCCTGATTAGGGCTATTAACATAAACTTATTTTTTATTTACCCACTGCCTTAGAATTTTAATTAAAAAGATCTGCTGCATCCATAATGGCCACAGAGCCCTAGGCAGACATCTCGCGTACCCCGGGCGCCTTCTGCCTTGAAGGTTATTCTAATGTGGGCTATCAACATCTGTCATTTGTTGGTAGCCCTCATTAGCATAACCTTCATGGCAAAAGTTGCCTGGAGTTTGCAAGATGTCTGCTGTGGGCTCTGTGGCCATTATGGAAAGAGTGGATCTTTTTAATTAAAATTCCAAGACAGCAGGTAAATAAAAATGTACTTTTATGTTAAAAGCCCTAATTGGGCATTTCTGCAGCTGCTGCTGCACTTTGGGACTCTATAGGAGTTTCCCTTTAATGATGTTTACCATTAAGTATTTTATTTAAATACAAAAACTACAATACCAGACTTAAAACTGAGAAAAGGGACACTTGACATGACAGTTTGTGCCACCATTTGCCACAATGCATGGGGACCTAGCATTGTCCAATTAGATAGACTGCAGTCTTCTTTAAAATTCCAAATGGACCTACAAGACTGGACATTTCATCAGCATTTCCCTGCAAGGTGGGTACATTTTTACTAATCAGTGTTTCCCTCATAAATTAGAGAAATTACTTGAAATTTAATGTCAGAAGGACTCTTGGTTCCTTATCTATGACTCACTATTCAAAGCAGATTTTTGTAAGTACACCATCCAAGCACGCAGTAATATAACTGAGTTCTATATCCACTCTACTACCCACAGTATCCAGTGATCCGCTCAGTAAGCAGAAATTTGACCAGGCTTATCTTAAAGGCTTGCACTGTTTCTTCCTGTATGCTGTTTCACAGGTTCGACAGACGTTGAGAGAAGGAGATGGGACAGACAATGGGGAGCTAGATAGTGATAGCTGTTAGCTACAGCACACAACATAATGCTTGACAACATTACAGAAAAAGGGTGCCACCATTGCCTTGGTAAATCTGTAGCAGTTTTTTTAATATTCCTCTAGTTTGCTATAATTCATCCTCAGAGATGTCTGTCTATTAACCTGACAGGCTTTTGAATAGAGTGTTTAAGGAAGGATGGGCACAGCCTGTCAGCACAGATGTAACGCAATTGCTCAAGATGCTCGCAACCCTAGTTTGTAAGTGAATGCAAGTCATTGGAGGCCAGCTGGGAGTAGGAAGGTTGAGAATCACAGAGATGCTCTACTCTTCTGAGCAAGGAGGCAGTCAGTTCCACTACTGTACTATGACCTGGGTGACCACAGGTGGCAGTACAGGTAAAGCTCTAAGTGGACAGGAGGAGATCAGCCACACTGTGTGCATTAACACAAGTGCATGCTTGCATTCCAAGCCACTGCCACCCTTGACATCAAGGGAATGAACACGAAAAATGCCATGACAGGCAGGATGATGTCAGCTGCTTGTAAGCCCCATACCTGGCTACCCAGGCACTGACTGCACACCTGATCCATTACAGGTAGGAGTTGGGGAGCCAAACTACTTCTAGCAGAATGGAAACGTTCTTGGGGAACAAGGAGGTAAGGTAAGTCTTGGGGTACACCAGGTTGATGGGGCTCAGGCAGCCAAGCACAAGGGGCCCACCTTAAGAGAAGGTTAAAAAACAGGCCAACAAAAAAAGGGAGAGATGAGTTGGGATTGTTGCCTATAATGACACTTGTGTGCCCTGTGGGCCCTATGAACACTGCAAGAGTGAAAGTCAAGGAATGAAAGGATTTGAGGAAAATAAAGAAAAGAAAAAGAAAGGAGGGAAAAAAGAAAGAAAGAAAGAAGGCAGAGGATAAATGATCCTTAAACACTCAGCAGTGGAGTCCATATATAAACTTTTAGAGAATTGACTTTATAGAGACAGAGTCTTGAAATGGCTGTAATCATACCAACATGAGTTTTAAATGTTTCTGCAGCCAGTCATGGACTACTTTGGATCTAAGCAAAAGATTATTACATGATTATTATGTGATCATTTGGAACATGTACTACTGTTTTATCATAGTGCTACCCTTTCATAGATTTTTCAGTCGGGTTTATTTTCTGGGAAACTGAGAGTTATATATTTCACTGTCAGCTCTACACATGGTCAGTATTGATCTCTGACCATTAACAGTTCAAAGTATTTCACTGGCTGCTGTGTTTACATGTACGAGTTATAGTCATGCTTATACATGGTCACACTTTTGGCAGTACGGCAACTTGGTTGATTTAAGTGATAAACTTTCAGGAAAAAACACTTTACAGGGTATATTTGATGGACTGGTTTATTGCTTTGTAATCTTCCCCCACACTCATACATTTTCTGAAGTATGAGTTTGAAATAAAGATGAGAGAGACTGAGTGAGGTGTTATAGTGATGTCAAATGCTGTTTGCTGGCTGAGAGGGTGTAGACACAGATTAGATACAACCTTGAGTCTGTTGCAGAAAAGTACAGATGTATTTTTAGTCTTGCCTTTTTTTAATCTTTATGGAGCTTATATTCTTCTAACATATGGATAAAGCATTGTTGACCCTTGAGGTCTGATTGAATGGAAGGTTTATTTTAGTTATTGAGATATTCAGAAAGACCTTTGAGCCAAGACTCATTTACAAAGGTTCTGCCTCATTACATAGAATACAGAAGGGATGATACATGGTTTACTGGTTCGTTTAACACATAACAAAAAAATCTTACAAATTATTTTTACATGGTTACACATTTGATTCAGTGGGTGAGCTACCTTCCAGAAGCATGATTTACATGGAATCACACAGCCATAGAGAGGAGCAGAGAGGTTCTGAATGGCTGTTTGTCAAATAGGTCATCTCGTGGGGCCATTTGCATAGAAGTCAAGTTCAGGATCAACAGGAGGGTCAGTTGCAGTCACACGGTTGGAGCATGTAGATGATTCCTTAGTCTGGTTTTGAAAGGGCCAAGCCTAATTTCTTCCATTATTAGGCTGGGGAGCGCATTCATCCAGGAAGCGGCTTTGTAGCTGAAAGGTCGCTGAAATTGGGAAGTCCGGCCACAGGGTACCCATAGCAATGGTTTGTTTGAGATATAGGTTGTTCTGCCTGGTGGTGTTGGGAGGATAAATTGGTTTAGGGCAGGGGGATGAGGCCTAGGATAATCTTTTTGGTTATTAGGCAGGTGTGATACCTGATTCTGTTGTCCTGGTTTAGCCAGTTTGCAGTACTGTAGAGGGTGCATGTGTGTGTGAGGCGATCACAACCTAGGATGAGACTGCAGGCTTTGTTAAGCACAAGCCGGAGTCAGTTTAGGGCAGTGGAGGCTGCTGCACTGTAGACGAGGATGCCGTAGTCCAGCAGGAAGAGGACAGAGGAGTTTATGGTGGATTGCAACATTTCAGGCGTGAGGCAGTGTTTGTATCGGTAGAGAACTCCTAGTCTGGAGTTTAGAGTGATGTCTCTGTTTGCAGATGGCTGGCTTGCTACTGTACCTTGGCTTGGTTGGTACTGGTCCCTGAGTCTGAAGATTAGCTTTTACTATGGTTTCTAGGGCTTACTGTGGTTTTTAATGGCAGTTTAAAGAACACAATTTTGGTACAGTCTCCAAGCCCCCAGTGTTTGCTTACTGGCAAGGACTTACAAAATATCATTTTCATAATTTTATTCTTCATAAATTTCAAGGGGAAGGATCATAAATCCTTGTATTGAGGCTGGCAGCCAGATCCATTTCCTTCTTTATACCTTGCAAAGCTGTGCCCGGACTCCATATATTCTGCGATGTATGAGTTTATAGATAACCAGTTGATTTCAGTGGGGTGGATTTTTATATTTTAGGGGTTCACCACTTTAAATCAGAGCACACTCAAGTAACATGAGTCACGTTACTTAGTTTAGTATGTTGATAATTTGTGCTACGCTCTATCTCGATACGGCTCAGGCACTTTCCAGATACTCAAACAATACAGGCAAAGTAACATATAACATAAAATATAAACAAGCACAATAGGTTAAGATAAGTTAAAAGGAGAAAAGGATTTATTAATTGAAACAGCCTTCATATCCCTCTTGAAGACACTAACTGAGAGAGACACCCTAAGCAACCTAGGCAGTGAATTCCACAGGATATGTGTGTGACTTCCAGAATTCATGGGCATCAGATGACTTCAAATAGAACCTAGGAATCACATGGAGGCCCTCCATGGCTGACGGGAGTGTTACGTATTGCTGATAGTTGTCATTTTTGTGTGGGTCCAAGATTGTTTTTTAATGTAGTACTTGAATGAAGCATTTTACACGCTTGTCATCTTCTTGGCAATATTGATCATATGTCTATTAGATCTTGTATTCTGGGGCAACTGTATGTGTCAGCAGCACCACTGCCAGCCTGTGTGATCTTGGAACTGTCTTGCTTCTCTAAATTTTCCTAATCAGATTCAACTGAATTTGAAAATTTTTATGTATCACCTGACTGTTATGCTGTGTTTGCACTAACTCCTGGTGACTTCTTTTAATGGCTAGAGCAGAAAATAAAAACCCAGCATAGCCCACTGTGGTAGAGTAATAGATGTCTGCATCACCAATTTTATTTTCTAAGGTGTTGTTGATAGCTTTCATTTGTTCCGCAGCCATTGGAACAAAATAAAAGGTTGAATTCCACGAGTAGAAATGTTTGACTCTGTCTGTGCAGGCACTGTGCCCTGCTGTATTTTTTCTTCAAGTACAGGCTTTGCTTGGAGGACTGAAATGAGTGCATATTATTTAGGTGTTCTCTAGTGCCTAACTCTCTTTCATTATGAAAACTATGAACTATTAAATTTAAGCAACACACAAAGCAGTGGATGAACAAAGCCGCCTTCCCCAAGGCCTACCTTATGTTGGACCCATTATGTGCAACTATAAAGCCAACTGACAATCCCTGTGAAGTGAACCATTGCTGTACTGCTTTCTGAGCTCTCTTCTGACATTTGTATGAGGATGTTCAGATGGAAAATAAAACATTCTTGTTACAGAAAACTGTGGTGCTTCACCATCCCCAGTCCCACATGAATTATTGTAAACATGCCCACTGTGCCATGATAGACATGAGGAGGTCAGTTGACAGCTTGTCCAGATATCTGTTGTGACATGCACCACCCTCCCAACAGCATTAAACTAGACACGCCTTACTTTTTTACATACGATATTGTAAAGATCTGAGTCCTTGCTGTCAGAAGTATTTCTTTGATGGTATACTATTTTGAGGTTTGAGGTACTCAAGCAGACACCTGAATCTCTGTATGTTCAGCTGTTATATGGTAGCAAATCAATAGCTATCATTTCTGAAAATGTTTGGGTTATTGTGAGTCAAGGCCTATTTGTTTTTATGCTTATATGTTTCAGATGGTGTTTCTCCTTGAAGCAGGAGGGTTTTTGAACACATGGTCACTTTCAGTAACAGTCAGAGGAGTCCTTCTAATGGCAAGAAGTGGTGATGGAGGTGTTTCAGTGAGCTGTGGGGCTGCCACTGCTTTCATCTATGGGAGTTACCCTGAGTGTAGTGATTTATACTGTCACTTTCTCTTCAACACTCACAACTGCTTCTCAGTAATGTTAAGGACATTTGTCTAGGTGTTTTTTTCGTGCTGAGTTCCCAGTGCTCTTTACTTTTTACCTTGTTGATTGACATTTACAAATAGCGCATGTTGCTACCAACTCATTGGAAGCACTAATGGAGAAGTATGACCCAACAAAAGATTATATTTTTCAGTTTTTTTCCCAGGAAGGCATGGCACCTTGGTTAGCCTCTTCAAGGTCCACCTGATATTTCTGGGCCTGTTCCTTTGTGGTTTATTCCCACAGCCCCCTCCTCCACAACCAAAACATTTTGCTCCTGTTTTTCCTCATCTGCAATTTCCATCCCTCCAGTAAACCTCATGCTGCCTGATCATTCTTTTCATCTTTACTCACCTTCATCAGGTTCAATCTCAGAAGAACTGGATGAGGGATTGGCAGTAGTGATAGTATGCAATTGTTCTTACTGTTGGGTGCTCTGCATGTGGTACCCACCACACCTTAGTTATTTTAACTACATAACTTTTTTTTAACTTGGGATTGATGATCATTCGAGACATATACTTTTTCTGGATTCAAATATTCACTTGAAGATGAACCTCAGATGTAAAAATCACTTTTGGGGTTTGATTTTGTTTTTTCTCTTCAGGCTGGTTGTTGTCTTTATTTATTTTTATTTATTTATTTTAAGAAGTAATCAGAATTACAACCCTTTGAGCTAAGGACTTGTTTACAAAGGCCCTCATCAGGAAGACAATACATTAATAGCAAGCAGCAGCGAAACATTGTAAATGAGCTCAAATATAAGCAAAACAGTCAAAATTAAAGGTTGGTTACAAAGGTCCCATGTCAAGGTAAATTATCAATAATAAACAGACATAAACAATAATGTGGGCTATAATGAGTCAAATGAAGGGCAGAGTCAAAAATAGGCAGGCTGAGAGGAGGCAGAGGAAAACTCCAGCCAGGGTAGTCACATTGGCGGGAGGAGATGAAGTGGTTCTTGGAGAGCAGTTTTAAAGACTATGGTTCTGGTGGGGTGATAGCTATAGGCAGGGAATTGTACCAGGACAGGCATGGTAACGAATTACTCTTGTGCAAGGGGAGTTCTTTACCTGGGGACTTGCAGAGGGGCACAGACAGCACTGTGGGTAGAGAGAGAGAAACAGACCAGGGGGAGTCAAACCTGCAGGATTTTTTTTGGTCAAGAGACAAGATTGATAGGATGTTTTCCTCCAGATTAAGGAAGTCAGAAAGGAATACAGTGCAAGTGATGGGTAAGATGGGGAACCTGTAAGAAGCTGGTAGGCCTTATTGAGGGATAGCTTAATTTTGTGTAGAGCAGTATTGTCACCAGCAACTATAATAAGAAGATTGTAGTCCATGAGGACAGTACTGAGGATGAGATGACAGCCTTAGTGCTTCAAATGGGAGACAGTCACAATGGCTATACAGTATGGCCTATCCTAGAGTTGATGGTAAAGCAAAGGAGTGGACGGGTCAAGGAAGCATAGGAGGGATCAGAGAGATTGTCAAATATTTGAAGGAGGAGGTTTGTTCATGGGGAAGAGGGTACTAGATAAAACCTGAGTGTATAATCTTTACATTTACTCTGTTATGTGCAAAAGCATGGTTTTAGTTTTCTTTTGTTCAAAACCAGCCTGTGGTCGAGTAAACCAGTGTTCAGCCTGAAGGAAGGAGACCCAGGGAGTTTTTGTAGAGGAGATGGTCAGCATGTGAGTCAAACAGGACAGTCATCTGCATAAAGTATAAGGTTTCCAGTTATAAGTGAAGGAGAGAATTGTAGAGGCTGTAAGCAAGGGCTCTTGGATGAAGCCTTAGAACACCGGAACAAACCTCTCAGGGTCAAGAGATGTAGACCTTTATTTTGATGTATTCAGTGCTGGAGGAAAGATAGTTGAAGAACTAATTCAACACATTCCCTGTGAGAGGCCGAGGGGTTGGAGAGAAGAGAGGAGAAGGAAGTGGTGGATGGTGTAAAAAGCTTTCAACAAAATGAATGAAGACAGAGTTTAGAAACATAATCTTTGTCAAGAGCAGTGTGAAGGAAATTGGAGAATTCAATAAGAGTGGTAGTAGTGTGTGTAAGATGAAACCGTGTTGTTCATGGCAGATGAGGTTATAGGTGGAGAGGTAGTCAGAGAGCTGATCAGCCACAATTTTTTCCAGAGCCTTGGAGAGGGGCGGAAGGAGATTGGGTGATGGTTGTTGGGGTGGACCAGGTGCCAGATTTATGAAGAAGGGTGATCACTGCTGTTTTATAGGCAAGGGGGAATTAATTGAGGCAGAGGAAGTGGTTCAGCAATTTGTAAGGGGCTGAGGATAGCATTCAGACCCTTTACGCAGTTTGTGTCAAGGGAGTCACTCTGTGAACCATGACCTTAAGTGATTTGAGCAGGTGCGCTTGCTTCATGAGAGGAGTGATTTTGAAGTAAAACAGAGGATGAGCAATGATCGAGGAGGAGTGGGACTAGGTCAAAACAATTTTGAGGGGAGGACAGCTGAGAGGTCAGAGAAGGAATTATTTAAGCAGTCAGCACAACTATAGAATCAGGAGATGAGGCACCATTAACAAATAGATGGGAAGGAGGGGGTGTCACAGCCTCTGCTATTAAGTTCCTTGATATTGTTCCAGAAATTATGGATGAGCCCCAGGAGGAGGTAAGGTGGACCTGTAGTGTTAAGCCTTGACTTTGGGTATATATATATATATATTTTATTTAGTTATTTGAACCAGGAGTAGCACACTGTTGAAAGCTTTTTTACAGGAGGACCTGGGAGCACAGGGAAGTTAGTGACTTGCTCAGGGTCACACAGTATGCAAGTAGAAGCTGGGATTCTAAACCCAGGTCTGGTCTGCTGGATGTCACTAGATTTGCAGCTCAGAGCCTTAAACCACTGTGCTATACTGCCTCCTCGCCTGGGTACATTTATTTCAGCAGTATGGTAAGTTTGCCTGTCCACAGTCCTACCAGATTCAAAAGTCTGTGCCAAAGGTTAGTTGTCTTGTGGTGCATGAGACCAAGCAGAGATGGAGGACCAGGGAGATTCACGGTCCTTGAGACAACTTTGGAAAGGGGAGCAAAGGTGTTGCAGGCCTTTGTTGAAAAACTTTGATCAAAATAGAGAATGGTCAGAGTCAATGTCAGAAGCATGCTCAGTGAAGGACCAATCACAACCAGCAAGGTACTTTAGTCAGGCAAGTTTTTACCAGGGTGTAAGAGACGACGAGTGGACAGCAGCACTTTTGGTGCGCCCACTCACCTTCCTGAGATATATGAATGCACCTCATCAACACTTTGATCCATTTTTATTAGTATTTAATCTGTGACAAAAGATCCCTCTGACTAATGTGATGTCCTTCTGATGACTCCACCCACAGGCCAGGAACAGATTTACTGTCATGACTAATGACTGTACACAGCACACTGACAGCACAGCAGTCTAGCACCAGTTCCTTCCAAGATTACCGGACTGACTCTACAATATGCTAGTTACTGTTAAGGGACCAAATTCAGAAGTTAAGTGTGCCTTAAAATTTGAATTGAGATGGACACTTCTGTGCATAGTCAAGACGTGGCATGTCCCACACTGGGGTTGGTTAATGCTTATCCACAATGTAACACTATATGATATAAAACTAATGATAATAAGGAGGAATAACAGGGAATGAGTGATGATGATGACAGTTGTGTGTACAGTACCTGTACTTCTGTAGTGCTGAACTGTAAACAGCCTGCTACAAGTCACAGAGTCAGGTTATCCCTGGGTCACCCACAGCCAGCCACACAGGTGCATCAACTTGTATGTTGTTTGTCTGAACATCATTTTTAATACATGAGATCAATGAACAAACTTAACAAGTGATCATGATTTGTGATTGATGGTTATGTGGTCAAAGATTTATTTTGCACCCTGCTGACCTTGTCTCTGTACACACAGCCACATTGAAGCCAGGAAAATAAATTTGATTTGGGATTTCTGGGACTGTTACATGTTCTGGGCCCGTCTCTGCAATCTCTTTTCTTTCTCCCCTGGACATCACAAGTCATAGATTTATTTTGCCATCCTGCTGCCCTTGCCATGTACACACAGCCACACTGAAACCAGGAAAATAATATTGGGATTTCTGGGATTGTTACATTTATCATGGGTTTCTCAGCAGTTTCTCTCCTCTGGTGTGGGATCTATGAATGAATGTTAACAAGTGATTGTGATTCATGACTGGATGGTACATGTCAAAGATTTATTTTACCATACTGCTGCCGCTGCTCTGTACATGCAACCACACTGGAAGTCAGGAAAAAATTTATTTTATGTAACTGTAAAATTTATCTCGGCCTCCGGTAGTCTTTCTCTCTCCCTCTGGATCAGAAATGGCACAACTCAAATATTGTGCCAGCCTGCTCTTTCTCATGTACACTGTCTGTTGCCGTGAAATGGAAAAAAAACTTTAATTTGGGATTTCTGTAATTGCAATATCTCTTAGCCCCAGTAGTCTCTCCTCTCTCTCTCCTCTGGATCTGAATGGCATACTTCAAAGATTTTGCCTGCCCACCCTTTTCTCATGTAGACAGGTACACTGTCTGAGGCCAAGAAAAGAAAAACCCTGTCATTTGGGATCTTCTGTAACTATAATAAAATCTCTTGGGCCCCCAGTAGTCTCTGCCTCTCCTTTGATCTGGAATCACATTAAGTAAAAGATTTTGCTAATCTGGCCTTTCTCATGTTGTTTGTTTATTTATTTGTTTAATGGGTTAGCACAACTGGAAATAGAACTTTTTTACAGGTGCGACCCACAAGTACAAATACAAATTTACATATGAAACACAGTAGAAAATGCAGTTTCAGAAAAATAAATTTTTCTGTGTCAAAATAAAATAAATAAATAAAAATTCTTTAATAAATATCCAATACTAATGCATATAGTTAAATCATGAATGAATACAATAACAAGTTCATTATAGTTATTCTCGGTAGATTCAGAGAATCAATCAAAACGATGCAAGATGCAGTAGGCAACAGATATTGAAAGAAGGCATTTGCAACAGCCCATAGGTAGTTACAAGTTCCCAGTTCATGGCAAACTGATTCCATATTTTAGATTCAGCTAAAAGAAAAAGCCTTCTGCCCAAATTTAGTTCTTCTAAAAGGAAGCTCAGCATGTAACCTTGGTCCTGTCTATATTCTTGATGGAGCTACCCTGATCAAAATGCTGTAAATAGGCCCAAAGACCAGTAGGATACTAGTTTGATGAATTCTATATAGATTTTGCCATAGCAAAACCAGAATATAGATTCGGTGATAACCAACCTATTTTTTCAAATATTATACATAAATGAGTTCGGTTAGGTTAGACAAAGCAAATTTACCTAACTTCTGTAAGAGAGAAGACATTTTATGTAAGAAACTTGCAGATACAGTATCTGTAGCTAGGTGAAGCATATGTTAAGACTAGAAACAAATACTGTTAATTATGGCCAGTCTAGTTTCATCTCTCAGAAAACTCTTTAATCTATACTGAGATTCAGTCATCTGATATCTTTGTATTAGATGATGGCCTGTCCCAGGGGTGGGGATGGATGATAGGGTTTCTGGAGCACAAGGGATGGGAGGTCTCTGCACCAACTAAGGATCTAAGGTTCGAGTAGACTGGATAGACCATAGGGCTAATCTGCTGGCAAATAGTATGTTAGTATACACTCATCTGACAATTTACCAAAGTGAATTTTAGATGTTATGTAATTAAAATGAGCTTTCCAAAATCTAGGATTCAACAAAGCCCAAGTATCTAAATGTATCTAGTATTTCCAAGAATAGTGCCATCTAGTGTCTTAATCTGAAGGCTAGAACCAAGCGATTTCAATTTAGAAGGGTTCAAATACTATTGTTTTAGTTTTTGTGGCATTTAACACCAACTTTCTTTCAATCAACCAATGATGAAATTACCCATTGCCATTATCAAAGTTGTATTCAGTTGCCATTGTTACACGATAAGTGTAAACTACAGCATCATCTGTATGTAGAGTCAAACATTATCCAAGACATCTGAGATCCCATTAATATATAATGAAAAAGGATAGGCCCAGTATGAGCCATGAGGGATTCCTTATTTAACAGAAACACTTCAGAAAGTGCCCCGATATCTGGACCATCTGGAATCTATTATACATGTAATCAGTGATCCATGTTACAGCAGAAGACCCTATACCCAACATCCTTAACCTATCAATCAAGAATTGTGATTAACCAAATTGAAAGCCTTGGTCAAGTCCACAAATCTCGCCCCCAGTTAAATACCCACTCCATTCTTCTAGACCATGTTCGTGAACTCAACCAAGGCAGTCTCCATCCTGTGGTTTCCTCCTAAAGCCATGCTGGCATCTTGAAAGTAAGTCATAGTTATCAATATGTGCTTCTAGTTTGTTATAAATAATCCTTCTTGTACCTTTGGCAAGAGCTGACAAAATTGAAATTGTCTATATTTGTCCAAATCACTTAGTGAACCAGATTTTGCACTGGAATCACTTAGGCAGTTCTTCCACACATCAGAACCTCAGTGGTCATAAAAAGATTAATCAGCATGGCATCAGGTTGGGCCATGACATCGCTGCATCATGTAACAAATTAGAGACAAATCATCATAGCCAGAAGAACTACCAGTCTTGAGTTGCATCAAAAGTTTATAAACTCTTTAGGGAAGTAACCTTTAGCAAAAATTTAGGCTTACTATTATTGAGAGGAACACGATCTGGTACAAAAATCAGAAGTAGACATAAACTATTGATCCAAGTTGCTAAACCTTCTGTTAATTTGCAATCACTTGAGGGGAAGAGACCAAATCAGTATCTAATATCATAGATTTTTCAGACTTAACTGTGGATTAATTAAATTTTAATTGCGGACCAAAATTTTTTTTCTGTTCAATAACCCATCAGTTTGTTTTTGTTTCAGAAAACTCATTTTGCTGATTTAATCTGAGCCTTGCACTTATTTCTTAAACATTGGTATTCCTGCAGAGCATTTAAATTACCCACAGTCTTACAATGTTTCCAAGCTGTATCCCTACTATGAATTAACTTAAATAAAGAGGCATTAAGCCACCCAGCTTTTTTTTTAGTCGCCTTCTGACAATGGTGTTACTGTATCCACCACAGCAGTGAATTAGTGAATGAAAAATCCAAGGCATTATTAATGTCAGGAATTGAATGCAAGAATGACCAGTCTACTTTCTGTACATCATAATCTATTAATCATTACAGCTTATGTCTGTTGGCCTCACCTGAGTCCACATCTGTTTAAGAGCAACTTGTAGAACTGTTGTCAAAGAGTGAAAATAGCTATCGTTCTTCAGATGCAGCGCCTGTTCATCAGGAGTTCCTCAAGGCTCCATTCTTGGGCCACTTCTTTTGGGCCCTTTGAATGATTTTCCACAATTGTGTCTAGCACAAATCCTTCTATGCTGATGACGCTGTCATCCTCTCCACTCAAGGATCCGGGTCACCTTGAAAAGAATCTACAGCTTGCCTCTTCACTTGACTGAAACTTGGTTTAGTACACATTAATTGGTTCTCAACTTCAAAAAACAAGTCCATGCTCTTTGCAGTCTGCACAACAAACACACACAGACTTAATCCCATCATGATCAAAACTGCCTTGGTGCAATCCTCTAACAGGTTCAACTTTTAAATATCTAGGTATTACTATCAGTTGTAACCTATCATATGCTATGCATATTGACAACATTGCCAAGGCTGCCAACACTCCACATTGGCCTACTCTTCAGGCACAGGTCAGTACCTTACTTCAGATGCCTTAAGGATTGCAGTACAGAGCCCATTAATCTCAATAATTGACTATGGCCTGATCATCTACGGCCTGCCTCTGCCACCTCCCCTTGTACACATCCATTGCACTAAACAAAGCTCAGTCTCATAATTGGCGTCCATCATCCTCACCCACATCGTGATCTCTATGCACAGACTGGGTGACTTCAACTTTCAAACCATATCAAGTACCAATCCTGCATTATGACAAAGAAATAACCCTGAGGCCTTTTACCCCAGGTGTTCAAGTTCTGCCCAGCATGGACTACTCGTGATCACCAGGGCTCTAGAATCACAGCTTCTGCACATCCGGCATTTCTAGCACCACACAAGAGCAAAGATCATTTGTGCACAGAGCTACCAGCTGGTTCAATGGTCTCAACATTTACGCCACCTCAATGCCAAAGCTTGGTCCATTCAAATCCAGTCTCTCGTCACTTCCTGTCTGCATCTAGCTCCTGTGACTGTCCTTCTTAACTGTTCTCTCCTCTCCCTCTTACCTCTATCCACCTCAGCACTTAACCTCCTCTCCCCTCAACTCCCTCTCCCATACATCCATTCATACCCTTCCTCCCACCCTCCTTTCCTATCCCTCGTAGCATTTTAATTGATATTTGACAAGTGCTCCATGGCCCCTTCATTAGTGTGTCTCTCTTCCATACCGTGTCAACCCTGTTACCAGACCTCCTTCTGGCATTTTTGCCACTGTATTGAATGTATAAAACTGTATGTAACTGATTGTAACCCACTGTTATACTGTGATTCAACATCTTGTTTGAACTGTACCTCAACTGACTTGGAACCTTTTAAAAGATCCTTGGCTCAAAGGTACTTGTAATCCTAGATTCAAATAAAAAAAATATTTCTCACAAAACAAATTCTTGTCATAATCTGGAAATTTCTGGTGGTCACGATTACAGGTTCAGGTTTGTTTAGGGTCCTATGGAAGCATACAAACAAAGAATCGGCTATGATCACTGATAGAATCTCTGTGATGCCACATTTCAAGCTATGATTTGGCTTATTAGACAAAATCCAATCAATAACAGTGTGTCTATTACTTTTAGATTTAATCTAGTAGGTAAGTGATTAATTGTTGCAATCCCAGTGGATTCAACAATGCACCCAATCTTTAACACATCCGGACCCGCCCAATCAGAATTGAAATCTCCCACAACCACTAAATTTCACCAACTGCTTTATAATCTAATGTTTCTATTAATTCTGTTAATTCTTCATTTCTAGTGTTTGAGGGATGTACATAGTAAATTAAGTCAATTATTTGACATGACCCAAAGAAATCTGTAACACCAGACATTCACCATAAAGCATGTGTTAAATAAATACTTTTCAGAAATTGATAAGTAATTCTTCACATAGAACATAACTCCCTACCTCTCCTCATAGTTCTATCCTTTTTATGACATTTATAACTGGGAGATGCATAGCATCATTGGAAACATTGTTGTGAGCTCTTGTTTTACCTATGGCTAAAATGTCAGGTACATACAACCCAACCCAAGCCTCCACCTCTGCGTAACTTAGGAACAGGTTCTGAGCATTAAAATGCATAATTTTCAGTCTAGACGTGTTGCATGTAAAATACTCTGCATCAGCAAAATGATTGTGAACAGGCCTCGGGTTGAGTCTCTATATCACCAGCCATCAATATTAAAAATAGCTCAAGAGCCACGCCACTCAGTCCAACCTGTCATTTTAATGAACTTGACTTTTTAGAAAAGAAGTATTCTTAATAATGTCCCAAAGATTTGTAAGTAACTCCATAAAGTTAAACTGCTTTTGGAACATAAGCATCAAAATTGAAGGATGATATAGTTTCAGTTGTATCATCGTGCATGCTAGACTGAACTAATGTGACTGAATAAAACATGTGTAGACAAATAAAACAGATATGCAAAACTGCTACCAAAATTCCACTCTCCTGCAATAATTTCCAAGCAATGTATAAGTCCATTCAAACTTAATCTAGCAGCAGATCCTGCCAATCTTATTCCAGTCTGACTCCGGTCAGACTCTTACGAGTCCACTCTTATTTCCCACTTATCCGCTGCCTTGCAGACACTGCTGTGCTGGTGTAAATAAAGTGTTTTAAATCTGTTGCCACTCAGTGCCTGAGCTGCCACCAACAAGATTTAGGAGCAATGTCAGAATTTCAAAGGCTGCAGGTGTTATAATTAGAGCAAGCAGTCGTCGGTGACAATTAGCATGCTATAGGCAGTTCAGCAGTACATGGCACATGTACATGTACATGCAGCTACAATCGCCTGAGGCCAAGGAAAGAATCAAACTTTTTATCCTGCCTGGTATGGGTGACTGCCTCCTCCCAAGCCGTAGGGAGCTGCTGTGAACCCAGCGGCTGTTCTGGCGCTGACCCATCTGCCTCTGGCTCTGCCAACCAGGCATCCTGCCTCAGTATGGGTGACTGCCTCCCTGGAAGCCGCAGGAGCTGCTCTGAACCCAGCGGCTGTTCTGACTGACCTGCCTGCCTTCGGCCTACAAATCCAGGCATCCTGCCCAGTTCAGGTGACTGCCTCTTCCTGCAAGCCGCAGGAGCTGCTTGAACCCAGCAGCTGTTCTGCGCTGACCCGCCTGCCTCTCAGCCTACAACTCAGGAACACATTTTAAAAGAGCAGCCCACAGCTGCCAAAGGGATTGAACTTTGCACTTTTTGTCTTTTCAGGGCCATTTGGCTGCGTTAGTACTGCTCCTAATCTCTGATTAGGCATAACGCTATTCCCCCTTTTCTTATTGTCTCTTAACTCTACCATTCCTGAGCTGTCTCTTTTTTAATACAAGAACTGCTAATGCTGAGTTTACCAGTACCAACTGTTTAGTGGAACAGGATTGTTAATTTGCTATGTTTTTTTTTTTAAGTGTCTAAGAAACATAGAATTTGATGGCAGATAAGGACCGCTTGGGCCCACCTAGTCTGCCCATTTTCTCCTACCTAACAGATACAAGCTGCAAATCCTAGTTAACCAACAGCTTACTTCCTCCTACTCCCACTAGGACTGCCTTATGCCTGTCCCATGCATTCTTGAAGTCCCCCACTGTTCTTGACTCCACGACTTTTCTCAGGGAGGCTGTTCCATGCATTCACAACCCTCTCAATGAAAATACTCCCTCACATTACCTCTGAGCTGTCCCCCCTCTATCTTCAAATTGTGCCCCTTGTTCTTGCACATCTCTTTTTCTGGAAGATGCTACCCTCTTGGACTTTGTTAATTCCCTTGAGGTACTTGAACGTTTCTATCATGTCCCTCTCTCTCTCCTTTCCTCTAGGGAATACATATTAAGCTCCTTTAGTCTTTCTTCGTATGTCTTCTGGTGCAGACCCTGCACCATTTTGGTTGCCCTCCTCTGGACAGCCTCCACTCTGTCTATGTCTTTGCGGAGATGGGTCTCCAGAACTGCACACAGTACTCCAGATGGGGTCTCACCAACTGTCTGTACAAAGGGATAACAACTTCCTGTTTTCTACTATTGATGCCTCTCTCCTATGCATCCCAGTATCCCCCCAGCCTTCCTTACTGCCTTCTTCACATTGCTTGCCCACCTTTAGGTCATCTGATATAATTACCCCCAGGTCCCTTTCTATTTTTACTGTTGTCAGTATCTCACCCCCCATTGTGTACACTTCCCCTGGGTTTTTGTTTCCCATGTGCATTACCTTGCACTTCTTTGCATTGAATCTGAGCTGCCATACATTTGACCATTCCTCCAACCTTGCCAAGTCCCTTCTCATCCTTTCCACTCCATCTTGTGTGTATCAACCCTGTTGCAGATCTTTGTGTCATCTGCAAAGAGACATACTTTTTCTTCCAGTTCCTCTGCAATGTCACTTATGAAGGACATTAAAAGGACCGGTCCAGTACTGAACCCTGTGGTAGCCCTACTAGTAACCCTCCTTTCTTTCTGTGTATTCCATTTACTACTACCTTGGCGCCCCTGTTGTCTAGCCAATTTTATATCCAGGCTACCACCTTGGGACCCACTCCAAGGCTGGCTATCTTGTGAATTAATCTTTGTGTGGGATCTGTATCAAATACCTTGCTAAAATCTAGGCAGGCCATGTCCACAGGCCCTCCCTGGTCTACTACTTTGGTCACCCAGTCAAAAGAAATCTATTAGATCTGTCTGACACAACCTTCCCATTGTGAATCCATGCTGCCTTGGGTCCTGTGCCCTCTGGCCTCTAGGGTACTCAACAATTCTTTCCTTCAGAAGTGATTCCATCATTTTCCCTACCACTGAGGTCAAACTAACTGGTCTGTAGTTTCCTGCCTCTGTCCTGCTCCCACTTTTGTGAATAGGAATCACATCTGCCCTCCTCCAGTCCTCGGGTACCACCCGTCCTCCCTTGATTTGTTAAAGAGAGTAGTGAGTGGTGTCACTAGTTCTACCCTTAGTTCTTTTTAGAATTCTTGGGTGAATCCCATCAGGCCCCATTGCTTTGTCCACCTTCAATTTTGTATTAGTTCTTTCAGAAACCCTTTCTTCTGTAAATGGACTGGTATCTGCCTTTCGTCTTCAGAGCTGCTTCTCTTGTTTGGTTTAGGTAACTCCTCCTCTTCCTTTGTGAATACTGAGCAGAAATATTCGTTCAGTATCCCTGCTTTTTCACTGTCACCCTCACCCACATTCCCTCCCTTTATTAGCTTCAGTATCTCCCTCCTTGGTCTTTCTTGTTCTCAATGTACCTATAAAAGGTCTTATCCTCTTCTTAACAGAATTGGCTATCCTTTCCTCGGTTTGGGCCTTTGCTATTCTAAATGCCTTCCCAACCTCTTTCTGCTTTAACTGCATAAAGTTCTCTGTCCTACTCCTTCTGTGTTTCCTTATATTTCCTGAATGCTGTCCTTTTCTCCTTAACCTTCCCTGCCACCTCTTTTGAGAACCATAGCATTTTTTTCCTTTGTTGTGTTTTATTGATTTGCTTTACACAAAGGCTTGTTGCCTCTGTGATGGCTGTTTTGATCACTCCCCATTGTTCCTCCACCCCTCCTTCTTGCCTGTTTGCTAGTGCTTTTCTGAGGCACTCTCTCATTTTCCCAAATTGGCCCTCCTAAAGTCCAGTACTCTTGCTTTTGTATGCTTGATTGTATGGCTGTGTTTATCGTGAACCACACTGTTTGGTGGTCGCTTGTTCCCAGATGGCTACCCACTTCTAAATCTGAGATTCTTTCTCCATCCCCATTTGAGAGTACCAGGTCTAAGATTGCTCCCCCCGAGTGGGTTCCAATACTAGCTGTCTGAGGCATGCCCCCTGTAGGGCATCAGGAATGACCCTGTTCTTGGATGTGCCTGCAGCAAAGGTGCTCCAGTTAACATCTGGCATATTCAGGTCCCCCATCAACAATATCTCCCCTTTTTCTGCCATTCTAAGAAAGCCTTCTATCATTTCCTTGTCCATTACCTCCCCCTGAGATGGGGTCTGTATACAACCCCCATGTGATTGTGGTGCCATTTCCTGTCTCCAGGGTGACCTCCAAAGTGCCTCTTCTGCTCCTGTTTACTCTTTAGTTCTGTTGCTTTGATCCCTTCCTTTACATAGAGAGAGCTACTCCTCCTCCTCTTTACCCTCTTGTCCCTCCTGTAGATTGTGTATCCTGGTATGTTGACATCCCAGTCATGGTTCTCTGTGTACCATGTTTCTGTGATCACAATATCCAGGCAACCTCTTCCATCAAGACCACCTAGTTCAGGGAGCTTGTTACAGACCACGGGCATTGGTACTCATCACCCTCCACTTTTAGATAGCCTTACCCCTTTTTGCCCCATTTCTGTCCTTACTGCCTTTTGCCTTTTTTTACATTTAAATCTGTTCTGCTCCCTAATAACTTCTGTACCTTGGTGTTTACCTCACTAATTACTATGTTTTTGTGGGGAGGCTGGGATTTCCTGCCCTTTCAGTGCCTCCCCTTGGCTGGTTTAAATGCTTGCCAATGAAGCACTTAACCCCTCACTTGGGATCCTGGGTCTCTGGACAGATGCAGACCATCGCACGTATAGGTCTGCTATCCCTCCAGGTGGATCCCCAGTCCCCAATGAAGCTAAAAACCCTGAGCTCCACACCAGTTTTTCAACCACTCATTGAATTCCCTGGGGAGAAGTGCCTCAGCATCTCCCTGTTAGACAGGCAGCACCTCCCGAGAAGGTTACCGTGATGCGTACTTGTCTAAGGCCCCTTCCCAACTCTATAAACTCCTCTTGCACTGCTCTGATCCCATTCCTAGCCAGGTCATTTGTCCCTAGGTGGACAATGACATCCAGCTCCCTCCCTCAGTGCAGCTCCTCCCACATCCTGAGGATTCGCTCTGCGCCCTCCAAGCCGTGGCGCCAGGAAGGCACCTTACCTCCCTCTCCCCTTACTCCCCATTTCTACCCCCCACGATTGGAGTCCCCCACCAGAGTTGTTTCCTTCCTGTGGGGTCCCATGCCATCCTCCTCCTGTGGGTCTCCTCAGAAGGTTCCCAGCATCCTCCTTGGTCTCCACTGCAGTGTCTCCATAGAGGAACCACTATCCACTAGGAAGAACGGATGAATTGTGGAGAGATACAGCTGAGAGGATGCAACTCTGTTCCACCACCCTCTTCCTCCTTGAGCCCACCATGGTCCAGCCTCTCCTATTTCTTGGCAACCTCTGAGGTAGTGGCATTGGCCCCTGTGGTCCCTGGGTGGGGGAGGAGGTTTCACCGAATCCTAGCCAGGGTCAGCCTGGAGACGGGCAACCTCCTCTCTCAGACCAGAGAGGTGCTCTGCAAATGAGCAGCATCGCAGCCTCCAGGATGTCTCCCGAACACTGCTGCACCACAGCCATTGCACTGCACCACCCTATCATGTCTTATTTAGTGTCCTCTCTACTGTTTCACTGGATGCTTATTCTCCTCCATACAATCTCTCACCCCTTCCTGTTTTGGGACAGCAACTTCCTATCTTCTTCAGTAGCCTCCTTCTTCCTTGCTCAATATCAGACCACCAGCAGCTGGGGGGATGAGCTACTTTTTTTACTTTAGGCTGACAAAACCAATGTTTCTCTATGATCCTTTCCTTCCTACTGCCAAACAGGAAGTTCCTGATGACAGTCAAATCCAGTGGCTATAAAAGTAGAACTGGCTTTGGGTGGGTGGGATGGAGGGCAATTAGTAGAAAAAGGCTAGCAACGAAGTTGTATTTGACTGACCCTGATTTCTAGTGTCAACCATACCCCCAGGTAAGCTCTCTTTCCTCCTACTGGTTTAGTGTGTCATTGATAGTACCTTCCCAGCACAGAAACACACACTGACTTTCTTCTTTTCTTTCTTTTTTAATCCAAATAAGACCCTTCTACTTCTAATAAAGTTATATGTCTACTTAATCTTAACTGACACTGACTCCTGCTGAGATATAAGTTTTAAATTAATAAGAAAATGTAGCTTCTTTTAGTTAGCTGCTTTCTGCTCTACAAGCAAGGCTAGCAACAGGCTACTTTTTCATTTGCAAATTACTGTATCCTGCAAAGCCACTAGAGAGCAACAACTTTTGGAAGTTGCATTCCTCTTCATACTGCTGTCCCCTAAGCACTTCTCATCCTAGGTCCTTCTTCCTAGAGCAAATTACTACACCCTAACAAACCATAGTCCAGTCATCCTACTGTTGTTACATAGAGACCACCACAATTATGGATATCGGAGTGCTCCCCTTATACCAACACTGGGCCACTGCCCTCATCGCCACTTGCTGAGTACTCCATTGTCACGTAGACCACCCAGGCTCCCACTGATCACTCTTAATATCCTACTTAGACCTCTCAGCCCTCCTCAAGGGTCTTCTGCCCACACCTCCCACCCCACTTAACCATCACCAACTGCCACCCACACTGCCACCGCCTGTCATGCATCCCCAATTGCCCCCCACATGTCTTCCTGCAGTAATGCACCATCAACCTCATGCTGGATCACATTCCTATCCTTTCCAACCCTTTTCACCCTGGCCATCCCATGTACTACCCACACTAAAACTAGGCGGCAGCTATCCTTGACAATAAGGCAATGATCTTTGCCTCCTCAGAGTCTTTGCCATACCCTTCTAATTTCAGTAAATGTTCATCCTAACCCCGGCCCCATCTTGCCCAGCCCTAGCCTCTCACACCATGGGCTTAGAACAGCTGCAATGAACATTTTCAGCTTACCCAAAAAGATGGCAGGTCTCCATTGCTGGATACTGCAACATCAGCCAGATGTGCTAACCCTCACAGAAACCTGGCTCTCCAAAACAACACATAGATACATAGACAGTGTCGGCAGATAAGGGCCTATGGCCCACCTATTCTGCCCATTTGAGCTTGTAAGTTCAGTTTGTTTTCCTATAAGTCTATTTCCCCTTACCCCTGACCTCTAGAATTCCTTTATGTCTATCCCATGCATTCTTAAATCCCGTGATTGTTTCAGCTCCCACCACTTCCTCTGGCAGGGTGTTCCACTTGTCCACCACCTGCTCTGTGAAGAAATTCTTCTCATGTTTCCTCTGAATCGTCCTCCCTCCAACTTCATCCCATGCCTCTAGTCCTGAAACATCTTTTTCGCTTAAAAATAGTGTTTCCTGCACCCTGTTCCCCCTTGTAAGATACTTGCATGTCTCTATCATATCCCCTCCTCCCTCCTCTCCTCCAGGGGTACATGTTCAGTTCCTCCAACCTGTCTTCATAGGACTTGTGGATGCAACCCATGCACAATCTTTGTTGCCCTCCTCTGCACCTTCTCTACCCTGTCTATGTCCTTACTTAGGTATGGTCTCCAGAACTGTACACTGTGATCCAGGTGGGGCCTCACTAGTGTCTTGTGTAGCAATTATGACCTCCTTTTCCTGCTGGTGATGCCCCTGCCTATACATCCCAGCATCCTATTTGCTTTACCTGATGCCTTGTCACACTGTTTCCCTACCTTGGAGGTCATCAGAGATGACAACCCCAAGATCCTTTCCTGCTTGGTATGCTATATCTCACCCCCAACTGATATATTGTGCCAGGGTTTTGTAGCCCCATATGCATTATCTTGCACTCTCTTGCATTGAATTCAACTGCCAAACCCTTGGACCATTCTTCAAGTTTCTGCAGGTCCCTTCTCATTCTGTCTACACTCCTCTGTTGTGTCTACTCTGTTACAGAGCTTGTGTCATCAGCGAACAGTGAAATTCTGCCTTCTAGATCCTGTGCAATGTCACTGATGAAGATGTTGAAGGGACTCGGTCCCAGCACTGATCCCTGTGGTACCCCACTGGTCACTCTTCCTCTGTGGAGTGACAGTCATTTACCACTACCCTCTGTGTCCTGCCACCCAGCCAGTTACTACCCACCACACTACTGTCCTGCCCACACCCATATTCCCAGTTTAGTAATAGTCTTCATGTGGCAAGTGTCAAAGGCGTGCTGAAGTCCAGATAGGCCATGTCCATGCCCTCCCTGATCCACCTCCCTAGTCACCCAGTCAAAAATTCAATGAGGTTGGTCTGACATGACTCTCCCTGGTGAAACCATGCTGCCTTGGTGTCCTGTATCCATTGACAACCAGATGTTCCACCAATCTCTCCTTCAGTAGTGCTTCCATGATCTTTCCACTACCCGAGGTGAGGCTGACTGGTCTGTAGTTCCCTGCTTCCTCTTGTTCCCACTTTTGTATAAGGGGACTACATCTGCTGTCCCCAGTCTTTGGGTACCTCCCTGTTTCCAGTGATTGGCTGAACAGGATAGCCAGAGGTTCAGCCACACCTTTTAGTTCTTTAAGGACCCTGGGGTGCACCCCATCTGGCCCCATTGCTTTATCAGCTCTTATTACTTCCAGTTCCTTCAGGACCCTTTCTCGTGTAAAGGGACTTGTGTCCATTTCTCACCATTCTCACCCCTTGTACCCTTCAGACCCATTTCCCCTCTTCCTTAGTAAAGACTGGCAGAAATACCTGTTCAATATGTCAGCTTTACTGTTGTCATCCTCCACGCGGCTCCCATCCTCCCCCTTCAGTCTCACTATCCCTCCCTTTGTCCTTCTTTTTTCACTTATGTACCTGTAAAAGGTTTTGTCCCCTTTAACCACTGAATTTGCAATGTGTTCTTCTGTCTGAGCTTTGGCTTCCCTTACTGACTTCCCTGCCTCCCTTTGTTTCTCCTGGTACTTCTCCCTATCCCCTTCTGCCTGTGTCTTTTTGTATTTTGTAACACCTGACTCCTTGGTTGCCCTCCCTGGCTTCACCCTTCACAGAGCTGACAGAGTGGGCAAAATGTGGTGGGGTGTGTGTTCTGTACGTCTGTGACTCCATGATATGCCTTGCACTTCCAACACCTCCACTAGACCATGGTGCCCTAGCCTTATCATTAAAACTTACTCCAGATCCCTCAAGAGCCCCTGTAATTCTTACTGTTGCATATGTCTCCCCAAGAAACCAAGCTCCTGCTATAAAATTCCTTGCTAACCACATTTCCGGCTTCCCCCTCAAAACTGAACACATCATAGTTGGAGACTTTAATGTGAACTGCCTTGCCAGTTCAGCTTCCCACGCCAAGGACACCTTTGCTGCACTGGACATGACCCAGCTGGTCAGCCAACCTACCAGGGTGAACTCAACTAATGGCTCCAGCACCCTGACTGACATTCTTCTCACCAACCATCCCCACAGAATCTCTGGCCTGGTGGTCCTTCCGGACTCCCTTAGTGATCACTCACCCATCCTCTTTTCCTGGTCATGTCTTCAACAGAAACCCAAACCAAGCTATATCACCCAGTGACATCTCTGACCCGAAGGCCTCACAAAACGAAAAAAATATTTAACTCAACGGGACTGGTCCCCCATCTCCTGGGCCCCTACTATAGATGAAGCCCTTGATTATTTCACCTGTTCTTTTAATAAAGCATGTGACATCTATGCCCCACTAGCAAAGGTGCAATCCAAGAAACGTAATGTCCCTTGGGTCACGCCTCACTGCTCGAACAGCTAAAGCACAGAGATGATCTCTGACATAAAGCAGTCGCATCCAGCACGCAGGCGGACAGGCAAGCCTATAAAGCAGCTCGTAACAGATGCACTTAGGCTATAAAACAGAACAAATTGGGCTACTACAAAATGACCCTTGCCTCCTCCTGGGGGAATGCTTGGTTGTTCTGGGACAATATCAAGGACCTCAATGGCAAATCCCAGCCCTCCCGCTTAACTGTCAACAATGTCCCTGCCACTGACCTGCTGGCCATCGTCAACTGCCTCAACTCATCATTCTCTGACCGTAGTGCAGTACTCCCAATAACTTCTTGACCCCACTCCTGCAATCTCACCCCCTAACACCCAGCATCCCCCTTCCATCTCAGGGTGATTCTACAAATGAGGCAAGGCCTTATCTTATTAAAGCACCTCAGTGGCTCTTGCTTTTCAGATTCTTTTGATATGAGAATCCTACATCTAATACTAGATACAGTCCTCTTCCCACTGACTGACCTCATTAACCACTCTCTAAGTCTGGGGCAGTTCCCTGCAGCCTCGAAGACTGCCACAGTCACCCCAATACTGAAGAGTGGTGACAGCACCTCTCCCAATAACTACCATCTCATATCCATTCTCCCAAACCTCTTGAAAGCCCTTGAAAAAATTATAGCCACCTAACTCACTGAGTACCTGCTTGCTCATAACCTACTTTGCAGGGAGCAGCATGGCTTCTGATCTGGGCACAGTACAACTACGGCTCTCACTGAGTTCTCTAATTGTATTCACTCTGCCCTGGATAGAAAACACCTAGCTGGAGCTATCTTCATTGACCTGTCAAAGACCTCTGATACAGTCTCCCACCCCTTACTCTTAAGCACACTCGATCACATAGGTCTGTCCCAAGGACCAGTCTCCTGGTTTACCAGTTACCTCACAGCTAGATCACAATGTGTCAAAATAAACAACACCCTCTCAGTCACCCTGCCAGTCCACTCTTGGGTTCCTCAGGGCTCCATCCTTGGCCCTCTATTATTCAGCATCTACTGTACCTAAACACCTTGCCCAATTCGTGTTCCAGCAACCTACTACTCTATGTGGACAATGCGGTTCTTTTTGCCTCGCACCCAGATCCCACAGTATTGCAGTCCTCCCTCCAACATGCATTTAACCAGACTGTAAACTGGTCCATAGACCAAAGACTTGTGGTAATTGTAAAAAAGACAAAGACCATGCTCAGTGCCCACTGACAGAATAACGTCAAGAATGTGCAGCTAACAATCCTCTCCCACTCTCTCCTTCCTCTAGAACAGGTCCATACATATAAATACCTGGGCCTTATATTTGATTCCAGCCTCTCCTTCCATTCACACATTGTCACTCTATCATCAGCCATAAATGTCCGTATAGGCCTATTGTACTGGCACAAGGATTGCCTACCTCCAGAAGCCCTTAATCTGGCTGTCAGCTCCTCAGTCCTCTCCCTAGTTGATTATGGGCTCATTATCTACTCAGCTGCTGACAACACAGCCCTTAGCAAAATCCACCTGGCCATAAACAAAGTGTGCAGACTCCCACCGGGAAGACAAGCGCATCATAGTTGTACCTATATGCCTGACAAATCTCTTCACCCTGGATGAAAGGCTATTTTATCAAACATGTCTCCTCACAAAGAAAATACACCTGGGGCTTACACCCTTGTGGGTTTCTGCCTCTCTCCTATCCTCCCACACCTCGATGAATGCTCACACTGCCAAACGACAGGTGTGGTCCATCCTGAGGGTTAGAACCTCCTTGGTCCAAAGGTCATTCCCACACAGGGACCCAGTCAGATACAACAAACTGCCCTCTGATGTCTCCTCCATCTCCAAATTAGGACTTTTCAAGTCAGCCCTCAGAGAGCACATTCTTGCTTCACTGTGCTCCAATGTACCAGCTAGTGCCTGGTCATCTATCTATCATCTTACGGGATCACCCTGCCACTGTGCTCCTACCGATAGGGCCACCAAACATTACCACATATTAACAATGCCTCCTTTGGCTGCACTCACAAGATATCTGTCTAGTTCTCTACTTCGGTGTATATATCAAACCTGTTACTCCCTTCCTCTATCAGCAAATGTATTGTTCTCTTGAAAACTGTAAAATACAGCTTTCAGTAACATGTTCAATGCAATGTATAGCTGATCTTAATTCTGTAATATTGTATAACTGAAAAAAATGTAACCTTTAGCTGCTATTCTATGTCTATATGTATTAAGTGTTTGTTTTTTCTGACGCAGAGCCTTTATAAATGAATCCCTGACTCAAAGGTTGTAATCCTAAAGTCTGTTAAATAAATAAATATATAAATAAATTTGGGATTTTCTGGATCTGTAACATCTCTCTTGGGTCCCAACATTAGTCTTTCTCTGTCTCCTCTGGACCTGGAATGGTACAACTCAAAGATTTTGCCAGCCTGTCCTTGCTCATGTACACAGTTACGTTGTCTGAGGCCAAGAAATGAAAAACAAACTTTCATTTGGGATTTTCTGTAACTGTAAAATTTCTCTTGGGCCTCCAGTAGTCTCTCCTCTCTCTTTGGATCTTCTGCAATGGGACAAATCAAAGATTTTGCCAGCCTGCCTTTGCTTGTGTACATACAGTCACACTGGCGTGCTGCTGCATTTGCACCCCCAGCAGCCACCCAGGCCACGACTATCTCCCCAATCCTACTGAATTCCTTCTTTCTCCAGTCCCACCAAGTCCTGACTCCCAACCTGCCATCATCTCCTCCTACAATCAGTCCCCCCCCACTTTGCCCCTGTATGTCTCCTTTCTCTGACTCTTCCTAGTTTCTCTGCCCTCCCTTCATATATTTCTTTTTACATTTGTGTTTTTTTTGGCAACTTTTTTTGGTTGTGTCTCTGCCGTGGTGCTCCTGCTCCTCCAACCATCCTCCTCCCTTGTCTGGGCTATGTTGTGCACTCAGCACAGTTATATACCATGAGTGCATCACATGACTGTTACCTGATTAGATGCCACCTGTACATGGAGTGAGCACGCCGACGGCATCCCCATTGCAACAGTAAACAAAATGGCAGAAATGGCATTTCCATGGACCCGGAACTGAACTTCTGTGGCAAAGTCCATATTTATCCATGTCCATGGATTGGGAGTTCGATCCAGGGGGTCCAGATCTCCCACGGAACAGTCGGCCCAGCCCTACTTCTTATTGTCCCTATAAGGTGCAGGACTGGGTCAACTTGTTAAAATTCCAACAAGAGGAGATGCAATTCCTGACCTGGTCCTCATGAACACTAAGAGGGTGAAGGAAATTGATATGGGTGCCATCTAAACAGCGACCTTCATATGATGAGCTTCAGTAAACATAATGAAGGGCACCTGTCACCAACAATCAAGGTGCAAGATTTTAAGAAAGCCAACTTCCAAAAAAATGAGAACCAATCTAAAAAATAACTTACTTGAAGCAGAAGACAAGGAGGTTGAGGTCATGTGGGGGAGACTTAAGACAGCAATTAAAACAGCCATTGATCCATGCACCAGGAGGGTCAACAAGGTGAAAAGAAGAAGAAATCCTTTATGGATTTCCAAAGAAATGGCAACCATAGTAAAAGAGAAAAAAGAATACATGCAAGACATACCACAAAACTAAGAAGGGAAGAGACTGGTATTCATACAAAGAAAAGAATGGGAGAAGCAATCAAAAGGATAAAACAGGCCAAAGCACAGATGGAAGCAACATTACAGAGGGGACAGAGGGGTGACAGATCCTTATTTAGATACATCAGGAAAGAAGGAAGGCAAAAGGGGTTAAAGTGAAGACTGCAACAGAGGAAGGGAAAAATCAGAGATAACCCAGAAAAGCAGAAATCTCTGAACAAGTACTTCTGCTCTGAGCTTACTGAGGAGGACATAGGAAATGTCCCAGCTCTCCAAAATAAAGCACCTTTAATCTAAGGGTTGACACTAACCCTTCAAGGAGGCTGAAGTACTGGAAGAGCTGGATAAACTGAAGCTAGACAAGCCCATGTGACCAGATCAGATACATCCCAGAATCTTAAAAGAACTGGGGTTGGAGTTAGCAACCACACTGGCAAAGCTTTTTCACCAAATCCTTAATGACCAGAGTGGTACCCAAAAACTAGAAAAAAGCAACACTGGTCTTGCTCCACAAATCGGGCAGCAGGGAGGAGTCAGAAAGTTACCGACCAGTAAGCCTCACATCTATAGCAGGGAAATTGATGTAGACGCTGCTCAGAGAAAAGATTATAGCATTCCTAGAAGCCAGCAGTCAGCAGGACCCCAAACAACATGGCTCATGGTAGGAAGATCGCACCAAAAATATCTGGTCAAGTTTTTTGACTGGGTCACCTAGGTTGTGAATAGTGGTGCAGTGGTGGATGTGGCCTACCTGGACTTCAGCAAGGCTTTCGACTCAGTTGCACACAGAAGGCTAGTAAAGAAGTTAGACTACCCAGGAGGTGGAGTAAAAGTGTTAAAGTGGGTACAAAATTGGATAGGATGCAGGGCAGAACCCTGAGGGTGCAAGTAAATGAAGCACTATCATCAAAAGGTAGGGTGATCAGCAGAGTGCAACAAGGCCTGGTATTGGGGCCTCTGCTCTTCAATGTTTTCATAGCCAGCACCACTAATGGATTAAAGGGAAAGGTGTGTCTGTTCGTGAATGACACCAAGATATGCAACAGTGTGGACACCATAGAGGGAGTAGGCAAGACAGAATCAGACCTCAAGAAGCTTGAGGACTGGTCTGGAGCATGGCAGCTGAAATTCAATGCCAAAAAATGCTAAATCATGCATATAGGAAAAAGGAATTCAAGGAAGGCATATTACTTGGGAGAGGAAAGACTAGCTGCCTCCAACCAGGATCGCGATCTGGGAATCATAATCTCAGATGACTTGAAAGTGGGGAAGCAGTGTGAGAAGGCAGCTTGAAGGCAAGTGCAGTCCTGGGATACTTAGGGAAGGGAATCACAAGCAGAAGGAGAGAGGTGGTCCTGCCTTTGTACAGATCACTGGTCAGGCCACACCTGAGTACGGTGTCCAGTTTGAGCCTTAACTCAAAAGGACATCGACCAGATAGAGACAGTGCAGAGAAAGGTGACAAAAATGATACAGGGATTGCACCAAATGTCATATGGAGAAAGACTGAGAGAAATGTACATGTATTCCCTGAAGCAGAGAAGAGAGAGGAGAGACATGATTGAAACATTCAGATATATAAAAAGGACAAAAATGTGCAGACTCAGGAACTTTTTCACTTCAAGGAGGGCATCAGAACCAAGGGACATGGTCTAAGGCTGAAAGGAGGGAGGTTCACTACCAATGTCAGGAAGTTCTTCTTCACAGAGAGGGTGGTGGATGCCTGGAATAGTCTGTCCCCAGGGTCCACAGGGGCCAGCATGGTTGGGGGATTCAAGAATGCATGGGATAGGCACAAGGGCTCCCTCACACCAAAGAGCAGCTAGGGGGGTAGGAAAAAACCAAAACACAGGACAGACAAGGTGGACCTAGCAGTCTCCTTCCCCCTTCACCTTCTATGTTCCTACAGTTTATTATGAAAATGCTCAACACCACATTTTCTTTGCCTCCTTTCATGACCCCAGCCTTATCTGCCTGGAGAGGTGGATCGGGTAAGATGGTGGTGGAGCCATGCTGCAGCTTGCCAGGCTCTCCATGAGAGAGCACGAGCCTTGTGTATTCTGTAAAATACTGCTTCAATGCTGTTCTATGGCCAGTTTATGCCCATTTAAGGATTTTGGTGTGCGAGTTCTCGGGTCGTTTTTAATTCAACTGACGAGAACCTAAAATGCTACAGTTTCCTTCTGGTTAGGGCCTTTAGTCAGGGCTTTTCAGTATAGGCAGGGTAGGGAGTGAGGTAGCCTAGGCAGTTGGCTTTTTATTTTTTAGAATTAGTGTGCAGCTCACCGTTCTGAACTACTTTTGAACTGTGGCCACCTGTGTCCTTGTATTTCTCTTGGACTTTATTCTCTTCTTCTGGACACTGCCATAGGTTCAGCGTGACACCTCAAGGAAAGGTGCTCTCTTGAGGAATGGAGGGACCATTTTGTGAGGAATTCCTTCCTTCCTGCTCTATTAGTGGGACTGTACAGGCTTGCAGACTACCATTTGGCCAGCCACAGGGAGATTGTTTTGCCATGCCGGTGCTTCTTTTACCATCTATGAGAGGGCCAGTGCTGTCTTTGATTCAGCATCTTCTGGACTGCATTCCTGGGGTCAGTGGTCACTGAGGGCACTTCTGCATCATCGACTCTGGGGAAAATGGGAGTACTGCTTTAATATCTGCCTGTCTAGCTCCATAGAGAATGTGGGGAATCAGACTGCTGCACGGCCCTGTGAGACCAGTTGTTGTGAAGTGGAGGAATTGTGTTTTGTGTCTGGAGAACTTGGATCTAGGCCCCCATGGGTCTATCGACCAGGGGGCCTAAAAGATCTGCACAAACTGGTAATCTACCTCAGGGTCCCAGTAGCTGGTGAAAGGGGCACTGGGGCATCCATGGGTGCACCTTCTTTTGGCCAAATTCTGTCTGCTGACATAATTGTCTTCTCAGTGACTGGGGCAGAGAGAGGCCCTGTGCTCTGAAGTCATTTGCCTGTGTTTGACAGTTTTTTTGTTTTTCATTAAATTACTGTTCTATCTGCATTTTAAGGAATCCTGAGCACTGGGATCCAATATTGTGAGCTGCAGGCTTTTCTGAAAATATACTTAAGCTTAATTGCAGGTTTCCTGCTTTTTGGACTGGGGAGGCGGGTGTCTTTTGGGTGGAGGATGTGATTTTTTAGTGTTTAATGTGGACATGTGGTGTGTATGGTGTAGGATGTGTGTGTTTTAGTGCATGACTGTGGTTTGTGTGGTTTGAGAGTTAGGTTGTGGCCTGTGACTTTCTAGTCTGGCAGGATGTGTCTGGGAAAGGCTAGGGGCCTGGGGTGGCAAGGATAGTGTATGGAGCATCCCAGCTGCTTGACTTGTGGCCTTTCTCAGACCTCCCAGTTTTTACTACCACAGCAAGATGCTGTCAGGAGGTCAGGATAAAGAGGAACCATATAAACCATTGGTGGAGGGGCGCCCCTTACACTGTGGTAGGGGGCAAAATTGAGGTTGTCAGGAGCAGAAGGGTCCCTGGTTTTCGATGGGCCCAGGGGAGAGGCCAGACATGCTTGGTGCCCATCACTAGGGTTTCCACAAGACTGAGTGGACAGGTAGCCAGAGGTGCTGCACTGTGCACCACTCCCCTGAGGGTAGTGTTTTGCAACACCAGATTGATCAGAAACAAGACCGCAATTATTGTAGACTTAATTTCTTCAGTTGATCTGGCTTGCATCATGGAGACCTGAGTGTTTGACGATGCTGGCCCAGTTTTAGGGGGCCACTGTACCGCTCGGGTACTCTGTAGTGCACAGCCCCAGAGTGGATCACAGGGGTGGGGGGGTTGCCATTTATTTTAGATCTGAACTGGGCTTCACCCTGCACTCAGTGAGAACACTGGGTTCATTCAAATGTGTGGCCGTTCGAGGAGGTCCAGGCACAGGTTGCAGGGTTCTCCTGATTTACCACCACCCCAGGGGTGGCAGGAGAATTCCTGCATGAAGTTACCGACTTTGCTGTCAGTGAAACATTGGAGGCTCCCAGATGTTTACTACAGGGGGGGGGCTTCAATGTTTGGGCTGATGATGACTTATCTTGGCTGGGTTACAACTGCTTCCACATAATGTCATCTCTGGGCCTGTCACAAGACGTTTCTTCTGTGACCCATCAGGAGGGGCCACATGTTGGACCTGGTGTTCTCCCTGCAGCTTGATAATAATAATAATAATATTAATAATACATTTTATTTCTAAAGTGCCTTTCAATTTTCAAGGCACTGTACAAAACAAGTAATACAAGTCAAACTTATAATTCAATATAAAACACAGATAAAACTACAATCTCATCAACAGCTTAAACACAGTCAGTACTCCAAGAAGGCAATTTGATAAAAATGAGTTTTTAAACCCCTCTTAAATTCCTCCATGGAGGTGCACTCCCATAACTGACGGGGTAGAGAATTCCAAAGAGTAGGAGCAGCATAAGAAAAAGCTCTACAACCAGATGAATTTAGACTCACTCTTGGAATCTCTAGCAACCCCTCGTCAGCCGACAGGAGCGACTGGCCTGGGTAGTAAAGAGCCAGAAGATCTTTCAGATAGGCTGGACCCTGATCATGTAGGGCTTTGAAAGTTAGTAAACAGACTTTAAAGGTGATCCTCCACAGAACAGGAAGCCATTGCAGGTCGCGCAGCACCGGGGTAATATGGCAAGACCTGCTTGTCCCAATCAAAACCTGGGCTGCCGCATTCTGCACTAGCTGAAGGTGGCTGATTTCAACCCCAGAAAGCCCAAAATACAGGGAGTTGCAGTAGTCCAAACGTGAGGAGACACGAAGGCGTGGACCAACGTTGGTAACGTGTCAGATGGAACAAGGTGCTTCACTCTAGCAATATTCCTAAGATGGTAAAAGGAAGTCTTGATGACTGCTGACACCTGTGACTGTAGTGTCAGCCTGTCATCCAAGATAACCCCTAGGTTACGCACCCATTCAGAGGTCGGAAGTGACACACCACCAAGAATAATTTCTGAGGGTGCACTAACAGGCGGCCCCTCTATCCGACAGCCCAGATCCACGACCAAGACCTCTGTCTTTTCTGAGTTCAACTTCAGCCAACTAGAATCCATCCAATCCTGGATTTATTTCAAACAGTTGTTAAACACCGGGAGAGCTCCATCCTGGTCAGGAGCGAAAAACAGGTATAGCTGGCATCTGCATAGCAGTGAAACCTCAGCTTACACCATCTTATAATGTCTCCAAGGGGCAGCATATACACTGCGAATAACATGGGAGATAGCACAGAACCCTGAGGCACCCCACACAAAGGAGTTGGGCCAGAGGAAAAAAGCCCCGACACAACTCTTTGCAATCTCCCAGTGAGGAATGAGGTGAACCATCTGAGGACGATTCCTGATATTCCACAAATCTACCTCAGGCATGCTAACAACACCACATGATCCACGGTGTCAAAAGCTGATGAGAGATCAAGAAGAACTAGAATAGAATGTCTCTTCCGGTCTCTCGCCCTCAGGAGATCATTAAGCACCTGAACCAGCGCAGTCTCGGTGCTATGTCTTTTATGAAAACCGGATTGGAAGGGTTCATAGATGTCATGGATAGTTAAATGGTTCTCCAATTGGACCACCACTACCTTCTCAATCACCTTCCCAATAAAGGGTAGATATGAGATGGGTCTGTAGTTTGTGAAACAGTCTGGGTCCAAGGTAGCTTTCTTCAAGACAGGTGTCACCACCGCCTCTTTCAGGGAGCTAGGAAACTCGCCCAATTCCAGGGAGCACCAGACTTTTTGCACAAGGATTGGACCGATGGTGTCTCAACAACCCAATATTAGGGAAGTTGGTCCAGGATCCAAACTACAGCTCGTAGGGCGCACACCATGGATAATCTTCAAGACATCCATGAAATCAGGTCTGCTGAAGGAACACCAAGAAAACTGAGGTACTGTGAACTCATGTTGTTCAACGGCATCCCCCTTAGAGGCTGCTGGATGCAGATCCGCCTGATGTCGACCACCTTATTAGCAAAGAAACGAGCAAGCTCCTCGCACTCTAATTGCAAAAAAGCTTTCCGAACTTGTAGACAAGCTGGGTTGCACAGCCTGTCTACAGTTCGAAAAAGCTGAGCCAGTCGATTCTTAGCAGCTGCAATCTCCCTGGACAGGAATTCTGCCTTCTTATGGGAGATTGCAGATTGATAGAGAGAATAATGGTCTATTAATATAAGGTGATCGGCATCAATGGCGGATCTGCGCCAGCAGCGTTCTAATCATCACCCCTGTCTCCATATCTCCCTCAACATCCCATCAAACCAGGGTGCCTTGGGACGAAGGGAAAGGGGGCATACATGAACAGGAGCAATAGTATCCTGAGCCAACATAACAGCCTTGTTATAGGCCATCACCAAGGTCTCTGGACTACTGCTCGCCAACGCGGGGGACGAGAGGTCAAGGACCGCTGCAAGGCCTTGGGGAGTAATATCCCATAAACGGCGGTATCTCGCCATCTCCACAGGGGTAGGCCTTCTCGGGGGTACTAAAATTGAACCTCATGGTGTAGTGGTCTGACCAAACGACTGGTTTCAGCCCCAAATCAGAAATATCAATCCCTAGGAGAAAGACTAAGTCCAAGGAGTTCTCAGATTTGTGGGTAGCAGTGGAAACCTCCTGTGTAAAGTCCAAAGACGTCATTAACTGGAAGAAGTGATTACCAAATTGTGAGAGTTCATCATCGACCCAGGCGTTAAAGTCACCCAGAACTATCAAAAGGGGTGACTCAAATGACATGTCAACGATGAAGTCTGACACTTCCTGTAAGAACTGTTTCCAATCTCCTGGTGGACGGTAGATGAGTACGATTCAAACGCCAACACCCGCTACCACTGTGCACTCAAAGGACTCAGTCTTCCCCAATACCACACACTCGTGAGGCCCAATTCTGTCTTGAAACAGACTGCAACCCCCCCCCCCGAGGTCCAATCTCGGGTGGTGTATCACCGAGTACCCGGCCGGGATCATGGCTTCCAACGTGGGGCCTGGATTTTCATCCAGCCAGGTCTCGGTGATGCAAGCTAAGTCTACCGAACCAACAAGATCAGCAATAATGCCAGTCTTGTTTCTGACAGATCTAGCATTGCATTACACTGCCTGAGTTGAATGAACCTCGGAGGCTGTCAAGCCCATCTGCCTCCTAGATTCTGTAGTGCCCTTGGGTATGGGCACCAGACATGGCGAACCATGGTCTGGGTTCCATTTCCCCTCAGAGTGCCTTCTAGATCTAACTACCCCGATACAAAGGCCCCCGTCGTCCATCCTCCCTAGTTTGCAGCCACCCACCCTCCTCCCTCTCCTTCGAGCAATTCCCAGTGCTCTACAATGCTGATATATATCATAATGGAGAGGGGGAAGATAAAAAGGGCGGAGGGTGTGAAGAGAGGAGGATGAGTAGCGCACCACTGTGGGGATTGTGGGCCGACACATGCCGCTACAGTACAACTAAACCAAAACAATAATACAGAATATTTAAACTTAAAACTAAATAAACCCCCAAAATAAATCTAATTAAATGTATAATCCAAAACTAAACCAGAATAAATTACCAACCCCACCTCGAAGAAAATTAAGTCAAACCCAGCGAGAAGACTCTTAAAATAAAATAAATATAAATATAAATACATTCAAAATCAAAACAATTCAGACTTAGAGTATACAATAACACATCCCCCCACCCCAGTCTTCTCACAACCAAGGAGTGGAGGAACAATAAAATAAATAAGATAAATGGACACAAGGTCCTCTCACCACCTCGCTGTCCAGATCGAATTTATCATAAAATAATAACAAAAGTCTTCAATCCGCTAGGAAGGAGTCAGATTTGTTCACAGGTGAGTAAAAAAAACAAATCCATCAGAATCCATATAACAGACCAAGTTATCCATAGAACTCAAGTAAAATCAGGGCTCAGAGCAATCAGATATATCTCATGACCAAGAAATGAGACCCCACTCCCAATTGAGCAGAACCACGAGATATAATGTGGCCTAATAAAGCACCCCAGGGCATGCCACACCAGTAGCCCAGCCTGGGAGTCATGAGGGCACAGAACAGTAGCCAATTCCTTGACCACAAAATTCTAATGCCCTCTTCAGACCGCAAATCAAGCAGAAACCCAGCGGGCAGTATGACTCAAATTGAGTCAGAGGCTCTATGTATACCAGAGCGTCCGGAAAAATGAATGAAGCCCCTGTTCCTTTTTCCAAGGACAGTAACCAGAGACAAGGTACAAATCCTGAGCAGCCCAGAGGAAGCCCAGCCAAAAGAACCACAAATAAATCCAGAGTCCAGGAAAGTCCTATGTTAAATAATATCCCGTAGTACTTCAGCCATGGAACAACAAATCCCACATTCTGTTCAGCATTCATTCAAATCGATTCAGGCGAAAAAACGCTCCAGCACATCAGACATGCAGAAACACCTTCCTTTGGCCCACAGAGTCTCACAATGGGCGGCAGGTAAAATTCCAGATTACAGCCAGGGAAACCCCCAGCTACTCCATGTACCACGTCTAACTGATGGTCCCACCGTCCTACAGTTTGCTCTCCGTCCGACTCAGGGTTGGGGAATTAGTCACCAGGACAAGCACTTCCCTTGACCCCGGACTCCTACAACAGGTGGAGGGTAAGGTCCAGACTACAGTCAAATATTCCTCAGATTCACTCTACACCCGTACGATATATACGACGGAGTGGAGGAGAAGCCTCAAACAGCAATCCGGAACCTCCCTTCGTCCAGGCTCCTCAGGGTATGAGCACTCCCCAATTTCACCAACTTCTCCAACTCCACCGAGCCGCTACTCAGAACACAAAATACGACAAATTAACAGAACAGCAAAATAAAAAACAAAATAAATGATGAAAGAATAAAATAAAACAATAATAGCGGTAATAACCTGTAAATTATAACTTAAAACATCCCAGCACAGCAGCAGCATGCTCAGCCTAGCGGCCATCTTGCCCTTGTAATGAACAGTCAGGACTGATCGGGTTGTTTGGTCCAATATTACACAGTGAATTTCCAGTTCGCCCCCCCCGGGCTCTCCTTCTGCAGAGATGGCTAGCTACCGCCCTTTGAGGGGCTTGACCCCTGAGGGTTTTCTGGCGGTGGCTGATCTATCTAGCATGGATAGTGCATGCATTGGGGGTGCATGCATGGCAGTTGTTGCCTATAATAAGGTGATGTCTGGTGCACTTGACTCCTTCGCAACAGTTCATGCATGACCCAAGTCCTTTCAATTGAGGTCCCTTTGGTTTGATTAGGAGCTCAAGGCGATGAAGATTATGGGTCAGAGATTGGAGCACTGCTGAAAGAAGTCTGGGCTGGAGGCAGACAAACTAGCGTGTGTGCACATTATGGTGTGCACCAAGGGGCAATCAACTGTAAGAAGGCAGAGTTCCTGTCCGGGGAGATTACCTCCAGGAGGAACTGACTAGCTGTGCTTCTTCAGACTGTGGACAGGCTTTTAAACCCAGTCAGTCAACAGCCGAAAAAAGCCTTTTCTGACACTTTATGCAAAGATTTTGCTCAGTTCTTCTCGGACAGGGTGTCTGCAGTTCAGCAGGGTATTGCACCACTGAGTCACTTTGTGTCTGACAGTGGTCACTGTAGGCATGCAGAGAGCACTCCACCTTGTTGGTACGAGTTTAGACTGGTGGAGGTGGCTGAGGTCACTGAGGTGGCTTCCAAGCTGAAGCACACATTCTGTGAACTGGACCTGGTGTCGACATGTTTCTTGATGAGACGTGTTGACTCCATAGGCCCCGGTGTTTGCCTTGATTGTCCAGTGCTCTTTGTCAGAGGGGATCTTTCCTGATGTCTTGAAGGAGACACTGGTGAGACCCCTTCTGAAGAAGCCATCCTTAGACCCTGTCGTCCTGGCAAATTACCGCCCCATCTCTAATCTTCCACTTCTGGGTAAGATTGTAGAGAAGGTTGTGGCATTTTTAGCTTGAAGAGAACCTTGTGGCCTATGATCTATACAAGCCCCTCCAGTCTGGGTTTCAAGTGAGGCACAGCACTGAAACTGCACCAGTTTGGGTGCTTAATGACCTCCTCAGGGAGAGGGATCGAGGTGAGGGGACAATTCTTGTTCTCCTTGATCTCTTCTCAGCATTTGACACAGGGACCATTATTTGTTACTCGACCACCTGCATGATTTCTGTGGACTTGCCAGCACTGTCATCTGCTGGTTTGAGTATTTTCTTACCAACAGGAGGCAAAAGGTAGTGATGGGGAAGCTCTCCTCCTCCTCCCCTAGCTGCCTATCATGCGGAGTTCCCCAGGGTTCGGCCTTGTCACCGATGTTGTTTGCTGCGTACTTGCTGCCCATGGGTGAGCTCATGAGGAAGTACAGTTTGGGTTTTCATTGTTATGCCGATGATACCCAGCTGTATCTTTCCTCTGCCCTGGGACATCCAATGTGGTGGACGTACTTAACATCTGCCTTGCTGAGATGAATGACTGGTTGGCCTCCAGTTGGTCACAACTGAATCCTGACAAGACAGAGGTACTGGTGGTGGAGTCAAACAGACAGCATGATAGGATGGAGTGTGGTGCAGACACAGGGCTTTTTCTTGGATCTGTACTATTGAAGGCCTCCTCTAGTGTGCATAATCTTGGCATTATCATTGACAGTGAATTGACACTTGAATCTCAGGTGTCATCTGTTGTTCGCACTAGCTTTTACCATCTCAGGAATATCGCCAGGATAAAGTCCCTTGTTCCACCTCTGGCCCTCCCCACCTTGGTGCATGCTTTTGTGACATCTAGGCTTGACTACTGTAATGTGATCTATCTCGGGTTCTTTGGAGGTACCCTCCACCATTTGCAGTTGGTGCAGAATGCAGCTGCCAGGCTGTTGATGGGACAGTGCAAGTACTGCTACATCACTTCGGTGCTGCATGAACTGTACTAGCTGCCAATTAGGTGGCAGGTCCTCTTTAAGGTGGGCTTGCTCACCTTTAAGGCCCTACATGACATGGGATCTGACTACCTGCAAGATCTTCTTACACCTCCTGTCTCGGTCCACTCCCTCCACTCCTCCTCCAGGGGCCTCCTTACAATTCCCAGGATGAGGTTAAAAACTGCTGCTGACAAAGCTTTTAGTGTCACCTGCCCCATCCTGTGGAATTCACTACCTCCAGATGTAAGAGAGGCCCCTTCAACAGAGGTATTTAAAGCCTGTCTCAAGGCTTTTTTATATAATCAAATCTTCCTGGACTTTGGCTGATAATCTTTATCTAGGCTTTTGTTATCAAATCTGGTCAGAGGCCTTTATAGATTTCAGATTTTAGATATTTATGTAGTATTTATTTATAGTTATTTTATGATTTATTCTAATTATACTGTGTGACCTAATTTATTGTATCTTATTTGTTGCTTGTTCTGTTTTGAGTCTGATCTTTTTGTACAGTGTCCAGATCCTCAGGGATGGGCATCTTTTTAAATAAATCTTGCCTTGCCTCATCTACTAATCATTCTGCACAGTCAGTATTAATGCCTACCTCCACCTGTATATCGCACAGCTTTAATGTTTCAAAGACCAAGATCTTACTCTTTGGCAAAAAGAGCAACCGCAATTCAAATTACATCTCCTCCATACAGCTCCTCTACTATAATCTCACCTCTGTCCTGAAACTCACCTCCTATGCGGGCCATAGCATTGTCTTTCACCATAAACTCTCATTTTCTTAACACATCATAATTTGTTTGTCTCTCTGCTATTATCTTTGTAATATCTCCCATGCATGTCACTCCATACTTTAGTGTCCGTTCCCATCAATCACACACATTTCGTTTTCTTTATTCTATCTACCTGTAACCCTTGCTGTTAAGACTTCAGTCTTCCCATAATACAGTACAACCTCTTACCTCCTAACATATATTAAAAATGTCGGTAGATCATTCCTATTCTTTGGGACCTTGAGGGATTCCTTATCCATTTCAGTATCACCTTCAAAATTCCCATCCTTGCCTTTGCAATCCACCTAGGTTCCATTGCAACCAACCTCTCTAATTCTTCCTCTTGCTCATTCCCCTTTGCTGCTCCTTTCCAGTTTTCCTTTCAGTGTCTTCCACATCCTATCTACTGTTATTGGCAGAACTGTTTCCATTGCTGCCCCATCTCTGAAATGTTCTCTTTCTCTGTACCGTCATGACTCCTTTCATCTTTTGAAATTTCATCTCAAAACTCATATGTTTTGTCCTTTTGTCAGCCACTGCCTATGTCTACAGTTTTATTGATTCCTGTTTTTCACATCTCATAGCATTGTACTATCAATGACTCTGCCAACTGTGTCTCATTTTTGCCAACTTCATGGAGCATTTTAAGATACTCTGTGTATGAATGATGTTTTATAGAATGTTACTGTATTATATTTCCTATCCCATTTATGACTATCAAGTTATTAGCAATATGGGTGAGCCTATGACCTGGTGAGAAGTTAATGAAACCATATTGGTTAAATGCCTTCACCCAACCATTGTTTAAACACTACTAATGCATGAATAGATATTGATTCTCTTTCCTAACTTCAGTGCAAAGTCACCATGGTACTTGTAACCAGATTACAGACCAGAACACCTCTCTGTCCCTTTGCCTAGAACTACAACTTATATGGCTGAGTTGAACCTCCTAATCAGCAAAAATTTAAAACCTCTCTCTCTAGCACTCAACAGACATAATCTATTAAGGTCTGCTAAATGGAACTATATACTAACATACTAATTGCCAGCAGATTAGGCCTTATGGTCTATCGAGTCTGCTTGAACCTCAGATCCCTAGTTGGGTACCGAGACCCTCCCCACCTTGTGTTCCAGAAACCCCTATCATCCATTCCCACCCCCCGGGCCAGGCCATCATCTGATACATCTGCTTTCTGTGTCTGTCCCACCGTCTCTTGAAGCCCTCCACTGTGGATCTCTGAACCAGCTCCCCATGCAGCCCATTCCAAGGGTCCACCACCCTCTCAGTGTAAAACCTCCTCCTCTTTTCCCCCTCACCCTTCCACCTTCCAACTTCAAACCATGCCCTATGGTGATACCTCCCTGCTTTAGTCTAAAGATCCCCTCCATGTTTACCCTATTTATTCCTTGAGGTACTTGAAGACCTCAATCATGTCCCCTGTCTCTCCTCTCCTCCAATGAAAACAGGCAGAGCTCCTCAAGTCTGTCCTCATACATCAAATCCCTAGTCCTCGTATCATCTTAGTTGCCTCCTCTGTACCCTCTCCAGGAGCTGTATGTCCCTCTTCAAGTGTGGTCTCCAGTACTGTACACAGTACTCAAGTTGTGGTCTAACCAGTCCATTGTACAGCGGCAGAATCACTTCCCTGCTCCTAGAGGTGATCCCCCTTATGATACATCCCAACATCCTGTTTGCCTTGTAGCCACTCTCCTGCACTGCTCAGAGGTATTCATACATGCATGCACCATGACCCCAGGTCTTTTTCCCCTGTTGAGGCCTCCAGCGCCTCCCCTCCCAGGGTGTACCTGTGTTTAGGGTTTCTCCGCCCAAGATGTAACACCTTGCACTTAGTGATATTGAAATTTAATTTCCATGTGTGAGCCCAGCTTTCCAGGGTGGCCAGATCCCCTTGCAGGGCCAACCTCCCCTCTTCCCCTCAACAACTGCTCCCATCTTGGAGTCATTAGCAAAGAGACTCATTTCACACTCTATACCCTCCCTGATGTCCAATATGTATGCATTAAACAGGATCGGACCCAGGACCGAGCCCTGCGGTATCCCACTACCAACCTCTCTAGGGCTTGAGAGCTCCCCACTGACCACTAGTCTCTGAGTGCGTCCAGCTAGCCAGTTTTCAATCCATCTGACCATCAAAGGGCCTACTCCCAACCCCGTCAGTTTCTCCACCAGACCATTGTGGGGGACAGAGTCAAACGCCTTGCTGAAGTCCAAGAATAATACATCCACAGGCTTTCCCCTGTCCAGTTCTGATGTTACCCATTTGTAGAACTCCACAAGATTGGTTTGACATGATCTACCTGGCACAAACCCATGTTGCCGACTATCCAGACCTCCCACCTCCTCCTCCAAGTACACCCCCAATCGTTCCTTTAGTATACTCTCCATTAATTTTCCAACCACCGAGGTCAAACTGATGGGTCTATAGTTACCTGGTACTTCCCTCGACCCCCCTTTATGGATTGGCACCACATATGCCTCTCGCCAATCCCAAGGTACCCTCCTGTGTCAAACGACCTGTTGAAGAGCTCCACCAGGGGTGCAGCCAGTATGTCCACCAGTTCCCATAGTACTCTCAGATGAATGCCATCTGGCCCAGGAGATTTATCTTTCTTTAGGGCCTTGAGGGCTAACCACACCCTTTCGGTGGAGATAGCATCATCCGTCCCCTCCACCTTACTGGCCTTTTTATCCTTATCCTGATGTGACACCCCTGGGGTACCTCTCCCTTCCTCTTGCTCCATTTCTGTTGCTCCCCTGATCCCACTCACTACCTCTTCTATCCCCATCATGCCTTGCTTTGTAGAGATCCCATCCCCCTCCCTAGTGAACACAGAGGCAAAGTACTCATTTAATACCTCTACCTGGCACATTAAGGTCGCTGATCAACACCACCCCCTTCCCTTTTGGTCCACACTGGGCAATGATGTTGTCTAGCAAACCATCCTCCAGAACATCACCCATCCCTGGGGGGCCTATATACTACACCCAGCTTGACCTTATCTCCTGCTGGGGATCATAAGGTGACCCATAAGGCCTCCACGTTTCCTCTGCCTCTTCTACCCTAGCAATTTCTATGTCATCTCTAATGAACATAGCCACTCCACCCCCTCTGCCCTCCTTTCTATCCTTCCTAAGCATAGTGTACCCCGCACATTTAGGTCCCAGTCATGGTTTTTGTTGGCCCACGTTTCCATGACCGCTGCCACATCCACCCCAACAGCATGGCTCTGGAACTCTGGCAACTTGTTTCCCAAGCTCCTGGCATTTACTAACACCAACCCCACCCTTATCCCTGATCCCCTTTGTCGAACCCCACCCAGATTCCTTATACTTCCATCCTCCTCTGCTCCTCCTGAAACCTCCTCCCCAGTCTGTTTCCCTCCCCTTGGGTTTGAAGGCTACTCCTCATCTGGAGGAGAGGGCTTCTGGTCAGCCCTCCTTATCCTCCCCCTCACAAGTTTAAACCCCACCTTTCTTGAATGTAGTCAGCCATCCCCTGTTTAAGGACTTCCTTCCCTAATGGGCAAGATGAAGCCTGTCCTGGCATACAGTCCCTTATCCTCCCAAACTCCTTTCCAGTTCCTAACACCCCAACCCACTTTCTCACCCCACTTCCTGAGCCAGTCATTAACCTCTGTGATCTTCATTTTTTCTCCACTGAGGCCTTTGGTACTGGCAATATCTCAAAAAGGAAATGTTGCATCCATTATCCCGACAGACTCTGGCAAGTTCTTGGAACCTTGCTTGGATTTCCAAAATGCTATTTCCTAGATCATTAGTTCCCAAATGCACCAGGAAATCCGGTTTCCCTCCACAATCCCTAACCATTTCATACACCATGAACTTTGCTCTGTGCACTGTCAGCCCAGAGATACTCACTACCTTCACCTGGCTATGGCATCCACCCCCCTGTCCCTCCCACTGGATACCCCTAATCATCGAGTCTCCCAATAACAGAACCTTAACACCGCCATCATCCTTATGGTTACCTCCACTATGCCCTCTCAGCCCCCATCCCCCTTTATTCATGATCTCAATTCCATGGGAGTCTTCCTGCCTTATTAGAGACCCCCTTGTCACCCTTCCCTTTCTGCCTCCCTTGTTATTTTGCCCACTTAACTCAAACCCCTCTGAATAGGTGTCCCCTTTAACCCTCTCTTATCCGAACCATTTATCCTGGCCCTGATGGTTTCCCTTCCCCCACACCGCCATCCTCCCCCCTTGTAATAGTACCCCTGCCTCCAGAGGCTCTCTGTGGGTCCCCTTTACCTAGGGCCCCATCCTTGGTACTGACCCCCCTGCTGAAGGGGCCCTCCCCATCTCCTTGTCTCCCAGTTTCTCTCCAGTCATGCTCTCCTCCTCATGTCTGCAATATGTTGCATCTCCCCATCTGCTTAACATTTACGTTTCCTTCTCCCTCTGGGACTATTTCTATCCTTTCCATTGCTGGTCTGTGATGCCCTATGGGTATCCGACTCCTCCCCGGCCTCTGTATCAGTTTCCTCATTTCCACCAACCCCTTCCTCCCCCTCTAGGTTGCTTAGTAGCTCAAATTTATTGTAACACTCTATGCCAGCCTCCATCAAGTAACCTGAGTTTCCCCGACTGCCCCTCTAAACTGCCCCTCTTCCTCCCCTCTTGCCCTGTTCTCCTTAGGAGCTCCCTTCCCACAGTCTGCTCTTTTAGGCTTCCCCACAACAGCCCCTCCTGACTCTTCCCCCTCCACTCTCTTTATATTCAGAATGTTTACCCCATAAGTTTTCCCCTTAGCATCAACATCTCTACCTAAGGGTCCTCAGTTCCCTAATATCCCCCCTCCTGCTTGCTGTAATGTAATGTCCTGTAATTTCAGAGCATTGCCCCAGCCTCCCCTCAGCCCCACCCTTCTGCCACCCATATCCACACCCCTTATCCTTGGACACCCCCCAGCTCCCCAGCTTACTCTTAACCAATATACTTCTCTCCTGATACAGATAGCTGTCTACAGGTGGGCAGCCTCCTCTCTCAGGCCCAATTTAGAATTATTGCCATCCCACAGCCTGTGCAGCCTACAACCCTTATGAAGATGCCTCCATGGTGGAATATGGCCACCCTGTTTGTCCCTCTGTTCATAATGGCACACAACCCTTTTCTCAGTCCCTTCCCCCTGGAATACAGTCTTTCTCTATACTGACTGCAGTTATTTACAAACCCATTTCAACCCCACCAATAAAGTTCCCAAGTCTCACAAACACATACAGTCCAGTGTGTGTCCAGTCCCACTAACAGTGTGTGTATGCAGACATCAGGTACCGTATGATGTCACAGGCCCACCAGTTCCTGTTGCTTCGAATTTCAGTCCCAAACAGAAATACTCAGCCTTCAATCCCAACCCCCAGTGGCTTTTCAGTATTTAAGAAAGCCTACAAACAGGGTGGGTGAGGGCTCTACCAACCACCAGGCAAACAACACATTTAAATTTCACTCTAATTATCACTGCCAAACAAGTGTTCCTACAACCAGCACACAAGCCCCAATAGTTACAATATCACAGCCAAAATAAAAGTTCTAACTCAAAGTAGTAATTTTTAACACGAAGAACTAATTTCAAGTACAAAACTATTCAAATATTTCAGTTAAAACAGAAGATAAAACCAAACCTCTTTCCTGAACAACCTCCTATTTCTGTTCCCAGGTGGACAATGAACAAACAGATTCTTTATAAATAATTGATCAGATCCAAACAAACATATTTTGGGATAGTTCATTGTACTATAACTTAAAACATTACCATTTATAAGCAGAGTTATCACTCCAGGATGTGATATAAAGGATTTACATGCACTTCTCAAGGCATAAGAACCCTCAACCTTTGGCCTTGTGCCCTTTTGCCCCTTTGCCCCTTAGTTGTGCATCAAAATCCTTTGAACCACAGCCAGGAGTGTCTTATTTATTATTGGATATAATAAACAGAAAGAACTAAAAAAAATCCTGATAGAACCCCGAGGAGCACCAGAAAGCATCAGAACTTTGTCAGAAGAAACACAATTAATAATAATTATTTCAGATGTTGGATGAAGCGAAGAGGAGAACATCTACAAATTATTTTAAAAGACATAACATCTTAGATTCAAATTGAACCAAATGGTTAAACTGAGTGATCAAGGTCAGGAAGGCCATTTTACTGATTGAAGGGTAATGTTTATTATACTTTGCCATAATGCTTAATTACTCATGTGTTCAAAGATGAAAACACATACTGTGTGATATCTTAAACTAGAGATCAATGTCACTGCCATCTCAGACTCTGTGCTGGCATTCAAAATTCTAGACAACTTTCAGTCAGACTTCTAGCTGGTCAACAGAATAACATTGGAAATATAACCAAAATTTCAACTGATATCCTTCTGTAAGAGCTATTTCAAAGTGAGCCTTTATAGCACTAAGTTATAGGAGAATCTTTCATAGTCATAGCTTTAAACAGGGATTTTGGCCACTTCCAAATTCTGGAAATAATTATGCTTGAATATGATACTTAACCATGTCCTTTCTTGCACTTTCTACTCCTTTGCACTCTTGTACAAGCTGAAGCTATAGAAAAAAATCATGTACCTGTGGATATTTGTAGAGTCCCAAAATTCGAGCCATAGCAATTGAAATCCGAGAACCTGAGTCCCCAAGTATAGCCACAGCTGGGGACCTTGTCTGACAAAGGTAATTAGGAACTGGATCTCGTTGCCCAGAAAGTAACCAGAATGTGCCCTCCAGAGCTCTAAAAACTGTGTCGTATGAATCGTACATTGCAAGCCCCAATGTGATGTTTGGTAGCAAAGTCTGGCTCTTGTTAATTTCCTCAGTTGCAAATATAATGCCTTGCCACACCTGAAATAAGGTTAGTTCAAAACTGAAAAAAAAAATGACATGATCATTAATTGAGCCCAAACTGATGATAACAAACATTTTCAGTTGAAGCTAGTTATATAATAAGCAATCATACTTTGGAAAATGCAAGGAGCAAACACGTCATAGCTAATGATGTAAAAATCAGTTCATTATAATCTTTGCATATTCATTACCTCAGTATGCACTCTTTTGCAATCCCCATGTTGATTCCTACTGGTCTTGTTTGTATTCAGATCTGTATACTGTATATGGTTCCACATTTATGTTCTGTGTGCTGGAATGTAAGTACTGTGACCTGTAAATAGCCCTGATACCTGGTGACCTATAAGACAATGAAGCAGTGTATGTTGTAGGCAGATTCAATGCAGTCACAAGAAACATGATGCTGAACTACAGTATAGGTAGTCATATTCGTCTGAGAATATTAATGAAAACCTTGCCACAGCCCTGTTTAAAGGAAAACTCCTATAGAGTCCCTAAGTGCAGAAGTGGCTACAGAAATGCCTGATTAGGGCTATTAACATAAACTTATTTTTTATTTACCCACTGCCTTAGAATTTTAATTAAAAAGATCTGCTGCATCCATAATGGCCACAGAGCCCCAGGCAGACATCTCGCGTGCCAGGCGCCTTCTGCCTTGAAGGTTATTCTAATGTGGGCTATCAACATCTGTCATTTGTTGGTAGCCCTCATTAGTATAACCCTTCATGGCAAAAGTTGCCTGGAGTTTGCAAGATGTCTGCTGTGGGTCTGTGGCCATTATGGAAAGAGTGGATCTTTTAATTAAAAATTCCAAGACAGCAGGTAAATAAAAATGGCTTTCTTTATGTTAAAAGCCCTAATTATATTTCCTGCAGCTGCTGCTGCACTTTGGGACTCTATAGGAGTTTCCCTTTAATGATGATTACCATTAAGTATTTTATTTAAATACAAAAACTGCAATACCAGACTTAAAACTGAGAAAAGGGACACTTGACATGACAGTTTGTGCCACCATTTGCCACAATGCATGGGGACCTAGCATTGTCCAATTAGATAGAGTGCAGTCTTCTTTAAAAATCCAAATGGACCTACAAGACTGGACATTTCATCAGCATTTCCCTGCAAGGTGGGTACATTTTTACTAATCAGTGTTTCCCTCATAAATTAGAGAAATTACTTGAAATTTAATGTCAGAAGGGACTCTTGGTTCCTTATCTATGACTCACTATTCAAAGCAGATTTTTGTAAGTACACCATCCAAGCACGTAGTAATATAACTGAGTTCCATATCCACTCTACTACCCACAGTATCCAGTGATCCGCTCGGTAAGCAGAAATTTGACCAGGCTTATCTTAAAGGCTTGCACTGTTTCTTCCTGTATGCTGTTTCACAGGTTCGACAGACGTTGAGAGAAGGAGATGGGACAGACAATGGGGAGCTAGATAGTGATAGCTGTTAGCTACAGCACACAACATAATGCTTGACAACATTACAGAAAAAGGGTGCCACCATTGCCCTGGTAAATCTGTAGCAGTTTTTTTAATATTCCTCTAGTTTGCTATAATTCATCCTCAGAGATGTCTGTCTGTTAACCTGACAGGCTTTTGAATGAGGTGTTTAAGGGAGGATGGAGCACAGCCTGTCAGCACAGATGTAACACAATTGCTCAAGATGCTGGCAACCCTAGTTTGTAAGTGAATGCAAGTCATTGGAGGCCAGCTGGGAGTAGGAGGATTGAGAATCACAGAGGATGCTCTACTCTTCTGAGCAAGGAGGGCAGTCAGTTCCACTACTGTACTATGACCTGGGTGACCACAGGTGGCAGTACAGGTAAAGCTCCTAGTGGACAGGAGGAGATCAGCCACACTGTGTACATTAACACAAGTGCATGCTTGCATTCCAAAGCCACTGCCACCCTTTGACATCAAGGGAATGAACACGAAAAATGCCATGACAGGCAGAATGATGTCAGCTGCTTGTAAGCCCCATATCTGGCTACCCAGGCACTGACTGCACACCTGATCCATTACAGGTAGGAGTTGGGGAGCCGAACTACCTCTAGCAGAATGGAAACGTTCTTGGGGAACAAGGAGGTAAGGTAAGTCCTGGGGTACACCAGGTTGATGGGGCTCAGGCAGCCAAGCACAAGGGGCCCACCTTAAGAGAAGGTTAAAAAACAAACCAACAAAAAAGGGAGAGATGAGTTGGGATTGCTGCCTATAATGACACTTGTGTGCCTTTGGGCCCTCACGAACACTGCAAGAGTGGAAAGTCAAGAATGAAAGGAGTTTGAGGAAAATAAAAGAAAAGAAAAAGAAAGGAGGAGAAAAGAAAGAAAGAAAAGAGCAGAGGATAAAGGATCCTTAAACACTCAGCCAGTGGAGTCCATATATAACTTTTAGAGAATTGACTTTATAAGAGACAGAGTCTTGAAATTGCTGTATAATCATATAGCGTGAGTTTTAAATGTTTCAGCAGCCAGTCATGGACTACTTTGGATCTAAAGCAAAGATTACTACATGATTATTATGTGATCATTTGGAACATGTACTTCACTGTTTTATCATAGTGCTACCCTTTCATAGATTTTTTCAGTCGGGTTTATTTTCTGGGAAACTGAGAGTTATATATATTTCACTGTCAGCTCTACACATATGGTAGGTATTGATCTCTGACCATTAACAGTTCAGAAGTATTTCACTCTGGATGCTGTGTTGACATGTACGAGTTATAGTCATGCTTATACATGGTCACACTTTTGGCAGTATGGCAACTTGGTTGATTTAAGTGATAAACTTTCAGGAAAAAACACTTTACAGGGTATATTTGATGGACTGGTTTATTGCTTTGTAATCTTCCCCCACACTCATACATTTTCTGAAGTATGAGTTTGAAATAAAGATGAGAGAGACTGAGTGAGGTGTTATAGTGATGTCAAATGCTGTTTGCTGGCTGAGAGGGTGCAGACACAGATTAGATACAACCTTGAGTCTGTTGCAGAAAAGTACAGATGTATTTTTAGTCTTGCCTTTTTTTAATCTTTATGGAGCTTATATTCTTCTAACATATGGATAAAGCATTGTTGACCCTTGAGGTCTGATTGAATGGAAGGTTTATTTTTTATTTATTGAGATATTCAGAAAGACCTTTGAGCCAAAGACTCATTTACAAAGGTTCTGCCTCATACATAGAGTACAGAAGGGATGAAACATGGTTTACTGGTTGTTTAACACATAACAAAAAAATCTTACAAATTATTTTTTTACATGGTTACACATTTGATTCAGTGGGTGAGCTACCTTTCCAGGGGAAACATGATTTACATGAGAATCACACAGCCATAGAGGAGCAGAGAGGTTCTGAAGTGGCTGTTTGTCAAAGATAGGTCATCTCGTGGGGGCCATTTGCATGGGGGAGTCAGAGAAGTTCAGGATCAACAGGAGGGGGTCAGTTGCAGTCACACCGGTTGGAGGCTTGTAGATGATTCCTTAGTCTGGTTTTGGAAGGGCCAAGCCTAATTTCTTCCATTATTAGGCTGGGGAGCGCATTCATCCAGGAAGCGGCTTTGTAGCTGAAAGGTCGCTGAAACTGGGAAGTCCGGCCACAGGGTACCCATAGCAATGGTTTGTTTGAGCTATGGGTTGTTCTGCCTGGTGGTGTTGGGAGGATAAATTGGTTTAGGGCAGGGGGGGGTGAGGCCTAGGATAATCTTTTTGGTTATTAGGCAGGTGTGATACCTGATTCTGTTGTCTAGGTTTAGCCAGTTTGCAGTACTGTAGAGGGTGCATGTGTGTGTGAGGCGATCACAACCTAGGATGAGACTGCAGGCTTTGTTAAGCACAAGCCGGAGTCAGTTTAGGGCAGTGGAGGCTGCTGCACTGTAGACGAGGATGCCATAGTCCAGCAGGGAGAGGATAGAGGAGTTTATGGTGAATTGCAACATTTCAGGCGTGAGGCAGTGTTTGTATCGGTAGAGAACTCCTAGTCTGGAGTTTAGAGTGATGTCTCTGTTTGCAGATGGCTGGCTTGCTACTGTACCTTGGCTTGGTTGGTACTGAGTCCCTGAGTCTGAAGTTAGCTTTTTACTATGGTTTCTAGGGCTTACTGTGGTTTTAATGGCAGTTTAAAGAACACAATTTTTGGTGCAGTCTCCAAGCCCCCAGTGTTTGCTTACTGGCCAAGGACTTACAAAATATCATTTTCATAATTTTATTCTTCATAAATTTCAAGGGGGAAGGGATCATAAATCCTTGTATTGAGGAGCTGGCAGCCAGATCCATTTTCCTTCTTTATACCTTGCAATGAAAGCTGTGCCCCGGACTCATATATTCTGTGATGTATGAGTTTATAGATAACCAGTTGATTTCAGTGGGGGTGGATTTTTTATATTTTAGGGGTTCACCCACTTTAAATCAGTGCCACCACTCAAGTAACATGAGTCACGTTACTTAGTTTAGTATGTTATTAATTTGTTAGCACGCTCTATCTCATTGCGACTCCAGGCACTTTCCAGATACTCAAACAATACAGGCAAGGAATTAACATATACATAAAATATAAACAAGCACAATAGGTTAAGATAAGTTAAAAGGAGAGAAAGGATTTATTAATTGAAACAGCCTTCATATCCCTCTTGAAGACACTAACTGAGAGGGCCTCCCTAAGCAACCTAGGCAGTGAATTCCACAGGATATGTGTTGTGACTTAGAATGCATGGGCATCAGATGACTTCAAATGAACCCTGGGAATCACATGGAGGCCCTCCATGGCTGACCGGAGAGGACGAGATGGGTTGTAGGGCTCTAGGTGGTCTTGCAAGTAGCTGGGCCTCAGACCATGTAGGGATTTATAGGTCTGCAACCCAACCATAAAGGTGATCTGCCACCTAATAGGGAGTAAGTGCAGAGAGTGCAGCACAGGCGTAATATGACATGACCTCAAAAGACCAGTCAACAGCCTATCTGCACACATTCTGCACACTAGCAATAGTTAACAAAACATCCCCTGATAGCCTAAGTAAAGGGCATTGCAGTAAGCAAGCCATGATGCTGCAAAGGCATGAACTAGTGATGGCAGATCACCTGAGGAAATCAGGTGTTTATTCCTGATGATGTTTCTACAATGATAAAAGCCACTCTGGACCACGGCTGACACCTAGAATTCAAGCATCAGGCCACTATCAAGAACAGTGCCAAGATTTCTCACTTTAGAAGAGGTAAGAAACTGAAAGTCTCCAAGCCTAAGCCTGATGACTCGACCAGCCTGCATGTGACCCTCAGGCAACCAGATTCCAAGACCATTACTTCTGTTTTATCCAGATTTAACCTCAACCAGTTGGCACTCATCCAGTCTTGGATTTCAGCAAGGCACCAATTGAAAACTGAGACCACATCCTGTTGTTCAGGTGCAAAAGACAGGTATAGCTGAGTATCATCAGCACGGCAATAAAAACTCAGTCTGTACAGTCGTATAATGTCCCCTAGTGGAAGCACATACACGTGAACAACATTTATTTTATTTATTTATTTAAAATTTTGATAACTGGGAAAGGTACCAAGAGCGAAGCTCATTTCCAGGTACCAACAAGGGAAGGAGGTACAAATACAAACAGAGGGTAAACATTATATAACAAAAGAGGTACACAGTTGTACATATAATTTGTTACTAGCATACAGTAATATACAGTATGATACAGAGTGTATATACAAATATTTACAAACTGAAACTGAAACACAATTAGAGGATAACAACCATAAGGAACAAAAGCATAGAATGCGCATAATGGCTTAAGATGAAGAAGAGTGAAAGGGTACTAGGGATGAGGACAGGTGTAGGATGAGGTTGGGGTTGGTCTGAGTAAGTGCTTAAGGGCAGGAAAGGAGAAGACATGATGGAAGACAAAATGGAACTCTGCAGGACCCCGCACAACAGGGGCAGTGGTCTAGGGGAAAAAGCCCCCAAGATCACCCTCTGTATTCTGCCAGTGAAGAAAGAATTAAACCAGTTGAGGACCACAACAGAAAGTTCACAATGAACCCACAGGTGATTCAAGAGCACCCCATGGTCATTGGTGTCAAAAGCAGCTGAGAGGTTGAGGAGAACAAGAATGGAACACTCTCCTCTATTCCTCGCCACCAGGAGATCATTAAGCACCAGAACCAAGGCAGTTTCAGAACTGTGCCTTTTCCAAAAACCTGACTGGAGAGGGTCACAGATGTCGTGAGTTGAGAAAGGGGCCTCCTGTTGTAAAGCCACCACCTTCTCAATAACCTTGCCCAAGAAGGGGCGGTTAGAGAAATGTCTGTAATTCACCTGGTAGTCCGGGTCTAGCAATAGGTTTTCAAGAAGGGTCTCACCGCCACCTCCTTAAGGGACTCAGGAAAGACTCCTCTCATTAACAAATACTGGAATATCCTCAGGAGGACTGGGCCAATGGAATCAATGCACCCTACAAGAAGGGAAGTTGGACAAAGGTCAAAACTATAGTATTTGGGCTTCAACTCCAGGACGACCCTAACGACATCCTCAACCACCAACTGGTCAAAGTCAGACCAGACAAATGGAGTGCCTGCAACAAACACAGGCTTGCCACAGTAAGCCCCAATGAAGGGAGCCGACTAGATCCCAGCTCTGATACTGGAGATCTTAGAAAAAAAACAGAGTAAACTCATCATGCTAAAACTGTGAAAAGGCTCTAACGGGCTGAAGACAAGTTGGATTACACAGCCTGTTGACAGTCTGGAAGAGCTGAGCTGGTCTGTTAATTGCTACAGCAATCTCCCTGAACAGAAACTGTGCCTTCATATGGAAAATTTCTGTTTGATACTCCCTATAGTTAGTCATTAAAATAAGCTTGTCCCCACGAGACTGATATCTCAGCCAGCACCGCTCCAACCTTCAGCCCCTCTCCTTCAATTTGGTCTGATACTTGAGTGGCAGTATTGATTTAAATGAGAAGAACCTCTAAAATATAGAAAAAAGTAATTGAAATCACTACCCACCACCACTAAAATCAAAGGACTTGTAATTAAAATGAAAAACTAAGCTAAGAAGATAAAAGCTTAGTATTTACATAAGATGAAAAAATGTTTAACTGCTAAATCATTATATACAAAGATAAAATGAGTTGTATCTAAATGCACCTCTCCAGTCCATGGGGAACTAGTAAGCTAACTGAACATCTTTATCTAACAGGCCAAAAATTAAAAACGGTTACCAAATAGCATAAAGGGGAATTATAGTAAAGTAAAAACTGTTTATTTTTGTAGAGGATACACGTCATTTGGGTTAATAACCCGGTTACAAGACACTGCTATTAACCGTTCCAACTAAACACTTATATACACATAGACATCTATCTACACATTGATACACACAGTCTTTAACTACCCAATAAATTACAATCATCACTAGTTGTTACTACATAAATTAAGTCACTTAAACTTGATCTTTATCAGTCAGCTACACATAAAAGTATTGCAAATTTAAGAACACAATGACAGTCCCTAAAACATTGTAAAAATTCAGTTATACCTATGAATGAAATATTAACAGGTAATCACATTATAAATGACTGTACATGTAATTTTAGTGCCACCCAAACCTTAAGGTCCCTGTGTTCAGAAATATTAGAGCTCCTCTAAGTACAAACACATCTAAATTTACTAATATTGTTTATTTTCTGAGTAAATAAATCATAAGATAATGATGTCCGAGCTGAAAATGATAAGATGTTCCAGTGTTTAGATGCTTGATAACCCAGAGTTCGTTCACCGTATTTGTTTTGAATTTTGGGAACATAAATTTTTTCCACATAGACTGATCTTCTAAGTTTATCAGTTGACTTTTGTTCATTAAATAACACAATGTTAATGTAATGATTTGAATGAAACATATGGTACTTGTAAATAATTTTCTGCCATGACCTAGTACAAATTATATCCAAAGATTGCCACTGCAATTGAGACAGCAATATACAATGGTGTGTTCTAAAATTACATTGTAGGACATACCTTGCCAAGATGTTATGTGTGAGACTGAAAAGGAGGTGAACAGGAGATTCCATTTTTATATGTACCTCATAAGGTGGCTAGTACAGCTGTGAACATAAAGAGCTTTAACAGTAGCGGCAAGGCAAATGTTTATGTGGATAAACTTAGTAGCTGCTAATTGTGTGCTGATGAAACAATAATCTGTTCCTCTGAAATTCATTTAAACCATGGTGAATAACTCATTTAGTCTTTAAAGAGACAGTAACACACTATGATGGAAAGAGAAAAGTTTATTAGTGCCTTACAGTGATCAATCATCAACTGATATATGAATCTATGCATTAATATTTTACCAAAGCATAATATGGTCTGATATGCACACATTTTGTCTGGTGAAGAATACAGATATAAAAAATAATTTGTAAATACAAAAAAGTGATATGTACAGGAAAATAAATATTAAGTTTGTATGTTTATTTAGATCCTTGTCCCTGATGAAGCCTAGAGTTGGGTGAAATGTTGGACCACAGGGGATCTCTGTGTTCATAGTAAAGCCAAAAATAAAAGAAAATAGATTTTATACAAAACAAGTATGGCTGGTTGATAAACAATAAAATATTTTCTCTGTACCATGGATATAAGGCAGTCAACATTGGGAGCAAAAGATAATCTGTTCGTCAGGATCATCCTGAACTATTTAAAGGTTTCCACCTGTTCAAGTATATATCCCAGGTCACTGTGGCTGACAAGTAAGGGTACCTTTTCCTTCATTTGTGAGCTTGTGAAGAGCATTGTCTTAGCCTTTTTGTAATTTAGAACCAGTTTGTTCTGGGAGACCATTTTTCAATGGCCTCACAGTTGCCCTGGAGGACAGAGGTAAAGCTGACAAAGTCAGGGCTCTTGGACTAGGTAATAGAATCATCTGCACAGAAAAGTACATTTGTAGACTGACAGGCATTAGGCAGGTAGTTTATGAATAAGCCAAATAGTAACAGGGTAAGAATGGAGCTCTGTGAAATGCCAATGGATACGTTGCTAATGCTGTACAAACAGCCACCTATTTTAATGCATTGAGTGTAATTTGTGAAATAACTCTGAAACCAAGTGACTATGCCAAGTGACAGGCCTAGGCCATGGCATTAGTAGAGAAGAAGCTTATGAATGACCAAGTCAATGGCTTTTGTTAAGTTGATATAGATGCCAGCCTTGTCTCCATAGTCAAAGTCCCCAAGAATGAAACTGGAATACTCAGTTAGTACTGCATTGATGCTTTCTTTTTAATGCATGTTGGACACTATTCTCTCAAGGACTTTGGAATTGGAGGAGTATGGAAATTGGCATGTAATTGAAAAGGTTAGAACAGCCACCATTTTTAAAAACTGTTGTAACCAGTACGGATTTCTGCTTTTCAGGGAACTGAGAGTACTGCAGACTAAAGTTGAACATTTTGGAAATAGGGGAAGGATTTGCCTCATATCAGTGGAATCACCACAATATTAATTTAACCAAGCACCTTTCTTATATAATCAGAGGAATCCCTTACTGAGACAGGTTTAAAATAGAGTTTAGGATATCCTGGCATGGGGTCCAGTGGTTGATTGTCAACAGGAGCAGGACGTCTGCTGGAGGGCAGGGCTGGCCCAGAAGGGGTGACAGAGCTAAGGTCATTGAATGCAGCATTTAATTTGCTGGCAATTTCAGAGAAATCAAGTACCTACATCCATCAACCATGAGCATTTTGTTGAGGTTTATACTCTTACTTAAGATTCTGGTATTCTCTAGAATCTTTTACATTGCTCCAATTCTGGGTTTGCGAGAGCCTTGCTGTAACTAGATTGAGTAATCAAATGCTAGCTGTGCATGTATTCACAGCTTTCTTGTATTTTGCGAGATGGACTGGATTTCTGGTCTCCCCTGTCAACACTCTCAGATATCCCTCTCTCCTCCCTCCCTCTGTCATGAGACAAGAGTTCAGGGTGAAACCAACCAGTGCGTATCTCCCTACTTGCATTTCGTAGCATGAATTTACTGCAGGCAGTTGTTAGTTCTCTGAGAAAGAATTCTAGGGCCAAAAATTAATATCAAGATTGCATTAAGAGCTCCAGTCCGAATTTGTACATAGGATTTGAATTTAGCATGCTCATTTTGTTTATGAAGCAGTTGTTTATGTACCAAGAGGGTCCCTTTGCTGTTTTACTTACCACAAGCAGTGCAAAGGGGAGTGGTTACTGAGGGGATCAGGCAGAACATTGACAGTTTTGACCATATCTGGTTGAATTACCAGTACTCAGTCAAATAGTGTTGTAGTGCCTGATTTAGAGTTAGTTCTAGTGTGCTCAGTGACCATTTGTGTTGGAAATAGCCTGGCAATCTTATCTCTGCACATAGTACTGGACTTATAATATTAGATCTCCATTTACTAGTCATTTCCAATTCTGGTTAAATTGTTTAAGTTAGAGAGGGACTTCATACCCACTTGTTTATGAGGTGAGATATTAACCATCAGGTGGGCAAGAGATTTTTGACATTGTCCCCAGGAGCAGTTTAAAGGCCCGGCATTCATGGTCCCTAGACAGGACTTTGATTTCAAAGTTTTGATGCATGCAGGTCGGATCTGAATTCAATCAAGCAGACTCTCCTACTTGTTTATTTATTTATTGAAATTGTTTGACTTGGTAAGCCCACTGAGACATAATGGCCCTTTTTCCGGGAAGACCCAGAGATAATTACATTCAATAAGACATTTTACATTCAGTACAACATTACATACTGGGACAAGTGAAACAAACCATCATTAACACTGTGATTAGGGGCAGTAAAGAAATAACAGTTATCACTCTAAGGTACGTTAACCACAAATTACAGTTTTAGAACAGACACAAAGTAGTCACCGATTGGCACCATAAAGAGGAGTGGGGCTGAGGTGAAAAGAGAACTACAGCACTTACACATGCTGTAAATGACCAAGAGCGAGCAATCCCATAATAGGGTAGCACCACAGGGGAGGCATACAATAGTGCAACAATTAGGTATTAATAGTCTCAACAGGGTTAATAAACCATGGATGTATCACTGGATCAATAAAAAAGGATTAAGATGATAGCAGATAAGTTATGTAAAGAGCATCAAATACTTCAGTTGGATCTGCACCTACTTACCACTAGCAAGTGTGGTTTCAGGGCAATCTTAAATGCATTTAGAGAAGTAGAGAGAGAAGAGAGAGAGAGAGAGAGAGAGAGAGACTGAGATACCTCTGGCAGCTGGCTATTCCAGAATGTAGAGTGGATATAGCAAAGGACTTATCACCCACACAATTTCTGGTCCTTGGGACCTCTAGGGTGAGAACGAGCTGATGATCTTAGCTCCCTTTGTTAGTTTGAACTGATGGATCAATTAAGGCTGGTTGTGGGATCAGTTTGGTTATTTTAAATACAAGGCGAAGTAGGGTATGCTAGTTTGCTTCAAATGAGGTTGCCAGTTTAGTGAATTGGGTTGCTACAATGGTGTTCTTGAGGATGAGCAGCAAGAACAAAACAGCACACTTTATATTGAAACTCTAACTTTACATAATTTGGCACCTTTGAGAGGTTGAAGTAGAGGACAGCTCAATAGTAGTACTGGAAGAAGGGCGCCTGTGGCAATGGTCTGACATGCTTCATTACTGAGATACCAACAGATTCTGTATAGGAGCCCTATTTTATGATGAAAGGACTTGTAGTTGCCTCCTCATCAGATATCAGTGTGGGCTTCTGGTCCAGATGTACACCGAGATACTTTATGGAGTCACAGACTTCCACTCTAGTACTGTTAGTAGAGGTTAAGGAGAAGGTTTTCTATCGTCAGGTCCCTCAGATGTCTAGAGTCCAAATAAATTACGCCCAGGATTTCTTCATGTTGAGGATTAGTTTAGTATCCATTAGCCATATTTCTAGAGTTATGAAGTCTGCATATAGGTCAGGGTTGATCTGGTTAGTGTCATTGGATCTCCTATAGATAACAGCATCATCAACCTCTCCCTCAGTCTCAGCCAGTTCCTGGACAGATGGAAATCAGCCAATGTTATACCAATACAAAAAACTGGAGACTGGACCAACTCTGGAAACTACTGACCAATCTCCATACTGCCCCATTATCCAAGGCCATAGAATGCATAGTTGCTGACCAGCTCACAGATTATCTGGACAATCACAATATCTTGTGCCCCCAGCAGCATGGTTTCAGGAAGGGCATAACACCACAACAGCCCTCCTGGAATTCGCTGGAGCCATCCACAGCTCACTGGATAATGGCCACCTAGCCAGTTCCATCTTCATAGACCTAACTAAGGCCTTTGATACCGTTCACCATCTGTTCCTGGACCAGCTACAAATTGCCGGGCTCTCCCCTGACTCTACAGCCTGGTTCAAAGAGTTACCTTGAGAACAGAAGCACAAAAAAGAGTGAAAATTGGGATGTCCTCTCAATCACTACCAGTCCGTTCTGGAGTCCTCAGGGATCCATATTAGAGGCCCCTTCTCTTCCAGCCTATTTCTAAATAACCTCCCAAATCATGCCCAGAACAACTCATCAATAACTGATGATGCCGTCATCCATGCCACCCATAAGGACCCTATCCCTACCCAGCATAGCTCTAACTCAGGTTCACAGCCACAAAGAACTGGTTCTGCAAACAAAAACACATCTCAACTATAAAAAAACAAAAACCATGCTTTTCAGTAACTCACTAACAAGAGCAGGCAGCATCCACAGCCATTACAAATAACCCTGGAGTGCCTATTGCAAGGGTCACCTCATTTAAATATCTCAGAATCTCTCTTGACAATAACCTGTCATATAGAAGCCCACATAGACAATGTGGCCAAAGGAGGCTAACTGCGACTTGGTCTCCTCTACACACATAGGGCACACCTAACCCTGTGGTCCTCCTTGATCCTGTCAAAGCTCAGTGGTCTCTGTCATTGACTATGGCCTCTTAATCTATGGCTCTACCACCTCTACAGCCCTCAGATGCATCACAGCCACTCTAAACAAGCATGTCAGCTCATAACTAACCATGCCCTATACACACACCTGCGATCTCGCCCCAAACTGGATGGCTGAACCTATCAAAGTGGATTAAATATCAAACCTGCATCATGGCAAAGATAACCTGGGTCTGGCTCCCCTGGTGTCCAAGCCCTCCTCAGCCCCTAGTCAAAACCTCCACCATACAGGAGTCTGACCCTCAAACGCTGCTGATTCTTAGATGCGTACCTTATTGAGCCAATGATAATTTGCCCACAGGGCATCATACTGGTTAAATAATCTCAGCAGGGATATCTCCTCCACCCCAAACTTGGTCCTTTCAAAAACTGAAACATCTCTCTCTCTCTCTGCCTCCAGTACTGTGACTACCATGCCCTGCCAGCCTAGCTGCCACCCCTCTTTTCCCGGCATCACAACAAGCACCATCCTCCCTCCCCTCCTCCACCCTTTCTCCCCCTCTAACCCTTTGCCTGCACTTCTCTATGTGTTGCCAATGCCTTTCTGCAGCTTATACCCTCGTGTCCTAACCATGTCTTGTAATACTGTTGCATACCAATGATCTTGAATGTTGATGCTCTACCACAAATGTATGCATCTCTCTTGTATCTGATTGTGAAGCTGTTAAACATGCAAGTAATTACTGTTCATGTTCTTGCCACAATTGTCGACATCCACCACTAGAAACTGCTTTTTAACCTGAATAACCTGTTATCTCTGCCAAATCTACTGCTCTACCGATTACATTTCTGTTATACCTTGTACTGTTGTAACTTTGTTGTCTGTGCACAATCTGACATGGAACCTTTGTAAAACAGCCTCAAAAAGGGTACTTAATCTAGAATTAAATAAATAAATCTAAGTAGTGTTAGGATCTTGCCCCCACTTGCCTAGTCTGTCCTCTCTGAAGACATTGAAACCTGGCAGTGAGATGGTAGAGTGAGGAAGTTTGGGGTTAAACCAGGTTTTGGTAAGGGAAGTAATATCTGGTTGCATAAATGCCTCCCAGGCTTCATGTTAAGCAAGTTTAGGTGGGAGACTACCAATGGTTGGTGATACAGTGGAACCCTCTTATAACAGATACATTTGTGTAAGCAGTTGTTTTCCATTATAAGAGGGTATTCACTAGATCCTAAAATCTTAATATAACATTTTCTTTGCCCCAGCCCACTTGTGGAAGTTCAAATGACAACATACTCTCTCCTTTGCCAACCAAAGGTATGTGGAACTGCCATTTGTTACTGACTGGGAATAGTAATAAACAGATGGTAGATTGACTGCACACTGCCTAGACAGATTGGGGATCAAGGGCTGGTAGTAACCATCAGGGAGTTACATGGACAGGCAACATGTGCTATGGGCCAACCCTTGGAGGCAGGTGTTAGATCATAGGACTCAGAGGTGAGGGTAAGTACCCATCTTCATGGTGCCAGACAAACCAGCTGAACAATAGAGTGGATGATTGGCAGGCTAGCGATTAAGTTAACAGCATGTAATGCAGACATGGGAACTCACAGTGTCTGATATAAAGAGTTACAGAGTATGGTATAAATGGAGTTTTAACATTATAAACATGGAGTTTAGGTTTGGCAAAGGCAGACCACAATACATTATAAGCAGCTGTCTGCTAAAAAGGTATCTGTTATAAATGTGTGAGACTATATTATGGCCCATTCCATGACACACAGAGCCATGCCCAGAGCTTTCTGTAGAGCCTGGGTTGAGATGGCTTAGCCAGACAGCAGAGTGAGCACCTGATAAAGGACCCTGGGCTCTAAAGAACTGTTTCAGTCTTGAGTTTTCTCAGGAAAAGGAATTTACAGAAGGCCCCAGAGATAACCATAATTGCAAGACCACAAACACTCCCTAACCCAACCTGTGATATATCAATTTTGTAGTGGGGCTTTAGGCAGAAGGAAGCATTTGGGAGCATCGTAACCATGGTTTGAACATGAAGTCCTGCAGGAAGATCACCTTAGCCACAGAGGACCCAGAAAGTTCACAGAACAATACCATGGGTAGGTGGCTTAACATTGGTAGCCTTATAATAATCATTATGACAGTAGAAACTGGGTCCCTCGAATTAATGAATTTAGATCAACCTAGATAGTGGAAGGGAGGCAGAGCCTCAGCGTTGACTGAGTAAAGGCAGTGTGACTGCCAGTTCGCCCAGCTAGGAAGTTGGCAAAACATTGGTAAAAGCAGTGTGTCAGTGCAGGCAGGGTATTAGAGAAGCAAAAAATTCGTTCACCAAGAAATAGTCTCGCCTAACCCAAAACAGTTAGGTATGATGCCCAGTCTTGCTATAAAGCAATGCAGAAAAAACAAATAAATCCAGTAGCTTACACAACCCTGCAGGTTAGGTAGGCAGCAGGATATGAAACAACCAAGAACCACTATAATGATTGCAGGGAACACAGTACAGCAACTACCCTATTACAATACAGGTACTAGTACAATACACAATAGTATGGGCAGTACTCACAGTTCAATGGAGACTTATGTCAGGTTGGAAGGAGGCAGCCCAGTGGAGCAGAGTCACTGATTGAACAGCTGACTCATGACTGACTCCAGGCAGACTCCTTCCCTTTCCTTTACACAACAGTCCTTAGCACAGAAGGACATAGAGCGGAGGGTTGCTAGCAGTAGGCAGCTGAAAAAGGAAAGTGTAGCCCTGCCCACAAACCTCCTAATCGTAGGAGATATGCAGCCGTGGTCTAGCAGTAGTTCAATTTCCCAGTCTATGCTATGGACTTACCTCCTTTTATCAGGTTAACACAAGCTGCTTCCACAAATTGAATGTCTCCTATAACAATGAGTGTAGGTTTGCCCTGTCCACTCCTCAGCTTACCTGCCACTGCTCACTCCCTTCCAATCTTAATTGGCTGTGCCCTCCCAGTTCTTCTATATTCTATGCTGATCAATTGATAACATCCTTAGGTCCTCTAAACCTTCCTCTCTGGCCTCTGTGTTCACTCCTGCTGACTGTGCCTACCCCCTACGCTGTAAAGATCAGGTCCTCCTGATCATCCCCAAAGTACTCCTCTAAAATGGAGAGCAGGCGCACCCACTTTGCCTCTAGAGTCTGGACTCTCTACTCTCTCACCTTAAGGGCTGCCAGTCCCATCAGATTCAAAAAGGTATTCAATTATCTTAACTGTTCTAGTATGCTCCCGACTTATTCCTAACATTACATTTGACATCTGTTTCTGCTCTTACCCTTTATTGATGTTTTTCTTCTTACTTTTGTTCTATTCTTTTGGATCTTTGCGTACCTTCGTTATTTGGTTACTTTAGATGTTTTAGTTGTTTCTGCCAGTACATACATGATGCCTCTACTCTTTGCTGTTTGACGATTCATGTCACTTGTTACCATTCAAAATCAATTTATTTTAATTTAAGTCCACCTGTTGTTTACATCATGGTAACTTTTGCCCTGCTCATACATTGCTGTATGTCTGCATCATCATATTATGTGTTTTTTTACTATAATCAGTGTTGATCCTTTTTGGCAGTTGTTTTGGTAAATCTTTGTGTGCTTTTCTTGTACATGCTACTTGATTTTTCAATCTCTGTTATTTATTGTTATCCTGCTCTTGTACTCTCCCAGGTTATGCCGGAAAATATGAATTTTATTCATATAGTTCACTTACCTGGCCAACCAAAACTAAATCAATCAATCAATCAATCAATCAATAATAATAATAATAATCTATTTTTAATGCACCTTTCAAAAATCAAGGCGCAGAACAAATTATAAAATCACATCAAAATAACACATCATAGTAAAACCAATAGAATAAATAATATCAGACATCATGATAAAATATTAAAATCAAACCAAGTCAGCATCGTCCCCAAATGCCTTAATCCACAAAAAGGATTTTAATGCTTGTTTTAAACCCATACAGTTGTGCCTCTGTAACCAATGGGGTAGAGAGGAATTCCAGAGGTCGAGTGCCATGAACATAAAGCCGGGCACCAGAAGATTTTAAACTACCTCAGAATCTCCAGCAACATCTCGGTAGCCAGTGGGCGGCGCTCCAGGAGTGAGAACCAGGCTCTTTCAGGTAGTCAGGACCCAATAAATAAATAAATAAAAAGTGAACTGGTCTATAACAGTTGTGATGAAAACATTTTTGTATTAGTAAATATGGAACAGAAAAGATTCCCTCGATTATTCTTTTTCTGTAGATGTTTGACCAGAATAAAAGAAAACTTAAAGAAAACTCATATTGCAATATGTGTTTTGAGCATGAAGTTAAGTATACAGTAACAAAGGAAAAGCAATTTCTCCTATGAGAGACACTCAGACAGAAAAAATATGTTTTACAAACAATAATCTAACATTGGGTGGCAAAGAAAATATTGGGAAATATTGTCAAACTTGAAAATTTGCATCTTAGAATTGAGGTACCCAGTACTCTTGCAACAATTTTGCAATCTTCTTGCATCAAAAAAATTAAAAATGGAAGAAACATTTAAGAAATAAATACCTGTATAGTGTATTTTAATTAGAAATATGAGACATTACCAAATAAGCAAGAATCAAATTAAGAAAATGCTGATTATTATTTTGACTATTTGGTATGGAAAAACTTAGAAAGGAGACAATATCTTCAAACAGTGGCAGTGTGTTTTCTGCTCCCAAAGGTTCTTAAAATGAAATTTGAATATAGAGGGATCAGACAGAGAAACAGATATGACGAATTAAATAAAGGAGGCCAAATTGATACTTGGATTACAGGTAGAGGACATGTAAATGAAATACTATCTAATGCCAGTAACTTAAATCATCTTGGCATATTGGTGGTAGACCTTAAGGAGAAAATTCTAATGGTTAGTGCTCAATTTCCAACAGATAATTCCCTGAACTGTGAACTAGCAAGTGTAAGAAACAAACTGAGAAAATATAAATTGTGAACCTTATTTTTTTGAACTGCTCCTTAAATAATAGTCACAAGAGTCAAGTTAATTTAAATGAAGGCATACGCTTTCATCTCTTTTTTGGTCTGTCGGTGATAACACAAATATGGACAACCTCAGTTTATGACTCGGACATAACAATTCCAGGATATACCATATTCAGAAAGAACAGGGCTAAGGGCTGGGGATGAGGGGTAGCACTGTATGTTAAGAAGGAGATTGAAGCAATAAAAATAGTTAGTTTAGCTGGGGTGGGGGAAATGGAAACCCTGTGGGTACTAACAAGAACAAGGAAGGGGAAATTGATCTGGATCAGGGTGGTCTACAGGCCATTGAGTCAGGATCCAGAGACAGACAAGGCACTGGGAGAGACACATAAGGGGAACAGGCCTAGGGGAAGTGGTGGTAGTGTGGGATTTCAACATACTGGACATAGACTGGAAAGTTCCTATCACAGCTAGTAACATGAATCAGTTTCTAGTGAATGTCTGTCTGAAGGCATTGCTAGATCAACTAGTTGAGTGCCTACCAAGGGAAGAGGCCCTACTGGATGTAATGGTCACCAGCAATGTGACAATTCAGAACATTGCAGTCAAGGTATCTCTCAGTTCTAGCAACCACAGGACAGTAACATTCGAGGTCCAAGTTCAGATAGGCAAATGGGCAAAAGGAAAAAGGGTGTGGGGTGTTAAAAAAGAGACTTTGACAGAATGAGAGAAAAACTGGAAAATAGCATAAAGGATACAACGAAGGTAGGTGCCATAGAAAGAAAGTAGGCTGCATTTAAAATGGCAGTGACAGAAGCAGCAGATATCTCCAGTCCAAATGTATTCTAGTGTAAAAGGGCTAAGGAGCTACTATGTTTCACAGCTGCTGTATAGGCAGCAATAAGTACCAAAAGGAGGGCATTTTCAAGTTTAAGAAATGTAATCAAAGGGAGGAAGACATTTTGATGTGTCTGGGCAACAAGAAAACACCAGAAAAGTGAGGGAGTCCAAAGTACAGGCAAAGATCTGGTTAGCAACTGTGGTGAAGAAATGAGATAAGGCATTCTTCTGGTGCATCCAGGAGAAACACAAGGTCAAAGGAAGCACAATGAGACTCAAGAGCAAGGAGGAGTGGGATGAGGCAGATACGAGGAAGGCAGACATACTGAAGTATTATTTTTAATTGGTATTTACTAAGGAGAAGGAATGGCCACTGCAAGATTGTGGGGTTAGAAATGGAGGGCCTAAAAATGCTGAAGCAAAGGTCCAGATAATGCAGAAAAGGGTGTTGAAAATTCTAACAGGATTGAAAGTGGACAAATCTATGGGACCTGGTGGTTTACACCCAAGGATGCTAAGGGAGGAGAAGGTTATAACTAGGGGCCACTGGCTCACATTTCAGTAGCTCACTAATACAGAGGGAATCCCTAGGACTGGAGAGAACAGTGGGTGTGGTTTCACCCATAAGAGTAGGAAGAGGATGAGCCACTGGAGACTCTGGAGCCAGTCAGATTGGCATCTATAAGTGGGGAAGATGATCAGGTTCTACGGAGAGACCTGATCGACTTCCTAGAGGAATAGCATACAGAACCCCCAGACTGCATAGGTTCATGAAGAAAGTTCTTGTTAAGACACATCTGGTCGTGTTTTTCAACTGGATAACTACAGGCACAGCAGTAGAGAAGGAGCAGGCAACTGATATACTGTAATATACCTTGATTAAGCAAGGACTTTGTTGATCCCCAGAGGCTGGTTAAAATGATTAGGGAGCCTGGATAGAGGAAAAGATGGTGAACTGGGTAAAGAGCTGGCTGAGGGTAGAACATGGAGGGTGTTAATTCAAAGTGGGTTTTAGCAGTTAGAAAGCGTGACAGTAAGAGATACCTCAGGGTCAGAACTAGGACCAGTCCTCTTATATTTTTCTTCTAGGACATACAGTAGGGTGAAGGTATCATGGGTAATGTCTGCCTCTTTGCAGATGGCACAAATATCTGCTCAAGAGTAGGCACAGAGGAAGGGAGAAGGGAACATAGGGAGGATCCTGGTATGTTGAAGACCTGGTCCAAGACTTGGCAGTTGAACTTTAATGCTAAAAAATGTAAAGTAATAACAATTGGGAAAAGTAACACAAGAGTACAATACAAAGTGTGTGTGTGTGTGTGTGTGTGTTTGTGTTGGTGGATAGCTCTCTGGAAGAAAAAGATTTAGGAGTGATGATATTGGAGACCCTTAAAAATCTGCACTCTGTAACAGAGCAGAGAACAAAGCAAGTAAGATCAATAAGCAGTAGAAAGCAGGATGTAATGTTGAGTACAAACCAGATCCCAGCACTATCTGTCTGGCGTGCTTTGCAAACAGCTCAAATAGTCCTACAAAACAAATGCCAGCACTGCCAATCCAGTAAGAAAAAAAGTTTTATTCATGTGAGCATCAGAACAAGCAAAAAAAAAGCAAAAAAAAAAGCAAACATTAATACAGTACATTTATTAAAGTCACCATGCCTGGCTGTGCAGTGCAGTGAAAAGTTACAACTGGATACCCAACCTGGTTTCACTACATAAGCTTTGTCAAGGGTTAGTAAATCAAGAAATACTGGTACCCTTATACTGACATTTTAAGGTCACATACCAAAAAGTGCAGATTTTAAAGGTGCATTTTTCACCAAATAACTTACACCATTTTTTACGTAATAATTAAAAATACTTACTAAAAAGTAGGCACATACTTATGAATTCCCTGGATGTCCAATACAGAACTACTGAGTCACAGTGCAGCCATCCTCGGTAAAAAAAGATAAAGAAAACTTGAGGGGGTAGCTCACTACCAATAAGGCACGTGAACAGTATAGACAATTAATAGGATGAAGCCACTCACCAAATGTATAAAATAGTTATATAATTATTTATTGAATTTTTTCTCTTCTTTCTCCTTGCTTCTCAAAACAGAATACATAAATTTCATTTATACAGTATCAACATATTCCTTATTTATAATATATAATTATATAACTATTTTATACATTTAGTGAGTCGCTTCATTCCTACCTAGTGTCTATTCTGACCAATACAGAAGACATACTGGCCCAGATATACAAAGCTTTGCGCAGTGCACAAACCGTTTGCATGGGTTTAGCAGAGAATCATCGCTAGTCTGCCTCATATTTAAAAGGCCAAATAGCACGTGCAAACACATTAGCACGGGCAAACCATAATATATAAGGGCAAACTGAACATAGACCAGGTACTATAGTATTCAGCGACAAGCGCGCACTAAGGTGTTTAGCGAGACTAAGCTGACCCTTTGCGTACAAATTACCGCCCAGGAAAAGCTGGTCTTAACTCTTGGCAAACAGCTATGCCTTGTGGTCTTGTACAGCATTAGTAGCGCACAACTAACACATGACTATGACACAGAAAAGCCAGACATGGAGGAAATGCTGCTCATTGATGGCACCACAATGATGCCAACTACCCACAGTCCCAGCCATGCCAGGCAGTATGTGGTACAACCCGAGCCAACATGGTAGTACTAGCACACACTGCAGACCATACATCTGTAGTGACCAACAGATGCCAGCACATGCAACACTGTGGGCATGGTGGGTGTTGAGGGAGGGTGTACAGGTGGCCAGGCCTCACCACAGACGAAAAGTGCAGGCTGGGACACAGCATGCAGTACATAAGCAGTAGGGAATACCCCAACCAGTGTGCTGTCAATCGTACATGCCCCCGTCACATATCACAGTTACACACACCACAGCACACACAGTCAGCCATGTCTATGTCTATGAGCATCCCATGCCAGAAGTGCAGCATCTGTGGTCACACAACGTGTGGTATTGTCACAGCGTACACACCTGCAAGTTGACATCACTGTGTACAGTGCGGTGATCATCTACCCTACACCATAGGCATTGCATGTCCATCCTACATGGCCCCTGCTACTGTGGTGTCTACAAAATTTAGCATGCCCTACAGTGTGACAGTTGCATGCATAACACCACCGATTGCCTGCTGTGTTGCCCCTGGGGTACACTGCTATCATCATGCACTATCGACTGACCTACAGGTGGGCTGCAGCAGACCTGGCCAGCCCTGTACTACCAGACTGACCTACAGGGGGAGCTATGGGACCTACAGAAATGCTGGACAAACTACATGCAAATCAGGGCCAATGAGATACTAATCTGAATGATTGCCCAGAGACTACCTAAATGGCTCATTTGCATGTCACTGAAGATGGAAATGGCTTTGCTCGCATAAAACCGCACAAACTTCAGCCGCGAGTGCTAATAGTTCAGAGATATTATAATTTTGAACACTATTCTTTCATCTACTGCCTGCAACTGTACTGGAATCCGCATTTGCTGGCACATACATTGGACATAGTTCTCTACCTACCTTCATGTCGCTGTGCACTGTGTTACTGTTGTGGTTTGCACTTCTGGTTGCTATATTCAGGCTGTTTTATTCAGGCTATGTTTCCTGCACTCCCAACAGTTGCAGCCTCATTCCATGCTATTCACAAGCTGTTGCTAATATTCCTTTTGAATATAGCTTGCCTTTCCTAGCTAAGTTGCTGTCAACAGTGCTAATTTGCTTGAGGCAAGATACAATATCTGCACAATTAATTCTATTCAATCATTTTGACTGTATGTTCATTTTTAAATTTTGTCTTTCTGCTCACGAGCCACCTGCAGACCGTTACCTCAGCTCAGTCACAGACAGACTACACCCCACTGACACAACCCTCAATACCCCAGTTGTCCCCGGGGTGGGCTCCGATACCCAACTTAGCACCGCGACTCAGGATTGGTCAGGAGGCACAGGAGGCTAAACAGAAGCCCACAGTGGCGTCATCTAGGGTGGCTGGCTTCTCCATTTCCTGGTTTTCTGGGGAGGCGGGACATGCAATGATGTCCTGCATCTGCCCACCGCTGGGTTCTGCTATATACCAGTAGCTGCAGGCACCCTGGTCTCCGAGAGGTCCATCAGCGCCGAATGGTCAGGCCTCCCGGAGAAGAAGAGCAGTCACAGGACCATCCTTCTTCCGTGGCTGGCCCTCCAGCGACCAGTCATTCGACGGGTCACAAGCGTCAAGCGATCCACCACCACACGATGGGCCAGCTATGTGATAATTTAAACACATTACAGTTTATCAAGTTCTAGGAGTTTCACAAGCTGAATAAAGAACCTGAAAAATTAAAAATGGTAACTGTTTCAAACTTTCATAATATATTTACAGTAATAATCTCAAACAATGCATTTATTATCAGGTTTCTGGTTTTCTTTATAATAGCATGACTTCCAACCTTTCATTTAGACACAGTGCTAAATGACCTCCCAATAGAAACAGAGTGCCCATTCAAATAATTAATTAAACTGAAATCATTTCAGTTAATACCCCAAGTATATATGTCCTTTCTTTCTTCAACTCTGTGACAGAAGAATTTGTTGTACCTAACTCGTGCTTCTGTGGGCATTTTATGTAAGTAAACCACTGGACATTAAAACATGGATGAAAACTTGAAGAACATAGCAGGATATGCAAAAAACACTATCCGTTCATGACGAAGAGAGAGCGGGAACAAATCATTTTTAAATTCTGTAGAACTGAGAATGTAACACTGGGACAGAGAACTTTGAGAACCAAAAAAAAAAAGAGGGTAGTGGTAGCGGAACCAATCAGAAATGGAGGTGACCGTGGACTACCTCAAGGGTCGTTCTAGGGACAGTCCTACAATATCTTCATCGAACGTACAGATGAGCTGAAGGAAAGGTTTGCCTATGTGGATGACACCAAGATCTGCTACAAGGTGATACCACAGAGGGGGGAAGGATGATAAGGACCTTGAATGGCTGGAGAGATGGTCAGTGCGTGGCAACTCAGGTTTAATGAAAAATAAAATCATGCATGTGGGAGAAAGACCTGGATCAGCTACAGGTTGGGGACTGTTGGCATTATTAGGAAGAGAAAGCTTGAGGTCATAATCCCAGATGACCTGAAGGCCAAAGGCTGATAACCAGATGGTAGGGAAGGCCACTGGAATGTTGGGATGCATTGGAGGGACTCACGCGAAAATAGTTCACTATGCGGACCCTGGATCCTTAGGCATGTCCAGTTCACAGAGCCAAACAACCGTGAGACATTGACAAAATAGAGATGGTGCAGAAAGGCAGCCAAAATGAAGGGTCAACATTACAAGCCTTTCGAAACAGTCGAGATCTCAATTTGCACTGGGTGAAGAGGAGAGGTGACAATAAAACATTCAGATACCTCAAGGACACGAACAAGATGGAAGGAAAACATATTCCAGTTTAAGTAGTGCCAGAACAAGAGGCATGATATGAGCTGATGGGCAGCCTACAAAGTAGATCAGAAAGTTCTTTGTTACAGGAGGGTGGTGAATGAATGGAATATCTGCCCCAGAAATGGTGGCCACCCATATGGTGGCAACCTAGCTGTATTATGGGATGGGAATAAGGGTATTAGAGATGGATGAAAAAGCTAAAACAGAGACAGATACTGTCACTGGCACCATCAGGTAGCATAGCAGGCAAACTGGATGGTCCTGGTTTCCATTATCTGCATCTTATCTGTCTACTGTATGTATCTATGTAAGTGGTCTTTACCATTCCTGTATTAATGTGGCTCATAAATTGTTCTTCCACAGTACTGCTTTAAATGGTGGCATTCTGAAAATGGAACTCATTATTGCAGAAACAAACTAGAATGAAACCTGGAGATACAATAATTTTTAAACCAATTACCTTACAATAGCTGTTTTAGCTATAATGAATATAGTAAATGAACTAAATGAGCACTTTGTGAGTACTGTTTTTAGTAGTGGTGGTGGTTATTAGTACAACTCTTTTAAAATTATGTAATTTAAGATTACTTTAACAAACATACCTAAAATGATGAGCAGACATACGCTGATCTTCCTGATAGACGATTGTCTTTACCGAAACTGGCAGAGAGAACACACCCCAGCTGCAACTGTACACTCATGAATAAAGATTTATCTCACTGGATTGCAGTGCTGGCATTGCTTTGTACTACAAGATACAATCTTCCCTCCATTAAGTCATGGATACGGCATGGAATACTACAAAAAGTACTGGCCCACACTTCTGGAAGAAAACAACAAGCTGGAGGCAGTTCGGTGCAGGCCAGCTAGATGGTGCATGGCCTTGGGTTCCTGACTGTAAAGTGGCTGCAGTACTTAAAACATTTACCCTGGAGAAAAGGAGGAACAGTGTCATGACTGAAACATAAGCACTGTACCTGTGTGTAAAAATGACACAATAGTATTCTTGAGTTCTAACACAGGAATGAGAGGAATTAAATATTTTGATGGGGGGTTCAACAAGGGTGTCCAAGCACTTTCTTTTCATGGAACAGTGGTGGATAAGTGAAATAAGTAACGGAAGAAGCTATACAAGCCAAGTCAATTAAACCCAACAGGGATGGTACAAATCGTGGTTTAGTTGAAGGGTGTAAAAGGAGGTTGTCAATAGGTAGGCAAGCAACAATCAATCAATCAATCAATCAGTCAATCATTCAATGATCAGCTATATACCATTACAATACAAATACATCATACATACACAATACACATATTTAACAAAACTAGTTAAATATACATTATATATACATGGTATTGTATTTATTTATTTTAGCTTTGTTGACGGGTAAGTACTAGACAATCTGCCTATTTTCAAAACGCGGCCGGGAGGATACAGTGAATAACGACCTTGAACAGATTAAGCTGGTGGTATTTTTAGTGAATAAGAAAAGGTGGCCAGGACACGGGAAATTCCTTACTCTTTTGATAATGCCATGGGATCTTTATCCACCTGAACAATGTACAGAAAATAAATATTAAGTTTGTATTTATTTTGATCCTTGTCCTGTGAAACCTAAGTTGGGTGAAATATTGGACCACGGGGATCTCTGTGTTCTAGTAAACAAAAATAAAAGAAAATAGTTTTATACAAAACAAGTGGCCGGTTGATAAACAATAAAATATTTCTCTGTACCCATGGATATAAGGCAGTCAACATTGGAGGAAAAAAGATAATCTGTTAGTCAGGATCATCCTGAACTATTAAGTTTCCACCTGTTCAAAGTATATATCCCAGGTCACTGTGGCTGACAAATAAAGTGCCTTTTCCTTCATTTGTGAGCCCTGAAACATTGTCTTAACCTTTTTGTAATTTAGAACAGTTTGTTCTGGAGACAATTTTCAATGGCTCACAGTTACCCTGGAGGACAAGGGCAAAGCTGACAAAATCAGAACTCTTGGACTAGGTAATAGAATCATCTGCACAAAAGTACATGAGCAGGCATTAGGCAGGTAGTTTATGAATAAACCAAATAGTAACAGGTAGAATGGAGCTCTGTGAAATGCCAATGGATCGTTGCTAATGCCGTCCAAACAGCACCTATTTTAATGCATTGGTATGGTGAATAACTCTGAAACCAAGTGACTATAAGTGAGCCTGAGCCAGCATTAGTAGAGAAGCTTATGAAGACAAGTCAATGGCTTTGTTAAGTTGATATAGATGCCAGCCTTGTCTCCATAGTCAAGTCCCCAGAATGAAACTGGAATACTCAGTTAACTGCATTGATGCTCTTTTAATACATGTTGACACTATTCTCTCAAGGACTTGATTGGAGGTATGAAATGGCATATATTGAAAAGTTGAACAGCCACCATTTTAAAACTATTGCAACCAATACGGTTCTGCACTTCGAGACTGAGAGTACTGCAGACTAAAGTTGAACATTTTGGAAAGGGGAAGGTTGCCTCATATAAGTGGAATCACCACAATATTAATTTAACAGCACCTTCTTATATAATCAGGAATCACTTACGAGACAGGTTTAAATAGAGTTTAGAAATATCTGGCATGGGGTCAGTGGTTGATTGTCAACAGGAGCAGGACGTCTGCTGGAGGCAGGGCTGGCCAGAGGGGTGACAAAGCAAGGGCTAGAACGCAGCATTTAATTGCTAGCAATTACAAATCAATACTCCATCCATCAACCAAGAGCATTTTGTTGAGTTTGTCCACTCCATAAGATTCTGAAATTCTCCTAGAATCTTTAACCATTGCTCCAATTCTGGGTTTGCAGGCCTTGCTGTAACTAGATTTAGCAATCAAATGCAAATGTGCATGATACAAGCTTTCTTGTATTTTGCAGATGGACTGGATTTCTGGTCTCCCTGTCAACCTCTGAATATCCTCTCTCCCTCCCTCCCTCTGTCATGGGGCAAGGTTCAGGGTGAGCCAACCAGTGGTGTATCTCCCACATTTTGTAGCATGAAGATTTACTGCAGCAGTTGTTCGTTCTCTGAGAAAGAATTCAAGGGCCAAATTAATATCAGGATTACATTAAGAAACCCAGTCTGGTTTGCACATGGGATTTGAATTTTGGCATGCTCATTTGTTTATAAACCAGTTGTTTATGTACCAGAGGGTCCCTTTACCTGAAAGCAGTGCAAGGGGAGTGGTTACTGGGGATCAGGCAGAACGTGACAGTTTGACCATATCTGGTTGAATTACCAGTACTCAGTCAAATAGTGTTGTAATCCTGATTTAGAATAATTCTAGTGTAACAATGAATTGTGTTGAAATACCCTGGATCTGTCTCTGCACATAGTACTGGCTTATAATATTAAGTCTCATTCTAGTCATTTCAATTCTGGTTAAATGTTTAAGTTAGAGGGACTTCACCCACTTGTTTAGGGTGAGATATTAACCATCAGGTGGGCAAGAGATTTTGACATTGTCCCCAGGAGCAGTTTAAGGCCGGCATTCTGGTCCCTAGACGGACTTTGATTTCAAGTTTTGATGCATACAGTCGGATCTGATAATCAAACAGACTCTCCTACTGATTTATTGTGAAATTGTTTGACTTGGTAAACCACTGAGACATATGGCCCTTTTCAAGGAGCCAGAACAAGTACATTCAATAAGACATTTACATTCAGTACAACATTACATACTGGGACAAGTAAAACAACCATCATTAACACTGTGATTAGGGCAGTAAAGAAATAACATTATCCTCTAGATACGTTAACACAAATTACAGTTTCAAACAGACACAAGTAGTCACGATTGGCACCATAAGGGAGTGGGCTGAAGTGAAAAGACTACAACCTTACACATGTAACGTAAAGCGAACAATCCCATAATGGGTAGCACCACAGGAGGCATACAATAGTGCAACAGTGGAGTAATAGTCTCAACAGAACCAAACCATGGATGTATCACTGATAATAAAAAGGATTAGATGATAGAAGAAAGTTGTAAAACTCAAATGCTTCAGTTGGATCTGCACCCTGCAACTGTGGTTTCAGGGCAATCTCATGCATTTGAAAATAGAGAAAGAGAAGAGAGATGAGCACAGACCTCAACAGCTAGCTATTCCAGAATGTAGGAGTGGATATAGCGGACTATCACCCACATTTCTGGTCCTTGGGACCTCTAGAATGAAGACAGGTGTGATCTTAGCCACGTTAGTTTTGAACAACAGCAGTCAATTAAGGCTGGTTGTAGGATCAGTTTGGTTATTTTAAATACAAGGCAGAGTAGGGTATAGTTTGGCTCAAATGAAGGTTGTGATTTAGTGAATTGAGTTACAATGGTGTTCTGAGGATGACAGCAGGAGCAAAACTGTGTTTTATTAGAGCACTCTAACTTTATAATTTGCACCTTGAGAGTTGAAGTAGAGGACAGCTAAATAGTAGTACTGAAGAAGGGTGCTTGTGGCAATGGTCTGATGTTTCATTACTGAATACCAACAGATTCTGTAAGGTCTTATTTATGATGAAAGAACTTGTAGTTGCCTCCTCATCAGATACATGGGGCTTCTGTCCAGATACACGAGATACTTTATGGAGTCACAGACTTCCTCTAGTACTTTTATGAGGTTAAGAAGGTTTGTCTGGTCCTCGGATGTCGGGTCCAAAAATTGCCTTGGATTTCTTCATGTTGAGGATTAGTTTATTATCCATTAGCCATATTTCTAGAGTTATGAAGTCTGCATATAGGTCAGGGTTGATCTGGTTAGTGTCATTGGATCTCCTATAGATAACAGCATCATCAACCTCTCCCTCAGTCTCAGCCAGTTCCTGGACAGATGGAAATCAGCCACTGTTATACCAATACAAAAAACTGGAGACTGGACCAACTCTGGAAACTACTGACCAATCTCCATACGCCCCATTACAAGGCCATAGAATGCAGGTTGCTGACCAGCTCACAGATTATCTTGACAATCACAATATCTTGTGCCCCCAGCAGCATGGTTCAGAAGGCCTCCACAACAGCCTCCTGAATCTGCTGAGCCATCCATAGCTCACTGGATAATGGCACTCAGATTCCATCTTCATGGACCTAACTAAGGCCTTTGATACCGTTTCACCATCGTTCCTGGACCTCAAATTGCGGGCCTCTGACTCTAGCCTGGTTCAAAGTTGCCTAGAACAGATCGCAAGAGTGAAAATTGGAGTGTCCTCCAATCACTACCAGTCCGTTCTGGTCCTCAGGATGTATAGGCCTTCTCTTCAGCCTATTCTAAATAACCTCCCAAATCATGCCCAGAACAACTCATCCTAATGTTGATGATGCGTCATCCATGCCACCTATAAGGACCACTTCCCTATAGTTTTGCTCCAGGTTCACAGCTATAAAGAACTGGTTCCAAACAAAAACACATCCTCAACTATAAAAACAAAACCATGCCAGTAACTTACATAACAAGAGGCAGCATCCACTGACCATTTCCTGAGGCCTATTGAAGAGGTCACCATTAAATATCTCAGTCTCTCTTGACAACCTGTCCTATGGAGCCCATATACAGTGTGGCCAAGGAGTAACATGCGATTTGGTCTCTCTACAGACATATAGTGCCCTGTGGTCTCATGATCACTGTCCAAAGCTCAGTAGTCTCTGTCATTGACTATTCTTTAACTATGGTTTGCCACCTCTTGCCCCTCAGATGCATCCCGGCCATTTAAACAAAGCATGTCAGTCATAACTGTGCCTTGCCCACACACTCGATCTCTCCCAAACTGGATGTTGAACCTATCAAGTGGTTAAATATCAAGCCATCATGGCAAAGATAACCTTGGCCTTCCCCTGTGTCCAAGCCTCTCAGCCCCTAGTTAGGCCTCTCCCTTTCCAGGAGATCTGACTCTCAACTGCTGCTTCTTTGATGCTGTATCTATTGGCCCAATGATGGTTTCTACAGGCATCATACTGGTTAAATAATCTCAGCAGGGATATCTCCACCCCAAGCTTGCGCAAAACTAGGCTCCATCTCTCTTTTCTGCCTCCAGTACGCACCCTGCCAGCCTAGCTGCCATGCTTGCCCGGCATCACAACAAGCACTTTCTACTTCTCCCCTCCCCCCTTTCTCCCCCTTCCCTTTGCCTGCACTTTCATGTTTTTAATGCCTTCTGCAGCTTATCCCCGTGTCTAACCATGTCTTGTAATACTGTTGCATAGTGATCTTGATGTTGATGCTCTACCACAATGTACATTCTCTTTTATTGATTGTGAAGCTGTTAAACATGTAAGTACTTTCTGTTCTTTCCACAATTGTCTACATCCACCACTAGAAACTGCTTTTTAACCTGAATAACCTGTTCTCTCTGCCAAATCTACTCCAGCGTTTCTTTTGTTATACCTTGTACGTTGTAACTTGTTGTGTACATCTGACATGGAACCTTGTAAAACAGTTGGCTCAAAATTGCTTTAATCCTAGTAATTAAATAAATCTACTTGGTGTTGATTTTTCCCACTTGCCTTAGTCTGTCCTCTGAAGACATTGAAACCTGGTGAGATGGTGAGTGGGGAAGTTTGTGTTCAGCCAGGTTTTGTAGGGAAGATATTGGTTGCACAAATACTCCCAGGCTTCATGTTAAGCAAGTTTGGTGGGAGATACTAATGGTTGGTGATACAGGAACCTCTTATAACAGATACATTTGTGTAAGCAGTTTTTCCATTATAAGAGGGTATTCATAGTCTAAAATCTTAATATTTTTTTGCCCCAGCCCATTTGTGGAGTTCAAATGACAATACTCTCCCTTGCCAACCAAGGTATTTGGAACCATTTTTTACTGACTGGGAATGAGAACCAGACTGGTAAGTTTGACTGCACACTGCCTAGACTGTTGGGGATAGGACTGATAGTAACCATCAAGGGGAGGTTGCAGGACAGGCAACATGCTATGGAGTAACCCCTTGAGGCAGGTAGATCATGGCTTTTAGGTGAGGGTATCTTGTGGTGCCAGACAAACCAGCTGAACAATAAGGGAATGATTAGCAGGCAGCTAGCAGTCAGTTAACAACATGTAATGGGGCATAGAGGAACTCACAGTGTCTGATATAAAGGAGTTGCAGAGTATGGTATAAATGGGATTTTTAACATTATAAACATAGAGTTTGGGTTTTGGCAAGGCAGACCTGGTACATTATAAGCAGCTGTCTGCTAAAAAGGTGTCTGTTATAAATGTGTTAGACTATATTATGGCCCATTTCCCTTGACACCCAGAGCCATGCCCAGAGCTTTCTGTAGAGCCTGGGTTGAGGTGAAACTTGCCAATGCAAGAAGTATACAGTAAGGCCCTGGTTTTAAGAACTGTTTCAGTCTCTAGGTTTTTCTCAGGGAAAAGGAATTTACAGAAGGCCCCAGAGATATAACCATAGTGTAAGACCCACAAACACTCCCCTAACCCAACCTGTGATATATCAATTTTGTAGTGGGGCTTTGAAACTGAAGGGCAGTTTAGGAGGATCATGTAACCATGGTTGAACATGAGTCCTGTAAGATCACCTAGCCACAGAAGGAGCAGTTCCTGGGAACAATACCATGGGTGGGTGGCTTAATTGGTTGCCTTATAATAATCATGTGACAGTGGAAACTGGGTCCCTGAATTAATGATTTAGATCAACCTAGATATGGAGGGATGAGTTTCAGCGTTGACTGAGTCAAGGGCGGGTGACTGCCAGTTCGCCCCACTAGGGTTGGCAAAACATTGGCAAAGCAGTGTCAGTGCAGGCGGGGTATTAGAAGCAAAATTCAGTTCACCAAAATATTCTACGCTAACCCAAAACAGTTGGATGATGCCCATTCTTGCATAAAGCAATGCAGAAAACAAATAAACTAGTAGTTTACACCTGCAGGTTGGTAGGCAGCAGGATGTAAACAGCCAAGAACCACTATAATGATTGCAGGAACTGGTGGCAACTACCCTATTACAATACAGGTACTAGTACAATACAATAGTATGGGCATGCTGCAGTTCAATGGAGACTTATTCAGGTTGGAAGGAGGTTCAGGAGCAAGTCACTGATTGGACAGCTGACTTATGATTGACTCGAGCAGATCCTTTCCTTTCCACACGTCCTTGTCGCACAGAAGGACATAGATGAGGTTGCTAGCGGTAGGCAGCTGAAAAGGAAAGTGTCCTGCCACAAACCTCCTAATCAGAGAGATATGGCCTGGTCTAGCAGTTCAATTTCCAGTCTGTGCTATGGACTTACCTTTATCAGGTTACTGGCTGCTCCACAAATTGGATGTCTCTTTATAACAATGAGTGTATTTGTGTCCCTCCCCTGCTTAGCTCACTGCTCACCCTTCCAATCTTAGCTGTGCCTCCCAGTTCTTCTATATTCTGCTGATCAATTGATACATCCTTAGGTCCTCTAAACCTTCCTCCTGGCCTCTGTGTTCCTCCTGCTGGCTGTGCCTCCCCGCTGTCAAGATCAGGTCCTCCTGATCATCCTCAAGTCTCCTCTAAATGGGAGAGCAGGCGCGCCCTTGTCTGTAAGTCTGGAACTTCACTCTCCATTTTAGGGCTGCCAGTCCCATCAGATTCAAAGGGATTATTCAATTATCTTAACTGTTCTGAGTATTCCTGACTTATTCCTGACATTGCATTTTTTACATCTGTTTCTGCTCTACCTTTATTGATGTTTCTTCTTACTTTTGTTCTATTCGATCTTTGCACTTTCGTTGTTGGTTACTTTTATGTTTTGTTTCTGCCAGCATACATGATACTCTACTCTTGCTGTTTGACTGATTCATGTCCTTTACCATTCCAGTCAATTTATTTTTATTTTGTTCACCTGTTGTTTGGGTCGTGTTGCTTTTTGCCTGCTCATGCCTATTGCTGTATGTCTGCATCATCATATTATGTGTTTTTTTACTATAATCAGTGTTGATCCTTTTTGGCAGTTGTTTTGGTAAATCTTTGTGTGCTTTTCTGTACATGCTACTTGTTTTCAATTCTGTTGTTATTGTTATCCGTTTTGTACTCTCCAGGTTATGCTGAAAATAATTTTGTTTCATAGTTCTTACTGGCCAACCAAAATAAATCAATCAATCAATCAATCAATAATAATAGTAATAATTATTTTAATGCACCTTCAAAAATCAAGCAGAACAAATTATAAATCATATCAAAATAACACATCATAGTAAAATCATAGAATAAATAATATCAGACATCATGATAAAAATACAAATCCGTAAGTCAGCATCGTCCCAAATGCCTTAATCCACAAAAAGTTTTAGTTGTTTAAAACTCGTTACAGTTGTGCACTTTGTAATCCAATGGGGTGAGAATTAGAGGTCGGTGCTATGAATATCGGCCGGGCACTGAGATTTAAAACTACCTCAAGTTTCAGCAACATCTCGTTAGCGAGGTGGGGCGGGGTTCAGGAGGTAATTTCAGGAGCTCTTCAGTATCAGGACAATGAATAAATAAATAAAGTGAGGTATTCTGTAACGTTATGTATGAAACATTTTGTATTTATAAATATGGAATAGAAAAGATTCTCTCGATTATTCTTTTTTTTCTGTAGATGTTGACAGAATTCAAAACTTAAAAGTCATTATTAATATTGTTTTGAGCATGAGTTAGTATACAGTAGCAAGGAAAGCAATTTCTCCTTTTAGAGACACCCTGACAGAGAAAATATGTTTACACAACAGTATCTAACATTGGGGTAAAGAAATATTGAAGTATTGTCAAACTTGAAAATTTGCATCTTAAATTGAGGTTTTAGTACTTGTAATTTTGCAATCTTCTTGCATCAAAAAATTAAAATGAAAGAACATTTAAAATAAATACCTGTATAGTGTATTTTAATTAGAATGAGATATTACCGCCTAGCAGAATCAAATTGAAAATGCTGATTATTATTTGACTATTTGTATGGAAAACTTAAAAGGAGACAATATCTTCAAATGTGTTTTCTGTCTCAAGGTTCCAAATGAAATTTGAATATAGAGGATCGACAGAGAATGATATGCTAATTAATAAAGGAGTCCAATTGATACTGGATTGTAGAGGACAGCGTGAAATGCTATTAATGCAGTAACTTAAATCATCTTGGCATATTGGTGGTAGACCTTAAGGAGAAAATTCTAATGGTTAGTGCTCAATTTCCAACAGATAATTTCTGAACTGTGAACTAGGTAAGAAACAAACTGAGAAAAATATAAATTGTGAACCTTATTTTTGAACTGTCTTTAAATAATAGTCAAAGTCAAGTTAATTTAATGGTATACGTCATCTCTTTTGGTCTGTCGGATAATACAAATAGGACAACCTCAGTTTATGACTGGGCATACATTTCCATATACCATATCAGAAAGAACAGGGCTAAGGGCTGGATGAGGCACTGTATGTTAAGAAGGAGATTACAATAAAAATAGTTAGTTTAGCTGGGGTGGGAATTGGAAACCCTGTGGGTACTAACAAGAACAAGGAATGGTCTGATCATTGGTCTATAGGCCATTGGTCAGATCAGAGACAGACAAGGCACTGGGAGAGACATAAGGAACAGCCTAGGGAAGTGGTAGTGGGTTTCAACATACATAACTGGAAGTTCCTATCACAGCTAGTAACATGAACTGTTCTAGTGAATGTCTGTTGAAGGTGTTGCTAGATCAACTATTGAGTCCACCAAGGGAGAGGCCCATTGATGTAATGGTCACCAGCAATGTGACAATTCAGAATTATCAGTCAGGTATCTCTCAGTTCTAGCAACCACAGGACAGTAACATTCCAGGTTCAAGTCAGATAGGCAAATGTAAAGGAAAAGTTTTGGGTGTTAAAGAGACTTTGAGAATGAGAGAAAACTGGAAATAGCATAAAGGATACAAGGTAGGTGCTAGAAAGAAAGTAGGCTGTTTAAATGGGTGACAGAAGCAGCAGATATCTCAGTCAAATGTATTCTAGTGTAAAGGCTGAGGAGCTACTATGTTTCAGCTGCTGTATAGCGGCAATAAGTACAAAGGAGGGCATTTTCAAGTTTAAATGTAATCAGGGGAAGACATTTTGATGTATCTGGAAGCAACAGAAAGCATGAGAAAGTGAGGGTCCAAAGTACAGGTAAAGCTCTGGTTAGCAACTGTTGAAGAAATGATTATGTCTTTTCTGTCATCCAGGGCTTACAGGTCAAAGGAAGCACAATGAGACCTAAACAGGGAGGAGTGATGAGGCAGATCTGAGGTTGCAGATACTAGTATTATTTTAATTGTATTTACTAAGGAGGAATGGCCCACACTGCAAGATTGTAGGCGAAATGGAGGGCCTAAAATGCTGGGCTAAGGTCCAGATAATGCAGAAAAGGGTGTTGAAATTCTTGGATTGAAAGTGGACAAATCTATGGGACCTGGTGGTTTACACCAAGGATGCTAAGGAGGAGAGGTTATAACTGGGCCACTAGCTCACATTTCAGTAGCTCACTAGCCACAGGGGTGATCCCTAGGACTGGAGAACAGTGGGTGGTTCACCACATAAGAGTGGGAAGAGGGATATTAGGAATAGGCCAGTCAGATGTCATCTATAGTGGGAAGATGATGCGGTTCTCTACTGAGAGGACCTGACGACTTCCTAGAAGGAATGGTATACAGAACCCAGACTGCATAGGTTCATGAGGAAAGTTCTTGTTGGGCACATCTGGTCGTGTTTTCAACTGATACAGTACGCAGTAGAGAAGGGCAGGTAACTGATATATTGTAATATACCTGATTTAAGGACTTGACCCAGCCCCTACAGAGGCTATTTTAAATGATTAGGAGCCTGGATGGGGGAAAGATGGTGAACTGGGTGGAGCTGTTGAGGGTAGAACATGGAGGTGGTGATGGGAGTTTTTAGCAGTTAGAAGCGGACGGTGAGATATCTTGGGGCTGTAGAACTAGACCAGTCCTCTTATGTATTTTCTCTGGGACATATGGTATGTGAAGGTGTCATGGTAATGTCTGCCTCTTTGCAGATGGCACAAATATCTGCTCAAGAGTAGCACAGAGGAAGGAGAAGACATAGGAGGATCTGGTATTGGGGTCCTGTTCGAGACTGCAGTTGAACTTAATGCTAAAAATGTAAAGTAATAACAATTGGAAAAGTAACACAAGTACAATACAAAGTGTGTGTGTGTGTGTGTTTGTGTTTGGTGGTATAGCTTCTGGAAGAAAAGATTTAGGAGTGATGATATTGAGACCTTAAAAATCTGTACCTGTAGTAGAGCAGAGAACAAAAGTAAGATCAATAAGTAGAAAGTGGATGTAATGTTGGTACAAGCTGGGTCCAGCACTATCTGTCTGGCGGTTCAAACAGCTCAATAGTCCTACAAAAGTGATGCGCACTGCCAATCCAGTAAAAAAAGTTTTATTCATGTGAGCATCAGAACAAGCAAAAAAAAAAAAAGCAAACGTTTACAGTACATTTATTAAAGTCACTGTGCCTGCTGTGCAGTGCAGTGAAAGTTACAACTGATGCCAACCTGTTTCACTATATAAGCTTTGTTATTAGTAAATCAAGAAATACTGGTACCCTTATACTGACATTTTGGCACATACCAAAAGTGCAGATTTTAAGGTGACACCAAATAACTACACCATTTTTTACAATTAAAAATGCTACTAGTAGGCAGATATTTCTGAATTCCCTGGATGTCAGTCGAACTATTGATCACAGTGCAGCCGTCTCGGTAAAAGATAAAGAAACTTAGGGTGGCTCATCAATAAGGCGTGAACAGTATAGACATTATTAGGATGACCACTCACCAAACATAAAATAGTTATATATTATTTATTGAATTTTTTCTCTTTTCCTTCTTTCAAAACAGAATACATAAATTTCTTTATATAGTATCAATATATTCCTATTTATAATATATAATTATAACTATTTTATTATTTGTAGTGGCTTCATTCCACTAGTGTCTATTCTGACCAATAGAAGACATACTGTTCAGATATATGTGCTTATGATGCACAAACCGTTGGATGGTTTAGCGTAGATTACACTTGTCTGCTATATTTAAAAGGCAAATAGCGTGCAAACCACATTAGCTTTGGGCAAACCATAATATGCAAGGGCAAACTGAACATGACTGGGTACTATGAGATATTCAACATTAGCGCTGACTAAGGTGTTTAAGAGACTTAGTGACCCTTTAGTACAAATTACGCCCAGGAAAAGCTGGTCTTAACTCTTCGGCAGCTTTATAGCTTTGTCTTGTGCAGCATTAGTATGGCCTTGCGGCCCTAACACATGACTATTATGTACAGAGAAAAGCCAGACATGGAGGAAACATGTTGCTCATTGATGGCACCACATGATGCCAACTGCTGTACCAGTCCAGCCATGCCAGGCGGTATGTGGTTCATTCTGGGAGCCACCATGGTAGTGTGGCCACCAGCACGCAGACCATGCATCTGTAGTTCAATGGATGCGCACACATGCAACACTGTGGGCATGGTGGGTTGAGGAGGTTTTACAGGGTGGGCCTCACCATAGACGGAGTCTGCGACCGGCTGGGACACAGCATGTAGTGCATGGGCAGTATTGGGAATACCCCATGCCAGTGTCTGTCAATCGTACATGCCCCCAGTCACATATCACACAGTTGTACATACACCACAGCATCACAGTCAGCCATGTCTATGTCACTATGAGCATCCCATGCCAGAAGTGCAGCATTCGGTCACACAACAGTGTGACAGTATTGTCCACAGCAGTACACACCTGCATAAGGTTGGTTGTCACTGTGTACAGTGCAGTGGTCATCACTACCCTACACACCATAGGCATTGCTGTGTCCATCACACTACTGGCCCCCTTGCTACTGTGGTGTCTGCTGTGCACTTTAGCATGCCCTACAGTGTGACAGTTGCATGCATCACCACCACCGCCTGTGCCTATGCTGTGTTGTCCCCTGGTGTGCACACTGCTATCCATCATGCACTGTCAGACTGACCTACAGGTGGAGCTGCAGCCAGACCTGGCCAGCCCCTGTACTACCAGACTGACCTACAGGTGGAGCTATGGGACCCCTGCAGAAATGCTGGACAAACTACATGCAAATCAGGGCACAATGAGATGCTAATCTGAATGATTGCCCAGAGACTACCTAAGTAGGCTCATTTGCATGTCACTTTTGAAGATGTCAAATGGCTTTGCTCCGCACTAAAGCCGCGCAAACTTGTTAGCGCGTGGTGCTAATGAGTTCAGGAATGTTATACAGTTTTGAATACTATTCTTTTCACATCCACCTGCCTGCAGCTGTACTGGGTCCACGCATTTGCTGGCACATGTCTCACATAGTTCACCTCAACCTACCTTCATGTCGCTGTGCACTGTGTTACTGTTGTGGTTTGCACTTCCTGGTTGCTATATTCAGAGCTGTTTTATTCCAGGGCTATGTTTGCCCTGCACTCCCAGCCCAGTTTGCCCGGCCTCATTCCCATGCTATATTCAGAAGCTGTTTGCCCCTGGCTATTCCTTTTGAATATAGCTTGCTTTGTGCTCCTGGCTAAGTTTGCCTGTCAGACAGTGCTAATTTAGCCCCGGGGCAAAGTTTTGAATATCTGGCACAATTAATTCTATTCAATCATTTTTGACTGTATGTTCATTTTTTTTTTAATTTTGTCTTTCTGCTCCCCGAGCCACCTGCCGCCCGTTACCTCAGCTCAGTCACAGACCATGGGGCTTCCACCCCCCACAATGGCCGCAACCCTCTGATACCCCCCGGATTGTCCCCCGGGGTGGGGCTGCGATACCCCAGCTTAGCACCGCAGACTCAGGATTGGTCAGGGGGCCAGCCTGGGAGGCTAATAGAAGCCCACAGTGAGCGTCATCTAGGGTGGCTGGCAGCTTCTCCATTTTCCTGGTTTTCTGGGAGGCGGGGACATGCAATGATGTCCTGCATCTGCTCTCATCGCCTGGAGTTCTGCATGTACCAGTAGCTGCGGTACCCCTGGTCTCCGCCGAGGTCCGTCAAGCGAATGGCGTCCCGACCTCCCGGAGAAGAAGAGCAGTCCACAGGATACTCCATCCTTCTTCCCGTGGCTGGCCCTCCAGCGACTCGAGTCCATTCCCGAACCCGGGTCACCAGCGTCTTAAGCGGAAATCCCACCACTGCACCGATGGGCCAGCTGACTGTATGATAATTTAAATACATTACAGTTTATCAAAGTTCTATGGGCTTTCACAAGCTGAATAAAGAGAACCTGAAAGAAAGAATTAAAAATAGGTGACTGTTTCAAACCTTTTTCCTTAATATATTTACACAGTAATAATCTCAAACAATGCATTTATTATCTGGGTTTTCTGGTTTTTCTTTATGAATGGCATGACTTCTAGCCTTTCATTTAGGCCTGGTGCTAAATGACCTCCCAACTAGAAACTTCAGAGTGCTTCCCATTCCAAATAATTAATTAAACTGAGGAAATACATTTACAACAGTTAATGCCCCAAAGGTATATAATGTCCTTTCTTTCTTCAACTCTGTGACAGAGAATTTGTTGTACCTGGCTACGTGCTTCTGTGGAGCATTTTATGTAGGTAGCCACTAGGACATTAAAACACAGGATGGGGAACACCTTGAAGAGCAGCTGGGGATATATAAAATGCCCTGTCCGTCTCAGTGCCAGAGAAAAGGAACAAATCACATTTTTAAATTCTGTAGAACTGAGGCTGTAACACTGGGACCAAGAGGGGGAACTTTGATAACCTGGACCAAAAACAGAGGGTAGTGGTAAACGGAACCCAATCAGAGGAAATGGAGGTGACCAGTGGACTACCTCAAGGGTCAGTTCTGGGGACAGTCCTCTTCAATGTCTTCATCAGAGACATTGCAGATGAGCTGGAAGGAAAGGTTTGCCTGTTTGTGGATGACACCAAGATCTGCTACAAGGTGGATACCACAGAGGGGGTGGAGAGGATGATAAAGGACCTTGAATGGCTGGAGAGATGGTCAGATTCGTGGCAACTCAGGTTTAATTGAAAGAAATGCAAAATCATGCATGTGGGGAGAAGGAACCCTGGATCAAGCTACAGGTTGGGGGGGAGAGCTGTTGGCAGTTATTAAGGAAGAGAGGGACTTGAGGGTCATAATCCCAGATGACCTGAAGGCCACAAGGCTGATAGCCAAGATGGTGGGGAAGGCCACTGGAATGTTGGGATGCATTGGAAGGGGACTCACAAGCTGAAGAATAGTTCCACTGTACCGGACCCTGGACACCTTGAGTACTGTGTCCAGTTCTGGAGGCCAAACCTTCGTAAGGACATTGACAAAATAGAGATGGTGCAGAAGAGGGCAGCCAAAATGGTGAAGGGTCTACATTACAAGCCTTTCAAGGAAACAGTCAGAGATCTCAATTTGTACACACTGGAGTGAAGGAGGGAGAGAGGTGATATAGTAAATATTCAGATACCTCATGGTTATGAACAAGATGGAAGGAAAACATATTCCAGTTTAAAGTAGTGCCAGAACAAAGAGAGCATGATATATGAGGCTGATGGGTGGCCACATAAGGGGTAAGTCAGAAAGTTCTTTTGTTACAGGAGGTGGTGAATGGATGATATCCTGCCCCTGAAATGGTGGCCACCCTATGGTGGCAGGCTTCAAGCTTATGTATGGGATGTGGGAATAAAGGATTATTAGAGATGGGATGAAAAGCTAATGCGAGACCAGATACTGTCACTGGCCGCTCATCAGGTAGCATCATAAGCGGCTAACTGGATGTCTTGTTTTCCATTATCTGCCAACAGTACTTTTATGTATCTACTGTATGTATCTATGTATAAGTGAATTCTTTACCATTCCTGTATTAATGTGTGGCTCTGTAAATTGTTCTTCCACAGGTACTGCTGCTTTAAATGGTGGCATTCTGAAAAAAATGGAACTCATTATTGCAGAAGCAAACTAGAATGAAACCTGGAGATACAATAATTTTTTAAACCAATTACCTTACCGCTAAGCTGTTTTTACAGCTATAATGAATATAGTAAATGGACTAAATGAGCACTTTTATGAAGTGCTGTTTTTAATTGGTGGTGGTGGTTATTAACATAGATACAGCTCTTTTTAAAATTGTATATTGTAATTTAAGGTCTGCCACTTTAACAAACATGCCTAAAATGATGGGCAGACATGTGCCTTTGATCTTCCTGATGACGCAGTTGTCTTTGCGAAACTGGCAGAGAAGCACACACCTCAGCTGCAACGGCTGTACACTCACTTGAATAAAGATTTTATCTCACTGGATTGGGAGTGCTGGCATTTGCTTTGTTGTACTACAAGATGTAATCTTCCCTCCGTACAGGTCATGGATGTGGCCGCACATGGAATACTGCAAAAAGTACTGAAGCCCACACTTCTGGAAAGAAGGCAACAAGCTGGAGGCAGTTCAGTGCAGGCCAGCTAAGATGGTGCATGGCCTTGGGTTCTGACATGAAGTGGCTGCTGGTGCTAAACATTACACCCTGGAGAAAGGAGGGAGTAGTGTCTCAGACTGAGGCATTACTGTACCTGTGTGTGTAAAATGAGGCACCAGTAGATGTCTTGAGTTCTTAACACAGGAATGAGAGAATTAAATAATTTTGATTTGGGGTTCTGCTACAGATTGTCCCAAAGCACTTTTCTTTTCATGGAACAGGTGGTGGATAAGTAAAATAAGTAACCGGAAGAAGCTGTACAGGCCAAGTCAATTAGAAGCTTCAAGCAGGGATGGTACAAGTACGTGGTTTTAGTTAGAAAGGGGGGTAGTAAAAAAGGGGAGGGTTCTCAATAGGGTAAGGCAAGCAACCAATCAATCAATCAATCCATCATCAGTGCCTGTATTCGTGGTCGCTATATAGCCATTACAATACAAATCACATCCTACATACACAATACACATGTTTAACAAAACTAAGTTAAAATATACATTATATACAATACATAGTACAATTGTATTTATTTATTTTTTTATTTTGTTGACCGGGTAAGTGCACTAGACAAATCCTGCCTATTTTCAGGCACGGCCCGGGGAAGGGGGATACAGATGAATGCCAACTGACCTTGAACCAGATTAAGCTGTTGGTGGTATTTTTTTTAGTGAATGAGGAAAATTTGGCCAGGACACCGGGGAAATTCCCTTACTCTTTTGATAAGTGCCATGGGATCTTTAACATCCACCTGAACTACCACCAATCCAGGCAGATGGGACCTCGGTTTAACGTCTCATCGCAGGCGTAGCTCAGAAGTGCAGCTTCCCTCTCATGCTGCACTACAGTGTCAGTACTGGGATATTGTACCCAAGTGCCAGATGTGGGACTGAACCCACAGCCCTCTGATCTCCAGCCTCAGAGGTGAGTGTGCTGCTACTGATTCACTGACACTGCAAACTGTATATATATATATATATATATATATATATATATATATATATATATATATGTGTGTAATAGATAAACCACTCTGAGGTGTGTGGTTGCACTCTGATATACGCATGCCTTGGTGTGTTTTGCAAGCATGAGGCCAGCGGTCGAGTGTATCAACCACCAAAGGTATGCGTATATCAGAACATGACCGCACACCTCAGAGTGGTTTATCTGTCTTATAAAATGTCAAAATTGCTTTTTTGGGGGGTAAAAGTGCAGGTGTGCAGTTGCGCTCTGATATATGCACAGTCACCTGATGGTGTTTGTCCAATGCTGTTGCTGTAAATAACCATTTATGTATTACCCATTATATATATATATATATATATATATATCAACTTATATTGCACTATCCCCATAGAGCCTCAAAGGACCAAAAGGTGTCTTAGAAATCTATTACTTGACCCCTGATTTCCACCTAGTTTTTCATAATTGCCAAAAAGTATTTACCTAGACTGACAATAGTCCAAGGGTCAGCGGTATGAATTAAAATTGATGTTAAGGTGTTTATATAAGGAACCTAACCAATGTTTCCTTTTTCTAGTATGCCACGGGCATACTTATAAAACATGAAAAAAGTTTTCTTTTCCACCTACTGAGCAATCACATGCTACAGAAACCCCCAAGCTTTTATTGTAACGCTGTAGTAGAACATTGCTGGGGAAATGTTCCAAGTGTAGGTGATAAAAATTTGACGCAACTCTGGGTTATCCAAAATATCAAGGTAATGCTTGAACCCAAAGTTCATATTATTTTCAGAGAAACATCTGAGTAATGCAATTTTCTAACAGTTTCTAAGTCTACTGCATTCCAGAAATTATTTTCTTTGAGATATATTTCTTATATTGTTTGTTTAATCTTTTCATCAGCTGCCTTTTTTAATGATATCAGTTTGTGTTTACACAGTAAAGAGATCACTGAAGTAAACTAGTATTTAGATTTGTATCCTAATTTAAACCAATAATCCTTTTCTACAAGACATTGTTTTGCAAGTGATGAGTCTGGTAGATTATCCAGAAATGTACTTCTTGAGTTTCTGTTAGTGCTGTTATATTAGTTAAATCTGTTTCTGCTCCATTGTAGGCTGCCAGGCAGGAATGCCCTAATCTTAATTTCTTAGCATTTTAAAAAGGAGACTTGTTAATTTATTAATATCATACTAACATACTAAAATGCCAGGAGAGTAGGCCTCATGGTCAATCGAGTCTGCTCAAGAGTCAGTACCCTGAATGGGTACCATTACCATCCTCCTGGCCCCTCCCCTGATACCCCTTTCCCCCACCAAGGTTCATCCCCCCAGACAAGCAGTCCTCTGCTTCACCTCCAACCTGTACCTGTCCCAGCCTCTCTTGAACCCCTTCACCATAAATATCTCCACCAGCTTCTCAGGCAGTGCATTCCATGGTTCCACCACCCTCTCATTGAAGTACTGCCTCCTCCTTTCCCCCCTGAGTCTCCTGCCCTACAGTCTCCAACCATGCCCCCCTGGTGGCCCCTCCCACCTTCCTCTGAAAGACCCCATGTAGGCTTAACTTATTTGCCCCTCTGAGATACTTAAAGACCTCAATCATATCCCCCCTATCTCTCCTCTCCTCCAATGAGAACGGGTTGAGCTCCACCAGTCTTTTCCTCATATGTCCTCTCCCCCAGACCCCGGATCATCCTGGTTGCCCTCTTCTGAATTCACTCCAGGAGCTGAATATCTTTCTTGAGGTGCAGACGCCAAAACTACATGCAGTACTCGAGGTGTGGTCTGACCAGGCAATTGTACAGTGGCAGAATCACCTCTTTGCTTCTTGAGGTAATCTTCCTAGTGATGCAGCCCAGCATTCTGTTGGCCCTGGCCATGGCCCTCCTACATTGCTCTGAATTATTAATTTTGGCATCCACCTGCACCCGAGGTCCTTTTCCCCACTCGAAGTCTGCAGTATATCACTGGGTTCCCATATTTCAGATCCGTATGACAACTGAGATTCAGATTTGGCCTTAGCTGCCACTAAAATACTTTTTACTGAGTATCCGCAGTACCTGTAGTTAAATCCTATTAGTCCCCCAATAATTTTATTAAGTTTCTCTTTTATCATTTCAACATGTGATTTCCACAGGCACTTAGCTGATACTAAATTAAGTGGAAGTTACCACAACTTCGTGATTTTCCATTCTCCAGCTGCCTTTTGGTTCCTGTCTCCAAATATAGTCATTTTTGTTTTATTATACATAATTTTTAAATTCAGCTCCTCTGATATTTTGCTTAAGAAGTCCATTTCTTGTAGACCCATTTTGGCTAGGGTAAAAAGCGCAATGTCATCAGCATAAGCTAATACTGGACATACTGCTCTCTGAATCTTTGGAGAATCAGAACTTACTTCTACTATATCCTTTAGTAGGTTGTCTAGATACAATGAAAATAAAAAGGGGCTAACACGCAGCCTTGGCGGACCCCTTTATTAGTTCGAAAAGGGTATGATAGTTCTCCTTTAGTCCCTAGTCTAATTCATGCCAATAGGACAAGGCAGAATAGTTAGGTACAGTGAGTAAACAGATTTGGACAAGAGCCTTTCTCTGTCTTCAGTGTCTATGTATCCTGGAATATTGCAGGATTATTGGATAAGATGCAGGATGAAAAATGGATTATTACAGAAAATTATGAAACAATTTGTCTATAACAAACATGGTTGGAAGAGGGGATGTTGATAAACTGCTACTTTTCAGTACATAGGTCAGGTGGAACCTGAAGAAGGGGCAGTGCTATAGGCCTTGAAGGCAAGTATCTTTAACTTTCATTTGCCTAATAAAGGTACTATCTTCCTATTATCTAACATAGAAACATAAAGACAGAATTTGACGGCAGATAAGGACCGCTTGACCCACCTAGTCTTCCCATTTCCCTACCTAGTGCATAGGTTGCAGATCCTAGTTAACCAACAGCCTACTTCCTCCAACCCCCCATGAGAATTGCCTTATAGCTGTCTCATACATTCTTGAATTCCCCCAGTGTTTTTGAGTCCACTACCTCCTCAGGAAGGCAGTTCCATGTATCCACAACCCTCTCCATGAAAAAATACTTCCTCACATTACCTTTGAGCCGTCCCCCCTCTATTTTCAAATTGTGCCCCCTTGTTCTTGCACATCTCTCTTTTCTGAAAGATGCTACCATCTTGGACTCTGTTTATTCCCTTGATGTACTTGAAAGTTTCTATCATGTCCCCCCATCTCCCTCCTCTCCTCGAGTGTATACATATTAAGCTTCTTTAATCTCTTTTCGTATGTCTTCTGGTGCAGACCCTGCACCATTTTAGTTATCCTCCTCTGGACAGCGTCCATCCTGTCTATGTTTTTGCAGAGGTGGGTCTCCAGAACTGGATGCAGAACTCCAGATGGGGTCTCACTAACTGTCTGTACAGAGGGATAACAACGTCCTGTTTTCTACTGGTGATGCTGCTCCCTATGCATCCCAGTATCCCACCAGCCTTCCTTACTGCCTTCTCACATTGCTTGCCCACCTTAAGGTCATCTGATATGACTACCCCAGGTCCCTTTACATTTCTGTTGTTGTTATTATCTCACCCCCCCATTGTGTACTCTTCCCCTTGATTTTTGTTTCCCAGGTGCATTGCTTTGCACTTCTTTGCATTGAATCTAAGCTGCCATATGTTTGACCATTCCTCCAACCTTGCCAAGTCCCTTTGCATCCTCTGCACCCCACCTTCTGTATCAACCCTGTTGCAGATCTTTGTGTCATCTGCAAAGAGACATAGTTTTCCTTCCAGTCCCTCTGCAATGTCACTTACAAAGACATTAAAGAGGACCGGTCCCAGTACTGACCCTGCGGAACCCCACTAGTAACCCCCCTTTCTTCAGAGTAAACTCCGTTTACTATTACCCACTGTATCCTGTTGTCCAGCCATTTTTTAACCCAGGCTACCACCTTGGGACCCACCCCAGGCTGGCTAATTTGTATATTAATCTTTTGTGTGGGACTGTGTCAAATGCCTTGCTAAAGTCTAGGTAGGCCATGTCCACTGCCCCTCCCTGGTCTACTGCTTTGGTCACTCAGTCAAAGAAATCTATTAGATTCGACTGACATGACCTTCCTGCTGTGAATCCATACTGCCTTGGGTCCTGTGCCCCACTGGCCTCTAGGAACTCAACAATTCTTTCCTTTAGAAGTGATTCCATAATTATCCCTACCACTTAGGTCAAACTGATAGGTCTGTAGTTTTCTGACTCAGTCTTGCTCCCACTTTTGTGAAGGGGAATCACATCTGCCCTCCTCCAGTCCTCCTGTACTATACCATCCTCCCATGATTTGTTAAAAAGGGTAGTCAGTGGTGTCACTAAATCTACCCTTAGTTCTTTTAGAATTCTTGGGTGAATCCTGTCAGGCCACATTGCTTTGCCCACCTTCAGTTTTAAGAGTTCTTTCAGGACCCTTTCTTCTATGAATGGACTGGTATCAACCTCCCTATCCAGAGTGTTTCTATTCTTTGATTTTGGTACCTCCCCCTCCTCTTCTTTTGTGAATACTGAGCAGAAGTGTTCATTCAATATCCCTGCTTTTTCACTGTCATACTCTGCCCACCCTCCTTTCCCTTTAATAATCTTCACAATCCCTTCCTTCACCTTTCTTCACTCCCTAATGTACCTATAAAAGGTTTTATCCCCCTTAACTGAGTTAGCTATCTTTTTCTCAGTTTGGGCTTTTGCTATTCTGACTGCCTTCCCCAATTCCTTCTGCTTTAACTGGTACAGTTATCAGTCCTGTTTCTTCTGTGTTTCCTTATACTTCCTGAATGCTGCCTTTTTCTCCTTAACCTTCCTCGCCACCTCTTTTGAGAACCATAGTGTTTTTTTCCTTCATTTTGTTTGTTGATTTGCTTCACACAAAGGCTTGTTGCCTCTGTGATGGCTGTTTTGATCTTTCCCCATTGTTCCTCCACCCCTCCTTCTTGTCAGTTTGCTAGCACTTTTCTGAGGCACTCTACCATTTTCCCAAAGTTAGCTCTCGTAAAGTCCAACACTCTTGCTTTTGCATGGCTCGACTCTATGGCTGTGTTTATCGTGAACCACACTGTTTTGTCGTCAATTGTTCCTAGATGGCTACCCACTTCTAAATCTGAGATCCTTTCTCCATCTCCATTTGACAGTACCAGGTCTAAGATTGCTCCCTCCCTAGTGGGTTCCACCACTATCTGTCTGAGGCATGCCCTCTGCAGGGCATCAATAATAAACCTGCTTTTTGATGTGGCTACAGCCAGGGTGCTCCAGCTAATGTCTGACATATTCAGGCCCCCATCAACAATATCTCCCCTTTTTCTGTCGTTCTAAGGATGCCTTCTATCATTTCCTTGTCCATTGTCTCCCCCTGAGATGGGGGTCTGTATACCACCCCTGTGCGAATTGTGGTGCCATAACCTGTCTCCAAGGTAACCCACAGTGCCTCCTCTACTCCCTGTTTATCCTTTAGTTCCATTGCTTTGATCCCTTCCCTTACATAAAGAGCTACTCCTCCTCCTCTTTTACCCTCCCTGTCCCTCCTGTACATTGTGTACCCTGGTATGTTGACAACCCAGTCATGGTTCTCAGTGTACCATGTTTCTGTGACTGCCACGATATCCAGATGTCCCTCTTCCATCAAGGCAACTAGTTCAGGGAGCTTGTTACACAGACTATGGGCAATGGTACTCATCACCCTCCATTTGTTGATGGCCTTACCCCTTTTAGCCCCCTCACCGTCCTTACTGCTTTTTTCTGCATTTACCCCTGTCCTGCTCCCCATTAACTTCTCTACTTTGGTGTTTACCTCTCTAACTACTGTGTTTTGTCAGGGGAGGCTGGGTTTTCCCTGCTCCTTTTCAGTGCCTCCCCCCTTGGCTAGTTTAAATAGATCTAGGGAATGAACTAGTTTTTCCTTTCCTTCCTCCTTCCTACTCCCCTCTCACCCTCCACTGCTCTTTTCTTTTCTTATACAGTCTTCCCCTCTCCTTCCTTCAGCCTGCTACCCCAGAAAGCTTCTACAAGGCCTCATCGGGTTGATGTTTTCTCTACTTCTAGTGTGTATGAGGCCTCTCCTGGGCTATTGTAGTCTCTGGACAATGCACTCCTTCCTGACTACACTGTATGATGCTGTCCTCTCTTTCTTTTGTAAGACCCCTCAGTCTGTGTTGTCCTCTCTCCCTTAGACTGCTTTAACCCTCCCAACTACTCTTTGTGATTATAATAGCCTGTTAGACAGAGTCCATTGCCTGTGTTATTTTGTTTGAATTTAGACTGATAGTAAGACCTATGTTTATTGAATCACTGTCTGTATAATTTCTGATGTGGAATCTATATAATGAGCTTGTTCTCAAGGGTGTTAATCTGAGATCACAATAAATAAATAAAAAAAAAACTTTACCTAACAAAAAGATTCTCTAATCGAGTCTTGATATAAAAATGATTGTGCGATTGACTATGTCTTCTTAGTACTACTAATGGACCCTGATAAGAAAGAAAAATATGCCATTTAAGAGCCACAAATCTGTATCCACAAAAATTGGGGACCTAAACTACAAATCATATTTACGCAGTAATGAACATGTTTAGTAAACAAGCATGTGTCCCTGTAACACTTGTATTATATATTTACAATAATGTTACACAACCATTTTGTCTTGTAATATGTTATAAAATAAATCAAATGTGAGCATACGTAAGTGAGAATACAAATACATAATACAGAATTAAAAAAAGATAAAGAATGAGCCATGTTTATGTTTTTAGAAAATAAGAAACCACTGTATGGGGAATGGAATATACCAACAGAACTTTGAACATCAGGGGCCAGATATTTAAAACTTTGTGCTGGGTGAAAACCACTTGCACTGGGTTTGTGCCCAGTTTGCATGGGTCCCCTGTATTCAAAAGACCAAATAGCATGGGCAAACTGGATTAGCGCTGCACAAAATGATAATGTATGCACTGGGTAAAGAGAGGGGGGCATGTACATGAATGTGGTAACTCGTGATATGGGGGAGTGAATTTGAGCAATGTCAAAACAGCAAGTGTAACATGGGCTAGGTGGAGTTAATAGCGCATGGTTAAATGGGCTGAGTGCAGATAATTGTGTAGGGTAAGCATAACAACACACATCTGTAGGGAGTAGTGGCACCAAAGTAGAGACGGGTATGTTGGTTGAGTCTGTCATCCGCTGTAGTGGCTAGCATCACTACGTCTATAGCTGGTGGACCCAGGTTTGGGACTGGCTGCAAGGTTTGGATTTATTTTTTGTTTAATATGGGTGGTGATTCTCTTTTTTTTTTTTTATTTGGTTTCCAAGGTCCTGTTCTCCCTGCCCTGCTATCAGTTCCCCCCTGTAGATTTGCCTCCCAAACCTTCTCCCCCTGCCTAATTTAGCCCCCCTCCCAAGTTTTCCCTTTCCCCCATTGTCATACTCCTCCTGGAGTTGATTTTAATAGAGATGGGTGGTGCGGGGGACTTGCCCCCCTGAAAGGGGATATATTACAAAAACTTGAAACTCGGTTGCCCAAGTTTCACTATTTTGATTCTGGCCGCCTGATACATGGGTGTCCAACATCGAGATTTTGCCAGTGGCAAATTTTTTTTCATGTTTCATGGGGCTTCACCCCCTGCACCCCCTTAATTTTTAGAACAAATTCTGCCAAGGGCAAAATCCCTGTGTCAGGCACCAATGTTTAGTGCAGCTGGTGTTGGGATTGTTATACTCGAGCAACTGAGTTTCTGTCTTTTTAAATGGATTCCTGAAAAGGGTGTTTTGGAAGCTTAGTCCTCAACATTAAATATGAGTACAGTTCACTCACAAATAGATGTGTCAAGTGCCAGTCGCTTATTGTGGTTGGTAGGTGTTGTGACGATCGTGCTTTTGACTGTCGGCAATTTGTAGTCACCCTTGTTTTCAACGCTGTCTTTGCTGGTGGTATTATCACACGGCACCCATGAAATTAGGCGCTATGCTATATTCAGCATGATAGAGCCACACAAAGTGTGCTTACACGACTTTGTGTGACACTTAGCATGGTACAAATTACCAACCAGAAAAAGGTAGTCTTAACTCTGGGCAAAACAAAGATGGGGGCATGGACAAATCAGCAACAGGCAACAAGGCTGTATGCAACAATAGCATAGAAACATAGAAACATAGATTTTGACGGCAGATAAGGACCGCTTAGCCCACCCAGTCTGCCTATTTCCCTACCTATTGGATAAGCTGCGGATCCTAGTTAACCAGCAGCCTACTTCTTCCTACCCCCACCCCCTAGAATTGCCATATGACTGTCCCATGCATGCTTGAATTCCACCACTGTTTTTGACTCCACAACCTCCTCCAGAAGGCCATTCCATGCATCCACAACCCTCTCTGTGAAAAAATACTTCCTTAAATTACCTCTGAGCTGCCTCCCTTCTATCTTCAAATTGTGCTACCTTGTTCTTGCACACCTCTTTTTTTGAAAGATGCTACCCTCTTGGACTTTGTTGATTCCCTTGAGATACTTGAAAGTTTCTATCATGTCCCCCTCTCTCCTTTCCTCGAGGCTATACATATTCAGCTCCTTAAGTCTCTCTTCATATGTCTTCCGGTGCAGACCCTGCACCATTTTAGTTGCCCTCCTCTGGATAGCCTCCATCCTGTCTATGTCCTCGTGGAGATTGGGTCTCCAGAACTGCACGCAGTACTCCAAATGGGGTCTCACCAACTGTCTGTACAGAGGGATAATAACTTCCTGTTTTCTGCTGGTGATGCCTCTCCCTATGCATCCCAGTATCCCCCCAGCCCTCCTTGCTGCCCTCTCACATTGCTTGCCCACCTTTAGGTCATCTGATATGACTACCCCCAGGTCCCTTTCCATTTTTGTTGTTGTTAGTATCTCACCCTCCATTGTGTACTCTTCCCTGGGTTTTATTTCCCAGGTGCATTATCTTCACTTCTTAGCATTGAATCTAAGCTGCCATTCATTTGACCATTCCTCTAACCTTGCAAGTCCTTCTCATCCTTTCCACCCCACCTTGTGCATCAACTCTGTTGCAGATCTTTGTGTCATCTGCAAGAGACATACTTTTCCTTCAGTCCCTCTGCAATATCACTTATAAAGACATTGAAGAGGACCGGTCCTAATACTGAACCCTCAGTACCCCACTAGTAACCCCCTTTCTTCAGAGTGGACTCCATTTACTATTACTCTCTGTGTCCTATTCTCCAGCCAATTCTTTACCCAGGCTGTCATCTTGGGACCCACTCCCAGGCTGGCTAACTTGTATATTAATCTTTTGTGTGGGACTGTGTCAAATGCCTTGCTAAAGTCTAGGCAGGCCATGTCCACAGCCCCTCCCTGATCTACTACTTTGGTCACCCAGTCAAAGAAATCTATCAGATTTGTCTGGCATGACCTTCCCACTGTGAATCCATGCTACCTTGGGTCCTGAGCCCCTCTGGCCTCTAGATACTCAACAATTCTTTCCTTCAGAAGTGATTCCATCATTTTCCCTACCACTGAGGTTAAACTAACAGGTCTGTAGTTTTCTGCTTCTGCCTTTCTCCCACTTTTGTGAAGGGGACTCACATCTGCCCTTCTCCAGTCCTCGGGTACCACCCCATCTTCCCATGATTTGTTAAAGAGGGTAGTCAGTGGTGTCACTAGTTCTACCCTTAGTTCTTTTAGAATTCTGGGATGAATCCCATCAGGCATCATAGCAGCAAGGTGCACCTGAAGACTGCAGCCAATGCGGAGCCAGAGAGGGTAGATGGCCACCCTGGGCCACTCCATAAACCATGGAGGAGACGTTCTGCACAAAGATGGCACCACCCACTTCTCCATCATCTGGCACCAGTCCCAACTTTGCCACACATTTTAAGGTGCCCCAGTGCCCCATTGACACCTTGTCAGTGCCGCCATGGAGCACATACCACCAGTCCCCCCATAGGGGTTCACTAACAGAATGAAGTACACACATGCAGCACTGAGGGGATGGAGGGTGTTGAGGGGAGGGTGTACAGGTGGCCAGGATGCACCACATAGTAGGTGCCACCACATGGCTGGGGCCATCCTCACAGTGCACATGTTCCAGTAATGGATATGCTGCTGACTTTGGTGTGCCTGTATGATGGCATGTGTCCGCCCCCTTCCGGGTCACATATTGCACACCTGTACATACACCCCGTCACACATGGCCAGCCATGTGTATGTTACTGTGAGATTCCCATGCCATTAGCACAGCATATGTAGGCCACAGGACAGTATGACAGTGGTGTCCACTGCCAGAACACACCTGCCAGCTGGGCCTGTCACTGTGTGCCTAGCAGCAGTCATTGATGCCCGACACACCTTAGACATTGTTGTGTTCCTCACAATACTGGCTACTATGGTACTGAATTATCTGATACAGACATTAGCAGACACAACAATATGTTAATGGCAGCACAACCACCTATGCTTGTGGTGTTAGTCCCCTAGGGCACAATAGTCTGAGCTGCTGTGTATGGACCCTGCCTGCAGCTACCATTCTGCAGTACCAGTCTGACATACAGGAGTTGCTGTGTGGACCCTGAAATAGCCCAGGCAATCCACATGTGGTAATACATGCAAACCAGGCCATAATGAAATGCTAATGTGGTCATTGGCCCTCAGAATGCCTACCTAGGCTCATTTGCATATCAGTTTTGAATATAGGAAACTTTTACCCTGGGATAATGTGTTTGCCCTGTGAAAATGTATTAATGCTTGGCAAACCTGACAGAACCATAGCACAGTTCTGCAGTTTTTTGCCTGCAATGTTGTTTGCAGTTGTTGTGCACCACTTCTTTGCAAGCACCCACATTGGCCATGTAGTTCACCTTTGCCTTACTCCACCTCTGTGTGCATTGAGTTGTTGTTAGAGTTGGCACTGTTAGGTTGCTGTGTTCAGAGCTGTCTTCTTTGTTGGGCTATTTTTGCACTGCACTCACAGCCCTGTTTGCCCACCTTTATTTGACCGCTATATTCAGCACTGTTTGCCCCTGGGCTATTCCTTTGAATATTGTGTGCTATTGGCTGCGCGCTAAATTTGCACACAGGGCAGTGTTATTTTTGCCACCAGGAAAAATTAGGAATATTGGACACCAGAATTTTAGAACTGTGTGCATGAGGGACCCTCTTATATAGCATATGTTAATATTGCTGCTGAGGCCACTTACAGTTATAATTGTGATCATATGCACATTCTTTTTTTTAATTATTCTTTTTTATTTATAAAGATATGTAAATACATACATCCATATATAAAATTTCATCATACAATTCATTCTTACATCTGAAACATTGCCTTATTAAATTATAAATATCCTTATACAAGAAAACCCACCTCCTACCCCATATAGAAAACATATACTTTCTAACTATCAGTGCAGGAATAAATCATCATAAGATTAATTTATATCTTTAGTAATGGTGGAAGAAATGTAATAATTTCATTCGAGGAGGTATGTTGTATTGTATTATTTTTATGTATATCTTCAAATAACTTTACATAATATAGAGTAGTTTTAAAATGATTTCCCCATCTACTAAAGTCAAAGGACATTACCTTGGTGGAGTTCCAGTTGTCCAAAATAATTATTTTCGTTGCCATAATAGACAAAGCAAGGATTTATTTTCCTTTTCATCCAAATTCAAAGATTCAGAATAATTTAAACAAAATACTTTTGGGCTAAATAGTAATAATAGTAAACAGATTACACAGTAAAGAAAGGGGGTTACTAGTGGGGTACTGCAGGGTGCAGCACTGGGGCCGGTCCTTTTTAATGTCTTTATAAGCGACATTGCAGAGGGACTTGATGGAAAAGTATGTCTCTTTGCAGATGAAACAAAGGTCTGCAACAGAGTTGATACACAAGGTGGGGTGGAAAGGATGAGAAGGGACTTGGCAAGGTTGGAGGAATGGTCAAATGTATGGCAGCTTAAATTCAAGTCAAAGAAGTGCAAAGTAATGCACCTGGGAAACAAAAACCCAGGGGAAGAGTACACAATGGGGGGTGAGATACTGACAACAACAAAATTGGAAAGGGACCTGCGGGTAGTTATATCAGATGACTTAAAGGTGGGCAAGCAATGTGAGAAGGCAGTAAGGAAGGCTGGGGGGATACTGGGATGCAGGGAGATGCATCATCAGTAGAAAACAGAAAGTTGTTATCCCTCTGCACAGACAGTTGGTGAGACTCCATCTGGAGTACTGCATGCAGTTCTGGAGACTCCATCTCCACAAAGACATAGACAGGGTGGAGGCTGTCCAGAGGAGGGCAACCAAAAATGGTGCAGGGTCTGCATCAGAAGACATATGAAGAAAGACTAAAGGAGCTTAATATGTATATCCTCGAAGAAAGGTGAGGGGGGGACATAACAGAAACGTTTAAGTACCTCAAGAGATTTAATAAAGTTGAAGAGGATAGCATCTTTCAGAAAAAGAGATGTGCAAGAATAAGGGGGCACAATTTAGAGATAGAGAGGGGACTGCTCAGAGGTAATGTGAGGAAGTATTTCTTCACAGAGAGGGTTGTAGATGCATGGAACAGCCTTCCTGAGGAGGTCATGGAGTCAAAAACAGTGGGGACATTCAAGAATGCATGGGACAGACATAAAGCAATTCTAGTGGGGTGTAGGAGGAAGTAGGCTGTTGGTTAACTAGGATATGCATTTTATCCGTTAGGTAGGAAAATGGGCAGACTGGGTGGGCCAAGCAGTCCTTATCTGCCATCAAATTCTATGTTTCTATGTTTTCAAATGGTATTTGTTTCTGCAGTAATTTTTCCACATCCCATTTTGTACATAACCACCAAGATAAAATTTCCTTTCACTCCCATAGTAAGTGAAAATGATCAATCTGCTTATTATATGAATCTGCCAGCAGAAACAGATCTCCCGGTCTATCAATGTCTGCCTGAGTGTGCAGCTAGCCCCCTAGATTGCAGCTGCCCCAACCCTCTTCCCATCTGTCATTCCCATGATAGCCTCAGCCTCCCTCCACCCAGACCCTCCCTTGTGCTCTGTCCTACACCCTCTTAAAACTTCCTACGGTCATAATCTCCAAGCAGAGGGGCCAGCAACCATGTGGATAAGAAGGGTCAATATGGCTCAGTTTACAAGGTGTAACACAAGCCCTACCTAAAATTCTAAACTGAATGGATTTATTTTTAGCATTTGTATAAAGCTTTTTGGCATTAATGCTCACCTTAGTTCATTCTGTATCATACCAAGTCTCGTTACTTTCTGCTTCCCATTTATATTGTCTTATTCATTTTTTTCACTTTGTGGGAGTTCTTATGTATTATTGAGGCATATACTGTACATATGCCATAAAACTTGTTTTATTTTTTCTTGTAACACTCCAATATTGTAAGTATGTCCATTTCATATTGGAGATTGATATATCTGAATGTTAAAATATATTCATTAAATTTATTCTCCAGTAAATTGTATTTTAGCCATGGTGGCCCAATTAGATTTTGTTGACATGAAAATATGAATTCTTCTCTAGTCATAAACTTATGTGCCTTATTGGTAGTGAGCTACTCCCTCTAGTTTTCTTATATTTTTTTTACCGAGGTTGGCTGCACTGTGACTCACTAGTTCTGTATTGGACATCCAGGGAATTCATAAGTATGTGCCTACTTTTTAGTAAGTATTTTTAATTATTATATAAAAAATGGTGTAAGTTATTTGGTGGAAAATGCACCTTTAAGATCTGCACTTTTTGGTATGTGACCTTAAAATGTCAGTATAAGGGTACCAGTATTTCTTGATTTACTAACCCTTGACAAAGCTTATGTAGTGAAACCAGGTTGGGTATCCAGTTGTAACTTTTCACTGCACTGCACAGACAGTCATGGTGACTTTGTAAGTACTTTAATAAATGTACTGTATTAATGTTTGCTTAATTTTTTTTTTTTTTTTTTTTTTGCGTGTTCTGACACTCACATGAATAAAGATTTTTTTCTCACTGGATTGTCGGTGCTGGCATTTGTTTTGTAGGACTATTTGAACTGTTTGTAAAGCATGCCAGACAGATTGTGCTGGAATTTGGTTTGGACTCAGCATTACATCCTGTTTTTACTGCTTATCAATCTTCCTTGCTTTGTTCTCCGCTCTGTTGCAGAGTGCAGATTTTTTAGGGTCTCCAATATTATCACTCCTAAATCCTTTTCTTCCAGAGAGCTATCCACCAACACACACACACACACACACACACATACATATTTTGTATTGTACTCTTGTGTTACTTTTCCCAGTTGCCATTACTTTACATTTTTTAGCATAAAAGTTCAACACCCAAATCTTGGACCAGGTCTTCAACATACCTAGATCCTCCCTATGTTCCCTTCTCCTTTTCTCTGTGCCTATTCTTGAGCAGATATTTGTGTCATCAGCAAAAAGGCAGACATTACTCATGATACCTTCTCCTACTGTATGTCCCAGATGAAAATACCAAAGAGGACTGGTCCTAGTACTGACCCTGAGGTACCTCACTTGTCACTTTTCTAACTGCTAAAGACTCCACTTTGACTACCACCCTCCACGTTCTACCCCTCAGCCAGCTCTTTACCCAGTTCACTATCTTTTCCTTTATCCAGGGTCCCTAATCATTTAACCAGCCTTCTGTGGGGGACTGGGTCACCCAGTTAAAGAAATCAATTAGATTCATCTGACATGACCTTCCTGCTGTGAATCCATGCTGCCTTACATAGAAACATAGATTTTGACAGCAGATAAGGACCACTTGACCCACCTAGTCTGCCCATTTCCCTACCTACAGGATAAGCTGCAGATCCTAGTTAACCAACAGCCTATTTCTTCCTCCCCCCCTCAAGAATTGCCTTTTGTCTGTCCCATGCATTCTTAAATTCTCCCACAGTTTTAGACCCCACAACATCCTCAGGAAGGCTGTTCCATGTGTCCACCACCCTCTCTGTGAAAAAATACTTCCTCACATTGCCCCAAGCTGTCCCCCCTTTATCTTCAAATTGTGTCCCCTTTTTCTTGCATATCTCTTTTTCTGAAAGATGCTACCCTCTTGGACTTTGTTGATTCCACTGAGGTACTTAAAAGTTTCAATCCTATCCCCCCGCTCCCTTTCCTCAAGGATTTACATATTAAGCTCCTTTAGTCTCTCCTCATATGGCTTCTCTTGCAGACCCTGCACCATTTTAGTTGTCCTCTTCTGGACTGCCTTTATCCTGTCTATGTCCTTTGTCCTTTCGGATATGGGTTTTCCAGAACTGGATACAGTACTCCAGATGGGGTCTTACCAACTGTCTGTACAGTGGGATAACAATTTCCTGTTTTCTGCTGGTGATGCCTTTCCCTGTACATCCCAGTATGCCCCCAGCCCTTCCTACAGCCTTCTCACATTGCTTGCCAACATTAAGGTCATCTGATATGATTACCCCCAGGTCCCTGTACATTTTTGTTGTTGTTACTACCTCCCCCCCCATTGTGAACTCTTCCCCTGGGTTTTTGGTTCCCAGGTGCAATATTTTGCACTTCTTTGCATTGAATCCAAGCTGCCACACTTCTGACCATTCTTCCAACATTGCCAAATCCCTTCTCATCCTTTCCACACCTCTTTGTGCATCAGCCCTGTTGCAGATCTTTGTGTCATTGGCAAAGAGGCATACTTTTCAATCCAGTCCCTCTGCAATGTCACTTATAAAGACATTAAAAAGGACTGGACCCAGTACTGAACCCTGCGGTACCCAACTAGTAACCCTCCTTTCTTCAGAGTGGACTCTATTTACAATTATCTTCTGTGTCCTGTTGTTCAGCCAATGTTTTACCCAGGCTACCACCCTGGGACCCACTCCCAGGCTGGTTAATTTGTTTATAAATCTTTTGTGTGGAACTGTTGCCAATGACTTGCTAAAATGTAGATAGGCCATGTCCACAGCCCCTCCCTGGTCTACTACTTTGGTCACAAAGTCAAAGAAATCAATTAGAGTCATCTGACATGATCATCCCTCTGTGAACCCCCACTGCCTAGGGTGCTGTGCCCCAGTGACATCTAGGTACCCAACAATTCTTTCCTTCAGAAGCAATTCCATTACTTTCCCTACCACAGAGGTCAAACTGACAGGTGTGTAGTTTCTTGCCCCTGTCTTGCTCACACTTTTGTGAAGGGGAATCACATCTACCTTCCTCCAGTCCTCAGATACCATACCATCCTCCCATGATTTGTTAAAAAGGGTAGTCAGTGGTGTCACTAGTTCGCCCCTTAATTATTTTAGAATTCTGGGGTGAATCCCGTCAGGCCCCATTGCTTTGTCCACCTTTAGTTTTAGGAGTTCTTTCAGAACCCTTTCTTCTGTGAAAGGACTGATACTGACCCCCCTATCCAGAGTGTTTCAGTTAATTGGATTAGATACCTCTCCCTCCTCTTTCTTTGTGACTACTGAGCAGAAGTATTCATCCAGTATCCCTGCTTTTTCACTGCCCTCTCTGCCCAACCCAACCTCCTCTTTATTCAGCCTCAGTATCCCTCCCTTTGTCTTTCTTCTCTCCCTGATGAACCTATAAAAGGTTTTACCCCCTTCCTAACTGAGTTGGCTATCTTTTTCTCAGTTTGAATCTTTGCTATTCTGATTGCCTTCTCCACCTCCTTCTACTTTAACTGGTACAATTCTTGGTCCTGCTCCTTCTGTGTTTCCCTATACTTTCTGAATGCTATTTTTTCTCCCTAACCTTCCCTGCCACCTCTTTTGAGAACCATAGTGATTTTTTCTTTCATTTTGATTTGTTTGTTTGTTTCTCTCAAAGCCGTGTTGCCTCTGTGATGGCGGTTTTGATGTTTCTCCACTGTTGCTCCACCCCTCCTTCTTGACTGTTTGCTAGTGCTTTTCTGAGACACTCTCCCATTTTGACAAAATCAGCCCTCCTGAAGTCTCATACTTTCACTTTTGTATGGCTTCACTCTACAGCTGAGTTTATCATGAACCACACCATTTGGTGGTCACTTGTTCCCAGGTGGCTACCCATTTCTAGATTTGAGATCCTCTTTCCATTCCCATTTGAGAGTACCAGGTCTAAGATTACTCCCTCCTGAATGGTTTCCAAAGCTAGCTGTCTGAGGCATGTCCCATGTAGGACATTGAGTATGGCCCTGTTCTTGGATGTGGCTGCATGAAAAGTGCTCATGTTATCATATGGCATATTCAGGTTCTCCATCAGCAATATCTCCCCTTTCTTTGCCATCCTAAGGATGCCTTCTATTATTTCCTTGTCCATTTCCGCCCTCCAAGATGGAGGTCTGTATATAACCCCTGTGCAGACTGTGGTGCCATTTCTAATCTCCAGTGTGTCCCACAGTGCCTCTTCTCCTCCCTGTTTACCCTTTAGCTCCATTGCTTTGATCTCTTCCCTTACATAAGCAGCTACTCCTTCTCCTCTTATACCCTCCCTGTTCCTCCTGTAGATTACTTACCATGGTATGCTGACGTTCCAGTCATGGTTCTCTGTGTACCATGTTTCTGTGACCGCCACGATATCCAGACATCCCTCTTCCATCAAGGCCACCAGTTCAGGGAGTATGTTACCTAGACTATGAGCTTTGGTACTCATTACCCTCCATTTTTTGATGGCATTACCCCTTTTTGCCCCCTCTCTGTCCTTACTGCCTTTGTCTTTTTCTCTATTTACCCCTGCCCTTCTCAATATTGACTTCTCTATCTTGGTGTTTACCTCATTAACTACCCTGTTTTTGGGGGGCTGGTCAGATTTCCCTTCTCCTTTTCAGTGCCTCCCCCCTTGGCTAGTTTAAATGCTTACCAATGACACATTTAAATCTATCACTTAGGAGCCTGGTTCCCTCCTGGAGAGATGCAGACCATCCTGCCAGAATAGGCCTGCATCCCTCCAGGTGGGCTCCAGTCCCCAGTGAAGCCAATCCCTGAGCTCTGCACCAGTTTTTTAACTACTGATTGAATCTCATGGTGTGGAGCATCCTATTCTCACCCATACCATAGACAGGTAGCACCTTCAAGAAGGTTACCATGTGTTCTGCTTGTCTTAGGTAAGCTAATGGAGACTATCTTGAAGGAGAGGCTGGTGGCCCTCCTAGAGGCCAAAGGACTACAGGACAGCAGACAGCATGGCTTCATATGTGGCAGATCCTGCCAAACCAACCTGGTGTTCTATGACTGGGTAACTAGGCAACTGGATAGGGGCCATGCAGTGGATTTCCTGTATCTGGGCTTCAGTAAGGCATTCGACTCGGTGCCGCATGGAAGGCTGTGAAGGAAGTTAATAGGCACAGGGGCAGGTGCAAAGCTGGTGAGATGGGTAGAAAACTGGCTTCAGGGAAGGCAACAGAGGGTGGTGGTGGGTGGGGAACTCTCACACCCAAGGGCAGTGATGAGCGGTGTTCCACAGGGCTCGGTGTTGGGACCAGTGTTGTTTGGGATATTTATTGCAGACATATCATTGGACATCCAAGAGCAAGATCAGTCTGTTTGCTGATGATACCAAGGTAGGCGCGGTGGTGGATGACCTAGGGGGATGGCAGGGGTTGCAGGATGATCTGGCAAAGCTTGAAACCTGGTCAGACACCTAGCAACTAGAGTTTAATGCCAAAAGTGCAAGGTGCTGCATTTGGGATGAAGAACCCAAGGAGGAGTTACCAGCTAAGGGGAGTGCAGCTAGCTCAGACAGAGGAGGAGAAGGATCTGGGCGTGCTCATTACAGGGTCAATGAACAACTCGGCACAATGTAGGAAGGTAGCTGCAAAGGCCAACAAAATGCTGGGTTGTATTGCAAGGGGTATATCCTCAAGGAGGGAGGAGGTGATTCTGCCATTGTATAGGTCATTAGTTAGACCACACCTGGAGTACTGCGTTCAGTACTGGCGCCCGTATCTGAAGAGGGACATTAAGTTACTGGAGGGGGTGCAGTGCAGGGCAACAAAGATGATCAAGGGGCTGGGGGACTTATCATACAAGAGGAGGTTGAAGGAGTTGAACATGTACTCACTGGAGGAGAGGAGGGACAGGGGTGACATGATTGAAACCTTTAAATACATGAAAGAAATAAACAAGACTGGTACAGAGGGGATGTTCTGATCCCTTTCCCAGTCGGGTCATTTGTCTTTAGGTGAACAATGATATCCAGCTCCCTCCTCATGCAACTGCTTCCGCAATCCTGAGGAATTGCTTCCTGTCCCTCCAAGCCATGGCAGCAGGCAGGCACCTTGCCTCCCTCTCCCCTCCCTCCCCCAGTTCTACCCCCTAACAATGTAGTCCCCCTCCAGGAGTTGTTTCCTTCTCCTGTGGGGTCCCATGCCACCCTCCTGTGGGTCTACTTTGTGGAGGTTCCCAGCATCCTCCTTGGTCTTCACTGCAGATGCCTCCATAGAGGAACTACACTCTGCTAGAATGGCATATGAATTGTGGAGCGGTACAACTGGAGGAATGTGCCTCTGTTCCTCCACCCTCATCCTCCCTGAGCCCACTGTGGTCTGACCGCTCCTCTTTCTTGGCAACCTCTGAGGCAGTGGCAGTGGCTCTGGTGGTCCCTGGGTGGGAAAGAAGGTCCCCCAAATCCTGGCCAACTCAGCCTGGAGATGAGCAACTTCCTTCCTCAGCCCAGACAGGTGTCTGCAGATGGGACACCACCGCATCCTCCAGAATGTCTCCCAGAAGACTGCTGCTTCACAGCCACTGCACTGCACAACTCCCATCATGTCTTATTTGTGGCCCCTTAACTGTTGTTTTATATACTTACTCTTTCCTATCTCTCTTCATTTTATTTTTTTTCTCCCTACTCTCCTACTGGCTCCATGCCCTTAAAGCACCTGATCTTCCTGCTCTGGGACAGTAAGTTCCTATATTCCTCAGTAGTCTACTTCTTACTTGCTCAGAGTCAGACCTCCAGCAGTAAGGGGGGACGGAGAGCTATTCTTCTCCTTCTAGGATGGTGAGTCTTTTGTGCCTCTGTGACCACTCCCTTCCTTGATTACGTGTGTTGTGGAATGATGTCTTAAACTGCAGAATGAAATTCCTCAAAACTGTCATCCCACAGTTCGTATTTTTCTGAAATTTGGTAAGGAACATTTGCAGAATGAGGTGATAATTCACCAAACACATTATGAAGATTGAGTTTGAAAAGTCTGAATTTCAGAAAATGTCACAAAATTTGCAAAATTTCATGAAATGTCTGTGAATTCAGAATTCACAAATTTTGCTCAGCTCCATCTAATATGCTCCCTTGTATGAAGCATCACCCATTCTCCCTGCCACACCACACTATCCACCCTGAACTGATTATAGCCTGGTGTGGCCATGTGTCAGTCATGGTTACCTATGAACCACCACAACTCAATAATCACCACAGTATCCAGGGTCTACCTCCACCAGGATGACCTCCAGATCTGGAATTTAATTTTCAAGACCCCTTCAATATGCGCACATCGCCTTCCACACCTTGTTCACATTTTGCCTACAACTCCTCCTCTTCCCCTTTTGCCAGTCTCTTTTCCCCACTCTTTTCACAACTTTGTTCCCATCCCCCTTGATCTACTACCACCATGCTGTTCACTTTATCCTGTTCACTGGGGAATTCTTCTATCCTCGGGTCATCCCTTCTTTCTGTTGTAGTCTGGAGGATATATATCCCTCCTTTTTTTTTTTGACCACCCCCTCAGCTATTTTAAATGTTCACAAAAAAAAATCTAGACATAACTAGTTTAAGAACAGCTAGAATTAATATGTCACAATCTGACTTTAGACACTTAAAGGTATCTGGCTGCACAGGAGTTGGTGGAATGTTTGTTACCCTTTATTGGGCCAACATACAGGTATGTTTTGTACAAAGATGGTATGATACACAGGATTTTGGGGCCACACAGGTCCTTTCTTCAGGTGAATAGCAAACTGAGCAATGTAAGCAGCATTTTTATATACTGTAATGCATAGTTTAAAATAATTATAATAGAATATTTATAAAGAATTTACAAGAAGGGTTGATTGGCAGGAAATGCTAAGGTATTTGTAGGAGAGGATAAATGGGAGCCTTGAAGTGGTGACTGGAAAGGTGTCCTTTCATGAACACAAAATAACAAAGACCTGAGATAAACAGAGTGTAAGGTCTATATTAGTGTTGCTCAGATAGAGCTTTTGTGGATCCTACCGCCCTCCATCTGTTCTGGTTTTGGTATCCTACCTAGGATCCTAGGCAGTATAGCGCAGTGGTTTAAGGCTCTGAGCTGCAAATCTGGTGACATCCAGCAGACCAGACCTGGGTTTGAATCCCACTGCTTCCACTTGCATACTGTGTGACCCTGAGCAAGTCAGTTAACTTCCCTGTGCTCCCAGGTTACTCCTGTAAAAAAAAAAAGTTTTCAGCTTAGTGTGCTACTCCTGGTTAAACAACTAAACAAAACAAAAAAAAAAATCCTACCAAAGACAGATGTCAGATATGGGGTCAGATAGCAGAGGATCCAAGTCAGACTCAGGGATCCTAGGTCAGATAGTTAGGATGTGAGCAAGATCTTTTGCTAGGATCCACAGCATTTGATGGATCTGTGCACTGGGTCCTAGTGTGTCAGATCTGTGATCAGATAACACTGCTATCCTACCATAGCAACTACAGGATATGGCCAAATGGGAGTTACTGTATCTGTTGGTATCCTAGTTTCTAGTCTACTATCTGAGTAAAACACTAGTCTATATACAGTACACTGGGCCCAATTCACAGAAGGGACTTAGATCGGTGCAAGCCGTGGTAAACAGCAGGTTGCGCTGAAGCCCAATGCAGCAGTGATGCTGCACCAGATTCAGTTATAGGAGGGGTACCGGTGCCTATGTTTCCACAATTGCGGCAACCAATCCCATGCGAAAAACACCTGGAGCTCAGAAGGATAATGCCACAAGCTCCTGAGGCAAAGGCAAGCATCCTTGCCCCCTCTCCTTGTTGTCTAGTGGCCTTCCCTCCTTGATACCCGTTATCACCCATTTTTATAATAACTATTGATGTGCCCTCTCCAGGTGATATAGTGATCTCCCCTCCCCAATCCCCAATATCAACCATTTGATTAATTTATATTAAGTTGCCCTGTCCTGGTGGTGTAGTGATCCCCCTTCCCAATCCCTAATGTCACCCATTTTTATAGTAACAATTAATTCACCCTGTCCTGGTGGTCTAGTGGCCCTCACCCCTCACTTTAGCGGGTAGTGCCCACCTCCCTGCTCCCCCAGTCTCAAAATGCAGTCAGTAAATGGCAAAGCCCACCTCTCACCTCTGCGTCCGGCCACCGGACTGAACTGTCAGAAAGTGCCTACTGTGTAGTGTGCGTACTCATGAATACTCATGAGCGCGTACACTATGCAGTCACCAGCTGCATTTTGGGATGGGAGGAGTGGGGTGGCGGGCTGTACCTGCTATGGTGTGGGGCACTAGATCGCCAGGACAAGGTGACTTGATTGTTACTGTAAAAACAGGCAATATCAGGGATCAGGAAGGGGGGCACTAGGACAGGGCAAATTAACAATAATTATAAAACTGGGTGTTATTGGGGTTCAGGGAAAGAGGATCACTAGACCACCAGGATAGGCAAATTATCAATAACTATAAAACTGGGTAATGTCAAGGATCAGGGAAGGGGAACCACTAGACCACTAAGAGAGGGCACAATAATAATTATACAAACCAGGTAAAACTGGGGATTGGGAAGAGGGCTACTGGACTACCACAGATTTATGTATATAAAGGGGGGATCAGGGCAGGGGTGGAAGACCACGGCACATTGCCACACAGTGCCCATTCCACCCAGAGGGTGAATGTCTAAGTACCCTTAGACCAGTCCTGGCTGGTGTAAGGGTACTTAGAAAGTCTCCCTCTGGGTGAGATTTGTGAATCCCAGTTGTGGAGCTATGGCAGCCTGCCTCTGCTGCAAACCCCTAACCCCATGTTGCAGCTCTTTTCTGGGTGTATGGGTGGTGCAAGCCCTGTTTGGGACAGGCAGCCTGTGGTTGATGCAGGCTGCCTTTGTGAATAGCTCAGGAGGCAGTATTTAATGCAAGGTACCACTTGTGCCATTTATGTATAGCGCAGGCTCCTTACGTCAGTCTCAGGGCTTTTTGAATCGATCCCACTGTGATGTAGTATTTCAACATCATTAAGATAGGATATGTAAGAACTTAATAGGGGGGTAGGTGGGCAATGAATAGGAACAGGTCTAAAGCTGTGAGGGGAAGATCAGGAAGTGCTAAGATACTCATAAGAGAGGCTGAGTTGATGCTTGAAAGTGATAATTGGAAAGTAATCAGACAGGACACAGATTAAAAGGACCTGAGATACACAAGATGCAAAAAAAGGGGGGAGTCCCAGAAGGAAGAGAAGAAAGAAGGAGAAAAACAATTACTAAAAAGTAACATACAGAATTAAAGTTTACCATAGTGTCATAAATCCAATGGCCTGATTGAGTCTGTTAAAGTTAGAATTAAATTATTTGATATATTTCACTTTCTATTTCATTCTCTCCTCCATATTTCTGAAGTTTCCTCTTAGTATGTATCAGGTCAGACAGGTCTGAATGGTGTGCTGATAATCTGGTTTACTGCTGTGTGTTAATTGTGGGTTATCCTGGTTTGTAAGGGTAGCCGTGTTTCCCCTATATAGCATGCATTTGTGCACTTTTTGACCTGAATTAGGGAAATCACATTGCAGGATTAACATGTGCAGGATTCATTTATTTTTTTATTATGCTGTTCTGGCTTGTCTTAATGGTGGCCCATGTGTACATGTGGGTGTTGGTCTTATATCTTGCCATATTGACCATTATATCTGACCCCAGCACTTCCCAGCCCCTATCCGCGGAATAGACAAACTGCAGCACTTAGCCCCATCTCCAACCCTTTATCCCAGCCTACCCCTATCTGTCCACACTGTCCTGTCTACCCCACCTCTTCTTTCCCTTTCCCCCTTCTTCTCCTTCTGACACAGGCTTACTTTGCACATCGCCACAGTTACTAGTTTGGCTTGGATTTATGTTCCCTTATGTTAGTATTGTCATTATCAATTTATTGTACTCTCAGCATTTTATCTGTATATTGTCCAGAATTCCTTGCATTGTTGTTTATGTACATGACGTGGAACCTCTCAATGAGTATCCACTCACAGGTGTATCCAAGATTTCAATAAATGAGTAAACATATTGCATGATGTTGCTCCTCTCATTTCCCCGTTGTTTTGATCTTCTGGGAGTTTGTTATGAATTATTATGTTAGAAACATTAGGGGGCTGTTTGTAGGCAATGGTAGGTGGTTAAGGGTAGATCTCCCAAAGCCTTATGTCTTCACTCAGCATGGATTGTAGTTCTTTAATAATTTTCTGAAAGGGTGTTAGCATGAGGCAGGACATGACAACTAGGGGTGTGTGATCAGTTTGATTTTGTAGCCTGTACTCCATAGATTTTCTTGTGGTATTTATATGGTACATTCAATTTCTCTGACAGTTTGTCTTGGGAAGTGGCCCTGCTGGATGAAAGAATTCCAAAGCAAGGTAGCTGTCTGTTTCTTGTTATCTCATCAGAGTAGATTTAATGGTGTCGGGTTGCCTGACTGTAGATTATGGATTTTTTTTGTGAGCCTTAGATGGAAGATGGAATTGTGCAGGTATCAGTGTCTGTCAATGAGTTTTATGTAAACAGCAATTTGTATGTGTCCATTATTTAAGATTCTGACTTTCGTATTCAGAGAATTTATACTTGTGGTGGAGTATTTAATAGTCTGTCTTATAGAGTAATGAAAGTTGTTAAAATCATGATGAGCTTTTCAAGGTAGTCTTCACCTTCTGTCCAAATTGGGAATATGTCACCTATATATAGACAGTAAACTAATGACTTATAGGGGTGGTGTTCAACAAAATCTTCTTCTAGACAGATCATAAAAAGATTGGCACATTATGGTGCCATTTTTGTGCCCGTAGTTGTCCCCATGATCTGTAAAAAGTGCTTACCATTAAATGTGAGATTGTGTGTCAGAATACATTTTATTAGGGTGCTGATGGTGGTTTCTAGAATGTCTCTTGTGTATGTGCTGTCCTGTAAAAATGTCTGACATGCTGATATGTCATCTTCATGTGGGCTGGGCACTGACATGCACTATGGCTAGAATATTGCTGGGTGGTAGTTGTCCAATTTGCTTCAGTTTCCTGAGGAAATCTGTGGAGTCCTGAATGAAACTGCTGGTAGCGCTCACTGTTTTTATAATCTATTGAATGAATCTTGAAATGTTGTCAGTGAGTATGCCAATTCCAGAGATGGTGGGTTGACCTGGATTTCTGGGTTTGTGTATCTTATGTTCCTGGAATAGGTTGTTTGGACTTAGTTTATTTAACTGTTCTTGGATGTTGTTTGGTAGAGACTTAGAAAATGATTTACAATATGTGGTGCACCACTTGTTCCAAACCCTGAGTCTCAACATTTAGGTCCTGACAGTGTTCCATCCCCTTTACCAGAGCTATGCCTAATTTTATAGTCTTAGGTGCAGTTGGACAGTTTTCAAGATTTATTGTATGGCAGCTTGTGCCAAATATCTGGCACATTCTCTGTAAAAACAGGCCCCCAGGACTGTCACAAGCTTGACCTGAAAAGGTTGGTCTAACTTGCAGAAATTGCTGCACAGGATGGAAGCTCCTGCTAGATCACTGTAAGCCCCATGTGCTGTCTCAGTGCACTCAGAGCTTGCAGTGATTTAAGCCTTTGAAAATCCTGCCCTTAAAAAATTTGTTTGAGTTCTTCTGTATATTGCATAGCAGGGTCCACTTTGAGTTCTGTTTAATAAGCTATATCTGACAGCTGTGTGCCTCGTTGATGTAGTCCTCTGTATTCATCAGAACCAGAGCTCCACCGTTGTCAGCTTGTTTTATTACAATGTTATGGTTGCTTTTCAGTGAACATTTCAAGACTCATTCAATCCATTTTAAAACCACTAGTGAGAGCTACAAGCAGTTTCATTCAGGACACCACAGACTTCCTCAGGAAACTGAAGCAAATTGGACAACTACCACCCAGCACTATTCTAGCCACAGTGGATGTCAGTGCCTCTACACTAATATCCCACATGAAGATGGCATATGTCAGGAATGTTTACATGACAACACATCCACAAGAGATATTCTAGAAACTACCATCAGCACCCTAATAAAAATTATTCTGACACACAACTTCAGATTTAATTACAAGCACATTTTACAGATCATGGGGACAACCATGGGCACAAAACTGGCACTGTAATGTGTCAATCTTTTCATGGACAATCTTAAAGAAGTTTTTTTTTTTAAGCACCACCCCTATAAACCATTAATCTGCATTTGATATATAGATAACATAGTCCTGATTTGGTCAGAAGGTGAATGCTCCCTGAAAACATTCCATCATGATTTTAACAGCTTTCATCACCTTATAAAACTCACTACTGAATACTCCACCACCGGCATATGTTTTCTGGATAACACAGTCAGAATCCCTAATGTTGGACATACACAAACTGCTGTTTACAGAAAACCCAGTGCCAGCCATCAATACCTACATAATTCCAGCCTCCATTCAAGATGCACAAAGAAATCTGTAATCTACAGTTAGTCAATTCAGTACCATTGAATCTGCTCTTATGCGACAACGAGAAACAGACATTGACCTCACTTTGTAATTCCCTTATCCAGTAGGTCCATGCCCCATTACATATTGACAGAGAAATGGAATGTGCTATACAAATACAATGAGAAAATCTTCTGGAATATAGGCAAAAATATCATACTGATCACACTTCCCTAGTTGTCACATTCGGCCCCATGCTAAAACCCCTTCAGCAAATTATTAAAGAACTACAACCCATGTTGAGTGAAGATAAAAGACTTAAGGACATTTTCCCTTCCCTGAGCCACCTACCATTGCCTAAAAACAGCCCCCAACCTTTCCAACACAATAATTTGTAACAGACTCCCAACATAGCAAAATAAAAAATTAAAAAAATAATTTTATACAAAAACTTTAGCACAGCAGCAGACCCACTCCTGTTTACCGCCTGCTGCTACACTTGGATTTTGCTGCTGGAGCCAATCAGGTAGTGTCACTCACAGGTGCCAATTCTCCAAAGGGGCCAGAAAACTCAACAGCTCCTTCAGACTCTTTTAGGGCTACAAGCAGCCTGATCATTGCATCACCAACATAGGACATGGGATTCAGGGGTCAGAGGACACAGACAGTGCTCCAATCAGCTCTCCCCCTGCAACAAGGGATTTAAAAAGAATTTTACACAAAAACTTTAGTACAGCAGGAGACTCACTTCTGTTTACCGGCTGCTGCTACACTTGGAATGTTTGCCCTCCTCCCACCCACCCAATTGGTTGAATACCACCAAAGGACTGTCATAGGAAGTAGGGTACTCATTGGTTGGTGGATATGACATATGCTACTATGAGAACCTCCCTAACAATTAAGGTATCAATCCATGTGGTACTAGTTGACATACTAATTATAGAACTGTTGAGCTGATGCATTGTATGGTAGAGTGAATAAGGTTTCCTATGTGACAGGAGACCTCAATGTTACTGTACTTCATTTTAAGGGACAGGGAATTAATTAACTGAATTTATGCAGGCACAGTATTTGTGAACTATTGGTAATACTAAATGCAGTGGAGCTGACTAAGTGAATTTTTGCAGTGAAACAATTACTGGTTGAATTTATCTTATGTCAGCTGGTCTAACCTGTAACAGCAGCACGTTATTTCTTGTAACTAATCACTTAAGGGTCCATTGCTTACTCTGAATTTCAGTGTAGTAGGTTACCAATTTGAAAGAAGCAGGCTATACTGGTATAAGTGGTTATATGTATTTAGGGTAAACATTTTGTATTTCAGGCCAAGAGTTTCCCTGGACCTTTCCATACTGATAGGCTAGTACTAATTCATAAATGTTATCCAAGGCGATAATGGAAAGTGCTTGGAAAAGATTTTGTGCAAAGGTATCATTCATTGTCCCATTGACTCATGAACTGTTACAATTCTTCCTGATTATGGATATTTCCTAAACACTAACTGCTGTAGACACTGTTATTTTGACCCTAACTTGCTGTTGCTATAGTATTTGCAACATTAAAGGTTTAGAACAAGGTGAACTAACACTCACAATTAAGGTTACTTTAGGGTTGGTTTTGTTATAAGAATACCTAAACTATTAGTTGTTGGTGGTCATCTGAGTTTTAATATTACTACAAAAGTTAGCTGATTCTGCATTTTTGCTACAAGGAAACCATCCAAAAAGGCAGCATAGCAAAATGACTAAGTCCCTGATAAAGCAATGATTCCCACTAACTGTAGGGAGTCTGTTGTGTACCCTACTGACCACTGCTAGCCACCAAACCCTAATACCAGGCAGCACAGTCAACATACTCAAGATACTCCCTCTTTTCTCTTCTATAACCCCCTAGCTGGGTTACGGAAGCACCTAGTCTGCTACTGGTAGTTTAGGATTATCAAAGTTGCCTCTATAACGCATTATCCCATGGTTCGCTCCTTTCATGTGGCAAGGACAGGTTTCATGTTAAAATTCTTTTTGGACCTGTGGAAACATCTTATGCTGATCCCATTATCCAGGAATATTGAGTCTAACCCTGGTCCACCATCTGGTACAAAGACTATGAGCTCTGTGGAGTGGTTCACCATCAATGGTCTGAAAATTGCACAAATGAATGTTCGTAGACTCTCAGTCAGTTTCACAGAGGTTGAGGCATGGGTATCTTATTATTTTCCTTGGGTTAACTGAGACTTGGCTAAAGTCAAATACACCTGATGCCCTATTATCCATACATGGTTGCTTGTTATTTAGGGCAGACCTTCCAATACCCAAGAGGAGAGGTGGGGTCGTGATGTATGTAAAACAGGAATCATCTGTTGATGTAAAAGCATCTATCCTAAATAGATACCTCTGCTCAGTATTTACTGAAGAGAAGGTAGGGTAGGGCCCACAGCTCAGCACCATGGACATAGGGGGGAGGGAGGTGTGCACTAGTCCCTTCAGTGTCAGCGTGGCTCAGTTGGTAGCACATCTACCTCTGGACCAGAAGGTCATGGGTTCGTGTCCCACACCGGGATGGACTTGCACCTAAAAATCGCTGGCATACGAGTGTAGTATTGGGGGGTGCTGTACTGGTGGGGTGTGCCATCCTTCAGATGAGACATTAAACCGAGGCACCTTCTGCCTATCCTGGTTCTGTCCTGGTGGGTGTCCAGGTGGAAGTAAAAGAACTCAGGGTACTCTTTGTAAAGAGCAGAGAACATTTCCAGTGTCCTGGCCAACATTCCTCTTCTCATAAACTGGTTCATGCAATTATCCAGGCTGTGTGTGGGTGATGATGTGTGATATGGCTGCCACCACACATTCAGTCACTTCACTACCAGTCTAGCATTGCTTGTAAAGCACTTCGGGATACTGTGTACGAATAGCGCTATATAAATACTTCTTCTTATTCTTCTTCTTCTTCACAAAAGAAAGGGTCCTACAAGAGCTTGATAAGCTCAAGGTGGACATGGCAATGGGATCTGATGGCATACATCCCAGGGTACTAAAGGAGCTAAGGGTGGAACTTGCAGAGCTATTATCAAAACTGTTTAGTGAGTCTCTGAGAACAAGAGAGGTCCCAGAAGACTGGAGAAGGGCTCATGTGAACCCGCTCCACAAGGGTGGTAGCAAGGAGGAGGCAGGGAACTACAGACCAGTTAGTCTTACCTCAGAAGTGGGCAAGATTATGGAGACACTCCTTAAGGAAAGGATAGTGCAACACCTGGAATCCATAGGAGCACTGGATCCAAGACAGCATGGGTTTACAAAAGGAAGGTCCTGTCAAACTAATCTCATAGATTTCTTTGACTGGATAACCAGAGTGGTGGTCCAAGGGGGAGCAGTTGATGTTGCCTACCTTGACTTCAGCAAAGCTTTCGATACTGTTCCACATAGAAGATTGATTAATAAGATGGGTAGGCTCGGGGTGGGTCAGACGTTGGTCAGCAGGGTGGCAAAATGGTTGATAGGCAGACAACAGAGAGTGGTGGTAAACAGTTTACAGTCAGAAGAAATGTAAGTCACAAGTGGGGTATCTCAGGGATTAGTCCTGGGGCCACTCCTCTTCAATATCTTCATCAGTGACATTGCAGATGGACTGGAAGGCAAGGTTTGTCTGTTTGCAGATGACTCCAAGATCTGCAACAGAGTAGATGATCCAGATGGGGTGGCCAGAATGAAAAGAGATTTGAATAAACTAGCAAAATGTTTGGAAGAGTGGCAACTGGGGTTTAATGCAAAGAAGTGCAAGATCATTCACATAGGGAAGAAAAACCCTGAATCCACCTTTAGGCTGGGAGGGGAGTTGCTGGCAGTCATAAGGGAAGAAAGAGACTTGGGCGTCAGCATCACTGATGACCTGAAATCATCCAAGCAGACCACTAAAGCAGTAGGTAAGGCTAGAGGGATGTTGGGGTGTATTAGTAGGGGTATCACAAGTCAGAAGAGGGAGGTAATGATCCCACTTTACAAGACACTAGTTCGGCCCCATTTGGAGTACTGTGTACAGTACTGGAGGCCACACCTTCTCAGGGACATTAACCAAATTGAGGCAGTCCAGAAAAGGGCAACCAAAATGGTGCAGGGACTGCATCAGAAAACATATGACAGGGTTTTAAATAATTGATTAGCAGTTTTTTTTTTCTTGGGACAATACTAACTGTACAGAAAGTATTTATATAGATTTTCAAGAAGTGCTGTCTGTTAAACACAGTTAGGCAAGAGCTATGCATTTTCACAAAGATTTAGCACTTTTATGAGCAAAACGCTAATCAATTGTTAGAGTTAAATAAAACCCTGATATGAGGACAGATTAACTGAGCTCAATATGTATACCCTAGAGCAAAGGAGGGAGAGAGGTTCCATGATTGAAACATTCAAACACTTTAAGGGCATTAACAAGGTTAAAGAGTCTAACATGTTTCAATATAAGAAAAATAGCAGGACAAGAGGACACAGCATGAGATTAGAGGGAGGCCAATTAAGGTGTAATGTGAGGAAGTTCTTTTTCACAGAAAGGGTGGTGGATGCATAGAACGGCCTACCTCAGGAAGTGGTGGATATGAATACAGTGCTTCAAACAGGCATGGGATAGGCATAAGGGAGCAATACAGATGAGTATGAATAGATAGGCCATTGACAGAGCAAAGGCCAATGGTACATTCATAAGGTAGAAAAAGAAATGGGCAGACTGGATGGGCCTTGAGGGTCCTTATCTGTCTTCAACTTCTGTGCCCAATCAGGCTTGACACACAGTATCTATGAAGTACTTCACACTATTCCTGTCCTTGGAGACACCTACAAATTAAATGTTATATATGTATACAATCCCCCTAAGAGTGGGTTAAATGGCATAAAGGATTTTATTCAATACTTGCCATCACTAAGGGGAGATATAAGGAATTCTTAATATTAGAGGATTTCAATCTTGAATGGCTAGGGAAAAACACCACAATGTATGAGGAGATATTAGGAAAACTCCACCTATCTCAACTAATTACTTGTCCAACTAGGGTTACAGCAAACAATGGGCAGGTGTCCATCATAGATTGGATACTCAGAAACAGAAAGGATAGCATCCTACATGTTGGAATACTGCCAGACTCCATCAGTGACCACTCTCTGCACTTGGAAGGTGAGACACAGAAGATCCCATCTAATGAACTTCAGTTTAGGGATTTCTCCCTACTGGATTTGGATACCCTAAGAGCTGATCTCCACCAACTTGATTGCCCTGCCCCCGTACCAAACAACCAACCTAGAGAAGGTGTTCTCCTTTTTCACATCAGTTCTCCTGGGTCTCCAGGAAAAGCATGTTCCCCTTGAAAAACATAGAATAAGGGGTACCATGACTCAATGGTTACAGTTCCTTGTCATAACAGCAATCACAACACGGCGACTGCTGTTACAGCAAGTGTATATTGCTGAAAAGCAAAACAGTGATGTACACTCTCTGGCAAACCCAACAACAGTGACCACAGAACAAAATGTTTTCAATGCGGGGGGCTTTGTCCCTTCATACCCCCCTGTGGGGGGGGCTTCACCCCCTGCACCCCCCCAAATTAAGATTATCAGCTCCAGGGGGGTGCATGTCAAGGAGGGGGAAAAACTGGGAATGCAAAAACACAGTGAACAACAATTAAACACCTACCCTACCCAGCCCCGAACCCAGGACCTGCCTCACTGCAGGCTGCCACCCACACCACCACACCAGAACACCGTCTCAGCAACATACTGCCAAACCACAGGTCACATACCTCTGCTTTCTGGAGCCCTGCTTCCTGGACCCTCCTCTCCCTGTCCTTCGCGCTGTTACTAGTTTGCCCTTCCCCCTACCATGTCACTATAACCACACTCACTACACTTTCAGGGTAGCTCAAATCACAAGTGCTCAAATTGAGTCACTCAAAATTGAATTGCTCAATTTGGGTCACTAGTTTGACAGTATACCGATGGTTATACAATGACCTACTGGTGACTGTGAAAATGAGGGATAAAGCCTAGTTCAAATCAAAACTCAGAAAGCCACCAACCAACAGGGATGAGTACAAGCATCTGTGAAAGGAATAAAAAAGCAATAAGAGCTGTTTAAAGGAGGTACTACAAGTACCTGTTACAGATATCCATTACAAATTCTCAAACCTTTTGGAGCCATATAAAAACTTGTATGGGTTGGGGTAACAGACAGACCATAACTGAGGTGATGGTAGATGGAGCTAACTGTAACAATACAAGCATAATTGCCAACACTTAAACTTACATTTCATGGATCTAAGTACTCTAAATTGACTGGTCAAGGCCCTGAACCAAACTCCACAGAGTCTGCACCCCCAATTTTTGGTCTGCTCACCTTCCCTAACCTTTCTCCTAGCGTTTTACCTTTTTGTCCTGACAAGGTCTTTCCTTGGCTGCTCATTTACTGTATGTAAACTTTGGTACCAAGGTAATCTGCTGAATCCTTAGCAACTTGTACATTCTTGCTTGTGTCTTGTAATTTGTTGGAACCCTATAGCACTTAATTTGCATTTTTCTTCCGTCCTCACTGTTGTACTCTGTAACCAACTCATATCTGTTATTGAACCCCGATATTGTCCTTGTTATCCCTCATGTTATAACGTGGAGCCTTTGGAAATGAGCCCCAGTTCAAAGGTCATAATTCCGGGATTTCAATAAGTAAATAAATAATGCTTTGTAGTTATTGAAGTCTACTTATTTCATGACTGTATTCTGTACATTTCTGTTGCTGTCTTAACTTCTGTACTTATGTTTCAATTATCTGTCACATTTTGTTCTGCAACCCTCCCAGGTTATGTCTGAAAATAGGCAGCTTACTGTTGCTAAGTGCACTTACCCAGCACACAAAAACTAAATAAATAAATAACTGGGAAATGAGAGGAACAACACCATGCAACATAACAAGTTGCAAGACCGGTACCCACATACGCACACCAACCACCATCAAGACAAGCCTGAACAACACAAAAAAACAAATGGATGCTACACATGTCAGCCCAGCAATGTGGTTTACCTTATTCAGAGCAAAAAGTGCACAACTGGATGCTATATAGGGGAAACAAGGCAACCACTACAAACCAGAATGAACCACCACTGACACATAATAGTAAACCAGATTACCAGCACACCAGTTGGACAACATTTTTCCCAAATACACCATTTCCTCTCAGACCTATCTGTCCATATACTAGGAGGAAACTTCAGAAACACACAGGAGAGGACATAGGAACTGAAGTATATCAAGCAATTTAATTCTAACATTAGCAGACTCAGTCATGACATTGGATTTATGACACACTATGTTTAAGCAATATACCACAATAGGGTGTGGGTTGTGCTGGATTTCACCTGGGGTGTTGTTTGTTCACAAGGCCAAAGGCTGAGTGAGCAAAAAAACCCAGGCATGGGTAAATCCAGCATGACCCACACCCTGGAGTGGGATATTGCTATTATACAATCGTTACAGAAAAGAGACAGTTGATTATGATTTTATTTGTTAGGTTTTACTGAAAATAAATACAGCTGTGCAGTATATTGCCATGCCACATACAATAGTTCCTTGCTTGCTGGAAAGGTAGGGAGAAAAACACTGTGTTAGTAGGTGACTTTTTAAAATTCTTGGTGTTGTAAACTGTTTTTCTTAGTAGAGAAATGTTTCATCTTTATTTTTATTTGAAGGAAGAACTAGGAACAGCGGGGGTTGAGTCTTCCTGCTGTGAGAAAATCATGTTGGGCTGATGGGAGAAGCCAGCTTGTGCCTCTGGAGGAGTTTGGGGCATGGAGGTTAGCAAGCCAGTGCATGGCCTGTGCAGCTGGTGAGGAACAGCAGGGTTGAGTGCTTCTGTGGTGGGAAAATCACATTGGGCTGATGGGAGATGCCAGCTTGTGCCTGCGGAGGTGTTTGGGGCACAGAGACTGGAGAGTTGGCTGTGGGAGCAGTGACAAAAGTAGGTTCGTTATGTGGCATTTCATGTACTGCTGCTATATTTTCTGTGTTAGCAAACATGTCGTCTAACTCCTGAGGGTCTATTAACTCAAATGTCAGGTCCATTTTTTTTTTTTTAATTTCCATGGAACTGGATTTCTGAACATCGGCACTTAGCAACAGACAAATATGGTGGTGAATCCTTTCGATCTAGTGAGTCAGATTTATTTATTTTGGGGGGTTGTGAGGCCGGCTGGTACTTTTTCCTGTACGGTAAGGCTTGATTTATCATGGCTGGAAAGTGCCAGCCAGCCAACCAGTCAGGATGTAGGATTGTGAATGCCCATCATATAATAAACTTTAATTCTGTATGTTGCTTTTTGCTTATTTTTTCGTTCTTCTTTGTTCTCTTCCTTCTGAGACTCTCCCCCACCCCACCCCTTTCTACACCCTGTGTATCTTAAGTCTTTTTAGTATGTATTCCTGTCTGGTTACTTTCCAATTACCGCTTCTAAACATTCATTCAGCCTCTCTTATGAATGTCTTGGCACTTATTTATTCTCCCATCACAGCTTTAGACCTGTTCCTATTCATTGCCCACTTTTCCACCCGTTATGTTGTTCTCAAAATTATATCTTAATTTCTTTGAAAAATACATTACAGTGTATATAGACCTTGCACTCTGTTTATCTCAGGTCTTTGTTATTCTGGGTTCCTGACAGAATGCTTTTCCAATCACCACTTCAAGGCTTCCATTCATCCTCTCTTACAAATATCTTAGCACTTCCTGCCAATCAACCCTTCCTGTAAATTCTTTACAACTTTTCTATTATAATTAGTTTTTATGACAATGCATCACAGTGTATACAAATACTGCTTATTTTTCTGTTTTCTGTTCACCGGAAGAAGGGACCTGTGAGGCCCTAAAAGCTTGTGTACAATATCCTTTTTGTACAAGATATATGTTGGTGCACTAAAAGGTGTCAAACCTTCCAGCGACTCCTGTTTTCCAAGGACTAGTACGGCTAATATCTCTTTAGTATCTGGCTGCACAAAGACTTCGATGTTGTTGTTCATGAGAATGTTTGCTCACTAATTGACAAAACAGAATTAGTGCTTCAAAGATGATGCCTGATGATACTGTCTCTATGGGGGATATTCAGTCATTTAACATGGTAATCACACTTAAAAAAACATAATGTTTTGCATCACTTAAACATATTTACACTTTTTCCCTTTTAAAGAAAATTAATCAAACCTAAAATAAGTTTTTATAGGACAACAAGCCATCATGTATTTCTTGGGCAAAACTTCAGCAATCCAAACCTAGATGTGGGTTGCACTCCCAAATTTTTGGCTAAGGCAGGAAACTTTTAATGTTTCATAATACTTTCAGGTACTTCCCTAGAATTATACTGAGAGGAAACTGGAATGGTTCTTTATCAAAACATTTCTTCAGAAGGGTAAAAATCTCCAAACTGTTCTTTCCTCCAGACTCACTTATTTCTTAAAACCAAACCCAGTACTATAGCGTACTCAGTGAGTATGTCATCAGGACTACAGTGCAGGAAAATCTGCACTGTAACAATAGCGACAAGTAATACAACTACAGGGATAGTGTAGTTCAGGTAATGTTAATGCTGTCCCTGTAGCTGTTGACCATTGGGGGGAAGGATAAAGCCTCAGTTGGATGGCACGCTGCAAAGCAGCTGCTGTGGCACAGATGGTACAGCCACAGGCAGCAGACAGCAACAGTATGTTGGTGAATTGGGGTTCGACTCCTGGTCCCAGGACAATTGATTCTGTTTTTTTTCTCCCCCTTCCTGACTTACAGCTTGACTGTATCCTCCCCCACCCTGTGCTTTTTGCTCCACCCCTGGTTGTCTTGCTGGGTTCCTCCTGCACATCCTCAATGAATTCCCCTCCATGGTTCCTCATCATCCATGAGTTACCTGCCCCACTGACTCTCCTCCCTATCTTGGGTTGCCTGCCAGCCAAGATTATGCAGTGTCAGGGGCTCAGCAGGTAGCATGCTCACCTCTGAGGCTGGGGGATCAGAAGGTTGTGGGTTCTATCCCCATACCAGGCACTTGGTTTAATATCCCAATACTGACACTGCAGTACAGCATGAGGGGGTTCTGCACTCCTCAGGTGCCGTCTTTCAGATGAGATGTTAAACTGAGGTCCCATTCGCCTGTTCTGGTGGTAGCTCAGGTGGATGTTAAAAATCCCCATGGCATGTCTCAAAACGAGTAGGGGAATTGTTTATTGTGAAAAAAAAAAACATAACATAATTTTAAGACATATGCATATAAGCAAAAGACATAAAAGGAAAAAAAAAGTAAACCTTTAAAAACGCGTATTTTTTGTACATAAAAGTGAAGAAAAAAAACATTTTATGGAAAAGGATATACAATATTTCCTATTGAATCCCATTTTCTCCAAAAATGATTAACACAAACAATACATACCTAAAACCCTGTTGTTGGACTTAATTCCAAGCAATGTGTTTCCAAAATCCTCAAAATTTGTGTTCCTAATGAATCGCTTTCTAAATCCCTCTGTTTCCAGATTGCCATTCCAATATGTGTAAGTAATCCTGATATTAAAGTATGGGTGTGCTGTAATGAAAACTGGCATCTTACCGGCCACATATATAACTTTATACTGGTAAAAATTATGTTTAGGGTACTAGGGTGGTACTGTGATAAGAAACCAGAGTAGTCTCCTAGTACCAGGCTGTCATAAGTGATATGTCTCATGGGACCCCATTTCCATTTGACCACTGAATCAGCCCCAGATTTTTTTGGCATAGCTTCAAGAAGTAAAACAAAAAAATGCTCTAGTGTTTCTTCTATGCCTGCACACTCTAGTCTGAGACATTGCCTTTCTGCCATAGCTTTATGTTATAAATTATCTTTTACCCCTAATCTCCCATGGCAACTAAGTCATACAATGTCCCACATCCTGAGGGATATTCTTTTATCATTTAGAACCTTTAAAGCTAAATGTGTTATTGTAGGTAAGCATTTTGGAAAGTCCATTTGCACTAGAAAATTCCTTTCCATTATGTCCATATACAATGCTTTCCTATTGAGCCTTTGCACTTTTTCCTTAGAAATACACCATGTTCTCAGTTTTGCAGCAGTCATATGTATGAAGAAAGGTTCTCCTGAGTTTGCCTTTATTCTTGGGGCCTCATTTTCCCACTTCTGTGAAAAATAATTTACTAAACAGAACATCCAACTATCCCAGGGGAGATTATTATAATTATCCTCTTCCCTGAAGGTAGCTTTAAAAAAGAAGGAGAAGTAAAATACCAGGGGATTGATCATTCCTAGACCCCTTTTTTCTTCTTCAAGTATGTAAAATCTCTCTTCACAGGATTTAAGCGGCTTCCCCAGAGCATCTGGAAATAGATGCTTAATAACCTTGTTTCATAAGTTTTAGGCAGATGGAAAATAGCACTGAAATGCAAAAAAATTGGGAGAATGAATTTCTTTACAATCATTACCCTCTTTTGTTTTGAAAATTACCATGTTTTCCATACTTGTACCTTTTGTTCCCCCATTTCAATTTTATTTCTCCAATTTAAGTCTGTCAAATCCCCATTTCCAAAAATGCACCCTAATAGTCTAAGTGTTGTGTTGGTTATTTTTATCTGCCCTATATTTGGTTCATAAGGTCCTTCCCCACAAAAAATTCCCTGAGCTTTTCCTTTGATTAATTTTAGTACCTGCTAAATCATTAAATCTCTTCATAGTTTTAAGTGCAGCAATTCCTGAACTTTTGTTTTTCATTAGAGGGCACATATCATCCGCATATACTGATAATTTTTAGGGTTTTCGCTCGATAGAGGGAGTTAGGCCTTGAATGTCTGGTTGATTCACAATTTCCCTAATTATTGGATCTAAGACAAAGGTATATAGTAAAGGGCTGATTGGGTACTTGTTCTTACTCCCCTTCTAAAACTTAAATCTTTTCCAACTAACCCATTTACCATGGGATAAGTTACTGCCTGCTTGTATAAGGTTTATATCCATGTCCTAAATTTTAAGGAAAATCCATATTCCTGCAGTACCTGATATAAAAAAATTATGGGATACTCTGCTGAATGCTTTAGCTTGATCTATGGATAATAAATACCCTGTTCGCTTATTTATTTGACTGCATTCACAAAAAATGTGTAAAAAGGTTAAGTTCTGTTGAATATTTCTGCTGGGATTCGAGCAATTTTGTACCAGGTGGATCAATAAATTTGCTATTTTTGGAGTCTACGGCATAATATTGCTGATAGGATCATAGTCAGTACTACGTAGGCTGATTGGTCTCCAATTATCTATATTTTGTTTTGTTCCTTTTTCTTATAAAAATATAAGTAGAGCTGCTGAGAAATCCTTGGGTGTGTTTCCTGTTTCCAAAATGTCATTGTAAACATGGGTTAGTATATTACTTAAGTCTTCCTGTAAAAGTGTATATAATTAATTGGTAAATCCACCTTCTCCAGGTGATATCCCTGACTTTAAATGAGACATTTCTATTTCAACTTCCTCTATGTTTATAGGTTGCTCTAACTCCAAAATTTGTGTGGGTGTAAGATTGTGGGGCAAGAAAGATTACAGTATGTTATCCCAATTAACTTTCAGTTGAAAAGCTTGGCTATATTGTTCCCTTAGAGCACACTGGACTATTTCTAACATCTCTACATCTGTTTTTTTTTTAAATCACCACTATTGTCTAATAAACTTTCCATCATTTTCCTGTCTAGAATTTGTCTGCACACTGAATAGGGGTCTGAGTAAGGTGTCATTTTTAAACCATAGTTCATCTCTACTTTAAGGTGGTTAGCTCCACTGTACTGATACTGTTTCATCTGGGATTTAATTTGTTCTATTTGATCTTTTATTCACACATCAGAGGCATTTGGAAGCATCATTAATTTATAGTATTGATTTATGTGGCCTAAGTATGTGAGATAGTCCTCCACCTGGGTTTTTCTCTCTAGATTTAAAAAAATAATTTGTAATTTCTGTTTTTGTGTCCATCCACCATTCTGCCCAGGTGTGATAACACCAAGCTACTGACTTTCTATTTTGTAGGACCCCTATGAAGTTCATTTGAACTTTTTTTGTTCCAGTAGTGAAGGATTAAGTTTCCACCTGGAAGTTTATTTATTTATTTATTTAGATTTTGTTTACCGGGTAAACCCACTGAGACCAATGGTCCCTTTTTCAGAGGTGACCCAGAGTTAGTTACAGAAAGGACACTAAAAACAATAATTACATTAGTTACATTTGTTACACCGCAGTACAATGATATCATTTATACAAGTTACTGCAGAGAATCCTGGATGTATACCAGATAGGTTTAAGCAGCATTTTAGCACCAAATGGTCTGAAAATTTGCAGTAATTCAAAGTAAATTTAGCTGGAATTAAGTTTTTTGATATAAAGAAATAGTCTATTCTGGTGGCATAACTGCTCCTCCTATAAGTAGACCCTGGTTATTGATGCAGTTCTCTATATGTGTCTTTTAAAGAAGCTTTAGTTAAGATTTCTTTTAAGGCATGTGTGTCACAATAGACCTTCTTCTGCACCTGGTCTCTAATTTTCAGGTCTAGTCTGCAGTTAAAATCCCCACCCTAGATTATTTGCCTAGGTGTAAACAGATATGTTTCTATTTCATGAAATAGGTCTATTCTAGCCATTTTATCTTGTGGGTCATATATATTTATTAGGCACAAAGAATACCCTTTATACATACAGTCTAGTAGTAGGGCCCTCCCTGGAGCAATGTCCACTAGTCTTATCACTTGAACCTGTGTGTTACAAAAAAGAATCCCAATCCCATCTGCAGCATCTGCTCCAAAGGACCAAAAGGATGGTCGACCCATCCAAAGTTTTTTTGTTTGTTCAGTGTCTTGTAAGGAAGTGAATCTAGTTTCCTGCAACATGATTATATCTGCAGTTAAGGTTTTACAAAAGTGGAAAAAATCCCAGTATTTTTTTATAGTTCTTAATACTGCAGGTGTTAACTGAAACTAGATTCAAGGATGCCATATCAAAAGTGGTTTATTGTTTGTCTTTTTTCCTTTTTTGACCTTTCTTTTTCTTTAATTCTAAAGGCTCAGGTCCTCTCTCTTCCTCACACTCCATTTCAGAAGCAGCCCCTGACCTGATTGAGACATTAGATTCAGAGTCACCTTCCTGCTCTTGTAGTACCTGAAAGGTGTTTCATACAGGAATACCTGTAGTCTGGCTTAATTTTTTGGCATTGGCCCTGGTGACCCTCTTAGGATGTGGTGTCTAAAGCTCTCGAGTTGGAGGAGGGGGCATTGTATCTATATCAGTCTGCTATGTCTCTATATCATTTTCTTTCTGCCTGGGGTTTTGATTTTCAGGGTTATTCCTCTAGGGATCATTTTTGCTATGGGAGTTTGTAGGGACAGGGCCTGCTTCCAGTGTTTCTTTTCTGTTAGGTTGGGGCCTGTATCTATCTATCTTGGGCCTGATTAATTAAGGTCTCTCTATCCAAACCCACTTGTCTATTTTGACACTGGTGGTAGGCATGTCCCTGTTCATCACAAAGGTTACACCTGAAAACATTTCTACATGTTCCACTGTCATGATCTAGCTCACCTCATAGTGCACACTTAATTGTGTCGCATGCACTACTCAAGTGCCTTTTACTGCCACATGTGTAGCAGGCCTTCGGCTGCCCTGGGTAAAAACATACCTCCCTGTCTTTTCCCGGAAAAAAACTGTTTGGGATATGTGGAACCTCATCCCCCAGTGAATGCAGCTGGGTTTTAAATTTCCAGCTGCCTGTCCAGATCCCTTCCTCATCTATAATGGGTTCTGGGGGCCCTAATACAGTACATTTTCTCTCTAACCAAAACTGTATATGTCACATGTTGACACCTTCATTTCAAAACATAATGTTAACTGTTTTAAAAAAAGGTTTGTAATGGGAATTGCCCAAAAAGGTGTCCATAACGGCATGGTTTTACATGTCTTGTATTTTTGCCAAAATGTATCCAGTCCAGCAAAAGTCATAAAGCTGATATCGAAGGTGTTTTCTCCCCTTACATTTATAAGGGCATAATTATTAGCTGCTTGAAAGTTCATTTAGTCCTTCAAAAGCCTCCAGGCTACAAAAAAAATCAATCTGGGTGTTCTTGTAAACCCCCTCTGTACCTCAAGTGAACCACGTTTCTTCTAGGGGCTTGTTCAAGTTTATTTTGTTTAAATAAGTCAGAGAAATGTGGTCCAGTTCAGAAATGATCTCTTCACGGGGAGGGAGGGAATATCAGGTAGTTCTTGCTCAGCCCCTTCCCTGTCTTCCATATTGTTAGTCCCTCTGTTTTCATTTGAATTTTTACCCAGTTTTTGCTGACCTGTATTTGCTGCCTGTTCTCCTACATTGGGGGCCCCCTGACGACCTGGCAACTCTGGTATGAAAGAAACCCAAACTGAATCTGGAATCCATTTTCCATCCTGAAATGTCCAGTCAGCATCTGCCAGTGCTTTCTCCTTGCTCCATTCTGTACTGGGGAAAACCACATCAGCATAGAAACATAGAATTTGATGGCAGATAAGGACCGCTTGGCCCACCCAGTCTGCCCATTTCCCTACCTAATGGATAAGCTGCAGATCTTAGCTAACCAGCAGCCTACTTCTTCCTACCCCCACACCCTAGAATTGCCTTATGACTGTCCCATGCATGCTTGAATTCCACCACTGTTTTTGACTCCATAACCTTCTCCAGAAGGCCGTTCCATGCATCCACAACCCTCTCTGTGAAAAAATACTTCCTTAATTTAACTCTGAGTCACCCCCCTTGTATCTTCAAATTGTGCCCCCTTGTTCTTGCAAACCTCTTTTTTTGAAAGATGCTACCCTCTTGGACTTTGTTGATTCCCTTGAGGTACTTGAAAGTTTCTATCATGTCCCCCCTCTCCCTCCTTTCCTCGAGGCTATAAATATTAAGCTCTTTAAGTCTCTCTTCATACGTCTTCTGGTGCAGACCCTGCACCATTTTAGTTGCCCTCCTCTGGACAGCTTCCACTCTGTCTATGTCTTTGCGGAGATTGGTTCTCCAGAACTGCACGCAGTACTCCAGATGGGGTCTGACCAGCTGTCTGTACAGAGGCATAATAACTTCTTGTTTTCTACTGGTGAAGCCTCTCCCTATGCATCCCAGCATTCCCCCAGCCCTCCTTGCTGCCCTCTCACATTGCTTGCCCACCTTCAGGTCATCTGATATAACTACCCCCAGGTCCCTTTCCATTTTTGTTGTTGTTAGTATCTCACCCCCCATTGTGTACTCTTCCCCTGGGTTTTTGTTTCCCAGGTGCATTACCTTGCACTTCTTAGCACTGAATCTAAGCTGCCATACATTTGACCATTCCTCTAACCTTGCCAAGTCCCTTCTCATCCTTTCCACCCCACCTTTTGCATCAACTCTGTTGCAGCTCTTTGTGTCATCTGCAAAGAGACATACTTTTCCTTCCAGTCCCTCTGCAATGTTGCTTAAAGACATTGAAGAGGACCGGTCCTAATACTGAACCCTGCGGTACCCCACTAGTAACTCCCCTTTCTTCAGAGTGGACTCCATTTACTATTACTCTCTGTGTCCTATTCAACAGCCAATTCTTTACCCAGGCTGTCATCTTAGGACCCACTCCCAGGCTGGCTAACTTGTATATTAATCTTTTGCGTGGGACTGTGTCAAATGCCTTGCTAAAGTCTAGGTAGGCCATGTCCACAGGCCCTCCCTGATCTACCACTTTGGTCACCCAGTAAAAGAAATCTATCATATTTGTCTGGCATGACCTTCCTGCTGTGAATCCAAGCTGCCTTGGGTCCTGTACCCCTCTGGCCTCTAGATACTCAACAGTTCTTTCCTTCAGAAGTGATTCCATCATTTTCCCTATCACTGAGGTTAAACTAACAGGTCTGTAGTTTTCTGCTTCTGCCTTGCTCCCACTTTTGTGAAGAGGAATCACATCTGCTCTCCTCCAGTCCTCGGGTACCACTCCATCCTCCCATGATTTGTTAAAGAGGGTAGTCAGTGGTGTCACTAGTTCTACTCTTAGTTCTTTTAGAATTCTGGGATGAATCCCATCAGGCCCCATTGCTTTGTCCACCTTCAGTTTTAAGAGTTCTTTCATAACCCTTTCTTCTGTAAATGGGCTGGTATCAACTTCTGTATCCAGAGTGTTTCTACTGCTTGTTTTAGGTACCTCCCCCTCTTCATTTGTAAATACTGAGCAAAAATATTTGTTTAGTATCTCTGCCTTTTCACAGTCTCCCTCTGCCCACCCTCCCTCCCTTTATTAAGTCTCACTATCCCTCCCTTGGTCTTCCTTTGCTCCCTGATGTACCTGTAAAAGGTTTTATCCCCCTTCTTAACTGAGTTGGCTATCTTTTCCTCGGTTTGGGCCTTTGCTGTTCTGACTACCTTCCCAGCTTCCTTTTGCCTTAACTGATACAGTTCTCTGCCCTGCTTCTTCTGTGATTCCTTGTACTTCCTGAATACTTTCTTTTTCTCTTGAACCTTCACTGCCACTTCCTTTGAGAACCATAGTGGTTTCTTACATCATTTTGTTTTGTTTATTTGCGTCACACAAAGGCTCGTTACCTCTGTGATGGCAGTTTTATTATTCCCCATTGTTCTTCCACCCCTCCTTCCTACCCATTTGCTATTGCATTCCTTAGGCACTCATCCATTTTGGCAAAGTCAGCCCTCCTAAAGTCCAGTACTTTTGCCTTTGTATGGCTTGACTCTATTGCATATTGTGAACCATACTGTTCGATGGTCACTAGTTCCCAGATGGCTACCCACTTCTACATCTGTGATCCTCTCTCCATCTCCATTTGAGAGAACCAGGTCTAAGATTGCTCCCTCTCGAGTGGGCTCCAATACTAGTTGTCTAAGGCATGCCCCCTGTAGGGCATCTAGAATAACCCCACTCTTCGAAGTGGCTGCTGCAACTGCACTCCAGTTAACATCTGGCATATTCAGATCACTCATCAGCAATATCTCCCCTTTTTCTGCCATTCTAAGTATACTTTCTATCATTTCCTTGTCCATTTCCTCTCCCTGAGAAGGGGGTCTGTATACAACCCCTGTGCGGATTGTGGTGCCATTGCCTGTCTCCAAATTTACCTGCAGTGCTTCTTCTCCTCCTCCCTGTTTACCCTTTTGTTCGGTTGCTTATATTCCTCCCCTTATGTAGACAGCTACTCCTCCTCCTCTTTTACCCTCCCTGTCCCTCCTGTAGATAGTGTATCCTGGTATGTTTATGTCCCAGTCATGGTTTTGTGTGTACCATGTTTCTGTGACTGCCACAATATCCAGATGTTCCTCCTCCATCAAGGCCACTAATTCAGGAAGCTTGTTACCCAGACTATGGGCATTGGTACTCATTGCTCTCCATTTTTTGATGGCTTTACCTTCTGTTGCAGTATCCCCCCCTGACCTTTCTACCTTGGTCTTTTTCTCATTTAGTACCCTGTTTTGTAGGGAGAGGCTGGGATTTTCCTGCTGCTTATCAGCAGCGCTTTGTTTCTGCATTCCTTTGTGTAGTGCGTCAGCAGCCTGACTCACCCTCTCTGGCTGTGCAAGTTCTGGAGGCTGGCAATCAGCTGCACTGTTAAATGTGCTGCAGAAGTAGTGGCAGGTTCTTCATTTAACCCTGAAACAGACTCAGAAAATAATTCTTGCTCCGTTTGTAATGGTATCGCAGTCGAGAATTTTTTAGACGTTTTGCTGTAATCTGTTTCTCCTGCTGCACAGTTTGCACCGTGCAAATCACGTCCAAGATCCTGTGACATACTTTGCCCACCAGTTTCCTTTCTTAGCAGAACCTCCTCTGGGGGCAGGGATAGAACCTCCAGCATCTCACTCTCCAATACATCCTTCTCCTCCAAAGACCTGGTGCAGACTGCCATTCTGCAAAATGAATGACAGCAGCTCCCCCTACTGGCAGCGATTCAGTAGGGGAATTTCCCTGGTACTCTGGCCAAAATTTCCCCCAATTCACTAATTATAGCATCAACAGCTGAATCTGGTTCAAGGTCATTTGACATTCATCTGTATCCCTCTCCTGGGTTGTGCCAGAAAATAGGCAGAATTTGTCTAGCACACTTACCTGGTCAACAAAAACTAAACAAAATAAATAAAAATTCCACCCCATCCCTGAGTTGCCTCCCCCAGAGGTGATTATGCAGAGATCAAGGGGGTCGATGTATCAGGGGTGTGGGTGGCTGAACCCCCCCCCATGAACACACACAGGATATCCTTCTGTTTTGTTGTGGTGTGGTAGTGCTTGGTGTTTTTGCAGAGTGCTTCCATTAACTGTGATGTTTTTCATGTACGGTTTTTGACCACACAGATAATGTTTTAGATTTGTTCACCTTGTACCATGCTAAAGATATCTGTAAAGGCCTGGTCTAAGATTTCTAATCTTATAAACTGAAATCCTTGAAATTTCCCCTGATTGCCCTCTACGGGATAATGATCTACTGCAATTTAAAGGGAAACAGATATCCACATTCTAAGACACCTTGCAAAACCAAATATGACTACCATGGCTCTCTGTCTATATAAGCTAGACTTAATCATTATCTAGAAATTAAGCACACTTTGAAAGGCTTTATCAATGAGAACACAGCTTTGTCACCAAAACATGCACTGTTTATTATTAACACTAAATGCCAGAAAGTAATATATGTTTTGGTAATAGAGTCTAAGCCTAACCCAAACTAAAGCCTTACAGGTATGCAGGAAATAGAGTTAAATACCCACATTTCTATTAAAGACTGGGATGAGAGCTGGACAAATATGTTGACAGCATGCAGAGAAGCCAAACGGAGACTAATGCAATTTAAAATAGCAGCATTTTTTTTTTAACCAGGTGAGACACATTAAGTTGAAAACTTGTTTACAGGTGTGACCTGGGAGCACAGGGAAGTTAAATGACTTGCTCAGGATCACACAGTATGCAAGTGGGGGACTGTGGGATTCAAACCCAGGTATCCAGATTTGCAGCTCAGAGCCTTAAAGCACTGCGCTATACTGCCTCCCAGTATAGTATGTGGCACTATTCTCCAGCTAAACTGATAGACCTAGGTACTAGCAATGACTGCAAATGTTGGCGATGCCTTTCAGTAAAGGGTTCCATAACATATCATTTGGACTTGTGTTAAGGTTGCACCATATTGGAAGATCTGGCTTGCTTGCGAAGTATATTGGTTGTGTAATCTAAAGTGTTCTTATAAATTTATTATGTTAGGGATTACCACAGAACTAACAACTATCAATAGAGAACAACAGTTGAGTCTTCATCTTGTTCTTATGTAATCAAAATACTTTATTAAGACATTGTAAACAAGTTGAACCTCTTTCTTTCTTTAAATGGATGCAGGGTATATTCCAAAGAGCTAGCTATGAGAGACTAGTGTAAATAAGTCAGAAAATAATTAACAAATTCTATACATTACAGAATCATTTTCTTAAATCTACTTGTTGTAAACTGCCACTTAACTGAATAACAGCCAACACCATTGAATTTTGTTGTACAATATTGATCAAAATGAGACTTAGTTTGTGAAATTAGTTTATTGCATTTAGCAACAGTACTGTAGAATAAGATAAGCATTACTCTGAGTTCATGAACTCTTTTCTCTACTACTATATTTTGTATTGTATGACTCATATGACCCTACTTATATGTTATCATTAAAATTTTAATAAAGTTTTAATTATAAGAGAAGTATCATTTAAAACATCCATTGATGACTCTGACTCCCCTCTCAGATGGATGCAGGCCATCACCTCTGTATGGGCCCATATCCTTCCAAGGTGGTCTCTAGATGCCAGTACAGCTGAATCCCTCATCTGTTCACCATTCTTCAACCACAAGTTGATGCACATATGCACCATGCATGGCTCTTGAAGTGATTGGGTCCTGACTACATAAAACAACCTCCAGCTCCCATACATTCTGGATGGGCTGCTCCACTCAGTAGGGAGCAATACGTTGGTGATTTCCTGTGTCCTTGAGAAACTGTCAGGGAAAGGGAAATTTCTGTATCCATCCCACACATGTGTAATGGCTCACCAAATCAGTTTTGTCAGCTCTCCTCAGTTGAAGTCATGAAAATGACTCTTAGTATCCATATTTTTGCCCTGGTATTTGAGGACTCTTTTTTCAGTTAATGCTGTTTATTCTCCCATCACTGTCACTAACAGGCTCTATCATCAGGGACAGACCCCACCAGCCCATAACCATGGCTCCTTATGGACTTACGGTCCAACTTTTGCATTCCCCACAGCATTGTCCTTCCAGTGTTGAAGCAGCTAGATGACCACAGAATGGACTCTTTGGTGGGAGGTGCACCATATAGCCAGGTGTGAGGCCTACAAAGGGTTGATCAGATCCTGCTGGGCAGCTCGTTTTCTCTACCCTTTATAGGTCCCCTGGGTGGATGGCTGGGCAATGCTGCCTAAAGGATTTTATGCATGGTCCAGGGTTTGACAAATCTCATAGCTCGACATCCCGAGCTACAAGATCTGTCATTCATACAAGTAGACTTGCAGTCCTCACTTGTCCAAAGAAACGCAGTTTAGTGCCTGATGAGGTGGTGGTGCAAGAGAAAATAAGTAAAGACAGGAAATATGACCAAGAAACGAGGGCCAGGCTATTTCAGCCTCATTGGTTGACCACTTATAAATGGTAACGATACAATGAAAAAAAAAAAGGACTGATGTACTGTACAGTGTGTGAAAAGTGTCCCACTATTGCAACACCAGCATTTTCAAAAAAACAAACCAAATGTGTTTGCCACAGGCTCTAACAATTTTAGAATTGAGTCACTATGTGCACACAAGTCCACTCCACATGTGCTATGCCAGAACCAACATGTTCTAGAAAGTGGTCAGCATGCAGTTCAGTGTGATGTCAGTGAGTCACTGCTTTATCAAGCCTTTGCACAATTGGAAGAGGCCACAAAGGTGAAGATGAAATGCCTGTTTAGCACAGCGTACTCCATTGCAAAAAATCTGTGCCCATTTTCCGACATGGATTGGCTCTGTGAATTGCAAGAGAAAATTGGGATTCATCTTGGTGTGAATTATACCAATGAAAAGTGGGCCTGGGACTTTTGCAGAGCTATATCTGCTGTTCTATCCAAGAGCCAGATGCAGACTCTTAAAATTGCACAATATGTTACAATTCTTGCTGACGGCAGCACCGATGCTGCTATAATTGAATGAGAAAATATCTTCCTGCATTTTGTAAATCTTAACACAAAAGATGTATATACATATCTGATCCAGGCTGTGTCCTTGGAATCCTCACATGCTGTAGGTGTCTTTATTTTAGTCTGTGGTAACCGGGCAAGGCCCACTAGGCACAAGTGCCCATTTTCGGGGGCGATCTTGGAGCACTAGACAGTTAAGTGACTTGCTCAGAGTCACACAGTATGCAAATGGAGGTTGTGAGAATCAAACTCAGGTCTGGTCTGCTGGATGTATAGTATCAAGCTCATTCACACCTCGTTCCTCTAACCCATAGGCTATTCTGCCTTTAATGCGATAACAGCTGCATTAGATTCACTGCATCTTCCTATCACTGACCTATCGAATGTGAGCAATCTGGGGCCACTTCTGATTTCTGCCAGTTTTGATGGTGCAAGTGTAATGCTGAGTGAAAGGGGTGGAACCATTGCAAAGTTACGGGAGCACTGTCCTCAGATCATTGCCATGAACTGTGTTGCACATAAGTTGGAGCTGGCAGTTCTTGATTTGATAAAAACAAACCCCTTCATATCAAAGCTTGAAAACACTTTAAAGGGCATATTTAAATTCTACCACTATAGTCTGTGATAGGGCGCAGGTACATGTGGGAAGTCATATAGAAAAATGCATCACCATTCTTTGTAAAATTTTCATTTTTAATTAATTGTTTTCCAAACGTTGTTTACAACAGAATAATTTCAGCATGGCACAGTACTTTAACATCTTACTCTTCCATTCGAGCAGTAGATAGCACAACAGACAAAATAATCTGGCATTTCTAAATCTTCCATTCGGAGCAGTAGATAGCACAGCAGACAAAATAATCTGGCATTTCTAAATCTTCCATTCGGAGCAGTAAATAACACAGTTCATCAAAACTCCACACAGCACTTTTCAGCAGCTTCCAGAGTATACCTCCAGACCCACAGCAAGCAGAATGATCTGCCTCAACTCAAATAGTCTGCATTTATACTGAAAAGGGGACATGTGATTCTTTAACTCCACCCCAGCATCTGATTATATACTTTAAATCTTTATTTACCACGTATTTATTTTATCGATAAACATATAACCCCTTTTAATTATTAAAGCAGAATATTTTTACTCCTACAAACAAATTAAACTCTTTTAATAACATTTTAAGTATTATTTCTAACAACTAAAGCACCTCCCCTTCCTATACATAATATAAGGAATGCAGTTGTGGCCGGACGGCTCCTAGACGAACAAAGATGGAACCGAACTCAGAACCTCACAAACACTGCAAACATCCTCGTCCCAAAGAAGTCCCAGACTCAACTCCAAACCTCCCCTCTTTACCTTCAGAAGGTTAGTCAAACTCAAAATTTGAATGCTATAACTGCTAGAGTCCATTACAGGGAAAATCCAACAATAATTGACTTTGTAATAGTGCGAATATTCGCACTATCGAAAAGAAATGCAACGGCTTATCTCCGAAAGGCAAAGCCGTAATATCAGAGCAAAAAGAAGGTTTTTATCAGAATATATAGAAATTCAGACAATTGCTCGAGATAATATTTGATCCTTAGTAAATATGTGAGAGAACTAATGGTAACTAGGCAATTAAGGGCAAAGTCAAAGAGCTGGTAGCAGAAGAAAGGTATCAGCCAACCTCCACAATGAGTGACTGCCCCATAGACCATCATAGCACTAATGGTAAGCATGAGAAAAGAAATAGTGAAACACAGACATTTTCAACTGATTTCTCAGATGCTAAATAGTTTCCAGCAACCTCATACTGCATATCCATCATTGGCATTGTAACAGGGTGAGTTACGGCCACAGTTAAATAAATACCCATCAGTATGTTTACCACCATGAACCACATCCCCAAAATAATTGTCCTAGTTCTCACATGACAGCAGCCACAGTAGCAGTACTGTAGAACTGGTCCCAAGTCCGCCCCACTCACTCCGTCTCTATACATAATCCATGCAAGAGATTCGGGCTAATCACCAAAGGAGAAATCCACCAGAACATGCAAAAGGGAACCACAAAGGGCCCGAACCACCAACACCCTGTGATCCTTGCTCCCAGGAGCCACAACAGGACCAATATCCACTCCACTCCAAACACACCCTGCAACAGAACACACCGCAACACAAGCACCCCCACTCCCACAGAGTCCAACCTCACAACTGGGCAAATTCAAACCAAAAAGGATAATAAATAAATTAAAAACAAAAGGGGCACTCACCGGAATGAACAGAGTGGCTCCAAACAGCCACCCAATACAAGAGAAGGGCACAAACAAACAAAAGAACACCCAAACGATCACCCACCACCTTCCAACCCAAACAAACCCACAGAAATGTCGACAGGTACCACAAGGCCACCAATACAATATAATGGTCCTCCATTCTACCTAATGGAGGGTTCACCACACACCCCAATGCAGTACCAACCACAAGTAGCAACTGTTCAAATGCTAAAAAGGAATACTGTGAGTGAACCCTGTCCACGCAATCATCTACTCCACAAAAAGGTAGAAACCCTATCTACAACTACCTGGTGGGGGGGAATTCAGGCTTACGGCTAAAATTAGCTATACTGCCACCAAAGGATTTCATCCCAGCCTTCACATTAAGGTAACAACTTTCCCCACGTTTATTATACACTCTCCTTTTCTTTTTATATTCACTTTATTTTTAAACAATGTTGCTAAATAACAGCTACCTTTTAACTGAATGAATGAACCAAACTAGACGGCCTAACTGTGGGACAATATACACCACCACAGCACCTTTAGGACAATAGAAAGTGGGGTTTTCAGGTACCCCTGCATTTTTATGAACATTATTTCGGGGCCCTCAACCCTTCACGGGGGCACCCTGTGACATAGTCCCAAAAAATGAGGGAGCTTCAAGAAATTGCACATGTGATAGATACTGATCTGGCACACTTTAGTGCAATTAAACGGGTGAGATGGCTTGCCCGCAGATCACGTGCAATACAGGCAGTTCAGGTGAACCTACCTACAGTTGCTCAACACCTGGAACAAAGTGCATCTGGTACTGATGGGTCAAAAACAAAGGTGCTGTTAAGAGAGGTACAGTTGGTACACTTTGTCAAATCTCTTTACATCTTGCAAGATTTTTTGCCCATACTTAAAAATATGTCACTGCAGTTTCAAAGAGATGACTTAATAATTCTTGAAGTACCACATTTCATAGAGACCTGCCTCCTCCAGCTGATGGAACTGAAATCAAAGCCAGGGAAATACATGAAGGCTTTCCTAGGTCATTACAAGCCTCAGGATAGATTTATGGATGTTGTAATTTCAAAGAAGGGAGTTGAGAAGACTGTCCCCTTTACTTTAGAGGCAACTGCCCTGAAATAAATTTTGGGGCAGACACACAACTGCACACTTTAGTTGATGCAGGAATAGATTATATCAATGTACGATTTCAGAATTTCTCAGAGGTGCCTCCAAAATGGTTTACATGTCTAAATTTTAAACAGTTCGATCTACCAAGAGAACAACTCGTGGAGTTTGGGACTAATGAAGTGGCTAATTTAGCAGTATACTTTAATTTTTTCACAGAAGAGTAGCAGGAAAATATTACATCAGAATATGCTGCATTTAAGGCTCTGCTGAAATCTGCAGTTGACGAACCCTATCTGTAGGTGTATACAAGATTGCTGAAAGAAAAACTGCCCCAGATTGCTCACATTCCAGAGTTAGTGGAAATACTCCTGGCAATGAGTGTGTCAACTACAAAGTGTGAATGTGTGTTCTCCACTCAAAACCTGATAAAGACAAAAATAACGACATGTCTGGCAGATGACACATTACGGTCACTTCTTCAGATAGCAGTAGAGGGTCCTGAACTATGTGACTTTGATCCAGATCCAGCAATAAACCACTGGCTGCTGTCTGGTCCAGGCACTCAACATGTATATGGGCATGCTGCTGCCGCTGCTGGTACAACTGATGCTGTATCTCATGCTAGCACTGCTGCTGCTCCAACTCCATCACCAGCCTGTCCTAGCACTAGCACTACAACCAGTACACTTGATGTTTGTGACAGTTCCTCTGGTTCTGAATCTGAGTTCTCATTATCTTTGCCCTAATTATTCTTTGCTTCTTTCGTTCTGGCATGTTGTGTGGGACTGGTGGACTCTGGGCTGGAGTTGACGCTGGCAACACTTGACTCAGACTTTAAATCAACCTAACAAAAATTTAAACAACATATATTTTCATTTTTACTGTTTCATACAGCCTCTACATGTATTACTGTTAATAATACAATGCTGCAACCACTTACTTTGTTGCTATATAATTTTTTATGTTTCCCTTAAAATATGGCCTTTTGACCATTGGACTACTACTCACAGCAGTGGGACTACCATTTTTTTGGATAGATCAGTTGTCCTGGACTACCATGTAAATTTGAAATTTGTCAATCCCTGGCATACTCCCACTTATAGGCATCAGCAACTGCCACTTCTCCCATCCACAGACTTGCTGTCTCTAGGTTGCCAGACTCCTGGCTGCCACTAGGGGTGAGGAGTGCACTGGGTGCCGAATCCCTCATTTCCCAGAGGAAGAGAGAACTCCATCAGATGCTCAATCCTCCTCCTCCTCCTCCTAGCCAACCCTCCAATGTACGGGGATTGCTCCCAATCCTGGGTTGTCAGCACTGCCAATGGTAGCACTACCGCTGCACCTTTGGACTGACATGCAGTGTCCCTTTAAATATGTTTTGAATGAAGGAGATTCTGCTGTGCTTATTATTTCATTTTATAAATATAATAATAATAATAATATTCTTTATTTATAATGCGCTTTTCAAAAAATCAAAGCGCAGTACAGGTTATAAAATCACAACATAAAAAACATTAATATAAAATACAATAAATAATTGATACATTACAACAAACTCCATGAAACAATAATAAAACCGACCTAGATCAGTCAATCTCTTCCACATAGGCCTTGATCCATAAAAAGGATTTTAAGGCTTGTTTGAACCCCCCCACTGTTGTGCACTCTCTAATCAGATGTAGTAGAGAGTTCCAGAGGGTTGGAGCCACAAACACAAAGGCCCGGGCACCAGAAGATTTCAAAATGACACTTGCAATCTCCAGCAACCCCTCGCCGGCCGAGTGGAGCGGTCGCTCCGGGAGACAGGGAACCAGGAGCTCTTTCAGGTAGTCCAGGCCCAATCCATGCAGGGCTTTGTAGGTCAACAGACCCACTTTAAAGGCGATCAGCCACTGAACCAGCAGCCAGTGCAGTCTCCACAGCACCGGGGTGACATGGGAGAAATGAGAAGTCCCAGTTAACAACCGGGCTGCAGAATTCTGCACCAGCTGCAAGCGGTGGATATCAACCCCGAAAAGACCAAAGTAAAGGGAGTTGCAGTAGTCGAGACGTGAGGTCACGAAGGCATGGATCAGCATAGGTAGGTCCCCGGGTGGAACAAGGTGTTTAATTCTAGTGATGTTCCTAAGATGGTAAAAGGAAATCTTAACGACGGCTGATGTTTTGGTTGATTAAATGAAAATGCATGAACAGAGCTTCAAGACTTTGGGATGAGGAGCTATAGCAAACAAAGTTTGATTGCTTGCTTTAAATGTCTAATACTGAGACATACAGAAATAGATTAGTTACCATATTGGTCCTTGTAAGAACAGATCCAGAAGCAAATGGTTTGATACCTTTTATTGGACCAATGTAGATGTTGTTTCCTTTTTGTAACATCTATGTTGTTCCAATAAAAGGTATCAAACCATTTGCTTCTGGACCAATATTGAGACAGGCATAGCAGGACACACAGGGCATGCTCTCTATCTGACCATCATCCCTAGCAGTCAAATGTTTGTTTTTCTATTTTTACATAAGTAGTTTGTAGGTGTATTTAGTTTTCTCTCCAATCCCTTGCATCCCTGCATAGTGAGTGTGTGTGGAGGCATGTCATGCACTACGGGACGCCCCACCCTACCAGTCACTCAGTTACCCCATGCGCCTGCCACTGGACCTCCATTCATTGATGGTGAGACTGCAGATGGGCAACCCCCCCCCCCAGAAGAGGACAAGCAGTGCTCAATCTTGCTCCCAGCACCCCGATGACCTGAGGTCATTCTCGAACTCAGGTCATTGGCATAAAACAAGGTAAGGTGTCCAGTGCCTCAGCCCTCATTGCCACCAGTTAAGTGGTTTTAAGCGTGGCTTTGGGTTGGTGCGGCACAAATGACTATAACTGAATATGAGGGTTAATGTGTGTTGTTTTAATTAATTAGTAATTAGTTATTTTAATTAAAAATCAGAACTTTTGCACAAGAAGCCTTCACACATTTTTTTAAAAAGCTACAGACTGCATGGATATTTCTATGATATACAGTATATTATGATTTTCAAACTCTACATTCTGAATGACAGTTTTTAAAATCTCTACACTGCACAGTGTTTCTTTGAAATCTACATGCTGCATGATGGTTTTCAGAATCTATGACAGCTTGAATGTCTTCACAAAATGTTCACACAAAACCCCCTCATGATGGTTTTCAAAGTCTACTTACTTAAAACAGTCTTCAATACCTATGGGCTGTAAAACAGCTTTCAAAATGTGAGGGCAACCATATTTTTTACTCTAGCTCTTCCTCTGGTGCTGTCACTTGTTTTACTAGGTGGCATTCAGTCCAAGAATCTTCAGTTGAAGCTGTGGTCCCTGTTGTTTCAGTTGGGTTTCATTTAGTGGTTGATACCATATACCATACCAGACAGAAATTTCCCGTAAGAATGCAGAATTCCTGTCCAGGGAAATAGCTGTCGCATGGAACTGACTGGCTCAACTCTTCAGAACTGTTGACAGACTGTGCAACCCAGCCTGTCAGCAGTTCCATTGAGCTTTTTTACAAAATGATTGTCATGAGATTGCTCGCTTCTTTGCAAATAGGGTGGCTAACATCAGGCAGGAATGCCTCCAACTTCACTCTATGGGTGATGCTGTTGATCAGTGCTATGTCACATGGTCTGGAGTTTCCTGGAATGCCTTTGATCTGCTGGAGTTCGCGGATGTTATGAGGATCGTCTATGTGATGCATCCCAGCTGCTGTAGTTTAGACCTGGGCCCTACCTCCCTAATTTTGGGTTGTAGTTACATCATTGTCCCGGTCTTAGCTTGGATTGTCCGGTGCACTCTGGACTCAGGTGAGTTTCCTAGCTCTCTGGAGATGGGGGTGGTGATACCCCTCCTGAAGAAAGCTTCTTTAGATCCTGATAACCTAGCAAATTACAGGCCTATCTCAAACCTCCCATTTGTGGGAAAGATTATTGAGAAAGTTGTGGTAGTTTAATTGGATAACCATTTAACCATCCACAATTTATATGAACGTCTCAAATCGGATTTTCATAAGAGGCATAGTACTGAGACTGCTCTGGTTTGGGTGCTCAATGATCTCCTGATGGTGAGAGATCAGACACTGTTCCATCTTGGTTCTCCTTGATTTATCATCAGCTTTTGATACTGTGGATCATGGGGTTCTGCTCGAACATTTGAGGCCCATCTGTGGGCTGTCTGGTACAGTTTTCAAATGGTTTGCATACTTCCTCGGTGGTAGAATGCAGAGAGTTGTCTCGGGTATGTTTTCTTCTGGGGCTTTCTCTCTGCCTTGTGGGGTACCCCAGGGTTCAGAGCTGTCCCCCATGTTCCCATGTTATTCGCAGTATATACAGTATGCTGCCCCTCATAGACATTGTAAGGTGGTATGGGCTGAGGTTTCACTGCTATGCTGATGATACCCAGCTCTCCCTGTCTTTGGCCCCCGACCAGGTTGGTGCTATCTCAGTATTGAACAGCTGCCTCACAGAAATCCAAGGCTGGATGAGCATCAGCCGTTTAAAGTTGAACTCAGGAAAGACTGAGGTTCTGGTTGTGGACCCAGGTCATAGGACAGAGGAGTTGAGGACCAAGCTCCCCTTCGGTTTAGTATTGGGGGGGCCCAGATTCTCACCTCTGAATGGGTGCATAACCTAGGAGTGGTGCTTGATGATGGTCTGACCTTTCATCATCAGGTGTCGGCAGACATCAAGCTGACCTTTTACCATCTTAGGAACATTGCTAGGATTAGGCGCCTTGTTCCGTCTAGTGACCTACCTGTTTTGGTCCATGCCTTAGTGACATCACACATTGATTACTGCAACTCCCTCTACTTAGGGCTTCCTGGGGTTGATATCCACCTCTTGCAGCTAGTGCAGAACATGGCAGCATGTTTGTTGACTGAAGTATCTAGAAGAACTCGCATTACCCCTGTGCTGCACAGTCTGCACTGGCTGCCTATTCAGTGGCAGATCACCTTTAAGGTAGGTCTTTTGACTTACAAAGCCGTACATGGACAGAGTCCTGATTACTTGAAAGAGCTCCTGGTTCTCTACACCCCTTTGTGACAGCTCCGCTAGGCTGATGAGGGGTTGCTAGAGATTCTGAGGGTAAGCTTAAAGTCATCAGGTGCATGTACTTTTGGATTTGTGGCACCTACCCTCTGGAATTCTCTGCCACGTCAGCCTCAGGAGTGCAGGATGGTGGGGTGTTTCCAGCAGGCTCTTAAGACTTTTTGTGGGGAAAGACCTATTCTATATCTTCTTGATTTTATTGTATTTATTGTATTCAGTTTTTATCTTGAATGTACAGCGTTTGATATGCGAAAGGTGCTATATCAAATACATTTTATTTTTATTATTATTATTGTTATATGTCAACACTCTGTTGGATCAGGCAGAGACTAGAGGTCTGCATAGCTCCAGGGATACCCTCCATATCCAGGGTAGGTGGTAACTGCTCACTAGTCGCAATCACGCCAATGGCTGTACTGGACCTGGCTCCACTTGAGTTGGAAATCTGTGTGTCACTATGTGGCTCCTGTGTTTCAATGTTTTTGTGTACCTATATGTTATTGATATGGAACCTTTGGACAAGAGCACTTGTGCTCAAAGGCTTTAACTGATTTTCAAAATTAATAAAAAATAAATGTAGTTATTTATTTATTTATTTATTTCTCAGAATTACAAAATCTTTGAGTCAGAGACTCATTTACAGAGGTTCCATGTCTGAGCATACTCTAGGTTAGAATACAAAGTACAATAAAATAATACAGACAATGAATTATGTGGTAAATGAATGTAAACAGTTTTGGGTGACAGCATTGTGTACATTTGTGGAGACAGTGAGTGCAGATGATAATAGTGGGCACAGAGAGTGTGAACATTAGGTGACACTTGAGCCATCAGTGAGAAGACATTGTCAAAAGAGCATGGAGTTACAATCTCATGCAAATTGATAAATAATGAGGAAAGGTAACATCATGAACATGTAGAGGGAAACAGGTAAGGGGGATACAGGTAGAAAATGCCAGTTTACAATACAAATTACAGGTTGGTGCACCAATAGTGCAATGCAGCACCATTTGAGCAGTCAGACTATTGGTTTTGTCAAGTAACAGAGTGGAGAGAAGGAGAAGGGGCAAAAGCAGAGCAGTTAGCAAAGAGACTTTGTCGGGCCAAGGGTTATAGGAAGGGGAGTAGAGTGGTATGGAGGAAGCAGAGAGAACATTGGGGTAAATAATAAATAAAATGCACTCAGTTTTCAGCTATTTACTGTTCTTGTCCATTCTATTCCATTCTATTCACTCCTAGATAAGCTTTGCTCAGTGCATCTTTTATCATGTCAGAAATAAATCACTCTGCTACATGACGTGTTGTCATGTTTACTAACATATTCACAGTTACACACAGGAAGATGGCCCCAAACATCACTGTCCTTGTGAACACTGCACAGCAGGTTCAATTCTGACCCTAGGCATAAGTCAAAATCTTAGGGTATCTGTGACAAGCTGGCCTATGGTAGATGGAGAGGCAACACACTGGGTTTAAAGTTCACAGAAGAAAATTTACTTTTTTTTTGCTCCAAATGTAAGTTATTGCTCCAGAAAAGCATAACCAGTCAGCTCAACTTTTCCAGCCTGCCAGGAAACATAAAGGTTAACATAAAATAGTTCTTTCAGGCTGATTTGACTAAAGGAGTCTTTGAACCACCTATGTGGGCCAGCAGTTCTGAATGCACAGTCTCAAACAAAACATAGATAGTTTGTGGGCCAGCAGTTCTGAATGCACAGTCTCAAACAAAACACAACCAGTTTTCCCTTTAGCCTTATTTGCAGGCTGTTATTAGCAGTACATTCTACTCTCTGTTCTTGGCCCCAGCTGGCTAGACTGATTCTTTACCTCAGGAGTCTCTGCTCTAGACATGGTCTCTTTCTCAGCAGCAGGTTTCAGATTTTCCCCAAATGCTCTCTCCAGCAATTAACCCTTCTCCCTGGCTTTCTGCTCTGGTTCCTTTCTTACATTCCACCCTCCATATTGCAATGTTCTCTGTCTGGGAGTATCTCCTCCCTGCAGCAGTTTCCAGCTTCCAACTGACTCCTTGCTGGATTCTCTCTGCCTTTCAGCAATCCCTCTAATCAGCAACACCTGGGGAGGCACCCCCCTTGCCTGTTCATGTTGCATTCCCTGCATTTCCTCAACCTCAGCTAAGATGTTGACCCCTTGTTTCCGAGTGTACTGTTTACACTGTCACATACCTCCCCCCTTTGTGTGAAGGCACAATTGGTTGGCCCCTGACCATTCCCCTCCTGGGAAAGGAAGTCCCCATTTCCATTCTGGGTCCGAGCCCGGTGGTGCACCATAAAGTAAAATGGCTAGAGGGCCAAGTACCACCTGGTGATGTGGGGGCTGTCATCTGTCATCACCTGTAGTCACCTCAGAGGGGCATGATCCGTGACCAGGATAAACTGCCAGCCATGCAGGTAGTAGGGGAGGGCATCCACAGTCCACTTCACTGTGAGACACTCTTTCTTTATTACTGCATAGTTTTTCTCAGGGGGAAAGAGTGTCTGACTGAGGTAGAGGAGAGGATGTTCCTCCCCCTCAAACTCTTGGGAGAGCACGGCTCCTAGACCGACTTCAGAGGCATCCAGCTACAGGATAAAGGTCCTGTTGAAATCAGGACTGCGTAATGCTGGCTCTCTGCACAGTGTCACTTTGAGTTGTATGAAGGCCTGGTCACACTCCTCTGACCATTGGACCTTACTGGGGTTGATTTCTGGGTGAGGTCTGTAAGGGGGATGGCAAGGTGGAAAAGTGTGGTATGAACCTGTGGTAATACCCTGCCAATCCTAAGAAGGCCCTCATCTGGGTTTTGTGGTGGGTATCAGGCACTCAGCTACAGCTTGGACCTTACTGACCAAGGGTCTCACCTATCCATTGCCTATACAGTACCCTAAGTACTTTGTTTCAGCTTTGGCCAAAGCACACTTTGCTGGATTGGCTGTCAGCCCTGCTTCTCATAAGGATTGTAGTACTGCTGCCACTTGGATACATGGGACTCCTAATCAGCATTGTGTATCACCATGTCATCTAGGTAAGCATCTGCAAAGTGGGCATGGGGTCACAGCAAGTGATTCATAAGCCTTTGAAAGGTCACAGCTGCCTCATATGAGCCACAAGGCATGGTACGGAACTGGCATAACCCAAAGGGGGTATCAAATACTGTCTTTTCCAGAGACTCTGGGGACAAAGGGATTTGCCAGTATCATTTCTTTAGCTCCAAAATAATGATGTACTTGGCTTTCCTTAGTCTATCCAACAGTTTGACTACCTGGGGCATGGGGCAGGCATCGAACTTTGAGATGGCATTGACCGTGCGAAAATCAATATAGAAGCGGGTAGCCCCACCTTCTTTTGGTGCTAACACTATGGGGCTACACCAATCACTGTTGGATTCCTCAATCACCCCCAACTCTAGCATGTCCTGTAACTCCTTTTTTTTGTCAACTCTTTTTCCCTCCGGTCACGGCCCTGAGGTTCTTCTCTCAGGCATCCAATCCTTTTTTTCTGCCCCGCTTGAGGTCCCTCGAACTGTGCCTCTCTCTCTCCTTCCCCTCCGATGCCAGCACCCACAGCTAGCCCTATCTGGGGTGGGTCACCCTTCTCCTACCTGGGTGCCTCTCATCACGTCAGTCTCCAGCATTGGACAGGGAGCAGCTGCAGAAATCAAGGCCAGTTGAGGAGAGCTTGACATTGGGCATGGGGGACCAGTGCCATCGCTTGATCCTCGGCACCATTTTTTTCCTTATTCTGGTACCCCCATGTAAGGCATGCAATGTCATCAGCCCGTGACATAGGTACTCCCACCCACGTCCGGAGATGGCTGCCCGATGTCATCCCCAGCTGTACGTGCCTGAGCGCATAGCAGTGCCACCGGTTTCCACTGGGGGCCACTGTTGCACCGGGCTACCCTGGATCCCACCCTTGAGAGAGGAGAGCCGTCCATCAGACACTCGATCCTCTCTCCCCCCCGCCGACCCCTGATGGCCCAGGCTCGTTCCTGAACCTGGGTCGCCAGCATGGCGTGAGGTGTGGCGTCCAGCACCTCAACCCTCAGTGCCACTGGGCCGGCATGTAACTCCTTCTTAAGAGTGTCTCATTTGGCTTCTGGCAAGTGATATGGTCGCTGCTGCATCTTCCCCCTAGCTCTGTTTCTATATGATGAGTTATCATATGGGTTGTCCCCAGGAGGAAAGAGAAAACATCCAAAAACTGGCTTACCAACTCTCCTAGTTGCTGTTTCTGTGTGTGAGACAGCTGTTCTCCCATTGGGACTTGTATCCCAAGGATTCTCATCTGGTACTTGGGGTGCCAGATCCACTATGTCTGGTTCAGGGGACATCAATAGACTATCCATCTGGTTCCAGAATTTCAGCAAATTGACATGGTAGATCTGGGTCTCTTTTCAGCCCTCTGGCTGGCAAACTTCATAGTCAACTGGGCCCACCCTCTTGGTAACTTCATCAGACCCCTTCCATTTGGCTAAAAGCTTATTCTGGCTGATCGGCAACAAAACTAGTACCTGCTCCCCTTGTTTATACTCCCTCAACTGGGCTCCCTGATTATAGTGGTATTCTTGTCTTTGTTGAGCCTTCACCAGATTCTCTCGGGCAAATTTCCCCACCCAAATCTAATCTTTCCCTCAATTGCAGGACATATTGGACCACATTTTCAGTCTTGGGGTCGGGTTTCTCCTGCATCTCCTTTACTACATCAAGGACACCTCGTGGGTGGTACCTATAGAGGAGTTCAGAAGGAGCAAGCCCTGTAGAAGCTTGAGGGACCTCCTGCATTGTGAACATAAGTAAGGGAAGTAACTTGTCCCAGTCCCTGACCTCAGTGGTTATGGACTTTTGAAGCATAATTTTAAGGGTTTTATTGAATCGCTCCACAAGGCCATCCATCCTGGGATGGTAGGTTGAGGTCCTTATGGAGCTGATTCCCAATAAATTATAAACCTCCTGAGTCAGGCGGGACATGAAGTTAGTTCCCTGGTCAGTCAACATTTCCTTCGTTATTCCCATATGTCTAAAGACCTTTAATAGTTCCTCTGTCTACACTTTTGGCTGAAATGGTTTATAATGGGATGGTATCAGGGTACTGGGTAGCATAGTCTACAATCACCAGAATGTATTGGTACCTTCCTGCACTCTTTTCAAGGGGTCCCACTATATCGACCCCAATCCAGTCAAATGGTGCCCCCATAACAGGTAAAGGCACTAAAGGGGCCTTTTGACTGTTCTTTGGAGCTACTAACTGGCACTCAGGACAAGATGCACAATAGTCTTTAACATGTTGATAGATGCCCGGCCAAAAGAATCAGTGTAACGGTCGGGCAGGTGTATTCTCTACACCACAGTGCCCTGCCACAGGAATAGAGTGGGTGAGGTGTAGTAATTCCCCCTGAAAGACTTGTGGGATTTGCAACAGATGCCGGGTATCCCCCGTCTGGGCCTCCTTACTAACTTGATACAGGATTCCCCTTGTAACTCAAAATGAGGATAGCGTGCTCCCCAATTCTCATCTGCCACTTCCCCTTCCCTAACAGCCAACTGGGTGTATACCCGGCTGAGTATACCATCAGCACATTGTTCTTTGTCAATGTGCGGGCGGTGTTTTAACACATCTTGCTCTGATAAGGATGGCCCTCCGGGACTTTGGTTAGATGGGTCAGTGTTAGGGTTGAGCTGTGGGTCTGGACCCACTTTTGCCTTTGCTTCACCTCCCTCCTGTTCACCTACCCCTTTGGGACCCCTTTCCTTTGCTGCTGTATGTTCTCACTTAGATTTGTGGGTTCTTACCTGAGGGTTAAAAATCCCTGGGTCCGGGAAGGGAAAAACTTCCCCCAGCTGCAGGTGACTGGCCCCCTCCCTTCACAGCCCTGAGACTGGGTAATTATCAAAGATAAGTCTGCTTTCTATAAGTCGTCAAACCATTTCCAATCTCTCCCCAGTAACACCAGATCGGGTAACCCAGGGGTAGTCCCGGCCTTTATAGTCTCTATTTGGCTCCCTAGAGTAAGTGCAACCATAGCACCAGGGTAAGCCTTTACATCCCCATGCACACATCGGATAGGGATGGGGTTCTGATCCTGCCAGCATCGGGGGTTCCAAAGGCTGTCCTGACTAGGGTCTGGAGCTTCCTGAGACCACCAGAGCCTCTGTCTCTATCCCTTCTACCTCAACAGGGATCACAAAATCTCAAGATTCAGAGCCCCCACCCCCACTGTACAGTAAATATACATCTGTAAACATTGCAGTCTATGAAAGTACGGTCCATGTAGGGGCAGTTCTTCACAAAGTGATCCTTCTGTCCACATGAGAAACATGCCCCTGTGTCTTGGCTATGGAGTGAGCCTCTGGTTTTAGGCAACGGGCCTCAGGAAACATCTCCTTGGGCTGCTGGGTTGCTGTCTTTTCCAGAGTCTGACCCTTATTTGGCCCATAACCTCCCTCCCTCCCTACATGTCCAAGGTCCCTTCACATTTCCAGCCAATATTCCTTCAGTTTGACTTCCGGGACAATTCCCCATCTTCCCCAGTGGCCTTGTAAGCTGGGTCATGAGGCGGGAGGAGAGTTCAGCATCCAACACTTATTCTGAGATCTGCATGGCCTCTGCTATCATGGTGATCTTCTGTTTGGGGACCGAGCTCTGAGTTCCCAGGGGCAGGATGTTCAGAAATTGTTCCAAGAGGATTAACTCAGCCACCTCGGGGTCATTAGATCCTTCGGGTTTTATCCAACTCCAACACAGGTCCCACAATTGTTGTCCCACTGCTCTAGGTCATGCACCTGCTGCAAATTTGAAGCTCCAGAACCTCCATCAGTAACTATCTGAGTTGATACCTGGAGGTCCAGTATTGCCACTTTCACCTCTGTGTACTCCCCACCTGTGGTACTGTCCATAGCTTGATAGGTCACTTGGGCTTCCCTGGTTGAACAGGGGGCAAGGCAGACAGCCCACTGGGGTCTGGACCATCCATCAGCTTCTGCCACTGATTTGAATGTTACCAGGAAGGCCTCAGGATCAGCCTCAGATGTCATTTTGGTAAGCATGGCATTTATCCTAGGAACCCCTGGCCCTACGATAGCCAGACCAGCCTCACCAGTAGGATCTTGTTGTGGCTGTTGCACCAGGTACTGCAGGAGCTGCTGTTATTGTTGCCCCAGATGTATAAGAAACTGCTTTTGTGCCTCCTGTTGTGCTTGTTGTGCCCGTTGTGCCTCCTGTTGGGCTTGCTGTGGTTGTGGAGCCCATTGTTGCGCCTTTTGCTGCTGCTTAGCCAGCCATTGTTGCGGAGCCTGTTGTGCTTGTTGCATCCACTGTTGCACCTCCTGCTGCTGCTGTGCCAGCTGCCTGAAAACCTGTTGCTGTTGTTCAGTGAGGAACTTCAGCAATTTCTCCATATCCATTTTTCCAGAATCTAACTAGTCCTGCTCACTCCAGCAGGGGTTTGAATCCCATTACTGACACCATGTGTGACAAGCTGGCCTATGGTAGATGGAGAGGCAACATGCTGGTTTATAGTTCACAGAAGAAAATGTTATTTTATTGCTCAAAATGTGAGTTATTACTTCAGAAAAGCATAACCAGTCAGTTCAACTTCTGTAGCCTGGTCAGGAAACATAAAGGTTAACACAAAACAGTTCTTTCAGGCTGACTTGATGAAAGGAGTCTTTTATTGGTAACCTGTGAGGTGGGCACATGAGAAAGGGCACCATCCGTAACAGTGACTCCTTCCCAGCGCTGTCCCTCATGGCGATGGAAGGGTAGGGCAACCAGATGAGGGGGTGGGTGAACTAGGTGACAGGATGTGACTATGTGTACACATGCATGAGGGGGGAGCAAGCACAGTGAGCATGGGTTGGGAGGGGGACGGAGGGGCTGTAGGGGGTGGTGCTGCAGTGGATGGCCAAGATGCATTGTGGTGTCAGGGGTTGGCTAGTGGTTGAGGTTGGTGAGGTACCGGGTCCGGGCACTGGTGCGATTTTATTGTGCCCAGCCTGAACCTTTATTTTTTTAATGCTTTAACCCCCCCAACATGCACCCCTCAGGAGTTGAAAATCCTTAAGCAGGGGGGTGCAGGTGTGTGAGGGGATGCAGCCCCCACACAGAAAGCATTAAAAAACTGTCCTGGCACCATTGTCCTGTGCACCAGGGTTGTTTTTGGCACTCTGACTGTGTGATAATGGTGATCGCCTTTACGCATTCGCCGTTATCACATAGACCCCTTTGAACCACCTCTGTGGGCCAGCAGTTCTGAATACACAGTCTCAAACAAAACATAGACAGTTTGTAGGCCAGCAGTTCTGAATGTACAGTCTCAAACAAAACACAACCAGTTTTCCCTTTAGCCTTATTTGCAGGCTGTTATTAGCAGTACATTCCACTCACTGTGTCTGGCCCCAACTGGCTAGGCTGATCCTTTACCTCAGGAGTCTCTGCTCTAGAAATGGTCTCTTTCTCAGCAGCAGGTTTCATATGTTTTCCCAAATGATCTCTCCAGCAATTAACCCTTCTCCTAGGCTTTCTGCTCTGGTTCCTTTCTTATATTCCACCATCCATATTGCAGGGTTCTCTATCTAGGAGCATCTCCTCCCTGCAGCAGTTTTCAGCTTCCAACTGACTCCTTGCTGGATTCTCTCTGCCTTTCAGCAATCCCTCTAATCAGCAACACCTGGGGAGACACTCCCCTTGCCTGTTCATGTTGCATTCCCTGCATTTCCTCAACCTCAGCCAAGATGTTAATCCCCTGATTCTCAGTGTAGTGTTTACACTGTCACAGTATCTTAAAAAATGTTTTACCCTTTACACATGTCTTACAGGAGCCCTGTGATGCCTGTTATTCCATTGCAATTTATCAGTGGTGAGGTTTTACCTCAGGATAGAGCCTTTCATATACCGCATTCTGAATTCACCACAGCCCCCACCTTGCTATACACTGTGGGTTCACTGATTTTTCATTTACTACCATGACACTGCAGCACTACCTCAATCTGACTTCCAGCAGTGGCTGGCAATCTCTCCAGGCCCTCTGATAGAAGTAACATCTCCATGATCCATACCAGTTTGGGATTCCCCATACAGTCAGTAGACCCTTGCTTTATCTGTTTCAGCAGATCAGTTTTGTCAACAAATATCTCACTATTTTTAACACAACTGAAAGCATCTCTCTTTCACCGACAGTACTTAATATTTATAAGATGCCATATCTCTATCACAGACTGGACCAGACCTTGCACAAAGAAAGTTAGCACTCATGCACAGGAACCAAAGTGCCATGTGCATCTTGTACTCTGCAAAGAAAGTTAGAAGGCCACAAGGGCACAGCACAAAGTAAGTGACCACTCTAATATCTCAAAAACTAAGGGAATTAATTGCAAACAAATCTACATTAATGCAGATTAGTTTGCTACTGCACAATGCACAAACCCTCAAAGTCCAGGAATGTGCTGTCAAGGTTTTCAACTCAATGCTTACAAAGTTTAGAAATGTGCTGTTGGGGTTGTCAAGCCTACAGTAGCTGCCACCCCCTTTCTCTCCCTCCCTCACTCCCTCCCTCCCTTTCCTTTTTTAACCAAGACTAAGCTATAGGTATGTGGCCATTCATCAATGGGGTAGTATTTCATACAGGGCCAACATATTTAAAATTCATAAATAGCAACTCTAATCTTCATTCCTTCCCCTATTCTAATGACCCAAGGTCAAGCTACAGGTCGGGAGTCATGCCATTTACTGTAGGTCTGATGTTCAATATGCTTCCTGCTGATTTTAGGTCAGCAATCAGAATTCTTGCAGAGCACATATAAGGAGTTCTAGACCTGCTTATGATGTGGTTTGCTTTGCACACACTACCGCTTAGCCTTTGCAAAGCAACAGACTTGTTTATGATTTGTAAATACAGTACTATATATACTGCACACAAAAAAACAATGCAACTGAGTAAGACTGCAGAAAGCTATGTTAAATAGCTCAGGCAGGAGGGATGGCTGGTTGCTCCCTCCCATGGAACTGCAGTCATAGCATTTGATAAATACAGTACTATACATATTGCTCACTTGTAACTTTGTTTAGGATGCAGACTAGGAACTACTTAAAGCATGTTACATGTCACCGGCCCGGTGGCACTGGGGGTTGAGACACTGGATGCCACACCTCACGCTACGCCAGCGACCTGGGTTCAGGAACAAGCTTGGGTCACCGGGTGTTCATCTGGGGGAGGTAGGCTAGAGCATCCAAATGGATGCTCTCCTCCTCCTCCATGGGGGGTTAAGTCAAATGGGCAGCAATGCTCACACACATTTCTGCCTGTGGAAGCACAGGCAGTGAGGTGAAATGCTGGCTTCTTACAAGAGGCTGGGGGGTGGGGAGAGCACTGTGGATAACTGACGTCATTCATCTGGATGTAAGTCCTCTGCGTCAGTGCTCTGAGAGGGATGGAACCGGGAGAAAAACCAAAGGCAAAAAATCTCCTGACCCTGAGCAGAATGACGCTGGATTCATGCTACGGAAGTGGCCCAGCCAAAAAGACCAGTGGATAATATCCACTGGGCAGGGATCTGGAGAAAGTAAAAAAAAAAAAGCGTGTTACATGTCTGGAACTTGTATACTATTTTACACAATGTCTCATTGAAGATGTAAGAAACAAAGTAACAGACAACAGGTGAAAGAACATGCTGCTGTTAAAAGGATGGTATACTATATCCTAACATAATAAATGTATCAGAACAATAAGCACAGGGTGCATAAGGCCATACGCAGTCAACATGTAATTCAGTGGTATCTGTGCAACTTAGCATTAAACCAAAAAAGGCTCACATGAGCCAGCACAGCCTTGTAGCATGGAACTGGATCTGTAGCTTGACCTGGAGTAAGGAGGGTAGAGGATGGGCATTGGGTTAAAAACCATAATAGCACATTCCCAAACTCTGAAGGCTTTAGTAATGTGTGGTAGCCCTAATCTGCATTATTGTAGTATTTTTCACAGTTAATAAATGAATTGTTATTCCAGGTCAATTAATAGTATATTGACATTTTATCAATTTTTTATAAATATACCAGTATTCAGAACACTTCAGATGAGATGCTCATCACAAAATATGAGTGTCTCTGACACACAGAACAAGGGAGTGCTCTAAGTGGTCGAGAGAGCTCCCTTGATCTATAATACTTATGTGTGTCTGAATTGTTTAGAGCAATCCTAACTGGCTAAAAATGATTGCATCAGGACATTCTACCACCAATGTATATCAGCCTATCGGCACTTAAAAAAATAACCAATTCCAGCAAATCTCTTTTTTTTTACTGTTATTGTTTTTCTCCACCTTTCTTGGGACTGGTTGGTGGCTCCAGTCCCCTCTCAGGAGGACTATTTTTCAGATCCTGGTCCTGCATATCCTGCTCATTCCCAGCAGTTCCCTTATAGATTACCCTCCATTGCAGGGCCAGAAGGAAGAGTTCTGGCTCCCCCCAGAGCACAATCCAGAACTGGTGTGAGAGTCAAGATCAGGATGTGGTTAGGCTATCATAGAGCCTGCCAGTCCCCGCTTTTCTCATTTTCTCCCTGACCCCCCCACTCATGGCATGAGTGTACAGATGTGAGTCACAAGCATGCCTTGTACCCATGCTTCTGTGCTTCACTGTCTCTGGCACTGTCCTCTGGCCTCCATTAGGGGGCACTGAAGGAGCAGGATGACAACCCTCCCCTCTCTGAGAGAGGAGAACAGTCCATCAGATGGTCAACCCTCTCCCTCCCCTGCCAACCCGAGGTTGCTCCCGACCCTGGGTCACTGGTGTGGCATGAGGTGTTCGCTGGTGTGGCATGAGGTGTGGTGTCCAGTCCCTCAATACTCAGTGTCACAGAGCTGGCCCAGTGAATATCTTTTAATAGACACACAATAGAGACAAATACATCATAGAACTGGTAGAATACTCAACTCAAAATCCAAAAACTGGTATATCTTACTGCAGTTGCTTATAGTGTACAGTCCAATGTAATATATATATATATATATATATATATATATATATACACCTGTATACAGTGGCGTGAAAAAGTATTTGCCCCTTCTGATTTTCTCTATTATTGCATATTTGTCACAATGGATGTTTTCAGGTCTTTAGAGAAAATGTAATATTAGATAAAGGGAACCTGAGTGAACAAATAACACTTGTTTTTTTTTTTATTTCACTTATTTAATGAAAAAAAGTTAACCAACACCAACTGGCACTGTGTGAAAAAGTAATTGCCCCCTTACACTTAATAACTGGTTATGCCACATTTAGCTGCAATGACTGCAACCAAACACTTCCTATAATTCAATATCAGTCTTTCACATCGCTGTGGAGGAATTTTAACCCACTCTTCCTCGCAGAACTGCTTTAATTCAGTAACACTTGGTAGGTTTTCGAGCATGAAGTGCTCGTTTCAGGTCCTGCCACAGCACCTCTATTGGGTTTAAGTCTGGACTTTGACTAGACCACTCCAAAACTTTAATTTTACTTCTTTTTAGCCATTCTGATGTGGACTTGCTTTTGTGTTTTGGATCATTGTCTTGCTGCATGACCCAACTACGCTTCAGCTTCAGCTGACGGAAGGATGACTGGACATTCTCCTTAAGAATTTTCTGGTACAGAGCAGAATTCATGGTTCCTTTAATTATAGCAAGTCATCCAGGTCCTTAGGCAGCAAAGCATCCCCACACCATCACACTACCACCACCATGTTTGACTGTTGGTATGGTGTTCTTACTGTGGAATGCTGTGTTTGCTTTTCGCTGAGACATTATGGGATCCATGTTGTCCAAAAGTTCCACTTTGGACTCATCTCTCCATAGAACATTTTCCCAAAAGGCTTGTGGATCATCCAGGTGCTTCTTGGCAAATGAGAGACGAGCATTTATGTTCTTCTTAGTTAGCATTGATGGTTTCTGCCTTGCTACTCTCACATGAAGCCCATTTTGCCCAGTCTCTTTCTGATTGTGGAGTCATGAACACTGACCTTAGCTGAGGCAAGAAGCCTGCAGTTCTTTGGATGTTGTTTTAGGATCCTTTGAGACTTCTTGGATGATTTTACACTCGCCCTTGAGTAATTTTGGCAGGCCGCCCACTCCTGGGAAGGTTCACTACTGTTCCAAGTGTTCTCCATTTGGAGATTATGGCTCTCACTGTGGTTCGATGGAGTCCCAGAGCCTTAGAAATAGCTTTGTAACCCTTTCCAGACTGATAGAGGGCAACAATTTTTTTTCTGATCTTTTCAGGAACTTCCTTTGATCATGGCATAATGTGCTTGTTGAATCTTTGTGCTGGCAACGTGACTCTGATGGTAAGGGCCAAAATAAGTGAGGTTTATATTGAGCAGGGCTGGCTGTAATCAAGCCTGGCTGTGTTCAATCAGCTGACTCTAATTATCCCTTTAATTGGATTGATTTAACTAGGGGCAATTACTTTTCACACACTGCCAGTTGGTGTTGGTTAACTTTTTCATTAAATAAATGAAATAAGTAAAAAAAAGTGTTATTTGTTCACTCAGGTTCCTTTATCTAATATTATATTTTGTCTAAAGACCTGAAAACATCCAGTGTGACAAATATGCAATAATAGAGAAAATCAGGAAGGGGGCAAATACTTTTTCAAGCCACTGTATATATATATATATATATATATATATATATATATATATACATATATATATATATATGTCATGTGTGACTTTGTATTTCTTTTATTTCTTTGAAACTTCACTTCCCAGCCAAATGCCCTTTGGGGTAACCCTTGCTCTGTGCTTGCACACAGAGGTTCTTTGTCTTTTAAATAGTTTTTTGTTTTAATTAGGTTCACCACAACATAACCCAGATAGACTATCTTAGGGTAGCTGGTTCATTCCACTGTGGTGTCAGACAGACGAGGCATACTGATGAGTCCTGGTAGGACAAAACACGTGTCTATGTCTTCTGTCAGCACCCTTTGCAAACTGTGTGAGAGGCCTTTTGGCACCATGCAATTCAGCTTACAGTTGAACCAGCATAATATTCTGTGGTGATTTGCATATGCAGCCCATGATGCTTTGCATTGTGGGGTTATGTGTGATTTTGTATTTATTTGAAACTTGACTTCCCAGCCAAATGCCCTTTGGGGTAACCCTTGCCTTAGTGCTTGCACACAGAGGTTCTTTGTCTTTTATATACATATATATATGTATGTATTCATGGCAAAAAAAAAATCCATTTAGTGCATCAGTTAGGGTTGTTCTACAGTGACAAAAGTGAGGAAATTTGGCACATTCCCCCCACCCCCACCATCACCACATGCACACATACATGCAAGCAGGGGAAGGATCAAGGCAATACAACCACTCATACACAACCAGCAAGAGGTGTAAACCTGTGTTACTGTAGCAAGAAGGTAAGATATCTAACTTCAGCTGGCAGTAGCGAAAACAGTGTACCGCGCTTCATTTTTGACATATGGGTAGCAAAAGGCATTGTGGGTGTTGCAATGTTAGTATATGGCAAATTGTTCAATTTCAGAATAGTGTAACTTTGTCGTGCTTTAGTACTTTAGCACCAAAGCAGGAAAAGGCACATCTGTGGGACCAGGGCTTGCCACCCTGCAAATTTCATTCCAAAGGACCCAACCGTTTGTTTGCAAGATGATGGCAAAAATGTGCAGTCATCAGGAGCATACTTTCACAAAACACTTTCTCAAACATGAAAGTGTCACATTTGTGAAAGCATATAAAATAGAGTTGCAAAATACTTGTCTCAAACACGAAAGTGTTGCTAACGGAAGACACAACAGTGTCGTATTTGCAAAAGCATGCAAAATAGTTTCACAAAATACTGTCGCAAACACAAACGTGTCACAAATGCATATCGCAACACTGTCACATTTGCAAAGGTGATTTTCGAATGTATTTCATGGAATATGCAAAATCCTATTTTGGATCTTGTGAACCCCAAAATACTAAATGTGTAGTCTGTGTTATGTGTTGGTGGCAGCATGTGGCCCAAGATGCCCAGTTGTCCATAATGATATGTGTTTTGTGGTGCATGGAATGTCCGGGATCAGAATTAGCAGTGACAACCCCATGCCACAGCCCAGTGGGAGCATGTGTGTGTGGTTTTGTGGTTTAAATAGTTGTATGTTAATTCTGTCACCTGCTGCTGGTTGTCTGTGATTGATTGTGTTGCCTAGGTCCTTCCCCTACTTGCATGTATGTGTGTGTGAGGTGGTGGAGGGAATAGGGGGGATGTGCAGTTAGGGTTTTCAACCCTAACACTGAATTTCCTCACTTTTGTCACTGTGAAACAGCCCTAATTGATGCATTACATTGAGTTTTTTTGCCATGAATTTCCTTCTTTTTGAGAATGTGCACTATAAATAGTGAATGGAATGTGGTGGTGGTAGCGTGGGGCCCGAACACCATGTGAATTTTTGTCAGTTTGCTGTGCAACAACTGTATGACCAACTGAAATGAAAATTGTTAAATGAATACATGTACCATACTACAACATATATAACAAATGTTATCTGAATCTGTTCAGCAGTTGCACAGCATCACACTGGGAAAACTGTGCAGGAGTGCCAAAAAGAACATTTTTGCTACTTCACCACACGAGAACCATATATCAGATGGAAGCAAAAATTGGTAAAAGAAGACATTTACCATAGCACATCATGTGTCCAGAATTGTGTGAACATCTGTTCAATGGTCACACAGCACCACAAGCAAACAACTGTGCAGGCACAATTCAACAACCATAAGTGACAGTGACCAGAAAATTATCACAGTCAAAGATCTATTATAAATCTTGCTACATTCCAAATGCCAAGCTAATCAGACACACTGTTCAAAAGGTATAAAAGTGGAATGAACCAAATTTTTATTTGTTGGAGTGGCATAATTCCACACCTGTTTATGTTTTACATACCAAACCACTGCAGAGCACCTTCAGACCACTAGGGCTACCTACACTATAAATTTCAAGCCAGTAGCACCATTCAAAATGTTAAATGTGTCATGCAGTTTCTCTGCAGGGAATAGTTTTCCTAACATGTAAACAGCATAATTCACATCTCCAGGACATCCACTCAATACCCTCTAAATTTCATGTGAAAAGACAAAACTGTTTCAAAGAGATTCAATTTTAACATTTCTGCACTTTTAAGAAGTCTTCCACCACAAAATGGCAGAAATTGTGGCCGAACATGTGATAAAATGGCAGACCTGGTGCCCACAAAATCTGCAACTGCAAGGGAGGCCAACTTCAAATAGCAATAACCCTGGAATGGAACATTTGTTCACCAAACAAACACTGGCATGTTCCTTAAATAAAGGTCTTTCTACATGCCAAGTTTCAGACCAATCAACCACACGAGCCCCGAAAGGCGTGGCATACACCACCATGTTAGTCTATGGGAAAAAATGCCAACTTTGGAGTACCATAACTTGGCAGCCATGCAACATTTTTTCACCAAAAGGCACATGTATGAGATGTTGGCTGTGTTCCTTCCAAATTTCAGCTCAAAAGACCAAACCGTTCTTTTGCAGCAGTGGGGCAAAAAAGTGTTGTTATTTTGGCCATAGCCGGGAAAAGTAGTGTTGCAATTTGTGACACCTTTCGCAAATTTTGCAGAAGTGTTGTGAGTGTGACACTACTTTTTCCAGAAATTTGAAAAATATATTTCTGGGGTGTTTAACCCCAAAATAAAGACATGGCTAGCATCCTCAGTGTCCAACTAGGTGAACACAAAAAGAATAGTGTCCCTAGAGGGTCCCAAATTTAAATGCCAAGCATTTCTGTGATCACTAACTGAAAAAAAATGGCTGACTCACGACACTACTGGGGTGATTTGCGACACTAAAAACTGCATGTACGACACTTTCTCACTTTTTGTTAACTTTTCCCATTGACTTATAATGGGAACTTGTTTTTTGAATAACCTTTAAACTGTTTAATATTTTTTCAAGAAATCTTCAAAAGGCACATTGGGGAACCCAGCTCCACATTCTCTGAAGTTTTCGGACCAGTCATGCAAGCCATGTGACCTGTAAGAGAGCAAAGATTTCGCAAAAAAAAGCGCAAATGCACATTTTGTTGGCACTTAATAACTCCTCAGCCGTATATCTGACAGGTACAAAACTTGGCAGATCCCAAGATCTACTATACCCAATCATACATACCAGATATCAGGCAAATCTGTTGAACGGTGGCAAAGATATTAAGATGCAAAGTTTGACCCTTTAACCTTAAAATGGCTCCTCAACCCTAACTATGGTAGCACTACTGTGCTACCATAATATATATATATATATATATATATATATATATATATATATATATATAAAATGGTAGCACGGTAGTGCTACCATAGTTAGGGTTGAGGAGCCATTTACATGTTAAACCTAAAATTGTGCACCTTAATAACTTTGCAACCATTCAACTGATTTGCCTGAAATTTGGAATACATGATCAAGAACCACACATCTTGGGATCTGCCAACTTTTTTACTGTTTGGATATACAGCTGTGGAGTTATTAAGCATGATCTGCGCACACATTTGTGCTTTTTTGAATTATTTGCTCATCCCTACAGGTCACACATTTTTTGTGACCAGTCCAAAAACTTCAGGAAACATGCAGTCTGGGTCCCCGATGTGCCCTTTGAAGATTTTATAAAAAAATATTAAACGGTTCAAAAGTTATTCAAAAAACAATTTCCCATTATAAGTCAATGGGAAAAGTTAACAAAAAAGTTCGACAGTGTCACAAATGCACTTTTTGGTGTTGCAAATGGCCCTAGTAGGGTCGCAAATCTGCCATTTTGTTTTCAGTTGGTGATCAGAAAACTGATTTGCATTTAAATTTGGGACCCTCTAGCAACACAATTCTTTTTGTGTTTACCTAGTCAGACCCTGAGGATGCGAGGCATGTCTTTATTTTGAGGTTAAACACCCTAGAAATATGTTTTTCCAATTTCTGGAAAAAGTAGTGTCGCAAAGTAATGTCGCACTCATGGAAGTGTCGTAAATATTTGCGAAAGCTTTTGCAAATCACTACACTACTTTGCGACACTATGCCCAAAATAGCAGGAATTCTTTGCCACCCTGCTGCAAATGAACGGTTTGGTCTTTTGGGCTGCAGTTTGGAGGGAAGGCAGCCAACATCTCACAGATGTGCCTTTCGGTGGTTTGGTGACAAAATATTGCATGGATTCAAAGCTACAGTACTCAGAAGTTGATACTTTTCCCCACAGACTAACATTGCGGCGTCCGCTGCATGACAGGAATTCTTTGCCACCCTGCTGTGAAATAACGGTTTGGTGTTTTACACTGAAATTTGGAGGGAAGAAAGCCAACATCCCACAGATGTGCCTTTTGATGGTTTGGTGAAAAAATATTACAGGGCGGCAAAGTTATGGCACTCTGCACTTCTCTTTTTTTCCATAGGATAACATTACGGTGTTCGCCGCGCCTTTCAGGGCCCGTATCTTGGAAATGGTGTGAGATACGCACTTTTCATCAGAAAGTATAAAACTTGCCAGGAAAGTTATAAATCATATGACTTTTAAAATTTTTTTCTACATCGTATGGTTCCTGAGATATAAGCAATTCAGTATTCCAACTCCTCATTTTCTGCTCCGAGACCCATTATTATGCATACATTCTTTGTACTCACTGTCTTTCTCTATGCAGCTTTTGGGGAAAACCAGCCTGTGCGTTTACATTACTGTTACCCTTACCGCTTCCGCTTGCGGTTCTGTACCCATTTCACTTACTGTTCCCATCTATGCTACCATGTGCGTTACCCTTTGCATTTTCATTTGTGCTTGCATTTGCATTATTTTTACCATTTGTGTCAACAGTACTGTTTACTTTCTGTTTCACTTTGTGTCACCATGTGCATTATCATTTGCGTTTGCAGGCACCGTGTTACAATGTGACAAAACTGTTTCAGAGATATTCAATTTTAAAATTTTTGCACTTTTATGAAGTATTCCACCACAAAATGGCAGAATTGTGGCTGAAAATGTGCTAAAATGGCAGACCTGGTGCCCACAAATTCTGTAACTGCAAGGGAGGACAACTTCAAATAGCAATAACCCTGGAATGGAACATTTGTTCAACAAACAAAAACTGGCATGTTCCTTAAATAAAGGTCTTTCTACATGCCAAATTTCAGACCAATCAACCACACACTGGCTGTGCTATGCATCACAAAAGACAGTTCAGAACAATAGCGCAGGAGTGCTGAAAACAACATTTTTGCCACTTCACTACACAAGAACCATACCTCTGATGGAACCACAAATTGGTAAAAGAAGACATGTACCACAGCACACCATGTGTCCAGAATTGTGTGTGTATCAGTTCAACAGTCACACAGTGCCACAAGCAAACAACATAACATGTAAAATTCAACAACCGAAAGTACCCGTGACCTGGAAATTGTCACAGTCAAAGATGTATTATAAATCTTTATACATTCCAAATGTCAGACAAATCAGACACACAGTTCAGACATTATTAGAGTGTTACAAACTAAATTTTCATTTGTCAGAGTGGCATAAGTCTGCACCTGTTAATGTTTAACACACCAAACCACTGCAAGGCACCTCCATACCACTAGGGCTACCTACACTATAAATTTCAAGCCAGTAGCACCACGTACAACACTATGCTCAAAACATTAACTACATCACACAGTATCTCCATAGTGAATTATTTTCCCAACATATAAACAGCATCATTCACATCACCGGGACGTCCACTCAACACCCTTCAAATTTCACGTAAAAAGACCAAAGTATTCCAGAGAAATTAAATTTTTATATTTCTGCACCTTTAAGAAGTCTTCCACCACAAAATGGTGGAAATTGCAGCTGTAAATGTGCTAAAATAGTGGAGCTGGTGGCTGAAAAATCAGTAACTGCGAAGAGGGGCAACTTCAGATGGCAATAACTCTGGAATGGAACAACATATTTTTCACCAAACAAAAACTGGCATATTTCTTGAACAAAGGTCTTTCTACGTGCCAAGTTTCAGACCAATCAACCACACACTGGCTATGCTATGCGTCATGGAAGTCAGTGCAGAAAAATAGCAAAAACATAATGTTTTGCACTGCACTAGGCAAATGCGAAAACACAAACAGTAATGTTAATGCAAACAGTGATAGAAACAGTGAGGTAAAAGAAAATAGTAATGCTAATGGTAACGCAATGCCAGCACAAATGGTAAAGTGCATGGTGACACAAACAGAAACGATAACGCAAATGGTAAGAGAAACGCAAGCACAAATGTAAATGAAAACAGAAATGGTAATGCAAATGGTAACGCAAGTGCTAACAGCAACAGAAATGCAAATGGTAACGAAAATGGTAACGCAAACGCTAACGGCAACAGAAATGCAAACACAAGCAGCAACGAAAATGGTAACGAAAATGCAAATGCTAACACAAATGCAAACAGAAATGCAAACAACAATAGCAATGGTGACACAGAAGGAAATGGTAATGCACTCGACAATGGAAATACTACCGAAAACACAAATGCTAAGGCCAACAGAAACTCAAATGCAAATGGTAACGAACATGCAAACGGTAATGGTAATGCAATTGGAAATGCAAACGGTTATGGTAACACCAACGATGATGCCAAAGGAAACATTAACGCAAATGGAAACACAATGCACACAGTCACAGTAATGCAATTGGAAATGCAAATGCTTACTGTTACACCAACGATGACACAAAATGAAACACAAATGCAAATGGAAACACAAAAGCAAGCGCGTACACAAACACAAATGGTAACGCACATGGTGATGCAAATGTAAACACAAACAAAAACAGTCACAGAAACACAAATGGTAACAGTAACTCAAATGCAAGTGCAAATGAAAACGCAAAGGGTAACTCACATGGTGATGTAAATGGAAACACTAACGCAAACAGTTACGGAACTGCAAGCAGAAACGCAATCGGCAACAGTAATGCAAATGCACACCCTTTTGTTTCCCCAAAAGGTGCATTCAGAAACACAGTGAATACAAAGAATACATGCATAATAATGGCCCTTGGATCAGAAAATTAGCACTTGGAATACTACATTTCTTATCTCTCAGTGACCATATGACGTAGAAAAAAATTTAAAATCTCATATTATTCATGACTTTCCAGGCTAGTTTTGTACTTAGCCCCCAGTGGGGGACTAAACATTCTTCTGACGAAAAGTCCATATCTCAAAACATTTTTGGAGATATGGGCCCCGAAAGGCGTGGTTATTGTCATGTTTGGAGTACTGTAACTTTGCAGCCCTGTAATATTTTGTCACCAAACTACTGAAAGCACATCTGTGGGATGTTGGCTTTCTTCCCTCCAAATTTCAGCCCAAAAGACCAAACCGTTCTTTTGCAACAGTGTGGCAAAGATTCCCTATTGTTTTGGCCATAGTTTAGCAAAGTACTTTTGTAAATCATGACACTTTTGCAAATGAAATCACAAAAGCATTGCATATGCAAAAGTACTATATGACATACTTTTTACAAAAATTGAAAAAACATATTTCTTGGGTGTTTAATTCCCCAAAAAAGACATGGCTAGTATCCTCAGGGCTCGACTAGGTGAACACAACAGGAATTGTGTCCCAAATTTAAATGCCAAGCGTTTCTGTGACCACCAACTGAAGACAAGATGGCCGATTTGCGACACTACAAGGGTAATTTTCACAAGTAAAAAGTGCATTTGTGACACTTTCACAAATTTTGTTAACTTTTCTCATAGACTATAATGGGAAACTTGTTTTTTGAATAACTTTTGAACCGTTTAATATTTATTTATGAAATCTTTGAAAGGCAAATTGGGGACCCCGGCTGTATGTTCCCTGAAGGTTTTGGACCAGTCACGCAAACTGTGTGACCTGTAGGCGAGAGCAAAGAATGTGCAAAAATGCGTAATTTGTGCATTTTTCAGTGCTCTTTAGCTCCGCAACTGTACATCCGACCATAGCGAAACTTGGCAGATCCAGAGATCTATGGTTCCAGACCATGCTTGCCAAATTTCAGGCAAAGTTGTCATACAGTGGCAAAGTCATTAAGTTGCCAAATTTCAGATTTAACCTTAAATGGGGTACTCAACCCTAACTATAGTGGCACTACCATGCCACTATTATATATATATATATATATATATATATATATATATATATAATGGTAGCACGCTAGTGCTACCATAGTTAGGGTTGAGGAGCCATTTACGTGTTAAACCTAAAATGTTGCACCTTAATAACTTTACAACCGTTTAACAGATTTGCCTGAAATTTGGAATACACAATCAAGAACCATACATCTTGGGATCTGCCAACTTTCGTACTCTTTGGATATACAGCTGTGGAGTTATTAAGTGTGATCTGTGCACACGTTTACGCTTTTTTGCAATTCTTTGGTCATCTCTACAGGTCGCACGGTTTGTGTGACTGGTCCAAAATCTTCAGGGAACGTGTGGCCAGGGCCCCTGATGTGTCTTTTGAAGAGTTCATGAAAAAATATTAAACGGTTCAAAAGTTATTCAAAAAACAATTTCCCATTATAAGTCAATGGGAAAAGTTAACAAAAAGTTCAAACACTTTCACAAATGCAGTTTTTACTTTCGCAAATGGCCGTTTTACTCTCACAAATCTGCCATTTTGTTTTCAGTTGGTCATCAGAAAAATGCTTGGCATTTAAATTTGGGACCCTCTAGCAACCTAATTCTTTTTGTATTCACCTAGTCGGATCCTGAGGATGCTAGGCATGTCTTTATTTTGGAATAATACACTACAGAAATATGTTTTTCAGATTTCTGGGAAAAGTACTTTCGCATTTGTGACAGTGTCCCATGAATTTGCGAAAGCTTTTGCAAAGTTTGACAGTACTTTTTCAGGCTGTGGGAAAATGACAGCAATTATTTGCCACCGTGCTGCAAAGGAACGGTTTGGTCTTTTGAGCTGAAATTTGAAGGGAATGCAGCCAACATCTCACAGATGTGCCTTTCAGTATTTTGGTGAAAAAATATTACAGGGTGGCAAAGTTATGGCACTCCAAATTTGACTTTTTTCCCATAGGATAACATTATGGCATCCTCTGCATTACAGGAATCCTTTGCCGCCCTGCTGCAAAATAACAGTTTGGTCTTTTGGACTGAAATTTGGAGGGAAGAAAGCCAGCATCTGACAGGTGAAAAAGTATTATAGGAAGCCAAAGTTATGGCACTCTGAACTTCTCTTTTTTTGCCATAGGATAACATTACAGCGTTAGCCACGCCTTTCAGGGCCCATATCTCAGAAACGGTACGAGATACGGACTTTTCGTCAGAAAAATGCTTATCCCCCAAATGGGGGCTAAGTACAAAACTAGCCAGGAAACTCATAAATCATATAACTTTTACATTTTTTTCTGTATCATACGGTTCCTGAGATATAAGCAATTTAGTATTCCAAATCCTCATTTTCTGCTCCGAGATCCATTATTATGCATACATTCTTTGTACTCACTATCTTTCTCTAAGCAGCTTTTGGAGAAAACCAGCCTGTGTGCTTACATTACTGTTACCATTACCACTTCCGCTTGTGGTTCCGTACCCGTTTCACTTACTGTTCCCATCTACGCCACCATGTGCATTACCCTTTGCGTTTTCATTTGCGCCTGCCTTTGCATTATTTTACCATTTGTGTCTAGCATACTGTTTCTCTTTCTATTTTGCTTTGCATCACCATGTGCATTACCATTTGCGTTTGCGGGCACCCCCCCACCGCATTACATTCACTATTTCTCGTTATCATTCTCAAAAAGGAGGGAAATTAGAGGCAAAACACTCCATTGAGTACATCAGTTAGGGTTGTTCCACAGCGACAAAAGTGAGGAAATTAAGTGTTAGGGTTGAAACCCCCCTTGCACCCCTGCAGCCCACCCCCCAACCAGCATCGGGGTGCGCATTGGGGTCATTGGTCCTAACTCTCACCCCATTCTCCTATTCCTCTGCTTCTTTACATGATAGGGAGAGTTCGGGCTGATGACCCCAATGTGCACCCCGATGCTACTAGAGTGGATTGTTCATATATCATCATTTTAACAGTCATCACCTTAATTGATGCAGGTTTATGATTTTTGCCTCTAAAATATATATATATATATATATATATATATATATATATATATATTAGAGACAAAAACTCCATTTAATGCATCAGTTAGGGTTGTTCCACAGTGGCAAAAGTGAGGAAATTCGGTGTTAGGATTGAAAGTCCCCCTTGGACCCCTTTTCCCACACCCCCAACTGGCATAGGGGTGCGCATTGTGGTTGTCGGCCCTAACTGTCACCCCATCAGATGTGTGAAGAAGCTGAAGTATACGAGAATGGAATTGGAATTGGATTGTCATAACAATGTAACCAATGCAATCTTTTACACCAGGCCAGCATATATCACATCTGTGGGACACCCCCTTTGTGCCCTGCAAATTTCAAGCCAAAAGTCCTTACCACTTCTTTGCAGTGAACTGGCAATGTTTTACAAATCCTTGTTCGTGAGCTGTCAAAATCCCCGTCGTGAGCAGATCCCCATTCTTGAGATATAGCCATCTGGTCTTCCTCTCATAAATGGGTTTTTTCTAGCTCTCAAATGGGGTTTCTGATTACAAAACATGGCCATCTGATCACATTCTCATGGAAGGGGATTCAAAATTCCCATTCATGAGTTGAATCCCCATTTGTGAGCTTTCAGAATCCCCGTTCATGAGAATGTGACCAGATTGCCTTGTCTCATGAACAGGGATCCCTGTTCATGAGCTAGCAAAATCACCGTTCATAAGCTGATCCCCATTCATGAGATATAGCCACCTGGTCTTCCTCTCACGAATGGGGATTTTGCTAGCTCATGAGTGGGGATCGGCTCACAAACAGGGATTTGGTAGTGTCACAAACATATGAATGTGCCAGCAGAAACAGACCACCCAGTCTATCTAAGTCTGCTGAAGTGTGCAGCCAACACCCCTAGTTTGCAGCTGCCCCACCCTCATGAACAGGGATTTTCAAATACAAAAATGGCCATTTTTTGAATTATCTCATCATTGCCAAACACATGGTTTTGTAGAGGGCATCACCCTGAACAAAACCCATGCATTTATTTTTTTCAAAATGCATCTATGAGGCAAATTACAACATTTTGTTTTGGGCTAAAAGTGAAAACAAGATGGCGGTTCACAAATGGGAATTTTTTCTCATAAATGGGGATCCCCATTCATGAGAAAAAAAAATCCCCATTCATGAGCTTAATTCCTTGTTTGCAGCTGTGCATCTAACCAAAAGACTGAACTGAGCATGCTCAGAACCTGAATGTTCTAAATTGGCACGGGGGTCAGTATGTCGCACATCAAAATGCTGTGCTGCACAATCACGTTGCACGATTCCGAGGTATCTTTTGTTCTGTGGGGAACCCTGCCACCCACATCCCCTGTTATGGGGCTGTGTCCCTGGACTGCCCCACTAAGGATTCTAACTCTGAGGGGGGAATCCAACATGGGGAGTGCACAGGTCCGGGATTCGCCATTATGCTGTATCTATTAAGCATATGACATTATGACCTGGTATGACCAAAATTGAATAACTTTGGATCTGAATAATATGTTTTCACCAAACCAATGCTGGTCTGTTACTTCAGGTACACTTTTTCTACCCTGAACATTTCAGGCTAAAATTCCAAACAGTGTGGGTAAAGGGTAATGAGGAAAACTGATGAAAAATTGGCAAAAAAGAGAAAAACACACTTTTTCCATATGCACTGAGCAAAATCAGCACATCTGATCAAAACAAAACTTGGCAAGTCAAGAGATCTACCCCACAGAACAGCACATACCAAATTTCATGCATATCATTGAACGGTTGCAAAGTTATTAAGGTTTAAAATGTGGGGTTTGACATTAAACTGCACACTCAGCCCCAACTATAGAGGTGTGACTGTGCTTTGTTATATATATATTATATATATATATATAGATATATATATATACATACATACATACATACATATGTAGTTGACAAAATATGTTAAGAAAGGAATTGTGATTAGTGACAAGTGTTAAAACTACATCCCAAAAAAGATAAACTTTTGGGAAAGGAATAATCTAGAATATATTGGCAATACAGCTTAATCAAAATGGTTTGCAAAAAAATAATTATTATACAGGGATGAAACCATTTCTGTACACTTTAACAGATCCCAAGTTAAGGGAACGATTTAGTGCATACGAATTTAAAAGCTTCCCCACCACAGAAAGTTGCTCGTGCTCAGAGGGGGAGTAGAAGATCTTTACTGTGTCATGTGGAAATGTACATGGTTCAATAGAGAATGGGTATACTGTACTGGCTCAAACTTTTTCTAAATTCAGAATCTGACCTAGACCCAAAAATACTGGCAAACATTCCTATTCACACAGCTAATGCCTGGCCTATTGAAAGAATGGCTAAGTATTTCATGGCAATAAACGAGAAGAAAATTAAGATTGAGAAATATGCAATAGATTGATACTGTATATTAGAAATTAGAATAAGGCATTTTGTAGATGAATGAAATTTTAGGTATTGTGGTTTTAATGGCTAGACTATAATTATATAAATGTTAAGAGTTATCTGTCTATTTTTTCTTTTTTTATCTTTATTATGATAATGTGTTTACGTGTATGTGATTGATGATGATAATGTATGCATTGTTGATGACTATAACAATCTAACAATAAATGTGAAATTATATATATATATATATACACACACACACACACACATTGGACTGGATACTATAAGAGACTGCAGTAAGATATACCAGTTTCTGGTTTCGAGCTGAGTATTCTGTCACTACTGTGATTTATTTATCTGTATTTTGTGGCATTTAAAAGAGATTCAATGGATTACACATTGTCCAGGAATTGGTTATTTTTGGAGTACAAACACACTGATATGCACTGGTGTTGGCATGTCCTGATGCGATATAAACTCTGTTATTGAGCATCAAAGATTGCACCCAATAATACTTATAAATCACAGAGAGTGGCAACTTTTTCAACTTTTAATAGGTGGCTAAAAATGAAGTAATATACAGCTTTGAGACTTTGGTCATAGACTCTGTGGATCCTTGGTATGTGGTTCTAGCATGCTAAAAATAGAAGAGACACAATTCAACCACCCTTTACTAACTCCATTAGCTCCCGACCTTTTCCTTCTACCCTATCCCTTCAGTCAATTGAAAAAAAAAAAACTCAGTCATCACCTGGCACCATGCCAGGAGCAGGAAATTTGTTTTATAAAAATGTATATTCTGATAGAAAAGTGAGTGGTGTTAGGAAAGGACTGACAACTGAACTAGCCTTGGCCACCTGGGAAGGGTTAGTGTGTTACTTTTTAATTATTTAACTGTAAGTCAAAATGATCCAAAGTAGCACAAACATGCGAGTGGGCTGAACTGAAGGTAAAAGTGTTACATTTCCACACATCCACTGAATACAAATGTGGCATTGATGCAACCTTACTTATTTGGAGCCACTGCCCTTTTAGTAAGTAAGTAAAAATTTATTTTTAAGCGCTTTTCAAAGTCAAAGAGCTGTACAAATACACAATTACAATGCATACATATAACAAAAAACAACAATAACAATATGATTACAATAAAAACAATAAAATCACCTCCATATGCCTGTTTAAATAAATAAATTTTCATTTCATTTTTACTATTATGACAGAATCAAACATTGATCAGTGTCATGCTGTTGGTTATTCGGATTTCATTGTTATTTGTTGTTGTTGTTTATTTGGAATAACCATTGAGCTTATGCCCATTCACAATGGCAACCGAGTTCCAACATTAAAATCAAAGAAAATGACAATACATACATCAACAACTCCATACGCTATTCATATACACAATACCGACTTATTTCTAAAATTAAATCCCATCAATACAGCATACAATCATGACATTCAATGTGCAATATATATGAATTTAAATAAAACAATTACAAATTTGAGCTTTTGAAAACAGAAATTTCTTAATCATAGAGGCAGACAAGGGTTTAGCATTTAGATCTCTACTACAGGGTGGGAGTTTATTCCAGTATCTCGGGACCATGTGACTAAAATATTGTAATGATCTTTTCATGTGGGTCTTGGGGACAATTAGCTGGATCCCCAAAGAAGTTTTCAGATTCACTAAAGAAGATGTTAAATTTATCTGCAACATTACGCCCAGATGCGTATGTTTCTTCAGGAGCTAACTGAACAGTGTGCCTATAACTAGCCTTGCAATTTAAATATTTAATTAGAGACCAGAACTTCAATGGATTTTCCTTGGCTTCAGAGGTTTTAGTCCTAAAGTGGTTTCTTTTTGTTATCCTGACACCTGCCACCTATTTATTTCTAAGCTTTTGATATTTCTGTCAGTTTAACATGGTAGCTGACTGCTGAGCTATATTCCATGCTTTATGTGTTCCCTCTTCAGTTTCTGTAATGAAGAAGAAAACCACAATTAGCTTTCTCCCTTTTAGGATTTACAGGCATATGTCTGTCACAGACCTTTATCAATTCCTCTTGGAAATATTTCCAGGCTAAATGTAATCAGGTATTAATTCCAAACATTCCCAATTTACACCCTCTAGATCTGCCATAAACTTAAAATAATCAGTTTTTTAGGGATCAAAAAGTTATATATGTAGCTGGACCCTGTACTTTACTGTTCCCCCTAATGCAATATACCATATTATGGTCACTGAACATGTCGGCAGAAACACCAGATTCCATGTAAAGATGTGGACAATTTGTTAGAATTACATCAAGTAGGGAAGAGTCTTTGGGACTTTTTTATATTAACTCAAGTAGGTTCATTTATAAGTTGTGATAAACCCAGATATAACACTATATTTCCTTAAGTGTTTAGACTCAAGGGGATACATCCAGTCAGCATTTAAGTCACTGAGGAGTAAAAGTTTATGAGTTAAAGCAAATGGAGAGAGGGCAGCAGAAACTGAAGTTAGTTACAACATAGGAAATTGAGGTGGTCTATACCCACCAAAAATCAATAATGGTTTTCCCATGTGGAATCTTAATTCAACAGCTAGATATTCACAGATTTTGGGGCCCATCTCTAAGTAAAGGTGTTTTGTAGTAAATTTTTCTGAGCAATAAAAGATTAGTCTGCCTCATCTTTTATTTCTATCTGCTCTCTTTATACTGTAACCCTGAATATCTATCATGGCATCCTCAATTTGTGCACTCAACCAGGTTTCTGTGAACAACATAACATCTGGATTATTATCCACTATAAAATCCTTGATCAAATACATTTTTGGTAAAATGCTTCTGACATTGGCATAAAAAAAATTGTATTCCCTTTTTATTCTTAAAACATGTAGACAGGGGCCCAGGATTTGGAGAAACATCACCACTCAATAACAGCCCCATTAAAATACATATCCTGGGAGGCAAATGTTACCAGACTGAATGGGTTAGTGCAAAATTTATCATAAATCACAAAAACATGACCCATATAGCATCCTGATCCTCTCTTTAAGTAATGTGTTTTGGCCAGAGTTACTAAATCAGTGTGATAGTAAATCTAAAAAATGGCCAACACATTATCAGAAGTCAAGCAATGATACCTGGCAATGTTTAAGTGGCAGTCAGTGCTTGACTTCCGCCTTCCTAAAAGTAGACCATTTAATTGCACATCTCTGAATGGTTGAGTACTGACAACCTGCCAGGATGCAGAACTAAGCAGTTTACAATTTCAGTTTTTTAATTTGTCTCAACATTTTTGCACTATCTTGTCCTGTTTATTTTCATCTTTTTTTATCACATCTCTTTTTTACCACCCTTACTGCAGCGACTACTGGTGGGGGCATCCAGCCACTGGCTCTGCCAGCTGGGAGAGCACCAGGCTCACTCACATGATGGGGATCTGGTACAGCTGTCGCCAGTCCACTGAAGGGCTTCCCTGTACCCTGCCCAGCTGGACTGGCCTGGACCCTCCCAGTGCGATTCCACAAGAGTACTCCCGGTGAGGCAGAGCTCAGCCATCAAGCTGCACATTCAGGCCCATCCATTTTTCCTTCTGAATGTTCCCACTGGAGCACGGATGTGCAATGATGTCCAGGCACAACATACAGACATCTGCCATGCTCCCTCCCTCCACGTGCACATCAGCATGTAGTGCCCCCGGGCATCCCCGGGGTCATTGCAGTGCAGCAGATTCCCCCAGACCTCCCCAGGATCAGGAGAGCAGTCTACAGATGCTCAATCCTGATCCTCCCCTGTCAACCCACTGACAACCTGAGTCCATTCCTAAACCTGGGTCGCCAGTGTGGCGCGAGGTGTGGCGTCCAGCACCTCAACCCTCAGTGCCACGGGGCCAGATTGTTTATTTGCATGTTGAAAACTAGCAAAATCTGTTGCCTTTGACATCAAACAACATATTTATTTAAAATCTTGTTAACTGGGAAAGGTACACAGAGCCGATGCTCGACTCCAGGTGTGACATATCTCACAGTGTTTTCCAGAAAAATAATCCTTAAATAAAAAAAACTTATCTGTGGTATAGAGTTTTCCACTCATTGAATAAATACATAAATACAACATGGTATGGGGTCTTCCTGCTGCTAAGTCTAGTTGAAACACTCTATATGTTGAAGAACAGGAAATTATATGGTTATTGTGTGAGTTATTAACTGTAAGATGTTTTAGAAGAACATACTGTTATCCTCCTGCAATTGTTTCTGGTTCAATACACAACTTTCAATCTTTTAACACTAAAATATGGGGGAACTAACACTCAACATCTGGAAAAAGTTGGGGCACTAGCACCCAGAATGTGGAGGACATCACCAAACATGGAGACACATGTTAAGAATATGATCAAACTGGTGCTTTTATTTCTGAAAAGTTTAATTTTGATTTAGCTTACTAGATCATGTGTGTGTTGACTTTAGATTTTAAACCTCAATTTTTTTTCAAGGTATGGAAATGTTTAGTACCTAAAGGTCATTATCTCACTGTGAAAGACTATTACTGTAATCAGAACCCTGACTACATGGAAGTAAACTCTCACTGTCTTCATCCTGTGGTGTAAATAGAGCTCTGCTGCTATTAAAAAAAATATTTAAACTTTTAACACAAGCTTTTAATGTCAAAAGAGAATGTGTTCTTTAAAGGGACACAGTCAACCCTTTTTGTATCATAATGTTCCTAGCTGAATCCACACATTGTATGATTGCTTACCTTCTCTAAAAACTAATTGAAGTTGTTGGTTGTCTGCATTGCTCTTTCTCAGTAGAATTAAAATGCATGGAATAGTGCAATTATATCCAACTTAGTTTTGCTTCAAATTCTTGATCTACTTTTATTGAATATATCCTGAACATTAGGAACATTCCCAAATGGTGAAGTGCAGTGCAGCCACTCATGATGCAGTAGTCTCCTCTCTTCCCACAGCATCATTATTTGAATGTCTAAAGTCGGGGGTTGATATTTGTAAACTTATTTTCAATATAATAAGTTTAATCCCAAATGTTAAAGAAAACATTAAGATTAATTAAAAAAACAGGAAAAAGACAAACTATATAAATATGCTGCATTTTAAACACATCAGTGCAAATAAATGCCAACATTTCTTGTTTTTAAAGAATTATTCAATTTGAGTCAGATAAAAGGCTGACAAGATGAGATATTGGACCAAACATTGGCAAAGAGTGTGGTTGGATCCTACCGTTGCTCCTATACCCCTGAGTCTTTAACAGTAAGGACTTCAAAAGTGGTTCAAGAGGAAAGGAAAAGTAAGAGGGAAAAAGGTATTAAAAATACTTATTATACAGTAAATTTCATGTTGACAGCGTGTATTTTTTTAACATATAATTTATTTTTTACCAATTATTTTTTTTTTTTTATTTTACCAGGTGAGACACACTAAGCTGAAAGCTTGTTTGCAGGTGCAACCTGGGAGCATGAGGAAGTTAAGTGACTTGTTCAGGGTCACACAGTATGCACCTAGGGGGCTGTGGGATTCAAACCCAGGTCTCCAGATTTGCAGTTCAGAGCCTTAACCCACTGCGCCATACCGCCTTATTTACCCAGGATAGCCTCTAGTGAAGCTCTCTTTCCAGTGATCCTGATTCAGTTCACTTCTGCATCTTGGGGACTGGTGAATTAGGAACTAAGTTCCCCTCCAGTATCAGTCAATGGAAGTAATTTGTGAGGTTTTGGAGCTCTTTTCAGAGCTCAAAACCTTCCAGACTCAGTCACACCCCACTATATGCTGCCAATATTTTTATGCCAGTTAGCTATTGAAATATTACAGCAAAGGCAGCAGATGAACCCCAGGGTATCAGGTGGCAGTGGAGGCAAGATCCAAGGTATCAGAAACCCATTTGAAGAGCTGGGACAGGAGGAGGGTTCCCTATTGATAAATGACTTCTGATGTACCTCTTGGACAGGACTAATCCTGCAGTCGTGGACACCCTGTACTGGCTTAGCGTGGCATTCTGAACACGGCAGACCCCAGAGCCGAAGGATGAATTGTGTGGCCATTTATTTAGCAACAAATCAAGGCGCATTTCAAAATTCAGAGACAACAACCCTTCACTATACACAGCTGACATCAGTGGGGAGTTTATAAAATAGTGTTTTCCGCATGTGAGAATTTATTTTTGTGTTTCCTATTTGGAGTTTTGAGTTTAGTTTATCAGGCAAGCTCCCAGTGAAAATTATCAAATTTTATAGAAATAATTCAAGAATTCCAAAAACTTCAAAGAACAGTGAATGTGCATCTCATTTGTTTCTGTTAAAACCCAAAGTGGTGTATACTTAATTGAATATAAAGTACTACATTAAAAATGTCTGCTGATCATCATTATACCTTCCTACCATAAGTGACCACTGGGCTGTTCAGTCAAGCCAAGAAATAGTGGTGATTCCCCAAGCAAAACTTTACCCTCACTCAAGTTATGTACCTCAAAGTGGATTATAACACCCCATATTTCTTGGCAATTTTTTCTACCGAGTTAACTGGGGGTTAATCAGAAGGAGTGTTCTTTACCAATCTAAGGAACGAGAGAGGACTGACAATAAAAAAAGAACTCCAGGGAACAATAATTTATGCCCACACTTAAAGTAATAGAGACAGTCAATGTCACTGGTTAGTCAAAGATGGGCTATGTCTGGTGGCTATTCCCTGATATCGTTTTAAAAATAAAATGATTTTCCCTGAGGTTGTCGTTGAGCCACTACCATGGGAAGGAGATATTTTCAATATTCCTATTCATAGTTATGCTGTCCCAGCACTTGTTATTACCAAGGCTGCAATATCAGATTACAAACCTCAGGTGGAGAACAGGATTCTAGGGAATAATACCAAGACTACTTGCCTCAGCTCCTGAATTCTGTCTGTTGACTGCTATGTTGTTGCCTTGGGCGCCCTTTAACTGTACAGTTTAACAGAGCAGTCACCCAGATCATGGGGAGGGCAGATTGTCACAGAGGCATCCACTCAGTACTCCCACAGAAATGTTCTAGCTATTTCCATATTGTGAAGGAGTAGGGAGGAAAAACTACCTTAATGACTCTCAACCACAGGCTCCCAATTCATGCACTTTCCATTTCAGATTCAAGCCCCATCAAGCAGCATGCAATTAACAAAACAAAATGAAGAACTCTCATTCCCAATTACCCTTAATAAACTTTTCCTAAAAACACTCTAATTAATTCAGGCAGATTCAGCTGGCATAGGTAATACTGTTTGATTAAATAGTGGGATGGTTTCCATGTACATACATTCATTGGCTGAAGATCCCAGCATCTACAAAAACCTTTCTCCCCACCTTCCCAAACCTACTGCCTAAGGTGGGAAGCATGAGAAGGAGGAAAAGAAAAACAGATTTAATTCTTAATGCCTACCCAGGACATCAGAAGTGTCCCTGGAAAAGAAAAAGGGGTAATTCAACCTTAACAGTCAGTGGAGCCCATCTGTTCAGGGAACAGATTGATGAGCAGTGGTCAGGTACAGTGGAGGTATGTGACTTGCTCAGGGTCACCAAGTATGCAAGCAGAGATCTTGGGAATCAAACCCTGCAGATGTGGTCACGGTACACAGAGACTGTATGAAAGTTTAAATATAACTTGTAAAGAGATCTCAATGATGAACTGTACTGAAAGCTTTAAATACTACACTAAGCAACTGAAAGACATTTGAACCCAAGTACTATACAGCAGTGGCATGGAAGTTGATGAGACTTGCAAATCTAACTCGAGACAAGAAAGAGATACTTTGAAGCCGCTGTTAGAAGTGTAAATATAATCTGCAATTATTTATTAATTTGTATTGAAAGCTTTAAAGTTTAAAATAAGTAACTGAAATTACTATTGAATCCCAGTACTGTAAAGCTGTGGTACGGAGTTTGATGTGACTTGCAACTCTTACTCACAGTTGTCCCCTGAACCCCCTCCAGGAATGATGGACACCACAACTTATTTACTTTTTGGTTTAACCCTACCTCCTCTCCCCTTCCCCTTTTTCCTCCCCCCACTTCTTCTTTCCTTCTTCCGAATCATGTCCTCGTCATTTGGCCTTGATGCCCATCTCCCCAAGGGGGCTATGATCCAGCCCCTAGACCTGCAGCTGCCTACCCACAGCCAAACTGAACTGGACCCCTGCCCAGGGCCCCCCAGATCTCAATCTGCCCACCAATTATCTTTGTGCCAACCTTGCCCCCTCATTACCTTCCTTAATAAGGGTGTGTGGGTGGGACAAAATCCCAGCAAAAGAGGTCATCCTGCAGGTGTCCTGATCTGCTATAGTGCCCACAGAACCCCTGCTCAGGACCCCTAAGGCTCTGCCCCCTCAGCCAATCCCTGGAGCTTTGGCATCGCCTTGTCATATTACCCTTCCCCTGGCTTGGTGATGTCACTAGCTGCTCCCCTTCCACTTGCTCCTTCCCTTCCCCCCATCCCCCACCCCTTTCCCTTCAAGCTCTTTCCTGGCAGGAGTCATTAGACAACCTGACTTGCCTTTTAATGGCCAGACCAACTGTCCCCTGAACCCCCTCCAGGAATGATGGACACCACAGCTTATTTACTTTTTGGTTGCTTGTTTGCAATATTTATTTTGGCACAAGGAATATTTACATAAATCCATATTAATATGTCAATTTCTATACATAACAATTCACTTTAAAATTGTCTTGGTTCTGGCCTCTTCCTTCCTCTGGTTGTTCATCCATCTTGGCTTTTTAGGGTCTGGACACTGTGAATCCAGCCCCCCCCCTCCACACCAGAACCAGGCCGGTTTCACCTACCCAGGCCTTCGCCCTCCAGACCCGGACACTTCTGAATCCAGAGCCTAGATCTATCCCCCTCCCCGCTTTTAATACCATGCCTGGATTCCTTGTCCCCAGTCTGTGTACCCTACCCTCCACTCTTTTTCCTCCCCCCGCTCCTCATTTCCTTCTTCCACTGCCCCTCTTCCAGCTTATGATGGGTGCAGGGGCTCTCCCCTTGCAGGCTAGTACCTCAAACCTTTTTTGGCTATTTCCCGCACTAGCTCCCCAATTGGTCTCAGGAATAGGCATATGCCAAATTCTGACAAGTGCACCCTATCAGACCTGTACACCTCAGTCTGATCAAAGGAACTGTCCTTGTGCTGCAGGTGTACACCCCCTATTTCAATTACCACTCTTGCCACCCTCCTATTCAGATGCTTCCTGACCTTCTCAATCAGCCTTACATTTCTGCCCCTCCTCCAAACCTGCCGGGAGGTGATGTCGGACCAGCCGATTGTCACCCTTGGCAACCACCCTTTAATCTTTTCCAAATCCCCCAGGATGTTCCACCCCAGCTCCCCCCATGGCAGGCTCCCCAAGTCATTGCCTCCCAAGTGTATGATAATGCAGTCTCATGTGCCCCATTGGACCCTTAACTCATCCAATAATGGCAAAAACTGTGCCCACCTCATGCCCCTAATGCCCTTCCACAGCACCCTGGAATGCTCGGTGTTGTAGCATAATTCTGCTCTTCTGGAAGTGGCGATCACAAACCCCACTATCCAGACTTTCCTGTTGGAACCTGCCATGGAAACAAGATAAAACAGTGTGAGCTGCTGTTATATACACCTGACATATCTCTTGTAGCAGCTAGACTTCCAGCACCCAACCTTCTTCACCTCTTCCAATGCAGCCCCTTTTTCTGCTACCTCTGTAGCTGCCCCTATTTGGAAGGAATGCAAGGCAAATTAACTGGGATCCTCCCCCAGAAGAGCCAGGGTCCTCCTGAGCACCGCTCCCACCTGGAAACCAGTGACCGGGGAGTCGTCCCCATGCCAGAAAAAGGTCCCCAGGCCACTCCAAGTTGCTCACATATGTTTCTAGTGCACTCACCATGCAGCTGGCAGACTGTGGTTTTCTCACTAATGAATCCCTGGCCCCTTTCCGTTTTGGTCAGTTTTGGACATGGCCAGGTTAATGACCACTCTGTCCTGCCTCTCCAGACGTCCTTGTGCTGCAACACCTGCACAGCAGCTGTTTTCGTGGGGCCACCACTTCCCCCACCCAGAAGGCCCCTACCACCATGACCAAAAAAATGGGCTGGAACAGGGCTGCCTCCTGGGCTGAGGTACACACCTGTTATGTTGCCCCCAGCACCTTTGCAGCAGCTGCTCTCTTATGGGGCACATCTCATCCAGCCTGGCAACCAGTCTCCTCTTCCTGCCTACCACCATCTGTTTGACTGTCCTGCTGGCCGCCATGCTGAGCCAACCCCTGTCCTGGCATACCCAACTGATGCCAGCAAGCTGCACCACCACTGTGGTGTGGGCCAGCCCTTCCTCCTACTTCTCCACAATAAACCTCCTTACCCACTCCTCCTGGATCGGTTCGTCCCCTCCCATGCACGTTTCCTTCTGAATTCCTGAAACTTCACCCACCCTCCCTTGTAGGCCCTCAGCATGTTGGCTGACCAGGAACCCCAGCACAGCACCCTGGCTGTGTCCCACCAGGCTGGCACAACAGGTCTGGGATCCTGGTCCTGTGTGTTACTGCCTGTGACCTCAGCTCCTGACACCTTCCAAGCTGTAAAAGGGGAAAGACTATCAGTCACCTCATTTTTCAGCCCTTCAGTATGTTGTGCTGTAAAAGATAAGTTTAGCTGCAGCCCCAACAAAACCATGCATCTGAGCAGCCTGCCTACTGTCTCCATCCTCCCTCTTTGCCTATTAATAACCCCCACCACCCCTTTGTTGTCGCACCAAAACAGTATGCGCGTCCCTTTCTTACCAGTGCCCCACACCTCTATGGCCACCCATATCAGAAACATTTCCAAAAATGTGATGTCCTTCAATAACCCCCACTCCTTCTACTGCACAGGCCATGCTTCTAACATCCATTCCCCTTGGAAGTATGCCCTCCAAATTGTGCTCCTCTGATTTGCGAACTGCATTACTATTTAAAGAAGGCCTTAAATTAAAGCTGATTAATCAGTTGCTGTATAGAGAGACAGTAGATAGAGAGGCCAAGTAGACAAAGCAACAATTAGTCTTGCCCACAGCTTTCAAAGACTTGGTGCTGAGGTCCTCCACAATCATATGGGCCACTACAGTATTGACCGAACCCTCGACCTAGTGCGTTCTCGATTCTACTGGCCTAAGATGAGGGCCGATGTTGAGCATCATGTAAGGACTTGTAGTTGCTTCCTGCAGAGAAAGGTCTTGCCCCAGAGGGCTGCTCCCCTTGTCAACATTACCACCAGCACACCCATGGAATTAGTTTGCATAGACTTTTTGAATTTGGAGCCCGATCAGCAAAACATTGGTAATGTGTTGGTGGTCACGGACCATTTTACAGGGTATGCCAAAGCCTTCCCCACCAAAGATCAGAAGGTGTCCACCTTGGCCAAGGTGCTAGTGGAAAATTTCTTCATCCAATACGGGGCTCCCCAGAGAATTCATTCTGATCAAGGTAGAGACTTTGAGAGTCACTTAATCAAAGAAATGTTCTCCCTATGGGGGGTGAGTAAGTCAAGAACTACCCCTTATCACCCGCAGCCACAACCAGAACACTTTAATCACACCCTGCTGGACATGCTGGGCACTCTTTACCCAAAAGACAAGCATAAATGGAGCCAGCAGATTAGTACCTTGGTTCACGCCTATAATTATACAAGAAATGATGCTACCGGGTTCTCTTCCTACCACCTCATGTTTGGGGGGGATGCTCAGCTGCCAGTTGATGTTTGTTTCTGGGTCTTTCCCATTGGGGTTTGAGCTGAAAATTATCTACAATATATACAAAAACTGAAGGCCCAATTGAATCACGCATATCAGCTTGCCCAGACAATGGCTGCAAATAGAAACTTTGCCAAAGAAAGATATGATAAAAAAGTAAAGGCCCAAGAGCTTCAAACTGGAGACCGTGTGTTGTTGCAAAATTTGAGACTGCATGGTAAACATAAAATTGCCGACAGATGGCACCATCTTCCTCATATAGTAGTAGGCAAGTCGGATGACTTACCCGTGTACAAAGTGTGACCTGAAAATGATTCAAAAGCTGTCAAGACCATGCCCATAACCATTTACTGCCTATTGGTCAAGTCATGATTGAGGCTAAACCCTCTGAGATTGTTCCCTGTGGACCAGTGACTCGGGCTGCTGCCAAACAAAGACAGAGTTAACCTACCCCAGTGGTCACAGACTTAAGATTTTCTCCACAGCAAGCCCTGAATGATAATGACTGTCAGTCCACTTCTGATGAGAGTGAGTGCAACTATGCTTATTGCCCCTCTTATGAACTGAGTCAGCTGTTTCAAGGTAACCCCATGATCAATTGTGGGGATGAAGCTGGGCCTTCTGGACTGCCTAAACCCCCAGCTTTGTCCCTGAAGCCAATGCTCCCTGAGAGTAAAGTGCGCAGTGTCATGTCTGATGATATTGAGTCACTCTGTATGGTGGAACTGTGTGATTTACCTGAGAAAGAGGCAGATTATCTGAGTCAGACTGGTGACATGCCAGAACCTGAAGAATACTTTGAGTATGATGATAATTACCTTCCAAGTGAGCAAAGTGTTACAGGACCAGAATTTATAGATCCAGGGGCTGATAGTGCTCCAAGTGTCAACCCCCCTGTCCAGGCAGAAGCACCCCTCTCAAGTGTTGAAAGCCCCGCTGTTGCTGAAAGTACAGAGGCTGTGGTTGTTCCCCAGAAAACTGGCTGAGCTGTCAAGTCTGTGGTATGCTTTAGTTATGATTTCCCTGGAGGCCAGTAGATTTGCCTCTCAATGTGGTCCATAAAGAGGTGTATGTTTCTCAAAGCTCACTGCCCAAACTGAGCCTAGGTGCAAATTCCAGGTTGATTGTCCTGCCTCTAGGTATGGTGCCCTCCTGTCTAGCCCCAAGTTAGATGAGAGGAAGGGCCCTCTCATTGTTCAATGTGCAGGAAGTGATTAGCTGATTCCATACAGCAGTATGGAAATTACCTGTGTGATATATGCATGATGTAATTCAGGATAGATGATGTACTGTGAAATGTAGAGAATGTGTATAGTAAAGGCTGAATATGTTGACTGATGTCTTAGAAGCTACAGGCATAGCCTGCTAATGGTATAGATGTATGGTATGAATTGAAATTTCAGTTACTGTGCTGGTACTCACTTGATGTGGATGCCAAGTTTTTCCAGGCAAGGAAGAGTGTAACCCCCCTATCAATGGGTGTTCCCAAAAAGTCTTCCACGAACTTGTCTAAGTGCTTGCTGCCTGGCTGGTGTTCGGCTCTGTAGCCATTTAAATGTATTACCAGTGAGTGCCTGTGTGGCCTCCATGTACAGTCGCTTTAAGGGCTGCCTTCTGCAGTAATAATTAATCTGAGAAGGGGACTGAGTGTTTCCATGCTCGGGTCCCGCCCGGGCTGCCTGCTAATTGCTCCATTTCTGCCATCGCTAGTTGTGCAGAAGGAGTTCTGCTGAAAGATGTAACTATTTGCTGGAAATCAGAGTAATAATGATACTGTAATTTGTTCTAACCTGCCTTCTTTGCAGCGAGGGGTTTCTGTCAGTCTCTACCATTTTGGTCCCAAACTGCCAAATTGGACCAATCAGTAGTTGGGGACTCTAAAATGGATTTTACTCATAGAGGCTTCATGGACCAAAACCGGAAGGGGAGCTGTTGTGTGACTGACAGTTGTGCTGGTCAACCGAACCATTTAGATCTGGGGGAAATACCACGAGCTGTTTGCTGGCAAGTCAGATCTGAGTTGGAAGCTGAGAGAGGAGCAGCTTGTGATATTTGAGCAGTAAACTTGTAGTTTGAGCGGAGAATTGTGGAGAGGCCTGAGTTAAGGCCTGCAGCATGCTGTTACCCTGAGAGGAGAGAGAGAGAGAGAGAGAGAATTGTTTCAGACTATAACTGAGCTGTGTGCTTTTAAACAAGCTACTAAATTGGGACCAGGCTTAACCTGTAGAAGACCAAAGATTTTGCTGAATGTGATCAGCCTGTCAGGAACTCCAGCTACTCTTGAGCTCCCGGTTTGAGCAGCGACTTTGAGCTCATGATCGAGGAGCAGTTGCCTGGTATAGTAATACCTCCTTACATATAAATGTGCAGTGTACTGAATAGGGGTCATGGTGTAAGCCTCCTTTTGTGTGAACTGTGTGCTGACTGCTGGAAGCTGTATCCAGCACAAAATGGACTAAATACGCTGATAGCTCCATGCAGCTGGGCCTTCACATGAGGGCCCTGCCAGATCACCCTGCTGCACAGAGAAAAGCCATTGACGAGAGACCTGCCTGGGGAGAATTCCCCCTTTTCCATGCCTGAACAGAAATGACACTTTGGCGGATTGTGTGGGCCCTGCTTCTCCTGGCACTCCAGAGAGTTCATTTGCTGTCTCGACTTCATCCATTCTGTGTCCAGTCTTGGGTACTGTGAGTAACATCCAGGGTAGCTCCTGCAACAGATGGCTAAATCAAAAGTGCATCACCTAACCTGGTACAAGTTAATGATCTAGACCGTGCTTACCAAAGGAGAGTAGGTTCCTCTTCTGCACAAAAAGCCCTAACTGAATTTACCTCTTCCTTGGGCCTTTTGGACCCACAGAGAGTGCTTAACCCACTAAGTAAAGAGTTTACTTTTTTTCTCCAGTACACAAAAGCTATTCTCGAATCGATTATGTTTTAGTTAGTCATCAGCTAATGTCAAGCATGGTTGATTCTAAAATATTAGCTCGAGTAATTTCTGATCACTCTCCAATCCTAATTCAATGTGAACTACCCAATATCTCTGTCCGGTCCCATACATGGTCTCTGAACAATAAGTTATTAAAAGACAATCAAACTATTTTAAATTTCAAAATTTTTGCAAAATTCTATTAGTCTAATTGGAATTCAATTTGCTGTAAACCAGGTTTGGGCAGCTTTAAAAGCAACCTGGAGGGGGGAGCTAATACGTATTGCTACAATACAAAAGAAAAGGAAAAACAACCTTTTTAACAGTTGCTTGGAGAGAATTAAAAGTTTGGAAAGTAAAGGGATGGACAAGCTTTCACCTTATCTAACCTGAGGGCTCATTATGCTAGTATTTTACTTGAGAGGGTGGAGATCTGCTTCTCTGTTAAAGGCATCTTATATTGGACAAGGGAGCAAAGCGGGCAAATTACTTGCTTGGCAATTAAAGCAACAATCTACATCCAAATGGATCTAGCTCTCAGACATCCCCAATCAGAAGCTATGGTGACCAATTCTTCAGAGATTTTCACTTTATTTTGAGATTATTATAAGACATTATATTTCCCGGACCCGAAGTTTGGGGATTATGATGGGAAAATGTGGGCTTTTTTAGAGAAAGCAGATCTACCATCTTTGTCTAAGGATAGCCAAAACTTTTTAGTTGCTCCAATTACCAGAGACGAAGTTTCAGCAGTTATTGATTCTTTAAAACCAGATAAGGCACCGGGCCCAGATGGGTTTACAAGTTTATTCTATAAAACCTTTAAAGTACATTTAATTCCTCTGTTACTTCAGCTGTATAGCTAGTGGAGCTCCCACCCCAACTTTGATTAATCGCTATTTGAGGAGAGAATAATTCTCTTACCTAAACTGGGAAGGACCTGTCAATGATCAGCAACTATAGACCTATTTCACTCTTAAATACTGGATAGTAAAATATACACTAAAAATTTTGGCTAATAGACTGGGAGAGTGGGAAAGTCTATTGAGTCCCAACAGGCAGGGTTTGTTTGAGGACGACATCAGCCGATCACTTTAGAAAGTTGTTCCATCTAATATCTGCATCCAGGGTCCTGGAGATGGAGGCGTTTTGGTGTCCCTGGATGCAGAAAAGCTTTGATAGAGTAGAATGGTACTATATGTTTGCGCATTGCAAAAGTTTGGTATCCCAACCCTTTATTAACCAAATACGAGTTTTGTATTCTTGTCCATCAGCAAGTCTCTAATGTAATAACCTCATTTCAGACATGTTTCCTTTATGACGAGGCACCGTCGGTTGCCCTCTTTCTCCTATTTATTTAATCTTTATATAGAACCCTTAGCTAGAGCTTAAATTGGATAAAGAAATAATGGGCATCCATCTGGAACATCTTGAGTGTAAGTTATCCCTTTTGCTGATGATTTACTTATTCATATCACAAATAGTAGGCATTCCTCCTCGAGCCCTCCAAATTATTTCCCAGTTGAGTGTTTTTCAGGTTATAAGCTCAACAGGAATAAAACTATAGTTTATTCTTTATCCCTCTCTAACTAAGGATTTGATCGTAACCATGGTACAATGGGAAAGCGAATATTTAACCTATTTGGGTATTAACATATCTACAGAACTCGCTAATCTTAAAGACCTTAATTTAACCCCATTGCTAAAAGCTACTAAGGAAGATCTGGCGAGGTGGAATAAGCTGCCACTATCTTTTTGGGGCCGGGGTAATATTCTCAAAATGTCAGTTTTGCCCAGATTTTTTTATCCTCTATGCAACCTTAATATTTACCTTCCAAATTCTTTCTTTTTGCCCCTTCGCAGGCTCTGCTCTGATTTTCTTTGGAAAGGTAAAGCTCCACGTCAGGCTTACGCAAAACTTACTCGCTCTAAAATGTTGAGGGGACTCCAATTGCCTGATTTTTATGTTTACTATCTAGCAATCCATGCCAGTAGATTTTTGCATTGGCTTTTTGCTATGGCTTCTATACCGGGCACCCTCCTTGGCTGCTTTTAGATTGGCTGCAGGCAAATTCTTGCAGGATAGATCTAGAAGCTTTCCTATACACTCCATGGTCCAATGTTCCAAGGAAGTGAAGAACTCTCCCTTGGTTGGATATGAGAGCCTTACAGCAACTTTGTTCATTGCTTCAAAATCCAACTTAAAAGATTTAAGGCAACCCTTATTAAATAATCCAAACCTAAAAATAGATAAGAAACCAATCCAAACCTTTTCTGGCAAATTTTTCAACAAACTATACTTAGCGGATTTTGTTTCAGGTAATTCGCTCCTGTCCATTTCAACATTAGAAATAAAATTTGGAGTGGCTCATAAGAACCAGTTTCGATTGTCTCAAATACGTCAATGTATCTATCATTTTTTGGGGAAACCTCCATGGCCAGATGGGGCCAGAACCATATTAAATAACCTTGGACAGTATCTAAGGGCGGAAGCAATAGCTAAATTATATAAAATAATCTTGACTCACACTACGTCTAAGGTTACCCCCATAGCTTATTACTGGAAAAATAATCATAATAAATATTTTCCGGTTAAAACCTGGGAAAGGATTTGGACAGATATTTATTCTTTAATCAAACAGGACCATCTAAGGAGTATCCAGTTTAATATTCTTCACAATTTATATTATACGCCTGCCAAATTATTCCGGATTAAAAAGTTATCCTCAGCTGAATGTGGGGATTGTGGCTCTGAATTTGCTACCCTACATCATAAACTGTGGGCATGTCCTAAAATTGTTAAACTATGGAATTCAGTTAAACAATGGGTGGCACCGTACCTTAATATTGCAGTATTTCTTAACGGAGATACATGCCTGTTAGGTATGTATTCACTGATTCCTACATTCTTTCAAAAAGCGCAAGTAACCTTGGTTGCTATGGTTACTAAGCTGCTAATACTTAGACACTGGAAAGACGATTGGGAACCCTCATTCAAGGAATGGTGAGCAGAACTTCTCACTGCTTTAAATGCAGAAAGATGTTTAGCCTGGTTTTTCCACACCGGTGAGAAGTTTCAGAAATGTTGGGGTGAATTTTTTTCCAGCCTTAAAGATAAATTTGTCTACTAATTTAAGCCCCTGTTGTTTTTTCACTTTTTTGTTTCCCCACAGATGACTTCCGTGTTAGAGCTTCATAGTGGTAAACCTAATCTGTCAGGTTGTGTTAAAGGGTCATGATGTATTTTTTTTATCATTTCCTTTCCTTTCTTCTCTCTTTCTTTTCTATATCTTAACAATCTCTCTGTAGTACCCTTTCTTGATATTTTCCTTCCCTTCCTCTTTTCCTATAGTATAGCTTTTTTTCAGCTAATTGGTTTAGGGTTGTGCCTTTGTTTTATATTTATAGCTATTCAGGGTCTTGGGTAGGGCCTTCTTGGTCGGTACATTATTAGCCACTCCTATATTTGGGGTTGTTTATGAGGGCTGCTGGGTTGGGTGGGTGGGGGAGGGTTTGTTTTGCTTTATGTTTATTTCTCTCTTGTTTTTGAGTTTCTATGTAATTTTTGCTTTCTCTGCTGTATAATTGTGATGTGATTTTCCACTTAAGACAAGTGCTGGTTTATGACGTGTTACTTATGTACTTTTGTACCCTTTTCAAAAATAAAGTTACTTGCAAAAAAAAAAGTGTGTCACCTGATTGTCTTATCTTTTTCTTCACTAACTGTGCCCTCCGGCTCCAGATTACAAATATTGTGTTGTGCAAGGTGTGTTTTTTTTATCACACGGCCTGTACCAGCTGCAATACCGGCCTACCTCGGGCAACGGTCATGCTAGCCCACCCCCATTCACCTGGGTACCCAGAAGTGTGACTGTGCTAGGGACTCTGACTGCTTGCATAACTGTATGATTGTTAGGGAAAGGAAGCTAATTAACCTGATTGCCCCTATCCTTGTTCAACCCCCCCCGAATAAATCAGATCTACTTTTTCTGTCTTTTAAACTGTCTGTGGATCCTGTTCATACCTGAAGTATTGTGTTACTGCCATTTGCTCTGTTTTACCTTGTTTTATAGGGGGGGGTCCCCAGGGTCGAGCTGGAGAAACAGATCCTGGTGGTAAGTGCCAAGGGTTTGCATACTGGTAAAGTATATCAGGGGTACTGTGAAGGTCATTGTTGTATTCTGTGTGGGCCACTTGCAGGAACCAAGGAGGGTTACAGTGTCCCAGAGGGCTGTGCCCAAGCTAGTGCAATCACTAATAACCCTGACCTCTGGGTGGAGGCACCCATTTCAGAACTCAGGCCACTCAACCTACTGGTTGCCCAGCAGGAAGGGGTAGTAGCCCTTGGGGTAGCGCCACCTAAGGGTTACACTTGTCAATCTTAGCCCCTACAATCCCCTCTTTCCCATTCACCAACCCCAGATTTTTTTGCCCACATCTTCTCCCATCACCCTTGAAACCCCAGTGGGAAATGTGTCCAGAAACCTTCCCTGAGCAGCTCCACAGCTCCCTTGTTCAGGTAGTCTGTGATCTACTTCTCTACCACTGATAGGGAAATGAGTGTACATGCCAGCATGTACCCCCACCGCCGTCTCCTTGACTCTTCACTGATGCCAGCCATTGGAGATGTAGTGCTGCACCCATGGCTGCCCCCTCATCCCCTACCTTGCCCCCTGAGCACCCCAAAAGGACTGCTCATAGAACTGCCCCATTCACTTCCCCTCTTTTGCCACCTTGATGGTAGTTGGAGACTGGGTGAGGCCTTCCACATTTTGAACAGGCATGCCTGAACTTACATCCATTCCATGTGCAGGTTGCCTTGTTTAAACCCCAGCAGGTCTTGGACCCTGGGTGCCAGAGGGTTCTTTCTTGTGTGCTCACCCCCACTCACGCTTCTCTCCCCCAGAGGGTCCTCACCCAGAGCTCTGAGAGGGTAAAATCCCATCTCTGATCATCTTTTGCATCATTCTCTTCCAAAAAAACTCATCATATTTGAGCCACCTATACCCCACTTTCACCTTGTATGCATCTCTGATGATGGACATGTACGTCAGCAAAAGGTTGGCTAGCTCTGGCTGCTTCTCTAGGACCAACATGCTGTAGATGATGAAACCCCCTTGCCAATTCTTGATGGTCTTCTCCTTGTATTTTGCCTCCTCGGCATTGTGTCCTACCATCGCCAAAGCCACTGCCATCTCTGACCTCCCCCCGACTCCTTCTGCTCAAATTTCTTAGTCACATCCTCATCCACTAGTCCGAAGATGTAGACATACTCCCCCTTCCAAATTTTGTCTTTGATCGAGGCTGGGACATGGTCCCAACTGAGCAGCCTGGAGGGCCTTCGTATAGTTTCTCGCCCATCAGCTTGGCCCCCCCATTCCTGCCCCAGCCCCTTTGCCTTTTAAGGCCTGCATGGCCTTTTCCATCTTTTTGATCCCTGTGGCCCCCATACCACTCAACAACCCCTCCAAATACTCCCGTAAACCATTCTCATCAGTGAGGTCCACATCATTCTTACCCCCATCCGGGCTCACCTCATCCGATTCCAGTGTGGGCAGCAGCACAGGTATGGGTGCAGGGTGTGGCACTTCCCGTCTGAGTCTCTCACCCCCTCTTCCCCTACCCAGGTGTTCCTCTCTCTCCTTTTGCTTCTTCTGTGCCTCCTCCTCCTCCTCCTCTGCCTGTCTCTGCTTTGCCGCTGCCACCACCTCTGACATCTGCCTATTAATTTCGCTGACTCCTGCATCATCCTTTTGCTGGACAACGGAGTTCGCTTTGTTGCCATTGTTGCTATTTGTCACTGCATGTAGATGGGTGAGAAGCAAATGCTCAGACCTGTGTATGCACCCCCCATCCCCGAGGTTGCAGAGACCTCCGTACATCGACCTTCATTTTCTTCTCCCTCTTTTTGTGGACCTCCCATGGCCCAAAAACCTCATGGTCCCACTCTGTAAAGGATGCAGCCCTTGAATGCCCCTTGCTTACAACCCTGCTCACTCCCCCATGGTGGTGTCAGGAAAATGCTCTGCCGTTGCCCTCCCACCTGGGGGCTAGGATCCCCCACCTCTGTCCCAATGGTTTCCTGTAACAGGAGCAGCCCCATTATGCTTGTGCTCTATACTGAGGCAGGTGCACCTCCAAGCCTTGATGAGAATCAAACTTATGACCACGTGTCCTGAGAGCCACAGCTCTAACCCTTCAGGTAGAGGGAATTTCTCTCCTCTATTCTTTCCATCCTCTTTTGTGCTACTTTTGGTCTTGTGCCCCTGACCACTTTGGTCCCCATTCCATTGCCAACTTGGCCCACAAGCCCTTGTCATAATACAGCCCCTCAGCCTCCCATATGAGCCCCCCAATATCCTATCCTTCCTCTTAGGTTCTGGGCCTATCCAGAACCCCCCGCATGCTGTCCTCTGTCCCTACAGAGCCTCCAGCCTTGCTGTACCAAAAGAAGACACCCTGCCCCCCCAACCCTGTCCCCCAGGATAGCTGGAGGTACCAGTATTGCTGTGAAAAAGCACTGGGTTTCACCTCTTAAGTTCTTGCCATAGGGTAAAAAATGTTTTTTTTAATAAAATTGTTTTGCTTGGTCTCATAGGCAAGTGTTTTTCTTTTTGTATGACCTGCTCTGAGCCACCCAGTATGCAAATTGGAGGTCATGAGAGTCACCCATCTCTGGCCTGTAGGAGGCCCCAAGCTCACATATGGCTCCCCACTCCAACCCACTGTCCCTACCACCAGCCCTCATGCCCCCCTGGTTTGGGGCTATCCACCCAGCAGGCCACTTGCTGTTTTCTGCCTTGGTGTGCAGCCATTGCAGCATCAGAATGTGGCCCCACCTAGGGCCTGCTTCACCCCCATTCAACCAGCTAAATGTTCTTCCATTTCTGCCTTCTTTTTTGTTTGTGCATGCCTCTCTCACCCACAACTGGCCCCTACCAAAGCTCTGCCACATGCTCAGCTGAAAGGAATAAGGGATTTGTTTCAGATACAGCAACCACAGTAGCCATATAGCTGGGGCACGACTCACAGAGCTGTTGGTCCTTGGGGACTTCAACCTAAAGTGGGATTCCACCAGTGAGCAAAAACATGAGGCATTACTCCTAGATGCTAACCTGACCCAGGTCATCACCGAGGTCACAAGGCACAACCATAAAACAGGGAATCACTCTATCCTGGACTGGATACTCACCTCAAAACCCACCAACCTACAAGTGGCTGGTGTGATGTCGGATGCACTAAGCGACCACTCACCCACCCACCTTCTGCATATGGAAAGACCGGACTCCCAGGACCCCGCCCAAGCTCATAGTAGCCAGCGACTTCTCTGGATTCTCAGCAGAAGCACTCCAGAGGTCCCTAAGAAACATAGACTGGCCTCCAGTGAGACACCTAGGGAGCATAGATGATGCAGCGCATTTTTTCCAGTGCACATTCTCTGCTGTGGCTAACATGCATGCCCCAATTAGAATCAGATGAGCCAAGGGCCATTGCCACATGGGGATATCACGTGAACTGAAGGCACTGATGATAGCTCAAGACAAAGCCTGGAAAAGAGCAAGGAGCTCCACCTCCCCTGCTGACCACTCTGCCTATAGATCCCTGCGGAATCACTGCCAAAGAAAATCCAAGAATGCCAAAAGTGACTACTTAAAATCCCTACAGAGGCAAACCCTAACTGACCCAAAGTCCTTCTGGACAAGTATCAACTCCCTGATAAAAGACACTAAACTGCCCCAGCAGGGTAACATAACATACAATGGAACTTCTCTCAACGATGGAGAGGAGGTCGCTACAGCCTTCAATCACTTTTTACCAACCTGGGTGCACTTGACCCAACACCACTGCAGCTCTCAGAGCCCAATGATCACTGAAACTCAGGACCTACAATCACCAAATTCCATCTATGGATAGTCCATACCAAAGACATGCTGACCCTCCTTCGATGTTTAAAACCCAGTGGATCTCCAGGACCCGGCTGGCTGGACCCAAGGCTGCTCAGGGCTGCCGCCCCAGCCATTGCACTACCCACGATGCAATTAATAAACAGATCCCTGCAGGAAGGTGCAGTTCCCTTAACATGTAAAAGGGCACATGTAGTGCCAATCCACAAGGGCGGAGCAAGGGAACCTATAGAAAACTACAGGCCCATCTCCATCCTCTGTCACTTGGCCAAAATCCAGGAGTGGCTAGTTTACAGCCAACTCAGAGATTACCTGGAAGCCAACAGGTTACTGGCACCCACATAACATGGCTTTAGACCAAAGCATGGGACAATACTGCCTTCATCAAATTCACCCTCTGGTGTCCTAACAGCCTGGGACAAGGGTACCCCAACTGGGGCTGTATTCATAGACCTCTCTAAGGCCTTCGACCTTGTGGATCACTCACTCTTGCTAACAAAGCTTAGCCAACTAGGGCTGGACCAACACTCCCTCAATTGGATCTGCAATTACCTCACGGACCGCACTCAACAGGTCAAGTGGAAAGGGGCCACCTCACAACCCCTACCCTTAACTGAGGGAGTCCCTTAGGGCTCAATCTTAGGTCCACTTATGTTCACCCTAATCACAAATGACCTCCATGAGCACTGCGGTGGAAGCTCCTTAGTACAGTATGCAGATGATGCGGTATTCTACAGAACTGGAGATCACCCATCTGATCTAGAACTTAGGCTCCAAAACGACTTCACCAAGGCTGAGACTTGGCTAATTGAGAATCGCCTTGTTCTCAACCCCACTAAGACCAAGGCCATGCTGTTTGGGCCAAAATCCCTGGGCCTCTCCAGGGACCGTCTCCTGCCACTCACTACCTTGGCCGGCTCCAACATAGAGGTGGTACAGTCAGTCAAATACCTTGGTCTCATATTAGACCAGGTCCTCACCCTCAAGCCCCAAGTGGATGCTGTAACAAAAAACATACATCAAAAACTGGGCCATCTCTATCGCCTAAGCCACAATATGATACCAGAGACTAGACTGGCCATCTCACAAACCAACCTTCTCCCGACCTTAACCAATGCCGCTCCCATTATACTCGGCACCACTAAAATGGACCGGAGCAGACTCATGACCCTATATCACAAAATAGCTCACTTTGCTTCAAAATCCTGCTCGAGGACCCACCATTGTGATGCCCTCACTGCCCTCAACTGGCCATCCCTGGACAATAGACTCCAGTACCCCCTACTAAACTGGACCTATAAGCTCCAGGAAGCCCATCCACCGGCAGGCCTGAATGGACTACTTGCCACAAAGCAGCTCAGACGACCACTTCGCTCCTCAAACAAAAAACTCCTGGAGACTCCCCGGACCTGCACAGTGGCAGGGAGAAAATCCTTTACTCACCTAGCCCCAGAGTTATGGAACAATCTCCCCAGGCATCTTCAGGAGGCACTGACATTAGCCATCTTTCAAAGGGGGCTACATGCTCACAATAACAAATCAAGTCCCTGCAACTGCCCCAACAGCTAAAACAATCACACTTAATATCAGTCCATACTGACTAGACACCGCTTCCCTATAAGGGTAACAACTAACGTTGGCTTGAGCTGGTTCACTACCCTGTACGGAACCTCCCGTAGACACAGAAGCACTTATTCACTTCTCCACCTGATGTCACTTCTGTATTCTATACTATAATGTATTTGTTGCCTGCATTCACAGAAACTGTATGGTGTATTCATAACCCCATATTATTTGTCCATAGAAACCGTATGGTGTATTTATAACCCGTATTATTTGTACTACTCTCAGTGCATCAGCAGACCATAACATGTACTGATCTGAATTGCTGTATCTTGCAAACAAATGCACTAAACTGTACTATGACTGTACCAACTAATACAATGTACCCCCTGCCCTCTTGCACAAAATTGGGAAATTGTATTCTGTCTTAATAACCCTGTATGATCTGTATGACTCTGTGCTACCTGTCTGTATTTCAAACCTTATGTAACAATCCCAGGTCGACCCTGAAAAGGGATCTTGAATAGCCAGGCCTACCCAGTTAACAAAATTTAATAAATAAATAAATAATACCCCATCTGCGCTGGCTATGGTTCCTAACTCCATTGCCCTTCCCCGAGAAACACGACCGCTAATGCCCCCTCTTGCACCCGAGATGGTAGCTCCCCCAATACTGATGCACTTGCTTATTTTCCTTCTTGTTTTTCTTTTTTTTAAAAACTCTGTCCACAAATGCACAATCAGGGTCCCAGTCTGCTCTGCCATTTGGCCCAATCGCTAAGCCCCCACCCTGCTGGTCCACTCTTGCAGGCCCAAATTTGCCCATGACCAGCTAGGCCTTTCAGCTTTCTCCTTGAGGCCACCCAACCTTCCATGCCCCCCAAATCCAGTGCCTTCCAACTACAAGCAGCATGGCTGCAGTGCCTCTTTAACTGAAAAACAAAACACGCAGCAAAAGCTGCTCTCTGCTCCTGCTCAGGCATTATCATGTACAATCCCCAAACACCCTCAGGCTCTGCAAAATTCCCCTTTTTCTTTTTGAAATACTGAAACAGGCTCCGTATTTGCCCTGACACGCCCACCCACATTCCCCTCACACAAGCATTCTGCTTTTAATGCCACTTTTGTAGTGGGGAATGAGCCCATCTGCTGCCCAGGCCACCCCTGGCCACGTGGCCTCCGAGGCCTAGCTGCACCATGCTGGCCCTGCTTCCATTACAGCCTAATTTTTTCCAGGACTACTACCATGTGTGCAGGGCCAAAACCTGCTCCCAGCTGTTTTTTCCACTACGCCACACCAGGAGAAACAACATTTAACCAGCCATGCAAGTGATTTGAACAAACCAGCACAACAGAGCGTGCTGATTCCAAGCCAGATTAAGTCCTTGTTCTCCCACTGACAATGCAGGAAATAAGTGCTACCTTTTAAACAGGAACCCCCAGAGCAAACAGTTTACCAAATTTCGGCCTGCCTTCTTTCAGGTGCCCACAAAAACAAAACACCTCCAGTTGCTCTGCATTCACCAGCCATCCTTATGCAGCTCTCCCCTGAAACCAGCTGGGCATTCAGCCTGCCCATGTCTTTGTGCTTGCCACCCCAAACTTAGCATTTTAAGTGCACGTCCAAACAAAAACCAACCACAATGACTCTAGGCACCTCCCCAGCCATCAGCCACATTCAAATGAAGAACTGCATCTTGTGCACCCAAGTTTTCAAGCCCAAGCCTTCCTCTCATAGCAAAGACACACTGCTAAACAAACATAACCCACTGAGCTCAGTATTCCTGCTCACCTACAACATAATTCCAAGCTACATTAATGAGCGATACAATACCATGGTAACTATCTTATGCTATGTTTTGTTTTACTTGCAATGCATTGAGAAGGAGAAACAAAAACACACATAGCACCCTGAGCCCAGTCACCTGGGCCACATGGCCTATAAGGCCTAGCTGCTTCCATGTGCCTTACCTTGCTAACGATGTGCTAAGTTCTCAGAAAAAAATCCCAGCAAAAGAGGTCGTCCTGCAGGTGTCCTGGCCTGATATAGTGCCCACATTACCCCTGCTCAGGACCCCTTATGCTCCACCCCCAGCAAGTCCTTGGGTCTCTGGCATCACCTTGTCATATTACCCTTCCCTGGCTTGGTGATGTCACTAGACCCTCCTTCCACTTGCTCCTTCCTTCCCCCACCCCTTTCCTTCAAGCTCTTTCCTGGCAGGGATCATTAGATAACCTGTCTTGCCCTTTAATGGCAAGCCCAATTGTACACAAAATGAGTTACTTCATAGATGCTGTTTTAAAGTTTAAGTTTATTCTTAATATGTAAATAAAAATTTAAATTGCTGTCAAGTAAAATACTCAAGTATTTGTAGGAGCGTACATGACTTATTGTTACCCCTGAAATAGTGTGTACATCTCTGATGATCAATTCATTACTACTTTTCCTTTCAGACATCATCCAGTGGGGGTTTCTTCTCATTCACCTCTCCCTCCCTTCTCCATCCCACCTTCTTCTTTTCCTTGTCTTCCCATTGTCTCTTTCCCTTCCTCTTCCTCTTCCCTCCTTTCCTCCTCCTCCTCCACAAAGGTGTCCCTATAGATCATTTGAAAGATGTAATACCATCCTCCTTTGGGGATAAAATGAGAAAATAATCTAAACACATACAAATACAGGCATATAAAAGAACATTTGAATGTAATAAGAATAATTGTTTGAAATTATACAAGGTTATATATATGTTAATAATTAGTTCTATAAAAGTGTTTTCAGAAGATGCTGTCCATTTATTGTTTTCCATTTTCCTCGTTTTTCTTTTCCTTTGCTCATTTAATATCACTTATAAACAAGTAGATGTAGAATCTCCACAAATGATATAGAATATAAAACAATATAAAAATAAACTGAAAATAATGAGAACTGCTAAAAATCTTTTTTACAGTTTACTTGTGTTAGAACATGTATCTATGGATTTTCTTGCTATTAAAATCACTGAACTGACTGTATAAAATGTAAGCGTTTGATAATTTTTGAGCAATGGACTAAGTTTTAAGTAAAGGAAACTGTTGGTACATTTTCTTTAGTTGTGGTCTGAAATATGTGCAAGTTATTTATGTGTATATGTTTTTATTGTTCTTTTTATAACTTTTCCACTAGGGTATTTTATATTTCATTACAGACATGGACTTACATTTCAAATCAAAACATTATTTCAAAATATCACTTTAATTGTAAATGGCTTTGCACATGTGACAATGTTTAAAATGTATTTAAACAGAGCACCAATTAGGTGGCCCTATCTTTGAAAAAGATCATTTGGTTGAAACTTTAGAAAGTTTGTTTGTGGGCACTCTGTTACCTTCGGGTGTATGACCTTCAGCTTTTATTGTGAGGTGAATAAATATTTGGTGCAATCGAGTATTTTTGTAGCCTTGTGTTTTGTAGTGCAAAAGGGTGGAGTCCCGTGACTGTTCATATAAAATTAATTTATATTCAAGTGAGCTAACCTGGTTAACAAAATACATCAACTCAATATTTCCAACAACAGAGAAAAATGTAATATTGGACTGAGTCACGATGGGAAACAAAAAAGTAGTCTGACATGTCCGCTATTATTGAAAAATTACTTATCTTCTGAAATGACAAGGAATTCATTATCTCTGGATGCAAACAGTTAATGATTACTTTACTGAGCTCAAAACGATTTGCCATGTAACATTTTCTCACATTAGAATAATGGAGAGCAATGGTTGCTGTTTTGTAATTTCTCATTGCTGTAAAAGACTGAGATAACCTCACAGTAACAAATTTCCCAAGTGCTAATTTTGCAGGAAGTTAAAAACCCATTTTGTGAACTGACATGTTACAGTGTTGCTGCCCTCATTTTACCCCATCAGATAGCATGAAGCTGACATATAATAAAATATAACTTTATCCATAAAACAGTTATGAAGCTATGTTGAATTTTGCAAATGCAGGCTTTTAAGTTTGCTAAAATTCAGTATTTTTACCTCAAATTTTTAACATAGCCATTTTTTTACAGCACCTCATGAATGTGACAGCTGTCATTTTACAACTCCTGCCCAAAATGTGTTTTTGTATCCAGAAACCTGATTCCACAGTCCTTGTGTGAAATCACCTTCAGGCCAGGAGCTGAACATTTTCTCTGCCCTTCTTCATGAGACAGGGTCATAACAAGGCTATGTTGACAATTTGGCATACAAATATTAGAAAAACACTAAATGTATGCTCCTAGGTTACACTTTGCAAATGCAAGCTCATAACAGTGGTAATTTTCAATATTTTTTACCCCAGATACATCACCTGCAACCCTATTGGCTCTGGCTAGAGTTGGTTTCATTAGTGAAGACTTTCATTAAAAAAAGTGTTTCCTGTCTTGCAATCTATCTTTCCATATTCCTTATTCCTGCAGTGGATTTATTATCCATTCTTCATGATATCGAACCTGTAGCAATGGATATTATTCAGATATTACAAATTGAAGGTTAGTATTTCAGGGCAGGAATAGCAGCAGGGACAAGCAAACTCTAAGGGCAATGCGATAGTTACAAGTAAATGTCTTTAGTAATGAAGAGTGAAATGCACTGAAATTAATATTTTGCTGATTGTCATCAGTATGTGTCCTGGCAATGTTCACTATGACTGTTGTGATGGAACCTGTTAAATCACTTTAGGAAACAATGCCGTATGTGATGCATGAACCAATTGCTCCTGTGTTGCCTCAGTAGGTGGTCCTTGGTTAAAATATGGAGAATAGGGTCCCACAGCAACAGAAGTCTGGTGGACTGCCAGTGTCTAAAATAGTTCATTATATAATCTAACAGTAAACATCAATGTGAAATGCAAAGCTGCCTAATAACGTGAAACAAGATGGTCTAAGACACTATACTAAATATCAAAACCTTAAAGATGAATAGTGTTTTGATTTAAATTAATAGTTTTTATTTACTATTTCTATCATAACCCAGTCTCCTGTGTATCATCATCGTCATCATCATCATCATCATCCGGTTTATTGGATAGCAAAGCAATTTGAGATTACAATCTCATTTACAAATGCATCCATTACATAAAACAAGTTCATGACAAACATGAAGTATACATAATCTACAAAAACAGATTATGTAAAAAAATACATTAGCTAGAATTATTAAATTGTAAAATTATCAATAATAGTTACAATGTTTGTCATACAAACTGAGCAATGCTGCTCTAAAATGTCCTAATGGAAGTAATGCTTGAACTTTTAACTGTCTACTTATCCTGTCCCAGGTTCTAGGGGCCATATTAGCTAACATCTTATTTCCATAACTAGATTTACTTCTTGGAGCTTGATAAGATGTCCCCATAGTTGATCTCAAAATATTTATGGGTGGCTTTCATTTTTAATACACACAATAAATATTAGGGCAACGTCTGTGTGACAAATTTATAAACAAACAAATTCCAGTGCAAATCTCTATGATCTGACAATGAAGTCATACCAGCTGTAGTGTATAATGTACATCAATGAGTACTATAGGAAATATTTATAATAAATGGTAAAGCACTATTCTATAATGAATCAGGTGTTCCTAATAAAGTACTAGTTGCAATTTTATAAACAATTTCTCCATAATCTAACACCAGAAAAAATAAAGATGTAACCAATGATTTTCTAACTACCAAATTAAATAATGATTCATTCCTATAAAAAATTCAAGAAGTCCATTTAGTTTATTAGAACTATTCTTAAAATGTAAATCAAAATTTAAATTGCTGTCAAATAAAAGACTCAAGTATGTGTACGAGTGTACAAGACTTATTGTTACCCCTGAAAAAGTGTGCACATCTCTACTGATCAATTCATCGCTACTTTTCCTTTCAAACAACATCCACTGGGTTTTCTTCTCATTCAAAAAAAGTCACAACCCCATGAGTTCCTGCTGAATACCAAGAAAATCCTTGTGTAGTACATCTATTGCTGTGTTTGTGTCCTTCTCTGTAGAATACATAATTGTATCATCAGCATAAAAATATATGTTTGTGTCTGGTGAGCATTGCCTGGAAAGATTATTAACATATAATAAAAATAACAAAGGCCCCTGCACCGATCCTTGAGGTATGCCCATGTTCACCAGTACTGTATCCAAACAGTCTAGACCCACCATGACACACTGAAACCTTTGTGTCATGTATGAACTCAACCAACACATGGCTGTAAAGCCTAATCCAGCTGACTTCGGTTTATAAAGTAAAATTATGTGGTGGACAGTGTCAAATGACTTCGACAGGTCCAAACAAATTGTTGGAACACTGGATCTTCTGTTGAAGGCATTCAGCACATCATCCACCACTTCTGAAATCACATGAGTAGTATTATAACCTTTTCTAAATCTTGATTGTAAATGCATAATAACATTATGTTTGGTGAAATAATGAATCAACTGTTTGTGCAGGAGTTTTCAAACATCTTTACACACATCACTAATATTGATATCGGCCTATATGAATTTGGGTCAGTAGGGTTAACCCTTTAAAATTGGAATAATGAATGCTGTCTTCCAATCCATTTTATGTCAAAACTAAGAAGTGAAAATTAAACAAGCTATATGTCGCCCCTGTATATGTGATGCAGTTTTAAGAAAACAGTGGGGACATTCCATCACATCCTACCCTTTGCTAGTGTCCAATGTTTGCAGTTGTTTCATTACTTCAACTTCCGTTATGTTATAAAAAAAAAAAAGGCCTCTCAAACTTCTTTATAAAATCTATGTGTAACTGAGGTGAAGCTAAACCTGGATGTTCCCTATCAAATGTTTGTCCAGAAGCTGAAAAAAATAAATTAAATGCAGCCACTTGAGCCATGGCCCTACATGAAGTTTTAACCTCATGTTTCAATTCTACGGGTAAAGTGGACAAAACCCATGTAGAGAATTAATACACCTCCATGTTAATTTTGAGTCTCTTGTAAGCTCTGTAAAGTAATTAATATAATAGTCTTTTGGCTCTTCTAATCTCATGTTTGGGAGGCATGGCCTGGCTCAGCTGAAGATGGCAGCTTAATTTATTTTCTCCAAAGGGCTACCAGCTATCTACCTTCATCTGCAACCATCCAGGCTACCAATGAGCCAACCTTGAGATTTTCATCAGTATACTACTACTGCATGGCTCCTATGAGTTATTATTTCAATTGAACTAAGATTAGGCCATTGATCTACTGTGCTGCTGTAGCTGACTCTCAGGGGCCTGCAATCATGGCTGAATTCACATCACAACCTTCCTCTCTCCAGAGTCGAATCAATGTTCCAAAAGCTCGTCTTTGATATGAGTGAATTAAAATTACAACACAACAAAATACAGCTACTCTAAAAACAATCAAATCCCAACTCTCAACTGCAGAAACCAAAACTACACAAAATGAAAGCTCTGTCTATGAAATGCGTGCCACCATCAGGGAACAAGATTAGGTCATTAACAATATACAGATAAAGCTGGATGATACTGAAAATCAGAACCACAGAAATAATTTACATTTTTTGGATTCCCTGAAGGAGTCGAGCTCAGAGACACAAATGCTTTTCTCCTGCATATCTTACCCGCTATGCTACAATTACCTCCTAACCATGGTCTAACTATTGAATGCTGTCATGGCTCTTTAGGTCCTAGACCTGGCCCGGACCATACACCTAGGCCAATTCTGGCGAGGTCCCTCAATTTCACCCATACTGAGTTAATTCTAAAAAAGGCAAGGGAGATTGGAGTCCTTATGTGGCAAGATCACCACATCTCAATTTATAGAGACTTTTCCAAAGAGCTAGCTGCAAAGAGACATGCCTTTACCCCATTAAACAAATTCTATATCAAAGGGGCATTAAATTTGCTTTGAGATATCCTGCAGTCATGTGCCTTTTTCTGGGCAGCTCAACAAAAGAGTTTAACTCTCCTGAAGCACTTTCTGCCTTTCTAAACAGCTTACATCAAGATTCCCTCATGTCTGGCAGTGATGGTGTGGTGGCTCAACCTCCTAGTGTGAATACATCTGCTCTGAGTGATGTCTGTGCTGACTTTATGTCGAGGAGACTCTATCTGACCCTTCTAATACTGCTAACACTACTGCCACTGCTCCTCCTCTTAGATATTCAGTTCATATTCAGGAGAAAATTGCCTTAGTCCCTGAGCTGAAAAGATTTCCTGCTGTGCTCGGAGGATTCCCACAGTATCACAATCTCTCTCTGTGGCCCCTCACTTCAATCTCCTATACCATTAAGTAGCAAGTTTGCCCCACTACATGACAATACTCACTCATCTTGGAAGATCTCCTCCAAGATAATCCTGTGCCACTGCCTGCCAGCTCCATCACCATGGAATCTGAAATCTTATCAGTGAACTCTTCCTGAGCAGTGGTTGTTGCCAGTTCACCTGTGAACTCCCTGGAACCTCGAAAATAAAAAGAGCAAGGGCAAGTCTAAGAATAAGTCTTCCACGTCTCTCCTGTTGCTCACTGGATCAATAATACATGACTTTGTCTCTACTCTATATTGCTAAAGCAGTAATATTCTCTCTCTGATATGTTTGAGACCTTGTCTGTGATGCTGAGACTAACCCTGCCTTAGAACACAACCCATATGCGGCTCTGTTACTGTCATTCCCAGCATGTGCTGAATCTTAAAGCTGCACATCGTGGTTGGATTAATAGAACTCTGGACCCCTTTTTTTTGTTAATCTATTTAAGAGGTGCTTTACAGTCCCCTATTTCTTCCCCAATTTACACAGAGGTAAATATTAAATCTGTCTGGCAACAGTATTTTTTTAGTTCCTTTTTCTGTTTCTTTTTAATTACCTCTCTCCTGACACATATTTCTCTTGGTGCCTCAGATGATTTTATCATAAATGCCATGTTATACTGTCTCCCTATAAAAAATTATCTGTAACATATATTTAGACCTATAAACTTCTCATTTATTACATCCTATGGGATTATTATTCGGTCGTTTTGGTACCTTCTTCTACCCCCGCTAATATACATATATTTTTACTAGTCATACAAGATTTATCACACTCAATCTATATTTGATACAGGCTATTTTCAAGCTATCTGGTGCATATAATAACACATAATATTTATAGTTAGATTGTAATTTTACATATAGCTACTGCTCAAAGCCTAGGAACTAGAGGGATATCACAAATATAATGTTACATCTCTCACTGGTTGGGACTCACAGGGCCTATTTCATAGACCCAGTCATCCCAGAATATATTTCTAACTAGGCAATTTCCGTGCAAAGAGGTTTATATTATTTTAGCTCTATGCTTACTCCAATGGCACCACTGCCTTCTAAGCCTGACTACTTAGCATATTTTACTAGGACTGTGTGAATACCATTTCCCGAATATTCTGCCGAAAATTCGTATCGTGTCCCAGGTATTCGTTATTTGGTATTCAGGAATACAATTTGCCTTAATGGAGAATTGCTATATAACTCCTTAAAATGGCTTCAGAAAGGGGTGATGAGAGTTAATGGCACTTTGCCTTTACACTGGTGCCAGAGGCTGTCTTCTGTTGATGGTACTTCAGGAGGAGAATGTAGATATCACGCAGCACTTTGGCTTGTACATGGGTTCTTCAGGCTGTCATGTGCTGCTGGTACTACAGGAGGAGAATGTGGAGGTCCCAGCACTTTGCCTTGTACAGTGGTGCCAGAATATGCCTTCTGATGCTGATGTCTCAGTAGGAAGATGCAGAGGAAAGGAGTTCATCATGGGCCTGCAGTTTCCCATAGGATAACACTGGAAGTATAAGACACCATAACTCTTTCCATATTTGGAGTTAAGTAACAATCTATATGTGATCAGAAAGGTCACAATGGCCACTACCAGAATGCCATATGCAAGAGCCTTAAATTATTGTGACCATGAAGAAAAGCAAGTAATAAGACATAATTAAGCCTATAGAATAACACTGTTACTTCAACAGGCCATAATTCTGGCAATATTTGGAGCTAAGTAACAATCTATATATGGTTTAAAAAGGTCTCAGTGGCCACTACAAGAATACTATGCCAGAACCTTAAATAATTGTGGTCATTAAGAAAAGCAAGCAATAAGATATAATTAAGCCCATAGGATAACACTGTAGCTTCAACAGGCCAACATACACATTCACATCTTGCGTTTGAGTCGAGAGATACAGCTGTGAGGATGGCACCAAGCATGACACCCACTCAGCCTATGATGTGCTATCCCATAAAGGTCCTTTGAATAGATGCTACCTGTGAGGGAGACATAATGAAATGCAATGCTTTTCCAAAATGGCCTACACACATCCAGGCAGTCTCCCTGTTCTATTTTAATAAGCCCCCACCCCATACCCCAAAACAGAAAGAAAACAATTAACAGATCAAATACTTTACTTACCTTTGCTGTTCATACCCAATGTGTTACCAAGAGTTCATCACACTGGTGGTAAAATACCTGTATTCCACAAAAAAAAAAAAACAGTAGAAAAACATGATCAGAGATACACTTTAATCACAATTTACTCCCACAAAAAAACACAAGCAGAAATAAAAGCATTGAAAGATTCCATATTTCACTTACTGTTGCTGGTAGTACACAATGTGTTCATCGAAGATGAGAAGCATCAGACTCTAGCTTTGGTGGTCATCAGTCATTGGTCATCAGTAATATATTCCAGATTTCTTCACAATCATTATTGCCATCATCATCATCAGCAGCAGCAGCATAAACAAGTTATTGCAACAAAACAATGGTACAAGCTGGTCATAGTCAGGCAACCGGAATATTTCAGGCATGTGAAATACTTCAGACTGGTGATGCCACACTGGTAACATGAATACTTCAGGCATGGAAATGCTTGAGATGGGTGATGCCAAACTGGTAACTAGAATACTTCAGTCATGTGAAATACTGGAGACTGGAGATGCCATACAGGTAACCAGAAAATTTAAATCATGTGAAACACTTGAAACATGTGATGCTATACTGGTAACTAGACTATTTCAGTCATGTGAAATACTTGAGACTGAAGATGCCACATTGTTAACTGCCATATTTCAGGCATGGGAAATACTGACACCGGAGATGCCACACTAACTGCTGTATTTTTATGCACATGAAATACTTGAGACTGGTGATGCCACAATTTGTAACTGCCAAATTTGAGACTTTGAATATGAATGTTAACATGGTGTACTTATTTGCTAACAGAGCAATGATGGTTAACACAGAATGGCTTGTGTTTGAGTCAATGCTACAACACACAAATGTTGCATCCAGTACAAGATGATTATTTAATGCAATTGTTAGTGGCCATGTGTGTACCCAAGGTGAGGTATAAACGCAAGTTGTTCCACATGTGTTGGGTCACGTGAGGATTGGTGGGTTCCACCACATCCCCAGCAGTGCTGAACATTTGTTCAGATGGTATGCTGGTGGGGGGCAACAGATATATTTAAGGGCCAACTGTGCCAGTGTGGTGATACCATCATCCTTTTGATCCAGTACTCCACTGGATTTATGGAGAATGACTCCAGAGGCTCACTGAAATAACTGTTCAGCAGATTGGGTGCCGACTGTGGCTGCTGTTCTGTTCTCTTCTGCTGCTTAGCCTGTAGTGATGAGCTGAGTTCAGCCCGACAGTCACCCTCCTTCTCAAGGTTTCCATACTGCTTTCAGTTTGTGATTCTGAGACTGGCTCATTGATGGTGTTACCTGCTGGTCTCATCAACCCAAGGATGCAGAAACTAAGTCCTGAGCACATCTGCTTCTGAAAATCTGTAACCCTGTAAGTGGGCATTATAATGTGTAGTACTTCACACTTGAAAAGTGGATCCAACATAGTAGTAAATATATGCTTTTTATTGGAACAGAGATCAGAAAATCTAACTTCTAGCTCTGTGGTGAGGTTTTCCACAAGGGATATTACTGTTTCTGGTGTCTGGTTTAGATCTTTCTAGCATTTTCACTGAATTTCCTCATGGATTTTTTCAGGATCTGTACAGCAGGAATTACGTGACTTAGCAGTACAGAATCAGAGCTAAGGTCATGAGTGCTCCTTTAAATGACTTGCCAAAGAATATTGGATTTCCAAAAATTCGTCTATATGCAGACGATACGGTTTTAGTAGCAGAGGGAAAAACTACAAGTGAAGTAGAACTAAACTTACAGAGTGACTTTAGCACCATGGAAGGTCACTTTTCATCTCTGGGTTTATTAGTTAATAGTAAAAAGACACAGGTTATGTCATTTGCATTGGACTTAAAGGGAATTTCAAAATTAAATATAAAGCCACAAGAGGGTATGTTTTTAGAACAAACTGAAACATATAAATATTTAGGGGTACATATAGATCAATGTCTTACTTTTCAATATCATGTAACAAATTTAATAAAGAAAACACATGTTAAGATTGAAGCTATGAGATGAATATCAAATTGCATGACAAGAGAAACAAGATTGATTATGATCAATCAATTAATAATCCAGTTATTGACTATGGAAGTCATATTTACAGACATACAGCAAGAAAATATTTAAATAACTTGGATACACTTTATAATAAGCTTGCAAGATTTGTGTTAAGGTGTGATTTTAAAACTCATCATTGCACTATGTATATGGACTTGGAATGGATTCCATTAGACTTACGGGCTAGGGAATCTGGCAAATCAGGTTCGCAATATATTTAAAATCAATCTTTGGATAACTTAAAAACAAATTACAAAAACCAAAACATGGTTTAAATCTAAGAAAAACTGGTGCTAGAGATTTAATAATACCAAAGTTAAAAATTGATTTAGTGAAATGACCCTTCAATATCAGGTAGCTAAAAGCTGAAATTGTCTTCCTTCTTTTCGTGAACTAACAATTACTGATCATGTTTTTAAAATGGCCTAAATCACAAACTTAGTTTTCATTGTTGTTGTAATATGTGAAATTAATGTAAAAGTAAAATGCTAACATGCTTGTTATTGATGAGTTTGTAAAACTATGATGTATTGTTTTTGTATTTTCTGTAACTTGTATTTATAAATGTATAGTTGTAATAATTTTGTATAATGTAAACAGGTAAGCTTTCTGAACAGGGATTTTCAGAACCCTAATGGCTATATCACTGTATAAATAAAATTTTACCATACCATACCAAAACCTTTACCAAGACCTCAATCACAGCCCAGTCTTGATGTCCGAGGACTCCCCATATCAGTTTCCATACTCATCTCATGAAGGGCCTGCTTTTGCTCCAGAAGCCTTTGCAGCATGTAGTAGGTAGAAGTCCACCGGGTCTGTTACATCCTGGATGAGATGATGCTGTGACATTTGAAGATGCTCTAGAAGCTGATGCAGACAGTTTGTGACTTTCACAGAGTGATGGAAGTGGCTGCATATGCTTCTGCTACTTGACTGTGTGATCTGCCTCCACTGTATGTCAAATCCTTTGTCACCACCAAATTTAGTGTATGAGCAAAGCAGTGTATCCTCAAAATTGCCATCTCTAAGTGCTTGTATCATATTTGTAACATTGCCTGTGACCACAAACCCTATCTGCAAATTGTTGCCATCAATCCATGAGTTCAACATCTCTTGCAGGAATAACAGTATGTTTACAGCCTGGTGATCCTTTTCTATAACACTGACATTTAGCAAAGCAGACCTGCAGGGAGAGGGGGAAGAGACAGAACCAGCACCAGTACCACCATCACCACCAGTGACTACCATATCTGCAACACACCAGTGTGCTGTCAGTGACATATATGTATGATTTCAATTCATGCTGGTCCATATGTCAGTTGTGCAGTGGAAAACTACACCAGCAGCCTGTGCTAGTAGTCTGGCAACTTCTTTTCTCAAGTCATGGTAAATGTCGGGTACTACAGTATGTGAAAATGTGGTCCATGATGGTATATTATACCTGGGGTGCAAATGCTGCAGCAGCCTACGGAAACCTGTGTCTTCCACAATGGAAAATGGCTGCAGATCCAAGGCCATCATCTCACCAATTAAATTGGTGATCTGCTGTTCTGTTGGGTGTGACGCCTGGTATTTGGTGTGGGCATGGAAGGCTTGCATGATGGGTGTAGTCAAAGCGGTACCCCATCTCATTGATTTTGACTTTGAACCTATAATGGAGGGTGTTACAGTAATAGACAATTGAGCAGAAGAAGGCAGAATGGGTGATGCTCCTGTAAGAGGATGCACTATAAGTGGTGTAGGGGGAGTTGAGGGCACACTGTCTGTCTCAGTAATAGAATCACTAACAATACTTTGTGCATCTACTGGACCAGTACCAGAAGATGGGCTGAGAGGCACATGTTGTGGAGGGGGAGGAACAGCTGTGGATTGTTGAAGTGCACTGGGATGTTTTATTCAGAGTTAGTTCATCACTGATGTTGTTGTGAGATCGGAAAGGTTTTTACCATGATGTATAGTACAGTCACACACAGAACATACTGCCTTTGTTGGATCATCTTTTACAACACTAAAGTACAGCCACACCACAATTTTCCCTGCACTGACAGTGGAAGTACAGGCCCCAATACGGCAACCATGGTAATGTTTTGCCCCTTTCTCCTTATCAGACCTGTGTGCAGTGGATGCAGTTGTTTTGCCCCTTTCTTTCTCCGCAACAGATGTAGTTGTAGAACTACTTTGTGTATCAGATGGAGTTGAACTTGACACAACTCTTTGAAAGGACAGGGTGGACTTTTTTTTTTTTAGGAGGAGGAGGAAGAGGAGGAGGAGGGTGACCCTGACTGACCTGCTTGCCATGATGAGCAGCACTGCATTTTTGGGCAGTTGCACGCTCACGCTTCTCACACAGATATGCTGCATATTTGGCCTCATTGCCAAATTCGCTTAGGTGGGTATCACTGTGTACACAGCTCACTTATCCAGACTAAAATTCTTCATTTGTGGTATAGGAGACCACCTGTATTACATCGTATGGGCCTTTTAAATAATAACAATTGCTGGCAATGCAACTCCCCCAATGGAGACTTGCTCCACATTCTATGTAACTGCGACCCTGTACTTAAACTCTGGCTTAAGATCTACCAGTTTGCATCTAAAGTGGTTAGTCACAATTTTATATTTTACCCTAAATATTTTTTATTAGGCATTTTTATTTCCCCCAATGTCTCATTTTTTCAAACCCAACTTAGATGGTTAAATCTGCTATTTCTTCGAGTAAAATGACATATTTTGATGCATTGGAAAACTACTACTATACCTAAGTTTTCTGATATTCTTAAGAACCTTTCTCAATATGCTTCTTTTGAGCAGATTACTTATGCTACTTCAGACCGACTAAATGAATATGAAAGGTGTTGGCAGGACTACTTTAAATATCTGGATTCTTCTATAACACAATTGATAGTTAATGTATAGCCATACAATATATATTCCACACTTTTATTGCATTATGACACTCCATAAAGGTTGTTGTCTCTATTTGGTTAGATGCTTCTCTTCCTTTCTTTTCTTCCTTGCTGTATTCATGTTTAATATTATTGTTAATATTACAGAATGTTTTACTACTCTTCCACCACTTTATACAGCAAGAAGATACAGTATACTCCATGCTATGTATCTAAATATAACCCATAACTCCTTTCTTTCAACTCACTTTGCAATTTTCAAATTTTGTGTATTAGCATCTGTATAAATATAACCATTTATAATTTATCTGACTTATACACATGTAGAACAGCATGATATTGTTTGGTTACATGAGGTATTTTCAACTTTTTTTTATATGGACCTGTTGTATTTAATACCTCTGTCAAACATCTTATATATGGAAGTTGTTTGCCTTCTTAAACATTTGAATAAAAAGATAAATTGCATAATCTCATGTGTGCATTTATTTCTTATAGCTCTAAAAGACAGCTTGTCTAATGAATTCTTGGTCTCTCTTGCCTTTTGCCATAGTTGAGCTTTAGTTTTTATTAACATTTTACCCCCCTTGTGATCCATGGGGTCTTTTTTTTAACATTCTTGCATGTTAACAGGGCATGTTCTTCAATTACTTCAATTAGAGATTTTTTTTTAAAAAGGACCATGCAGTTTCAACATCTGGGCAAGCATACATTGATTTCCAATCAATATCTGCAACATCTCTTAAATCGTAGTACCCCTTGTGGTCGACACCCCGATGGCGAAACACAGAAAAAGACCATTACGGTGACATTCGCAGTAATGGTCATTTTTCTGCATTTCACCTTCCCCCAGTGTTCTTCCCCCTCCCCAGACCAACTCCAACTTGGAGTTGGAATCCTAGAGTCTGGGGGGTGCAAGGGATATGGGGTTGTGGGGGCACAGCCCCCAACAGAAAACAACGATAGGAGCGGTGGCACAATACCTGCATCAGTATTGTGCCATCACTGTGGGGGAGGTTGGCATTCTCACCAATGAGATATCTTGGGGCTTCCCTTTTAAACAGACTTGATCGCAAAAGGTGTCAACACTTCTAGCAATAATTTTTTGTCTTGGTATTTTTTCCATTTTAGTATTCCTTATACATGAAACATAGCAGTGATCACTTACATCTGTCTCATGTACTGATGAAATATATTTATATGATATATTTGTCAGAATAAGATTCAGAAGTGAGTTTTTACCAGAATCAATATTATATGGTCTGGTGGGTAAAGTGACTAATTGAATTAAGTTAAAAGCAGTAAATTGATTAATTATTTATTGCTGTCTAGCTTGCATATTCCAGTTAAAACCCCTTAGAAGCACAGTTTCATTTTTTAAAAAAGGAGCAATATATAAACATAAAGTCTGAAGTGCTATAATGGGTGCTGTAGGGGGTCTATAACAAACTGCCAGGTGTATATGATGTTTATCCACCTGTTTGTAATGTGAAGTCAATCATTTCCCTGGGTCTCACCTGTAAATGAGCCTCAGTTCTGTGTGCCTTTCCTGGTTATCGAATGTTTAATTAAATAAATAAAAAAAACTATTTTGAAGGACATACATTATAGTCCATTAGTTTGCTTACTTAATGTAGACTGCATGTACTCATAAATGAATAAAATTGCAAGCTTGACTACATTAAAACTAAGATTATAGCATGATAGAGTACTATAAAAGGAATTGTAAAATCCTTAAGTACAGGTGCTTAAACTAAATGAAATGAACAGACTGTGCAAGTAAAATGCTTTACAATGAAACTTGAGATACTTGATAAAAATTGGTAATCATTTAAAATTTCTTACTTTTCACTTGGCGTGATGGCTGGCCATTTTGTGAATTCATTTTTGGGGAAATCCACTGGATAGCGAATAGAAATTATTACCCCAATGGTGATGTCCCCCTTTCTTTGATAGCCATTGATATTTAGATGACCCAACGTACAGTGCAGCTGTATGGTTCTGTAGACAAGGTTAGAGGAAATCAAGAAACAGACAAACATGTAGAACAGCATGGCTCTGCAGCAAAGGTTAACTACAAACCATGAGTATGGCCAGCATGAAGTTATAACAATCAGAAAGGGCGTTGCCACCTCTAACAGGACTGGCACTGGTAGGTTGCCTTCTTATCTAGTTTCAGCTTTCTCAGTTTCTTGTGCCTAAAATTAAAACAGGTTTATAAATGACGATGAACACTACAGACAGCAAGCAGTAGAGAATACTTGAAGATAAAGATGCAGAGTTACCCATTACAAGCAGAAAAAAACAGTATTTCAGAAATAATTCTAAACTATTGTGGGACACAGTACAGGATACCTGTGTAGATCAGCTTTACATGAAGACATGCATCTGTTTGGAAACTCTTTCATACTCATATATTTATTACTTGCTATCAATTCCCTCTAGCAGATTACTCCATGGAGTAAAGTATCACAAAATAATTGCTCCATAATTAAATATAACAAAGTCTCTCAGAGCTGTCTGTTCCTCATAGATTTAATTAAAGTTGCTCAGAAACCTATTATTTCATTCTTTTTCAAAACACGGCTCAGTGCTCACAAGGGTATTAACTGTTTTAACCTATCCATTTCTGGATGTCAGCCAGTTGACAAAGAAGACATGTCTGAGTTGTAAAAACATACATAAGAAGACTGCAAGAAAATGTAAAAGTGTTATCAGTCTCGATAAACATTAAGGGCTCATTTCTGAAAGGCTGACACAGGGCTTGAACTGTGTCAAACGCCACTCTGTGTCAGACACATTGGCACACCTTGCACCTGACTGTAAAGGGCTGTGCACATTTGAGACACTTTACCCTTTGTATGGTGGCTTGTGACAAATATTTGGCCAAACCCCATGAAAAGGTCAGCAAAATTAGGCCAGAAAACACTGGTCTCACTTGGGCCTAGTAGCGCACAGGATTGAGAATCCTAATTGCTGGACGGAAAATGCTGTAAGCCCTATGCAGTGTGTCAGGTCGCCCACAGCTTGCTGCATTCTAAATCTTTTTTGAATCGAACCTTAAGACTTTTTTTTATTACAGGAAGTATGTTCCCTCTACCATATAAACAAACCTACATCTCTTAGTACATATTCATAGTTTTTCTGCTCTTTTCATTCCATGGGTGATCAGGAGTTGGGGCAGGGCACTATTCAGTGACAGATAAGGATGAAATAACAATAAAGTGAGCTTTGGTGAAAGGGCTGAAACCATCAGTTTTCACTCTGGAAAGAAGATGCACTTCCAGTGCAGTATGTAGAATTTGCAAATGCCACTGTTGATGGACATCACCAGAATTCCATCAAAACAGAATTCTTACATTCAGAAGTGGTTTACTTAGAGGATAATGTATGGGTAGCCATCCACAATAAGCTTATATCTATACCCAGAGGTATCTAGGGTGACAAGGAATCTTGAAAGATACAGACATAGGTTTGTCAGTATATGGATGCCCATACATTGCATTTTATAGTGTATGGGCATCCATGCCCATTTCAGGCACTGTGTTTCATTTCATTGGACTAGTGGTTGGGAGGCGGATACTTGAGAGTTGGTGGTGTTCTCAAATTACTGCTTTAGTGTGTAGTTCGCTACTGCAGCTGGTTATGTAAGTTCAGCTTCCAGCTTGATTGGCTGAAGAAAAATAACTTTGCTGTGGGATTCTAAGTTGTTGCGTTGCAGTTGTGATGTCACTACTGCTGCACAACATATTGATGTCACTATTGCAGCACAACAATCCTGTTCTAGACATGCATTTCCATGCAGAACAACATTCCACCATACACTATAACATTTTACTCAAACTGTAGGAAAGTAGTTCTTGAGTTACATAAACCATGGGTTACTAGTCTGCTCTTTAGTTTGTATAAACTGTGACTAGTGTTGAAAACATAGGCTTTCATGGCCGATAAGGGCTGCTCGGCCTACCCAGTTTGCCTATTGGATAAGCTGCAGATCCTAGTTAACCAATAGCCTACTTCTTCCTACCCCCCACTGGAATAGCCTTATGTCTGTCCCATGCATTCTTGAATTTCCTTACTGTTTTTGACCCCATGCCCTCCTCGGGAAGGCTGTTCCATGTGTCCACCATCCTCTCCATGAAAAAATACTTCCTCACATTGCCCCTGGCAAAGGAAGCAGTATAAGGCAAAGGGTTAAGGCTCTGAGCTGCAGATCTGGAGACCTGGTTTGAATCCCACAGCCGCCTAAGTGCATACTGTGTGATCCTAAGCAAGTCACTTAACTTCCTTGTGCTTCCAGGTTGCATCTGGAAACAAGCTTCAGCTTTTAGTGTACTACTCCTGGTTAAACAATGTTCCCTTTTCCTTTCCCTTTCCGTAAGCCGTACCCTCTCTGTCTTGAAATTGTGCCCCATTGTTCTTGCACATCTCTTTTTCAGAAAGAGGCTACCCCCTTGGACTTTGTTGATTCCCTTGAGGTACTTGAAAGTTTCTATCATGTCCCCCCTCTTCTTTTCTCCAGGGTATACATAGATACATAGATACATAGACAGTGTCGGTAGATAAGGGCCTATGGCCCACCCAGTCTGCCCATTTGAGCTTGTAAGTTCAGTTTGTTTTCCTAGAAGTCTGTTTCCCCTTACCCCTGACCTCTAGAATTCCTTTATGTCTATCCCATGCATTCTTAAATCCTGTGATTGTTTCAGCCCCCACCACTTCCTCTGGCAGGGTGTTCCACTTGTCCACCACCCATTCTGTGAAGAAATTCTTTCTCATGTTTCCTCTGAATCGTCCTCCCTCCAACTGCATCCCATGCCCTCTAGTCCTGGAACATCTTTTTTCATTTAAAAATAGTGTTTTCCTGCACACCCTGTTCCTCCCTGTAAGATACTTGTATGTCTCTATCATATCCCTTCTCTCCCTACTGTCCTCCAGGGAGTACATGTTCAGTTCCTTCAACCTGTCTTCATAGGACTTGTGATGCAATCCATGCACCATCTTTGTCGCCCTCCTCTGAACCTTCTCTACCCTGTCTATGTCCTTACGTAGGTATGGTCTCCAGAACTGTACACTGTACTCCAGGTGGGGCCTCACTAGTGTCTTGTACAGCGGAATTATGACCTCCCTTTTCCTGCTGGTGATGCCCTGCTCTACATCCCAGCATCCTATTTGCTTTACCTGCTGCCTTGTCACACTGTTTCTACCTTGAGGTCATCAGAGATGACAACCCCAAGATCCCTTTCCTGCTTGGTGCATGCTATATCCTCACCCCCCAACTGATATATTGTGCCAGGGTTTTTGTGCCCCATGTGCATTATCTTGCACTTCTTTGCATTGAATTTCAACTGCCAAACCCCTGACCATTCTTCAAGTTTCTGCAGGTCACTTCTCATTCTGTCTACACCCTCTGGTGTGTCTACTTTTTTACAGAGCTCTGTGTCATCAGTGAACAGTGAAATTTTGCCTTCTAGATCCTGCGCAATGTCACTGATGAAGATGTTGAATAGGACTGGTCGCAGCACTGATCCCTGTGGTACCCACTGGTCACTCTTCCCTCAGTGGAGTGACAGCCATTTACCACCACCCTCTGTGTCCTGCCACCCAGCCAGTTACCTACCCACCACTACTGTCCTGCCCACCCATATTCCCCAGTTTGTGTAATAGTCTTCTGTGGCACAGTGTCAAAGGCCTTGCTGAAGTCCAGATAGGCCATGTCCACTGCCCTCCTGATCCACCCACCTAGTCACCCAGTCAAAAATTCAACGAGGTTGGTCTGACATGACCTCCCCTGGTGAACCCATGCTGCCTTGGGTCCTGTAGTCCATTGACAACCAGATGTTCCACAATCTCTCCTTCAGTAGTGCTTCCATGATCTTCCCCACTACCGAGGTGAGGCTGACTGGTCTGTAGTTCCCTGCTTCCTCTTGTTCCCACTTTTGTATAAGGGGACTACATCTGCTGTCCTTCAGTCTTTGGGTACCTCCCTGTTTCCAGTGATCGGTTAAACAGGATAGCCAGAGGTTCAGCCACCACTCTCTTAGTTCTTTAAGGACCCTGGGGTGCACCCGTCTGGCCCCATTGCTTTATCAACTCTTATTACTTCCAGTTCCTTCAGGACCTTTTCTCGTGTAAAGGGACTTGTGTCCATTCTGCACCATTCTCACACCTTGTACTCCTTCAGACCCATTACCCCCTCTTCCTCAGTAAAGACTGAGCAGAAATACCTGTTCAATATGTCAGCTTTACTGTTGTCATCCTCCACAGGCTCCCATCCTCCCCTTCAGTCTCACTATCCCTCCCTTTGTCTTTCTTTTTCACTTATGTACCTGTAAAGGTTTTGTCCCTTTACCCACTGATTTTGCAATGTGTTCTTCTGTCTGAGCTTTGGCTTCCTTACTGACTTCCCTGCCTCCCTTTGCTTCTCCTGGTACTTCTCCCTATCCCCTTCTGCCTGTGTCTTTTTGTATTGCCTGAATGCAATCTTTTTGGCTTTCACTTTCTTCTACCTCTTTGGAAAACCATAATGGTCTCCTCTTCCTTTTCCTCTTGCTAACCTGCTTAATGCATAATTCTGTTGTTCTTATAATCCCCATTTTAAATACTGCCCACTGTTCCTCAACCCCTGATTCCTGTCCCATTCCCCTTAATGCCTCTTTCAAGTATCTCCCCATTTTCCCAAAGTCTGCCCCCCTAAAATCCAGGATACGTGTTTTTGTGTGGTTTGGTTCTGCTCTTTCTGTGATTTCAAACCACAATGACTGGTGGTCACTGTTACCCAGGTGCTCCCCTACTGTTACCCCATCACACTGTCCCTGTTTGTGAGCACAAGGTCCAGTATTGCCTTCTGCTGAGTTGGTTCTATGACCAGTTGTTTGAGGAAGACACCCTGAAGGGAGTCCAGGATAAATCTGCTCCTAGTTGATGCTGCTGCTGGGATGCTCCAGTCCACGTCTGGAATATTGAAGTCTCCAACCAGTATTACCTCACCCTTGTCTGCCATCCTTTGGATGGCTAGCATCAACTCCCTATCTGTTTCTTCCTCCTGGGCTGGTGGTCTATAGACCACACCTGTGCGGATGGCTGTCCCCATTTTCCTTTCCAGCTTAACCACAGTATCTCTCCCCATTTTGTTCCTCCTGGATCTCTGTGGCCCTTATGTCATTTTTCACATACAGTGCCACTCCTCCTCCCTTCCTGCCTGCTCTGTCTCTTCTGAATATGTTGTAGCCAGGTATGGCCATCTCCCAGTCATGGTTATCATTACACCAGGTTTCAGTGATGGCCACAATGTCCAGGTCTGACTGTACCATGACAGCCTCCAGATCTTCCATCTTGTTGCTAAGGCTCCTGGCATTTGCACACATGGCTTTCCATGATTTGATCTCCTAGACTGCTTCACTGTTCTACTCCAGCCCCTTCCTTGGTTGTCATTTATCCTCGGTTCTCCTTGCTGTCTGCCCTTCTGCTGAATTTTGCCCCTTTTCTGCTTATCCACCTCCTGGGCACTAATCTCCATCTTTTGCACACTGCTTTGCAGAGATAGCCACTCCTCTGGTTCACTGGTTCCACTGCTAGCTGTGGGGGGTGAGAATGTAGGTACCCTCCTTGATGGCCTGCCACCCCCCTTTGCTAGTTTAAATGCTTGTCAATGTAGCATTTAAACTTATCATTGAGTGCTTGGATTCCCCCCCAGGATGGATGCAGGCCGTCAGGCTTGAACAAATCTCCATCCCTCCAGGTGGGTCCCCAGTCACCAATGAATCCAAACCCTGCCTCACAGCACCAGTTCTTCAACCATGAGTTAAAGTTCCTGGTGCATGCACTCCTTTGCTCTCCCTTGCCTCTCACAGGTAGTACTTCTGAGAAAGTGACAGAAGTAGCTACTTGCTTGAGACCCTTCCCCAGTTTCCTAAACTCTTCCTGAACTTCCTTTGGCTCCCCATTTGCCAAGTCATTAGTACCTAGGTGGATAATGACATCCAGCTCACCCTCCGTCTTGCCTTCCCAGTGATCCCCAGTATCTTCCTTCCATCCCTCCATGCTGTGGCACCTGGTAGGCACCTCACCTCCCTGTCCTCCCCCTCCTGTGTTCCTAGCTGGATCCCTCTTACGATGGAGTCCCCCACCAGGATTTGCTTCCTCCTCCTCTGGGGTCCACTTCTTTCCCCACTGAGATCACCTCCTTGGCTAACCTTCACATCCTTTCCTTCCACTTCTCTGGGTACCTCTATTTGGTTGTCCTTGTTTGCCAGTGTGGCATAGGAGTTCTTGAGTGGAATAGGATCTGGGATGTGCCTCTGCCTGACTGCTCTAACCCTCCCTGAGCCCACTGTCATCCAAGTGCTCCTCATTCTCGGCATCCTTTGAGGCAGCTGCATTGGACTGGGTGGTCCCTGGATAGGGGTGATGGTACTCCTGACCCAGTTTACTTCCGCTCTGAGTCTGGCTACCTCATCCCACAGTCCAGAGATGCATGCAGATAGGGCAGCACCTCAGTGTCCAGAAGGTCTGCCTGAATATGGCTGCCCCACAGCCACTGCATTGCACCACTCCCCACATTATACTGCAATTCCACTACTTCTCTGCTACTGAAGCTCTCCTAGTTCTCTTTTTATTAATTTACTGTACTAAAAATCCTGTCACTGATCCTCAGATAATTTTTTTTTAAGGAAAAAGAAACCAATAAATAAATAAATGAGTCAAAAACACTTGTGCTGAGGGTGGGCTTCTTCCCCCTTATGCCCCTCCTACTTCACACCTCTTACTATACCCTGTGTTTAGCTCCTGTCAATCAGATTTATCAGGGCATATAATTAAGTGTTGGGGGAAGGGGGGGTGAAAATTTGCAGCAATTAAAGACAGCACAGAATTACACCACCACTATGTTTTAAATTTTCAACAGCCCAAAAACAATTATAAGTAAAGACAACAAAGAAAGTATAGTGTCACTACAAGCCCACAATCTAAGTTTAACAGAAAAATAGCAATTACCAGTTACTCTAAAGCACTGAATTGAATATGTTTCCTTCCTTCCCCTTCTGGCTTCTTCTGAGAAAATAAGCCCTGCTTGCTACTTTAACTCTGACTCAGCCCCACCTCCAGTTATCACGTAGCTGAGGTCAGAGGCCAGACAATTAACACCCTTCATCCAACTATAGGACAGTCAGACAAGCCAAGATAAAATTTGCAGCAATTAAAGACAGCACAGAATTACACCACCACTATGTTTTAAATTTTCAACAGCCCAAAAACAATTATAAGTAAAGACAACAAAGAAAGTATAGTGTCACTACAAGCCCACAATCTAAGTTTAACAGAAAAATAGCAATTACCAGTTACTCTAAAGCACTGAATTGAATATGTTTCCTTCCTTCCCTTCTGGCTTCTTCTGAGAAAATAAGCCTCTGCTTGCTACTTTAACTCTGACTTAGCCCCACCTCCAGTTATCACGTAGCTGAGGTCAGAGGCCAGACAATTAACACCCTTCACCCAACTATAGGACAGTCAGACAAGCCAAGATAAAATTTGCAGCAATTAAAGACAGCACAGAATTACACCACCACTATGTTTTAAATTTTCAACAGCCCAAAAACAATTATAAGTAAAGACAACAAAGAAAGTATAGTGTCACTACAAGCCCACAATCTAAGTTTAACAGAAAAATAGCAATTACCAGTTACTCTAAAGCACTGAATTGAATATGTTTCCTTCCTTCCCCTTCTGGCTCCCTACATTTCACCAGCAGAGTCCCATGTTCTGTACGGCTCTAAGCACTTCACAACTTTGAAATGGAAACTTTGTAAAAAAAACTGTAGCCCTCTCCAGTCTGCCAGAGCTAGTCACGTGACCAGCCCATCTCCACATGTCAGCTCTTTTAGTCTCTCTTTGTATTGCTTCTGGTTCAGACCCTGCACCATTTTATTTACCCTCCTTTGGACTGCCTCCATCCTGCCTATGTCCTTGCGGAGATGGGGTCTCCAGAATTGCACACAGAACTCCAGATGAGGTCTCATCAGCTGTCTGTACAGAGGGATAACAACTTCCTGTGTTCTACTCGTGATGCCTGTCCCTATGCATCGCAGTATCCCCCAAGCCTTCCTTACTGTCTTTTCACATTGCTTGCCTACCTTTAGGTCATCTAATATGACTACTCCTGGGTTCTTTTTCATTTTTGTTGTTGTTAGTACCTCCCAACCCCCCACTGTGTACTCTTTCCCTGGATGTTTGTTTTCCAGGTGCATTACTTTACACTTCTTTGCATTGAATCTAAGCTGCTATACTTTTGACTATGCCTCCAATGTTGCCAAGTCCCTTCTCATCCTTTCCACTCCCCTTGTGTATCAACTCTGTTGCAGATCTTTGTGTTGTCTGCAAAGAAGCATATGTTTCCTTTCAGTCCCTCTGCAATGTCACCTATAAAGACATTAAAGAGGACCAGCCCCAGTACTGGACCCTGTGGTACCCCGCTAGTAACCATGCTTTCTTTGGAGTGGGCTCTGTTTATTATTACCCTCTGCATCTTGTTGTCCAGCCAGTTTTAACCCCGGTAAAACATGTATTAGTTTTCCATTAAACTGTGGAAATCTAAGCCATGCTATTCACAAAATGTAGCAAATTAATCTGCAGCTTAAGCATACACTTTTATAATGCTGTGAAAGTTTTCAAAAAATTCCAAAAATCATTTCAGAAGTGGAATTGATATTCTGCCTACATTTCACCAGCAGAGTCCCATGTTCTGTATGGCTCTAAGTACTTCACAACTTTGAAATGGAAACTTTGTAAAAAAAACTGTAGCCCTCTCCAGTCTGCCAGAGCTAGTCATGTGACCAGCCCATCTCCACATGTCATTTCTTACCACCATTACCAGTTCCTCAGATACTTATTTAAGAATATTGTGTTCTATGCATCAAAAGGTGTAATGTACATGCTAAAAGTACATACCCAGCCCATGAAGTACAGCACCCACAGACAGGTGTGCACTAGCCAGTATTCACCATCACAAGACACCTTTCTGTGCCTTTTCCCCCCTAGCATACAGGATCACAGGGGAAGATGGATGTGGAGCTGTGGACCTGGGCAGGCATCCATTTGGTTATCCATCCTGAATCCCAGAGTGGGTCCTTTGTTCTATGGGAGGAGGGGAGTGTGGGAAGGTGCAGATCTGACATGTAGCAAAGACAGGCACATGCACTAATGTCTGCAACCAGCTCCTCATCTGCCCAGTGGGCTGAGGCAGCAAGAAAGGTCAGATACTACAGTACTGACAGTACTGTCTGCAGCTGTCCACTCTGCCTGCTGTCTCAGTGTTGGACTGCATGTTGACAGCTTGACTGCACAAACTGCCAACTGCCAGATGTAAGTCACAGGGTCGTACTGCTTCAAACAATGGCAATGTGGTGCAAAGTGCCAGACTGTGGGCAAGAGGGCTGGTAGCTACATCGGGGAAGCCCACAGGCCAGAATGGCCACCCCGCTATACCCCAGTAAAGGAGGCACTGACTCCACCTGGCTTGCACTTGATGTGATTAGTGGGTGTGCAGTGGTATCCTGTCATCCTGCTATCTTGTTGTGTCCATTGCCTGGGCTGGACTCCCTCCCTCTGATCTTCCATTCAGACAATCCTGTGCTGGTATCTGGTGATCTGAAGCTATTCAGTCCTATGCAATGGGAGTGATAGGATGGCAAATGCCATCTGTGGGGGTACACACTGGTTACAGCAGGGTCTCCCCTGCAGTAACTCATGCACTCATGTAAACAGCACTCCATACAATTCCACATCTTTGTGAACTGCATGCTAGTGCCCACCCTATTTTTACTTTATGTAAATAGTCTATTGGACAAATCGAATGTTCATCCTCTGATGCACCAAAGATAGACCAACTACCATGTGGTGTATTAACATATATGGATGATCTTGCTTTATTGTCTCTAACAAAAAAGACCTACAAACTAAACTTAATCTACAAGTTAGATCAGAGGAACTAAACTTAAAGGTGAACCTACAAAAACAAATATATAGTAATATTTACTGAAAAGAATAAAAAAAGAGTAACAAGATCTTGGTATTTAGGGACCCAAAAACTAGAAATTGTTCCTAGCTACGTATATCTTCATATAGTTTTTCAGACTAATGGCTTATGGAATAAACCATAGTGGTCACATTGGATAAAATCAAGAAAATGATTAGAAGCCTGGAGAGATTCAATCGCTGATTTGGGGGGCAATCTATTTATCCATTAATACAGGCAAAATAAGCTAAACTTTAGGCTCAGCTCCTGCAAAGAGCTAAAACTTGGGAAAGCAAAAGAAAAGAGAAATTAACCATCCCTATTTTTAAACTCCTGAAAAGAGTGATGAGTCTGGAACTTAGGCCAGAAGTGGGGATCACTAATATGAATGCACTGTTCCATAGTAGAAAAATCAACTTTTGGCTGAGACTGACAAAACTACCACATGGTAGTTTAACCTGTATGCATGTGATGGTTTACATCTTAACAAACTGTGCAAACATATACTAGCTCAGCAACTTAGAAGAACAGTAGCTGGCCATTAAAATTTCATCCAAAGGAGGATGAGGGGGACCTTAAATACAGGACTGTATTTACAAGTAAGACCCCACACTCAAGTTGGGATTTTTTATTAATCAATGCCAGAAGCCTAAAGAACATGCATGATGAGCTCCAGTTAACATTACATGTCAATAAATTTCATGTCTGTGCTATTACTGAAACCTGGTGGCAGGAAGATTATACCTGGCGAAAATATACCCCTGGTTACACACTATATAACAAGGACAGCTGTCAGTCCAAGGGTGGTGGTGTAGTACTATATATCTCCAACTGCATTCCTTCCAAACATCTGGACACATCCAATTGGGCAGATTCAGAAGTTTAATGGATCAAACTTACCCCACCATGGGCAAAGGATATTAACCTTGGTCTCGTGTATAGGCCACCATCTATTAAGGCTCCAGAGAATACTATTTTATTAGATTTTATAACTGAATTAGTTTCAGCAGAGAATGTTATATTATTAGGCAATCTGAACCTCCCTGGTATTAACTGGCACACACTAAGAGCTAAAACCGTTATGGAGACAAGTTATCTAGAAACATTTCATTTGGCAGGTTTGGAACAATATGTGTCCAAAAACACAAGGGACAACCATATTTTGGACCTGGTTTTAAGCAACTTAAATAACCATGTTCATAATTTTACAGTATTGCCACCATTGGGTTCTAGTGACCATTCTATGGTTAGTTTCCAATACTTGTACTCCCTAGGGAAAAATATAGGTCATACAAAAAAATTTTAAATATGATTCAGCTGATTATGGCCAAATGAAAAAGGACCTAGTAGCATGGAACTGGAAATCTGATTTTGCAAAGCAGACAGTTTCTGGGATGTGGGACAAGTTAAATAAAAAAATCCACTCATAGGTTCAGAAGTATGTACCACAAAAAATAAACATAAAGATATAAAAATTCCCTTCCCTCTTGGATGACCTCTTCACTAAAAAATTAATCAATAAAAAGAATAACGCATATACAAAGGCAAAACAGAGTGGCAATAAAATAGCCTGGGATTGCTATAAAAATGTTTAAAAAATGCAAAGCAAAACATTGCCTCAGCAAAAATAAATTGTTAGTTAAAACTGGCTACCAGGGTCCAGGATAATTATAAAATGTTTTATTCATACATAAACAGTAAAAGAGGGGCAAAATAGTAAAACTGGTCCACTAAAAGCTACAGATGACACTCTAATAACTGAACTTACTGAGATGGCAGAGAGGTATAATAATTACTTCTCTTCTGTCTTTAACAAGGGCTCTCAGATCAAAAATCACAGGAAAGAAGGACTATTCAGAATATAGTTTCACACTAGATGTAGCCGATGTAGCAAGCAGACTCAGGAAAATAGACCTAAACAAAGCACAAGGGCCTGATGGCATACACCCAAGGTTGATCAAAGAGCTTGCAGATGTTTTAGCTGGTCCAGTCACTCATCTTTTTCAGAAATCTCTAGATGAGGGTGAGGTCCCTAGGAACTGGAGACAGGCTGTGGTCACCCCCATTCATAAGAAGGGATCAAAGCAGGAGATAGAGAATTATAGGCCTATTATTCTGACTTCTGTCTTGGGTAAGACCCTCGAGGGCATCACAAAAGATTACATCATTGATTTTATGAGTCTGATAGGAGCCACAGATTATAAACAGCATGGGTTCACTAAGGGGAGGTCATGCCAAACCAATTTGTTGGAATTTTACGGAAAGGATAGCACAGCATTGGATGAGAACCACTCAGTGGATGTTGTCTTCCTTGACTTCGCCAAGGCATTTGACAAAGTTCCACATGTTGAGCTGGTTAATGTTTTAATTGATCAGGGACTTGATATACATACTGTATAATTCAATAGGTTGAGTCATGGTTGTATGAGAGGCATCAGAGAGTTTGTATTAGGGGTGAATATTCAGGTTGGGTGGATGTTACCAGTGGAATACATCAGGGCTCAGTTCTGGGCCCATGTCTGTTTAATTTGTACATTTTTTCATTGCATGTACAGTCGGGGGTATGGCTTTCAAAATTCACAGATGACACTCTTCTAGGTTACCATGTAAAGAACCAGGAGGAAAGGGACACCTTACAGGCTGCCCTTACTGATGTAGAGCTATGGGCTCAAACAAAGAAATCAATATTTAATCTAGAGAAGTGCACTGTTATGCACTTGGGGAAACATAATAAATAATTTAACTATACACTGGAAGGCAGGGCACTTACAGTAGTTCTTGATAAAAAAGATCTAGGCATCAGAGTAAATAATTACTTAAACTTCAAAATGCAATGTAGCCAGGTTGTTTTAAAAAGCTGGCAGCATACTCCATTGCATACATAGACACATTAAAAGCAGGGATAAAGAGGTCCTAATTCCTCTCTACAACACTCTAGTGCACCCACACATGGAGTATTGCACCCAGTTTTGGGCCCCTGGCAACAAAGGGGATATTGGGACACTTGCAAGGGTTTGGAGGAGGGCAACAAGGAAAGTTTGTGATGTTAGAGGTCAGAACTATGAGCAGAGGTTACAACATTTGGGTATGTTTTCCCTGCAGTATCACAGATTGAGGTGCGATATGTGCCTGATCTATAGGGCCCCAGTCAGACGCACAAATGTGGAAACAATTGGGCTTGGTACTGAGGGTTCACCCACATAATACCAGAGCTCATCCATTTCAATTATTCAAGGATAAATTCACTACTAAAAAAAGAAAATTTTGGTTTAGCATCAGGGTGGCGGAAATTTGAAATATATTACCATGTATGGTTGTGAATAGCCATACCATGACAGAGTTTAAAAGTAAGCTTGATAACTTTCTTATTAATAAAGGCATTCAGGGTTATTCTTAATATCTTGAGCGAGCTCAATGGACTAGTGTCTTTATATGCTCAGTACAACCTATGTTACCTATGTACCTATGTTAATGTTTGATAGAAAAGAAAGGGTGGTTAGACTTAGGCTATGAAGACAATTATTGGTATTTGTGAATGGTTTAATTGTTAGGAGAATACAAGCTACAGAGCTTACTGAAATACATAGACAAGGACATGAGGCAGTATAGCACAGTGGTTTAAGGCTCTGAGCTGGAAACATGGAGACCTGGATTTGAATCCCACAGCTCCCACTTGCATACCGTGTGATCCTGAGCAAGTCACTTAACTTCCTTGTGCTCCCAGGTCACACTTGTAAACAAGCTTTCAGCTTAATGTGTCTCTCCAGGTTAAAGAAATGAGATAGTAATAAGTACAAGAAGTATATCACTACAAGAATTAACAACAAATGGAATAAGTGTAACCTCCCCCCTTGGCCCCTCATCTAGGGGCATACATCTTCATTGCAGTTGTTTCACAGGGCACTAGAGAAGGGTTACATCAAGCACAAACACCCGTGCCAGTGTACCCTTAACATAAGATAGGAAGATGGTGGTCCTATCTTTCAGCGACATCATTCATCAGTTCCCTCACAATCTCACCACCGACAATCTGGAGTCTCCCTGAATGCTGACGCCAGACCAGGATCTCTATGCTGAAACCTCCTGAGTCTTCAATCCCCAGAGCCCCTCAATCCCAAATGCAACATGCTGGAAAAACTCCTCTGGAATTAAAACTTATGAGATAAATTAGACACAAGGAGGGGGGAGTTTCAATTTCATTTTGTCCCCCTTCCAGTTTAAATAAGGCAACATCCACTACCAATTTCTTCCCAAACTAGCCTCTTTATTCAGGTCCTGCACCCTAAATGACTCCAGGAATGCTGGGGTCACATCCTTCATTAGCACACATAAAGCAGCTCCATGAGGTTATCTGAACTTTTTTATAATACATCCAATCTGGACATTCAGAGCAGCAATAATGATTTACAGGCAGCTCAAATGGGCTTCTCCAAGTTCTACTTACCAGAATGATTTCCCCCAAGGCACCTCTCTACTTAGAAACCAGGGGCTCCTGGTTCTTTGGTGCTGTATTAACTCCTTCTTTTCATTCTCTTCTATTCTAGGTTACATTCTCTGTACTCTCTGGCACTAGTCATTTGCCCTATCTCTGGCACAGGAAAGTGTGCTGCTCCTCCACCTGGCCCCTGGACCTTGGTCCAAATCTCAAAGAGTACAAGATTTTCTTCTAACTACCAGGCTCTGTAACCCCTCATTCACCCAGCTTCAATAGGAATCTAAATCTGCAGAGTGCTCCCAAACTGCACAGGACCCATTCCCTCCTTTCAGCTCAGCTTTTCCTCAGTACTGCTCTCTACTAGTGCAGCAGCCCTCAGACCCGCTCCTGCTACAGGCTGCCCTGCCATGGTAGAGACCCTGGCCCTGCCACTACCAGGACCCTCTGAGCAGCCCATCTTTACAAACAGTGCCAAAGTCTTTTCTCTGCTCCCAGCTGACCCTTTCGGGGGATTCATGCCCAGGCCCACATCCCTATCAGATACATTCTGGGCTTGTGGTAAGCTCCAACCAGAGGCCACCCTGCAAGGCCTGTCCTATGACCTGTGACCCATCTGGACCTTTAATGCCGGCACCCTTTAGTCTGCCCCTACGTGCAGGCCTCCCCTTTGGGGGTGAAGGGCTCCCTGCCTCCAACTGCCCTCAGGCCACCCTGCCACACCAAGTATGGGTAAAAGCAACTGCCACTGGTCTTTCCCCTCTGAGGACCCTGCCACCATCCCCATAGCCCTAGCAATCTGAGCAAAACCTTTCCAGGATCTCTTAGGGCTCCTGCCAATCCTAGTCTCCTACTGCTACCTGCACCTCCCTTACCCTGATGACACAGGACCTGGATGACCATCCTCCCCACTGAGCTTCCTTCCTGGCTCCTTGATGCCATATCACTGCAAAAGTCATCCCTATCTGCACATGGGTGGGGGTCCCCACACAGAAACTATAGACCTATCTCTATACTTCCACCTCTGTCTAAGGCACTTGAGCACATACTTGCAGATCAGCTGGTGGAGTATATGGAAAAATATTTGATCCAGTGCCCCCAGCAGCATGGATTCAGAAAACAACATAGCACTACCACAGCACTACTAGAATTCACTGGTTTCATTCACCAATCTCTGGATCAAGGTAGATTGGTGGGTGTGGCCTTCATACACCTCGCAAAGGCCTTTGATACAGTGAACTATGCTCAACTTCTCAAGCAATCGTCCTCAGTTGACCTCTCGGCAGATACTGTGTCCTGGTTCAAAAGCTATCTTGTAGGCTACTCCCAACGGGTGAAGATATCTAATGTCACCTCTGACCATCAACATGTCCACTCTGGGGCACCACAGGGCTCCAAACTGGGTCCACTTCTCTTTAACATCTTTCTTAACAATCTCCCTCGCTCCTGTCACCAGCAGATCCTCCTCTATGCAGATGACACAGTCATATACACTAGCAACACTGACCCTGAACTATTGGAACACCAACTTCAACTCAGCTTTGAGGAAGTGGAGGATTGGTTCAGGAAACACAAGCTGATTCTGAACTACAAAAAAACAAAAGTCATGTTGTTCAGTGGTGTTCACAGCAAACACAGATCCAGTGCTCTAACCATCAGGAACTCCTCTGGCATTCCGCTTGAACAAATTCAACATTTCAAGTATCTAGGGGTAACTGTGGATAGCTCACTATCATATGCCCAGCATGTTGAGAATGTTGCCAGGTCTGCCAGTATCAAGATAGGGTTATTCCATAGACATAAACACAATCTAATGCCTGAAGCCCTCATACTAGCTATCTATAGTGCCATAGAATCCATTGTTGACTATGGTCTGGTTAGCTATGGCTCAGCTTCCACTACCAACCTCCGCAGAATATCCATGGCAATCAATAAAGCATGCTGACTTCTTACTGGAACAGCACGCCTTACCCACACATGTAAACTGTATGTGCAACCAGGTTGGCTTCAGCTAAATTGGAGGATTCACTATCAAACCTGCTTGCTTAATAAAAAGGTACTTCTCGGGCTCCTGCCTTCTGGTGTTCCAAACTTACTTAACTGCTCTTGCAGCTCCCAGCACACGCATAGCTCAGTCAACCAACTCTTCTCTGTCCCAAGATGCTGGACTTCACAAGGGCAATGATCGTTTGCATATAGAGCACCACTATGGTTTAATGTGCTGCCTAGTGATAGCTCTTCCCTACCAAAACTGTGACCATTTAAGGGCACTCTTCGTCAGCATCGTACAGCTAACAGGTCCTGTGACTGTTTCAACTGACATGGCACTACTTCAGCAGTATTGATACATCCTTGTGTACCTACTTCTTCCCCTTCTCTGTGAATGACCACTTTCACCCTAACAGTTCTGACCTATTTTCTGCCTCCTTCCCCGATCCTTCTTTCAACTCATCCCTCTCACTCTATACCTTCTTTCCACTGTTTATCTTCACTTACCTGAACTTTTGTTCACCCAAATCTACCTTTACCTATTTGACAAAGCACCTTGGGCTGCCTTCTTTTATTAAGTTATTTTTGATTTCCCACCAATTCATAGTTTTAATTTTAGTTGCAATGTTAATGTCACATTATCATTTTAAATACTTTCTTGTCAGAATTTTATGTAATACCATCCATTGTATGTCTGTCACCATTCCCACTGATGTGGAACCTTTGTAAAAGAGCTGTTATGTGCTCAAAGGTATTGTAATCCAAGAATGAATGAATGAATAAATAAATAAATAAATGCTGTATGCATGAAGCACTTTTAAACATGATCTAACCAGGGAACCTTGACCACCCCTCCCACTCATATTAATATCCCTTTTTCTGCAGCCTCATCACCTATTTCCCCCTTCCTCCTCACCGTCATCCTTTCACCTTCCCTTGCATTTTCTATACCCTTTGTTCACCACCTACCAGCACTCCCTTTTATCTATTTGCCAGTCTTGACAAGGCCTTCTTGGCTGATTCACATAGTTTGTTCATCTGTGTTCCTCCTGTTTCTTATAACATTGAGTACTTTCCTGTATACCAGACATTCAATGTACAAGTCATGTCAAATTGCAATATATTGCTCCTGTAATGTTTGTTAAATTACGCTTTTCTGTTTTACCTCTGTCACCTATGACTAAATCTTCCAACACGGAACCTTTGTAAAACAGTTTATTGCTCAAAGGTGTTGTAATCCAAGATTGGTGATTAGATCTGATGATTTGCTCCTGCTTCTATCTTTGCAATTTTGTACTTTGTACCTTTGTATTTCTTTGGTTTTAACTTATTTTATATTTATTATTTAGTGGTTTTAATCTGTTTCATGGATTGTATTAGTGCTTTGGTTTTGGATATTGCACTTATAAGTAAGGATATTATTATTATTTAATAAATAAATACATTAATAAATAAAAGAAAGTTTGTTCTTGGGCACTAGTCCCTGTATGGTCTGTCCAACTGATACCAGGGTAATTAAAATCACCCAGGACAATCACATCTGATTTTTCAGATGCATACGTAATCTTTTGGATGAGTTGCTTATTATAGTCAGGGGTACTGGCAGGGGGCCTATAGCAGGTTCCTAGCAATATCTTATGGTTTTGAGAAGTTTGTAACTGAACCCAAATTGACTCTATGTCATGAGTTTGATCTTTAAAGACTGAGGTTTCAACACTATTATACTTATGACTGACATATACACATACGCCACCTTCCTTTCTGTTGAACCAGTTTTTATAATAGAGTTTAAAACCCTCAATTTCCCTGGACCACAGACAAGTGTCATCCTACCAAGTTTGTGACAGCTATTATATCAAGTTTCTAATTGTGGATTAGTATTTCAACCTCCACCTTCTTTAGTACATTTAAACTACAAGCACTAATGCTGGCCCGGTGGCTCTGAGGGCTGAGGTGCTGGACGCCTTACCTCGCTCAATGCCAGTGACCCATGTTCGGGAATGAGCACGGGCCACCAGGGGTCAGCAGGGGCAGAGAAGGATTGAGCATCCAACAGACTGCTCTCCTTCTCCAGAAAGGGTGAGTCGCAGAGGTCAGATCCTGTCTGCTCCCCAGCGGAAGATGAGGAACATGCCGCCGTGCTGTAGAAGGGGCATGAGTCGGAGCAGACGCTTGGAGGGAGTGCATGCAGATGCTTGTGCACTCGTCTCTGCAGGCATCATTCCACGCCTCGACTCCTGGGAGAAAAATCCAGGAAACCAACTTGCCGCAGCAGAATGGTGGAGGGCACTTTGCAGGCTCCGCTCTTGGCCAGCCATGGTGCTGGCCCTCTGAATCCAGTCCCCGGTGGGGGTTGAGGATCCCCACTGGCCCTGCCAGGGGTTAAGCCCTGGGTTCGGGCCAGTGCCGGATGGTGGACACCAGTGGGCAGGGCTGGGGGCTCCCTCCTGAGACTAGCCAGCAAGGAAAAAAGAGGTAGCAAAAATAAATAGAAACATAGAAACATAGACGTTGACGGCAGATAAGGACCGCAAGGCCCATCCGGTCTGCCCATTTCTTTTTCTACCTTATGAATGTGCCATTGGCCTTTGCTCTGTCAATGGTCTATCTATTCATATTCCTCTGTATGCTCCCTTATGCCTATCCCATGCGTGTTTGAAGCCCTGCACTGTATTCATATCCACCACTTCCTGAGGTAGGCCGTTCCATGCATCCACCACCTTTTCTGTGAAAAAGAACTTCCTCACATTACACCTTAATTGGCCTCCCTCTAATCACATGCTGTGTCCTGTTGTCCTGCTATTTTTCTTATATTGAAACATGTTAGACTCTTTCACCTTGTTAATGCCCTTCAGGTGTTTGAATGTTTTGATCATAGCACCTCTCTCCCTCCTTTGCTCTAGAATATACATGTTGAACTCTGTTAATCTGTCCTCATATGTTTTCTGATGCAGTCCCTGCACCATTTTGGTTGCCCGTCTCTGGACTGCCTCAATTTGGTTAATGCCTTTGTGAAGGTGCGGCCTCCAGTATTGCACGCAGTACTCAAGATGGGGCTTAACCAGTGTCTTGTAAAGAGAGATTATTACCTCCCTCTTCTGACTTGTGATACCCCTACTAATACACCCCAACATCCCTCTAGCCTTACCTACTGCTTTAGTGGTCTGCTTGGATGATTTCAGGTCATCGGTGGTGATGATGATGCCAAGTCTCTTTCTTCCCTTGTGACTGCCAGCAACTCCCCTCCCAGCCAATAGGTGGCTTCAGGGTTTCTCTTCCCTTTGTGCATGATCTTGCATTTCTTTGCATTAAAGCCCAGTTGCCACTCTTTCAACCATTTTGCTAGTTTATCTGGATCTCTTCTCATTCTGCCCACCCCATCTGGATCATCTGCTCTGTTGCAGATCATGGTGTCATTTGCAAACAGATAAACCTTACCCTCCAGTCCATCTGCAATGTCACTAATGAAGATATTGAAGAGGACTAGCCCCAGGACTGATCCCTGAGGTATCCCACTTGTGACTTGCATCTCTTCTGACTGTATACCATTTACCACCACTCTTTGTTTTCTGCCCGCCAACTAGTTTGCCACCCAGTTGACCAATGTCTGACCCACCCCAAGCCTACCCAGCTTATTAATCAATCTTCTATGTGGAACAGTATCGAAAGCTTTGCTGAAGTTAAGGTAGGCGACATCAACTGCTCCCCCTTGGTCCATCACTCTGGTTACCCAGTCAAAGAAATCTATGAGATTAGTTTGACAGGACCTTCCTGTTGTAAACTCATGCTATCTTGTATCCTGTGCTCCTATGGATTCCAGGTGTTGTACTATCCTTTCCTTAAGGAACGCCTCCATAATCTTGCCCACTACTGAGGTAAGATTGACTGGTCTGTAGTTCCCTGCCTCCTCCTGGCTACCACTCTTGTGGAGAGGGATCACATGAGCCCTTCTCCAGTCTTCTGGGACCTCTCCTGTGCTTAGAGACTCACTAAACAGTTCTGATAATGGCTGTGCTAGTTCCACCCTTAGCTCCTTTAGTACCCTGGGATGTATGCCATCAAGTTCCATTGCCTTGTCCATCCTGAGCTTATCAAGCTCTTGTAGGACCCTTTCTTTTGTGAAGGGACTAGTGCACACCTCCCTCCCCCCTGTGTCCATGGTGCTGAGCTGTGGGCCCTGCCCTACCTTCTCTTCAGTACATACTGAGCAGAAGTATCTATTTACGATAAATGCGTTTACATGGTCCTCCTCCTCACGTGCCTCCTTATACCCTTTTATCTTAGCAATACCCCCTCTGGACTTTCTCCTTTCACTAATGCATTATAGAAAGTCTTGTCACCTTCTTTACTGTTCGTGCTAGTGTTTCTTCAGTTTGGGCCTTTGCCTACCTTACTGCCTTCCTGCTTCCCTTAGGGAAGTATGGTATGCCTCCCTATCTCCCCCCCCACTGCTTTCCCTTATATTTCCTGAAGGCCAGCCTTTTGGCTCTGTGCTTTTCTGCTACTGTTTTTGAGAACCAAAGTGGATTCCTTCTTCTGCACTTCCTTTGCTCTCTAACACAATGGAATGTTGCTTCAAGTATTGTATCCTTAATGCTTGCCCATTTTGCCTGTACCCCCTCATCTGTATTTCTTATTGCCAGGGCTAGCTTAACTCTGTTGGCCATCTTATCAAAGTTGGCTCCTCTGAAGTCCCATATTTTTACCTTGGAATGGGATGGTTTAGTTCTAGTGGCCAAATTGAACCATACCATGTGATGGTCACTGGCCCCAGGTGACCTTCTACCTGGAGATCTATGATCCTTTCCCTGTTAGTCAGTAATAGATCTAGGATAGTCCTGTCTCTTGTGGGTTGTTGTACCAGTTGTTTGAGTCCCTCCCCCTGCAGGGAATCCACCATGTGTCTAGTTCTGGCAGATGTTCCTGCTGGTATTGACCAATCTGTATCTGGCATGTTGAAGTCTCCCAGTATCAGAACCTCCCCTTTAGCTGTCATGTTTTGTATATCTTCTAACAGTAATGTGTCTATGCCCTCCCCCTGGTCTGGCCTGTAGACAACCCTAGTTCATATGGCTGTCCTATTTCCTGTTTTCAGGGTGACCCACAGTTCTTCTGGCTCCTTATGTGTATTCTGAATTTCTGTAGCTTTGATATTTTCATTGACATACAGGGCCACTCCACCCCCACTTTTTGCACCTCAGTCTCTTCTGAACAGTACATAGCCAGGTACTGAAGTCTCCCAAGTGTAGTTACTGGTAAACCACGTCTCGATAATAGCTACTATGTCCAGTTTAGCCTCTGTCATTATTGTCTGCAGGCCTGGGATCTTGTTTCCCAGACTGCGAGCATTTGTGTACATGATTTTCCATTGGCCAGATTTCTGTATGTTAGTTGTTGGGGAGGTCTGGTGTTTCCTGTGTCTCATATGGGGAGCCAGACCTTTTTCTTACCTGGTGTTGCAAATGAACTACAAACATGCTGAACTCCTGTTTGACCACTAGCTGAGGGGGAAGGGGTGTTCACCCATTAGATGTATGGGGTGCTGCACCCCTCTCTCCATTTGCTAGTTTAAATATTCTGCAAAGACGTCAAACTTCTGCCTGCAGTCCATCAAATTTAAAGAACTTTCACTCCCAAAACTGTTGCCAGTTCCCTGGCACCAGCCCTTGATCCACATGTTTAGCTCCCCTATCTCCCCTTCTCTGACCTTCTGTCCATCTATCCCTCTCTCTCAGACTGGCAGGATCTCAGAGAAGGAGATGCCAGATGAAATGGATGATAGTTTGTCACCCAGCCTGGTCAGGTATTCCTTGGTCTCCACAACTGACCGGCTGGTGAGATCGTTAGTCCCTATGTGTACCAAGACATCAATATTTTCTCCTGCTTCCTGAACAATTTCAGTGTCAGTGTCTCTCCACGCTGATGTACCTGGGAGACATCTGAACATTACCCCTGGCTGGAGATAGGTATCAACTCCCCGAATCACGGAGTCTCCTATGATCAGAAGTTTTTTGGATTTCCTTTTTATGTTTTGGTTCCTGTTTTGCGTGAGTTTTGTTGTGCTAGCTCCTGTGTTGCAGTGTCCTGCTCTGCAGTGTCCTCTGCCCTTTGTTTGATTTTGGAGATAGAGGCAGATACCTGTTTGTAGTTTTTACATGGTTTGTGGAGGTAATATGTTTGAGAGCGAGTGATGTAGCACCCGATTTGCCCCTCCTAACCACCTGCCAACCTCCCAGGCAAACTACCCTCTGCAGTCAAGGTGCTTCTGTTGGATGTTGGGGAAATGGCAGGTGGTTCTTATAATATATTTCCTCTTGAATATGCAGTTTGAGGCACGCAGTCTTTGTCCATGCTGCCCGGAGCTCAGCCTATAGATCTCCAATGGCCCAGCATGTAGGACAGTGACCTAAACCCTGTAAAACTGCCCTTCTGAAAAGTGTTCGGCAGTACCTGCAGTTAATGATATCCATTCCAGATAAGTTGCTGGGTTTATAACCTGGTTAGAGTAATTAGAAGGAAGAAAATTAAAGCAAAAGTTTGATTTTGTGTTTTGTTTGTTTTTGTATAACTTATTAAACAAGTTAAATTACTAGCACCCCTGTAAATGAGGTCACCATGTGGATACCACACTGATCTGCCCCTTACTGCTTTGCTACAGGAAATGTCATGACTGTGCTACCCTATAAAAGGAGTATAGCATGGGGTGGTTGGGGATGGGGGTGTGGCTAGGCCTTTCCCCTGCCAAAAAAAAAAAAATAACCACAGATGAAAGAAACAAGGAGGTAAGAGGAGAAACAATCAGGCAGCAACAAATGCAATAGCTCTGTAGGCTTATCCTAATGATAGATATATCTGTAAAACATAAAGCACCACCTGTAATAATTTCACAGAAGATATGCCCTGTAAGAAACACTTTGCTACAAAGAAAATAAAGCAGTAACAGATGATATACCTTGCAAAAGACAGTTTGAATCAGAAGATTACAGTAGTAAACACCAAAATAGAGCAGTCAATAGGGAGAAGGGCAGAGGTAAATGGAGAAAAAGACAAAGGCAGTAGGGACAGGGATGGGACAAAAAGAAATAAAGCCATAAAAAATGAAGGGTAATGAGTATCAATGCCCGTAGTCTAGGTAAAAAGCTCCCTGAAATGGTGGCCTTGATGGAAAAGGGATGCCTGGATATTGTGGCAGTCACAGAAACATGGTACACAGAGAACCATGACTGGGATGTCAGCATACCAGGGTACACAATCTACAGGAGGGACAGGGAGGGAAGAAGAGGAGGAGGAGGAGGAGTAGCTCTTTATGTAAGGGAAGGGATAAAAGCAACAGAACTAAAGGGTAAACAGGGAGGAGAGGTGGCACTGTGGGTCACCCTAGAGACTGGAAATGGCTCCACAATCCAAACAGGAGTTGTATACAGACCCCCATCTCAGGGGGAAGAAATGGACAAGGAAATGATAGAAGGCATTCTTTGGATGGCAGAGAAAGGGGAGATATTGCTGATGGGGGACCTGAATATGTCAGATATTGACTGGAGCACCTTTGCTGCAGCCACATCCAAGAGCAGGTCCATTCTCAATGCCCTATAGGGGGCATGCCTCAGACAGCTAGTTTTGGAACCCACTCAGGAGAGAGCAATCTTAGACCCGGTACTCTCAAATGAGGATGGAGAGAGGATCTCTGATCTTGAAGTGGGTAGCCATCTGGAAACAAGCAACCACCAAACAGTGTGGTTCACGATAAACTTAGCTGTAGAGTCAAGCCACAAAAAAGTGAAGGTACTGGACTTCAGGAGGGCTGATTTTGTCTAAATGGGAGAGTGCCTCAGAAAAGCACTAGCAAACAGGCAAGAAGGTGGAGTGGAGCAAAAATGGGGAAACATCAAAACTGCCATCACAGAGGCAACAAGTCTTTCTTTGAAGCAAATAAACAAATCAAAACAAAAGAAAAACCACTATGGTTCTCAAAAGAGGTGGTGGAGAAAGTTAGGGAGAAGAAGACAGCATTTAGGAAGTATAGGGAAATACAGAAGGAGCAGGACAGAGAACTGTACCAGTTATGGCAGAGGGAAGCTGGAAAGGCAGTCAGACTAGCAAAGGCACAAACTGAGGAAAACATAGCCAATTTGGTTAAGAAGTGGGATAAAACCTTTTATAGGTACATTAGGGAGTGTAGAAAGATAAAGGGATGGATAGTGAGGCTGAATAGAATGGATTGTGGGTGGGCAGAGAGGGACAGTGAAAAAGCAGGGATATTGAATGAATACTTCTGCTCAGTATTCACATAAGAGGAGGAGGGGGAGGTACCTAATCCAGTTAACAGAAGCACTCCAGATAGGGGGCCTGATCCATGTCCTTTTACAGAAGAAAAGGTTCTGACAGAAATCCTAAACTGAAGATGGACAAAGCAATGGGGCCTGATGGGATTCACCCCAGAATTCTAAAAGAATTAAGGAGAGAACTAGCGATACCACTGACTACCCTTTTTAACAAATCATGGGAGGATGGTGTGGTACCTGAGGACTGGAGGAGTGTAGATTTGATTCCACTTCGCAAAAGTGGGTCCAAGACAGAGGTAGGAAACTACAGACCTGTCAGTTTGACCTCTGTGGTGGGGAAAATGATGGAATCACTTCTGAAGGAAAGAATTGTTGAGTACTGTACCTAGAGGCCAGTGGGGCACAGGACCCAAGGCAGCATGGATTCACAGCGGGAAGGTCATGTCAGACAAATCTAATTGACTTCCTTGACTGGGTGACCAAAGTAGTAGACGAGGGAGGGGCTGTGGACATGGCCTACCTAGACTTTAGCAAGGTATTTGACACAGTCCCACACAAAGAGCAATAAATAAATTAGCCAGCATGGGAGTGGGTCCCAGGGTGGTAGCCTGGGTAAAACATTGGCTGGACAACAGGACACAGAAGGTAATAGTAAGAGTCCACTCTGAAGAAAGGGAGGTTATTAGTGGGCACCGCAGGGTTCAGTAATGGGTCCAGTCCTTTTAATGTATTTACACATGACATTACAGATGGACTGGAAGGAAAAGTATGCCTCTTCGCAGATGACACAAAGATCTGCAACAGGGTTGATACACAAGGGGCATGGAAAGGATGAGAAGGGACTTGGCAAGGTTGGAAGAATGGTCAGAAGTATGGCAGCTAGGATTCAATGCAAAGAAGGGCAAAACAATGCTTCTGGGAAACAAAAACCCAGGGGAAGAGTACACAACGGGATGGGAGATAGTAACAACAACAAAAATGGAAAGGGACCTGGTGGTAATCATATCAGATGACTTTAAGGTTGGCAAGCAATGTGAGAAGGCAGTAGGGAGGGCTGGGGGGATACTGGGATGTATAGGGAAAGGCATCACCAACAGAAAACATGAAGTTGTTATCCCTCTGTACAGAGAGTTGGTGAGACCCCATCTGGAGTACTGTGTCCAGTTCTGGAAACCCCATCTCCGCAAGGACATAGACAAGATGGAGGCAGTCCAGAGGAGGGCAACTAAAATGGTGCAGGGTCTGCAAGAGAAGCCATACAAGGAGAGACTAAAGGAGCTCAATATGTATACCCTTGAGGAAAGGAGGGAGAGGGGGGACATGATAAAAACTTTTAAGTACCTCAATGGAATCAACAAAGTCCAAGAGGGTAGCATCTTTCAGAAAAAGATATGTGAAAGAACAAGGGGACACAATTTGAAGATAGAGGGGGGACGGCTCAGGGACAATGTGAGGAAGTATTTTTTCACAGAGAGGGTGGTGGATGCATGGAACCGCCTTCCTGAGAAGGTTGTGGGGACTAAAACTGTGGGAGAATTCAAGAATGCATTGGACAGACATAAGACAATTCTTGGGGTAGGAAGAAATAGGCTGTTGGTTAACTAGGATCTGCAGCTTATACAGTAGATAGGGAAATGGTCATACTAGGTGGGCCAAGCAGTCCTTATCTGCCATCAAAGTCTATGTTTCTATGTTTCCAATTTGTCTAACCTGATACATAGATTGTTCAGCTCCACACTAAGTTTATTATTAGTGTCACATTTCTCACAAATCAATTCCCCCTTAATCAAGTCATTGTTAATCAAAAGACATGTTACATTTAATACACTTAAACCCATCCATCCAATGTGATAATTGTGTCACCCATCTTTGTAATAACAGTGTGATTTATTTAGGGGGGACAGTAATGAAACCATAGAAAATGAACAATGCACATGACCATTAACTTAACACTTGGTCATGCCTTATTGCTTAAATGTCCCATGGGGCAAAACAAAGAACAGTAGCAGAAAGTGTTACATTTGTAGAGGATATGAGGATATAAGTCATGAATAATAAAGCTACAAATGTGTATTTACATAGGGAATGGGAGATTTATTTGTCTAGTTAGTTTTTTATTTTTTGTCCAGGTAAGCATGTTGCTGGGTAATCAGTGCCTATTTTCAGGTATGACTGCAGAGATTACATAAGAGATTCCATTCAAGGTGAATACATACAGTAGAATATAGTGTAATACAATAGGCAATGAGGGGAGGAACCATGAAACATGGTATTGCATCATAGAAGGGAAGTACACAAAAGGTGAGGCAATTATTCAGATTCATCGATACAGTAAATGGCACATAACCTATGTGAAGAGTTTTGCAAAGTAGAAAAACATTTAAAGTTACTTTGTAGTACAATGAACGAGGAAAGGAAGAAATTTATTAACTAGAAGAGGTCACGAAAGCCCTAAACTGAAATGGCAGCTTAACTCTTCTGCTCTATGTCACCCCCTCCCTTCTGTCTATCCCACTCCATCCGATGCTTTAAACATTGGGAGACCATTTATTTTTCACTTGTCAGGACAGCTAGGATATGATGCAAGCTGCTGAAGTTTCTCTTGGCAACTCTTCTTACCTGCAAAAATGGAAAAAATCCATGTCGAAGTTGCTCTCACACCAGAACTGCCGAAACCCAAGATGCTGCAAACAGTGACCGCACCTCTAAGACCCCTGATCCAGTGTGTCAAGGCAATCTTGACTGAACAGATAGCTGCCTCTGTTGAAGCAATCAATATCACCATAGTTGAAACTCAAAGCAGCCTAGCCAGTCTGATGGACCGAATCAGTAAAGTGCAGTCATATGTCACAGAGGTTGAGCAATATAACTTTATGCAAGACTGTCATCTACAGGCCACCGAAGCACAACTCACATCTCTTACAGCTAAACTGGAGGACTAAGAGGGCCAAGGCCAGAGTTACAACTTGCGCATCACTGGATTTCCAAAAGGATTGAAAGGTAGGGACCCAGTATGTTACCTACAGTAAAATCTGCCTCTGTTTACAGTTGAATCATAAGGAGTATGATTTTGAAATCAAGAGGGCCCAAGTGATATTGAGAGCTCCATCTTCTTGCTCCAGCACCAAACCTCAGCCTCTCATTTTTAAACTCCTATGATTTCAAGACAAGGAGTTGATATTGGCAACAGCAAGAAACATCAAAGATGTGCTCATGGCAGAAACCAGGATTTGTTTCTATCCAGATTACCTCTGAGGAATCCTTGATCTTCAACAGGCCTTTAATAAGGTTAAGCAAGGCCTTTGGAACTGGGGCATTACCTACACCCTACTGTTCTCCGTCACCCTGGTTATTACACTAGATGGCCAATCTATCCAGTTTCAATTTCCAGAAGAAGCCGACAGATACCTGCAAATATATTTGGGTCCCTCCAGACCACCGATCCTTTCCCTGGGCCCCAGCCAAGCCCCACAAGAACAAATGGATACCTACTTCCTGAGGGTGGAAGCAAGCCCTGATACAGTACCCTGAAATACTGTTGTCTAAGGCAGCCAGGGATCCTGCACTATTGCCTGTTCTCTAACTGTAACTACAGTGTTGCTTGTTCAGTGTCAGTGTTCCTTATCTAAGTAACTCCTGCCTTGTGACACTGTAACAAGGTTGCTATCCCACCAGCTGATGACCTTCGATCCCGATCTGCTGTCTCAGGTCCCTCCGTTACAGTGACATAGAAGGTTACAGACTCCAGGCAGTTTTTTTTTTGCTCAGTGCACCACTATTCTCTGTCTGCTCTTATCTCTCCCTTCCTCCTTGCCATTCACTGCTGGACTCTATTTTGTTCCTTTGAAATTTTGCTTGTACCTAATGTCATCTCTGGAGGTGAATGTGTTGAAAATAAACTAGGATCAAGCACTATATTCTGATTATGGCTGCCTATTTAACTTGCCCTTTGGACAGTTTGCTCTGCAGCCACCATGTCCTCTATGGGCACTGTCCAACAGCACACCCTGCTATTGAACACCGGGGAACACAGAAATGGGGCACAGGACTGTTAGCTACATTATCACCCCAGGCTGATTACATTTTTGTAACCCTCCTTCCTACCCTATATGACAAAGGGGGTATAAGTTGACCCCCTTAATTTTGTCTCAGTTTCAATTTGGTGTTACTCTTGTTGTATTTGAAAGTTTCCTTAATACAGAACCAGGTGTTCAACCTAATTCTATAATTTACATGTCTGTTTTTCCACCTGGTGTTTGGAACCTGTTTGACTTCTACTATTGCATTTTTTCAATGCTGTTTTTTAAGACTAGTTCCCTGTTCTGAATATGTGATAGATATAGATTTGATTTCTCTTAGTATCATTACAGGCTAAAAATATATAAAATATAAATATAAAATATAAAATATAGATCTAAAAATAAATTTCCCACTCCAACAGTGTTTGTCTTCTGCCAACCACCAAACCTGAAGCAGAAACTGGAAGAAGCAAACTTCCTCTGAGCTCCAACTAGGTGACAAAGGTACAAACCAGACAAAGCACCTCGCTGCAAACTATGTACACATATCTCTCCTGAGACATTGGTCAGTCATAACAATCCAAAACTCGCATACCTGTTCTTCTAGCAATGTAGTATACATGATACAATGTAGCAAATGTGAGAAAGGCTGTTATATTGGTGAAACTGGACAGGAACTCAAAACAAGATTGAATCACCATAGATTCACAGTTACCCATAAAAATGAAAATACGCCAATAGGGCAACATTTTTCAAAACCAGATCTATCCACCTGTGATTTTACTGTCAGAGTGTTAAAAGGTCATTTCAAAAGCAGCCAGGAATGGCAAGCATTTGAAATAAAAATGATAAAATATTTTGACACTAAAGAAAAAAACTTAATAAAGATGTTTTTTTAATACACTACCAGTGATTATGCTTAAAGCAGTGCTTCAGAGTTTCTTTTTAAACCCTCATATCAGCACCCTCTGGTTCTTTTAACAGGTACCTTCTTAAGACAATGGTATGTATTTTTTTCTGTCTTGACTTTTTAGAAATGTTAATTGATGGTCCAGAGTCAGAGTAAAATTAAGCAGCCCTTTGATCTTACAAGTTGATCTCACCAACAGGCACACTCCAATGAAAATTAGCCTTCCTGTTTGCAAGGGGTGCAAATTGACTATAATGCTTTGACCTGTAAACTGCTAGTCTATGTTTTGAATCCACATCCAACCTTTATATCTGTCATTCTGCTCAGCTGTTTCACTTTGACCTGAGGAAGAGGGTTTTATCTCTCAAAAGCTAGTCTCAGAAATAATTTTGTTAGTCCAATAAAAGGTACCACCTGCAACATATTTGTTGTTTTTTTTCTCTTACATTACAGGCAAAACTGTTTGGGTTCATGTTATATTACAGGTATCACACCTTCCTCATAGTATTCTGGTTTGTTATAATTATTCCTCTGTGGGAGTTGTATATGTTAATGCAGTTTGTTCTTTTGAGCCAGCATCTTCATATGTACAGTCACAATTCATGAACAGTTCAGAATGTTTGAGCTAGTTAAACTGGTTTGTTCAGAAGTGTCTTCACTTGCTAGGTACAGCTTGTCAAGTTTTTAGAGTGACCCAGTCATTAACACTGCTTCTCCAGTTATCCTTTCCTTTGTACTCCCTTTATTTTGGGCTATGCTGTCCATGGGGACCAGGGTAAACAGTGTTCAATGGACATTTTCAGAAGGAGGTACCTACCTCCCCTACTCTTATGAGTTATAACCTCACTTTACCCCCTCCCATAGGAGATTATTTCTCCATTTGACCATCCCATTGCTACTTCTACAGAATGGGACCTGTAAGTCCTCTATGATGGGTCACTTTATTCTGCCGTACATTTGTTCTATTTTGTCCTACTCTATTGCATGTATTCCTGTGTTACCTCCCCTGCCTTTACTGCCTAAAGTGCCAATGCCATCACCTAGAGAACATGTAATTTCCACCGTACTTCCCATGCTTCTCTCTCCCCTAGTCAATACACTGTCCTACTTGCAATAGTCCCCCCTCTTCTATTTGACTGGAGTGGAACTGGGGGGGAGACATCTCTCCTTCCTAGGGTATGCAGAACCTGTGTGAGTGCTGGCTTAATAGCCTCCTAACTCAGTTCATAAGTGAAGAGACCAGTGTGCCTCCACTAGGTGTGGAATTGCTCTGAGTGTTCAAGTTTTCTGGTTTTTTTTCATTTGTAGTGGTTAGTTTTTGTCTACAACCACTCTTCCTGAGTTTTAAGTGAGGACAGGGGGATCTTTGTCATACCTATCTTTACTGCTGCGTAAACTGTTCTGATTGTAGCCCCCTTTGTCTCTCATGTACATTTACCTTTTGGTGTGCTTGGGACTCCTTTGCAATTTTTCTGGGGATTGGGTTGGGGAGTTTGGGGGGGTTTGGGGGGCTGGGGTGGAGACTGGGGGTAGCCTATATCCGACCAGTGAGAGACCTTTCTCATACAATGGCACCATGTAACCATTTAAAAATAGTATCATGGAATGTTAGGGGCCTCAGCTACCCTAAGAAATGCAGAAAAGTTTTGAAATCCCTTAAGGATGCTAACTGCGACATTGCTCTCCTTCAGGAAACACACCTGATGGAATCCAACTCCCCACTCTTGGGTCAGATGTGGATAAAACAATAATTTCACAATGCCCATTCAACCCAACAGTGAAGGGTAGCAATCTTGTGTCAGAAGGGTTTACAGCTAAGTATTTTGCAAGAGTTTAAATATGAGGAAGACAGATTTCTTCTCTTCTCTGGTACTTACCAGGGCTTATTTTTGCTGGTGGGCAGTTTTTATACCCCTAATTCCCCTGACCTAGGTTTTTACCACTTACTGCTGTCTGAAATACCTGAAAGTGCAACTTCTGTTTTACATGAAGGGGACCTTAAACTGGCCCTGGAGCCCAACCTAGACAGGACTGACCCAAGCCCGGGTTACGAACCTGCCCTGTCAATGCAGGTGTCTATCCTTCTGTGGGACACTGGCATTTTAGATACCTGGTGTACCCATCACCCCACAGATGTGGATTTTACTTGTTACTCCTCCTCCCATGAATTCTATAGCTGTATAGATGTAATTTTGTCATCATCCCCAGACCTGATCTCACAAACATGGGAAATATCCAAGGGAAATATACAGTGAAGTCCGCTTAGCATGAAGTGCAGTGACGCTTACTGCATGACAAAATGGATTAACTCCCATTGACATTGCATAGTTTGCTGCAGTAACTCTACTGCAGAATTCTCCAGTGCTGCGCTTCGTCCTGGGGGGCTTCGCTGTACTTATCTTGGATCACATGCTAGTCATTCTCTCTCTGGCATGAGGATCTCTCATCAATAGACATGAAAATTTTAGTCTCAATACCTCCCTCCTTCAGCAAGATTCAGCTGTTCAATAGATCTGACAAGCCATTATACATTACTACCACTTTAGTGACACCCCAGGCAACTCCCAAGCTACCCAATGGGAAAGGCTGAAGGCTGTTCTTCGAGGCCAACTGATTGCCTATGCCTCCGCTGTTAAGAGAAGATGAAATGCTACCATCCGTAGACTGGAGCAGGAGCTCAGAACTTTGAGCAGACTGCTGCACAGTCCCCGCCATCCACAAAGTGATCCTTTGAGAAAGGAATCAGTGTATTCCGAAATGCGTCAGGTCTGTGTGCACAATGGCACTTTGTTAAAATGGAGCACCTTCAAATGTGGTGAGCAGCCATTTTTATTTGAGCTGGGCTGAGTGCGGAATTTTTAAGCCTGAATTCTGTCCTCTATTCCTGCATCCCCCTCCATGTGCAACCTCTGCTTGTGACTTTGCCTTTTGGTCTCAAAAAAACTTATTCTTCCTCCACTTTCTGTGCTGGATCAGTGGATCATGTCCCTCCCAGGGACACAGGACCTGACAGCCAGACTTAAACTACTTCACCAACGCAGCTCACCCCCTCCTGTCTCTGCATGCCCCAAGACACAATGGGAACTCGAACTGAGAATTTCTCTTTCTTCCTCTGAATAGGATCAAGTCTGGCCAAATGCACATGTGGCTTCACATGAACTACAAGCTAAGTCCTTCCAGTATAAATTCCTCCTAAGAGCATACAGAATCCCTGCTTGGCTTTACATGGTGGGTTTTCTGGACCGTAGTGACTGCTGGAGATGCTCATCCTCACAAGCAACACTGACTTGTATTCTTTGGACGTGCCCCAGGATTGATCAGTACTGGTCCTGCATGTTGTCTACATGTACAGAAGTACTCCCCAACCTAGGAATTTGTAACCCTCAACTGGCCTTACTGGGCTTGCCACCACCGACCTTCACCTTATCCAGACCCCGGCTAATATGGCTCAGTGGTGCCTTGGTAGCTGCTAGGTAAGTATTGCTGTGGCACTTGAGGGGCCCTGACACCCTTTGCATCAGGAATGGTTTAATCTCCTACAGCTTACTGCCTGCTAAACAAATGAATCTTGATTAACCTAAAAGCGAAAACTAAATCTTCTTACCAGTACTCTTTAGCCGCTATTTTAACCTTACTCCAATTCTTGTATTTCCCAGATGGATTATTGACCTCTAGGCAGGACCATCCCCCCACTCCCCCATCACTGCAGCTGAGCGATTTTCCACCCCTCTGCCATGTCCCTTCCCCTCCCCCTTTTCTCTATCCTGCATCCCTACCAGCAACTTAGGAGGCAGTGTAGCACAGTGGTTTAAGGCTCTGAGCTGGAAACATGGAGACCTGAGTTTGAATCCCACAGCCCCCTCTTGCATATTGTATGACCCTGAGCAAGTCATTTAACTTCCTTGTGCTCCCAGGTCACATCTGTAAACACGCATTCAGCTTAGTGTGTCTTTCCTGCTTAAAATAAACTTCTTAGGATACTAGAAAATCTGCCTTCTCTCTGGCCCATGCATACCTCTTTCCTGTTTCTCTTATCACTGTTCAACAACATGGACATTGATAACGTTACCCTCCTCCACTCCACCAATGAGTTACTCACTAATGCTCCCTCTCATTTCACCCACAAATCCTCCTCACATTATGTAGTAGAGTTGTTATAGATAGGGGGTGTAAGTATGGGTTATTATGTTCTTTCTTAGCTACTTATTTCTATTTCATTTCAATAGAGATATTGTACCACTTTGCTCCATTGTCCTACCCAAGTTACACTCCTTTATTTTTTTTTTATTATTATTTTATTTATTAGGTCTAGGATTACAATACCTTTGAGTTAGGGCTCTTTTACAAAAGTTCCACGTCAGGTTACAATTCAAAACATAAGACATGTAAGTCAGATTACAAATTCAATACATAGGACAAGGTTACAAAAGTGTAAGCTAAACAGAGTTATAAAGTATCTGAGAAACAAAACTAGTTTTGGAGGCTAGGTTATAAGGAGCTGGCAGGTGAGGTGCAGAGAGAATAGAGAACAAGAGAGAGGAAGAGTAGAGGGGCAGAGAGCTATAGAGGAGGAGCACAGCCAGAGGCATTGTCATAGACTTAACATGGGGAAGTGCACGCTAAGGGGTAACCAAGTACTAATAGGAGAGAGAACTGCATAAGGTTAGGGAAATATTCATGGGGTCAGCTAGTGGACACAGTCACAGGAGCTAGAGGCAGTGAGAAAGAGGCGTAGCCTTGATTTAAATGCACCAAGGGTAGGAGTGGAGGAGATGTAACTGTTTAGACTAGTTAGCCAGCTGGGCACCCTGTATGCAAAAGATCTTTGACCTTGTGAGGTACAACAATGTGGAACCTGCAGAAGTTGTGATTCAGACCCCTGGCTGAGCAGGAGTTATTGCTAGGCTGTAGAAGTGCACACACTCCAGGGGGCACAAGGCCCATAGTTATTTTCTTCACCATGGTGCAGGTTAGGTACTTTATCCAGTTGGTGAGTTGCAGCCATCCAGTTTGTGCATAAAGGTTGCATGTATGTGTGAGGTTGTGGGATCCAGTGAGAAGTTGGAAGGCCTTACTGAGAGAGGTGGATATACGTCTAAGAGCAGTAGTGGGGGCAGAGCCATAGATGATAAGCCCATAGTCAATAATGGAGACAACAGAGCTCTGAATGGCAACAATCAGGGCTTCTGGGGTAAGGTGTTGCCTATGCCAGAAGAGAAGGCCAAGGCAAGTATTTGCTGCTTTGGCTACAGAGTCAATGTGGGCACTGTAAGTTAGTCGAGGGTCTAGAGTGATCCAAAGGTACTTAAATACTTGAATCTGTTCCAGGGTGACTCCATGACTGGTTTTGATGGATAGGGGGTGCAGCTTATGCTTGTTATGAGAGCTGCTGAACATCATAGACTTTGTTTTCTTATTATTGAGGACCAGACTGTGATTTGAGAAACAATTTTCAACAGATGTGAAGCCAAACTGAAGGTTGTCTTGGACAGACTTAGGATCCTTGTGGGAGGCAAGAATTACAGCATCATCTGCATAGAGGATGATTGTTTCAGAGCAAGATTTTGGAAGGGAGGTCAGAAACAAGCTGAATAATAGGGGGCCCAGAATGGATCCCTGGGGCACACCTGAGCGAACAGGCTTGGTATCAGAGAGGACATCTACAATTTTTACTCTTTGAGACCAGTTCTCCAAGTAGCTTTTGAACCAGGCAGTGGAGCTGGGAGAGAGCCCAGCTTTCAGAAGTTGCACAAGCAGTAGGCAGTGGTGGACAGTTTTGAGTGCCTTAGTCAGATCGATAAAGGTGGACCCAATTTACTAACCAATGTCCAGTGAGCTGTGAAGAATGCCAGAGAATTCAGGACTTCAGTATCTGGCCATGTACTGTTCAGAAGAGACCAAGGTGCAAAGGGGTGGAGTGGCCCTGTATGTCAATGAAAATATCAAAGCTACAGAAATTCAGAATACACAAAAGGAGTCAGAAGAACTCTGGGTCACCCTGGAACAGGAAATAGGATAGCCATAAGAACTGGGGCTGTCTACAGGTCCTGAGACAAGGGGGAGGACATAGACACATTATTGTTAGAAGATATACAAAACATGATAGCTAAAGAGGAGGTTCTGATAATGGGAGACTTCAGCATGCTGGATACAGATTGGTCAATACCAGCAGGAACATCTGCCAGAACTAGACACATGGTGGATTTTCTGCAGAGGGAGGGCCTCAAACAACTGGTACAACAACCCACAAGAGACAGGGCTATCTTAGATCTAGTACTGACTAACAGGGAATGGCTCACAGATCTCCAGGTAGAAGATCGCCTGGGGGCCAGTGACCATCACATGGTATGGTTCAATTTGGCCACTACGTCTAAATCATCCCATTCCAAGACAAAAATAAGGGACTTCAGAGGAGCTGACTTTGATAAGATAGCCAACAGAGTTAAGCTAGCCCTGGCAAAAAGAAACATATGTGAGGGGGTACAGGCAAAGTGGGCAAGCATTAAGGATGCAATGCTTGAAGCAACATCCCACTGTGTTAGACAGAAAAGGAAGTGCAAAAGAAGAAGGAAACCACTTTGGTTCTCAAATACAGTAGCAGAAAAGGTCACAGCCAAAAGGCTGGCCTTCAGGAAATATAAGGGAACACAGCAGGATGAAGATAGGGAGGCATATCAAACTGCCCTAAGGGAAGCAGGGAAGGCAGTAAGGCAGGCAAAGTCCCAAACTGAGGAAACACTAGCATGAACAGTAAAGGAAGGGGACAAGACTTTCTATAGACACATTAGTGAAAGGAGAAAGTCCAGAGGAGGTATCACTAAGCTCAAAAGAGAAAAGGGTGTGTGTGAGGAGGAGGACCCCTTAAAAGCATCTATCCTAGATAGATACTTTTGCTCAGTATTTACTGAGGAGAAGGTAGGGCAGGGCCTACACCTCAGCACCATGGGCACAGGAGGAAGGGAGGTGAGCACTACACCCTTCACAAAATAAAGGGTCCTACAAGAACTCGCTAAGCTCTGGGTGGACAAGGCAATGGGACCTGATGGCATACTTCCCAGGGTACTTAAGGAGCTAAGGGTTGAACTAGCAGAGCCATTATCAGAACTGTTTAGTGAGTCTCTGAGCACAGGAGAGGCCCCAGAAGACTGGAGAAGGGCTCATGTGATCCTGCCCCACAAGAGTGGTAGCAGGGAGGAGGCAGGGAACTACAGACCAGTCAGTCTTACCTCAGTAGTGGGCAAGATTATGGAGGCACTACTTAAGGAAAGACTAGTGCAACACCTGGAATCCATAGGGGTGCAGGATCCAAGACAGCATGAGTTTACAAAAGAAGGTCCGCCAAACTAATCTCATAGATTTCTTTGACTGGGTTACCAGAGTGGTGAACCAAGGGGGAGCAGTTGATGTCGCCTACCTTGACTTCAGCAAAGCTTTCAACACTGTTCCACATAGAAGATTGATAAATAAGCTGGGTAGGCTCGGGGTGGGTCAAAAGTTAGTCAACTGGGTGGCAAACTGGTTGACGGGCAGAAAACAGAGAGTGGTGGTAAATGGTATACAGTCAGAAGAGATGCAAGTCACAAGTGGGGTACCTCAGAGATCAGTCCTGGGGCTAGTCCTCTTCAATATCTTCATTAGTGACATTGCAGATGGACTAGAGGGTAAGGCTTGTCTGTTTGCAGATGACACTAAGATCTGCAACAGAGTAGATGATCCAGATGGGGTGGCCAGAATGAGAAGAGATCTGGATAAACTAGCAAAATGGTCAGAAGAGTGGCAACTGGGATTTAATGCAAAGAAGTGCAAGATCATGCACATAGGGAAGAGAAACCCTGAAGCCACCTATAGGCTGGGAGGGGAGTTGCTGGCAGTCACAACGGAAGAAAGAGACTGGGGCATCATCATCACCAATGACCTGAAATCATCCAAGCAGACCTCTAAAGCAGTAGGTAAGGCTAGGGGGATGTTTGGGTGTATTAGTAGAGGTATCACAAGTTGGAAGAGGGAGGTAATAATCCCTCTTTACAAGATGCTGGTTAGGCCCCATCTGGAGTACTGCATGCAGTACTGGAAGCCATACCTTCACAAGGACATTAACCAAATTGAGGCAGTCCAGAGAAGGGCAACCAAAATGGTGCATGGACTGCATCAGAAGACATATGAGGACAGATTAACGGAGCTCAATATGTAAATCCTTGAGCAAAAGAGGGAGAGAGGTGATATGATCGAAACATTCAAACACCTCAAGGGCATTAACAAGGTGAAACAGTCTAACATGTTTAACTCATTCACACCACAAGAGCTCTTTGAGACTTCTATCACTTGTGCCCTGTATACTCTTAGCACTGCATCCTGGGCCTTTCTAAGCAAAATCAAGCCATAATCAGCATGCCACAAACAAATGTGAATACCTCTGGAACCGTAAGTGCCACACACAAAGTATCAGTGGCAGAGTTATTCAGCACAATGTTACCTTTCCAATGGTGCTATGCAGTCAGTTGTAATTAATTTAGTTTTTATTTTATACTAGCTGAAATACCAAACAACTGATCTTTTTCAAGGTGCTTAGGTGACGCATGAGAGACCAATGTCAGCCATGCACACCATCCCTTAAACAAATGCAAATAACTCCTAAAGTATATGTGGTAGACACAAAGTATCAGTGGCAAAAATGTTCAGCACAAAATAAACTTTCTAATGATGCTATGCAATCAATTGTAATCCACTTACTTTTTATTTTATAGTAGCTGAAATACCAAACAACTGTTTTTTTTTTCAGATTTATTCAAGGTGCTTAGGTGAGGCTTGACAGACAAATGTTAGCCATGCACACCATACCTTAAACAAATATGAATAACTCCTAAAGTATACATAATAGACATGAAGTATCTGCAGCAAAATTGTTCAGAGCAAAATAACCTTTCTAATGGTGCTATGCATTCAATTCTAAGCAATTCGGTTTGTTTAATAGTTAAGCAAAAACTGCTGACTTCCTCAGATGTTTCTAGGCCTGAGTGAAAGTCAGTTGAGTACGTCTACAGGCGTTATTGTCCTGAGTGGCTATGCTGTCAGACACCGCCTACAGACGTCTCTAGGCCTGAATGAGTTAAATATAAGAAAAGTAGCAGAGCAAGAGGACACAGCATGAGATTAGAGGGAGGCCGATTAAGGGAGAATGTGAGGAAATTCTTTTTCACAGAAAAGGTGGTGAATGCATAGAACTGCCTACCTCTCGAAGTGGTGGCTATGAATATGGTGTAGGGCTTCAAACAGGCATGGGATAGGCATAAGGGAGCAATACAGATGAGTATGAATAGATAGGTCACTGACAGAGCAAAGGCCGATGGTACATTTATAAGGGAGAAAAAGAAATGGGCAGACTGGATGGGCCTTGTAGTCCTTATCTGCTGTCAACTTCTTTGTTTAATTCCAGTAGGGCAGATGAAGTGCTATGTCCTTTCCTGAAGCCATGTTGTTGCAACCACAGGATATTGTATTTGTCCAGGAAATCTGTGAACTGATCTGCTGCAATATGTTCAAGGGCCTTGGAGAGGGGTGACAATGTAGAGCTCGGACGGTAGTTTCCATGAGTGGCCCTGTCACCACTTTTATGGACAGAGGTAACAGTTGCAGATTTCCATTTTTTGGGGAACTGGCTGAGCCTAAGTGAGAAGTTGAAACTATATGTCAGTGGCTGTAACACCTGGTGATGGCTTTGGTAATGTATTTTGCGGGCATCATGCATTAATATGATAATTTTCCCTGTTTAACATAGACCATTGTTAAGGACTTATCCAATGGCAGTCATGTGCCTGTTTCTGTCCACATTGAATTTTATACATTCTTTTATTTCTTCACATTCATCAAGCTGGATTTTGGCCTTTCTGCCAGTACATCTTCACCCATGACTCAGCTCTGAGACAAAACTATATCTAGTCTTCCTTTGGGAAAACAAGATTACAGGGTAGAACTGCATAAGAGATGCTGTGTTGTGTTTATGTTTACTTACATAACCTATAACCCCTCTCGTGTTGTTATGTCTTATAACCAATATTTTACTATATGCTGTTATACTACAGGCCTCGGCCTAGTTGTTCATTGTCCGCATATGTCGTGTGAATACCCAGTAAACATCTTCATTGAAAGAAATTTATTAACTAAACATTGGGTCATAGAAAGGGACAAATTGAGGAAACAGTATTCATCTACAGTGTGTAAAGCTGCACAGAAGGATGCATAAGTACCAGGATACACACAGGGGGCCCAATTCTCAAAGCCCTACAGTGGACGCAAGGTGCCTGCGCCAAACAGATTTGTTGCAAGGTGCACCTTGCATCCAGGAAACATCCCCGTGTGATTCACAAAGGCAGCCTGCATCAAACGCAGGCTGTCTGCCACAAACAGGTCTAGTACCACCCTTGCACCCATGGACGGGCTGCGACATGGCACAGGGGTGCATGTGGCAGACGCAAACTGACACAGCCCCCAAGTGGGATTCTCAGAACACCACCAGCAGGAGAAATTCTAAGTATCCTTAGACCAGCCAATGCAGGTCTAACAGTACTTAGAATTAAATCCTAGAGCAATGTAGCCCATGGAAAACAGGGTGGTTTAGTGCACCCTCTCAATGCCTCAATATCCCAGGGTGTCTTATGCTTCTGAGGGTGCCCACTGCTCATATCTGGACAGGGACAGGGACTGCTAGATCACCAGGTACAATAATTATTCCAATGGGGTAACGGGTATTTCGGGGCAGTGGGAGGGTCCACTAGATCACCAGGGTTCACGATATTGCACTGGGGCAAAGGGCATGGGGTATGACACCAGCTGTAGGAGACACGGCTGCTCACCCTGTCCACAGGGGCTTCCATCAAACCTCTCCTGTCGTCCGGGCATTTGTGCTGGAGAGGTTGCCACAAGTGTGGGCACTTAGGCACTGAGACTTGTCTTGTACCAAAATCTGGTGCAGGGTCCCTGGCACATGGGGCTTCTGTACAAGCTGCTGTTTTCTGCAGTTTGCTCCCAATGCAGCCCCATTTGAGAATCTGGCGCAGGATGTATAAGTACCATGATAACAGATCAACAGTGATTACACATAAACATATGTGAGTGCTATACAGGGACTGCTCAAGTTCAGTGGAAAGAGCAGCATGTCAAGCTAAGGAGATAGTTATGGTACCTAAGACAAAAAGTAGACACTGAGAGGCATAGGTGAATTTCAGGTGGTATGGAGTTCAAGAGCTTAGGGATTGCATAGGCATAGGATGGTCCACCAGCACATGTTCTTTTTTTTTAAATGTATTTATTTATTTACTATTACAATGGAATTACAACCCTTTGTGTCAGAGACTCATTTCCAAAGGCTCCACGTCAGGTTGCAGAGTAAGACATGATTATGGAAACATATGACATATAACAACAGACAATAATCAATGTTCCTATATATAAATAATCAGTGTTACTGTACAGAGTGATAGCTAAGACACATTACAACAGTGTGCAAAATGAAAGCAAAAAATAAGCAATAGCAGTCTTAGGTGTTAGACTTTGTTGGATGAAGGACTCTAAGGCTGTAGGTTAACTAAGATCTGCAGCTTATCCATAAGGTAGGGAAATGAGCAGATTAGGTGGGCCAAGCAGTCCTTATCTGCCATCAAATTCTGTTCCGGTCAGTAACATCATGCAACAAAATAAAGTGGACAAAAATAAAGCGGCAAAACAGTGTCACTATCAATATTGGCAGCACAAAATGTAGCATGCCAGAACAATGCAGGCCACATGACACACAGGTAGCAAACAACGTCCACCGCATGGAGACACTGCACTAGAACCACAGGAGCCAGGAGCACAAGCCAGGATGCCATCTCCCTGTCCTGTGTGTTGTGTGTGTATTGCTGGGGACATGCTGGCTTGTGCTCCTGGCCTCTTGCATTATACACAACCATCCACATGGTGGCCATGGTCCACCTGTCCTCCAGTGGTTACTCCGGTGCACGTTCTCCATCACTCAGCATTCTGGGTGGGGGTACCCCACCATGTGGGTGCCTGTGCCATAAGATCACCATGGTAGGTGTCCAGTGGCCTGCTTCCCCCAGTGGTGGTTGCACCCTGCCCTGTTCCATCTCCCTGCACCCCGTGCTGTTCCTGTGCATGGGTACCTGCTGCTGTGTGTTCTGGTGCAGTGCCTCCATGTGATGGACGTTGTTTGCTACCTGCGTGTCATGTGGCCTGCATTGTTCTGGCATACTACATTTTGTGCTGCCAGTATTGATGGTGACACTGTTTTGTCACTTTATTTTTGTCCACTTTATGTTGTTCTGTGATGCTACTGACCAGAACCTCAAATTCTATGTTTTTATACAAGGCGCAGACAGGGCAGGTGCAGCAAGGAGGCACTGTAAACACTGGAAAATCACTGCAGTGGGCACTTACAGCAGTATAATCTTAGGGATGGACAGCAGGAAACTGTCACTAGATCTCAAGGGGTAGACAATGTTCACTGGTTTGAGAAAAGTGGCAAGAGATTGGGACAGTTTACTATACATAATTCTAAATATTACTCCCCCCCCAACTAAGATCCCATAGATACAACCCTCATGAATGGTACACTATAAGTGTGTGTTATATGTAGATGATGTTGAATAAGACTGATACCTCACATATGGTAAAGTTACTAGTGTGTTTTTGAGTACAATATGTGATAATAAGACCCATAACTCATGAACAGTAAAGTTACGTGTAAATTGTCATGTAGGGGATGTAGGGATAACTCCCATAACTAATTAAAGGTGAATCTACAAGTGTGTTTTTAACTAGGGGGTGTGAGGATATGACCCATCATGAATAGTAAAACTATGAGTGTGCCTTTATGTACCATTAAAAAATGCATTGTCGGATATTTTTAGGTATTTTGTGATATTTCTCTGCTACGTGCTCTACTGTGCTACTGCAGGCAGGCAGGTAATTTCTACAGAGGTCTTACAGAGTTTCAAGAAATATGTGGCCATGTCTTTTCCTGCAATTGGAAAGGGACAAGAGGATAAAACCTGTAACACATGAATCAGAAAGCTGCAACTGTTTTTTATGCAGTGGGTGTTTGGATACGACCCATAACTTACAAATGGTAAACAAGTGCTCCTTTATTAAGCGCATGCAAGGACAAAACCCACAGTTCACAAATGGTAAAGTTACACGTATGTATTTATTTAGGGGATGTGAGGATAAGAACCATAATGTATGAACGGTAAAGCTAAGAGTGTATTTATGTGGGGATGGAAGCTAAGAGTCATAACTCATGAACAGTAAAGCTACACGTCTGTTTTTGTGTAGGGAATGTGAGGATATGATCATTTATTGCTGCCCTCCTGATTCCCCAACCTGTAAGGTAAAAAGCAATGCAAGGAGACCAATCCCCACAGTGTCCATAAGTAAAGCCACAACCAGTAGGAAAGGTGACCCTCTCAAGCATACACATTTTGTAGTGGTTGTATTTATTTTGTCTGACCTGTAGAACTGTGCTAATGTTTTACCGGCAGGACCAGTTTCCTCAAGGCAACAGGGTCTAATTTAAAACTAAATTTATATATTTTGCTTACATGTTGGATGAGAATATAAAAGATAGTCAGAACAAATATAGGATTCTGCACTTCTGTTAGGGTGGCTCATGCCAGGACACTGTACATGTGGAGTGTTAATTTTGCTTGTTAGTCTATTGTAACATCAATAATAAAATAAAATCAAAATAGAATTATGAATTTTTTAACTGTCATGAACTTCTAGTAGCACTTTCAGTAAATAATCCTTTGGCACACGTTCCTCAATATAACACAGAAACAGAATTTGGCAGCAGATAAAGACCACTTGACTCACCTAGTCTGCCCACTTACCTACTGCATTTACAAGTTGTGTTTCATACAGTGTCAGATTTCTGCATTTAAAATGAACATTTGTTTTACCGAAGCCAGTACAATCCTGTGTTCCCTTTTTATGAAATAATAAAACATTATTCAGGTAGTCTATGTGCTGCTATGCCAGTTGCCAGTGACTGCATTTTAACCTGACTGTATCTGTTCTGCATGTGTGCCATTGCTCCAACTTTTCCTGTAATACCAGCTGTACTGGTAAAAACATCTCCAGTTACCGAGTCCTGCAGCACTGGACACCAAGTGAGAGGGACAGTGAAACCGGAGCTTACGTCAGCAAAGAAGGAGGGGCAGATACCTGTTTAAAGCTCATGCTGCTACTGTGTGAGTGCAGTGGCACAAGCGTTAGTAGCGTGAGCGCCACTCAGTAGAGAAATTGGTATTTTCTAGTTTATTTTGAGTAGCCTTGGCTCAATAAGGGCTTAGATAAATTTACCGGTAAAATAGAAAGTAGTAAGGTAATTACAACGTTTAACTTGGAATGATGCTTTTAAAAATATTAAAGCTGCTGGTAGCTTTAGTTGTTTCATTATATTTATATTCCCCAACATGGACTTGTAGATCTTTGGGAAGTTTATGTGTGTTTCAGAATGTTGGAATGAATGGACAGATGAATGTTGAGGAAAAGGATAGTAATAAGGGGAGAAATTCATTTAACCTGGTTAAATTATGCATACAAAGTGTGCCTTTTGTATTTAGACCTTGTGGATACTTGAAAGCCAGAAATGTGCCTTGGTTATCTCTTGTGCTTTGTGGGGATGTTGAATTGAACCCCGACTCTAAGGGAAATTCCATCAGCCTTACACATGATAATGCAAGGACTATGATAGGCTAGATGGATTCCCTCAGAGCATGGGCTCTTTTTTGAAAACCCAGACATTATAATTTTGACAGAAACCTGGCTCCAGGAGAGATACAACAAGCAGCATTTAACCTGAATGGTTATTATCATCATAGGCAGGACAGACAGTCTAGAGGGGGTGGAATTCTAATTTATTTAAAACATGCACTGGGTCACACACAGCTTTTGTACTCTGGGAAAATGGAGGGCATTGAGTGTCTGTTGGTTTGTTTGCAGTCATAAAACCTGGTCATAGGTGCTGTTTATTCACCACCAAGAGTAAAAATGGTTCATTTTGACAATTTCTGTCACATGTTAACATATCACAGAGATAACAAGAAAGCAATTCTTATGGGAGACTTTAAAGCAGCGTGTGGGGGGGGGGGGTACCCAGAGGGCAGAAACTAGATAATTTAATGCAAAGTTTAGATTTAACACAAATAATTACTTCCTCTACAAGGAAGAGCACTTTAAATAGCAGTGGTAGTGTGCTGGATTTAATTTTTGTTTCTTCGGACTTAGGTGTAAATGATACAAGGGTCTGTTGCCCGAATCTGGGAGACCATAATGTTAGTCATTGTAGTATAGGCACAGAGCAAGCAATTACTCCTCCTCCTAGACAGGAAATTAAATATAGGAGAAGTTATGCTAGGTTTAATGAACATCTTTTCAGTGATTATCTGGCAAAAATGCTATAGTATAGGGTATTTCTCATACCAGACCTGAGCATGGCAGTGGAAGAATTCACCGCCATGTATCTAGATGCATGTAATAGGTTTGCACCTATTAAAAGGTAGAAGTGTAAACAAAAATGTTTTCCCTGGATTAGTTTAAAATTAAAAAACTAATAATGAAAATGAAACAACTTTATAAAGGGGCTAATAAACTTTTGGATCCTGAATTATGGATAAAATATAAACAGCTAAGAAAGAGGATTGCTGCAGAGATAAGGAATTCAAAGGCCTATTATCACAAGCAAAAAATGAGAACAACTAGTGATCCTAAACATTATTGGACCGTGGCAAAAAAACTTACGAATCCTGTCAGAAATTATCCTGAAATAAGAATTAAAGAAAATGGGATATTTCATCAGAAAGAAGATACTGCTGACCTGTTAAATACTTATTTTGTAACTTTGCTTGATCTCAAGATAGCAAATTTAGACACAAAAAGGAGGATAAGTGAAGAGGTTCCAGTACCACACAATTCTTTAATGTTTCAATTTTGCCCAGTAACCACAGCTGAGGTTATTAAGATAGTTGGTAATATACAGATAAATAAGGCTAGTGGAGCAGACGGTGTAGAAATACATTATTAAGAGTTGCAGCTGTGGAGATATCCTCAGTACTCAAAGATCTAATTAAATGGAGTCTGAGGAAAGGGATTTTTCCACAAGTTGGAAGCTGGCTAAGGTTGTTCCACTTGCAAAAGGAGGTGATCCTACTGATCCACTAAATCACCTACCGTCCCATAGCCTTATTGTCTGCTGTTTCAAAGATAGCAGAAAGGATAGTCCATGGGCAGTTAGCTAGTTATCTTGAGAAGTATGAGAAACTGACAATGTTTCAGTCAGGATTCAGAAAAGGCAGGTCCACGGCCAAGGCCACCATGGGCCTTTTAGATGTGATTGCCACCCCTTTAGATATGGCACGGTCCAAGGGCGCCATGTAAGTGGACCTGTCAAAAGCATTTGATTTAGTCGATCATAAAATTCTATTGGATAGCCTCAGAGATATGGGGTTGAATGATGAAATATATCAATGGTTTATAACATATCTGACAGAAAGAACACAGTTAGTAGCTGCCAATGGATTTCAATCAGATACACTGTTTGTTAGCCGAGGAGTCCCCCATAGAAACATAGAATTTGATGGCAGATAAGGACTGCTTGGCCCACCCAGTCTGCCCATTTCCCTACTGGATAAGCTGCAGATCCTAGTTAACCAGCAACCTACTTCTTCCTACCCCAACCCCCTAGAATGGCCTTATGACTGTCCCATGCATGCTTGGATTCCACCACTGTTTTTGACTCCACAACCTCCTTCAGAAGGCCATTCCATGCATCCACAACCCTCTCTGTGAAAAAATACTTCCTTAAATTACCTCTGAACTGCCCCCCATCTTCAAATTGTGCCCCCTTGTGGCCCATTGCTGTTTAATATATATGTAAACAGCCTCCCAGATAAAATGACACTTTCCAACATCCAGTTATATGCTAACGATGCAGTCTTGGTGGCTGATGGTTGTTTCTTGAGAGGGGTTGAATTTAAGTTACAATATGACTTTCTGGTGATCCAGGATTATTTTACCTCCCTGAGTTTGGTTATAAACAGCAAAAAGACCCAGACCATGTTTTTCGGCTCCAAACGGACCAAAACAGACAAACCAATGGAAATGAAGATTAAGACCAGAGAGGGAATAGTTTTGACTCAAACGGAGGTTTAAAGGTATTTGGGGGTTTATATAGATCAACATCTTACATTTGCCTACCATACCTCAGAATTAATAAAAAGAACACATGCTCATAAAGGAGCCATGGGATGGTTTGAAAATTGTACCACATTGAATGTACGTTCCATGATAGCTAATCAATTAATTTTGCCAGTCATGGAATATGGGTGCCATATATACTTGCATGCTGAAAAAAAAAACTAATTCAATTGGATCATTCCTATAATAGACTGGCAGGATATGTGTTGAATTGTAAATTTAACACACATCATTATGTTATGTATAGTGCATTAAGTTGGGACACATAAGAGCAAATAAGAAAGAAAATCTGGATAAGTCAAGTTTGGGGTGTTATAAAAAAAATGAGGCACCGTTACAATTAATGAAAAAGTTGCATAGACCAAATCATGGTCTGAATCATATGAACATACTAATGTGCCAGCAGAAACAGACAACCTGGTCTCTGTAAGTCTGCTCGAGTGTGCAGCTAGCACTCCTAGTTTGCAGCTGCCCCACACCCCCTCCCATTTGTTATCCCACTGCCACCCCAACCTCCCCCATCCTCAGTCTCCCCTGTTCCTCGTCCCATGCCCTTTTGAAATTGTTTACAGATTTACATGATACCACCCATTCTGGTAGGGTGTTGCATTTTGCTACCACCCTCTCTGTGAAATAGTGTCTCCTCATTCCTTTCCAAAATCTTCCCCCTCTATTCTTAGCGCATGCCCCCTGGTGACCCTTCCCATCCTTAATTTAAAGACCCCATCTGCTCCATCCTTATTGATTCCTCTCAGAGCCCTGTGACACTCCACTCATCACCAGCCTTGGAGTTGAGAGCTCCCCTCTCACCACCACCCTTTGCAGCCTCCCACTCAGCCAGCTTGTAATCCAGTTCATCATTTTTGCCCCTACACCAGTTAGCTTCCCCCAAGCCACCCATGAGGCACAGACTCGAAGGTCTTACTGAAGTCCAAGTAAAGAACATCCACTGCATGACCCTTATCCAGCTCACCTGTCACCCAGTCATAATATTGTATCAGGTTGGTTTGACAAGACTTCCCTGAAACAAACCCATGCTGCCTTACATCCTGGAGGCCATTGTCCTCCAGGTACAACACCAGTCTTTCCTTTAGTACTGTCTCCATGAGTTTGCACACTATGGAGGAGAGACTTACCTGGTGATAATTACCCGGTTCAACCCTTGGTACGCTCTTGTGTAATGGTACTACATGTGCCATCCTCCAATCCAGTGGCACACATCCTGACTCCAGTGAGGTGCTGTACAGATCCGCCAGAGGCTCCACGAACACCTCCGCCATCTTCTCAGCACCCAGGGTGGATACCACCTGGCCCTGGTGTCTTGTCTACCTTCAGTGCCCTCAGTCCCTCTAGGACTCTACTTGCCTCAGTTCTTCCATCTGTTGCCTCCTCTCCCCTATCCCCACCCTCCCTAGCCCATGGTGGTAGCGGTCCCCTTTTCTTCCATGAACACTGAGAAAAAGTATTTATTCAGTGCTTCTGCCTGCTCCTCACCCTTTTCTGTCCACTCCTCACCCCTTTTTATCCTCACTATTGTCTCCTTGCACTTCCTTTTCTTCCTGATGTATGTGAAAAAGTCTTTCTCCCCTCTCCCCCGTTAATTCCCAGTGCTAATCTCAGCTCCCTCTGGGCCTTGGCTTCTCTCATTTTTCTGGTCACCTCCCTGGACTGTCTTGCATACTCTTCTCTGTCCACTTCCTTTCCTGTCCTTCTATACCTCTGGTGCACCTCTCATTTTGCTCTCACCACCTCCACTACCTCGCTGTTCATCCAGCATGGTTTTCTTGCTATGCTCCTCTTGCTCTGTGTCTTGGTGCAGGCTTCTGTTGCCTCTGTAATCCCCTGTTTAATAATATCCCATTTCTGCTCTGCATCCATCTCCTACCTTATGCCCTCTAGTTTCCCTTTCAGTACTTCCTGCATCCTCCCAAAGTCTGCCTTCCTGAAGTTTACTACCTGAGTAACTGATTTCTCTGGCTCCCTGCACATCGTGATATTAAACCACACTGTTTGGTGATTGCTGTTGGCTAGTGGGTCCTCCACCTTTATTTCCCTTTCTGCATCCCCATTCAACAATGCCAGATCTAAAGTGTTCTTTAGCCTAGCAGGTACACTAACCAACTGTGTCAGGAGACCGTCTTGGATTGCATCCAGTAGCACTTGCTCCCTAGCACTATGATGACCACCTTCCCTTTTGCTACATACCTTTCTGATTTGTTCTGCTAATTCCCTGTCAAGCTCCTCAGACTGGGATGGTGGCCTGTATACCACCCCAAACCTTCCTACCCCTTGAGTCTAGGAGCTGCAGTCAGATTGCCTCTGTTCTCCTTTCTTCCACCTCATCCCTTGTGCATTTGATCCCGTCCTCACATAGACTGCCACCCCACCGCCCCTCCTTTCCTTCTGGTCCTTTCTATACACTTTGTATCCTGGGATTGCTAGATCCCAGTCCCAGTGCTCAGTTGCCAACATTTCTGTGACAGCTGCAATATCCACCCTCCACACTGCTAAGAGTGCCTGTAGCTCAGCAGATTTGTTGCCTAAGCTTCTTGCATTCAGCGAGACCACCCTCCATCCTGCCTTGTTCCCTTCATTGGCCTCCATTTCCTTCCTTCTATTCCTTCCTTTTTCAGCCATCCTGAGTCCAGTCCTGCTAGCCTGGGGGGTAGGCTCCACTCTATCAGATCCACGCCTACCTGCTGTCCACTTGCCATCCTCCCTATCTGGTTTAAATCCACCTTTGTTGCAATATACCTCCTCAGTCTTTGCTTTAATACCTCCTTCCCCTCCCCACTCTGGTGCAGCCTATCCTTTGCAAACAGATTGTTATTATTTCAGGTACTGCCCCAGCCACCCACAACCCCATATCCCTTAGTTTGACACTATTCTTCCAACCATGTGTTCAACTCCCTAATCCTCTTCTTTCTCATGGCGCTTGCGTAGGGTACTGGGAGTACTTCAAAGAATGCCACCAACTCCCCAGTCTCCTCACACAACCTTCCCACTTCCTCAATCCTCTCCTACCTCCACCATTTCCCCACTAGGTCATTTGTCCCCTCATGTACCACAGTGTGTGGTTTCCCTCACCCCTCCTTAACCACCTTAGGATTGTCTGTCCTGCCTTGTCTGCCTTTAATACTGGTATGGACTCCACACATATCTGACTGTACCTCTCCCCCTTGCTGCCCCATCTAATCCCCTTGAGTATGGAGTCCCCCAACACTAGTACACCTCCCTTCTCTTTTTCTGTGCCAGTCACCCCCCCCCCACCCAGGATCTCATTTCTGGGGCCACTCAAGATGGTGCTTTTACAGTGTGTCCCAGTGTCTTCCCCCTGCCCTTCTCAATTGAGACTCCCCCCCCTACTGTTTGACTGTCAACCATCCGCTCCCTCATCACCTCTCTAAGTATTATCCTTCCCCCTGCCATGTCATGCTCAGTCTCTCCACTAGTAATGCTGTTCTCTCCCTTCTCTTTGTAAGTACAATCCCTTGTGCAATCTCCTCCTACATCCTCTTTCCCATGTGTTGCTAGTACAGCAAACATGTTCCCTCTTCCCTTTGCCTTATTGTGTTTCCTCCTCCCTGCTGCCTACTGATGCTCTTCTTTTTTAGGTCCTACTAGAGTCCACCCTTCATCAACTGGCTTTCTGTCTACTGTGCCTCCTCCCCCTGACCTCTCCCTTGCCCCACTGTTCCTTCACTGTGGAACCCCCACAATACTCTCAGATGTCAGTCCTCCTACCGACACAATCCTCCCCTCATCCCTCAACTTCCCCAGCTGACTTCCAAGCCACTGAACCTCTTCCTCAAGCCTCCTTAGCCTGTGGCATATTGGACGCTCTCCCAGCCTCCACAGTATGTTCATCTGCATTGCTGCCCCACAACCACTGCACCCTACAATCCTTCTCCTGGTCCACACTACCTATTCAGCCTCTCCACACCACTCTCCCTACAGCAAGTAGAATTAATTAATCCTAGCCCAACCTGTAACAGAAATTGTTATCCTAAATGCCCTTGCATGCAGCATAAGACAGTCAACTATAGTACTAAATGGAAACCACAATCCTACTCATAAGGACTATAGATCTACTTACACATTTGTATATTTATATGTCCTTAAGACTTAGATCATATGGCTGTTCCTTGTTTCCTCCTTTCTGGCCTGTTCTGAGGGCTCAGATCAGTTTGCAGCTCCCCAAGCTCCTCCCTCACAGCAGTCAAACCCAACCCCCAGTGGTATTTCAGTATTTAAGAAAGACTGGTGGGAGGGTTTTACAGTCACTCCAGCCACAGAAGCCTTTAAACTAAATTCTACTCTGAGATTAAAAACATCTAGGGAATTTATACAACCAAAGATAATCAATAATCAATCATTTCAGTAAAATGACTTTTGAATATAAGGTTATTACCAGCTGAAATGCAATTCCATTACAATTACGAAATCAGGTTTTCACAAGGGGTAGGTTTAAGGCTGCTATAAAACAGGAATATCCTCTTCGATGTAAGTGCAATAACACTGGTCAAGCTGTGGAATCTGCCTAAACATTTTTGCTAGAACGGGCATTGAAGTATTATGCACTGGCATTTGTATGTGAAATTTTATGTAAGTTGGACCCATGTATTGTTTTGTATCTGAATATAAATTGTTATGTAATTGTTTTTGTATTTGATGATAGAATGTTTTGTTTTTTGGTGCAATTGTTTTGTATTTGATGTTTATTAATGCAACAATTTGCATAGGTTCACCTTATAAACAGGGGCCCGGATATTCAGATTGTGCCAGGTTGTGGCACAAGCCTGGGCACAGCGCAAATTGGCTGTGCAGGGGCATTGACAGGGTGATATTCAACGGAACTGCGCCATGGCACAGCATTGCTGAATATCACACCCTGGCCACCCTGCAGTGTGCATGGCACAGTGGCACTGTGCCAGCGCAAGTGGCCAGAGTGGAGCAGGGGGATGCGCTAGCACAAGTTTCGTTGCACTAGGCGCAACAACCGCGATATTCAAAAGTGCACATGCAAATGGGGCCATAATGTTTGCAAGGCACAAATGGGGCAATTTGCCTGTCATTATGGCCCCATTTGCATGCAGGTACTGATCCCCAGGGACTTGTGCCTGGCGCCCTGCCAGGCTGCAGCCATCGAGGACTGACGCCCCCTGCACAGTGCGGAAAAGTGCCCCACTACCCGATTATGGGCAAATGTTGTCAGAAGTACGCCCCATATCCCTGGTGGTCCAGTGGACAGCTTGCAGCCCGATCACAGGCTTAAGTATAAACATAATCTTCCCATATCCCTGGTGATCCAGTGGACCGCATGCAGCCCGATTGTGGGCATATGTTAAAATTGAAATGTCCAATATCCCTGGTGGTCCAGTGGACCACTCTCAGCCAAATTGCGGGTGTCAGTAAAATATTAATGCCACAGCAACTGAACCCTGATAGTCTAGCAGTACCCCCTCTCATCCCGCACACTGAGCCCCACCACCCCGCTCCCCCCAGGTCAGCAGCGGTGACAGCACCACCGCTTGCCCTCTGCACCACCCCTACTGACACCATATGATAGGGCTGTATGCCCATTAGTCCACAGTGTGAGCCAATGGGCATGCAGCCCGACTGTACTACACAGACCAGATATGTTAATGGATCATATCTGGACTGTATCAATACAATACAACTACTGCGCCCATTGGCTCACACTGTGGACCAATGGTTGTACAGCCCTACTGTACAGATGTCAGTGGGCAGTGGGCGGCAAGCAGGTCGGGAGGCAGTGGGGCCCAGTGGGCAGGTGGGGAGGGGGGCTACCACTAGACCACCAGGGTTCGGTTGCTGTGGCATTAATGTTTTACTGATGCCTATGATCAGGCTACGAGTGGTCCACTGGACCTCCAGGGATATTGGACATTTAAATTTTAACATATGCCCATGATCGGGCTGCAAGCAGTCCACTGGACCACCAGGGATATTGGACATTTAAATTTTAACATATGCCCGTGATTGGGCAGCAAACGGTCCACTGGAGCACCAGGGATATTGGACATTTAAATTTTAACATATGCCCGCGATTGGGCTGCAAGCGGTCCACTGGACCACCAGGGGTATTGGACATTTATATTCATCTATGTATGCCTGCGAGCAGGCATTGGGGAAGCACCGCCACAAAGGTGCAGCTGAAGCTCGGGTGGCCACCGACAGGTGGCAGCTGCCGTGTTGCGCCCTGCAATACGGCAGCTCACCTGTGGGTGGCCAGCCATTTTTTTTTTTTTGCTCACCTGTGTGCAGCGCAAGTAGGAGTTGCACATGCATGGGCTCAGCAAATCCCAGGCTGAATATCGGGATGTGTGGAGTATGCATGGGCACGCCCCCCCACCTGCGATGTATACATTACTGATGCACTCCTGTGGATCAGGATATGTGCCATGCACAATCTCCATTTGAATATCATGCCAGGGCACATCAGTGGGTTGCACATGGTGCAACAGTGTTGCACCATGAGCAACCCTTCTGAATATCCGGGCCAGGGTGTATTACAGCCCTAATGGTGCTATGCTGTATATATAAACTTTTTACTACTTTTACAACTATTTCTAAATGAAATACTCTATTATTTCATGATTATTTCCCTTTCATTTTAACCATAGAATATTGCATTTTTTGTCATTTCCAGAGTTTGAAATAAAATTTCTAATCCTGAGTATGTTAGCAGCATGTTGATTACATATTCAAGGTAGCACTAAAACCTCATGCACTGTTACTCAAAAAGACAGTAAAGACCATCTTTGGCATTTTCTCTTTATACTGTATATTCAAGGTAGCTTTGAAATCTTGAGTGTTGTTGCTCAAAGGGCAGTAAAGACTATTTCTGGTATTTTTTTGTTGCTGCTTTAAAATAAATGATTTCTCAGGATTTAATTGTGAATCCTGACTGATAATTTATTTTAAAGCAGCAACAGAAAATTACTGTAACTAGTCTTTACTGCATTTGAGCAACAACCCTTGAGCAGTGCTGTGTGGAATGTTCAAATTCTGGTTGAACAAATTTCCACGGTATTTTCAAAATTCTGCTGAACTTCCAGCAAATTTCTTTGCAAATGGAATGGTTAAATTCTGTGGTAGAAAACAGTTGTGGAATAATTTTCTGCAGAAAAAATGCTGTTCCAAGGAATATTATTCCGTGGCTCTCAATATTTTGAATGGAAATTCTTGTGGAATTATTTTCCATGGAAAAATTGTTTTTCTGCAGAATATTATTTTGTGCATCACAGTAGCCAGAATTCTGCTGAAGAACCAGCAGACTTATTGTTAACTGAAGCACCTTTGCTGCAGGCACATCCAAGAGCAGGGTCATTCTTGATGCCCTACAGGGGGCATGCCTCAGACAGCTAGTATTGGAACCGACTTGGGAGGGAGCAATCTTAGACCTGGTACTTTCAAATGGGGATGGAGAAAGAATTTCAGATTTAGAAGTGGGTAGCCATCTGGGAACAAGTGACCACCAAACAGTGTGGTTCACGATAAACACAGCCATACAATCAAGCCATACAAAAGCAAGAGTACTAGACTTTAGGAGGGCTGACTTTGGGAAAATGAGAGCATGCCTCAGAAAAACACTAGCAAACAGGCAAGAAGGAGGGGTGGAGGAACAATGAGGAGTGATCAAAACAGCCATCACAGAGGCAACAAACCTTTGCGAAAAAAAATCAATAAAACACAACGAAGGAAAAAACACCTATGGTTCACAAAAGAGGTGGCAGGGAAGGTTAAGGAGAAAAGGGCAGCATTCAGGAAATATAAGGAAACACAGAAGGAGTAGGACAGAGAACTTTATCAGTTAAAGCAGAAAGAGGCTGGGAAGGCAGTCAGAATAACAAAGGCCCAAACCGAAGAAAGGATAGCCAATTCTGTTAAGAAGGGGGATAAGACCTTTTATAGGTACATTATAGAGTGAAGAAAGACCAAAGGAGGGATACTGAAGCTTAATAAAGGGGAGGGAATGTGGGTAGAGGGTGGCAGTGAAAAAGCAGGGATACTGAACGAATATTTCTGCTCAGTATTCACAAAGGAAGAGGAGGGGGAGTTACCTAAACCAAACAAGAGAAACACCCTGAAGATGTGGGTTGATATCAGTCCATTTACAGAAGAAAGGGTTCTGAAAGAACTAATAAAATTGAAGGTGGACAAAGCAATGGGGCCTGATGGGATTCACCCAAGAATTCTAAAAGAACTAAGGGTAGAACTAGTGACATAGCTGACTACTTTCTTTAACAAATCATGGGAGGATGGGGTGGTACCCGAGGACTGGAGAAGGGCAGATGTGATTCCTCTTCACAAAAGTGGGAGCAGGACAGAGGCAGGAAACTACAGACCAGTTAGTTTGACCTCAGTGGTAGGGAAAATGATGGAATCACTTCTGAAGGAAGAATTGTTGAGTACCTAGAGGCCAGTGGGGCACAGGACCTGAGGCAGCATGGATTCACGATGGGAAGGTCATGTCAGACGAATCTAATAGATTTCTTTGACTGGGTGACCAAAGTAGTAGATCAGGGAGGGGCTGTGGACATGGCTCACCTAGATTTTAACTAGGCATTTGATACAGTCCCACACAAAAGATTAATACACAAGATAGCCAGCCTTGGAATGGGTCCCAAGGTGGTAGCCTGGATAAAAAATTGGCTAGACAACAGGACGCAAAGGGTAGTAGTAAATGGAGTACACATTGAAGAAAGGAGGGTTACTAGTGGGGTACTGCAGGGTTCAGTACTGGGACCGGTCCTTTTTAATGTCTTTATAAGTGACATTGCAGAGTAACTGGAAGGAAAAGTATGTCTCTTTGCAGATGACACAAAGATCTGCAACAGGGTTGATACACAAGATGGAGTGGAAAGGATGAGAAGGGACTTAGCAAGGTTGGAGGAATGGTCAAATGTATGGCAGCTCAGATTCAATGCAAAGAAGTGCAAGATAATGCACATGGGAAACAAAAACCCAGGGGAAGCGTACACAACGGGGGGTGAGATACTGACAATGGTAATAATAGAAAGGGACCTGGGGGTAATTATATCAGATGACCTAAAGGTGGGTAAGCAATGTGAGAGGGCAGCAAGGAAGGCTGGAGGGATACTGGGATGCATAGGAAGAGGCATCAATAGTAGAAAACAGGAAGTTATTATCCCTCTGTACAGACAGTTGGTGAGACCTCATCTGGAGTACTGTCTGCAGTTCTGGGAGACCCCATCTTCGCAAAGACATAGACAGAGTGGAGGCTGTCCAGAGGAGGGCAACCAAAATGGTGCAGAGTCTGCACCAGAAGACATACGAAGAAAGGATAAAGGAGCTTAATATGTATACTCTTGAGGAAAGAAGGGAGAGAGGGGACATGATAGAAACTTTCAAGTACCTCAAGGGAATTAACAAAGTCCAAGAGGGTAGCATCTTCCAGAAAAAGAGCTGTACAAGAACAAGGGGGCACAATTTGAAGATAGAGGGGGGACGGCTCAGGGGTAATGTGAGGAAGTATTTTTTCACTGAGAGGGTTGTGGATGCATGGAACAGCCTCCCCTGAGGAGGTCGTGGAGTCAAGAACAGTGGGGGAATTCAAGAATGCATGGGACAGGCATAAGGCAGTCCTAGTGGCGGGTAAGAGGAAGTAAGCTGTTGGTTAACTAGGATCTGCAGCTTATCTGTTAGGTAGGAAAATGGGCAGACTAGGTGGGCCAAACGGTCCTTATCTGCCATCAGATTCTATGTTTCTATGTTTCTATTGTGGAAACTTCACTGGCGTAATGGCAATTCTGTGTTAATTCCACCAATAGAATTCTGCATTATACACAGCACTACCCTTGAGGTTATGGTGCTATTCTGAATATATAAACAGAAATACAAGAGTTGGTCTGTAATGTCCCTTTAAGCAAAAGTGCATGAATGAGGTTTCAGCACCACCGTGAGTGTATAATCAGAATGCTGCTGCTAATATTGTCAATATTATACATTTTATTTCCACCTCTGAAAGCACTAAAGAAATTCAATATCTTAAGGTCAAAACAGAAGGGAAGTAACCATTAAATAATACTGCATTATATTTTAAAAGGTCTTATTTTTATATCAAATGAGAACATTAGGTTAGGTTCAGTGAAACCAATGTTAATTTTAAATGCAGAAAATGACACAGAATGAAACACATCTTGCAAACCTTATATAGCACTCAAACTGTGTTTTTAAGGGATCGTGTACCAAAGAAGTATTTACTAAAATTGTGGCAATGATGTTCATGTTATGAAGTTTTTCAGGAAAGTTATAAAATAATAGTACTAAAATCTCAAAGGTAAACACACTGATTTTGATTTTATTTTATTTATTTAACAATAGATGACTAACAAAACAGAATTGAGTTAAACTTAACAGTTTGTGCCTACAGTGTCCAGGGATGAGTCATCATTCATATACAACTGAAATGTAGCATCCTACATTTCAACTGAACATCTTTTATATACTCATTCAATATGTATGTAAAAGATGTACCATTTGTATTAATATACATCCGCTGCCTTGAGTAAGCTGGTCCTGACTGCAAAACATTGTCAGAGTTATGCAAGAGGGACACAATGAAAAAACACTAATATACATCTACATGTATACATATATATAAATAAATATATATATATGTGTGTATATATGTTCATTGCAAAAAAAAAAATCTTTGTTAATTAACCCATTAACGTTGTTGCTTAAATAACAAAAGCAGGGAAATGTGGTGTTGGGGTTTCCCCCTTATGCCCTCCCACCCTGCAGACACTGACAGATGTCGGGGGTGTGGATCACCAGTCCTAATTCTCACTCCATTACATAAGTAAATAAGCTGAGATGGGTACAGTTTAGGAGAATGGGGTGAGCATTAGGGCTGATAACCCCAAGGCACACCCCAACACTTGTCAGTGTCTGCAGGGTGGGAGTGGGTGTTAGGGTTGGAAACCCTAACACCACATTTCCCTTTTTTGTCACATTATTACTGACCCTAACTGATGCATTAATGAAGTTTTTTACAATGAATTTCCTTACTTTTTGAGATAGTATAATCATATCCTTATTTGTGTGTGGAAATGCAAGGCCCTCTGGGCCCTGCACTCCCATCCCTCCACAGATGCATAAATGTATGTAGCCATGGAAGCATAGGGTCCTATGGGCCCTGTGCTTCCATTTTAGGACAACAGTGACCAAATTGTCATCATAGTCATTTTATTACCCCACCTCATGTACCTTGGCAGAGAAGATTTTTGAATCAGCACCAAACACCAAAACATAATTATGTATAACTGCAACTCCACACCATGCCACAGGTGCAAAAACATATTTTGGGCTGGGCACCTGGGATTTTGGGTGCCTGTGACAGGGTGACCCCTGTCTGGGGTGGATGCCCATGTGTAGGGTGTCAGGGGCCCTCCTTTCCTTTCACTCTTTGTTTCTGTGAGATAGCTGCTTGCACTGGGGATGAAAATGAAATATGCTTGCTGCATGCTTGTCTATTTTAGGGTGTCATATTTATTTATTTGTTTATTTAAAATTTGATAACTGGTTCAGCACGGTGGTGCAGAGGGTTGAGGTACTGGCAGCCACACCTCAAACCATGCTGTCGACTCGTGTTTGGAAATGGACTTGGGGTGCTGGGGGTCAGCAGGGCACTAAGAGGATTGAGCATCCAGAGGACTGAAACATAGAAACATAGACTTTGATGGCAGATAAGGACCACTTGGCCCACCTAGTCTGTCCATTTCCCTACCTACAGGATAGGCCGCAGATCCTAGTTAACCAATAGCCTATTTCTTCCTACCCCCAACTAGAACTTCCTTATGTCTGTCCCATGCATTCTAGAATTCTACCACAGTTTTAGACCCCACAACCTCCTCAGGAAGGTTGTTCCATGCATCCACCACCCTCTCTGTGAAAAAATACTTCCTCACATTGCCCTGGAACCACCCCCATCTTTAAATTGTGTCCCCTTGTTCTTGCACATCTCTTTTTCTGAAAGATGTTATCCTCTTGGACTTTGTTGATTCCCTTGAGGTACTTAAAAGTTTCTATCATGTCACCCTCTCCCTTCTTTCCTCAAGGGTATACATATTCTCCTTTTTGGGGGTGGGGGGATTGGGTTCCCTCGCTCAACAGTGGCTCCTAGTGGATACTGGGGGCACTGTTTAGAGTGGTGCAATGTGGGAACACCAGGAAAAATGGAAAATGGCTCCTGTGTTCACCGAATGATGACTTCCCCACTCTGCAACCACACCGGAACCTCCATGGGCCTCCTCTACCTCAGCAGCACTTCCAGGGAACCTAATAAATAGTGTGCTGGGTAATCCCCCTCCTGGTGTCTTTCTTCTCGGAAGAGAGGGACCTGCCCAGTGAAGGGATACACCGAAATACCCCTCGGGAGTTGGCTGCTATCTGAGGATTGAGGTGAGCCCAGGAAGAGGATGGCCAGTCAGTTGGGAGCACTGTGGAACCTGAAGGAGGGCAGAGCACTGGAGCGTTAGGTGAGTAAACAGATAAAAAAAAAATTTGATAACCGAGAAAGGCACACAGAACAGGAGCTCATTTCCAGGTGTGACCCAAGGACAGCAGGTACAAATGTAACATGGAGAGCAAACAATCAAAAACAGTGCAATACAGAGTAACATAAATTTCTTAGTATTTACAATATAATATATGCAGATTAAGGTTACAGTATAATACAGTAATGTGGTTCTACGAAAACAGTAGGGTGAGAAATTAGGGCCTTGGGAAGTTGCAGAATGTGGTAGGGGACCTGAGGAGGTGCTTGAGAGAAGGAAAGGTGGGGTGAGTTGGGTTTGAGGGGGGAGCTTGTTCCAGATGGATGTGAGTTTTTAACACAAAGCTAGTTTCCCTGTCGAAGTGCAAACCTGTGGGAGAGTGAAGGAACAATGGCAGCCAGAATGTGAATTGTAGGGGGAAGGAGTAGCTTTATTAAGGACAGAGGAAAGTTAGGGAGGAAGAGTATCAAATCAGAATTTGGAGATGAAGGTGGTGCACTGAGACATATGTCTCTGCCTTAGTGGCTGAAGGCCTAGGGAGGAAAATAGGTCACAGTGGTGAGTCATGTGGGGAGAACTGGAGGTGAAATGGGCAGAAGGCATTAAAAAGGATGTTGAGATTATAGAGAGAGATGACAGGAACAGTGCTGAAGACCATGTCAGCATAGTCAAAGGCAGGTAGTATCCATTTTACCAGCAGGTCACCCTAGATGGAGACTGGGAGGCTACCCTTGTGGTGGTAAAGTAGACCAAGTTTGGGGCATAATTTGGAGTTTAGGGCCTTGAAGTGGGAGGAAAAGTCAAGTGATGGATCCAGCCACACACCAACGTACTTGTAGGCCAGGATATTTTAAAGAGGAGAGTTAGCAAGGTTGTAGATGACTGGAAGAGTGGGAAGCCTGGAAAGCTTTTGTTTGGACCCAAAGAATCTGGACATGGTCTTATTGGTGTTCATTTTAGGATACTGACTGTGAACCAGTTTGATATTAAGGTAAGGTCCTGCTGTAGAGGGGTTTGAACAGCTAGGGCAGAGGGGCAGGAGAGGTACAGGACAGTATCGCCCACGTACATTTGTATCTTGGCATGGAAACAATTAGAAGGGAGATTGTTAATGAATAAGGAGAAGAGGACAGGTCCAAGGATTGAGCCCTAGGGGATGCCTGCAAGGATGAGTATGGGAGTGGACAGGGTGCTGCTGATTTTATTGCTTGAGTCCAGCCAGTTAAATAGGAGCTGAACCAGGAGACAGATGCAGGTGTGAGGCCAATAGTGCTTAGTTTTTTTTAGAAGAAGGTGAGAGATGGAGTCAAATGCCTTGGCAAGGTCTATGAATATAGAAGAGGTGATCAGTCCTTGATCTGCTCCTGAGTGGATGACATCAGTAAAGCAAAGGAGGGAGAAGGTGGTAGAGTGGAGTTTCCTGAAGCCAGCTTGGTAAGGGGAGAGAGTGTTTGAGGAGGAGAGAAAGTCATCTAGCCTAGCAAGGACCAGCGATTCTGGACTTTGGCAAGGGAGGGTAGAAGTGATATAAGGCAATAGTTACCCAGGATGGAGGGGGTTGCCCCTTTTGTGCAGTGGTATGATGGTGGATGACTTTCAAACAGTTGGGAAAGAGGAGGTTGAAAGGGATCAACTGAAGATGTGTGTGAGAGGTGTCAGGATAGAGGGTGCAGAGATCTTAAGCAGTCTGGGATGGAGGCCATCAGGGCTAGATTTTGAGTAGTTCAGGGATAGGATAGCCCTTAAAACTTCCAAGGGTGTAGGTAAGGGCAGTGGAAAGCCAATAGACTGTGGGGGGAGTGGCTAGTGAGGAAGAGGGGGGTCAGGAGGGAGGACACAGGTAGTAAAGAAATTATTTAGGGCATCAACAATGGGGGGAGGGGTAGACACTAGGGAACCTGCCATGCAAAGAGAGAGAACAGGGGGTTCAGAGTAGGGTGCATGAGTGAATGGAGATCATTCCAGAAAGAGAAAGGAGAAGAATTGGAGGGATGCAACCGAGTTTTGAAATATAACGCTTTGGCCCTCTGAGTATCTTTTTGTGCAGCTATTACGGAAGGTTCTGTAGTTCTGGAGATCAACAGGGTCACTGGTGGCTTTGAAGCATCTCCATGCGAGGTTGCGGGTTTTACATGCAGAAAGGATGTCTTAGGAGATCCATGGATTGTGTTTTCATTTAACCCTGACAGATCTCAGGGGGGCATGAGCATCCCAGATTTTCAGAAGGATGACGGCAAAACAGGGTAGAGCCGCATCAACTAAGGGGGTGTAAAGGACTGGAGACCAATTTGCAAAGGCCAAGTCATGGAGTAATTAATTGGTGTCAAGTGATTTGAGAGATCGATATTGAATATACTTTGGGGGATTTGGGGGAGGGCTTAACATTTCTGGTGCAGAACGTGTAACAGTGAACACTCATTACATCCAGCAGTATACCAGAGGAGTAGACACAGTGAGGGTGGGAAGTAAGTATCCAGTCCAGCAGTTTATGAGACTGAGATTTATGGTTTAGGCAAGTAGGCTTACTGATCAGCTGAATCAGGTTGAGAGCTTCAATCTGTAAAGAGTGATGTTGCAAGGAAGGGGTGAGCTAGTCCAGATTAAAGTCACCTAGTAGGATTAATTCACCCTTGAGGACCAAATTGATAATGGAGGAGGTCCTGGAGACAAGGGTGGAAGGGGAGAGTTTGGGGGAGGCATATAGAACGCCCAGATGAGCTGATGGGCAGATGATGAGAAGAGCCCAGATGGGCTGACAATGAGAAAAGGCAGAGAACAGCAAGAGGAAGAAACTGTTGTTATAACTATACTTCTCTACTGGGACTAAAGAACTACAACTCTATTACTGGGACCTTCAATTTAGGGTAAAAAAATGAAAAAAAGAGTTAGTGTGTCTGTCTGACTTGACTGAAGTGAATTATCTGTGCAGTCATCTAGGTGTTTGTCTCAGGTGGCTGAAAGGAATTGTTATCTGTGCAATTAACTAGGTGTATAAAAAGCTGTAAAGTAGGGGGAGTGGCTTAGCTAGAAGGAAGCCAGGTTAAAGTCAGATTTAAAAACTGCCCTAGATAGTTTCTGTCAGAGAACAGCAAGAGGAAGGAGCTGCTGTTATAACTATACTTCTCTACTGGGACTATATTGCCTTCCTTCCTCCCTCCCTCCCTCCACCCCCACCCTAAGCCAGTTCTACTTTATAGGCACAGAATTGACTGGAAACAGGAACTTCCTGTTTGGGAGCAGAACGTGAGTGATCACAGAGCCACAAAAGACTCACCATCCTAGAAGGAAAAGAGTAGATATCCCCCCCCCCAGCTGCTGGAGGGAGGTCTGACTCTGAACACGTAAGGAGACTACTGAGAAATATAGGAACTTCTTGTCTAAGAATAGGAAGATCAGAAGCTTAAAGGGCACAGTAGGGAGAAAAATAAATAAATAAATAAACATAGGAAAGAGTAAGTATTCAAAACAACAGTTAAGGGGCCATAAATAAGACATGATGGGAGTGGTGTAGTGCAGTGCAGTGGCTGTGGAGCAGCAGTCTTCCGGAAGACATTCTGGAGGATTCAGTGTTGTCCTATCTGCAGGCACCTCTCTGGGCTGAGGGAGGAGGTTGCTTATCTCCAAGCTGAGTTGGCCAGGATTTGGAGGACCTCCTCTCCCACCCAGGGACCACCAGGGCCTCTGCCATTGCCTCAGAGGTTGCCAAGAAAGAGGAGTGTTTGGACCACAGCGGGCTCAGGGAGGCTGAGGGTGGTAGAACAGAGGCACATCCCTCCAGCTGTACCTTACCACAATTCATATGCCATTCTGGCAAAGTGTGGTTCCTCTATGGAGGCACCCACAGTGGAGGCCAAGGAGGATGCTGGGAACCTCCACAAAGGAGACCCACAGGTGGGTGGCACGGGACCCCACAGCAGAGGAAAACAACTCCTGGTGGGGGACTCCATTGTTAGGAGGGTAGAACTTGGGGAGGAAAAGGAGAGCAAGGTAAGATGCCTGCCTGCTGCCATGGCTTGGAGGGACGGGGAGCAAATCCTCAGGATCGCCAGAGCAGCTGCACGGGGGAGAGAAACATAGAAACATAGAAACATAGAATTTGACGGCAGATAAGGACCGCTTGGCCCACCCAGTCTGCCCATTTCCCTACCTACTGGATAAGCTGCAGATCCTAGTTAACCAGCAGCCTACTTCTTTCTACCCCAACCCCCCAGAATTGCCTTATGACTATCCCATGCATGCTTGAATTCCACCACTGTTTTTGACTCCACAACCTCCTCCGGAAGGCCATTCCATGCATCCACTACCCTCTCTGTGAAAAAATACTTCCTTAAATTACCTCTGAGCCGCCCCCCCCCTCTATCTTCAAATTGTGCCCTCTTGTTCTTGCACACCTCTTTTTTTGAAAGATGCTACCCTCTTGGACTTTGTTGATTCCGTAGAGGTACTTGAAAGTTTCTATCATGTCCCCCCTCTCCCTCCTTTCCTCGAGGCTATACATATTAAGCTTCTTAAGTCTCTCTTCATATGTCCTCCGGTGCAGACCCTGCACCATTTTAGTTGCCCTCCTCTGGACAGCTTCCATCCTGTCTATGTCTTTGCGGAGATTGGGTCTCCAGAACTGCACACAGTACTCCAGATGGGGTCTCACCAGCTGTCTGTACAGAGGGATAATAACTTCCTGTTTTCTACTGGTGATGCCTCTCCCTATGCATCCCAGTATTCCCCCAGCCCTCCTTGCTGCCTTCTCACATTGCTTGCCCACCTTTAGGTCATCTGATATGACTACCCCAGGTTCCTTTCCATTTTGTTGTTGTTAGTATCTCACCCCATGTGTACTTTCCCTGGTTTTTGTTTCCAGGTGCATTACTTTGCACTTCTTAGCATTGAATCTAAGCTGCCATACATTTGACCATTCCTCTAACCTTGCCAAGTCCCTTCTCATCCTTTCCACCCCACCCTGTGCATCAACTCTGTTGCAGATCTTAGTGTCATCTGCAAAGAGACATATTTTTCCTTCCAGTCCTTCTGCAATGTCGCTATAAAGACATTGAAGAGGACTGGTCCAATACTGAACTCCATGTACCCGCTAGTAACCCTCCTTTCTTCTGAGTGGACTCCATTTACTATTACCTCTGTGTCCTATTCTCCAGCCAATTCTTTACCCAGGCTGTCATCTTGGGACCCACTCCCAGGCTGGCTAACTTATATATTAATCTTTGTGTGGGACTGTGTCAAATGCCTTGCTAAAGTCTAGGTAGGCCATGTCCACAGCCCCTCCCTGATCTACTACTTTGGTCACCCAGTCAAATAAATCTATCAGATTCTGTCTGGCATGACCTTCCGCTGTGAATCCATGCTGCCTAGGGTCTTGTGCCCTCTGGCCTCTAGATACTCGACAATTCTTTCCTTTAGAAGTGATTCCATCATTTTCCTATCACTGAGGTTAAACTAACTGGTCTATAGTTTCCGCCTTCTGCCTTGCTCCCACTTTTGTGAAGGGGAATCACATCTGCCCTCCTCCAGTTCTCGGGTACCACCCCATCCTCCCATGATTTGTTAAAGAGGGTAGTCAGTGGTGTCACTAGTTCTACCCTTAGTTCTTTTAGAATTCTGGGATGAATCCCATCAGGCCCCATTGCTTTGTCCACCTTCAGTTTTAAGAGTTCTTTCAGAACCCTTTCTTCTGTAAATGGATCTGGTATCAACTTCTGTATCCAGAGTGTTACTACTGTTTGTTTTATGTACCTCCCCCTCTTCCTTTGTAAATACTGAGCAAAAATATTTGTTTAGTATCTCTACCTTTTCACATTCTCCCTCTGCCCACCCTCCCTCCCTTTATTAAGCCTCACTATCCTTCCCTTGGTCTTCCTTTGCTTCCTGATGTACCTATAAAAGGTTTTATTCTTCTAACTGAGTTGGCTATCTTTTCCTCAGTTTGGGCCTTTGCTGTTCTGACTGCCTTCCCAGCCTCCTTTTGCTTTAACTTGATACAGTTCTCTGTCCTGCTCCTGCTGCGATTCCTTGTACTTCCTGAATGCTTTCTTTTTCTTGAACCTTCACTGCCACTTCCTTTGAGAACCATAGTGGTTTCTTACATCGTCTTGTTTTGTTTATTTGTCACACAAAGGCTTGTTACCTCTGTGATGGCAGTTTTATTATTCCCCATTGTTCTTCCCCTCCTTCCCACCCATTTGCTAGTGCATTCCTTAGGCACTCACCCATTTTGGCAAAGTCAGCCCTCCTAAAGTCCAGTACTTTTGTCTTTGTATGCTTTGACTCTATTGCTGTGTTTATTGTGAACCATACTGTTCGATGGTCGCTAGTCCCAGATGGCTACCCACTTCTACATCTGTGATCCTCTCCATCTCCATTTGAGAGTATCAAGTCTAATATTGCTCCCTCTCGAGTGGGCTCCAGTACTAGTTGTCTAAGGCATGCCCCATGTAGGGCATCTAGAATAACTGCACTCTTCGAAGTGGCAGCTGCAACTGCGCTCCAGTTAACATCTGGCATATTCAGATCACCCATCAGCAATATCTCCCCTTTTTCTGCCATTCTAAGTATACTTTCTATCATTTCCTTGTCCATTTCCTCCCCCTGAGAAGGGGGTCTGTATACAACCCCTGTGCGGATTGTGGTGCCATTGCCTGTCTCCAAATTTACCCACAGTGCTTCTTCTCCTCCCTGTTTACCCTTTTGTTCTGTTGCTTTTATTCCTTCCCTTATGTAAAGAACTACTCCTCCATGTCACTGTCTACCTAGGGACAAATTACATGGTTAGGAAAGGGATCACAGCAGTGCAGGAAGAGTTTGTGGAGTTGGGGAGGGCCTTAGACAAGAAGCATGCAAGGTAACCTTCTTGGAGGTGCTATCTGTCTATGGCATGGGTGAGGCTAAGGTACTCCATGCCATGGTATTCAATCAGTGGTTGAAAAACTGGTGCAGAGCTCAGGAGTTTGGCTTCACTGGGGACTGGGGGTCCACCTAAAGTGATGCAGGCCTATACTGGCACAGTGGTCTGCATCTGTCCAAGAGGGGAACCAGGATCCTAGGGGATAGGTTTAAATGCTTCATTGGCAAGCATTTAAACCAGCCAAGAGGGGAGGCACTGAAAGGAGCAGGGAAATCCTAGCCCCCCCAAAACAATCAGGGTAGTAAGTGAGATAAACACCAAGATGGAGATGTCAATAGGGAGCAGGGCAGGGGTAAATGGAGAAAATGACAAAGGCAATAAGGACAGAGATGGGTCAAAAAGGGATAAGGCCATCAAAAAATGGAGGGTAATGAGTACCAATGCCCATAGTCCGGGTACAGAGAACCATGACTGGGATGTTAACATACCAGGGTACACAACCTACAGGAGAGACAGGGAGGGGAGAAGGGGGGAGGAGTAGCTCTCTATGTAAGGGAAGGGATAAAAGCAATGGAACAAAAGAGTAAACAGAGAGGAGAGCAGGCACTGTGGGTCACCTTAGAGACTGGAAATGGCACCGCAATCTGCACAGGGATTGTATACAGACCCCCATCTCAGGGGGAGGAAATGGACAAGGATATGATAGAAGGCATTTTTAGGGTGGCAGAGAAAGGGGAGATACTGTTGATGGAGGACCTGAATATGCCAGATGTTAACTGAAGCACCTTTGCTGCAGCCACATCCAAGAGCAGGGCCATTCTCAATGCCCTACAGGGGGCATGCCTCAGACAGCTGGTTTTGGAACTAACTCATGAGGGAACAATCTTGTACCTCATACTTTCAAATGGGGACAGTGAGAGGATCTCAAATCTAGAAATAGGTAGCCATCTGGGAACAAGTGACCACCAAACAACGTGGTTCATGACAAACTCAGCTACAGAGTCAAGCCATACAATTGTGAGGGTACTGGGCTTCAGGAGGGTTGATTCTGGCAAGATGGGAGAATGCCTTAGAAAAGCACTAGCAAACAGGTGAGAAGGAGGCTCTGTGACTGCCATCACAGAGGTAACAAAGGAGAAACATCAAACTGCCATCACAGAGGCAACAAGCCTTTGTGTGAAGCAAATAAACAAATCAAAACAAAAGAAAAAGCCACTATGATTCTCAAAAGAGGTGACAGGGAAGATTAGGGAGAAAAAGATAGCATTTAGAAAGCATAAGGAAACAGTTAAGGCAGAAGGAAGCAGGGAGGGATGTCAGAATAGCAAAGACCCAAACTGAGGAAAAAATAGCCAACTTGGTTAAGAAGGGGGATAAAGCCTTTTATAGGTACATCAGCGAGTGTAGAAAGACAAAGGGAGGGATAGTGAGACTGAATAGAATGGACGGTGGGTGGACAAAGAGGGACAGTGAAAAAGCAGGGATATTGAATGAATACGTCTGCTCAGTAGTCACAAAAGAGGAGGAAGGGGAGGTACCTAATCCAATTAACAGAAGCACTCTGGATAGCGAGGTCGATCCCAGTCCTTTCACAGAAGTAAGGGTTCTGAAAGAACTCCTAAAACTGAAGGTGGACAAAGTAATGGTGCCTGACGGGATTCACCCCAGAATTCTAAAAGAATTAAGGGGAAAATTAGTGACACCACTGACTACCCTTTTTAACAAATTATGGGAGGATGGTGTGGTACCTGAGGACTGGAGGAAGGTGGATGTGATACACCTTCACAAAAGTGGGAGCAAGACAGAGGCAGGAAACTACAAGACCTGTCAGTTTGACCTCTGTGGTATGGAAAGTGATGGAATCGCTTCTGAAGGAAAGAAATGTTGAGTACCTGGAAGCCAGAGGGGCACAGGGCCCAAGGCAGCATGGCTTCACAGTGGGAAGGTCATGTCAGATGAATCTAATTGATTTCCTTGACTGGGTGACCAAAGTAGTAGACCAGGGGAGGGGCTGTGGACATGGCCTACATAGACTTTAGCAAGGCATTTGACTCAGTCCCACACAAAAGATTAAAAAATAAATGAACCAGCCCGGGAGTGGGTCCCAGGGTGGTAGCCTGGGTAAAACATTGTCTGGATAACAGGACACTGAAGTTAATTGTAAACAGAGTCCACTCTGAAGAAAGGGGGGGTTACTAGTGGGGTACCGCAGGGTTCAGTACTGTGTCAAGTACCTTTTAATGTCTTTATTGGTGACATTGCAAAGGGACTGGAAGGAAAAGCTAATATTCTTCAGGTGGAAGCTACCTCTAACTGAAAACTGAAATACTGAACTTAGAATCAGCAAGAAAGACAGTCTTGCTCAGTGCTCACAGCAGAGGGAGGTTTACCTTACTTTACATTTTACAATTGTGATTGTTCTTTTCAGTGAAGGGGCTTGCAGTACTGCTTTGGAGACTGGGAGTTTAAACCCAGCGGGATTGAAATACTGTTGATTGTGTCTTTCCTTGTGCACATCTGACGTGTTTGGAATTGTTGTTTGGTGACTTTTGCATTGCAATATTTGTGATACTGTGAGTTATTCTCTGGGCTAAGGATTTGACATAAGTCCAGTAGTGAGTGCAGGTTAGAGGGCTGTATATTTGATCCAGACAGTGCCCCAAGGGTGGAAACTGTTTTTTTTTTCTGTGTGCCTTCAAAGGTTAGACCAGGCAGTGCCAGGAAGTGCTTACATCACAGCTACTTATCAGCCAGTAGCTTTTGGAAGAGTCTTACAGACCTGATCAGATTACTATAAGCAAGTGGTTTACAGCAGATTCATCCTAAAAGCTAATATTCTTCAGGTGGAAGCTACCTCTAACTGAAAGCTGAAATACTGAACTTAGAATCAGCAAGAAAGACAGTCTTGTTCACACAGAGGGAGGTGTACCTTACTTTACATTTTACAATTGTGATTGTTCTTTTCAGTGAAGGGGCTTGCAATACTGCTTTGGAGATTGGGAGTTTAAACCCAGAGGGACTGAAATACTGTTTACTGTGTCTTTCCTTGTGCACAGCTGACTTGTTTTAGGGCTGCTTGCTTTCAGAGCACAAATTACTAGGCTGTATTGGGGCTGGGGAGGTCTACCTGTATTTGACTCAGCTGTTTTTTTTTTTTTCTGTTTGTTTAGCAGGGTATTTTCTCTGTTAACTTGTTGTGTAGGTCATCTTGCTGACAGGAAGGTCGACACTTATCGTAGTGGTGGGTCAGAGCTTTAAGCTGATTGTTTTGAGAGGGCACAGTTTGGATGCAAACCCCACCTTCCCCTCAACCCACCCACCCCAGTACCCTTCCTTATACCAGGGATTCTAACATAATTTCCTCAAGAGGGCAACGTGCATACCACTGTCATATCCTTTCCAGCAGACTGCACTGACAATATAGGCGTACACATTATATAATATATAGAAACATAGAAACATAGAATTTGATGGCAGATAAGACCACTTGGCCCACACAGTCTGCCCATTTTCCTACCTAATGGATAAGCTACAGATCCTAGTTAACCAACAGCCTACTTCTGCCTACCCCCACCACCTAGAATTGCCTTATAACTGTCCCATGCATTCTTGAATTCCACCATTGTTTTTGACTGCACAACCTCCTCCAGAAGGCCATTCCATACATCCACAACCCTCTCAGTGAAAAAATACTTCTTTACATTACCTCTGAGCCACTCCCCATCTTCAAATTGTACCCCCTTGTTCTTGCACACCTCTTTTTCGGAAAGATGCTACTCTCTTGGACTTTGTTGATTCCCTTGAGGTACTTGAAAGTTTATATCATGTCCCCCCCTCCCTCCTTTCCTCAAGGCTATACATATTAAGCTCCTTAAGTCTCTCTTCATATGTCTTCCAGTACAGACCCTGCACCATTTTAGCTGCCCTCCTCTGCACTGCCTCCATCCTGTTTATGTCTTTGTGGAGACTGAGTCTCCAGAACTGCACGCAGTACTCAAGATGGGGTCTCACCAGCTGTCTGTACAGAGGGATAACAACTTCCTGTTTTCTTCTGGTGATGCCTCTCCCTATGCATTCCAGTATCCCCCAGCCCTCCTTACTGCCCCCTCACATTCCTTGCCCACCTTTAGGTCATCTGATATGACAACCCCCAGGTCCCTTTCCATTTTTGTTGTTGTTTGTATCTCACCCACCATTGTGTGCTCTTCGCCTGGGTTTTTGTTTCCCAGGTGCATTACCTTGTACTTCTTAGCATTTAATCTAAGATGCCATACATTTAACCATTCCTCCAACCTTGCCAAGTCCCTTCTCATCCTTGCCACCCCACCTTGTGTATCAACTCTGTTGCAGATCTTTGTGTCGTCTGCTAAGAGAGATACTTTTCCTTCCAGTCCCTCTGCAATGTTGCTTATAGACATGGAAGAGGACCGGTCCTAGTACTGAACCCTGTGGCACCCCACTAGTAACCCCCCTTTCTTCGAGTGTGCACTCTCGAAACAATCAGCTGAAAGCTCTGGCCCACCAATACAATGAGTGTTGACCTTCCTGTCAGCAAGACAACCTACGCAACAATATAACAGAGAAATTACCCTGCTAAACAAACAGAGAAAAATCAAACAGCTGAGTCAAACACAGGTAAACCTCCCCAGCCCCAATACAACCTGGCGATTTGTGATCTGAAAGCAATCAGCCCCTAAACAAGTCAGCTGTGCACCAGGAAAGAAACAGTAAACAGTTGTCTCAATCCCTCTGGGTTTAAACTCCCAATCTTGAAAGCAGTACTGAAAAACTCCACCCAGAAACCTTGACTGACTAGTGTCACACCTGTGATGTAAGCAGGCCTTTTTGTGAAGATAGTCTGCTTTGTCTGGATTGAATACACAATACCTCCACGGAACCCAGGATTAATAATTAAATCAAACCTCAGCCAAAGTACAGTTCTAAAAGGTACAAAAATATTCTTACAAATACTAGATCTCTACTCCAGTGATCTAACACAGTGAACAGCAAATTCAGTAGTAGTTTACTCCCTCTACTTATGAAATTAACACTCCTGAAATTGAATCTTGCACACCTCTTCTTAATTCAAATAAGCAAAAGTGAAAGTATTAGTAAAACTGTATTTCAAACGTTCCTCACAGGTCCCAATCAATATTATGCCTTTCCAGGCTCCCAATTCTGAAAAAATGAGTATGATTGTGTTCTCTGCAGTATAGCAAAGTCTTCCAGCCTTTTCCACCAAAAAGTCAAGGCTTGTCTTTATATAGAACAAAACAATAACTAGAAAAAAAAACTTGCACTGGATAAACAGGAAGGTAGACAGACATGTGGGGAGTAGTGCAATGTACTGGCTGTGGGACAGCAGTCTTCCGGGAGTCTTTCTGGAAGCTGAGATGCTGCCCTATTTTCAGGCAACTCTCTGCCCTGAGAGAGGAGGCTGCCCATCTTCTGGCCACACTGGACATTAGTAAGGGAACCTCTCCCACCCAGAGAGCACCAGGGCCACCACCACTACCTCAGAGATTGCCAAGAAAGCACAGTGGTTGGATCACAGTGGGCTCAGAGAAGGTGAGGGTGGTGGAACAGAGGCACACCCTGTCAGCTGTACCACTCCACAATCCATACACCATTCTGATGGAGCATAGTTCCCCCTATGAATGCACCCGCAGTGGAGACTAAGGAGGCTGCGGACAACTGTTGCAAGGGAGCCCCACAGGAAGGTGGTAGAAGACACCACAGGGAAAGGAAGCAACTCCTGGTGGGGGACTCAATTATTAGGGGGCTAGAACTGGGGGGGAGCAGGGAAAACTGAAGTAAGGTGCCTGCCTGGCGCCATGGCTTGGAGGGAGAGGAAGCGCATCCTCAGGATCAGGAGAACAGCTGCACGGAAGACTGAGTTAGACATCATTGTCCACCAAGGGATGAATGACTTGGCTCAACATGAGATTAGAGCAGGTAGGAGGAGTTTGTGGAGTTGGGGAGGGGCTTAAGGCAAGTGGCACACATGCTATCCTTCTCAGAGGTGCTGCCTATATATGGCAAGGGTGAAGTGAGGGTACTTCACACCATGCAAGTCAATGAATGGTTGAAAAAATGGTGCAGAGCACAGGGGTTTGGCTTCATTGGGGACTGAGGTTCCACCTGGAGGGATACCAGCCTATACTGACAGAATGGTCTGCATCTGTCCAGGAAGGAAACAAGTCTTCTGGGTGATCGGTTTAAATACCTCATTGGCAAGCTTTTAAACTAGTCAAGGGGGGGAGGCACTGATAAGCCACAGGGAATTCCCAGCCTCCCCCTACAAAACAGGGTACTAAATGAGGTAAAGACCAAGGTAGAAAGGTCAGCAGGGAGCAGGACAGGGGTAAATGGAGAAAGCAAAGTCAATGAGGACAGGGATGGTGCTACAAGAGGTAAAGCCATCAAAAAATGGAGAGCAATGAGTACCAATGCCCATAGTCTGGGCAACAAGCTTCCTGAATTAGTGGCCTTGATGGAGGAGGAACATCTGGATATTGTGGCAGTCACAGAAACATGGTACACACAAAACCATGACTGGGATGTAAACATACCAGGATACACTATCTACAGGAGAGACAGTGAGGGTAAAAGAGGAGGAGGAGGAGGAGGAGCTCTCTACATAAGGGAAGGAATAAAAGCAACAGAACAAAAGGGTAAACAGGGAGGAGATGAAGCACTGTGGGTCAATGAGGAGACAGGCAATGGCACCACAATCTGCACAGGGGTTGTATACAGACCCCCCTCCCAGGAGGAGGAAATGGACAAGGAAATTATAGAAAGTATACTTAGAATGGCAGAAAAAGGGGAGATATTGCTGATGGGGGATCTAAATATGCCAGATGTTAACTGGAGTGCATTTGTAGCAGCCACTTCTAAGAGTGGGGTCATTCTAGATGCCCTGCAAGGGGCATGTCTTATACAACTAGTATTGGAACCCACTCGAGAGGGAGCAGTCTTAGACCTGGTACTCTCAAATGGAGATGGCAAGAGGATCACAGATTTAGAAGTGGGTAGCCATCTGGGAACTAGTGACCATTGAACAGTATGGTTCATGATAAACACAGAAGTAGAGTCAAGTTTTACAAAGGCAAAAGTACTGGACTTTAGGAGGGCTGACTTTGCCAAAATGGGTGAGTGCCTAAGGAATGCACTAGCAAATGGGCAGGAAGGAGGGTTGGAAGAACAATGGGTAATAATCAAAACTGCCATCACAGAGGTAACACGCCTTTGTGTGAAGCAAATAAACAAAACAACATGATGTAAAAGACCACTATGGTTCTCAAAGGAGGTGGCAGGGAAGGTTAGGGAGAGAAAAAGAAAGCATTCAGGAAGTACAAGGAATCACAAAAGGAGCAGGACAGAGAATTGTATCAGTTAAAGCAAAAGGAAGCATGGAAGGCAGTCAGAACAGCAAAGGCTCAAACCGAGGAAAAGATAGCCAACTCAGTTAAGAAGGGGGATAAAACCTTTTATAGGTACATCAGGGAGTAAAGGAAGACTAAGGAGGGATAGTGAGGCTTAATAAAGGGAGGGGTGGGAAGAGGGTGACTGTGAAAAGGCAGAGATACTAAACAAATATTTTGCTCAGTATTCACAAAATGAAGAGGGGGAGGTACCTAAACCAAACAATAGAAACACTCTGGATACGGGGGTTGATACCAGCCCATTCACAGAAGAAACTCCTAAACTTAAGGTGGACAAAGCAATGGAGCCTGATGGGATTCATCCCAGAATTCTAAAAGAACTAAGGGTAGAACTAGTGACACCACTGACTACCCTCTTTAACAAATCATGGGAGGATGGGGTGGTACCTGAGAACTGGTGGAGGGCAGATGTTATTCCACTTCACAAAAGTGGGAGCAGGGCAGATGCAGGAAACTACAGACCTGTTAGTTTAACCTCAGTGATTGGGAAAATGATGGAATCACTTCTGAAGGAAAGAATTGCTGAGTACCTAGAGGTCAGATGGGCACAGGACCCAAGGCAGCATGGATTCACAGTGGGAAGGTCATGTCAGATGAATCTAATAGATTTCTTTGACTGGGTGACCAAAGTAGTAGATCATGGAGGGGCTGTGGACATGGCCTACCCAGACTTTAGCAACGCATTTGACACAGTCCCACACAAAAGATTAATATACAAGTTGGCCAGCCTGGGAGTGGGTCCCAAGATGGTAGCCTGGGTAAAGAACTGGCTGGAGAACAGGACACAGAGGGTAAGAGTAAACAGAGTCCACTCTGAAGAAAGGGGGGTTACTAGTGGGGTACCGCAGGTTCAGTACTATGACCGGTCCTCTTTAATGTCTTTATAAGCGACATTGCAGAGGGTCTGGAAGGAAAAGTATGTATCTTTGCAGATGACACAAAGATCTGCAACAGAGTTAATACACAAGGTGGGGTGGAAAGGATGAGAAGGGACTTGACAAGGTTGGATGAATTGTCAAATGTATGGCAGCTTAGATTCAATGCTAAGAAGTGCAAAGTAATGCACCTGGGAAACAAAAACCCAGGGGAAGAGTACACAATAGGGAGTGAGACACTAACAACAACAACAATGGAAAGGGACCTGGGGGTAGTCATATCAGATGACCTAAAGGTGGGCAAGCAATGTGAGAGGGCAGTAAGGAGGGCTGGGGAATACTGTGATGCATAGGGAGAGGCGTCACTAGTAGAAAACAGGAAGTTGTTATCCCTCTATACAGCCAGCTGGTGAGACCCCATCTGGAGTGTTGCATCCAGTTCTGGAGACCCAATCTCCGCAAAGATATAAACAGGATGGAGGCAGTCCAGAGGAGGGCAACTAAAATGGTGCAGGGTCTGCACCAGAAGACATATGAAGAGAGACTAAAGGAGCTTAATATGTATAGCCTCGAGGAAAGATTGGACATGATAGAAACTTTTAAGTACCTAAAGGGAATCAACAAAGTCCAAGAAGGTAGCATCTTTCAGAAAAAGAGGTGCGCAAGAACAAGGGGGCACAATTTGAAGATAGAGGGTGGACAGCTCAGAGGTAATGTGAGGTAGCATTTTTTCACGGAGAGGGTTGTGGATGCATGGAACAGCCTTCCTGAGGAGGTTGTGGAGTCAAAAACAGTGGTGGAATTCAAGAATACATGGGACAGTCATAAGGCAATTCTAGGGGATGGGGTAGGAAGACGTAGGCTGTTGGTTAACTAGGACCTGCAGCTTATCCATTAGGTTGGGAAATGGGCAGACTGGTTGGGCCAAGCGGTCCTTATCTGCCGTCAAATTGTATGTTTCTATGTATGTCTCTTTGCAGATGACACAAAGATCTGCAACAGGGTTGATACACAAGGGGGAATGGAAAGGATGAGAAGGGACTTGGCAAAGTTAAAGGGATGGTGAGAATTATGGCAGCTTGGATTCAGTGCAAAGAAGTGCAAAATAATGCACCTGGGAAACAAAAACGCAGGGGAAGATTGCACAATGAGGTGGAAGGTAGTAACAACAATAAAAATGGAAAGGGACCTAGGGGTAATCATGTCAGATGACCTTAATGTTGGCAAGCAATGTGAGAAGGCAGTAGGGAGGGCTGGAGGGATACTGGGATGTATAGGGAGCGGCATCACCAGTAGAAAACAGGAAGTTGTTATCCCTCTGTACAGACAGTTGGTGAGACCCCATCTGGAGTACTGCATCCAGTTCTGGAGACCCTATCTCTGCAAGGACATATATAGGATGGAGGCAGTCCAGAGGAGGGCAACTAAAATGGCGCAGGATCTGAAAGAGAAGCCATACGAGGAGAGACTAAAGTAGCCTAATATGTATACCCTTGAGGAAAGGAGGGAGAGGGGGAACATGATAGAACTTTTAAGTACCTCAGTGGAATCAACAAAGTCCAAGAGGGTAGCATCTTTCAGAAAAAGAGATGTGCAAGAACAAGGGGACACAATTTGAAGATAGAGGGGGGACAGCTCAGGGGCAATGTGAGGAAGTATTTTTTCACCGAGAGGGTGGTGGACGCATGGAACAGCCTTCCTGAGGATGTCATGGGGTCTAAAACTGTGGGAGAATTCAAGAATGCATGGGACAGGCCGGCCCGCTGGAGCAGTGGTTGGACTTCCGCTTTCGATGCCGGGCACCCGGGTTCAGGAACGGACTCGGGTCGCCGGAGGGCCGGCCGGGGGGAGAAGGATCGAGCATCTCATGACTGCTCTCCTGATCCGGGGGAAGGGTGTGGTGAGTCTCCAGTGCACGGTGGACTCCTGGTGGAGACCGGGAGAACCCCAAGCACTCGGGGCCTGACGTCAGATGGGGGCGGGGCAGATGCTGGCGTCGTTGCGGCTCCCTTTATAAGGGAAAAAATTCCCCACCTCCGGCCTCTATGAAGCCCATCCCTCGGAGCCGCAATACAGAGCCCCAAAGAGCACGGCTCCCAGCCTATTACGACGTTCGTGGCACCCTAAGGGCCGAGGGTGCCACGTCCCCACCTTGGGGGGCAAGCCAGTGGGTACTGGGAACACGGCTCAAGAGGGGGGGATGCCGCAGCAGGGGGATCCGTGACCGGGTGGAAAATCTGGCGAGGAGGGGGTACAAAAAAAAAAAAGAATGCATGGGACAGACATAAGGCAATTCTAGTGGGGAGGGTAAGAGGAAGTAGGCTGTTGGTTAACTAGGATCTGCAGCTTATCATGTAGGTAGGGAAATGGGCAGACTAGGTGGGCCAAGCGGTCCTTATCTGCCGTCAAAGTCTATGTTTCTGTTTCTATGTTTCTATGATGGAAAGGTGACCTTTGCCAGAAGGAATTTGTGTGATTTGGGACAACTTCATGGTGGGTGATAGTGCAAAACAGAGAGGAGCGGAGGTAGATATTGACTCTGCCACTGCTTCACTCTCTATCTTGCCAAAAGAGGTTGTATTTTGGGAGGGCAAGATAGCTGTCAAGGACACGAGATGACAATCATGTTTTTGAGATACACAGAATATTGGGGAGTACTGAGTGACCCAGATTTTGATGTCATCCAATTTAGGGAGCAGGCTATGGACATTCACGTGGAACAGCCTCAAGCCCTTGGGGAAATTGTATGAAGAGTAAGAGGTGGTGGGATCAGGGTTTGGTTCAACATCTCCAGCCAAGAGAAGGAGACAGACTAGGAGGTGATAGTGGAGGGAACATTTTTTTGTTCCTTAGCCGGTATCTGTGGAGAGGGCAACATTTGGAGGTGGTAGGAATACCCTTAAGGAAGAGATGGAGGGCAATGAACATGGACAGGAGGAGTACAGTGACCCCAGTTGGTCATGTGTTGTTAAATATTTAGAAAGAGAAAGATGGAGGAGGTGTGGAGTACAGTCAGATTTGGTGGTATGACCTCAAATAGGACATGATGCATTCAGGATGGATCTGGGGAGGAAATGGGCTGGGACTGGGGAAGAAACTGGGAGAAATAAAAGGAGGGAGCAAAGCAGGCATCAGCGGGAGGCCATAGGAAAGGCTAAAGTAAAGAAGTGGATTTGCAAAGACTGATGACTGAACAGTCCCCCTAGTGGTAGGACTGTATAAGGACCAAATGGCAAAGTGGGTAGATAGCTGTCCAATCAGAACAGTTCCAGATAGGTATATGAGAAAGTGTTCGATAGGGCGGGTGGGAGACACTGCACAGCAGCATTAGGAAAGGACTAATACAAACACAGCAACAGTCATAGAAAAGTGACAAAGCAGAGTGAGAAATGCAAAAGAGCAAGCAGTAACAGACTGTTGCTATGGGGAATCTGAATTCAAAAAGGCTCCAAAAATCCTGGAGACAGACCAATTCTGGATTGCTGTTTATGGCTGAAGTCCATACCTTTCTTTGGTGTTGGGGATGGGTGGGCAGAAGGCTCAGTGAAAGCCAGGAGCAGTTCTCCATTGATGAGGAAGCTCAGTCAGGGGCAGCTCAGGCCTGGAGAAGGAGGAAGGAGGCAAATAAATTTGCAGGAAGCAAAAGAAATGGGCAGGTGCTCACTAAATTGGGATGGGGGCTAAAAAAGAGGAGGGGAAAGGAGCAGGTGAAGGGCTGAGCAGGAAAGCTCTCGAGACTGGGGACAAGTAACCTCTTGGCAAGAAGGGAATAACTTTAAAAGAAAAATTGCACTTTCAATCCACAGTAACTTTAAACGAATTATAACTAATATAAACACAGCAACAGACATAGAAAAGTGACAACGCAGAGTGAGAAATGCAAAAGAGTAAGCAGTAACAGACTGCTGCTATGGGGAATTTGAATTCAAAAAAGGTGCCAGAAATCTGATTGGAGGCAGACCCATTCTGGACTGCTGTTTTCAGCTGAAATCCATTCCTTTCTTTGGCTGTGACCCACCAGCATGGTCACACAATCGACCTGGTGTTCTGGCTGGGTCTTGGGGTTGATAACCTCAGGATTGAGCCGGTCTTTTGGTCCAATCACTGCACTGTGGAGCTCACATTTGGGGCCCCTCCGATAGTCCTGCCCCTGTGGAGATGGTTACCCATTGCCCTTTAGGGAGCATAGACCCAGAAGGACTCTTGGTCATAGCTGATCTTTCTAGGGTTGAGGCGGCTTGTGTGATTGGCACAGGGGAGACAGTGGTCACCTATAATAAGGTGATGTCTGAAGCGCTGGATGCCATAGCACCAGTTCATATATGACCCAGATCTTTTCAGTTGAGATACCTGTGGTTTGACGTTGATCTCAAGGTGATGAAGATCAAGGGATGGAAGTTGGAGCATTGCTGGCGGAAGTCCTGGCTGGATGCCAACAAACTGGTCCTGCATTCCCATTACCGTGAGTACCAGGAGGTAATCACCCTTAAGAAGGCAGAGTTCTGTCCTGGGAGATTGTGGGAGAAACAGACTGCTCAGCTTTTTTCGGGCTGTGGACAGGCTTCTTCAGCCAGCCTGTCTTCAGCCAAAAGCTTTTCATCAACTTTGTATGAGGAGTTTGCTCTGCTCTTCTCTGACAGGGTATCAGCTATCCGATCGGGGTTTCCATCAGGTAGGCTTTTGCCTCGCAGTTGCCAGTCTGTTGGGAGCAGAGGAACTCTGCCTGCCTGGGAAGAGTTTAGGCCTTTGGAGGTGTCTGAGGTGACTTGGCTGATCTTAGAGCTGAAGAATACATCTTGTGAACTGGACCCAGCCCCGACTTGTTTCTTGATGGGAAGTGCCGAGGCTGTTGGCCCAGTGTTCGCTGGGATAGCTAGGTGTTCGATGGTGGAGGGGATGCTCCCAGCTCCTCTGAAAGAGGTGCTGGTGAAACCCCTCATAAAGAAATCTTCCCTCAACCCAGACATCCCAGTGAATTACCACCCTATCTCCAACTTGCTTTTTTTGAGCAAGGTTGTTGAGAAACTGGTAGTACAGCAGCTCGTGGATTGGCTCCTGTCCTTTGACATCTATGAGCTATTTCAGTTGGATTTTTGGGCTAGGCACAGCACAGAAACCGCACTCGTCAGGGTTCATGATGACTTACTCAGAGCTAGAGATAGAGGAGACAGGTCAATTCTTGTGCTCCTTGATCTCTCTTCAGCTTTCAACACCATTGTGCTTCTTGATCGGCTCTGCAAATGTTGTGGACTCACCGGTGTTGCCATCAGATGGTTTGAGTCCTTTCTCTCAGGCAGGGTGCAGCGGGTAGTGATGGGGAATTTCTCCTCCTCTCCAATGCCTCTGTCTTGTGGATTTCCTCAGGGCTCGACCTTGTCACCGATGCTGTTTGCGATGTATATGTTGCCTCTGGGTGAGGTCATTTGACAATACAGCGTGGAGTTTCACTGCTATGCAGATAACACCCAGTTGTATTTGTCATTTGCCCCCCAGACATCTGGTGCAGCTGATGTGCTTAACATCTGTCTGGCTAAAATCAATGACTTGATGGCTTCCAGCTGTCTGCGACTTAACCCAGACAAGACAGAGGTGCTAGTGGTTGAGCAGGGTCATCGCCGTGATGATTTGCTACCTGGAGTGGGCACTGGTCTTTTCCTTGGGTCTGCTCCATTGATCGCTTCCCCGAAGGTGCAAAGTCTAGGTGTTATCCTGGACAGCAGACTGACCTTTGAAGATCAGATGTCATCTGTTGTGAAGAGTGGGTTTTACCACTTACGGAACATCGCCGGGATCAAGCCCTTCGTTACGCCCAAAGAACTGCCGACCCTAGTACATGCCTTTGAGACCTCCAGACTTGACTACTGTAATGCTCTTTACTTCAGGGTCACTGGAGGGACCCTTCACTGGCTGCAGCTGGTGCAGAATGCGCTGGCCTGATTACTGGTGGGACTACCTCAGTCATGCCATGTGACTCCGGTTTTGCATGCTCTGCACTGGCTGCCGGTCAGGTGGAGGGTCCTCTTCAAGGTGGGCTTGTTCACCTATAAGACCCTATATGGGCTGGGTCCTGGCTACCTGTCTGAGCTACTGTCACCTGTGACCTCTGCCTGCTCCATCCGTTCTGTTTTGAGGGGACTCCTGGTTGTACCCAGGGTTTGGCTCAAGGCCTCTGGTGACCGAACATTTAGTGTCTCTGGGCCGAATCTGTGGAACACATTTCCAGCTGCTGTCCAGGAGGCCCCCTCAATTGAAATCTTTTTTTTCCCAGGCTTTTGGGGATTAAGCCTTCTCCCACCTACCCTAGTTCTCAGCTATTTTATATTTTATATTTATGCTTTTAAGAATGTTGTTTTAAAGCTTCTACTAATGTTATTGCACTTATTTTTGTATTTGTATTTTGTATTCTGCTTTCATTGTGTACGGCACCCAGAGCCTCCAGGATTGGGTTTCTTAGAAATAAAATTGCCTTGCCTTGCCTTCAGGGATGGGTGGGCAGCAGGCTCAGTGAACCACCAGGAGTCAATGAGGAAGCCTGGTGCCTTTTTTGGGGCTTCAGGATTGGTGGGCGGGGGGCAGGCTCAGTGGTTTATTTATCATTTAAAGCAACACCGTCAACCCTCTTAGGTCTCCAAGTGTCCCTAGTTTAAAAAACATATTTTACGATGATCAACATTTTGCAAAGATTGCTGGTGTAGCTGGTAGTTTGATTCTGATTCTTTTTTTTTCTTTTAAAAAGTGAAAAACAGACTGCCCACCATACTGGTGTTACTGCACAAACACAGGTTTGTTTACATTCCTTGACCAGCTCCAACTGCATCTTTCCTGGACTTGGGGACACCTACAACACAGGCTAGCCCCTCATGATGCAGGTGGGAGTTTAGGAGGCTACTGCCTCATGAGTGACTGCACTGTTTGGGTGTGCTTCTAATGCTCAAGAAGTATGCAGTAAGATCAGACCCTGGACTGTAAACAAAACTAGGTTGTTTATAAATATACATTAACATGCATTTCAGTTCTACTAAATAAGGAAATAGACAAAACAAACAGCAACATCGATGAATGTTAGAGAAGGTAAGCAATCATAAAACGTAGGTTTTTAACTAGAAATAATATGATGAAAAACAGGTTGACAGTGTCCCTTTAATGATTTAAAGGAAATAAAAGGAAAAACATATGATGAGTTCCAAGGGTTAGCAGAAGAAGGGAGAAGAGGAGTGCACCCTTGTTTTCCCATTTCCCAGTGGAACCCTCGTGGACTTATTATCTTATTAAAACTATCTTTTCAGATTAAACAAAATGGAAACATAAAACCCCCTTAATATAAACCCCCCTTAACATAAAACCCAGTTAACCAAGAAAAGAGGAGTATAGTGTAGGCTAGAAAACATAATGGTCAAGATTCACTAACATGGGGGAAGGTCCCGCAGCTGTGGGAAAACCTCGCCGCTAGTGGGTTTCCACTTCCGAAGCTGCAGGTCGTCCACAGCTGTGGGTATTCACTAAGGTGGAGCCAGAGTATGACTGGCTCCACGGAATACAACAGCTTGCGGGTGCTGTTGCCATGGACAGCACCGCAGCTGCGGGAGGCTGCTACAGGCATCGGGACCCACCGTAGCACCCTCCACAACTGCTGCGGCTGTGGATCGTCTGCTCCACAGCTGCTTCAATTTCGTCGTGCAACTGGGGTTGCGGAGTGGGACTTAGTCCCATTTCACTTTGTGAATCCTGCCCAATATGTATGAACATATCTGTCTTTATTGTTTGATGGGAACTCCTAAGAAAAAGAGGTTTATACTGGTTTTAGCAAAAAGGGGTAGAGACAGTGATGTCATCCATGAATGGTATAAAAACTCACCACTTGGAGTAACAAAGATAGATAGGGGAATCAGTTGAATACTGACTACCAAGTGAGGAGGATCTCAGAAGTGTGTGCTTGTTTCCACACTGTTCTATTTGCAAAGGCTGAAGCTGAGCCTCAGGAATTTTTGAAATTAGAAAGTTTGCTGGATGCTGGACATGGAATAACCTTTTGCATTCTGTATGTTTATAGTTTTAATTTTTTTCATTTTCTGATTTGAATAAAATAACAATGCACGTTTCAAACAACATGAAGTCTTGCTATATTATGACATATGCAGTGAGTCCCAACCTTCAAACTGCCCCAGAGGTGAAAGAGTTAACTTTCCACGCCAGGCATGGAACACTGAGCTCGAGCTCGGTTGAAACTCTGTCTGTTGTTCTTCAAACTCAAACCGTCAGATTCTTTACTCAGCCTCACTGAACAGTCGCTCCGGAGATTTCTCCTTCTGCTCGGTTCATTTTCTCTGTTAAAGTATTGTTTTTCTCGGTTTTTGACCGAATTTAAACCGCAATCTGTCGGTTCAAGCTCTGTCTGTGGTATTGTGAGTACTAGATAGGTTTTACATTATTTCTTCTGTGTGGAACTTGTAAACGGCTTATCGGTTCGGTTTGAACCGATCAGGTTATTTAAAAATATTTTATTCTATCATTTATAGTGTGGTTACCGGTTCTTATCAGTTCTAAAAAAAATGGAATTTCTTACGTTTTTTTCCACGACCTGTGACACGGTTGGGAACCGATAAGAGGGTCTTGCTTGGCGGATTGCCATAAACGGGCAAGTTTGGTTCGGACTGGCACTATGTCTGAGAAACCCAAAAGAAAAACCAGGCCCACTGGGTTTCAACACTGCAGTGTGTGTGGGGAAGCCTTTGCCAAGGCTGACCCCTACACCACCTGTGTTTATTGTCTGGGGTTTGACTACCTCAATGCAGACTGCCAGATTTGTAAAAATGTTCCTGCAGCTACCCTGGAAAAAGAGAGTTGGTAGGCTCAGGGAAAGGGAGGCCAAGAAGTCCGCTGACCCGGATGGCCAGCCCTGTTCAGTTCCAACTGAACCAGAGGGAGTGCCCTTTGACCAGGGCGAGACTTCCTCGGGCAAAAGGAGAGCCAACTCTGAGGGGTCAGTTCCAGCAAAAAGGACTAGAAAATCAGTTGGTGTGGAGCCAAAACTTTCCTCTCCAACCGCTGAAGAGATAGCCAAAGTGATTCAGATTGTCCAGTAGCTTTCTCCGGTTCTGACCAAACTGGTGCCATCAGGTAAGCGCCCGGTTCGGCCGGTTCCACCGGTTCAAGACTACGATTTAGAGGATTATTATGAACCGAAGGAGGGGGAAGAGGAGTATGAGGAGAGTGAATGTGGATTTTAAAGTCTGGATGTGCCCATCGACACGGACATCTCCCCAGACAGACCTTCAGGAGTGTCCCCTCCTAGGCTTTCTGAGACCCCTTCTCATTTTATTTTCTATAAAAAAGTGGCTGAAACCCTCCAGCTCCCTGTGGAGGAAGCTGTGGATGATCAAGAGGAGCCTGACTATGTAGAAATGAAGGATATCCCAGAGTCTAGGAGACTGTCTATTCCCTTGCATAAATCTTTTGGGAAACAGACATTTAAAGTCCTAAAAACTCCTCACACTATATCTCCTGTGGATAAGAGAATGGACAAGAGGTACACATTGTTAGGCTCTGATACGGAGTTCCTTTCACAACAATGCAGCCATGTTGGGGTAGTGCAGGCTGCAATGTTTTCAATAAAGAAAAATGGAGTCACCGCCAATCCATTCATTAAACTTGTGCTTTTATTTGCAGTATGGGCCCCTACGTTTCGCTGCACCCAGCTTGATCACGGGGCTTCTATAAATACAAAATTATATTTAATTAACTAATTACATGAGAACAAAATTCCTTAAATTTCTCTTTTAAACATAAATAAAATGCTACTGCCTTAATAACTTATATTAATTACCTGCAAAAGAAGTCCTCTCTCTTCAAAATCTTATATGTTAAAATTATGTTTTCACCCTAATTCAAATAAACAAAATGGCTATATTTAGGAATTATTCAACTTAGTTTAATTTCATCTCATACCTTCATTTACAAATTCAAAATTAATAATCCACATACCTATGTGTTGAATTAACCTCCTCACTTCTATGCTGCTATTTAGTCCTCTGAGATCTGCATTCCAAAGATATAATTTTATATTAAATTGTGTTTTGCACAGTCCCTATCTTGAAAAATAAAATTACTTTCATATTATTAATTAGTCATTATAATATATATTTCTACCTTAAGCGTGGCACATTTTCTGCTTCACAACAGTCCTGATTTCTCCAAATTTATATGGAAAACGAATAATTATTCATTAAGAGTTTGTATTTACAAGCACTTCACTATGCGCTATAATAGCCACAATGTTGCTTCATTTAATGTGTACTAAATACTCGAATCGTATTCAACTTTCAAGTAATCCAAAATATAATTTTCTCAAAAATATACTGTGGACATTAGATTCCATGTCCCTAGGCTGTAAAAATGCCCGACTCCTTATGTTTTAGAACGCCGTGCTGCAAAGGCTATGTCTTAAATGGAAAAATTATCCATTCATAGCAGCTCTTTTTCGCGCGCTTACTCTTGAAATTACGTGGCTATATACTATTGGGGCACAAAATAAAAACTCAATGTCTAGCGTCATAAGGTTCATCAATATGTATAAGTTAGGGGAAACCTAGCTATTCACAAGATTATGCATGCCACTAACGTCATGGACTCATAAATATTCATAGGCTTAGTGAATTCTGACCATTCACGCGATTATGCGTGCCGCTAGGGAAACACCCTTCTTATGCATATTCATTATGTTATGTTAGACTCACTGCCTTGCGCTTCACGCCTTTCAGACTTTGATATATGTTATCTTTTTATCCAGCTAACCACATCCATTCCTCTATTTTCTTTAACAGTCCATGAATTTAAATACAAACTCCTACTAGATTGGAACATTATCAAAATTTTTTATATAGAAGAAAATCGGCAAATTATTTTACTAAGCATTGAAAAATATGAATTAAACAAAAAAAACCTTAAATAGACTTTAAGCAGCAGTTATATCGATATATCAATTAAGTGACAAAACATTTTTTTTATTATGGATTTCTCAATCAGCCATGTTTATTTGAAAGGGTGAATGAATTTAAAATGAAATCTTTTGTTATTTTGTTTGCATAAATAGCTAATGTCTAATAAGGAGGCTAATGAAATAACATTCATTTTTTTTTCTTCAATGAAAAAGGGAAGAATATCAGCGCTCTCATCCCTCAATACATTATTCAGCCACTAAAGTAAATATAAACACATAATGGTATTCTTCAAAATCATATTTCCAAATGAATACTGAAATAATCAAATTGCTGCACTGAATTGTACTTTGAATTAAGCATTTAACACAAATACTCAGTTTAAATTTCAGACAACCCAAACAATTCATGCAATAGTTGAATACATCATACGACTAAAATTACAATAAGTAACTCTTTAACTTTCTTTAAACTATAATATATTAAATTTCAAATCAACCATTCAACTTTCCTAAATAAATCTATACTCAATATGAAATCAATATATTCTTACATGATAAATCCTAAATATCCATTATTAAGCTGACTTTAATGCACACCACCTATTTTCTCATATTTTTGAAACACACCAACATATACAAAAACTATATTTTAGAAAGTCTTTAAACCATACAAAAATTCATTCAGTAAACATAAAAAGAGTAAACATAAGTAAATATGATTTCATGAAAAAAGGTAAGGAACCCTTTAATAAGATAATTTATTGCTTTTTCATGTACAAGCTAACCAATTCCTATCAATATTCATTCCAATCCGTTCATCTAATGTATGTAAATTAAAAATCCACTTCATTTCCATTCTGTCTAATGATTTCTTATAATCACCACCCCTTAATGGGGCTTAGCAATTTCAATCCCTAAACCTTAAAGAGGCCCCTGTGTGCTGTGCTGCATTAAAATGCACCGCTATTGGTGATTTTTCATTACTATTTCTAATATTGCTTTTATGCTCTCCTATTCTTATTTTTAATGCCCTTTTAATTTGTCCTACATATAATTTATCACAGGGGCATTGAATTACATTAATTACCCCTTCAGTATTGCAATCAATATGATCCTTGATTTTAAATTCCAAATTATAATAAGGATGTTTAAAGATTAACTTTTTACTAGTATTGTTACAGACAGCACACTTCCCACATCTTACCATTCCAGGTTGTAAAGGTCCCAAGAGGAACTGTGTTTCATCTTCTACCTTACTTAGAAATTGTGAATGTACCAAATTGTCCTTAAGGTTCCTCACCTTTTTTGACACAATTATAGGTTTTTTTTGTAACAATTGGATGTGTTGGCTGTCTGTTGCAACAAGATACCAATACTTATTAAAAATCTGTCTAATTTCTTTCATTTTATGGTTGTACTTAGTTGCAAAGACCAATCTTTGCTGCTTCTGTTTACGCTGTTTATTTAATAATTCCATCCTAGTTACTAGTGCAATCTTTTGATCAGCTTTTAATAACGTTTTCTGTGAATAACCTCTTTCAGTAAACCTTCTCAACATTTCTTTTTTATGAAATTCATAATCATCATGTTTTTTACAATTACGTTTCACTCTTACTAGTTGGGAAAAAGGAATACTTTGTTTTAATCTGGGTTCATGATAACTCCTATTGTGTAGTAACGTGTTCCTGTCTGTTGATTTCCTATATAGTGTAGTACTGCATTCTGAATTCACAATAGTTATTTCTAAATCTAAAAATGGTATTGTAGTTTTATGAAAATTTAATATAAATGTTAGGTTGCTATCAAAATTATTTAATAATTCCTGAAATAAATATAATTCCTCCTCCGTACCTACCCATAGACAAAAAATGTCATCAATAAAACGTTTCCAAAAGGCAATCTTTTCAAAAAACAGATTCTTAATTGGATTAAACACAAACTCTTCTTCAAAGATAATCATATATGCATTCGCATAGCTGGGTGCCATTATGCTCCCCATTGCTGTCCCTTTTTCTTGCTGATAAAATCGTCCCTCAAATTCAAAATAATTATTTTTTAAAATAAATCTAGCTAACTCTTGAAGAAGTACAGTTTTGGGAGAACTACCTACTGGTCTTCTATTATTTATTTTTCCCATGTTACTAACACCTTCATCATGCGGAATAGATGTGTATAGGTCCTTCACATCCCATGTAACCAGAAAATACTCAGTATTACCTTTATCTTGTAATATTTTCTAATTTTCTTATAAAATCTGTTGAATCCTGTATATAGGTGGCATTAACTTCAATTAGAGGTTGCAAATAATGATTCACAAATTTTGAAATTGGTTCCAAAACTGAACTTAATCCAGATATTATTGGTCTACCTGGAGGATCAAACAAATCTTTATGAATTTTTGGTAAAGCATAAAAAGTTGGTATCTTAGGAAATTCTACAATGAGCAACCTCATTTCCCAATCTCTAAGCCAATTCAAATCTACAAACTCAGCCAGTAATTCTCTTAATTCACTCATTATTTTAGGGGTGGGGTCTCTATCCAATAGTGAATAATTTTCTGTATTGGATAATAACTTTAAGCACATATGCTTATATTGATCCCTATCTTGTATAACGATGCCACCCCCTTTATCTGCTTGTTTAATAATTATATTGTTATCCTCACTTAATTCCTTAATGGCTTGAAATTCATCTTTATTTAGATTTTTATATGGGGCCATACCATTATGTGTTTATATTTACTTTAGTGGCTGAATAATGTATTGAGGGATGAGTGCGCTGATATTCTTCACTTTTTCATTGAAAAAAAATGAATGTTATTTCATTAGCCTCCTTATTAGACATTAGCTATTTATGCAAACAAAATAACAAAAGATTTCATTTTAAATTCATTCACCCTTTCAAATAAACATGGTTGATTGAGAAATCCATAATAAAAAAAAAAAAGTTTTTGTCACTTAATTGATATATCGATATAACTGCTGCTTAAAGTCTATTTAAGGTTTTTTTTGTTTAATTCATATTTTTCAATGCTTAGTAAAATAATTTACGCTTTTCATCTATATAAAAATGTTGATAATGTTCCAATCTAGTAGGAGTTTGTATTTAAATTCATGGACTGTTAAAGAAAATAGAGGAATGGATGTGGTTAGCTGGATAAAAAGATAGCATAAATCAAAGTCCGAAAGACGCGAAGCGCAAGGCAGTGAGTCTAACATAACATAATGAATATGCATAAGAATTGTGTTTCCCTAGCGGCACGCATAATCGCATGAATGGTCAGAATTCACTAAGCCTATGAATATTTATGAGTCCATGACGTTAGTGGCACGCATAATCTTGTGAATGGCTAGGTTTCCCCTAACTTATACATATTGATGAACCTTATGACGCTAGACATTGCGTTTTTATTTTGTGCCCCAATAGTATATAGCCATGTAATTTCAAGAGTAAGCGCAAAAAAGAGCTGCTATGAATGGATAATTTTTCCATTTAAGACATAGCCTTTGCAGCACGGCGTTCTTTCGAGTGTTCTAAAACATAAGGAGTCGGGCGTTTTTACAGCCTAGGGACATGGAATCTAATGGCCACAGTATATTTTTGAGAAAATTATATTTTGGATTACTTGAAAGTTGAATACGATTCGAGTATTTAGTACACATTAAATGAAGCAACATTGTAGCTATTATAGCGCATAGTGAAGCGCTTGTAAATACAAACTCTTAATGAATAATTATTCGTTTTTCCATATAAATTTGGAGAAATCAGGACTGTTGTGAAGCAGAAAATGTGCCACGCTTAAGGTGAGAAATATATATTATAATGACTAATTAATAATATGAAAGTAATTTGGATTTATTTTTCAAGATAGGGGACTGTGCAAAACACAATTTAATATATAAATTATATCTTTGGAATGCAGATCTCAGAGGACTAAATAGCAGCATAGAAGTGAGAGGGTTAATTCAACACATAGGTATGTGGATAATTAATTTTGAATTTGTAAATGAAGGTATGAAATGAAATTAAACTAAGTTGTAATAATTCCTAAATATAGCCATTTTGTTTATTTGAATTAGGTGAAGAGCACTTAATTTTAACATATAAGATTTTGAAAGTGAGAGGACTTCTTTTGCAGGTAATTAATATAAGTTATTAAGGCAGTAGCATTTTATATATGTTTAAAAGAGAAATTAAGGAATTTTGTTCTCATGTAATTAGTTAATTAAATATAATTTTGTATTTATAGAAGCCCGTGATCAAGCTGGTGCAGCAAAATGTAGGCCCATACTGCAAATAAAAGCACAAGTTTAATGAATGGATTACGGTGACTCCATTTTTCTTTATTGAAAACATTGCTACACACCTGTTGGAGTCGGAAACAGTATTTGAAGATTTTTCATTTCCCAGATATCATTATTAAATAGTATATTTGGTGAGACCTTGGGTGGGTCCCACATATCTGGAAGTTGATTAATTAAAGTGTATTTTGAGACATTTTGTACAGATATATAGCTTTTTTTGCCTTTTGAAGAAATTGAAATGGAAGAAGGTTTAGCAGTATTTAAGGATATTGGTAGTAGTGTTCAAAATGTTTTACATTTTGCTAGTTATACTGAAGATGAGAGGCAATCTCTATTTCAAAAAATGAGGGGGGATAGGGATCTCAGTGCTCAAATGGGGACAACACCTCGTAATATTTTCCAAAAATTAGAAAATTTAAGGTACAGGGATACAAGATTGGAGTGGCATGGTTTGACCTTAACCCAGTATTTGGAACATAATAGAATCCCTAGAGGATTACGTATCACAGTTGAACCCATTATTGGTATAAATACATCGAAATTATATATGAAATGGGATGGTATAAGAAACAGAGCTAGCTGTGATTTTATGTATGCCCTTATAGAGGCGATTATAGAAGAAAGGATGGCTATAGGGAAGAAATGCAAAAATATCAAGAGTTACTACAGCAACAGCTCAAGTTAGAAGAGTACACTTCATCTTTAGAAAATTTGAGACACAAAATTACAGATTATGAAAATAAGTTAAAACAACAGAAGATTAGGAAATTCATAAGGGATACAAATGATTATAGAGACAATAGGATTTACACCTATAAACAGTATAGAAGACAGAGATATAACTATCAACAAGATAGCGGTACAGATAGCGATAACAGCTACACAAAGGATACATTAATACATTCTAGAGAGGACGGTGCTGGGACTAGCAAACCCATGCCCTCCAGTGGTGTAGTGGAAGATAATTCCACACGAAGATATGACCTAAGTACTACCAATTATAATACAGAGTTTAATAGAGGGCAAGTGGGTTTTGAGGAGGCAGAAGGGGAAAAGGGGGAGGCCCAGGAGGCAGAGTAAACATGGACAACAGGATGAGAGAAGCACAGAGATAGTACCTATTTTTAATTTGAGTAAAAGACATCTAAGTAAGGTAGAACTTAAGGTATTAAGTTTGCGTTTGAGTTTTTCCCCCTCACAACCTATTAACACATTTGAGTTGATGGTTGATTTACAGGCATTTTTCGGAAGTTTAAGAATTAAAAATTTTGGGGATCAGGAAGGTACATCTAGTGAGGAAAGCAAATTGAAGCAGATATTAAACATTAAATCATATTTTAATCCCCCGATAGGAAGAAGAAATGGAATAGAATGTTTCTGTAAGATAGTTGAAAAAGAAATTATGGACCTATTTAAAGATCCAGCCTCCCGATGCCCCCCCATAAAAATCTAAATAAAGATGAATTTCAAGCCATTAAGGAATTAAGTGAGGATAACAATATAATTATTAAACAAGCAGATAAAGGGGGTGGCATCGTTATACAAGATAGGGATCAATATAAGCATATGTGCTTAAAGTTATTATCCAATACAGAAAATTATTCACTATTGGATAGAGACCCCACCCCTAAAATAATGAGTGAATTAAGAGAATTACTGGCTGAGTTTGTAGATTTGAATTGGCTTAGAGATTGGGAAATGAGGTTGCTCATTGTAGAATTTCCTAAGATACCAACTTTTATGCTTTACCAAAAATTCATAAAGATTTGTTTGATCCTCCAGGTAGACCAATAATATCTGGATTAAGATCAGTTTTGGAACCAATTTCAAAATTTGTGAATCATTATTTGCAACCTCTAATTGAAGTTAATGCCACCTATATACAGGATTCAACAGATTTTATAAGAAAATTAGAGAAAATATTACAAGATAAAGGTAATACTGAGTATTTTCTGGTTACATGGGATGTGAAGGACCTATCACATCTATTCCGCATGATGAAGGTGTTAGTAACATGGGAAAAATTCTTAATAGAAGACCAGTAGGTAGTTCTCCCAAAACTGTACTTCTTCAAGAGTTAGCTAGATTTATTTTAAAGAATAATTATTTTGAATTTGAGGGACGATTTTATCAGCAAGAAAAATGGACAGCAATGGGGAGCACAATGGCACCCAGCTATGTGAATGCATATATGATTATATTTGAAGAAGAGTTTGTGTTTAATCCAATTAAGAATCTGTTTTTTGAAAAGATTGCCTTTTGGAAACGTTTTATTGATGACATTTTTTGTCTATGGGTAGGTACGGAGGAGGAATTATATTTATTTCAGGAATTATTAAATAATTTTGATAGCAACCTAACATTTATATTGAATTTTCATAAAACTACAATACCATTTTTAGATTTAGAAATAACTATTGTGAATTCAGAATGCAGTACTACACTATATAGGAAACCAACAGACAGGAACACGTTACTACACAATAGGAGTTATCATGAACCCAGATTAAAACAAAGTATTCCTTTTTTCCCAACTAGTAAGAGTGAAACGTAATTGTAAAAAACATGATGATTATGAATTTCATAAAAAAGAAATGTTGAGAAGGTTTACTGAAAGAGGTTATTCACAGAAAACTTTATTAAAAGCTGATCAAAAGATTGCACTAGTAACTAGGATGGAATTATTAAATAAATAGCGTAAACAGAAGCAGCAAAGATTGGTCTTTGCAACTAAGTACAACCATAAAATGAAAGAAATTAGACAGATTTTTAATAAATATTGGTGCCTTGTTGCAACCGACAACCAACATATCCAATTGTTACAAAAAAAACCTATAATTGTGTCAAAAAAAGGTGAGGAACCTTAAGGACAATTTGGTACATTCACAATTTCTATGTAAGGTAGAAGATGAAACACAGTTCCTCTTGGGACCTTTACAACCCGGAATGGTAAGATGTGGGAAGTGTGCTGTCTGTAACAATACTAGTAAAAAGTTAATCTTTAAACATCCTTATTATAATTTGGAATTTAAAATCAAGGATCATATTGATTGCAATACTGAAGGGGTAATTTATGTAATTCAATGCCCCTGTGATAAATTATATGTAGGACAAACTAAAAGGGCATTAAAAATAAGAATAGGAGAGCATAAGATGCATATTAGGAATAGTAATGAAAAATCACCAGTAGCGTGTATTTTAATGCAGCACAGCACACAGGGGCCTCTTTAAGGTTTTGGGATTGAAATTGATAAGCCCCCATTAAGGGTGGTGATTATAAGAAATCATTAGACAGAATGGAAATGAAGTGGATTTTAATTTACATACATTAGATGAACGGATTGGAATGAATATTGATAGAATTGGTTAGTTGTACATGAAAAAGCAATAAATTATCTAATTAATGGGTTCCTTACCTTTTTTCATGAAATCATATTTACTTATGTTTACTCTTTTTATGTTTACTGAATGAATTTCTGTATGGTTTAAAGACTTTCTAAAATATAATTTTTGTATATGTTGGTGTGTTTCAAAAATATGAGAAAATAGATGGTGTGCATTAAAGTCAGCTTAATAATGGATATTTAGGATTTATCATGTAAGAATATATTGATTTCATATTGAGTATAGATTTATTTAGGAAAGTTGAATGGTTGATTTGAAATTTAATATATTATAGTTTAAAGAAAGTTAAAGAGTTACTTATTGTAATTTTAGTCGTATGATGTATTCAACTATTGCATGAATTGTTTGGGTTGTCTGAAATTTAAACTGAGTATTTGTGTTAAATGCTTAATTCAAAGTACAATTCAGTGCAGCAATTTGATTATTTCAGTATTCGTTTGGAAATATGATTTTGAAGAATACCATTATGTGTTTATATTTACTTTAGTGGCTGAATAATGTATTGATGGATGAGAGCACTGATATTCTTCCCTTTTTCATTGAAGAAAAAAAAATGAATGTTATTTCATTAGCCTCCTTATTAGACATTAGCTATTTATGCAAACAAAATAACAAAAGATTTCATTTTAAATTCATTCACCCTTTCAAATAAACATGGCTGATTGAGAAATCCATAATAAAAAAAAAAATGTTTTTGTCACTTAATTGATATATCGATATAACTGCTGCTTAAAGTCTATTTAAGGTTTTTTTTTGTTTAATTCATATTTTTCAATGCTTAGTAAAATAATTTGCCGTTTTTCATCTATATAAAAAATGTTGATAATGTTCCAATCTAGTAGGAGTTTGTATTTAAATTCATGGACTGTTAAAGAAAATAGAGGAATGGATGTGGTTAGCTGGATAAAAGATAGCATAAATCAAAGTCTAAAGGGGCGCGAAGCGCAAGGCAGTGAGTCTAACATAACATAATGAATATGCATAAGAAGGGTGTTTCCCTAGCGTCACGCATAATCGCGTGAATGGTCAGAATTCACTAAGCCTATGAATATTTATGAGTCCGTGATGTTAGTGGCACGCATAATCTTGTGAATGGCTAGGTTTCCCTAACTTATACATATTGATGAACCTTATGATGCTAGACATTGCGTTTTTATTTTGTGCCCCAATAGTATATAGCCACGTAATTTTAAGAGTGTTACGTAAAGAGCTGCTATGAATGGATAATTTTTCCATTTAAGACATAGCCTTTGCAGCACGACGCTTTCTTCGCGCTTCTAAAACATAGGAGTGAGCGTTTTTACAGCCTAGGGACATGGAATCTAATGGCCATGTAGTATATTTTTGAGAAAATTATATTTTGGATTACTTGAAAGTTGAATACTATTGAGTATTTAGTACACATTAAATGAAGCAACATTGGCTATTATAGCGCATAGTGAAGCTTGTAAATACAAACTCTTAATGAATAATTATTCGTTTTCCATATAAATTTGGAGAAATCAGGACTGTTGTGAAGCAGCAAATGTGCCACGCTTAAGGTGAAATATATATTATAATGACTAATTAATAATATGAAAGTAATTTGGATTTATTTTTCAAGATAGGGGACTGTGTAAAACACAATTTAATATATAAATTATATCTTTGAATGCAGATCTCAGAGGACTAAATAGCAGCATAGAAGTGAGAGATTAATTCAACACATAGGTATGTGGATTATTAATTTTGAATTTGTAAATGAAGGTATGAAATGAAATTAAACTAAGTTGTAATAATTCCTAAATATAGCCATTTTGTTTATTTGAATTAGGGTGAAGAGCACTTAATTTTAACATATAAGATTTTGAAAGTGAGAGGACTTCTTTTGCAGGTAATTAAATATAGTTATTAAGGCAGTAGCATTTTATTTATGTTTAAAAGAGAAATTTAAGGAATTTTGTTCTCATGTAATTAGTTAATTAAATATAATTTTGTATTTATAGAAGCCCCGTGATCAAGCTGGGTGCAGCGAAACGTAGGGGCCCATACTGCAAATAAAAGCACAAGTTTAATGAATGGATTGGCGGTGACTCCATTTTTCTTTATTGCAAACATTGCTACACACCTGTTGGAGTCGGAAACAGTATTTGGAAGATTTTTTCATTTCCCAGATATCATTATTAAATATATATTTGGTGAGACCTTGGGTGGGTCCCATATCTGTAGTTGATTAATTAAAGTGTATATTGGAGACATTTTGTACAGATATATAGCTTTTTTTTGCCTTTTGAAGAAATTGAAATGGAAGAAGGTTTAACTAGTATTTGATGATATTGGTAGTAGTGTTCAAAATGTTTTTCATTTTGCTAGTTATACTGAAGATGAGGCAATCTCTATTTCAAAAAATGCGGGGGATAGGGATCTCAGTGCTCAAATGGGGACAACACTCATAATATTTTCCAAAAATTAGAAAATTAAGGTACAGGGATACAAGATTGAGTGGCATGGTTTGACCTTAACCCAGTATTTGGAACATAATAGAATCCATAGAGGATTACGTATCACAGTTGAACCCATTATTGGTATAAATACATCGAAATTATATATGAAATGGGATGGTATAAGAAACAGAGCTAGCTGTGATTTTATGTATGCCCTTATAGAGGCAATTATAGAAGAAAGGATGGCTATAGGAGAAGAAATGCAAAAATATCAAGAGTTACTACAGCAACAGCTCAAGTTAGAAGAGTACACTTCATCTTTAGAAAATTTGAGACACAAAATTACAGATTATGAAAATAAGTTAAAACAACGAAGATTAGGAAATTCATAGGGATACAAATGATTATAGAGACAATAGGATTTACACTATAAACAGTATAGAATACAGAGATATAACTATCAACAAGATAACGGTACAGATAGCGATAACAGCTACACAAAGGATACGATGTAACAGTTCTAGAGAGGACGGTGTGGACTAGGCAAACCCATGCCTCCAGTGGTGTAGTGGAAGATAATCCACACAAGATATGACCTAAGTACTACCAATTATAATCCAGAGTTTAATAGAGGCAAGTGGGTTTTGAGGAGGCAGAAGGGGAAAGGGGGAGGCCCAGGAGGCAGAGTAAACATGGACAACAGGATGAGAGAAGCACAGATAGTACCTATTTTAATTTGAGTAAAAAGGCATCTAGTAAGGTAGAACTTAAGGTATTAAGTTTGTTTGAGTTTTTCCCCTCACAACCTATTAACACATTTGAGTTGATGGTTGATTTAAGGCATTTTCGGAAGTTTAAGAATTAAAAATTTTTGGGGATCAGGAAGGTACATCTAGTGAGGAAAGCAAATTGAGCAGATATTAAGACATTAAATCATATTTTAACTTCGATAGGAAGAAGAAATGAATAGAATGTTCTTGTAGATAGTTGAAAGAAATTATGGACCTATTTAAAGATCCAGCCTCCATGCCCCCCATAAAATCTAAATAAAGATGAATTTCAAGCCATTAAGGAATTAAGTGAGGATAACAATATAATTATTAAACAAGCAGATAAAGGGATGGCATCGTTATACAAGATAGGGATCAATATAAGCATATGTGCTTAAAGTTATTATCCAATACAGAAAATTATTCACTATTGGATAGACCCCCTCCCAAAATAATGAGTGAATTAAGAGAATTACTGGCTGAGTTTGTAGATTTGAATTGGCTTAGAGATTGGAAATGAGGTTGCTCATGTAGAATTTCATAAGATACCAACATTTTATGTTTTACCAAAATTCATAAATATTTGTTTGATCCTCCAGGTAGACCAATAATATATGGATTAAGATCAGTTTGGAACCAATTTCAAAATTTGTGTATCATTATTAGCAACCTCTAATTGAAGTTAATGCCACTTATATACAGGTTCAATCAGATTTTATAAGAAAATTAGGAAAATATTACAAGTTAAAGGTAATACTGAGTATTTTCTGGTTACATGGGATGTGAAGGACCTATACACATCTGTTCCGGATGATGAAGGTGTTAGTAACATGGGAAAATTCTTAATAGAAGACCAGGTAGTTCTCCAAAACTGTACTTCTTCAAGAGTTAGCTAGATTTATTTTAAAGAATAATTATTTTGAATTTGAGGGACGATTTTAACAGCAAGAAAAATGGACAGCAATGGGGAGCACAATGGCACCCAGCTATGTGAATGCATAAATGATTATATTTGAAGAAGAGTTTGTGTTTAATCCAATTAAGAATCTGTTTTTTGAAAAGATTGCCTTTTGGAAACGTTTTATTGATGACATTTTTTGTCTATGGGTAGGTGCAGAGGAGGAATTATATTTATTTCAGGAATTATTAAATAATTTCGATAGCAACCTAACATTTATATTGAAGTTTCATAAAACTACAATACCATTTTTAGATTTAGAAATAACTATTGTGAATTCAGAATGCAGTACTACACTATTTAGGAAACCAACAGACAGGAACATGTTACTACACAATAGGAGTTATCATGAACCCAGATTAAAGCAAAGTATTCCTTTTTCCCAACTAGTAAGAGTGAAACGTAATTGTAAAAAACATGATGATTATGAATTTCATTAAAAAGAAATGTTGAGAAGGTTTACTGAAAGAGGTTATTCACAGAAAACTTTATTAAAAGCTGATCAAAAGATTGCACTAGTAACTAGGATGGAATAATTAAATAAATAGCATAAACAGAAGCAGCGATTGGTCTTTACAACTAAGTACAACCATAAAATGAAAGAAATTAGACTGATTTTTAATAAATATTGGTGCCTTTTTGCAACCGACAACCAACATATCCAATTGTTACAAAAAACCTATAATTGTGTCAAAAAGGTGAGGAACCTTAAGGACAATTTGTATATTACAACTTTCACGTAGGTAGAAGATGAAACACAGTTCCTCTTGGGACCTTTACAACCCAGAATGGTAAGATGGGAAGTGTGCTGTCTGTAACAATACTAGAAAAAGTTAATCTTTAAACATCCTAAGTATAATTTGAATTTAAAATCACGGATCATATTGATTGCAATACTGAAGGTAATTATGTAATTCTAATGCCCTGTGATAAATATATGAAGGACAAACTAAACGGCATTAAAAATAAGAATAGGAGGGCATAAAAGATATTAGAATAGTAATGAAAATCACAAGTATCGGTGTATTTTAATGCAGCACAGCACACAGGGGCCTATTTAAGGTTTTGGGGATTGAAATTGATAAGCCCCATTAAGGGCTGGTGATTATAAGAATCATTAGACAGAATGGAAATGAAGTGGATTTTAATTTCATACATTAGATGAACGGATTGGAATGAATATTGATAGGAATTGGTTAGCTTGTACATGAAAAAGCAATAAATTATCTAATTAATGGGTTCCTTACCTTTTTTCATGAAATCATATTTACTTATGTTTACTCTTTTTATGTTTACTGAATGAATTTCTGTATGGTTTAAAGACTTTCTTAATTATAATTTTTGTATATGTTGGTGTGTTTCAAAAATATGAGAAAATAGATGGTGTGCATTAAAGTCAGCTTAATAATGGATATTTAAGATTTATCATGTAAGAATATATTGATTTCATATTGAGAATAGATTTATTTAGGAAAGTTGAATGGTTGATTTGAAATTTAATATATTATAGTTTAAAGAAAGTTAAAGAGTTACTTATTGTAATTTTAGTCGTATGATGTATTCAACTATTGCATGAATTGTTTGGGTTGTCTGAAATTTAAACTGAGTATTTGTGTTAAATGCTTAATTCAAAGTACAATTCAGTGCATTAATTTGATTATTTCAGTATTCATTTGGAAATATGATTTTGAAGAATACCATTATGTGTTTATATTTACTTTAGTGGCTGAATAATGTATTGAGGATGAGCGCTGATACTTTTTCCCTTTTTCATTGAAGAAAAAATGAATGTTATTTCATTAGCCTTATTAGAAATTAGCTATTTATGCAAACAAAATAACAAAAGATTTCATTTAAATTCATTCATCCTTTCAAATAAACATGGCTGATTGAGAACCATAATAAAAAAAAAATGTTTTTGTCACTTAATTGATATATCGATAACTGCTGCTTAAAGTCTATTTAAGAGTTTTTTGTTTAATTCATATTTTCAATGCTTAGTAAAATAATTTGCTTTTTTCATCTATATAAAAATGTTGATAATGTTCCAATCTAGTAGGAGTTTGTATTTAAATTCATGGACTGTTAAAGAAAATAGAGAATGGATGTGGTTAGCTGGAAAAAGATAGCATAAATCAAAGTTCAAAGGCGTGAAGCGCAAGGCAGTGAGTCTAACATAACATAATGAATATGTAGAAGGGTGTTTCCCTAGCGGCACGCATAATCGCTTGAATGATCAGAATTCACTAAGCCTATGAATATTTATGAGTCTATGTTAGTGGCACGATAATCTTGTGAATGGCTAGGTTTCCTAACTTATACATATTGATGAACCTTATGACGCTAGACATTGCGTTTTTATTTTGTGCCCCATTAGTATATAGCCAGTAATTTCAAGAGTAAGCACACGAAAAAGGGCTGCTATGAATGGATAATTTTTCCATTTAAGACATAGCCTTTGCAGCACGACGTTCTTTCGGCGTTCTAAAACATAAGGAGTCGGGCGTTTTTACAGCCTAGGGACATGGAATCTAATGGCCACAGTATATTTTTGAGAAAATTATATTTTGGATTACTTGAAAGTTGAATACGATTCGAGTATTTAGTACACATTAAATGAAGCAACATTGTGGCTATTATAGCATATAGTGAAGCGCTTGTAAACACAAACTCTTAATGAATAATTATTCGTTTTCCATATAAATTTGGAGAAATCAGGACTGTTGTGAAGCAGAAAATGTGCCATGCTTAAGGTGAGAAATATATATTATAATGTCAATTAATAATATGAAAGTAATTTGATTTATTTTTCAAGGTAGGACTGTGCAAAACACAATTTAATATATAAATTATATCTTTGGAATGCAGATCTCAGAGGACTAAATAGCAGCATAGAAGTGAGAGGATTAATTCAACACATAGGTATGTGGATTATTAATTTTGAATTTGTAAATGAAGGTATGAAATGAAATTAAACTAAGTTGTAATAATTCCTAAATATAGCCATTTTGTTTATTTGAATTAGGGTGAAGAGCACTTAATTTTAACATATAAGATTTTTGAAAGTGAGAGGACTTCTTTTTGCAGGTAATTAATATAAGTTATTAAGGCAGTAGCATTTATTTATGTTTAAAAGAGAATTTAAGGAATTTTGTTCTCATGTAATTAGTTAATTAAATATAATTTTGTATTTATAGGCTCCGTGATCAAGCTGGTGCAGCGAAACGAGGGGCCCATACTGCAAATAAAAGCACAAGTTTAATGAATGGATTGGCGGTGACTCCATTTTCTTTATTGCAAACATTACTACACACCTGTTGGAGTCGAAACAGTATTTGGAAGATTTTTCATTTCAGCTATCATTATTAAATAGTATATTTGGTGAGACCTGGGTGGGTCCCACATGTCTGGAAGTTGATTAATTAAAGTGTATTTTGAGACATTTTTACAGATATAGAGCTTTTTTGACTTTTGAAGAAATTGAAATGGAAGAAGGTTTAGCAGTATTTAAGGATATTGTAGTAGTGTTCAAATGTTTTTCATTTTGCTAGTTATACTGAAGATGAGAGGCAATCTCTATTTCAAAAAATGCGGGGGATAGGGATCTTAGTGCTCAAATGGGGACAACACTGTAATATTTTCCAAAATTAGAAAATTTAAGGTACAGGGATACAAGATTGGAGTGGCATGGTTTGACCTTAACTCAGTATTTGGAATATAATAGAACTCCTAGAGGATTACGTATCACAGTTGAACCCAATATTGGTATAAATACATCGAAATTATATATGAAATGGGATGGTATAAGAAACAGACTAGTTGTGATTTTATGTATGCCTTTATAGGCGTTATAGAAGAAAAGGATGGCTATAGGAGAAGAAATGCAAAATATCAAATAGTTACTACTGCAACAGCTCATGTTAGAAGAGTACACTTATCTTAGAAAATTTGAGACACAAATTACAGATTATGAAAATAAGTAAACAACAGAAGATTAGGAAATTCATAAGGGATACAAAATGATTATAGAGACAATAGGATTTACACCTATAAACAGTATAGAAGACAGAGATATAACTATCAACAAGATAGAGGTACAGATAGCTGATAACAGCTACACAAAGGATACAAGTATCGCTCTAGGAGAGGACGGTGTTGGACTAGCAAACCCATGCCTTCCAGTGGTAGTGAAGATAATTCCACACGAAGATATGGACCTAACTACTACCAATTATAATCCAGAGTTTAATAGAGGGCAAGTGGGTTTTTGAGGAGGCAGAAGGGAAAAGGGGAGGTGTAGGCAGAGTAAACATGGACAATAGGATGAGAAGCACAGAGATAGTACCTATTTTTAATTTGAGTAAAAGACATCTAGTAAGGTAGAACTTATTAAGTTTATGCTTGAGTTTTCCCCTCACAACCTATTAACATGTTTTGAGTTGATGGTTAGTTATTTTTGAAGTTTAAGAATTAAAAATTTTTGGGGATCAGGAGAAGTACAACTAGTGAGGAAGCAAATTGAAGCAGATATTAAACATTAAATCGTATTTTAACTCGATAGGAAGAAGAAATGGAATAGAATGTTTCTGTAAGATAGTTGAAAAAGAAATTATGGACCTATTTAAAGATCCAGCCTCCCATGCCCCCCTAAAAATCTAAATAAAGATGAATTTCAAGCCATTAAGGAATTCAGTGAGGATAATAATATAATTATTAAACAAGCAGATAAAAGGGGTGGCAGTTGATACAAGATAGATCAATATAAGCATATGTAAGCTAAAGTTATTATCCAATACAGAAAATTATTCACTATTGGATAGAGACCCCACCCCTAAAATAATGAGTGAATTAAGAGAATTACTGGCTGAGTTTGTAGATTTGAATTGGCTTAGAGATTGGGAAATGAGGTTGCTCATTGTAGAATTTCCTAAGATACCAACATTTTATGCTTTACCAAAAATTCATAAATATTTGTTTGATCCTCCAGGTAGACCAATAATATCTGGATTAAGATCAGTTTTGGAACCAATTTCAAAATTTGTGTATCATTATTTGCAACCTCTAATTGAAGTTAATGCCACCTATATACAGGATTCAACAGATTTTATAAGAAAATTAGAGAAAATATTACAAGATAAATGTAATACTGAGTATTTTCTGGTTACATGGATGTGAAGGACCTATATACATCTATTCCGTGATGATGATGGTGTGTTAAATATGGGAAAATTCTTAATAGAAGACCAGTAGGTAGTTCTCCCAAACTGTAATTTCTTCAAGAGTTAGCTAGATTTATTTGTAAGAATAATTATTTTGAATTTGAGGACGATTTTATCAGCAAGAAAAATGGACAGCAATGGGGAGCACAATGGCACCCAGCTATGTGAATGCATAATGATTATATTTGAAGAAGAGTTTGTGTTTAATCCAATTAAGAATCTGTTTTTGAAAAGATTGCCTTTTTAAACGCTTATTGATGACATTTTTGTCTATGGGTAGGTGCTGAGGAGGAATTGTATTATTTCGTAATATTAAATAATTTCGATATAACCTAACATTTATATTGAAGTTTCATAAAGCTACAATACCATTTTTAGATTTAGAAATAACTATTGTGAATTCAGAATGCAGTACTACACTATATAGGAAACCAAACAGGCAGGAACATGTTACTACAATAGGAGTTATCATGAACCCAGATTAAAACTAAAGTATTCCTTTTCCCAACTAGTAAGATGAAAGTAATTGAAAAAACATGATGATTACTGCATTTCTATAAAAGAAATGTTGAAGGTTTACTGAAAGAGGTTATTCACAGAACTTTATTAAAAGCTGATCAAAGATGCACTAGTAACTGGGATGAATTGTAAATAAATAGCGAAACAGAAGCAGCGATTATTCTTTGCAAACTATACAACCATAAAATGAAAGAAATTGACTGATTTTTAATAAATATTGGTGCCTTTTTGCAACCGACAACCAACATATCCAATTGTTACAACAAAACCTATAATTGTGTCAAAAGGTGTGGAACCTTCATGACATCGGTACATTCACAATTTCTACGTAAGGTAGAAGATGAACATAGTTCCTTTGGGACCTTACAACCTAGAATGGTGATGGAAGTGTGCTGTCTGTAACAATACTAGTAAAAGTTAATCTTTAAACATCCTAAGTATAATTTGGAATTTAAAATCATGGATCATTTGATTGCAATACTGAAGGGTAATTGTGTATTCAATGCCCTGTGATAAATTATATGAAGGACAAACTAAACAGGTATTAAAATAAGAATAGGAGAGCATAAAAGCGATATTAGGAATAATGTGAAAATCACAAGCAGCGGTGTATTTTAATGCAGCACAGCACACAGGGGCCTATTGGGTTTTGGGATTGAAATTGATAAGCCCCTCATTAAGGGGTAGTGATTATAAGAAATCATTAGACAGAATGGCAATGAAGTGGATTTTAATTTCATACATTAGATGAACGGATTGGAATGAATATTGATAGGAATTGGTTAGCTTGTATGAAAAAGCAATAAATTATCTAATTAATGGGTTCCTACCTTTTTCATGAAATCATATTTACTTATGTTTACTCTTTTATGTTTACTGAATGAATTTCTGTATGGTTTAAAGACTTTCTTAATTATAATTTTGTATATGTTGTGTGTTTCAAAAATATGAGAAAATAGATGGTGTGCATTAAAGTCAGCTTAATAATGGATATTTAAGATTTATCTATGTAAGAATATATTGATTTATTTGAGAATAGATTTATTTAGGAAAGTTGAATGGTTGATTTGAAATTTATATATTATAGTTTAAAGAAGTTAAAGAGTTACTTATTGTAATTTTAGTCGTATGATGTATTCAATTATTGCATGAATTGTTTGGGTTGTCTGAAATTTAAACTGAGTATTTGTGTTAAATGCTTAATCTGAAGTACAATTCAGTGCAGCAATTGATTATTCAGTATTCATTTGAAATATGATTTTGAAGAATACCATTATGTGTTTATATTTACTTTAGTGGCTGAATAATGTATTGAGGGATGAGCGCTGTTATTCTTCCCTTTTTCATTGAAGAAAAAATGAATGTTATTTCATTAGCCTCCTTATTAGACATTAGCTATTTATGCAAACAAAATAACAAATGATTTCATTTCTAAATTCATTCATCCTTTCAAATAAACATGGCTGATTGAGAAATCCAATAAAAAAAAATGTTTTTGTCACTTAATTGATATATCGATATAACTGCTGCTTAAGTCTATTTAAGGTTTTTTTGTTTAATTCATATTTTTCAATGCTTAGTAAAATAATTTACCGTTTTTCATCTATATAAAAATGTGATAATGTTCCAATCTAGTAGGAGTTTGTATTTAAATTCATGGACTGTTAAAGAAAATAGAGAATGGATGTGGTTAGCTGGATAAAAGATAGCATAAATCAAAGTCTCAAAGGCTGGCTAAGCGCAAGGTGAGTCTAACATAACTACAATGAATATGCATAAGAAGGGTGTTTCCTAGCGGCACGATAATCGCGTGAATGGTCAGAATTCACTAAGTCTATGAATATTTATGAGTCCGTGATGTTAGTAGCACTATAATCTTGTGAATGGGTAGGTTTCCCTAACTTATACATATTGATGAACCTTATGACGCTAGACATTATGCGTTTTTTATTTTGCCCCATTGGTATAGCCGCGTAATTTCCAATGTAGCGAAAAGAGCTGCTATGTGAATGGATAATTTTTCCATTTAAGACATAGCCTTTGGCAGCACGGTCTCTCTTTTCTCTGCTTCTAAAAACAATGGAGTCGTTTGTGCAGCCTAGGGACATGGAATCTAATGGCCACAGTATATTTTTGAGAAAATTATATTTTGATTACTTGAAAGTTGAATACTATTCAGTATTTAGTACACATTAAATGAAGCAACATTGTATTATTATAGATTATTGAAGCTTGTAATACAAACCTTAATGAATAATTATCGCTTTCCATATAAATTTGGAGAACAGGACTGTTGTGAAGCAGAAAACTTGCCACGCTTAAGGTGAGTAGTATATTATAATGACTAATTAATAATATGAAAGTAATTTGATTTATTTTTCATGTGGATCAGCAAAACACAATTTAATATATAAATTATATTTGGAATGCAGATTCAGAGGACTAAATAGCAGCATAGAAGTGAGAGGATTAATTCAACACATAGGTATGTGGATTATTAATCTTGAATTTGTAATGAAGGTATGAAATGAAATTAAACTAAGTTGTAATATTTCTAAATATAGCTATTTTGTTTATTTGAATTAGGGTGAAGATAATTTTAATTTTAATATATAAGATTTTTGAAAGTGAGGACTTTTTTTGCAGGTAATTAATATAAGTTATTAAGGCAGTAGCATTTATTTATGTTTAAAAGAGAAATTTATGAATTTTGTTCTCATGTAATTAGTTAATTAAATATAATTTTAGTATTTAGTCTCGTGATCAAGTTGCGGTGTAAACGTGGGGCCCATACTGCAAATAAAAGCACAAGTTTAATGAATGGATTGCGTTGTGAGCTCATTTTTCTTTATTGCAAACATTGCTACACACCTGTTGGAGTCGGAAACAGTATTTGGAAGATTTTCATTTCCCAGATATCATTATTAAATAGTATATTTGGTGAGACCTTATTGGGTCCTGCTATCTGGAAGTTGATTAATTAAAGTGTATTTTGGACATTTTGTACAGATATATAGCTTTTTGACTTTTGAATAATTGAAATCGAAGAAGGTTTAGCAGTATTTAAGGATATTGGTAGTAGTGTTCAAAATGTTTTACATTTCTAGTTATACTGAAGATTGGGAAGCAATCTCTATTTCAAAAAAATGCTAGGATAGGGATCTCAGTGCTCAAATGGGGACAACACCTGAATATTTTCAAAAATTAGAAAAATTTAAGGTTCAGGGATACAAGATTGAGTGGCATGGTTTGACCTAACCCAGTATTTGAACATAATAGAATTCCTAGAGGATTACGTTATTAAGTTGAACACAATATTGCGTATAAATACACTAAATTATATATGAAATGGGATGGTATAAGACAGAGCTAGCTGTGATTTTATGGTATTCTTTAGATGGCGTATTATTGAAGAAAGGATGGCTATAGGAGAAGAAATGCAAAAATATCAAGAGTTACTGCAACAGTTTCGGGTTAGAAGAGTACACTTATCTTTAGAAAATTTGAGACACTAAATTACAGATTATGAAAATAAGTTAAAACAACAGAAGATTAGGAAATTCATAAGGGATACAAATGATTATAGGAGACAATAGATTTACACCTATAAACAGTATAGAACACAGATATATAACTATCAACAAGATAGCGGTACAGCTACGATAACAGCTACTGTAAAGGATCATGTTACTCGCTCTAGAGAGGACGGTGTTGGGACTTAGCAAACCCATGCCTCCAGTGGTGTAGGAAGATAATTCCCATGAAGATATATGACCTAAGTACTACAATTATAATCCAGAGTTTAATAGAGGGCAAGTGGGTTTTTGAGGAGGCAGAAGGGAAAGGGGAGCTCAGGAGGCAGAGTAAATATGGACAACAGGATGAGAGAAGCATGAGATGGTACCTATTTTTTAATTTGAGTAAAAGACATCTAAGTAAGGTAGAACTTAAGGTATTAAGTTTTTGCTTGAGTTTTTCCTCACAACCTATTAACACATTTGATTGATGGTTGATTTACAGGCATTTTCGAAGTTTAAGAATTAAAATTTTTGGGGACTGGTAAGGTACATCTAGTGAGGAAAGCAAATTGAAGCAGATATTAAACATCAAATCATATTTTAATTCTCGATAGGAAGAAGAAAATGGATAGAATGTTTCTGTAAGATAGTTGAAAAGAAATTATGGACCTATTTAAAGATCCAGCCTCCCGATGCCCCCATAAAAATCTAAATAAAGATGAATTTCAAGCCATTAAGGAATTAATGAGGATAACAATATAATTATTAAACAAGCAGATAAAGGGGTGGCATGTTATACAAGATAAGGATCAATATAAGCATATGTGTTAAAGTTATTATCAATACAGAAAATTATTCACTATTGATAGAGACCCACCCTCTAAAATAATGAGTGAATTAAGAGAATTACTGGCTGAGTTTGTAGATTTGAATTGGCTTAGAGATTGGGAAATGAGGTTGCTCATTGTAGAATTTCCTAAGATACCAATATTTTATGCTTTGCAAAAATTCTATAAATATTTGTTTGATCCTCCAGGTAGACCAATAATATCTGGATTAAGATCAGTTTTTGAACCAATTTCAAAATTTAGTGAATCATTATTTGCAACCTCTAATTGAAGTATGCCACTATGTACAGGATTCAATAGATTTTATAAGAAATTAGAGAAATATTACAAGATAAAGGTAATACTGGAGTATTTTCTGGTTACATGGGATGTAAGGACTATATACATCTATTCAAGATGATGATTAAGTGTTAGTAACATGGAAAATTTTAATAGAAGACCAGGTAGTTCTCCAAAACTGTACTTCTTCAAGAGTTAGCTCGATTTATTTTAAAGAATAATTATTTTGAATTTGAGGGGACGATTTTATCAGCAAGAAAAATGGACAGCAATGGGAGCACAATGGCACCCAGCTGTGAATGCATAAATGATTATATTTGAGTAAGAGTTTGTGTTTTAATCCAATTAAGAATTGTTTTTTTGAAAGATTACCTTTGGAAACGTTTTTATTGATGACATTTTTTGTCTATGGGTAGGTGCGGAGAGGAATTATATTTATTTCGGAATGTTTAATAATTTCCATAGCAACTCTAACATTTATATTGAATTTTCATAAAACTACAATACCATTTTTAGATTTAGAAATAACTATTGTGAATTCAGAATGCATTCTACTCTATAGGGAAACCAACAGACAGGAAACATTGCTTACACAATAGGGAGTTATCATGAACCCAGATTAAAACAAAGTATTCCTTTTTCCCAACTAGTAAGAGTGAACGTATTGTAAAAAACATGATGATTATGAATTTCATAAAAGAAATGTTGGGAGGTTTACTGAAAGAGGTTATTCACAGAAAACTTTATTAAAAGCTTGATCAAAAGATTGCACTATTAACTAGGATGGAATTATTAAATAAATAGCTTAAACAGAAGCAGCAAAGATTGGTCTTTGCAACTAAGTACAACGCATAAAATGAAAGAAATTAGATTGATTTTTAATAAATATTGGTGCCTTTGTTGCAAACCGACAACCAACATATCCAGTTCGTTACAAAAACCTATAATTGTGTCAAAAAGGTGAGGAACCTTAGGACAATTTGGTACATTCACACTTTGTTTAAGGTAGAAGATGAAACACAGTTCCTCTTGGGACCTTTACAACCCAGAATGGTAAGATGTGGGAAGTGTGCTGTCTGTGGCAATACTAGTAAAAGTTCATCTTTAAACATCCTTATTATAATTTGGAATTTAAAATCACGGATCATATAGTTGCAATACTGAAGGGTAATTTATGTAATTCAATCGCCCCTGTGATAAATTATATGAAGGACAAACTAAAACGGCATTAAAAATAAGAATAGGAGAGCATCAAAGCTATATTAGGAATAGTAATGAAAAATCACATTAGTAGCTGGTGTATTTTAATGCAGCATGTCACATATTGGGCCTATTTAAGGTTTTGGGGATTGGAATTGATAAGTCTCATTAAGGTTGGTGATTATAAGAAATCATTAGACAGAATGGAAGTGAAGTGGATTTTTAATTTACATACATTAGATGAATGGATTGAATGAATATTGATAGAATTGGTTAGCTTGTACATGAAAAAGCAATAAATTATCTAATTAATGGGTTCCTTACCTTTTTTCATGAAATCATATTTACTTATGTTTACTCTTTTATGTTTACTGAATGAATTTCTGTATGGTTTGAAGACTTTCTTAATTATAATTTTGTATATTTGGTGTGTTTCAAAAATATGAGAAAATAGATGGGTGCATTAAAGTCGTTTAATAATGGATATTTAAGATTTATCATGTAATAGAATATATTGATTTCATATTGAGAATAGATTTATTTAGGAAAGTTGAATTGGTTGATTTGAAATTTAATATATTATAGTTTAAAGAAAGTTAAAGAGTTACTTATTGTAATTTTGGTATGATGTATTCAACTATTGCATGAATTGTTTGGGTTGTCTGAAATTTAAACTGAGTAATTGTGTTAATGCTTGGTTCAAAGTACAATTCAGTGCAGCAATTTGATTATTTCAGTATTCGTTTGAAATATGATTTTGAAGAATACCATTATGTGTTTATATTTACTTTAGTGGCTGAATAATGTATTGAGGATGAGGTGCTGATATTCTTCCTTTTTCATTGAAGAAAAAATGAATGTTATTTCATTAGCCTCCTTATTAGACATTAGCTATTTATGCAAACAAAATAACAAAAAGATTTCATTTTAAATTCATTCATCCTTTCAAATAAACATGGTTGATTGAGAAATCCATAATAAAAAAAAATATGTTTTGTCACTTAATTGATATATGATATAACTGCTGGTTAAAGTCTATTTAAGGTTTTTTTGTTTAATTCATATTTTCAATGCTTTAGTAAAATAATTTGCCATTTTCATCTATATAAAAAATGTTGATAATGTTCCAATCTAGTAGGAGTTTGTATTTAAATTCATGGACTGTTAAAGAAAATAGAGGAATGGATGTGGTTAGCTGGATAAAAGATAGCATAAATCAAAGTCTCAAAGGCCGAGTTAAAGGCAGTGAGTCTAATATAACATAATGAATATGCATAAGAAGGGTGTTCCCTAGCGGCACATAATCGCGTGAATGGTCAGAATTCACTAGCCTATGAATATTTATGAGTCCGTGATGTTAGTGGCACGGATAATCTTGTGAATGGCTAGTTCTCTAACTTATACATATTGATGAACCTTATGACGCTAGACATTATGCTTTTATTTTGTGCCCCCATTAGTATATAGCCACGTAATTTCAAGAGTAAGGCGTGAAAAAGAGCTGCTATGAATGGATAATTTTTCCATTTAAGACATAGCCTTTGCTACAGCGTTCTTTTGCTCAGTTCAAATATATGGAGTCGGTTGCTTTACAGCCTAGGGACATGGGAATCTAATAGCACAGAGTATATTTTTGAGAAAATTATATTTTGGATTACTTGAAAGTTGAATACGTATTCGAGTATTTAGTACACATTAAATGAAGCAACATTGTTGCTATTATTATAGCGCATAGTGAAGCGCTTGTAAATACAAACTCTTAATGAATAATTATTCGTTTTCCTATAAATTTGGAGAAATCAGGACTGTTGTGAAGCAGAAAATGTGCACGCTTAAGGTGAGAAATATATATTATAATGACTAATTAATAATATGAAAGTAATTTGGATTTATTTTTTCAAGGTTGGGGACTGTGCAAAACACAATTTAATATATAAATTATATCTTTGGAATGCAGATCTCAGAGGACTAAATAGCAGTATAAGAAGTGAGAGGATTAATTCAACATATAGGTTTGGATTATTAATTTTAATTTGTAAATGAAGATGGTATGAAATGAAATTAAACTAAGTTGTAATAATTCCTAAATATAGCCATTTTTGTTTATTTGAATTAGGTGATGAGCACTAATTTTAACATATAAGATTTTTGAAAGTAGAGGACTTCTTTTTGGAGGTAATTAATATAAGTTATTTATGCTGTAGCATTTTATTTATGTTTAAAAAGAGAAATTTATGGAATTTTGTTCTCATGTAATTAGTTAATTAAATATAATTTTGTATTTATAGAAGCCCGTGATCAAGCTGGGTGCAGCGAAGTAGGGGCCCATACTGCAAATAAAAGCACAAGTTTAATGAATGGATTACGGTGACTCCATTTTTCTTTATTGCAAACATTACGACACCTGTTGGAGTCGGAACAGTATTTGGAAGATTTTTTCATTTCCAGATATCATTATTAAATAGTATATTTGTAGAGACCTTGGGTGGGTCCCACATATCTGGAAGTTGATTAATTAAAGTGTATTTTGAGACATTTTGTACAGATATATAGCTTTTTTTTAGAAGAGTGAAATGGAAGAAAGGTTTAGCAGTATTTGAGATATTGGTAGTAGTGTTCAAAATGTTTTACATTTTGCTAGTTATACTGAAGATGAGAGAGGCAATCTCTATTTCAAAAATGCGAGGGGATAGGATCTCAGTGCTCAAATGGGACAACACTCATATTATTTTTCCAAAATTAGAAAATTTAAAGGTTCAGGGATACATGATTGAGTGGCATGGTTTGACCTTAAGCTGAGTATTTGAACATAATAGAATCCCTAGAGGATTACGTATCACAGTTGAACAAAATATTGGTATAAATACATCGAAATTATATATGAAATGGGATGGTATAAGAAACAGAGCTAGCTGTGATTTTATGTATGCCCTTATAGAGGCGATTATAGAAGAAAGGATGGCTATAGGAGAAGAAATGCAAAAATATCAAGAGTTACTACAGCAACAGCTCAAGTTAGAAGAGTACACTTCATCTTTAGAAAATTTGAGACACTAAATTACAGATTATGAAAATAAGTTAAAACAACAGAAGATTAGGAAATTCATAAGGGATACAAATGATTATAGAGACAATAGGATTTACACCTATAAACAGTATAGAAGACAGAGATATAACTATCAACAAGATAGCGGTACAGCTAGCGAGAACAGCTACACAAAGGATAGCTTTGCGTTCTAGAGGACGGTGCTGGGACTAGCAAACCCATGCCTCCAGTGGTGTAGTGGAGAGATAATTCCACACTAAGATATGACCTAAGTACTACCAATTAGAATCCAGAGTTTAATAGAGGGCAAGTGGGTTTTTGAGGATGCAGAAGGGAAAAGGGGGAGGCCCAGGAGGCAGAGTAAGCATGGACAACAGGATGAGAGAAGCAGGAGAGATAGTACCTATTTTTTAATTTGAGTAAAAGACATCTAAGTAAGGTAGAAGTTAAGGTATTAAGTTTGTCTTTGAGTTTTCCCTCACAACCTATTAACACATTTGAGTTGATGGTTGATTTACAGGCTTTTTGGAAGTTTAAGAATTAAAAATTTTTGGGGATCAGGAATGTACATCTAGTGAGGAAAGCAAATTGAAGCAGATATTAAACATTAAATCTATATTTAATCTCGATAGGAAGAAGAAATGGAATAGAATGTTTCTGTAAGATAGTTGAAAAAGAAATTATGGACCTATTTAAAGATCCAGCCTCCGATGCCCCCCATAAAAATCTAAATAAAGATGAATTTCAAGCCATTAAGGAATTAAGTGAGGATAACAATATAATTATTAAACAAGCAGATAAGTGGGTGGTATCATTTATACAAGATAGGGATCAATATAGCATATGTGTTTATTATACCAATACAGAAAATTATTCACTATTGGATAGAGACCCCACCCCCTAAAATAATGAGTGAATTAAGAGAATTACTGGCTGTGTTTGTAGATTTGAATTGGCTTAGAGATTGGGAAATGAGGTTGCTCATTGTAGAATTTCCTAAGATACCAACATTTTATGCTTTACCAAAAATTCATAAATATTTGTTTGATCCTCCAGGTAGACCAATAATATCTGGATTAAGATCAGTTTTGGAACTAATTTCAAAATTTGTGAATCATTATTTGCAACCTCTAATTGAAGTTAATGCCACCTATATACAGGATTCAACAGATTTTATAAGAAATTAGAGAAAATATTAAAGATAAAGGTAATACTGATATTTTCTGGTTACATGGTGAAGGACTATACATCTATTCCACACATGAAGGTGTTAATAACATGGAAAAATTCTAATAGAACCAGTAGGTAGTTCTCCCAAAACTGTACTCTTCAAAGTTAGCTAGATTTATTTTAAAGAATAATTATTTTGAATTTGAGGACGATTTTATCAGCAAGAAAAATGACAGCAATGAGGAGACAATGGCACCAAGATATGTAAATAAATAAACATTATATTTGAAGAAAAGTTTGTTTAATCCAATTAGAATCAGTTTTGAAAAAGATTGCCTTTTGAACGCTTTATTGATGACATTTTGCTATGGGTAGGTCCGGAGGAGGAAGTATATTATTTCAGAAATTATTAAATACCTCGATAACAACCTAACATTTATATTGAATTTTCATAAACTACAATACCATTTTAGATTAGAAACAACTATTGTGAATTCAGAATGCACACTACTATATAGGAAACCAACAACAAGAAACACGCACCACACAATAGGAGTTATCATGAAACCAGATTAAAAAAATATTCCTTTTCCCAACTAGTAAGAGTGAAACGTATATGTAAAAAAACATGATGATTATGAATTTCATAAAAGAAATTTCTAGAAAGTGTACTGAAAGAGGTTATTCACAGAAACTTTATTAAAAGCTGATCAAAAGATTGCACTATAACTAGGATGGAATTATTAAATAAATAGCGTAAACAAAGCAGAAAAGATTAGTATTTACAACTAAAACACAACCATAAAATGAAAGAAATTAGACTGATTTTTAATAAATATTGGTACCTTGTTACAACGAGAACCAACATATCCAATTGTTACAAAAAACACATAAATCAAAGGTGAGAACCTTAAGAACAATTTATACATTCACAATTTCTATATAAAATAAAGATAACACAGTTCCTCTTGGGACAGCACAAACCGAATAGTAGATGTGGAAGTATGCTGTCTGTAACAATACTAGTAAAAAATTAATCTTAAACATCCTTATATAATTTAAATTAAAATAGATCATATTGATTGCAATACTGAAGAGTAATTTATATAATCAATACCCCTGTGATAAATTATATATAGGACAAACTAAAACGCATTAAAATAAGAACAGGAGAGCATAAAAAACGATATTAGGATATAATGAAAAATCACCAGTAGCGGTGTATTTTAATACGCACGCACACAGGCCTATTTAGTTTTAGATTGAAACTGATAAGCCCCTATTAAGGGTGGTGATTATAAGAAATCATTAGACAGAATGAAATGAAGGATTTTAATTTACATACATTAGATGAACAGATTGAATGAATATTGATAGAATAGTTAGCTTGTACATGAAAAAGCAATAAATTATCTAATTAATAGGTTCCTACCTTTTTCATGAAATCATATTTACTTATATTTACTCTTTTTATATTTACTGAATGAATTTTTGTATGGTTTAAAAGACTTTCTTAATTATAATTTTGCATATGTTAGTGTGTTTCAAAAATATGAGAAAATAGATGGTGCATTAAAGTCAGCTTAATAATGATATTTAAGATTTATCATATAAGAATATATTGATTTCATATTGAGAATAGATTTATCAGGAAAGTTGAATGATTATTTGAAATTTAATATATTATAGTTTAAAAGTTAAGTTACTTATTATAATTTTAGTCGATGATGTATTCAACTATTGCATGAATTGTTTGGGTTGTCAGAAATTAAACTGAGTATTTAAAGAAATGCTTAATTCAAAGTACACCAAGCAGCAATTTGATTATTTCAGTATTCGCTTGGAAACAATGATTTTGAAGAATACCATTATGTGTTTATATTTACTTTAGTGGCTGAATAATGTATTGAGGGATGAGAGCTTGATATTCTTCCTTTTTCATTGAAGAAAAAATGAATGTTATTTCATTAGCCTCCTTATTAGACATCAGCTATTTATGCAAACAAAATAACAAAAGATTTCATTTTAAATTCATTCTTCCTTTCAAATAAACATGGCTGATTGAGAAATCCATAATAAAAAAAAAAAATGTTTTAGTCACTTAATTGATATATCGATATAACTGCTGCTTAAAGTCTATTTAAGTTTTTTTTTTGTTTAATTCATATTTTTCAATGCTTAGTAAAATAATTTTCCGTTTTTCATCTATATAAAAAATAATGATAATGTTCCAATCTAGTAGGAGTTTGTATTTAAATTCATGGACTGTTAAAGAAAATAGAGGAATGGATGTGGTTAGCTGGATAAAAGATAGCATAAATCAAAGTCAAAAAGGCGAAGCACAAGGCAGTGAGTCTAACTATAACATAATGAATATGCATAAGAAGGGTGTTTCCTAGCGCACGCATAATCGAGGGAATGGTCAGAATTCACTAGCTCTATGAATATTTATGAGTCCATGACGTTAGTGGCACGCATAATCTTGTGAATGGCTAGGTTTCCTAACTTATACATATTGATGAACCTTAGGACGCTTAGACATTCATGCTTTTTATTTTGTGCCCCAATAGTATATAGCCATGTAATTTCAAGATGTTGCCGAAAAAGAGCTCTATGAATGGATAATTTTTCCATTTAAGACATAGCCTTTGCAGCACGCGCTTTTCAGTGCTTCTAAAACATGAGGAGTCGGCATGCTTTACAGCCTAGGACATGGAATCTAATGGCCACAGTATATTTTGAGAAAATTATATTTTGGATTACTTGAAAGTTGAATACGAATTCAATATTTAGTACACATTAAATGAAGCAACATTGTATATTATAAACATAGTGAAGCGCTTGTAAATACAAACTCTAATGAATAATTATTCGTTTCCATATAAATTTGGAGAAATCAGACTGTTGTGAAGCAGAAAATGTGCACACTTTAAGGTGAGAAATATATATTATAATGACTAATTAATAATATGAAAGTAATTGGATTTATTTTTCAAGGTAGGGGACTGTGCAAAACACAATTTAATATATAAATTATATCTTTGGAATGCAGATCTCAGAGGACTAAATAGCAGCATAGAAGTGAGAGGATTAATTCAACACATAGGTATGTGGATTATTAATTTTGAATTTGTAAATGAAGGTATGAAATGAAATTAAACTAAGTTGTAATAATTCCTAAATATAGCCATTTTGTTTATTTGAATTAGGGTGAAGAGCACTTAATTTTAACATATAAGATTTTTGAAAGTGAGAGGACTTCTTTTTGCAGGTAATTAATATAAGTTATTAGCAGTAGCATTTTATTTATATAAAAGAGAAATTTATGGAATTTTGTTCTCATGTAATTAGTTAATTAAATATAATTTTGTATTTATAGAAGCCCCGTGATCAAGCTGGTGCAGCAAAACGTAGGGGCCCATACTGCAAATAAAAGCACAAGTTTAATGAATGGATTGGCAGTGACTCCATTTTCTTTATTGCAAACATTACTACACACCTGTTGAGTCGGAAACAGTATTTGAAGATTTTTTCATTTCCAGATATCATTATTAAATAGTATATTTGGTGAGACCTTTGGGTGGTCCCAATATCTGGAAGTTGATTAATTAAAGTGTATTTTGAGACATTTTGTACAGATATAGCTTTTTGCCTTTTGAAGAAATTGAAATGGAAGAAGGTTTAGTAGTATTTAAATATTAGTAGTAGTGTTCAAAATGTTTTACATTTTGCTAGTTATACTGAAGATGAGAGGCAATCTCTATTTCAAAAAAATGGAGATAGGGATCTCAGTGCTCAAATGGGGACAACACTCGTGAATATTTTCCAAAAATTAGAAAATTTAAGTACAGGGATACAAGATTGGAGTGGCATGGTTTGACCTTAACCCAGTATTTGGAACATAATAGAATCCCTAGAGGATTACATATCACAGTTGAACCCAATATTGGTATAAATACATCGAAATTATATATGAAATGGGATGGTATAAGAAACAGAGCTAACTGTGATTTTATGTATGCCCTTATAGAGGCAATTATAGAAGAAAGGATGGCTATGGGAGAAGAAATGCAAAAATATCAAGAGTTACTACAGCAACAGCTCAAGTTAGAAGAGTACACTTCATCTTTAGAAAATTTGAGACACAAAATTACAGATTATGAAAATAAGTTAAAACAACAGAAGATTAGGAAATTCATAAGGGATACAAATGATTATAGAGACAATAGGAATTACAACTATAAACAGTATAGAAGACAGAGATATAACTATCAACAAGATAGGGACAGATAGCTATAACAGCCTACACAAAGGATACTTAATACGATTCTAGAGAGGACGGTGTTGGGACTAGTGAAACCCATGCCCTCCAGTGGTGTAGTGGAAGATAATTCCATGAAAGATATGACCTAAGAACGACCAATTATAATCCAGAGTTTAATAGAGGGCAAGTGGGTTTTCGAGGGAGGCAGAAGGGGAAGAGGGGAGGCCCAGGAGGCAGAGTAAACATGGACAACAGGATGAGAGAAGCACAGAGATAGTATTTATTTTAATTTGAGTAAAGACATCTAAGTAAGTAGAACTTAAGGTATTAAGTTGGGGTTTGAGTTTTTCCCCCTCACAACCTATTAACACATTTGAGTTGATAGTTGATTTACAGGCATTTTTCAGAAGTTTAAGAATTAAAAATTTTGGGGGGGATCAGGAAGGTACATCTAATGAGGAAAGCAAATTGAAGCAGATATTAAACATCAAATCGTATTTTAATCCCCCGATAGGAAGAAGTAATGGAATAGAATGTTTCTGTAAGATAGTTGAAAAGGAAATTATGGACCTTTTTAAAGATCCAACCTCCCGATGCCCCCCCATAAAAATCTAAATAAAGATGAATTTCAAGCCATTAAGGAATTAAGTGAGGATAACAATATAATTATTAAACAAGCAGATAAAGGGGGTGGCATCGATATACAAGATAGGGATCAATATAAGCATATGTGCTTAAAGTTATTATCCAATACAGAAAATAATTCACTATTGGATAGAGACCCCACCCCTAAAATAATGAGTGAATTAAGAGAATTACTGGTTGAGTTTGTAGATTTGAATTGGCTTAGAGATTGGGAAATGAGGTTGCTCATTGTAGAATTTCCTAAGATACCAACTTTTTATGCTTTACCAAAAATTCATAAAGATTTGTTTGATCCTCCAGGTAGACCAATATTATCTGGATTAAGTTCAGTTTTGGAATCAATTTCAAAATTTGTGAATCATTATTTGCAACCTCTAATTGAAGTTAATGCCACCTATATACAGGATTCAACAGATTGTATAAGAAAATTAGAGAAAATATTACAAGATAAAGGTAATACTGAGTATTTTCTGTTACATGGGATGTGAAGGACCTATACACATCTATTCCGCATGATGAAGGTGTTAGTAACATGGAAAAACTACTTAATAGAAGACCAGTAGGTAGTTCTCCCAAACTGTACTTCTTCAAGAGTTAGCTAGATTTATTTGAAAGAATAATTATTTTGAATTCGAGGGACGATTTTATCAGCAAGAACAGCAATGGGGAGCACATTGGCACCCAGCTATGCGAATGCATATATGATTATCTTTGAAGAAGAGTTTGTGTTTAATCCAATTAAGAAATCTGTTTTGTAAAAAGATTGCCTTTTGGAAAGCTTTTATTGATGACATTTTTGTCTATGGTAGGTACGGAGGAGGAATTATATTTATTTCAGGAATTATTAAATAATCTTGATAGCAACCTAACATTTATATTGAATTTTCATAAAACTACAATACCATTTTTAGATTTAGAAATAACTATTGTGAATTCAGAATGCAGTACTACACTATGTAGGAAACCAACAGACAGGAACACGTTACTACACAATAGAAGTTATCATGAACCCAGATTAAAACAAAGTATTCCTTTTTCCCAACTAGTAAGAGTGAAACGTAATTGTAAAAAACATGATGATTGTGAATTTCATAAAAAAGAAATGTTGAGAAGGTTTACTGAAAGAGGTTATTCACAGAAAACTTTATTAAAAGCTGATCAAAAGATTGCAATTAGTAACTAGGATGGAATTATTAAATAAACAGCGAAACAAAGCAGCAAAGATTGGTCTTTGCAACTAACATCCAACCATAAAATGAAAGAAATTAGACAGATTTTAATAAATATTGATACCTTGTTGCAACAGACAACCAACATATCCAATTGTTACAAAAAACCTATAATTGTGTCAAAAAGGTGAGGAACCATAAGGACAATTTGGCAGATTCACAATTTCTAAGTAAGGTAGAAGATGAAACACAAGTCCTCTTGGGACCTTTACAACCCGGAATGGTAAGATGTGGGAAGTGTGCTGTCTGTAACAATACTAGTAAAAAGTTAATCTTTAAACATCCTTATTATAATTTGGAATTTAAAATCAAGGATCATGCATTGATTGCAATACTGAAGGGGTAATTTATGTAATTCAATGCCCTGTGATAAATTATATGTAGGGACAAACTAAAACGGCATTAAAAATAAGAATAGGAGAGCATAAAAGCGTATATTAGGAATAGTAATGAAAAATCACCAGTAGCGTGTATTTTAATGCAGCACAGCACACAGGGCCTCTTTAAGGTTTTGGGGATTGAAATTGATAAGCCCCATTATAGGTGGGATTATAAGAAATCATTAGACAGAATGGAAATGAAGTGGATTTTAATTTTAACACATTAGATGAACGGATTGGAATGAATATTGATAGGAATTGGTTAGTTGTTCATGAAAAAGCAATAAATTATCTAATTATTGGGTTCCTTACCTTTTTTCATGAAATCATATTTACTTATGTTTACTCTTTTGATGTTTACTGAATGAATTTCTGTATGGTTTAAAGACTTTCTAAAATATAATTTTTTGTATATGTTTGTGTTTCAAAAATATGAGAACATAGATGGTGTATTAAAGTCAGCTTAATAATGGATATTTAGGATTTATCATGTAAGAATATATTGATTTCATATTGAGTATAGATTTATTTAGGAAAGTTGAATGGTTGATTTGAAATTTAATATATTATAGTTTAAAGAAAGTTAAAGAGTTACTTATTGTAATTTTAGTCGTATGATGTATTCAACTATTGCATGAATTGTTTGGGTTGTCTGAAATTTAAACTGAGTATTTGTGTTAAATGCTTAATTCAAAGTACAATTCAGTGCAGTAATTTGATTATTTCAGTATTCGTTTGGAAATATAATTTTGAAGAATACCATTATGTGTTTATATTTACTTTAGTGGCTGAATAATGTATTGAGGGATGAGAGCGCTGATATTCTTCCCTTTTTCATTGAAGAAAAAAAAAAGAATGTTATTTCATTAGCCTCCTTATTACACATTAGCTATTTATGCAAACAAAATAACAAAAGATTTCATTTTAAATTTGTTCACCCTTTCAAATAAACATGGCTGATTGAGAAATCCATAATAAAAAAATAAAAAAAAATATATATATTTTTGTCACTTAATTGATATATCGATATAACTGCTGCTTAAAGTCTATTTAAGGTTTTTTTTGTTTAATTCATATTTTTCAATGCTTAGTAAAATAATTTGCCATTTTTCATCTATATAAAAAATGTTGATAATGTTCCAATCTAGTAGGAGTTTGTATTTAAATTCATGGACTGTTAAAGAAAAAACAGAGGAATGGATGTGGTTAGCTGGATAAAAAGATAGCATAAATCAAAGTCCAAGGCATAAGCGCAAGGCAGTGAGTCTAACATAACATAATGAATATGCATAAGAAGGGTGTTTCCTAGTAGCATCGCATAATCGCGTGAATGTCCAGAATTCACTAAGCCTATGAATATTTATGAGTCCATGACGTTAGTGACACGTATAATCTTGTGAATGGCTAGGTTTCCCAACTTATACATATTGATGAACCTTATGACGCTAGACATTATGCTTTTTATTTTGTGCCCCAATAGTATAGCCAAGTAATTTCAAGAGTAAGCGACAAAAAGAGCTGCTATGAATGGATAATTTTTCCATTTAAGACATAGCCTTTGCAGCACGGCGTTTTTCGCGCTCTAAAACATAAGGAGTCGGGCGTTTTACAGCCTAGGGACATGGAATCTAATGGCTACAGTATATTTTTGAGAAAATTATATTTTGGATTACTTGGAAATTGAATACGTATCTTATATTTAGTAATACATTAAATGAATTCAACATTGTGGCTATTATAGCGATAGTGAAGCACTTGTAAATACAAACTCTTAATGAATAATTATTCGTTTTTCCATATAAATTTGGAGAAATCAGGACTGTTGTGAAGCAAATGTGCCACGCTTAAGGTGAGAAATATATATTATAATGACTAATTAATAATATGAAAGTAATTTGGATTTATTTTTCAAGATAGGGGACTGTGCAAAACACAATTTAATATATAAATTATATCTTTGGAATGCAGATCTCAGAGGACTAAATAGCAGCATAGAAGTGAGAGGATTAATTCAACACATAGGTATGTGGATTATTAATTTTGAATTTGTAAATGAAGGTATGAAATGAAATTAAACTAAGTTGTAATAATTCCTAAATATAGCCATTTTGTTTATTTGAATTAGGGTGAAGAGCACTTAATTTTAACATATAAGATTTTTGAAAGTGAAAGGACTTCTTTTTGCAGGTAATTAATATAAGTTATTAAGGCAGTAGAATTTTATTTATGTTTAAAAGAGAAATTTAAGGAATTTTGTTCTCATGTAATTAGTTAATTAATTATAATTTTGTATTTATAGAAGCCCCATGATCAAGCTGGGTGCAGCGAAACGTAGGGGCCCATACTGCAAATAAAAGCACAAGTTTAATGAATGGATTGGCGGTGACTCCATTTTTCTTTATTGCAAACTTTGCTTCACACCTGTTGGAGTCGGAAACAGTATTTGGAAGATTTTTTATTTCCCAGATATCATTATTAAGTAGTACAGGCTGCAGCCTGTGACAAGGCAAACATTCCCTTGGCTTCACACCCCCCAGACAAGGATTCCAGGAGGATTGATGCCATGGCAAAGAAACAGTACATGGCAGCATCCTTGGGACTCAGACAGGCAAATTATATGGCTTATGCTGCTAGATATTAGAAATCCAGATGGGACACGGTTATGGCTCTAGCAAAACAGGTCCCTGGCCAGCTTGCCAAGGAGCTGGAGCAGGTGGCTGCTGATGGTATTGAGGCATCCAAGGTGCAATTCCATGCTGCAGTGGACTCTAATGATGTGTCATCAAGAGTCATGGCTACATCTGTGGCACTTCGCAGAATGGCTTGGCTCAGATGTACTAGCCTGTCACAGGATCCCCTGTTATGGGCTGTGTCCTGACGACTGCCACTAATGATTCTAACTCTGAGGGGGGAATCCAACATGGGGAGTGCACAGGTCCGGGATTCGCCATTATGCTGTATCTATTAAGCATATGACATTATGACCTGGTATGACCAAAATTGAATAACTTTGGATCTGAATAATATGTTTTCACCAAACCAATGCTGGTCTGTTACTTCAGGTACACTTTTTCTACCCTGAACATTTCAGGCTAAAATTCCAAACAGTGTGGGTAAAGGGTAATGAGGAAAACTGATGAAAAATTGGCAAAAAAGAGAAAAACACACTTTTTCCATATGCACTGAGCAAAATCAGCACATCTGATCAAAACAAAACTTGGCAAGTCAAGAGATCTACCCCACAGAACAGCACATACCAAATTTCATGCATATCATTGAACGGTTGCAAAGTTATTAAGGTTTAAAATGTGGGGTTTGACATTAAACTGCACACTCAGCCCTAACTATAGAGGTGTGACTGTGCCTTTATTTTATATATATATATCTATATATATATAGATATATATATATAGATATATACATACATACATACATACATATGTAGTTGACAAAATATGTTAAGAAAGGAATTGTGATTAGTGACAAGTGTTAAAACTACATCCCAAAAAAGATAAACTTTTGGGAAAGGAATAATCTAGAATATATTGGCAATACAGCTTAATCAAAATGGTTTGCAAAAAAATAATTATTATACAGGGATGAAACCATTTCTGTACACTTTAACAGATCCCAAGTTAAGGGAGCGATTTAGTGCATCAAATTTAAAAGCTTCCCCACCACAGAAAGTTGCTCGTGCTCAGAGGGGGAGTAGAAGATCTTTACTGTGTCATGTGGAAATGTACATGGTTCAATAAAGAATGGGTATACTGTACTGGCTCAAACTTTTTCTAAATTCAGAATCTGACCTAGACCCAAAAATACTGGCAAACATTCCTATTCACACAGCTAATGCCTGGCCTATTGAAAGAATGGCTAAGTATTTCATGGCAATAAACGAGAAGAAAATTAAGATTGAGAAATATGCAATAGATTGATACTGTATATTAGAAATTAGAATAAGGCATTTTGTAGATGAATGAAATTTTAGGTATTGTGGTTTTAATGGCTAGACTATAATTATATAAATGTTAAGAGTTATCTGTCTATTTTTTCTTTTTTTATCTTTATTATGATAATGTGTTTACGTGTATGTGATTGATGATGATAATGTATGCATTGTTGATGACTATAACAATCTAACAATAAATGTGAAATTATATATATATATATATATACACACACACACACACACACACATTGGACTGGATACTATAAGAGACTGCAGTAAGATATACCAGTTTCTGGTTTCGAGCTGAGTATTCTGTCACTACTGTGATTTATTTATCTGTATTTTGTGGCATTTAAAAGAGATTCAATGGATTACACATTGTCCAGGAATTGGTTATTTTTGGAGTACAAACACACTGATATGCACCGGTGTTGGCATGTCCTGATGCGATATAAACTCTGTTATTGAGCATCAAAGATTGCACCCAATAATACTTATAAATCACAGAGAGTGGCAACTTTTTCAACTTTTAATAGGTGGCTAAAAATGAAGTAATATACAGCTTTGAGACTTTGGTCATAGACTCTGTGGATCCTTGGTATGTGGTTCTAGCATGCTAAAAATAGAAGAGACACAATTCAACCACCCTTTACTAACTCCATTAGCTCCCGACCTTTTCCTTCTACCCTATCCCTTCAGTCAATTGAAAAAAAAAAAACTCAGTCATCACCTGGCACCATGCCAGGAGCAGGAAATTTGTTTTATAAAAATGTATATTCTGATAGAAAAGTGAGTGGTGTTAGGAAAGGACTGACAACTGAACTAGCCTTGGCCACCTGGGAAGGGTTAGTGTGTTACTTTTTAATTATTTAACTGTAAGTCAAAATGATCCAAAGTAGCACAAACATGCGAGTGGGCTGAACTGAAGGTAAAAGTGTTACATTTCCACACATCCACTGAATACAAATGTGGCATTGATGCAACCTTACTTATTTGGAGCCACTGCCCTTTTAGTAAGTAAGTAAAAATTTATTTTTAAGCGCTTTTCAAAGTCAAAGAGCTGTACAAATACACAATTACAATGCATACATATAACAAAAAACAACAATAACAATATGATTACAATAAAAACAATAAAATCACTCTCCATATGCCTGTTTAAATAAATAAATTTTCATTTCATTTTTACTATTATGACAGAATCAAACATTGATCAGTGTCATGCTGTTGGTTATTCGGATTTCATTGTTATTTGTTGTTGTTGTTTATTTGGAATAACCATTGAGCTTATGCCCATTCACAATGGCAACCGAGTTCCAACATTAAAATCAAAGAAAATGACAATACATACATCAACAACTCCATACGCTATTCATATACACAATACCGACTTATTTCTAAAATTAAATCCCATCAATACAGCATACAATCATGACATTCAACAACATATTTATTTAAAATCTTGTTAACTGGGAAAGGTACACAGAGCCGATGCTCGACTCCAGGTGTGACATATCTCACAGTGTTTTCCAGAAAAATAATCCTTAAATAAAAAAAAAAAACTTATCTGTGGTATAGAGTTTTCCACTCATTGAATAAATACATAAATACAACATGGTATGGGGTCTTCCTGCTGCTAAGTCTAGTTGAAACACTCTATATGTTGAAGAACAGGAAATTATATGGTTATTGTGTGAGTTATTAACTGTAAGATGTTTTAGAAGAACATACTGTTATCCTCCTGCAATTGTTTCTTGGTTCAATACACAACTTTCAATCTTTTAACACTAAAATATGGGGGAACTAACACTCAACATCTGGAAAAAGTTGGGGCACTAGCACCCAGAATGTGGAGGACATCACCAAACATGGAGACACATGTTAAGAATATGATCAAACTGGTGCTTTTATTTCTGAAAAGTTTAATTTTGATTTAGCTTACTAGATCATGTGTGTGTTGACTTTAGATTTTAAACCTCAATTTTTTCAAGGTATGGAAATGTTTAGTACCTAAAGGTCATTATCTCACTGTGAAAGACTATTACTGTAATCAGAACCCTGACTACATGGAAGTAAACTCTCACTGTCTTCATCCTGTGGTGTAAATAGAGCTCTGCTGCTATTAAAAAAAATATTTAAACTTTTAACACAAGCTTTTAATGTCAAAAGAGAATGTGTTCTTTAAAGGGACACAGTCAACCCTTTTTGTATCATAATGTTCCTAGCTGAATCCACACATTTTATGATTGCTTACCTTCTCTAAAAACTAATTGAAGTTGTTGGTTGTCTGCATTGCTTCCTTTCTCAGTAGAATTAAAATGCATGGAATAGTGCAATTATATCCAACTTAGTTTTGCTTCAAATTCTTGATCTACTTTTATTGAATATATCCTGAACATTAGGAACATTCCCAAATGGTGAAGTGCAGTGCAGCCACTCATGATGCAGTAGTCTCCTCTCTTCCCACAGCATCATTATTTGAATGTCTAAAGTCGGGGGTTGATATTTGTAAACTTATTTTCAATATAATAAGTTTAATCCCAAATGTTAAAAGAAAACATTAAGATTAATTAAAAACAGGAAAAGACAAACTATATAAATATGCTGCATTTAAACACATCAGTGCAAATAAATGCCAACATTTCTTGTTTTTAAAGAATTATTCAATTTGAGTCAGATAAAGGCTGACAAGATGAGATATTGGACCAAACATTGGCAAAGAGTGTGGTTGGATCCTACCGTTGCTCCTATACCCCTGAGTCTTTAACAGTAAGGACTTCAAAAGTGGTTCAAGAGGAAAGGAAAAGTAAGAGGGAAAAAGGTATTAAAAATACTTATTATACAGTAAATTTCATGTTGACAGCGTGTATTTTTTTAACATATAATTTATTTTTTACCAATTATTTTTTTTTTTACCAGGTGAGACACACTAAGCTGAAAGCTTGTTTGCAGGTGCAACCTGGGAGCATGAGGAAGTTAAGTGACTTGTTCAGGGTCACACAGTATGCACCTAGGGGGCTGTGGGATTCAAACCCAGGTCTCCAGATTTGCAGCTCAGAGCCTTAACCCACTGCGCCATACCGCCTTATTTACCCAGGATAGCCCTCTAGTGAAGCTCTCTTTTCCAGTGATCCTGATTCAGTTCACTTCTGCATCTTGGGGACTGGTGAATTAGGAACTAAGTTCTCCCTCCAGTATCAGTCAATGGAAGTAATTTGTGAGGTTTTCGGAGCTCTTTTCAGAGCTCAAAAACCTTCCAGACTCAGTCAGCACACCCCATATATGCTGCCAATATTTTTATGCCAGTTAGCTATTGAAATATTACAGCAAAGGCAGCAGATGAACCCCAGGGTATCAGGTGGCAGTGGAGGCAAGATCCAAGGTATCAGAAACCCATTTGAAGAGCTGGGACAGGAGGAGGGTTCCCTATTGATAAATGACTTCTGATGTACCTCTTGGACAGGACTAATCCTGCAGTCGTGGACACCCTGTACTGGCTTAGCGTGGCATTCTGAACACGGCAGACCCCAGAGCCGAGGATGAATTGTGTGGCCATTTGTTTAGCAACAAATCAAGGCGCATTTCAAAATTCAGAGACAACAACCTTCACTATACACAGCTGACATCAGTGGGGAGTTTATAAAATAGTGTTTTCCGTATGTGAGAATTTATTTTGTGTTTCCTATTTGGAGTTTTGAGTTTAGTTTATCAGGCAAGCTCCCAGTGAAAATTATCAAATTTTATAGAAATAATTCAAGAATTCCAAAAACTTCAAAGAACAGTGAATGTGCATCTCATTTGTTTCTGTTAAAACCCAAAGTGGTGTATACTTAATTGAATATAAAGTACTACATTAAAAATGTCTGCTGATCATCATTATACCTTCCTACCATAAGTGACCACTGGGCTGTTCAGTCAAGCCAAGAAATAGTGGTGATTCCCCAAGCAAAACTTTACCCTCACTCAAGTTATGTACCTCAAAGTGGATTATAACACCCCATATTTCTTGGCAATTTTTTCTACCGAGTTAACTGGGGGTTAATCAGAAGGAGTGTTCTTTACCAATCTAAGGAACGAGAGAGGACTGACAATAAAAAAAGAACTCCAGGGAACAATAATTTATGCCCACACTTAAAGTAATAGAGACAGTCAATGTCACTGGTTAGTCAAAGATGGGCTATGTCTGGTGGCTATTCCCTGATATCGTTTTAAAAATAAAATGATTTTCCCTGAGGTTGTCGTTGAGCCACTACCATGGGAAGGAGATATTTTCAATATTCCTATTCATAGTTATGCTGTCCCAGCACTTGTTATTACCAAGGCTGCAATATCAGATTACAAACCTCAGGGTGGAGAACAGGATTCTAGGGGAATAATACCAAGACTACTTGCCTCAGCTCCCTGAATTCTGTCTGTTGACTGCTATGTTGTTGCCTTGGAGGCGTCCTTTAACTGTACAGTTTAACAGAGCAGTCACCCAGATCATGGGGAAGGGCGCAGATTGTCACAGAGGCATCCACTCAGTACTCCCACAGAAATGTTCTAGCTATTTCCATATTGTGAAGGAGTAGGGAGGAAAAAAAACTACCCTTAATGACTCTCCAACCACAGGCTCCCAATTCATGCACTTTCCATTTCAGATTCAAGCCCCATCAAGCAGCATGCAATTAACAAAACAAAATGAAGAACTCTCATTCCCAATTACCCCTTAATAAACTTTTCCTAAAAAAACACTCTAATTAATTCAGGCAGATTCAGCTGGCATAGGTAATACTGTTTGATTAAATAGTGGGATGGTTTCCATGTACATACATTCATTGGCTGAAGATCCCAGCATCTACAAAAAACCTTTCTCCCCCCACCTTCCCAAACCTACTGCCTAAGGTATGGGAAGCATGAGGAAGGAGGAAAAGAAAAAAACAGATTTAATTCTTAATGCCTACCCAGGACATCAGAAGTGTCCCTGGAAAAGAAAAAGGGGTAATTCAACCTTAACAGTCAGTGTGGAGCCCATCTGTTCAGGGAACAGATTGATGAGCAGTGGTCAGGTACAGTGGAGGTATGTGACTTGCTCAGGGTCACCAAGTATGCAAGCAGAGATCTTGGGAATCAAACCCTGCAGATGTGGTCACGGTACACAGAGAGACTGTATGAAAGTTTAAATATAACTTGTAAAGAGATCTCAATGATGAACTGTACTGAAAGCTTTAAATACTACACTAAGCAACTGAAAGACATTTGAACCCAAGTACTATACAGCAGTGGCATGGAAGTTGATGAGACTTGCAAATCTAACTCGCAGACAAGAAAGAGATACTTTGAAGCCGCTGTTAGAAGTGTAAATATAATCTGCAATTATTTATTAATTTGTATTGAAAGCTTTAAAGTTTAAAATAAGTAACTGAAATTACTATTGAATCCCAGTACTGTAAAGCTGTGGTACGGAGTTTGATGTGACTTGCAACTCTTACTCACAGTTGTCCCCTGAACCCCCTCCAGGAATGATGGACACCACAGCTTATTTACTTTTTGGTTGCTTGTTTGCAATATTTATTTTGGCACAAGGAATATTTACATAAATCCATATTAATATGTCAATTTCTATACATAACAATTCACTTTAAATTGTCTTGGTTCTGGCCTCTTCCTTCCTCTGGTTGTTCATCCATCTTGGCTTTTTAGGGTCTGACACTGTGAATCCAGCCCCTCCACACCAGAACCAGGCCGGTTTCACCTACCCAGGCCTTCGCCCTCCAGACCCGGACACTTCTGAATCCAGAGCCTAGATCTATCCCCCTCCCCGCTTTTAATACCATGCCTGGATTCCTTGTCCCCAGTCTGTGTACCCTACCTCCACTCTTTTTCCTCCCCCCGCTCCTCATTTCCTTCTTCCACTGCCCCTCTTCCAGCTTATGATGGGTGCAGGGGCTCTCCCCTTGCAGGCTAGTACCTCAAACCTTTTTTGGCTATTTCCGGCACTAGCTCCCCAATTGGTCTCAGGAATAGGCATATGCCAAATTCTGACAAGTGCACCCTATCAGACCTGTACACCTCAGTCTGATCAAAGGAACTGTCCTTGTGCTGCAGGTGTACACCCCCTATTTCAATTACCACTCTTGCCACCCTCCTATTCAGATGCTTCCTGACCTTCTCAATCAGCCTTACATTTCTGCCCCTCCTCCAAACCTGCCGGGAGGTGATGTCGGACCAGCCGATTGTCACCCTTGGCAACCACCCTTTAATCTTTTCCAAATCCCCCAGGATGTTCCACCCCAGCTCCCCCCATGGCAGGCTCCCCAAGTCATTGCCTCCCAAGTGTATGATAATGCAGTCTCATGTGCCCCATTGGACCCTTAACTCATCCAATAATGGCAAAAACTGTGCCCACCTCATGCCCCTAATGCCCTTCCACAGCACCCTGGAATGCTCGGTGTTGTAGCATAATTCTGCTCTTCTGGAAGTGACGATCACAAACCCCACTATCCAGACTTTCCTGTTGGAACCTGCCATGGAAACAAGATAAAACAGTGTGAGCTGCTGTTATATACACCTGACATATCTCTTGTAGCAGCTAGACTTCCAGCACCCAACCTTCTTCACCTCTTCCAATGCAGCCCCTTTTTCTGCTACCTCTGTAGCTGCCCCTATTTGGAAGGAATGCAAGGCAAATTAACTGGGATCCTCCCCCAGAAGAGCCAGGGTCCTCCTGAGCACCGCTCCCACCTGGAAACCAGTGACCGGGGAGTCGTCCCCATGCCAGAAAAAGGTCCCCTCAGGCCACTCCAAGTTGCTCACATATGTTTCTAGTGCACTCACCATGCAGCTGGCAGACTGTGGTTTTCTCGCTAATGAATCCCTGGCCCCTTTCCGTTTTTGGTCAGTTTTGGACATGGCCAGGTTAATGACCACTCTGTCCTGCTCTCTCCAGACGTCCTTGTGCTGCAACACCTGCACAGCAGCTGTTTTTCGTGGGGCCACCACTTCCCCCACCCAGAAGGCCCCTACCACCATGACCAAAAAAATGGGCTGGAACAGGGCTGCCTCCTGGGCTGAGGTACACACCTGTTATGTTGCCCCCAGCACCTTTGCAGCAGCTGCTCTCTTATGGGGCACATCTCATCCAGCCTGGCAACCAGTCTCCTCTTCCTGCCTACCACCATCTGTTTGACTGTCCTGCTGGCCGCTGTGTTGGGCCAACCCCTGTCCTGGCATACCCAACTGATGCCAGCAAGCTGCACCACCACTGTGGTGTGGGCCAGCCCTTCCTCCTACTTCTCCACAATAAACCTCCTTACCCACTCCTCCTGGATCGGTTCGTCCCCTCCCCATGCACGTTTCCTTCTGAATTCCTGAAACTTCACCCACCCTCCCTTGTAGGCCCTCAGCATGTTGGTTGACCAGGAACCCCAGCACAGCACCCTGGCTGTGTCCCACCAGGCTGGCATAACAGGTCTGGGATCCTGGTCCTGTGTGTTACTGCCTGTGACCTCAGCTCCTGACACCTTCCAAGCTGTAAAAGGGGAAAGACTATCAGTCACCTCATTTTTCAGCCCTTCAGTATGTTGTGCTGTAAAAGATAAGTTTAGCTGCAGCCCCAACAAAACCATGCATCTGAGCAGCCTGCCTACTGTCTCCATCCTCCCTCTTTGCCTATTAATAACCCCCACCACCCCTTTGTTGTCGCACCAAAACAGTATGCGTCCTTTCTTACCAGTGCCCCACACCTCTATGGCCACCCATATCAGAAACATTTCCAAAAATGTGATGTCCTTCAATAACCCCCACTCCTTCTACTGCACAGGCCATGCTTCTAACATCCATTCCCCTTGGAAGTATGCCCTCCAAATTGTGCTCCTCTGATTTGCGAACTGCATTACTATTTAAAGAAGGCCTTAAATTAAAGCTGATTAATCAGTTGCTGTATAGAGAGACAGTAGATAGAGGAGGCCAAGTAGACAAGCAACAATTAGTCTTGCCCACAGCTTTCAAAGACTTGGTGCTGAGGTCCCTCCACAATCATATGGGCCACTACAGTATTGACCGAACCCTCGACCTAGTGCGTTCTCGATTCTACTGGCCTAAGATGAGGGCCGATGTTGAGCATCATGTAAGGACTTGTAGTTGCTTCCTGCAGAGAAAGGTCTTGCCCCAGAGGGCTGCTCCCCTTGTCAACATTACCACCAGCACACCCATGGAATTAGTTTGCATAGACTTTTTGAATTTGGAGCCCGATCAGCAAAACATTGGTAATGTGTTGGTGGTCACGGACCATTTTACAGGGTATGCCAAAGCCTTCCCCACCAAAGATCAGAAGGTGTCCACCTTGGCCAAGGTGCTAGTGGAAAATTTCTTCATCCAATACGGGGCTCCCCAGAGAATTCATTCTGATCAAGGTAGAGACTTTGAGAGTCACTTAATCAAAGAAATGTTCTCCCTATGGGGGGTGAGTAAGTCAAGAACTACCCCTTATCACCCGCAGCCACAACCAGAACACTTTAATCACACCCTGCTGGACATGCTGGGCACTCTTTACCCAAAAGACAAGCATAAATGGAGCCAGCAGATTAGTACCTTGGTTCACGCCTATAATTATACAAGAAATGATGCTACCGGGTTCTCTTCCTACCACCTCATGTTTGGGGGGGATGCTCAGCTGCCAGTTGATGTTTGTTTCTGGGTCTTTCCCATTGGGGTTTGAGCTGAAAATTATCTACAATATATACAAAAACTGAAGGCCCAATTGAATCACGCATATCAGCTTGCCCAGACAATGGCTGCAAATAGAAACTTTGCCAAAGAAAGATATGATAAAAAAGTAAAGGCCCAAGAGCTTCAAACTGGAGACCGTGTGTTGTTGCAAAATTTGAGACTGCATGGTAAACATAAAATTGCCGACAGATGGCACCATCTTCCTCATATAGTAGTAGGCAAATCGGATGACTTACCCGTGTACAAAGTGTGGCCTGAAAATGATTCAAAAGCTGTCAAGACCATGCCCATAACCATTTACTGCCTATTGGTCAAGTCATGATTGAGGCTAAACCCTCTGAGATTGTTCCCTGTGGACCAGTGACTCGGGCTGCTGCCAAACAAAGACAGAGTTAACTACCCCCAGTGGTCACAGACTTAAGATTTTCTCCACAGCAAGCCCTGAATGATAATGACTGTCAGTCCACTTCTGATGAGAGTGAGTGCAACTATGCTTATTACCCCTCTTATGAACTGAGTCAGCTGTTTCAAGGTAACCCCATGATCAATTGTGGGGATGAAGCTGGGCCTTCTGGACTGCCTAAACCCCCAGCTTTGTCCCTGAAGCCAATGCTCCCTGAGAGTGAAGTGCTCAGTGTCATGTCTGATGATATTGAGTCACTCTGTATGGTGGAACTGTGTGATTTACCTGAGAAAGAGGCAGATTATCTGAGTCAGACTGGTGACATGCCAGAACCTGAAGAATACTTTGAGTATGATGATAATTACCTTCCAAGTGAGCAAAGTGTTACAGGACCAGAATTTATAGATCCAGGGGCTGATAGTGCTCCAAGTGTCAACCCCCCTGTCCAGGCAGAAGCACCCCTCTCAAGTGTTGAAAGCCCCCCGGCTGTTGCTGAAAGTACAGAGGCTGTGGTTGTTCCCCCCAGAAAAACTGGCTGAGCTGTCAAGTCTGTGGTATGCTTTAGTTATGATTTCCCTGGGAGGCCAGTAGATTTGCCTCTCAATGTGGTCCATAAAGAGGTGTATGTTTCTCAAAGCTCACTGCCCAAACTGAGCCTAGGTGCAAATTCCAGGTTGATTGTCCTGCCCTCTAGGTATGGTGCCCTCCCCTGTCTAGCCCCAAGTTAGATGAGAGGGAAGGGCCCCCTCTCTCATTGTTCAATGTGCAGGAAGTGATTAGCTGATTCCATACAGCAGTATGTGTAAAATTACCTGTGTGATATATGCATGATGTAATTCAGGATAGATGATGTACTGTGAAATGTAGAGAATGTGTATAGTAAAGGCTGAATATGTTGACTGATGTCTTAGAAGCTACAGGCATAGCCTGCTAATGGTATAGATGTATGGTATGAATTGAAATTTCAGTTACTGTGCTGGTACTCACTTGATGTGGATGCCAAGTTTTTCCAGGCAAGGAAGAGTGTAACCCCCCTATCAATGGGTGTTCCCAAAAAGTCTTCCACGAACTTGTCTAAGTGCTTGCTGCCTGGCTGGTGTTCGGCTCTGTAGCCATTTAAATGTATTACCAGTGAGTGCCTGTGTGGCCTCCATGTACAGTCGCTTTAAGGGCTGCCTTCTGCAGTAATAATTAATCTGAGAAGGGGACTGAGTGTTTCCATGCTCGGGTCCCGCCCGGGCTGCCTGCTAATTGCTCCATTTCGCCTATCGCTAGTTGTGCAGAAGGAGTTCTGCTGAAAGATGTAACTATTTGCTGGAAATCAGAGTAATAATGATACTGTAATTTGTTCTCACCTGCCTTCTTTGCAGCGAGGGTTTCTGTCAGTCTCTACCATTTTGGTCCCAAACTGCCAAATTGGACCAATCAGTAGTTGGGGACTCTAAAATGGATTTTACTCATAGAGGCTTCATGGACCAAAACCGGAAGGGGAGCTGTTGTGTGACTGACAGTTGTGCTGGTCAACCGAACCATTTAGATCTGGGGGAAATACCACGAGCTGTTTGCTGGCAAGTCAGATCTGAGTTGGAAGCTGAGAGAGGAGCAGCTTGTGATATTTGAGCAGTAAACTGTGTAGTTTGAGCGGGAGAATTGTGGAGAGGCCTGAGTTAAGGCCTGCACGTATGCTGTTACCCTGAGAGGAGAGAGAGAGAGAGAGAGAGAATTGTTTCAGACTATAACTGAGCTGTGTGCTTTTAAACAAGCTACTAAATTGGGACCAGGCTTAACCTGTAGAAGACCAAAGATTTTGCTGAATGTGATCAGCCTGTCAGGAACTCCAGCTACTCTTGAGCTCCCGGTTTGAGCAGCGACTTTGAGCTCATGATCGAGGAGCAGTTGCCTGGTATAGTAATACCTCCTTACATATAAATGTGCAGTGTACTGAATAGGGGTCATGGTGTGCTTTCCTTTGTGTGAACTGTGTGCTGACTGCTGGAAGCTGTATCCAGCACAAAATGGACTAAATACGCTGATAGCTCCATGCAGCTGGGCCTTCACATGAGGGCCCTGCCAGATCACCCTGCTGCACAGAGAAAAGCCATTGATGAGAGACCTGCCTGGGGAGAATTCCCCCTTTTCCATGCCTGAACAGAAATGACACTTTGGCGGATTGTGTGGGCCCTGCTTCTCCTGGCACTCCAGAGAGTTCATTTGCTGTCTCGACTTCATCCATTCTGTGTCCAGTCTTGGGTACTGTGAGTAACATCCAGGGTAGCTCCTGCAACAGATGGCTAAATCAAAAGTGCATCACCTAACCTGGTACAAGTTAATGATCTAGACCGTGCTTACCAAAGGAGAGTAGGTTCCTCTTCTGCACAAAAAGCCCTAACTGAATTTACTCTTCCTTGGGCCTTTTGGACCCACAGAGAGTGCTTAACCCACTAAGTAAAGAGTTTACTTTTTTTCTCCAGTACACAAAAGCTATTCTCGAATCGATTATGTTTTAGTTAGTCATCAGCTAATGTCAAGCATGGTTGATTCTAAAATATTAGCTCGAGTAATTTCTGATCACTCTCCAATCCTAATTCAATGTGAACTACCCAATATCTCTGTCCGGTCCCATACATGGTCTCTGAACAATAAGTTATTAAAAGACAATCAAACTATTTTAAAATTTCAAAATTTTTTGCAAAATTCTATTAGTCTAATTGGAATTCAATTCCTGCTGTAAACCAGGTTTGGGCAGCTTTAAAAGCAACCTGGAGGGGGGAGCTAATACGTATTGCTACAATACAAAGGAAAAAGAAAAACAACCTTTTTAACAGTTGCTTGGAGAGAATTAAAAGTTTGGAAAGTAAAGGGATGGACAAGCTTTCACCTTATCTAACCTGAGGGCGCATTATGCTAGTATTTTACTTGAGAGGGTGGAGAGATCTGCTTCTCTGTTAAAGGCATCTTATATTGGACAAGGGAGCAAAGCGGGCAAATTACTTGCTTGGCAATTAAAGCAACAATCTACATCCAAATGGATCGCAGCTCTCAGACATCCCCAATCAGAAGCTATGGTGACCAATTCTTCAGAGATTTTCACTTTATTTTGAGATTATTATAAGACATTATATTTCCCGGACCCGAAGTTTGGGGATTATGATGGGAAAATGTGGGCTTTTTTAGAGAAAGCAGATCTACCATCTTTGTCTAAGGATAGCCAAAACTTTTTAGTTGCTCCAATTACCAGAGACGAAGTTTCAGCAGTTATTGATTCTTTAAAACCAGATAAGGCACCGGGCCCAGATGGGTTTACAAGTTTATTCTATAAAACCTTTAAAGTACATTTAATTCCTCTGTTACTTCAGCTGTATAGCTAGTGGAGCTCCCACCCCAACTTTGATTAATCGCTATTTGAGGAGAGAATAATTCTCTTACCTAAACTGGGGAAGGACCTGTCAATGATCAGCAACTATAGACCTATTTCACTCTTAAATACGGATAGTAAAATATACACTAAAATTTTGGCTAATAGACTGGGGAGAGTGTGGGAAAGTCTATTGAGTCCCGAACAGGCAGGGTTTGTCGCAGGACGCACATCAGCCGATCACTTTAGAAAGTTGTTCCATCTAATATCTGCATCCAGGGTCCTGGAGATGGAGGCGGCTTTGGTGTCCCTGGATGCAGAAAAAGCTTTTGATAGAGTAGAATGGTACTATATGTTTGCGGCATTGCAAAAGTTTGGTATCCCGCAACCCTTTATTAACCAAATACGAGTTTTGTATTCTTGTCCATCAGCAAGTCTCTAATGTAATAACCTCATTTCAGACATGTTTCCTTTATGACGAGGCACCCGTCAGGGTTGCCCTCTTTCTCCCTATTTATTTAATCTTTATATAGAACCCTTAGCTAGAGCTTAAAATTGGATAAAGAAATAATGGGCATCCATCTGGAACATCTTGAGTGTAAGTTATCCCTTTTTGCTGATGATTTACTTATTCATATCACAAATAGTAGGCATTCCCTCCCTCGAGCCCTCCAAATTATTTCCCAGTTGAGTGTTTTTTCAGGTTATAAGCTCAACAGGAATAAAACTATAGTTTATTCTTTATCCCCTCTCCTAACCAAGGATTTGATCGTAACCATGGGTTTACAATGGGAAAGCGAATATTTAACCTATTTGGGTATTAACATATCTACAGAACTCGCTAATCTTAAAGACCTTAATTTAACCCCATTGCTAAAAGCTACTAAGGAAGATCTGGCGAGGTGGAATAAGCTGCCACTATCTTTTTGGGGCCGGGGTAATATTCTCAAAATGTCAGTTTTGCCCAGATTTTTTTATCCTCTATGCAACCTTAATATTTACCTTCCAAATTCTTTCTTTTTGCCCCTTCGCAGGCTCTGCTCTGATTTTCTTTGGAAAGGTAAAGCTCCACGTCAGGCTTATGCAAAACTTACTCGCTCTAAAATGTTGAGGGGACTCCAATTGCCTGATTTTTATGTTTACTATCTAGCAATCCATGCCAGTAGATTTTTGCATTGGCTTTCTGCTATGGCTTCTATACCGGGCACCCCTCCTTGGCTGCTTTTAGATTGGCTGCAGGCAAATTCTTGCAGGATAGATCTAGAAGCTTTCCTATACACTCCATGGTCCAATGTTCCAAGGAAGTTGAAGAACTCTCCCCCTTGGTTGGGATATGAGAGCCTTACAGCAACTTTGTTCATTGCTTCAAAAATCCAACTTAAAAGATTTAAGGCAACCCTTATTAAATAATCCAAACCTAAAAATAGATAAGAAACCAATCCAAACCTTTTCTGGCAAATTTTTCAACAAACTATACTTAGCGGATTTTGTTTCAGGTAATTCGCTCCTGTCCATTTCAACATTAGAAATAAAATTTGGAGTGGCTCATAAGAACCAGTTTCGATTGTCTCAAATACGTCAATGTATCTATCATTTTTTGGGGAAACCTCCATGGCCAGATGGGGCCAGAACCATATTAAATAACCTTTGGACAGTATCTAAGGGCCGGAAAGCAATAGCTAAATTATATAAAATAATCTTGACTCACACTACGTCTAAGGTTACCCCCATAGCTTATTACTGGAAAAATAATCATAATAAATATTTTCCGGTTAAAACCTGGGAAAGGATTTGGACAGATATTTATTCTTTAATCAAACAGGACCATCTAAGGAGTATCCAGTTTAATATTCTTCACAATTTATATTATACGCCTGCCAAATTATTCCGGATTAAAAAGTTATCCTCAGCTGAATGTGGGGATTGTGGCTCTGAATTTGCTACCCTACATCATAAACTGTGGGCATGTCCTAAAATTGTTAAACTATGGAATTCAGTTAAACAATGGGTGGCACCGTACCTTAATATTGCAGTATTTCTTAACGGAGATACATGCCTGTTAGGTATGTATTCACTGATTCCTACATTCTTTCAAAAAGCGCAAGTAACCTTGGTTGCTATGGTTACTAAGCTGCTAATACTTAGACACTGGAAAGACGATTGGAACCCTCATTCAAGGAATGGTGGAGCAGAACTTCTCACTGCTTTAAATGCAGAAAGATGTTTAGCCTGGTTTTTCCACACCGGTGAGAAGTTTCAGAAATGTTGGGGTGAATTTTTTTCCAGCCTTAAAGATAAATTTGGCTACTAATTTAAGCCCCTGTTGTTTTTTCACTTTTTTGTTTCCCCACAGATGACTTCCGTGTTAGAGCTTCATAGTGGTAAACCTAATCTGTCAGGTTGTGTTAAAGGGTCATGATGTATTTTTTTTATCATTTCCTTTCCTTTCTTCTCTCTTTCTTTTCTATATCTTAACAATCTCTCTGTAGTACCCTTTCTTGATATTTTCCTTCCCTTCCTCTTTTCCTATAGTATAGCTTTTTTCAGCTAATTGGTTTAGGGTTGTGCCTTTGTTTTATATTTATAGCTATTCAGGGTCTGGTAGGGCCTTCTTGGTCGGTACATTATTAGCCACTCCTATATTTGGGGTTGTTTATGAGGGCTGCTAGGGTTGGGTGGGTGGGGAGGGTTTGTTTTGCTTTATGTTTATTTCTCTCTTGTTTTTTGAGTTTCTATGTAATTTTTGCTTTCTCTGCTGTATAATTGTGATGTGATTTTCCACTTAAGACAAGTGCTGGTTTATGACGTGTTACTTATGTACTTTTGTACCCTTTTCAAAAATAAAGTTACTTGCAAAAAAAAAAAAAGTGTGTCACCTGATTGTCTTATCTTTTTCTTCACTAACTGTGCCCTCCGGCTCCAGATTACAAATATTGTGTTGTGCAAGGTGTGTTTTTTTTATCACACGGCCTGTACCAGCTGCAATACCGGCCTACCCCGGGCAACGGTCATGCTAGCCCACCCCATTCACCTGGGTACCCAGAAGTGTGACTGTGCTAGGACTCTGACTGCTTGCATAACTGTATGATTGTTAGGAAAGGAAGCTAATTAACCTGATTGCCCCTATCCTTGTTCAACCCCCCCCGAATAAATCAGATCTACTTTTTCTGTCTTTTAAACTGTCTGTGGATCCTGTTCATACCTGAAGTATTGTGTTACTGCCATTTGCTCTGTTTTACCTTGTTTTATAGGGGGGGGTCCCCAGGGTCGAGCTGGAGAAACAGATCCTGGTGGTAAGTGCCAAGGGTTTGCATACTGGTAAAGTATATCAGGGGTACTGTGAAGGTCATTGTTGTATTCTGTGTGGGCCACTTGCAGGAACCAAGGAGGGTTACAGTGTCCCAGAGGGCTGTGCCCAAGCTAGTGCAATCACTAATAACCCTGACCTCTGGGTGGAGGCACCCATTTCAGAACTCAGGCCACTCAACCTACTGGTTGCCCAGCAGGCAGGGGTAGTAGCCCTTGGGGTAGCGCCACCTAAGGGTTACACTTGTCAATCTTAGCCCCTACAATCCCCTCTTTCCCATTCACCAACCCCAGATTTTTTTGCCCACATCTTCTCCCATCACCCTTGAAACCCCAGTGGGAAATGTGTCCAGAAACCTTCCCTGAGCAGCTCCACAGCTCCCTTGTTCAGGTAGTCTGTGATCTACTTCTCTACCACTGATAGGGAAATGAGTGTACATGCCAGCATGTACCCCACCGCCGTCTCCTTGACTCTTCACTGATGCCAGCCATTGGAGATGTAGTGCTGCACCCATGGCTGCCCCCTCATCCCCTACCTTGCCCCCTGAGCACCCCAAAAGGACTGCTCATAGAACTGCCCCATTCACTTCCCCTCTTTTGCCACCTTGATGGTAGTTGGAGACTGGGTGAGGCCTTCCACATTTTGAACAGGCATGCCTGAACTTACATCCATTCCATGTGCAGGTTGCCTTGTTTAAACCCCAGCAGGTCTTGGACCCTGGGTGCCAGAGGGTTCTTTCTTGTGTGCTCACCCCACTCACTTCTCTCCCCAGAGGGTCCTCACCCAGAGCTCTGAGAGGTAAAATCCATCTCTGATCATCTTTGCATCATTCTCTTCCAAAAAACTCATCATATTTGAGCCACCTATACCCACTTTCACCTTGTATGCATCTCTGATGATGGACATGTCAGTCAAAAGGTTGGCTAGCTCTGGCTGCTTCTCTAGGACCAACATGCTGTAGATGATGAAACCCTTGCCAATTCTTGATGGTCTTCTCCTTGTATTTGCCTCCTCGGCATTGTGTCCTACCATCGCCAAAGCCACTGCCATCTCTGACCTCCCCCGACTCCTTCTTCTCAAATTTCTTAGTCACATCCTCATCCACTAGTCCGAAGATGTAGACATACTCCCCTTCCAAATTTTGTCTTTGATCGAGGCTGGGACATGGTCCCAACTGAGTCAGCCTGGAGGGCCTTCAGATAGTTTCTCGCCCATCAGCTTGGCCCCCCATTCCTGCCCCAGCCCCTTTGCCTTTTAAGGCCTGCATGGCCTTTTCCATCTTTTGATCCCTGTGGCCCCATACCACTCAACAACCCCTCCAAATACTCCCGTAAACCATTCTCATCAGTGAGGTCCACATCATTCTTACCCCCATCCGGGCTCACCTCATCCGATTCCAGTGTGGGCAGCAGCACAGGTATGGGTGCAGGGTGTGGCACTTCCCGTCTGAGTCTCTCACCCCTCTTTCCCTCGGTGTTCCTCTCTCTCTTTTGGCTTCTTCTGTGCCTCCTCCTCCTCCTCCTCTGCCTGTCTCTGCTTTGCGCTGCCACCACCTCTGACATCTGCCTATTAATCTGCTGACTCCTGCATCATCCTTTTGCTGGACAACGGAGTTCGCTTTGTTGCCATTGTTGCTATTTGTCACTGCATGTAGATGGGTGAGAAGCAAATGCTCAGACCTGTGTATGCACCCCCCATCCCCGAGGTTGCAGAGACCTCCGTACATCGACCTTCATTTTCTTCTCCCTCTTTTTGTGGACCTCCCATGGCCCAAAAACCTCATGGTCCCACTTGCAAAGGATGCAGCTCCTTTGAATGCCCCTTGCTTTCACAACCCTGCTCACTCCCCCATGGTGGTGTCAGGAAAATGCTCTGCCGTTGCCCTCCCACCTGGGGGCTAGGATCCCCCACCTCTGTCCCAATGGTTTCCTGTAACAGGAGCAGCCCCATTATGCTTGTGCTCTATACTGAGGCAGGTGCACCTCCAAGCCTTGATGAGAATCAAACTTATGACCACGTGTCCTGAGAGCCACAGCTCTAACCCTTCAGGTAGAGGGAATTTCTCTCCTCTATTCTTTCCATCCTCTTTTGTGCTACTTTTGGTCTTGTGCCCCTGACCACTTTGGTCCCCATTCCATTGCCAACTTGGCCTACAAGCCCTTGTCATAATACAGCCCCTCAGCCTCCCATGAGGCCCCAATATCCTATCCTTCCTCTTGGGTTCTGGGCCTATCCAGAACCCCATTCTGTCCTCTGTCCCTACAGAGCCTCCAGCCTTGCTGTACCAAAGAAGACACCCTGCCCCCAACCCTGTCCCCCAGGATAGCTGGAGTACCAGTATTGCTGTGAAAAAGCACTGGGTTTCACCTCTTAAGTTCTTGCCATAGGGTAAAAATGTTTTTTAATAAAATTGTTTGCTTGGTCTCATAGGCAAGTGTTTTCTTTTGTATGACCTGCTCTGAGCCACCAGTATGCAAATTGGAGGTCATGAGAGTCACCCATCTCTGGCCTGGGAGGCTAGCTCATGGCTCCCACTCCAACCCACTGTCCCTACCACAGCTCTCATGCCCCCCCTGGTTTGGGGCCTATCCACCCAGCAGGCCACTTGCTGTTTTCTGCCTTGGTGTGCAGCCATTGCAGCATCAGAATGTGGCCCCACCTAGGGCCTGCTTCACCCCATTCAACCAGCTAAATGTTCTTCCATTTCTGCCTTCTTTTTGTTTGTGCATGCCTCTCTCACCCACAACTGGCCCCTACCAAAGCTCTGCCACATGCTCAGCTGAAAGGAATAAGGGATTTGTTTCAGATACAGCAACCACAGTAGCCATATAGCTGGGGCACGACTCACAGAGCTGTTGGTCCTTGGGGACTTCAACCTAAAGTGGGATTCCACCAGTGAGCAAAAACATGAGGCATTACTCCTAGATGCTAACCTGACCCAGGTCATCACCGAGGTCACAAGGCACAACCATAAAACAGGGAATCACTCTATCCTGGACTGGATACTCACCTCAAAACCCACCAACCTACAAGTGGCTGGTGTGATGTCGGATGCACTAAGCGACCACTCACCCACCCACCTTCTGCATATGGAAAGACCGGACTCCCAGGACCCCGCCCAAGCTCATAGTAGCCAGCGACTTCTCTGGATTCTCAGCAGAAGCACTCCAGAGGTCCCTAAGAAACATAGACTGGCCTCCAGTGAGACACCTAGGGAGCATAGATGATGCAGCGCATTTTTTCCAGTGCACATTCTCTGCTGTGGCTAACATGCATGCCCCAATTAGAATCAGATGAGCCAAGGGCCATTGCCACATGGGGATATCACGTGAACTGAAGGCACTGATGATAGCTCAAGACAAAGCCTGGAAAAGAGCAAGGAGCTCCACCTCCCCTGCTGACCACTCTGCCTATAGATCCCTGCGGAATCACTGCCAAAGAAAATCCAAGAATGCCAAAAGTGACTACTTAAAATCCCTACAGAGGCAAACCCTAACTGACCCAAAGTCCTTCTGGACAAGTATCAACTCCCTGATAAAAGACACTAAACTGCCCCAGCAGGGTAACATAACATACAATGGAACTTCTCTCAACGATGGAGAGGAGGTCGCTACAGCCTTCAATCACTTTTTTTACCAACCTGGGTGCACTCGGACCCAACACCACTTGCAGCTCTCAGAGCCCAATGATCACTGAAACTCAGGACCCTACAATCACCAAATTCCATCTATGGATAGTCCATACCAAAGACATGCTGACCCTCCTTCGATGTTTAAAACCCAGTGGATCTCCAGGACCCGGCTGGCTGGACCCAAGGCTGCTCAGAGCTGCCGCCCCAGCCATCGCACTACCCACGATGCAATTAATAAACAGATCCCTGCAGGAAGGTGCAGTTCCCTTAACATGTAAAAGGGCACATGTAGTGCCAATCCACAAGGGCGGAGCAAGGGAACCTATAGAAAACTACAGGCCCATCTCCATCCTCTGTCACTTGGCCAAAATCCAGGAGTGGCTAGTTTACAGCCAACTCAGAGATTACCTGGAAGCCAACAGGTTACTGGCACCCACATAACATGGCTTTAGACCAAAGCATGGGACAATACTGCCTTCATCAAATTCACCTCTGGTGTCCTAACAGCCTGGGACAAGGGTACCCCAACTGGGGCTGTATTCATAGACCTCTCTAAGGCCTTCGACCTTGTGGATCACTCACTCTTGCTAACAAAGCTTAGCCAACTAGGGCTGGACCAACACTCCCTCAATTGGATCTGCAATTACCTCACGGACCGCACTCAACAGGTCAAGTGGAAAGGGGCCACCTCACAACCCCTACCCTTAACTGAGGGAGTCCCTTAGGGCTCAATCTTAGGTCCACTTATGTTCACCCTAATCACAAATGACCTCCATGAGCACTGCGGTGGAAGCTCCTTAGTACAGTATGCAGATGATGCGGTATTCTACAGAACTGGAGATCACCCATCTGATCTAGAACTTAGGCTCCAAAACGACTTCACCAAGGCTGAGACTTGGCTAATTGAGAATCGCCTTGTTCTCAACCCCACTAAGACCAAGGCCATGCTGTTTGGGCCAAAATCCCTGGGCCTCTCCAGGGACCGTCTCCTGCCACTCACTACCTTGGCCGGCTCCAACATAGAGGTGGTACAGTCAGTCAAATACCTTGGTCTCATATTAGACCAGGTCCTCACCCTCAAGCCCCAAGTGGATGCTGTAACAAAAAACATACATCAAAAACTGGGCCATCTCTATCGCCTAAGCCACAATATGATACCAGGAACTAGACTGGCCATCTCACACCCAACCTTCTCCGACCTAACAATGCCGCTCCCATTATACTGGCACCACTAAAATGGACGGAGCAGACTCATGACCCTATATCACAAAATAGCTCACTTTGCTTCAAAATCCTGCTCGAGGACCCACCATTGTGATGCCCTCACTGCCCTCAACTGGCCATCCCTGGACAATAGACTCCCAGTACCCCCTACTAAACTGGACCTATAAGCTCCAGGAAGCCCATCCACCGGCAGGCCTGAATGGACTACTTGCCACAAAGCCGCTCAGACGACCACTTCGCTCCTCAAACAAAAAACTCCTGGAGACTCCCCGGACCTGCACAGTGGCAGGGAGAAAATCCTTTACTCACCTAGCCCCAGAGTTATGGAACAATCTCCCCAGGCATCTTCAGGAGGCACTGACATTAGCCATCTTTCAAAGGGGGCTACATGCTCACAATAACAAATCAAGTCCCCTGCAACTGCCCCAACAGCTAAAACAATCACACTTAATATCAGTCCATACTGACTAGACACCGCTTCCCTATAAGGGTAACAACTAACGTTGGCTTGAGCTGGTTCACTACCCTGTACGGAACCTCCCGTAGACACAGAAGCACTTATTCACTTCTCCACCTGATGTCACTTCTGTATTCTATACTATAATGTATTTGTTGCCTGCATTCACAGAAACTGTATGGTGTATTCATAACCCCATATTATTTGTCCATAGAAACCGTATGGTGTATTTATAACCCCGTATTATTTGTACTACTCTCAGTGCATCAGCAGACCATACATGTACTGATCTGAATTGCTGTATCTTGCAACAAATGCACTAAACTGTACTATGACTGTACCAACTAATACAATGTACCCCCTGCCCTCTTGCACAAAATTGGGAAATTGTATTCTGTCTTAATAACCCTGTATGATCTGTATGACTCTGTGCTACCTGTCTGTATGTTCAAACCTTATGTAACAATCCCCGGGTCGACCCTGAAAAGGGATCTTGAATAGCCAGGTATTCACAGTTAACAAAATTTAATAAATAAATAAATAATACCCCATCTGCGCTGGCTATGGTTCCTAACTCCATTGCCCTTCCCGAAGCTCGAACGCTAATGCCCCCTCTTGCACCCGAGATGGTAGCTCCCCCAATACTGATGCACTTGCTTATTTTCCTTCTTGTTTTCCTTTTTTTTTAAAAAACTCTGTCCACAAATGCACAATCAGGGTCCCAGTCTGCTCTGCCATTTGGCCCAATCGCTAAGCCCCCACCCTGCTGGTCCACTCTTGCAGGCCCAAATTTGCCCATGACCAGCTAGGCCTTTCAGCTTTCTCCTTGAGGCCACCCAACCTTCCATGCCCCCCAAATCCAGTGCCTTCCAACTACAAGCAGCATGGCTGCAGTGCCTCTCTTAACTGAAAAACAAAACACGCAGCAAAAGCTGCTCTCTGCTCCTGCTCAGGCATTATCATGTACAATCCCCAAACACCCTCAGGCTCTGCAAAAATCCCCTTTTTCTTTTTGAAATACTGAAACAGGCTCCGTATTTGCCCTGACACGCCCACCCACATTCCCCTCACACAAGCATTCTGCTTTTAATGCCACTTTTGTAGTGGGGAATGAGCCCATCTGCTGCCCAGGCCACCCCTGGCCACGTGGCTCCGGAGGCCCTAGCTGCACCATGCTGGCCCTGCTTCCATTACAGCCTAATTTTTCCAGGACTACTACCATGTGTGCAGGGCCAAAACCTGCTCCCAGCTGTTTTTCCACTACGCCACACCAGGAGAAACAACATTTAACCAGCCATGCAAGTGATTTGAACAAACCAGCACAACAGGCGTGCTGATTCCAAGCCAGATTAAGTCCTTGTTCTCCCACTGACAATGCAGGAAATAAGTGCTACCTTTTAAACAGGAACCCCCAGAGCAAACAGTTTACCAAATTTCGGCCTGCCTTCTTTCAGGTGCCCACAAAAACAAAACACCTCCAGTTGCTCTGCATTCACCAGCCATCCTTATGCAGCTCTCCCCTGAAACCAGCTGGGCATTCAGCCTGCCCATGTCTTTGTGCTTGCCACCCCAAACTTAGCATTTTAAGTGCACGTCCAAACAAAAACCAACCACAATGACTCTAGGCACCTCCCCAGCCATCAGCCACATTCAAATGAAGAACTGCATCTTGTGCACCCAAGTTTTCAAGCCCAAGCCTTCCTCTCATAGCAAAGACACACTGCTAAACAAACATAACCCACTGAGCTCAGTATTCCTGCTCACCTACAACATAATTCCAAGCTACATTAATGAGCGATACAATACCATGGTAACTATCTTATGCTATGTTTTGTTTTACTTGCAATGCATTGAGAAGGAGAAACAAAACACACATAGCACCTCTGAGCCCAGTCACCTGGGCCACATGGCCTATAAGGCCTAGCTGCTTCCATGTGCCTTACCTTGCTAACGATGTGCTAAGTTCTCAGAAAAAATCCAGCAAAGAGGTCGTCCTGCAGGTGTCCTGGCCTGATATAGTGCCCACATTACCCCTGCTCAGGACCCTTATGCTCCACCCCCAGCAAGTCCTTGGGTCTCTGGCATCACCTTGTCATATTACCCTTCCCTGGCTTGGTGATGTCACTAGACCCTCCCTTCCACTTGCTCCTTCCCTTCCCCACCCCTTTCCCCTTCAAGCTCTTTCCTGGCAGGGATCATTAGATAACCTGTCTTGCCCTTTAATAGCAAGCCCAATTGTACACAAAATGGAGTTACTTCATAGATGCTGTTTTAAAGTTTAAGTTTATTCTTAATATGTAAATAAAAATTTAAATTGCTGTCAAGTAAAATACTCAAGTATTTGTAGGAGCGTACATGACTTATTGTTACCCTGAAATAGTGTGTACATCTCTGATGATCAATTCATTACTAATTTTCCTTTCAGACATCATCCAGTGGGGTTTCTTCTCATTCACCTCTCCCCTCCTTCTCCATCCCACCCTTCTCTTTTCCTTGTCTTCCCATTGTCTCTTTCCTTCCCTCTTCCTCTTCCCTCCTTCTCCTCCTCTCCTCCACAAAGGTGTCCCTATAGATCATTTGAAAGATGTAATACCATCCTCCTTTGGGATAAAATGAGAAAATAATCTAAACACATACAAATACAGGCATATAAAGAACATTTGAATGTAATAAGAATAATTGTTTGAAATTATACAAGGTTACATATATGTTAATAATTAGTTCTATAAAAAGTGTTTTCAGAAGATGCTGTCCATTTATTGTTTTCCATTTTCCTCGTTTTTCTTTTTCCTTTTGCTCATTTAATATCACTTATAAACAAGTAGATGTAGAATCTCCACAAATGATATAGAATATAAAACAATATAAAAATAAAACTGAAAATAATGAGAACTGCTAAAAATCTTTTTTTTACAGTTTACTTGTGTTAGAACATGTATCTATGGATTTTCTTGCTATTAAAAATCACTGAACTGACTGTATAAAAATGTAAGCGTTTGATAATTTTTGAGCAATGGACTAAGTTTTAAGTAAAGGAAACTGTTGGTACATTTTCTTTAGTTGTGGTCTGAAATATGTGCAAGTTATTTATGTGTATATGTTTTATTGTTCTTTTATAACTTTTCCACTAGGGTATTTTATATTTCATTACAGACATGGACTTACATTTCAAATCAAAACATTATTTCAAAATATCACTTTAATTGTAAATGGCTTTGCACATGTGACAATGTTTAAATGTATTTAAACAGAGCACCAATTAGGTGGCCCTATCTTTGAAAAAGATCATTTGGTTGAAACTTTAGAAAGTTTGTTTGTGGGCACTCTTGTTACCTTGGTGTATGACCTTCAGCTTTTATTGTGAGGTGAATAAATATTTGGTGCAATCGAGTATTTTTTAGCCTTGTGTTTTGTAGTGCAAAAGGGTGGAGTCCGTGACTGTTCATATAAATTAATTTATATTCAAGTGAGCTAACCTGGTTAACAAAATACATCAACTCAATATTTCCAACAACAGAGAAAAATGTAATATTGGACTGAGTCACGATGGGAAACAAAAAAGTAGTCTGACATGTCCGCTATTATTGAAAAATTACTTATCTTCTGAAATGACAAGGAATTCATTATCTCTGGATGCAAACAGTTAATGATTACTTTACTGAGCTCAAAAACGCATTTGCCATGTAACATTTTCTCACATTAGAATAATGGAGAGCAATGGTTGCTGTTTTGTAATTTCTCATTGCTGTAAAAGACTGGATAACCTCACAGTAACAAATTTCCCAAGTGCTAATTTTGCAGGAAGTTAAAACCCATTTTGTGAACTGACATGTTACAGTGTTGCTGCCCTCATTTTACCCCATCAGATAGCATGAAGCTGACATATAATAAAATATAACTTTATCCATAAAACAGTTATGAAGCTATGTTGAATTTTGCAAATGCAGGCTTTTAAGTTTGCTAAAATTCAGTATTTTACCTCAAATTTTAACATAGCCATTTTTTACAGCACCTCATGAATGTGACAGCTGTCATTTTACAACTCCTGCCCAAAATGTGTTTTTGTCCAGAAACCTGATTCCACAGTCCTTGTGTGAAATCACCTTCAGGCCAGGAGCTGAACATTTTCTCTGCCCTTCTTCATGAGACAGGGTCATAACAAGGCTATGTTGACAATTTGGCATGCAAATATTAGAAAAACACTAAATGTATGCTCCTAGGTTACACTTTGCAAATGCAAGCTCATAACAGTGGTAATTTTCAATATTTTTCCCCAGATACATCACCTGCAACCCTATTGGCTCTGGCTAGAGTTGGTTTCATTAGTGAAGACTTTCATTAAAAAAAGTGTTTCCTGTCTTGCAATCTATCTTTCCATATTCCTTATTCCTGCAGTGGATTTATTATCCATTCTTCATGATATCGAACCTGTAGCAATGGATATTATTCAGATATTACAAATTGAAGGTTAGTATTTCAGGGCAGGAATAGCAGCAGGGACAAGCAAACTCTAAGGGGCAATGCGCATAGTTACAAGTAAATGTCTTTAGTAATGAAGAGTGAAATGCACTGAAATTAATATTTTGCTGATTGTCATCAGTATGTGTCCTGGCAATGTTCACTATGACTGTTGTGATGGAACCTGTTAAATCACTTTAGGAAACAATGCCGTATGTGATGCATGAACCAATTGCTCCTGTGTTGCCTCAGTAGGTGGTCCTTGGTTAAAAATACTATGGAGAATAGGGTCCCACAGCAACAGAAGTCTGGTGGACTGCCAGTGTCTAAAATAGTTCATTATATAATCTAACAGTAAACATCAATGTGAAATGCAAAGCTGCCTAATAACGTGAAACAAGATGGTCTAAGACACTAAATATCAAAACCTTAAAGATGAATAGTGTTTTGATTTAAATTAATAGTTTTATTTACTATTTCTATCATAACGCAGTCTCCTGTGTATCATCATATCATCATCATCATCATCATCCGGTTTATTGGATAGCAAAGCAATTTGAGATTACAATCTCATTTACAAATGCATCCATTACATAAAACAAGTTCATGACAAACATGAAGTATACATAATCTACAAAAACAGATTATGTAAAAAATACATTAGCTAAATTATTAAATTGTAAAATTATCAATAATAGTTACAATGTTTGTCATACAAACTGAGCAATGCTGCTCTAAAATGTCCTAATGGAAGTAATGCTTGAACTTTTAACTGTCTACTTATCCTGTCCCAGGTTCTAGGGGCCATATTAGCTAACATCTTATTTCCATAACTAGATTTACTTCTTGGAGCTTGATAAGATGTCCCCATAGCTGATCTCAAAATATTTATGGGTGGCTTTCATTTTTAATACACACAATAAATATTAGGGCAACGTCTGTGTGACAAATTTATAAACAAACAAATTCCAGTGCAAATCTCTATGATCTGACAATGAAGTCATACCAGCTGTAGTGTATAATGTACATCAATGAGTACTATAGGAAATATTTATAATAAATGGTAAAGCACTATTCTATAATGAATCAGGTGTTCCTAATAAAGTACTAGTTGCAATTTTATAAACAATTTCTCCATAATCTAACACCAGAAAAAATAAAGATGTAACCAATGATTTTCTAACTACCAAATTAAATAATGATTCATTCCTATAAAAAATTCAAGAAGTCCATTTAGTTTATTAGAACTATTCTTAAAATGTAAATCAAAATTTAAATTGCTGTCAAATAAAAGACTCAAGTATGTGTACGAGTGTACAAGACTTATTGTTACCCTGAAAAAGTGTGCACATCTCTACTGATCAATTCATCGCTACTTTTCCTTTCAAACAACATCCACTGGGTTTTTCTCATTCAAAAAGTCACAACCCCATGAGTTCCTGCTGAATACCAAGAAAATCCTTGTGTAGTACATCTATTGCTGTGTTTGTGTCCTTCTCTGTAGAATACATAATTGTATCATCAGCATAAAAATATATGTTTGTGTCTGGTGAGCATTGCCTGGAAAGATTATTAACATATAATAAAAATAACAAAGGCCCCTGCACCGATCCTTGAGGTATGCCCATGTTCACCAGTACTGTATCCAAACAGTCTAGACCCACCATGACACACTGAAACCTTTGTGTCATGTATGAACTCAACCAACACATGGCTGTAAAGCCTAATCCAGCTGACTTCGGTTTATAAAGTAAAATTATGTGGTGGACAGTGTCAAATGACTTCGACAGGTCCAAACAAATTGTTGGAACACTGGATCTTCTGTTGAAGGCATTCAGCACATCATCCACCACTTCTGAAATCACATGAGTAGTATTATAACCTTTTCTAAATCTTGATTGTAAATGCATAATAACATTATGTTTGGTGAAATAATGAATCAACTGTTTGTGCAGGAGTTTTTCAAACATCTTTACACACATCACTAATATTGATATCGGCCTATATGAATTTGGGTCAGTAGGGTTACACCCTTTAAAAATTGGAATAATGAATGCTGTCTTCCAATCCATTTTTATGTCAAAACTAAGAAGTGAAAAATTAAACAAGTAAGCTATATGTCGCCCCTGTATATGTGATGCAGTTTTAAGAAAACAGTGGGGACATTCCATCACATCCTACCCCTTTGCTAGTGTCCAATGTTTGCAGTTGCTTCATTACTTCAACTTCCGTTATGTTATAAAAACCAAAAAAAAGGCCTCTCAAACTTCTTTATAAAATCTATGTGTAACTGAGGTGAAGCTAAACCTGGATGTTCCCTATCAAATGTTTGTCCAGAAGCTGAAAAAAATAAATTAAATGCAGCCACTTGAGCCATGGCCCTACATGAAGTTTTAACCTCATGTTTCAATTCTACGGGTAAAGTGGACAAAACCCATGTAGAGAATTAATACACCTCCATGTTAATTTTGAGTCTCTTGTAAGCTCTGTAAAGTAATTAATATAATAGTCTTTATTGGCTCTTCTAATCTCATGTTTGGGGAGGCATGGCCTGGCTCAGCTGAAGATGGCAGCTTAATTTATTTTCTCCAAAAGGGCTACCAGCTATCTACCTTCATCTGCAACCATCCAGGCTACCAATGTGAGCCAACCTTGAGATTTTCATCAGTATACTACTACTGCATGGCTCCTATGAGTTATTATTTCAATTGAACTAAGATTAGGCCATTGATCTACTGTGCTGCTGTAGCTGACTCTCAGGGGCCTGCAATCATGGCTGAATTCACATCACAACCTTCCTCTCTCTCCAGAGTCGAATCAATGTTCCAAAAGCTCGTCTTTGATATGAGTGAATTAAAAATTACAACACAACAAAATACAGCTACTCTAAAAACAATCAAATCCCAACTCTCAACTGCAGAAACCAAAACTACACAAAATGAAAGCTCTGTCTATGAAATGCGTGCCACCATCAGGGAACAAGATTAGGTCATTAACAATATACAGATAAAGCTGGATGATACTGAAAATCAGAACCACAGAAATAATTTACATTTTTTGGATTCCCTGAAGGAGTCGAGCTCAGAGACACAAATCTTTTCTCCTGCATATCTTACCCGCTATGCTACAATTACCTCCTAACCATGGTCTAACTATTGAATGCTGTCATGGCTCTTTAGGTCCTAGACCTGGCCCGGACCATACACCTAGGCCAATTCTGGCGAGGTCCCTCAATTTCACCCATACTGAGTTAATTCTAAAAAAGGCAAGGGAGATTGGAGTCCTTATGTGGCAAGATCACCACATCTCAATTTATAGAGACTTTTCCAAAGAGCTAGCTGCAAAGAGACATGCCTTTACCCCATTAAACAAATTCTATATCAAAGGGGCATTAAATTTGCTTTGAGATATCCTGCAGTCATGTGCCTTTTTCTGGGCAGCTCAACAAAAGAGTTTAACTCTCCTGAAGCACTTTCTGCCTTTCTAAACAGCTTACATCAAGATTCCCTCATGTCTGGCAGTGATGGTGTGGTGGCTCAACCTCCTAGTGTGAATACATCTGCTCTGAGTGATGTCTGTGCTGACTTGTATGTCGAGGAGACTCTATCTGACCCTTCTAATACTGCTAACACTACTGCCACTGCTCCTCCTCTTAGATATTCAGTTCATATTCAGGAAAATTGCCTTAGTCCCGCAGAGCTGAAAGATTTCCTGCTGTGCTCGGAGGATTCCCACAGTATCACAATCTCTCCTTCTGTGGCCCCTCACTTCAATTCTCCTATACCATTAAGTAGCAAGTTTGCCCCACTACATGACAATACTCACTCATCTTGGGAAGATCTCCTCCAAGATAATCCTGTGCCACTGCCTGCCAGCTCCATCACCATGGAATCTGAAATCTTATCAGTGAACTCTTCCTGAGCAGTGGTTGTTGCCAGTTCACCTGTGAACTCCCTGGAACCTCCGAAAAATAAAAAGAGCAAGGGCAAGTCTAAGAATAAGTCTTCCACGTCCTCTCCTGTTGCTCACTGGATCAATAATACATGACTTTTGTCTCTACTCTATATTGCTAAAGCAGTAATATTCTCTCTCTCTGATATGTTTGAGACCTTGTCTGTGATGCTGAGACTAACCCTGCCTTAGAACACAACCCATATGCGGCTCTGTTACTGTCATTCCCAGCATGTGCTGAATCTTAAAGCTGCACATCGTGGTTGGATTAATAGAACTCTGGACCCCTTTTTTTTGTTAATCTATTTAAGAGGTGCTTTACAGTCCCCTATTTCTTCCCCAATTTACACAGAGGTAAATATTAAATCTGTCTGGCAACAGTATTTTTTAGTTCCTTTTTCTGTTTCTTTTAATTACCTCTCTCTGACACATATTTCTCTTGGTGCCTCAGATGATTTTATCATAAATGCCATGTTATACTGTCTCCCTATAAAAATTATCTGTAACATATATTTAGACCTATAAACTTCTCATTTATTACATCCTATGGGATTATTATTCGGTCGCTTTTGGTACCTTCTTCTACCCCGCTAATATACATATATATTTTTACTAGTCATACAAGATTTATCACACTCAATCTATATTTGATACAGGCTATTTTCAAGCTATCTGGTGCATATAATAACACATAATATTTATAGTTAGATTGTAATTTTACATATAGCTACTGCTCAAAGCCTAGGAACTAGAGGATATCACAAATATAATGTTACATCTCTCACTGGTTGGGACTCACAGGGCCTATTTCATAGACCCAGTCATCCCAGAATATATTTCTAACTAGGCAATTTCCGTGCAAAGGGTTTATATTATTTTAGCTCTATGCTTACTCCAATGGCACCACTGCCTTCTAAGCCTGACTACTTAGCATATTTTACTAGGACTGTGTGAATACCATTTCCCGAATATTCTGCCGAAAGTTCGGTATTCGTGTCCCAGGTATTCGTTATTTGGTATTCAGGAATACAATTTGCCTTAATGGAGAATTGCTATATAACTCCTTAAAATGGCTTCAGAAAGGGGGCGATGAGAGTTAATGGCACTTTGCCTTTTACACTGGTGCCAGAGGCTGTCTTCTGTTGATGGTACTTCAGGAGGAGAATGTGGAGGTCCCAGCACTTTGCCTTGTACAGTGGTGCCAGAATATGCCTTCTGATGCTGATGTCTCAGTAGGAAGATGCAGAGGAAAGGAGTTCATCATGGGCCTGCAGTTTCCCATAGGATAACACTGGAAGTATAAGACACCATAACTCTTTCCATATTTGGAGTTAAGTAACAATCTATATGTGATCAGAAAGGTCACAATGGCCACTACCAGAATGCCATATGCAAGAGCCTTAAATTATTGTGACCATGAAGAAAAGCAAGTAATAAGACATAATTAAGCCTATAGAATAACACTGTTACTTCAACAGGCCATAATTCTGGCAATATTTGGAGCTAAGTAACAATCTATATATGGTTTAAAAGGTCTCAGTGGCCACTACAAGAATACCATATGCCAGAACCTTAAATAATTGTGGTCATTAAGAAAAGCAAGCAATAAGATATAATTAAGCCCATAGGATAACACTGTAGCTTCAACAGGCCAACATACACATTCACATCTTGCGTTTGGGTCGAGAGATACAGCTGTGAGGATGGCACTCAAGCATGACACCCACTCAGCCTATGATGTGCTATCCCATAAAGGTCCTTTGAATAGATGCTACCTGTGAGGAGACATAATGAAATGCAATGCTTTTCCAAAATGGCCTACACACATCAGGCAGTCTCCCTGTTTCTATTTTAATAAGCCCCCACCCCATACCCCAAAACAGAAAGAAAACAATTAACAGATCAAATACTTTACTTACCTTTGCTGTTCATACCCAATGTGTTACCAAGAGTTCATCACACTGGTGGTAAAATACCTGTATTCCACAAAAAAAAAAACAGTAGAAAAACATGATCAGAGATACACTTTAATCACAATTTACTCCCACAAAAAAACACAAGCAGAAATAAAAGCATTGAAAGATTCCATATTTCACTTACTGTTGCTGGTAGTACACAATGTGTTCATCGAAGATGAGAAGCATCAGACTCTAGCTTTGGTGGTCATCAGTCATTGGTCATCAGTAATATATTCCAGATTTCTTCACAATCATTATTGCCATCATCATCATCATCAGCAGCAGCAGCATAAACAAGTTATTGCAACAAAACAATGGTACAAGCTGGTCATAGTCAGGCAACCGGAATATTTCAGGCATGTGAAATACTTCAGACTGGTGATGCCACACTGGTAACATGAATACTTCAGGCATGGAAATGCTTGAGATGGGTGATGCCAAACTGGTAACTAGAATACTTCAGTCATGTGAAATACTGGAGACTGGAGATGCCATACAGGTAACCAGAAAATTTAAATCATGTGAAACACTTGAAACATGTGATGCTATACTGGTAACTAGACTATTTCAGTCATGTGAAATACTTGAGACTGAAGATGCCACATTGTTAACTGCCATATTTCAGGCATGGGAAATACTGACACTGGAGATGCCACACTAACTGCTGTATTTTTATGCACATGAAATACTTGAGACTGGTGATGCCACACTTGTAACTGCCAAATTTGAGACTTTGAATATGAATGTTAACATGGTGTACTTATTTGCTAACAGAGCAATGATGTTAACACAGAATGGCTTGTGTTTGAGTCAATGCTACAACACACAAATGTTGCATCCAGTACAAGATGATTATTTAATGCAATTGTTAGTGGCCATGTGTGTACCAAGGTGAGGTATAAGCAGAGTTGTTCCACATGTGTTGGTCACGTGAGGATTGGTGGGGTTCCACCACATCCCCAGCAGTGCTGAACATTTGTTCAGATGGTATGCTGGTGGGGGCAACAGATATATTTAAGGGCCAACTGTGCCAGTGTGGTGATACCATCATCCTTTTGATCCAGTACTCCACTGGATTTATGGAGAATGACTCCAGAGGCTCACTGAAATAACTGTTCAGCAGATTGGGTGCCGACTGTGGCTGCTGTTCTGTTCTCTTCTGCTGCTTAGCCTGTAGTGATGAGCTGAGTTCAGCCCGACAGTCACCCTCCTTCTCAAGGTTTCCATACTGCTTTCAGTTTGTGATTCTGAGACTGGCTCATTGATGGTGTTACCTGCTGGTCTCATCAACCCAAGGATGCAGAAACTAAGTCCTGAGCACATCTGCTTCTGAAAATCTGAATAAGCTGAGAATGGGAGGTATGAGGAGGATGATCGAAGGCTAATATGCTAAATAAATACTTCAGCTCAGTTTTGCCAAGGAGGAGGAGAATATGGGGCTAAAACTGGAGGCAGAGGGTTGGGGAGGAGTAGATACCACCCGTCATGGAAGATAAGTCATGAAAGACAATAAGGCCCAGGGTGGACAGACATGGGACAGATATAGTACAGCCTTAGAATACTGAAGGAACTCAAGGAGGGTGGAGACACCTCTGGCAAAGCTGTCTACCTGTTGCTGAAACAGAGCAGGTCCAGAGACTGGAAAGGCACACAGGTCCACTACACAAAGAAGGTGGGACAGAAGGTAGGTAACTGGCCCTTTCAGCCTGATGTTGGGGTGAGAAGATAATGCAGTCACTCTTAAAGGAATGTATAAACCATCTCAAAGAGAGGTTGGGGCCCAGGCAGCATGGATTGTCAGAGAATCCTGGCGGACTTAATAGGGTTTTAACTGGGTGACAGGGTGGTGGACTGTAGAGGAAGCAAACTTGTTATCTGAACTTCTGGAAGACTTTGACATATTCCTCATAAATAGCTATTGAATAAACTGGGCAATCTTGGGGTGGGATAAAAGAATTATATGGGTCACAAATTGGCTCTTTGGATAGCCCACCAACAGGTAGCACTACCACTGCCGATGACTATGACCAAGGTCAGGTGACCTTGGGTTGTTTGAGGAGCCAGCCAGAGGAGGAGGATTAGCACCAGGTGACACTCTCTTCTAGAGGTGGGTGGGCCTACAGGTTCTGCTTTACTGCCACATGGATGACACGGGTGGAGACAGCAGAAAGCTTGGCAGAAAGGATGCAGAGGGATTCAGAGAGGGAATATGTCAGTGTGCCTGCCTAGGATCTCCTCGCATGCCAGTGCTCTCAGAGGCCAGAAAACGGAGGTGGCATCTGTAGATGGGGTGCCCAAATCTCTGAACGGGCTCCCCTACGGAGGTGACAGTGGATACTGATACAGACTATAATGGACTGTGAGGGGATGAACAGGACCCTCCCTCCAGAGCAGGTTGAGAGCAGGATAGGGTGGTCATTTGCTCCTTAGAGTGACAGGTGAGACTAAGGACTCCAAGCCTGAGTTTCTGAATGTGATGCAGAGAGAAGGCACAAAAGATAAAAAAACTGAAAGCCCAGAAGGTGATGGTTAATGGGTACTCTCTAATGAGGAGAGGGTGACAGTAGGGTACCACAGAGTTGGTTCAGACTCAGTTCTATTCAATGTCTTCATTGGAACATTGCAGTAGACTGGAGAAGGTATGCATGTTCGTGGATGACATGAATTTGTATCAGGTGGGCACACAAGTATTAGCAGGATGAGGAGGACAAAATGCTGACAGTGGTCCATGGGTGAGACTGGTTCCAATGAGAAATATAAAATTATGCACTGGGCATGAAGATGAGGAAAAATATGTGTGAGGGAAGAAATAGCAGTCCGGCAGGAGGAACTAAAGTAATCATCACACTGACTCAGATGACAAGTCAATGCAAAATGGTAGGTAGGCTAACAGACTGCTGCAATGCATTAGCGAGACATAACCACAGAAGAAGTCATATGCCTTGGTACAGATGACATCAGGCCCCACCTTGAGTACAGCAAGTCTGGAGACTGCATCTGAAAAGGATGTTGATAGCATGGAGGCTGTCCAAAGAGGACACCAGAATGATTCCTGGGCTACAAAACAGGCATATGATGACGACTGATGACTCTAAATATATACTCCTTGGAGGGAAGAAAGGAGGAGGATGACTGAAACCTTCAAATATCTAAACAAATTAAATGGGTACAAAGGCAGCTTAGCTCGAAGAAAATGGACATCAACTAGGGTCATGTAGAAGCTGGAGAGGGAAAGGGAAATAACAATACTTTTCCAGAAGGTAGTAAATACCTGGAATGTGCTGGATGAGTAGTATGGGCTGGGTCTCTGGTTTCAAGCATACATGGCAGCCACAGGGATCCTGAGGGGGAACGGTGAATGATTGAGGGAGTCAGTGACAAGTAACAATCAGAGGCAGGGGATATAATTGATAGAGTATCATAGGGCGGAAATGGGGGCCGTATGTCTTTACTACCAACAATTGCATACGTATATGTTTGTAACTTCTTTTTACCATTGTAGAAGATTCAGTGTGGAATAAGAAAGCAGCATAACTGTAGGTGGAAAGACCAATTCTTAGAACCAAAACACACTAAGATTCCATCTTAATGAGAATTCTTGCATGACTGAATTGATATTTCTCTCCACTGGACATACAAAAAGGAGAGACATTTTGAGACAGAAAAGACAGACAGATGTGTATGAGGCCTATAGCTATTTAGTGCAATTTAAATGTTGTGTACTATGTGATAGTGAGGTTCAGGATATGTATTAGTGAGATTGTTAATGAATGCTTTTTAACTTGTTGCATAAAATGGGTTGGTTCTCATCACAATGTAATATAAATGCAGATACTGTACTGAACATCATCATCTCGATTTTGGTTGGTTGCAACTGTGTTTTAAATAAACTAAACTGAATGGAGATTGAGTCATGTTTCTTGCTGTCTTTCCCAGATAAGTAAATCTACAATATCCATGATGAACAGATCATACAGTTCCATAGTAGTCAGTGGTGTTGTGTTGTGTAGATGGCTGTGCAGTGGCTGGCATGTACCTGTAGCGTAGTAAAGTATTTAATTAATACCTGCCCCACCTGTTCCTATCAGTGCCACCAATTTGCACTACAAAACTGTTATCACATATGGGGCCAAATACTTTACCACTACAAACCCATAAAGAAGGAAATTAACTTTTTGAAACATGTAAATACTTCGCATATTACCTAAACTTCAGATAGTTCTCTTCCATTACAGGAATTTACAACCATTAATTACATATTACTCTTCTTTTAAACTTTCCTAGTATACTGCCTCCAACAAAAGTTATATTATTTCACTTATTCTTTTGCTGTCCAGTTAAAAATGAGATTAAATAAAGGCAAAAATGACAGGTACAGTCAAACAGGCTCATCATAAACTCTGAAACTTTTGTAACTGAAAATATACTGCTTATCCCATAGCTCTTCTATTACTTAAAGAATGTTCACTTTCGCAATACTGTGGGTGAAGAGATCTATTTTGATGAGAATGGAAACACACCTGACCTTTATGACATTCTAGTCTGGCAGGTGACACCAGATGGCTCTGTGGAGTTTGTCAGCATTGGTAGGCTCGACGGTACTGCACCTCCTGGAAAAGAACTTGTCATCAATGACAACAACATCATATGGAATGGAGGCCAAAAGCAGGTTAGAGCTGTATTCCTGATTCATTTTATTTGTATTTATTCTAATGCATTCTTACAAAATATGTTATATAGGATTTAGGGATGTGTGGCATGTAAACTACCCTACCCTGAATGCTACACTACCTGCAGGTATTTCTAATCTTCTGTACTCTGACTTATCATTAGAAAAAACTTCAAAATGTGTAGTTTGTTAAGTAGGTGTAATAACTAAACTGTTTCCCACTACCCTAACCATCACAGCTTTGCTTTTCTTGGACAATCCCACATTCCCATCTATTTACTTATGTAGTTAGCTTTTATTAACCAAGGTGAGTGCACTAGACAATAGAATGCGTAATATCAGGATCAAGCCAAGGGAAACTACTAACATACCCTCCTTTTTTTAGCAATGTGTTTTATTCTATTTTTTTATGAAAATTAGATACATATCAGATACAAATTGCTAAAAATGAGAAAGAATGATCAACCACAGAAGAAAAACAAAAGACATTTAAGGATATACATCATTAAACAAGATACCAGTTGTTGGAATGTGTTTTCAGCATAAATTATGATTGATAAGAAAAGTTTGGAGCAGTCGTTATTAAACAGGTGATATACATCATAATTTAATTTAATCACCCGTGTTAACTCAGCTAACGTCAAGATAACTAAGCTCTGTCTAACCTTTCAAAGAATGGACCCCATATAAAATAAAATATTTTTTAATTATTGCTGATAATGTAACTTACACACTCATTTGAGGCTAGTTTAGATACATACTTAATCCACTCATCCAGGCCTGAACTCAAGTGTCTTCCTTTCCATCTATCTAGTTGAATTCTTTTCAATCCAGAAGAAGTCAAGAGACTCCATTTCTGTTTGGTTCAATTAATATGATATAAGGGGCAAGGGTCTCCAAGGATGAAATCATAGGCTCAAAAGAGATGTTTAAATCCACTACCTGCATACAAGTATACCAAACCTGTTTCTAAACATTTTGAATCATATGGCATTCTCACAGCATAAGGAGCAGGGATTCTTGGACATGTCCACATTTCCAGCAAGCATCATTAATAATGAAACCCATTTTACATAGTTTCTCAGGAATGTGATGCCAATTACATAAATGTTCAAACTGTATAAGCTGTCCCTGAACATCCTTGTTTGACTGACATTCATTTTTACAGAATTGGGAGCACCAGTCCTGGTCTAGAAGATGCACTCAATCTTTTTCCCATTCTCCCCAAGGTTTTTTTTTCAGTAAGGTCAGATTTAGTAGCTAGATTTATTGCTGTTATTGCAGGTATGGTAAGAATACTCACCCATTCTACACTTGGTTCTATACTTTGTACTATGCTTGGTATTTGAGACAGGAGAAGGAGGATACCCATTTAATGTGTCAGTTGGGGTCATGTATAGTTAAAGATTATCTAACCTATTTTTGAATATTATAAAGGTGTCAGTATCCATCACTTCATTGGAGAGGCTACCGTATTCCATAATGTTATCACTCTCTGTGTAAAAGTCTCTTCTATTGTTCCTGTTAGAGAATGTCAGTTGAAGTTGATGGCTATGGCTTCTTAGGTTGATGTTTCTATTGTTTACTTCTAGACCAAGACTAGCCATTAGCTGACTATCCCTGTTATTTTAAACATTTCTAAAATGTCACCTCTTCTATGCTTCATTTCTAGTGAGTAAAGACCCAGTCATTGTAGCCTGGACTCATATGGTATATCCTTTAGACTTCAGATCATTTTGGTTGTCCTACGCTGAACCCTCTCTTAGTTGTTAATATATCATTGAAGATATGGATTCTATAAAGGTGTGCAGTAGTCCAAATGTGGTCTTTATAAAAGCTTTATAGAGAGTCAGTATGCAACTTCTTTATCTGGTTACAAAAACCCTTCTAATACAACCTAGAATAGTGTTATTTTTATAACCTCATTAAAATGTGGGCTGAAATTTGGGTAATTATTAATTAAAATACCTAGGTCTTTTTCACTCTCAACAGCCTTTAATACTGTTCCATACAGTGTATAATTATTAATATTATTACTAGAACCTAGATGCATAACCACACACTTGTCAGTTTTAATGATCATACCATTATTACGGTATGTGCCAAGTTGTCTTCAATGTCTCCAAGTCCCTCTTAAGCTCGTCCACCTGATCTATAGTACCCGACATGGCTCCCGACCTTGTGTCATCCACAAATTTTATTAACCATTGCTAATGTTATTGTTCATGTCAGAGACAAATAGTAGAACATGGCCAGCCCAGAATAGCATCAGAACATTCAAAGTATATTGTAGAAGCAATGTTATTGTCCAAAACAAATTGTCAAAAACAAATTAAATAACAGTACACAATTGTAGATACTGTAGGTGTGGAAACGTATGAATGGTATTGAGAATGTGTTTTTTGTCTCTGTAAAGATGTATACAATCCATATCTACAGTATGTCATTTATTCATCCTTGAAATGTCATCCCTTTCTTCTCCCATAGATTATTTACATGGGTCCTGAAGTTGTATTATGAAGTTAGGTTCAATCACAATGGAGTATATTAAGCTCAGAATGATGTATTACCTAATAACTGACAAAACTGGTGATATACTGTCAGTGTATTTTCAAGATAAGGGTGCGATTTAAGATTGTTTTTGGAACAGCATTAGAAAAAGAAAGGGAAGTGGATGTGGTTGTAATAAATTTTGTTTGAGTGGTAACCAAAATGGTTTATCCTCAGAAACAAGAAACCTGTAACTAGTATGCTTGAATAGGAAGGCTGTGTAATATTTTTCAAAATAGAAAGACCAAAACCTCCCAGTGTCCAATGTGCTCTCATTTTAGCTATGTTAATCCTAGACAGCTTTTTTCCCCTTATTTTTTCAGTAGTTGCTTTGGTTTAGAAAAACTGATTTTGCTTATTTTTATAGGTAGGTTTTTCAAGGATGTACAACATCTTTCAACAAGACATCAACCTGAAGACATTTTTCTTTCCCCAAAGTGATAAATGTAATGCAGTCCGTTTATCCAACTCTAACTGTATTTGACCTACTATTCATTTTAAATATTTTTTAACCCACTGTGAAAAAACAAGAGATAATTTTCCAAAGGAATTATTTCTGAAAAATGTTTATTTGTAAGTACTTAGCAGAGGATCTCTTATACGATAAAGTAAACCATCAAGTAAAACTGTATCCAAAATTAAATGAATTATCTGTTTGGAACAAGCGTTGAATCATCATTCACTTAAATTAAATACCTTCAGTGCATAAAGTCATTGTTAAACTGCAGGATTAATTCAACTGGTACAGGCAAACTCAACAGACAACTACATTCTAATTTTCTCATAACCATGTCATTTTTAAATTAAACCAACCTGGTCCTTATCTATTAAGTATCCAACTATTACTTGTAATTGGCAATGATTTCAGCTAGAAAGTTATAAGCCACATTCACAAAGGATATTGGTCAGTAGTTTGCTGTGTCTAATGGATCTCTCCCTGTCTTGTGTATAACAGTGATTCTGGCCTCACTGAGAGATACTGGTAATTTCCCTATATGATTTGACTCTTCATACATTTTTTACACATTATGGGTGGCACTGAGTAAGAAATAGAACATCTAACCCTTCTGTTCCAGGAGTTCTGGAAGGTGAGAGGCACTTAAGAGCTTTTGCAGCTTCATCCATTGTCATTTCCATCTATAATTTCTGATTGTTGGTCTTCAACTGAGTAGGAGAGATTTATATTTCAAAAAAATTATTCATTTCACATTGGTCTCCACTCTGTTTGGAGCAATATGAAATTTAATTTAAAAACAGAAAAATCCTTGTTTATTCCCTTTTAGAACATATAGGGATTTTTACTCTTGCCTCTAATGCTATGTATATTATTTTGGTAATTATTTGAGCCTATAGGCAAGAAGTTTGCTACTCTAGCATCTAGGTTATACTGCCAGCCAACTACTACTGCCACTGTATTGAAAGTGGAAGAGGACGGGGATGGACCACATACAGGTTGCAGAACCACTGGAAGGAGAGAAGTAGACACAAGCCCAATAGAAGAGAAAAGAGTCCTGAAGGGACTTGTGAATCTGAAAGTGAACAAAACTATGGGACAGGATAGGGCACATCCAAGGGTATTGCAAGAGCTCAGGGAGGTCCTAGCCATTCCTCTGACAGCTCTGTTTAATATCTCACTAGATACAGGGTTGTCCCAAATTACTGGAGAAGGGCAGATATAGTCCCACCTTATAACAGTGACAGCAAGAAGAGGCTTGCAACTACAAACTGGTCAGTCTGACATCAGTAGTGGAGAAACTAACAGAGTGACTTCTAAAGGACACACTGGCAGATTACTTTGCATCCAGCAGGTTACAGGACCCAAGGCAACATGGATTCATGGGAGGGAGATCATGTCAGACAAACAAGATAGATTTCTTTGACTGGAAGACAAGAGAAATAGATCATGGGGAGTGGTAGGCATAGCCTATTAATATTTCAGCAAAGCCTTTGACACTGTGCCATTTAGGAGACTCATAAAAAAATGAGAAGCTTGGGGGTAGGAACTAAGGTGTTACATTGGGTACAAAATTGGCTGATGGATAGGTGACTGAGGCTGGTGGTTAATGACTCTTACTTGGGAAAGGGAGATTGACCAGCAGGGATCCCTTTGGGCTCAGTACTGGTTACAGTTCTCTTTAATGTTTTTATCAGTGTCCATTTAGAGGAACTGGAAGGGAAGGTATTCATCTTTGCAGATGACACCAATATCTGCATATGGGTGTGCACTCTGGAGGGGGTGGAGAGAATAAATAGAGACCTGGTCAAAGGTATGACAGCTGGGTTTTAAAGAAGAAAAGTGTAAAATCATGCACCAAGGGCACAGAAACCAATAGTTTTGGGGGAGGTATTGATGGTCACTAAACGAGAAAGGGACCTTGTGTAATCATGGTTGATGACCTCAAGGTGGCAAGGCAATGTGGCAAAGCAGCAGGGAAAGCCAGTGGGATGCTGGGGTGCATAGGGAGCAATATCTTAAGTAGAAGGAGGGAGATGGTGCTGCCACTGTATCAGTTATGGAGAGACCACACCTAGGGTACCATTTCCAGTTCTGGAGATCACACCTCAAAAAGGACAGAGGTGGAGTCACATGATGCAGCCGAGCTAGAAGCAGCCTGGCTCCTGTGGGTCTGCCCGAACAGTATCAATTTTGGTATTCTGCTCCTCAAATGTCATTTTTGTTCTGCACTACATGACAGCTACCTACTTCAGAAACTACAGAAGCCTGTTATGTCTGAGGCTGAAAAATTGGAGATTCTAGCAACCAAGAAGCATAAATTATTGTCTTCTCCTAATGGCTCTTCTGATGACACCATCAAGATGGTTGAGCAGTGGTATGAGCAAGAAACATGAACTTTATGAAATTAAGGCATTCATGAGTGGGCTCTGCTCTGATTTAAATAACATAACAGTCACTTTGGCAGCTGTTAAGGTTTCTGAGGAAGCCCTGGGAACTTGGGTTGAACAAATTGAAAGTAGACTCATCCAACTCAAAGACTGGGCCCACCCAGTGGAGTGACACCTGGCCTCAGTAGAGGAAGAAATTCACCAACTCTGGGACCATATTGATGACCTTAGAGATATGGAAACAGTGTAATAACATTAGATTTTTCAGTTTGCCTGAAGGAGCAGAAGGCACCAAGCCTATTGGCTTCCTCCAATGCGTATTACTCCAGGAACACTCTGGTTGAAATAGATCAGGTCCACTGGGTCCAGCTGCTCTCCCACCACCATCTTCTCCAATTAATTGGCCCTGACCTATGGTGTTCTGCATGCTTCAGTATCAAGATCAGGAGCAGAATCTTACCAATGCACAAATGTTGAGGGATCTGATTTGGCAAGGTGCTAAACTCTTTCTGCAGCTGGAGTACCAAAACAGAGTCTTCAGGAAGTACAAGACTTTTGATAGGGTTTATGATCTGGTGAAACAGAGAAGACTGAAATGTTTCATGGGCATCCCTGCCACCTTAAGAATTTTTAAGGGTAACAGAATTGAAATGTTTTCTTGCCATAAGGCAGCCAGGCAATTCCTTCTGGATAGTACTATTTTCCCACCATTGGAATTGAATGAGGGCACCCATTGCCAGTCAGAATGAAAGTCGCAGTGGACACCACCAGCTTCGAGGACCAAGTCTCCTGTGACTACCACAGGCAACAGTCAGCCAACAATCCACCTTCATACCCTGGTAGCAGAGACTATGGAGTATTCATCCGTGACAGTGGGCTGAGGTGTTTTCTTTTCCCACTTTGGATCAGCTATTCCCTTTTCTTTCATACTATAGCTGTATTTATCTTTTAGCAATCGGGGCTCTTATTGGGCCTGCTTAATCCTGCTTAGTATTTTCTCTAACTGTTCCTATGACATGGACATGGGCCTCCAGATAATTTCTTATTTTTGATATATCCATCTAGGACTTACCTATTGGAGAGGTGTACTTAATTAATATTTAGTTGGCTGGCAGATGGTGGGAGGACTGAGTCAGACATCTTGCCTTTTAGTTGTTGCTTATCTGTTTACTGCTCACTCCATTGGGGAGACTAGCCTTATTATGGCTTTCTTGGTGAGTGGTTTTGGGTATTATCAGTTTTAGGGACTACCCTTTTTCTTACTTGGCTGGCTAAATTTGTGGGAGTTCCTTGTCTTATCTTTGGGAGCAGATGGCAACCAATTTGTATAAACTGCTTGGCTGATATATTTTGTCTATTTATATGATTCTGATAAATGACTGAAGCACTTTAACCTTAAAAACTGTTTATTTATATGTATGTAGTTTTGTACTTCATGTATTTTTACAATTTTGTAACAATTTTGTGATATTTTTCCATTGTAAAGGTCATATTGACCGATCAATAAAAAGTCTATGCATTCAGATGGCAACCAGATGTGCTTGGATCGCTTATCCTCCCCACTTCACTGCTATCTCTCTTCGGTTAAGCATTTAGATGGTGGCAACTGGGACACTTAATTAATGAGCTTTTCTAGTAGATTCAGCCCTTCCCCAGCAACAGACTGAGATTTTTTATTTATTTTTATTAATTTATTATTTATTGCAAATAATCGGAGATACACCTTTGAGTCATAGACTCCTTTGCAAAGGTTCCATGTCATAGATACAGCAGATGTTACATAGGAGAAACACAAAATACATAGACATTATTCATACAAATACATAGGTAGTAGACATACAATAAATAAATAACCTCCTATTCCCCCATTTAGACTCTTCTCACACTTAAAGTACCCCCCCAACCCAATTTCTCTCTTTGCTTGTGTTGAGGGTTTTTATAGAGCTCAGCTATGGACTGCTGTCATTTTTTTTTATTCAGTGGACCCTCTGGGTCCTTTCTCCTGCATTCACTGGCAGGATGTAGTTATGCAGAGATGTTTCTCACAGGTACCGTGGGGTAGAGGATAGTGGAAGAGGAGGGGAAGCAGATTTTCAACTTTCCTTGTTGCCCTTCTTTATTTGTCTTTAAAGTGAGTTTTGTTTTGTTTTTGTTTTTTTCTTTCTATTCTCTAAGCCAGAGTTGGGTTTTATCCTTCTTTCCTGGCTGAATTACACAGATGCAGCAGCTTCACTTGTCCGGCTTTTAGTCTTTCATTTGAGACCATGGGCCCAATTTTCAAAGCCCTGTGTCTGACACAAGGTGCTTGCACCAAACAGATATGGTGCAAGGTGCACCTTGCACCCAGGGCTGCCTCCACGCAATTCGCAAAAGTTGCCTGCATTGACCACAAGCTGCCTGCCCCAAACAGGGTTTGTGCCAGCCCTGCACTGCCCTGTGACATAGCACTAGGTGGACTGCACCGATGCAAGCTGCAGCTTGCTATTCACAGACAGCACCCAGTGGGAGAAATTCTAACTCCCCTTACACCAGCCAGGGCTGGCATAAGGGGACTTAGACATCGCTCCACTGGGTGAGCTGTCCTAAGGGTAGTGCAGTGTGTCCCACCTCCCCAACCCCACCGTGCCCCACAAGTGCCACATAGTGGACCATCTATCCACATTGTGCCCCCATAGGGCATCCAGGCCAGGAGCACCCTCCTGATCCTCGATATGCCCCTCGGCATGTTGGTAGTGCCCCCCTCCAGATCCCAGTGTCCCAGCTAGTACCAGGACAAATGCCAACAGCCCTCCCACTGGTGCCCTGTGCCCCCACCCATGCAGGTAGTGTCTCCCCATCCCCAGACAGAGCAGGGGACCAGCACAGCCCTCTGCACACCTCCGCGACCGGTCCCTATTCAGATGGACCATGCAGCTGATGGTCCAAGGGGTTTGCAGTGAACCTTCCCATGTTCCATGCATTTGCTGCATGGCTGAGGTTGCCGCAAGCATTGGGACTTAGGGACCAGTACCCCTCCTGTACCAGAATCTGGTGCAGGGTCCATGGCGCATGGGACTTTGACACAAGCTTCTGTTTGCCACAGCTTGCGCCGAATGCAGCCCCCTTTGAGAATCGGGTCCCATATGTAAAGTGGATTCACTGTCATCAGTTGGGATCTCTGTTACTACAGTATATTAATTTTTACTATTTGTGTAGAGCCAGCTGGCTAAGCAACCCCGGTATTCAGACTTGTACCTTTGTAATTTTGGCAATTGCCTTTTAATGCCCCTGGATGGTCAGCATTTTGCATATTGTGAGTGGGGTCAGAGAGATTAGAGTAATGTGGACTTCCTGCAACTGCTGTGTTTTCCCACGTGGGAGGTGGCATTCATTTTATACAATGGCAATCGCTCCTCACCACAAGATGTTTATATAGTGTTCAAGCTAGCCAGCTTTTCAGTTATAAGTTAATTAGCTCATTTGCTCCCGGTGGCCATTTTGGGTCAGTTCTAACAATGGATGGTTCTGATACCATATTGCGTCTATGGAAACAAATGAGTTAGATCCTCTGAAGGACTTTAGTACTGGAAGGAGATGAGTGCTATTTTACTCTGACAATTGCCTTATGCTAGACTAATTTCACTACTCCATATTTATTGAGGGTAGCTATTTTCTTATGCCTGCCCTGGAGAGCCTGAATTTAGCCAGTTTTTGGAGGCTGTATGAGTTATTAGCAGTTTGGAGGCTTTGTCAGCCTGTGTAGTAGAGTGTGTGCTCTGTTTTGATAATTGTAACTTGTGTCTTTTTTGCTGTGGGAGGAACATCCAAGGAATATTTTTAACAGGATCTGTTCAGTGTTCTATATGCTAGGTAACTTTCAGCACTGTGCTAACTTGTTGTCAGCTGGTTCTCCAAATAGTAGTTTGCTGGGTTTTATATTGTTATACCTATTTTTGTGTCATTTTGTATGTGATGTAGCCTTTTGGGGAAGGGCCATGGAATTATTCACTATTGTGTGTATCTACATGGGTGAGCCTAGTGGCCACATGCTTAGCCACTCATATGTCATAGATGGCAAGCTGACTACAGAATGGTGTTATTTCTTTCTGCTCCCAGTTTATGTTGCTTCTGATGGTTGTCCTGTTTGAATGTTACTATTTCACAGCCCTGTTGGCTGTTTTGCCACTCCTTGGTGGTGGTAGTGGTGTGGGGATGGGAGATGAGCTGAGGAGAATGGACCTCTACCGACCTGACTTATAAGATACAATCTTGGAACTTTTCAGGGGTGGAATGGTCAAGTGCAAGCAGGTCCTTTCACATATAAAGAATCTGGGGGGAAGGAATTATATTTTTATAAGACATGCATTTGACTAAATCGTAGGTAGAGAAGTTAGCAATGGGATGGAAGGGTCAACTTTATGCAATACCCTTTACCAGTACAATGAGATGTGTGATGATTCTCTGCACTAAAGAGGTCAGTTGGGTTACTCATCAAGTACACAGTGATACCCAGGGCAGGTCAATCTTGTTGGTGGGTACACTAGATGGCTCCCTTTTTCCTTCATATCTCTCAAGTACTTTTGGACATTGGCAGAGGGGAGCTAATTATAGGAGGTAACATAAATGAGGTCCCAGATATTCTATATATGACCACAGTGGCCAGTCCACTGAATTGGACACAGCTGGGTCTCAGGATCTAGGTTGGGTAATGGGGGAACATGGATCACTGGATATATGGTGATTGGGCCACCCCTCTGACAGAGACTATACTTATTATTCATCTTTACATAAGTCTCACAGTAGGATAGATATGTTTTTGGCTTCTTCTGGCATCACCAAGGGGACATTAGCTTCTATTAGTGAATATATCCTTATTTAGGATCATTCCCCCATTATGTTCATCTTACAGCAGGAGGGACCAGGCTCAGAGGCAATGTGCTGGCACTGTAATGTCAGCTTATTGGGTGATGCCCACTGTAACTCATAGCTTAGGCAGGAAGTGCAGGACTATTTGGTCCTTAATCATACCAGAGAGATAGCCATGAAATGGGTTGGGGAGGGTCTCAAAGCCCATCTATGGGGTAGAGTAATAGCCTATGCTTCAGCTCATAAAATAGAGAGCTGCCTTAGATATCAATTTTTAGAAAGAAAGCTGGCAACCTTAGAAAAACAACGTAAGACAGGACAGGCTAACACCTTCCTCCTGCAAACCCTTAGGCAAATAAGGTATCAGATTTATACATTGAATATGCAACTAGAAGAATTTGGCCTCTACCAAACTTGGCAAGTGTACTGGGATGGGGGAAAGAAGGCAGAGTGTCTCCTTACCTATTGCTGTAAGCAAATAGCAGCAGACAGTAAAATACCAAGCATTAAGCAAGTGGGCAGGTCATTATGGACCCTGTACATAGAACATAGAAACATAGACTTTGGTGGCAGTTAAGGAGCGCTTGGCCCACCCAGTCTGCTCATTTTCCTACCTATTGGATAAGCTGCAGATCCTAGTTAACCATCAGCCTACTTCCTCCTACCCCCCACCAGAATTGCCTTATGTCTGTCCCATGCATTCTTGAATTCTCCCACTGTTTTTGACTCTATGACCACCTCAGCTAAAAGTTATTACAAAAAACAAATATGCAGACAAAGGACAAACATGCATTGAACAATACATACAAAAATATAAATAGCATAAACATCCCAAGTTAATACAAACAAAGAGATAAATAACCTTAATATCTTGCATCAAAAAAGTACCTATTGCACTCCCCAGCCTAACTATAACTATTGCAGGACAGTTAACTGTCAAGTAGAGGTAATCAGATGGTTCATTAAAAAAAATACAATATTACCCAAACTATCCCCTATATGTTACTTAGTCCCATATCCCTATCCACTAACAGTTACATTTGTATGTTCTTGATAATATATCATATTTCATTTCCTTACTTTAGTAATTTCAGTTAGCTATAGTGCAAGCTTAGCTAGTATATCAAAGTTTTCTGAATTAAATAATAAATCCGATAGAAATCTGGATGGAATATTTAATGCACCAATTAACTCATTCTTGTAACATGGCAAATAATGTGTGCCATGAATCCGGCACAACGATAGGTGGAAACACACCCTGTGGTACAAAATGAAGCAGTCATTAATTCCCTAGAAATTACCACTTCATTTTGTAGTACAAACACTGTCCACATGAACAGCGCTACCTGAGCACATAAAGAGAAAGTTTCCAGTCAGTCACTCAGCCATGACAATAGTTAGGTGGTTTCGAGCAACAGCGCAAACGGCATCTTACCCGACAGTGAGACATGGGCTGAATTACAGTACAGATCAACAATCTAAATCTTGAACTTGTAGCAGGCTGCAGCCACAGTATGAACTGATCTTAGACGTTCGAAAACATATGACGCTGAGTAGCATACAGTAACTCACACAAAAATGCGTGTCTCTGTTCCCGTTTTAAATAATAATATTGGCAGTCAATATCTGTAGCACTTCCATATTACAAGTGCATTAATCACTTCGACAGGAGGTCATTTCTCAGGAATTAATGCATGGTTGGGTGGTGGGAAGCCCTCGGCCTGCTGCCTCATGCACCCCAATCATGCATTAATTCCTGGGAAATGACTTCCTGTCTCGGTGATTAATGCTTACATATACCTTATTTGAGCTCCATAATACCACAGGTATCTGAAGATGACATGTTCCAAATCTTCAACTTCACCCAAATTACAAAAACATTGAGTTGGTGGATTAGTTATTCAACCATATGTTACCATCAGTACATTATTGGGAAACATTTCAAATCTAAATTGTGCTAATACGTATCTATGGTTTGGATCCCTTACACCTGCTAAAAAATATTTAAGGGAATGCTCAACTGTATTTTTGACTAACCAGCTAGAGACCCTAACCAGTTTAATCTTTTCAAGATCACTGTTTCTTGCCTAATTTTGTATTATTTTTTTAATGTACTTGATATAAAAGATAGAGATCCCAATGTGCTGCTCTTTCCATTTTTTAGGCAATATAGATTGGATTTGGTAAGTACGGAGTTTAACATACCAATCCAGTCACCTTGCTTATAGGATAATAAATGATTTTTTTCCCTTAGTGCACTGGAAAGTAAGGAATATTTTGCTTAGGACTGTAATTTGATCCAGTATGAGACTATTCGTTCCTGTGCTATAAAAGCAAAACTAATCTGGCCTAATTAAGATCTGACCAGTACATTTGAAGCGCTGACTGAATTCTTAGCACTTGTTTATATGTTCTATTTAGAACAGATTCTATTTCTTTTGAATTTCGCAAACCCAAAACCTCCACACCATCTGTTGCTTGTGAGATAAGTTTTGCACTAATAGCCTTGATCATGGGTACTACAGTTTTGCCTCCATACAATATATAAAATCTCTTTAGAAGTTTAACCGAGTTCTCTAGCGTTTTATTGGCTGAAATTGTGTGCCAATTCCATTTGGTATTAATCGCAAAATCACCCCTGAAATTTATTTATTTATTTCGTTTTTGTTTACCGGGTAGGTGCACTAGCCATAGCAATGACTATTTTCAGGCATGACCCGGGAGGGTACAGAACAACAATACAGGGAAACATTTCAATACAAGTACAAAAATAGTTGACAATAGTATAAATCAGCACCAACGTAACCAGGGGTCATTCTGACAGCTGTTTGCTGTACAGTATATTAGCAAGTAGCAATTTATATCTGAAGCAATCTGTTGGTAAAACATTTCAAATGTTGAATTCCCTTTTTTCTCTCTACTGCAGCAAAAATAGTCCCTCACCTTTTTGCATTTAAAATATCTAGGTTGTAAGCAAGAACAGTTGACTTGAAAACCACCATGATTAGGGCTGTAATTATTTCATGGGGGGGGGCACGGATTTCACGATTACCATGAAATTTGCAAATTTTCTCAATGCCGTGAAATTGGTAGCCCCCCATGAAAATCCCCAATAAAATGCAGACAGACGCCTTTTCAATATGTAAATTCAATGACAAAATCCGATTTATTTCCCCCTAGCCTTAATGATTTATACTTTAATTTGTTTCTAAAGACCATAATTTTTGTTTTATTCAGATTGGGTCTAATATTGTATGATTTACATAATCCTTCTAGCTTGTTAAGAGATCTTTGTAATCCAATCCTGCTAGTAGACATGATGGCCAGAACTTCTGCATAAGCCAGCACAGGGATATGTCTATTTTCAATACTCACCAAATGAAAAGATGGATCGTCTAGGACAACAATTATGTCATTTATGTATATGTTGAATAGGGTCAGAGCATGGACTCATCCTTGTCTAACACCTTGATTATTTTTAATTGTTTTAGTCAGTAATCCAGATTTAGTATATTTAATCTGTGCCAAGTACTTACAGTATGTGTAATCTTTTGATAAGTAGAATGAGGTCCTGACCAATTCCTAACTTGTGCTTTTTTTCCCATAGCAATGAGCACAGAACAGTATCAAAGGAAGATGAGAAGTCCACATATGCTACAAAAATAGGCTGTTTTTTGATTCTGGTATACTTTGCAACGATATGATTAAGAAGAAAGATCTGTGTTAGTGTTCACGTATCTTTTTTGAACCTCTCCTGTAAATAGGATAATACTTTTGTAGTTTCCAACCAGACTGTAAGTCTATTAAGTAAAGCTTTTGAAAAACATTTTTTACATAGTATCAAGTAAACTGATAGGTCTGTAGTTTTCAGGGTTATTTAGGGGGCCTTTTTATGTATAGGAATGACATTGTTTCCTAGCCAAGTATTGGGAATGTCAGCATACATAACAAGTGTGTTAAAAAAGCCTGCTAAACAATTAGCCAACCAATCTACACTAACCAGTATCAAATCTATTGGTATCCTGTCAGGGCCAGGGGCTTTATTTTTTTGAACACTTCTATAGCAATTCGTATTTCATACTGTGTAAAGCATTTGAAAGTTTTCACTTATTTCCATAGTATCCAAACTTACTGGTCAGGTATTATCAAAAAATACTGAGGAATAATATTCAATCCAAGTTTCAGCAGCTATATATATATATATATATATATATATATATATGTATCATAACTTTTTTAATAATTATTTGTGCCCTTTGCAAACAGGACCCAATACTTCTTATAATTTTTTTACTCAATAGCTTGTAACATCGATTTCCATAATTCATCTTGATGACACATTCACTGACTGTTAATATGTTCTTTGCATAATGTTCTAGAATTATTTAGATTTCTTAAATTTTGTTTTGTTGTTTTTTTTTTTACCTGTCTAGTTAGAGTGGTTATCATACTTTTTTGCTTCCTACAGTATTTTTAAAACCAGTTGTCATGTGTTTTATGGGTAGATTTTTTCTTATTTTTTCTCTTGTTTTCTTGTTCCTCACAAAATTTATATTGCGAGGTTAGAACCTCACATATAGGCCCAGGTACAGTTTTGTTTTTTACTTTCTCAGAGACTGTCTTAATAAACTTTTCACTTAAGGTCTTGGCTTTATTATTGGTTAATTGAGTCCAGTTTATTTTATTATTTGTTATATGTACTTGTTTTATTGATGTTATATTATAGAAACATAGAAACATAGAATCTGATGGTAGATAAGGACCGCTTGGCCCCCTAGTCTGCCAATTTCCCTACCTAACAGATAAGCTGCAGATCCTAGTTAGCCAACAGCCTACTTCCTCATACCCCCTACTAGAATTGCTTTATGTCTGTCCCATGCATTCTTGAATTCCCCCAATGTTTTTGACTCTATGACCTCCTCAGGAAGGCTGTTCTATACATCTACAACCCCCTCTGTGAATAAATACTTCCTCACATTATCTCTGAGCCATCCTCCTCTATTTTAAATTGTGTCCCCTTTTTCTTGCACATCTCATTTTTGATTCCCTTGAGGTATTTGAAAGTTTCTATCATGTCACCCCTCTCCCTCCTTTCCTTGAGGCTATACATCTTCAGCTGCTTTAGTCTTTCTTCATATGTCTGCTAGTGCAGACCCTACACCATTTTGGTTGCCCTCCTCTGGACAGCCTCCACCCTGTCTATGTCTTTGCGGAGATGGGGTCTCCAGAACTGTACACAGTAATCCAGATGTGGTCTTACCAACTGTCTGCACAGATGGGCAACAACTTCCTGTTTCCTACTGGTGATGCCTCTCCCTATGCATCCCAATATCCCCCAAACCCTCCTTACTGCCTTCTCACATTGCTGGCCCACCTTTAGGTCATCTGATATGACTACCCCAGACCCCTTTCCACTTTTGTTGTTGTCAGTAACACCCCCCATTGTGTATATCCCAGGTGCATTACTTTGCATTTATATGCATTAAATCTAAGCTGCCATACATTTGACCATTCCTCCAACCTTGCCAAGTCCCTTTTCATCCTTTCCACCCCACCTTGCATATCAACCCTGTTGCAGATCTTTGTGTCATCTGCAAAGAGACATACTTTTCCTTCCAGTCCCTCTGCAATGTCACTTATAAAGATATTAAAAAGGACAAGCCCCAGTACTGAACCCTGCGGTACCCCGCTAGTAACCCTCTTTTCTTCACTGTGGACTCCATTTACCATTACCCTCTGTCTCCTGTTGTCCAGCCAGTGTTTTACCCAGGCTACCACCCTGGGACCCACTCCCAATCTGGCTAATTTGTTTATTATTCTTTTGTGCGGGACTATGTCAAATGCCTTGCTAAAGTCTAGGTAGGCCATGTTCACAGCCCCTCCCTGGTCTACTACTTTGGTCACCCAGTCAAAGAAATCAATTAGATTTGTCTAACATAACCTTCCTGCTGTGAATCCATGCTGCCTTGAGTCCCTGTGCCCCACTGGCCTCTAGGTACTCAACAATTCTTTCCTTCAGAAGTGATTCCATCATTTTCCCTACCACTGAGGTCAAACTGACAGGTCTGTAGTTTCCTGCCTCTGTCTTGCTTTCACTTTTGTGGAGGGGAATCACATCTGCCCTCCTCCAGTCCTCAGGTACCACACCATCCTCCCATGATTTATTAAAAAAGGATAGTCAGTGGTGTTACTAGTTCTTCCCTTAGTTATTTTAGAATTCTGGGGTGAATCCCATCAGCCTCCATTGCTTTATCCACCTTCAGTTTTAGGAGTTCTTTCAGAACCCTTTCTTCTGTGAAAGGACTAATATCAACCCCCCTATCCAGAGTGCTTCTATTGATTAGATTAGATATCTCCCCCTGCTCTTCCATTGTGAATACTGAGCAGAAGTATTCATTCAGTATCCCTGCTTTTTCACTGTTGCTGTCTGCCCAACCACCTTCCTCTTTATTCAGCCTCAGTATCCCTGTCTTAGTCTTTTTTTGCTCCCTAATGTACCCATAAAAGGTTTTATTCCCCTTCTTAACTGAGTTGGCTATCTTTTCCTTGGTTTGGGCCTTTGCTATTCTAACTGCCTTCCCTGCTTCCTTCTGCTTTAACTGGTACGGTTCTCATTCCTGCTCCTTCTGTGTTTCCTTATACTTCCTGAATGCTATCTTTTTCTCCCTAACCTTCCCTGCCACTTCTTTTGAGAACCATGATTTTTTTTTTCTTTTGTTTTGATTTATTTGCTTCACACAAAGGCTTGTTGTCTCTGTGATGGTGGTTTTGATGTTTCCCCATTGTTGCTCCACCCTACCTTCTTGCCTGTTTGCTAGTGCTTTTCTGAGGCACTATCCCATTTTGACAAAATCGGCCCTCCTGAAGTCCAGTACCTTTACTTTTGTATGGCTTGACTCTACAACTAAATTTATCATGAACCACATTGTTTGGTGGTCGCTTGTTCCCAGATGGCTACCCACTGACATCCTCTCTCTGCCCCATTTGAGAGTATCAGGTCTAAGGTTGCTCCCTCCTGAGTGGGTTCCAAAACTAGCTCTCTGGGGCATGCCCCCTGTAGGGCATTGAGAATGGCCCTGCTCTTGGATGCAGCTGCAGCAAAAGTGCTCCAGTTAACATCTGGCATGTTCAGGTCCCCCATCAGCAATATCTCCCCTTTCTCTGCCATACTGAGGATGCCTTCTATCATTTCCTTGTCCATTTCCTCCCCCTGAGATGGGAGTCTGTATACAACCCCTGTGGGGATTGTGGTACTTTTTCTAGTCTCCAGGGTGACCCACAGCGCCTCCTCTCCTCCCTGTTTACCCTTTGGTTCTGTTGCTTTGATCCCTTCCCTTACATAGAGAGCTACTCCTCCCCCTCCTCTTCTACCCTCCCTGTCCCTCCTATAGATTGTGTACCCTGGTATGTTGGCATCCCAGTCATGGTTCTCTGTGTACCATCTGATATTACAGCATTCCTATAAGTAACCAAAAGGTAGTGATCACTCTCTGACCTAACCATAACCTTAAAATCCAAATACTGTATTTGGGAAATGCATATAGAAACATAGAAACATAGAATTTGACAGCAGATAAGGACCACTTGTCCCACTCAGTCTGCCCATTTCCCTACCTAATGGACAAGTTACAGATCCTAGTTAACCAACAGCCTACTTCCTCCTACCCCCAACCACTAGAAAAATATATATTGACATAAGTGAGTAATCAATGACTGTTGAACCTCTAGGGCCTACATACATTGTTTTACCTGTAGGGTCTGAAAGCAGTCTTCCATTTAATATAACAAGCTACAGTGTCCATAATAATAATTATTCAAAATGAGTTTGCTTATCTGTACATTTTTTATCAACTGATGATTTATATGGAATATTTAAAGCCTGATGGAGTGAGTCATGTATGTTCATTTTTTTTTTGCAAATAACCAAGCTTTATTGAACCATTTCCAACATAAATTACATACCATACAACTAAATAATACATAGAAATCATATAATGACATATGAAAGAAAACATAACAAGGGGGAAAAGAACCCCCAAATCCCCCCTAAGGAATAAAAAGGAAAGGAAAAGCCTTCAACCCCACCCCCTACCCACCCCTGGCAGCTATCCCAGTGAATGACTCACCATAATTAGTACATAATCATAAAATGTCATCAAATAAAGCAAAAGAAATACAACCAGGCTGGTACATACTTTAAATAGGTAGACAAAGAAGGCGCCAAGGAGGAAAGGACCTTATTGAAACTAATTTACCAAGCCAGGGCCAATACCAGTCCAGTAAAAGGGAAAACAAGAGAGACATCTATCTTTAGTACCCGTACCTGTCCTTAAGACATTGGTACAACTTACCCCAACACTGCTGGAATATTGGTGAAGCATTGTGAAAAGAGAAAACTGATCTTTCTGCATTTAATGCATTCATGAATTCATCCCACCATTCCCCAAACGATGGAGTCCAGTCGTCTCTCCAGTGATGTAAAATTATTAACTTAGTTACCAATGCTACCATAGCATTCGATATTTGGTTAACTTGCCTGGTACTTTATCAAATATCCCGAATATGCAAGCCTCTGGAGTAAAGAACCTGGCAAGATCATAAAATTGACTGATCCCTTGTTTCACCAAATGCCACAACCCAACCACCTTGGGGCAAGTCCAAAATTTATGGTAGCTAGTAGCAAAAGAGTCATTACACTCCGTACATTGCGCTGAAAAGCAGCTACCCATTCTAGAAAGCTTAGCCGGTGAAAAATATAAGTTATGAAGTAACTTAAATTGAACGTCTCTCAATCTGTCTTGCTTAATAAATTTATAGATATCGACCCAAGCCTTCTCCCATGTTTCTGCTGATTTACCCAAAGATAAATTTAATTCCCAATATACCGGGATTGGAGACACATTCGAGTTCCCTTTAACTATTATGTATTTATAAATTTTAGAAATCAATTTACCCACTTGTATGAACCCTTTCAACTCAGCGAACATTGATCCCAAGGTGTCCTGCCCCAGTCCTTTGCCAAAGTAAGATCTAACACAACTTATTATTTGAATTAGTTTTAGGAAGGATTGGGTTTCCACTCCTAACTTCTCCACCAGTGTCTGAAATGGGAGTAACCCATTATTCTGATAAAAGTCTTTGACTCGCAATTTCGTAGCCCATTTAACTACAAATCTAGATATTGGTTGACTTCCAATTGTCAGGTTTGGATTTCTTAATAGAGGTTGGGATAAATCATATAGTTGCGAAATTTTTAACTTTGCATAAAATTGATGCAAAGCTTTAATATCCCATCCTAACGGCATACCTCTCACTCTTTTTGGGACCTTAGCCCATGGGATATATAACAACGACTCTAAGTCAAACTTAAAACTTTTGACAAATAGTCGGTCTAAATGAAGTCCAGGATAGGAAATACCCTCCTCACAAACCCATGCAACCAACCTTGCCATATGGATTGCTAGATAGTAGACATAGAAGTCCGGTAGCTGGAGACCTCCCAGTTGACGCTACCGGTAAGTTTAAGGTAGCTTTTCTAGAGGTCTACCTATTCCAAAAATAAAGCATTGTTGGTATAATGGTTTAAAAAAGACTTGGCAGGTAAACGTTTAGATTTGATAATGGGTAAAAGAGTTTGGGCATAACCACCATTTTAATCGTATTAACTCTTCCCGAGAAGGTCAATGGAAGCTTTGACCATCTGACCAAGTCTTCCTTAATAGTTTTGATTAACGGTTTAAGATTTAAATCGGCCAGACCCGTTAAGTTCTTGGATATTTGAATCCCCAAATAAGTTAATGATCTGGTTTGCCAACGAAGTCCCAGAGAAAAGCATCAACTCTTCTGGAGAAATGGGGTCAAAGAATATACAGAGGTTTTAGCCTTATTTAAACTATACCCTGAGAGCATACTGAACTTATCAATTAAATCAAGAGCCTTAGGGAGGGAAGAAGTAGTATTAGAGATGTAGCAATAAATCATCAGCAAATGCTGAAAGTTTAAATTCAGAGTCCCTATCTTAAGCCCTTGCACTTCTCTATTTATCTTTATGGATCTAATTAGTGGTTCAATGTACAAATTGAAAAGGTAAGGAGATAAAGGGCAACCCTGTCGGTACCCTCAGAAAGTGGAAAAACCTCTGAAATTAGATTGTTGCACTGAATCTTAGCCGAGGGCAAGAGTACAGAATACGAACCATATGAATAAATCTAGCTGGAAGACCTAGCTTCGACAGGGTAGTGAACATAAAGGTCCATTCCACCTTGTCAAAAGCTTTTCATGCCTAACAAAACTAATGACGCCCATAGCAGGATCCGCAGATTCAGAAATTAAGTAGAACAGTTTACGAAATGGTCAGCCGAGGAGTGGCCCTCAACAAAGCCAGCCTTTTCTGGGCTCAATAAAACACGCCATACTTGTTTTAATCTGCTGGCCAAAATTTTAGCAAAATCTTGACATCTAGGTTTAGTAAAGAAATCGGTCTATAGCTACTCACTACCTCAGGGGTTTATCTGGCTTTGGTAACAAAATAATCTTGGCCTCAAACGGCGCCTGGTCCTTGATCCTTGATCACACCAAAGGAGAATAATTCCTGCAATAAGGGTACAAGATTATTTTTAAATCGCTGGAAAAAGGCTGTAAACCCATCCGGCCAGGCGCCTTGTCCGGCAGAAGGAGTCAATAGCCTTCTATTTCATCCTCAGAGATAGGAGCTGTTAATTGAGGGCCAATGTCCTCTGACAATCTTGGTAAAGGAATAGCATCCAAAAATTCCTGAGTTCTATCTAGCGCCTGTAGGGGGCTGCTGGCATGATAAAGCTTTCGATAAAAATGCTTAAAATTTCTAGTATCTCAGTCGAATCTGTAACCAACTGCCCTGATTCTGGATGGTTTAGGCAGTCACCCACTTTGTCAAGAATTTTGCTTCAACTGCCAAGCCAGCAATCTCCTGCCCTACTACCTTGCCCCAGGTACAAAGCCTTGACTCTAGAGGCTGAACTAATAACTTTCTCCTCTGTTTATCCCATACCAATTTCTTAAGGAGATTAATTTACATTCTTGCACTTCCGTTCCTCTGACTATCATTTATATTTTCTAGTTCCTTAATCTCTTAAGCATTCATCTAGGAGTTTCTTTGTTTTCACTTTGCATACTGCCATGCATGCTTATTAACTCCCCTCGCCACATGGACTTAAGAGCCACCCAAGTTTGGTCTATAGCATTGATAGAACCCCAATTACTAGTAATGGAGCTTTCCAAAAAGGATCTGAATCTGATTAATGCCCTGGATTCCTTTAAAATATTATTGTTTAGTGACCATGAGTATGACCTGCTAGGTTGAAGGGGTAAAGAACATACAATGTTTATAGGGGAATGGTCAGAGATTACATGGGGCAAAGTTGCGGCCTCCACCACCCAGGGCAAACTATGCCGCTAACCAAAAAAAAATCTATCCTCGAGTGCGACTTATGCACTACAGAGGAAAATGTGTATTCCCGAACGTTGGGGTTCAAAGTGCCCAAGGGTCTGTTAGACCCGCTGATAGCATAAACTCCCTTTGGGCCTTCTGTGCTGGGGAGGGAGGAGAGCCTTTAAAATGCGATCGGTCTAGCCAGTTAGACTGGACTAGGTTCCAGTCCCCACCCAGAATTATTGGGACATTTCCAAAAGAAGCCAAAGCGAAGCCCAACTGTATAAAGAAATCAGGTGAGTCCAGGTTAGGCCCATATACCGAGCCCAATACTAGATTAATCCCACCTATACTGCCTAGGACGAATATATATCGACCTTGCGGATCAGAGATTACTTCTGAATTCATGAATGGAATCCCATGAGCAGTTAAAATAGCAACTCCCCGACTATTTGAAGAGAATCCCGCACCAAAAACCTGATTCACCCACTTTTTCTTAAAATGGGCAAGGCGGTCAGAGAGGACGTGGGTTTCTTGTAAAAATACTATCGCTGGTTTCAAGCGAGCCAAGTGATTCAGAATAACAAATTTTTTGCAATTGTCCTTTCCTCCTTTAATATTCCAAGAAACTATATTCAACCTATTATCCATTTGTTGCCCAGTCTAGATAAATCTTGGGATAGCTGCCCCCCCATACTGACCCCCCCAAAAAATTATTTCTCCCTGAATTTCCCTCCTCCCAAAGAAAATAGAAATACATTCATAAATAACTTATAACCTTCCTTCTGGCCCGGAGCCAGATACCCATCCACTGGAACGTGGTGCAACATAGAGATGGGTACACCCTCCCTGCCTAAGATTATTGTTAAGAATTGAATGAGTGATCTTACCAAGCCCAATCCCAAAAACCTGGGCTAATAAAAAAATATATATCAATCTCAGATCTTGGTTAAATCAGATAACAAAACACGAACAAATAGGGGTCAAGGGGTATAGATGCAACCATTCAAATAATAGAGTATTTACCTGCCCAATAAATACTTCCAGTCTCGTAAACATTGACAGGCGAGACTACAATTCTCTCACATGATGCCCTATGCGTCAGTCCCAGATAGAGGGCTCTGACTAAATCCACAAAGATTAAGTTCTGGCCGAGCTGCTCCCGACAAGGAGCAACTATATAATTGAAGGTAGAGCCACCAGGCCTGTCATGAAATCTTGCCTTGCATTATACCCCTTGGCTGCCATATCTTAACTTGACATGCTCAACTCATGAAACACCATTGCCTATGGTTCTTACAATTAAGAAACTGTTTAAACTCTAAAATCACCAATCATACGAGATTCATAAAGAAACTGAGACCTTCCTACTAATACAAATATAGTCATTATAACCCGTATCCTCTTTTACATTTGTGCCCTAAGCCAATAACTAGAAGCACAAACCACCACCCCATCCTTTAATTGTAATCCAGAGTACTTTACTACTTCTATCAGGAACATATAGCAACAACTAGGTTATTAAAACTCCCCCTTCCCATCTGTAAGGGGTTAAATGTAAACGCACTACAAAATGGATTCTATCTTTCCCAACATGCCACTAGGTATACTAGAATACGTTGAAGAATAAACGTTTATTAGATGCCCCCATTAGAGGTCAAATAAAGATTATTAACAGCAAATAAGAAAACACAACCGCTGTCTTGCAAAATGTCTGGGTAGTCCTGCAGGTTATCCATGTGATTGAACTTAGCTTTCACCCTTTGGGAAACAGGTCAGGTAGCAGAGATCTCAAAGATACAAGTGCCTCTTCGGTCAAATTAAATCTCTTCGGGCCTTCCTTAAATGTAACCTCCAGCCTCGTAGGATATAATAAGCTATGTCGAATCCCTGCAGCCCAAAGCTTCGAGGTGATCGGCCTAAAACTTGCTCGAGCTTGTCTCATTTTCCAGGTTAGATCAGGCACCAGACGCAGTTTTTTGCCCTCCCATTGGAAGGCTGCCAGCTTCTTAACTTCTTTTAAAATATGCTCCCTGTCCAGATAATTAAATAATTTAAAAATAATTGGCCTCGGTGGTTCTGAAGATGGAGGTTTAGCTCTAAGGGCCCAATGACCCTCTCTATGATATACTCCGCCCATTAGGTGAGGGGCCTGCCGATTTTTTAAGGAGTCTCTGGAGAAACTGGATGGTGTTCGGTCCTTCCTCCCCTTCTGGGAGACCCAGCAGGACCAGATTGTTACGTCTGTTGTGGCCCTCCAGGTCATCTAGGCGATCTTCTAATTTTGCAATACTTCTTTTACACTCCACCATAGTAGGCCCTGCCTTATCCATGGCTCTTTCAATGGAAGAGATCCTAGCCTCAGCGTCTGTCACCATTCGCGCTAGCTGAGTCAGGGCTGGCTTTATCTCTGCCACCTCCTCTATTAATTTAAATAGTGCATCCTTTATGGTAGTCAGATCTTCATAAATTTTGGCAGGCTTAATTTCTTCCTCCTGCGGTGATGGTGACGAGCTCCGTCGCGGGCGCTTTGCTTCTAGTTTGGCTTCCGCTGCTTGCATTTTGCCGAAACTGGTGTAATCAATGTTTGCCACCAAAACAGTTTCTAAGGGCATAAAACAGTGTCCCAGTGCCCGTTAGCCCCATTTAGCTGCACAAAAATCACGGTTTAAATCGAGCAGTAATGGGAGACCCAAAAGCTGCTGCCTCACTCCATGCGCGTCACGTGACCCCCATCATGTATGTTCATTTTGTTTGTACCAAATCTAATATTAACATCTCCCATAATGTATATGTCTTTCTGTATATTTTCTGTAGCTATACCCTTGATTTCATTTACCAAATTACTCAGTATATTCTTATCATAATGGCTTGAGTTGGTAGGAGGATTGTATACATTTGCTATTATGAAAACATCCTCACATGCCTTGATTATAGTAATTATATATATATTTTTTTTACTTCAGACTTAATATGTGTTAGCTTATCAGATATTCTGATAAAAATAGCCAAGCCACCTGCATATCTACCGTTTATTTGAGTTTTCAAAGCTGGTGACTGAATTAAGGTAAAACAAATAATCTGTATGTTATCAACATGATCTTCACTGTGCCACATTTCCTGAAACAATAAAATATTCATTTTGTTCTGAAATTCAGAATCTATAAACTTTGCTAGTAATCCAGCAATGTTCCATGAAAGAATTGCAAATTTTCCCTTATAGGACTCAGTAAAATTATTTACACTCGTGATTGCCATTATCTTTACCATTCCATATATGATCCACACTAGTTGGCTCTACTGCATTCAATCAGTTTGGATTTTCTGTGAAAATCTGAAATCTATTTTGTGTCAGGACCCCACACACAGCTTGGGGTTGTATATAACAGTGGGGAAAGTGGGCTCAATCAGCCCTGTGAAGTGATTCGCGGAGCAAGGGTGGATTTGAGGAGTGCTCCACAATGCGAAGCGGAGTACTTTGCGTTATAATGAGGAACGCGAAATCCATTGGAAGCAATGACTTCACATTACTCTGCCTCCCCAAGCCACTACTCTGCCAATTTTAAGGCAAAGTGCATTGCAGGCAGTGCACTTCGCCTCACTTCGCCTTGTTTTTGAGCTCAAAAGGTGAATTTTGCAGTGATTCATGGGATTTCAGGTCACATGGGCTCTATATTGATCTGCACAGCCTTAGTTCAGTGTAGTATGAGTAGGAAGGAGTAGGAGACAGTGTGCTCTGATAGCTGTCTGTGATAGGAATCTTGTAAAAGCTGTTCATTTTTGCTTTCTTTGGGGGATCCAACTTTAGTTCATCGATTGTAGGAAACCCTCATGTGCTCATATCATGAAGTGTTTTTGTTTTTGTGTGGATTTTGAATGTTAATTTACAACACTGAGTGTGTATGGTGAAAGACAGTGAAAGTGTGTTTTGAGGGAGGGGTGTATCTGTGATGTAGGTAGATTTAAGTTGGAGAAATAGTGATTTCTTTGTTTTTTGGTTATATTTTTGTTATATAACTGACTGTGTTAATGTACACACAGTAATATTGTCAGTAATAGTAGACATTTTCTTGCTGTTTGTTGTGTGGATGTGGTGCAGCAGTTCATAAGTTCAGGTTGTTTACATTACAAATTTACAATACGTAACGTGGCATAGCACTGAACTTTTGCATTTGCGGCTCATTCCTTGTTCAGCATTGTACACAAACTGTTCTGTTGTGTGTGTGTGTGTGTGTGTGTGTGTGTGTGTGTGCAGTGTTGCGTGCATCAAATAATACACCTTTTATTGTGCCACAGACTAGTGTAATTGCCATTGCAGCAGTGTGAACCTGTATCCACTGCAGCTGCCTGATTGTGTACTGCAATCGTGATATTTGTTCTTAGTTTTGCTGTTTGCAGTGCCAGAAAAATCAGCACTGTCTGTATTCAGTGCTCCCCCCAACCCCACAATCAAATGGTATTTTTTACCAGATTGGATTGTTTTTGTGACCTCATCAGCACCACTGGTTACTGAAGTTGTTTTAATTCTGTGACAGTCTCAGAGTAGTCTCTTATCTGTTGCTGAAGCCACAGTTGTTTAGTTGGCTTCACATCCAGTGTCCCTCCAATCAGAGAGTGAATGTATCAAAATCTGAATTTGGTTATAATATTTGTGGTTGATCCCCCAAAATGCCTGCAAAGAGACGTGCAAGCAAAGCTGTTTCTGGCCATGGCAATGTTGGCAGTAAGATGGTCTGTGGGTGTGGTAGTAGTACGCAGACACAGAAGTGCATTGCTGATGTGAGGAAAGGAATTTCTCCTGCAATGTTTTTTACAGACCAATCAGTAGCTTCATTCATAGTTGGAGAAGATGATGTTTTCCCAGTCGGTGGTGTTAGTGTTACTGGTGTTAGTGGTGGTGGAGGTAGTATTAGCATCATTGCATCAAGTTCTAATTCTGACCAGTGTACCATATCCAAAAATATTGAGCGTGAAGCAGTGCAAGTGAGTGGCAGCATAGATGATGTCATACTTTCCTCACGTACAAAATACAGAAATATATATCTATATATATATATATCAACTCACCAAGGCTACTATTAGTGTACAGACAAAGGGCACCCTTCCATCCAGTTGAGATGATCACACTGCATTTGCTCGAATCGCAGCACACATTGGACCACCAACAGTTTGCTCACGGTCATCATTTTATTCTGGGGCACTGCGCACATGAGTGACTGTGCAATAAATTCTGGGGGACTTTGCATGTGGTGTGATGATCCCATTTCACTCCGCTACCACTTGTCAATTTTCTGGACACAAGGTGGATGCATTTTGGGCATGCAGAAAAATTCTGGGGACTCTGTACCACCACTGCGTGCATGACTGAGTACGCCATTAATTCTGGGGGACTTTGAGTGTGCTGAAACAATCCCATTTCACTTCGTTACCACTTGTCAATTTTCTGGACACAAGGCGGATGCATTTTGGGCATGCAGAAAAAATCTGGGGACTCTGTGTGACCACTGCACGCATGAGTGACTGCGCAATAAATTCTGGGGGACTTTGCATGTGGTGTGATGATTCCATTTCACTTCCTTCGCAATTGTCAATTTTCTGGACAGAAGACAGATGCATTGCGTGTGTTGTGATTGTGAGCACATAATGTCATACTTAAATTATAAATTAAAGCAGCATTGCAACAATGTGCTGACAATTTTGACCTATACTTTTTTATGCTATTTTACATTGCCGACGTTGCTGGCCAGGCGGCCACTAGTTACCTCATGACTTGTATGATACCCTTCTTTTCACAATTTGTGTCTGCTTTACTACTTTTTCTCATGTCTGAAAATAAAAAAGGAGCATGCCATTTAATATTGTTCTGACCAGGTTCTTATCACTATTTACAGCTGTTTGACAACTATTGTTCTGTGAGGTCATAAAACACTGCCTGCTGCATAATTGTTAATTTGACAACAGAAGTAATATATAACAACTGATGGAGAAAAACAGCAGAAAATACTGATGAAGACCTGGTCTGCACCATATTAAAGGACTGATCCTTTTATTATCTCAGACATGAAAAAAGTACTAAAGCAGACTCAAATACTGGAAAGAATAGTATCATACAAGTCAGGACTTAAGTAAAGTGGCAATGTAAAATAGCATAAAAAAGTATAGGTCAAAATTTTCAACAGATTGTTGCACTATTGCTTTAAAGAGATTCACCAAGTTACATAGTTATGTATGGTATTGCACACAATATATTGGTGCCTAACCTCCAGGGGAATCTTTGTTGCTCCACATGTCCTTAAATAGTGCAATACTTTTCTGGCAAAAACATTTGTAATTTTGGTAAACCGGGTCCCGGAGGACTTCCCGTTCTGAAGAGCCACCCAAGTTCCGCCCCCCGCTCAGCAACATTGTGGTGAAACTTGGCACGTTTCAACTAACAAGAGCCTTGTTAGTGGAAATGTGCCCATGTTTCACCATAAACTAACCATTATAACATAAAGAAACATTCATAAAGCTGCCGGCTATACACTATAAGAAAGCACGCCCCCGTGCTCTCCCTGGCATCATGTCATAACATTGCTGAGCGCAGTGGTTGAACTTGGGTGGCTCTTCAGAACAGGAAGTCCTCCGGGCCCCGGTTTACCAAATTATGAGGGTTTTTGCCAGAAAAGTATTGCACTATGGAATGTAAGGACATGTGGATCAAGAAAGATTACCCTGGAGGTAAGGCACCCATATAAGGAGCATGTATGAATACATGTGCATGTATATATTTAAAGGGAAGCAGTCTGCAACAGGAGCTCCTGCATCCTGCCCAATGCGAGGCTTACCCTCCGGTTAAGCCTTTTAAGTATGTTGCAGTGTTTTTCTCGTGCTGCAACATACTTTATTTTAATAAAGAAAGGTCAGTGACCCAGAAGGATGGAGGATGCTATGGAGGCCCCATTATGTGTAAAGGAAAGGTGCGGTGAAGACGCACCGTGCGCTTCAGATACTTTTGTATTGAAGCACATGGTGCACTGCTCTTGCACCTTTACACATAATGGAGCCAACATAGCATCTGCCATACTTCCAGGTCACTGACATTTCTTTAGTACAATAAAGTATGTTGCAGTGTGAGAAAAATGCCGCAACATACTTAAAAGGCTTATCTGGAGGGTAAGCCTTGCAGGGGGCAGGATGCAGGCTCTCCTGTTGCTGACTGCTTCCCTTTAAACTAATACTGTGGCCTTCCCTCTGTCTGGTATTAAACAAACAAAACACAAAACAGTACAGCAGTGGGGGGGGAGGTGTGCAGAAAAAAAAAACTAATGCTCGATCCCATGATGTTCCAGCAGCAGATGAAGCATCAACACTATTTGCAGCTGCTCTTGCTCGATCCGCTCCATCTGCTGCTGGACAGCACACATCCTCTTATTGCTTTCCTCCATCACAGCCCACAGCAGTGCTATTTCTGACTGTGTTGCAGGCATCATGGCGGGGTCAACTGCTGTGGGAGGAAAGGCAGGTAGTGGTGGTGGTGAGGGTGGTGCTGGTGGCAGTGGTGGGGGTAGTGGTGGAGCAGCAGCTGCTGCTGTGTCCCTCCTCCTGCTCTGGTGATGCACAGCAGCAGCACCCACTGCCACTGCCACAGAAGGGCCAGTAGGTGGAGGCCTGGCCCGTTCTGTGGCAGCCTGCCATCCCACCTTGTGGTGGTTAAGCATGTGTGTCCTCTGGCCCCCAGTCCTCAGATGTGTCCCCTCGGGGCCACGGTGCACCTGCACACCACAAAGCAGGCACACCACAATGCTCCTGTCCCCCCAACACAGTTGAAAAACTGCCAGACAATCGAGCTGCAGGAGGGACCAGGCACAACAGGGGCAAAAGCATTGCTGGCAGCACTGTCACGCACCTGGGGGGCTCCACCTACTGCTGTGGAGTGGGAGGTGGTGCTGCTGGAGCTCCTACAGCTGGTACAGATGGTGGTGGTGGTGGCAGTAGACTTGCTGGATGTGGCGGTGGCACTGGTGGTGCTGCTGCTTCCGGAGGGGGGGCAGGACCAAATAATTGGGAGCGGTCCAGTGACACCCGCCCACACTGACTCCCACAAGTCCACACTCCCCTCTGGCCAACACAGGCCACAGACTGTCCCTGGTCCATAACTCTCCTTCCCTCTCCACTCCGACGCGTCACGCGACAACGACCGACTTCACACACAGTCACAGACAGTCTCACACACACACACACACAGTCACACACACACACACACATTAAACAAAACTTATAAAACAAATAAATCAGTCACAAAAAAAGAACTCACAAAACAGTACAACAAAAACTAAAGAATTAGCTTTTAAAAAAGCTGTTGGTTTTTATGAAGTTTAAGACAGCAAGTTAAGCAACAAATAAACACTCCTCTCCTACACTATCCTTCCTCCTTCTACCTCTGCAAAGGAGAAAGTGAAAGTATCTGCTGGTATGACTCACTTCCTTCCTGCCTGGCTAAAGCATGTGACTTACAGTACTGTAAGCCATGTGATGTATGTGGGGGGGCTGCCTAAAGTGCCTATTGTTGTCATTCCACCTTACTTTGCATTAAGGCGGAATAACAACGCAAAGTCAAGTCATAATCACAAGGCGAAGTGAGCACTCCTCAATGGTCACTTCGATCAGAGTTACACTAACGTCAAGTGGCCACTTCGCATTCACTTCGCCTACGGATTTTAAATTCGCTGCATCTCTAGTTGTATATTACTAGGCCCATTTTTATCACTATAACAAAAGGTACCTTGGTTGACTATAGAGAGATGTTCTACAATAAGGTTACCTAGACCATCTAACTTGTGGCTTGCTTCCAGGATATTATCCACCAAATGCTTATTTCTCAGAGTTAAATCAATCGGTTCCATCCAGCAGGTTTCTAAAGGTTCTCTGTACAGAGATAATATCATCTTCATAGAACTCTATATCCACTAAATTTCCAATTAACTGGACAAGCAAGATTTTTAATTTGGCTGGAGATTCCCTGTTTAATTGTTTATACCAAAAATAGAAAGTGTTATTTCAGGGGCATCCTCCTTCTCTAAGTCAAAATTCATTAAATCACGCAACAAGTATCTTCTGGTCAATAAATTAATTACTTCCACCTGTGTTGTTAGGCCAAAGTCAATCAATTTCGATGTAACCATGGGATAATCCATAGCAAAATAATAATACTCCAAGTATCTAGAGTTTCTCCAAACATAGTGGTCTGCTCTCTCATTTTAAAAACTAGGAAGATGATGTCATCTGAATTCTAAGACATTTACCCTGAAGGCATCAAGTATATCATCATCTAATACATCCCTAATCCAATGTTTCTGCACAAAGTAGATGGTTCAAATTTACAAGAACTGATGAATTTTCTACATTATCCTTAGCCACACCCATAAGCCGAATAATAGCCTGTTCCCCTACCAAAAGATCCTCCTCCTCTCTCACCAAAATTCTTTCTGATACCATTGCTTCTTGTTCTTTCAACATCTTGGGAGCAATGATAAGCTGGTCATTAGTTCTATCAGGTTCAATATCCTCTGCTATCATGCTTTTTATCAATATTGCACTGCCGGACCCAGCTTGTGTCCCTGTTGTCTTCCCCGGTTCATTGTCATTTAGGGATGGTTCAAGCCCTCCCCCTGCATCTTGACCCATCTGTTTAGGGCATTTTTTTCCTTTTTTAAATTACTTTTACCTTTTGTTTTCTGCTCAACGTTAGCATTATATTTTCTATTGAGTTTACACACATTTGGAATGGGTAACACTGAAGGGCTGATTGTCCCATTGAGGTATCTAATAAATGAGTGTCCCCAATTTCCAAATCAATCAGAGCATGTGCTACTGAGAGAGAGGGTACCCCCTCTCTATATTCCTGTTTTCTTTGAAGAATCAGAATATCCTTTAGCCTGGCAGCATTTATAGCTACCTCACCTCTTAAAGAGTCAAATTCATTTTTTAACATTGTAAGCTGTTCCATAATTATAATATTTGCTAAATGTGGATTTTTTAAATCAGCTATTAAGTTCTTATTTAAGATGTGTGAAAAAGGGTCTGACTGATTATCATATTCTATCAAACATTTTTCTTTTTCAATCATTTCTTTTAGCCCCATTATTGTTTTGTCTAGTACAGTTCTTTTTTCTCTAATTTTGATATTCTCTGGGCTTACAAAATCCATATCCAAGAGTTCTGATTTGTTAAAGAAAGATAAAACCACATATGGAAAATCCATGGACTACTGATCAAACCTTCCATCCCTTATTTCTCTGTCTACCTTTTCAGTAACTTCTTCTAGCTCTGGGCTAAAACACATCATGGGTGATTGTTCCATCAAATGTATAAAAGCCAAGAGTGTTGTGTTCACAAAATCTATTCCAGAGCTACATTTAGACCCCTTTTTATGTTTGCTTGTGTGCCTGTGCAAGAAACATTATGCAGCAGCTTAGGAGAGAAGTGGGTTGTGGAGATGCAGCACTCTGGCAGCCAACAGGGGCACTGCATTTGGAGGCTTGGCACTGGTGGACCAATGCAGGCCCAGTGTCTTGATGACACTGGTTCTGCAGAAGTGCCACCAAGTTAAAAAGTTTTTGCTGCTGCAATCAGGGGCCGCCTCGTCATTGCAGCATCAGCCAATTTGCTGCAATGAGGGAGCAACCCGTCATTGCAGGGTGTACCTGCCATCCCTATGCCCTGACCCAGTACATTTGCCAACGGGAGCCCACTCCCAGTTGGCACACTGTAACCCCTCACCCATTTGTTGTGTGCTGAGGGGTGCCAATCCCCTCAGCAGCATGCACCCCAACAGTCTTTCTTTGCCAATGGGGGCCCCAATCCCTGTCAGCTTTAGTCCCCCTCAGTTCAATTTGCCAACAGGGGAGCCCAATCCCATCAGCATAATCTCCCCCCCAGTTTTCTGTGTGCCGAGGGGGTGCCCAATCCCCCTTGGCTCTCCACCCCCACTGGTATATGCTGATGGGGGTGCCCAATCCCCTGTCAGCTACAGCCCCCGATAAAACACTCAGGTGGCACACTGGGAGCCCACCCCAGCATGCCAAAGTCCCTGAAAAACAAAAAACAGTCCCATGATGTTTCTTTTTCCCCAACACCTGTAAAACTGAAAATGGTCTCTGTAGAGTTCGACGGCTCCCCCAGCCTGCCCCACCCTCTGAGCACCCGCCTCCCACCCCTCACCCCATACTTACCCCTGGAGCCCAGTGCGATGATCTTTGGTGGACCGGGAACACGCCTGCACTCTTCAAAGCTGACCGCGAACTGAGGAAATGCCGGTAAGCTGTATAATGGCATAAATAGGGTTTTCAACTTTGGTGCATATCTCAGGTGTTTTTGGAATTCTGGCACAAATTTTCAACATGGGGTTTTTGGGACTCCTCCTCATGAATTCAGTCACTGTCATTGCGTTATTTGGTCCCAAAATGTGATTTTGTGGTCACTGCCAAAATCACCTTTCAGGACCGATTAATGAGGTAACGGTGCCACTGTTCATGAAGTGGGCTCTCAAAAGGCCTATGTTGCAAATTTGGTGAAAAAATCCAAAAAATTACTGTTTTACAAGTGTGCGTTGAGCAGTTTCCACACACGCTCGTAACTTTGTGAATTTGTAATATTTTCAGTCCAGATTTTCAACATTGGCATTTTTCCACACCTCCTTACAGCTGTCATTTTACACATCCTGGCCAAAATGTGTTTTCGCACTTCTGGCGCAGAATAGCGCGGTCGCTCTGGGAAATCAGTTTTGAGATAGATTGAGAAAATGACAGTGACACTGTTCATGAGCAGAGGTCCTAAAATGCCTATGTTGAAAATTTGGTGATGAAAGTCCATAAAATGACTGTGTTACAAGTGTGCGTTGTGCAGTTTCCACGCACCCTCATAACTTCGCAAATTTGTAATATTTTCACACCAGATTTTCAACACTGGCATTGTTTCACACCTCCTTATGAACAGTACAGCTGTCATTTTTCATTTCCTGGTCGAAATGTGATTTTGCACTTCCGGCGCAGAATAGTGCGGTCGCAGTGGGAAATCAGTGTTTGGGACAGATTAAGAAAATGACAGTCACACTGTTCATGAGCAGAAAAAGGTACCAACACAGGCAGGAGCCCAGTACAAAAGGGGAGTCTGCAGCACCAGGAGAAATGGAATGAGTGAGTGAGAGCGGAGGAGTGAGCGAGCTCAGCGGAGCACTGTCGGGACTGCTGCAGATTTCTTTGTGGGCAGAAAAAGGTGCTAATGCAGGCAGGAGCCCAGTACAAAAGGTCAGCCTGCAGCACTGGCAGAAATAGAAGGAGTGAGTGAGAGAGGGGGAGTCAGCGAGCTCAACGGAGCTCTGTCAGGACAGCTGTGAACTTCTTTGTGGACAGAAAAAGGTGAAACACAGGCAGGAGCCCAGTACAAAAGGGCAGCCTGCAGCACCAGGAGAAACAGAATGAGTGAGTGAGAGAGGGGTGAGCGAGCTCAATGGAGCTCTGTTGGGACTGCTGCAGATTTATTTGTGGGCAGAAAAAGGCACCAATGCAGGCAGGGGCCCAGTACAAAAGGGCAGCCTACAGCGCCGGGAGAAACAGAATGAGTGAGTGAGAGACGGGGGAGTGAGCGAGCTCAACGGAGCTCTGCCGGGACTTTAGAGTTGCCCACTCTCCCGCCCAGGTTCCTCTGTGGTCCTATATTACAGCAGGGTCTTTGGGGTGGAGACAAAGCAATGATTGGATACTTTGAGCAGTGCTGTAATAATACAGATTTAGTTGTTCTGTTTATTTCTCTAACTGAGCTGAGTAATACTTGGAGTGCAATAGGATTTCTAACTGGACTAAGTGAAACTATATGAGTGCTGAGAACAAAAAGTATAGTAGCTGAGGGGTGAAAAACAGACAAGAAGGTTTTAGGATTGCTACAGTAATACAGTATCTAACAGATGAGATTCGAGACTGAATTACCCCGGTCAGCAAGGGGCCAGTAGGGGGACTAGTATGGAGGGGAACAGGAATTTGAGTAAATAGGAGCCTAACAGTTGTAGTAGAGTACAGAACCTGGGAGTAAGAGCCAGTAACATAAGATAGGGGCCAAAATGGGGCAGCTGCCACATGTCAATAGGGCAGGCATCTTTGGAAGGGTGGTGGGGTGTACAGGGTGTGGGTCCACCATGATCCTGGACTGGGCTTGGAGGATGGGGGGTGTATGGTCTGTAGATGACTGGCTAGTTTGAGGGAGGAACTGTGGAGGTTAGGGAGGAGTGTAAGTGGCAGGGCAGATGAGTATGTTAGGCATCCTGGCTGGGGGGTAATAGGGGATGGCAAGGGGCGGCGGAAGAACAACTAAGGACTGAAACCAACCCCAGTATCAGAGGCACTAGCAGAAAAGAGAGGGCAAGGGAGGGGGTGCCCGAGGCAAGGGGGGCCTCCTGTTGGGGGAGAAAGAGACCATGAGGAGTACCAGGGGAGAAAGCAGATGGCTGCGGGTAGGGAGGGAGCAGGGATGAGACCATGGGTAGCATACAGGGGAACAAGTAGGTGGGGGGAACTGATTGGGGGAAAAGATGTAGGAGGGGTATCAACTAGGAATAGATTAGAGCCTCTGCTATGGGCGACAGAGGGGGAGCAGGAACATACTGAAGGGGGAGGACAAGCAGGGCATGAGAGGGATGGCAACAGCTAGGGGAAGAGATAGCAAGGATGAAAGGGTAGAAGGGGAGGCCTTCTGTTAGGGGAGGAAGAGACCACGAGGAGTACCAGGGAGAGAGCAGATGGCTGCAGGTAGGGAGGGACCAGGGGTGGCATGTAGGGGAATAAGTAAGAGGGGGGAGCTGATAGGAGGAAGAGATGTAGGAGGGGTATTGACTAGGAATAGATTTGAGCCTCTGCTATGGGAGAGAGAGTGGGAGCAGGAACATACTGAAGGGGGAAGGACAAGTGGGGCATGAGAGGGATGGCAACAGCTAGGGGAAGAGATAGTGGGAATGAAAGGGTAGAAGGTGGGCTAGTAAGGAAGGGAGGGTGGTGACTGGAGGAGAGCAGACTATGGGAAGGGGAAGGATGGGAGGCACATCACTATTGGGGTAGAAGAGAATAGGGGCTCTAAGTCAACAACAGCAGGGATAGGAGAGGGGTTGGAAATTAGCAGGGAAAGAGGGAGCGTCGACATGGGAAGCCCAGAAGAAAGTAGTCAGAATGGGAAAGAGTTCAAGGGGGATGGGAGGAATAAGGCAGAGAAAAGGGGTGAGGCGGAAGTAGGGGGTACAGATACAGAAGTCACAGATGGTGCAGCTGGCAGGGGTAAGGGGCAGGGAAGATCGAATACTGGGGTGGGGGAAGGGGCATTAGAAGGGAAAGGGGTTAAGGGACAGGGAGGGTACTCATCCTAGGGGACTGTATATTGAAAGGGGTGAGATGGAGTGGAAGGGGGGAAAACACAGACGTATTTGGGTTGAAGCTATCCCCAGGTTGACTGCAGGAGGGGCAGGGCAGGCACTGCTCAAGTGTGCAGTGAGGGGGAGGAAGAAACATCATTTACTGTTGCATGTGGGTACAAATGACTTGGCGGGGAAGACTGTGGAAGTAGTGAGGGGGACGTTCGAGTAGTTGGGCAAGCAGTATAAGGGGGTGGGGAAGTCAATGGCTTTCTCGGAGTTACCATGAGTACCATGTGCAAGCATGGGGAGGAAGGGTAGGATTGGGTAGTTCAACAAGGGGCAGAGGAATTGGTGCCACACCAGCAATTATGGGTTAGTGACTAACTGGGGTAGGGTCTGGGGAAATAGTGACTTGTATGGGGGGGCAGGGTACACTTGAGCAGGAAGAGGAGGGGAGTAATAAAGGCAGGATTAGATGGGTATATCTCTACTAAGGTGGATTTAAACTAGTGAGGGGGGTGGCCAAAAGACTGAGGTTAGCAGAAAGGTCCGGTCAGGGGAGCCTAATGAGCTCACCCCCTAGATATAGGTAAAGGCGGAGGCATAGTAACCCTGGGAGGTGGCGGCAGAGTGGTCTGAGTGTAATACAGAAGGCACCACCACCCGGTAAGAATAAGGAGGAGAAAGGGTGCAGACTACCGGGAGGAGGGACACAGGCAAAGGAGGAGAAGAGTGAGGAGAAGTAGGTGTACAGGTGGAAGATGGTCTCTCTCAACGCAAGAAGCCTGGGGAACAAAACTGCAGAGCTTCAGGTGCTCCTTTCAGTGGGGAAGGTGGACATTGCTGCAGTGACAGAGACTTGGGCCACAGAGTACCATGATTGGGGCTTGGCAATCCTGGAATACAGGATATACAGGAGGGACCTGGGGGTTTGAAGGGGGGTTGTACTCCATGCGAGGGAAGGGATTAAATGCATAAGGGATGAGGGAGAAGAGGAGAGGAGAGGACAGAGGCACTTTGGGTGCAGCTCCTGCACTCCAAGGGCAGAGGCTGAGGCTGGGAGTGGTGTACAGAACACCAGCTCAGTCTGGGGAACTGGATGGTGAGTTGGCAGAGCAGATAAGGAGGGTGTGTAGAACTGGGAGTGTGGTGATAGTTGGGGATTTTAACCTACCACGGGTTGACTGGAGCACCCCATCACTAGCAGTACTAGGGAGCAGGTGCTCCTTGATGCATTCCAGGACGGCCTTCTCATGCAATTGGTAAGTGGGCCTAAAAGGTTTGGTAGCATTCTGGACCTAATACTGGCAAATGGGGAGGTGGTGAGGGAGGTAAGAATGGAGGACCCACTAGCAGGTAATGACCACCAAACAGTGTGACTCGTTGTCACGCTGGGCAGGGAGACAGGAGGCACAGGCACTAAGGTGGTAAACTTTATTAGGGTGGACTTTGGGGGGATGGGAGCAATACTGCAAGGGAGACTCCAGGATATAAGGCCGGGGATGGATGCAGAACAAAGTGGGGAGTCATTAAGACTGGGCTAACAGAGGCCACAGTAGCCTGCACCAGGGCCAGGAGTAAAAAGAGCAGAGCCAAGAAACCATGCTGGCTGAACAAGGAAGTGCTACAAGGGGTGAGGGCAAAGACTGCTGCATACCGGAAGTATAGGAGAACAGGGAAGGCAGAGGATAAGGAGGCTTTCGGGAGTTGGTCAAGAGAGGTTGCCAGGAGGGTGAAAAAAGCTAAGGCCTCCAGGCAATTAAGTTCCGCACAGGGCATAAAAGGAGGGGAAAAGGACTTTTTTAGGTATGTCAGGGAAAAGAGGAACTGCAAGGAACATGTTGTGAGAATAAAGCAGAGAGGGGATTGGCTGAAAAAGAGGGAGGAGCAAGTGGAAATTCTAAATGAGTACTTCTGCTTCTTTTTTCACTAAGGAGCGGGATGGCCCACTACTAGAATGGGCTGGGGTGGTGGGGAAAGGAGGGAGGAGGTGACAGACAAAGTGATCACAGAAAGTAGGGTGCTAGAGGGGCTGAGGGCAGTAAGGGTGGACAAGTCACCAAGTCCCAATGGCATCCACCCCAGGGTGCTGAGGAAGATGGAGGAGCTGCTGGCTGAGCCACTGGCAGATCTGTTCAATACCTCCCTTGAAACTGGGCGTGTGCCCCAGGACTGGAGCGTGGCCCATGTGGTGCTCATACACAAGAGTGGGCCTAGGGAGGAGCCAGGAAATTATCGGACGGTAAGTCTCACGTCCATAGTGGGTAAGCTTATGGAGCTGATACTGAAGGAGAGGCTGGTGGCATTCCTAGACAGTAATGGCCTACAAGATGGGCGGCAACATGGGTTCATCTCAGGGAGGTCTTGTCAAACCAACCTTACAGAGTATTGTGACTGGGTGACAAGGGAGTTGGACAGGGGCCACGTGATACATGTCCTGTACTTGGACTTCAGTAAGGCCTTTGATACAGTGCCTCATGGGAGACCGGGGGGAAGCTAATCGCAATGGGGGTGGGGAAAAAACTGACTAAATGGATAGAGAACTGGTTACAGGGGAGGGTGCAGAGGGTGGGGGTGGTGGGGAGCTCTCAGCACCCAGAGCAGTGACAAGCAGGGTGCCACAGGGGTCAGCACTGGGCCCAGTGGTATTTGGGCCTTTATCTCCAACATAGCACATGGAGTGGGGAGCAGGGTTAGTCTGTTCGCACATTATACTAACTTGGGGGCAGTATGGACGAAGAGGACGGATGGGGAAAACTGCAGGGGGACCTAACCAAACTAGAGACATGGTCAGTGGACTGGCAGCTAGGATTCAATGCAAAGAAGTGTAAGGTGATGCACTTCTGGGCTAAGAACCAGAAGAGGAACTATTGGTTGGGGATCAGAGAGGAGGAGAAGAACCTAGGGATCTTGGTAACTGGGAGCATGAACAACTCAGCCCACTGCACGAGAGCAGCAGTGAAGGCAAACAGGATGCTGGGGTGCATCACAAGGGGGTTCTCATCCAGACACAGGGATGTGATCCTACCACTCTACAGATCATTGGTCAGACTGCACCTAGAGTACTATGTGCAATACTGGAGGCCATACCTGAGGAGAGATATAAAGTTACTGGAGGGGATGCAAAGGAGGGCAACAAAAATGTTAAAGGGGTTGGAAGGAAAAAAATATGAAGTTAGGCTGAAGGACCTGACCATGTTCACACTGGAGGAGAGGAGGAATAAGGGGGATATGATTGAAGCATTTAAATACCTGGTGGGGTAACTAAACCTAGCACTGAGGGGGTATTTAAACTGAGGCGTAGAAGAGAGATAAGCGGACATGGACTAAGGTTGAAAGGGGGTGTTTCAAGAGGGAAATGAGGAGGCACTACTTCTCTGGCAGGGTAGTGTCTAGTTGGAATGTGCTGCCAGAGGGTGTGGTAACATGTAGGACAGTCAAAAGCATTAAGGAGGAGTGGGATAAAGCAAGAGGAAGAGTCAGGGGGCAGGGGCTGTGACACGCGGGGAGGAACTTAAGGGGAGGAGGCTGGGGCAGCTGCAATCTAGGGTGCTAGCTACACACTCGGACAGACTTACATAGACCAATTGGTGTGTTCTGCTGGCAGATTTGTATGTTCGTATGTAAAATCACAGTGACTCTGTTCATGAGCAGAGGTCTTAAAATCCCTATGTTGAAAATCTGGTGACAAATATCCAAAAAATGACTGTGTTACAAGCGTGTGCGATACAGTTTCCATGCACCCTCATAACTCTGCAAATCTGTAGTATTTCCACTACAGATTTTCAACATTGCCATTTTTTAAGACCTTCTTATGAACAGTACAGCTGTCATTTTTCACATCCTGCCTGAAATATGCATTTATACAGCTGGTGCAGAATACCGCAGTTGTTGTGAGAAGTCAATGTTGGGGACAGATTAAGAAAATCATTGTGACAGTGTTCATGAGCAGAGGTCACAAAATGCCTATGTTGAAAATTTGGTGAAATAATTCCACTAAATGACTGTGTTACACACAAGCATTGCGCAGTTTCCATGTATGCTCGGAAGTTTGAGCATTTTTAATACTTTCACTACATATTTTCAACATTGTCATCTCTTCACACCTCCCTATGAATGGTACACCTGTCATTCTTCACATCCTGCCTGATCTGTGTCTTCGTACATCTTGCACACAATTGTACGGTCGCTGTGGAAACTCAAATTTCGGGACACATTGACAAAATCAGAGTGCCACTGTTCATGACAAGAGGTTCCAAATGCTTTCATGAGGTGGGGGCCACAAAATGCCCATGCTGAAAATTTGTACAGCAAATACCAACACATTCCCAGGGCATTACGGTTTCTAACCATAATGTCCCACCCTGTACAGACTGGCAGACATCAGGGGTGTGCCTTTGGATTGCCGACTGTAATGCTCATGTCATTCCAACCCCACCCCCAACCCTGCAGCCATTGATAGGCATTGAGATGTGCCTTGGACACTTCCGCCCCACAGTTCATCCCATTCTATATTGCATCCATTTCAGCGTTTGTCCTTATGGAGTGGGGTGACTGTAAAGCTGAACACTCCAAGGCACACCTCAACACTTGTCAGTGTCTGCAGGATAGGGTGAGGTGAAATGGCATGAAGGTTATGGGCGACAACCCAAATGCATGCCCCAATGCCTGTCCATCTCTGGAGGGTGGAGGTGGGGTTGGCACGAAGTTCAATACTTCACTGCCATTCCTACTCTGCATCTGTCTAACTCCTGCATTTCCAATGCTAATACCAGCAAGCAAACATTCGGCATTGATAAATGCTTGTTTAAAGTCTGACTTTGATTTTGACTGTCAGCTATAATAATGGCTGAGCTTTCTATATTAATAGGTAAAGGGAAAATCTTAGGAGTTGAAGTAAGCTCCACTAAGTTATTTCTAGGCATTGTAATGTGCTTGGTAATAAGGGGTTGCAATTAATTTTTCTTTAAATGTGATGTTTCAGTACCATTTTTATCTACATCAAGAACCAAGGCTTCCCTTTTTACATAAACATACATTTTCTGCTTACGTTTTGTGTTTTTTAAACTGTTTTTTCCCCCTTTGTTTTCTTTTGTTTATTCTACACTGGTTGAACTAGTGTTATTGTTACTTCTGGTTTTCATTGCAAAAACCATCAGAAAACTACCATTTCTATGCACTTAGAAAAACACAGAATTATGTAACAATGACAATTATGAAACAAATATCAGTTATAGCCAGTTATAACCACTTAGTACATAAAAGAACAAAGGACAAAAGAAAAAATAAAACGAACACACCAAAGTCCCAGAGTTCCAAAGTCCCGATGTCTCAGGAAGCAATTCACTATTGAAACTCACGTCAATCATGATACTCCAGATTTAAGGAAAACAAATAAACACCGGGCAAAAAATCAAGCAATTACATACCTGTAGCTGATTACATTTTCGGAGCTCCAAAGTAACCAAAGTTCCCAAGAGTCAAAAGTAATCCAGTGCGAAAGTTTTGTTAGTCCAGAATTTCCAGACTCTATCACGCCTCGTGTCCTCAAGCTTTTCTCAGGGATATCAAAACACTGACCGATTTGTGGCTGGCGGGGCACACAAGACTCCCGTTGTAAATTCACCAAAGCAGGGGAAAAAAAACAAGCTAATAGAGCCAGTTAATAAGGACCACACTAACTTATTAAACTACCCTACTTTGTTAGCAATACTATACTAAGATTGCTAACGCTACTTAGAGGCAAAAGGACAAGAGCAAAAGGCAAAAGCAAAAAGAGGAAAAAATGTAACCAATTGCCAAGTAATACAAACATACAAAACAATCGAATCAAAATAAGCACATCAGGGTACACTGTTAGTATCACAACAATTAAATCAAGAAAAAAATACTTAAAATTTAGTTAAAACCTGTAACTTACTCGTAATAACAGTCTGAGTATGGTTTAAAGCATGACCCCCAAAAGAACTCTTAATAATCCGAATCACTCTCCAAATCCAATCCAGTCTAGTGTCTTCAGAAAAAAAAAAAGAAGCAGGAGACAAAGTATAATACCTCGGGGCAGCTTTTATATTAGATTATCCCCTTTAGAAATTGGGCTCCCAAACTTTTACTCACAGGGCTACTCTGCCGTGTTTTGTATTTTTTTTATCTTGTTGCCAAAAATCAGTCAAAAACAAAACCACAATGTTGGCAGAGAACTGCGCAGTATGCAGTCTCAACTGTGTTATCTGTACTATCCGTATGATGAGCGTGGTGAGCACAGTCCACACAGGGCTAAGGTCAGAAGTAAAATGAAACTGGAAAGCATCACCTAGATAGTTATCTTTTCAGCGAACCAGCTAGTACCTGTTTATCATATTAATCAGCGAATGACCCACTAATAATTAGGAAGGTGACTGGTCCTAAAGGGGGAGATACCCTATATCTGTGTCTTTTAATTAATCAATTTAATAATCAGTCACTCAATCAATCAATCGGTCAATCAGCCAGTTGATGACAAAAAAAACTTACAAAACCAGACTTGCAGAACCAGACTTAATTGGTTTAATGCTTAATGCTTAATGTTTAATATTCAAAGGTCGCCTGTGTTGCATTATGGCAAAAGAGCAAGAGAGCAGTGTTAAATTAAATTAAATTAACTACCCATCCTAGTATGTCTCTAATGTGAGCCCGACAAACAAGCTCCCATACAGTTAAAGCAACCAGAAGACGTAGAAAAAAGAAAAGGAAAAAGCAAACCAAAAGACACTAGAACGGAAAGAGATTTTTTCATTTTTTTCTAGTTAATCTCAATCTGGCTACTCAGTCTTGCATTCTGCACACATAGCACTCAGCACTTATCACCTCCCTACTTATAATTTCCCTCTTGCCCCGAATTTAACAGCTGAGAGTCATGCTTCTATCTACACTTTTAGTTATTCTTACTACTATTAAAGTTATGAAAACTATAATAAAACTCTAATAGGAACTAGAAACAAATTGTTCACAATAATTCACTAAAAGTGCTATTGGGACAACAGTGGTAGAAAGTGGTACTTATGTAGTTCTTGTATTCAGTTTCTTTCCACCCAGCTGCCTTATTATTCTATGTAATCAAACGTCAGTGTGTATGATTCAACAGAAAACATTAGACAACAGAAGTTGAACACTGTAGCAATCCTTCTATTAAAGAATTTTCTTGTGGATAGCAAAGTTGTCTTAATAACTGGACTTTAATGACTTTTTCATGTTTAATTCATCTGCACTCAAACCTTAGACACTAGACTCCTTGTATTCACAATGCTGCATAGCTTTGTGAATTTTGAAGTTAAGTCTCTGGTCTAGGCTTTAGCAGGCAACATTACTTCAGTCAAGATGCTCAGTACATAAAACACAGACCTTGCTTCATAACACAATGAGAATGTTCTTGGGCCTTGGGGCAACACTGCATAGGCTTCCAAACTTGTCCTTAGCACCCCCCTTCCTGGACCTGTCAAATGGTTAACCAAGGCTGGTCCCAGTATTCCAAATACAGGTGCAGTCTAAGGTTTCTCAGGCCTACCAAAGTTTTGAAGCCATTAAGGTTTCTGATTAGAGCCAGCCCAGTGGTGCTGAGGGTTGAGGTGCTGGACACCACACCTCACGCTATGCTGGTGACCCGGGTTCAGGAATGAGCCCGGACCACCGGGGGTCAGCAGGGGAGAGAGAGGATCGATCATCCAAAGGACTGCTCTCCTCTTTCAAGGTGGGATCCAGGGGTAGCCTGGTGCGGCAGCAGCCCCTGGTAGAGACCAGCAGCACTGCAATGCACAGGGGCTCACTAGCAAGTAAGGGGTAGACGTCAGGCGGCTGCCTTCCGGATGTGGGTGGGAGCACCCACGTCTTGGGCTGGGCGGCATTGCACGTCCCACGTCAGAGGTGTAAACACTACGGAAATCCCCTCCAGTCTGAATAGGTGACAGCCCTTCCAGAGCCATGCCGCCACATGCCCAACACTGGAGCCCTTCCACCGCCCTCTTCGATCTCCTCGGGCCCTATGTCCCCAGGTGGGCTCAGGGAGAAGGTAATATCCTTGAGGATGGTGGGGCTCACAGTGGGCGGTAGAGCAACACTGGCCAGTGGAGAGGCCTGAGAGGGTTCCAGCACTGGGGGCAACAAAGAGAGCTGGAAAAAAAAAGGTTTCTAATTGGACTTACAGAGTTTCTCACTGTATGGTGTTTTAGCTAAGAGTGAGGTGTGGCTAGCAGAATTTATTAATATGAACCTTCTCTGGGTGACGTCATCACCAGATTTTGATTGGTCTGAGTCACTATTCTCAATGTCCTGAAGGGGGACTCAGGAAATGGCTACCCCTTCTCCACATATTCATTTCTTGCCTCTCCCCCTATCTTCTCCACCTGCCATTCTGGATCTACCGTGAGCACAACCTACCCCATCCTTTTTACTCCAACAGCACTTGCATACTACCTCAAGCCTGCTCCTGGTACACTCATGCACTATAGTGGTTCTGTTGCATTATTACTGTTTTGTATGTTTATATGTTCCTTTGTATGATTGTGGACATGTATTGTAATTTACCCAATGTTCCACTACTGTTTATTGTACAATACCTTGTGTTCCAACTGTTTCATAACTGTTGCATCTTACAATGTTGTATTGTTTGTACTACCAACATACTATTGTAACTGATCATCATTCACAACCCTATGTAACCCTTTCCCCCCCAGGTCACACCATGAGATGAGCAACTTGTTGTTCAGTGTTCCCTCCTGGAGAAACATTTCAATAATAAAGAAAAAAATAAACTAAGGGGACTGGGTTTATGGCTGCTGCAGATGACGAATGGTGCCAGTGACTGCCTACTAACTCAAACTCATTTTATTCTCAAAATAATTTTTCTTATAACATTTTGTAGTGCAGAATAATGCAGCATTTAAATTTACATACATTATTTAAACTTCTCTCACAAATTGAGCATTTTTTTATGTTTCCCATATTCATAGGACTAATACTTCCCAAAGTAGACTATTAAAGGTTATTACATCATCATTTTAACAAAACTCCTTAAAATAATGTGATTGTTTATCATCTAAATATTGTAAGCTACAGAATAATATAAGATTTGTTTAGAAAGTGTGTTATTTATTTATTTTTATTTTTGTCTTTGGTAACCGGGTAAGGCCCATTAGGCACAAGTGCCTGTTTTCAGGGGTGACCTTGGAGCACTGGGTGGTTAAGTGACTTGCTCAGAGTCACACAGTATGCAAGCGGAGGTTGTGAGAATCACACTCAGGTCTAGTCTGCTGGATGTACCAAGCTCATTCACACCTCATTCCATTAACTTCTAAGCTATACTGCCAGCCTTTAAAACATTATTAGTTTTTTTTATTTAGGCACGTGGCTTTCTTTGTTTTGTAAAGAAAAGCAATATATCACTGTCAGAAAAACTCATTGAATACAAACTTTTAGATGGTTTCTGACCACACAGTAACAAGGTGCATACTCAAGAGTTATATTTTCAGATTTGTCATAATGTCAGCTATCATAAGAGACTAGATTTGTCTATTTATCAATAAAAGAATGTTATTAAAAAAAATTACACATAACTCTCAAGCCCGTGATCCTGCAGTTATGATATTGCATTTTTTATTATGCATACTAGTGTCTATCAACTGTAAAATGTTCATAGCAGCAGTACATTGCACTGTTAAGATATAAATAAAACTATATATTTCTGTACAAAGTCTATGGACATTTTAAACTAATTTTCCTTAGAGTTTTTTTTTCTTAAGCTCTTCAAGGCTGTACCAGTCACATGATCTTCTCTCTGATTGTAGCTATGGATACCCAGCTTTGGAGTGCCCATTTCAGACTTCCTTGTACAAAACAAACTCACACATTTGTCAACAAGGCTAGGACATCCCAGGGATGCTTCTCTGGTACCAGGCTGAAGTATGCCAAAAATGTGAGGGCCTCTCAGAAAACATTGCATTACATGACTTTATCAGATTGAAACTTTGGCTCAGCTTGGGAAAGTGCTCACTAATATCTCATCTTAAAAGAATCTCTCAGTTATCTGGTCCAGGTAAAACTCATCTGCCATATATGGGCAAAGAGATGGCCAGGGAACAGAGAGAGAGAGAGAGATTTTTTTCCTTTTAAGAATTAAGGCCAGATACCTTGTTTTAAGATTTAATTAGCACTTTTGTTTTGCTTTTAGTAATTCATACAAACAGTAATCTTAACCAGAAATTACAGTAATACTTCCCATAATTAATCCCATATAAAATCACATAAAATAATAATTTAAAATACATTTTTGATAATAAAAATAAAATAATTTTTCCATCAAGACTTTTGTTCCTACAGGGCCAGGGTTTGGTTTGAAGTCACCAGCCAGCAGAAGTAGGAATAGAAAGAGGTTATGAGAGCCACAATTTGTGTGCTTAAATTGGTATCAGTGGGGTGAGATTTGCAATGGGGTGGGGGAGTATAGCCTGTGAATAGCTTCTAAATTTAGAAGAGAGCATTTGAGAAACCCTGAGTGTATCAGGAAGCTTCTCAGAAGAAGCCAGAAGGGGAAAGAAGGAAACATATTCAATTCAGTGCTTTAGAGTAACTGGTAATTGCTATTTTTCTTTTAAACTTAGATTGTGGGCGTTTAGTGACACTGTACTTTCTTTGTTGTCTTTACTTAGAATTGTTTTTGGGCTGTTGAAAATTTAAAATGTAGTGGTGGTGTAATTCTGTGCTGTCTTTAATTGCTGCAAATTTTCGCCTCCCCTTCCCCCAACTCTTAATTATATGCCCTGTTAAATCTGATCGACAGGCGCTAAACACAGGGTACAGTAAGGGGTGTGAAGTAGGAGGGGCATAAGGGGGAAGAAGCCCACCCTCAGCACGACAAGTGTTTTGACTCATTTATTTATTTATTGGTTTCTTTTCTTTTTTTTTTTAAAGAAAATTATCTGAGGATCAGTGGCAGGATTTTTAGGACAGTAAATTAATAAAAAGGGGACTAGGAGAGCTTCAGTAGCAGACAAGTAGTGGGATAGCAGTATAATTGCAGTATAATGTGGGGAGTGGTGCAAAGCAGTGGCTGTGGGGCAGCCATATTCAGGCAGACCTTCTGGACTGAGGTGCTTCCTACCTGCATGCATCTCTCTGGACTGTGGGATGAGGTAGCCAGACTCAGGTGGAAGTAAACTGGGTCAGGAATACCATCACCCTATCCAGAGACCACCCAGTCCAATGCAACTGCCTCAAAGGATGCCGAGAACGAGGCACTTGGATGACAGTGGGCTCAGGGAGGGTTAGAGCAGTCAGACAGAGGCACATCCCAGATCCTATTCCACTCAAGAACTCATATGCCACACTGGCAAATGAGGACAACCAAATAGAAGTACCAGAGAAGTGGAAGGAAAGGATGTGGAGGTTAGCCAAGGAGGTGACCTCAGCGGGAAAGCAGTGGACCCCAGAGGAGGAGGAAGCGAATCCTGGTGGGGGACTCCATCATAAGAGGGATCCAGCTAGGAACACAGGAGGGGAAGGACAGGGAAGTGAGGTGCAGACCAGGTGCCACGGCATGGAGGGATGGAAGGAAGATCCTGGGGATCACAGGGAAGGCAAGACGGGAGGGTGAGCTGGATGTCATTATCCACCTAGGTACTAATGACCTGGCAAATGGGGAGCCAAAGGAAGTTCAGGAAGAGTTTAGGAAATTGGGGAAGGGTCTCAAGCAAGTAGCTACTTCTGTCACTTTCTCAGAAGTACTTCCTGTGAGAGGCAAGGGAGAGCATAGGAGTGCATGCACCAGGAACTTTAACTCATGGTTGAAGAACTGGTGCTGTGAGGAAGGGTTTGGATTCATTGGTGACTGGGGACCCACCTGGAGGGATGGAGGTTTGTTCAAGCCTGACGGCCTGCATCCATCCTGGAGGGGAATCCAAGCACTCAATGATAAGTTTAAATGCTACATTGACAAGCATTTAAGCTAGCAAAGGGGGGTGGCAGGCCAGCAAGGAGGGTACCTACTTGCTCACCCCCCACAGCTAGCAGTGGAACCAGTGAACCAGAGGAGTGGCTATCTCTGCAAAGCAGTGTGCAAAAGATGGAGATTAGTGCCCAAGAGGTGGATAGGCAGAAAAGGGGAAAAATTCAGCAGAAGGGAAGACAGCAAGGATAACTAGGGATAAAGGACAACCAAGGAAGGGGCTGGAGTAGAACTGAAACAGTCTAGGGAGGTCAAATCATGGAAAGCCATGTGTGCAAATGCCAGGAGCCTTAGCAACAAGATGGAAGATCTGGAGACTGTCATGGTACAGTCAGACCTGGACATTGTGGCCATCACTGAAACCTGGTGTAATAATACCATGACTGGGAGATGGCCATACCTGGCTACAACATATTCAGGAGGAACAGAGCAGGCAGGAAGGGAGGAGGAGTGGCACTGTATGTGAAAAATGACATAAGGGCCACAGAGATCCAGGAGGAACAAAATGGGGGAGAGATACTGTGGGTTAAGCTGGAAAGGAAAATGGGGACAGCCATCCGCACAGGTGTGGTCTATAGACCACCAGCCCAGTAGGAAGAAACAGATAGGGAGCTGATGCTAGCCATCCAAAAGATGGCAGACAAGGGTGAGGTAGTACTGGTTGGAGACTTTAATATTCCAGATGTGGACTGGAGCATCCCAGCAGCAGCATCAACTAGGAGCAGATTTATCCTGGACTCCTTTCAGGGTGCCTTCCTCAAGCAACTGGTCATGGAACCAACTCGGCAGAAGGCAATACTGGACCTTGTGCTCACAAACAGGGACAGTGTGATGGGGGTAACAGTGGGGGAGCACCTGGGAACAGTGACCACCAATCATTGTGGTTTGAAATCACAGAAGAGCAGAACCAAACCACACAAAACACGTATCCTGGATTTTAGGGGGGCAGACTTTGGGAAAATGGGGAGATACTTGAAAGAGGCATTAAGGGGAATGGGACAGGAATCAGGGGTTGAGGAACAGTGGGCAGTATTTAAAATGGGGATTATAAGAACAACAGAATTATGCATTAAGCAGGTTAGCAAGAGGAAAAGGAAGAGGAGACCATTATGGTTTTCCAAAGAGGTAGCAAAGAAAGTGAAAGCCAAAAAGATTGCTTTCAGGCAATACAAAAGACACAGGCAGAAGGGATAGGAGAAGTACCAGAAGAAGCAAAGGGAGGCAGGAGGTCAGTAAGGAAGCCAAAGCTCAGACAGAAGAACACATTGCAAAATCAGTGGGTAGAGGGACAAAACCTTTACAGGTACATAAGTGAAAAAAGAAAGACAAAGGGAGGGATAGTGAGGCTGAAGGGGGAGGATAGGGGCCGCATGGAGGATGAAAACAGTAAAGCTGACATATTGAACAGGTATTTCTGCTCAGTCTTTACTGAGGAAGAGGAGGGTAATGGGTCTGAAGGGAGTAAAAGGGGTGAGAATGGTGCAGAAATGGACAAAAGTCCGTTACACGAGAAAGGGTCCTGAAGGAACTGGAAGTAATAAGAGTTGATAAAGCAATGGGGCCAGATGGGGTGCACCCCAGGGTCCTTAACGAACTAAGAGAGGTGGTGGCTGAACCTCTGGCTATCCTGTTTAGCCGATCACTGGAAACAGGGGAGGTACCCAAAGACTGGTGGACAGCAGATGTAGTCCCCTTATACAAAAGTGGGAACAAAGAGGAAGCAGAGAACTACAGACCAGTCAGCCTCACCTCGGTAGTGGGGAAGATCATGGAAGCACTACTGAAGGAGAGATTGGTGGAACATCTGGTTGTCAATGGACTACAGGACCCAAGGCAGCATGGTTTCACCAGGGGGAGGTCATGTCAGACCAACCTCATTGAATTTTTTGACTGGGTGACTAGAGAGGTGGATCAGGGGAGGGCAGTGGACATGGCCTATCTGTACTTCAGCAAGGCCTTTGACACTGTGCCACATAGAAGACTATTACACAAACTGGAGAATATGGGTGTGGGCAGGACAGTAGTGTTGTGGGTAGGTAACTGGCTGGGTGGCAGGATACAGAGGGTGGTGGTAAATGGCTGTCACTCCACAGAGGGAAGAGTGACCAGTGGGGTACCACAGGGATCAGTGCTGGGACCGGTCCTATTCAACATCTTCATCAGTGACATTGCGCAGGACCTAGAAGGCAGAATTTCACTGTTCACTGATGATACAAAGCTCTGTAACAGAGTAGACACACCAGAGGGTGTAGACAGAATAAGAAGGGACCTGCAGAAACTTGAAGAATGGTCAGGGGTTTGGCAGTTGAAATTCAATGCAAGGAAGTGCAAGATAATGCATATGGGGCACAAAAACCCTGGCACAATATATCAGTTGGGGGGTGAGGATATAGCATGCACCAAGCAGGAAAGGGATCTTGGGGTTATCATCTCTGATGACCTCAAGGTAGGAAACAGTGTGACAAGGCAGCAGGTAAAGCAAATAGGATGCTGGGATGTACAGGCAGGGCATCACCAGCAGGAAAAGGAGGTCATAATTCTGCTATACAAGACACTAGTGAGGCCCCACCTGGAGTACAGTGTACAGTTCTGGAGACCATACCTATGTAAGGACATAGACAGGGTAAAAGAAGGTTCAGAGGAGGGCAACAAAGATGGTGCATGGATTGCATCACAAGTCCTATGAAGACAGGTTGAAGGAACTGAACATGTACTCCCTGGAGGAGAGGAGGGAGAGAGGGGGGATATGATAGAGACATGCAAGTATTTTACAGGGAGGAACAGGGTGCAGGAATACACTATTTTTAAGTGAAAAAGATGTTCCAGGACTAGAGGGCATGGGATGAAGTTGGAGGGAGGACGATTCAGAGGAAACATGAGGAAGAATTTCTTCACAGAACGGGTGGTGGACAAGTGGAACACCCTGCCAGAGGAAGTGGTGGGGGCTGAAACAATCACAGGATTTAAGAATGCATGGGATACACATAAAGGAATTCTGGAGGTCAGGGGTAAGGGGCAACAGACTTCTAGGAAAACATAAACTGAACTTACGAGCTCAAATGGGCAGACTGGGTGGGCCATAGGCCCTTATCTGCCGACACTGTCTATGTATCTATGTATCTATGTATGGGGAGCTTGAGAGGTAGGGAGGTGAGGGGAAACAGTAGTGGGGGTAGAGTTGTCACAGAGGGGGCAGGAAATGGAGGTGGAAGTATTGGGATAGGATGAGGCAGGAATGGGGGAGAAGTAAGAAGACAGAAAAAGATGGCTAGGAGAGGGAAGTAGAGACTGTATTGGGTGGCCATGGGGATACAAAGGAACTGTCAGATGTAAGGCAGTGGCCTATTACAACTTGAAGAAATTTAGATATAAAATTAAATTCTGCAGATGGGGAGATGGACAGTGGCCAGAACTAATACAGAGTGTCACAGTAATTTATCTAAAGTTGCTATGAACTGTGGCCTATTGCAGCTAGGGGAAATATGAATGTAAGTCCTGCAAGTGGGGAGATGAATTGTGGCAGAAGTAATGCATAGTGTTACTGCAATTAACTAAAAAAAAGTTGTTGGGAATCAACCAACTGAAGGAATTTGTAGTTTGTGAATACAGGACTCAGAGACAGGTGAAAAATGCCCTTTAGTGGCAGAAGAGTATAAACAGCTGATGGGAAAATTGGGAGATAATCTTTTGCTGTCATTGGTTCACTGATATACTAAATCTAATCACTCATATAGGCGGGCTGGTAAGGGGAAGGTGGGGAGACTTCACATAGCGGTGTCAGGAAGCACTTGTTAGAAAGCACACTCTGAGTCAGCTAACCCATAGGGCACTCAATCCAGGTAAGCCCAAAACTTATTGAAAAGAAGATTACAGGGCTTTAGGATAAGCTGCTTGAGTACTGGTGCCCTCCATTTTTGATGGCCGTACCCCCTTTTGGCCACAGAATTAATGAAGCCACTGAATTAAATTTAAAACAAGCCACTGAATTGAAATAAATACCGATACACGGCCACAGCTAATGGAATGATGGTGCCATCAAACTTGGACTTCAAATACAATTGATTATATGTTGACATTAAAGAGGACTCGTCCTGCTACTGATCCCTGTGGTACCCCACTAGAAACCACTCTTTCTTCGGAGTTGACTCCATTTACTATTACCCACTGTGTCCTGTTGTCCAGCCAATTGTTTACCCAAGCTGCCACCCTGGGACCCACTCCCAGGCTGGCTAACTTGTTTAATTAATCTTTTGTGTGTGACTGTATCAAATGCCTTGCTAAAGTCTAGTTAAGGCCATGTCCACAACCCTTCCCTGGTCTACTACTTTGGTCACCGAGTCAAACAAATCTATGAGATTTGTCTGACATGACCTTCCCTCATTGAATCCATGCTGCCTTGGGTACTGTGCCTTGCTGGCCTGTGGGTACTCAACAGTTCTTTCTTTCAGAAGTGATTCCATCATTTTCCCTACCACTGAGGTCGCACTGACAGATATGTAGTTTCCTGCCTCTACCTTGTTCCCACTTTTGTGAAAGGGAATCACATCCATCCTTCAGTCTTCAAGTACCACACCATCCTTCCATGATTTGCTAAAAAGGGTAGTTAGTGGTGTCACTAGTTCTCCCCTTAGTTATTTTAGAATTCTGGGGTGAATCCCATCAGGCCCCATTGCCTTGTCCACTTTCAGTTTTAGGAGTCCTCTCAGGACCCTTTCATCTGTGAATGGGCTGGTATTGAGCCCCCTATCCAGAGTGCTTCTATTGATTGGTTTAGGTACCTCCCCCTCCTCATCTTTTGTGAATACTGAGTAGAAGTATTCATTCAGTATCCCCGCTTTTTCACTGTCACTCTCTGCCCCCGCCCCCCATTAAGCCTCACTATCCTTCCCTTGGTCTTTCTTTGCTCCTAATGTACATATAAAATGTTTCAGTACCCTTCTTAACTGACTTGGCTATCTCTTCCTCAATCCTGGCCTTAGCTATTCTGACTGTCTTCCCCTTTTCCTTCTGCTTTAACTGGTACAGTTCTCTGTCCTGCTCCATGTGTGTTTCCTTATACTTGCTGAATGTTATCTTTTTCTCCCTAACCTTCCCTGCCACCTCTTTTGAGAACAGTAGTGTTTTCTTCTTTGTTTTGCTTTATTTGCTTCACACAAAAGCTTGTTGCCTTTGTGATGGCAGTTTAGATTTTTCCCCATTGTTCCTCCACCCCTCATTTTTGCCCATTTGCTAGTGCTTTTCTGAGGCACTCTCCCATTTTGCCAGGTTAGCCCTTTTAAAGTCTGGTACCCTCACTTTTGTACGGCTTGATTCTATGGCTGTGTTTATCATGAGCCATCCTGTTTTGTGGTCGTATGTTCCCAGATGGTTACCCACTTCTAAATCTGAGATCCTCTCTCCATTCCCATTTGAATGCACCAGGTCTAAGATTGCTTCCTCCCAAGTGGGTTCCAACACTAGCTGTCTGAGGCATGCCCCCTCTAGGGCATCAAGAATGACCTTTCTCTTGGATGTGGCTGCAGCAAAGGTGCTCCACTTAACATCTGCATATTTAGGTCCACATCAACAGTATCTCCCCTTTTTTTCCCATTCTGAGGATACTTGGTAATACTTGGTAAGATATGACAAAGTAGGCTACAAGGCCCATTTAACTGTCTCCCACTCCTAGTGGGGTCAGTTACCCAACTGATTTTGAATCAAGTAATTGTCTAATCTAATCTTAAATTGCTCAAAGCATGGTGCCATTACAATATTACTAGGTAGGGAATTCCATAGTTTAGATGATCTTATAGTAAAAAAATGTTGTCTTTTGAAAGTTTTTACCCTTGGAACATATAATTGTCTCTTATGTCATCTTAAATCCATTGATGATATATCTTTGTTAGAGAAGCCACATAACCTCATCAAATTAGAGCTTTGCAATATCTTATAGGTCAGGAGTAAATCACCTCTCATCCTTTGAGTTTCTAGAGTAAACAATTTTAATTAATTTATTCTAGACCTATAATCCTTATTTTTAAAACCTACTAAGAAGTTAGTTAATTTCCTTTTGTGTTTTTTCTAATAAACTAATCTCCTTTTTCAAATATGGGCTCCACAAAGGAGAACCATAATCAAGGTGAGGAATAATATAGGATTTATATAATTTCCTTAAACACTCCTTATCTCTAGTGATGAAAGTTTTATTTATCATTCTTAGCAATCTGTTTGTGGTATTGGAGACATAGCAAGAATGATCAACAGAGGCTAACTCAGTATTTACCCAAATTCCCAAATCAAGCTCCTTCTTGAAAGATTTAAGTGTTTTTACATTGCGTTTATATTTATATTTTGGATTTTTCTTACCAAAATGCAAAACTGTGCATTTCAATTCATTAACTTCAATTTTATTACATCTTCCCCAAGATTCAGTTAGTTCCAGGTCCTGGCAAAAGTCTAGATAGCTCTGTATGGAATCCACTTCATGTCCTATCTTGGTATCATCTGCAAATTTTGAAATAACACCCTTTATACCTCTCCCCATGTCACTAATATACAGAGAAAACAACACAGGATCAAGCACTGATCCCTGTGGTACTCCACTGGTGACACCCTCCTCACTGGACAATATACCATTTATCCTAACAGACTGTTTATGATTTGTGAGCCAGTTTTTAATCCATCTAACAATATATTTGTTGATTCCAATTTTATTTAACTTGGATATCAGTAAATCATGAGGTACTGTATCAAATGCTTTTCTACTATCCAGGAGGATGACATCAGTGGAAACATTACTATCTAGTTTGTCACTTACAAACCCATAAAACAATGGATGCCTTCTATCATTTCCTTTTGCATTTCCTCCCCCTGAGATGGGGTTCCGTATACAACCCCCATGCGGATTGTAGTGCCATTTTCTGTCTCCAAGGTGAACCACAGTGCCTCCTCTCCTCCCTGATTACCCTTTAGTTCCATTGCTTTGATCCCTTCCCTTATGTAAAGGGCTCCCCTCCTCTTTTACCCTCACTGTCCCTCATGTAGATCATGTACCCTGGTATGTTGACATCCCAGTCATGGTTCTTTGTTTACTATGTTTCTGTGACAGCCACAATATCCAAGCATCCCTCTTCCATAAAGGCCACTAGTTCAGTGTGTTTGTTACCCAGACTATGGGCATTGGTACTCATTGCCCTCCATTTTTGATGGCCGTACCCCCTTTTGGCCCCCTCCCTGTCCTTACTGCCTTTTATTCCATTTACCCCATCCTGCTCCTTGCTCTGTCCTTTCAAGCAAACCTAGAAGAAAAGAGCTCAGGTGAAGCTATGTGCTTTTTGCAAGCAAACCTAGTCTTCCACCTCAAAAACACCAACTAACCTGACCTTTTAAATCTTTGTTCTTTTGAAAGTTGTTAAGACATTGTCAGCTCCACTCCCCAGTTACACTCCCAATCCCCTGGAAAACCTTTGGAAGAAGAGCAATTAGCTCACTCAATGTGCGAAAGAGACTGCAACACCTTTAAGCCCAAAGCAAAAACATGTAAGTACAAAATAGTAATTTATTTTTTTATTTAAGAGTTTCACCAGGAAGGGCATACTGAACAACAAGTTGCTCATCTCACGGTGCATCCTGGGGGAAGGGGAAATTGGCAAACATATACAATAGTAGCACAACAGTAACTTTGCTTAGCCTAAAGCTAGATCAAACTTTAAAACCTGTTAGCACAAAAAGTAACAAAACCTGTAAGCACAACCTGTAACAATTTAACAGAAATATACCCTGCAAAAACACTTTGAATCAGAGAAAAATAAAGGAGTAATCTAAATGCACAAGTATCAAAACCTATAAGCACAACCTGTAACAATTTAGCAGAAAATATACTTTGCAAAAAAAAAAACACTTTAAATCAGAGAAAAATAAAGCAGTAATCTGTAAGCACAAAAGTAGCAAAACCTATAAGCAGAGCCGGTAAGAATTTAGCAGAAAATATACTTTGCAAAAAACACTTTAAATCAGAGAAAAATAAAGCAGTAATCTGTAAGCACAAAAAGTAGCAAAACCTGTAAGCAGAGCCTGTAAGAATTTAACAGAAAATATACCTGGCAAAAATACACTTTGAATCAGAGAAAGATAAAGCAGTAGTCTAAATTCACAAGTATCAAAACCTGTAAGCTCAACCTGTAACAATTTAGCAGAAAATATACTTTGCAAAAAACACTTTGAATCAGAGAAAAATAAAGCAGTAATCTGTAAGCACAAATCAGTATCGACTTGTAAGCACACCTTGTTACAATTTAGCACAAAATATGCCATGCAAAAAACAATTTTAATCAGAAAAATATAAAGCAGTAAACTGTAAAGCCTGTAAACACAACACAGTAACACAAACACATAGGCACAACTTGTAACAATTCTGCAGAAGATATATCCTGCAAAGAAACAATTTGACTCAGAGAAAATAAAGCAGTAATCTGTAAGCACAAAACAGTAACAAACCTGTAGGCACAAAACAAAATAGTAACGCAATAGTAAATCTGCTTAGCCAAAAGAAGCCTTAATGTTTCTCTTTGTTCTGATAATGTAGCTCCTTGCTCTGTCCTTTCAAGCAAACCTAGAAGAAAAGAGCTCAGTTGAAGCTAGCTACTTTTTGCCAGCAATTCTAGTCTTTCACCAGCAAGCCTTTAGGAACTTCTGTCTAGATCTCTATGCCTCAAAATTGCCAGCTGCAGGCTTCCAGGATAATATACGAGTTCTTAGCATCCATTATGCTCCCTCAGTTAATGGATGACCAGAGACAGGGCCTGGAAGGACCGATTACCTCTCATGAAATCCAAACAGCCATAGGTCAACTCAGTGGGGGCAAAGCCCTGAGGCCCGATAAGTTCCAGGTACAGATCTATAAAACTATAAGGGATATGGGGCCAGATAGTCAAAACTTTGCACTGGGCTCAAACCATTTGCACCAGGTTTGTGCCAGGTTTGTGTGGGTCCCCTTTATCCAAAAGGCCAAATAGCATGGGCAAACTGCAGTAGCACTGGTAAAAGGTATAATGTATTCAATGTGCAAAGAGAAGAGGCATGTACATTAATACAGGCGCTATGCAATATTCAGTACATTAGCACTGCACAACGTGTGTTTGCACAGCCTTGCATGACGCAGTGCAAATTACTGCCCAGGAAAAGGTAGTCTTAGCTCTGGGCAAACCAAGGATGGGGGGGCATGGACACAGCAGCAACAGGGAATAAGTCTTAGCCACCTTTTGTGGAAACCACAAATGAAAGGAGAGCAGTATAACAGGTCTGACTTGAGAAAAATAAATAAAAAGCTACAGAAAAAATGTTTTTGCTTTTATCTCAAGGAATTTATTTAAATACAGCTTTGTCTGCTATAAAAACTCTTTTTTAACAAAGTAGTGCAAACAGTGACAACAGATAAATACAGACCTGCATAGGAGAAAAACAATTAGCCAGCCACCCATTAACCACAGTGCTTCGGCATAAGCCTTCTCAAAGGGTGTGCCAATGAGGAAGTAGTGTGGGTGGTCGGCCACCTAAGCCCTCCATATGGCGATGTGTGATATGACTGATGTGGAACCTCTGTGAATGAGCTGCTGTGTGCTCAGAGTATTTAATCTGAGACTGAATAAATAAAAATGCACAGGCAGCCAAACTGTGGAATACAATGCAGTAATATTGCTTGGAAGCCAGCCATCCTGTCGTTGATAGAATTGAGATGAAACAGCACCTACAGCAGAAATGGTTTGTAATGTGACACTATGTTGCACATTGTGAATTCTATGTTGTTGTTAATGGTATGCATGGTATGCATTTAGCTTACTCTGTATTGTATCAGCCACACATGTAGTGATTCTGGGTGGTTACTGACAATCTGCATTAGCCCAGTGAGCTTACCCGGACAACAAGGTGATAAAATATAAAATAATCCATGGGGAGATGTGGTTAATGAGGATTTTATGTACACGAGTGGTGTGTGATGCCCCATAAACCCCAAGGGCAAAGCTCGAGAGGTTTATCTCTGGGCATCACACACTGAGGGTGTGCATAAAATCTGAGTTCCCAGATCTCCTCATGTTTACTTTTTACATTTACTGGTGGTTAGCACTGTGCAAAAGTGAGTTTGCCTGACCTTGTACAGCTTTGCATGAGTTTGTGTGGCATAGAACCTTGGTTTATGGATCTCCATAATTCACAAGTGTCTGCCAGTGGTGGTTTATTGACCCTAACCAGTAAATATTAAACATAGAAAGAAACCAGACATGGAAGAAACATGCTGCACACGGACAGCACTTCCTATGTTGCCATCAACTAGCACCAGTCCCAACCATGCCAGGCACTACTGGGTGTCCCAGCACCCAGTGGACACCATGGTAGTGGGTCCATAAAGCACACCCCTCCAGTCCCCCAATTGGGGTACACCAACACAATCCAGCACCCACATGCAGCACTGGGGGTGTGGAGGGGGTTTAGGGGAGGGTTTATAGGTGACCAGGCTGCACCACATACTGGGTGTTGCCACAAAGCTGAGACCATCCACGCAGAGAAAATGGTCCAGTATAGGGAGTACTCTGACACCAGTGTGCCTCTCTAATGGTATGTGCCTCCCAGGGCCATATACCTCATTTCTGTACAGACACCACACCACACACAACCAGCCATGAGTATGTCACTATGAATATCCCATGCCAGTAGTGCAGCATCTGTGGGTCACATGACAGCATGACAGTGATGTTCACTATCAACACATGTGCCAAATGTCACTGTCACTGTGAGGAGTGCAGAAGTCATTGCTGCCCTATACACCATAGGCATTGCTGTGTCCCTCACATTGTCGGCCATCTTGTTACTGTTGTGTCTGCTATTCACTGTAGCAGGCACTTTTGCATGCAGCACCACCACCTGTGCCTGTGCTGTGTAGTCCCTGGAGCACAAAAATCTATGCAGCTCTGTACAAATGTAGCCTGCAGCTACCACCATGCTCTTCCAGACTGACCTACAGGTGGAGCTGTGAGCAGACCCAGCCTGTCCCTGTACTTTCAGACTGACCTACAGGTAGAGCTGTGGGACCCTGCAATAGCACTGGGCAATCTACATGCAAATCAGGTCATATTGAGATGCTAATATGGGTGTTTACCCATGGACTGCCTACGTAGGATCATTTGCATGTCACTTTTGAATATAGCAAATGTTTGCCCCATGCAAACGTCCTAATGCTGGGCAAACATGTTAGCCCTGTGCAAATGTTGTGCAAATGTATTGCGCCGTGCAAACCTGTCTAAACCATAACACAGTTCTGCAGTATCTGGCCTGCACTGTTGTTTGCCATTTTAGTGCATACACTTCTTTGCTAGCGCACACATTGGCCACATAGTTCACAGTTACCTTTTATGTTTGTTTGTTTTTTGTTTAACCAGGAGAGACACACTAAGCTGAAAGCTTGTTTACAGGTGTAACCTGGGAGTACAAGAAAGTTAAGTAACTTGTTCAGTCACACAGTATGCTAGTGAGGGCTGTGGGATTCAAACCCAGGTCTCCAGGTTTGCAGTTCAGAGCCTTAAACCACTGTGTTATACTGCCTCCTTCCTCCACATCTGCATGCATTGGGCTGCTGTGGTGGTTTGCACTTCCCAGATGCTATATTCAGAGCTGTCTTATTTGCCGGGCTATTATTGCACTGCACTCCCAGCCCTATTTGCATGGCTTCATTAGCACGCTATATTCAGCTGCTTTAGCCCCAGGGTTAGTCCTTTGAATATAGCATGCAAATGGTTCCAGGCTACTTTAGCACACCATCCAGTGCTAATTTTGTCCTGGGCTAAGTTTTGAATATCTGGCCCATGTGTGAGCCCCTTGCTGGCAGTAAACTTGCAGAAATAGTAGCAGTACTTCTTTAACTTTATTGTTTGACTTTTCACAGTCTTCACAATTTTAAATAAAAGAATATTTCAAACAGTACATGTCATGGTAATCATTTAAACAATACAATGCTCGACATATACAGTAAATACGAGCCTGCATAAACAACTCATTTGCAATATATTATACTGGAAATATGCTGTGCAAATCCTTACTATACAGAAGTGCATTCGTTTGCTGAGCATCATTCAATGTAAAGGTCTCAATAGCTTTACTTTACTCTACACTAATAATACATTGTACAATCATAGGGCATTCTTGAAAGCTAGTCAACTTGGTCATCAACCCCTTAAATTGCATTAGATTACGTTAAAAGAGATGGGGTACATGTTAAATCAAAATGTTAAAACCTGCTCATAAGAGATAAACAGAGAAGATTTGAGGCTTGTTGGACAAATCAGAAATGGGTCTGTTTCTACATTGTGTTGTTTTGACAGCATATAGATAAAGCTAAGATTGTTTTGTGCCAATTTGAGGAATCATCTTCTTCCTGATCTTACATATTGTTAAAAAGTAATTTGCTAACCTTTTAATTGTGTAGTCATCTTCTATGCAAAACAGTATTTTGGTTAAGAGTGACTTTCCTATAGCATTCCTGTTTGCCAAATAAGGGCCAAGCCAGTACATGTGACTTTTCTCATACCATGTGCAACACTATAAGACGTGCATCAGATCTTCCTTGTCTCCATGTCAGCAATAGCAGTTTTGACCATTAGGAGAGTATTTTTTATATTTGATAAGTAAAACGTTACTCTCAAAGATTTCCAATTTGTATCTAATGTATATTTTCCTTAGTGCTGAATTAGTTACATCATTAAGGTGATGCCTGTATATGAAGGAACAATTATTATATGCAAACCAAAGGTAATATCTTGAGATTTCAATAGATTAGAGGTCATTTTTTATCCAGTAAATTTTTACTTTGGCATTTATGTAGTATTTTTTTATATTATAAGCTAAGCATAATGTTTTTATTTAAGTAATTCATCAGCATTTGTAAATCAAACTTCTTTAGAAGCTCTAATACTGTTTTGTACCATGCTGACTTGGACATCTGGGGCAGGATTCACAAAGCAGATGCACTGGGCACAAATTAGTTGCATTTGTAACCCAGAAATGTACCACAGAGCCATTCACAGACGGCGCAGATGCTCTGGCGCAAGCTAGATGTGCTGTGCTGAACAGGATGTGCCGGAGGCAGCATGTAATGATAAGCTGTGCAATTCAAGGGGGGCGTGTAACTGCATATACAGTAGAGCCATTCACAGAGCAAAATGTATGAGCAAGTACAGAGCATCCACAGTGCAAGTATCAAATGTGTCATGTGGAGAGAAGTATAAAACAAGTAGACTTAAGTGCAAGACCCGAGCAGGCTGACTGCAGGATAGCAGGAGCAAGCAGGAGGAGAGAAGCAGCCGAAACCAACAATGGATGTTGCACCATTCCTGATGGGGGGCAGGATAATGGAGATGAGGAAATGGGCGAACCAGCAATGTGGCAGTGGAAGGCACTGTAAGCTGTCAGACCCATGGTGGTATCATGCCAGACTGATGTTTGAACAGCTGATGGACACTGAAACAGGCTGCCGATACAGCCTGAACAGGTCCATTCTGGGGCAGCTCTGTGAGCTGTGCCATGATGAAATGCAGTCGCCCACTGGAAGAGGTCATGCCATAGCAGTGGAGACCAAGGTGACAACAGTAATGTGCCTGCTCACCATAGGAACCTTCCAGAAGCCAGCTGGAGACACCACTATCATCTCCCAACCATCCATGTCCAGGCTTCTCACACAATCCCTCACTGCATTCATCCTACATGCATCAGAATTCATCTATTTCCCAAGCACACAGGCGGAGTGAACAGAAGCTATGCAGTAGTTCCACAGGGTGGCACTCATGCCATGTATCATAGGGGCCAATGAGTGCACCCACGTGGCAATTTGTGCACCACCTGGCGAGGATGCCAGGACATAGATCAACCACAAGGGCTACCACTTGGTAAACTACCAGGTGGTGTGCAATGCCACAGGGTACATCAGCAATGTCTGCACCACACACCCTGGGAGCACACACGATGCCTTCCTATGGCACCAGTCCACACTCTGCACAGATTCGAGACTGGGAACATACCCATCAGACATCTTGTAGGTGTGTGGGTCATGCCGAACTGCACATGAACAGGACACCATTGCTCAGCATAGGAAGGGAGGGAGCAGGTGTGCAAGTGGCACGATACAAAATGCACAGAGGGAGTAGCACAGGCAGGACACTGGAGGGAGGACAGCACTGCAACCGTGCACACAGGGACAGTGCAGCAGAAAAACAATGCATGGAAGGTGGGGAGCAGTGCAACAGCAGACACATGTGGCAGGGCAGAACACACCACACACGGTCATGCATGGGCGACCACCAGGTATCCAAGAGCAGACAATAGGGGTCAGAACACATACAGGCAACAATGAGCACCAGCATGGGCAGACTTGGGCAGCATGGCCTGGCCACAGCAGTTGGGAGGGGGATGTAGGTGGGCAGGAATGGTCAACACACAATCCAGGGTGTACAACTGGCACTCACACTAGCGGGCCATGGTGCAGGGGGGAGGCATAATACACAGTTAAGCAGTGTAGTAATAGTCTCCCTTGTTCCCCACAGGAGACACTGCATACCCCCTCCAACCCTGACTACTGACAACCCAGAACAGAGGTGGAGGAGCATTACAATGAGGCACACATCTCTATGTACGCCATCATTGAGCGTGTCTTCAGCATGCTGAAAATGCACTTCCAGTGTCTGGATCAGTTGGGTGGTGCCATACTGTATAGTCCAGTGAAGGCCTGTGGTATTTCCTGGCATATTGTATACTACACAACATAGAAACATAGAAACAGAATTTGATGGCAGATAAGGACCAATTGGCACACCCAGTCTGCCCATTTCCCTACCTAATGGATAAGCAGCAGATCCTAGTTAACCAACAGCCTACAGTACTTCCTCCTACCCCCAACCCCTAGGATTGCCTTATGACTGTCTCATGCTTTCTTGAATTCCACCACTGTTTTTGACTCCACAACCTCCTGAAGAAGGCCATTCCATGCATCCACAACCCTCTGAGTAAAAAAATACTTCCTCACATTACCTCTGAGCCATCTCCCCTCTATCTTCAAATTGTGCTCCCTTGTTCTTGCACACCTCTTTTTCTGAAAGATGATTCCCTTGAGGTACTTGAATGTTTCTATCATGTCCCCCCTCTCCCTCCTTTCCTCGAGGCTATACATATTAAGCTCCTTAAGTCTCTCTTCATATGTCTTCTGGTGCAGACCTTGCATCATTTTAGTTGCCCTCTTCTGGACTGCCTCCATCCTATCTGTGTTTGTGGAGACTGGGTCTCCAGATCTGCATGCAGTACTCCAGATGGGGTCTGACCAGCTGTCTGTACAGAGGGATAACAACTTATTTTCTACTGGTGATGCCTATCCCTGTGCATCCTAGTATCCCCCCAGCCCTCCTTACTGCCCTCTCACATTGCTTGCCCACCTTTAGGTCATCTGGTATGACTACCCCCAGGTCCCTTTCCATTTTTGTTGTTGTTAGTATTTCACACCCTGAATTCGTTAGAACACACTGATACATCATTAGCATTTAATACACAAGATATTTTACATGCTATTAATATGATGAAATCCGACTCTTTAACAGGTTCAGATGGAATTCCTCCAAGTTTTATAAAGAACCTGTCTATGGAAATATCCAATATTCTACATTACTTATTCAACACCTCAATTGCTGAGGTAGTTGCCCTACCAGAATGGAAAGTGGTTATAATTTCACCTCTACATAAAGGGGGAAGTAAGCAAAATGTTGCAAATTATAGGCCTGTAAACCTGACGTCATGCATTGGCAAACTTATGGAACGATTACTCAGTATAAAATTCTAGATCATCTGAAGATAATAGTTTTCTGGATATTACTCAGCATAGTTTTACAAAAGGTAGATCCTATCAGAGTAATTTAATAATTTTTTTTGAGCCAGTCAGCAAGGCTTTGGACTCAGGTTTACCAGTGGATATTATATATCTAGATTACATTAAAGCATTTGATTTAGTTTCTCATAACATCTTACTTAATCAACTAGTCCAATTGAAACTACATAGCAATAGTATTGAGTGGATTGCATCTTGGCTTAATAACAGGCAACAGCAAGTTGTTGTCAGAGGACATGAATCTGCGTGGGCCAGAGTTACAAGTGGTGTACCTCAGGGCTTTGTTCTGGGCCCCTTACTATTTAATATCTTGATCACCGCTATGCAAACTTTTGATGGGGTATGGATAAATAAATATGCTGACAACAGCAAAATTGGTTGCATAGTAAATAACAATGACTCGATTAAGGCTTTGCAAACTAATACAGACAGAGTAACTAAATGGGCTAATGAAAATAAAATGACATTTAACATCAGCAAATGTAAGGTGATGTATTTAGGCAAAAATAATACACTTGCAGATTATACACTAAATGGCATTCATTTACAAACTATCACCACTGAAAAAGACTAAGGTGTAATTATATCTAACAACCTAAAATTTAGTGTACATACTGCTAACAGTGTAAAAAAAATGTCATGGAATAATTAGCTGCATTCTTAAAGATATCAAGAGTCACAAACCAGAAGTTATTGTTCCTTTATATACAAGCTTAGTTAGATCTCGTATAGAATATTGTTCTCCATTTTGTTCCCCAACATCACTCGGAGACAAAGCTTTGGTAGAGAGGGTCCAGAGGAAAATCACCAGGAAAATAAGTAAATTTCCCAATTTGGATTACTCCAATAGATTAAAATCTCTGGGGTTGTATTCTTTAGAATACAGATCCATAAGACGGGAAGTATGTCTTGCTTGTAGCGCATATCATGATCCCATTATGCTTGAAACATACTGTCTGGAAAAACAGGACACATATAAGATCACACATAGGTTCATAGGTAATTTCAAGCTAGTTAGACTTGCGTCCATAGAGCTTGCCTTTATTTTATGTATTGAACATTAATCTATCATGTCTTTTATTTACCAAGAAGATACTTTTCTAATCTAGATTTAAAAATATCCATATTAGTACTGGCTACCACTTCTGCCGGTAAAGAGCTCCAGCCAGGAACCACTCTCTGGCTAAACCAATGCTTTCTCGGAAGAGTATGCCATTTTTGAACTGTTAATTGAAACTGATGTCCCCAGGGTTCATATTTAGATTTTTGGGGGGGTCAACCCTAGGTCGGCTAATTGTGTTATTTGTAAGCACTTAAATAACACAAAATAATCTCCCCTAGTTCTTCTATGCTGCAGAGTAAACAAGTTTAGCTCCTTTAACCTTTCAGAGTATGACATGTCTCCTAACCCTTTGATGGATCTAGTAGCCCTTCTCTGAATACGCTCCAAGCTTATGAACATCCCTTTTTATATGGAGCCCATACCTGAGCACAATACTCCAGGTTGGGTCTCACAGGAGCACTATAGAGGGCATAATCACTTGCCTATCTCTACTGGCAATATGCCTCAATATGCAATTCAGTATCTGATTATTTTTTCACTATTTTATCACAATGGGAACTAAATTTTAGATCTGAGTAATTATAATCCCTAAGTCTCTTTCCTCTGTTGTTTTTCTTAGTTCAGTGGTGTCTATCTTATAAGATGAGTTCTTATTTCTCTTTCCTAAATGCATAAAAGTACACTTGTTTCTATTTAATTCTAATTTATTTACTTTTGTCCACTTTTGTGTAGTATTTAATGCATCCTGTAGATCATTTGTATTCTTTTGATCCTTTACTATGGTTCCAATTCTGAAGTCATCTGCAAATTTCGTTACCCATATATTTTCATTTTGTACAGTTATTGAAGTTATATAGATGTTAAAGAGACAGGGGCCCAAAAACTGATCCCTTGGGGACTCTGCTAGTCACTGCCTCCCAGCCAGATGTAGCTCCCTTAATTACCACTCTCTATCTTCTCTTCTTCAGCCATGCATCAATCCAATTAACTATATTATTGTTAAAATTATAATCTTTAAGTGTGTTTATTAATTCCTGATGAGGGAGTTTATCAAAGGCTTTGAAAAAATCCAGTAAGACAACATCTACACTATTTCCCTCATCCAGTGCCATTCCCACTTTCTCATAGAACACTAACAAATTTGTCTGGCAGGATCCATTTTTCCTAAATCCGTGTTGTACTGGATCATGCATTTTTCTAGTATCTAGAAAATCCATTATATAATCTTTTAATATTCACTCCATTATTTTTCCCACAACTGATGTTAGGCTGACTGGCTTGTAATTCTGTATATCAGTTTTTGATCCCTTTTTGAATATAGGTATCACTAATGCCTCCTTCCACCCTTGTGGAACATGTCCCAAATCTATAGAAGTTTGAAAAATGTAAGTTAGTGGTGAAGCTAATTGTTCTGCCGGTTCATACAATACCCTTGGATGAATTTCATCAGGGCCTTGTGATTTATTTCTATTTGTCGTTTTTAGTTTATCAAGTACACTTTTTATTGTAATCTGTATATGTCCTGCTATAGAGTTAAATTTATTTTCTTCCTGATCTGAAGTAGCTGGGTTAAAAACTGAACAAAAGTATTTGTTTTGAGTTTCTGTGGCATCTTTATTATTTAATATATCCCCTTGTGCATTCTTAAAAGGTCCAATGGTGTTATTATTTTTTTGTTTATTATTTATATATGAATAGAAAGCCTTATAGTTTCCTTTGACTTGTGTTGCAAGTTTGTATTCATATTCCTTTTTGGCCCTTTTAATTTCCCATTTGACTTTTTTAACCATATTTCTATATTTATTTAATGGCTGTATATTGTTGTGAATTTTAGTATTTTTATACAGTTTATACTTTTTGTTTATTAATTTCTTTATTTTTGGTGATAACCATTTTGGACCACTCCTTGTATGTTCATATTTTATATATTTGGGTATACCTATTTCTATTGTTGATCTCAGCCTCTTTACAAAAGCTCCCACATATCATCTATAGAAAGTCGTTCAAATTCCTTTTCCCACTTCCAAGATGCCATAGCTTCCCTCATGATGGTAAAATCTGCTTTGTTAAAATTTAGGACTGTAGTCTTACCCTCCCTTATTTCTTTGCCTTTTTCTCTTACTTGGAAAAAAACAATCTGATGGTCACTATTGCCTAACGGGGAGCTAGTCTGTACATTGTTTACTATTGACCCCAGATTTGTAAAGATCAGATCCAGAGTATTTTGTGCCCTGGTTTTTGCTGTTACCAATTGCTCAAGTCCTATCTGATTTATTGCATTGAAGTACTGTGTACTTGTTTTGTATTTGCCCTCTTGCTTATTCCAGTCAATATCTGGTAGATTAAAATCACTGGTTAAGATAATTCTTTCTGCTGGATCTAAGTTCCTAATAATATTTAATATTTCCAAATCTCTCTTGGAAGTAGTTGAAGGTGATCTGTACAACCGTCCTATTTTAATTTTTGGTGCTCCTTTTGGTATAAGTTTTAACCATAACATTTTCAGCTCATCCTTTTCTCTCTTTATTTCTTCACATTGTATTGACTCATCAATATAAATCACAATACCCCCTCCACTTTTTGTTTCTCTTGATAAATAGAATAAATTGTAACCCTCTATATGTTTGTCCCACTGATCTTCTATTGTCCACCAGGTTTCAGTGATAAGTGCAATTGGTATATTTTTGTTTTGCAGTAAATTTTGTAATTCCTCAAATTTATTAACTAGACTGTGTGCATTTATTAATACTTTTTTCCAGCCTTCCTGTAGATCTACAGTTTTAGGTACTAGCTTAGGAATTTTCCTTCCCCCTTTTTCCAGTTTAAATGGAAGGATATAATATCATTCATTTTCTTACTCAGTATGCGAGTCCCAGTTTTATTTAAGTGTAAACCATCACTTTTAAACAGTATATGATTTCCAAAGATTACTGAATTATCCATAAATCCTATGTTATTGTATTTCCAAAAAGCACACAACCGTATATTTAACTGCTCTATTTTTGGATTTTTTAAAAACATGCTTCCCATGAGTTGGGAGCAGACCCGATATAATAATATCCCCCTCCTTTTCTTTAATTTTATTTATTATATGTTGGTACTCCTGTACAATGTTTTCTATATTGCCACTTCCCACATCGTTTGTACCTACATGGAGTATAACTAGTGGTGTCTGAAGTCCCTCCATTAGTCCATTTAGGAGGTTACCTATATCCGCTATTTTCACCCTTGGTAATGAGCTTACAGTAGTGTGCATTTTCCTACCATGGCACACCAATGTATCAATGCCTCTAGTAATGGAGTCACCTATAATCAAAATATCTTTATTTCCTCCTATCTTTTTGTCATTGTTTTCTGATAAAGAGTTAGCGTTTGAGTGTTCAGTTTTTTTACTATTTTCAGAAACTCTACTAGTTTTATCTAATTTCCCAATCTTGTCATATACTATTTTGTCCTGGTTTATATCAACCTGACCTTTAACATCTTTGTGAACATCTTGTAAAAGCCTTTGGGGTTCTTCCATATCAGGTTCTAGTAAGGTGTATCTGTTCTTTGTTTCTGGATAGCTATTTGATATTTGTGTTTTACCATTGTATTTAGTATTCAGATTCTGTGTATGCACCCAATTTACATCTACATTATCTTTTTCCATTTCAAATAAGGTTTGCTGTAAGCCTTCCTCCTTAGTTGCCATTTTATCATTATCAGCTATGAATGAGTCTATAAATGCTTCCAGTTCACCTATTTCTTCCTGAACTTCAGTTTTCCCCATTTGTTTATTTCCTTCTACTCTCTGTATCAACTGCTCAATTTCAGCCTGTAAGGTTTGAATCAATAGGCATTTATCACATATAAAATACTCCAATGTTGCTTCTTCAGTAAACATTTTACAGCCTGAACATGGTTTATGGATCTTTTTCTTTATTTTGGTCTTAGCTATTTTTTGTCAGTGATATATATATAAAACTTTACTATTCCCCTATTTTTACTCACTTTTCAGGTTCTTTCTAGATTTCTCTCCTTTTTCCCATGGTCCCAGCGGACACAGCAGACACACCCAGACGCGCATGTCTCTGCGCGCATGTCCGTGCGCGGCAATGCACACCCTGCTCATGCTCACCCTGCTCACAGCAGGGCTGTGTTATGAAGGTCTAAATGACCCAGAAGTGGCTGTGAGGGGTTGCAGTGGTACTCGCAACAAAAGTTGCATTTTAAAGTTTTATTTTGCACTTTCTTAAGCCCAGCAGTTGTTTAGGGGCTAAACAGTAGCAGTCAAGGTTTAAAAATGAAATGAAAGTGCTGCAAAATGCTAACAGTAGTTTGGTCTCACAGTAGTGAGTCTCCCCCACTCTCTTCCTGCTTCCTGGTAATAGGATATACAGGGCTCAAAAGCTAAAAGTTCTGCTCACAATATTTTCAAGGTATATATTCTCCCACACCACTTTCCCACACAATAAGCACACACACAATGTTTTTAGCAGCTATAACACGATCACATACATTTAAATTGGTCACTAATCTGAACTGAACAGTGAAAAGAAAACATTTCATAACTCAGAGAATACCACCATTGTGGAACTCTGTTCCTCCTTTTGTTGTCCTTAGCGATAATATTAATCAATTTAAACTCAGGCTTGATCAATATACAGTATGAGTGAAAACAAATTCTCATTCCGCCATTAGGATATTTGGTGGTGCGTTCTAATTGGGCTTGTCCCTCAAACTTGTAACTACCTATGAACCTATGAAACTATGAGCCCCCCATTGTGTACTCTTCCCCTGGGTTTTTGTTTCCCATGTGCATTACTCTGCACTTCTTAGCATTGAATCTAAGCTGCCATACATTTGACCATTCCGCCAACCTTGCCAAGTCCCTTCTCATCCTTTCCACCCCACCTTGTGTATCAACTCTGTTGCAGATCTTTGTGTCATCTGAAAAGAGACATACTTTTTCTTCCAGTCCCTCTGCAATGTTACTTATAAAGACACTGAAGAGGACCAGTCCTAGAACTGAACCCTGCAGTACCCCACTAGTAACCCCCCTTTCTTCAGAGTGGACTCTATTTACTATTACCCTCTGCATTCTGTTCTCCAGCCAATTCTTTACCCAGGCTACCATCTTGGGACCCACTCCAAGGCTGGCTGACTTGTATATTACTCTTTTGTGTGGGACTGTGTCAAATGCCTTGCTAAAGTCTAGGTAAGCCATGTCCACAGCCCCTCCCAGATCTACTACTTTGGTCACCCAGTCAAAGAAATCCATTAGATTCATCTGACATGATCTTCCCACTGTGAATCCATGCTGCCTTGAGTCCTGTGCCCCTCTGGCCTCTAGGTACTCAACAATTCTTTCCTTCAGAAGTGATTTCATCATTTTTCCTATCACTGAGGTTAAACTAACAGATCTGTAGTTTCCTGCTTCTGCCCTGCTCCCACTTTTGTGAAGTGTAATCACATCTGCCCTCCTCCAGTCCTCAGGTACCACCCCATCATCCCATGATTTGTTAAAAGGGTAGTCAGTGGTGTCACTATTTTTACCCTTATTTCTTTTACAATTCTGGGATGAATCCCATCAGGCCACATTTCTTTTATCCACCTTCAGTTTTAGGAGTTCTTTCAGAACTCTTTCTTCTGTAAATGGGCTGGTATCAACCCCCATATCCAGAGTATTTCTATTGTTTGGTTTTGGTACCTCCCTCCCTTTATTTGTGAATACTAAGCAAAAATATTTGTTTAGTATCTCTGCCTTTTCACAGTCATCCTCTGACCCCCAACCCCCACCCCTTTTTTATTAAGCATCACTATCCCTCTCTTAGTCTTCCTTCACTCCCTGATGTACCTATAAAAGGTTTTATCCCTCTTCTTGACTGAGTTGGCTATTTTTTCCTCGGTTTGGGCCTTTGCTGTTCTGACTACCTTCCCTGCTTCCTTTTGCTTTAACTGATACAGTTCTCTGTCCTGTTCCTTCTGTGATTCCTTGTACTTCCTGAATGCTTTCCTTTTCTCCCTAATCTTCCCTTCCACCTCCTTTGAGAACCATAGTGGTTTCTTACATCTTTTTGTTTTGTTTATTTGCTTCGCATAAAGGCTTGTTGCCTCTGTGATGGCAATTTTGATTATTCCCCATTGTTCTTCCAACCCTCCTTCCTGCCCATTTGCTAGTGCATTCCTTAGGCACTCACCCATTTTGGCAAAGTCAGCCTCCTAAAGTCCAGTACCTTTGTTTTTGTATGGCTTGACTCTGCTGCTGTGTTTATCGTGAACCATACTGTTCGATGGTAGCTAGTTCCCAGATGGCTACCCACTACTACATCTGTGATCCTCTCTCCATCTCCATTTGAGAATACCAGGTCTAAGATTGCTTCTTCTCGAGTGAGTTCCAATACTAGTTGTCTAAGGCATGCCCCCTGTAGGGCATCTAGAATGACCCCACTCTTGGACGTGGTTGCTGCAAATGCATTCCAGTTAACATCTGGCATATTCAGATCCCCCATCAACAATATATCCCCTTTTTCTGCCACTCTAAGGATACTTTCTATCATTTCCTTGTCCATTTCCTCCCCCTGAGATGGGGGTCTGTATACAACCCCTGTTCGGATTGTGGTGCCATTGCCTGTCTCCAAATTGACCCACGGTGCTTCCTCTCCTCACCATTTACCCTTTTGTTCTGTTGCTTTGATTCCTTCCCTTATGTAGAGAGCTCCTCCTCCTCCCCTTTTACCCTCCCTGTCCCTCCTGTAAATACTGTATCCTGGTATGTTAGCATCCCAGTCATGGTTCTGTGTGTACCATGTTTTTGTGACTGCCACAATATCCAGATGCTCCTCTTCCATCAAGGCCATCTAGTTCAGGAAGCTTGTTACCTGGAGTATGGGCATTGGTACTCATTACTCTTCATTTTATGATGACTTTACCTCTTGTAGCACCATCCCTGTCCTCACTGACTTTGCCTCATTGACCATGGAATAGCTGTCCAGGCTGAGGAAAGTGACATTTCCTAGGAGGAAGATGAGGAGGGGAACAAGGATGCAGCAGGTCAGCAGCATCACACTGGCCACCACTGCCATGCTGGGACCCATGGCTGGTCATCAGGGCATAGCAGCACAGGGACACCATTGTGGAGGAGCACTTTGGTGACCGCAGGTGAGTATCACAGGTGGGTACTACACAGATGGCACCCCACACCACACACACATATCCACATAACCAGGTACCCACCACAGGCCATGCAACAGCAGCAGTGTCACAGTGTAGTGCACCCGTGATGGTGACCATGCTGTGTGCGTGCAAACACACACACACACATATAAGCACACACACAGCAGGATCCACATGTCCATGGTCCACAGTGTATGTGCTGGAGATGGCATGGATCAGTGTACTGCTGCTGGCACATGTGCACAGCAGACACAGGACCATACTCATCATGCCCACGCTACACAGCACAACAATGGTGCACATGGACATGCATGTAGCAATGTACTGGGGACCCACAACAGCAATACACTGGGGCAGGTGCATGCCACCCACACCACTCCATGCATGGATAGCCAGGTGAGTGGTCCACAAAGGCTGCAGGTGCTGGGACAATGTGCAGTGACCCAGATGTCACAGGAGGCACCACAGCCACCATGGACACATGGCGGCTATCCTAATGACTGGCACAGAGCCCACAGAAACCACCACCAGGGGCTGCCATGTAGACTCTGTGAGCATGCTGTGGGTGGCAGGAACACCAACACCTGCAGGTCCCACCTGTGCATGCACCTGCACATCATGTGTCCCACTGTTGGCTGTGCCCCCCCAGAGTTGTGTGGTGTCAAGATCATCGGCATCATTGCTGTATGCCTCCTGTGTACTGGATGCCAGCACCAGCAGAGCATTGGCGATGTCCATGTGTCATCTGGGTCATCATCAGCCAAATCCAGGAAACTCTCCAGCCAAGTGGTGTCACGGTCGCCAGCTATGTCACCATTTGCTGAGGTGTTTGGTGGGCCTGCCACCACTGGTGATGTGGCCGGGGAAGCTGTGGTGTGAGATGGTCCAGGAACAGCACTAGCCCCAATCCTGGCTTCAGCCCTGTGGAACCACCTGGCATCATCCCCTGCTGTGGCATCCTTTAGTGCACCAAACACGGCAGCACCAGTGAGGTGTGATGGAGCTGCAACAGAAAGAAGGGATACATGGTTACAAACATGGGTGACAGTAGTGGTCAGACAGGCACGTTCATTTGGACATAGAGGTGTGTCATTGGCATGACTGACAGTCCCTGTGATGGACATGCAATACCCAGTCTGCTGATGCAGCCATGCACCAGAACTAGCTGGAGAGGCTCAGTGCCTGTACATGCCCCCATGTTACTGCGCAGGACTGTGCAACACTTTGGCCAACACCCACTGGGATGGCATCACTGGTGTGCAGAGAACCACAATGCCATGGGAGCCCCCCAAGACATGCCCAGCCCATCACATGACTGCATAACATGTAACAAAGATGGAGCGCACAGGTCCATGGTCATTGCTCACAGGCACATGGCCTGACAGTCACATGCAGCAGGACTGTCATGGCACACATGGTACACACTCATGGACAGGCACATGGCCTGACAGTCACACGCAGCAGGACTGTCATGGCACACATGGTACACACTCATGGACAGGCACATGGCCTGACATTCACACACAGCAGGACTGTCATGGCACACATGGTACACACTCATGGACAGGCACATGGCCTGACAGTCACACGCAGCAGGACTGTCATGGCGCACATGTCACACACTCATGGACAGGCACATGGCCTGACAGTCACACGCAGCAGGACTGTCATGGCGCACATGTCACACACTCATGGACAGGCACATGGCCTGACAGTCACACAGCAGGACTGTCATGGCACACATGGTACACACTCATGGACAGGCATGCATCCAGGACAAGTATACTCACACTGCTGTAATGGGCTGCTGCCCATCTGGAACCCCCCTCCAGGAGCACCCTGCACAGCTGCATGGCCCATGCTGGCCACAAGCAGCTCCCCTGTGGGTATGAGGCACACCTCTGTCTGTGAATCTCTCCCTGTCCTACTCAGGGAGGCCTCTATGCACGTCATCTTCTCTATGGCTCTCATATCATTCAGATGTTTTCTGCATTCCTGTGGTGTTCTGTTGTATTTCCTGATGGCACTGACATGCCATTCCACTGACTCCCAGCCCTTGTCCCACAGCTGACAGCTGCCACCCCTGCCATACAGGATGTCCTTTCACAGCAGGTATGCCTCATCAATGCCCTATCCTCATCGCCAGTGAAGTTTGGATATCTGCATCCAGCAGCTGTGTCTCTTCCAGTCATATTGGCTTTTGTGGGCAAGAATACACAGCCTTTAGCCATGCACAAGCAGCTCCATACAGGTACAGGTACAGGCATGGCATCTGGCTGCAGCAGGGTCATGGCACCCTGTCTGCTGACCATACCCCCACCTGCCATGCATATCCAGAACAGGAACTGAGACTGTCAGGGACAGCTGTGCATTGGCCATCCAGTCCTGTTGTAGTGGCATGTGTAGATGCACTGTGTTGCACATGATGCTGGTGTTGCATGTCATGTAACACTGGATGGTGGTCAGGACTGCAACCCACATGTAAGCCCTTTATGGTGCCATGGCACACCACCCACCAGCAAACTTCCCCCCCAAGCCAAGCCTCATATGGCCAGTGGAATGTTGTGTGGCACTCACCTGGATATATCTGTTTTCCGTGAACAGGCATAGACAATAACGGTCCTCTGGTGCTGCTTCACTGCCTTTGAAAGAATGTAAACAAACCTACCTTCAAGGTTGCAATTCCTCTCAGTCATGAGCTCTGTGGAGACACATTCTGGAGCAATTATAGCTCAGAGCATGCAAATGAGGTATGGAGCATTGTTAATGAGATGCTAAACAGGTGAGTTGTCCCTAAATTCAGCAATGAGCTGATTTGGGAGCAATGTATGTGAATTGCATAATTGCCCTCTGCTCATCCCAATCAGCATGGTGCATCCACTGCATAGAGTGCATCTCCACACAGCACATATCCCGCACATGCATGTGGGACTTGGGGCAAGTCCTGAATACAGCACAACTGTCACTGTGCATTTATGCGCATGCGCGATTGGCCTGACAGGCAAAGCACTAACAGTGCGGTTTCACAGACCACATGATTGTTGGATGCTCAAATACCACTGCGCTGCCTGTCACATTGTGTGTTGATTGTGCAACATGGGTGGCTTTGTGTTCCTGTGGTTTATGGTGCAAAACCAGCACTGTGTGCAGCGCTGCTTGCCAGTCTCAAGATGGTGTCCCCACATGGAGTGCACATGCGCAGCCCAGCCATGACCAATGACCCTGCATTCCCACCCTGGCAGTGCACTGTGCGCATGTGCAATAGCATGCTATTGGCAGCAATTGCACATCAGCATGCCGTGCATGGTGCATTGCACAACAGCTATATGTGCATGTGGTGTGACTGTGCCAATGAAGTGCAGTAGCATTGTCTGTGCACACCTGCTCTGCTGATACTGTATGTGATCATGCCACATGCCCAGAGAATGGGTCCAAGGGCCAGGAACTGGAGTGAGGTGGAGCTCTTCAACCTTGTGGCCCTGGTGCTGCAGGTTGAGGGACAGCTATTTGGGTCAGGTGACTTCAATGAGCCATGGTCCACTGTGGGGGCCTGGATTACCATGCAACTGGTGCATAGGACAGGGGTCTCCCACACTGGGGATCAATGCAGGCACCAGTACAGTATTCTGCAGTGCAGGGACCAGCACATGCTGACAAGCCTACAGGAACATGCACGTGGGGTGTGGTGCCATGCCCAGGTGTGTCACAGTACTACACATGCACAGGGGTAGAATGAGGATTGGAGCAGCCTCACTGCACACCACTACACACACAGGAACACTCACACACATGGGGGCACAGCAGCCTATGCACAGAGTCGCCATTGACCATGCGGCACAGGGGTGGGTATGTGTGCCATGGTGCTTGGGTGGGGCATGGCCACTGTGGCATGTGTGGGGTGACACAGCCATTGGCATTGCATCAATACATCTACACACATGGTGGGCACAGGAAGGGGTGCTGTGCTTGGCTGCACACAGCTGGGGGCATCATCACTGGGGCATTGTGTGTTGATGCCTTCACTGCATGGTGGCACCGGTGTTGTGGCTGGGGGGGCATGTCACACCTCACATCACCTCATGGTGTTCTCTGCATCTGTTTCTTCTGCAGGGCCAGCAGGCAGGTGGTGGGCCATGGCAGCGGTGGAGGCCAGGTGCATTAGGGCCACTGGTGGTGCCCGTGAATGGGGATGGGCTGGTGCAGGTGAGTGCCTGTGTGTTGCATTTGCTGTGTGTTTAGTGGGGGGCGGGTTATGTGCTCTGCTGGCTGTTACTGGTACATTATGGATGTCTGTGTGTTGCCAGTTGTGCACACACATGGGGTGTGGGAATTGCAGCATGTGCTTGGGACACAGTGCTCCTGGTCCCTGCGTGTACACTCACCATGTGTGCATACTATCATGTACATAGTGGGCACTTTGTGGTGCTCCAGTGGTGTCCAGACAGGGCCTGCATGCTTGTGCAGCCTGCTAGCATGTGCACATGTCACATGGGACATGGCGTTATGCCTCTCTGCACACACCCTTGTATGCACACTTGGGACATGTGCCCCCTGGGTTACTTTGCACAGTCACAGTGTGGCACTGTGTGCCTGTCTGGTGCAGTGTGCAGGTTTGCCTGGCAGGATCTTGGCCATATCTGTGTTGGAAGCCTCCAGCACACCTGCAGGGGACTGGGGGAAGTATGGAACATGGCACTTAGTCTCTGTTGTCTGTGTCCCCCCTGTAGGTCCAAGGAGTGTACAACCATGTGTCCCTGGCCGTCAGAGGCATCAGGGACTGCTACAGCGGTTGGGGCTCTGAGTCCAGAGGGTCTGTGCAGATGATGTTGCAGCCACTGTACCTGCATCAGGGATGGATGCTATGGGCAGTGGCAAGGCTGATCTGGTTGCTGGGCAACAGAGGATGTCGGAGTGGGCACTGTGCTGTGGCACATCCTGTGCCTAAGGGACATGGACATTTCTGTTTGGCCCCAATATGTGTTGTCCACCATCCCTTCCACTTGTAGATTTTCTATAGCTGTACCTCTACCGGCACACACACCCACATTCACCCCCTGCATACCTGTCTTGTACATGTACAGTACCCCACCCTCCCCATCCCTGTTCCTACTGGCCGTTATTCTATATAGTTGTTTGTGTGACATTGTTATTAGTAAATAGGTTTATTTTGGCACTGTTGTCTATGGTCATTAACTGTATATTGTGGTTGTGTTATATTGTTGTCTGCTGCTGTCCGCTGTACCTTTGCTGCCTTACACACTTTTTCACGTGTTACAGCAGGTGGCTGCATCCTGCCCCCCTGCAGAGCCAGATCCACTGAGTGCCTATCTTGTTTCCTGTGGCATGTGGGTGGGCGTTATGTCATGCTGCCTTCATCTGTGCCCCTGTTCTGTGTGTGGTGCATGTGGACTGCATCTGTTGCACTGCTGCACTGTTGTTCTGCAGCCCTGTGTGTGGTCCACATTGGTTGACGGCTTCGTATCCCTGTGTGGTGCACTGCACTTGCTTATGTGCCAGTCAGCCTATCCACTGGTGTGCCCATGTGTGGCATCACCTTCCCCCACATCCCTAGGATCCTGTGTAAATGGCCATGTCATGTGGACACCTCCATGCTGCATGGTGTCCTCAGTGGCTGTGACACACCTTAACAGGCACCATTGTGCCTGTCATATGTGCCACATGGGCTCCTGTGTGGGTTATGTCAGGTGCTTCTGGGTGTTGCTCTGTGTGCCCTGTCTGTTCACATCATCTGCTGTGGATGTGGTATTGAAAGGCCACCATAGAGATAATTACATTTTCCCACGGCAAGGGCAGATGTTTTTTAGCTGAGGCTGTAATTATATTGGTAAGTTTTACCCAAGAACAACTGCATCAAAAATGTATACCTAAATAGACATACGAGTCAGTGACATCTAATTTGTGGTTTCCTATTTTCCAGTACCTCTTCATTTCTTTGCTGCCAAAGATTACAACCTGAGTATTAGTAATATTTATTTTCAGTTTTAGTTCTCTAAATTTTTGATCTAAAATATCAAGCTTCTTTTGAAGTCCTTTTCTGGAAAGGCCCAGAAATATGATATTATCTTCATGTACTAATGCTGGGTAATAAATATCCATTATTTCTGGAGAATCTGAGTCAGCAATGACCTTATTTTTTAACAGATCTTCTATACAGAGGCAGAACAGGGTAGGGGCAAGAACACTCCCCTGCCGTTTTCCCATTTGTAGAGACAGTGTTGATAGTTGCCATTTATTCAAATATGAACTCTACCCCAAACATCCTTGTAGCGTTTTTGTATTGTATATACTAATTGAGAGTCGATACTTCTTTTGGTCATTAAGTTCCACAGTTATATTCTATGAGACTATGTCAAAAGCTGATGAGAAATCTACAAGCACAACAAAGACATTTTGCTTTCTGAGCAAAGCATATTTTTTAATCAAATGATTGAGTATAAAACAATCGTTAATAGTGGTACAGTCAATTCCTGATATATGCACATGCTAGGGACACCCTGTTTTTGTGCATACATCTGAAATGGTATACAGCCGAAATTGTATTGAAGTCAATTGAGCCACTAAGTAAAACATACTTTCTCATTTATTAGCCACTTTTTACTCTTAGTGAATGTATCAGACTCATTGAAAACATGCTAAGTCATCAAATGTTGCATACTCTGAGCTGTTTAGCTATTTGTTTTCTCCAAAGCTCCTTGTTCTGACAAACTGGATGAAACTGAGTAAAACTTGCATGTCTTTAGCAACTGCCAGCACTGTTAGCACCTGCTTAATAGGTGAGATTAACAGTATTAATGCTTGTGAAACCCCTGTTTGGAGGACAAAGTGTGCGTACAATCGAAATTTGGTATGCATACTGTACAAGCACATCTTTTATTATTAAGTGTATAGAGTTGAGATTGGGACATGCCATTTTTTTGCATACATCCGGAATGTGCATACATCCGGAATGTGCATATATCCGAAAGGCATACAAGTGGAATCCACTGTATATCCTTTCTTAAAGCCTGCTTGATATTCGCTCAAGCCTCCAGTTAATTATATCTGTGTTATTAGGGCTGGATTCACAAAAGCCCTTGGGACTAAGTCCTACACCTCAATGGCCCTTGTAGACCCAAATTTCTGCAGCTGTGGAGATTCAGATTCACAGCCACAGCACTTGTGGCAGAAGTTACGGCTGGTCAGACCAGCCATAAAAGATCTCTGCAGCTGGACAGATTTCCTGGGTGACACCGCCCACAAGTCATCCATAAATTGAGGAGCTGGGTGTAATCTTGCTCCACCTTTGTGAATACCAGCAGCTGCGGGTAACCTGCAGAGCCACAAGTGTCAACCCACTTGCACCCATTTTTTCCTGCATCTGCAGGTACCATCTATCAGGCAGTTCATAAATCTAGCCATTAATCTCTCCAGAATAATTTTGGAGAAAATCTTTAAGCTAACGTCAAGCATCGGGCTGGCAGTATAGCCTAGAGGTTAGAGGAATGAGGTGTGAATGAGCTTGGTACATCCAGCAGACTAGACCTGAGTTTGATTCTCACAACCTCCACTTGCATACTGTGTGACTCTGAGCAAGTCACTTAACCATCCAGTGCTCCCAGGTCACCCCGAATATAGACACTTGTGCCTAGTGGGCCTTACCCGGTTACCAAAGACTAAAATAAAAAAAAATAAATAAAATAAAAACATATAGGCCTGTACGTGGCAAGGTCTGCTAAACTTCCCTTTTTTTATGTATGGGTACTATTGCTGTTCCTTTTCACGTTGGTGGTTAAACATTGTCTGCAATGCATTTATGAAATAAAATGGTCAAAAATTTACATCATAATGTAGAATTACCTGTATAAACCTTTGCTGGTATATGGTCCGGGCCTGGTGCTTTATTTAATTTCAGCATTTTAATTGCACAGCAAACTTCTGCCCTTGTAATTGAACTAAAAGCATTGAGTTTGTTAGATCTAGAAATAGAATGTTCCTTGCCCTCTAAATCAGAATATCACAAAGGACATTAAGGAGGGGAAACAGAAAGGAAAGTCGTTATGGTTCCAGTCTCTTGGATTTCATTTTATTCATATTTTCACAATTAGAGTGTGATAAGTTTGCTCGCTTCTTTGCAGATAAGGTGGCCGACATTAGGGAAGCACTCCTACCTGCTCCCTCTATTGGAGATGCTTTTGATTGGCGTTTGGTTGCTCCCTCCGGTCTCTCTTGGAGTTCCTTTGACCGGCCTGAGTTCATGTATGTCATGAGGATTATCCGTAGTATGCGCCCTATGTGCTGTAGTTTAGATCCTGGCCCGACTTTCCTGATAAAGGATTGTCTTGAGACTATCGGCCCGGTTCTAGCATGGATAGTCTGGTGCTCCTTGGATATGGGTGAGTTTCCTAGCTCCCTGAAGGAGGCGCTTGTGACACCCCTCCTGAAGAAAGCTACCTTGGACCCCGACTGCCATGCTAACTACAGGCCGATCTCTAATCTTTCCTTTGTTGGGAAGATTATTGAGAAAGTGGTGGCAGCACAATTGGAGAACCATTTAACCATCCATGACATCTATGAGCCCCTCCAGTCTTGTTTTTGAAAGAGGCATAGTACCGAGACAGCACTGGTTCAGATGCTCAATGATCTTCTGATGGCTAGAGAGCATAAGAATTGTTCCATTCTCATTCTTCTTGATATCTCATCAGCTTTTGACACTGTGGACCATGGGGTACTTCTCGCACACCTGGAGTTTATCTGTGGTCTGTCAGGGACAGTCCTCAGTTGGTTTAGATCTTTCCTCACTGACAGGACTCAGAAAGTGGTGTCTGGATTAAATTCTTCCTGCCCACTCTCACTGTCATGTGGTGTACCCCGGGGCTCGGTGTTGTCCCTCATGTTGTTTGCAGTGTACATGCTGCCCCTCGGAGACATTGTAAGAAGGTATGGGCTGAAGTTTCACTGCTAAGCAGATGTTACTCAGCTCTACCTGTCTTTTGCACCCGACCAGGATAGAGCTCTGTCGGTCATTAATAGCTGCCTCACATAAATCCAAGGCTGGATGAGTTCAAGCTGGCTAAAGTTGAACTCGGAGAAGACGGAGGTATTAGTTGTGGACCCAGGTCGCAGGGTAGAGGGGATGGGAGCTGGTTTTTCCTCAGCTATATTTCTGGGAAGTATCCAGCTCCCTACCTCTGAATGGGTGCGGAACCTGGGGGTGATTTTTGACAATGAACTGACACTGCATATGCAGGTGTCAGCAGTTGTCAAACTTTCCTTTTATCATCTTAGGAACATCACCAGGATTAAGCACCTTGTTTCCCAGCTGACCTTCGTACATTGGTCCACGCTTTTGTGACCTCACGCTTGGAATATTGCAACTCCATTTATCTAGGGCTTCCTGGGATTGATATCTGCCGCTTGCAGCTGGTGGAGAGCACTGCAGCCCAATTGTTGATGAGTACATCTCGTACCTGTCATATCTCACCAGTACTACGCGATCTGCACTGGCTGCTGATTCAGAGGCAGATCACCTTTAAAGTAGGTCTTTTGACCTACAAAGCCTTACACAGACAGGGTCCAGATTACTTGAAAGAGCTTCTGGTTCCCTACTGCCCCAGGCGATCTCTCTGCTTGGCAGATGAGGGGTTGCTAGAGATCCTGAAGGTTTCTTAAAAGTCATCAGGTGCTCGTGCTTTTATGTTTGTTCCTCTGACCCTCTGGAATTCTCTACCCCATCTGCTTCATCAGTGTGTGACTGTGGAGGAGTTTAAAAGTGCCCTCAAGACCTATATATGGTCAAATATTAATTTTAATTAATTTATTGTGATGGAGCTCAGATTTAGCCTAGTATAAATTATTTATGGACCTGTGTTTATTATTTATTGTTTTAAATTATTGTAAGGCGCCTTGGTTTAAGAAAGGCGCCATATAAATAAAGTTTCATTTCATTTCATATTTCATCCAGAAGCTACCATCCTTCTGGAGGAATAGAAATACAGAAAATACGTGTTGAAGTGCAGTCCAAATTTTAGAGAACTTTAAAGAGTATTGGGGTGAGAAGGAGCAGAAACATGAGAGTGGAAGAACAGAGGCAGGATTAGTGGTGGGCAAAGTGGGCTCAATCCGCTCCGCGAAGTGATTCGAGTAAAAGTAGTTCAGTGCTCCACAATGCAGTGGAGTAATTTGTGTTATAATGAGTAACGCAAGTCCATTGAAAACAGTGACTTTCGCGTTACTCCGCCTTCCCAGACCACTACTCCACCAAAATCTTAAGTGAAGTACATTGAAAACAACGCACTTCACCTCACTTCACCTTGTTTTTGAGCTCTGAAGGTAAATTTTGAAGTGATTCATGGTATTTCAGGTCACATGGGCTTTATATTGATCTGCACAGCCTCAGTACGGGGTAGTGTGTGTTGGAAGCAGTAGGAGACAGTGTGCTCTGAGAGCTGTCTGTGATTGAAACCTTCTAAAAGCTGTTAAAAAAGCATTTTTGCATTTTTTGGGGGGGCTCCACCTTTAGTTCATCGATTGCAGGAAACCCTCCTGTGCTCATATCATCAGGAGTTTTTGTTTTTGTGTGGATTTTGAATGTTAATGTACAACATTGAGTGTGTGTAGTGAAAGGCAGTGAAAGTGTGCTTTGGGGAGGGGCGTATCTGTGGTGTAGGTAGATTTAAGTTGGAGACATAGTGATTTCTTTGTTTTTTGGTTATATTTTTGTTATATAACTGACTGTGTTTATGTACACACAGTAATATTGTCAGTGATTGTTGACATTTTCTTGCTGATTGTGTGTTGTGTGGATTTGGTGCTGCGGTTCGTAATTTCCGGTTGTTTACATTACAATACGTGGCATATTACTGAAGTTTTAAATTTGCTACGTATTACTCATTAACCATTGTCTACAAACTGTTGTGAGTGTGTGTTGTTGCGTGACATTAAATAATACACCTTTTATTGTGCCAAAGACTAGTGTAATTGCAGGCGCAGCAGTGTGAACCTGCTATCCACTGCAGCTGTCTGATTTTGTATTGCGATCGTGGTATCTCTTCTTTGTTTTGCTGCTTGTACTGCCATAAAAATCTGCAGTCAGTGCTCCCCCCACCCCCACCAGCAAAAGGAATTTTTTACCAGACTGGATTATTTGTGACCTCATCAGCACCACTGGTTACTGAAGTTGTTTTCATTGCGTGACAGTCTCTATCTGTTGCAGAAGCCATGGTTGTTTTTTTGGCTTCACATCCAGCATCCCCCCAATCAGAGAGTGAACGTAATCAAATCTAAATGTGTTTATAATATATAGAATAAAGTATGGGGTGGTGTGTGTAGCAAGAAGCTTACACACACCCGAGGGGTTTATGTCAGCATCTAACCCCAAAGGTGTGTGTAAATTTTGAGTTTACACACCACCCCATGTTTTATTTTATATAATTGATGGCTATGATTTTTTTGCCACAGCAATTAAATAAAATAAATATCCCTGTGTAGCTGCGCCCCAATCCTGACCCGGTTCGCTGTCAGAAGCGACTGCTGAAGACACATCATTTTTTTTCTTAAACAGTAGCCTACTTTTAGCCCTGAGTTCTTGTATTTATTTTTTGGACTTACCACCCAGTCAGAGTTTACTGTGTGATCTCCGGCGGTAAGCCACAGTCTCAGACTACCAGGAAGAGCAGAGCGGCACCAGGCACGTGCGCAGTGATAGGGAAACCCGGCGTGTGTTTGCCGTTATAAATGCTCCTTTCTAACGGCAAATTATGCCATGGGTTTCTAATGGAAAAAAATCATAGCCATTAATTATATTGTTGTTGATCCCCCAAAATGCCCACAAAGAGATGTGCAAGCAAAGCTGGTTCTCGCCATGGCACTGCTGCCAGTAAGATAGTCTGTAGGCATGGTAGTACGCAGATGCAGAAGTGCATTGCTGATGTGAGGAAAGGTATTTCTCCTGCAATGTTTTTTACAACCCAACCAGTAGTTTCACTCATAGTTGGAGGAGATGATGTTTTCCCAGCCGGTGGTGTTAGTGTTAATGGTGTTACTGGTGGTGGTAGTATTAGTATTGGTGCCTCAAGTTTGAATTCTAACCAGTGTACCATATCCAAAAATACAGTGGAGTGTGAAGCAGTGCAACTGAGTGGCAATGTAGATGATGTCATACTTCCCAGTAACATCCCAGTAACTGAACCTGGGGATTCTAATAATCATGTCAACAATAGCATACAATGTGATATTCCATCCACCGTGGTGGTTAATGTCACGCATTTTCCATGCAGTGGTTCACCGTGTAGTGAAAAAATATCAGGTGATGGTGGTGTAGATGATGATGATGAATGTGATGATGACAATGATGTTGCTGCTGTTGCAACATGCAGTTCACATGCTAGCATCCAAGCAGAAGATGTGGATGTGTGTGATGTTGACGAATATGATGATGATGTAATTGACCCCAGTTGAGAACCAGAGAAAAAGAAATTAAAATTGGCTGTGGCTGAGTCTGTTTGCAGGAATCCCCCCCCCCGTAAAAACTTATGATTTACCAGTTTTAGTTGATGATGATGACCCAGTAATAATGATAGGTAGTCGTGGTGGTCAGTTGCAGTCCAGGTGTGCAGTGCCCAAAACATCATGTGCCCCCCCTCCACTTCAGTGCTTAAAAGAACAGAGTTAAATAAGCAGCTTCATGGACATGTTAAAAGTAGAGCATCACAATCCCTTGTTTGGGATTTTTTTGTTCAAGATGCAAATGATAAGTCAAATATAATCCGCCAGGTTTGCCATGTGCGAGTGAGTCAAGGTAAAAGGGGAGCCATCTGGGCACAGGAGGACAGCATACGCATCTTAAGAATAGGCACATGGCACTGTGGACCCAGCATAAGATGGCAGCTAATACCACATTAGGGCATTCACCCTCGTCACCAGCAACCATAACGAGCATGTTATCCCCCTCCATGACTGTTAAGTCCAGCAGTAAATTAAACATGTGCAGTAGTGAGGTAATAAGAGCAGAGGATTACTACAGGCATGATGAGGTGGAGGAGCATAATAACTTTGAAATGTTGTCCAGTGCTGGTGAAAGTAGCAGTTTTGGTAGTGGTGGTGAATGCAGTATGTCTAGTGCAAGTGGTACATCAACCCCGGTTGGCAAATCTGGCAAAATAACTGCATTTCTAGGTTTATCATCATCACCTGTGCAACCGTCTTCATCAAACGTCCACACTGCACCCCCTACCAATGCCATTCATCACAGAACGCAACCATTTGTGATCACACCCCATGTAAAACGTTTAAGTCAGCGCACGTTACAGAGTGTATTTGCGCGTAAGCTGAAGTACCCCCCCAATCATACAGTGTCATGTGAACTTCATGCTGCTGTAGCTGAAATGCTGGCAATTGATCTTTTCCCTTCTCCTTTGTGGATAATTATGGGTTCCAGCGGTTTGCTGCAATGCCTGTCCAAAATGGAAAGTCACATTCAGGACATACTTTTCTACTAGTGCTGTCCCCGAGTTGTTCCGTACTGTGTCCGACTCAGTAAGACATGCCCTTCAACATTCCTCCTCTCCATTCATCCATTTAAGTATGGATATGTGGACAAGTGTCAAAACAGTGGGGAGTTCACATTTGTGTATAACTGCACACTGGGCACAGGTGCCGGGGGTTGTTTGTGATGTTGGTAGTGTGAATAATCAGTGCAGTAAGGTGGATTGTCGTGGTAGCAGTCTTCCAGGAATTCGACAGCATGCAACAATTGCTATGCACAATGTGACCTGTTCACACACTGGTGAGAACATGTTGGACGTGGTACTGACTGAAATTGACAAGTGGCTAAACCTCCTGTCCCTGAGAGCTGGGTTCATAGCAAGTGACAATGGGTCAAATGTGGTGAAATGCATCACGAATGGTAGTTTTTTTCATGTTCCATACATAGCCCATTGTTTAAATCTTGTGGTGCAGGAGTTTCTGCAGCACCCTGATGTAAAGGAAATGCTGACTTTTGCATGACGTATCTGCTCTCACTTTTCACGATCTGGAAAGCCCGTGACCAACTGCAGCAGAAGCAGATACAAAACAGCCTGCCTCAGCACCGCTTGAATCTGGAAGTTGTCACCCGATGGAACTCCACTTTATACATGGCAGAGAGGCTGTACGAGCAATACAAAGCCATCCCAGAATATCCTGTGATGCATACTAGCCGTGACAGTTCCGGGGCCTCCATGTCTATGACAACTGAACAGTGGCGCCTCATGGACTCTGTAATAACAATATTGCATCCTTTTGAACATGCCACACAGTCAGTGAGTGGCGAGTCTGCCTCCATTAGCCAATCAATTCCACTGCTGTGGGTGCTGAGGCAGACATTAGTGAATGTACAGCATGGCATTGATGTTGCTGGAGACAGTGGTAGCAGTATGTTGCTGTAACACATGCTGACAGTATTCGACCAGAATTGTCACATTGTGAGCATTCAGCGTAGTGACAACTTTGCCATAGCAACAATGCCAGACCCATGGTACAAATGTGGAATCGTATCAGTACTAGAGGGAGGGCCTGAACAGGTAAAAAATATCAATGGTCAACTGGTGCGCTTGGTTCATGGGGCACAGAAGTCACGTGCCAAGGTCAGCAAACCTCAGCAGCATAATTCGGCTAAAGGTGTACCTGGAGGACCATCAAGCATATCCTGCAAGGGGAAGAGGACTGCAGTTCCTGGTGGTCTGTCATCCAAAGTGGCTGGCATCAACCCGCTTTGGGAGACTTTGTCCCAAGTGGGTATTTGTGAAATAAATGATTCGGGAGAGCAGGATGACGCATCAACAACTGGACTTAGTGTGGCACAGAGAATGGTTGAGTCATATTTGTCTGAAAACAGGCATCTGACAATAAATTAAGATACTCTTTTGTACTGGAGTGGAAAGGTCAGTGAATGGCCAGAGCTGACTGCAGTGGCACTGAAGTACCTCACATGCCCACCCTCCAGTGTAAGTGCTGAGAGATTATTCAGCTCAGCAGGTGCAATAGTCAGTGATTGTTGGACAAACCTGTCTCCTGCAAATGTTAGTTTGCTAACATTCATTAAAATTAATGAGAGGTACATACCAGCACAGACTGCAACCTCAGTATTCGTACCCCAGCCTAGTCATGGTGGTTTTGGTGATGTGGAAATGGACCATCCTGGTGGCACTGGCAGTGGCTGCCTGAAATGGCCCACCAATGATGTAGATGATGACATAATGGAGAAAGAATTTCCCAGTGGTCAGACTTCAGACATAGATGACTGTGAGGGCAGCTTTCTTTATGAGGATGATGATGTGGTTAATGTTGACAGGTTTTAACTGAAGTTGTTAAAAGGCGGTGTGTCACCCTGGACCACCACCACCACCGGGACTGATGTTAGCCACTGCCACCACTGAGCATGAGTCTGTGTGCCCCCCAGACCAGCACCATTGGGACTGATGTTAGCCACTACCACCACTGAGCATGAGTCTGTCCACCCCCTGGACCACCACCACCACCAGGATTGATGTTAGCCACTGCCACCACTTAGCATGAGTCTGTCCGCCCCCAGACCACCACCACCGGGACTGATGTTAGCCACTGCCACTACTGAGCATGAGTCTGTCCGCTCCCCGGACCACCACCACCAGGACTGATGTAAGCCACTGCCACCACTGAGCATGAGTCTGTCCGCCCCCCCGGACCACCACCACCACCGGGACTGATGTTAGCCACTGCCACCACTGAGCATGAGTCTGTCTGCCCCCGGACCACCACCACCGGGACTGATGTTAGCCACTGCCACCACTGAGCATGAGTCCGTGCGCCCACCAGACCAGCACCATTGGGACTGATGTTAGCCACTGCCACCACTGAGCATGAGTCCGTGCGCCCACCAGACCAGCACCATTGGGACTGATGTCAGCCACTGCCACCACTGAGCATGAGTCTGTCCACCCCCCAGACCACCACCACCACCACCACCGGAACTGATGTTAGCCACTGCCACCACTGAGCATGAGTCTGTCTGCCCCTGGAACCACCACCACTGGGACTGATGTTAGCCACTGCCACCACTGAGCATGAGTCTGTCCACCCCCTGGACCACCACCACCGGGACTGATGTTAGCCACTGCCACCACTGAGAATGAGTATATCCGCCCCTGCCCCGGACCACCACATCCATCAGCTACAGACACAAAGCTTCTTAATATTTAAACCATAAAGTGAGCATGTGTACTAATGTTTGTTATGCTATTTCACTTCATTTAGTTGTATGTTTTGTTTTCTGTAGCTTTTCACAGACGCAATGGTCAAACACATTCGGTACACTTATTTTGTTTTTTACAGGTTAACAAAAAAACTCTCCTTCACTAAAACTCAGTGGGAATGGTACTGCAGCTGTACCATACAGAGGAACCTATGGAATATCCATTTGAAATCCATTCTGGTAAGTATGAAGATTTTATTTCATCCATTTCATTGTTTTGGAAAGACTGCAGCAAATGCGACTGAGTACGATTCATAAACTAGGTGACATGTGTATGTCACCAAAACTATTTCTGTAAGATATCATTCATGCACTGCATTCTGAACTTGCAGCTGTGCAGCCCTGACCATGACAGTGTTGAAAAAGTTGCACACAGGTTGTGTTACTTAACAAGATGTGGTTTTGAAATGTAACTTGACTTGAGATTGAGAACCAGGGACAAATTACAATTAAGTTGTTATAAGTCATTCATTTCTTTTTTTAGGAAACTTCCAGATGCTTTGTTGTTCTGTCAAAGTGGCCTTATCCAAACAAGTTCTTCAACATCAGGCCACCCCTCCCCCTTGCTGGGGCACACATGCAACACACAGAAGTCGTTTCATTAGATGACCATGACCATCATTAACAACCAGACTCGAGAAGGATGCAGATGAAATCTGTGAAGAAGTAACAAAATTAAAAACCATTACAGACAAACCTGCAAATATGCTTCCCCCCACCCAAGAAAAAAAATACTTACCTTGATGTGCTTGAGAGTTATCCATTTCAAATTTCTACACAAAAAGTTCTCATCAAGCACTGTAATGTGCACACCAACAGTTTCGGTGACCTGTGATACAGAACAATACCATGGGTACATGTCAGTGTCAACCCCCTCACCTACAAAATACACAAATATATATCTATATATATCAACTCACCAAGGCTACAAGGCTACTATTAGTATACAGACAAAGGGCACCCTTCCATCCAGTTGAGATGAGCACATTGCATTTGCTCGAATTGCAGCACACATTGGACCAGCAACAGTTCACTCACGGTCATCATTTTATTCTGGGGGACTTTGCATGTGCTGAAACAAACCCATTTCACTTTGTTACCACTTTTCAATTTTCTGCACACAAGGAGGATGCATTTTGGGCATGCAGAAAAAAGTCTGGGGACTCTGTGCCACCACTGCACGCATGACTGAGTGCGCCATTAATTCTGGGGGACTTTTTTTTTATTATTATTTATTTAGTTTTTGTTGACCGGGTAAGTGCACTAGACAAATCCTGCCTATTTTCAGGCACAACCCGGGGAGGGGGATACAGATGAATACCAACTGACCTTGAACCAGATGAAACTGTTGTATGTGCTGAAACGCTCCCATTTCACTTTGTTACCACTTGTCAATTTTCTGCACACAAGGTGGATGCATTTTGTGTGTTGTGTGATTGTGAGCTCATGGTGTCATACTGACATTATCAATTAAAGCAGCATTGCAAGAATGTCATGACAATTTTGAACTCTACTTTTTTATGCTGCTTTACATGCCAGCCACTAGTTACCTTTGAGTTGTGACTTGAATGATATATTTCTTTTCACAATTTCTGTCTGCTTTACTTACTTGACTACTTTTTTCAGGTATGAAAAAAAATGAGCACACCTTTCAATATTGTTCTGACCAGGTTTGTATTTATTTGCAGCTACTTTTCAATAAATATTGTTCTGTGGGGTCATAAAACACTGCCTGCTGCATAACTGTTAATTTACAACAGAAGTGATATATAACAACTAACTGATGTGATGGAGTAAAGCAATGGAAAACACTGAAAAAGACACTGGGGGTATACTGGGATGTATAGGGAGAGGCATCAGCAGCAGAAAACAGGAAGTTGTTATCCCTCTGTACAGACAGTTGGTGAGACCCCATCTGGAGTACTGTGTCCAGTTCTGGAGACCCTATCTCCGCAAGGACATAGACAGGATAGAGGCAGTCCAGAGAAGGGCAACTAAAATGGTGCAGGGTCTGCAAGAGAAGCTGTATGAGGAGAGACTAAAGGAGCTTAATATGTATACCCTTGAGGAAAGAAGGGAGAGGGGGGACATGATAGAAACTTTTAAGTACCTCAGTGGAATCAACAAAGTCCAAAAGGGTAGCATCTTTCAGAAAAAGAGACTTGCAAGAACAAGGGGACACAATTTACAGATAGAAGGAGGGCGGTTCAGGGGCAATGTGAGGAAGTATTATTTCACAGAGAGGGTAGTGGATGCATGGAACAGCCTTCCTGAGGAGGTTGTGGGGTCTAAAACTGTGGGAGAATTCAAGAATGCATGGGACAGACATAAGGCAATTCTTGTGGGGGGTAGGAAGAAATAGGCTGTTGGTTAACTAGGATCTGCTGCCTATCCTGTAGGTAGGGAAATGGGCAGACTAGATGGGCCTAGCGGTCCTTATCTGCCATCAAAGTCTATATAACAACTAACTGATGTGATGGAGTAAAGCAACGGAAAACACTGACAAAGACCTGGTCAGCACCAATTTAAAAGGAATGCTCCTTTCATTATTTCACACATGAAAAAAGGTAGTACAGCAGACTCAAATACTGAAAATTATAGTATCATTCCAGTCAGGATGTAAGTAAAGGAAGTTGTAACATAGCATTAAAAAATATAGGTCAGAGTTCTCAACAGATTGTTGCACTGCTGCTTTACAGAGATTCACCATGTTACATCGTTATGGTGTTGCACATAACCTAATATGTGGGCACCTTACTGCCAGGGGAATCTTTCTTGCTCCACATAGTGCTACACATTTCTGTGAAAACCACCCGTAATTTCATCACGGTGTGTCATGTCATGGAGGAATTCCTGTTCAGAAAAGTCACCCACATTCTGCCCCACTTTCTCAGCAATGTTAGGATGTGATGCCAGGGGGCGCGCAGGTGCGTGCTCCACTACAGTGAATGTCCAGCAGCTATCCTAATGTTTCTTTATGTTATAAGGTTCACTTTGTGGTGAAATGTGGGCAAGTTTCCACTAACTAGGCTCTTCTTACTGGAAATGTGCCCACACGTTTCACCACAAACTGACCATTATAACATAAAGAAACATTCGGAAAGCTGCAGCACAATCAGACATTCACTATAGTGGAGCACGCACCCGCACTCTCCCTGGCATCACATCCTAACATTGCTGAGAAAGGGGGGCAGAATTTGGGCGGCTTTTATGAACGGGAATTCCTCCGAGACATAACACACTGTAATGAAATTACTGGTAGTTTTCACAGAAATGTATTGCACTATGTAAGGACATGTGGAGCAAGAAAGATTCCTCAGGAAGTAAGGCACCCATATAGCGGATGAAATGCTGTAACTTGGTGAATCTCTTCCATGTCTATTTCACAAGCAAACTAGTTAAAGAGCCTCAGTAATGTTTACTTTGTGTCGGGACTCATGAATCAGATTTTAAGTGTTGCACAAACTGCATGAAGACTGAGCAATGCAAGTATGTTGTGTTAAACTGCATGTGTGCCGTCACTGTTCTTTCCTGTGTGTGCATACATTGTCCAGCTTCATGCAAACATACATATGGTAAGACTTGTTGCATTGTAGAGAATAAAGATAACAAAGAATACCTGATGTATATTTTAATGGTACCATCAGCACCAGCGGACTAAGTGATATGATATTTTTTCAGAGGTATCAGGACACTGTGCACCTCAGTCACTCACAGTGCACACATGACTTTGCGGAGACCATAACACAAAAAACACATGCTCATCTGAACGTTATGTGTGCAGTATAGTATATAATGGGACTAAGGTGCACTCTGGCCAGACACCTCTGAAAAAGTATCGTATCACTTAGTCCACTGATGATGATGGTGACAATAAAATATACGTTATTCTGCTCGCTATTCTTTATAGCATAAACACTGCAACAAGTCAGCAACAGCAATATATGTTTGCAACACACTGCACAATGTCTGATGTCACACACACACACACACACACACACACACACACACACACACACATATGCACATACAGGAAACAACACTGACTGCACACATGCAATTTTACACATCATACTTGCACTGCTCAGTGCTCACAACAGCTTGTCCACAAGCACTCCAAAACAAAAGTCAACATTACTGAGGCACTGCAACAACAGAAGGGAAAATGTATATTATTAAACAACAACAACAAAACACACAAAAACAGTACAGCAAAGTAGTGGGGAGTCCAGAAAATAAGCCCTTAATGGGGGATGCTGTGTTGTTCGAGCAGCAGGTGCAGCATTGAGACTATTTGCAGCTGTTGTTGATGGATTTGATATACCTGATGCTGCACAGCACCTACCCTCTCATTGTTCTCTTCGAGGGCTGCCCACACCAGAGCAATGTCGGCCTGTGTTGCAGGCACTGTGGTGGGGTCCACTGCAGGTAGAAACCCAGGTAGTGGTGGTGGTGGAGAGGGTGGTGCTGGTGGCTGTGGTGGCGGTGGTGGTGGTGGTGGAGCAGTTGCTGCAGTTGCCCTCCTCCTGCTGCAGTGGTGAGGCACAACTTCACCCCCAGCACCCTCGGCCACTGTCACAGAAGGGCCAGCAGGTGGACATCTGGCCCCTTCAGTGGCAACCTGCCACTCCACCCTGTGGTGGTTCGCCATGTGCGTGTGCTGGTCACCTTTCCCCAAATGTGTCCCCCGGGGGCCACGGCACACCAGCACACCACACAGATGGCAAACCACAATTGTGCTGTCTTCCCCCACACAGTTAAAAAACTCCCACTCTGGGGAGCTGTGGGGGGGACCAGATACAATCCTTGGACCATGTACATTTTGCTGGGGCTCCACCTGTGGCTGTGGAGGTGGTGCTGCTGGAGCCCCTGCAGCTGCTACCAGTGGTGGTGGTGGTGGTAGTGGTGGAGAAGGTGGATGCGCAGCAGCCACCAGTATCACTGGTGCTGCTGATGCTTCCACATGTGAGGAAGCAACACCCAAGCATCAGGAGCAGTCCAGTAACACCCGACTGCCCCCATGTGTGTGCACTTCTCTCCTCTGCCCACAGGCCAGAGATTCTCCTTGTCCAGGGTCCATCGCACACAAGTCCCCGACTATCAATGAGTCCCGAGTCAACACCTAACCTTCACCCGCACTCAGTCTCACACTCCCAGACACACACACAGTGACACATAGAGTCACACACACACAAAACAAAACTTATAAAAAAAATTCAGTACCAAAATAGTAATCACAAAGACAATACAAAAACTAAAAAAGATGTGGCTTTTAAAAAAGCAGGTTTTTTTTCAGCACAAAATCACTGAAACACAAACTGCTCTCTTCTCTCACCAAAAAAGCCTTCTCACTCTACAACTGCAAAGGAGAAAGTGAAAGTAACTGCTTCTCTGACTCACTTCCTTCCTGCCTGGCTAAAGCATGTGACTTACAGTACTGTAAGCCATGTGATGTGTGGGGGGCTGCCTATTTTGTTGTCACTTTGCCTTACTTGGCATTAAGGCAGAATGACAATGCAAAGTCATAATGAGGAGGTGAAGTGAGCACCTTATGGTGCCCACTTCGTGTACACTTCGCCGGCAGATTTAAAATTCACTGCATCTCTAGGCAGGATACAAGGTGAACATTTGTTGAATGCAATTAAGAACGGGGCAGTAAGGCTTTCTGGACCTTAGTAGCTAAAGATACGAATAATTGCAAACAAAAAATTGATACTTATATTCCCAAAGGGAGGCAGTATAGTGCAGTGGTTTAAGGCTCTGAGCTGCAAATCTGGAGACCTGGGTTTGAATCCCACAGCCCCCACTTGCATATACTGTGTGACCCTGAGCAAGTCACTTAACTTCCCTGTGCTCCCAGGTTGCACCTGTAAACAAGCTTTTGGCTTAGTGTGTCTCACCTGGTTAAAGAATTGGAAAAAAAAACAATGATGGGTTACTTTTTTCACAAATATCTTCAATGACCCTAATGTTCAGGACCTGTAGTTCCAGCTAGGTTGCTTGCAATGGTTAAGAGCTAAGGGTGAGGAACATTTTAAATATGTCTTCTAGTCCAATGTGTGTATAATTTTCTGTGTGTATGTGCAGTAATATTTGGTGCTGTTTATTATTCACAGTGGTGGGATACACATGAAATGTGTTTATATTTAGAAGCACTTTAAAAGTTTGAAATGTAGCATGTGGCATATCGGTTGGCTATAAAATGGGCTTACCCCTTGGGGGGCATTATCTTCAAAAAAGCCTGTGAGCAGGTAAAATGGTAGAGCTCTGTCTGTCTGTCTGCCTGTCTCCCTCACCCAGTAGGGTATTTTTAACTTGCTGTATTCTGAAGAAATGGAGTTCTAAAAAAGGGCAAATGAATTGAATTAAGATTAGACCTGTTATTTTTTTTTTTTACTTTTCTATCTTTCATGTTTCTGTTTAGCATTAAGGGAAGAGCATTTGGGTAACTCAATAATTTGTTATCTGTCAACCTGTCAAACTCACCAGTTCGGAGTTCTAATTGTCCATTAGCAGATTGTCTACTTCTGGGTATTTCAAATTTATATCTGATAATAAACTATTTATTAAAAGCTGCCAGATACTATACTGTTAGTATTTAAAGTTCTCTTGTGGTACATAGCTATTTATTAATATAAATTAATATAAATGAATATACTGTATTTGATTTTGGAGTAAAGTAATAAATTTTTTTGCAATATAAAGATGGTGCACTGACTTAAATTTCTTTATGTTGACATATGTAGCTAATCCTCCTGACAGTCTCCCATACTTGTGTTCTCTCATGCCTGGTTAGTGTATAGTTTCACAGCCATTTAGGAAGATATTTGTGTCAGTCTCGTGCCGTGTTTCTTGAAGGCAAATCACATCACCTATTGTTTTATAACACAACCAATTTATATCTGCAAATTTGTTTTCCATTCCTGCTATGTTCCATGAAACAAATATCATTCCATCCTCTTTCTCTGGAATAACCTTAAAACTTTCTTGGATGGAAGTACTTTCCAGGGGCTAAACCAATCATCATACTGTGCCAGCACCTTGAATCTGTTTGATAACATAAACAATGTATCTTGGAATAACTGTTCGCCTACCTTCAACAAATTTTTTGAAGGATAAGGAAAAGGGAATAGTGGAAAAATCAATTAAATAGACGCCCATCAAATCCAAAATTTCACTTTTTTGAAACAAATGCAAAGCCAGTCTTCTGCTCTCAATTAGTATGTCAATCTGTAAACTATTTTCTCTTCTCCAGGCTCTCATGATGCTTTGTTTCCCTAGGTGTATCTGCAGGAAGTTACGAAACAAATTACAAAGAAAACCTAGCAGTCTATAATTGTTGGTTTTTTGTAACTAATTCACTCCAAACAAATGTAAATTTACTGGAGTTTCTGAGATCTCACAGTTAATTTTTAGAAACATAGAAACATAGAAGTTGATGGCAGATAAGGACCGCAAGGCCCATCCAGTCTGCCCATTTCTTTTTCTGCCTTATGAATGTGCCATCGGCATTTGCTCTGTCAATGGCCTATCTATTCATACTTATCTGTATTGCTCTATTATGCCTATCCCATGCCTCTTTGAAGCCCTGCACTGTATTCATATCCACCACTTCCTGAGGTAGGACATTCCATGCATCCACCACCCTTTCTGTGAAAAAGAACTTCCTAACATTACCCCTTAATCTGCCTCCCTCTAATCTCATGCTGTGTCCTCTTGTCCTGCTGTTTTTCTTATATTGAAACATGTTAGACTCTTCCACCTTGTTAATGCCCTTAAGGTGTTTGAATGTTTCAATCATATCACCTCTCTCCCTCCTTTGCACTAGGGCATACATACAGAGTTCCATTAATCTGTCCTTGTATGTTTTCTGATGCAGTCCCTGCACCATTTTGGTTGCCCTTCTCTGGCCTGCCCCAATTTGGTTAATGTCCTCGTGAAGGTGTGGCCTCCAGTACTGCATGCAGTACTCCAGATGTGGCCTAACCAGTGTCTTGTAAAGAGGGATTATTACCTCCCTCTTACAACTTGTGATACCCCTGCTAATACACCCAGCATCCCCCTAGCCTTACCTACTACTTTAGTGGTCTGCTTGGATGATTTCAGGTCATCTGTGATGATGATGATGCCCAAGACTCTTTCTTCCCTTGTGACTGCCAGCAACTCCCCTCCCAACCTATAGGTGGCTTCAGGGTTTCTCTTCCCTATGTGCATGATCTTGCACTTCTTTGTGTTAAACCCCATTTGCCACTCTTCCAACCATTTAGCCAGTTTTTCCAGATCTCTTCTCATTCTGCCCACCTCATCTGGATCATCTACTCTGTTGCAGATCTTGGTGTCATCTGTAAAGAGACAAACTGTACCCTCCAGTCCATCTACAATGACACTAATGAAGATATTGAAGGGGATTGGCCCCAGGACTGATCCCTGAGGTACCCCACTTGTGACTTGCATCTCTTCTGACTGTATACAGTTTACCACCGCTCTCTGTTTTCTGCTCGTCAACCAGTTTACCACCCAGTTGACTAACTTCTGACCCACCCTGAGTCTACCCAGCTTATTAATCAATCTTCTATGTGGAACAGTATCAAAAGCTTTGCTGAAGTCAAGGTAGGCGACATCAACTGCTCTCCCTTGGTCCACCACTCTGGTTACCCAGTCAAAGAAATCTATGAGACTGGTTTGACAGGACCTTCCTGTTGTAAACCCATGCTGTCTTGGATTCTGTGCTCCTATGGATTCCAGGTGTTGCACTAGCCTTTCTTTAAGGAGTACTTCCATAATCTTGCCCACTACTGAAGTAAGACTGACTGGTCCGTAGTTCCCTGCCTCCTCCCTGCTACCACTCTTGTGGAGCAGGCTCACTTAAGCCCTTCTTCAGTCTTGTGGGACCTCTCCTGTGCACAGAGACTCACTAAACAGTTCTGATAATAGCTCTGCTAGTTCCACCGTTAGCTCCCTTAGTACCTTGGGATGTATGCCATCAGGTCCCATTGCCTTGTCCACCCTGAGCTTAGTGAGCTCTTATAGGACCCTTTCTTTTGTGAAGGGACTTGTGCACATCTCCCTCCCCCCTGTGTCCATGGTGCTGAGCTGTGGGCTCTGCCCTACCTTCTCCTCAGTAAATACTGAGCAGAAGTATCTATTTAGGATAGATGCTTTTATATGGTCCTCCTCACACACACCCTTATCCCCTTTGATCTTAGCAATACCTTGTCTGGACTTTCTCCTTTCACTAATGTATCTATAGAAAGTCTTGTCACCTTCTTTTACTGTTCGTGCTAGTGTTTCCTCGCTTTGGGCCTTTGCCTGTCTTACTGCCTTCCCTGCTTCCTTTAGGGAAGTTTAGTATGCCTCCTTATCTTCATTCTGCTGCGTTCCTTTATATTTCCTGGAGGCTAGCCTTTTGACTCTGACCTCTTCTGCTTCTGTTTTTGAGAACCAATGTGGTTTCCTTCTTCTTTTGCACTTCCTTTTCTCTGTAACACAATGGGATGTCACTTCAAGTATTACATCCTTAATACTTGCCCACTTTGCCTGTACCCCCTCACCTGTATTTCTTCTTGCCAGGACTAGCTTAACTATGTTGGCCAACTTTGCCTTGGAATGGGATGATTTAGTTCTAGTGGCCAAATTAAACCATACCATGTGATGGTCACTGGCCCCCAGATGACCTACCTGGAGATCAGTGATCCTTTCCCTGGAGTTTCTGAGATCTCACAGTTAATTTTTGATGGTTTATTAAAATCTTGTCTATTAGGAAAGGAAACATAAATTCCCTTTTTTGAAAAAGTGCACCATTGTACCAAACACAGTTTGCAATCTAAGGAGAAAGAAAGACAACTCTAATGTGTTTACCTTTCCATCCAGTCTTTTCTTTACTTCAAGGATGTCATCATCTTGGACATCCAGATCCATGTTTGTCTTGCTTATATTTAGGGTGTATGTTTTCAAATTGTTCTGTGTTGAGTTTGGCCACTCTTCTAGCTTGGAAAACTTTAAGAATAAAAGTGATCCATCTGAATTAGGTAGATGGTTTATGCTCTGTGAGTTGTTCAACTCCACTCTAGTAGGTACAAAACCATGCCATTTGGAGTACTTAGTATCTTGTATACATGTTGTGGGATCCTTTTTCCCTTTTCTGGATGACAATTACTTTATTGGTTGAGTTAATATTAATGCCCTGATTATTGCTTATAGGACACATCGGAGGGAAGGCAGGCCAATCCAAGGATCACTAGGGTGGTGGCAAGGAGGGGGGAGCTGGACATCATTGCCCACATGGGGACAAATGATCTGGCAGGTGAGGAAACAGATGTAGAAAAAGAGCATGAGGAATTTAGGGAACTGGGGCAATGTCTTGGGTAATTAGCACACTCTTCTCAGAGGTTCTACCTGCCCATGGCAAGGGAGATGGTCAAGACATCTGCACCATGGAATTCAACACATGGTTGAAGAAATGGTGAGGAGAGGAGGAGTATGGCTTCACTGGGGACTGGGATTTCACCTGGGGGGATGAAGGACTATATTCACCAGATGGCCTACATCTATCCGGGGGGGGGTTGGCAAAGGTATCTTCACTGAAAAGTTCAAATGCTTCCTCCACAAGCATTTGAACTAGCCAAGGGATTATAGGATTTTTTTTTATTTTAGTCTTTGGTAACCGGGTAAGGACCACTAGGCACAAGTGGCCTGTTTTCAGGGGTGACCAGGGAGCAGTGGGTGGTTAGGTGATGTCCTCAGAGTCACACAATATGCAAGTGGAGGTACGGAGTATCAAACCCAGACCTGGTCTGCTGAATGTACCAAGCTTGTTCATAGCTTGTTACTCTAAACTCTGGTCTATACTGCCAGGATCATAAGTAACTTATAAGTTCGGTAGGCAGTGATGCCTTTTATGAACTTGTCACCATTTTGTTTTTGGTGGAAATCAAACTTTATATTCCCCATGTGTTTGTCTAATCTATTTTTGAAAATGTTAATTGTATTGCTCTCAACAGTATTTTTTGGAAGGGCATTCCATGTGGACACAACCCTTTGGGAGTACCAGTGATTTCTCTTATTTGTTTTATTTGGACCACCTTTTAACTTCATGTCATGTGTTCTAGTGCTAGCATTGGAGATATTTTTATATAACCCTGTAGTTTTCTAATATTGATTCAACTTTTGTTGCTTTATATGCAAGGCATAGGTCACCCCTCATGCTGCTATATTGCATTGAGTATAGGCCTAATTTGTTTAATCTTGTAGTATAATCTAATCTATTTATGGTTTTAATTTTTTGGTAGCTTTACATTGAACATTTTCTATTAATTGATTTCCTCTTACCAATTGTGGAGCACATACAGATGAGCAATATTCGGTTCTGTCATAACACGAAGGCCTAAAGGTGATCGCCGTTATGCAGAAGTCAAGCGTGACAGAAATTTATTTAAGCACTCTAACACAGTAAAAGGGTGCCGGGGACTTCATTTTTTAATGTTTTCTACAGGGGGCTACACCCCTTCTTGGGGAGCATTGCCCACCGTACCCCCCTACTTAAGGATTCTCAGCTCCGGGGGGGGTGCATGTCCGGAGGGCGAAACATTAAAAAAAAAAGGTTCAGGCCAGGTGCAACAAAAATGCACCAGTGCTCATATCCGAACCCAGTACCCTGCCTACAAACATCAGCAACCCACCCACCATGCCAAGGGGCTGGCTCAGCAACTCCACATGGCACCACCCCCACATCCTTTGCTGTGCGTGCCCACTCCCACCACCCCACCCCATACGTATAGCGATATCCTGTCACTATAGTCAACCACCCATCCAGCTGCCCTACCCTCCCATAACCATCCCTGAAATGTGTTGGGGAGCGGGTCACCATTATTGTAGGCACCCATTCCCCAGTGCTCTTATCACGGGATACCCAATATTCTAAGTGAGGTCTAACAAGACTGGAATAAAGGGGGATTATAACCTTTTCATTTCTACTTTTCATATTTCTCATGAAACAACCAAGTATTTTGTTCCCCTTTTTCACAATGTTTTTTGTATGTATATCAAAAGAAACATTTTTAGAGATGGTGACACCAAGGTATTTTTCATCGTCTGTAGTCTGTAAATTTATGTTATTTAATTTATACATGTAACATGGATTATTTTTCCCTAGGTGCATCACCTTGCATTTGAGCGCATTGAATAATAAGTCATTATCGGCTGACCATTTCTCAAAATGTGCAAAATTTTTTCTGATATTGTATGGCTGAATTTGAGTCTGTTATAATGCCTCCAATTTACAATCGTCAGCATATTTGCCATCCAACAATTTTTGTTAAGGGGAAAGATGGAGGATATTAATATATTAAAAAGGACCGTCCCTTGAATAGAACCTTGTGGGACACAGCTAGTGACTGGGCCCCAAGAAGATAAATAACCTGTGAAAAGTCACTTTCAGTTAATTTCTCCTGTCCACCCCAATTTCAGCATCTTTTGTGTCTCCCCTTTGCAGACCCAGATGGCACCAGCTTGCTGTCTGAGTCCTGCACCACAATTTAAACCCCCTTTATTTGTGAAAAAAACTTTTTGTGAATTGTGAAGCAAGATACCTCCCATTGTTTTTGGAGCTATATCTAACTCCAGTTTGTCCATCCTCCTTCAGGCATCCTCCCATAGCCCTTTGGGCTAACAGCACCTCTGATGGGGGTCTACATGCCTCCACAGTGAGAAGAACCTGCTGCCACACTCCCCGAGCCCTTGCTTTCAGGTACGGCCTGGACTGCTTTCTGGGAAGGATGCGTGGCTGTCTCTGTAAATTTTCTAAGGACAATTGCCTTTCTCTTGGGACAGCTCTTATTGGTCACCCATGGACCACAAGCTCCTTGTTTGGTTCTCATCCTGCCAGGCATTTTCAAATGCCTCCTGACTGGACTATGTCACTACCATCAGCCCATCAGCCAGTGTAACCTTTTTTCCCCCCAATCCAGTACTGCCTCTGGTTTCTGGACTGTTTTAATACTCAGAGCTGAATTTCTTCAGTTTAAAGTGTAATTTTACCTGTACTTGTATGTGTTTGAACTTGGAATTTTAGAGGGCTAGAATGTATTCCTAATCTGTGGTGGAACTTGAACAGTTCTGAGCCTCTGCTACCACATTGGGTATTTCTGTGAAAAGTCACTTTCAGTTAATTTCTCCTGTCCACCCATGATTTCAGCATCTTTGTTTCTCCCCTTTGCAGACCCAGACATCACCCAGTTCGCTGTCTGAGTCCTGCCCCACAATTTAAACTCCCATTATTTGTGACAAAGCTTTTTGTGAATTGTAAAGTAGGAAGCCTCCCATTGTTTTTGGAGCCATATCTAACCCCAGCTTGTCCATTCTCCTTCAGGCATCCTCTCATAGCCCTTTGGGCTAATAGCACCTCCAATGGGGGTCTACACACCTCCATGGTGAGAAAAGTCTGCTGCCACACTCCCTGAGCCCTTGCTTGGAGATACAGCCTGGACAGCGTTCTGGGAACTCAAGGCTGCATGGCTGTCTCTGTAAATTTTCTAAGGACAATTGTCTTTCTCTTGGGACAGCTCTTATTGGTCACCCGTGGACCACAAGCTCCTTGTTTGGTTCTCATCTTGCCAGGCATTTTCAAATTCCTCCTGACTGGACTATGTCACTACCATCAGCCAGTTTAACCTTGTTTTTCCCTAATCCAGTATTGCCTCTGATTTCTGGACTGTTTTACTACTCAGTGCTGAATTTCTTCAGTTTAAAGTGTAGTTTTACCTCTACTTGTATATGTTTGACCTTGGAATTTTAGAGGGTTAGACTGTATTTTAATTCGGTGATAGAACTTGAACAGTTCTGAGTCTCTGCTACCACAATGGGTATTTCTGTGAAAAGTCACTTTCAGTTACTTTCTCCTCTCCACATCCAATTTCAGCATCTTTTGTTTCTCCCCTTTGCTGACCCAGATGGCACCTAGCTTGCTGTCTGAGTCCTGCCCCACAATTTAAACTCCCATTATTTGTGACAAAGCTTTTTGTGAATTGTAAAGCAGGAAGCCTCTCGTTTTCAAAGCTATAACTAATCCCAGCTTATCCATTCTTCTTCAGGCATCCACTCATAGCACTTTGGGCTAACAGTGCCTCCAATGGGGGTCTACACACCTCCATGGTGAGAAGACCCTGCTGCCACACACTCCCCAAGCCCTTGCTTGCAGGTACAGCTTGGACAGTGTTCCGGGAACTCAAGGCTGCGTGGCTGTCTCTGTAAATTTTCTAAGGACAATTGCCTTTCTCTTGGGACAGCTCTTACTGGTCACCCATGAACCACAAGCTCCTTGTTTGGTTCTCATCCTGCCAGGCATTTTCAAATTCCTCCTGACTGGACTATGTCACTACCATTGGGGAGTTTAACCTTTTTTTCCCCTAATTCAGTATTGCCTCTGATTTCTGGACTGTTTTAGTACTCAGTGCTGAATTTCTTCAGTTTAAAGTGTAATTTTACTTGTACTTGTATGTGTTTGAACCTGGAATTTTAGAGAGCTAGACTGTATTCCTAATTCTGTGAAGTATCTACTTTTCCATTTGCACATTATACAGTAAAGCCACTAGAGGGCAACAGGATGTGTAGGTTGCATTCCTCTTCCCAGTGCTCTCCCCCTAACACTTCTAGTCCTGGGTCATTCATATCTAAAGCAAATTATCTACGTCCTAACATTCAGTGGTGTGATCTGAATCCGTAAGTCTGTACAAAGCCTCTACTACCCTTCCCAGTATGGTTCCATGTCATAAGGGCAATTGCTCAATGGCGATTGTCCTTATGGCAAGTGCATATTGCCGAAATTTAATTTCAACGATGTGCAACTGCAGCACGAGCGATACCGGTGCAAAAAAAGGATTGTTTTCTTTTACGTGGGGGGCTGTGTCCCCCGCACCCCCCTAACTTTAGATTCTCAACTCCAGGGGGGGTGCATCCATGCAGAAAAGAAAATTCCCATCTTGGGCCGGGCGCAAGAAAAAAGCAGTAGCACCTGATCTCAAACCCTGCATCCTCACCACCCCAGGCCAGCACCCACCCCACTATGCCACAATGCCAGCTTGCTGACAACCCAAGACACCACCCCTCACAAACCCTCCTGCCCCTCGTTCGGTGCACTGTCCCCCCCCGTGCTCATATACATGCATGATATCCTGTCACACTGTCACGAACCCTCCCCATCCAGTTGCCTTCACTACCCCCTCGTTGTCGGGGCCGTTGCCACAAGTGGGTCGCAGTTTTGGTCACTGACCACTTGCAGTGAGCCCCCCATCACAGGATACCACCCAGAATGGTTTCCATCTCCCTCCTGCTCACACCTTTCCTGGTTCTTACACTCATCCCAGTCTCCCCCTCTACACCTATTGCCACTTCTCTCTCTGCTTCCCTTCCAGATTCCTCCTTCATCCTGTCAATCACCCCATAGCTCCTCTTGTAAGCAGACCCCACTTTCCCTACTACCCCAGCCTTTCTGTTTTCCATTCCTAGCCACTTTGCCTTTCTTCATTTCCTTATCTCCTTCTCTCCAATCCCTCCATCTTTCTCTCCCTCCTGTATTTCCTACTCTAATTATAAAAGTCCTAAACTTCACTATTTCATTCTTGCCCTCCTCCTTCTTTCATAAGGGAACATCCACCCCAACCCTGGCCCTATTTCTTCTCCTACTCTGACTCCTTACCCAAACAACATGTCTCCAAACCCCACTTCCACTACAACCCTTCCTAACGGGTTGAAGCTCCTCCACCTAAACATCTGCAGCCTGCTACATAAAATTGACCTCCTACAAACGCTTATGATTTCAAACCCCTGACATCCTAATTATTACTAAGACATGGCTCAAAAAAAGCATCTCTGACAATGCATTGCTATCCCTGGGTATTCCCTCTCCAGACAAGATCGATTGAGTCACAGGGGGAGTGGCCATGTATATCCTGTCCTCACTGCAGTTTACTACCACCCTATCTACCTCCATCCCAGCTACCTATGAACCCCTTGTGACCCGCATTATCCTTCCCTTCTCAATCGCAATCTTTGTGGCTGGCATCTATTGCCGCCCAAGCATTCAACCCTTGGTCACAACTGAACTCTTAGCCAACATCACCACCTTCTCGCAATCTGGTGAACTGTTCATAATGGGTGACAAGAATCTAAATTGGTTGTCTCCCAAGTTAAACAAGCTATGCAATGACATCACTGCTCTAAACCTCACTCATCTTATACTTAAGCCCACGCATCCTAATCCCAAAACACAAAACCACACCCTGCTTGACTGGGCACTCACAACCCACCCGCACCACATCATTAAATTTGGTCTCCTCCCTGATGCCCTTAGTGATCACAACCCCATTTTCATTGTACGTAAGGTCCATCACCCCAAACCTCCCCCTAAATCATACAGCTCCAGTCCTTTAAATCCTTAGACCTTACCCCACTCAGCTCTGCACTTGCTTCCACCAACTGGGCCCCCTCTCCACCACCATTTCTGTCGACCAAGCCCTTGACTATTTAAAAGATAAATTTATCACCACCTGGAATGCCTTTGCTCCTTTCAGAAGGTCCAGAGTCTGTGGGCTTCACCTTCCCCGGATCACCCCCGAAGTACTGGCCTGCTTCAGGGAGCATGACCAGGCCTGGAGAAAACACAAATCTACTAAACATCCAAATGACTATGCCAAGTACAGAATGCTATGCAATTCATGTACTAAAGCTACTAGACTGGCTAAGTCCAATTATTTCAGCTCCTCATTCCTGGCTAACATTAACTCACCATCTAAATTCTGGAGGATAGTTCATGCCCTATTCTCTCCCCGCTCTCCCCCTTCCCCTTCAGTTCTCAAAATAAATAACTCCCTAGTTTCCAACCCTGGCTCCATGGCCAATGAATTTAATGCCTACTACACCTCGTGCATCATGTCTCTTCCAAATCCCCTCTCCCCTTGCCACCTACTAACTTTATCCCTTCACCTCAGCCAGTGCCTACCCCTCCCCCTTTTTTCTTTTCTACTATCTCCTCTGACAAAGCTCTTAGAGCCCTCCTATCCCTCAACCCCTTTAAAGTCTCCTCACCAGATGAGCTCAATCCTAAACTTCTCTACCTTTCAGCTCCTGCAATTGCTTATCCTATCTCCCTAATCCTTAACCTGTCCTTTATTTCTGCCCAAGTACCATCATCCTGGAAACACGCTGTAGTCCTTCCTCTCCCCAAGGGTGGTGACACATCCATTCCTGGCAACTATCGCCCCATTTCCCTCCTTCCTACCCTTGCCAAACTTCAAGAACATTTAGTTCTCTCTCAACTATCACACTTCCACTCTGATTCCTCCTTCTTCACCCCCTTCCAATCTGGTTTCTGGAAGAACCACTCAACAACCACCTCCCTCCTCAGGCTTACTGACTCCATCCTTTCAGGGATGGATGATGGCCTGATCACCTCGGCCATCTTTGTCGACCTAGCCAAAGCTTTCTATACTGTTTCCCATCCTCTGCTTCTTGATGCCCTCTCCACAGCTGGCCTTGCTTCATCAGTCACCAGCTGGTTTAAATCCTACCTCACTGGCAGGACTGAACTGGTGAGAATTCTTGATTTCATCTCCCCTCCACTCCCCATCAACACTGGTGTCCCTCAGGGCTCAGTGTTTGGTCCCCTACTCTTCTCCATTTTCCTTAATGATCTTCCCACAGCCTGCTCATTCTCATCTATTCACATGTACACTGATGATACTGTTTTATACTGTTCTGGCAAAAACCCTACTGCTGTGGAAACCAGCTTACAGCATGACTTCAGCCAAGTTCAGCTCTGGTTTGCATCTCACCAGCTTTTTCTAAACACCAAGAAGACACTCTCAATGACCTTTGGCACCAAGCAGAGACTCTCTGTGCTCATGACCCTACCCACCTTCCACACCCTTGATGAGACCATACTGGAGGATATCTCCTCATTTAGATATCTGGGAGTTTGGCTGGACCAGCACTTCAACTTCTCTGTGCATATCAATGTTATCATGCAGAAACTGCGCACCAAGCTTGGTGCTCTGTACAGGAATCATAGTTGCATCCCACTGACTGTGAGGCATGAAACTGTCCAGAAGATGATACTCCCCATATTTGACTACTGTGACATTCTATGGTGCTGCTCCCAAATCTTCCCTGAACAAGTTGGACACACTTTTTAACTCCTTCTGCTGCTTTACTCTCAACTCCCCTTCCCACTCCCACCTCTGAACTCTGTCACTCTCTAACCTTCCTTCCACTACGTCATAGATGCATCTCACACTGTACCAAACTAACCTCCAAATTCTGGTTTGGAGTGCTCCCCTCCTGTCTCTCATTCTCTCTCTCTCTCCACTCCTCCTCCCCAACCCACTATCTCAGATCTAATGATGCTCACACCTTGACAGTCCCTCGCTGCTCCACCCTCATTGGTGAGACTGGTTTTGCCCATCACTTCCCTAAAATCTGGAATTCCCTCCTCCCTGAAATACAACACTTCTCCAACTACTCCCTTACCTCTGCCCTACACAATTACCTCTCCCTCAGCTGTTCCTGCTTTAACCCTCCTTAAATACTTATCCCTAGCTTCTGGCTTCCTACCCCTGACCCCTCCAGCAGGGTTCTCAACATTGTGAAGGCGGAATAAGGAAATTGTACCCCTTTTTCTCATATTCACATCCTGCCTCTCCCCCTCTCTTCCCCACCTGCCATTCTGGGTCACCCATGTGCACAACAAAACCCATCCTTTTTACTCCAACAGCACTTGCATACTACTTCAAGCCTGCTCCTGGTACACTCATGCACTATAATGGTTCTGTTGCATTATTACTGTTTTTTATGTTTTATGTTCTTTTGTATGATTTTGGACATGTATTGTAATTTACCTAATGTTCCACCACTGTTTATTGTACATTACCTTGTGTTCCAGCTGTTGCACAATCTTACAATGTTGTATTGTTTGTACTACCCATATACTATTGTAACTGATCATCCTTCACAACCCTATGTAACCCCCTCCCCCCAGGTCACACCATGAGATGAGCAACATGTTGTTCAGTGTGCTCTCCTGGTGAAACATTTCAATAAATAAATAACTTTTTAGTGAAACTTGCTGTGAATGATTTGACAGCCAGGCTTCAATCAGACTAATAAATAAGGGGTGTATTTTTAAAAATGTCAGCTGTGTTATAAGTATTTTGTGTGATACTGAGTCAAAAGCCTTCAGAAAGTCCAAAAAAATTCACATCAACAGATAGGCCTTTATCGAGAGCTTTACTTACTGGTTCAAATAATATATTAAAGCAGAAAAAAAAGTCTGTAAATACAATTAATTGTAGAATGTCCAATAATTGGCTCTGCTTATTTTAAAGTCAAAACATGAAGTGGAGAAAATTGTATCAAGATAGGGCCCTTCAAGTATCCAAAATTTGATTGCAATCTGAAGGAAGATGTAGGACCTTTTATAAGATGCAGCCTGCACTTTGTCTGTTACCCAGTTGCCTTTGGAGACAGGAATCTTTGCCCAAATTCTTACCTCAAAATATCAGATCACCGGTTATTAATAGGTGGAGATAAGGCTTTGCATAATATATTCTTGCAATAAATAACGAATGTTGCAGGTGTTGCAGTTGCAGGTATTGCAGAAGAATAGTAGTCATTTAAAATAAGCCATAAAAAGACAATTATGTATAAAAGAAAAAAAGAGCTGTTTATTTTAGTTCCTCCTTACGTGCAGTAAATATATTGAGATGTACTGTATGTCTAGAACAAGTTCACTTTCTGACTTGTAGGTCTAGAAAATCCAATACTAGAAATGGTAAAAATACAAATATAAAAACAAATAGTATGGTTCCTAGTGGAAGTAGTAGTAGTAAGTCTAAATAAAACAAGCCCAGAGTTGTGTCTGTGTGGTTTCAGTCAAGTAATGCCTACCAGTGCTTAAAGCACGTCTAAATGAATGCAGAAAGTTGCAGCAGGAAAGGAAAAATATAAATGCACTGAATTTGTTTCCTACATGTGCTTCCAATCCTAACTGACTCTAGAAAGACACTCAAGTCAACAATGGGCAAACAAGCAAAATTAAGTAAAACCTCTTAATAGTATCCTCGGATTTCACTAGGACTGACCCATGACTCCTGCACTGCATTGTAAGTGGAGAAATGGCAGATTTTACTTTGGAACACCAGCACATGGGCTTCATCTTCAGGAGTCATGCTGTATGACTAGGAGCACCAAAATAAAATAAAAAAATAATAAAAAGCTTTTATACAGATATACTGTATAAAATAAACAAACTTGTGATTTTGTATAAAAGTAAGGGATTGAAAAAGTTAGCCCTTATATTTGTTAATCCCCAAATTAGTTCAGCAAAAGCTGAACAATTAAACTGTATGTGGAAGTCAGAAGAGAAATATAAAAGGTAAAAAAGAAACAGACTTCATACACCACTGTGCTCTTAAACTACAAAATACAAAATATAGGAATAACTTCCCTTGATACAAATGAAGGTTCTGTTCATCCTTTGGTGCAAGTGTGCAGCCAAGGTGAGTTTCCTTGGAGGCAGATAACATCAGACCCTGCTGTGCTGCTCCACCTGCAGTTGGCTCTCCAAAGAACTCCCTGTAGCCTTCTCAGAGGGTGGGCTCCTCTACCACTGTTAGGACTCCAGGCTCCTGTGGGGAAAAAAGCAGTGGCTGGAAAATCAACACACAAGTTGGTCTGGAAAGAAAACTAGAGATAAGACTTAGTTTGAGGCAGTGATGGCATACCTTCACCAAGTAACAATTTTGATTTCCAGTTTCCCTGCTACTTCCACTTCTCCTCGATGAAAATAGCATGCAGCAGCTGTACATCCACACAGTCCACTTGCTTGATGCAGAGGTCCTATCACTCAACTGTATGATCAAAGAATTAATCCAGCAGCGGTAATCTTGTAGGATGCCTGGCAGCAGGGAAAATTTTCAGCCACTATGAATAATGTTACCATTACATCCCTTGCCAAACCAGATAAGGACCACTACCAGTGCTCTAACTACTGCCCCATCTCACTCTTGAATGTGGACTACAAAATATTGGACATGTTTTTTGCAAAATGGCTTATATTAAATTCATGCCACTTCTGGTCCACCCAAACCAAGTGGGGTTAGTGGCAGGGCCAGATGGGGAAGACCACATCAGGAGGCTGGCCTGCCTGATGTGGGCTTTGGCATCCTTGCTGGATGCTGTGGCAGCTGTAGCCCTGGATAGGTATTTGCCCTGTTGAATGGCTTTATTGTATAGCTGTCCTCCACAAATTTGGTTTTGGTACTATTTTTATTTGTTAGATTCAGCTCATTTACACCTCACCTCATGTAGCAATCCTTTCTAACAGGAGACTTTCCCCACCCTTTAAGCTGGGAAGAAGCATGCAGCAGGGTTGTTCTCTGTCACGGGTTATTTGTACTGGCTACTAAGCCTTTGCCTCAGAAACTATGGGAGTCCTCGCTCATACAAGGTACTGATGTTAGGCACCACTCATATAAATCTATGCTGTTTGCCGATGACATCTTGCTAACTATAAAAAAATGCAACAACCTCTACCCAAGCCCTAGTTCAGCTTCTCAACCACTTCTCAACTCTTGCTGGACTCCACAACAATTGGAGCAAGATGGAAGTCCTCTCCCAAAATTCTCATTGTACTGATACTATGCTATCAGGTACTGGCTGGTGTCCCAACCTATTAAACACCAGGAATATATATATTTCCCCAAACTGGAAGCAATAGCCAGCCTCAAAAATTACCTCACTACTTTAAAAACACAGTTTCAGTTCAGTTTAGGTTTATTATTGTTTGGTCAAAGACCATTACAATATAACTATAGGCAAGGCAAGGAAAGTTTTATTTGTATGGCGCCCAATCCCAGATGACTCTGGGCACCTAACAATAAGACAGTATGGTTAATAGTAACAAAAATTAAATAATGGCTAAAGTTTACATTCAGAACTTTGAAAGAAGAAAATATAAATAATCTCAACTTTAAAATATAAATATCAGAGTAACTCATATGGTCATGTGTGGATGTTGGTCAAGGTAGGCCAGGCAGAAGAGGCGGGTCTTTAGCCTCTGCTTGAACACCCCAATCAAGGCAGCCTCCTGGATTCAGATGGTAGTGAGTTCCACAGGGTCGGCCTGGTGACATTAAAGGCCTGATTGACAGATGCTTTGAGCCTAACCCTGGGAATGTCCAGGAGCACCCTCAAAGAGCAGCGGAGGGAGTGGGCAGAAGTTGCAGGTGTCAGGAGCTCAGTCAGGTAGCCAGGACCCAGTCTGTACAAGGCCTTAAAGATGAACAAGCCCACCTTGAAAAGGACCCTGCACCTGACCGGCAACCAGTGTGGAACACACAGAACCGGGATCACATGACTGGACCTGGACAGGCCCATCAGCAACCGATCTGCTGCATTTTGCACCAGTTGCAGTCTGCGGAAGGTCCCATCCATGACCCTGAAGTATAGAGAGTTATAGTAGTCAAGCCTAGAGGTAACAAAGGCATGCACTAGAGTAGGCAGATCTTCAGACTGAATGAGGAGCTTGACCCTGGCGATGTTCCTTAAGTGGTAATAATCACTTCTGACAGCAGACGATACCTGATCTTCGAGCATCAGACTGCTGTCCAAAATCACACATAGATTGCGCACCCTTGGAGAAGCCACCAGTGGAGCAGACCCCAGAAAAAGGCCTGTGTGGGCTCCAGATGGAAGTCTATCATGTCCATGACCTGGCTCGATCACCAGTACCTCCATCTCATCAAGGCTGAATCACAACCAGCTGGAGGACATCTAGTCATTGACTTTAGCCATACTGATTTTAAGCATGTCTACAACATTGGATGTTCTGGGCACAAATGACAGATACAGCTGGGTATCATCTGCATAGCAGTGAAACTCCACATTGAACTGCCAAATGATCTGTGCGAATAAAACCTAGTTATTAAAATATTTTATTATATTTTATCAACAGTATTTACATTATTAATTACTATTTTATAGTCTTTATAAAGGTGTACTATAAAACTTCTGTTTAAATTAATGTCTACATTACTTTTCCAACTTCAAAAACTGCTTAAATGAACACTAGAAAGGGGATATGCTGCCTCCAAAAGTTTGGAAAAAGAAAGGGTTCTGCTTTTAATCTTGAGGGCACTTTGTCTGACTAAAAAGGGAATACAGGATCAATCCCATATAAGGAAAGATTAAGTTTAATTTTTAAAGAGCAATATTAAGGAGCACTTTGCTGCCTGGAAAGAGGCTTTCACATTCTTGAATTGTCATAGGTGTCATTATATACTTGGCAACCGGAGGTAAGAGGCCTTGATGACAGCACAGCCAAAGTATTGCCTGGTGCAAGCTACCTTCAAGAAAAAAAAGTTTAGAATCCATTCGAATTTTCATAAGATTGGATGGAAATGGAAAGACTTTTAGCTATAACTTAAAATTGCAAAAATCTGCCAAAATCAAACTTTTAGAGTTTGTAAAAATGATGACAATTGCTGTCTAAGTCTTGTAAGTGCATCTAATGGGGATCAAAAGATATATATATATATATATATATATATATATATATATACATATATATACTGTATATATATACATTTTAGAACAATATTATTTAAAAGAAGCTTTTCAAGTCTGGTCTAAAATTAAAGCTAACATACTAATTAATCCAAAGATATCATTTCTGTGTATGCACTGTCTAAAGAATCTTTGGTAAACATGTTTGGCAGCTTTGAAATTTATGTGCCATTCAGCCAGCTCCAAAGAACAAAGAAACCATGTGCTTGTAAAGAAATCTAATGTTATAAAGACAGTCCTAAATAATGTTATGGACAAATCATATATTGTTCTAAAGCCTAGAAAATGTGCAACAATACTATCATTTTGTTATGAGAAACTTTGCTAAGGAAATTAAGTCATAGCCCTTATCAGCTTTATTCAGGAAATACTAATCCTAGAAACATGGGAAATGTTTTAAAAGACTCCATTGAATGAGAGAAATTCAAAAATGTTTGAAAATTACATGATCTTACATCAATGAGTTATAGAGGAAAAATAATATTGTGTTTAAAAGTGGACATGAGAAAGTGGGAAGTCCTCAAGGAGGTACGTAAGGTCACACCACCATAGCCTACACAAATCAGTCAGAATCTGGTGATTATGTCACTTGACCTGAAAACATATATGAGAATCTGGCCAGGCTAATGGCAGAACTGCTTGATTCATTGATGTGTGAGGACCTATGTTGTTTGTCTTAGCAATATTGGTTCTTTTTAAGACTTTTTGCTAGGTCAAAAGCCTGAAACCACACCTGTCTGGGATGCTTGGGACCAGTTCTTGGTTAAGCCTTGCTATATCCATCAGCGGTGCTAAGGTCAAGCCTGTAAACTGAAAAATTTGCAGTGATGTCCAGCTTGAAGAACTTCTAGTTTCAGAAGGATGTTTTCTAATATCGGATGGAGAAAAGAATATGGTTTGCACTGGACATCCAGACTGAAGTAATGTTTTGAACTACTGCTCAAGCCAACATCCTGAGGCCCAAGTGGAAATGAATTGAAACAGAAAAAGTCATAAATCCAGTTATAAACTAAGACTTTGCCATCCACAAAGGAAACCTTTTCTGCAAACAGCTATGGTTGGAAAGAAGCTTATCATCATGCCTTGAATTGCTAGTACCTTAGATACATAGATACATAGAACTGTCAGCAGATAAGGGCCTATGGCCCACCCACTCTGCCCATTTGAGCTTATATGTTTCCTTTCTCTTTTTCTAGAAGTCTGTTGCCCCTTAACCCTGACCTCCAGGATTTTCTTATGCCTATCCCATGCATACTTAAATCCTGTGATTGTTTCATCCCCTACCACTTTCTCTGGCAGTGTGTTCTACTTGTCCACCACCCTTTCCGTGAAGAAATTCTTCCTCAAGTTTCCTCTGAATCGCCCTCCCTACAACTTCATCCCATGCACTCTAGTCCTGGAACATTTTATTTTGCTGAAAATAGTGTATACCTGCACCATTTTCCTTCTTGTTAGGTACTTGTATATCTATATCATATCCCCTCTCTCCCTCCTCTCCTCCAGGGAGTACATATTCAAGTCTTTCAGCCTGTCCTCATAGGACCTGTGATGCAATCCCTGTACCATCTTTTTTGAGCTCCTCTGAACCTTCTCCACCCTGTCTATGTCCTTACATAGGTAAGGTCTCCAGAACTGTTCACTGTGCTCCAGGGGGCCTCACTAGTGTCTTAATAATAATAATAATTTCATTTATTTGGTGCCTTTCAGCTGTCAAGGCACTTTACAAAAGCAAAATGCTAGATAAAATAATACAACAGTATAAAAACAAATGATTTATAAAATCTGAAGATCAGTGTATTCAATTGGAGTAGGCCCGGTGCCACAAAAATGTCTTTAATGCCTGTTTAAAGACCCCCAAGGTCATGTACTCACAAAGTTGGTGGGGTATAGAATTCCAAAGGGCAGGGGCCACATACCTGAATGCACATGCCCCGGATGATTTCAAAAACACCCTTGGAATCTCTAGCAACCCCTCATCAGCCGAGCGATCGCATGGGGCAGTAGGAGAACAGAAGCTCTTTCAGGTAGTCAGCCAAGTCCATGTAGGGCCTTGTAAGTCAGTAATCCGACTTCAAAGGTGATCCACCACTGAATCAGCAGCCAATGCAGTTTGTGCAGCACAGGTGTAATATGACACATCCGGGGAGTCCCTGTCAACAACCGGGCTGCTGCATTCTGCACCAGCTGCAGGCAGCAGATATCAACCCCTAGTAGCCCTAAGTAAAGGGAGTTGCAATAATCAAGGTGGGAGGACACAACAGTGTGGATCAGCATGGGAAGGTCACCAGGTGGAACTGGGTGTGTGATCCTAACAATGTTCCTAAGATAGTAAAAGGATGACTTCATGATGGCCGACATCTGAGATCGTAGTGTCAGCCCATCATCAAGCAACACCCCCAAATCTCGCACCCATTCAGAGGCAAGGAGCTGGGAATCCCCCAGGAAAAGACCCATAGGCTGACCAGCTCCCAACCTCTCAACCCAGTGACCTGGATCCACATCCATCACCTAAGTCTTCTATGAGTTCAACTTTAACCAGCTGGAATTCATCCAATCCTGGATTTCAGCGAGGCAGTTATTAAAGACCGTAAGTGCACTATCCTGGTCAGGTGCAAAAGACAGATAGAGCTGGGTATCATCAGCATATCAGTGAAACCACAGCCCATACCATCTTACAATGTCTCAAGGGCAGCATGTACACCACAAACAACATGGGGGATAGCATTGAGCCCTGAGGGACCCCATATGACAGAGAGAGAGGGTCTTGTATAGTGGAATTATGACCTCCCTTTTCCTGCTGGTGATACCCCTGCCTATGCATCCTAGCATTATATTTGCTTTACCTGCTGCCTCGTCACACTGTTTCCCTACCTTGAAGTCATCAGAGATGATAACCCCAAGGTCCCTTTCCTGCTTGGTGAATGCTACATCCTCACCACCCCAACTGATATGTTGTTCCAGGGTTTTGGTGCCCCATATGCATTATCTTGCACTTCTTTGCATTGAATTTCAGCTGGCAAACCCTTGACCATTTGTCAAGCTTCTGCAGGTCCCACCTCATTCTAACTATACCCTCTGGCATGTCCACTTTGTTACAGAGCATTGTGTCATCAGTGAACAGCAAAATTCTGCCTTCTAGGTCTTGCACAATGTCACTGATGAAGACATTGAATAGGACCAGTCCCAGTGCTGATCCCTGTGGTACTCCACTGGTCACTCTTCCCTCTGTGGAGTGACAGCCATTTACCACCACCCTCTGTGTCCTGCTGCTCAGCCAATTACCCACCCACCACACTACTGTCCTGCCCACTCCCATATTCTCCAGGTTGTTTACTAGCCTTCTATGTGGCACAGTGTAAAAGACCTTGCTGAAGTCCAGATAGGCCATGTCCACTGCCCTCCCTGATCCACCTCCCTTGTCAACCAGTCAAAAAATTAAATGAGATTGGTCTGGCAAGACCTCACCCCAATGAAACCATGCTGCCTTGGGTCCTGTAGTTCTTTGGCAACCAGATGTTCCTCCAATCTCTCCTTCATTAGTGCTTCCATTATCTTCCCCACTACTGAGGTCAGGCTGACTGGTCTTTAGTGTCCTGCTTCCTCTTTGTTCCTGCTTTTGTATAAGGGGACTACATCTGCTTGTTCTCCAGTCTTTGGGTACCTCCCCTACTGTCTGATGTTCCTGCCAAAATCATGATCAGTGACGTTTTGATGATTCGTGATGTCAGGTAAGGAGGTACCAGTCTGCACTGTTGAACTGATGTGAGAAGAGTCCATGGTTCCAGGTTCAAGGGGAGAAAGATAAAGGACTACAGTAAAGCCTGATACCACAGAACATTTATCATCCAGAAGAAGCATTTCTTACCAAGATTTTTAAAGTTAAAAAGAAAAGAGGGCCTACCTCTACAATTAACCGGAAATCTTAGTATTATTATAATTACTTTAATTAATAATCTTAATATTTTTATTTGGTTTATCTGGGGAAGTAAAATAGGGAACAGTTTAACTTAACATTCAACTACAAATCTTTGGGTATATAGTTAAGCTTAAATTTAAACAAAAGGAATACATTTTTTGCATGCTATGAAGAATGAAAACAAGTCTTATACAGAAATATAATCTGAGACATTAATGTAATGAGTTTGCATGTTCTTATACAAAAGAAGGTTATGCTAAATGCAAAGCATGCTAAAGACATAGTATATAGCCAATACCAATTATTGTGTTAAACCTTGCTCAGTCATTTGTTGTGTTGCTAATTTTCTGAATTTTTTTAATTTGTTTTATGTCTTTGTGCTTCATTTGATTTTCTGAAACCCTTGTTGTTTATGTGTGCAGTTTTTATTATTTGTATTATGCTTGATATTTATGCAAATTATTGAAAAAATTATTTTTCATATTTAGAAGTGTGGCAGAAACATTTGTCACCAGTATCTAGAACTGGGAAGATAGGGATAATATAATATTTGAATTTTATAACTATTTATGGTAATTTTGAAAATACTTTGGGGTAAGGCCTGAGGTAAATCCAAGTGCTGTATTATAAAACTGATATTATAGCCTATTGTTATGACATCACCCAGGGGTAGCATGTATACTGCGAACAACTCTGGTGACAAGATTGAGCCCTGGGTCACTCCTAATGAAAGAGGCATTGGGGGGGAGGAGGAGGAGAAATTCAGCATCACCACCCATTGCACCCTAATATAATATAATATTTTAAAACAATGAATCAAAAGGTGTGCAACAATAAGTGCAATTAAGAAAAAAAATTCATAGTGTAGCAGTTCTTCATACAATATAGTGACAGATAACAATAAAACATCATAACAAGAATAGATAATTTAGAATGGTTCCCAAAAGCTAAGAACTGGGTTTTCCTTAATGGGTACAGTTGGAATGGTTCCTAACACAATATTTGAGATGTATTTTATTTATAATTAAAGGATAATCAGTCACTATGTTTATTGTCTGTTCATCTTCTGTGATGAACATTATAATTAAAAACATTTTATTTATTTATTTATCTATTTGAGTTTTGGTAACCGGGTAAGTCCACTCAGACAATTACTGTCCCTTTTTCAGGGTCGACTTGGGGTTGAGAATTAACCACGAAGGTACAAGTGCAACCAGCAATGCAGTTCTCATGTTACAAAGTTGGCATTAGGCAGAGTACCTGTCAAGACAAAATATTGCAAGTACACAAACAATTGACTACAGCCTTTCTCTTGATGTATGAAGTCAATGGCCTGATGCAAGCCTAGATAGAGGAGAAGACTATATGCAGGGCAGTTATAGTACAAAGCTTCATAGTAAACATACTAGCAATGTACACGGGAATGGCTAGGATCAGAGATTCTACACACATTACTCTCATATTATGCTAGGTGAAGCAGTAGTGGAGTGGGAGAAGAATAAGGCAGGAGAAGGCAGCCGTAGGTAAGGTAGAGGAGTTTCTGAGTAGGCACCCTTCAGCGAAAGCAAGAGCAGGAAGCAGAGAAAGACAGAAAGACAGACAGATGGGACTGAAACTGTGAGATGGAGGAGCAGGAGAGAATGGGGGGAGGGAGGGAGTTCCAGTCAGTTAGAGCAGCATAAGAAAAGGAGCATCTGGATACAGCAAGACATATTTTAGGAATGATGAGAAGGGGAGAGGCAGAGCGAAGTGCGTGTGGTGCTTGTACGAGGCGTATAAGTTCTCTGAGGCAAGGAGGGGTGAATATGTGGACAAGCTTGAACATGAGGCTCAGGGTAGAGTACCTCAGTTTTGCTTCAGAGGAGGACCACCCCAGGGAGGCGAGAATATCACAATGGTGAGAGTGGGCAGGGGCCCCCAAGGCAAAATGACTAACCCTGTGGTATGCCTGAGAAAGGAGAGACGTGGAGGAGGAATTAGTGAAGAGGAGGAGGGGTGCAGCATAGGATAGGAGGGGAAGAAGGGATGCAGAGGCTATTTTTTGGCAAGAGGCAAGTGTGAGGTGCAGGTGAATGCGATAGAGGAGTCCGAATTTCTGGTTTAGATTTTTGATAGTGTTAGAGACATGGGAGTTGAACAAGAGGGCAGAGTCCAAGGTAATACCCAGGTATTTGAAGAAGTGGACTACCTCTAATGAGTCTCCCTTGATAGTGGAAATGATAAGGGTAGGTAGATTAGGCTTTTGTGCAGGCCGATGAGCGAAGACCATGCATTTTGTTTTCTTTGAGTTGAGAACAAGATGATTACATTGGAACCAGGCTTCCAGGGAGGCAAAGTCTGAGGCAAGGTCCCAATTGATTTGGTCTATAACTGGAGAGGAGTGGTAGATGATGGCATGATTTTCCAAAAACATATCCTTATCTTGGGACTGGATTTTTTCCCATCATGATGCTGACCAGATCTGTCTATTTCTAGAATAACAAATGCAATTAAATACGACATATTGTCAATTTTCTTATTCTGGGTGATTTCAACCACATTATTTTTCAGATTGGTCTATTAATATTTTATATCTAGCTCTTTTTTATTTAGTTGTTTTTAACCAGGTATAGCATACTAAGCTGAAAGCTTTTTTACAAGAGCGGCCTGGGAGCACAAGAAGGTTAAATGACTTGCTCAGGGTCACACAGTATGCAAGTGGAAGCTGTGGGATTCAAACCCAGATCTGGTCTACTGGATGTCACCAGATTTGCAGCTCAGAGCCTTAGACCACTAAGCTATACTGCCTCATTAAGCTCTTAAGCTCTTAAGATATTACTGTTTAAAAGTTCCATCTGGTATATTGTATGCAGCCTTCTTTTAACAGGATCTGTTATTACATCTAAGTAGTATCTATAAAAGTGTCTAATGTCATTACCTACTAGCCAGGGAGACATTCTGAACCTGGTTATCTTTTCCATATCATAAGAGCAGCTAATAGTCACTACCTTTTTATTTATATAGACTTTGGCCCAGATATTCAAACTGCACCAGAAAGTAGCGCAATAGCAGGCGCAAGTGCAGTGCGCCCATGCGCAACACGTGTGATATTCAAACACAGCACAAGCCAAGGTGCGCTTGTGCAGCACAACTGAATACCGCACCAACTGCACATGGCTCAACCAGGGATGCGCAGTGGTGCAGGGCTGATGCGCAGTAGCACAACCAGGGATGCACAGGGACAGGATGCAGGGGTGCAACACCGATGGAAGACATAGGCAGAGGAGCATGCAGCAGACCAGACAGCGCCCCCCGCACCCCATGAACTGCACAACCTCTAGTGAGCTGGATGAACCACCAGCCCATGAACACCAGCACCGAAACCACAGCTGGGGCATTGTGCCCCAGCACACCCCCTGGCAAGCATGACTGCAACACAAGGAGGGCCGGCCACCCAGTGCCACCCCATCCCACCAATGCAGAGCACAACCTGCACAGCGATCCCCAGACACCCTGCCCAGGAACAGCGCCCAACAGTGCATGGCACCGAATGCATGCCACCACCCCACTGTGACAATGCAACCCTGTGCACCATGGAGCCATGCACGGCAGCCCCACCATGAGCACCCCGTAGCGGGTGGCACCAGCCACCGATGCAACAACTGCAGACACAGTGCCACCCTGCACGCCCCCCCAGCACAGCAGAGAGGTTGACCCTGCATCATTACCCGAGGGACCCCGCATGCGACAGGGCCTGCCCTGGACACCACCACAAGCAGGGAAGCACCCTGCACACCCACCCAAACACACACCCTGTCCCAGCACTAGCCCCAACAGCTAGCACAGATGCCCACAGTGGTGCGTGGAGGCATGCGCCACACAGGATGCAACACAGGGCATGGACAAACACCCACCCAGACCCAAGGGCGCCCCAACACAGGGACACAAGAGCAGGGCAACAAATCCCACTGGCATGTGACCACTGATGCCGTGTACCCATGGCCAGCACCCCACCATGGCACAGGTGTACCAGCCATCCTGCGCATGCACGACGAAGGCGTCCACCACCAGCATGCGGACAGAGCACAACTGGCAGACATCAGAGAACAGAACCTGCAACAGACACCAGCGACAGCATGGAGGGGGGACAACAACAGCAGAAGTGCACCATATCAGTTACAGGAGGCAAGCCGCCATTGCGCCGGGGCCAGAGGGTGGCCAGCATGGACAGCCACCACTGACATGCCAGCAGACCGTGCATACCACAGACATGCAAGGGTGTCAGCCGCACGGGCCATGGACATACTGCAGGGGCACCATGGATGCAGTGCATGCACCAGGGACCACTGCACACAGGCATCCAGTGCACAGGGAACAACACACATACCACAGACAGGGTCCGAGTCCCCCACCCACGCCATAGGCGGGTCCCTGCCGGACACACACACAACCAGACATGCACCACCCCTGACGCCATGCACACCACTGCTGCCAAGCACCATTAGCCTGCTGAAAATCAGAGACCACCACAGTTGTCATAACAAAATGTATGTAATAAAGGTTTGAGAAATACAAAACATATATACAACTATTTACAATGGGGGGGGAAGGGCCACAAACCAGGTGGGGGTGGCATGGGGCAAGGGTGAACAACTGGGAGAGGGATGAAGGGGAGTGAGGGTGAGTCCGGGGGGGAATACAGAACAGGGGCATAGTGGGCCTAGCATTTACCCCTCTCCCCACTTCTGTCCCTGTGCTTTCTTCTGTGCCGCCATCCTCCACCCTGTTCCAGTCATTGCAGGAGCTCAAGGGTGGCCCTCATGATCTGCAGCAGCTCCTGCACATTCCTTTCTAGTGCTGTCCAGCGTTGTCCACCTAGGACAAGGGAGCAGAGTCATTACACGTGACTGGCCAGACCCCTGCAGCCCACCCATTGTGCACGGCATACAGCCATGAGCCATGCCCCTGTGATGGCATGTGACCACCCACAGTGACCGCGCCCACATGACCCACCTACCCAGGCACCCACAGCCATGCGGAACACTGCACACACCCACCGCCCATGTTCCACACACCACCACCATGGCCGTACAGTGACATGGCTATGCTGTGCAAAGGCAGTGGCACAGCCATGTACCCAGTGCATTCACGGACCACCTGCGATGCCCACCCACACATGCAGTCCCACAGGACAGTGTTGAGTCCACCGTGTGGTGTGCATGGCAGTGGGGCCAAGTGCTGGCGGCCATGCCGCGCTGCCACCCCTGCAAAACAGCATGCACAGATGTTAGGGGAAAAACGGCATCACCGGAATCCAGGCCAGCTGGGCGCTGCTGGCCCATGGCCCCTCCACCATGTCCCTGCTGCATCAGCGGCGCATCCCCCCTGTCCTGCTCCTGATGGGAACAGGCCTGCCTCGCCCTACGGCGCTCCTCTGGGCCTAGGCTGCAAACATGGAGAGGGAAACATCAGTACAAACCAGTAGCAAAGCCTCCCCACAGTCTGTGTGTGCCCACACAGCCCAGCCATGATGCACCCCCACCCCCACCACCACTAGATGGCCCACACCCCCCTGCAAGGTGGATACATGCACACCGCGATACCCGGACGGACGGACGCTACCAGTGTATGGATGGAGCACCTACCTGGCCGTGGCACGGTGCCTTGCCGGGCGCATGCCTGCAGATGCCCCAGTCTGTCAGGATCCCTCCGCCGTAGGTCACCATACCTGTGGCGACACTGCTCTGCAGACCTGGCGATCCCGGTGGCCTCCTCCAGTCTGTCAGCCACCTCCTCCCACACAGCACTGTGTGGCCTGTCCAGTGGATCCTGGCCAAACAGGGCCCCAGCATGGGGCTCAACAATGGCCACCAGGTTGGCCAGCTCTATGGCGCTCCACTGCTGTGCTCTACTCCGTGCCATCCTGCAGAGAGTATCGCTATCAAAATGGCGCTCTGTAGCGCACGTGCCCCACGTGTGGAGGCAGCGCGGTACTGCACTGCCAGTCCCCATCACGCTGTTACCGAACTGCGTGATAGGGGTGCACCCATATGGACGCATGGTGCCTAGGGGGCAAAGGTAGACTGCAGGATCAAGGGTCTGTCCATGCATGGAGCGCCACAGCACTACTGGGATGTTTTGCATGTAGCGCGGTAGGGTGATTGTGTGTGACACCCTGCAGTGGCCTACCGTGCTGTTGCTCCATGGTGCCTATGCGCACCAGGGCACGAGCGCCACATGGGCAAACAGTGCACTAGCACCACAGGCACAGTGGTGGCCATGCCCCCACACTGCCTCCCGTGCACTGCACATCAGCAGCGTGGCATGCATCTGCGTCAGAAACCCGGGCATGCGCCGTACGGTGCCGAATGCGCATGTCACAGTGCTGCGCCATAGCCTGAGCATGCTCAACAACATTGCACAAGGTGCAACAGCACGATTTTCAGCCAGCATATGCAAATCAGCTCATCAGCCATTCAACGGCGCATCCACTGCATTAGCATCCCCTTACAGTTGCGCCTCACCTCATTTGCATGCGTTGCGCTATATGAATGCGATATGGGGCTGCAGAGGACAAAGTTTGGTATTGCAGTCTATTGTGGTGGGTTGCATGCTGTTGGGATGTGGGGACTGTGGTTTGTGAGGGCTGAATGGGACTGCGCAGTCCATGGTAACATTCCCACAGGTTCGATAATGACCGAATGTGAAGAAGAGGAGGAACAGGGACAGGTGAGAAGGAGAAGGCCCAACTTCAACGGGGCTGAATCAGATGCCCTATTTGAGGCATATCTCGACAGGGAACCACTGCTCAGTGGACAGCGAGGAATGCCACAGGCCCGTGCTGCGGCGTGGGGTGAGGTGGCGCGTGCCGTGAACCAGCATGGCAGCCACCAGCGGTCCGTGCAGGAGTGTAAGAAAAAGGTCAGCATGGACCGGAGGAGGATAAAAGATAAGGTGGCTGCTATCAGGGCTGCACGTGCTGCCACCAGTGGGGGCCAGCCGAATGTGCCATGCCTGATGCCACAGAAGGAACGGGTGGCCAGCAGCATGCCACATTGTGCCATCGAGGGCATTCCTGGTGGAGGCTTCCAGATGGGTGGCAGCCCATCACTGCATGGTAGGTACTGTGCTGTCACTGTGTGTGTGGTGGAGGGAATGCCACAGGGCAGGGCAGAGCCACTAACGCTATTGTGTTCCCTTACAGCTCCTGAGCGTCTACATGGGTCAGCAGTGGTAGGCGTGTCCACCGAGGGGGATGCCCTGGACATGAAGGAGTGCCCATCCACCTCCACGGGTGTTCGAGGGACCGGAATAATGCATACCTGCACGTCTGTCCAGACTGCTGAGGGTGGTGTGGGTGTGAACGAGGCCTTGGCTGTGTCCCAGCGTGACAGCGCCCATGGTCTCCAGCATGCTGGGACACAGACTGGTGCCGGATCCAGCACTGATGATGATGGACCACATGTCCCAGACAGTGATACATGTGGGACGCAGGATGGTCCCACAGCAGGCAACGGCACGGGCGTTTCCATGGGTTGTGCTGCCGTAGAGGCCTGCGTATCAACACAATCCCAGCCTGTGCCTGTATGCCCCAGTGGAGCAGCACTGGTGTGTGTCCAGGGAGGTGGGGCTGTTGCAACAGCTGCGGCGACGCTGGTGAGCCCTGGCATTTGGCAGTCAGAGGGGCAGTGCCAGCAGTCGACCAATGGTGATGGGGGACAGTGTCGGGGGCCGGGGCAGTGCACCGCATGTGGACGTGCCCCAGCATGGCTCTGGTGTGCAGCGCCCATCATCAAGGGGTGCTGCCCAGCAGGGCCAGGAACACCATGAGGGACAACACGCCAGACCGGCGGATGACCTCATTGACGAGCACAGCCGTCTACTCCAGGCTTCAGTGGATCAGCAGATGTGGCTTGTGACGGCGGTGGATGCACTCAGTGCGGTTCTGCACCAGGCAGAGGAGCGGCGCAGCAGAGACCACGGTCTGCTCCTGGCAGAGATGGCCCGGCAGCGGGTGGATGTAACCGCTGCCATTGACAGGCAGACCAATGCATGCAGTTTGGCACCCATCTGCCGCAGACCCACGCAGTATCATGTCCACCCCCTTCATTCCCGGTGCCGTGCGACACCTGTTATGTCGCCACCGGGTTTGGCTGTGGGTATACCGAGCACACCTGGTGCAGGCTTGTTCGGTGGGCTGCAGACCCCTGCGCTAACACAGTCACGTTCACGCAGTGTCACCCCTGGGGGAATGTTGGTGCCACCCCATGAGGCCAATGGTCAGTCTGGTACGGCTGGCAGGCCTTGGCGGGGCCACCCACACATCCGTGGCAGCTGTGGCACTGTGCCGCGTGACTGACCTGTCTCCCACCATGGCCACTGTCTGCCACTGCCCTATGTGCAGTGTGGTGTGCATTGGGCGATGACCAGGTAGGGTACCCGGCCCTGCACACACACGGTCCATGTGCACACCCTCCCGGCTGCTGGCCACTGTGATGTGTGCATGATGATGCCCGCGTTGCGCTGTCCACCAGTGCGCAATGGTGCCCAGTGTCTGAGGCACGCACAGTGACAGCCACTGGGCATGGTGTTGTGTGGACCTGTGTGGGGGTTGGGGTGGCAACTGGGATTGGCGTGCCGTCTACCCCTTGTGTATGTCTTGTGGTGTGTGTGTGTGTGTGTGTGTACGTGTCATGCTCGGCTCTTCCCATCCATGACATCATGTGTGGTGCTGCACTCAGACCCATTCCCTTACCGCCGTCTTCCCCTGGTGTTCTGCCCTGCCTGTCTGTGGGCTGTGCCCTTGCCATTGGTGGTTGCGCATGGCCCCGTGACCTACCTGTGTTGACCAAAGTGCTCTTGTGTAATGGTGTCCCGGTGCAGCTATGACATCCGGATCAGGCGGGGATTTCTTCGCCCAGGGGGTTGCTGCCCATCACCATCTGGACTGGCATCCTCATCGTCCCCACCGCTGTCCCCCTCTTCGACCTCTACAGCTATCCCATGGTCGGTGGCCATTTTGTGCAGGATACAGCAGGCCAGGAAAAGCCCACAGGCCTTCGAGGGGCTGTACTGTAGGGCACCGCCAGATGTGTCCAAGCACCGGAACCATGCCTTCAGCATCCCGAACACACACTCGATGACATTCTGTGTTGTGGTGTGTGCCTCATTGTACCGTAGCTGCGATGGGGTCGTGGGGTGCCAGTATGGTGTGAGCAGCCTGGAACATAGTGGGTAACCACTGTCACCTGTGTGTAGAGGGTAGACATTAGTATGGTGGTCTGTGTCACTTTGCCTTGGGCCACCTAGGCTGGTACCTGTGGCACCTCTGACTATGAACCCCCCCACATCTGCTCATGTCATCCTGTGTGATATGCATACTCACCCACTAGATGGCCAGTGGGGATGTCCCCACTCTCAGACCTGTGGCACAGTGCGGACTGGTGCCAGATGTAGGCATCGTGTGCTCCCCCAGGGTCCATGGCACTGACACTGGTGATGCACCCCCTGACATCGCACACCTCCTGGCAGTTTACGCTTGTGTAACCCTTCTGATTGATGTATGCTACTCCCTACAGGCCAGGTGGTATGTGGATGGCCACATGGGTGCAGTCAATGGCTCCGAACATGCCAGGCAACCATGCTACCCTGTGGAACTCCTGTATGTGTGCTGTGCACTCCGCCTGTGTGCTGGGGAAATGGATGTACTCTGCAGCATGTGGCAGCAGTGTGCTGAGGAATTGTGTGAGTAGGCGTGACGCGGACGACTGGGTTATGCCTGTCGTGTCCCCTGTTGGTCTCTGGAAGGTGCCCGTGGCGAGCAGGCACATGACGGCTGTCACCTTCGTCTCCACTGACAGGGCATGGCTCCATCGTGTGGGTGCTTGCATCTCATCACTGCACAGCTCACAGAGCTGCCTCAGGCTCACCCGGTTCAGGCAGTACCGGTCCACAATCTCTGTGTCAGAGTAGTGTTCGAAGCTGGTATGGGCTTGGTACTGCCTGTTCTGGGAGTACCACCAACGGGCCCTTCCACGGCTGCGCCCCCCTGCTGCCTGCCTTCTCACACCCCTCATTACCACCTCCATCTGGAAGGTGGCGCTGGCCATGTCCCTGGCTGGTGTCCCCCCCCGGTGGCTGTTGTCCCATTCCCCCCGCTGTCCATTCCTGATGCTCCCCCTGCACTGGGTACACCTCCAGCCTTTGGCTGTGGCTGTCCTGCCTCCTGCCACTGCCCTCAGTCCACTGTGGCACTCCACAGCCTTTCCTGCACACTGGCACAGGCTCCACACTGCTTCCCTGTTTCTGGCTCTGTTCTGGTGGGCCCTGTCCTGCTCATGCCCAGTCCTGCACACTGCTACCTTCTCTACCTCCCTGGCTGGCTGTCACCATGCTCCCACCTGTGACTTCCCTTTTGCGTTCTTGCACCCCTCTCTTGCTCCCTTTTATTTTGGATCATTTCTGCTATCGCGCAACTTCCACTAGCTCCTGTATCGCGCATGGTGCATGTTGTTGAATATCGTACTGCACACGTTATTCATGGTTCCATCCCTTCAGTTGCGCATGCATTCATTACTGTTGCACTCTTGCGCATTGCTTTTTGAGCTGCGCTGCAGCCTCCCGCTGAATATCGCACTTTGGCACATTTCCGTACTTGCTCTGGTGCATCCCTGTTGTGCATGGCGCAACCCTTTTGAATATCCGGGCCCATATATTTAGGGCTGAGTAAAATGCCCTGTCTTACATATTTATCCAAAAAATCCAGACCGTAAAGTTTAAGGCCCACATTTTCAAAGGAGATATGGATGGCACATCTTGGAAAAAAACAAAGATGCAACGCCCATCTCAAAAAATGCTCCAGACTGCTATATTCAGAAGGGGCAGATGGGCTGCCCAAATCGGGTTGGGCCACGGCCAAAACTAATGTATGCTGCCCAAGTAGAGGGGGCATGTCCATGAATATTCCACCTAAGGGAATAGTCAGAAAAGATGGGCCACCCAAGTGCATGAAATGGGTGGTGCAAAGTTAGGCATGGAAAAATAATTCCTAAACTTCTGGCCATCCACAGGCAGACTGCAGTAGTGCAGCTAGGAGCATAACAGCCTGCCAGCCCTTGTAGCCCAGTGGCATCCCCCAGCCCCATTCCCCAATGCAAGAAAAAAATTTAAAACCCCACATTTCCATAGTGTAGGGTCCCCCCAGCCTCATTCCCTGATGCTCATATAAGTAATTAAAGCCCCACTTTTCCATAGTGTAGGGTCCCCCTCCCAGCCCCATACCCCGATGCTCATACAAAAAAAAAAAATGGTTCCATAGTAAAGTGAACCCCACATCCCATCCCCGATCCCCAATCCATGATTCACCACACAGATGGGTGGCCCTGGTACAAGATCCTCGATCATATTATAATCCCAATTCACACCCATTTTGATAGTGTAGTGGGCCCCCCACCCTGGGTAGGCAGGACCCTTCCTGACACACCCTCAGCCTGATCCATGCCAGTAACTGGCACAGCCCTCCACACCCTGCCATGACCAGCTGCCGACTGATCGGGTTGAGAGGTCCTACTGTACATAGTATGAGCTCATCCAATGAGTTTGTACTATGTACATAGATACATAGACAGTGTCGGCAGATAAGGGCCTATGGCCCACCCAGTCTGCCCATTTGAGCTTGTAAGTTCAGTTTATGTTTTCCTAGAAGTCTGTTGCCCCTTACCCCTGACCTACAGAATTCCTTTATATCTATCCCATGCATTCTTAAATCCCGTGATTGTTTCAGCCCCCACCACTTCCTCTGGCAGGGTGTTCCACTTGTCCACCACCCGTTCTGTGAAGAAATTCTTCCTCACATTTCCTCTGAATCGTCCTCCTCAACTTCATCCCATGCCCTCTAGTCCTGGAACATATTTTCACTTAAAATAAGTGTATTCCTGCACCCTGTTCCTCCCTGTAAGATACTTGTATCTCTCATATCCCCTCTCCCTCCTCTCCTCCAGGAAGTACATGTTCAGTTCCTTCAACCTGTCCTCATAGGACTTGTGATGCAATCCATGTACCATCTTTGTTGCCCTCCTCTGAACCTTCTCTACCCTATGTCCTTATGTAGGTAAGGTCTCCAGAACTGTACACTGTACTTCAGGTGGGGCCTCACTACTGTCTTGTATAGTGGAATTATGACCTCCCTTTTCCTGCTGGTGATGCCCCTGCCTATGCATCCCAGCATCCTATTTGCTTTACCTGCTGCCTTGTCCCAGTTTCCCTACCTTGAGGTCATCAGAGATGATGACCCAAAGATCCCTTTCCTGCTTGGTGCATGCTATATCCTCACCCCCCAACTGATAGATTGTGCCAGGGTTTTTGTGCCCCATATGCATTATCTTGCACTTCTTTGCATTGAATTTCAACTGCCAAACCCCTGACCATTCTTCAAGTTTCTGCAGGTCCCTTCTCATTCTGTCTACACCCTCTGGTGTGTCTATTCTGTTACAGAGCTTTGTGTCATCAGTGAACAGTGAAATTCTGCCTTCTAGGTCCTGTGCAATGTCACTGATGAAGATGTTGAATAGGACCGGTCCCAGCACTGATCCCTGTGGTATCCCATTGGTCACTCTTCCCTCTGTGGAGTGACAGCCATTTACCACCAATCTCTGTGTCCTGCCGCATAGCCAGTTACCTACCCACCACACTACTGTCCTGCCCACACCCATATTCCCCAGTTTGTGTAATAGTCTTCTATGGGCACAGTGTCAAAGGCCTTGCTGAAGTCCAGATAGGCCATGTCCACTGCCCTCCCCTGATCCACCTCCCTAGTCACCCAGTCAAATAATTCAACGAGGTTGGTCTGACATGACCTCCCCCTGGTGAAACCATGCTGCGTTGGGTCCTGTAGTCCATTGACAACCAGATGTTCCACCAATCTCTCCTTCAGTAGTGTTTCCATGATCTTCCCCACTACTGAGGTGAGGCTGACTGGTCTGTAGTTCCCCACTTCCTCTTTGTTCCCACTTTTGTATAAGAGGACTACATCTGCTGTCCTCCAGTCTTTGGGTACCTCCCCTGTTTCCAGTGATTGGCTAAACAGGATAGCCAGAGGTTCAGCCACCACCTCTCTTAGTTCTTTAAGGACCCTGGGGTGCACCCCATCTGGCCCCATTGCTTTATGAACTCTTATTACTTCCAGTTCCTTCAGGACCCTTTCTCATGTAAAGGGACTTGTGTCCATTTCTGCACCATTCTCACCCCTTGTACTCCCTTCAGACCCATTACCCTCCTCTTCCTCAGTAAAGACTGAGCAGAAATATCTGTTCAATATGTCAGCTTTACTGTTGTCATCCTCCACGCGGCTCCCATCCTCCCCCTTCAGTCTCACTATCCCTCCCTTTGCCTTTCTTTTTTCACTTATGTACTGTACCTGTAAAAGGTTTTGTCCCCTCTACCCACTGAATTTGCAATGTGTTCTTCTGTCTGAGCTTTGGCTTCACTTACTGACCTCCCTGCCTTCCTTTGCTTCTCCTGGTACTTCTCCCTATCCCCTTCTGCCTGTGTCTTTTTGTATTGCCTGAATGCAATCTTTTTGGCTTTCACTTTCTTTGCTACCTCTTTGGAAAACCATAATGGTCTCCTCTTCCTTTTCCTCTTGCTAACCTGCTTAATGCATAATTCTGTTGCTCTTGTAATTCCCATTTTAAATACTTCCCACTGTTCCTCAACCCTTGATTCCTGCCCCATTCCCCTTAATGCCTCTTTCAAGTATCTCCCCATTTTCCCAAAGTCTGCCCCCCTAAAATCCAGGATACGTGTTTTTGTGTGGCTTGGTTCTGCTTTTTCTGTGATTTCAAACCACAATGACTGGTGGTTACTGTTCCCCAGGTGCTCCCCCACTGTTACCCCCATCACACTGTCCCTGTTTGTGAGCACAAGGTCCAGTATTGCCTTCTGCTGAGTTGGTTCCATGACCAGTTGCTTGAGGAAGGCACCTGAAGGAGTCAGGATAAATCTGCTCCTAGTTGATGCTGCTGTTGGGATGCTCCAGTCCACATCTGGAATATTGAAGTCTCCAACCAGTACTACCTCACCCTTGTCTGCCATCCTTTGGATGGCTAGCATCAGCTCCCTATCTGTTTCTTCCTCCTGGGCTGGTGGTCTATAGACCACACCTGTGCGGATAGCTGGCCCCATTTTCCTTTCCAGCTTAACCCACAGTATCTCTCCCCCAATTTGTTCCTCCTGGATCTCTGTGGCCCTTATGTCATTTTTCACATACAGTGCCACTCCTTCTCCCTTCCTACCTGCCCTGTCTCTTCTGAATGTGTTGTAGCCAGGTATGATCATCTCCCAGTCATGGTTATCATTACACCAGGTTTCAGTGATGGCCACAATGTCCAGGTCTGACTGCACCATGACAGCCTCCAGATCTTCCATCTTGTTGCTAAGGCTCCTGGCATTGGCACACATGACTTTCCATGATTTGACCTCCCTAGACTGTTTTGCTGTTCTACTCCAGCCCCTTCCTTGGTTTTCCTTTATCCCTGGTTCTCCTTGCTGTCTGCCCTTCTGCTGAATTTTGCCCCTTTTCTGCCTATCCACTTCTTGGGCAGTAATCTCCATCTTTTGCGCACTGCTCTGTAGAGATAGCCACTCCTCCGGTTCACTGGTTCCACTGCTAGCTGTGGGGGGTGAGCAAGTAGGTGCCCTCCTTGCTGGACTGCCACCCCCCTTTGCTAGTTTAAATGCTTGTCAATGTAGCGTTTAAACTTATCATTTAGTGCTTGGATTCCCCTCCAGGATGGATGCAGGCCTTCAGGCTTGAACAAGCCTCCATCCCTCCAGGTAGGTCCCCAGTGACCAATGAATCCAAACCCTTCCTCGCAGCACCAGTTCTTCAACCATGAGTTAAAGTTCCTGGTGCATGCACCCCTATGCTCTCCCTTGCCTCTCGCAGGTAGTACTTCTGAGAAAGTGACAGAAGTAGCTACTGGCTTGAGACCCCTCCCCAATTTCCTAAACTCTTCCTGAACCTCCTTTGGCTCCCCATTTGCCAGGTCATTAGTACCTAGGTGGATAATGACACCCAGCTCACCCTCCCATCTTGCCTTCCCAGTGATCCCCAGGATCTTCCTTCCATCCCTCCATGCCGTGGCACCTGGCAGGCACCTCACCTCCCTGTCCTCCCCCTCCTGTGTTCCTATCTGGATCCCTCTTATGATGGAGTCCCCCACCAGGATTCGCTTCCTCCTCCTCTGGGGTCCACTGCTCTCCCCGCTGAGGTCACCTCCTTGGCTAACCTCCACATCCTTTCCTTCCACTTCTCTGGGTACCTCTATTTGGTTGTCCCCGTTTGCCAGTGTGGCATATGAGTTCTTGAGTGGAATAGGATCTGGGATGTGAATACCTGACCGCTCTAACCCTCCCTGAGCCCACTGTCATCCAAGTGCTCCTTGTTCTCGGCATCCTTTGAGGCAGTTGCATTGGACTGGGTGGTCTCTGGATAGGGGTGATGGTACTCCTGACCCAGTTTACTTCCACTCTGTGTCTGGCTACCTCATCCTGCAGTCCAGAGAGATGCATGCAGATAGGGCAGCACCTCAGCATCCAGAACATCTGCCTGAATATGGCTGCCCCACAGCCACTGCATTGCACCACTCCCCACCTTATACTGCAATTATACTGCTATTCTACTACTTGTCTGCTACTGAAGCCCTCCTAGTTCCCTTTTTATTAATTTACTGTCCTAAAAATCCTGCCACTGATCCTCAGATACTTTTCTTTTTAAAAAAAGAAAATAAACCACTAAATAAATAAATGTGTCAAAACACTTGTCATGCTGAGGGTGGGCTTCTTCCCCCTTATGCCCCTCCTACTCCACACCCCTTACTATCCCCTGTGTTAAGCTCTTGTCAATCAGATTTAACAGGGCATATAATTAAGAGTTGGGGGAAGGGGGGTGAAAATTTGCAGCAATTAAAGACAGCAAAGAAATACACCACCACTACATTTTAAATTTTCAACAGTCCAAAAACAATTCTAAGTAAAGACAACAAAGAAAGTACAGTGTCACTAAAAGCCCACAATCTAAGTTTAAAAAGAAAAATAGCAATTACCAGTTACTGTAAAGCACTGAATTGAATATGTTTCCTTCCCCTTCTAGATATATGCTTGTGACCAGATCAGTTGGCAGCTGGCTATGGCAGGGTAGGGAGGGCTGTGCCAGATGCCGGCACGGGTCAGGTTGGGGGGTGCATGAGAGGGTCCTGCCTACATGGGTGGAGGGCCACTACACTATGGAAATGGGTGTGACAATGTATTATAATGTGATCGTGGATCTTGGACTTGCCTGATCATCTGTGTGGTGCAATTGGGATTGGGGATGGGGTGTGGAGTCCACTTCACTATGGAAACATGTTTTTTTTCTTACTTGTAAGAGCATTGGGGTACAGGGGCTGGAGAGGAAATCCTCACTATAGAAAAGTGGGGTTCTAATTACTTATATGAGAATCGGGGAATGGGGCTGGAAGGGAGAACCCTATACTATGGAAAAGAGTTTTTTTTATTACATTCATGAGCATCAGGGAATGGGGCTGGGGGGCAGGCCAGCCTGGAGCATTCTCCCAGGTGCAGTCATGCAAATCAGCCCATAATGAGCATGCATGAGACCCTTTTGCTACGTGTATACCAAATGAGCTCATTTGCATATTCCTGCTGAATATCACCCTTGTGGGGGAAGCACATCTGGGATGTGTGATGCATCCCTCATTAGCAGTCTTCAGCCTGGACCCTGGCTGTGCTGGGTGCATTGGCGGCCACCCATCCAGGCTCTGATATTCAAACAGGATGTGCCATCTGTTGCAATCACACATCCAGTTTGAATATCCCATCAGGGTGCACCAATTTCCTTTTTTGGGGACAGCCATGTAGATGCACCATACATCCGACCACCTTTGAAAATGGGGGCCTAAGATCCTTGTTTATTCTCCTTAACAAATTTGACTGTCTACAGCCCAGTTGTAGCCAGCTATTCTTTCCAGCTGGACATTTACAGGGAAGTCTATGAGATGGTAATCCAGTAAATCTTATCCAAAAATGTAATCTCTTTATTGCTGCTCATCCCACAAGACAAGTTGTACCTAGATCAGCCCTCAAAGATGAGCCTGGGCCATATTATCTACACCCATGGTAAATCAATATAGTTTGTTTATTGGAACCTCTAGAAGGTCATAATTAGGAGGAATCCATATTTCGATTTGATGAAGTGCCAGAGAGAGATATTTCGCTCTTGATGCTTCCAATTCGGATTTAATGGTACCACTTCAAACTGTCTGTTGAGTCTAGAGAGAGCTCCTGCTGTTTGATGTAATTTAATGGAGAGGTCTCTTATATGATTAGACCAAAAGCAATTGGTTGCAAAGGTAAATCCTAAGTAAGTGTAAGTATTCTCTGCCTTTATTTCATTGGTTCATAATTTCCTACTGCTGCTTAATATATTTGATCCAAAAATCATAACTTGATTTTTATTTTCATTAATTTTAAGTTGCTATTTATCAACATAAGAGATTAATATTTCTAGTTTTTGCTGTAAGCCACGTTTTGTCAATGAAAATAATGCCAAATCATCAGCATAATTGAGCGTCAGACAATTGGTACTACCATTTTTGGAGAGTTTGAGGCTGACACTTTTATCTGTAAAAAGTAATTTATTACTGAATATACAGAAGAGGGTGGGTGCTAGTAAACACCCCTGATGCACACCCATATTAGTCAGAAAAATGGCCAACAGTTGACCTTTATTACCCTGCCATATCTGTGCCACATACAGCCTTTGCTTCGTTAATGCTACATATTTGTCATACGGATGATTCATAATGAACAGCTCACTCTAAACCCAGCCTGCAATTCCAAAATTCCTCCCAGTAAGATTATTTAGTCGAATAATCTGGCTATCTGGACAAAATAGTTTGGGCAAATATTTTGCCAGCCATATTTAAAAGAGAGATAAGTCTATACATGTTTGAATCTTTTTTATCTCCTTTTCTATAAATAGATATGATGCTGGTACCTGTTCATGCATGGGGAATTGATCTATTCAGAATACATAGGTTAAAGAAGGGAAGTAAGACCTCAGACCAAAGAGATGGAACCAGCAGAAACACCTCTGGGGGATTAGATCAGAACCAGGGGCTTTGTTCCTTTTAGGTGATGTAATTGTGAAATAAAGTTCTCTCAGTTGAAGTAAAACAAAATTTTACCTGTTTGCCAATGAATCCCACAAGATGGGTATCAGTCCTAATTGCCAGATTATAAAAAATGCTAGTGTATTGTTTTATCCATTGATCCAAAGGAATGTAAGAACCCAATTCATATCGGAAGGAGTCCTTTGGGATACAATACAGAGGACACACTGCACTCCAACCTACATGTCTGGAAACAGGTCAGGATTATCTTAGGACAAGCTTGGGATGTACCCATACCATATTGGCCCTTGTTGCGTAACACAAGGTTGAAAGTTGCAGGTCTCTCGCTATTCTGATCTACTCAGAAGACAGGTGGATTGTGACGAGTCAGGGACCATTTTTCCCCTATAACTAAATGCTTAATGTCCTACTGCATACTGCAAATAGAAGCATCCCTTCTGGTATCTCATCAGTGGTGATATTTGCAGCATTGCCATTTATTCACTTTGCTTGTAGGATCACAACTACAGCTGCCTAGTAGAGGTAAATGGGAGGAAATCCTGGGAAGGTTTACTAGTGGGAGTCAGTATGCTGCCCCTCCACGTATAGCCTCATTTATGAAGCTCTCCTTGAGGAATATACCCCTGACACCACTTGTCTGAAAGCATGTTGGGAGAAGCTATTGGGCCATGCACTTACAGATGAAGAGTGGAAAAGGGCATGGGCCTATGCCTATGAAGCCTATAGGAATATGGCTGATAGACTGATGCAGCCTAAAACTCTGCATCTCTGGTTTTGCACCCCAGCTCTTTTACAAAAATGCAGCTGACCCACAGTTCTGAGTGCTGGCGGTATAAAGACGCTAACAACACACTTCTACACCCCCTTGGGGAATGTCCGAAAATAAACAACCGGTGGAACAATGTGCTTTCTCTTATGGAAAAAACTATGTTTTTTTTCCATTCCTTATGTTGCATCTTTAATTGTATTAAGGAAAACCCTGAGACTTCCTACCCATTACAAACCGCATCAAAACTGGTTTATGGCCACTATTACAGAAGCAAATAGGCTTTTACTTCGATGGTGGTGCACAAAGGATATCCCCTCTATTGAGGAATGTATAGATAATATGTTCTGTCTTGCAAGTTATGAAAAGTTAACATACTTAGTGATGGGTAAGAACCATTGATTTTAACACATGTAGGATCTCTTTTTGACTCTGTTTGCACTTTGCACTATGCCAGGTATGTCTGGGACCCCCCACCAACTGATGTCTATATAATCCTAATGTCAGGAGTAGTACTGCGGTGGACTGACCCCAGCTTCCCTGTTGAGGGTGCTATTACTGCCCATTATGAGCCAATCTCTTCCCTTTCTCCCTTATTGCTTCTGGGCAGTGGCACTCAGATCATGTTAGAGTTAATAGTTTCCTTATTGTATTACTGTTAGTTAAAGATCATTGGATATTTTTACAGTTCTTTGTTTTATTTTTGCTGTTTTTGCCTTGCTAGTGTATAAATTGACAGTTGAGGGATTATCATTTGAAGGACAATTTTGTACATCCTGCTTGATCATTTATCTCTACACAGCTGTACTGTTACGGTTTCATGAATAGTGACATGCTATAATATTATATTTATGGAGCAAATTTAAGAGCATCACATGACTCTTTGTGTACATGTGCAGTAATCTCATCATGCTTCATTTTCATGTGTTTCTGCTTGGAGGAACTGGACCTTTCCTGGACATGACATCTATGAATGTTTCCTGGACTAAGAAACTGTAAAACATCACCACCAGATATTAGCATTCTCATCATAAATCATCTTTTTTAGAAGCCATCAAAAGCAGAAGTAAGGTCAGTGAATCTGTTACACAAGCTCTGAGTTGTGGAGTGCTGCATTGAATCTAAATTTCTGTCTGACTTGTTCCTAAAGGATCTGTGCTTGTCTTTGGGGTCTATTCACAGCCATTTTGGAGAACAAAGGGAAGACATTAACAAAGGATTGTTACATCCTGAGTATGCCCCAGGCCAATGTTCATCACCTTCAGGAATGTAACACATTCTGGGTCTTTGATCTACAGGAACAACAGTTTACTGGTCCCCAGTAGTTCACCATTTCCTGTGGATTTGATTATTTTTCATCATTTAACTCCTGGTACCTTGGACAAGATTACTACATTACATATCCCTGAACATAACTATCTGCATGGTTTAATACTACGACATCAAGAATGCAACTTAACCCCATGAGTGAGCCAGGGTATACCAAAGGGAAATGGCTTGAAACTTGTTACGATGAATAGCTGCAGCCTAATTCCAAAGATGCCTCAACTGCAGGCGTGGGCCACCCTACATAACCCTGATACACTTTGCCTGACTGAGACCTGGCTATCCACCCGGGTCAGGGATAATGAGATAATGCTCCCAGGTTACAATACTTTTAGATGTGATAGGAATGGGAAAAGAGGTGTAGCTGTCTCATTTATTTATGGAATACCCTACAAGGCATTGGGCTCCCCATCACAACCTGCAGCGTTGACCAAGAGCTCCTTGCAGTTAGAATCCTTTTTGGTGAACATAAAAAAATCTCTGGTCATTGCATGGACCTACCTCCCACTGAAAATGGCCAAAGACAGTCTAATTAAAAACTACTAGGGTCCTTGGCTGGCCTTAACAACAACTGTGAGCTCATCGTGACTGGGGATTTCAACAATAGTGGGTCAGTAATGAATTGACCAACTGGAAGGATACCATAGCCAGCTCCCTCCTCACACAATTAGTCATGGAGCCCACTAGAATGAACCATAATACTGGTAAGCACATGCTTCTGGACTGGTTCCTTGCAAGCTCACCTGACAGGATTACCGATGTCTTGGAACTACCGGATTCGCTAAGCGACCACTCCTCTATTACCTGTCTGTGGTCCAATAAATTCAAAAAAGTGCCACCTGTCTTTGTGAACAGCAGAATTCTCAGGAAAGTGCAGCTCTCAGCTTTCAAGGAGGAGCTTTCTCAGATTGATTGGTCTCCCCTGAAGGTACTGCATGACCTTGACATAACACTCCAGTACTTTATTGATAACTTTAATAGCGTTTGTGACAGATTTACTCCATTCAAAAAAAGAAAAACATGTGGCCATAACAATGGGTGGATTACTAGTGACCTTCTACATCACATGAGGGCAAGGGACAACCTTTGGTATCAAGTCAGGGCCTCCGGTAAGCCCAGTGACCTTCAAAGATACAGGGCAGCCAGAAACAAATGCACACATCTCATCAGGATGCTAAGGTTAATTTCTACAAGGATCAATTGGAAAGAATCTGGGATGATGGGAGGCAGTTTTTGGACAATATAAAGGCAATCACAGGGAAGGATGACAAATCACAACCATCACTGCTAAACATTAATGGCACAAATACCATGGAGCAACACACCATTGCTGAAGAGTTCAACTCCGCCTTCACAGATCTTAGCTCTGTTCTACTGGCCGAATACCTCAAGACTATCAAAGCTGATAATAGACGCACACTGGACAACAACTCGCACCCTTAATTTTACTTCAAGAGAGTCACTGTCAAAGAAGCACTGGGTTATGTTAAAAAGGTCCTGGGGAAAACCAGAATGGGGTCTGACAACATTGACATGAAACTGCTGGCACTGGCAATCAATGAAGTCATCGCTCCCATCACTACAATTTTCAATAAATCCCTCCAGCTCACCAAATTCCCTTCTCCTTGGAAACAAGTGCTGGTGACCCCGGTGCATAAGGGAGGTGATAGGTCAATGACCGCAAACTACAGGCCCATCTCTATCCTCTCCCCCCTCTCTAAAGCACTGGAAAGGATTGTGGCAGACCAATTTACTGACTATATTCACAAATACCAGCTGCAATGCCCCAGCAGCTCAGCTTTAGGAAACTCCACAGCACAGACACTGCACTGGTAGATTTCACTCATTATGTCCATAAGGCATTGGATGAGCGAAAACTGGTTGGGTCCATCTTCATTGACCTAACAAAGGCATTTGACACAGTCTGTACTGCATGCCCTTGGTGTTTCCCCAAATGCTGCTCTATGATTCCAGGACTACCTAGCCTCCTGGTCTCAAAGGATCAAGATAGATCACTCCATATCTGCATCCAACAAAGTCTTGCTAGGGGTGCCTCAAGGGTCCACCCTGGGTCCACTGCTCTTCAGCATGTTCCTAAATGAGCTACCCAATGCTTGTACTAGCAAAGTCATTCTATACACCGATGATGCTGTCCTACTTAGCTGTCACTCTCGTATAGAGCATCTACAGGCCGAGCTACAGTCATCCTTCCAGCAACTGGAGACCTGGTTCTACTCCCAAAGGTTGCTACTAAACTGCAAAAAAAACCAAGACAATGCTCCTCTCTAGCCCCCAACTAAAAAGGAGATGCCCAGAACTAACAATCACAAATCATCTGACTGCCCCATTGGAACAGGTTGACTCCTTCAAGTACCTGGATGTCATTGTGGATGATAACCTCTTGTATGTTCAGCACATTGACATGGTGGTAAAGTACATTGACATGGTGGTAAAGTACATTGACATGGTGGTAAAGCACATTGACATGGTGGGAAAGCACATTGACATGGTGGGAAAGCACATTGACATGGTGGTAAAGCACATTGACATGGTAGGAAAGCTGTGAACACTAAATTAGGGACCCTGATTAGGCACAAGAAAAGCTTAACTGCTGAAGCCCTCTGGCTCTAAGTCTCCAGCTTTGTCCTCAACCTGGTCGACTACGGGCTGGTGGTTTACGGTGCTGCCACTGATAAGGCCCTCAGAAGGGTTGCCACTGCCCTTAACAAGGCTTGCAGACTATTGCTAAATGTTGACCGTTCATGCACACTTGTACCCTGTATGGTCTGGCCTGCATACTACTGCTTCAATCTAGAATCAGATACCAAACCTGCCTGCTAGGGTGAAAGGCCATGCTCTCCCTAACCCCTACCTGCATTGCAGATCTGGTAAAGGAAGCAAGCTCTACATACAACACACGAAGAACAGTGACACCACAGTTTGATGTCCCATTTCGTAGAACTTTCCTAGGACAAAGATCCTTTATGTGCTGAGCTCCACTATGGCTAAATGAGATCCCTGCTGCAGCTCTTAATACAACAAATGTTCAGTCCTTAAAAAGAGAACTGAAGCAATACCTGCTAAACTCAAATGCCTGTGACTGCCTTACCTGAATCCGTATCTGCAACCTGGATACTCCCTCTTAAACACCTCTGACTCCCTTACCTGAGTCCATATCCTCAACCTGGATACCCCCCCCTCATCTGTCTGAGTTTTCCTCCTGTTTTTCCTACCCTGGACCCCCACCTGCCATCCCTTGCCACCCCTTCCCAGCTCCCTCCAACTCCCTCCCCTCCATTCTCCCCCAACACCACCCCTTTCCACCTACTCTCCTCCCAAATATTCTCCTTCTCCCAATCCCTTTCTCTCTCCCTCCCTCCCTCTCTCTCTCCTCCTCCTCTCTTTCTCTCTCTCTCTTTCTCACTCTCTAATCGACCACTCGTTCATACTCTCTTTCCTTTCTTTCTCCTACCCTTTCCAATACTCTACCTTGACAGACCCCCCTGGGGCAGCTATGCAGTATGTTGCAAATTGGGAATCTCCTCCTGCTGTTTAATTTCAGCTTTCTAAGTTACTCAAATGTATTATACAGTATATCTAGTTTCTGTATTATGTAGCAATTTTATGTTTTGTGTTAACTATCAAGTTTTTATTATGTCTCTGCTGTTTTACATCCCGACGTGGAACCTTTGTAAAAGAGTGTATACTCGAAGGTTGTTTCCGAATATACAAATAAATAAATACCTCGCAAGGTTGAATAAGGTACAGGAAGGGAGCATTTCTCGGTAAAAAAGGTGTACAAGAACTAGGGGGCATGCAATGAAGCTAGAAGGAAGTTTAGGAGAGATATGAGGAAGTATTTCTCCACAGATAGGGTGGTGGATGCCTAGAACAATCTTCCAGTGGGGGGGCAAAAACAATGGGGAGCTTCAAGCACACATGGGAGAGGTGGAAAGGAAAACTTGTATCAAAGTAGGATATAAGGTGACCGGAGACTGGGTATGGCCTGCAGTGGGAGAATTGGCAAGGAAAAGAGCAGCAGACTAGGTGAGCAAAGTCATCTTTAGAAAATGGTTAAAATGATTTCAGCCTTCTGATTGGCTGAGGGTCTTCTCTACCTGGGCATCTATCAGACAACAGATGCCCGGCTATTAAAAGTACCAGCCCAGCCAACCACATGCCCGGCTATTAAAAGTACCAGCACAGACAACCACATTACCACAATCATGCTGCCCAGCCTGCCATGTAATTGGTTGAAACTCCCTCATTTCATATTTAAATGTCCACCATTTTTTTCTCTCACTTAGCGAGACACGACACACACACACCCCCGCTCCGGTACCATCACTGATCCTTCACCAATTCCCACAAAACAGCAGCCACCAAAAGCCCACAAATGTACCTGCTTTTTATAGGTTTACTTTCTCTTTCTGCCACCTTGTTCGACCTCCTCCCACAAAATCTATGGACCTTCCCTGACGTCCGTTCTCGGCTGATGTACAGCGCTGCCGCCTGCCTGCCACCTTAGCTCCTCTCAATCAGAAGACTCCACTCCAGTTCTGCTCCCCTTTTCAAATTGTGCTGCACAGCAAAGAAACTGCAGTCTTGCAGTGTTGCCAGTCTCTCCCACAAAACTTATTTGATCACTTGCTTGTCTAGAGTCAGAAAAGTGAACCTGTGAGCCCAATCGTCTTCAGGTAACTGGTGGTGGACAAATTGTGTCTCCAGACAAAACAGTGAACTTTAATTTCAAGAAAGTGTGGGGGGGGGTGACACTCTGCACTGTCAAGGGGGGGTTATAAACAGACTACCATAGGAAGCATGATTGCATACAACCAGTTTGTTTAGGTGGAGGAACTATTTTATTATAAAATTACTCAAACAATTTATTAACAATTTTGTAACTTCTTTTTTTTTTTTAACCAGTGCCCATTTTCTAAGTGCAATAATACCCTCCAGGGTGGGTGGTATGGGCTATACTGGACCTTCCAGGGGCTATAAGGCCCTCCGCCTGCATAGTCAGACCTCATTACGCCCCTGGGCGGTCCGGTATAGCCCAATACTGCCCACCCTGTCGGCTTTTATTGCTTACTTATCTGCTGACAGTTGTTATGTTTCTATTTTTCTAAAAGAACTAAGACTAGTTCTGATTTAAGTAGGAGTGTATGGTGCCAGATGGCCTCTTGCACAATCCTTACCTTTAAGCAGAAGTATTCTCCTAAGGATTTTGGAACTCAGTATTGATTGTTGAATTTGCTTTGTAGATACATGTCAAATGTTTGAACTGTGTTCCTTATCTGCTACAGTCTTTACTCTGCCCTGTTTTTTGTGCTGCAGGAAATCCTATGATCATGATAAATATAATGCATTTGGGCATTGATAACCCTAAGCATAAATACTTTCTGTGTGGTAGACAACTTACTGATACAGATCTTGAAAAGGACCTAGGAGTCTACATCACTGACAATTTCTGCATCACTAGACACTTTAATGAAGCAGTAAATAAATCTTAGAAAATGCTATGGACAATTAATAATAATATTAATTCCAGAGATGCCCAGGTCATGTTAACCACTCTACAGATCCCACATTAGACCCAATTAACTACTGCTCACAGTATGTTCCCCTTACAAAAAATGCAATATTAATCAGCTTGAAAAAATCCAAAAGAAGATTTACCAGGTTGGTGCATGGACAGAGACAGAGATTATAAGGACAGTTTAGCCACCCTGAACCTTCTGTCCTTAGAAATGAGAAGATATATGCATGACCTGTTATTTACGCAGGATGTTATTAATGATCCCTATTTGTTTAGTGAAATTGGCTTTATCTTCAAACAAGATAAAATGAACACTAGAGGTCACCCACTTCAGTTGCATAGTTTAAGATACAATACCTTTATTCAGAGAGTTGTTATTTCCATTTGACATAATTTTAAGTGAAAAATGCATTTTTAAGCTTAAACTTGACAATTGGCTTCTCAACCTAGAGAAGTGTGTTTTTAAGGGTTTCCTGATAGGAGCATCTTATGGACATTTTGTCTTTCATGCCTCACTTAGTCCTTGGTATGATCTTTCCCCTAATGAATGTATTGTAGGCTTCACACAGAAGTCTGTGTGGTATCCCCATTGTCCCTGGATCCCTATCCAGAAATAAATCAGGCCACAGCTTGTTAAGTTTGGATGCTCACTGGAAACATTTATTCTTATTATACAGGCACCGTTAAAATCCATTTACATCCCATATTTCTACCAGTTCATATTTACATTGTGGACATAACAGTCCCATATCATATCTAGGACATAACAGTCCTGCCTTCCCTCTTGCATGGTTCTTCTTCTTGCTTCGCTCTTCTTCTGCCCTAGCTTCTCAGGGTCTGGACACCCTGATCCGGTCCCCCCCTTTTCACCATAGCCGGATACCACCTTACCTGGACCCCCCCCCCACTAGGTGTGAACACATCGATCCATCCCTAGTTCTATATCCTCCCCTCCCCTTTACTCCCACACCTGGGTTCTTTTGTCCCCAGCAGCGGTACCTGCCCCCCTCCCCGCCCTACCTGCCCCCCCTTTTCCCTTCTTGCTCCCACCCCTTCCACTGCACCATCTCCAGGTTGCGATGGAAGATGGGGCTCCCCCCTGTGAGCTAGCCCCTCAGCCCTTTCTTATTAATGTCCTCAACTAGATCCCCGAAAGGGTGGAGGAACAGGCTCATGCCGAACTCTGTCAGATGAACTCCATCCCCCCGGTACACTGCCTCCTGATCATACGAGATGTCCCTGTGTTGAATGTGAACTCCTCCAATCTCAATCACTGCCCTGGCTACCTTCCTATTCAACCACTTTCTTGCCACCTCTATTGCTTTAGGCCCCTTATTTCCACTCCACACCCTTTGGGAGGTGATCTCTGACCACCCTATCACCATCCGGGGCCACCAACTCTTGATCTTCTCTAAATCAGCATTGATGCCCTTCACCAGGGGCCCCCATGGTATTGTCCCCAAGTCATTGCCCCCTAAGTATACAATCATGCTGTCTAGTCAGTCCCACTGCACCCACAGCTCTTCCAGCAGGGGTAGCAGCTGTGCCCATCTCATGCCTCTCAGGCCCCTCCAGCGTACTCTGGTGTGTTCCATTCCTGGGCGCAGCTGTGCCCCTATCCTCATGGTGGCTGCAAACCTTTCTGCCCAATATATGAACGAGTACCCCACGATCAACACCTGTCACTTGGAACCTGCTGTGGGGGGAGAGAAAAAGGGGGAGCATTAGTCATTGCTGACACCTCACATACCTCCTGTAACAATCAGACTTCCATCTCCCCACTCTTTTGACCTCGGCTGCCTCTGTCCCTGCTGCCGCTCTTTCTGATGCCACCCCGATTCGGAAAGAATGGGGGGCAAAATCACGGGGTTCTTCCCCTGTGAATGCCACTGCTTTCTGAAGTACCACTCCCACTTGGAGCCCCATTGCCGGCCATCCATCCCCATGCAGGAACCAAACCCCTTCCTGCTGCTCCCGTACTCTCCGGTAGTCTGTCATGGCCCTTACTGCACATACTTCCCCTTCTGCATGCCTGTGTATCTCAATGGTGGTGCCCTTACCTCCCTGATCTGTCTTGGACCTCTGCAGTCTGATAACCACCTTTTCCTCCTCCAAATGTATATCCTGCTCCTGCAAACCCCCCATGTATACTCCTTTTTGGGCGCCACCGCCTCCCCTACTCGAAAAGCCCCTCTCACTATCACGGCAAATATGGCCCAAAACAGACATGCCTCATTTGCTGACCGACATACCCTGTCCAGTGCCCGTGCCACCATCATGAGTAGTGGGCCCTGAATGGGTCTTCTCCCATCCTGCCTCCCAGCCTGATCCCTCCACCATCCTATGACCATCCGCTTGATGGCCTGGCTGCCCATGGTGTCCCACCACCCCCGTTCCTGGCATGTCCAGTTGATCCCTGCCAGTTGCACCCCCATGGTAGTGTGGGCTGCCCCTGACTCCCACTTTCTGACTATATATTGCATAACCTGCTCCTCCCACACTGGCTCTCCTGCCTCCCCTCCTAAACCCATTCGAAAAACCTGGAAACTCTCCCAAGCCCCCTCGTAGGCCTTCAGGGTGTTGGCTGCCCACAATCCCCTATACAATGCCCTGGCCTTTTCCCACCAACCTCCCACATCCAACCCGGTATCCTGGTCCTGGTAGGTGTGGCCTGAGGTTCCAACTCCCGGAACTGTGCTATCTGCAAGCGAGAGAGACAATCAGCCAATTCATTCCTTATCCCTTCTATGTGTTGTTCCCTGAAGGACAGGTTCCAATGCAGCCCTAACAACACTAGGCCCCGCAACACCCATCCTACTGAGTCTGTATGGCCACTCTGCCAGTTAATTACCTCTACTACCCCCTTGTTATCGCACCAGAAAGAGATGTGTCGCCCCGCCATTTGCTCTCCCCATATCTCCAAAGCTACCCATATGGGAAAAATTTCCAGGAACATGATGTCCTTAGTCTATCTCCATTCCTTCCACTGGACCAGCCATTCCTCTGAGATCAATTCCCCCTGAAAATAGGCCCCCATCCCAAAAACCCCAGCCGCATCCATGTACAGCTCTAGTTCGTGTTGTGGGCCCATTCTTCTTGACAGAACATCACCCCATTATATGACTCCAGAAAGACCTCCCACACCTGGAGATCCTCCCTTATGCCCCTATTGATGTCCACCCAGTGGAGGGGCTGCTTGGCCTTCCCTGTGACACTGCCAAGCCTCCTCATTAAATGCCCTGCCTGGGCTTATGGCCTTGCAGGCAAAATTAAGGTGCCCCAGCAGCTGCTGTACCTGTACCAGCGGCACCCTCCACCTTCCCCACACCAGTGCTAAGAAACCCTTCAGTCGGGACATCTTGTCCCCTGGCAGGTGGAAACACTCCCGCTCGGTGTCTAACTCGATCCCTAGAAACTCCAGCCTGCGGGCCGGACCTTCCATCTTCCCCATAGCCAAAGGGATTCCGATGACGCTGCACATGTCCCGAAAGTCTTCCAGCATCCACTGGGCGTTCTCCTGGCTATCGCCTATAAATAGAAAATCATCCAAATAATGGACCACCCTTCTGTGCCCGTAACGATGCCCAAACACCCATTGCACCCATGAGCTGAACATCTCAAAAGTTGAGCACACCACTGAGCACCCCATAGGCATGGCCTTGTCAAAATACAACCCCCCCCCCGCAAATTGGAAACCCAGCAGGTCCCAGTCCTCAGGCCGGACTGGTAGCAGCCAGAAGGTGGACTCTATGTCCATCTTCACCAGTCAAGCCCCTTCGGCTGCCCGAGTTAACTCAACTGCTTGATAAAGTGACGCATATGATATTATGCTCAATGCCCCTGGTATCCCTTCATTCACTGACCCCCCGTCTGGGTACGACAGGTGGTATATGAGCCAGAATTCACATGCTTGTTTCTTAGGCACCACCCCCAGTGATGACACCCAGAACTCCCTGCAGGGAGGGCCAGCCAGAGGCCCTTCCACCCTCCCTACACTGACTTCCTTAGTGATCTTCCTCTGTACTACGTCCTCCTTCCCTTTTACCAAGCTCAGGTTATTCGCCAGCATGCCCACCTGTGCCCCTTCAAATCCCAGAGGGAAACCCCTCTGAAAATCATCCCTCAATTGCTCCACCCCCTCATTTTCCGGGTAGCCCTCTGTCCAGGCCTCTGTCACCTCCAAGTTAATGGGGGTGAGGGCCAGAGTATAGCCCCACTGCCCCGCACTCATTCCCGGCCTAATTCCACCCGTAATTGGGGGCATATCCTCCTCTCCCAGGACCCCCTCATCCCTTCCTGGATCCCCCCTTCCCACTGAATTGCCCTCCTTTGTCCCCCCCCCTTGCCTGTAGCCCAATGCTGGGTGTGAACCCCCACAACACGTGCAGGCGTGTTGGAACTTGCAACTAGGCCAGGTGCATGATGCCCTGTTGTAAGCCCAGCACGCCTTTGCACCCAGCACCATGGCTGTCCACTTCACCTGGCCCACAACCTGCCCGCCTGTAGCGGCCGACAACGTCCGAACCCATAGCTCCGCGTGGGTGCAATCCCATCTCAGATCGCCCTGTGCTGCCATTCTTCTTCAGAATGCCTCATCATACTTGAGCCACCCAAATCCCAATTTTGCTTTATATGTATCCTGTATGATAGCTATGTATGTCAGCAAGGGAACTGCCAGGTCAGGCTGCTTCTCCAGGACCAGTGCACTGTAAATTATTAAATCGGATTGCCACGTGTCTGTGCTCTTTCCCTTGAACCTGGCTTCCTCGGCCATGTGGCCTACCACTGCCAACTCCACTGCCATTTCTGACTTGCCCACCGACTCCCTTTGTTCATATTTCTTGGCATTCGCTTCGTCCACCAATCCAAATATATCCACATACTCCCCCCTCCAAATCTTTTTCTTTATGGTGGTTGGAACATGGTCACTCAGCGTGAAGCCGGGTAGCCTATCGTACATCTTCTGTCTGCCCCCTGTGTGGCCTGAGCCGGTCATCCCGGGTTTGCCCCCACCCATTCAAGGCCCATTCTATCTTTTCCACCCCATCCTCCCCCATGTCCCCCAGCAATCCTTCCATGTATTCCTTTAAATTTAATTCAATGTTCATGTCCATGCCATCCTTACCCCCATCTAGTATGGGCCCTGCCAGTTCTGAGGTGGGCTCAACCCCCAACCCAGGCCACCCGGGTGTTCAGGGTGCCGCCCGTTTCAGCCTCTTGTTTGTGTTGCCAGCCCCACCCTTCTCACCTCTCTCCTTCCTCTTCTTCTTCTGTGCCTCCTCCTCCTCTGCTTCTCTCTTCTTTGCCACCTCCACCAAGGTAGTCATCTGCGCCATGAGTTTTTCCGCCTCTGCTAGCATGGTTGCACTCAACATTGAGGTTCTTTTGGGTGCCATCCTCCTGTTGGGCCTGGGCTGCACAATAAGAGAAGAAATCATATCATCATCCCACATTGGCCGTCTTCCTTGCATGTGTCACTTGTTCCATAATACCCATTATGTTTCCTTTCTCCTCTTTTTTTTTTTTTTTTTGCGGTCCCCGGTGCCACTGGCCCCTTAATGCTCATTCGCCCTGCACGCCCACCTAGGCTCTTCTCACCTCAATCCCCATGGCAGTGCTGCCTTACAATCCCCCCTGTTGCCCATCTGCCTCCCCCCGAACGCCCAAGGGCCACGACTGCTTCCTGTGCCCCCCTTCTTGCCCGCTCAGGCTCTCTCGATCTGCGCTGGCATGGTGCCCCCCTTATTTTTGGTGACACTGGGCAGATCTCCTTGTATCGCCCCCACATTGGCACCCACCATGATGCGTCCTGCTCGGCCGTGGCCTGCTACATGCATACCCCTAGGCTCCGGAAGGAGGGCCTCCTCGGCACCCTAAATCATGGTCCTCCCAGCCTACCTCTTCTGCCTTGTCGCCACTTGCCCCCTCAGCCCAGTGCCATGCTGCAGCAGGAAAATGACTGTACCGCCCCTCCGGAAGCTGGAGAAATTTTTTTTTTTGTGCCTATTGTGTATGGATTGCGCACCTTGCTCCCATTCTCCCCTCATCCCCTCTCAACTGAGTCAAATATCCTCTGTGCTGCACATGTGGCTGGGCACCCTCTGTTCCTAGGCCCCACGGCCTCCATCTGTCTCTGTAAGTCCTTTATACCCAGCCATACTATGCTACCTTGCCTCTGGTGCCGCATGGCACTCCCATAGCCATTCTCTTTCCTTTCCTTTTTTGGCCTGTTTGTCCCCCATCACGTAAGAACCCCTGGTGCCCAAGATGATGCCTTTCACCCTCCCTAGCATTGTCTGATCACTCCACTACTCCTAGGCCTGTGCCTTGCGGTCCCACCTTGATCCACAGTTGCTCGCCTCGCTGTGCCCTGGAGGAATGCCTTTTTGGCCCACTGGTGTGGTCCGCCTGTCCCCCCAAATTCCTCACCCCATTATCCTCTGGCTCCCCGTGCCACGTGGTGGTCTGCGATCTCTGGGCTAGGCCCCAGCTTCCCGCCCCTGACCGTGTCTGGCCTGCTTGTGAGGCATCCTCGTCACTTGCTCCAACGCTTCTACCCGCTTCATTGTGGGCCTTCTTGGCCCCAACCAAAACAAGTAGTCCCTGACCCATGTGGCATCCATGCCACCATCCCCACTCTCCGGCTGCACCAGCCATCTAAAACCAGGCCCTCCTGGCATGGTCCACCTGTCCCCCCCCGGATGCCTCACCCCGTTATGCTCTGGCTAACTGTGCCATGTTGTGGCCTGTGATCTCTGGGCTAGGCCCCAGCTTACCACCCCTGACTGTGTCTGGCCTGCTTGTGAGGCATCCTTGTCACTTGCTCCAACGCTTCTACCCGCTCCATTGTGGGCCTTCCTGGCCCCAACCAAACTCCAAGTAGTCCCCGACCCACACGGCATCCACGCCACCATCCCCACTCTCCGGCTGCACCAGCCAACTAAAACCAGGCCTTCCTGGCCTGACCGAACTCCAACAAAGGCCCTGACCCATGCGGCATCCTCGCCGCCATCCTCCACACTCTGACTGTACCAGACCTCTAAATGCCACCCGCCCACGATCTGATGGAAAATCCACTGCCCCGAAACCGCTCCTCACTGCAACCACTGCCCCAATGTTAGGCCTGCTCAGCGGCCTGCATGGGAGGCTCAGCCACCCCACCATCTGCTGACCAAACCATTACTGCTCCAGCCGGAACCTTAAAACCAACCACCAAAACCAAAAAACGTATCTCCAGCATGGCGGCTGAACGGAGCATAATACATGAAAACTAGCAAAACAAATCCTCTAGTAAAGTCATTTTTGCACCAAGTGCCTTACCATTTTTCCTGCCAGCAATGTGTTGTAGTTCAACAGAAATTACAGCAGAAAGAGAGCTAGCCCAGGGCTACCTACCCTTAAAAAGTCTCCGGGGACCCTTGACCCCGCCCCTCCCCTCAGGCCCCTTCCCCTGTCCAGTAGCCAGCGAGCCCGCTCGAGTGGCCAAACCTCCTCTGATTTCACCAGGACCTCCCTGCCTACAGCTCCCCCTCCCTTCCCCTTTCCCTTTATTTCTGGTTGTCTCCCAGGACAACCTGGCCTGCCTTTAATTGGCAAGCCCCATTGTCATTTGTCCTAAAGGAAATTTTTGTTTCTTCCTATATCCATTTCTTAAACATATTATTCAGCACAGAGCAACTGAAATTCCTCTTCAACAGACCTTCAGCATGACAGTACAAAGCTAAGGATGGTTTCACAGTGGCATAATCTTAAATGATACTGAAGCCAATAGATGAATTCAGAAGTGCATTACTAAGTTCTTGAGACAGTGGTATAATATCAGTCCTACTATAGAATCCATGTAAATTTGAAACAAAAGTGTAATCTCAATCTGTATAGTGCATTAAATGCCATGCATCAATCAGTGCAAGATTGTACATTCTGTTCCCTATTTTCTCTCTAATCCTAGAATCAGTTTCTCTAATATGGGAATAACGCTCATGCAAGAAGTGATATAGAGACACATTATGGCCACCCCCTCCATTATGACATTATCATGATTACTGTACTCATCTCATCAAAGATGTTTCCAAAAACATGGCAGAATTTCCAATTGGGGCATATACAGGTAGGGTACATACAGCATCCTTTAATCCACGCATCTCACCCAGAAGGATCTGCCATCTACCCTCTGTATCAACCTTATCATTACAGCTATGCAGAACATGGAATTTCCTGGCAGAATCTGGGTGGAATAGGAATTCCACCTTGGAAGTACTTTCAAGAGTTTCTTGTTTTAATTGTGTGGAATTCACAAAAAAAGTGTAACCTGTGGAATAATATTCCGTGGATTAAGCAATCTGCAGAATAATAATCTGTGGTTTGCAGAAATTTATCCACAGTTTGCATAACATGTGGAATTCAATCCTATGGTTAACAGTTTACTTCTGAAATTTTCAGGAAATTTAAATTCAACACGTATGAAAATGGCTGATCACTTTCACACAACATGGCATAAAAAAGGTACTCTGGATTCTGGCGCACTAAACTAATTACCTTCTTTGAGGGTGTTACTAGGAGGTGGTAGTTGGTGCAGTCTATCTGGACTTCAGTAAAATCTTTGACCATGTACCGTATTGAAAATTAAATGAAAAAGTAGCAATGTGGAGAGTCCACGTTGTATACAGGAGGACAGCAAATTAGCTGACTGGAAGGAACATAGGGTTGATGTGGTTGGTCATCATTTAGAGTGGAGGGATATGTTGAGTGAAGTGCCTCAGGGGTGGGTGCTTGAACCATTGCTTTTTATAATATTTATTAATAACTTGAATGAAGGGGCTCAGCATTAGGATGCAGACATTACAGAAAGCATTAAATAGTAAGAAGTTCGGAAACAGCAGGAGTACATAAACTACAGGGGGATCTAAAAACAGTGGTGGTTTGGACAGATAAATGGGAACTTAATTTTTAAATCTGGGGAACTGCAGGTTACAGTACTAACCTTGGGGCAAGAAATCTGAATTGTGTGTGCCGAGTATACCCTGTGTGTTTTTCAAGTGAACAGCACAACTAAGGAAGAGGAACTGGGGGTAATTGTGAACCATAAGTCGAAGCCAGACAGGCAGACTGCTGCTGAAATCAAGAAAGCAAATACAGTAGCTGGGCTGCACTATGAGGGGAGGGTAGGGATCAGGTCAAGGGAGGTGATTCCACTGCACAAGGTCTTGCTTCGGCCACAGCTGGAGTTCTGTTTACTGTTCTACTCACTGCAGTATAGAGAGAAAATTGAAGTGATCAGAAACATTTAGCATGGAGCACCCAGGCTAATCAATGGCTTTGGAGGCAATAGCTATGAGTGGAGAATGGACATACTCAAATTATTTAGACAAGAACAGAAAAGGCTGAGAGAGGACATGATCACAGTTTTCTGACTACTAAAGAGGGTATAGAGAGGGTGGAGTATACACAGAAGTTTGAGCTAGAGAGTGTAAATAGAACTATAGGCCATTCCCTTATATGGAAGGGGACAGAAAAATAGGGCAATTAAAACACATTGCTTCACTAAGCAAGTGGATAACATGAGAAATAGCCTACTCAGTGAGGTTGTTGAATACCCTGTTCAAGCTTTCAGATCCAGATGGTACAAATTCCCAAGGGAGAATGACACAGAGCGTTACAAATACTCACAACATAAATTGGGGTAACATTCTTGCTAATAAATGTGGACATGTGCCCATACTCAAATTGGGTGTAGTCTTTGCCATGCTGCTTGACTTGTGGGCAACATGGACCCCAAGTCCTTTCTGTCATCACCCATATTATGTTATTATAACACTTTCTAATAAACTGATCTAATTTAGATGTTATGTGAAGAAGAGCTTTGATTTGTTACATTTGAGGAAAGACTGTGCTTTATGGTTTCAATTCTTCTTTTTGATTTTTTTGCTGCAGGCCCCAGCATCTGTTTGCACCAAAAGTTGCCTCCCTGGGTTTAGAAAGGCCCAGCAAGAGGGAAAACCAATCTGCTGCTTTGATTGCATTGCATGTTCTGAAGGGGAGATTGCCAACCAAAGTGGTATGTGACTGGTTTTAGTTAATTGTTTCTACACCATCATAACCTTGCTTATGTATACTTTCTTTTTCACATTATAACAAGGGTCTGAGAACTAATACTTTCTGACTGGCTGTAAGCATTCTATCAGCCTTATGTTAATCTTTTATTAACATTCAAGTGCAGCATAATCATATTCTGAACAGGCTTAACACTGTTTAAAAAAAACATTTTTTTTAAATTATAACAGCAATAAGACACTCCCAGGGGTTATGTTAATGGTCATTCAATCACCCTCTAGGAGTATGTAGCACTCGGCTATGCCTCATGCAACATTACACCCCTAGAGGGTAATTAACAGACTTGATACTTGGTAGAATAGGGCAGAAATAGGTCTAGGGCCATCGAGTCCATCCCCCACTCTCTGTGGGGAAAATAAACATTAATAACCCAAGAATTTATCTAATTCATTTTTAAAGGATGTGAAGTTTGTAATGTTTACCAGATATTCTGGAAGATTATTCCATGATGACACAGGTCTAATAGTGAAATAGTTGTCTCTTTTTTTGGTATTTGTCCTGGGGATAGTAGCTGAAGCTGGGGACCCTGTAGTACGAGCAGACTTCATAGACCAAATGGTCTTCTACTGCTGGCTTCTTCATGTGTTTCTATGTTTTTTGTGCAATCTAAGATTAAGCTCCCTTTCAATTGGTATAAAGTTAAATTCATTTATTAATGCATTATCTCCTATGATGTTATAAAATAGATGGTGGTTCCCCCATTTCTTCTTTCTTCAAGTGTCATAAGGTTTAATTGCTGAAGTCTATTTTCATATGGTACGTTCTTGAGTCCATGAATCATTTACATTGCCCTCCTCTGTACCCCCTCCAAGAGATTTACATCCTGTTTGAAACGTGGTGACCAGAAAGTAGAAGCATAATCAAGATACAAGTCTACAAAGTTCCTGTAGAGACTAGGGCCTGGATATTCAGACTGCACCAGGCTGTGGCTGAAGCCTGGGCGCAGCGCAACTTAGCTGCGCAGGGGCATTGACAGGGTGATATTCAACGGAGCTGCTCCATGGCACAGCAGCATTGAATATCGCACCCTGGCCACCCACAGTGCACATGGCGCAGTGGCACTGTGCCAGCACAAGTGGCCAGAGTGGAGCAGTGGGATGCGCTAGCACAAGTTCCATTGCGCTAGGCGCAACAACCGTGATATTCAAAAGTACACATGCAAATGGGGCCATAATGCATGCAAGGTGCAAATGGGGCCATTTGCATGTCATTATGGCCCCATTTGCATGCAGGTGCGCCGATCCCCAGTGACTTGCACCTGGCACCCTGCCAGGCTGCAGCCGTCGGGGACTGATGCCCCCTGCACAGCGTGGCAATGTGCCCCACTGCCTGATCATGGGCATACATTGAAAGTTACATTCGTCCTATATCCCTGGTGGTCCAGTGGACCGCTTGCAGCCCAATTGCAGCCTTCAGTATGTAAAAAGAATCGTCCAATATCCCTGGTGGTCCAGTGGACCGCTCACAGCCTGATCACGGGCTGAAGTAAAGATGAATGAAGTCCAATATCCCTGGTGGTCCAGTGGACTGCTCGCAGCCCAATCGCGGGCTGAAGTAAAAATAAATGAAGTCCAATATCCCTGGTGGTCCAGTGGACCGCTCACAGCCTGATCGCAGGCTTCAGTATGTAAAATAAATCATCCAATATCCCTGGTGGTCCAGTGGTATCCCCCCACCCACCCACTGTGCCCCACCACCCCGCTCCCCCCCAGTCAGTGACGGGCAGCAGCACCCCAACCGCCTGCCACCCCGGCGCCCGCTGACTGACACCGTAGGTAGGGCTGTACACCTAGGGACAAATGACCTGGCTAAGAAAGGGATTAGAGAAGTGCAGGAAGAGTTTGTGGAATTGGGGAGGGGCCTTAGTCAAGTAGCACGCACGGTAACCTTCTCGGAGGTGCTACCCATCTATGGCATAGGAGAGGCGAGGGTGTTCCGCACCATGGGATTCAATCAGTGGTTGAAAAACTGGTGTGGAGCTCAGGGATTTGGCTTCATTGGGGACTGGGGGTCCACCTGGAGTGATGCAAGCCTATACTGGCATGATGGGCTGCATCTGTCCGGGAGGGGAACCAGGATCCTAGGTGATAGGTTTAAATGCTTCATTGGCAAGCTTTTAAACTAGCCAAGGGGGGAGGCACTGGAAAGGAGCAGGAAAATCCTAGCCCCCCCCTAAATAAGCATGGTAGTAAGTGCAGCAAACACCAACCTAGAGGTGTCGATAGGGAGAAGGGCAGGGGTAAATGGAGAAAGTGACAAAGGCAAGGAGGACAGGGATAGGGCAAAAGGGAGTAAGGCCATCAGGAAATGGAGGGTAATGAGTACCAATACCCATAGTCTGGGCAACAAGCTCCCTGAGCTGATGGCCTTAATGGAAGAGGGATGCCTGGATATCGTAGCAGTCACAGGAAACATGGTACACAGAGAACCATGACTGGGATGTTAACATACCAGGGTACATAACCTACAGGAGAGACAGGCAGGGGAGAAGAGGGAGGAGTAGCTCTCTATGTAAAGGAAGAGATAAAAGCAACTGAACAAAAGAGTAAACAGGGAGGAGAGAGGCACTGTGGGTCACCTTGGAGACTGGAAAGGGCACCACAATCCGCACAGGGTTGTGTACAGACCCCATGTCAGGGGAAGGAATGGACAAGGATATGATAGAAGGCATTCTTAGAATGGCAGAGAAAGGGGAGATACTGTTGATGGGAGACCTGAATATGCCAGATGTTAACTGGAGCACATTTACTGCAGCCACATCCAAGAGCAGGGCCATTCTTGATGCCCTACAGGTGGCAGGCATTAGACAGCTAGTTTCGGAACCCACTCGTGAGGGAGCAATCTTAGATCTCGTATTCTCAAATGGGTGCAGTGAGAGGATCTCAGATCTAGAAGTGGGTTGCCATCTGGGGACAAGTGACCATCAAACAGTGTGGTTCACGTTAAACTCAGCTACAGAGTCAAGCCATACAAAAGTGAGGGTACTGGACTTTAGGAGGGCTGACTTTGGCAAGATGGGAGAGTGCCTCAGAAAAGCACTAGCAAACAGGCTAGAAGGATGTGTAGAGCAACAATGGGGAATTATCAAAACTGCCATCACAGAGGCAACAAGCCTTTGTGTGAAGCAAATAAACAAATCAAAATGAAAGAAAAAGCCACTATGGTTCTCAAAAGAGGTGGCTGTGAAAGTCAGGAAGAAAAAGATAGCATTCTGGAAGTATAAGGAAACACAGAAGGAGCAGGACAGAGAGCTGTACCAGTTAAGGCAGAAGGAAGCAGGGAGGGAAGTCAGAATAGCAAAGGCCCAAACTGAGGAAAAGATAGCCAACTCAGTTAAGAAGGATAAAACCTTTTATAGGTACATCAGCGGTAGAAAGACAAGGAGGGATAGTGAGGCTGAATAGAATGAGCGGTGGGTGGGCAGAGGGACAGTGAAAAAGCAGGAATACTGAGCAGAATATTTCTGCTCAGTATTCACAAAGGAGGAAGTGCCTAATCCAATTAACAGAAGCACTCTTGATAGGGGTCGATCACAGTCCTTTCACAGAAGAAAGGGTTCTGCAAGAACTCCTAAAACTGAAGGTGGACAAAGCAATGGGTCCTGATGGAATTCACCCCAGAATTCTAAAGAATTAAGGGAGAAACTAGTGAAACCACTGGCTACTCTTTTAATAAATCATGGGAGGATGGTGTGGTACCGAGGACTGGAGGAAGGTGGATGTGATTCCCTTCACAAAAGTGGGACCAAGACAGAGGCAGGAAACTACAGACCTGTCAGTCTGACCTCTGTGGTAGGGAAAGTGATGGAGTCACTTCTGAAGGAAAGAATAGTTGAGTACCTAGAGGCCAGTGGAGCACAGGACCCAAGGCAGCATGGGTTCACAGCGGGAAGGTCATGTCAGATGAATCTAATAGATTTCTTTGACTGGGTGATCAAGTAGTAGACCAGGGAGGGCCGTGGACATGGCCTACCTAGACTTTAGCAAGGCATTTGACACAGTCCCACAAAGATTAATAGTCAAATTAACCAGCCTGGGAGTGGGACCCAGGGTGGTAGCCTGGGTAAAACATTGGCTGGACAACAGGACACAGAAGGTAATTGTAAATGGAGTCCACTCTGAAGAAAGGGGGTTACTAGTGGGGTACCACAGGGTTCAATATTGGGTCCAGTCCTTTTTAATGTCTTCATCAGTGACATTGCAGAGGGACTGGAAGGAAAAGTATGCCTTTTTGCAGATGACACAAAGATCTGCAACAGGGTTGATACACAAGGAGGCATGGAAAGGATGAAAAGGGACTTGGCAAGGTTGGAGGAATGGTCAGAAGTATGGCAGCTAGGATTCAATGCAAAGAAGTGCAAAATAATGCACCTGGAAACAAGAACCCAGGGAAGAATACACAATGGGTGGGAGGTAGTAACAACAACAAAGGAAAGGGACCTGGGGTAATCATATCAGATGACCTTAAGGTTAGCAAGCAATGTGAGAAGGCAGTAGGAGTGCTGGGGGTATACTGGGATGTATAGGAGAAGCATCATCAGCAGAAAACAGGAAGTTGTTATCCCTCTGTACAGACAGTTGGTGAGACCCCATCTGGAGTACTGTGTCCAGTTCTGGAGACCCCATCTCCGCAAGGACATAGACAGGATAGAGGCAGTCCAGAGGAGGGCAACTAAAATGGTGCAGGGTCTGCAAGAGAAGCCGTATGAGGAGAGACTAAAGGAGCTTAATATGTATACCCTTGAGGAAAGAAGGAGAGGGGGCATGATAAAAACTTTTAAGTACCTCAGTGGAATCAACAAAGTCCAAGAGGGTAGCATCTTTCAGAAAAAGAGACTTGCAAGAACAAGGGGACACAATTTAAAGATAGAAGGAGGCGGTTCAGGGGCAATGTGAGGAAGCATTATTTCACAGAGAGGGTAGTGGATGCATGGAACAGTCTTCCTGAGGAGGTTGTGGGGTCTAAAACTGTGGGAGAATTCAAGAATGCATGGGACAGACATAAGGCAATACTTGTGGGGGGTAGGAAGAAATAGGCTGTTGGTTAACTAGGATCTGTGGCCTATCCTGTAGGTAGGGAAATGGGCAGACTAGATGGGCCTATCGGTCCTTATCTGCCGTCAAAGTCTATGTTTCTATGTTTCTATTGGTCCATAACGTGAGCCAATGGGTGTGCAACCCGTACCATACTACAGAGTCCAGATATGTGATTATCCATTCACATATCTGGATTTAATAACAATATAGGCTGCACGCCACGCTATTCCAATGACAATGAACATAACCCTACCTACGGTGTCAGTCGGTGGGTGGCAGGTGGGTGGGATGCTGCGCCGCGCTCACGGGGAAGTGGGGTGGTGGGGCTCAGTGGGCGGGTGGGGGGTGCAGCTGGACCACCAGGGATATTGGATGATTTATTTTACATACTGAAGCCCGCGATCGGGCTGCGAGCAGTCCACTGGACCACCAGGGATATTGGACTTCATTTATTTTAACTTCAGTCCGCAATCGGGCTGCGAGTGGTCCACTGGACCACCAGGGATATAGGACATGTATTATATTATACTTCAGCCCGCGATTGGGCTGCAAGCGGTCCACTGGATCACCAGGGATATAGGACATGTATTATATTATACTTCAGCCCGTGATCGGGCTGTGAGCAGTCCACTGGACCACCAGGGAGTTTGGAGGATCCTCTTTCTATGTATGCCCGCGATCGGGCATGGGGGGCGCCGCCAGGTGCAGCCGGAGCTCGGATGGCCACCCACAGGTGGCAACTGCCGTGTTGTGCCCTGCAATATGGCAGCTCACCTGTGGGTGTCCAGCCGTTGTTCCTTTTTTTTTGGCTCACCTGTGTGCAGCGCAAGTTGGGTTGCACATGCATGGACTCAGCACATCCCGGGCTGAATATCGGCATGTCTGAGGTATCATGGGCACACCACCCTACCTCGCCGCATGCCGGTACCAGTGCTGCTCCGAGGCGCATCAGAATTTGTAATAATGTATAATCCCATTTAAATATCTTGCCAGGGCGTATCAGTGGGTTGTGCATGGCGCAACACTGTTGCGCCATGCGCAACCCTTTTGAATATCCGGGCTTGAGTATACAGTGTTAATCTCTTGTTATGAATGATTTTTTATTATACCGATCATTTTGTTCACCCTTTGTACTATGGTCCTGATATGGGAATGTAAATTGAACATATTATTGATAATAATTCCTAAATCCCTTTCAGTATTTACAGTGGGTAAGTTTGTGTTGTTAATAACATAGGAGTATAATGGATTATTTTTCCCTAAGTGCAAAACCATACATTAGTTTACATTTAGTTCCATGCTATTATCACTAGTCTATTTTGTTATTTGTTCAAGGTCTCTAACAAGGGACTGATGTTTAGGAAATGTGACTACTTCCTCAGCAATCTTGGTGTCATCAGCAAACTTTATGAGTTTGGATGTCACACCTATATGTAAGTCGGTTATAAAACAGTTAAGCAAGAATAGCCCCAGGACTGAGCCTTACGGGACACCACTTGTCTCCTCCTTGATGGATGAAGTTTTACTAAGTATCCTAACTTACTGGGTTCTATTATCCAGTCATTCTTTAACCCAGTTTATAAGGGTATGCCTCCCTGACAGCAACACCATTACAGCGAACAACGTTGATGCTGACAACATTGACAGTTTGCTGTAATGGTGTGCCCTAGACCCAGGCATTCTGTCTCATGGTCCTGCACCCCCTCCCCGAATCAACTCCGACTCGATTAGATTGTATTTAGTACGGGGGAAGCAGGGGGCAGAGTCCCCCACATTGGGGGTTCAGGGGAAAATGCCTCCTGATAGAAAAGCAGACTGGGTTTCCATATGGAGTTATGTCGGCTGCAACTTGCAGTTGGCAATACATCCATCACTGTGATGCCGGTCGACAAAATAGTTGTTGAACTGGCATTGTAGATCTGTTTAAAAGGTATATACTGTATAACATATTAGATAATTTGTTTAAAATTTGCAATGGGGAACCTTCTCAAAGGCTTTCTTGAAGTCAAGTAAAATGATATTGCGTGGTTTCCCCTTCATCTAGAGTTTTTGTAATGGTTCCGTAAAAAACTATTAGGTTCGTAGTACGTGATCTCCCCTTCTTGAAGCCATGCTGGGTAATGTCATTGAGTCCCAATTTGATATTTTGCTCCACAAACCTTTGTTTTATTACTAATTCCATTACTTTACTTGGTACTGAGGTAATAGTAACGGGTTGGTAGTTTTCTGGAGATGATCTCCTTCTCTTTTTGAAAGTAGTTATAACCGCGTTCTTCCAGTCAGCTGGTATTTGCCCAGATCTTAAGGATTTATTAAACAACAGATTGAAGAGTATACTTAAGCTAGATGCCATGTGTTTAATAGTGTACTTTGGATGAATGCCAACAAGACCAGCTGAAGAGTGAGGTTTTAGGTTAAGCAATCCTTCTTTCACCTCTTCTATTCAGATTGTAAGTACAGTGCTTGTTACAGAAAAGTTTATCCTTAACGAGGTATGCCACTAGGTGCCTGTCGGTGCGGTGAGTTAAGAAAAGCGGTAGCTCATTACCGCTCATTACCGCAATGTGCGGTGCCTAATTACTAACATACTAACATACTATTTGCCAGCAGATTAGGCCTTACGGTCTATCGAGTCTGCTCGAACCTCAGATCCCTAGTTGGGTTCCGAGGCCCTCCCCTCCCTTGTGTTCCAGAAACCCCTATGATCCATCCCCACCCCCCCGGGACAGGCCATCATCTGATACATCCACTTTCTGTGTCTGTCCCACCCTCTCTTGAAGCCCTCCACTGTGGATCTCTGAACCAGCTCTCCAGGCAGTGCATTCCAAGGGTCCACCACCCTCTCAGTGAAAAACCTCCTCCTCTTTTCCTCCCTCACCCTTCCCCTTCCAACTTCAAACCATGCCCTCTGGTGATATCTCCCTGCTTTAGTCTAAAGATCCCCTCCATGTTTACCCTATTTATTCCCTTGAGGTACCTGAAGACCTCAATCATGTCCCCCCTGTCTCTCCTCTCCTCCAACGAAAACAGGCAGAGCTCCTCAAGTCTGTCCTCATACGTCAAATCCCCTAGCCCTCGTATCATCTTAGTTGCCCTCCTCAGTACCTTCTCCAGGAGCTGTATGTCCCTCTTCAAGTGTGGTCTCCAGTACTGTACACAGTACTCAAGGTGTGGTCTAACCAGTCCATTGTACAGTGGCAGAATCACTTCCTTGCTCCTAGAGGTGATCCCCCTTACGATGCATCCCAACATCCTGTTTGCCTTGCTAGCCGCTCTCCTGCACTGCTCAGAGTTATTCATACATGCATCCACCATGACCCCTAGGTCTTTTTCCCCTATTGAGGCCTCCAGCGCCTCCCCTCCCAGGGTGTACCTGTGTTTAGGTTTCCCCCAAGATGCAACACCTTGCACTTGGTGATATTGAAATTTAATTTCCATGTGGTCAGCTTTCCAGGGTGTTCAGGTCCCTTGCAGGGCCAACCTCCCTCTTCTCCTCAACTACTGCTCCCATCTTGGGTCATCAGTGAAGAGACTCATTTCACCCTATACCCTCCTGATGTCCGATATGTATGCATTAAACAGGATCGGACCCAGGACTGAGCCCTCGGCACCCCACTACCAACCTCTCTAGGGTTCAAGGCTCCCCACAGACCTACTCTCTGGGTGCATCCAGCTAGCCAGTTTTCAATCCATCTGACCATCAAAGGCCTACTCCTAACCCCATCAGTTTCTCCACCAGACCATTGTGGGGACAGAGTAAACGCTTGCTGAAGTCCAAGAATAATACATCCACAGGCTTTCCCTGTCCAGTTCTGATGTTACCCATTCGTAGAACTCCACAAGATTGGTTTGACATGATCTACCTGGCACAAACCCATGTTGCCGACTATCCAGACCTCCCCACCTCCTCCAAGTAGACCCCCAATCATTCCTTTAGTATACTCTCCAATAATTTTCCCACCACCGAGGTCAAACTGATGGGTCTATAGTTACCTGGTACTTCCCTCGACCCCCCTTTATGGATTAGCACCACATGTGCCTCTCGTCAATCCCTAAGTACCCTCCCTGTCTCAAGTGACCTGCTGAAGAGCTCCACCAGGGGTGCAGCCAGTATGTCTGCCAATTCCCATAGTACTCTTGGATGAATGCCATCCAGCCCAGGAGATTTGTCTTTCTTTAGGGCCTTGAGGGCTAACTACACCCTTTTGGCGGAGATAGCATCATCCGTCCCTTCCACCTTACTGGCCTTTTTATCCTTATCCAGATGTGACACACCTGGGGTACCTCTCCCCTCCCTCTTGCTCCATTTCTGTTGCTCCCCTGATCCCACTCACTGCCGCTTCTATCCCCATAATGCCTTGCTTTGTAGATATCCCATCCTTCTCCCTAGTGAACACAGAGGCAAAGTACTCATTAAATACCTCTGCCTGGTCCCTCAACTCTTCCACCCACCCTCCTTCTGATCTCAATCTGCTGAGATGGCCCTTAGTTTTTCTCTGCTCCCCAATGTACCGGAAGAACCCCTTTTCCCCTCCATGTATCCCCTGTGCCAGCCGCTGCTCTTTACTGGACTTTGCTCCCCTCACCATCCGGGTGACTTTTCTAGATGCAAGATGGTACATTTCCTTATCCCTATCCCCTCTTGTCGTTTTATATTTTTTATAGGCCGCCTTCTTTTCTCTGACCGCTATCTGTACCTCACTGGACCACCAGCATGGTTTATGTGACCTTGCTCCCTTACGTTTCAACTTAGCGCAGATCCTGACTGCCTCATGAAGTCCCATTTATGACCTCCATCTCCTTTCACACTTGTCATTGATGTAATCCCCTTAAGTGATCCTTGAGAATGTTCCCATCCCACAAAGTCTGCCCCTGAAGTCCACTGCCAGTGTCCTAGATCTCACCCCTCCCCATGCTTATTTGAAACCAGACAGTATTGTGGTCTCTCCCAGTCAGTGGGTCCTCTACAACCAGGTCCCTTACCAGATCCCCATCTGCCAGAACCACGTCCAGGACATGCCCTCCCTTGTAGGCACCATCACATGCTGTGTTAGAACACATCCTGGAAGCGTCCAGCAGCCTCTGCTCCTTGGCCACCTTAGAGGACATGGTTCCCCAGTTTGTACCTGGCATATTAAGGTCCCCATCAACACCACTCCTTCCCCTTTTGGTCCACACTGGGCAATGATGTTGTCCAGCAAACCATCCTCTAGAACATCACTCATCCCGGGGGGCCTATATACTACACCCAGCTTGACCTTATCTCCTGCTGGGGATCGTAAGGTGACCCATAAGGCCTCCACGTTTCCCTCTGCCTCTTCTACCCTAGCAATTTCTATGTCATCTCTAATGAACATAGCCCTCCACCCTGCCCTCCTTTCTATCCTTCCCTAAGCATAGTGTACCCCCACACGTTTAGGTCCCAGTCAAGGTTTTTGTTGGCCCACGTTTCCGTGACCACCGCCACATCCAACCCCTCTTCGAACAGCATGGTCTGGAACTCTGGCAACTTGTTTCCCAAGCTCCTGGCATTTATTAACACCAACCCCCAACCCTTATCCCTGATCCCCTTTGTCGAACACCACCCAGGTTCCTTATACTTCCATCCTCCCTCTGCTCATCCTGAAACCTCCATCCCCAGTCTGTTTCCCCCTCCCCCTGGGTTTGAAGGCTACTCCCCTCATCTGGAGCAGAGGGCTTCTGGTCAGCCCCTCCCTTATCCCTTCCCCCCTCACAAGTTTAAACCCCACCTTTCTTGAATGTAGTCAGCCATCCCCTGATTAAGAACTTCCTTCCCAAATGGGGCAAGATGAAGCCTGTCCTTGGCATACAGTCCCTTATCCTCCCAAACTCCTTTCCAGTTTGATAACACCCCCAACCCACTCTCTTCACCCCACTTCCTGAGCCAGTCATTAACCTCTGTGATCTTCATTTTTTTCTCCACTGAGGCCTTTGGTACTGGCAATATCTCCGAAAAGGAAATGTTGCATCCATTATCGATAGACTCTGGCAAGTTCTTGGAGCCTTGCTTGGATTTCCAAAATGCTATTTCCCTCTAGATCGTTGGTTCCCAAATGCCAGGAAATCCAGTTTCCTCCACAATCCTTAACCAGTTCATACACCATGAACTTTGCTCTGTGCACTGTCAGCCAGAGATACTCACTACCTTCACCTGGCTGTGCATCCAGCCCCCTGTCCCTCCCACTGGATACCCCTAATCATCGAGTCTCCCAATAACAGAACCTTAACACCGTCATCATCCTTATGGTTACCTCCACTATGCCCTTTCAGCCTCCATCCCCCCTTTTATTCGTGATCTCAATTCCATGAGAGTCTTCCTGCCTTATTAGAGACCCCTTGTCACCCTCCCCTTTCTGCCTCCCCGTTATTTTGCCCACTTAACTCAGACCCCCTCTGAATAGGTGTCCCCTTTAACCCTCTCTTATCGAACCATTTATCCTGGCCCTGATGGTTTCCCCTTCCCCCACACCGCCATCCTCCCCCCTTGTAATAGTACCCCTGCCTCCAGTGGCTCTCTGTGGATCCCCTTTAGCTAGGGCCCCATCCTTGGTACTGACCCCCTGCTGAAGGGGGGCTCCTCTCCCACCTCCTTGTCTCCCAGTTTCTCTCCAGTCATGCTCTCCTCCCTCATGTCTGCAATATGTTGCATCTCCCCCATCTGGTTAACATTTATGTTTCCCCTTCTCCCTCTGGGACTATTTCTATCCTTTCCATTGCCGGTCTGTGATGCCCTATGGGTATCCGACTCCCTCCCCCCGGCATCTGTATCAGTTTCTCATTTCACCAACTGCTTCCTCCCCTCTAGGTTGCTTAGTAGCTCAAATTTATTGTGACACTCTATGTCAGCCTCCATCAAGTAACCCGAGTTTCCCCTGACTGCACCTCTAAACTGCCCCTCTTCTTCCCCTCTTGCTCTGTTCTCCTTAGGAGCTCCTTCCCACAGTCTGCTATTTTAGGCTTCCCACACCCGTGCAGCTTTCCCTTAGCGTCAACATACCTAAAGGGTCCTCTGTCCTAATATCCCCCCTCCTGTTTGCTGTAACATAATGTCCTGTAATTTGAGCATTGCCCCCTAAGCCTTCTTCTGCCCATATCACCTTATCTGGACACCCCCAACCACCCACACTCCTTAACAAATACCTCCTCCTGATACAAGATAGCTGTCACAGGTAGGCAGCCCTCCTCTCCAATTAAAGGGGTGTGCCATCCCACAGCCTGGCCAGCTACCCCTTCAAGATGCCTGACATGGTGGAATAGACACCTGCTTGTCCCCCTCTGTTTATAATGCACCCCTTTCTCAGTCCTTCCCCTGAATACAGTTCTCTCTATACTGACTGCGATTTTACAAACCCAATTTCAACCCCACCAATAAAGTTCCCAGTTTCACAAACACATACAGTCAATGTGTCAGTCCACTAACAGTGTGTGTATGAAGACATCAGGTACCATATGATGTCACAGGCCCCCATTCCTGTTGCTGCATTTCAGTCCCAAACGAAATACACAGCCCTTCAATCACAACCAGTGGCTTTTCATTAAAAAACCAGGCAAGCATCATTTAAATTTCACTCTAATTATCACCATAAAAGTGTTCCCAAGCCTCAAAAGTTACAATATCACGCCAAGTAAAGTTCTAAATAGTAGTAATTTTAACACATAGAACTAATTTCATGTACAAAACTATTCAAAACTCAGACAAAACAGAATACAACCCCCAGACCTCTGTCTTACAACCTCCTGCTTATGTTCCCAAGTGAACAATGAAAGACAAGGTGATTTCTGTTAATTCCCCCTAACACAGCAAACATCACATTTAAATTTATAAATTTTTAATTACCTTTTTTAAATATGCTGATACTCTTTATGACCACAAGATGGCAAAACCAGCTGTCACGTGGTGCAGTGCCTAAGTGAATTGATTCCCCGGAAGAAATAACACGACAGATGGCGTCAGGACACTTCATTTAATTTGATTGGTAATCAGTGTAACTGTTTTCAGTTTAACCCCTTTCATATACGTGTAATGGCAGAACAAAATATACACAGGATTGACATAATCAGTACTGTGTGACCCATTATAATGGGCACATATACTGGATGTGTTTATACCAGAGACAGCAATGCCAAAAAACCTCCACCAATACCTATATTATTTGCTTGCTCCTCAATCTCTATAATTTGTCTACGTATATCTATTGAGCACTAACAGATGCCTAGCAGGTGATTAGATTGTTCAGCAACTACTCACGGCTACTCACAGTCATATTGTAGCGATTAACAACACAATAAATGAGACTGGTGAGTCCTATTTCCTGCCTTATGGTTTCTTCTGCTCCTGTGGTTGCATTATGGCTTCTAAATGAACTACCGACACCAACTGGAAAGTCTAAACTTTACTGGTGACAGGATATCTAAAACCATCTGCGACCTGACAGTTCACTTTGTCACTGTGAAGTCTAGCTAACTGATCTGCCAGGAAGCAAGAATACCAAACTGCATGCTGATTGTACAATCACTAGGCAGTATCATCACAGTATCGTAAGTCACATTTATGACATTTCTGAATGTCTGTGAGCCAAGCATGTTGTGGAGGGTTGTGGGGGGGAGGCTCATGAAAAAACAGTCAGATGGTGACAGAAAACAGAATTGATACAGTATGTATTCACAAAATAGCATAATACTATACTCAACCAACAAAGCCTGCTAGGGTTTGCAGAATCTAATAACCTACCAACAAAGATGTTCCTGCCAGTACCTGACTGCATCAAAACTCATAAGTATATACAACAAGGCTTTATTTGGTAGAGACAGTATAATAAAACTTGACAAATAGTGTTGCTTACATGACAAAATAAGTACCGAGGCGCATCAGAAAAATTTAATGACTGCAACCTAATATGCAGTACTTGTAGTTACATGCAACTGAACCGTTCATGAACATACTGTGACTTGTACACCCAAGAGATCACAATAATCCCTTTTTTCCTTCTTTTTAAAAACACACCAAATAACACAACAAATTGCATAGATTTTTTTAAAATAAAGTCAGATGAAATATATAGTCATTGATTTAAAGTGACTGTGGGAACATCAAAATTACAGGAACATCATGGAGCTAATTGGTGGGAAAACTTGCACGATATATCAAGCATGCCAACAAATATTGAATTCCACTCCTTTTATAGCCACACAGACTGCCATACAGTATATGCACTATAATCACTACCCTTCTGTTGCGAGTCTAATAACAATGCTACAAAAGAGGTAAAACAGATATCAATATGAATGTCATATTCTAAACATTAATTTAATATATATGTATTAAGCATCAAAATAATAACACAGACATATCAGATAACAGTTTTATAGTGTATGGTGGAATGTAGTTCTCACGAAATCCATCATGTGAAATCCCAGTAGTGACATTAGCAGTGCAACAAATGATTTTTCTACTGCTGCGAGCGTCACCACTGAATCCTCGGCAACATTTCACAGTTAGAGCTCACTCATAGACAGGACACATAGTGAAAGCCGCAATGTCGGCGGCAGTACTGTTTAGCGTTAAGACGTTCAAAATGTAAGTTTAAACAGTTAAAATGTCAAGCGTGACACGTTCAAAATATAATTATTTTTTCCTTCTAGTAACAGTAAAGTTTTTGAAGCAAAACATACTGTATTTTTCCCCAAAGCGACGTTCCTACACTATAAAGAAAAGTGCATGGGGAACAGTTGACAACATCTTTCACCTCGTTGGCACTGTGATATGATTATAATCTGTCCTCATAGTACCAACCAGTGAAAAATAGCCTATTATCAACAATTACAATATCTATATTCACTTCACCTTTAGGGAGATTGCAACACAAATGCTGTGAAATTCATTGCTTTTGTCTTTATAAATGATGATAACGAAACCTCCTTCACAACTGCACACCAAAAAAGCAATTCAGACCTTCCAGGGTTGATTACAGCACCATTACCAGTACGGAATTACCAGGGAATCCAGTATTATGAACTGTTAAGAATAGAATACAAACATTTAAACACCTATCTTGCATAATTATCATGAAATGAGCTGTTACCCTGTACTAATACCCAGTTCACATTCTTGTGTGTGTGTCTTTTTTGTCCTTTGTTTGCATCCCATTAGACACTAAAGCAATAAACATGAAGACTATCATATCCTCAGATCCACTTGCTAACAGTGACCCAGGTAAGTCAGGGTAAATCCCTGCATACTTTTACTCTGTAATATTGTTGAAACCTGACTCCGCAACTAATGAACATCATCTCACTCCTCCTATTCCAAGTACCACTAATTAACGCATAACATTGAATCACCATATGATGATTCTTTCATTACACTTGCATTTTTGATTACATTGGCAATGTGCTGATTCAAATGATGTAACCATGAATATTCTCTGAGCAAATGCTGATATAAAATGCTTTTCTATAAATTTGTAACAAACAAAACACACTTTACATTTTCCACTTCCACATACCCCATCAGGAGTACAGGCGAATACATTCCACACTATGTGACGTGAGAAAAGCAGCAACTGAATGAGCTATGCTGTACCAAGTACCACCCAGGTGTGCCATGGAAGAACTGTGTACAAACTGTTCATGTGTTGTACAGCACAGAGGAGTGTCAGACATCTTTGGATGATCTCCCAGAATATAAGTGGTATATACCCTGCTGCCAACTCTTTTAAAGATGCAAGCACCCTACTCAATACTGTAGTCAAAACGACTATTTAATCACCTTCTACTTCTTAGATTAGTCGAATAGGTTGACTGCAGGTTGTGCCTAATAAAGAGATGTGGGCTCTGTACTCCTACCTGGTTTACAAACTCAGATTAACTGAATTACTAAATCACTCACTATCTAGCTCTAATTAGTGGCTGTGCTATCTCTGCTCCACACTGAACAAGCATGTTGAAAGCAACACGCTAAACAGATCATAAAGGACCCATTGTTGAAAAGCAGTACAACAGTTCAGAGGATAAGTTATTGGGTGTTTGGCAATGTTTTGCTAGCGTTTTGTGCCACAATATACATTTATTTTTTTTGGTTTTAACTGTTTAATATATTGAAGCACAGTACATTTGGCATACCCATTCTTTCTGCACATTCTGTCTTGCTCCTATGATTGCGCCATATAATAGGTTCCTTCCTTACAGATTCTGACACTAACAATATTGAACTTTGTCCCATTTATGCATGTTTTATGTGTACAAGTTGTCCCAGAATAGTTTACTGTCTGTCAGACAAAACGCAATTTTCAGTTGGAGGTTGGCTGTTGTGTTAGAGCGAGTGGTGTGTGTGTGTGTGTGTGTGTGTGTGTGTGTGTGTGTGTGTGTGTGTGTGGTTGGGTTGTCAAAATACAAATGTGTTGGCCAAACCCATTTCTCAATTGGAAACTTCAGCCTGGCATCTGATGCTCATCAGCCTATATTCACCCCTAATTAATGGTCCTGCATTCAGATGTTGCTGCATTTCAAAGTACTCGTAGCTGTATTATGGTTATTACTGCAATTAGATTGCAGTGATGGGATAACGTCCTCCAACACATTTTCTATGAACCAAGAAGACATATTTACAAAGTTCTCCAGTTAGTGGATAGGTTTCGTCTAGATTGACATGCACAGTCTAGTAGTGTGAAGGCTGCTTTTATTTTTAAAAGTATGATGTCATTTTTTTCCCCCAAGTCAGAAAAATTGGATCACCGATAGAGTTTAGTTTAGTTTATTGTTCTAGGAATTAATACCTTTGAGCCAAGGCTCTTTTACAAAGGTTCCACGTCATAAAAGTACATACAAACAAGATATGTTACAACAAATGGTCAGCAATTTACAAAGGCTGCAATAATCAGTAATAATTCATTTACAAAAAAGAAAGAAAGAAACTCAGGGCATTTAGGGAAGGATAAGAGGTAAAGTAAGGCATGGGTTGATCGCATCAGACACCTTGCTGCACTGGTGGCTAACCCCAAACACATACTCCACTTACTAACCAGTTTGAAGACAGCATATTCACTGGGTGAGACAAGTACTGTTGTGTCAGTCTGGAGGGAGGGACCAATCAACCATGTATGTAGCCCTCAGTTTACACTTACACTATGTTTTACCTGAGAACACTACTGCATAGGTGAGTTACCCACAGTATGCTCCTGGCCTCATTCAAAATGAGGCCTGCAGATTATCCAGAAATACGATCTGCCTCAGTCTCCCTCACTGTCACGCCTAAAGAGACAGACAGTAACAAATTATGCAGGCATCGCGATCTTCAAGCAGGTACGACATGACATAGAAGTTGACAGATAAGGACCCAAACTCATCCAGTCTGTTTTCTCTTTCTACCTTATAGATGTGCCCAGAGCTTTGCTCTGTCAATGGCCTATCTGTTCATACACATCTATATTGCTCCTTATGCCTATCATGCCTGTTGAAACATACTGTAATATATCCACCACTTCCTGGTAAACACTTCCATGCATCCACCACCCTTTCTGCGAAAAGAACTTTCACATTACACATAATCAGCCTCCTCTAATCTCTGTTGTGTCTTCTTGTCCTATTTTTCTTATATTGAAACATGTTAGACTCTTTCACCTTATTAATGCCCATAGGTGTTTGAATGACAATCATATCACCCTCTCCCTCCTTGCTCTAAGGCCATATTGAGCTCAGTTAATCTGTCCTCATATGTTTTTGATGCAGTCCTGCATCATTTGGATTACCCTTCTCTGGACTGCCTCAGTTGATTAATGTCCTTGTGGTGTGGCCTCAGTATACACATATCCAGATAGGAACTAACCAGTGTCTTGTAAGAGGTTATTACCTCCTCTTCTGACATACTCCTATATACCTCCAACATCCCTCTACTTACCTGCTTTGAGATCTACCTTGGATAGTTTTAGGTCATCATGATGACACCCATATCTTTCTTCCCCAGACTGCCAGCAACTCCTCCCAGCCTATAGGTGGCCTTAGGTTTCTCTTCTATGTACATAATCTTGCACTTTCCATTAAATCCCAGTGCCACTCTTCCGACCATTTTGCTAGTTGTCAGATCTCATTCTGCCCACCCATCTGGATCATCACTCTGTTGCAGATCTTGGTGTCTTCTGCAAACGACAACCTTACCTCAGTACATGCAATGTCTGTAAGATAAAGGACGGCCCCAGAACTGATCCTGAGGTACCCCTTGTGACTTGCATCTCTTCTGACTGTACCGTTTACCACTCTTTGTTTTGTGCCTGTCAGCAGTTGCCAGTTGACCAGCTCACCACCAGCCTACCAGCTTATTAATCAATCTTCTATATGGAATGTGACTTTGCTAAAGTCGAGGTAAACAACATCAACTGCTCCCCTTGGTCCACCACTCTGGTTACCAGTCAAAATCTATGAGATTAGTTTGGGACCTTCCTTTGTAAACCCATGCCATCTTGGATCCTGTGCTCCATGGTTCAGGTGTTGCACTATCCTTTCCTTAAGAAGTATCTCCATAATCTTGCCCACTACTGAGGTAAACTGACTGGTCTGTGATTCCCTGCCTCCTCCCTCCGCTCTTGTGGAGGCGGGATCACCAAACCCTGTCCACTCTTCGGACCTCACTATCCAGAGTCTCACTAAACATTCTGATAATGGCTCTGTAGTTCCACCTTACCCCTTTAGTACCCTGGGATGTATGCCATTAGGTCCCATTGTCCACCCTGGCTTATCGGCTCAGACAAATTTTCTTTATACCTATACAATGAAATACAGAATTAAACAAAACATTTCAGGAACAATATGTGCTAGTTACTGAAACATTCTAAAGAAAATGGAGGTTCAAGGTACAATACTGAAATGAAAATACTGGTAAGGCAGGACTATATATGGCGAAGAGGGAGGGGCAATATGATGTCTGTTCTAACAATCAGAAAGAGTTTCAGTGGCACAACGGAGAACACCAACTATCATTGTAGGATCATATGTAGTACATGGCAGCCTCGATAAGGCCCAATTCTTTTATTACATTAGTCATTCAAACATCTGCACCTCATAAAAAGTATTATTCATAATTAACCACGACATAACATGAGTTCAATTGTTGTTAATTTCCTGCCCTCTTTAAAACATTGCGTCTCCAATGCAACCAACAGAACAATTTTATGTGACTAAGTAACTCGTCAATAAATTTATCCTGAGCAAGACATTTAGTGCACAAAACATCTATCAGTCCACTGGTCTCACTCTATCTGTAGCCTCAACGTGCATGCAAAGTCAAGTGAAAACCTCACTCAATCATTCTTTTCATCAGCCAGTCCTAGCAGCACTAGTAGTGGGCCAAAGAGATCTGCACAATATTCAGTAATAGCCCAGGCGTTGTCTGACAATGCTAACCAAACCCCTGCAGCTGTGAGGAAAACTCCTGCATCAGGTGCTGGACTCAGTCTAAGCTTCAGTGCAAGAAGAGATTTAAAACAGAGAGTACCTTCTAGCTTGGTGCATGGTCTGCAAACTTCTTATGCCCCCATCACCATATACAGTACTACAAGCTTGGTAGGGTACATGACCCCAAATCCGATGTTTGCAGCAGGCAGTTTAGATTTAATGTCTCTATAGACGGTTTGCTTTTGGTGAACTTTGGAACTCGGATCTTGAAAAATAAACAGTTCTAGCTTCCCACAAGATTTCTTCATGTCACTCATTTTCTCCTGAATATGGACCTTGTCCAAGAAATTCATTAAACAAGAAAATAAGATGCAACTTGAATAACAAAAAAAAAAAGATCAAGGTGTCATTTTTTTCTTGAACTTCATTTTCAAACCCATAGAAGTCTAAGCAATTGTCGATCTTACTCTGATTTTTGCCGTGAACTGTATCAGTGAAACAAATCATATCTAAGGTATTTGTCCTAGCTCAACCAACTGAGGGAGTTTCAGGATGATCACTGACCATCATAATTCCACGCCACGATGATGAAACATTTCATGCCCCAAATGTTCCAAGTCTAACCATCAAACCTGATCCTGATCGATGTGAATCGCACTGACACGTGTTTTGGTAATTATCATTTTATCAGATCAAAACACCACAACCAGTGCCTGCAAAGAACAGTGAAACAGAAAACATCTTTCTATCATATCAAAATAATTCTGATTGTTCCATCATATCGTATACACCTCAGGTATAAGTTGTAAGGACCTTCTGTTAAAAAAAAAAGTGACCTCAGAACAGCATACTTAAATTAAGTGTTCCCGTTCTGTTGGCATTTACCACACACACACACACATTTGTCTCTGCTGCCATAATACCAGTAAGCTGTATAGGGCAGACTGACTCATAACCCTGACTAAAATCGTCTGTAGCAAATCTACAACAATAAGTTATAATAAAGACTGGCTCAAACAAACAGCCAAGAAAACACATTGATTAAAAACAATTACAGTACTAGCGTAGTACTGTAATGTTTCAACACCTTTCTCTTCCTCACAATAGTGCTACATGTCAATCAATCAATCAATTAAAATCTTTATTAACAAAGCGAACACCATTGACTCATTTTGAAGTGGACATGTACAGTTCCTCCATCTCCCTTCTACCCTCCTCTCTCTCTCTCTCTCTCTCCCTTTCACAGTAATCATTATGAATTTCAGGGCTGAGAACAAATAGTACATTTGGAATGCTAAATGCCATTCCACATTTCTATCAGACTGATTGTGACTGTCTCATTTCTCTCCATATGTCTTACAGTACACAAAGTAAATATCAGGAGAGAAACACGTACATTCATTATGAAAGAAGATGGAGAGAGACATATATAGAGTGAGTTGGCAGTATATCATTAGCATATTTTTTACATTTTCCACCTGTCTTTATAAGAATATCACTTCCTAACCTCCTTCACCTCTCCCTGCTATATCCCTTAATCTACTGTCACCTACTACTTCTCTACCTCTATGCCCATTCACTAACTCAGCTTCAACCTACCCTGACTTCCATCCTGCATCTCTCTACCTCCCAGCACCACCAATGCCAAAAGCAACAAGAAAACATTTCCCTTGAAAAAATTTTGGTTTTACTGTGCAAGGCAAACTCAGACAGAACACAGCCTAACTTTGAAACTGTCTCTGACAGAACACCTCTCACTCTTTCTGCATTGACTGCTCTAACAGCCTACCACATTTCATCACAATTATAAATCATTCATCTAGTCAGTTGATGTCTGTAGTATATAATAGAACACTTTTCAGATCAGTAGTGGAAAATATGATCCTACTAATTAGGGTTATAAGACTTGGTGAAAATTCTTTTGACCAAAACAGATGTGGTGGGGATAGGAAACTTGTTGATACAAACCACCACATCCCTCCTTCACAAACCCATTCATAGTGCTGCATCTACAGGTAGCTTGCTTGGTAGAAACGCCATTGACTCTCAATTAATTAGAGACTATAAATTCAGCCCTCCAGATCTACTCCTCCTTCCCAAACAGAAAATGAAGTTGTGACACTGTAAGCACATGCCTGATATTACTTGCTGTGATGTGACACACACACACACACACACACACACACACACACATACATACACACACACTTGGAGGAGAGGGCTATTAGGCTCAGTTCATTACACTCAAGTTTATTTTCTATCATAGGCAGTTACATCTGGTATGGTAAGACTGATGCCCTATGTGTGCAGTAAAGGTCATTGTCAACATATTGGCATTTCTACCTATGTCTCTCAATGTAAAAAAATAAACAAATATATGGTAGCCAGATGGGTTTACTGTGCTTACTCACATTCTGTGTCTGTTCTTCCTATGATGTGTTATCCCACACCTTGCATCCTGTTCAAACTGAGCACCTGTTTTCCTTTCAATCTGGCAGGACACCTCGAAGTGTGATGTAATCCTTTTAGACTAGCCTAATAAATTATTCATTGAGTTCAGGGATGAGTAATGTCTGCCTCTAAACCCTTAAACACTGTTGGGCAGAACACCACCTCTGGCCTATATAGAACTATTAGATGAAAAAAGCAGGTGCAGGATGATCAATTTAATATACTGTGTTAAGCTGGTCTTATTCCAGTGTTTAAAATAATGAAGTGATTGCAGACTGGATATCAACCCCTCCAATCTCTCCTCCTTTTATCAGTATTAAATTTTACAGTAAATTATTACAGTAAGATAATTAACACTATATTTATCTCCATTTTCAGTACATTATCAAAATAAACTATCACAGTTGAAACACCAGCTTTAGTAATCACAAGCAACCATGTATTTTACAACATTGTTATTTTTATTCCTCAAAAGATACATAATAACTTTGACTTGATCTTGTGAAACAATTGTATAAAGGCCTGTTACAATGGTTTTACACCTAGTTTCTTTTGATTGCAACAAGATTTGGAACAGTGCAGACTTCTCAGATAATGTACTGAATAGGACACAGTAAACATATTATCGGTAACCTAAGTACTTGTAAGTTTAATGAGTATTATTGTGTAGTGATATAATTATATACTACATTCTATGAGCACAGAACATCATGAGATCAGTTCTAATCCCACCACTGTCTGACCTTGAGCAAGTGACTAAATCTCTGTGCCCTAGCCACCAAGATGAAAAGTGTAAGCAGGACTCCTGAAAACATGATACGGAGCTGCAGTTCAACTATTATAATAAATAGTATATTTCAACTGACATTTGAAATCTAATAAGGAGGGATCAGGCAGTATCATTTCTAGGGTCTTTGTTGAAGTTATATACCATGCATGAATTTGTTATCTGAACAGGCGAAAAATGTTCCTGTATGTCTAGTTTCTGGACTTCTGATACTGTAATTCGTATATACTGCTCACAGTCCAGCTGATTTATAAAGACCATAAACACATTGCAGCAGTACATGCATCAGAGAAAACAGGATCATAAATACACCAAGTCTTGTATCTTGTATTATTTTGGAATCTCCTTCCTTTCTCTTATGCAGAGTGCATTATCTGAAATCAATACAAAGATATGTCTACTACTTTAAATCACTATCACAGTGCTGCAAATATTTATAGCTCATATAATCATGACCTATAACAACATATACAATAATCTTATCACGTCCAGAAACGATATAATACAGTAACTCTTTTATGGATGTTCCCCAATACAAAACCTAAAGAAGGACCTGACTGTACTCCCTCCCTCTTTCTAGGATTCCAGCAGCAACCGCAATATGTTTACAGAATAATTCAGCTGAGATGATGTATCTCTTTTAGTGGTCCTGCCATAGAATATGAAAACTGCAGAGAATGTTCATACAGTGCAGCTTCTGTGTTATAATGAAACAAACAAGTCTGATTCTGTAACATTATTGACAAAAATGTATGTATTCAAGAATGTTTTTTTTTTCTATGAAATAAGAAGCAGTCCAAAAAGCAATACATAAACTTCTAAGTATATGCAGTCAATCAATAAGGTTTTTTTTTTACTTTATACAATAGTTAATCTATCACAAATTCACAGAAACATAAACGTTGGCAAAAGGACGCAGGCCACCTAGTCTGGCATGCCTAGCAATATTTTCACCGAAATCTGCCAGCATAGAGTTACACAAATGTGCTAAGCACTGCGGATAAGACTTATACTGTGGCCTGGGAGTAGTTGAATAAATAGGTCCACTAGGGATAATCATTAGGAGGTTTTGGTGTTCATTCAAAAAAGGCACTGGGGCACAGTGTTTTTGAAAAGCAGGCAGTAAACTCTTAGCTGAGTACTTTTAAGGGTACTAATCTTCAACATGCATTTGAACATACAGTGCTCAGCAGCTTGAAAGTGTCAGCTCTTACAGTGACCAAATTTGAAAGTTGATATTTTTTCTGCATTTATTTCTAAGACAGAGCATAACATGTTTGTTTGGAAAGGAGCAGTGCAAGACAGGGACAAGGTTTGCATTACTGCCATGCTAGATGTGAGCTGTCAACCATCCTGATGATAATGGCAATGACGGTAGCTGGGCTGCTTCTGAACTCTATTCCTGGTTCATTATCATTACCTCCCATGAGGCTCATGCCAGATGAAAACTGAAGGTTGCAGTTCATGTCCTGCAGGATCCTGCTTACTAAGGGACTACAATGGTCTGCAGGTCTTGGTTATAATGTGGTTAGAGAACAACAAAGTACAGGGTATACAGAACTGCAGGAGAATGTTGTGCAATACATGTAGTGAATTATATTTTGGAATCAAACAAGTCTGTTTTGTGCGTAATTAACAGACTGTATGTCTCGAAATGTGTTTATATGGAATAGCGGGCAGTACACAAAATCAATAGCAACCCTGCGCAAATGTGGTCAGTCAATACAGACAGTTTGAAGACTTTCTGCAGTAAGTTATCAATCTGAAATGAAACGGTGGTCCAAAGGCGTAATCATTGGAAGGCACTAAAGTTCATAAACAAGCATCTGTCAATGCCGAATGTTGTCATTGGCATTGGCAAATTAATTTACAGTGCGGAAACATATTTGGGCAGGATGCGAAAAATGACAGCTGTATATAAGGAGGTGAAAAAAGACAGTGTTGAAAATGTAATATAAATACCAAAGCCCCGAGTTACAAGGGTGTGGAAATGAAGACTACATAGAATAGCAGAAAAAGGGAGATATTGTTGATGGGGGACCAGATATGCCAGATGTTAACTGGAGCACCTTTGCAGGCACCAAAACAGGTCATTCTTGATGCCCTACAGGGGCATGCCTCAGACAGGTAGTATTGGAACTCACTCAGGAGGAGCAATCTTGAGCATTGTTATCAAATAGGGACAGAGAAAACTCTCAGATTTAGAAGTGAGTAGCCATCTGGGAACAGCGACCACCAAACAGTATGGTTCACGAGAAACACAGCCATAATCAAACCACAAAAGCAAAGTATTGGACTTTAGGAGGCTGACTTTGAGAAAATGAAGTGCCTCAGAAAGCATAGCAAACAGGCAGAAGAAGTGGAGGAACAATGGGGAGTAATCAAAACAGCCATCACAAGGCAACAAGCCTTTGTGTAAAGCAAATCAGTAAAACACAACTGGAAAAAAATGCTATGGTTCTCAAAAGGGTGCCAGAGAAGGTTAAGAAAAGGATAGCATTCAGGAAATATAAGAAACCAGAAGGAGCAGGACGAGAACTTCATCAGTAAAAGCAGAAAGAAATGGAGGCAGTCAGAATAAAAGCCCAAACAGAGAAAGGATAGCAATTCTATTAGAGGATAAGACCTTTATAGTACATTGAGGGAAAGACCAAAGGAGGGATACAGGCTTAATAAAGGAAGGGTGGGTAAGGACAGTGAAAAAGCAGGGATACTGAACGAATATTTCTACTCAGTATTCACAAAGGAAGAGGAGGAGGTGCCTAAACCAAACAAGAAACACTCTGAAGATGAAGTCGATACAGTCATTTACAGAAAAGGTTCTGAAAAGAACAATAAAATTAGTGGACAAAGCAATGGGGCTGATAGGTGCACAAAATTCTAAAGAACTAAGGGTAGAACTAGTGACACCGCTGACTACTCTCTTTAACAAATCATGGGAGGATAGGGTGGTACCCAAGGACTGGAGGAGGGTGATGTGATTCCTCTTCACAAAACTGGGAGCAGGACAGAGGCAGGAAACTACAGACCAGTTAGTTGGACCTCAGTGGTAGGAAAATGATGGAATCACTGAAGGAAAAAATTGTTAGTACCTAAGCCAGTGGGCACAGGGCCCAAAGCAGCATGGATTCACGATGGGAGGTCATGTCAGATGATCAATAGATTTCTTTGACTGGGTAACCAAGTAGTAACCAGGGAGGCTGGACATGGCCTACCTAGAGCTACAAGGCATTTGATACAGTCCCACACAAAGATTAATACAAGTTAGCCAGCCGGGTGGTCCCAAGGTGGTACCTGGATAAATGGCTACACAACAGGGCCTTAGGGTAGTAGTAAATGGTACACAGTGAGAAAGGAGGTTACTAGCGGGGTACACCGGAGTTCAATGATGGGACCGGTCCTTTTGAATGACTAAAGTGACATTGCAGAGGAACTGGAAGGAAAATATGTCTCTTGCAGATGACACAAAGATCTGCAACAGGTTAGACACAAAGATGGGTGGAAAGAATGAGAAGAGTTTGGCAAGATTGAAGGAATGGTCAAATGCCTGAGCTCAGATTCAATACAAAGTGCAAGGTAATGCATGAAACAAAAACCAGAGGCGTACACAATGGGGGTGAGATACAACAACAGTAAAAATGGAAAGGGACACAGGGTAATTATATCAGATGACCTAAAGGTGGGCAAGCAATGTAGAAGGCGTAAGAAGGCTGGGATGGGATGCACGGAAGGCATCAATAGTAGCAGAAGTTGTTATCCCTCTGTACAGACAGTTGGTGAGACCCCATCCCAGTACTGTGTGCAGTTCTAGGACGTCTCCACAAAAGCGTAGACAGAGTGGAAGCTGTCAGGAGGCACCAAAATGGTGCAGGGTCTGCAGAAGACTGAAGAAAGACTAAAGAGCTTATATACCCTTGAGGAAAGGCGGGAGGGGACATGATAAAACTTTCAAGTACCCAAAGGGAATCAACAAAGTCAAGAGGGTAGCATCTTTCAGAAAAACAGATGTCAAGAACAAGGGCACAATTTGAAGATAGAGGGACAGCTCAGAGGTATTGAGAAAATATTTTTCACAGAGAGGTTATGGATGTGGAACAGCCTCCCTGAGGTCATGGAGTCAAGAACAGTGGAGAATTCAAGAATGCATGGGACAGACACAGGCAGTCTAGTGGGTAGGAGGAAATAAGCTGTTGATTCTGCAGTCACGCTTATCTGGTAAATGAAAATGGGCAGACTAGGTGGGCCGCGGTCCTTATCCGTCAGATTCTATGTTCTATCTTTCTATGTAAAAAACACCGAACACAGTCATTTATGAACTTTTGGTAAATTTTCAACATAGGCATTTTAGAACCTCTGCTCATACAGTGTCACTGTGATGTCTCAACTGTCGAAAAGTGATTTCCCACAGTGACCGTGCTATTCTGTGCTGGACATGTGGTTACAGACAGGGGATATGTAAATAACAGCTGCACCGTTCATCAGAGGTGTGAAAAATGTCAATGGTAATCCAACTAAAATATTACAATGCTCAATATTACGACGCGTGCAAACTGCGCAATGCGCTCATAACACAATCATTTATAAGTATCATCACCAAATTTTCAACATAGGCATTTGGACCTCTGCTCATGAACAGTGTCACAACCATTTTTGTAATCTGCTGAACACTGATTTCAGCAACCACGTTACAATGGCTGGAAATGCAGAAACACAAGACGGCCAGATGAAAATGACAGCTGCACTGTTCAATGTTGTTGTGTTATTAGCCATATCAGTTCCCATATTCCCGGTCTTCCACCATCCCTAATCTTTCGTCAATAGTAACAGGCAGAAGGAGATTCCATCTTTTTGCAATAAATTATAAACTCTAGAAATGAATGGGTTGATAGCTCTTTGAGTAATAATGCAATCGACCTTATTTTGTCCCATGTTCCTTTTATCAAAGTGGATCTTTATAGCATGAACTTGGAAACTAAGTTATGTCCTTTAATTCTTGAAATTTGGTACAGGTGTGCATATGAGAAAGCATTATTCCCTGGGGAGCCAGGTCCCCAATTTTAGCCCCTCTAATGAGCCCCAGAATCTAGGTGGGATGGAGCCTGTTGTATTAAAAGTGTATGTGTCACCGTTTGTTCTGGTGATTCTGCCAATCAACTTTAAGGCTTTGAACCTGCAGAGCTGAGTGACCACCCAATAGGGGGTGTCCTTCAGCGGTTTGGAAGGAGCTTATACTAAGTGCAATCCAGTTTAAAAATCAGTATTTAAGAGCTAAGTCTCTCAATATAAACCAAGAGGCACATGGAGTTTGAGTTTGGCGGGTATACTCAACATTGCCTTGTATATTTACTGATATGTGAGCATATAATATTTAAAAAGGGGCCAAGTCCTCGACCTCTTTAGACCTGTGAGTTTCAAGTATGATCATGACCGCTTCCCCTTCCATAAAAATACATAAATTAACGAATTCTCAAACCAGGCCTTAGGTATTTAACATCCCAACATCTTAAAGGGTTAGAAGATTCTAGGTAGTATATTAATTTTGACCATTTCTGTTCTGGTCCATAATGACAATGGCATTAGGTTCCATCTACCTAAATCCTGTTAGCAGCTTTAACAAGATTGAAAGATTCTCCTAATCATTGGCCTATTCTCTGGTGATCGGCAGAGATATGTCAACATTTTGGTTCCAAGACAACCATATTCCTACTTGCTGGTAACATCTAACATTCAGCGAGCTTTGTCTGAAACATTATAATTGGAAACTCTGAAAATTTTGTAATTTTCTTTAATATTACTAGTATGCATTTCCAGATCTTAGAGTATATTAGTATTCGCATAGGCACAAAGTAGGTATCGTTTATTACAGTTTGATTCCCCAGGCTCATGATGCTATTAGCTACGAATCAAGGGTTAAGTATAAATTGAACAAGAGGGGATGGCATCTCTGTCTTGTGCCACATGCCAATGAGGGGCAACAGTGTACCATTGCACCATATCCAGCTGATGGTGCCTATATAGGATCCGGACAATTCAGAGTCTTTGATAAACCAAGACAGTAGTACTGTGAATAAAATTCCATGACACTCGATCGATGTCTTCTCTGCATCAGTGTGAGTAACACGGGAAAATGCAAGCCTTGAGCATGTGCAATTATGGTGGGTTTACACAAGTGATCATAACATTCTGCCACTCAGATCACTTGCACATCACTGACTAAGCTATTCATTAATGAGCCAAGTTGGTTAGCTAAATTTTAGCCAGTATTTTGATATTAACATTCAAAAGTGATATAGGATGATAATACTAGGTGAACAGGATCACGCCCTGGTTTAGGAATAAGTAATGAGCCTCAAAAGAAGGTTCGAAACCCCTCTTTAAACCAAAATGATATACATGGTTATAATTGGGCAGTATATCCACATGTATAAAAGTTAGTAGTTGACCATCAGGCCCAGTATCCCAGGGGTGCTAATTTCACCTCGATCTCTTATTGGGATCCTTCTTCTTCAGGAACACACTGTTACTCAGGATACAGACTAAAATTCCTGAATTTCTGCAGTGATCTCCTTCTATTGACCTAGCAGAATAAACCTGCTGGAGTACTCTTTAATCTCTCAACAACCCTGGGTCTACCACAACATCTCCTGTCCCTTTGTATTGCAGCTATGTATGATTAGATCAACTGCTTTAATCTAAGCGATAATTTATCTGCTTTTCTCAGACTCAAATATTTTATTTTGGTTCTGAAGGCTGATTCTACATACACATCATAATACCGAATACAGGCTTGAAGTTGCAGTTTGATCAGTCTGCCTCATTTGAATGCACGTAATATTATTTCAAGGACCTTGATAGCATTAATAATTTCATTTAGCTGTCTTGGCTTTCTTGGCTAATGGAAGATATTCAGGCTCACTAAGTGCACATTTAACTGCCCAAATAATGTATCTTGGGACTGAATTAAGATTGTGGTGAAAATTAACATGAAGTTCCTCAAGTGTTGTGAGAGCTCGAAACGCTGATTGAACCACATAAAATCACTTTTTATACTGTGACTTGGACCAAAAGGACGGGGCTGGTGGTCAGATATGACCCTGGGTATCTGGCATCTAAAACTGAGAGTGCACTAATGCTAACTAAATAATCAATCTAGAATAAGATTTGTGTGGGGAGAAAAAAAAATATACTACTCACTTTCCATTCGTCATCTCAAACATCTATAGTCCCAAACACTTCATCATCTCCCTCAGGCCCTCTTAGCGGAAAGTCCACCACTATTGTCAGTTCTATCAAGGTACAGATGTGGCGTTATATTCAGTCCCCCTATTAACAATTTCAGGATACATAATTAAGATATCTGTTGTATAAAGTGAGGAGTCTATGGGGCCATAAACAGTCCAACCACTTGTTCAAAAGCTAAGATGCCAACTGGAAGATATACCGGCCTTGCATGTCCCAAATTTCCTTTCAAGCAGAAGGGGATCTTTTATGAAGTAAATGTACTCCACCTTTATTCAGAAATGCCTGCCCCAAATGCTTGACCCCCAGTGTCTATGAATAACGGGCGTCCACTCTCTATGCAGGTGTGTTTCTTGTAGACATACTAAATCACAGTTGAGGTTGATAAATGTTTCAAAACAACGCCTTTGCATCTATCCAAGCTCATTATTCAACTCACAAATTGATACCCCCTTCATCATCTTGCAAACAATGATAGCAACATCCTTTTACATTTCTCCTTATGTACCTTTCAGTTAGGATCAGCCATGTCCTCCCAATAACACATGTGGTGCCATGACACCAAATCCTTTATCCCATATGAACAACCCCCGATTCCTCTAACACCCCGTTCTAACAACTGCTATCACCTCACAACACCACGTGATAAACTATCAGCAGAGCATAACAGCCCATCCTACATAGATACATAGATATAGACGGTCGGCAGATAAGGCCTATGGCCACCTAGTCACCATTGAGCTTAAGTTCAGTTTGTTTTCCTAAGTCAATTCCTTACCCTGACCTCTAAATTCCTTTATGTCTATCAGGCATTCTTAAATCCGTGATTGTTTCAGCCCCACCACTTCCTCTGGCAGGTGTTCCTTGTCCCACCCGTTCTGAAGAATTCTTTCTCATGTTCCTCAGATAGTCCTCCCCAACTTCATCCTACCTCTAGTCCTGAAACATCTTTTAAGCAAAATAGTGTTTTCTACCCTATTCCTCCTATAGATACTTGTATGTCTCTATCATATCCCTCTCCTCCTCTCTCAGAAAGTACATGTTCAATTCCTTCAACCTGTCTATAGGATTTGCAGTGCAACCCATACACCATCTTTGTTGCCTCCTCTGAACCTTCTCTACCCTGTCATGTCCCGTAGGTATGGTCTCAGAACATACTGTGCTCAGGTGGGGCCTCACTAGTGTCTTGCAAGCGGTGATGACCTCCCTTTTCCTGCTGGTGATGCCCCTGCCTATACATCCCAGCATCCTTGCTTTACCTGATGCCTTGTCCTGTTTCCCTACGAGGTCATCAGAGACAACCAGATCCTTTCTGCTTGAACATGCTATACTCACCCCCAACTGATATATTGTCCCAGGTTTTTATGCTATGCATATCTTGCACTTCTGCATTGAATTTCATGCCAAACCATGACCATTCTTCAAGTTTCTGGGTCCCTTCATTCTGTCTACACCCTCTGGTGTATACTCTATTACAGAGCTGTGTCATCAGCGAACGTGATTCTACCTTCTATATCCTGGCAATGTCACTGTGAAGATGTTGAATGAGACCGGTCCAACGATCCTGGTACCTGGTCATCTCCCTCTGTGGTGACAGCCATTTACCACCCTCTGTGTCCTGCCACCCAGCCAGTTACTACCACCACACTACATCTACCCACCCATATTCCCAGTTTGTCTATAGTCTTCTATGGCACAGTGTCAAAGGCCTTGCTGAAGTCCAGATAGGCCATCACTGCCTCTGATCACCTCCCTAGTCACCCAGTCAAAATTCAATGAGGTTGGTCTGCGCATGACCTCCCAGGTGAAACATACTGCTTGGGTCATAGTCCGTGACACCAGATGTTCCACAATCTCTCCTTCAGTAGTGCTTCCAGTCTTTCCACTACGGTGAGGCTGACTGGTCTGTAGTTCCCTGCTTCCTCTTGTTCCCACTTTGTATAAGGGACTACATCTGCAATCCTCCAGTCTTTAGACTCCTATTTCCAGTGATTGGCTAGGATAGCAGAGGATTCAGCCTAACTCCTCTAGTTCTTTAGGACCTGGGTGCACCATCCCCCATTACGTAACTCTTATTACTTCAAGTTCCTTGGACCCTTTCAGTGTAAAGGGACTTGTGTCCAATTCTGCCATTCTCACCCATATACTCCTTCAGACCAGACCCCCCTCTTCCTTAGTAAAGACTGGCAAAAACACCTATTATCCAGCTTTACTGTTGTCATCCTCCAACTGCTCCCTCCTCCCCTTCAGTCAACTATCCCTCCTTTGACCTTCTTTCACTTATATACCTGTAAAGGTTTGTCCTTTAACCATGATTTTGCAATCTATTCTTCTGTCTGAGCTTTGGCATACTTACCATCCCTGCCTCCTGTTTCTCCTGGTACCTCCCTATACATGCCTGCCTATCCTCTAGCCAGTTCCCAATTAACAATATGATCTTATTATTCTAAACCATACTATTTCATTAAGTGAAAGACATTACGAGGTGTAAAATTAGCCCCTAAGTACATAGGAACAGTTACCTCTCATTAATAACAATATCATCTGATATACTAATAAAATTCCGACCAACTGATAGCGAACCTATTCCCAGTCAATATCTCCCTCTGGTGAAAATGGGCAAACACATATAAAATTCCGGGAGAAATCTTTAACATCAATGATTAACTAAACAACAGTAATAATCGTAACATATTACAATTGACCCATGCATCAACAAAGTCACTTGACACAAAATTTTCATTAAAGACCTAAAACAAATGATATGCATAGATGCTTCACCCATCCATTCCCTCTCCTCTGAAGGGACCCATCCACACCCCAAGGTGCCAAGCGCCTGTTAAAATGACTATTCACAGCGATCCGTGAACAACAGGTCCTGGAAGTGATGCAGTCTTCAAATGACTAAGTTGCCAATGTCCTCTCAGGTACTAGTATTAGCTGTAAGCCACTACTACTCAACCTCCATGCACTGGTGATCCAAGCTTGAACAGGACAGGCATAGACACTCAGGGACCTGAAAGTGATGGCCAAATCAGAACCATTAAGCTCTACCCACATTCTCTACTCTACATGTGGTGGCCGACAACGATGAACAGCACAATTCCATCAACACTCTGAAATTGGACTTCTATATAAGACTGCATTCATGTAACACACCCGCTCACCAAAGCAAATGAAATCACTTCAAGAAAGAGCTGAGACCAAGTTGGGAATCTTCCAGATGAAAAAATCGATGTCGCTCTTGCCTATATTGTCCGTGGTATCATACTTTTCCATCAGACTACAAATTGCTTTAACATAGCTTGGCTGTACAGGCCACCCACTCTCTCAACCAATTCTGACAAGCTCTTCTGAATTAAGTTCTATGCAATCTCGCATAACAAAAGTCAAATTAAAAAATCGCTGCACTGGCTCTAGACTGCCTTCTCATTCACTGGCATAGTTAGTCAACAACCAGAGGTAATATGAGGTTTTCAAGAGCGAGATTACTGTATCTTTAGAATTTCAGTTATCTTTAATGTTTCGGTATTATGGCTAGTCAGTTTATAGAATAGAGGGCACATTAGTGAATGTACTACAGGGTACTGAATAAAACTCTATTTAATATTAGAAAATCAAGTCTCCTTTACAGTACCGATCATTGTAAAGGTTCACGGTTAAACTGCTAGATGCCTGAATAACTTGACTGTACACTCAGTATTTTATTTAAACAACTCTGCGATGCTCTTTTAAGTTCAGTTTGTGCAATCTGCTGATTCATAGAGTGCCATTGTTCTTTTATTTTTACTTGGAGTGAAGCGGGGTACCGAACCCTGAATTGAAAGCCCGCGGCTATTAGTTTGGAGACAACGGGATGCAGGTCTTGCCATTTGAGCGGCATGGAGTGAGGCAGATCATGAGTTATTCTGATCTTTTTGTCTTCCCAAGCGATTTCTTGCAATGCTTTGACTTTACTCATTATGTGATGTTTATCCATGTAATTTAAAAGCTTACAAATAATCAGTCTCAGTGGAGCGCACGGGAGAGGAGGGGGGCACAGCAACCTATGTGCCCTTTCCACCATGTAACTACCATTTGGGGGTGGACCTGCGATCTTTTCAAAAAGTTTCTGAACAAATTGTATAGCCGCTGTACCTTCCTCTTTCTCAGGGAATCCGATTATAAATAAATTATTTCTTCTGCTCCGCCCCTCCAAGTCTTCGAGCTTGTCCTCTATTTTCTTAATTCATTTAGTAAGGGAGGCCTATTCCAGATCATGTTTGTTGACTCTTACTTCCACGGATTTTATTTTAATCTCATTGTCTCCTACCCTTGTGTTCAGGGTTTCCAATGCTGATTTAAAACACTGGATCTCTGATGAAATCTCCTCTATTGATGATTGCAGTGGAGCAAAAATCTCTAAAAATCTTTCCTCTGTTAATGCTGAAGGCCCCAAGGTTGATTTGCTGGATCCCTGGTGAGAGCACTTAGCGGCCTGCTCTTTCTCAGGAAGGCGGAGTATCATTTTGCCAGTTGTTTTACAAAGGCTTCCATTTCAATAATGTTAACTGTTGGAGACTATGACTCCAGCACTTTACTTTAGCAACAGTTCATGAAAGCACAATTTTGTTCAAGCTGAGGGCTGTTAATCCAGGCTGAGAATGGAGCTGACTAAATGAGCTGCTCTTCCTAGGCTGCCATCACGTGATTCCTTGTGTTGTTTTTTTAAATGGAAATGTCTTTGATTTAGCAAGCATGGAATCAGATGGTCAAACCCAGGTAGGAACCTAAATTTGTGTACTTTTAACTAAAGGCAAAAGTTAAAATCTTAACCAGAAATACCGGTAAAACACTTTTTGTTTTCAGTTCAAATTTCACCTGAGCACAGATCCATGGTAGGATGGAGCTGGGGTAGTAAATATAATAGAAAATGAACTCAAATAAATAATCAGTGATTGTTAGCAGAAGGAAAAAAAAATATTATATAGTGTTTTAGTAAAAATTTATTTCCGGCAAGAGCATTACTTATCCATTTTTCCTTTCTGTTAATTTCACTCCAGAACTGAGATATGGAGTTTTAAAACTTTTAAATGTAACTGTCCTCTTGCCATGCTCACTATGGGTAAATTTAACATTTTGGAATGGCGCAGAGCTGTTTTCCAGCAGACATGTGTTTTAGCATCCTCATAATACATCCACAATAGGAATTCAGTGTGTAATTTCAAACAGAAACTTTAAGGCAGGATGATTCTTTTTGATTACTAGTAGCAGCCATCTTTAATGACTTGATTAATTAATTATAAAATTAGTAATAAAGCTGATTAGAAAACATCAACACAAATAAACTCCTACTAATTAATCAATAATGTCAGAAATATGTAAGCTGCATGACTATATAATTAATGTTTTGCCATCTAACATCCTGCTACTTTAAGAACAAGTTGTGTGGGTAGGACATGTTTCTGCTTTTACGCCTAGGAAGGAAAACTTTGTGATAACTGGTAGCCAAGTGGACTAGGGAGAGTTACTAATGGAATAAGCATGACAGGGTATGTGGCAGACTGGGATAATATCACACCTCAGGTGGTTGGGCATGAGACTGCAGGCTGAGTGTGTCCAGTACCCAAAAAGTGATGTTATCACAGCACAGTACATACCCTGGAGTGCATTAGTATTATTATTATACAATAGATCCTGAGTAAAAAAACAAATAAAAATAGAATAAACAAGATGAAAAAATGCATTTAACAGTACATTTTATGTCAGTTTTTGAATATTTTTAAGAAAATATTACTGACTTGTTTAGCCAGCAGATAGAGCTGCTCTGTTTTAGTGTGGTACCTCAATGGATCTTTAATTCCTAATTAGGTTTTGGCTGATTTCTGCCCTATGATCTCTCTTCGGTGCTTTTTTATGCAGTGAAGTTTTTAAAATATTGTGATTCTCTGTTTCCTGCTCTTACTTTTAAACGCAATTGCCACCTCAAGGTTGTACACCTACCCCATCTCACAGTCATAGCTTTCTTTTTTTGCTATGTGGTTTCTGTTATCTAGAAGTAAGAGACCCCCCCCCCATCATAGCTGTGTGTGTTCTGCTTCTGGTACAGGTTTTAATGGGAGAACTCATGGAATGAAAATAGAAGTCATGGAACTCTATCCTGGTCAGGAGCAAAAGTCAGGTATAGCTGGGTATCATCTGCATAGCAATGAAACCACAGCTTATACCATCTTATAACGTCTCTGAGGGGTAGCATATACATCGCAAATAACATGGGAGACAGCACAGAACCCTGAGGCATCCCACATAACAAAGATGTTGGGCCAGAGGAAAAAAGCCCCGACACAACTCTTTGTGATCTCCCAGTGAGGAATGAGGTGAACCATCGAAGGGCGGTTCCTGATATTCCACAGATCTGCCTCAGGCATGCTAGCAACACCACATGATCCACAGTGTCAAAGGCTGACAAGAGATCAAGAAGAACTAAAATAGAACGTCTCTTCTGGTCTCTCACCCTCAAGAGATCATTAAGCACCCAAACTAGCACCGTCTCTGTGCTATGTCTTTTATGAAAACCCGATTGGAAGGGTTTGTAGATGCCATGGATGGTTAAATGGTTCTCCAATTGGGACGCCACTACCTTCTCAATCACTTTCCCAATAAAGGGTAGGTTTGAGATGGGTCTGTAGTTTGTTAAACAGCCAGGGTCCAAGGTAGCTTTCTTCAAGAGTTCAAGAGGGGTGTCACCACCGCCTCTTTCAGGGAGCTAGGGAACTCACCCAATTTCAAGGAGCACCAGACTATTTGCACAAGGATTGGACCGATGATGTTGCAACAACCCAACATTAAGGAAGTCGGTCCAGGATCCAAACTACAGCTCGTAGGGTGCACACCATGGATAATCCTCATGATATCCACGAAATCAGGTCTGCTGAAGGAACACCAAGAAGACTGAGGTACTGTGAACTCATGCTGTCCAACAGCATCCCCCTTAGAAGCTGCTAGAAGCAGATCCATCCTGATGTTGGCCACCTTATTAGCAAAGAATCGAGCAAGCTCCTCTCACTCTAATTGCAAAAAAGCCTTCTGAACTTGTAGACAGGCTGGGTTGCACAGCCTGTCCATAGTTCGAAAAAGCTGAGCCAGTTGATTCCTGGCTACAGCAATCTCCCTGGACAGGAATTCTTCCTTCTTATGGGAAATTGCAGATTGATAGACAGAATAATGGTCCATCAATCTAAGGCGGTCGGCATCAAGGGCAGATCTATGCCAGCAGCATTCTAATCTTCACCCTGTCTTCGCATCTCTTTCAACATCCCATCAAACTGGGGTGCCTTGGGACGAAGGGAAAGGGGGCATACACGAACAGGAGCAAAAGTATCCAGAGCCAATGTAACAGCCTTATTATAAGCTGTCACCAAGGTCTCTGGACTACTGCTTGCCAAAGCGGGGGATGAGAGATCAAGAACCACTGCAAGGCCCTGGGGTGTAATATACCATAAAGGGCGGTATCTCGCAATCTCCACTGGGGTAGGCCTTCTCGGGGGGAACTAAAATTGAACCTCACTGTGTAGTGGTTACATATGACATTATTGGATGTGACATCATAGATGTGACATTTATTTATTTATCACTATTTTGGAATACACCTTTGAGCCAAGGCTCTTCTACAAAGGTTCCATGTCGGGGAAACAATACAGAACATAGTGAGGACTATAACAAGTACAGTAGTTTCAAGTAGCCATAGACTTTGTTGAGTACATTAAAGCTTTCATATGGAATTACTGTAATATGTACAATGATTCACAGTATGTATGTTAAGTTACAGTAATTTGTGTATATTATTCAAGAATATATGCACAATAAAAAAACACAGTTGTAATACAGTTCACTAGAATAAATTAGAAACTGCTAGGAGAGATGGTAGATACATGTAGAGGAAGCTATGGGGAGAAAATGTAGATAACAGTGGGGAAATAAAAAGAGGAGGTAGTGGGGGTAAAGGTGGGAGCGACTTGGGGGGAGAAATTAGAGGGAAGGAGAATAAGTTTAGTTAGGAGAAACATTCACAGGAGGCCATTGTGATGAGGTCTGACCCAGGTTGCACTTGAAAGTGCCCTGGGTAATGTCATTGGTAACAGCAGGTGGAAGCAAGTTGTACCAGGATGAGGCTCTGTATGTAAAGGAGCATTGTCCTTGGGTAGTGTGGCAGTGTGAAACAGAAAAAGTAAGGTATTCTGAGCTCCTGGTTAGGCGGGGGCAGCAGCTGGGGCCAGTAAAGACTGAACCCTTGAGGTTAGGAGATTTAAGGTAATCTTTTTTGCTAGCATACAGGTCTGGTACTCGAGTCTGCCAGGGAGCTGGAGCCAGTTTGCTTGCTTGTAGATGTCACAAGTATGTGAGAGGCATGGAGCAGAGGTCAGTAAATGGCATGCCTTGTTAAGGGCAATGGCTATTCATCGAAGTGCAGTGTTAGTGACAGAGCTGTAGATCACAAGCCCATAGTCAATTATTGATATAACAGAGCTCTGAATGTCAATGCTTAGGGCTTCATTGGTGAGGCAGCTCCTATGTCTAAAGATAAGTCCTATGCAGGTATTCACAATCTTGGCAATGCCCTCAATGTGTTCAGAGTAAGACAAGATGCTGTTGAGAGTAACCCCCAGGTATTTAAATAGTTGAACGTGTTCGAGCAACATCCCGTCACTGTTTGTGCTAGATAGACTCTTGCTTTTATGTTTGCTGTGGAGTTCATGAAACATTATTGTTTTAGTTTTTTTGTGATTTAGCATGAGTTTTTGAGATTTAAGCCATGTCTCCACTTGCATAAATCTTGTTTGCAATTGCAATTGTAGGAGAGAGGGGTCAGGGTGGGAGGTGAAAATAACTGCATCTTCTACATATAACAGGAGTCTATTAGGGCATGATGCAGGGAGATTGTTCAGAAAAATACTGAAAAGCGAGGGACCCAAGATGGACCCTTGAGGAACTCCAGAGTGAATAGGATGGGAGGGTGAGAGGGACTCACCAACTCTGGTCTGTTGGGTTCAGTCAGTAAAGTAGCTTTGGAACCAATGTGCAGCATCATCTGACAGGCCAAGGAAGATAATTGTTTGAATAGCAGGGAGTGGTTGACAGTGTTGAACACCTTTGTCAAATCAATGAAGGTAGTGCTGACAAGATGTTCCTGATCCAGAGCATTATGGATATAAGTGGTGAACTCAAGGATAGCTGTGTTGGTACTATTTCCTTTTCAAAAACCATGCTGCTCCTGACATTGCAGGTTGTGATTAGCAAGTATTTTGCAAGTTGATTGGCAGCTATTCTCTTCAGTGCATTCGGGGGGATGGACATGGGTTTGTAGTTAGAGGTTAGGGTCTTATCCCCACTTTTGTGAATTGGCATCACAACAGCAAATTTCCGTGTTTGAGGGAACTGAGAAAGCATTAGGGATTGGCTGAGGATTTTGGTGAGCGGAGTCAGGACTTTGTCAATGGTGAGGGCAAGGAGTGTCAGGTCTAGGGAGTTACCACTGAATCTGGACCTCCCAAGCACTTTGAGCAGTTGTTTTTGGCTAGGGCTTCTGAGATAGTTTTAAAGTAGAAAGGTGGATGGCCCTGTATTATTCTTGCTTTGTCCAAGCCTGGAGAGTCTGGTGAGGGTTCAAAGAAGGTTGGAGAAAGTGCATGACTAAAATCGGTGAATGCTGCATTAAAAGTGTTAGCCATGGTAACCTGGTCCAGAATAAGGCTGCCATTTATCTTGAGCATAGAGGGTGGTAGTTTGGAGATATGCTCTGTAACTTCAGAAAGATCAGATCAAAACTTATTCTCATCTTTCCATGAGTTAGAGAGTGCGATCCAGTAGTATCTTGCCTTTTCATTTTGAATTGCTCTATTACAGGCATTTCTTGCTGCTTTGTAAGCCTGGGTATCAGCCTGGGTGCCACTCAAGTTGGCCAGATGCAAAAGCAGACCCCGGGACCTCAGTTGTTCCAGAAGATCAGAGTTAATCCAAAGGTTGTTGACACCTTTAATCTTGCATTTTTTTTGAACAGGGCATGAACATCACAGGAGCTGTTAAAACTGCAGATAAAATATTTTAGAACAGTGTCAACATTGGAGGCTGTGTCTATCAAAGACCAATCATGGTCTCATTGGTGGGTTTTTAGAGACCCAAGACAACCAGGAATAAGTCTCATAGAAACACAGAAACATAGAATTTGATGGCAGATAAGAACCACTTGGCCCACCCAGTCTGCCCATTTCCCTGCCTACTGGATAAGCTGCAGATCCTAGTTAACCAGCAGCCTACTTCTTTCTACCCCCAACCCCTAGAATTGCCTTATGACTGTCCCATGCATGCTTGAATTCTACCACTGTTTTTGACTCCACAACCTCCTCCGGAAGGCCATTCCATGCATCCACAACCCTTTCTGTGAAAAAATACTTCCTTAAATTACCTCTGAGCTGCCCCCATCTTCAAATTGTGCCCCCTTGTTCTTGCACACTTCTTTTTTTGAAAGATGCTACCCTCTTGGACTTTGTTGATTCCCTTGAGGTACTTGAAAGTTTCTATCATGTCCCCCCTCTCCCTCCTTTCCTCGAGGCTATACATATTAAGCTCCTTAAGTCTCTCTTCATATGTCTTCTGGCGCAGACCCTGCACCATTTTAGTTGCCCTCCTCTGGACAGCTTCCATCCTGTCTATGTCTTTGCGAAGACTGGGTCTCCAGAACTGCACACAGTACTCCAGATGAGGTCTGACCAGCTGTCTGTACAGAGGGATAATAACTTCCTGTTTTCTACTGGTGATGCCTCTCCCTATGCATCCCAGTATCCCCCCAGCCTTTCTTGCTGCCCTCTCACATTGTTTGCCCACCTTTAGGTCATCTGATATGACTACCCCAGGTCCCTTCCATTTTTGTTATTGTTAGTATCTCACCCCCATTTTGTACTCTTCCCTGGGTTTTGTTTCCCAGGTGCATTACTTGCACTTCTTAGCTTTGAATCTAAGCTGCCATACATTTGACCATTCCTCTAACCTTGCCAAGTCCCTTTTCATCCTTTCCACCCCACCTTGTGAATCAACTCTGTTGCAGATCTTTGTGTCATCTGCAAAGAGACATACTTTTCCTTCCAGTCCCTCTACAATGTCGCTTATAAAGACATTGAAGAGGACCGGTCCTAATACTGAACCCTGCGGTACCCCACTAGTAACCCTCCTTTCTTCAGAGTGGACTCCATTTACTATTACTCTCAGTGTCCTATTCTCCAGCCAATTTCTGTTTTAGGAATTGTTTTTGACACTGGTAGACAGGATTTAGTTGAAGTTATGTCAGTGGATGTTTTCTAATAAAATGGTCTTGAATGTACGTAAGACCAAAGCGATGTTATTTGGCAGTACTGTTCATTTGAGGGACAATCCAAGTTTACTTATTTATGATAAACATGGTACTTTAATTGATCAGGTGCCAGAATTTAAATACCTGGGTGTATTATTGGATCCTCACTGACTCTTGCTTCTCAAGTAAAGTTGGTCAAGAGCAAAGTTCACTCTAAATTAGGTTTGCTTTATAAATTCAAAACCTATTTGTCTTTACAGTCCCATATGAAACTAGCTCTGGGCATAGTTATGCCCCACCTGGATTATGTTTCTCCTTTGTATGAGAAATTGGGTGTTAGGGAAAGGCAGAATCTAGGTGTTGTTTACAACAACATACAGTATGCCATTTTGTTTAGATGTACCAATTTTGACTCATCACTGTTTGTTGTAATCATCTCTGAATTGGCTTTCACCACAGTTTAGATATTTGTATGCTTTAGGTAATTTGGTTTACCAGGCTATTCATTCTGATGGGTTTTCTCCCCTCACTGATTTGGTTAAGATACGTGAAATGAGATCTTCCCTAAGGTCAGCCGAGGGCATTATGTCAGAGGGTTATTCTGTGAAGAATAATTATGGCTTTTGTTCCTTTGCATATCAAGTCCCTAAAATCTGGAATGAGCTACCCCTTTCTTTGCAAGTTCTGACATCATACTTGACTTTTAAAGTTAGATATAAAAAGTATTTGTTATCTTTGATGAACTGTACTTGTTTTTGATTACTTTGTTATGAGTGTATATCTGTTTTTTCTGTAAAATTTCTATGTATTGTAATTTTGTTATTTGTCTGGGTTGGACCTGAAAAAGGGCTTCGGCCCAGTTGCCCTAACCCAGTTAACAAATAAAATGAAATGAAAGGACATAGATAAGGTGGTGACGATCCAGAGAGGGGCAACAAAGATGGTACATGGCTTGCACCACAAAACATATGAGGAGAGACTAAGGGACCTCAATATGTACTCACTGGAGGAGAGGAGACAGCGTGGGGACATGATTGAAACTTTCAAGTACCTCAAGGTTATAAACAAAGTGCAGGTGGGGGGACCTTTTCCAATGAAGAAATAGTATTAGAACAAGGGGGCACAATATGAAATTGGGAGGAGGTAGATTAAGAGGTAATGTGAGGAAGGTTTTCTACACAGAAAGGGTAGTCAACACTTGGAATAGTCTGCCACCGGTGGTAGTGGGGGCAAGCACAGTGGAGGGGGTTAAACATGCCTAGGACAGGCACAAGGGAAGCCTGAGAGAAGAGAGAGTGATGAAAAGCCATTTTTCTGAAAGAAAGAATTGTTGAGTACCTAGAGGCCAGCGGGGCACAGGACCCAAAGCAGCATGGATTTATAGCAGGAAGGTCATGTCAGATGAATCTAATTGATTTCTTTGACTGGGTGACCAAAGTAATAGACCAGGTAGGGGCTGTGGATATGGCCTACCTGGACTTTAGCAAGGCATTTGACACAGTCCCACACAAAAGATTAATAATCAAGTTAGCCAGCCTAGGAGTGGGTCCCAGGGTGGTAGCATGGGTAGCAAACTGGCTGCACAACAGGACACAGAAGGTAATAGTGAATGGAACACATTCCGAAGAAAGAGGGGATACTAATGGAGTACCTCAGGGCTCAGTACTGGGTCCAGTCCTCTTTAACATCTTTATAGGTGACATTGCAGAGGGTCTGGAAGGAAAGGTATGCCTCTTTGCAGATGACACAAAGATCTGTAACAGAGTTGATACACAAGAGGGGGTAGAAAAGATGAGAAGGGACTTGGCAAGGTTGGAGGAATGGTCAGATATATGGCAGCCTAGATTCAATGCAAAGAAGTGCAAAGTAATGCACCTGGGAAACAAAAACCCAGGAGAAGAGCACACAATAGCAGGGGAGGTACTAACAACAACAAAAATGGAAAGGGACCTGGGGTAGTCATATCAGATGACCTGAAGGTGGGTATACAATGTGAAAAGTCAGTAAGGAGAGCCAGGGGGATACTGGGATGCATAGGAAGGGGCATCACAAGTAGAAAAAGGGAAGTGGTTATCCCTCTATACAGACAGTTGGTGAGACCCCATCTGGAGTACTGTGTGCAGTTTTGGAGACCTCATCTACGCAAGGACATAGACAGGATAGAAGCAGTCCAGAGGGCAACTAAAATGGTGCAGGGTCTGCAGCAGAAACCATATGAAGAGAGACTGAGAGAGCTTAATATGTATACTCTTGATGAAAGGAGGGACAGGGGGACATGATAGAAACGTTCAAGTACCTCAAGGGAATCAACAAAGTCCAGGAGGGTAGCATCTTTCAGAAAAAGAGATGTGTAAGAACGAGGGGGCACAATTTAAAGATAGAGGGGGGACGGCTCAGGGGTAATGTGAGGAAATTTTTTTCATGGAGAGAGTGGTGGATACATGGAACAGCCTTCCTGAGGAGGTCGTTGGGTCTAAAACAGTGGGGGAATTCAAACATGCATGGGACAGACACAAGGCAATTATAGTGGGGGGTTGCAGGAAGTAGGCTGTTGGTTAACTAGAATCTGCAGTTTATCCAGTAGGTTGGGAAATGGGCAGACTGGGTGGGCCAAGTGGTCCTTATCTGCCATCAAAGTCTCTGTTTCTATGTTTCTATGATCACACAGGGTCAGTGGCCACATACAATGTATAGGGCCTACGGGCAGACTAGATGGGCCTAGCAGTCCTTGTCTGCCGACAATTTCTGTGTTTCTATGTTTCTATATTGCATATTGATCAGAGCATCACAGGCAGCAGAAACTGTCTCAGATTTGGCAAAATGCATGATCATGCTTTCTGTCATGTTGCTTTATATCACATTACAAAATCAGTGTCACAGATCAGTTGCAAATATCGATAAGCGCACTTGCAGTATGCTAACCTTGCTTTGCAATCATACTTCACATTGCATGAACTGCATTTGCACAGACATTTAGTAAATTATTGGTTAGGAAGCATACACTTGTTGTGACCTTAAACAGGAGAGGGATTAAACTGACCCTTGCACTGAACAAATTCTTTTGACACAGATTTCTAGGACTTAATGGTTTTGTTTCCAGTCTAATATCGATGTTACAAGTTAAAGCAAAGTCCATCAAGGTCTTTTTCTGAGCTAGTAAGGAATGGGCATAAATATTGGGTGTCTGTTTATCGAGAATGTTGCCCATTTAAACACTTAACAATTTGGGAACTAAGAGAGTTTGTCTGGGGTTGTTCAGGATACAGTGCCATCTGCTGGTGAATAGCACTCCAGAACATAAATCACTTGTGAATAAGGGTGATTGCCATCTTGTGAGCAACTGAGGAATTGCATTAAGCACTTTCTCTAATGCTGTCTTCAACACCATGTTAGCACTCTACCTCCTAATTACCACTCGTCATGCTGGGGTAACTGCTTCCATACTGAGTGTCGCACCGTGCTACCTTAAAACTTTTTCATGATCACCACTGTATGGGTGATTTTATATTGGTTTAGCCTTCATTACATTATTTTCAACCACCATCCATTTTCCCATGTAAATTTAATGGGCTTGATTTTCAGAGCCCCGTTGGAGTGATGCAAACTGCACTGCACATCCACTTCTGGCAAAGTCTGGTATGTCAGGGTCTCTGCACAGGATTTTGGTACAACTCTGGATGCAGTGGCACAAGTCCTCAAGTTGCTGCAAGAAGTCCCTTGCACCAATGAGATGGCACAAGGGAGGGGACTGACGGAGGCTGCTAGCCCCGATGACCAAAACACATAGGACAGAAACGTAGCTGTGCAGCATGCCATGTTGTAGGATAGCCATAGGGACAGGTGTCTATGTACCTCTGCCCCCAACCCAAGCAAGTTGCCCTCAGGAATGTATAGCACTTGTTTGTCAACTTTTCCCAGGACACTGCAGTCCTATGCTCCACCATGCTGTAGTACCCAGACATCCACAGCTCATAGCCATGTCTGTCATGGGAGAAGTGGACTGATGCAGTGGCTGTTAAACCAGCCCTGGTTGGTCTAACCACAGTCAGGACCTGCAGGCCTCCAAAATTCCCAAAAAGGGGATGTAGTAGCTGTGTGGTGGCACAAGTCCCCTTTCTGCCATGGCACAGCCTGCAGCTCAGCACAAGCTCTGCACACAGCAGTAAGGTGCAGGGGATCCCACTGGTGCCACAAGCACCATTTTAGGATCAGGAATGATGCAAGGTGCAGAGCAGTGTGGCCCTTGGGTCACATCTTTTTGATGCAAGCACCTTGCATCATTCCCGAACCTTTGAAAATCGAGCCCTGTGTGTTCAATAGGATTATTACCAATCTCCAGAATGATCTGATATATTAAGGGTAGTGGAGATCTTGTCTAGGACATCCTGGGGGTGATGTTGGATATGGTCAGCTAACTCTCAGTTTTTACGGCTGCACGGGTGGAGCCCTGCAGACGTTTTGCATGTAGAAAAGGGCTGACGTCATGTTTTCCATCCATGGAACTGTTTTTCCTCCGCCTGACCGTCCCCAAGAAGCAATCCGCCCATGTTGTTCCTATGGACTGCAGCACTGCACTATATAACAGTGGGCATTTTTTTTTTTTTATGAGCATTTTTTTTTTGTACAATTCTGCATCCCTGCCATTTCTGTCCCCTTCCCTTAACAGCCAGGGTGTAGCTACCGATAGTAAAATGAAGCGATCGTTGCGCTATGGATAACATGTGGACGAGCTAGTGCTGGGACGTTTGCGATTTGGGGACATTGAAGTGTACTTTTTGTTTGACTAAACGTATTACCGTCATCTGTTTTTTTCTTGACTAACCGTATGGCAGTGGGCGGTGACACAGCAGTAGCTGTGGTCGACGATACAGCGAGGCAAGCAAGCAACTGCCATAATTATGCTTGCACGCAGGAGGGGTCCTTAATCATAAGGTATCTCCATTAGTTCTTAGGAACTAGTAGGATATAATTCTGTATTTTCTGTTATACAGTTTAGCATGCCGTGGCTGGGCTTGTCCTTGTATAATACTTCGCTGTTGGAAGGGGCATGTGCAAAATGATGTAAAAATCAGTCACTACCGTAGCGCTGTGAGTTTTTTGTTTCGCACAGGAGGGATCCTTAGTCATCCGGTATTGCTGAGATTCAACCCATGGAGATTCAAAAGGGGCTTTGCTGAGACAGGGCGCTGAAATTTGGTTGCAAGCATTGCAGTGGATTTTTTAAAACTGCAGATGAATGGTTTGTCTCCTTGCCAGTGTGTGGTGGCGTGAAATGTGGGGATACTGTATGCCACTGGAATGGTGCGGTTCCATGTGAAAATCATGACTCTTAAACAGTGACTGCAATAATAGCGATGTCAGAATCGCGAGTGTAATAATAGAGCAGAAGCATATTAGCGCATAAAATATAGTGCTACGGTCAAAATAGCTCTGGTCATGATTTTGAATACTTACAGACCCACGATCATCCCACGACCCACGATCATCCTTTTCCCCTTGTTTACAAAAAGTATTTCCTTCTACCCACAATGCAGTTGTCAACTCCCACCTGACCAGACCTTGATTACCTTAAAGGTACATCTGTTCTATCAGTTTCCATTTGGCATTTACTATTTGACATTGCAGCATGGAGCTTGAGTTGGTTACCAGCCAGAAAGGTAAGCCCTTGGCTGTTTATGGGGGCTATACTTTCAGAAAGGATAAGGAGAAGGCTGATAAAGTTTATTGGCGTTGTGTAGATGCACATAAGTATAGCTGCCTTTCAAGGTTACATACTTTGGGAAATAAAGTGTTGGCAGTGATAAAGGATCACACGCATGTCCCTGATGTTGGCGATGTGGGGGTGAGGAGGATAATGGCTGATGTGCGAGAGAGGGCCAGATGTAGTGTTAAGACCACAACACAGGTGCTGGTACAATGTACAACTACTGCCCCTGATGCTGTGTCAGGCCGCCTGCCAGCTGTTCCACTTACGAAACGTACCATCCAACGAATCAGGCAGGTGGAACGTGGGTGCCCTGCCACCCCTGCTTCAGTTGAGGAGCTACAGATACCTCCTGAGTTCATGGAAACCTTAGCTGGGGAGCCTTTCCTCTTGTTTGATAGTGGACATGAGAGGGATAGAATGCTCATATTTGCTACTGCTTCAAATTTAAAAATGTTGGAAGACATTACAGACTGGTTTATCGATGGAACATTTAAGTCCTGTCCATTATTATTTGACCAACTCTACACAATACATTGCATCAAGGCAGGCCAAGTTGTAACAGCTGTATATGTATTGATGTGTAGCCGAACAGCAGCAGCATATACTAGGGTTTTCACAAAAATAGATGAATTGTGCCCCTGCTTAAAGCCAGAAACTGCTATGATGGACTTCGAGAAGTCCTCCTGGCGTGCATTTCAAACAGTATTTACAGAAACAGAAGTACGTGGATGTTTTTTTCGTTTTGCACAGGCAATATGGAGAAAAATACAAAAGTTCCCAACAATACATGAAAGGTACTGCTCGGATCCAGACTTCTCACTTCATTTACATATGCTGCTTTCGCTCGCTTTTGTGCCAACTGCAGATTTAATTGATACCTTTGATCAAATGAAAGAATGGGAATTTTTTGTACATAATGCAGAAGTGCTAAAGCCATTAATGGAGTACTTTGAAGCTACGTGGGTTGGTAAACGTAGGGGACGATCAGGGAGAGGCGCAGCGATTTTCAAACATGAGCAGTGGAATTGCTTTGATGCCACCTCTAGGGGCCTAGCCAGAACAAATAATGCGGTTGAGGGGTGGCATCGTGGCTTCAACAGCCACATAGGAGCCTGCCATCCCAGTGTTTGGAAATTGATTCGGTGTCTGAAAGAGGAACAGTAATTAACTGAAATGAAACTGGAGCAGATGGTGTCTGGGGCAGGTACTGGTATGAAAAAAAGGAAGTATAAGGATTCGAATGAGAGAGTGGTTTCAATTGTCAGTCAGTACTCGGTAAGGAGTAAGTACGAGTATCGTAGAGGACTTGCGTACAATTTCCAGTACCAGGTCTGAATCAGTGATTACACTGAATGGAAAACAGCAGCGAAGACTGCAGTGAATGGAAAACAGTGCCGAAGAATGCAATGAATGTCAAACTTTTAAAGGAATAAGTGCTGAACAGCGCTAATTAAAGGAATTATATATAGAGTCACTATTTTGACGTCTGACATAGTGCTGTGCACTTTGACCTGTGACCATGAACCTTTCCCCCTGCTCCAGTTCTGCTACGGGTTGAGACTACTGACTAGATTGCAATGGTGGATTCGTTGGTGAGTAGATTGCTGTTGTGTAGGCGATTGAGTGCATAGTCGCGTTTGTTGTGAAGTCGCTAATGTTGGGCAATCAGTGGCAGGTGTTTTCGCTATTAAAGTACAATCGCTATTTTGCAGTGTCGCCTATTTCACGGTAGCTATTATTTATTCGCTATTTTGTGAGTCGCGATTTTGTAGTCGCTATTGTCACAGGATACCGAATGGTGCTGCTAAGTGACAGGAAACTGAATGAGTAGGAAAGTGTGAGCCGTGCATCAGCTCTTTATTTTTTTTGTTTCAGGGTGGTCCTGCCTGATAAACATATTGGCAGAGAATGCTATCAGCCAATCACAGGCCAGCATTTCTCTTACTCTTTTTCTAATGAACTACAAAGCAACTGTTTCAGCCTGCTATGACTCCTCAGTGCAGTACAGTTGCTATCTGAGTCAAGTATAGGGTCAGCCACATAGGTAATTAAACATTTAGTAAGCTCAGAGGTAGCATTATATAGTTTTTGTTAGGGCAACAAAGGACACATAATGTAGTTAGAATGTTAACCCAGCAAATGTATTTTTTAACTGAGAAATAAGAAGAAATGGCTCAACCCAAGTAACCATTTGCGGGCAATTAGTAAACTACAAGGGACAAAAAAAAACTCTTTTTACTGTAATCCTTATTGAAGTCATTAGGCCCTATTATTTTCCCCTTTGTTTTCTGTACCTTGCTTAAGCACTTAAAAATGTTATGGTAACTGTTAAACACATAGCTTAAGAAAAGCCACACAAAAAGTTGAAATAAAAAAATTGGGGACTATAATTGTCTTCAAACAGCTCTAGCTCATGACTGCAATTACCTCAAATCTTTCCGAAGCTTGCTGCGATACACCAGAGACGAGTCTTGGGGTCTTAGTGGGTGGCAGCCTTTCATCTGCATCTCCATCACTTCTTTACTGAAAGCTTTTAAATTAGTACTAGCAGCAACGAGCAAATTTGATAATTCGATCTCAGATTAGTTAATGTAATGTGCCAGCAACCACTAAGTAGCGCACAGCAAAGATCAAAATATCGTCCCATAATTAGACTGTTGTGTTAACTACTGTATTTCATTTAGACTGCTTCTTTGTTTTTAATCAAACAGCCCTTCACAAAAATATGGTAGCTGTACACTGGAAATAATGGAGCTGTCCTGCGGTGAGGTAGCATCAAACGTTTTTGCAAGTGCAGCGGGAAGCGATGTGGGGGTGATGGCTTCTGGGACTTGAATTGAAAGGGACAGTTCTTGAGCTGCAGAAAACTTTCATGCACTGTGGGGCTCTGGGCGGGCTGCACATAGAAAGAGGTCTCCTTATGTTTTTTCTAGAATTACATTTTGTTCTATGGAACCAGAAACACTTTTGTCCTGTATAAACAATGGAAGTCCATGGGAAAGAGCATCCATGTAGACTGCTCTATTTCTACTAAAATAATGAATTGGTAGATCTGAGATCCAGGGACTGTGCCCTTTTTTAATGTAATATAGCAAGAATACTATAAACAAGAAAGACATCTGCAAAGACGCACCCTGTAATTTGCAAAATGTGGCACGAGTTAGCTGGTGGTTGCAGCTGTGGATGAAGGTTCAGCTGTAATGTAAAGTACGGGGTTGAGCTGAAGAAGTTGCAGCCCCGAGTCTCTGCCACTATCACAGCTGTGCTGAGCTGGAGTGATAGATAGTGCTACTGCCACAAGGGGGCGCCACCATCAGCAGCAGCAGCGTATGCCACTCAGGGAAAGCGTGCATCACATGTGTTTTACTATGTATGTGTTTCATATGTCTTAGCAAGTACATAGGGGAGTAGCTAGGAATGTAAAAGTTTGGGCACCATGACCCTCTTTGTTGACCCAGCTGTACTATTTTTGCTTCCCCTACCCAGTTTGTTGCCCCTATATGTAACCTGTTTGATGCTCTAGAGTCGTATACCCCCAAAATAAATCAGCACCCAGTTGTATGCATTTGCACAGTTACTTGCTTATGCAGAGCACCAACAATCATATTATACCATCAGAAAGTGGAATAAAATAGTATCCTTGGGGTTAGGAAAAATGTTGCCCCTCAAAAATAAATGTGGCTTACATGGTGTATGTACTGCATACAACCTTGCAAGTACATGATTGCATGTCAGTGTGTGTGTGTGTATGTCAAGGTGGCATCTCTCTGAGCCCTGTACTGTGTGGTTGCGATCAGGGGTGGGGGGGTAATTTTAGGAACTGTTAACTCCATCCCACCCTTCCCTCGCCACCCGTCGTACCTCTCCAACCTTTTGTCAGTGACATGGGGGACACTGACTCTCAGCATGTGTTGCAAAAATGTGGGTCACTGGCCCTTAGAATGTGGGACACATCATTAAACACGGAGGTACAAGCCCAACATTGGATGATTAAGGACCACTCCTGCGCGCAAGCATAATTACGGCAGTTGCTTGCTTGCCTCGCTGTATTGCCGCCCACAGCTACTGCTGTGTCACCTCCACTGCCATACGGTTAGTCAAAAAAAAAAAACAGATGGTGGTAATACGTTTAGTCAAGCAAAAAGTACACTTCAATGTCCCTTAATCATCCGGTATCGCCTGGGTGGTGATACAGCGAGGCAAGCAAGCAACTGCCGTAATTATGCTTACCCGCAGGAGAGGTGCTTAATCATCCAGTATCTCCATGTTTTGTACTGAGTGTTTGTTGCCGAGAGGACAGTTTTTCCATCGCACCACCTCTACCCGGAGTGGCAGGCTCTCAGATGTAGTGGCTGGATTTCTGGTGCTGGGCAGTTTACATGATTCAGTGAAACAGATGGAGAGGCAGAGCGGTTAAAACCTGTTAAGTGCTAGAGACATCTACTGAAAACATGAACCTGGAGAGGTTAAGGAAGCGGGTCCGACAGTACATCGACCAGGTGAGAGAGCCAGGCAGAGCTGCAGTAGGGGAGCTGCCTGGGATGACAAGCCCAAATACGGCAGAACCTCAACAGTAAACTAAACTTGAACGGTACTTTAACAACCTGGGGTGGGGAGCAAGTGTTACACCGCATGTAGATGTAAACGCAGCTGTTGTCTGAATGATTGTAGGCTCTTTTTGGGTCAAAAGGAAATAGGGACTGATAAAGAGGCCTCCAAGATTATTACAAAAATAGTATAATAAACGGTTCTTCTTAAATGCTTGTTTGCTATCTTGGTCTGCAAATGTGTGGTAAACTGTTGTGCATTCTGAATTGCAAGCCAAGGGTGCCTTCTTCCCCAGAATGGTTTATTTAGTGCAATACTACATGGGCCTGTTTGGGTCAATACTTGTTTGGCTATTCATTTTTAGGGCTGCATGGGCGGAGTCCTGCAGACGTTTTGCATGTAGAAAAGGGCTGATGTCGTGTTTTCTATCCGTGGAACTGTTTTTCCTCTGCCTGACCGTCCCCAAGAAGCAATCTGCCCATGTTGTCCCTGTGGACTGCAGCACTGCACTATATCACAGTGGGTGTTTTTTTTTTTTATGGACTTTTTTTTTTTGTACATTTCTGCATCCCTGCCATTTCTGTCCCCTCCCCTTAACAGCAAGGGCGTAGCTACCGATACGTCTGGCATGCCATGGCGTGCAGCACACCAGTGCGTGGGGAGGGGGGTAGCAGCCCATAGCTCAACCCAGTTTAAATTTTAAAAAAATCAGTCTGCCCATTTTCTTCACAAACTTCATTATGCAGCCGTGGAGGGTCTGACAAGAACTTGTTTATGTAGCTGCAAGTAGTTATGTAACTCTTTTCAGATTCCTCATCAGCATGTTTCTTTATTGCCTCTGTCAATTCAAAACTATTTTTGTTACTGATTTTGTGATTAGTGATGCAAGTTAATAAATATGATAACATGTCTTCTGTTGAGGTTACTTTTTGACTGCACAAATTGTATACTATATGAAACATAGAACCAGAATCTTATGGCAGATAAGGCGTGCTTGAGCCACCAGCCTGCCCATTTTATTCACTGCCTATACAGTCCTCACAGACCCTACCCGATCTCGATCCCTTGCGCTCCCTACTAAGATTCCCTTGTGACTATCCTATGCATGCTTAAAGTCCATCACTGTTTTCACCTCCACTGCCTCTGCTTGAAGACTATTCCAGCCATTCCCCACTCTTTCAGTGAAGTACTTCCTCACATCTGTCTCTTAAATTTCCTCCTTCCAGTTTCATTGAAAGTCCCATGTTCTTATGCATCTTTTCCTCTGAAAAATAATCCCCTTCGGCACCTTATTTATGCCCATGAGGTATTAATGGGTTTCTATCATATCTCCTCTCACTCTTCTTTCTTCCAGGGTATACATTTTGAGGTCCTCCAATTTCTCCTCATAAGGGCTTCAAATTCAGAACCTGCACCATTTTAGTTGCCCTCCTCCGGACTGCCTCCACCCCATCTATGTCCTTTCTGAGATGTGGTCTCCAGAACTGGACACAGTACTGTGGGTGGGGTCTCACCAGCAGTGTATACATCAGCAACACAACCTCCCTCCTTCGGTATCACATCAGAAGGGCGATCGTATGTGAGCGACTTGCAAATGAGCGAGTCATATTGAGCAAAATGGTTAATGGCTACCCTGCAAGGGCAGTGACCTGGTCGATGGCAACCATGCAAAAGGGCGACTGGAAGGCAGGATTAATGAGGGGAAGGGGAAGGGAAGAAGAGGGGGTTTCTGTGCGGCAGTGTTCCTTATGCTGCCGAGCCAGCCTGTGTGGTGTGGTGGTGAGGGTGGCTGGCTGTGGCATAGGAGGTTCTGGCTTCAGGGACAGAACAATGACAAAAATTTGCTGCTGCCTGTGGCTTTTGTGTTTTTTTTTTATTTTTGGGGGGAGTCTCACCCCCTCCCTGACATGTACCCGCATGGAGTTGAGAATCTTTCAGTAGGGGGGTGTGGGGGTGAAGCCCCCCATGAGAGGAGGCACGGGAGCACGGCCCCCAGCATAAACACTGAAAACTACTGGCCGGAAGTAGTGTCACCGTTTTGTGTATATCGCCGAATTGCTTTTCAGCGATCTACACGCGCCATAATAGCGATCACTCTTTTACGTTCAGTCTTATGACATGGAACTCCTCCTTCTGTTGGTGATACTCCTCCCTATGCACACTGACATCACAATGGCCCAACCCACTGCCTTGTTACACTAATGCAGCACCTTGAGATTACCAGCTATGATTACTCCTATGTCTCATCACTGTTTGGTTACCAGCAATACCTCTTCTCCCATTTTGTGCTCTGCCTCTGGGTTTCTGTGCCCTAACTGCATGATTTTGCACTTTCTCACATTGAAACACAGCTGACATGCCCTTGACCACTTCTCCAGTTTTCTCAGGTACCTGTGCATTCTTTCCACCCCCTGTAGTGTGTTCACCCCATCACAGAGTTTGATGTCATCCACAAAGAGGCAGATCTTCCATCTCATCTGCAGCGTCACTTCTGATGATAGCGCTTGAACATGTTTCTGACGGCAAACAACAAAGCATAAGATGTTCTGTTTTTTCATGGTGGATGAGACAAAAGAGCAGGATCTTTCAAAAACTTCCAAACCACATACTTCAGTTCAGGAATAAAAGAAAAAGAAAAGCTTTTGTGTATATATACATATATACAGTATTTATTGATTTTTCACCAGAAATACATTATCACAAAGAAGGTATATGAAGAATTGTCTGATGACTAACAAGTACTACTTCTGTAACCCCCCCTATAAAAAACTTATTTTTGATTTGCCACAAAGGAGTCAGACTATAGTCAGAGTTACAAGAAGTATTACAGTTTTTTTTCTATTCATATTTACGTTTTTTTTTATTTTAGTCTTTGGTAACCGGGTAAAGCCCACTTGGCACAAGTGCCTGTTTTCAGGGGCAACCTGGGAGCACTGGGCAGTTAAGTGACTTGCTCAGAGTCACATAGTATGCAAGTGGAGGTAGTGAGAATCAAACTCAGGTCTGGTCTGCTGGATGTATCAAGCTTGTTCACACCTCGTTCCTCTAACCTCTAGCCTATACCGCCAGCCCATTGACAATGTGGTGATAAAAGAAGGCACATTTTGACTGGGGCATGATGATCACTTTTACCTGTAAAGGATAGCGCAGTGTGGGAACACGACAATCACACAGGAATAAGCCTGATGAGTCAGGCAAGGAAGATGTATACCACAGTACTTTTTTTTTTAGCTTTCTTTTTTTTGCTTTAGTAATAAAACCATGACAAGCATAGTCCTCATGCAAGAGGATATCAACAGATTCCATAACAACAACATGGGGTATCACATTAGTCAGCTCTCACATGCATATACAGTAGGAGTAGGGGCACAACGAAAATATGTAGCACTGATCTGCCAAATGTCCCAAAGTTTATACATGCCCCAAATGCCAGCCTCATGGCTAAGGTATCTGTCCATTAATTAGGTAAAATGTCTGAAAAGAGTGAACTGCACCAACCAGTAGTGCTGTGACCTCATAGAGAAAAAACATCATAAAGGGAAACTTAACCCCCAATGCCCCCCGTCTCCTACTCCCTCATGCCCACCAATACATACAGAAAAAACATAAAACGATGTTCACAATCCAGTCATAGCAACTTTATTTCCTATAAAACAGTTAACATTTAAGATAAGGGCAAAAAAGCCCAACTTTGATATTAATCATTTAATGTAACTCACGCTCCTCGATTTAAGATATTGAGAGGACAAACTAAACAATATTTCTCTCCCTCAAAACTGATTATCAGGTCCCAGTGTCCCAGTCTCTTGTAGAAAACCAATCAACTTTAATAGTTTAATCTGTAGAAAAAAGAGCTGGTACTCATCCTTCCTCTGAATCGGAACCAAGTTCCTCCCTGTCCATCCCTGACTTAGTGTATACCACAGCACTGATAACACTGAATGACCAGTGGAGAGTGGGGAACTAGTTTGGATTCACAACTGGATTGAGTGCCTCAGACTGACTTGGCTCAACACCTGTGAATCCAGTGCTCCAATAAGGTTAATGAGGAGCAGCTCACATCCTTGTCCTATTTGTTTCAGTCAAAGTTAGTTGTTTGACTTTTTTTATTTTTTTATTTAGTTGTTTAGTCCAGACTTTAATGTGGGATAAACTTTTGGATAGTCACCCCTGAATGTTTTGTGAAATGCAAACACACTCTGTGATGTGTGTGTACTTCTTGAAAGCTGCAGACTTAAGTAAAAATAATCAAAGTCCTCAACTCGCTGAAAACAAAGGCCTACATTTTCAAAAGAGATGGGCAGCACATCTCAAGCAAATGGAGATGAGCTGCCCATCCCACAAGTTGCTCCAAACTCCCATTTTCAAAGGAGGGAGATGGGGTGCCCCAGTTGAGATGGGCTGTTGCACAAAGTTAATGTATGCTGCCAAGTTGAGGGGGCGGGCCCATGAATATCCCACACATTGGGAAATTCAGAGGAGATGGGCCGTCCAAGTGCAGGGGATGAGCAGCGCAAAGTTAGGCATGAAAAAAACATGCCTAACTCCTGGCCACCCACAGGCAGGCTGTGGTACTGCACAAAGCAGCACAGCAGCCTGCCAGCCCATGCAGCACAGTGGACCCCCCAACGCCAGCCCCAGTCCTTGCTGGCAGTGTGCCACAAAAGAATGCCCCAGAATCCCACAGTGTAGGGTCCTCCCACCCTGTGCAGTGTACTGTCCCCAGTGACAAAAGATGCTCTGTTTCCATAGTGTAGGGCCCCTCTCCCATTTCCGATCCCTGATCACACGTACTTCAAAACATAACCTCGGTTTCCATAGTGTAGTGGGCCCCCCCAACCGTTCCCGATCCCCGATTGCAAAAGTCGCCTGCCCACAATCCTTCATCAAAGCAGTATCCCAGTCTGCAAGTTTCCATAGTGTAGTGGCCCCCATCCTCCCACCCGGTGAGCATAACCCCTTCCCCACCCTCCCCACAACCCGACCCATGCCGGCAACTGGCACACCCCTCCACACCCTGCCATGGCCAGCCACTGACTATTCTGGACTGCGATCTCCTACTGTACATATGATGCACTCATTGTGAGCATGTGATATGTACAGTAGGAGATCGCTGTCCTGATCAGTCTGCGACTGGCAGTGCCAGGGTATGGATGGGTGTGCTAGCCGCCAGCATGGGTTGGGTTGTGGGTGTGTGTGGGGAGGGAGGGTTATGGCTACCAGGGTGGAGGTGGGGGACCACTACACTATGGAAACTTGAGGACTGAGATTCTGCTTCAATGTAGGATTGTGGTTGGGGTGACATTTGCGATTGGGGATTGGGAACGGTGGGGGTCCACTACACTATGGAAACCAGGGTTATGTTTGAACTATGTGCGATCGGGGATTGGGGTGGGATGTCTGCTGCACTGCGGGAAGTGGGGTTTTGAGTTTTCTAAATGGCCTTCGATGGCTGTGGCTGGGGATGCACTGCACAGTGGGGTGGGGGTCTACTTTAATCCTGAGACTACCAACAGAATTAGAACACATAATAATTCTGGACTGATATATCAGTCCACGGCACAGCAAGGGCTAATATACGTGACCATTGGACATGGGGCTGGGGGCCTGCCCAGCACATCTTGCCGGGTGCAGGCATGCAAATGGGCCCATAATGGGCATGCAAATGGCCCATTTGCACCTTGCATGCCTAATGGATCCATTTGAATATTGTCATTTTGGGTGCGGTGCATCTGGGATGCACTGATGCATCCCCCATTGGTGGTATTCTGCCAATCCCTTGGGATGTGCTGGTGCACTGCCAGCCACCCCATTTGCGCCACCTGCAACACTTGCTATATTCAGACAGGATGTGTGATCCTGTGGGATCATGCATCTTGTTTGAATATGGCATTTTGTTGCACTGGTGCAAGTTTTTGAGTGGCACGTCCCATGCAGTCTGAATATGTGGGCCAAAATCCACATGTTGTGGAATTGCTGAATTTGTTCTGCAAGTTGTAGACTTTGGGCTAGAGCTTTACAGAGATCAGTTCAGGGTCTGCTGTCCATATTTTCAAAGGTGAGACATTCTTTAGAGACATAATGTAATCTTATGATTAGGTCTCAACCATGGAAACCAGGAGATCATAGGTTCAGACCCCACTAGAGCCAAATATTGCATGCCCATTGTAAAGTCCCTTAGCCTCTCAGGGATCCATTGAGTCCACCTGCAGTAATGGCTGAAAGAAGAACCCACTGGAAATGAAGTGTTGTATCTCAGCTGGGCTATCCGGGGTGAACTAATTATAAAAAGGTGAATATTTGTCCAAATTATTAGAGTCTCTGCAATAGTGCAACATCAGGAAACTGTTTAGTATAAGGCAGTTTGCAGATCTGCACTAAATGTAGGACATAGTTTCCTGTCACTGCTACCTATATCTTAAAACTGATTGATAACATTGAAAAATAGACCATTCATAACATGCACTTTTGTGCAAAAGATCTTTTCATCAAAATCTACCATCCTTGCACTAATATATAATCCTTACATGATCTGAGTACTGGCCTGTAATCAGCTAATGTAAACTGTGTCAGAATTCCACTGCCGATAATCAGCAACAGTCAGAGATGCTTCTCTTATTGCACAGTAAAAATGTGGCATGAGCTCTCTCTTGACCTAAAGCAAACTATGGGCCCAATTCCAAAATGTGGTACGCCTGGCACAAGGCAATTTATTCCAGACCTTATGGTGTAAATCGTACCTTGTACCATGTGATCCACAAGTCAGGATTACAAGAGGTGACTTGCACCATGCCGTATGCGGGTTGTGCCAAAAGTGGGCTCCACCACCCACTATGCCCACAACTCACTGCAGCAGGGCACAAGGGTAGGTTACGGCAGCACCTGCACCCTAGTCTGGAAGGGCAGCTGTCGTAACTCACTTACGCCATACCAGGACCCAGTTTGGTGTAGCGGGGTTAGACCAGCATGGAGGTGGTCTAAGGGGCATCCATTCTGGCACAGTGATGGATGCCCCCCCTGCAGTGCCATGGAAAGATTTACATTTGTCCCACATCCCCCCAGAACAGACATGCCCCCCCAGCCCCCAAAGTTCAGGGACCTCCTGGGTCTGCATTTTTCCGTGTCCCTCCTTGCGCCTGTGTCACCCGGCCAGACCCCCACCAAAGGCCCCCAGGTGAGTGCAGCAGTGATACAGGGTGGGGGGGTTCTAGGGGGTCAGATAACTGCTGGCCATGACTTGCTGCACCCAAGTCTGTTGCGCCCTTCCCTGGCACAACCCTGTGGCTGCCGCAAGTCTTGGGCATAGGTGCCAGGGACCCTGCCTGTCTTAGAATAGAGTGCAGGGTCCCTGGCATAGCACCACATGGCACAACTCACATACGCCCATAAGTTGCACCATGCGACTTGGAATCAGGCCCTATGTCTTCTGTCCTAAAGCAAACTACATCTGCTAATTTCTTTAACCAAAGGCTGAAAGAACAAACACTTGGAGTTACTTTACATATGCATATTACAATTACTTTGACAACATTTTAATAGAATAGGTAATTTTCAGAATGCTTCAAATATTAATATTTACAGCTAAATTTCAAGAGTGGACTGTCAGCTAGTAACGTGAGCTATACAAAATTGTCATTTTCCACATTTAGTAAGGTATGTGGAATGCAGAAAGTATCCAGCAAAATTACTGTTTTTATAGATTTTTCTAAGACAGGCTGCCAAAAAATAACAAGAACATAAAAACAATCTATAAGAATATAACAACAAACTACATCCTTGAAAAATAGCCTCTTGCTGTTTTTTTCCAATGACACTATGACTTTTTTTCATATTTCTCTTGAAATGGTGATAAAATACCATGACAACTAATAAAGACAGTTTTTTCCACAACAAAAGCTGTTTATGCACCAAGGATTTGTATAACATTTTGATCAGATATATGTAGGATCACACAAATACAGAAAAACGGACATTCCATGAGATTTACACTTGGGGAAGGGGATCCTAACAGCCTAACTACTGATGCACAGAAACATAGACGGTGATGCAGAAGAAGACCAATGGCCCATCCAATCTGCCCATAGCGCCTTATCAAACCCTGGAACCTATTGCTCATACAGGGATCTAGCCACACTATCCATCCCATGCTTTCTGCCCTACTTCTACTGCCCTGCGCAACCACTAAGCCCCTCACTCTGTGCCAGCATGCTTGAAACAATGAATGGTTTTGGTGCCCACCACTACTACTTGCAGATTATTCCATGGCTCAGCCACTCTCATGGTAAAATAAATATTTCTCATGTCCCATTTGAACCTTCCCTCAACAGTTCCTACTCATGCTGCCTATGTCCATGATCTGCAAGTAATGCTTAATAGTTCCTCGTAATTTACCTTCTTTATTCCTTTCATGAGTGTGATGGTCTCTTTCATATCACCTTTCTCTTATCTGACCTTCAGCAAACACTGCTCAATGCCTTGAGCCTAATCCTCATAGGATCTGCCCTGCTGGCCTGCAATCCTTTGCTCACCCCATGTTGCACTGTCTTCAGCCTGTCCTTATCTTTCTTCAGGTGAGGACTCAAGAACTGGGCACAGTTCTCCAGGTGCAGCTTCAACAGTGATCTAATGGGTAACAATTCATTCACTCAGGTTTTAGTAGGACCAACGGTTCCAACATTCTCTCATGCACCAATGCCATTGCTGACTGGACATTGAACAGAGCAGACAGTCTTCTCTGGGGGAACATTTTCTTTATTACAGGATGTATTTCTCTGGGTACTGGTGGGGGGAGGAGGGTGGTTATGATAACCAACAGACCTGGTGGTGAGATGGGTAGGCCAGTGGAATGTGTTTGGTGAGCAGTAGTGGAGACAAGTACTGCATTTATGTGCTTGCTTTTATACAAATTGTATTACTTTGAGTTTAAATTCACCAGGGATGAGGGGAGAGGGAGGAGGATGCCAGTGAGGGATATGAGGGGATTAATTATGACTACAAAGTTATTGGGAGGTGGTAGTGGTGGTATTACATCACAGTGGGTGGGGGGAGGTTTTTATTACATTTTGTGGGGTTGTTAAAAAATTGTATTTCACATCGCGAAGTTGGTGTTGTCACTGAAAAATTTGCCAACTTCACGAAGTGCAAATTTTCTGCAAATTAGCACCGACTTTTGCTGGTGAATTAAAAATTCACTTTATATCTATTTCTCACAAACATTTTAAACAAATACAATTATTTCAAGGAGCATGCTATAGCATATAATAACCAGCAAAAGGTTTAAAACTCTTATTAATGTTCCTATATGCAACTGACTGAAAAGGCAGAAATAAATGTTATATCCCTTTAAATTTCTGATATGAGTCCAGTAATAGATTCAAAGACGTGAGTCAGTTTTCAGGGTTTCAGTTTTCAATGTTCTTTAGAAATGCTCCACATTCTGAGACCAGTTATAACTGTGAGCACATCGAGATCTCTAAAAATAAAATTTGACTTGCAAGAATGCATTTCAGACTTGTCCAGAACAGAAGGTAATGTTCAGTAATGCTTTTGGAAGGAAGTTGTATCACATTCAAATCCTCTTCAGGTTTATGGGTACCCAACTGGAGCACAGATCAGAGAGAGCGCAACATAGAGAGGATTAAGGTGGCGCAGAGGAGAGTGACCAGCATAGCTAAAAGCTTGGAAAACATCATCTATGAGGACCAACTGAGAGAACTGGAACTGTTATCCATGGAAAAGAAAAGAGTCATGGGAAACGTTATAAAGACATTCAAATAGCTTCAAGGGATAACACCATCTGACAAAGTGCTAATCTTTAGCATAGACAAGGATGAAATAACACAATGACTGGGATTACAAGTAGGTATACATAACACTATGCCATGCTACAATACAGAGTGTATATGCAGTTGACAGATTTTTAATACTCTATGACTTTCAAAATGAACATGTGTACATTACATATAATGATGAATACATTAGTCATCCTAGAACTAATATAACATTAACAAGCTATTTTTATATAAAAATAAATAACGTGCATAAATAAATAGTTACCGACAGTACACTGCCTAAATCCATTAAGACAGATAAATTAGGCTCTTTGTACAATGTGTGTATAACCTTCATACATGTCAGTGAATGCTAAGAAATCAATGTTTATATGCTACTTTGCTCAACAATAACAGCTGGGCTAGTGTCCTACTAGAATTTCTAGTGCAGAACGCGGCAGCACAATTATTGACTGGGGTATCAAGAAGAACTCATATTACCCCTGTGCTGCGCGATCTGCACTGGCTGCCTATTCAGTGGCAGATCACCTTTAAGGTAGGTCTATTGACTTACAAAGCCCTACACGGACAGGGCCCCGATTACTTGAAAGAGCTCCTGGTGCCCTACTCCCCTCTGCGACAGCTCCGCTCGGCTGATGAGGGGTTGCTAGAGATTCCAAGGGTAAGCTTAAAATCATTAGTGCACGTGCTTTTGGGTTTGTGGCACCTACCCTCTGGAATTCTCTGCCAAGTCAGCTTAGGGAGCGTGGGACGGTGGGGTGTTTTAAGCGGGCTCTTAAGACTTTCTTGTGGGGGAAAGCATATTCTGTATTGTCCTGATTTTATTGTATTTTATTGAATGCTGATCTTACTTTGACTGTACAGCACTTTGAAACATGAAAGGTGCTATAAAAATACATTTTATTATTATTATAAAATAAATCAGTGCCATTCAGGAAGTAGCATTCATGTAGGATCAAAAAGTTCAGAGTGCTGATCAAATTAGCTCTCTTTTAAAAATGTAGTTTAAGAAATACCATATTTTAACAGAGATGAACAACTTAGAAGCTTCTTAGAAATTAATCAGGCATTTCTTTTTTCACTTTTTGGATACATAGATTATAGTCGTAACAGAGAACAGTGCTGGTTTCTGTGAATAAAGTTGCTGACCCTTCGGTAATAGAATGTTCCATGATCTGGGTGTTTATTGCTATTACGCTTGTCAAATCTGGGATCCCTGAGTTATCAGAAATTATGTCTCATATCTTTGCTTTTCATGAATAAATGTTCCACATGCTGTGCAGCAAAAATATTTGTGTTGCCGTGTAACTGAATTGTGTGTTTGGCAGGCTTAATGAAGGGGAACTGCACTCCACTTGTAAGTTATTTTGTTTTCTAAAGAAGCTGTGTTTCCAGTACTCACATTAATTTATTGGTCCATCTTTGCTGACCTTTCAGTAAGTTAAGTGGCTGTTGCTAACTTACACAAAAGTGGTAGTGAGCATTTTAGAACTGTATGATGTAATTTAAGTCCCCTTGTTAAGCTCTCATATTGAGGACTATGCACTATTGCAGGCCGGGTGTATACAATTCATGCATACCCAGCCCACATAGCTACGCACCTGTGAGCAGGCACAGGGTGTGCAGTATGTACAACTGCCTGCCCCTGCAGGCATCTGTCCATGGCCCCACCCCCTGACTACAGGTGGGCAAAAAGTGGCCAAAATTAGTTCCGCAAAGCAATTCACGGAGTAATGCGGAATCCGCGGAAAAGCTGAGTACTTTGCGTCATAATGAGGAACATGAAGTCCATTGAAAACAATGACTTCATGTTACTCTGCCTTTCCCCAACCACTTCTGCACCAATTTTAATGTGAAGTACATATAAATTGATGTACTTCACATCACTTTGCCTTGTTGGCGAGCTCCAAGGTGAATTTTGCAGTGATTCAAGGGATTGCAGGTCACATGGACTCTAGATTGTTCTGCACATCCTCAGTTCTGTGTAGTGTGTGTGTAGTGGTAGCTGGAGACAGTTTAATCTCAGAGCTCTGTGATTCAAACCCTCTAAAAACTGTTAAAAAAAACCTTTTTGAGCCATTGTTTTTGCTCAAAATTTAGTATATCGATTGTAGGAAACCCTCCTGTGCTCATATCATCAAGTGTTTCATAAGTTTCATAAGATTATCAAGCAGAATAGATTTACGTCCTTTGATTGCTTGCCCCCTAAACCATCTCATATTTGTTAACATAAAACCTATCTAGTCTTGTTTTGAACAGTTCCATTGTAGTACTGGATAACACCTCAGCAGGCAAGGTGTTCCAAATGGAAGGGACCCTTTTCCTGAACCAACTTTTCCTTTTCTTCAGATTCCAATGAGATGTTACTAGCTGAAGATGGTGCCCCCTAGTATTATACTTAAATTCTTTGATAGTAAGACCGTATTCTTTCCACAAAATGTTATCATGTAATGCCCTATAGAGCATACACACATCCCTCCTCAGTCTTCTATACTGCAATGTATAGATGTCAAGATATTTCAGTCTTTCCTGGTATAATTCTTTGTTACCTACTACTTCCTTAGTTGCTCTATGTTGGACCCTTTCCAGTTTTAGTATACCCCCCCTTATATAGTGCCCATACTTGGACTCCATATTCCAGATAGGGCCACACTAAGGCCTGATAAAGGGCAATAATAACTCTCTTGTCTCTACTTTTTATGTGGCGAAGGATACAATTGAGTCTTTGGTTTGCAACTTTGGTAACATTGTTGCAATGTGTGGTGAATTGTAAATCAGAGGGTATTGTTATCCCAAGATCTTTTTCCTCAATTGTAGTAGGTAGAATAGTTTCCCTGATTTTATAAACAGATTTGGGATTGAGTTTCTCCAGGTGTATAACAACACATTTGTTCACATTTAGTTTGAGTTTATTCTTAAGAGTCCAGGTTGCTGTGTCTAGTAAGGAATCCTGCCTGTTGTTTTGCTCCTCCCGAGTATTAACTATAGTCCCCAATCTACAGTCGTCTGCAAACTTCGTTAACCACATATTACTATGCTTACAGCCTAATGGTGATATATATATATATATATATATATATTTAATAAACACGGACCCAAAATGGACCCTTGCAGTACCCCACTTGTCACCCGTGTCCAATCTGATAGAACTCCATTCACAGTCACCCTCTGTCTCCTTCCTCGCAGCCATGAGACTATCCAGTGAACCAATTCTGGATCCTCTTCCAATTGTTGTAAGGTACACACCATTTCTTTATGGGGCAGTTTGTCAAATGCTTTGGAGAAATCCAAAACAGCCACATCTATGGCATTTCCTTCATCCAGTGCTTTCGTTACATGTTCATAAAAAACTAACATGTTGGTCTGACAGGAATGGGATTTAGTGAATCCATGTTGAGTTGGATCCAATTGATTAGTTGCCTCCAGATAAACTTCTATAATATCCTTAATTATACCCTCCAGGATCTTACATATTGGTGATGTCAAGCTAATAGATCGAAAGTTACCTGGGATGGACCTTGAACCTTTTTACCAAATTGGGACAACCAGGGCATCCCTCCATCCTTGTACTACTACCCCTGTATCAATAGATTTTTGGAAAATATGAGCTAGTGGGGCTGCTAAATGTTCTGACAGTTCCATTAGAATGTTATCTGGTCCAGGGGATTTGTTAGTTTTGATTTTTTTTAACCTATTCATAACTTCTACCACATTGATTTGTATATTACCAGAACTAATTTGTAAACTGGTTGTGGAGGTATCAATTATGTTGTTCTGCTTATTAAATACTGAACAGAAGTAATCGTTCTGGATATTTGCTGTTTCCATGTCATTGGTTTTGATTCCTTCTGAATTTAAATAAGGGCCTATTTTACGTGTAGATTTCTTGCTGCTATTTACTGTATGTATGTATGTATAGAACATTTTATAACTGTCCTTTGTATTTGTGGCCAGTTCCACTTCATAATTGGCTTTTGCGATCTTTATTGTTGTTTTTACTTTAACTAAGAGCTTGTATTTTATCAGGTCCTCGGGGTCATTTGATTTTAAGAATGTTTTGTACATTACATTTTTGGTTTTTATTAGTTTCTTAACTTTTGGATTAAACCAACCAGTTACATACGTTTTCTTGCCTTGATATTTATTACTGCTAGGTATATATCTGGTTGTTTCAGCTTTTATTTTAGCTGATAATATCTCCCACATATCATCCACAGTTTTGTTATGAAAGTGTTTTACCAATCCCATCTGTCCATTACTGTTCGAAAGGAATGAAAGTCAGCCCTCCCAAAATGCAGTTTATTAGTATACTTGTTTACATGTGGAGATAGTTTTTTTTGCTTCAATTCATAGCGTCTCAGTAGCAAGGTTTAAAAATGGAGACACCCTGTACTTTAAGAACTTAATGGCTGTGTTTATTGCTTAAACATTCATTGTCTCAGGAGAAAGATTTAAATAGGGTGTCCCTGTACTTAAAGAACTGATTAAAGAACTGAATTTTTTAGCCAGCTAAAAAGCTTACATATTGCACGATAGTCTCGTCTTAAATGGATTGATGTAGATGTAAATGAACTGTCTGTGCCTTAATGAAGTTTGCAGTTTGGCGCCAGTTTTAAAATGTAAAGGGTATTTTTTTTTCTGCTATCTTACTCGCAACATAGATACCGCGCCTCTACATGAAGTAGTTGCAAATCCTACTTCTGAGCATTTCTCTGGTTCCTGCTGTTATTAGAGTCACTTTATTTTGTTTTGCACTGTCCAGTTGGAATGTTCTCTAGCCTTACAGCCTGAACAAAGTGCTGCAAAAGGGATTTGAACAGACTTACCTTTGTGACCCAGTGTACTGGACTTGCTCTGCCTGTCCCCTCTCCTAGCTCAGTCAAGTTCACCAGACGCCCCCCTCCCCCAAAATTGCTATATAAAGACAACTAACTCTCCCTTTTTCCTCCACAGCAGTACACATCGGACCCCCGAGGTTGCGAGTTCGCTCCACGGCCCTCCCCCCCAGCCCACCGGAGAAACAAGGAAGCGATGTAATTTCTAAAGCCGAATTCCAGCAAAACGCTTCTTGGCGCCATTTCAAAAAACTGGAACCAGGCACTGTTATTGTGTCGCCGCAGACATTCTAGCCCCGCTGAACGCTACACGTTTGGCTCCCCACCGCCCCCACCACCACCCTCGGTCGGATCTCCCTTAAATAGGCTGAAAGTGGTCACATGTTGTGGTAATTCGACCTATCTGCCCAGTTCTCCATTTGCAGGTTATACTAACCTGCCAGTAGGGGGCAGACCTAATTAATCTCAAGCTTCTAGCTAACTAGGCCCCTCCGCGCCCAATCAACCCCCCCCCACTAGCATGGCTACCTCCTCAACCCCCCTCCCCCCTGGGCCCACCAGGGGTGGAACTACCACTCACAAACAGGATGGCCTCCTGCGTCCCCTCAACCCCCCCATGGCTATCTGTCAAGGGGCTAAAAATCGCCCATCTAAATGTCCGCAGCCTCCTAAGCAACCTTGCTGAGCTCACTGCCTGGGTTGCCCACTATAATCCGGATATATTGGGTATCACGGAAAACGTGGCTAAAACCACACACTCCTGATGCTATATGTACCCTGCCAGGTTATATCCATATCAGGTGCGATCGTAAGGGGAACAAACGTGGGCTGTCTGGTAATGGTTTCGTTCTTACCTCAGTGGTAGGTCTCAGAGAGTAGTCACTGGAATTTATTCCTCTGACGCCTTCTCCCTACCATGTGGGGTACCACAGGGCTCCATTTTAGCTCCCATGTTGTTTGCAGTGTATATGCTGCCATTAGGAGAAATCATCAGGAGATACAGCTTGAGTTTTCACTGCTATGCAGATGATACTCAGCTGTATCTATCCTTTCTCCCCGATCAAAGTGATGCACTCTCCGTACTTAACAACTGCCTGGATGAGATCAGAATTTGGATGAGTTCGAGCTGGTTAAAACTTAATCCGGATAAGACTGAGGTATTGGTTGTGGACCCAGGTCATCCTGGGAGGGGTTTGAGTGCGGAACATTCATCAGGTTTATTGCTTGGTGGTGTACCGCTCTCTAGCTCTCGACAGGTGCGAAATCTGGGCGTTATTTTTGATGACAGTCTGACCCTGAAATCACAAGTGTCAGCTGTTGTCAAATCCTCTTTTTACCATCTGAGGAATATCGCCCGGGTGAAACATCTGATTCCCCAGGAGGACCTTTCGACTTTGGTCCACGCCTTTGTTACCACCCGCTTGGACTACTGTAATTCCCTATACCTAGGGCTACCAGGAGTTGATATCCGCCGCCTGCAGCTGGTGCAGAACGCTGCAGCCAGGCTTTTGACTGGGACTTTTAGAACCAGTCATATTACGCCTGTGCGTCGTGAACTGCACTGGCTGCCTGTGCGGTGGCGGATCACCTTTAAGGTTGGTTTACTAACCTTTAAAGCCCTACACGACCAGGGACCCGGTTACCTGAAAGATCTTCTGTTTCCCTATTGCCCCCTCCGCCCCCTCCGCTCCACCAATGAGGGATTGCTAGAGATTCCCAGGGTCCGTTTGAAGTTGTCAGGATCTCGTGCCTTTGTCTTTTCAGCTCCTACCCTGTGGAATTCTCTTCCTCATTGGTTAAGAGAATGCCCGACCGTTGATAGTTTTAAAATTGCCTTAAAAACATATCTTTTTACTTTGGCTTTTTCTTTATAGTTTTGATTGTTTAATGTTGGATTTTGTTTTATTTATTCTGTACAGCGCCTTGATTCTGAAAGGCGCTTTAAAAATAAACATGAATTGAATTGAATTGGAGGGGGGGTGTTACTTTACTATAAAGTCCACCTCAACGTGTCTACCATTGACCACCAACCTACTCCCCCTCGACATGTGAGTTCCTGCACACCCTTCTCCTACTAGGGCTCACAAAGAAAATCCACCTGATTTGCTGCTATAACCCTCCCAGAGGTGGGCTACCCGGACTCTCCTCACTACTACACAGCGTCAGCTCTAGGGAGGGGACAAGTGAGGTCCTCATTATTGGAGACTTCAACCTCGACTGGATGGGATCCAATTCTAAATCCTATGAGCTGTTGCTCTCAGGCCTTGCTCTGAGCCAGGTTATCACCGAACCAATGAGACCTTCCCCCAAGGGGGATAAAGGATCATTGATTGACTGGGTCCTGACCAACAGGCCTGACAGAGTCACATCCTCAGGCATCCTACCTGATGCCATCTCGGACCACTCGCCCACCTTTTGTACCTGGGGCATCTCTCAGGCGAAAATACCTAGCAAAGTGATACAGGTGAGGGACTACTCAAAGCTCCACTTGCTCAACTTCCTCAGCGACCTCAGATCAATTGATTGGTCTGAGGTCACCACCTCCTTGGACCCAAATCAAGCACTGGATGCATTTCTAGCCAAATACATCCCAGTGCAGAACAAGCATGTGCCCCTCACTAGAAGGAGGGTGCGAGGCACTGTCACCAAATGGCTTCATGGGGGTCTATTCTCTGTAATGAAACTCAGGGACAAATGCTGGGAGACCTATAAGGCCTCTGTCAGCGTTGATGATCTCGCCACCTACAGGTACCTCAGAAACTCCTGCAAAAAAGCCATCAGGGCCGCCAAAAGTGAGTTCTGCCGATCCGCACTACTCTCCTCTACCAACAACCCAAGGAGCTTTTGGCAGAACATAAAAAGCACAGTAGGGGGCTCTGCGAGAGGGCAAGCTACAGATTTGCTCATTGATGGGGTCGGCTGCAATAGCCCCCACACAATCGCTAACACCTTTAACACCATGTTCTCTGAACAGGCCATCCCCCCTTCCTCCTGCCCCCACTGCCCCCAAGTCCTCAAACTCTCAACCACCTGTAATGTACCCCCCCAATACCACTCGACCTGGACCCGCATCCAGACCCTTCTTCTTTCTGCAGCAGGTATCTATCACCGAGACCCAGAGGCTGCTTGCTAGCCTCTCCCCCCATACCGGCCCAGGGCACGATAACCTCGAGCCCAAACTGCTCAGGTTAGGTGCCCACCTCCTAGCCTGGCCAATAACACATATCTTTAACACCTCTCTTGCCACCGGTGTCATCCCAGATATCTGGAAAGTAGCCAAGGTCACCCCTGTCCTCAAACAAGGAAACCCTGAAGATCCCCTGAACTATCGACCGATTGCTATTCTATCGCTGCATTAAAACTTCTAGAGAAAGTTGTGGCCTCTCAGTTAACTGAGTACCTACAGGAGTACAATCTCCTCTCTCCGGCCCAACACGGGTTTAGGAAGGGGCACAGCATGGCTACCGCCCTCGCTGTAGACACCTCACAGATCAGAACTGCAACCGACCAGGGCAACCTCACTGGTGCGATTTTCATGGACTTATCCAAGGCCTTTGACAAGGTAGATCACTCCTTCCTTAGCGCCACTCTGCTCTCCCTCGGACTCTCAAACCCCGCTCACGCCTGTTCCACAATTACCTCTCTGGTAGGAAGCAATACACCAACTTCAACAGGACCCTCTCCAACCTCACCACTGTCCAATGCAGGGTCCCCCAGGGGTCCGTCCTCGGCCCGATGCTCTTCTCCCTCTTCATTAATGAATTACCATCTATCATCACCCATGGGCTTGCCACCCTGTACGCTGACAACCTCGTCATATTGGATAGCACCCGAGACATCAGCACCATCAATTTCCAACTAAACTCTGACTTCAAGCAGATCCAGTCCTGGCTGTATGAGCATAAGCTTGTCATCAACCTCAAAAAAACCCAGTATGCTCTTTGGGTCCCTGAATAGAACAAAATCATGCCCTGCCCCCCTTCTAATCCATGGGGCTGACGGCCTGCCCATGCAGATAGCTGCTGCTGTCAAGTACCTTGGTGTCACTCTAGACCCCCAGCTGGACCTTTTCCTGCATATCCGAAACATCTGCAAGGCTACGAATATTAAACTTGGACTCGCATACAGAGCCAAAAACTGCCTCACCCCGGCCACTCAGATGGCCTTAGCCAGGGGTGTTCTCCTTCCCTCCCTCTGTTATGGGCTAGTGACCTTCACCCCTGTGCCAAAATCCAACCTCTTGAAATGGGACACGGCCTACAACAGCATCTGCCGCTTTGCGCTCTCTGCCCCCCCCAGACACACCACTGTGACCTTTATACTCGCCTTGAGTGGCTCCCCCCTGAGAAGCATCGCACCTTTGTAATAGGGAACTTCATCGACAATATCGTTAGAACAGCCACCCCCACTACCCTAGCCCTGCCCCTCAACCTCGACAACTCTCCCCACCACCTTAGGTCAAGGACGGCACTAAATGGCTTGGTTCCTAGAACACGCACCCTTGCGGGCGATCGAGCATTCGCCAACAATGCCCCCAAACTATGGAACTCGTTCCCTGCCCTTGCTCGGTCCACCCTCTCCCATCCAGGGTTTAAAACGTCCCTATGGACATTCCTGAAGGGCTCCTCCATCTGTCCTTGCGCCCCGCAGCCCCTTGAACTATCCTCTCACGGGGGTCTCTGTGCACTCCAGGCCCACTGCATTTACTCTCCTGGTCACTGGACCAGAAATTGGCTAATGTAATGCTATTCTTGTTAACACCTGCAACACTACTGTATGTAAATCTGACTCACTCACTGTATGTATATGCTCTATCTTAACTTTCCCGGACCATCTGTAACCTTCCCCGGGTGGGTGTCTTCTTACTGGTTGCCTTTTTACCTTTATTTCTCTATATGACATGTAATACTCTTTGTGTTTAATACCAATCTGTCACTGTACCTGTTATCCAAGCTCGTAACTCTCCCGGGTTGCACCTGAAAATAGGCACTTGGCTGTCTAGTGTGACTTACCCAGTCAATAAAAGCAAATAAATAAATAAATAAATACAGCTTCAGTTGGGGAATCTTCTTTTATTTGGAAAAGGACCATTTGATGATCACTGTTTCTGAGTGGATGTGAAACTTCTACATTTTTTACCTTTTCACTGTTGGTCAGAATTAGGTCCAATATGTTACTACCTCTAGTACATTTGGTGACTTTTTGTTCAAGTCCTATTTGGTCTATGACTTCTACATATGTTTTTTCAATGATAGAGGAGCCACTTGAATTGGCCCGGTTTATACCTGGTAAATTAAAATCACCCATTAAAATATTTTCTTTGACTGGGTCTAACTTTGATATATAGTTTACTAAAAGGTGGTCTTCATCTATTGAAACTGAAGGAGGTCTGTAGACTAACCCTAGGTTTATATGGGAACCTTTTTCTGGTAAGATCTTTAGCCAGAGCATTTCTAAAGTATGATGTTCCAGAATTACTCATTCACTGTTTATTGAACTCTTGATGTAAATAGCTACTCCTCACCCTTTCCTGTATTTTCTAGATTTAGTATACAATGCATAGCCCTCAATATTTTTATTATATGGATCCACGTCCTCCCACCAGGTTTCAGGTATTGTTTGTGTGTGGATTTTGAATGTTAATTCAGAACATTCAGTCTGTGTACTGACTGACACTTGAAGTGTGCTTTGGGGGAGGGGCGTATCTGTGGTGAAGGTAGATTAACTGGAAGAAAAAGGCAGTCTTTCTGTTTTGGTTGCATTTTTCTTGTATAACTATGTTAATGTACACACAGTAATATTTTCAGTAATTCTTGACATTTTTTTGTTGATTGTTGTGGTGTAGCATGGCATAATTAAAGTTTGTTTAAAAGATTTGGTTATATTACTGGAGTTTTCAATTTGCTACGCATTACTTGTAGTGTATGTGTGAGTGTGAGTAGGATGTGTTCCATCAAATCAGAAACCTTTCATTGTGCCTCAGAGTAATTGCAGCAGCTGCTATCCACCGCACATGTGTGATTTTGTACTGCTTTGTGGTGTGTTGGTTTCGGACTGTTACTGCAGTGCACTGCCCCCCCTCCCCACCGGCAAAAGGTATTCTTTCCAGATTTGGATTGTGACTTGTGAGCACTGGTTAAAGTGTTATTGTGACTTTGTGTCTGCATCTATTCTTGATTGCGCAGTGCAATCTTAATCTGTCTGTGCATTTGCATCTATTTAGCACCCAGTCTCCATCTGCAAGCCACAGTTGTTGTTTTTTGGTTTCACATCCACCGGCCCAGACTGAAAGTTCATAAATCTAAATTTGTTTAGAATTTTCTTCGTGATCCCCCAAAATGCCTGCAAAGAGATGTGCAAGCAAAACTGTTTCTGGCCATGGCACTGCTGCCACTGGCAAGACTGGCCATGGGCGTGGTAGTATTTATTTATTTATTTAAATTTTGGTAACCGGGTAGGCCCGCTGAGACCGATAATAGTCCCTTTTTCAGGGGTAACCCGAGGTTAATTACAGCAATGGTATAACGGAACAGTAATGTTACATTAAGTGCAAATAACATACAATAGATTATGCTCCATGTAAGGAGCAGTCATTAGACATACAGAGTAATACAGGGGACTGTTATCAGTCCATTGTCATACATGTTGGATGAGATCAACAAACATAATCATGTATCAGACAGGAAACAGGAATGAAGTGTAAAGATCAACGATTACAAGCACATTGGTTTAATCCCTCCAGATACGTTTTAAGACATCAGCTATGCAGAAGTGCATAGCTGATGTCAGTAAAGGGATTTCCCCATCAATGTTTTTTACATTGCAATCTGTAGCTTCACTCATAGTTGGAGGAGATGATGTTGTCCATGCTGGTGGTGTTGGTGCAGTTTCTGCTGGCATGAGTATTGCTGCCTCAAGTTCCACTTCTGACCAGTTAACCTTTTCAAAAAATATAGTTGAGTTGAAAGCTGTGACTGACAGAGTAGATGATGTCATACTCCCCATTAACATCCCCATGGTAGCTGAATATGATTCTGATCCTGGCGACGATAACTCACAATGTTACATTTCTTTTTTTGTTGTTAATGCTTTTTACTAGAATTTGTTATGAGTATAGAAACATACCATACAACATAATATGAGGAGGCAATGAATAGCAATACTCAATACAATACATTCCAGTTACTGAGAGTGGTACATATATGACATTGCTCTAACAATTGAAACTGTTAAGTAGGACTTAAACAACAGAAAACATGAAGCAGGCCATAGGGTGAAAACAGTAGATAATGCATTAAATGTATCCCCCAAATTGAGTCCTGTGTAAGTGAGACATATATTGTCCAATGCTTCCTCAAGGGGTCCTGATGCGTAGTCTCATCCTGGAAACAAAATCAAAATCCAAGCAACAAACATACACACCATACAAACTCCATTGCTAGATTATACAGCATACACATACAAGGGAGAGTCATCCAGTGTTCAATCCAGAGAAATGTGGACAGGATACATGGTGGCTATCCGGCACAACCAGCGTCAGTGAACTACTTAAACCACAGCCTGTGAATGTTGGCCTTCACCCAATACCTGCACACTGGGATAAGTAAGCTACAGTAGATAAGGGGCCCAGCATTGATAGTACTGAGAAACTGTATTGGCTGCCACATGGGAAAGACAGTCAAGCTGGGCCACTGCTGAGAGGGAGTTAAAATGCTCAGATATGGAGGGTACCTCTGCAGTTCTCCAACAGCATGAGATCAGCTGTTTAGCTTGCACACTGAGTAGGGTGAGCCACCTCAACTGCCTCTGCTTCAGCTTGATGGTTTCAGGGGAAAGACCCAGAATCCAAAACTGAGGGTCAAGTCCCATGCCAAGGCCCAGCATCTGCTCTGCAATACCACTCGCCGTTGATCAGTAGGGGCAAAGTTGTGGACATTGCCATAGTATATGAATAAGGTCTTCCACATGAGCACTGCACCTCCAGCACTGATCGTTGTCCAGAATATGTAGGTGGTACAATAGGCATGGGGTGAGATACTGGTGTGAGAGGATCTTATTTTGGATAAGCCTACTTCTAGCATCCGGAAGTAGGGAATGGGCATTATACCAGCATGCTCACCACTGGGCATCAGTGAGTGGTTTCTGGAGGGCCTTTTCCCACTTAGCTTCAGCTTGGTCTGAGCAAGAGGGAAGTTGATTCCTAAGGCTCGTATAGATAAGACTAGCTCTGTCTGTCTTAGCAGACAGCCATTTATACGGGGGGAAGGGGCATTATCTCCATGCCTTGTCACTGGGAGCTTCCTGATGTAGGCCATGATATAACTGTGCAGCTGCAGATATTGCCAGAATGCAGCTTTCCCTAGATGATATTTGGAGTCAAGTTCCTGAAAGGATTGCATAGTGACTCCATCCACTGCCAACACATGAGCTAGTTTAAGAATACCCTTACATGCCCAGTCTGCCCAGAAAAAGGACTTCCCATCAACCTGAAAGGAACCATTGTACCAGATAGGCATCTCAGCTATAGGTCGGGGAATGGCATCTAGTTTCTTGTAGACTAAGTGCACTGAAGCAGATATGGAGGGATGTTCCCGCAGGCTTTTTGGAAAGGGGGGAATATATCAAGGCTGATACAGAATTCACCTGAGCAAAATCAGCTTCCATACCCACCCACTGCAGAGTATCAGTTCCAGATGGGAGGAACCACGCAAGGGTTTAGGCAGTTGTAAAAGCCCATGCGTAGCCCTCCATCCAGCAAAGACCCCAGCCACTGTCCTTCCAGTGCGCTCTCAGTTTGCTCCTGCTATATCTGGGTCTGGAGTCCTCCCAAATAAAACCAGAAAAGGTTTTGTCTGTGGCCTTAATTCAGTACGCTGGTGAAACCAGCGGGATGTATGAGAGGACGTACAGCAGCTTGGGAGCAGCTACCATTTTGATGGCCGATATTTTGCTGACCAATGTTAAATGGAGTTTGCGCCAGTGGTCATGCTCTGTTTTGATATCAGCTAACAGGGGCTTGATGTTATTGTCCCATAGTTTAGTTAGGTCAGGGCCCAAGTGGATGCTCAAAAACACCAGCAAGTGTGCAACCCATTGGAGCCCAAACTGGGATATCTGTGGTTATGTACACCTAGCATTAAGGAGCATAATCTCCATTTTTGAATGATTGATCTTAAGCCCAGAGTATTTAGTATACTCTGAAAACAAATTGAGCAATGGGAGTATAGATGCGGGGGCATCTGCCAGGGGTACCAACAGATCATCCACACACATGAATGTGGTGAATACACTGCTGCCAATTGGGAAGTCCTTTATATCAGTAGACTGATGGGTGGCTATCGCCAGGGGTTCTACTGCAATAATAAAAATCAGAGGGGAGAGGGGGCATCCCTGTCTGATGCCCCACCTGAGGGGGAAGGGAACAGACAGGATAGAATTAGTAAGGACCCGTACAAGGGGATTGTTGTAAAGAACCCTCACCAAGTGTCTAAATTTAGGTCCAAACCCCATAGTCTTGAGCACCTGGAGCAGGAAATCCCATTCCAGGGAGCTGAACACTTTCTCAAAGTCGATCGCAATTCACGACGGCTGATGCAGAGGTGGGACAATGCTTCCCATATGCCAGGATATTAATCATGAAGTATATGTGGTCTCTGCTGTACCTGCCAGGAATTAAACCAACCTGCGAGGGGTGTATGAGTGAGGAAAGAAGAAGGCTGAGGCGGGTGGCCAGGATCTTGGAAAATATTTTGCTATCCATATTAATGAGAGATATAGGAGGATAGGTAGTTGGGAGGGTAGGGTCTTTCCCCTTTTTATGGAAAACTGTAATTATGGCTTTCTTAAGATTAGATGGAAAGGATCCCGTAACAAGAGCCAAATTGAAAAGGTCACTAAGCAGCAGGGCAATTTGGGGGGGGGGCTGCTACATTCCAGAGTTCAGGGGGAAAACCATCCCCTCCAGTTACTTTGCCAGTATTCAGGGCTTGAAGAGCTGCAACCACCTCTTGGGCTGTAATTGGATTCTCTAATGGGGTTGTCTGCTGTGAGGACAGCTTAGGGAGAGGAAGGGTACTTAGAAACTGATGGATTTCTATGGGGTCTAGCACCCTTGAGGAGGTGTAGAGATTTTTGTAGAAATCTGTCAAAATGCTATTTATTTCAATCAATCAATCAAAATCTTTATTTATCCAGGCCTACATTGTTGAGCAAGCTCGTTTACAAGATGGACCTGGTTAGCTCTGGGTCAAATGGTACAATGCATACGGAGATATTTACAATACAGCCAAATAACACGAGTAAAGAACAATTAATGCAAGTAAGTACTCAGTGCATCAGTCATATCAGTTCAGAGTGCTTCTATAATATGTAAGGAGTCATTAGATGAGGCTTAGTAGGAACTTCAGTAGGGAGAAGTGATCGGCTGCTCATGTAGGAAGCTGATGCAAGCACAGAATTTCAAAAGTAGTGTGATCACACAGTATCCCTAAATGTAGCGCTCTAAACAGAAGGATAAGGGTCTTAACAGTCAAGGAGAAAAGTAATTACAGATCTTTTTTGGCAAATTTTGGCATGGAACTCAGATTTATGCGTGGTTTAGAACAGACATGGAAGCAGACTGCAGGAACCAATCAGAAGCCAATACCGAAGAGTGCTCATGTTCCGATTGGATGGCTGCTAGTGCCGTGCTTTGCTAATGGAGAGTCTGAGCTTAGGTTCTCAGGCGGCGGTAGAGGCAGTGCCGACCACCCGGTTCCCAGGTTTCCCACACCTATGGGCAGGGAGCCCGTGGAGAGCATATCCTTGGCAGGGGATGGAAGAAGAGGTCAGTATTAGGTACTGGGCCACAGACAATGGAACATCTGGACCAGCGAGAGGACCAAAATAGCAGGGCAACAGAACTGCGTATGACTTGATGCCTAAAGACTGGCCCAACCACAGAAATTCAGAAAGGAGTGTAGTCAAACAGAGTCCCAACTCTTAACACTCTAAACAGGAAAAAATATAGGTCATAACTTTTAGGCAATAAGTAAATACAGCTCTTTTTTGTGCAAGTTTTAGACAGAAGATCAGACTTTAGCTTAGTATCGAGGGAGACACAGGAGCAGACTGCAGGAGCCAGTCAGACGCCAGAGCAGAAAAGCGCTCACGTTCCAGTTGGGTATCGGCAATGTCGCACCTTGCTGGTAAGGAGTCTGTTCTAGGTGTCTTGGGTGGTGGCTATTTAAGTGAAAACTGCCCAGTATCCACATTTCTTCCACCTGTGGGGCAGGGAGCCCCTGAAGGGCTAGTCTACAGCAGGGAAGAGAGTTAGGGGACAGGGGAAAGAGATAGGAAGAGTTAAATGCAGTGGAAAGGGAATATAAAAATAGAATAGGGCAGTTAAATGGTACAGGGTATTGGAATAAGAGCCACAGATTAAGCAATATGTAAAAGACAGCAGGGTGAGTAAGGTGTAGTGGCTGCAAAACCATGTAGCGGTCATAACCTACAGGGATTTCTAGAGGGGAAAAAACATTTAAGGCATAAGACACTTACAGAGTTAAAGCCACCAAACGTTACAAGTGATCACAAATTCAACTACGCTCAGAGGGCAGCAGCCTGATGCTTTGGACTACAATTAGGGACTGGGGTAGCAATTGCACGGCTCACACACACATACCGAGCATATAGAGATTTAAAGGCATTCATATTGCGTAGGCAGCTTAATTTCAATAATTTTTTTACTTTGTTCCAGAATGTTGTTAACAGGAAACTAATGGCCACTCTGCCATAGCGAGAGGAAGCCTTGGGGATACATAATGTGATGTAGGATGCGCTTCTTAGGGCATACATTCCTGGCTCACTTAGTGGGAGACAGTCTATTATATATTGTGGAAGCCACTTCAAGAAGACTCTGTAAGTCCAAAGGACTGCGTTTCTATTACACCTAAACACAAGAGAAGACCACCCTATGGCTTTTTACAAGGAACAATGATGGGTAGAGATGGGGAGACCAGTGATAAACAGGATGGCCCTGTAGTAAAGTGTATCCAACTTTGCAAGCGAGGCTTTGGGACATTGACTATAAAGGAATCTGCATACTTGATCAGCGAAAGAAAAGTAGTTTTGACAAGGCACACACTGTTGCCATCTATAGTAAGAAAATGGTTAATTCTAAAGATTAGCCCCAGCCTCTGCCTTAACTTCTTTACAAGATCCTCAATGTGCTCAGTGAATGATAGATTATGGTCTAACCACACACTCTCCAAGAATTGTGGTACTCTGAGGTAGTGCTCCAGAGCTGGCTGGATTCATCATGTGGATATAGGGTGGGAACAGCATTGCTTTTGTTTTTTTAGCATTTAGAAGAAGTTTTTTTATGGAGGATCTGGTTCTGGAGCTGGTTAAACTCCACCTGGAGGTCAGCACAAACGGCTTCAGGTGTTGGACGACTTATATATACAACCGTATCGTCAGCAAACAGTTGTATGTTGGCCTTGTTAATACTCATCAATGTTATTAACATAGATAGCGAATAGTAAGGGACCAGGTATGGATCCTTGCGGTACTCCCCTCAGTAGAGGCTTGAGTGGGGATAGCTCACCCTCAGCCTTAATTTGTTGACGCTGTCCTACAAGGTACTCAGTAAACCAATGCAAAGAAATTGAGTCCAGGCCTATACTCTTCAGAGAAGAGAGAAGCAGGCTATGATCCACTGTATCAAAAGCCTTACTAAGGTCTAGAAATACAGCATAGACAAAGTTTCTGCTGTCCAGTTCTCGGTATCAATCATTTATTACTTTGGCAAGGGCCAAAATAGTGCTGTGTTTAGTTCTAAAACCAGATTGCATTGGGTTTAGTAGATTATTGGTTTCGAGGTAGTACCTTAGTTGGTTGCTGACAACATTTTCCAGAAGTTTCAACAAAGTTGGGATGAGGGAAATTGGTCTATAATTGTTAAGTTCGCAGGGATCCCTGATTTAAACAAGGGGATGACATGAGCAATTTTCCAGATCTGGGGAATAAGCCCTTGGGACAATGATAAGTCAAATAAGTGGGTGATAGGAACAGCTAGGACATGATAAGCAGTTTTATGGAAATAAGGATCCAAAGAATCAGCACCAGCACCTTTCTTAATATCCAATTGGAGCATGAGGTCTTCAACCTCTTTCAGACAGACCGGGTGAAGCCAGGTACCTGGGCAGGAGAGTCTGAGCATGGGACACTTAATTGGGAGTGGACCTGGGTTGCAGGGGGAATTGTCAAAAGCTAGACAAGCTGTTGCAAAATGATTTATTTGTTCCTGCTGCATCTGTACAGACTCACTTGGTCTTTTGAGACTGGGAATATAGCATTCGGCTCTTTGCTTGTGCAATCTGTATGCTAGGACCTCCCCTCTTTCTCCACTCTCCCAAAATTTATGTTTCAGTCTTAGGATAGCTAGTTCAGCTTTCCTAGCCAAGAGATTGTTAATGTTCAGCCAGACCTGAGCTAGTTCTAGACGTACTGTGAAATGTGCGGCTGGGAGGGGGTGCTGCTTACACTTGACCTCCAGGTCAGCCAAGTGCATTTCCAAAGTTTTTAAGTTGTTGTTCCCTCTGTCTTCTATGATTGGCCGAAAACTCCATTATGGCACCTCCAGTAGTAGCCTTCAGAGCCTCCCAAATGCAAGGCAGCGCAGTGGAGGAGGGTGGGTTGTCCTGAAGGAACTGCTCAACTTGGATGGTAAGCCATGGGGGAAATTCAGGGTTATGTAACAGGAGAGGGTCCACTCACCAGCAGTGAGAATGTGCGACCATAGGGCCTCGCATCGTGCAGAGCTGTACTGTAGCATGATCGGATATGACTGTCGGGAGGACTGAAGAGTCAGTTATGGCAGGCATCATGGTGGAAGAGAGCAACCAGTAGTCCAGATAGGAATGAGAACTATGGACATAAAAGTGAAATCCCTGTCCCAGGGGTGGAGGACCCTCCAAGCATCCTGGAGGGTTAGATCGGCTATCAGTTGCTGAAGAGCAAGCCTAGCTTTTGGGTGCTGATCCAGAGCATCTGATCTCTGGTCCAGGAGAGGATCCAAAGGAAGTTTGATATTGCATCCTAGTACCACTGGGACCTTGGGAGAGGTTACGGACTCAATGGCTTGGGCAAGACAATGAAAAATTTCAGGTTGATCTTCATTCGGGCCATAGGCATTGGCAACCACTAACGGCACTTCCTGGGTATTAAAAAAAGCCACCACCCATCTGCCACTGGAGTCTGGCTTAACTTTAATCTGTGACCATTATAGAGACCTATGGAGCAGAATTGCAACCCCTTACTTGCCTGTGGGGGCTGATGAAGAAATAACTTGACCAACCCAAGCACGCTTGAGTTTGTCATAATCATCCTTCTAAGGTTAATTTCTTGTAGCAGGGCAATGTCCGTTTTCAGCCTTCTGAGATGAGTAAGCACCTGGGAACGTTTAACCGGGGTATTTAAACCTCGCACATTCCAGGTGGTAAAACAAATGTCAGTCATATTCCTCCATAACATAAAGGGCGTAAACAGGAAGCAAACAAGAATACTGGATTAAGGCTGACAGCGGGGGCAGCAACCATATAGTTGTTTCTGCGCCTAGGCCTGTAGAATACCTTGTGCCATTAAAATACTCCTTTGCAATGATAAGCTGTATATTTTGAATGTGGTGTGTGGAGATTAGCAAATCAAATCAAATCAGCTTTATTTTTATAGCACCTTTCAAAGCCAAGACGCTGAACATAAAAACAGATGCATCAAATATAAATAAAGTTAAATAAGCATCTAAAACAGATCATCATATCATCCATAGCTAGGGAAGGCTAAGTCAAATAAATAAGTCTTTAATTCAATTTTAAATCTACTGATGGTTGAGCATTCTGTCAACCAACGAGGTAAAGAGTTCCACAGGGTTGAAGTTGAAAAAGAGAAGGCATGACAACCAGATGTCTTCAAACGTACCCTGGGAATCTCCAGCAATCCCTCATTGGTGGATTGGAGAGGACAGAGGGGGCCGTAAGATACCTAGAGATCTTGCAGGTAACCGGGTCCCTGATCATGTAGGGCTTTAAAGGTTAGCAAGCCAACCTTAAAGATGATCCACCACTGAACTGGCAGCCAGTGCAGTTCACGGAGCACAAGCGTAATATGACTGGTTTTAGAAGCCCCAGTCAGAAGCCTGGCTGCTGTGTTCTGCACTAGGTGCAAGTGGCGGATATCAACCCCTGATAGCCCTAGGTAGAGGGAATTGCAGTAATCAAGACAGGCAGTGACAAAGGCATGGACCAATGCTGGAAGATCATCCGGAGGGACGAGGTGTTTCACCCAGCAGATATTCCTCAGATGATAAAAAGAGGATTTGAAGACAGCTGACACCTGAGATTTTAGTCAGACCATCATCAAATATAATGCCCAGGTTATGCACATGATCTGAGGTAGCGAGTGACATGCCACCGAGTAATAAACCTGATGGTTGTCCAACCCCCACACCCACCCCCAGATGACCTGGGTCCACTACCAACACTTCGGTCTTATCTGGATTCAGTCTCAGCCAGCTTGAACTCATCCAAGAACTGACCTCAGCAAGGCAGTTATTTAGCACAGAGAGTGCATCATTTTGTCCGGGCAGAAAGGACATATACAGCTGAGTATCATCTGCATAGCAGTGAAAACTCAAACTGTATCACCTGATGATATCTCCCAATGGCAACATGTACACTGTAAACAACATGGGGGCCAAAATGGATCCCTGCGGTACCGCACAAGGCAGGCAGTGAGCACTAGAGGAATACATTCCAGTGGCAACTCTCTGAAACCTGCCCCTGAGGTATGAATGAAACCATTTAAGGACTGTACCAGACAGCCCACAAAAAATCCGCAGGCACTCCAATAGCACACCATGGTCCACAGTGTCAAATGCAGCAGAGAGATCAAGAAGGACCAGAATGGTACGTGCCTTTCAATCTCTAGCCATTAGGAGGTCATTCAATACCCGAACAAGAGCAGTCTCTGTGCTATGCTTCTTCTTGAAACCAGACTGGAGAGTATCGTAGACATTGTGAGTTGCAAGACGATCGTCCAACTGCAGAGCAACCACCTTTTCAATAATCTTACCAACAAATGGCAGCTTAGAGATAGACCAGTAGTTAGCTAGACAGTCTGGATCCAAAGAGGGTTTTTTAAGGAAAGTAGAATGACCACCTCCTTGAGGGTATCAGGAAGACCCCCTCTCCAAGGATTTCCAGACAATGTCAGCAAGGATTGGATAGATAACATCTACACATCCAACTAGGAGAGATGTAGGGCCCAGATCCAAACTACAACTGGTTGGACGCAATGTCTGTACGATCTTCACAATGTCAGCGAACTCTAGCCGGCAAAAATCTGACCCGACAGACCGAGTGCATGCCACATCCTGTCAACCACTGCAATCCCTCATAGGAGAAGTCAGACTGATGCCAGACCTGATGCTAGCAACCTTATCTGCAATGAATTGAGTGAACTCCTCACATCTAAGCTGAGAGAAAACTCCTCTGGGCTGGAGACAGATTGGATTGCACAATCTGTCAACAGTCCAGAAGAGCTGAGTCGGTCGATTCTGTGCAGCAGAAATCTCCCAGGACAGGAATTCTGCCGTCTTACAGGTGATTTCTGATTGATAGCCATCATAATGTGCCATCAACCTAAACCTGTCAGCATCAAGGCTGGACTTCCGCCAAGCTCTCTCCATCCTTTGGCCAACTCGTCTCAACTCCTTCAAGGAGCCATCAAACCAAGGACTCCTTGGACGAAGGGTGAGAGGCCAAACATGAACAGGAGCAATCTTGTCCGGAGCGTCTCCTACAGCCTTATTATAGGCTATTACAATATCGTATGGACTTATGCATTCATCTAACAAACTCAATAGGTCCAGCACTGCTAATAGGTCACTGGGACTAACATCCCTTAAAGGGCAGTACTGAACCATCTCCGAAGGGGCAGACCTATTAGGGGGGACCCTGAGGCTGAACCTTATGGTGTAATGGTCAGACCAGCTGACTGGTTCCACCCCCAAATCAGCAATCTCCATACCCATAAGAAATATCAGATCCAATGAATGACCCCCTATATGGGTTGAGGAGGTAATTACCTGTGTAACGCCCAGTGTCGTCATCAGCTGGAGGAGATTTTGACCAAAATGTGAGAGTTTATCGTCGACCCAGGCATTGAAGTCCCCACAACTATCCCTCTGGGGGACCTCAACACCATGTTGACGATGAAGTCTGCTATCTCTAGCAGGAATTCTCCACCGTCTCCTGGTGGACGGTAGATGAGGAGAATCCCACAGCCTACACCCTCTCCCAGGATATATTCGAAGGATCCGGTATCTTCCAATGGCACATCCATAAGGCCAAACTCAGTCTTAAACACAATGGCCACACCCCCGCTCCTATGATCCAGCCTTGGACGGTGTATCATTGAGAACCGGGCTGGAGTTGCTGAGGCCAGTACAGGGCCTGCATTTTCATCCAGCCAGGTCTCAGTGATACAAGCCAGCTCAGTTGTTCCAGCAAGATCAGCTATAATAGCTGTCTTGTTTTTGATAGATCTGGCATTGCATAACACCGCCAGGGTGAGATGAGTTGTTGAAGAAGAACTTGGCACCTGCCCGCTCACATCGGAGCCCTTGGGTATGGGGACAAGACAGGGATAACCTCTGTCCTGACTCCATTTCACCCCAGGGTGTCTTCTGGACCTCACAACTCCAATCCGCCCTTCCCTTTCCTGTCCCCAACCAGGCCCAGCTCCCCTCCTTTTTTTACACTTTCTAAGAATGCCCAGAGCATTGCATCTAAAATATGTGTCAGATGACAACTGGGGGCATATAAAAGGATGTAATTCTCTGAGCCTGGTGGGGGAATAATGCCCAACTATTGCTAAACCTCCCTAACACATTGTAATAAAACCAATAAAACCAAAATCAAACCTGCCCCAAATAAAATAATAAATCTAATCTTAATAACAATACTAAATTAAACACTTTCCACTCTCTCTCTCTCTCTCTCACTCACAGAGTGTGGAAAGAAACATAATAAAAATAAAATAAGATAATAACCAAAATAAATAAACAAGAAAAAGCGAAGACCTACCCACCCTCAAACTGCTTGAAAATTCACTCCTCCGCTCTCTTTCACAGAATGGGGGAGGGGGGAGAAGGAGGGGAGGTCAATAAATAAATTCCCACACAGTGTCTCTCACACAATGGGGGGGAACAAACAAACAAACAAACAATTCTAAAGCCAAATAACAAAACAAAATACTTAAACCTCATAAGTCATTTGGTTTCTTAATTGTTTATAAGTCCAAATTAGTCCAGCACTTCTCAGTTATAGGCAGATGAATATACCCGGGAGCTCACTCCTCGAGGGAACCATAAAATTCTGCTTAGTTACTTTTGTGGGCTCTCACCTCTACTTAAGAACCAACAGAGCCACAATACATTACAAATGAACAAAATCCCAGGAAGCAATTTAAAAGTTGATACTACAGTTAAGAACCGAAGTGACTTACTGCGAAAACCAGGACCATTCCATGATCTGTATGTCCCATCTCATGCACTCCTCACCCTGACCAAGGCTCACACAAGCTGAAGGGAGAGAAAACCAGGTGACAATCCCGCTAATGACAATAAATAACAGGCCAAGCCTCAGCCATAAGGAAGCCCCAAGGTATAATGTCAGCAGCCAAAGCTGCAAGACTCCCTCTGACTCCCCTTGGGGATATACAAGTGACCTTCCTATTCATACAATAGAAATCCCAGTCTCTGTGCCAGAGGGGATCCTAAAAATAGAGGGGTCTCCCTCTCATATGTTCCTGATGTCCAAGCATTGGACAAGGATCGCAAGGGGTACTGAAGGAACATGAGGGGCAGCCAACCCCACACTGATGTACTAGATCCCAGTAAAGCTAACCGTTATGACATGTGGCCCCTGTTGCTGAGCTGGTCTTGAGCCTTGTACAGCCAGTACCCAAGTTGCTGAGGAGTGGCCTGAAATCTCAGAGCAACCAGGATTGACATGCTGGTAGACAACTTACGTAAAGAAAAACAAGAAAAAGACCCCTCCCGGGGTACCAAATTTTCCACCTAACCCCCTCACCAATCCCAAAACAGTAATTCAAGCAGCTAAATAGCACAAAAGTCAGGTAGGAGAGTCATGAGTGTCCTGTGCTTGGGCCTTATCCATGGATTGTTTGATTGGGCTTCACCTTGCGGGACTTGCAGTGGGTGGTAAGGAATGTCTATCTGCCTCCCCCGGGAGGGGCCACCACAATGTCTGTCCAGGATCTACTTGCAGGAGTGGTATGTGTAGATCCATCTTCTTCAGTTTGTGCGAAGTTCTGGCATGTCTCCCCCATCGACTCCAGGGTATCCAGCTGTAAAGACGCATAGGGGTTTGGAGTAAAGTAGGCCCACAGATCTGAGCTGGGTCGAGAATGAAGCTGCCTCTCTGATCTAGCATTAGGTGAACTAACACAAGCAGTCGGGTGTTGCTACCTGGTATGATGGTGGAAGGGTGCCACGTTCTGGACCTTGGAGGTAATGTGGCTTCAAAGATCTTAACCTCCGGTTTAGCCAAGTTCTCCTTAGGTGTTGGCTGATTGCTTTCTGGCTCCTGAGATGCAGAAACCACTGATGAGTTCATAGGAGGGTCAGTGCCACACAGGGTCGGACTGGGGTACAGAGGGCCCACCTGGAAAATCAATACAGGAGGGCCCAGGGTGATACACTCATATCAGTATTCCACTTCGATTTGATATATCAGCGCTGCGATTACATCTTACAGTTATCTACAGTGTCCCAGATACCCCATTTAATTAGAGAAAAAGATGATAAATACAAAAGTTTTCAGAGTTCAGAAGGTGACCAGGTACCCAACTGAGGGGGCTCACCTGGAAATTTCCAGGTATCCAGGTGGGCCAGTCCGACCCTGGCCACGAAAGTCAGCTTGATGTAGTGCCCAAAGGAAGTCCATTAGGCTTTCAGGTGTAGCAAACATTAGGGGGGCACCATTGTGTGTGAACCTCATGGTCACAGGATACCGTAGAGAAAAGGAGTAGTTATGCCTATGTAAAACTTTTTGAGCAGGCCCGTACTCTTTCCGGCATTCAGGCAATTCACGAGAGTAATCCTGGAATACTTGTATCTTGTGCCCCTGCCACATGATACTATTGTTGTTTCTGGCTGCTGCCAACACAACTTCTTCCTTCCTGTAATCCAGAAATGTTGCCAACAGTGGCCTAGGTCATTCCCCCGACTTGGGAGGTGGTGCTAACCAGTGATGGGCCTGCTCAAGTCTGAAGTCTAAAGTCTTCTGGCAGGCCCAGGAGGGAGGGGAGTATCTGTTGTAGAAAGGACACAGCATTGCTTTTCTCAACCCCCTTAGGGAAGCCCACAAATCTCAGGTTGTCACGACAACTTCGGTTCTCTAGGTCATTGACTTTGTCTTGAAGTAAATATATGATTTTAGCTTGCTCATGCGTGGTTGCAGAGATGTCCTGCATAGCTGCATCATGCAACCCCGCTCACTGTGAAATAAGCAGACTTCTATATTTTGTAAGGTCTGGTTCGTCACATTAACTGCTGAGGTGAGTTGGGCCATTAGCTGGTTAAACGTGTTCAGTTAAGGAGTTTTCACCCATAGCTTGCGATGTGTAGGCCATAGCTGAAACCAGGTGCCGTGGTGCAGCAGAAATATTTTTGGTGGTTTAAGGCACTCACGATGAACACTGTCACACAAGTATGTGCTGGAGAGATTCCATTGTATTTCTGTGCAAGCTGGAGGTCAGAGAGAGAGACCCTGATGTTAGAATTTGACAGATTAACCCCCGATTATGGAGAGCTCAGCAACTAAGTGGCCATCTCAATTCACAGTTGGCCATGCCCCACCCTCCATGTCACATTTCTTCCAGCACTGTTGAGGTCATGACTTTGCCATCCAATGATTCAAAGTGGGGTGCAAAAATATTGAGTGATGATGAAGATAATGCTGTGGTTGAAACATGTTCTCCACTTGACAGCATCCATCCCGAAAATGTGGATGCAGATGATGTTGATGAATATGACAATGACGTCAGTGACCCCTGTTGGGAACCAGAGAAAAAGAAAGTCAAGGTGGCTGTGTCTGGGTCTGTTGGCATTAAATCCCCCCCTCCTCAAAAAGTTGTGATTTAGTGGTTCTTGTTGAGGATAATGATGATGACCCAATAAAAATGATAGGTAGTCATGGTGGTCAGTTGGAGTCCAAGTGTGTCCAGCCTGAAAAATCATGTAGCACACCCCCCATTTCAGGGGTTAAAAAAATGGAGTCCAGTAAGCAGCATCAGGGACATGTTATAAGTAAGGGATCACAATCCTTTGTTTGGGATTTTTTTGTCAAAGATGCAAATGATGAGTCAGCTGCAATCTGCCAGCTTTGCCATGCGTGTGTGAGTCGAGATAAAAAGAGGAGTCATCTGGGCATTGGGGGCCAGCATACACATCTTAAGAAAAGGCATATGGCACTGTGCACCTGGCACCAGAGGGCAGCTAATGCCGTAATGGGGCGTTCACCCTTTTCATCAACCTTACTGAGTATGTTATCCCATCCCATGAGTGTAAGACCAAGTAGCAATGTCTGTAGTAGCAATGAAATAACACCAGAGGATTACTGCAGGCATGATGAGGGGGAGGATTATGATTTAGAAAGCTTGCCAAGTAGTGGCCAGAGTAGCAGTGGTTGTGGTCAATGCCATATGTCTAGTGCAAGTGGTACATCAACCCCTGTACGTTAAACAGGGAAAATAACTTCATTTGTGGACTTGTCACCTGTGCACCCTCTTCATCACACATCCACACCCCAGCCATTTGCAGAGCAGAGCCATTTGTCACACCCTGTGCAAAACAAGTAAGCCAGCCCGCTATGGAGAGTGTGTGGGCTGCCTGTGAATTCTCACTCTACCTTAAAGTGAAGTAAGGTGGAGTGAGCAATGAGAAGTCATAATTAGAGTACAAAGTGGCAAGTTGAGGGTTTAAAATGGGCACTTTGCATAGCAGAATGGTAACAAGAAGTGGTCACTCCATGTACACTTCGCAGGTGGAATTTTACTTTGTTGCATCTCTGCCCCTGACATGCAGCTGCATAGAAGACAGTTCAAGGGACATAGAGGGGGCATCCAGCTGGATGCTGTCCTGGGTTTCAAAGCAGACCCCTTGATCTGTGTGATCAATGTATGCATGAGAATGGCTGCCCCCAGCCCTCCCTGTCAAGTCAGTGGACTCAGACAATACTGTGGGGGAGTCCCTGTCCCATCACACCTGGTGGGTGTCATTGGGATGGCATGCAAAATATACAGCAGAGTCCTGGCTGCATAATCCTGTGCATTTTTTACCTAACACTCTGCACCTACGTGAATGGCATGGAGTGTAGGCACCCCCACACACATTCCCTCAGCTGGGGCATCCAGTTTGACAGGGATGCATGACTCTTTCAAGCATGTGTGCAGGAGTCTATTTGACCCCAGTATGCAGCACTGTCACTTAGGATTGCCTAAGCCCCATGGATCCGTGGTGTGTAGGCAATTTGCACCTACAGTATGTGAGAAGACCCCATTGTTGTCACAATGCCTCCATGTTCTACCCCAAATCCCTGAAGCTTAAGGGAAATTAAATGCATCATATAGTTTTTGAAAGAAACAGAGAAACAGAATTTGATGGCAGATAAGGACCTCTTGTCCCACCTAGTCTGCCCATTTCCCTACCTAATGGATCAGCTGCAGATCCTAGTTAACCAACAGCCTACTTCCTCCTACCCCCCCACTAGAATTGCCTTATGTCTGTCCCATGCATTCTTGAATTCCCCCACTGTTTTTGACTCCATGACTTCCTCAGGAAGGCTGTTTCATGCATCCACAAACCTCTCTGTGAAAAAATACTTCCTCACATTACCTCTGAGCCGTCCCCCCTCTATCTTCAAATTGTGCCCCCTTGTTCTTGCACATCTCTTTTTCTGAAAGATGCTACCCTCTTGGACTTTGTCATTCCCTTGAGGTACTTGAAAGTTTCTGTCATGTCCCCCCTTTCCCTCCTTTCCTCTAGGCTATACATACTGTATTAAGCTCCTTTAGTCTTTCTTCAAATGTCTTCTGGTGCAGACCCTGCACCATTTTGGTTGCCCTCCTCTGGACAGGCTCCACCCTGTCTATGTCTTTGTGGAGATGGGGTCTCCAGAACTGCATGCAGTACTCTAGATGTGGTCCCACCAACTGTCTATACAGAGGGATAACAACTTTTTGTTTTCTACTGGTGATGCCTCTCCCTATGTATCCCAGTATTCCCCAGCCATCCTTACTGCCTTCTCATATTGCTTGCCCACCTTTAAGTCATCTGATATAACTACCCTCAGGTCCCTTTCCTACCATGAAAGAGCTACCAACACCTCAAGAAGTACTTTGAAAATCAGAATATTTGGATGCAAAGCAGCTTTACATTTCTCATTACCTCTGTATACCTTATCCAAATTATTTATTACAGAGATCACATGCATGAAAACAGGATATTTGTTCCCGAGGATTTATCAGTTCCTATTACTTCTTCCCAGCCTGATGTTGTAATATTTGTTAGTGACATCACAGCTTTCCATTGCAGCAACAGTCTGTGATGTCACAAATGGGGTTGCCATTAAAAGGCAACCTGAGTTTTCAGATGGTATCCCTGATGAAATGGAGGGTAGACGGGGGAGGGTGGATGAGGAAAAGAGGACAGGTAGGGAGGGGGAGGAGCTAGATGAGGTCATGAGTGACAGCAGGTAGGAAGGGGAGGAGCTAGTTGAGGTCATGAGTGGCAGGTTCAAGGTGAGTGATGCGTACACCCCACGTAAGGCAGGATTGGTAAGAGGGAGGAGCCAGTTGGAGTCCTTGCAGAGGTCCTCAGAGGGTTTATAGGCCCCTTCTCCAAGCTGCTCTCCATCTTTTCTGCTGGGATCTTTCATCTGAGTGGGTCTTACAGTGTTTGGCAAGTTTTTCCTGATTGATTTGCACCTCTAGGTAAGGCATTACAACTCTGGGGCCTGGTCATTAGGCCCTGGGGGTTTCTACTGCAGTTTGTGGCTTTTCTGGTAATGATTGCTGAATCATAAGTTAGGACCATGGGCCTGGGATGGTCCTTTTGTTCACTGCTGGTACAAGGGATTTTATTTGACTCAGAGTTTACTGGTTTTCTTTGACTAGGGCTGATTAGAGGTGGGACAGGGCCTACTGGCCATGTGGCAGGGGGGGATGCCTGGATTAATTTCCTCAGGCTAGATGAGTATAAAAAAAAAAATTAGCAACCAATAACTGATTGTGTTAACTCTATAAGGTTTTCAGTATCAAGTTCAACCCCTTTTAAAGGACAATTATTTAAGGGGAAAACTGGTCAGGAAGGTGAGGGAATGTGAAGTTTTTAAGTTTTAAAAGTTAATCTTGTGCAGGAAGAAATCCATTGTCTGCTGTAGATATGTGGCCGCTCCTTCAGGATTGTGAGAAATGTTTGTGTTGGGTAATTTCAGCGTGGCTGGATGGGAAGGGTACCTCATTAACCGAAGGTTTTTCCTTTTGCTTGCCTTTTGTTTGGTGGGACTGCTACAGTTGGCCAGTTGTGCCTGAATTTAGTAAAAGGGTTCAACTTTGTTGGTTGGTTTGGGGGTTAGGAGATGGTTACTTGGTCCGTCAGGGTGCAGAGATCCGGTGCAGCGCTAACCTCGGGCTCTGTCCGCCAGAATGAGGGGGTCCAAGATATGGGATTCCTTTTTCTTATAGTTGTTTTTTGGCACAAAAAGCAACAATTTGTGGACTGTTTGCAGAGAAAGGGGACATGAAGAATATGGAAAGGGGAGTACAAGGAAGGCCTAGCTGCACTGCTGTGTGAGGATGGCATCTGACATCATTGCCATGTGGTTGCTATGCCATGAGCTCCACTTTAGTGGTATGGGGGAATTGGTCAAGCGTGCATCAACAGGAACTCAGCCCTGAACATTGGGAGCACTGCGTGGCTAGGGGTGACCTCATGGGAATGGAGGCATGGGGGGGTTAAATAACTAAAATAAAACGGAGGGTTTGTCAAGGAAATAAGGGGTGCAGAGGATGCTCAGCTTGTGGCAGCATGAGGGAAAGTGCATAACTGAGTGACCGGGAGCTGGTCCGGAAAGGGGGGACAGCTTGGAGGATCAGACTGAATCAGGAGTGGCAGGCCCCTGGGCTGCAGGGGCTAGTGCAACCTATGATAGGCGCTGCTGCTTTTAGCTGGGGGAGGACAAGTGGCTGGGTCATGGGTCCGCCAGGCACCATCTACTGGGGCATAGTCGAAAAGATGTGTGGCGGCCAGACTGAAGGTCTTTCAGAGCTTGGTGGGGTCTATGGCAAGGGTGCTGCTGTGACTCAGGCTCTAGGAAATGGGCAAGTCATTTTTCTGGCTTGTCCAAAATGGAACCCAGTGGGATGGTAGTTGGCCCAAACAACATGGAGGGAGTTCAGCCTCCATTTTGATGCCTCAGGCACATCCACCATGTTGGGGGCATAGCAGCTGGGGCTGCCATTTTGTGTTAAGAAGAATGAGGACAACTCGCACGGGCAGGTTTGGGACCAGAAGCTAAGAGAGGCAAAATAAAAAAAAAGTTTTTGTTTTAATAATAATAATAATAAAGGTTTCCAAGGGGGAAAAGCACAAGCTTGAAGGACAGGCTCCCACCCCCCCCTTTTTTCAAGTAACATATGTGCAACCCCTAGGTGGTGCTATCCCAAGGGCTACTACCCCTGCCTGCTTGGCTAGTAGCAGGTTAAGGGGCCTGAGTTCTGAAATGGGTGCCTCCACCCAGAGGTCAGGGTTGGTAGTGGTCAAGCTAACCTGGGAACAGCCCTCCGGGACACTGTAATCCCCCCCCCCTTTCCTTACTAGTGGCCGGAACAATACACAATAATCACTTTCACAATACCCCTGATACACCACACAAGTACCCATACTGTTTGCACTTACCACCAGGGCTTTCCTCTGGCTCGGCCCTGAGGACCCCCTGTAAAACAAGGTTATACACAACACATAACAACAGTACAGTACTCTTGCACAAACTGGAACCACAGTCAGGGTAAATGCAAAAAAGAGATCTGATTTATTTAAGAGACTTGAACAAGGGAAGGGCGTAATCAGGTTAATTTGCTTAAAGGCTCTATCAATCAAACAGTTATGCATGCACTTCAGGGTCCATAAACAGTCACAGACTCTGGGTACCCAGATGGAGAATGGTGGGCTAGCCAGGAACGTTGCAGCTGGTTGGGGCCCTGTGATGGAAGAAAACAACAACATGCACAACACACACTATTTGTAATCTGGAGCCGGAGGGCTCAGTTCGTGAAAAGAAAACAACAAGACAATCAGATGACACACTTTTAGATTAGGTTGTTGTTGCAGGGAGCTACCCTGATGATTACTCACAATACCCAAGACTGGACACAGGCTGGATGAAAATCAAGACAGCGGGTGGTTAATCTGGGGTGCCAGGAGAAGCAGGGCCCACACGATATGCCGAGGAATCGTTCTTATTCAAGCGTGGAGCAGGGGGCTGATCCCCAGGCAGGTCTCTTCTTGGTGGCTTTCTTTGTGCAGTGGGGTGGTCTGGCAGGGCCAGCATGGCATGGCCCAGGCCGAATGGAGATGAACACGGATTCAGTCCGATTAGGCTGGATAAAGCTTCTAGCAAGCAGAACACAATTCACACAGTGGGGAGCCAAATCACGACCCACTTTCAATACACAGCACATTTACATGGAACAAATTCTACTGTACCAGGCAAACCGCTCTCCGGTCATGATCACAAAGTCTCTGCACAAACCGGGGATTCAAAAGCAGCTGGAAATCTTGACAGGCCGATCACATTCAGCAAATCTTCGGTCTTCTTCAAGTATGAGCCTGGTAAAATATCAGTGGCTTACTGTTCTCACAAACTTGGATTTAGACCAAAATAATTCTCCTCTCCTCTCAGGGCAGCAGGCAGACATGCAGGCCTCAACTCAGGCCTTTCCACAGAGACTGTCTTGAGCTGTTGCTTTTCAGCTCCCAACTTAGATCTGACTCATACTGCAGCAAGCCTGGGAATTTCCCCAAGATCCAAAGATTCGTTGGCTAATTCATCTGTCAGTCACAACAGGAGCTCCCCTTCAGGTGCAAAAAGGCCAAAAGTCCAAAACACAATTCCTACAGATTCTGACTCCAGATAGCTCCTGTAGTCCGACTCATTTACGTCCCACCAGACTGATTGGTCCAGTTTGGCAGTTCCAGGCCAAAATGGTGGGGATAAACAAAACAGTCCTTGCTGCAAAGAAGGCAGGTTAGACAACCTACATTATTATTAATACTCTAATGAATGATCAGCAAACAGTTACATCTATTAACAGGGCGCCCTCTGCGCAATTAACGATGGCAGAAACGTAGCGATTACCTCGCAGTCCGGGCGGGACTCGAGCCTGACAACACTCAGCCCCCTCCCTGATTAATTATTACTGCAATCTAGGCAGCTCTTAAAGAGACAGTACATAGAGGCAACACAGGCACTCTTTGGCAATAACGATTAACTGCTAAACGCAGGACACTAGCCTGGCAGTGAGCATTTAGGCAAGCTCATGGAAGACTTTTAGGAACCTCCATTTGTAGGGAGGTTACACCCTTCCCTGCCTGGGAAAACTTGGCGTCCGCGTCAAGTCTGTACCATCATAACATTGAAAATGCAACACATACAAGACATTTATACCATTAGCATGCTATACCAGTACTATCTGATTCATCAACTGGCATAACGTGTCGCTTTACTATACATTTCAATGTACTCACTATGTCATTTCCATTCTGACAATATATTATGCATATTTCACACAGGTAATTTTGAACATTACTACAGAATTATGTAATGACTTCTTGTACTCTAAACAACGCATGAGGGTGCCCTTCCTATCAGCTAACTTGGGGCTGGATGGGGCAGGCACCATGGTGAATGGGCAGAACATATAACCTGGAATGGGCCGTCAAGCTCAATTTGGGCAGTGAGTTCTGAGGGACATAAACACCTTTGTGGACTACACTGAGAGGCAAATCCACTGGCCTCCGGGAGTCGTAACTGAAGCGCACCACTGGCTTGACAGCTCAGCCAGTCTTTCTCGGGTGAACAACCACAGTCTCTGTACTTTCAGCAATGGTCTTGGAGCTTTCATCACTTGTGAGGGGTGCCTCTGCATGAAGGGGAATGTCCAGGCTGGGAGCACTGTCAGCTCCTTGTTCTGTAGACTCTGTTTCCACAACACTTGGCTCATTTTGTGAAGGTTCAGGCACAATCATACTCTGAGGCACTGAAAGGGGTCTGTCAATACTCTCATACTGTTCCTCAGGTTCTGGTGTGTCGCCAGAGAGACTCAGACCATCGGCCCCTTCTTTGGGCAATTCACACAGTTCCACAAAACACAGACTCAACATTTTCAGACGTGATACTTTGCACTTCACTTTCTGGGAGCATTGGCTCCAAGGACGAAGCTGGGGGGTAAGGCAGTCCAGAAGGCCCAGCTTCATCCCCACAATTAATCATGGGTTACCTCGAAACAGCTGATTCAGTTCATAAGAGGGGTAATAGGCAGGGTCGCACTCACTTTCGTCAGAAGTGGACTGACAGTCACTATCATTCTGGGCCTGCTGCAGAGGAAACCTTAAATCTGTGACCACTGGGGTAGGTTGACTCTGTCTCTTTCTTGCAGCAGCATGAGTCACCGGCCCAGGGGGCTCAATTTCTGGGGGTTCAGCCTCAATCATGACTTGGCCGATAGGTAGCAAGTGGTTACAGTGCATGGTCTTGACAGCTTTGGAGCTGTTCTCTGGACACACCTTGTACACAGGTAAATCATCCAACTTTCCAACTACTACATGGGGAAGATGGTGCCACCGATCAGCAATTTTGTGTTTACCATGCAGTCCCAAATTGCATAACAACACACGGTCTCCAGGTCGAAGCTTTTGAGCCTTTACTTTTTTATCATGCCTCTCTTTGTTGGCTAGATTTCTCTTAGTGGCCATTGTCTGGGCCAGTTGATAGGCATGGTTCAATTGAGCTTTCAGTTTTTGTACATATTGCAAGTAGTTTTCAGCTCAGACCCCATCTGGAGAGACCCCAAAATAGACATCAACTGGCAGCCGTTCCTCTTTCCCGAACATGAGGCAATACGGGGAGAACCCAGTAACATAATTTTTCATGTAATTGTATGCGTGTACCAAGGTGCTAATCTGCTGGCTCCATTTATGCTTGTCTTTTGGGTGGAGGGTGCCCAGCATATCTAGAAGGGTGTGGTTAAAATGTTCTGGTTGAGGGTCTCCCTGCGGGTGATAGGGGGTGGTTCTTGACTTTCACCCCCCCCATAGAGAGAGCATTTCTTTGATTAGTCGACTCTCAAAGTCTCTGCCCTGGTTAGAGTGGATCCGCTGGGGGGCACCATAGTGGACGAAGAAATTTTCCACTATCACCTTGGCCACGGTAGATGCCTTTTAATCTTTGGTGGGAAAAGCTTGTGCATACCGTGTGAAATTATCCATAACCACTAACACATTGCCAATGTTCCACTGAACAGGTTCTAAACACAAGAAGTCTATGCAGACTAGTTCCATGGGGGTGCTGGTAGAAATATTAACAAGGGGGGCAGCCTTCTGAGGCAGGGCTTTTCTTTGCAGACAGCGACTACAAGTCTTTACATGGTGCTCAACACTGGCCCTCATTTTGGGCCAGTAGAAGCGAGATCGTACCAGGTCAAGGGTTCTGTCAATACTGAGGTGCCCCATGTGATTGTGGAGGGACCTCAGTACCAAATCTTTAAAGGCAGTGGGCAAGACTAATTGTTGCTTGTCTACTTTGCCACTATGATCTGCTGTCTCTGTATACAACAACTGATTGAGCAACTTCAATCTGGGGCCTTCTTTAAACAATAAAGCAGTTTGCAAGTCAGTGGAACGTAACTTAGACACATCTTTCCCCGCATGCAGGGCATCAAGTGCTGGCTGAATCATAGGATCTTGGGACTGAGCCCACTGAATGCTGTCATTGTCAAATTGAGGTAGTGCACTAATATCTAGAGCAGAAAAGTGGCAATAAGCAGCTGGTATGCAGGTGTCAGAAGGGCCCAAGCAATCTACTAAACAGTCCACTGGGTCCACAGACATCTGTTCATCTCTATCAAACTTTTGGCACAGTGCTCGAATGTCAGGTTCAGATAGCCTGACCCAATCACTCTTAGACGTGGGCCTTCATGATAGGGCGTCAGCATCAATATGGTTCAGGCCCGGTCTGTATTCGACAGCATAATCATAGGTTGATAATGCAAAAAGTCACCAGTGCCCAGTGGCATCTAACTTAGCTGAAGTCTGTACATAGGTCAATGGGTTATTGTCAGTCTTCACCAATATCTTTGCCCCAGAGAGATGTTCATGAAACTGGTCAACGATGGCCCATTTTAGCGCAAGGAACTCCAACTTATGCACAGGGTAGTTTTGTTCGGACGGGGTCAAGCTCCTACTGGCGAAAGCTACTGGTCGCAGGCCATACTCATGGTCTTGATACAGCACCACTCCTAGACCCTGCAGACTAGCATCCGTATGCAGCACATAGGGTTTGTGGGGTCAGTATAGGCGAGGATGGGGACATGGGTGAGATGGTATATGTTCTCAGGAAGGCTGCTTCACAGTCGGGCATCCAGAGGGCAGAAGAGTTCATCTGGGTGGAAGTATACTTTTTTGGTTCTTTGACTGGACCTTTTGTATTTATGATTGGTAGGAGGGTAACCCTGGGTAAGGTTCAAGAGTGGGCGAATCACCTTGGAATAGTCTTTTATGAACCTGAGTAGTAGCCACAGAACCCCAGGAAACATTGTAGTTCTTTTCAGATTATGGGGCTGGGGCCAAGTAGTCAGTGCTTCAACCTTACTGGGATCAGTCTCTATCCCATACCTCTCAACCTCCTGCCTCATAAATCAGGGACAAGGCTTAAAAAAATCAGGGACAAAAGACCAAAATCAGGGACATATCTTCAAAATTAGAGATATCCACCCAGAAAGCTGGTAGAATATGGGGCTTAGTGCACAATGCATTTTCTAAAGAAGAACAAGTCTGTAACTTTAATGCTTGACATTGTTTTGTGCTTACAGTCCCCACTGTTTAGCCACAAAAACACAAATTTTAGGAGAGACAGAGTAAAATTTTGAGGCAAAATCAGGGACGTCCCTGAAAATCAGGGACACTTGAGAGGTATGCTCTATCCCTTTTGCAGATACTACGTGCCCCACATACTTCACGGAGGTTTGGAAAAACTGGCACTTGTCAATGGACAGCTTCAGACGGAAGTCTTCCAGTCGGTCTAGGACTTTAAACAGTCAGTTCTCATGCTCCTCTAAGGTGCTCCCAAACACAATGACATCGTCCAAGTACACCAGGCATTCCAGCAAATTCATATCTCTCACCGCACGTTCCATCAGTCGCTGAAAGGTGGCTGGGGCACCCAATATCCCCTGTGGCATCCTCAGAAACTCGTAGAACCCCAATGGACAGATGAAGGCTGTTTTCTCACAGTCTTCCGGGGCCATCGGGATCTGGTAGTATCCGCTGCAAAGATCCAACACCGAGAACCATTTGCTCCCATTCAAGCAGCCCAGGCCATCTTGTATACGAGGCATAGTGTATTGGTCTGGGGTGAACCTCCAGTTCAGGGTTCGATAATCAACACACATCCTCACAGACCCAGTCTTCTTACGCACAACCATAATGGGAGAGGCGTATGGGCTCCGGGATTCTTGTATCACGCCAGTAGTGAGCATTTCCTGCAGGTGTCTTCTCACATCATCTATGTCTGCTGGGGCTAGGTGTCTGGACCTCTCTCAAAATGGCAGTTCATCATTCAGGCATATGTGATGCTCTGCACCCTGGACACATCCCACATCCCATTCCTTCAACGAAAACACTTGGTCTCTCTGGGCAAGTCTCTTGCTAATTCTAGCTTCCATTCAGCTGGCAACAGGGAGTCACCAAAGTCAAACAAGTCTGGGGTCACTCTCTCCTTCTCACCAGGGTGCTTGTTGCTGGGCAATACTGTAGTGTCTGCGCAGTGTACCATAGCTAGGGTGCACCTTCTGTTGACCCAGATCTCTCGATCTGACACATTGTGAATCTGGACCATCACTCGTCGTGCATAGACATGGGCACGAGCATGCAAGATGCTGGGCTTGGCCAATAATCCTTCTGGCATTTTTCCATCGCCTGGCACATCCAACATCAGTATTTTGTTCCTGACATCTTTCCGGAGGCAGACCTCCCCATGAATGGTACACTAGGTGTTAGGGGCCAGTACCATTGAATCTGGATCATTCTTCCACACGATCCCCACCAGTTCATCCTGGTCTACTTCCTCGGGTTTCTGTTGCAAATCATAGGCCCGCTTGATCAGAGCCGGAATTCTCAGGGCCCTCCTAGTCTGCCACCCTTGTTTCTCATGACAGAGTTGCACCAGTTTCCCAAACATATGGGTGTTTGTCCCAATTAGCAGGGGGACCACATCATAGAGTCCGGTGGGGGGAAACACTAGGGCCAATGTCTCTACTCGCTCCTCTACACCATTTACAGTTGCAGGAAAAGACAACCAGAGGCAGACATACCCTAGGTAGGGATAAGACTTGTCGCTCAGGCCCCACACATGTAGGCTTCCAGGGATTGTAATGGCACATCAGATAAGTGTTTGTCATACCAGTCCTGAAATACAATGGTCACTTGCGAACGGACATCAAGCACAGACCGAGCATGGATACCATTGACAGTCACAGAAGTCTCCATCGAAGGGCCCACTATTCTGGACCAGTCTGGAGAGGCAGTAGCAGAGGCCTGGACAAATGATTTAGCCACAAAGAAATTTGAGTTAGTATTTCTTGAACCCTCACTGCGGTCATTACGGGCACTCCTCGGCCATTGATTTGCTTTTTGGAGCTCCCCTTGGAGTCTGTTTGCTACCTTTTCTAAGTCTTTCTGAGACCGGCACTCTATCTTCATATGGCCATTCTTCCCACAGTTGTGATAAATAATAGACTCCTGGATCATCCTTGGAGAGCACATTGCATGAGGGACTGAGGCAGTAACAAGGGATCGGGGTCCAATATCTGCTTGCAGTGGTGAGAGTGGTGCAACGTATCTTAACAGTTCCTTTAGAGTGCCAGTCAATTCTTGGATTTCAGCCTGGGAGCTACCCTCGGTAGAGAATGCCTGAGGGTGCACCCCCAACCCCATGGCAGTCATGTCCTGAGAGGGACCAGAATCTTGTTCCATGGGGAAACCTTGCAGAGGCACCCATCTTCAGCTCTCTGACTTCTTTTAGTAGCTCATCTTTCCAATGCTGGGCCCAGGGTGGGAAGTCCTTTGCATTCTCAGAGTGCTCGTTAAGTGCCGACTTTTGCCCCTGAGCCTCACTTGGCTGATCACTCTTGGTCACTTGCGCAGCAGCGGCAGATGTGGGTGCAATTCCCCCATGGGGTCATCTTTGCTCAACCCCCCAATTTCTTTCATTAGCTCGTGATAGGAGGGGGGTGATTCCAGTTGGGTGGCAAGGCGCAACTGAAGCAGTAACAATTCTGAAAACAGAGCAGACTTAAGGATCCGGTCCAGCCTAGTTCAATCTAATTCATTTGACGGCAAACTACCCTTTCTGAGGCACTCTTGTAGCAGCTTTTCAAGCTGAGGTACATACACAGACAATGGCTCCCCTGGGTACTGCTGAGCATTTCTTACTCTCCACCACAGATCCTCATCTGAATCTGGGCTCCCATACATATTCTCTAATGCATCCAGATGGTCCTGTGCAGTTGCTTCGGGGTTATTGGCCCACTTGGCATGGATGGTAGCCAGGACTGGACCTCAGAAGCTTTCACTCAACCTCTTTCTTTTCTCTGCTTCTGAGCATTGTAATTCAAGTACTAGAGGGGCAACATAGTCTTTCCATGTCTCCCAATCATCCTCCCCCTGTGGGGTGGGGAGGGTGTCTGAGAAGATTCTCAGCCTTCAGTAGGAGTCGTGACTAATGGCAGGTACAAATATAGGGGCCAGCATTGGCATGGGCACAGAAGGCGGGGCTGTAACAGGTGCTGGAGTGGGATGAAGTGTTGGGGAAGGAACACCCCAGGTGGCAGGAATAGTTTCTTAAAGTCCTCTATGGTGTTCCCTTCCTCCAGCAACAACTTAGCAAATTTCTCCTCAAAAGTCTCAGATAATGAGCTCATCCTCCCGGGTCTTTACTGTCTTTATTATCACTCTGCAGGCAGCTGGAACCCCTTCTGGGGCAATAGTCTTTGTCGCTTTAGAGCTGTCCATGAGGTCACTACACTCTACCAAGGCTATGAAAGTTTGGGCGATCAAATCAGCCTGTCGACCCACCACCACAGGGTTTTTTAAATATTCAACTTTGGAGAGTGCTCCCTCTACAGTGTCTTTACTGGTACCCAGGGGAATATCCAGTATAAGTAGAGCATTTTGGGGTCGATCTCCTGCCCAGTACACCACCCCACCAACTGGTGTACAGCCATTTCTACTGGGGTAGCCATTAATCTTTAACAATAATTCATAATTTTTGGCCACTAGAAGGCACAAAATCCCAGCGGTGAGCCTCCAAAATGTAACTCCTAGGTGGTGCTATCCCAAGGGCTACTACCCCTGCCTGCTTGGCTAGTAGCAGGTTAAGGGGCCTGAGTTCTGAAATGAGTGCCTCCACCTGGAGGTCAGGGTTGGTAGTGGTCAAAATAACCTGGGCACAGCCCTCCGGGACACTGTAACCTCCCTCTTTCCTTACTAGTGGCCGGAACAATACACAATAATCACTTTCACAATACCCCTGATACATCACACAAGTACCCACACTGTTTGCACTTACCACCAGGGCTTTCCTCTGGCTCGGCCCTGGGGACCCCCTGTAAAACAAGGTCATACACAGCAAATAACAGCAGTACAGTACTCTTGCACAAACTGGAACTGCAGTCAGGGTAAATGCAAAAAAGAGTTAGATCTGATTTATTTTAGGGGCTTGAACAAGGGAGGGGCTTAATCAGGTTAATTTGCTTAAAGGCTCTATCAATCAAACAGTTATGCATGCACTTCAGGGTCCATAAACAGTCACAGACTCTGGGTACCCAGATGGAGAATGGTGGGCTAACCAGAAACGTTGCAGCTGGTTGGGACCCTGTGATGGAACTAAACAACAACATGCACAACACACACTACTTGTAATCCGGAGCCGGAGGGCTCAGTTCGTGAAAAGAAAACAACAAAACAATCAGATGACATACTTTTAGATTAGGCTGTTGTTGCAGGAAGCTACCCTGATGATTACTCACAATACCCAAGACTGGACACAGGCTGGATGAAAATTGAGACAGCAGGTGGTTAATCTGGAGTGCCAGGAGGAGCAGGGCCCACACTATTCATCGAGGCGTTGTTCCTGTTCAAGCGTGGAGCAGGGGGCTGATCCCCAGGCAGGTCTCTCGTTGGTGGCTTTCTCTGTGCAGTGGGTAGTCTGGTAAGGCCAGCGTGGCATGGCCCAGGCCAAATGGAGATGAACGCGGATTCAGTCCGATTAGGCTGGATAAAGCTTCCAGCAAGCAGAACACAGTTCACACAGTGGGGAACCAAATCATGACCCACTTTCAATACACAGCACATTTACATGGAACGAAATTCTACTGTACCAGGCAAACCGCTCTCCGGTCACGATTGCAAAGTCTCTGCACAAACCGGGGATTCAAAAGCAGCTAGAAATCCTCACAGGCCGATCGCATTCAGCAAATCTTCGGTCTTCTTCAGGTATGAGCCTGTTAAAAAATCAGTGGCTTACTTCGTTCTCACAAACTTGGATTTAGTCCAAAATAATTCTCTTCTCTCCCTCTCAGGGGCAGCAGGCAGACATGTAGGCCTCAACTCAGGCCTTTCCACAGAGACTGTCTTGAGCTGTTGCTTTTTCAGCTCCAACTTAGATCTGACTTAAACTGCAGCAAGCCTGGGAATTTCCCCAAGGTCCAAAGGTTCGGTTGGCTGATTCACTTGTCAAGTCACAACAGGAACTCCCCCTTCAGGTGCAAAAAGGCACCAAAAACCCAAAACTACAAATTCTACAGATTCTGACTCCAGACAGCTCTTGTAGTCCGGCTCCATTTTAGGTCCCACCAGACTGATTGGTCCAATTCTGCAGTTCCGGGCCAAAATGGTGGGGATAAACAAAACAGTCCTTGCTGCAAAGAAGGCAGGTTAGACAAACTACATTATTATTACTACTCTAATGAATGATCAGCAAACAGTTACATCTATTAACAGGGCTCCCTCTGCGCAATTAGCGATGGCAGAAATGGAGCGATTACCTGGCAGCCCGGGCGGGACTCGAGCATGACAACACGCAGACCCCTCCAAGATTAATTATTACTGCAATCTGGGCAGCTCTTAAAGTGACAGTACATAGGGGCTACACAGGTACTCTTTGGTAATAACGATTAACTGCTAAATGCAGGACACCAACCTGGCAGTGAGCATTTAGGCAAGCTCATGGAAAACTTTTTGTGAACTCCCATTTGTAGGGGGTTTACATATGGATACGAGATGCAGCCTTGTGTTCCACGGACCTCGGCTGGCTGGGACACACTTTGTAAGAAGGGGTTTGATTAATGGGGAACAGGGGGGACTAGCCAGTCAGGTGGGGGATGATACTTGCCACATAAAAAAATAAAGGGGAGCCAGGAGTAGAGGCAAGGCAGGCATGAGGTATGAGGCTCCCAGGCCTATGGGGGCCATGGCTGTGGAATACACTGGGGCTAGACCTCTCAGGTACAGTCACTGCATGGGCATTTGCTGCCTGTTTTTGATATCAAAACAAAAGAAAATGGGAGAAGGAAGGGGGAGGCAGGGCCATCAGCCTATTGAGGGCCCAGGGGGTCCTGGCTTGTTCCCTAAACAAGATTTTTTGTCATTTTTGCAGCTTCCAGATACAATGGCACTGAGGAAACCATCAGCACCTGGCAAAGAAAGGAAGCCTGGGCCTCTTACCAGTGGGGGTACAGAAGCTCCTCTCCCCCTATGAATGTAACCACCCCACCAGAACCTCGGAAAATATGATCTTTAAGATCCCCCGATGTCGTTCTTCCTTAGGTCAAAGAGCTTTTGCCCGCTGTGCTCCGAAATAGATAAACACTCTTCCTCCCTCTTTGATCACAGAATCCAAGCAGGGCCCTTTCAAACGGGAGCTCGGAAAATTCCCGGTTGCCCAATCCAGCTGCAACTGTTTTCACTAGACCCTGCTTATGGCCTAATTAGGCTCTGGCCTTATCCCACACACAACCTTGCACTATTGTGGCACCTTAGTATCTTTTCAAACTATACTCCTGCCGGTATGTCAGTGTAAACAAGGCCTTTACTGGGCTGAATTTTTCACCCCTCTCTCGCCCCCCCCTTTCATCTGCACTTAATTTTCTGTTGCTGTCCTCTCCCTTCTTGATCATACTTCACCTGACTTCCTAATTGATGACCCAGTGTTTTATAGCTTCCTAATCTCAGTCTGGTCAAATTCCTGGCCTTCAATCTCTGATTGAAGGTATGAAATTAAATTTGTCTTTTCATCCAAATCTGTTTTACAATTATGTTTGTTTGAAAAATTGTTTTTTCCTTCCTAGCTGTATCTACACTACGTCAGTACTGCCTGTTTTATTTTCTTGCACTATCTAGGAACCTAGGTAACGAACTTGTTCTCAAGCTATACTGCATTGTCTTGTTTGCTTTTTTCGTTTAATGACGTGGAACCTATGTAATGAACTTGTTCTCAAATGGTGTTATCCTAGATCACAAATAAATAAATAGACTACCAGTGTGCAGCTGAAGGAGGAAGTGGCAGCCCTAATGGGGAAGATGTCGCAGCTTATTAAGAAAGCCCATAAAAGAGAAGAAGAGGCAGAGGCTGAATGCAAGAGGAAGGAGCCTGCCAGACCAAGGGGCAAGAGCAGGGGCAGGAAGTGCCCAAGAGGGGCTGATCCAGAGCCTGGACCATCTCTTCTGCCGGCCCATTCCTGAGCCATGGGACCCAGACATTGGAGCGGGTAATGGTTCAGGAGATCTGACAGATGAAGGAAATTTGAAAGACTATCTTGAAGGCATTCTTGGAGATATGAGTGATAAGGGGTTAGACATCATGAAGAAGGTATTTGGGGAATCGAAGAAAGAAAAAGGGTGAAAAGGGGGTAAGGGAAGTACTGGGCAATGTTCAGGGGAGGCAAAAAACTATGTGATGGTCCCCCAGGGTTTTCCTTAAGTGATCACCTGACTTCATCCATTAAGGACAAAATATGGAAAGGGGAGTACGTGGATATTTTTAGTCTGCTGGATAAGAAAATGGCCAACTATTATGAGCAGAAAGAGTTAGTAGGGAAGTTAGAGACGGCAGTAGCTCTGGCCATTGTGGGGCACAAGAAGGAGGAGACCATGTATAAAGGTAAGGACCTTGAGACATGGCAAGCTGGTTTCATAAGTTTCAGCACAGTTCTACTAGAGACATAGCTGGAGTTAGCCATCCCTTTGTTGACGTACATGACCATCGTAAGGGATGCGTATAAGGCACTGAAGTGCTACGGGTGGCTGGAATATGATGAGGCTTTTTGCCAGCTGATGGTGGCAAAAGGGGACCAGAGATGGGACTGCACACATTCTGAGTTGTGTGTCTAGACCCTGTCAGGCCAATTTGGGGGCAGGGTGGAAGGGAGGAAGAAGAGCACAGGGAGCCCTGTGGCAAAGATGTTCTGGGTGCACAACAGGGCATCATGCACCAGGAGCTATTGAAAGTTCAGACACGTTTGCTCAGAATGCAGGGGGCAACACCCTCTTTTGAAGTGTAGAGGTAATGGGGAATGGGTCAAAGGACAAGGCATGGAACAATCCTTTTGAGGGGGCAGGGGGAAGGAGATGTGTGGGATATAGCGGGAGGGGCAGGGGGTCTGGTAAAGAGGCAGTTACAATTCCAACTATGTCTGGAATTGAGAGGCAGGAGGGTGAGCCACAGAGGTGTTTTTTTTTTTGCTGGCGGAAACACCCAGCAGGGCTCGGGTGCTGAAGGCCTGGACCAAGGCCTACCCAGACAAGAAAGGGGGATTAATGCTGAGGGAAGGGCTTAGGGAGGGTTTTCCATTGGCCTTTCGAGGGGCTAGGCATGGGATGAGAGCCAAAAATTTAGCTTCAATAAAGAGAAAGGAAGACATAGTTTGGAGGAAGATTAAGAAGGAGACAGAGGCAGGCAGGGTGGCAGGACCATTTAAGGAACCCCCTTATAATGAGTTTTGGGTTTCTCCACTGGGTATAGTGCCAAAAAAACAACTGGGCGAGTATCACCTGATACATCACCTGTCATACCCGGAGGGGGCATCTCTGTCATACCCAGAGGGGGAATCTGTCAATGACGGTATTCTGGAGGAATTTAGCACAGTATCCTATGCTTCCCAGGATCTGGCAGTCATTCTGATAAGGGCAATAAATGGTGCTTGGCTGGCAAAGATGTACATAGAATTCGCCTTTAGGCTGTTACTGGTGAAAACTGCAGACTGGGAACTATTGGTTTTTCAATTTGAAGAGGGTTTATTTTGACAAAGCCATGCCCATGGGCTGTTCAGTGGCATGCTTCACATTTTAGGTCTTCAGCACATGGGTCCAATGGGTATTCAGACACAGGTATGGCCACAGGAGGGTGATCCATTACCTGGACGGTTTCCTGCTGATTGGGGAGAGCCGTAGGAAGGTTGAGGCTATTTTGGAAGATTTTAAAGGCATGTGCCAGGAGATAGGCATACTGCTGGTGGCAAGTAAGACAGAAGGCCCGGTTAGGGCCTTGGAGTTTCTGGGGATTGAGGTGGACACCCAACATGAGTGTTTTCATTTGCTTACCGCCAAGGTTCAGAAACTCAAGGGTTTGCTAGGGCAGGTTATCGGTAGGAGTCGGGTGCTGCTGGTATTAGTTCAACAGCCACTGAGGCACCTCAATTTTGCCTGTAAGGCAATAAGCCCAGGATGGGTTTTCACAAGGAGATTGGCTTCGGGCAATGAGGAAGGCCAAGTTACCGCACCATTGGGTCGACATCAACAAGGGCTTGAAACAGGATCTAGCCATTTAGGGCACCTTTTTGGAAGACTATCGTGGGGCATTTTGGCAGGAGGAATGGTGGATAGCGCCGACTTGGAGCTGTATAATGATGCCTCGGTGGCCCTGGGGTGCTGGGTATCAGAGGCCTGGCCCAAATATTAGAGGAACACAGGTCTGTTGAGGGATATCACCCTCCTGGAGATTTTTTCCATGTGTAGTTCTGATAGTTTGGGGTGAGGAAATACGTAACAAGAGGGTCCTGTTTGGTGCAATAACAAAGGGGTGGTAGACATAATAAACAAGCCTTGGGGATCTATGGATATGGTAAAAAGGGCGATGTGGCAATTGGTGTTGGTGGGGCTACAATTGAATTTAACATTCAAGGCTAGGCATGTGGGGGGGGGATTAGAAATGAAATCACTGACAGTCTTTCCTGTCTTCAGTTGGGCAGGTTTTGGTCATTGTCCCCCCAAGCAGCGAAGGCAAAAACCCATGTGCCAGAACAGCTATGGGACATTGGGTGGCAGGGTCCACTTCACCTGGAGGCCTCCGCCTACCTGTAATACCTGGCACTTATACAATGGCTGTACCACACTACTTAAGTGTTGATTATTGCTGCATCCTACAATTTGTAACTCTGCATCCATTGAAATTGTGGAATATTTTCTTTCTTTGTCTACAACTGTATCCCAGCAATCGTATCTTATTTGATGATTATCCTCCTACTTTATGTTTAACCTATGTATTGTATTTACTGTATTGTATTGTATTTACTGTATTGTATTGTATTGTATTGTATTGTATTGTATTGTATTGTTTTGTATCATATCGTATTGTACTGTCTTTCTCTGACTTGGAACCTTTGTAAATGAGCCCTGGCTCAAAGGTATTAATCTGAATCTGAAATAAATAAATTAAAGTTGTACCAGATCTCATGGTCGCCAACTCTCTGAGGGTTTACAAAGATGCATGGGAAGTGGAGTTTCGGTGGCAGCAGGGCATGGTGGTAAGCCTGCCCACCACAGAGACAGGTAATGTGATATATGGTGGATAAGTGGGAAAAAGGGATGGCATATTCCACCATGGGGGTGCAGCTAGCCAGCATACAATGGGCATGCAGATCTAGGGGTTGGCCTGAGCCCAACAAGGCCAAAAGGGTTAGGCACATGCTGCTGGGTTGGCAAAAAGGGCAGGCACCACAGGAGGATGCTAGGAACCCATCATTGAAAAATGCTGGTAGAGCTGCTAAAAGCCCTGGGAGCAGTGTGAACTTCACCAATAAAGCCTACCTTTTCTGAGCAGTGTTCTCAGGTATGTCAAAATGGACTTTCAGGGTGGGGAGGTAGTAACTAAGAACAAAGGTGATGTAGAGGGGGGCTTGCAGACGGGGGACGTGTCATTTCACAGGAAGTGGTTGGTCATTTGGCTAAGAAAGTCAAAGATTGGGTCAGTTAGGCAGGGGGATGGGTGTAGTAACTTGGAGTGAGGTGGGTGACAAGTGTGCAGAGTATGGGCCATGGAGATGTACAATGGCACCTGATCTGAAGGTACGGGCACTTGGTTTCACCACGGGAATGGGGTAGTGGTCACCACATATCAGGTAGGAGGGGTTCTGAAAAAGGCTTTGGATTTCATAGGCCTGAACCCCAAGGATTTTGCCCCCATTCCTTATTCCTTTAGGATCAGGGTGGCAAACGGTGTGGCTGCAAGATGGAGGAATCAGAGGAGGAGATCAAGAGTCTCGGCAGATGGTGATCGGGTTGCTACAAGAGACATGTAAGGACCTAAAGTTACCCATTTTGTCTTTATATCTTGACAGGTTTTCACAGGAAAAGGGCCTGTGGATAGTGGGACTCTCATTTATCTATTGGGCAGAAAGATACTGTGTGGCCACATTGAGAGGGAGGCAATTGTGTCGGGACTCACACACAGCAAGTTCACTGGAAAGGAGTCCGGGTATGCGATGGCCTCAGCTGCTCCCATTGTTGTAGGAGTTGACATTAACATGGAGCAGGCTCGACCTGTTGGTCCTACACCTTGGGGAATGACATGGGGGAAACACCCTGGGGAGCACTATCCCAGGCCATTAAGGCAGACTTAAAAACTATAAAAGGGTGGTGGCCTTGGGTGGAGATAGTTTGATCTCAGATCATATCTAGAAGGTTCTGGAGGAACGTGAGGGATAACAAAGCAGTAGAGAAGGCCAAAAAGAGACTGAACAGGAGGGTACAGGACTGCTTGTTGAGATGGGGGGGACTTATGTTACACACAAGGACATAATGTTTGACAGGCTTGGGGTATATAGAGGAGATGGTGTCCACCTGTTGGAAGTAGGACTGGCTTCTTTCATTCTTCCACTGGGGAAGCTGGTTGGAAAAAGTGTGAGAAGGGGATCACGTGATGTGACCTGCTGCATAACTGCTCGAGTTGTGTGATCCCACTACCCCCTCCTGATTATCTGAATAAAATCACATTTTTTTCCATTTTAAAAAACTAAAAAGCATCACTTAGCTTTCCTGAGGTGAACTCGGGGACTTCTGATGGGTTTTCCAGTTCAGACCACTAGCATGGAAGCTGAAATGAGGGTGGCTCTTCCACACCATACGCTGCGATCTACGCTTCAGAAGGCCAGCAAAAAGTCAAAAGTCTAGTCCGGGGCCAGCTGTGCGACAGGCTACTAAAGAACCAGTGCAAATCCCTCTGACTCTTGAACAGTTTCTAGAAGAATTTCACCCATTCAGAGAGGATCTACGTTCTTTAACCACAGAAGTTAAAGTGCTTTCAGGTGCTCTGGAAGATCTCTCCTGAAGAACAGGAGACAGTGAGGCCCACATCAGCTTTCTAGAGTGGAGAGTGGAAGCGATTGATCCTGCCATGGCAGTAACCTGTCAGTGTATTGCCAAATTGGAGGCCAAAGTAGAAGATTTAGAGGGGAGAAGTCGCCACAATTATATTGTCCTCATCAGGCTGCCTGAATGAGAGGAGGGAGCAGATCCAGTGTTGTCTGCATAGAAATTGGTGGGGAAGCTGGCAGGGCCCTCACCTTTTGGGCCTACTCTCCCTATAGAATGGCCCATCATACGCTAAGGCCTACCCCTCCATCAGGAGCCCTCCGGAACTTTCATTTTCAAATTCCTGAATTACCAGGAGAAGCAGCAACTTATGGCTAAACTATGGGAGAATAAAGAAGTACAATGGGAGGGCACCTCAATCTGTGTGTACAAGACTTACCCCTCTCGGTTAGCCAGCAGCGGGCCTCCTTCCATGGCATTGTAACCAAACTGATCACTACCAATATCAAGTTTCGCATGGGCTACCCAGCCAAATTTAAAGTCCTGGCTGATGGAAATTGGACTACCTTTGAGGATCCTAAATCATCAGAGGAGTCACTGAAGGCAGCCCTGCCAGATTTATTCCGAAACCTCTGACTGGGTGTTCAATACACCACTGGAATTCAGATTTAGAAGTAAGACAGTTCTTTGTGTGTATTTGAATAAGTGATATGGAGCCTAAGGTAATGAGAAGAGAGTCAGGGTAAACCTGGATTTTCGTTCGGAACTGAGACTTCATTTTCCCCAAGAGCAAGAGGATACCCTCATTCTTTGCTGCAATTGAAAGGGTTACACTATTGAGCCTGAAACCCAATGGGAGCCCGGAGATCGGGCCTGGACTTTATTTTTACCTTTTAAGATATATTTACCCCCCTAACAGTTGAACTTTAGTATACCTCTCCCACTTTTTGTTAGTTTTTCCCCACTTCTGGGTGCTATGATTCTCCTTATGGCGGCTATTAATTGTTATAATTATAAGTTTTTACAGGGTCTTGCTGCTGTTAGCGGGAAGTGGAATGCTTGGTTAAAGCGCAAGGGGGAACTGATGGTGTTGTAAGAGGGCCTGTTGCTCCCTGGCTTAACTGGACAGCAATTGCTGTGTGATTTCATAGTATAGCAGGGTAATCTTCTAGGCTGGTAGCTTCTGGGCCTACCCTATTCTCCCAAATCATTGGATCTTCCCTGGCCCCGCTCTACAGTAATGCCTCTGGAACTGTAAGTCGAGAGGTGCTTCTAGAGGGGATCAGGGGGTGTGACTCCCAGTGGGGACCGCTCAGTGTCTCAAGCACCAGGGATGGACAGGTATGGAAGCCCTGAGTATTTCATTGGTGGCATTGACTTCATTGTTCAGAATAGTGGGTGGGGTCTGCACTTTATATGGGATGATTGGGGGAGGCGGGTGGCTGAGCAGGAGAGTACATCATGTACCGCAAAGCCGTATGGGTTGAAGAGTTGATCAGGGATATGCATCTTTGGAAAATTGTTTTGTTTTGTGGCATTGGTGGGTGGGGGGACAGCTGTATAGCTTGTGTTTTTGTGGGGGATGTGGAGGGGAGGAGGCTGGGCGGGCTTGGCATTCAAGTGCTGGCATCACTGGTGGGACATATCCTTTCTACTGTTGACACATTTTCTGTTGGATATAGAAACATAGAATTTGATTTGATTTGATGGCAGATAAGGACCACTTGGCCCACCTAGTCTGACCATTTTCCTACCTAACAGATTAGCTGCAGATCCTAGTTAACCAACAGCTTACTTCCTCCTACCCCCAACTAGGACTGCCTTATGTCTGTCCCATGCATTCTTGAATTCCCCTACTGTTCTTGACTCCCATATATTGTTAGCAAACACTCATGGCAGCATGTAAGAAGGTCCTCTCTTGGAATGAATAAGGGATCCGGAATAAGATTAAGCACTAACAAGTTTTCAAACATATTTCCCATCTTAAAGGGGACATCACCATGCTGCAGGAAACCCACCTCTTGGAAAAAAGAGGGGGGTTTGCTGCACTGGCAGTTTGTAGGACAAGTGTTCACAGCTGGTGATAGCACCCAGAGCCAGGGGGGTAGCCATGCTGGTGTCTCGCAGCAGCCCTTTAGTAGGGGAGCAGGTAATATGGGACCCGTCAATCTGGTACATATTAATTAAAGGCCAGCTTGACAGGACGGATGTGGTGTTAGGAAGCCTTTATGGCTCTAGTGTGGACTCCCCAAACTTTTTTATTGACTTATTAAATGTACTGGCTCCTTTTACGGACTTTCCCCTTTTATTAGGTAAAGACTGGATCCTCCCCTTTTCCCCAGAACTAGATAAGTCAGAGAAGAAGCACAAGGGCTAGACCCTGGTGCAGTGAACTATCCAGGATCTTGTTGACCACCTGGGGTTATGTGACCCCTGGCGGGTTTTCCACCCGGAGCTGAAGGAATTTACCTTTAGATCCAAAGTCCACGGATCCCGCTCCAGGATTGATTATTTTGTCATAAGTCATATGCTGTTGCCCGGAGTGTTGGATAGTGGCATTAACCCAGGAGTCATTTCAGACCATGCGGTGGTAAGTTGCTCTCTTTCATTGGTACCTAACTCCCCCAAAGATATGACCTGGAAACTGAACAATCAGTTGCTTAGAGAACCACAGATAGTCAAGACCATTACCCAAGAGGTAGAACAGTACACAGACATTAGCTTAAATTCCACTAACAGACTCGACTTACAGTGGGGAGCTCTGAACTGTGCACTGAGAGGGTACTTCATCAAGCTGGCCTATCAAAGGAAATGAGTGAGGGGCCAAAAGGCCCTTTTCCTCGTAAATTAGAAGCCTCACTTTCCCCCGCCTCCACTGATACTTACTGGCGTGAACTACTGGAACTTAGGGATCAGTATGCCCCCTCCTCCATGAGAGGGCAGAGTATGCAATCCTGAAGATTGGAACTAAATATATTGATATGGGGGAGAAAGTGGGCCAGTTGCTAACCCTCCAACTTAAGAAAGCAGAAGCTGCTAGGTGCGCTAAGTGCATCCCATCCCTGTCTGATGACTCCCTTCATACTGCCCCCTGAGAGATTACCAAAGAGTTTGCTGAAAGTTACCAGTCCTTATATGGCCCTGTGCCCTACCTTCCTGATCGTAGTCAAGTTTTTGAGTATTTGGCTAACACTACCCTCCCTTCCCTGGACAAAGATCAGCAGGAGAATCTTATGAGACCCATCACGCTGGCAGAAATCCAGACAGCCATTACTTCTCTTGAGCAAGATAAAGCCCCAGGTCCAGATGGATTTTCCCCCAACTTTTATAAGGTGTTCAAGGACAAGATATCCCCTTGGCTGGGTAGGCTATTCAATTGGATCATACATCCCAACCCAGTAGAAATTGAGGCACTTAAAATTGTACTACATAAAGCTGACAGACCCAGAACATGTGACCAGTTATAGGCCCATCTCGCTTTTAAATTGTGACATTCATCTGAAGAAGGGACCTGTGTGGCTCTGAAAGCTTGTGTATAATTCCATCTTTGTACAAGACACTTGTTGGTCCAATAAAAGGTATCCAACCTTCCATCTTCTCCTGTTTTGCAAGGACCAGTATGGCTGGAATCCCTTTGTTACAAAATTGTGACATTAAAATCTTAGCGAAAATTCTTGCCGAAAGGCTGAGTAAGGTACTACCCTTTCTTATTCACCCCGATCAAGTGGAATTCATGAAAGCGAGGGTTTCCTCACACCATTTGAGCAAGCTCTCGGATGTCTTCTCTACGTCCAGGGACTCTAGCACTCTGGCAGGCTTGACTCTCTCTGGACACGGAGAAGGCATTCGACAGGGTGAACTGGCAGTTCCTGTTTTGTGCGATGCAGAGAATGGGTATCCCTGCTGAGTTTATTGAGTGGATCTCCTCATTGTACAAGAACCCTACTGCGTGTATTTATTGCAACTGAGTGATTTCGGACACCTTCCCCTCTACTCAGGCACTTCGGCAGGGATGCCCATTGTCCCTCTCTTGTTTAATATATATCTCAAGCCCTTGTTGGCCAGACTGTGGGACAATGCAGGGTCCAGGGTGTTTCTATGGGTGAGCAAGTATACAAACTGTTGGCTTATGCCGATAATGTTCTTCTACATCTGTTACACCCCAGACAATCTTTCCCAGCGGCTTATCAACCACTGCAGAATTTGCACCTCTTGAATTACAAAATCAATCTCAGGAAAACAGTAGCCTTCCCCTAACCATTGCTTAATTAGGGCAGAGGTGGAGCACCTGGTAATACAATGGGTCCAAAAATGTTAAAATACCTAGGTTTATATTTGGCCAGAAGTGATGCCCTAATGAGGCAACTGAAATTGGGCAGCTTTTGAGCATAATCCAGTCAGGACCTCACTAGGTGGAAATCCTTCCAGTTTCCTCTGAGGCCATATTAACCTAGTGAAGATGAATGTGTTGCCTAAGCTCTTTTCCCCCTTGGCATGCTCAACCTCCACCTCCCCTGAGCTGGTTTAGGAAGGTACACTCAATCATTCTGCATTCCTCTGGTTAGGTAAACCACCCAGAAGATCCTACAAAAGTTGGCAGCCACACGTGAATATGGGGACTGAAGCTCCCCACTTTACCCTCTATTTTTAGGCCAAGTCATGCATGTAAATATTTGAAATGGCTTTTGCCCCAGGAGTAGCTGAACTCCCTCCCTTACATTCCTCTGGTTAACCTTGGAGAGGGAGTTACTCTCCAACATCGGTTCTCTTCACCAGCATTACTAAACATCCCTCTTAAGGCACTGCCACGCTCTTTCCAGTACTCCATTACTACCTCATTAAGATCTCACATCCAGCTCTGTGATACCCTATGGTACAATTTTTGAAAAGATGTTCTTCAGCGGTCGTGGAACCCAAACCTCATGATAGGTGGACAGATGCTTTTACCTGGCTGGATCCCATAGCTCCAGAGAGCCCAGGTGGGGACTTACTATTGGAAGGAGGAAGAAGTCAATTGACTCCATCATGGAACAGTTTCACACCTGGACCTGAAGCAAATATTTAAAGTTTTCTGTTACAAAACCTTTTGGCCTCTACTGCCCCCCTCCTCTACAGGAGGATGATATAGTGTATGGCTTCATTCTGTATCCCTGAGGTCAACAAGCCCCATGCTATTGCCTCGCTTTACTCAGCCTTACTTGGTCAATTGACTACTGCAGGCATGATGAGGGAGGATTATGATTTAGAAAGCTTGCCAAGTAGTGGCCAGAGTAGCAGTGGTTGTGGTCAATGCCATATGTCTAGTGCAAGTGGTACATCAACCCCTGTACGTAAAACAGGGAAAATAACTTCATTTGTGGACTTGTCACCTGTGCACCCTCTTCATCACACATCCACACCCCAGCCATTTGCAGAGCAGAGCCATTTGTCACACCCTGTGCAAAACAAGTAAGCCAGCCCGCTATGGAGAGTGTGTGGGCTGCCTGTGAATTCTCACTCCACCTTAAAGTGAAGTAAGGTGGAGTGAGCAATGAGAAGTCATAATTAGAGTGCAAAGTGGCAAATTGAGGGTTTAAAATGGGCACTTTGCATAGCAGAATGGTAACAAGAAGTGGTCACTCCATGTACACTTCGCAGGTGGAATTTTACTTTGTTGCATCTCTGCCCCTGACATGCAGCTGCATGAAGACAGTTCAAGGGACATAGAGGGGCATCCAGCTGGATGCTGTCCTGGGTTTCAAAGCAGACCCCTTGATCTGTGTAATCAATGTATGCATGAGAATGGCTGCCCCCAGCCCTCCCTGTCAAGTCAGTGGACTCAGACAATACTGTGGGGGGAGTCCCTGTCCCATCACACCTGGCGGGTGTCATTGGGATGGCATGCAAAATATACAGCAGAGTCCTGGCTGCATAATCCTGTGCATTTTTTTAACACTCTGCACCTACGTGAATGGCATGGAGTGTAGGCACCCCCACACACATTCCCTCAGCTGGGGCATCCAGTTTGACAGGGATGCATGACTCTTTCAAGCATGTGTGCAGGAGTCTATTTGACCCCAGTATGCAGCACTGTCACTTAGGATTGCCTAAGCCCCATGGATCCGTGGTGTGTAGGCAATTTGCACCTACAGTATGTGAGAAGACCCCATTGTTGTCACAATGCCTCCATGTTCTACCCCAAATCCCTGAAGCTTAAGGGAAATTAAATGCATCATATAGTTTTTGAAAGAAACAGAGAAACATAGAATTTGATGGCAGATAAGGACCTCTTGTCCCACCTAGTCTGCCCATTTCCCTACCTAATGGATCAGCTGCAGATCCTAGTTAACCAACAGCCTACTTCCTCCTACCCCCCCACTAGAATTGCCTTATGTCTGTCCCATGCATTCTTGAATTCCCCCACTGTTTTTGACTCCATGACTTCCTCAGGAAGGCTGTTTCATGCATCCACAAACCTCTCTGTGAAAAAATACTTCCTCACATTACCTCTGAGCCGTCCCCCCTCTATCTTCAAATTGTGCCCCCTTGTTCTTGCACATCTCTTTTTCTGAAAGATGCTACCCTCTTGGACTTTGTTCATTCCCTTGAGGTACTTGAAAGTTTCTGTCATGTCCCCCTTTCCCTCCTTTCCTCTAGGCTATACATACTGTATTAAGCTCCTTTAGTCTTTCTTCAAATGTCTTCTGGTGCAGACCCTGCACCATTTTGGTTGCCCTCCTCTGGACAGGCTCCACCCTGTCTATGTCTTTGTGGAGATGGGGTCTCCAGAACTGCATGCAGTACTCTAGATGTGGTCCCACCAACTGTCTATACAGAGGGATAACAACTTTTTGTTTTCTACTGGTGATGCCTCTCCTATATCCCAGTATTCCCCACCATCCTTACTGCCTTCTCATATTGCTTGCCCACCTTTAAGTCATCTGATATAACTACCCTCAGGTCCCTTTCCTACCATGAAAGAGCTACCAACACCTCAAGAAGTACTTTGAAAATCAGAATATTTGGATGCAAAGCAGCTTTACATTTCTCATTACCTCTGTATACCTTATCCAAATTATTTATTACAGAGATCACATGCATGAAAACAGGATATTTGTTCCCGAGGATTTATCAGTTCCTATTACTTCTTCCCAGCCTGATGTTGTAATACTTTGCTAGTGACATCACAGCTTTCCCATTGCAGCAACAGTCTGTGATGTCACAAATGGGGTTGCCATTAAAAGGCAACCTGAGTTTTCAGATGGTATCCCTGATGAAATGGAGGGTAGACGGGGGAGGGTGGATGAGGAAAAGAGGACAGGTAGGGAGGGGGAGGAGCTAGATGAGGTCATGAGTGACAGCAGGTAGGAAGGGGAGGAGCTAGTTGAGGTCATGAGTGGCAGGTTCAAGGTGAGTGATGCGTACACCCCACGTAAGGCAGGATTGGTAAGAGGGAGGAGCCAGTTGGAGTCCTTGCAGAGGTCCTCAGAGGGTTTATAGGCCCCTTCTCAAGCTGCTCTCCACTTTTCTGCTGGGATCTTTCATCTGAGTGGGTCTTACAGTGTTTGGCAAGTTTTTCCTGATTGATTTGCACCTCTAGGTAAGGCATTACAACTCTGGGGCCTGGTCATTAGGCCCTGGGGGTTTCTACTGCAGTTTGTGGCTTTTCTGGTAATGATTGCTGAATCATAAGTTAGGACCATGGGCCTGGGATGGTCCTTTTGTTCACTGCTGGTACAAGGGATTTTATTTGACTCAGAGTTTACTGGTTTTCTTTGACTAGGGCTGATTAGAGGTGGGACAGGGCCTACTGGCCATGTGGCAGGGGGGGATGCCTGGATTAATTTCCTCAGGCTAGATGAGTATAAAAAAAAAAATTAGCAACCAATAACTGATTGTGTTAACTCTATAAGGTTTTCAGTATCAAGTTCAACCCCTTTTAAAGGACAATTATTTAAGGGGAAAACTGGTCAGGAAGGTGAGGGAATGTGAAGTTTTTAAGTTTTAAAAGTTAATCTTGTGCAGGAAGAAATCCATTGTCTGCTGTAGATATGTGGCCGCTCCTTCAGGATTGTGAGAAATGTTTGTGTTGGGTAATTTCAGCGTGGCTGGATGGGAAGGTACCTCATTAACGAAGGTTTTCCTTTTAACTCCTTTTGTTTGGTGGGACTGCTACAGTTGGCCAGTTGTGCCTGAATTTAGTAAAAGGGTTCAACTTTGTTGGTTGGTTTGGGGGTTAGGAGATGGTTACTTGGTCCGTCAGGGTGCAGAGATCCGGTGCAGCGCTAACCTCGGGCTCTGTCCGCCAGAATGAGGGGGTCCAAGATATGGGATTCCTTTTTCTTATAGTTGTTTTTTGGCACAAAAAGCAACAATTTGTGGACTGTTTGCAGAGAAAGGGGACATGAAGAATATGGAAAGGGGAGTACAAGGGAAGGCCTAGCTGCACCGCTGTGTGAGGATGGCATCTGACATCATTGCCATGTGGTTGCTATGCCATGAGCTCCACTTTAGTGGTATGGGGGAATTGGTCAAGCGTGCATCAACAGGAACTCAGCCCTGAACATTGGGAGCACTGCGTGGCTAGGGGTGACCTCATGGGAATGGAGGCATGGGGGGGTTAAATAACTAAAATAAAACGGAGGGTTTGTCAAGGAAATAAGGGGTGCAGAGGATGCTCAGCTTGTGGCAGCATGAGGAAAGTGCATAACTGAGTGACCGGGAGCTGGTCCGGAAGGGGGACAGCTTGGAGGATCAGACTGAATCAGGAGTGGCAGGCCCCTGGGCTGCAGGGGCTAGTGCAACCTATGATAGGCGCTGCTGCTTTTAGCTGGGGGAGGACAAGTGGCTGGGTCATGGGTCCGCCAGGCACCATCTACTGGGGCATAGTCGAAAAGATGTGTGGCGGCCAGACTGAAGGTCTTTCAGAGCTTGGTGGGGTCTATGGCAAGGGTGCTGCTGTGACTCAGGCTCTAGGAAATGGGCAAGTCATTTTTCTGGCTTGTCCAAAATGGAACCAGTGGGATGGTAGTTGGCCCAAACAACATGGAGGAGTTCAGCCTCCATTTTGATGCCTCAGGCACATCCACCATGTTGAGGGCATAGCAGCTGGGGCTGCCATTTTGTGTTAAGAAGAATGAGGACAACTACATGCGGGCAGGTTTGGGACCAGAAGCTAAGAGAGGCAAAATAAAAAAGTTTTGTTTAATAATAATAATAATAAAGGTTTCCAAGGGGAAAAGCACAAGCTTGAAGGACAGGCTCCCACCCCCCCCTTTTTTCAAGTAACATATGTGCAACCCCTAGGTGGTGCTATCCCAAGGGCTACTACCCCTGCCTGCTTGGCTAGTAGCAGGTTAAGGGGCCTGAGTTCTGAAATGGGTGCCTCCACCCAGAGGTCAGGGTTGGTAGTGGTCAAGCTAACCTGGGAACAGCCCTCCGGGACACTGTAATCCCCCTTTCCTTACTAGTGGCCGGAACAATACACAATAATCACTTTCACAATACCCCTGATACACCACACAAGTACCCATACTGTTTGCACTTACCACCAGGGCTTTCCTCTGGCTCGCCCTGAGGACCCCCTGTAAAACAAGGTTATACACAACACATAACAACAGTACAGTACTCTTGCACAAACTGGAACCACAGTCAGGGTAAATGCAAAAGAGATCTGATTTATTTAAGAGACTTGAACAAGGAAGGGCGAATCAGGTTAATTTGCTTAAAGGCTCTATCAATCAAACAGTTATGCATGCACTTCAGGGTCCATAAACAGTCACAGACTCTGGGTACCCAGATGGAGAATGGTGGGCTAGCCAGGAACGTTGCAGCTGGTTGGGGCCCTGTGATGGAAGAAAACAACAACATGCACAACACACACTATTTGTAATCTGGAGCCGGAGGGCTCAGTTCGTGAAAAGAAAACAACAAGACAATCAGATGACACACTTTTAGATTAGGTTGTTGTTGCAGGGAGCTACCCTGATGATTACTCACAATACCAAGACTGGACACAGGCTGGATGAAAATCAAGACAGCGGGTGGTTAATCTGGGGTGCCAGGAGAAGCAGGGCCCACACGATATGCCGAGGAATCGTTCTTATTCAAGCGTGGAGCAGGGGGCTGATCCCCAGGCAGGTCTCTTCTTGGTGGCTTTCTTTGTGCAGTGGGGTGGTCTGGCAGGGCCAGCATGGCATGGCCCAGGCCGAATGGAGATGAACACGGATTCAGTCCGATTAGGCTGGATAAAGCTTCTAGCAAGCAGAACACAATTCACACAGTGGGGAGCCAAATCACGACCCACTTTCAATACACAGCACATTTACATGGAACAAATTCTACTGTACCAGGCAAACCGCTCTCCGGTCATGATCACAAAGTCTCTGCACAAACCGGGGATTCAAAAGCAGCTGGAAATCTTGACAGGCCGATCACATTCAGCAAATCTTCGGTCTTCTTCAAGTATGAGCCTGGTAAAATATCAGTGGCTTACTTCGTTCTCACAAACTTGGATTTAGACCAAAATAATTCTCCTCTCTCCCTCTCAGGGGCAGCAGGCAGACATGCAGGCCTCAACTCAGGCCTTTCCACAGAGACTGTCTTGAGCTGTTGCTTTTTCAGCTCCCAACTTAGATCTGACTCATACTGCAGCAAGCCTGGGAATTTCCCCAAGATCCAAAGATTCGGTTGGCTAATTCATCTGTCAGTCACAACAGGAGCTCCCCCTTCAGGTGCAAAAAGGCGCCAAAAGTCCAAAACTACAATTCCTACAGATTCTGACTCCAGATAGCTCCTGTAGTCCGACTCCATTTTACGTCCCACCAGACTGATTGGTCCAGTTTGGCAGTTCCAGGCCAAAATGGTGGGGATAAACAAAACAGTCCTTGCTGCAAAGAAGGCAGGTTAGACAACCTACATTATTATTAATACTCTAATGAATGATCAGCAAACAGTTACATCTATTAACAGGGCTCCCTCTGCGCAATTAACGATGGCAGAAACGTAGCGATTACCTGGCAGTCCGGGCGGGACTCGAGCCTGACAACACTCAGCCCCTCCTGATTAATTATTACTGCAATCTAGGCAGCTCTTAAAGAGACAGTACATAGAGGCAACACAGGCACTCTTTGGCAATAACGATTAACTGCTAAACGCAGGACACTAGCCTGGCAGTGAGCATTTAGGCAAGCTCATGGAAGACTTTTAGGAACCTCCATTTGTAGGGAGGTTTCACCCTTCCCTGCCTGGGAAAACTTGGCGTCTGCGTCAAGTCTGTACCATCATAACATTGAAAATGCAACACATACAAGACATTTATACCATTAGCATGCTATACCAGTACTATCTGATTCATCAACTGGCATAACGTGTCGCTTTACTATACATTTCAATGTACTCCACTATGTCATTTCCATTCTGACAATATATTATGCATATTTCACACAGGTAATTTTGAACATTACTATACAGAATTATGTAATGACTTCTTGTACTCTAAACAACGCATGAGGGTGCCCTTCCCTATCAGCTAACTTGGGGCTGGATGGGGCAGGGGCACCATGGTGAATGGGCAGAACATATAACCTGGAATGGGCCGTCAAGCTCAATTTGGGCAGTGAGTTCTGAGGGACATAAACACCTTTGTGGACTACACTGAGAGGCAAATCCACTGGCCTCCCGGGGGAGTCGTAACTGAAGCGCACCACTGGCTTGACAGCTCAGCCAGTCTTTCACGGGTGAACAACCACAGTCTCTGTACTTTCAGCAATGGTCTTGGAGCTTTCATCACTTGTGAGGGGTGCCTCTGCATGAAGGGGAATGTCCAGGCTGGGAGCACTGTCAGCTCCTTGTTCTGTAGACTCTGTTTCCACAACACTTGGCTCATTTTGTGAAGGTTCAGGCACAATCATACTCTGAGGCACTGAAAGGGGTCTGTCAATACTCTCATACTGTTCCTCAGGTTCTGGTGTGTCGCCAGAGAACTCAGACCATCGGCCCCTTCTTTGGGCAATTCACAGTTCCACAAACACAGACTCAACATTTTCAGGCGTGATACTTTGCACTTCACTTTCTGGGAGCATTGGCTCCAAGACGAAGCTGGGGGTAAGGCAGTCCAGAAGGCCCAGCTTCATCCCCACAATTAATCATGGGTTACCTCAAACAGCTGATTCAGTTCATAAGAGGGGTAATAGGCAGGGTCGCACTCACTTTCGTCAGAAGTGGACTGACAGTCACTATCATTCTGGGCCTGCTGCAGAGGAAACCTTAAATCTGTGACCACTGGGGTAGGTTGACTCTGTCTCTTTCTTGCAGCAGCATGAGTCACCGGCCCAGGGGGCTCAATTTCTGGGGGTTCAGCCTCAATCATGACTTGGCCGATAGGTAGCAAGTGGTTACAGTGCATGGTCTTGACAGCTTTGGAGCTGTTCTCTGGACACACCTTGTACACAGGTAAATCATCCAACTTTCCAACTACTACATGGGGAAGATGGTGCCACCCGATCAACAATTTGTGTTTACCATGCAGTCCCAAATTGCATAACAACACCACGGTCTCCAGGTCGAAGCTTTTGAGCCTTTACTTTTTTATCATGCCTCTCTTTGTTGGCTAGATTTCTCTTAGTGGCCATTGTCTGGGCCAGTTGATAGGCATGGTTCAATTGAGCTTTCAGTTTTTGTACATATTGCAAGTAGTTTTCAGCTCAGACCCCATCTGGAGAGACCCCAAAATAGACATCAACTGGCAGCCGTTCCTCTTTCCCGAACATGAGGCAATACGGGGAGAACCCAGTAACATAATTTTTCATGTAATTGTATGCGTGTACCAAGGTGCTAATCTGCTGGCTCCATTTATGCTTGTCTTTTGGGTGGAGGGTGCCCAGCATATCTAGAAGGGTGTGGTTAAAATGTTCTGGTTGAGGATCTCCCTGCGGGTGATAGGGGGTGGTTCTTGACTTTCACCCCCCCATAGAGAGAGCATTTCTTTGATTAGTCGACTCTCAAAGTCTGCCCTGGTTAGAGTGGATCCGCTGGGGGGCACCATAGTGGACGAAGAAATTTTCCACTATCACCTTGGCCACGGTAGATGCCTTTTAATCTTTGGTGGGAAAAGCTTGTGCATACCGTGTGAAATTATCCATAACCACTAACACATTGCCAATGTTCCACTGAACAGGTTCTAAACACAAGAAGTCTATGCAGACTAGTTCCATGGGGGTGCTGGTAGAAATATTAACAAGGGGGGCAGCCTTCTGAGGCAGGGCTTTTCTTTGCAGACAGCGACTACAAGTCTTTACATGGTGCTCAACACTGGCCCTCATTTTGGGCCAGTAGAAGCGAGATCGTACCAGGTCAAGGGTTCTGTCAATACTGAGGTGCCCCATGTGATTGTGGAGGGACCTCAGTACCAAATCTTTAAAGGCAGTGGGCAAGACTAATTGTTGCTTGTCTACTTTGCCACTATGATCTGCTGTCTCTGTATACAACAACTGATTGAGCAACTTCAATCTGGGGCCTTTTAAACAATAAAGCAGTTTGCAAGTCAGTGGAACGTAACTTAGACACATCTTTCCCGACATGCAGGGCATCAAGTGCTGGCTGAATCATAGGATCTTGGGACTGAGCCCACTGAATGCTGTCATTGTCAAATTGAGGTAGTGCACTAATATCTAGAGCAGAAAAGTGGCAATAAGCAGCTGGTATGCAGGTGTCAGAAGGGCCCAAGCAATCTACTAAACAGTCCACTGGGTCCACAGACATCTGTTCATCTCTATCAAACTTTTGGCACAGTGCTCGAATGTCAGGTTCAGATAGCCTGACCCAATCACTCTTAGACGTGGGCCTTCATGATAGGGCGTCAGCATCAATATGGTTCAGGCCCAGTCTGTATTCGACAGCATAATCATAGGTTGATAACGCAAAAAGTCACCAGTGCCCAGTGGCATCTAACTTAGCTGAAGTCTGTACATAGGTCAATGGGTTATTGTCAGTCTTCACCAATATCTTTGCCCCAGAGAGATGTTCATGAAACTGGTCAACGATGGCCCATTTTAGCGCAAGGAACTCCAACTTATGCACAGGGTAGTTTTGTTCGGACGGGGTCAAGCTCCTACTGGCGAAAGCTACTGGTCGCAGGCCATACTCATGGTCTTGATACAGCACCACTCCTAGACCCTGCAGACTAGCATCCGTATGCAGCACATAGGGTTTGGTGGGGTCAGTATAGGCGAGGATGGGGACATGGGTGAGATGGTATATGTTCTCAAGGAAGGCTGCTTCACAGTCGGGCATCCAGAGGGGCACGAAGAGTTCATCTGGGTGGAAGTATACTTTTTCTGGTTCTTTGACTGACCCTTTTTTGTATTTATGATTGGTAGGAGGGTAACCCTGGGTAAGGTTCAAGAGTGGGCGAATCACCTTGGAATAGTCTTTTATGAACCTGAGTAGTAGCCACAGAACCCCAGGAAACATTGTAGTTCTTTCAGATTATGGGGCTGGGGCCAAGTAGTCAGTGCTTCAACCTTACTGGGATCAGTCTCTATCCCATACCTCTCAACCTCCTGCCTCATAAATCAGGGACAAGGCTTAAAAAAATCAGGGACAAAAGACCAAAATCAGGGACATATCTTCAAAATTAGAGATATCCACAAAGCTGGTAGAATATGGGGCTTAGTGCACAATGCATTTTCTAAAGAAGAACAAGTCTGTAACTTTAATGCTTGACATTGTTTTGTGCTTACAGTCCCCACTGTTTAGCCACAAAAACACAAATTTTAGGAGGACAGAGTAAAATTTTGAGGCAAAATCAGGGGCGTCCTGAAAATCAGGGACACTTGAGAGTATGCTCTATCCTTTTGCAGATACTATATGCCCACATACTTCACGGAGGTTTGGAAAAACTGGCACTTGTCAATGGACAGCTTCAGACGGAAGTCTTCCAGTCGGTCTAGGACTTTAAACAGTCAGTTCTCATGCTCCTCTAAGGTGCTCCAAACACAATGACATCGTCAAGTACACCAGGCATTCCAGCAAATTCATATCTCTCACATTACGTTCCATCAGTCGGCTGAAAGGTGGCTGGGGCACCAATATCCCTGTGCATCCTCAGAAACTCGTAGAACCCCAATGGACAGATGAAGGCTGTTTTCTCACAGTCTTCCGGGGCCATCGGGATCTGGTAGTATCCGCTGCAAAGATCCAACACCGAGAACCATTTGCTCCCATTCAAGCAGCCCAGGCCATCTTGTATACGAGGCATAGTGTATTGGTCTGGGGTGAACCTCCAGTTCAGGGTTCGATAATCAACACACATCCTCACAGACCCAGTCTTCTTACGCACAACCATAATGGGAGAGGCGTATGGGCTCCGGGATTCTTGTATCACGCCAGTAGTGAGCATTTCCTGCAGGTGTCTTCTCACATCATCTATGTCTGCTGGGGCTAGGTGTCTGGACCTCTCTCAAAATGGCAGTTCATCATTCAGGCATATGTGATGCTCTGCACCCTGGACACATCCCACATCCCATTCCTTCAACGAAAACACTTGGTCTCTCTGGGCAAGTCTCTTGCTAATTCTAGCTTCCATTCAGCTGGCAACAGGAGTCACCAAAGTCAAACAAGTCTGGGGTCCTCTCTCCTTCTCACCAGGGTGCTTGTTGCTGGGCAATACTGTAGTGTCTGCGCAGTGGTACCATAGCTGAGGTGCACCTTCTGTTGACCCAGATCTCGATCTGACACATTGTGAATCTGGACCATCACTCGTCGTGCATAGACATGGGCACGAGCATGCAAGATGCTGGGCTTGGCCAATAATCCTTCTGGCATTTTTCCATCGCCTGGCACATCCAACATCAGTATTTTGTTCCTGACATCTTTCCGGAGGCAGACCTCCCCATGAATGGTACACTAGGTGTTAGGGGCCAGTACCATTGAATCTGGATCATTCTTCCACACGATCCCCACCAGTTCATCCTGGTCTACTTCCTCGGGTTTCTGTTGCAAATCATAGGCCCGCTTGATCAGAGCCGGAATTCTCAGGGCCCTCCTAGTCTGCCACCCTTGTTTCTCATGACAGAGTTGCACCAGTTTCCCAAACATATGGGTGTTTGTCCCAATTAGCAGGGGGACCACATCATAGAGTCCGGTGGGGGGAAACACTAGGGCCAATGTCTCTACTCGCTCCTCTACACCATTTACAGTTGCAGGAAAAGACAACCAGAGGCAGACATACCCTAGGTAGGGATAAGACTTGTCGCTCAGGCCCCACACATGTAGGCTTTCAGGGATTGTAATGGCACATCAGATAAGTGTTTGTCATACCAGTCCTGAAATACAATGGTCACTTGCGAACGGACATCAAGCACAGACCGAGCATGGATACCATTGACAGTCACAGAAGTCTCCATCGAAGGGCCCACTATTCTGGACCAGTCTGGAGAGGCAGTAGCAGAGGCCTGGACAAATGATTTAGCCACAAAGAAATTTGAGTTAGTATTTCTTGAACCCTCACTGCGGTCATTACGGGCACTCCTCGGCCATTGATTTGCTTTTTGGAGCTCCCCTTGGAGTCTGTTTGCTACCTTTTCTAAGTCTTTCTGGAGACAGCACTCTATCTTCATATGGCCATTCTTCCCACAGTTGTGATAAATAATAGACTCCTGGATCATCCTTGGAGAGCACATTGCATGAGGGACTGAGGCAGTAACAAGGGATCGGGGTCCAATATCTGCTTGCAGTGGTGAGAGTGGTGCAACGTATCTTAACAGTTCCTTTAGAGTGCCAGTCAATTCTTGGATTTCAGCCTGGGAGCTACCCTCGGTAGAGAATGCCTGAGGGTGCACCCCCACCCCCATGGCAGTCATGTCCTGAGAGGGACCAGAATCTTGTTCCATGGGGGAAACCCTTGCAGAGGCACCCATCTTCAGCTCTCTGACTTCTTTTAGTAGCTCATCTTTCCAATACTGGGCCCAGGGTGGGAAGTCCTTTGCATTCTCAGAGTGCTCGTTAAGTGCCGACTTTTGCCCCTGAGCCTCACTTGGCTGATCACTCTTGGTCACTTACGCAGCAGCGGCAGATGTGGGTGCAATTCCCCCATGGGGTCATCTTTGCTCAACCCCAATTTCTTTCATTAGCTCGTGATAGGAGGGGGGTGATTCCAGTTGGGTGGCAAGGCGCAACTGAAGCAGTAACAATTCTGAAAACAGAGCAGACTTAAGGATCCGGTCCAGCCTAGTTTCAATCTAATTCATTTGACAAACCTACCCTTTCTGAGGCACTCTTGTAGCAGCTTTTCAAGCTGAGGTACATACACAGACAATGGCTCCCTGGGTACTGCTGAGCATTTCTTACTCTCCACCACAGATCCTCATCTGAATCTGGGCTCCCATACATATTCTCTAATGCATCCAGATGGTCCTGTGCAGTTGCTTGAGGTTATTGGCCCACTTGGCATGGATGGTAGCCAGGACTGGACCTCGAAGCTTTCACTCAACCTCTTTCTTTCTCTGCTTCTGAGCATTGTAATTCAAGTACTAGAGGGCAACATAGTCTATCCATGTCTCCCAATCATCCTCCCCTTGGGGGGTGGGGAGGGTGTCTGAGAAGATTCTCAGCCTTCAGTAGGAGTCGTGACTAATGGCAGGTACAAATATAGGGGCCAGCATTGGCATGGGCACAGAAGGCGGGGCTGTAACAGGTGCTGGAGTGGGATGAAGTGTTGGGGAAGGAACACCCCAGGTGGCAGGAATAGTTTCTTAAAGTCCTCTATGGTGTTCCCTTCCTCCAGCAACAACTTAGCAAATTTCTCCTCAAAAGTCTCAGATAATGGTGGGAGCTCATCCTCCCCGGGGTCTTTACTGTCTTTTATTATCACTCTGCAGGCAGCTGGAACCCCTTCTGGGGCAATAGTCTTTGTCGCTTTAGAGCTGTCCATGAGGTCACTACACTCTACCAAGGCTATGAAAGTTTGGGCGATCAAATCAGCCTGTCGACCCACCACCACAGGGTTTTTTAAATATTCAACTTTGGAGAGTGCTCCCTCTACAGTGTCTTTACTGGTACCCAGGGGAATATCCAGTATAAGTAGAGCATTTTGGGGGTCGATCTCCTGCCCAGTACACCACCCCACCAACTGGTGTACAGCCATTTCTACTGGGGTAGCCATTAATCTTTAACAATAATTCATAATTTTTGGCCACTAGAAGGCACAAAATCCCAGCGGTGAGCCTCCAAAATGTAATTCCTAGGTGGCGCTATCCCAAGGGCTACTACCCCTGCCTGCTTGGCTAGTAGCAGGTTAAGGGGCCTGAGTTCTGAAATGGGTGCCTCCACCTGGAGGTCAGGGTTGGTAGTGGTCAAAATAACCTGGGCACAGCCCTCCGGGACACTGTAACCTCCCTCTTTCCTTACTAGTGGCCGGAACAATACACAATAATCACTTTCACAATACCCCTGATACATCACACAAGTACCCACACTGTTTGCACTTACCACCAGGGCTTTCCTCTGGCTCGGCCCTGGGGACCCCCTGTAAAACAAGGTCATACACAGCAAATAACAGCAGTACAGTACTCTTGCACAAACTGGAACTGCAGTCAGGGTAAATGCAAAAAAAGAGTTAGATCTGATTTATTTTAGGGGCTTGAACAAGGGAGGGGCTTAATCAGGTTAATTTGCTTAAAGGCTCTATCAATCAAACAGTTATGCATGCACTTCAGGGTCCATAAACAGTCACAGACTCTGGGTACCCAGATGGAGAATGGTGGGCTAACCAGAAACGTTGCAGCTGGTTGGGACCCTGTGATGGAACTAAACAACAACATGCACAACACACACTACTTGTAATCCGGGCGGAGGCTCAGTTCGTGAAAAAACAACAAAACAATCAGATGACATACTTTTAGATTAGGCTGTTGTTGCAGGAAGCTACCCTGATGATTACTCACAATACCCAAGACTGGACACAGGCTGGATGAAAATTGAGACAGCAGGTGGTTAATCTGGAGTGCCAGGAGGAGCAGGGCCCACACTATTCATCGAGGCGTTGTTCCTGTTCAAGCGTGGAGCAGGGGGCTGATCCCCAGGCAGGTCTCTCGTTGGTGGCTTTCTCTGTGCAGTGGGTAGTCTGGTAAGGCCAGCGTGGCATGGCCCAGGCCAAATGGAGATGAACGCGGATTCAGTCCGATTAGGCTGGATAAAGCTTCCAGCAAGCAGAACACAGTTCACACAGTGGGGAACCAAATCATGACCCACTTTCAATACACAGCACATTTACATGGAACGAAATTCTACTGTACCAGGCAAACCGCTCTCCGGTCACGATTGCAAAGTCTCTGCACAAACCGGGGATTCAAAAGCAGCTAGAAATCCTCACAGGCCGATCGCATTCAGCAAATCTTCGGTCTTCTTCAGGTATGAGCCTGTTAAAAAATCAGTGGCTTACTTCGTTCTCACAAACTTGGATTTAGTCCAAAATAATTCTCTTCTCTCCCTCTCAGGGGCAGCAGGCAGACATGTAGGCCTCAACTCAGGCCTTTCCACAGAGACTGTCTTGAGCTGTTGCTTTTTCAGCTTCCAACTTAGATCTGACTTAAACTGCAGCAAGCCTGGGAATTTCCCCAAGGTCCAAAGGTTCGGTTGGCTGATTCACTTGTCAAGTCACAACAGGAACTCCCCCTTCAGGTGCAAAAAGGCACCAAAAACCCAAAACTACAAATTCTACAGATTCTGACTCCAGACAGCTCTTGTAGTCCGGCTCCATTTAGGTCCCACCAGACTGATTGGTCCAATTCGCAGTTCGGGCCAAAATGGTGGGGATAAACAAAACAGTCCTTGCTGCAAAGAAGGCAGGTTAGACAAACTACATTATTATTACTACTCTAATGAATGATCAGCAAACAGTTACATCTATTAACAGGGCTCCCTCTGCGAATTAGGATGGCAGAAATGGAGGCGATTACCTGGCAGCCAGGCGGGACTCGAGCATGACAACACGCAGACCCTCCAAGATTAATTATTACTGCAATCTGGGCAGCTCTAAAGTGACAGTACATAGGGGCTACACAGGTACTCTTTGGTAATAACGATTAACTGCTAAATGCAGGACACCAACCTGGCAGTGAGCATTTAGGCAAGCTCATGGAAAACTTTTTGTGAACTCCCATTTGTAGGGGGTTTACATATGGATACGAGATGCAGCCTTGTGTTCCACGGACCTCGGCTGGCTGGGACACACTTTGTAAGAAGGGGTTTGATTAATGGGGAACAGGGGGGACTAGCCAGTCAGGTGGGGGATGATGCTTGCCACATAAAAAAATAAAGGGGACCAGGAGTAGAGGCAAAGGCAGGCATGAGGTATGAGGCTCCCAGGCCTATGGGGCCATGGCTGTGGAATACACTGGGGCTAGACCTCTCAGGTACAGTCACTGCATGGGCATTTGCTGCCTGTTTTGATATCAAAACAAAAGAAAATGGGAGAAGGAAGGGAGGCAGGGCCATCAGCCTATTGAGGGCCCAGGGGTCCTGGCTTGTTCCTAAACAAGATTTTTGTCATTTTGCAGCTTCCAGTGATACAATGGCACTGAAACCATCAGCACCTGGCAAAGAAGGAAGCCTGGGCCTCTTACCAGTGGAGGTGCAAGCTCCTCTCCCCTATGAATGTAACCACCCACAGAACCTCGGAAAATATGATCTTTAAGATCCCCGATGTCGTTCTTCCTTAGGTCAAAACTTTTGCCCGCTGTGCTCGAAATAGATAAACACTCTTCCTCCTCTTTGATCACAGAATCCAAGCAGGGCCCTTTCAAGCAGGAGCTCGGAAAATTCCGGTTGCCCAATCCAGCTGCAACTGTTTTCACTAGACCCTGCTTATGGCCTAATTAGGCTCTGGCCTTATCCCACACACAACCTTGCACTATTGTGGCACCTTAGTATCTTTTCAAACTATACTCCTGCCGGTATGTCAGTGTAAACAAGGCCTTTACTGGGCTGAATTTTTCACCCCTCTCTCGTCCCCCCCTTTCATCTGCACTTAATTTTCTGTTGCTGTCCTCTCCCTTCTTGATCATACTTCACCTGACTTCCTAATTGATGACCCAGTGTTTTATAGCTTCCTAATCTCAGTCTGGTCAAATTCCTGGCCTTCAATCTCTGATTGAAGGTATGAAATAAATTTGTCTTTTCATCCAAATCTGTTTTACAATTATGTTTGTTTGAAAAATTTTTTCCTTCCTAGCTGTATCTACACTACGTCAGTACTGCCTGTTTTATTTTCTTGCACTATCTAGGAACCTAGGTAACGAACTTGTTCTCAAGCTATACTGCATTGTCTTGTTTGCTTTTTTCGTTTAATGACGTGGAACCTATGTAATGAACTTGTTCTCAAATGGTGTTATCCTAGATCACAAATAAATAAATAGACTACCAGTGTGCAGCTGAAGGAGGAAGTAGCAACCCTAATGGGGAAGATGTAGCAGCTTATTAGAAAGCCCATAAAAGAGAAGAAGAGGCAGAGGCTGAATGCAAGAGGAAGGAGCCTGCCAGACCAAGGGGCAAGAGCAGGGGCAGGAAGTGCCCAAGAGGGGCTGATCCAGAGCCTGGACCATCTCTTCTGCCGGCCCATTCCTGAGCCATGGGACCCAGACATTGGAGCGGGTAAGGGTTCAGGAGATCTGACAGATGAAGGAAATTTGAAAGACTATCTTGAAGGCATTCTTGGAGATATGAGTGATAAGGGGTTAGACATCATGAAGAAGGTATTTGGGGAATCGAAGAAAGAAAAAGGGTGAAAAGGGGGTAAGGGAAGTACTGGGCAATGTTCAGGGGAGGCAAAAAACTATGTGATGGTCCCCCAGGGTTTTCCTTAAGTGATCACCTGACTTCATCCATTAAGGACAAAATATGGAAAGGGAGTACGTGGATATTTTAGTCTGCTGGATAAGAAAATGGCCAACTATTATGAGCAGAAAGAGTTAGTAGGGAAGTTAGAGACGGCAGTAGCTCTGGCCATTGTGGGGCACAAGAAGGAGGAGACCATGTATAAAGGTAAGGACCTTGAGACATGGCAAGCTGGTTTCATAAGTTTCAGCACAGTTCTACTAGAGACATAGCTGGAGTTAGCCATCCCTTTGTTGACGTACATGACCATCGTAAGGGATGCGTATAAGGCACAGAAGTGCTACGGGTGGCTGGAATATGATGAGGCTTTTTGCCAGCTGATGGTGGCAAAAGGGGACCAGAGATGGGACTGCACACATTCTGAGTTGTGTGTCTAGACCCTGTCAGGCCAATTTGGGGCAGGGTGGAGGGAGGAAGAAGAGCACAGGAGCCCTGTGGCAAAGATGTTCTGGGTGCACAACAGGGCATCATGCACCAGGAGCTATTGAAAGTTCAGACACGTTTGCTCAGAATGCAGGGGGCAACACCCTTTTTTGAAGTGTAGAGGTAATGGGGAATGGGTCAAAGGACAAGGCATGGAACAATCCTTTTGAGGGGGCAGGGGAAGGAGATGTGTGGGATATAGCGGGAGGGGCAGGGGGTCTGGTAAAAGAGGCAGTTACAATTCCAACTATGTCTGGAATTGAGAGGCAGGAGGGTGAGCCACAGAGGTGTTTTTTTTTTTGCTGGCGGAAACACCCAGCAGGGCTCGGGTGCTGAAGGCCTGGACAAAGCCTACCCAGACAAGAAAGGGATTAATGCTGAGGGAAGGGCTTAGGGAGGGTTTTCCATTGGCCTTTCGAGGGGCTAGGCATGGGATGAGAGCCAAAAATTTAGCTTCAATAAAGAGAAAGGAAGACATAGTTTGGAGGAAGATTAAGAAGGAGACAGAGGCAGGCAGGGTGGCAGGACCATTTAAGGAACCCCCTTATAATGAGTTTTGGGTTTCTCCACTGGGTATAGTGCCAAAGAAACAACTGGGCGAGTATCACCTGATACATCACCTGTCATACCCGGAGGGGGCATCTCTGTCATACCCAGAGGGGGAATCTGTCAATGACGGTATTCTGGAGGAATATTGCGCAGTATCCTATGCTTCCCAGGATCTGGCAGTCATTCTGATAAGGGCAATAAATGGTGCTTGGCTGGCAAAGATGTACATAAATTCGCCTTTAGGCTGTTACTGAGTGAAAACTGCAGACTGGGAACTATTGGTTTTCAATTTGAAGGGTTTATTTTGACAAAGCCATGCCCATGGGCTGTTCAGTGGCATGCTTCAATTTTAGGTCTTCAGCACATGGGTCCAATGGGTATTCAGACACAGGTATGGCCACAGGAGGGTGATCCATTACCTGGACGGTTTCCTACTGATTGGGAGAGCCGTAGGAAGGTTGAGGCTATTTTGGAAGATTTTAAAGGCATGTGCCAGGAGATGAGCATACTGCTGGTGGCAAGTAAGACAGAAGGCCGGTTAGGGCCTTGGAGTTCTGGGGATTGAGGTGGACACCCAACATGAGTGTTTTCTTTGCTTACCGCCAGGTTCCAGAAACTCAAGGGTTTGCTAGGCAGGTTATCGGTAGGAGTCGGGTGCTGCTGGTATTAGTTCAACAGCCACTGAGGCACCTCAATTTTGCCTGTAAGGCAATAAGCCCAGGATGGGTTTTCACAAGGAGATTGGCTCGGGCAATGAGGAAGGCCAAGTTACCGCACCATTGGGTCGACATCAACAAGGGCTTGAAACAGGATCTAGCCATTTAGGGCACCTTTTTGGAAGACTATCGTGGGGCATTTTGGCAGGAGGAATGGTGGATAGCGCCGACTTGGAGCTGTATAATGATGCCTCGGTGGCCCTGGGGTGCTGGGTATCAGAGGCCTGGCCCAAATATTAGAGGAACACAGGTCTGTTGAGGGATATCACCCTCCTGGAAATTTTTTCCATGTGTAGTTCTGATAGTTTGGGGTGAGGAAATACGTAACAAGAGGGTCCTGTTTTGGTGCAATAACAAAGGGGTGGTAGACATAATAAACAAGCCTTGGGGATCTATGGATATGGTAAAAAGGGCGATGTGGCAATTGGTGTTGGTGGGGCTACAATTGAATTTAACATTCAAGGCTAGGCATGTGGGGGATTAGAAATGAAATCACTGACAGTCTTTCCTGTCTTCAGTTGGGCAGGTTTTGGTCATTGTCCCCCCCCCAAGCAGCGAAGGCAAAAACCCATGTGCCAGAACAGCTATGGGACATTGGGTGGCAGGAGTCCACTTCACCTGGAGGCCTCCGCCTACCTGTAATACCTGGCACTTATACAATGGCTGTACCACACTACTTAAGTGTTGATTATTGCTGCATCCTACAATTTGTAACTCTGCATCCATTGAAATTGTGGAATATTTTCTTTCTTTGTCTACAACTGTATCCCAGCAATCGTATCTTATTTGATGATTATCCTCCTACTTTATGTTTAACCTATGTATTGTATTTACTGTATTGTATTGTATTTACTGTATTGTATTGTATTGTATTGTATTGTATTGTATTGTATTGTTTTGTATCGTATCGTATTGTACTGTCTTTCTCTGACTTGGAACCTTTGTAAATGAGCCCTGGCTCAAAGGTATTAATCTGAATCTGAAATAAATAAATTAAAGTTGTACCAGATCTCATGGTCGGCCAACTCTCTGAGGGTTTACAAAGATGCATGGGAAGTGGAGTTTCGGTGGCAGCAGGGCATGGTGGTAAGCCTGCCCACCACAGAGACAGGTAATGTGATATATGGTGGATAAGTGGGAAAAAGGGATGGCATATTCCACCATGGGGGTGCAGCTAGCCAGCATACAATGGGCATGCAGATCTAGGGGTTGGCCTGAGCCCAACAAGGCCAAAAGGGTTAGGCACATGCTGCTGGGTTGGCAAAAAGGGCAGGCACCACAGGAGGATGCTAGGAAACCCATCATTGAAAAAATGCTGGTAGAGCTGCTAAAAGCCCTGGGAGCAGTGTGAACTTCCACCAATAAAGCCTACCTTTTCTGAGCAGTGTTCTCAGGTATGTCAAAATGGACTTTCAGGGTGGGGGAGGTAGTAACTAAGAACAAAGGTGATGTAGAGGGGGGCTTGCAGACGGGGGACGTGTCATTTCACAGGAAGTGGTTGGTCATTTGGCTAAGAAAGTCAAAGATGGGTCAGTTAGGCAGGGGGATGGGTGTAGTAACTTGGAGTGAGGTGGGTGACAAGTGTGCAGAGTATGGGCCATGGAGATGTACAATGGCACCTGATCTGAAGGTACGGGCACTTGGTTTCACCACGGGAATGGGGTAGTGGTCACCACATATCAGGTAGGAGGGGTTCTGAAAAAGGCTTTGGATTTCATAGGCCTGAACCCCAAGGATTTTGCCCCCATTCCTTATTCCTTTAGGATCAGGGTGGCAAACGGTGTGGCTGCAAGATGGAGGAATCAGAGGAGGAGATCAAGAGTCTCGGCAGATGGTGATCGGGTTGCTACAAGAGACATGTAAGGACCTAAAGTTACCCATTTTTGTCTTTATATCTTGACAGGTTTTCACAGGAAAAAGGGCCTGTGGATAGTGGGACTCTCATTTATCTATTGGGCAGAAAGATACTGTGTGGCCACATTGAGAGGGAGGCAATTGTGTCGGGGACTCAACACACAGCAAGTTCACTGGAAAGGAGTCCGGGGTATGCGATGGCCTCAGCTGCTCCCATTGTTGTAGGAGTTGACATTAACATGGAGCAGGCTCGACCTGTTGGTCCTACACCTTGGGGGGAATGACATGGGGGAAACACCCTGGGGAGCACTATCCCAGGCCATTAAGGCAGACTTAAAAACTATAAAAGGGTGGTGGCCTTGGGTGGAGATAGTTTGATCTCAGATCATATCTAGAAGGTTCTGGAGGAACGTGAGGGATAACAAAGCAGTAGAGAGGGTCCAAAAGAGACTGAACAGGAGGGTACAGGACTGCTTGTTGAGATGGGGGGGACTTATGTTACACACAAGGACATAATGTTTGACAGGCTTGGGATATATAGAGGAGATGGTGTCCACCTGTTGGAAGTAGGACTGGCTTCTTTCATTCTTCCACTGGGGAAGCTGGTTGGAAAAAGTGTGAGAAGGGGATCACGTGATGTGACCTGCTGCATAACTGCTCGAGTTGTGTGATCCCACTACCCCCTCCTGATTATCTGAATAAAATCACATTTTTTTCCATTTTAAAAAACTAAAAAGCATCACTTAGCTTTCCTGAGGTGAACTCGGGGACTTCTGATGGGTTTTCCAGTTCAGACCACTAGCATGGAAGCTGAAATGAGGTGGCTCTTCCACACCATCAGCTGCGATCTCGCTCAGAAGGCCAGCAAAAGTCAAAAGTCTAGTCGGGCCAGCTGTGCGACAGGCTACTAAAGAACCAGTGCAAATCCTCTGACTCTTGAACAGTTTCTAGAAGAATTTCACCCATTCAGAGAGGATCTACTCTTTAACCACAGAAGTTAAAGTGCTTTCAGGTGCCTGGAAGATCTCTCTGAAGAACAGGAGACAGTGAGGCCCACATCAGCTTTCTAGAGTGGAGAGTGGAGCGATTGATCCTGCCATGGCAGTAACCTGTCAGTGTATTGCCAAATTGGGGCCAAAGTAGAAGATTTAGAGGGAGAAGTCACACAATAATATTGTCCTCATCAGGCTGCCTGAATGAGAGGAGGGAGCAGATCCAGTGTTGTCTGCATAGAAATTGGTGGGGAAGCTGGCAGGGCCCTCACCTTTTGGGCCTACCTACCCTATAGAATGCGCCCATCATACGCTAAGGCCTACCCCTCCATCAGGAGCCCCTCCGAGAACTTTCATTTTCAAATTCCTGAATTACCAGGAGAAGCAGCAACTTATGGCTAAACTATGGGAGAATAAAGAAGTACAATGGGAGGGCACCTCAATCTGTGTGGCACAAGACTTACCCCTCTCGGTTAGCCAGCAGCGGGCCTCCTTCCATGGCATTGTAACCAAACTGATCACTACCAATATCAAGTTTCGCATGGGCTACCCAGCCAAATTTAAAGTCCTGGCTGATGGAAATTGGACTACCTTTGAGGATCCTAAATCATCAGAGGAGTCACTGAAGGCAGCCCTGCCAGATTTATTCCGCAACCTCTGACTGGGTGTTCAATACACCACTGGAATTCAGATTTAGAAGTAAGACAGTTCTTTGTGTGTATTTGAATAAGTGATATGGAGCCTAAGGTAATGAGAAGAGAGTCAGGGTAAACCTGGATTTTCGTTCGGAACTGAGACTTCATTTTCCCCAAGAGCAAGAGGATACCCTCATTCTTTGCTGCAATTGAAAGGGTTACACTATTGAGCCTGAAACCCAATGGGAGCCCGGAGATCAGGCCTGGACTTTATTTTTACCTTTTAAGATATATTTACCCCCCTAACAGTTGAACTTTAGTATACCTCTCCCACTTTTTGTTAGTTTTTCCCCACTTCTGGGTGCTATGATTCTCCTTATGGAGGCTATTAATTGTTATAATTATAAGTTTTTACAGGGTCTTGCTGCTGTTAGCGGGAAGTGGAATGCTTGGTTAAAGCGCAGGGGGGAACTGATGGTGTTGTAAGAGGGCCTGTTGCTCCCTGGCTTAACTGGACAGCAATTGCTGTGTGATTTCATAGTATAGCAGGGTAATCTTCTAGGCTGGTAGCTTCTGGGCCTACCCTATTCTCCCAAATCATTGGATCTTCCCTGCCCCGCTCTACAGTAATGCCTCTGGAACTGTAAGTCAGGAGGTGCTTCTAGAGGGGATCAGGGGGTGTGACTCCCAGTGGGGACCGCTCAGTGTCTCAAGCACCAGGGATGGACAGGTATGGAAGCCCTGAGTATTTCATTGGTGGCATTGACTTCATTGTTCAGAATAGTGGGTGGGGTCTGCACTTTATATGGGATGATTGGGGGGAGGCGAGGGTGGCTGAGCAGGAGAGTACATCATGTACCGCAAAGCCGTATGGGTTGAAGAGTTGATCAGGGATATGCATCTTTGGAAAATTGTTTTGTTTTGTGGCATTGGTGGGTGGGGGGACAGCTGTATAGCTTGTGTTTTTGTGGGGATGTGGAGGGAGGAGGGTGGGCGGGCTTGGCATTCAAGTGCTGGCATCACTGGTGGGACATATCCTTTCTACTGTTGACACATTTTCTGTTGGATATAGAAACATAGAATTTGATTTGATTTGATGGCAGATAAGGACCACTTGGCCCACCTAGTCTGACCATTTTCCTACCTAACAGATTAGCTGCAGATCCTAGTTAACCAACAGCTTACTTCCTCCTACCCCCAACTAGGACTGCCTTATGTCTGTCCCATGCATTCTTGAATTCCCCTACTGTTCTTGACTCCCATATATTGTTAGCAAACACTCATGGCAGCATGTAAGAAGGTCCTCTCTTGGAATGAATAAGGGATCCGGAATAAGATTAAGCACTAACAAGTTTTCAAACATATTTCCCATCTTAAAGGGGACATCACCATGCTGCAGGAAACCCACCTCTTGGAAAAAAGAGGGGGGTTTGCTGCACTAACAGTTGTAGGACAAGTGTTCACAGCTGGTGATAGCACCCGAGCACGGGGGTAGCCATGCTGGTGTCTCGCAGCAGCCCTTTAGTAGGGGAGCAGGTAATATGGGACCCGTCAATCTGGTACATATTAATTAAAGGCCAGCTTGACAGGACGGATGTGGTGTTAGGAAGCCTTTATGGCTCTAGTGTGGACTCCCCAAACTTTTTTATTGACTTATTAAATGTACTGGCTCCTTTTACGGACTTTCCCCTTTTATTAGGTAAAGACTGGATCCTCCCCTTTTCCCCAGAACTAGATAAGTCAGAGAAGAAGCACAAGGGCTAGACCCTGGTGCAGTGAACTATCCAGGATCTTGTTGACCACCTGGGGTTATGTGACCCCTGGCGGGTTTTCCACCCGGAGCTGAAGGAATTTACCTTTAGATCCAAAGTCCACGGATCCCGCTCCAGGATTGATTATTTTGTCATAAGTCATATGCTGTTGCCCGGAGTGTTGGATAGTGGCATTAACCCAGGAGTCATTTCAGACCATGCGGTGGTAAGTTGCTCTCTTTCATTGGTACCTAACTCCCCCAAAGATATGACCTGGAAACTGAACAATCAGTTGCTTAGAGAACCACAGATAGTCAAGACCATTACCCAAGAGGTAGAACAGTACACAGACATTAGCTTAAATTCCACTAACAGACTCGACTTACAGTGGGGAGCTCTGAACTGTGCACTGAGAGGGTACTTCATCAAGCTGGCCTATCAAAGGAAATGAGTGAGGGGCAAAAAGGCCCTTTTCCTCGTAAATTAGAAGCCTCACTTTCCCCGCCTCCACTGATACTTACTGGCGTGAACTACTGGAACTTAGGATCAGTATGCCCCTCCTCCATGAGAGGGCAGAGTATGCAATCCTGAAGATTGGAACTAAATATATTGATATGGGGAGAAAGTGGGCCAGTTGCTAACCCTCCAACTTAAGAAAGCAGAAGCTGCTAGTGCGCTAAGTGCATCCCATCCCTGTCTGATGACTCCTTCATACTGCCCTGAGAGATTACCAAAGAGTTTGCTGAAGTTACCAGTCCTTATATGGCCCCCTACCTTCCTGATCGTAGTCAAGTTTTGAGTATTTGGCTAACACTACCCTCCCTTCCCTGGACAAAGATCAGCAGGAGAATCTTATGAGACCCATCACGCTGGCAGAAATCCAGACAGCCATTACTTCTCTTGAGCAAGATAAAGCCCCAGGTCCAGATGGATTTTCCCCCAACTTTTATAAGGTGTTCAAGGACAAGATATCCCCTTGGCTGGGTAGGCTATTCAATTGGATCATACATCCCAACCCAGTAGAAATTCGAGGCACTTAAAATTGTACTACATAAAGCTGACAGACCCAGAACATGTGACCAGTTATAGGCCCATCTCGCTTTTAAATTGTGACATTCATCTGAAGAAGGGACCTGTGTGGCTCTGAAAGCTTGTGTATAATTCCATCTTTGTACAAGACACTTGTTGGTCCAATAAAAGGTATCCAACCTTCCATCTTCTCCTGTTTTGCAAGGACCAGTATGGCTGGAATCCCTTTGTTACAAAATTGTGACATTAAAATCTTAGCGAAAATTCTTGCCGAAAGGCTGAGTAAGGTACTACCCTTTCTTATTCACCCCGATCAAGTGGAATTCATGAAAGCGAGGGTTTCCTCACACCATTTGCGCAAGCTCTCGCATGTCTTCTCTACGTCCAGGGACTCTAGCACTCTGGCAGGCTTGACCTCTCTGGACACGGAGAAGGCATTCGACAGGGTGAACTGGCAGTTCCTGTTTTGTGCGATGCAGAGAATGGGTATCCCTGCTGAGTTTATTGAGTGGATCTCCTCATTGTACAAGAACCCTACTGCGTGTATTTATTGCAACTGAGTGATTTCGGACACCTTCCCCCTCTACTCAGGCACTCGGCAGGGATGCCCATTGTCCCCTCTCTTGTTTAATATATATCTCAAGCCCTTGTTGGCCAGACTGTGGGACAATGCAGGGGTCCAGGGTGTTTCTATGGGTGAGCAAGTATACAAACTGTTGGCTTATGCCGACAATGTTCTTCTACATCTGTTACACCCCAGACAATCTTTCCTGCGGCTTATCAACCACTGCAGAATTTAGCACCCTCTTGAATTACAAAATCAATCTCAGGAAAACAGTAGCCTTCCCCCTTAACCATTGCTTAATTAGGGCAGAGGTGGAGCACCTGGTAATACAATGGAGTCCAAAAATGTTAAAATACCTAGGTTTATATTTGGCCAGAAGTGATGCCCTAATGAGGCAACTGAAATTGGAGCAGCTTTTGAGCATAATCCAGCAGGACCTCACTAGGTGGAAATCCCTTCCAGTTTCACTCTAGGGCCATATTAACCTAGTGAAGATGAATGTGTTGCCTAAGCTCTTTTTCCCCCTTGGCATGCTCAACCTCCACCTCCCCTGAGCTGGTTTATGAAGGTACACTCAATCATTTCTGCATTCCTCTGGTTAGGTAAACCACCCAGAAGATCCTACAAAAAGTTGGCAGCCACACGTGAATATGGGGGACTGAAGCTCCCGCACTTTACCCTCTATTTTTGGGCAAGTCATGCATGTAAATATTTGAAATGGCTTTTGCCCCAGGAGTAGCTGAACTCCTCCCTTACATTCCCTCTTGGTTAACCTTGGAAAGGGAGTTACTCTCCAACATCGGCTTCTCTTCACCAGCATTACTAAACATCCCTCTTAAGGCACTGCCACGTTCTCTTTCCAGTACTCCAATTACTACCTCATTAAGATCTCACATCCAGCTCTGTGATACCCTATGGTACAATTTTGAAAAGATGTTCTTCAGCCGGTCGTGGGGAACCCAAACCTCATGATAGGTGGACAGATGCTTTTACCTGGCTGGATCCCATAGCTCCAGAGAGCCCAGGTGGGGACTTACTATTGGAAGGACAGAGCAAGTCAATTGACTCCATCATGGAACAGTTTCACCTGGACCTGAAGCAAATATTTAAAGTTTTTCTGTTACAAAACCTTTTGGCCTCTACTGCCCCCCTCCTCTATGGGAGGATGATATAGGTGTATGGCTTCATTCTCTTATCCCTGAGGTCAACAAGCCCCATGCTATTGCCTCGCTTTACTCAGCCTTACTTGGCAGGTCAATTGACACCCAATACAGTGACTCCAAATACTGGCTTGAGCAATTTCCCTCAACCCAAGAGAGATGAAAATCTATGTGGCATGACACATATACTTATATGCCCCAGGACAGACTGAGACTGACCCAGTATCAAATCCTCAACAGTATGTACTGGACCCAGTCAAGTTATGAAAACTGGGAAGAGCCCAATCCCCGCTATGCCATAGGTGCCAGCAACAGGAGGGCACCCTCCAACATATATTCTGGGATTGCTCCACCCTATATTAAAGGATTGTGGAATTCGGTAAAAGTCCAAGGCAGACCCCCTGTTGGGCCTCCAAGATCTGTTCACCCCTGAGGTTTGTTTAATCAGAGATTTTTTACAAGTACCTGTCTGTGTTCTCCAGTATCACATGGCCATGATTTCCGTGTCTCTGAAGAAACTTGTTCTCCAACAATGGCTAAGTGACCACCCGATCACATACATGGAATAGTTACAAGAGTTGTTATTCAACCTCTGGACAGAACAACTCAAGGCAAGTCTTTGGGGCTCAATACCCCATCATAAAAAAATCTGGGAGAGCCTCCACACCCTTTACCTGCTCCAGTCTGGGAGTACCTCTTCATCGGTCCCTCGGTAACCCTCTGGTCTCACTACTGCTACTGAGGAATATGGTGCTCATTCCTCCTTCCTTTGGAGTATGTGCCACCAGAGTAAAAATCCTTTTTCTTTTGATGCCAAGCCAGGGGAGGAGGGAGGGGGAGAGGAGTCCCTCATGAGGGGGGGAGGCGGGGGGCAGACATGTGGACTGTGTTATCCTGTTGTAGTTCACCTATCATGACTGTACATTTCTGATTATAATGTTGTAAAAACAATAATACACTTTCAAATTTAAAAAAAAGAAAATGGGGTGAGAGGTGGCTGAAGGAACCTCAAAGCAGTGGTAGCCCACCTTCCAACATGAGCTGGAGGTGGCTAGTGAAAAGGGTGAAAGAAATTAAGGGAGGAGGGCATAGTGGAAAGGGGTGCAGTTTGGGGAGGGTATGCCAACATGGGCCAGGGTCATTAGTACCCAGACATGAGTAGAGGTGGGGTGGGGGGGGGAGCATTGAAGTACTAAGGGTTGGGTCTCTAATCTGGGCTTAGGAAATTAAGAAGAACAGAAGGAAGCTTTGGTATGGTATGGGGGGGGGTTAGGATTCTGCATCCGGACCCCAAAAAGGTAAGAATAACTAATTACTGAAGATTGGGACCATAACAGAAGGAATTCAATGCAAGATTGAGTTCTGGACAATAACTATGTAGCTCATAAAGACTACTGAAGGAGTTTGAAAATTGCAATATGTGAAGTGGTGTAAATAAAATTAATTTGTCATTCATGCAACCAAAAACATGTCTGGACATTGAGCCATTTCTGAGGGGTTGGTCAGATGCCAAATAGAGTTGCCATCAAAGGCAACCTGAGTTGTTAGCTGGCATCCCTGAGGAAATGGAGGGTAGAAGGGGGAGGGAGGGGGGATGGGGAAAAGGATAGGTGGGGACAGGAGGGGGAGGAGATAGAAGAGGTCATGGGTGACAACAGGTAGAGAGGGCGAGGAGCTAGGTGAGGCCATGAGTAATAGGTTCAAGGTGAGTGATGCGTACACCCCAGGTAAGGCAGGATTGGTCAGAGGAAGGAGCCAGTTGGGGTCCTTGCAGGGATCCTTAGGGGGATTATACACCCTCGCTTCAAGGTGCTGTACCTCTTTTCTGCTGGGATCTTTCATTTGCTCACCCACCCACCCTTTGCCGACAAGTGAAGGGGAAACTGGCAAGAAGTGAAGGGGAGACGTAGGGAGGGCTGCAGCGCTGAAAGGAAAAGTGGACTGGAAATCCAGGGCAGGTGGACAGTACCTGCAGAGGAGAATGGTTACTGAAATAACAAGTGATAAAATGGGCAAGGAAGGGGAGAAAGAAATGAAGGGGGAGAGGGCATAGAGGGAAAAAGTGGAAGGCAGTCTGGGGGTAGACCAACATGGACCGGGGTAATTAGTACCTGGATGTGAGTATGAGGGGAAGAGTATACAATGGGGGGTGAAATACTAACAACAACAAAAATGGAAAGGGACCTGGGGGTAGTCATATCAGATGACCTAAAGGTGGGCAAGCAATGTGAGAGGGCAGCAAGGAGGGCTGGGGGGATACTGGGATGCATAGGTAGAGGCATCACCAGTAGAAAACAGGAAGTTATTATCCCTCTGTGCAGACAGTTGGTGAGACCCCATCTGGAGTACTGCGTGCAGTTCTGGAGACCCAGTCTCCGCAAGGACATAGACAGGATGGAGGCTGTCCAGAGGAGGGCAACTAAAATGGTGCAGGGTCTGCACCGGAAGACATATGAAGAGAGACTTAAGGAGCTTAATATGTATAGCCTTGAGGAAAGGAGGGAGAGGTGGGGACATGATTCTGCATCTAGACCTTGAGAAGGAAAGAAGACCAAAGGATGGAAGATTGGGACCATAACAGAAGGAATTCAATGCAAGATTGAGTTTTGGACAATAACTGTGTAGCTCATAAAGACTATTGAAGGAGTTTGAAAATTGCAATATGTGAAGTGGTGTAAATAAAATTAATTTGCTATTCGTGCAACCAAAAACATGTCTGGACATTGAGTCATTTCCGAGGGGTTGTTAAGATGACAATAGAGCTTTATAATTCCAAGCAGGGAGTAAACTACGGAATAAAGATCTTGGCCCCAATATTCAAAAGTTTGCACAGGCACTGACAGGTGTTTGCCCGTGCAAACTGGATTTTGCACTGAACACACGAACACATATGAACATATGAATGTGCCAGCAGAAACAGACCATCCGGTCTATCTAAGTCTGCTCGAGTGTGCAGCTTGCACCCCTAGTTTGCAGCTGCCCCACCCCTGCTCCCATTTGACATCCCACTGCCACCCCCCCACCCTTACTCTCCCCTGTTCCCTGTCCCATGCCCCATGCCCTTTTGAAGCCGTTCACAGATTTACATGATACCACCCATTCTGGTAGGGTGTTCCATTTTGCTACCACCTTCTCTGTGAAATAAAGAAAATTAGGGATGGGTACAACAAGAACATACCTGTGCCCTGACCTGAACCCAGCACCCTGCTCACCCAAGCTGTGAACCCACCCACCACACCACGGGGCCAGCTCGTCAGCCTATCATGGCACCACCCTTGAAAACCCCTGCCGCCCCTTGTTGAGTATGCTCGCTCCCCCCTCTGGTGCATATGTGTGTAGCGACATCCTGTGGTTACATTCGCCAACCCACCCCATCCAGTTGCTGTACCTCCTCAGTAGCTCCCATGACATGCGCCGCGATTGAGTCACCATTTTGTGGATCACTCAATCGCGGCTGTGCATGTCACGGGCTACCCCTCAGAGGACATGTCGGAGTGGTGCTCTCTGATGTAGCGCTCCCCCAACGTGGCCCTCTATGCAGTTAGGTAACAGCTTACTGAATATAGCATCCTGGGACCCCTAGGTAATTGCAAAGCACAGCGCAAACATTTGCGCTATGCTTTGTGCCTTTCTGAATATCAGGTCCCTTGTTTTGTGGACGTTTCTTCATCAATAAGTAATGGAAGAGGAGAAATCTATAAAATGTATATGAAAGATAAACAAGCTAAACTGTGTTAGATATTATGTTTTCTAAAGGGGTTCCAAAGGTGTCAGCTGCTCTTTAAAATGGTACTCACAGTACCAACAGTGTATCAGAAGCACTCTCTGAGTTTACTAAAAAGCAAATTATTATTGAACAATACCAGAATTGGAACTGTATTTAAAAAGAAGCTTTCAACAGGATAAACAGCTTACAGGTTTAGCACAGTTCTCCAAAAGGATGGAAAAATGAGCATTCGGCTCGAGAATATCTGGTCAAAAGAGAAAATGTTCCATCTTCATTTCTGGAGTTACATAGCACAGGTAAGGTTAAATGCAGAAATGGCAGTTTGTGAATTCCATGTCCCCATTGAGAGGAGTTAATTGGATCAACATGTCTATGCCTGTTGTTACTAATTTTAAATAAACAGTCTTTTCAGATGTACTTTTATTATCTCTGAGGGGTTGCTCATTAACTGAAGCATCCCTTTAATGAACTGGAAGATTATGTTAAATATAGTTAGCGCTCCTAGAAGAAATACAATAAGTATTTACATAAATGTTAACCTATCTGGTGGTACATTAAGACATTAGTGTAGTTATCTTTAAGGAATTCATGGAGACTCAAAATCAGCATCAATGTAGTCAGACAAACTTCAATGGGCACATTTTATATCTCATTGCATTTTGCACAGATTCTAGTTTCCACTTAATTGCCAAGAAATCTCTACTATTTGTTGGCCTTCATGTGGATAGTTGGTTCTGACAGTAGGTCACTTTCAACTCTTTTTTTAGGAACTTCATTAATTTCGCTAATCCATCTTACTTTCTTGCCTGAATTATAGCCAGTTTAAAATGTTCATCAGAGAGCTTCTCCAGTCTCCTTTTCTGGCATACAGATAGTAAATATTTTTGGTGAGGTGGAGCCAGAAAGGCTATCAGGCACAAGCAAACCAATTGTCCCCTTAGGGAGCCAGCACGTATGGGGCACACTAATGTAGAAAGTATAAGCAGAGGTCAACCTGAATTGCAAGAAGTATTCATATACATTTAAAAACAAAATTGTCATTACCCTTGAATTCATAAAATGTCTACCACTTTTTGAATGTGGGGTGGGACAGAAGGGAGGTGAGGGGTTTTCTGGGAGTCATGAAGGGGCACCAGAAGAATTTCTGCTTGAGATGCCATTAGGTAAAAAAACAGGCATTGTGGGAAAAGTTTCTGGCAAGGGGCTTTATATACAGCTGTCAGTATTTTGCAGAAAGTTGAAAAATCACTTTACAAAATGAGAAGACATTCTGCACTTCTTGAAATAAAGCAAGACATTTAATAGGTATGACACAGAGCCACATCAAGTAGAATTAGGTTCACCTGTTCTACACAAGACAGAATGAGGTGTGGCTGTGCTACACCAAGAAGAAAGAGGTGCACCTGCGCTACACCAGATTAAATGAGGTGTAGCTGTGCTACACCAATTAGAATGAGGTACACCTGTGCAATATGATGCAGAATCAGGTGCACCTATGCTGCACCAGTTAGACTTAGATGCAGCTGTGCTACACCAGCTAGACAGAGGTGATCCTGTGCTACACCAAGTAAAAATAGTTGCACCTGTGCTACAATATATCATGTAGAATGAGATGCACCTGTGCTACACCAGGTAGAATGAGATGTGCTACACCAGGTAGAATGAGGTGCACCTGTGTTACAGGGAGTGGAATGAGGTGTACCTGTGTTATGCCAGCTAGAATGAGGTGCACTCATGCTACACCAGGAGGAATGAGATACACCTGTGCTATGTCAGATGGAATGAGGTGCACCTGGGGTATGCCAGGTAGATTGAGATGTAACTCAGTAATACATAAAAATCTGTTGAGAGTAGGGCCCAGATATATTTATTTATTTATTTATTGAAAATTTCGGAATTACAACCTTTGAGTCAAGGACTCCTTTGCAAAGGCTCCATGTCAGTCATGATAGGACATTACAACAAGACAGAATGTACAAAGTTTTCAAGACAGAGACATTACATTTTGACAAAATGTTCAAAATCATAGCATAAGCAAAGGCTACATGTCAGTTGTGATAGAACATTACACAGAGAACAGGTTGTACAGAAGTTTCCAATCAGGACATTACAAGTGTTCAACAATGACAGTATAAAGTATTGTCAAGGCTCAGGTAACATCTGAGGGTTGATATGGTCATAACGGTGTGGTGGCACCGGTGACCGACAACCTAGGGGAATGATGGAAACAGCTACAGGTCTCAGAGTTAAGAAGAAGCCTCTTGATCCCGCTTTTGAATTGGCCTAGATTAGGGGCAAGTAAGATGGAAGATGGTAAATTGTTAAGCTAGAGGGGAGCACGATAACGGAAGAACCTTTGCCCTAGAGAGGTCCTGCAGTAGGGGACTGTATAGGAGGTCCCGGACAGCTGTCTAGGGGTACCCCTATGGGGGGCTGGTCGGATGAGGCAGTGTAGACAAATAGGTGTGGGTTTCATAAGGATCTTTTTGGCTTGGAGGCAGGTTTGGTTTTTAAGCCTCCCTTTGAGGGTTAGCCAGGCCGCTCGATTATAGAGCAAACAAGTATAGGTTTGTCTATTGCTGCTAGTGACCATGTGGTAGGCTTTGTTGAGAGCTATATTGTTGCTGCTTAGGGCTGATTGGTCAGCGGCGCCGTAAATAGTTATTCCATAATCGACCAATGAAAGGACTGAGCTTGTAACAGCTAACCGTAGAGCCTGTGGGGTAAGGCAGTGTTTATGTCTGTAAAGAATGCCAAGTCGGGTGTTGACTGAGGAGGAGAGAAGTTTAATATGATGGTGGTAGGTGAGGGATGTGTCCAGAGCGATACCTAGATATTTAAAATGTGTGACCTGTTCAATGTGAGTACCCTGCAAGTTAGAGATTGTTAGCTGGGAATTAATAAGGGGGTTTTGGTGATGGGCAAATATCATGGATTTTGTTTTGTCGTAGTTAAGTATTAGTCAGTGGTCAGTGAACCAGTATTCAAGCCCTCTAAAACAGCCTTGAAGGGTATTTTGGAGATGGATGAGGTTGGTGTGTTTCCTATATAGCACGGCATCGTCTGCATATAGCAATAGCTTTCCACTGCAGGCTTGGGGGAGTGAGTTCAGAAAGAGGTGAACAACAGAGGGCCGAGTATTGACCCTTGAGGGACACCAGCTAGAACTGGTTGCTTGGAGGAGAGTGTGTTGCTAATTTTTACTTGCTGTGTTCTGTCAGTAAGATAGTTTTTGAACAAGGAGATAATTTCAGGTGCAATATGGAGGGATGCAAGGGCATGGAGAAGTAGCTCATGATTAACAGTGTCAAATGCTTTGGTCAAATCATCATAGATTGCCCCTACTGCTGACCCCTGTTCAAGAGCTTCATGAATGTAAGATGTAAATTCAAGTAGTGCTGTGGTAGTATTGTGCCCTTTTCTGAAATCATGGTGCTCATGGCAAAGGAGTCCATATTTGTCCAGGTATTCACTGAGTTGGTCAGATACAATTCTTTCTAGTGCTTTTGGGGGGAGGATAGTAATGGGCCTATAGTTACCTGGGGTTGTTGGATCACCCTTCTTTAGGATGGGTGTGATTATTCCCCTCTTCCATATAGTAGGGATTTGGCCAAGGCACAGATAGTAGTTGAGGAGTTTGGTGAGATGCGGCAGAGTCTCATTAAGGGTAAGCCGAAGAATTTTAAGGTCAAGGGAGTCACTGCTATGACTCTCAGACAATCCTGCTACCTGTCTTGTGGGGTATAGCTAGACATAGTGCAGTTTTACTATCTGTTACTGTGTCTGTGAATGCATATTTAAGTGCAGCAGGTCATGCTGGTAAGGCTTTGTGGTGGTGCTGGTTGGAATATGGACACTGCTAGCCTGGCCACAGGCAGAGCAGATTGTCTTGTAGCCACTGGTAGTGGGGCTGCTCTGCCTCTGACTTGGCTGTGGCTGATACTGGTTTCCTGGAAGCACATTGTGGTCTTATATGGCCTGCTGTTACATGGTATAGCAAGTGGGTTCCATATTATTTCAATTAGATATGTTCTCTATCTGTGTGTGCCTTTCATAAGTTTGTAGTGAAAATGTTCTGCAGTTTTGCAACTGTACAGTACACGGGAAATTTCCACGTATGGGCACATGCACATATTTCTTGGCTTGCTGTCCTTTGGGGGTGTTTTTTGCACATATGAAACTGTTTGCTTTAAAGTCATTGTTGTGCACACTTTTTCCATTCTTTCAAAACTCAGGCCACTTTGATTACAAATTGTAAGTTGTAAACACTAGTCAATACAGTTTCCAATCTGCTGTTTTGACTTTGAAACAATTTATTTTATTCTGTGTTTGTCTTTATATTTAAACCAAGATTAACATATGAAACCCTATATTTATTTGCTAGAATGCTCTAATTCTTATGGTATTTTAAGCCTTTTCCTTATATGTCCCCTTTCCCATTAAATATTCCTTTGTATTCATGTCAGGCCTCAGTAAAATGATGTAACTCTTTGGAAAAAAGATGCAGGTCAGCAAACTAGCTAGAGGAAATAATAGCAAATATCTCCACTGCCACCATGTATTTGCCCTGAGTACTTAGGTAGGCTGGGATAAAGAGAGCCACACAGTGACAAAAACAAGCATGCTAAAGGTGATGAACTTGGCTTCATTAAAGCTATCAGGCAGGTTTCTGGACAGGAAAGCAACTACAAAACTAACACTGGACAGCAGGCCCATGTATCCCAGCATGCACCAGAATGCAACAGGTGCACCTTCATTGCACTGAATAATTATTTTGCTGACTTGGGATTTGGCATTGGACTCTGGAAATGGAGGTACCCAAGTGATCCAGTTAGCACAAATAACCCCTTGAATAAAAGTGCACAGAAAAACTATAGCGTAGGACAGCTGGGGTCCCACCCATTTTTTTAACTTACTGTTGGGTTTTGTAGCACTGAAGGCTATGACTACCATAATGGTTTTGGCCAACACACAGGAGAGACACAAAACAAAAATCACCCCAAAGATAACTTGGCGGACTAGACATGTCACTGTGCTAGGGGATCCAATAAAATTAAAAGAGCAAATAAAACACAGTGAAAGGGCAACAAGGAGTAGGTAACTGAGGCTGCGATTGTTGGCTTTAACAACAGGGGTTTCAGCATATTTGACAAAGATAAGAAGTACGGCAACACACAAGAGTGAGCCAAAAGTAGCGACAATGGCCAAAGCTGCACCTAAGGGTTGACTATAGGAAAGGAACTCTACAGGTTTTGGAATGCACTTATCCATTCTCTCGTTGGACCAGTCATTATCGGAACATGGTAGGCACTCTGTGGAATCTGAAAAACAAAAAATAAAGGACACATGAAGTACATAATGAAGTTTATATTTAAGCAATAATGCACAACAGGGCATGTGTTGTTGTGGGATTCACCCATGCCTACTATGGTTTGTCACGAGGAGCAGCTGAGTGACTTTAACCACACAAGGAATGGGTAAACTGTTACACATGCCCTACAGTGCATTATTGTCATTATAAAATAGACCTAAATAAAACAAAATGAAAAAGAAATTACATTCTCTCAAATTAAACATTTTTAGAAGTACAGTACTGCAGGTCCGCTGGATATTTACTCCTTTATGTGTAGTAGGATTTACCCAGAGGTAAAGACCTGTTCTGATCACTCGCCTTCAAGAATATTTCATATCCATTTTATATTTTAGGAAAAATACGTAGCAGGGTGTGGTGTAACATGGGATACTGACAACCTTGGGAGCACTCTGAGTGATGAGGCTTGCAGCCTTTAAAGAACCCACATGGTGACACTGCTCTTCTTGCATCCATTACAGAACCTGCACACTGCTCAGCAGACTCTTCTTTCCTTCTTTTCTGAACCTGCACAATGCCTGTCTTGCATCTTTTACAGACACTATGTACTGTTCCTTTTTTATTCATTACACTTTAACTGGGCATCTAAGGACACTCTCCATTTAGCACTATGGTAAGAGTGGCTGCCTTTAAGAATCAGGGCCCCATTTGCATTCTTAACAAGTGTTAGAGGGTCATATGACCAAGGAGACGCAACAGACAGAAAAACACACTTGAAGTTTTCGTATTCATGAGTTGCAGGTCTTATCCTCACATGTGCTATATAAAAGCACACTTGTACTATTACCATCCATGAGTTATAGGCATTATCCTCGCATCCCTTACTTGCAGTACAAACTTCTTGCGTTACCGTTCATGAGCTATGGGTTTTGTCCTCCTATCCCATACATTATAACACAGTGCTAGCTTTACCATTGATGAATTATGGCTCGTATCTCATCCTCTACATAAAAACTCACTGATAGCTTTACCATTCATGAGTTGTGTATATTATCCTCACAGTGCCTACATAAAACACTCATAGCATTCTCATACATAGGTTATGGGACTTATTCTCACATTCGTTACATAAAAATGCACTTGTAACGTTACCATTCGTGTGTTATGGGTCTTATCCTCACATCCCCATGTAAAACACACCTGTAGCTTTACTGTCACATCCCCCTACTGAAAACATGCTCATAGTTTACCATTCATAAACTATGGGTCTTATATTCCTTATATCAACCAATCAATTAATGAATGAATGAATCAATCAATCAGTCAGTCTTTATTTAACCAAACAAAACACCACTGACAAAAAAACTAATTTGCATGGTGTACCTGGGCAAATTGGCAATAAGCACATAGTTGCAGGAACATACTGTACAAAGCTCAATTGTATCCATCATCGACTATGGCCTCATCATTTACAGCTCGGCCACTACTACTGCCCTCAGATGTATCTCCACTTCGCTCAACAAAGCATCTCTTCTAATCACTGGGTCACACCGCTTAACCCACACATGCGACCTCTATGCTCAATCTAGCTGGCTGCAACTATCTAATCGCATAAAATACCAAACCTGCACCATGGCTAAGAAGATCACTATGGGCCTGGCTCCCCCTGGCGTACTATCGCTCCTCAGCCCAAGTAGTAATCCCCATCACACAAGAGGCTCTGAAATCTCATCGCCTGATGGTCCCACTCTGCAGAACCTCCATGGGTCATTGCTCATTTGCCTACTGGGCTCCTTGTTGGTGGAATCGCCTTAACACTGAGATCTCCTGTGATCCCACGATTGGACAATTTAAATCAAGGCTCCATCTCCACCTCTCTGCCTCTAACACCTGCAACTGTCATACCTAGGCAGACCACCTCAGCTCAAGCCTTCAGTCCTAGATGCAGTACCCCATCTTGCACCTCTCCCCTCTTTCCACTCCCTCCCATCTACCATATCCCCCCCGCCCTCTACCAGTCCACCCCACTCCACTTCCCGCACCTATTTTCTATTTGACAACTGCCTCTGGCAGGCTGTCCTTGTATTATTATGAAACTGTATGTTAAATCTGTTTTTAACCTGCACTTGCTTTATTACATAATTGCATTTTGCTCCTCTGTGTACCACTGTATGTCCTGTCCCTGATGTGGAACCTTTGTAAAAGAGCCTTGGCTCAAAGGTACTTGTAATCCTAGTCTTAAATAAAAAAAAAATACAAGAAATGGATATGCATGAAGAATACAGCAAATAATAGGCCCATACAAGGATAGATAGGTGCAAAAAGTACAGTACGACCATAATGGGGTCAGTAATAATGGCAATAAGTACAATAACACTACAGTGGGAACATTTAGACGATAGCCATATGATGGACAAAACTAAGAAGGATATATGTTGGATCCAAGTCCAAGAGAGGAGTACATACAAGTTGCAAATCCAAGCAAGTCAGGATGAGCAGGAAGAGCACTAGTAGAAGTGGGTAGCCAGCAGCCAAATAATAAGGATGGGTGAACCAAGAACAGGTATGAAGGAAGGAATGAGGGGTGGTTAGAGGGAGGAGGAAGAAGGAGGAGGAGAGCAAATTGGGGTGAATGAGTATGAGGATGAGAAGGGAGATACAGTACTGGATGAAAGTGAGGAAAAAAGAATATTTAACGGAGCAAGGTGGCAGTCGCTAGGGAGTTGGAAGGCAGGAATTAGGCACAGCAGTGACAAGGGTCCTGGAGGACCTGTCCAAATCTAGTTTTGAATTTTGCAAAACTGACAAGATTTGAAAGTTTAAGGGACTTTTGCAGGTGGTTCCATTGGGAAGGGAGGGCATGGCTTATTGAATGCAATCCATAGTGGGTTCTCACTCTTGGAACAACTAGTAAGATACGTGAGTATCTCCTGATAGAGTAGGACCCACAGGTAGTAGTTAGGAGGTTGCAGATGAAAGTTGAGGAGTTTACTGGTCAAGGCTCTGAAGGTCCAGGAGGCAGTGTTATGCAATGTTCTAGTTTTTAAGGAATACCAGCCCATCAAGGAGTAGAGGGAGCAATGGTGTGTGTTATAGGAAGTGCTGGTTATGAATCATAATGCTGTGTGGTATAGAGTATCTAGTTTGATTAATGCTGTACTGGAGTCATGACTGTGGATATGGTCTGCATAGTCCAGGAGCGGGAGGAAGGTTGATTGTACTAGCCTGACTTTGGCCTCATAGGTGATGTGGTGTTTAATATGGAAAAAGAGACCTAGTCTCTGTTTTAATTTTTTTCTTAGATGATCAGTGTGCACAGAGAAGGTACATTTGCAGTCTAACCAGAAACCCAGGTATTTAAAGTTGTCCACTGCTTCCAGGGTTTCTCCTAATAACGTAGTGATCAGAGGAATAGACGTAGTGGACTGGGGTGTAGTGGGGTGCGCATGGGATGTTAGGAACATAGACTTTTTTTTGTGTTAAGTAATAATTTGAGCTGCAACAGATTTTGTTGGAATATGTCAAATTCGTGTTGCAGTATGGTACTGGTTTGTTTGGGAGTGGACTTAGCAACATAGATCACAGTGAAGAGATGAATACTAGCCTTTGTTATACCAACATTTAGATTACTGATGTAAATCGCAAAGAGAAGAGGGCCCCAAATGGATCCTTGTGGTACACCTCTCAGTAAAGGTTTGAGAGGTGAGAGGTCACTAAGTGCTCTTATTTGCTGTTGACAGCCTGACAAATAGCACTGGAACCATTTGAAGGCTGAGTAATCCAGGCCGATGTTACATATCTTGATTAACAGCAGATCATGGTCTACCATATTAAAGGCCTTGCTCAAGTTGAGGAAAACAGTGCCTATGTATTTTTTTGACTCTAATGCTAGCTGCCATTTGTTGGTGACATAGGCTAACGCAGTTACAGTACTATGCTTAGGCTGAAAACCTGAGTGGGTGGGGTTGAGCTTGTCAAGGGATTCAAGGTAGTTACATAATTGGGTGTTGATGATTTTTTCAAGGAGTTTAGAGAGTACTGGTAGGAGGGATATAGGTTTATAATTGTTGAGGTCGCATCAGTCACCTGATTTGAATAGTGGTACGACATGTGCTATTTTCCATAAGTCATGAAGAGTACCTTGCAAGAGGGACAAGTTGAACAAGTGGGTGATGGGGGCAGTGAGTACTCGATAACCTAATTGCAAGAAGAAACAGTCAATTCGATCCACTCCAGCACTTTTTTTTTGTATTAAGGGTTAACAGCAGATCCTCAACTTCTTTGAAGGATACTGTGTTGAAGATGACCTTTTCCTCAGTGATGGAAGGCTTTGTGTCTAGGACTGCCATATCTGGGGTGCTGTGTTTAGGGATTAATTTGCTAGCAGGTAAGGTGTCAAATGCAAGCCTGTCTGTTATGAAATGGTTAAGTAAGTCCAAAATGCTAGGCTTATCCGAGGTAGCTATGTCACCAGTGATAATCTTAGCAGGGAGGGAGGAAGGGGGGCAATGTCCTTCAATTTCTCTCAGTGATTTCTAGAGTAAGGCAGGGTTAGTAGAGGAGGTATCCAATTAGGATCTGAAGACATTAGATTTCTCAGTTCTGATTAATTTAGTACTGATTCCTGGCAGACCTGAAGGGGCCATAGGGAGCTCCAATAAGATGTCCTGCTGACTGCAGGAGTTGTGCATGCTGAGCACTGCCGATACACTTTCTCAAAGCTGGAGTAACAACCCTAGCCCTACCTCTTCCTCTCATTTATTTCTGGCATCCCAGTAATGTTTTTCTTTTTGGCTCTGTCTTTGGGTATGTCTAAGTGCATTTGGTGAGCCCATGAGATTCTGCAGCACACCACAGAGGGGAACTCCCCACCAAGAAGAGGCCAAAATCCCATATTAATGGAGGAAATGAGAAAACCCCAGCAGACTGGAACATAGTTTTGGGACAGGTAAAAATCTTCAACTTACACCCAACACAAGAATCAGGTACATCTGCTATATTTTCTGCCTTAGCGGGTGAGACTGGGACAGAACGGGTGAGCGGTGTGGATGGAAAGCTTCCTTGAGGTGGAACATTGGGGAACTCATGGGGTTCAGGAGAAGATTTACAGGTAGATGCTCCTGTGAATGAATCTTCCTCAACTGTTTGTGGTTTAGCAGTTTTGGAGGAATTGGATGTGCAGACTCCTGTATCTCTTGGGAAGTCGAGGAGTTGAGTTTTCACGTGGGGCTTCATGTTTTCAGCCGTGTGTAGTTCAGCAGACTAATGCCTCTAGATTATGAGGTGTAGACGGGAAAGTATCGACCCAGAAAACGGATGCAGGGACCATTCCAGAAGCTGAAACAAATTTACAGGGGCTCACACATAGCATTGGAGAGGGGAAGGAGGGGAAGAACCTTGCAAAAGCAAATAAAAAGGGAAGTGACGGGCTGGGTTCAGACTTGAGAAGCACCTTTACACAGTCTTGTGAGAAAACTGGAGTTAAGACTCCCCATACGTTATTTCAGCAGTCCTTTTCTTGCAATCTTCCATTTGCAAAAGAAATCTTTTTTTAAAACTCCGAAATGGCATCTTTATCAAAAACTAGGCTGGCTAAACAGCTGGAAAAACATGGCAAAGGTGATAAATCAGAGGACCAGCAACACAGGGAGGGGCCAAAAGAGAAACATTATGAGCTGCCGTTAGATCAGACCCCCTCAATGGGAAACAGGTAATCATGATACTCCTGACTCTGACAAAAATTTTAAAACCTCTCAGGATTCAGAGCCTAATACAACTCCTCTACAGCAATCAGTATTAGAAGAGCTCAGAGCAGGGTTTGCAAACATTAATTTAGCCATAGTATCTCTGGATCAAAAGTTTACAGACATAGCTGAAAAGCTCAGTATGGTTGCATTAAGAACTGACCAGTTTGAACAACGACTGTCGAATATGGAGGATGCGGTCCCAAAAATGTCGATGGATTTGTTGGCTGCCAATAAGGAACTAGAATCATTAAAATCTAAAGTGGAAGATCTGAGTCTAGAGCCATATGAACAAACATTAAAGAGAGGGAGCTGCGAGGTGAAATTCTCAGTACTATCATTAGCAGATGCTCTCTTCAGCGATGGGGTTCAACTTCCCAGGTGAAAAAATTGAATTGGATAGGGCACATAGAGCCTTTGGACCCAGAAGAGAAGGTAGCAGGCCCAGATTTATGTTTGTTAAGACACTGAGGTTCCAGGACAGAGAAAACATTCTTTCTAAAGCTAGGAAAGAAAATGGCCTGTCTATAAAGGCATGAAGCTTCAGTAGGCTGTTGGTTAACTAGGATCTGCAGCTTATCTGTTAGGTAGGGAAATGGGCAGACTAGGTGGGCCAAGCGGTCCTTATCTGCCATCAAATTCTATGTTTCTACTGTATGTGTTTCCTGACCTTCATCCCTCTATGCTGGCAAAACGTAAATCCTTTGATGGTGTCAGAGATCAGTTACAAAAACAAGGTATTTCATTCTCTTTATTACGCCCCGCTAGACTTCAGGTCTTCTTGGAAGGAAAGCTTTTTTTTCCTACACCACAGGAAGCTATAGACTTTTTGAAAAATAAGCTGCATAAAGATTTTACAGTTTCCTCATCTTCTAATACATAAGATGCTGCAGCTAACTTAATTTGAGGAGCTGGGTTTATGCTGGTGGGGGGAGCAGTTTGTAGAAAGGGATTACATTTAAAGTACTATAAGGGGACAGGGTAAGGGGGTATATCATGTGCCCTAGAAAGGGTAATAAAGTATAATGTGTATTATTTGGTAGATAACAGGGAGGTGATAGAGGGAGCCAGCTCAAGTGTTAACATCTTAACACACAGCTTAAAGCAAGTCATCTTTAAAGTTAGCTGGGAAGGAGATGGCTCTCTGGACTCAGAAGAGCATATTGGTTGGGATCAAGCAGTAAGTCTAAAGCAGGTGGTTCTTATTAAAGGGTGGGAGAAGGGGGGTTATTGTGTTTAAAATGAGTAGTTAGGAGTGGAACGGAATTTGTATTAGAGTTTCTGGCAATTGGGGTATTGCTGTTAAAATTAGAAGTGAAGTTTTGATTGTCAAAGTTTCCCTGACACCTGTCCCATGGATAGTAAGTATTTTTTGAGGGCTTTGTGTTTTTTTGTCTTTTTCTTTTTCTACCATGATAGTACAATTACTTAAAATATTAGACTAGAACCTAAAGAGAGCCAAAAACAGGGTAAAACTCAAAAAAAATTCTTAATTACTTAAATTAAAAGACCTTCCTTCAGTATGCTTCTCATCGGCCATCCATATGTACGCTGATGACACAGTGATTTTGACCTCTGGACTTATTGTTTCTAATGTGACAACCAGAATACAGATCGACTTCATCAGTGTTCAACACCAGTTGGAATCACATCAACATTTCCTTAATGCCAAGAAGACAGTCTCCGTGGCCTTTGGCACCAGGCAGAGACTCTCTAGGCTACACTTCCTGCTCTCCTTCCACACGCTTGATGGGACAAAATTCGAGAACACCCCTTTCTTCAGATAGTTAGGTGTCTGGCTGGACCAACACCTAAACTTTTCTGTACATATTAACGTTATCCGGAAAAATTGCACCCCAAGCTGGATGTCCTTTACAGGAACCATGACTGCCTTCCTCTCCTGGCCATTTTTGACTATTGTGATATAGCCTACAGTGCTGCTTCCAAGACTTACCTTGTCAGATTGGATCCTCTTTTTAAAGCTGTCCCTCATGCACACATCACTGTTCCCTGTATCACTTCCTAGCCCTCCCTCCGTAGAATGCAGATGTTTCTCTCACTGTGTAAAATTCACTTCTAAATTCCAGTTCGGGTCCCTCCCCTCCTACCTTTCCTCCTTACTTGTGGTTCCTCCCCCCTCTTCCCACCAACTTCGATCCACTGAGCAACATACTCTAGCCATTCCCTATCGCTCCACCTCCATCGGTCAGGAGGCATTTTCCTACAGATTCCCTAAACTTTGGAACCTGCTTCCCCCTCCTATTAGATTCTTCTTGTCTGCTGCTTCTATCTCCTTGGCACTTCATAACTATTATTCCCCAAACTGCACTTGTTAATAACCTCCCACCTCCTCCTACACACTCTTACACTCTATCCCAGGCCATCTCTTCCTACACACTCTACTCTTTATTCCATTCCTTCCTCCTCATGTACCATCTACCTCCCATTACACCCCATCTCCCCCTCTTTTAAGCCTCCCTTACCCTTTCTCCTCACTCACTTGGTGCTGCCCTATTTTTTCTTCTCCCAATTCCACTCCCTCACCCCTCACCCTTTCTTCTCCCGGTTCTGGGCCTTCTCACCCCTTCTTCTCCCAGTTCTGGGCCTCCTTGCAGGATTTTCTCAGCATCCTGAAGAGTTACAGTGTCAGTTCTGTCCCTCACCTCTGCCACCTGTCTTTCACCCTCTGCATTTCCCTTCCCCCCTTCCCTGGTCTAGGCCACCTTGCAGGGTTCATAACATCCTGAAGAGTTTCAGCGTATGCCTGTTCCTTTCCCTTTCCCATTCCTTTCCTCTCTCCTCTCCTTTTCCCGGGTCCGGACAATCTTGCAGGGTTCTTTTCATCCTTCTGCCCGCCCTTTAGTAGATTCAAAGTTGCACTTAGTAGAACCATACATATGAATGTACTACTTTATTTTGATAGTACCTGATTTGGCTTGCTGTCTGTTTTTGTTTAATTATGTATGTATTTGCAAAACTGATATAGTGGCTCTGTGCTGTTCTACCTTGCACTTATTTGTTTCATGTAAGCATATGTCCTAGTTGGTGGCTAGCCTTGTTTTCACTTGTTTTACGATCATTGTTTATTCCCCCTGTCCTTGTAATCCCTTCCCCCCAGGATGCTTCTGGAAATGAGCTGGCTGCAGTTCATGTTGCCATCCTGGTGAAATATTTTCAAATAAATAAATAAATAAAAAGAAGATTGATTGTGTTCTTTTGCAGGAAACTCATTTTGAGAAGAGGGATATGGTCTATCTTTCTAACCTCTTCCAGGCAATAGGTATTTCCACATCTTTTGCAGTGAATGCAAGGGGCACTGCTCTCTTTATTAAAAAATACTTAAAACCTAAGGCATTGCACTCTGAAGTGGATCTGGAAGGAAGATGAGCAAATGTGAAGGGTCTTATTGGGCAATCACAGATAACATTGATAAGTGTTTATACACCTAATGAGGAAGATTTAGCATTTTTATGTTTGCTTGCACGCATGTGCAAGAAACATAGTGCCATCATCCGAGTTTTCCAGAGGTGTGTCAGCCTCTTCCAATTCAGTCAGTGTGTTTGCAGGCGCGGTCGCAGTTCACCAATCACTGCTCCAGCTGTCTCTGACAGCTGAAAATGCAGTGGCATACAATTGAAAGGGAGAGCTCTGCTTCAGTGAGCAGAGCTCCCCTCCCAACATGGACGCATGCATACTGCATGCTGACGTGCTACCCCCCCACGCACATACAGTACAGGTGACTGGGTGCCCAATCCCCTGTCGGATCCAGCCCCCCCAAACAGTGTTACAGCTGCCACACTGGGAGCCCACCCCAGCACGGCACACGTTGGTATGGCTGATGGGGGTGCCCAATCCCCCGTCAGCTCCAGCCCCCCCAAATTGCCTTATAGCTGCCACTCTGGGAGCCCACGCCAGCGTGGCACTAGCCCGTATGGCCGATGGGGGTGCCCAATCCTCTGTCAGCTCCAGACCCCCCAAAACATCCTTTCCAGCTGCCACACTGGGAGCCCACCCCAGCGTGGCAAACGTCCTGTGTCATCTTAATCATTAAAATAAAAATCCTGTAAATAAAAAAATGGTCCCTCGCAGTCTCCCTGCCCCCACCCACACCCACCCACTGCGCACCCTGCCTCCCCACCCCCCCATCATTCCATACTTACCTCTGGAGTCTGGTGCGACGATCGTCGGTGGACCGGGAACACGTCTGCACTCTTCAAAGCTGACCGCGAACTGAGGAAATGTCTGTAAGCTGTATAATGTAATAGATAGGGTTTTTTCAACTTTGTTGCATATCTCAGGCAATTTTGGGAATTTTTGCACCAAATTTTCAACATAGGGTTTTTGGGACCCCTTCTCATGAATGCTGTCACTGTCATGGCGTTATTCAGGCCCGAAGGGTGATTTCGCATTCACTGCGCAAAATCACCTTTCGGGACTGATTAATGAAATGACACTGCCAGTGTTCATAAGGTGGGCTCTCAAGAAGCCTATTTTGAAAATTTGGTGGAAAAATTCCAAAAAATGACTGTTTTACGAGAGTGCATTGCGCAGTTCCTACGCACGCTCATAAGTTCGCAAATTTTCAATATTTTCACTCCAGATTTTCAACACTGCCATTTTACCACACCTCCTTATGAGCAGTACAGCTGTCATTTTTCACATCTCACCCAAAATGTGTTTCTGCCCATATAAGCATAATGGCGCAGTTGGTGTCTTGAAATTAATGTCAGGACACATGAAAATCACAGTGACACTGTTTATAAGCAGAGGTCTTAAAATGGCTAAGTTGAAAATTTGGTGAAAAAATTCCTAAAATGACTGTTTCACGAGCATGCGTTGCAGAGTTCCTCACTGCGCTCGTAAGTTCTAAATTTTCAATATTTTCACTCCAGATTTTCAACATTGACATTTTACCACACCTCCTTATGAGCAGTACAGCTGTAATTTTCACATCTAGCCCACAACTTGTTTCCGCCCATATGGCGCACAATGGCGCAGTCGGTGTCTTGAAATCAATGTATGGGACATTAAGAAATCACAGTGACACTGGTCATAAGCAAAAGTGTTAAAATGGCTATGTTGAAATTTGAGTGAAAATTTCCCAAAAATGACTGTTTTAGGCACGGACGTTGCGCAGTTCCTACGCAAACTGGCAAGTTTGCGAATTTGTAATATTTGCACACCAGATTTTCAACAGTGCCATTTTACCTTACTTCCTTATGAGCAGTACAGCTACCATTTTTCACATCTCACCCAAAATTTGTTTCCGCACATGTAGCGCACAATGGTACAGTCGGTGTGCGAAAACAATGTTTGGGACAGATTTAGAAAATCATAGTGACACTGGTCATGAGCAGAGGTCTTAAAATTTGGTGACAAAACTCCATAAAATGACTGTGTTACGAGTGAGTATTACACAGTTTCCACGCACCCTCATAAGTACATGAATTTGTAATATTTTCAGTACAGATTTTCACCAGTGGCATTTTTCCACACCTCCTTATGAACAGTACAGCTGTCATTTTCCACAACACGGTTGAAATCTGTTTTCACACTTTCAGCGCAGAAATGCGTGATCGCTGTGGGAAATCATTGTTCGGGACAGATAAAGAAAATCACATTGACACTGTTCATGATCGGGTCCCAAAATGCCTGTGTTAACAATCTGCTGTAAAAAAAATCCCCAAACTAGTTACATTACGGGTGTGCGTTGCACAGTTTCTATGCACGCTTGTGACTTCACCAGTTTTTTTAAAATTTTCACACCAGATTTTCAACATTGCCATTTTTTACACCTCCCCATGAACAGTACAGCTGTCATTTTTCACATCCTGTTTGGAATGTGTTTTTGCACCTGTGGTGCCAAATGCCGTAGTCACTGTGCAAAAGCAGTTTTTGGCTAACAAACTGTTATAGCTACTGTTCATGAGGTGGGGGTCACAAAAAACCATGTTGAAAATTTGGAGTGAAAATACTAATGAATGCCTAAGGCGTTAGGGTTTCCAACCATAACGCCCCACCCTGTAGAGAATGACAGGCATCAGGGGTATGACTTGGGATTGTTGCCTGTAATGCTCATGCCATTCCACCCCCACCCACACCCTGCAGCCAGTGAGAGGCATCAAGTTGTGCCTCGGACTCTTCAGGCCCAAACGCTGTTCCCATTCTCCTACACCCATCTCACCATATTTCCTGATGGAATTGGGTCATAGAGCCAAAGACACCAAGGTACACTGTGACACTTGTCAGTGTCTGCAGGGTAGGGTGTGGTGAAATGCCCTGGTCGTTATGCCTGACGATCCAAAGGCACACCCCAATGCCTGTCACTCTCTGCAGGGTGGTGGTGGGGTTGGCTTCAGTTCAATACTTTGCTGCCATTCCTATTATGCAGCTCTGTAACTTCTACACTACCAATGCCAATGCCAGCAAGCAAACATTCGGCATTGACAAATGCTTGTTTACTAATATATTTTTGCAGGTCTCTACATCAAATGTTCCAGTAGTAATTAGAGGTGATTTTAATGTAGCCCTCACCTATTTTAGATAGAGCCATTCTGCTTCAGAACAAAAAGTAAAATGGCTGAGTTAATTACTAACTATGCCAAGAATTAGTATTGGACCCTTTCATGCTATACCCAAGCCTAAAAGTTTACTTTTTCCTCTAAAGCATATAATTGCCTATCAAGGATATATTTTTTCCTAATCTCTAGCTCACTCTTACACTCAGTCAGATTTGTGAGATACAGTGTAATGCTATTTTAATTTCTGACCATGGTTCTTCTTCTATGGATATAGACCTCTTAAATAATGAAAATTCTATCTTGAAAAAATGGAAATGTAACAATTTCTTAGTATAAGACTCACAGTTTGTTAGTTTATTGAAGAAAGAGACTACTGCTTATCTGGAACACAACCCTCCAGATGAGTTTTCTTAGATCACTATCTGGGAGTCCCTCAGAATTTATGTAAGGGGATGTATTATACATTATGAGTCCAGTGTTGAAAAAAATACAGATTATTTCTATAACAACTGGAACGAGAGTTAACCTTAGCAAAAGAAGCTTATGCTGAGACAAGTAGTGAAGAAGATAAAATTAAAATGATGTTTCTTAGAGAAAAATAGAAGGGTTACTCAGGTAAAAGAGAAGAAACAAATGTATAGATCAAGGGCTAAATACTATGTTTTTGTAGATTCACCCTCAAAATTGTTGGCCTATCAAGTAAAAGTTCAAGGTAATCAAAACAGGATTGATTATGTCACCCCTTTGGATGGCTAAAAATATTAGACCCGGTTGAGATTAACATGAGTGTGTAAATTTTTATAATGTTCTATATCGAGAGGAAGGCTCTATGACTGTTACTGAGATTCAAGAGTATATTAAAAAAATGAATCTGCCCCAGATCTCGGAGACAGACAGGTCTAGTCTTAACATGGAAATAAAGGTGGAAGAGATAGATTATGTAATATCCAGTATGTCAAATAATAAAGCACCAGGACCAGATGGGTATTCCACCGAATTCTATAAATCCTTTAAGGGAGAATTGGCCCCTCTTCTGGCCCATGTGTTTAACAATGTTCAGACTCAAGAAGACTTTCCACCTTCGTTTAATGAGGCACCTATAATTTTACTTTTGAAAAAAGATAAGCCCCCAGACCTTTGTGATTCCTACAGGCCTATATCATAATTAAATAATGATCACAAAATGTTCACAAAAATTCTGGCCAATAGAGTTGCAGGCTTTATTCCTAAAATTATACACCAGGACCAAAGTGGGTTTGTAATGGGTAGGGGAGTAAATCACAGCGTTAAAAAAGCATTAAATCTGCTGGACCCTTGTCTGGACTTAAACTTAGCAGTACTTTCCTTCAATACCAAAAAAGCCTTTGATAGGGTAAGGTGAGAGTTCTTATTTCATCTTTTGGTGGCTCTTGGCATTGAGGGAAAATTTTTGGAGTGGATAAAAAAACGAACATATGAAATTTGCCAGCAGATAAAGGCCTAGAGGTCTATCAAGTCTGCTCAAATGTGCAGCTAGCACCCCTTATTCTGCAGCTAAAATGATTTACCACTCATCTCAGGCCTCATGTAAAACAAATCATAACTCCTCTCTATACTTTATTCTGCAACTGGGCACCAGGCAGGCTGTCCTTTGTCCCCCGCTTTTTGATTTCTTTATTGAACCGTTGGCTATGCTGATTAGAACAGACACCTGGGTTAAAGGTGTCAATATTGAGTGCAGACACATAAAATATCATCATATGTAGAGATATTCTATTATTTCTGAGTGACCCAGTATATGATTTTGAGAGCTTACTCCAGATACTCACATATTTTAGTAAACATTCAGGCTATAAAATCTACTGAGGTAAGACTGAGGCTATAATAATCACAAAACGAGGGCTACATCAGGAACATCTGTTACATAAATTTCATAAACCTTATACCCACCTGTTACCGGGGTTACTAGAATCCCAGTGAGACCTAGTGGTAGGCAGGGAAGGCAGCTTGTGAAACTCCAGTAAAATGGATTTCATACTGTCTCACTCTGTTCTCAGTCTCAGCTGAGACTGAGGGATGACATCATTTAGAACTGTCGCAGCTGCATAAGCCACACTGGAATGTTGCAGTTGGAGGTTAGAGTAGAATGTTGGGGAATTTGAAGTCAGTTTGTAGAGTTTAATAGAGAGTGTGCAGTCTGAAAAAGGTGCTCTTCTGTAAGCAGGCCTTCAGAGCTCAAGCTCTGTCAAAGAGCTACTTTTGTTTTATAGGTGTGCATTCTCACCTGAAGAGGAACAGAAGAACATATTGAAGTGGTGGATACCGCTTTCAATGGTTCAGGGCCCCATCCCTGCGGGGATGGGGAGAAGGAATCAGCTTGCTTCCAGGGGCAACCCCCCTTGGCCTGGCTAGGGAAAAGAAGCTGCCAGGTTTAAGTTTGTGCTGAGGCACCAGAAGCTCTGGAAGAGAGTTCCTTGGCGAGGAAATGCCTGTGGGGCACCTGCAACTGAAGGGTGAGTTTGCTCTGCTAAAGGGCCATGTGTTTTCACCTGCATCAAGATGAAACTAAAGGGACTGTTACTGTGGGGTCAGGAAAAGACAGCCAAGTACGGTTGGAAGATGTGGGGATTGGAGTGCTTAACTCTGTGTGGGGGTCTAGAGTAATGGACAAAGCCACTTCTTAAGTATGCTCAAGTCCAGCACAAATGGGATGTAAAGACAGTAGACTGAATGTGAAATACATTTAAAAAGAATCTACACAGCAAAGTGTGTTAAAGGATGAGGTGTTACAGTCCAGAGAAATGGCCAGGTATGAATTATGGGAGCGAGAGTTGGGAGACCTCCCATCAGTAGGAAACCAAATTCACCTCTATGGATTTGCTCTGGGACACCTGTTGCTTTCTCTCAGGTACTTGGCCAGTGCCTGAGGAAAGTACCCAGACGTGGGATTGATGAGGAAGATTCCCTTATGGAGCAGAAGTGCTCATAGGTGGTTTAGGGAGCCACCAGTAAATGTTTCCAAGCTATATGGAAAGTGTCCAAGTGGCTGGCAAGGGAGCCGAGCCAGAGAAAACCCAGAGCAGCGTACAAGTTTGGACTGTGTGCCCAGTGTGTTTCAGAGCCTGAGGGCTAAAGTGATGATGATGTGCTCTGGCCTCCTTAAATCTGCATTACCAGGAGTGTAGCCCCGTGGGGGTCCATCTATGCTTTGTTTATTCTGTTGGATGTGAATAAAAGCCACACTTTAGAATCCCACTTCTGGTATTGGACATTACAGTTATTGCTTCCTTTGTCCGGAGTTACTTGGGTGCCCCTGTGCAGAGTAGCCAAACCTAGCCAATGTGCCAAGTGACATATTCCTCCCTGAACCCAGCCCACCTGGTAGAGCTGTCAAGATGGAAATGGCATACCTGGGTGGGGGTTACAAAAATGGAGGCACCGCTGAGTATTTGGGTTTGGAATTTAGGGGGGAATGTAAGAAAGGTCACTTGGACAATGGCTAGCATTTTGGTTATCTGGCAGTGGGTAGCCCAAAAAGCTGAAGCAATGTTAACTAATGTGCCACTGTGTGCTGTTATCCATGTGCTGCTGTTAAAATGCCAACTGTTTACCAAGGAGCAGTAAAGCCTGAGAGTGTATGCCCTTGTCCTGCATCAATTTACAGCATTTGCAAGCTTTTAAAAGTGTTTGTGACAAAGAAAAGTGTGGAAAACTGTGGGTAGCAAAGGAAAATTGTGCCTAGACTTTGGAAATGCTTTCTTGTGAACTGAGAGACTTGCTGTGCTTAATGGCCATGAAAAATGGTTGAATTGGGCTCCCGCCATGGAGTCAGTTGAAAAAAAAAAAAGTGTTGTTTTGCACTTTAAATTTGCCTGCTCGATGATTGCCGTGAGGAGAAGAGCACGAGAGAAAAGAGGCTTATTTGCATGGCGTCGAGTGATTGGTGAGACTGCAGTCAGTCCCGCCCCCAAGCCAGTTCTAGAGTGACTGCACAGCATTCGAGAGGGAGAATGAGTGGAGTGTGCGAACTGGCTTTCCAGGAGGAGCATCACGGTGACTGAAAGCGCTGTAAAAAGTGTAAAAAACTGACTTTTCTGTTTAAATTCAGGCTCAACCCGCATCTCGATTGACTGGACTGTGAGTGTGGTGTTCAGAGGGACGATCGGCAGAACTGCCAACCCGCTTCTTTCCAGAGGCCTCCAAGACTGGCTGCAGGCCATTTTTCCATTGCATCAAACAGCTACTGATAACAGTGAGTACCAACAGAAATCATTGCTCAAACTAAATGATTTTGTCAAAAGCCAGCGAATCTGTGTGTGGCAGTGTAATCGTTTTGCAAAAGAAGGACTGTGTTAAGTTTTACCAGTAAAAGCAAGCATTCTAAGCAATCTACTGTGAGCATAATTATAGGTTCAGTGTCAGTATAAGTTTCAAAGCCCTGAGAAAGACTATGAGTTGTATCAGATATGCAGCAAGAATTACAGGCAATCCTGTGCCATGAAATACTGAGGCTTGAAGGGGCTGTAAGCTAGAGCAATGTCTTCAGCGAGTAAAGAGTCTGTGGTAAATCATATAAACATGCTAGGAAAAAGAACAGTGCAAGTTTGTGCAGTTTGAGCAAAGTTATCAGTAGAGTGTGTAAATTGGATGCGCAGTGGGTTGACCCAATTACAGAATGTTGATGCGTAGGAGTGCTGCCACACCCTGCCATTACAGGGTGGGGTAGTAATGTAAACACAGCAGCAGAGGAGCCATTTTGAAAGAGAAAGAAAGTTTTCAATGATGTGGGACTTGAAATAACAGTGAGCATTGTTTGTTTTTCTCTGCAGTCATGGCTTCAGGACCAGCCCGCTACCCGGATCATGCCCGGGCTGTGATAGCAGTAGAAGTTAACAAGTTAAGGGACATTGAGAGATGTTACTACAGAGGATGACTGCCTCCTCATGTGGCGATTCCTGGATATCCAGTGCAAGTATGTTTAATGTGCTTAAATGCTGGAAGGGACGTCTTCATGGTACCTCACTGTTCTGGGTGTCTAGAGAAATATGGTTTGTTTAAAGTGCCCAAGATTCATTTGGCTTCCACAAGGACAAAAGTTCAAGAATTTGTAGTTGGCAGCACACAGCACCAGATGGAGCCTGTTGGAGAAGGCCCCTCAGAGTGTGGCACAAAGCTTGAGGGTGCGGATTTATAGACAGAACAATGTGCTGATGTTTCAGAGTCTGAGTCGCAGAGAGACATAGCAGGAAGAGCATCAGTAGACCCTTGGAGAGAGGGGCCTAGCCCTAGTCTCATAAGTGAAGATGAGATGAGGGAGGCCTTTGAATGGGAGGTTTCGACCTCCATGCCCAGTGAAGAGTGGACAGTCTCAGGAGTGAGGATGACTGCTCACTCCTGGGCACAGATTCTCAGTGAGGAAGAAGAAGAAGAGGGGGAACCTATTTGGCCTTGTGAAAAAGGAACTGGTACACAGCCTCAAGCTCTTGCCTCAGAGGAACACTTGGAAGAGAGTGGTGATTCCACTGCTCTGGCTGTGCAAGAAGAAGCCAGGGATCCATTTTTTATGTCATTAAGAATGCATAGCTGGCAGAACCAGGACTGGCTGCCCCCAAGCCAGGCCAGAGATCTCAGGTTGACCAAAGCTAGTAAAGAGGAAAGACTGGTTTGTAGGAAAGCGAATGATATCTACGGGATGTCCTTTCCTGCCTTTCCTCGGAGAGTCTTGGAGGAGATTGAACAAAGCAGGACATCCTGGATTTGGGAAGAAGCAATGAAATGTGTGCATCCTGGTGCAAACAAGCATGTCAAGAACAGAATGTTTCACGAAAAATACAGCCAGTGGAAAAGAGGCAGGACACTGTTTATGGACACTGTTTGAATAGTGGATGGAGAGGGACATGAAACCCTTCACAGTGTGAATTATGAGTGCCCAGATGGGGTAATAATTCAAGGACCTGACCCGTTGTGCTATTGGCCACAATGCAAAGACCTTCCTGCGAATGTGCCCATGCCTACCAAGTAGAAAGCAGAGCAGTGGTAGCCAGTGCTGTCACTCCAGCTGTTGCCATACCTATGTTGTTCCACCAGTCTGGACGTCCAGGACTCAGGTGCCCCACATTCATCAGTTCTACAGTGTACTGACTTTCCAGAATCCATCAACTGGCTCACCAGATGACTTCAGATCCAGAGAGGACACCAGCCCAGCTGTATCCTGATTCATCACCTGGGTATCGGATGACTTCAGACCAGCTGTTTTACTTTTGTTCCTGTTCCAGGTTCCATCTCCAGAGATGACATCAACCCAGCAGTTTCCAGATGTGCCTCCTGTCATTTCCCAGAAGATGTCTTCCCAGCTGTATTGGAAGAATGCTGCCAGGAGAGTCTTTGGCTGAGGACCAGGTGTGGTGCTGTTTTCATTCTACAAGGGACTGGTAAGTCCAGACTTTTTTATTCTTATGACATTGCAGTACACACCCTACACTAGCAGACTCCAGATGTTTGAACTGTCCTCAAAGACTCTCCCATTTGGGACTTTGGCCTGCTAGAACTGTGCTTCACCGGGTTCCGGCCCAGGAGAGACCATTTAATGGATTTGCCTTCGGGCACTGTGGTCATTAGATGGGAATTTTTTTGGGCACTCCATTCCCCAAATATGTTGTATTGTAAATAATGTCATTGTTTTTCACTGTTTTCTAATGTTTATACTGTTTTTTCTACTTTTCTAAAAAAATCTTTTTTGAGGATTCTCCAGTGTTTAGATGGTAGGGGTTTAGATAGACTGTGTATGCAGATTAGGAGTGTGTGTTGTCTTTCTTTTTCTTGCAGATGTTCCTGAAGGAGATAGAAGAGAAGACAAGAAGAGGAGGAGGGACTCAGTGGAGTTCCTCAGTAGTACTTTATAGTGTAGTGTTTTAAGTACTGTTGTTGTCGTTGTTGTTACTGTGTGTAACTTTTTCTTCCATACGTATGGTTGTGGGGGAGTGTGAGAATAATGCATAGTGTATGGTATTAGCTCCTAGTGCATGGTTGCATGGTGTCCAGGGTTGGGGTGGTCCCCTGTTTGTTTTGTTTTGGGAATTCTAAGTTAGAGGCAGACAGATTTTCCCTAGAGGGCTGGGGGGATAGACAGGCTGTGGCCCTGACCTGCAGTAGGGGTTGCAGTACTGATCTATTAGGGCTATGCTCTGGACAATTCTACCAGAGCCACTAGGCACCCATAGTCAGTGGGTATACTAGAGGCTGATACATCAGCTGAAGGCCTCTAGGCCCTTAGTGTTGTCTGCCTGTGCCTAGCACATGGTAGGAGGGGGCCTGATAACCCCTCTCTATAGGTAATACAAAAGGTAGGATGGCCTAGGTTGGGTAAATAATGACTGTGGACAGTCATTTTCCTGGCCCAGGGTGAGTTTAACCCCCCTGTTACCTGGGGTTACTAGAATCCCAGTAAGACCTAGTGGTATGCAGGGAAGGCAGCTTGTGAAATCTCGTTAAATGGATTTCACACTGTCTTAATCTGTTCTCTTTCTCAGCTGAGACTGAGGGATGACATCATTTAGAACTGTTGCAGTTGCATAAGCCACACTGGAATGTTGCAGTTGGAGGTTAGAGTAGAACGTTGGGGAATTTGAAGTCAGTCTGTAGAGTTCAATAGAGTGTGTGCAGTCTGAAAGAGGTGCTCTGCTGTAAGCAGGCCCTCAGAGCTCAAGCTCTGTCAAAGAGCTACTTTTGTTTTATAGGTGTGTGTTCTCACCCGAAGAGGAACAGAAGAAGAGCATATTGAAGTGGTGGGGACCGCTTTCAGTGGTTCAGGGCCCCATCCCTGTGGGGATAGGGGAAGGAATCAGCCTGCTTCCATGAGGCAACCCCCCTTGGTCTGGCTAGGGAAAAGAAATTGCCAGGTTTAAGTTCGTGCTGAGGCACCAGAAGCTCTGGAAGAGAGTACCTTGAGGAGGAAATGCCTGTGGGGCACCTGCAACCAAAGGGTGAGTTTACTCTGCTAAAGGGCCATGTGTTTTCACCTGCATCAAGATGAAACTAAAGGAACTGTTACTGTGGGGTCAGGAAAAGACAGCCAAGTACAGCTTGGAAGATGTGGGGATTGGATTGCTTACCTCTGTGTGGGGGTCTAGAGTAATGGACAAAGCCACTTCTTAAGTATGTTCAAGTCCAGCACAAATGGGATGTAAAGACAGTAGACTGAATGTGAAATACATTTAAAAAGAATCTACACAGCAAAGTGTGTTAAAGGATAAGGTGTTACAGTCCGGAGAAATGGCCAGGTATGAATTATGGGAGCGAGAGGTGGGAGACTCCCCATCAGTAGTAACCAAATTCACCTCTACGGATTTGCTCTGGGAGACCTGTTGCTTTCTCTCAGGTACTTGACCAGTGCCTGAGAAAAGTACCCAGATGTGGAATTTATGAGGAAGATTCCCTTGTGGAGTAGATGTACTCATAGGTGGTTTAGGGAGCCACCAGTAAATGTTTTCATGCTATATGGAAAGTGTCCAAGTGGCTGGCAAGGGAGCCGAGCCAGGGAAAACCCAGAGCAGTGTACAAGTTTGGGCTGTGTGCCCAGTGTGTTTCAGAGCCTGAGGGCTAAAGTGATGAGGATGTGTTCTGGTCTCCTTAAATCTGCATTACTAGGAGTGTAGCCCCATGGGGGTCCATCTATGCTCTGTTTATTCTGTTGGATGTGAATAAAAGCCACACTTTAGAATCACACTTCTGGTATTGGACATTGCAGTTATTGCTTCCTTTGTCCGGAGTTACTTGGGTGCCGCTGTGCAGAGTAGCCAAACCTAGCCAATGTGCCGAGTGACATATTCCTTCCCGAACCCAGTCCCCTGGTAGAGCTGTCAAGATACAAACAGCATACCTGGGTGGGGTTACACCTACATGAAATATTTGAGGGTTTTCATATCTGTGGATAAAACGTATTGTATGACTTGAATTTCTTTCCTGTTCTTGAAAAAAATGTGCAGGATCTGGTAAGATGGCAAAATCTCCCCCTGGTGTTCCTAGGTTGTATCAATAATATTAAAATAGATATTCTACCAAGGGTCTTATTCCTGTTTCAAACATTTCCAATTATAATTCCAAAATTATTTTTTGACTTATTGAATAGGGTTATTCATAAATTTCTCTGGAAACAAAAGGATCCAAGAATTGCATATAAAAAAACTACAATTACCAAAGGAAAAGAGTGGCATGTCTCTGCCCAATTTTGAACACTATTATTTGGCAGCCAAGCTAGAGTGTTTGGGCTACTGATTTCAAGGAAGAGAGGTACTGCAAACATATTTCTACATAGAAGCAGCAAAAATTCCATTTCCTGCCTTAATACACAGCCTTGGAGTAAATCTAAACAGTTTCAAATCTGATTTCTATCCCAACATTTTGTATTGAGCCAGGACTACAAATTGATCTTGAAATACACTGAGAAAACTACTTGAAGAGGGCAATGTTGTGTTTTTTTGTACACCTATTTTTAATCATTTTAATTTTTCTTCATCTTTGGAAGGAGGGTTGATTCAGAAAGAGCTCATAGAGAGAGGAATTTCCATTGTGGGGGATCTTTTGGTTAATGACTCAGTTGCCCCTTTTGAGGAGTTGAGAAAGAGATTTGGGTTATACATGAATGCATATTTTCTATACTTACAGGTGAGTAATTTTATTTATAGAAAAATGGAAACTCTTTGCAATTAATTAAGGGGAAGGTAGAGTATTTCTTTGAGAGTCTTGACTCTTTAAACATCTAATAGGAGAAATATATAATTGTATTAATCAAAATGTTCAGGCTACTCCCCTTACTAAACTTAAGCAGATTTGGGAAAAATAGAAGTCTCAACCTATTTAAGAAGCAAGATGTGATACTTTAGTTAATCTGGCTGAAATATTCCTCAAAAATAAGAGATTAAAACAAATTTATATAAACATATTGCACAGAACCTATTTAACACCTGTACGATTGCACAAAATAGATAGTAATCCATTAGAAATGTGCCAGAGATTTGGGGGGGGGGGGGGTTAGAGGATTGTTAGACCACATGTTAGTTTTCTAAAACTTTGTCACTCTTTGTCAAAAGTTGGAACTGTTTTGGCAGAAAATGTTTTCCTTTTCTGGTAAACTTATTGGTCAGGACTTTCCCTTTGACCCAGGAATTGCCCTGTTTGATCCTGTAGGTATAGATAAGGATTTGGGTGATATCACTGAACTAATTATTCTGGTGTTGATGGTGGTAAAATAAAGTCGTACTAACCCACTGGAAAGATGTGTCCTCACCATCTTTTTTAGAATGGGTTCAGTCTATGATAGCTCTACATAGGGTAGATGGAGCTTATTACAGAATGCAAAATCAAACAGATCATTTATTCCAAATATGGCTTCCATTTATGAGTTTCAAGGCATGTTTTAAACAGGGAGTCACCGGCATCAGGACAGGTGTTTGATTAGGATGAGAAAGAGAGGTGCTGATGGTAAAGATGATGAATCAAACAACCCCATACTCTGAATCAGATACTTAAAAAAAAAAACGAAAAAAAAAAGGTTCCTGGCAGATCTGAAGGCCACCCAATCAGAGGGCAGTCTGGATTTGTGGGTGCACTTCCACAGATTATTCCTGTGGTGGAAAGCAGATCTGATGGCATTGTTGAACCAGGAGAAGGACCTTTTCTTAGTTCTGAGTTTGATTGGGGAGCATGCTTGTTTATTATATTACATAGCGTTTCCATGCACCTCATAAGTACATGAATTTGTAATATTTTCAGTACAGATTTTCACCAGTGGCATTTTTCCACACCTCCTTATGAACAGTACAGCTGTCATTTTCCACAACACGGTTGAAATCTGTTTTCACACTTTCAGCGCAGAAATGCGTGATCGCTGTGGGAAATCATTGTTCGGGGACAGATAAAGAAAATCACATTGACACTGTTCATGATCGGAGGTCCCAAAATGCCTGTGTTAACAATCTGCTGTAAAAAAAATCCCCAAACTAGTTACATTACGGGTGTGCGTTGCACAGTTTCTATGTACGCTTGTGACTTCACCAGTTTTTTTAAAATTTTCACACCAGATTTTCAACATTGCCATTTTTTACACCTCCCCATGAACAGTACAGCTGTCATTTTTCACATCCTGTTTGGAATGTGTTTTTGCACCTGTGGTGCCAAATGCCGTAGTCACTGTGCAAAAGCAGTTTTTGGCAACAAACTGATATAGCTACTGTTCATGAGGTGGGGGTCACAAAAAAACCATGTTGAAAATTTGGAGTGAAAATACTAATGAATGCCTAAGGCGTTAGGGTTTCCAACCATAACGCCCCACCCTGTATAGAATGACAGGCATCAGGGGTATGACTTGGGATTATTGCCTGTAATGCTCATGCCATTCCACCCCCACCCACACCCTGCAGCCAGTGAGAGGCATCAAGTTGTGCCTCGGACTCTTCAGGCCCAAACGTTGCCCCATTCTCCTATACCGCACCCATCTCACCATATTTCCTGATGGAATTGGGTGCGCATAAGGGCCAAAGACACCAAGGTACACTGTGACACTTGTCAGTGTCTGCAGGGTAGGGTGTGGTGAAATGCCCTGGTCGTTATGCCTGACGATCCAAAGGCACACCCCAATGCTTGTCACTCTCTGCAGGGTGGTGGTGGGGTTGGCTTCAGTTCAATACTTTGCTGCCATTCCTATTATGCAGCTCTGTAACTTCTACACTACCAATGCCAATGCCAGCAAGCAAACATTCGGCATTGACAAATGCTTGTTTACTAATATATTTTTGCAGGTCTCTACATCAAATGTTCCAGTAGTAATTAGAGGTGATTTTAATGTAGCCCTCACCTATTTTAGATAGAGCCCATTCTGCTTCAGAACAAAAAGTAAAAATGGCTGAGTTAATTACTAACTATGCCCAAGAATTAGCCTTGTTGGACCCCTTTCATGCGCTATACCCAAGCCTAAAGAAGTTTTCCTTTTTCCTCTAAAGCATATAATTGCCTATCAAGGATATATTTTTTCCTAATCTCTAGCTCACTCTTACACTCAGTCAGATTTGTGAGATACAGTGTAATGCTATTTTAATTTCTGACCATGGTTCTTCTTCTATGGATATAGACCTCTTAAATAATGAAAATTCTATCTTGAAAAAATGGAAATGTAACAATTTCTTAGTATAAGACTCACAGTTTGTTAGTTTATTGAAGAAAGAGACTACTGCTTATCTGGAACACAACCCTCCAGATGAGTTTTCTAGATCACTATCTGGGAGTCCTCAGAATTTATGTAAGGGGATGTATTATACATTATGAGTCCAGTGTTGAAAAAAATACAGATTGTTTCTATAACAGCTGGAACGAGAGTTAACCTTAGCAAAAGAAGCTTATGCTGAGACAAGTAGTGAAGAAGATAAAATTAAAATGATGTTTCTTAGAGAAAAATAGAAGGGTTACTCAGGTAAAAGAGAAGAAACAAATGTATAGATCAAGGGCTAAATACTATGTTTTTGTAGATTCACCCTCAAAATTGTTGGCCTATCAAGTAAAAGTTCAAGGTAATCAAAACAGGATTGATTATGTCACCCCTTTGGATGGCTAAAAATATTAGACCCGGTTGAGATTAACATGAGTGTGTAAATTTTTATAATGTTCTATATCGAGAGGAAGGCTCTATGACTGTTACTGAGATTCAAGAGTATATTAAAAAAATGAATCTGCCCCAGATCTCGGAGACAGACAGGTCTAGTCTTAACATGGAAATAAAGGTGGAAGAGATAGATTATGTAATATCCAGTATGTCAAATAATAAAGCACCAGGACCAGATGGGTATTCCACCGAATTCTATAAATCCTTTAAGGGAGAATTGGCCCCTCTTCTGGCCCATGTGTTTAACAATGTTCAGACTCAAGAAGACTTTCCACCTTCGTTTAATGAGGCACCTATAATTTTACTTTTGAAAAAAGATAAGCCCCCAGACCTTTGTGATTCCTACAGGCCTATATCATAATTAAATAATGATCACAAAATGTTCACAAAAATTCTGGCCAATAGAGTTGCAGGCTTTATTCCTAAAATTATACACCAGGACCAAAGTGGTTTTGTAATGGGTAGGGGAGTAAATCACAGCATTAAAAAAGCATTAAATCTGCTGGACCCTTGTCTGGACTTAAACTTAGCAGTACTTTCCTTCAATACCAAAAAAGCCTTTGATAGGGTAAGGTGAGAGTTCTTATTTCATCTTTTGGTGGCTCTCGGCATTGAGGGGAAATTTTTGGAGTGGATAAAAAAACGAACATATGAAATTTGCCAGCAGATAAAGGCCTAGAGGTCTATCAAGTCTGCTCAAATGTGCAGCTAGCACCCCTTATTCTGCAGCTAAAATGATTTACCACTCATCTCAGGCCTCATGTAAAACAAATCATAACTCCTCTCTATACTTTATTCTGCAACTGGGCACCAGGCAGGGCTGTCCTTTGTCCCCCCCCCGCTTTTTGATTTCTTTATTGAACCGTTGGCTATGCTGATTAGAACAGACACCTGGGTTAAAGGTGTCAATATTGGGGTGCAGACACATAAAATATCATCATATGTAGACGATATTCTATTATTTCTGAGTGACCCAGTATATGATTTTGAGAGCTTACTCCAGATACTCACATATTTTAGTAAACATTCAGGCTATAAAATCTACTGAGGTAAGACTGAGGCTATAATAATCACAAAGAACGAGGGCTTACATCAGGAACATCTGTTACATAAATTTCATAAACCTTATGTAACCCACCTGTTACCCGGGGTTACTAGAATCCCAGTGAGACCTAGTGGTAGGCAGGGAAGGCAGCTTGTGAAACTCCAGTAAAATGGATTTCATACTGTCTCACTCTGTTCTCAGTCTCAGCTGAGACTGAGGGATGACATCATTTAGAACTGTCGCAGCTGCATAAGCCACACTGGAATGTTGCAGTTGGAGGTTAGAGTAGAATGTTGGGGAATTTGAAGTCAGTTTGTAGAGTTCAATAGAGAGTGTGCAGTCTGAAAGAGGTGCTCTTCTGTAAGCAGGCCTTCAGAGCTCAAGCTCTGTCAAAGAGCTACTTTTGTTTTATAGGTGTGCATTCTCACCTGAAGAGGAACAGAAGAACATATTGAAGTGGTGGATACCGCTTTCAATGGATTAGGGCCCCATCCCTGCGGGGATGGGAGAAGGAATCAGCTTGCTTCCAGGGGCAACCCCCCTTGGCCCAGCTAGGGAAAAGAAGCTGCCAGGTTTAAGTTTGTGCTGAGGCACCAGAAGCTCTGGAAGAGAGTTCCTTGGGGAGGAAATGCCTGTGGGGCACCTGCAACTGAAGGGTGAGTTTGCTCTGCTAAAGGGCCATGTGTTTTCACCTGCATCAAGATGAAACTAAAGGGACTGTTACTGTGGGGTCAGGAAAAGACAGCCAAGTACGGTTGGAAGATGTGGGGATTGGAGTGCTTAACTCTGTGTGGGGGTCTAGAGTAATGGACAAAGCCACTTCTTAAGTATGCTCAAGTCCAGCACAAATGGGATGTAAAGACAGTAGACTGAATGTGAAATACATTTAAAAAGAATCTACACAGCAAAGTGTGTTAAAGGATGAGGTGTTACAGTCCAGAGAAATGGCCAGGTATGAATTATGGGAGCGAGAGTTGGGAGACCTCCCATCAGTAGGAAACCAAATTCACCTCTATGGATTTGCTCTGGGACACCTGTTGCTTTCTCTCAGGTACTTGGCCAGTGCCTGAGGAAAGTACCCAGACGTGGGATTGAGGAGGAAGATTCCCTTATGGAGCAGAAGTGCTCATAGGTGGTTTAGGGAGCCACCAGTAAATGTTTCCAAGCTATATGGAAAGTGTCCAAGTGGCTGGCAAGGGAGCCGAGCCAGAGAAAACCCAGAGCAGCGTACAAGTTTGGACTGTGTGCCCAGTGTGTTTCAGAGCCTGAGGGCTAAAGTGATGATGATGTGCTCTGGCCTCCTTAAATCTGCATTACCAGGAGTGTAGCCTCGTGGGGGTCCATCTATGCTTTGTTTATTCTGTTGGATGTGAATAAAAGCCACACTTTAGAATCCCACTTCTGGTATTGGACATTACAGTTATTGCTTCCTTTGTCCGGAGTTACTTGGGTGCCCCTGTGCAGAGTAGCCAAACCTAGCCAATGTGCCAAGTGACATATTCCTCCCTGAACCCAGCCCACCTGGTAGAGCTGTCAAGATGGAAATGGCATACCTGGGTGGGGGTTACAAAAATGGAGGCACCGCTGAGTATTTGGGTTTGGAATTTAGGGGGGAATGTAAGAAAGGTCACTTGGACAATGGCTAGCATTTTGGTTATCTGGCAGTGGGTAGCCCAAAAAGCTGAAGCAATGTTAACTAATGTGCCACTGTGTGCTGTTATCCAGTGCTGCTGTTAAAATGCCAACTGTTTACCAAGGAGCAGTAAAGCCTGAGAGTGTATGCCCTTGTCCTGCATCAATTTACAGCATTTGCAAGCTTTTAAAAGTGTTTATGACAAAGAAAAGTGTGGAAAACTGTGGGTAGCAAAAGGAAAATTGTGCCCTAGACTTTGGAAATGCTTTCTTGTGAACTGAGAGACTTGCTGTGCTTAATGGCCATGAAAAATGGTTGAATTGGGCTCCCGCCATGGAGTCAGTTGAAAAAAAAAAAGTGTTGTTTTGCACTTTAAATTTGCCTGCTCGATGATTGCCGTGAGGAGAAGAGCACGAGAGAAAAGAGGCTTATTTGCATGGCGTCGAGTGATTGGTGAGACTGCAGTCAGTCCCGCCCCCAAGCCAGTTCTAGAGTGACTGCACAGCATTCGAGAGGGAGAATGAGTGGAGTGTGCGAACTGGCTTTCCAGGAGGAGCATCACGGTGACTGAAAGCGCTGTAAAAAGTGTAAAAAACTGACTTTTCTGTTTAAATTCAGGCTCAACCCGCATCTCGATTGACTGGACTGTGAGTGTGGTGTTCAGAGGGACGATCGGCAGAACTGCCAACCCGCTTCTTTCCAGAGGCCTCCAAGACTGGCTGCAGGCCATTTTTCCATTGCATCAAACAGCTACTGATAACAGTGAGTACCAACAGAAATCATTGCTCAAACTAAATGATTTTGTCAAAAGCCAGCCGAATCTGTGTGTGGCAGTGTAATCGTTTTGCAAAGAAGGACTGTGTTAAGTTTTACCAGTAAAAGCAAGCATTCTAAGCAATCTACTGTGAGCATAATTATAGGTTCAGTGTCAGTATAAGTTTCAAAGCCCTGAGAAAGACTATGAGTTGTATCAGATATGCAGCAAGAATTACAGGCAATCCTGTGCCATGAAATACTGAGGCTTGAAGGGGCTGTAAGCTAGAGCAATGTCTTCAGCGAGTAAAGAGTCTGTGGTAAATCATATAAACATGCTAGGAAAAGAACAGTGCAAGTTTGTGCAGTTTGAGCAAAGTTATCAGTAGAGTGTGTAAATTGGATGCGCAGTGGGTTGACCCAATTACAGAATGTTGATGCATAGGAGTGCTGCCACACTCTGCCATTACAGGGTGGGGTAGTAATGTAAACACAGCAGCAGAGGAGCAATTTTGAAAGAGAAAGAAAGTTTTCAATGATGTGGGACTTGAAATAACAGTGAGCATTGTTTGTTTTTCTCTGCAGTCATGGCTTCAGGACCAGCCCGCTACCCGGATCATGCCCGGGCTGTGATAGCAGTAGAAGTTAACAAGTTAAGGGACATTGAGAGATGTTACTACAGAGGACGACTGCCTCCTCATGTGGCGATTCCTGGATATCCAGTGCAAGTATGTTTAATGTGCTTAAATGCTGGAAGGGACGTCTTCATGGTACCTCACTGTTCTGGGTGTCTAGAGAAATATGGTTTGTTTAAAGTGCCCAAGATTCATTTGGCTTCCACAAGGACAAAAGTTCAAGAATTTGTAGTTGGCAGCACACAGCACCAGATGGAGCCTGTTGGAGAAGGCCCCTCAGAGTGTGGCACAAAGCTTGAGGGTGCGGATTTATAGACAGAACAATGTGCTGATGTTTCAGAGTCTGAGTCGCAGAGAGACATAGCAGGAAGAGCATCAGTAGACCCTTGGAGAGAGGGGCCTAGCCCTAGTCTCATAAGTGAAGATGAGATGAGGGAGGCCTTTGAATGGGAGGTTTCGACCTCCATGCCCAGTGAAGAGTGGACAGTCTCAGGAGTGAGGATGACTGCTCACTCCTAGGCACAGATTCTCAGTGAGGAAGAAGAAGAAGAGGGGAACCTATTTGGCCTGTGAAAAGGAACTGGTACACAGCCTCAAGCTCTTGCCTCAGAGGAACACTTGGAAGAGAGTGGTGATTCCACTGCTCTGGCTGTGCAAGAAGAAGCCAGGGATCCATTTTTATGTCATTAAGAATGCTAGCTGGCAGAACCAGGACTGGCTGCCCCAAGCCAGGCCAGAGATCTCAGGTTGACCAAAGCTAGTAAAGAGGAAAGACTGGTTTGTAGGAAAGCGAATGATATCTACGGATGTCCTTTCCTGCCTTTCCTCGGAGAGTCTTGGAGGAGATTGAACAAAGCAGGACATCCTGGATTTGGGAAGAAGCAATGAAATGTGTGCATCCTGGTGCAAACAAGCATGTGAAGAACAGAATGTTTCACGAAAAATACAGCCAGTGGAAAAGAGGCAGGACACTGTTTATGGACACTGTTTGAATAGTGGATGGAGAGGACATGAAACCCTTCACAGTGTGAATTATGAGTGCCCAGATGGGGTAATAATTCAAGGACCTGACCCGTTGTGCTATTGGCCACAATGCAAAGACCTTCCTGCGAATGTGCCCATGCCTACCAAGTAGAAAGCAGAGCAGTGGTAGCCTTTGCTGTCACTCCAGCTGTTGCCATACCTATGTTGTTCCACCAGTCTGGATGTCCAGGACTCAGGTGCCCCACATTCATCAGTTCTACAGTGTACTGACTTTCCAGAATCCATCAACTGGCTCACCAGATGACTTCAGATCCAGAGAGGACACCAGCCCAGCTGTATCCTGATTCATCACCTGGGTATCGGATGACTTCAGACCAGCTGTTTTACTTTTTGTTCCTGTTCCAAGGTTCCATCTCCAGAGATGACATCAACCCAGCAGTTTCCAGATGTGCCCTCCTGTCATTTCCCAGAAGATGTCTTCCCAGCTGTATTGGAAGAATGCTGCCAGGGAGAGTCTTTGGCTGAGGACCAGGTGTGGTGCTGTTTTCATTCTACAAGGGACTGGTAAGTCCAGACTTTTCTATTCTTATGACATTGCAGTACACACCCTACACTAGCAGACTCCAGATGTTTGAACTGTCCTCAAAGACTCTCCCGTTTGGGACTTTGGCCTGCTAGAACTGTGCTTCACTGGGTTCCGGCCCAGGAGAGACCATTTAATGGATTTGCCTTCGGGCACTGTGGTCACTAGATGGGAATTTTTTGGGGCACTCCATTCCCCAAATATGTTGTATTGTAAATAATGTCATTGTTTTTCACTGTTTTCTAATGTTTATACTGTTTTTTCTACTTTTCTAAAAAAATCTTTTTTGAGGATTCTCCAGTGTTTAGATGGTAGGGGTTTAGATAGACTGTGTATGCAGATTAGGAGTGTGTGTTGTCTTTCTTTTTCTTGCAGATGTTCCTGAAGGAGATAGAAGAGAAAACAAGAAGAGGAGGAGGGACTCAGTGGAGTTCCTCAGTAGTACTTTATAGTGTAGTGTTTTAAGTACTGTTGTTGTCGTTGTTGTTACTGTGTGTAACTTTTCTTCCATACGTATGGTTGTGGGGAGTGTGAGAATAATGCATAGTGTGGTATTAGCTCCTAGTGCATGGTTGCATGGTGTCCAGGGTTGGGGTGGTCCCCTGTTTGTTTTGTTTTGGGAATTCTAAGTTAGAGGCAGACAGATTTTCCTAGAGGGCTGGGGGGATAGACAGGCTGTGGCCTGACCTGCAGTAGGGGTTGCAGTACTGATCTATTAGGGCTATGCTCTGGACACTTCTACCAGAGCCACTAGGCACCCATAGTCAGTGGGTATACTAGAGGCTGATACATCAGCTGAAGGCCTCTAGGCCCTTAGTGTTGTCTGCCTGTGCCTAGCACATGGTAGAAGGGGGCCTGATAACCTCTCTATAGGTAATACAAAAGGTAGGATGGCCTAGGTTGGGTAAATAATGACTGTGGACAGTCATTTTCCTGGCCCAGGGTGAGTTTAACCCCCCTGTTACCTGGGGTTACTAGAATCCCAGTAAGACCTAGTGGTATGCAGGGAAGGCAGCTTGTGAAATTCTCGTTAAATGGATTTCACACTGTCTTAATCTGTTCTCTTTCTCAGCTGAGACTGAGGGATGACATCATTTAGAACTGTTGCAGTTGCATAAGCCACACTGGAATGTTGCAGTTGGAGGTTAGAGTAGAACGTTGGGGAATTTGAAGTCAGTCTGTAGAGTTCAATAGAGTGTGCAGTCTGAAAGAGGTGCTCTGCTGTAAGCAGGCCTCAGAGCTCAAGCTCTGTCAAAGAGCTACTTTTGTTTTATAGGTGTGTGTTCTCACCAAGAGGAACAGAAGAAGAGCATATTGAAGTGGTGGGGACCGCTTCAGTGGTTCAGGGCCCCATCTCTGTGGGGATAGGGAAGGAATCAGCCTGCTTCCATGGGGCAACCCCTTGGTCTGGCTAGGAAAGAAATTGCCAGGTTTAAGTTCGTGCTGAGGCACCAGAAGCTCTGGAAGAGAGTACCTTGAGGAGGAAATGCCTGTGGGGCACCTGCAACCAAAGGGTGAGTTTGACTCTGCTAAAGGGCCATGTGTTTCACCTGCATCAAGATGAAACTAAAGGAACTGTTACTGTGGGGTCAGGAAAGACAGCCAAGTACAGCTTGGAAGATGTGGGATTGGATTGCTTACCCTGTGTGGGGGGTCTAGAGTAATGGACAAAGCCACTTCTTAAGTATGTTCAAGTCCAGCACAAATGGGATGTAAAGACAGTAGACTGAATGTGAAATACATTTAAAAAGAATCTACACAGCAAAGTGTGTTAAAGGATAAGGTGTTACAGTCCGGAGAAATGGCCAGGTATGAATTATGGGAGCGAGAGGTGGGAGACTCCCCATCAGTAGTAACCAAATTCACCTCTACGGATTTGCTCTGGGAGACCTGTTGCTTTCTCTCAGGTACTTGACCAGTGCCTGAGAAAAGTACCCAGATGTGGAATTTATGAGGAAGATTCCCTTGTGGAGTAGATGTACTCATAGGTGGTTTAGGGAGCCACCAGTAAATGTTTTCATGCTATATGGAAAGTGTCCAAGTGGCTGGCAAGGGAGCCGAGCCAGGGAAAACCCAGAGCAGTGTACAAGTTTGGGCTGTGTGCCCAGTGTGTTTCAGAGCCTGAGGGCTAAAGTGATGAGGATGTGTTCTGGTCTCCTTAAATCTGCATTACTAGAGTGTAGCCCCATGGGGGTCCATCTATGCTTTGTTTATTCTGTTGGATGTGAATAAAAGCCACACTTTAGAATCCCACTTCTGGTATTGGACATTGCAGTTATTGCTTCCTTTGTCCGGAGTTACTTGGGTGCCGCTGTGCAGAGTAGCCAAACCTAGCCAATGTGCCGAGTGACATATTCCTTCCCGAACCCAGTCCCCCTGGTAGAGCTGTCAAGATACAAACAGCATACCTGGGTGGGGGTTACACTTACATGAAATATTTGAGGGTTTTCATATCTGTGGATAAAAACGTATTGTATGACTTGAATTTCTTACCTGTTCTTGAAAAAAATGTGCAGGATCTGGTAAGATGGCAAAATCTCCCCCTGGTGTTCCTAGGTTGTATCAATAATATTAAAATAGATATTCTACCAAGGGTCTTATTCCTGTTTCAAACATTTCCAATTATAATTCCCAAATCATTTTTTGACTTATTGAATAGGGCTATTCATAAATTTCTCTGGAAACAAAAGGATCCAAGAATTGCATATAAAAAAACTACAATTACCAAAGGAAAAGGGTGGCATGTCTCTGCCCGATTTTGAACACTATTATTTGGCAGCCAAGCTAGAGTGTTTGGGCTACTGATTTCAAGGAAGAGAGGTACTGCAAACATATTTCTACATAGAAGCAGCAAAAATTCCATTTCCTGCCTTAATACACAGCCTTGGAGTAAATCTAAACAGTTTCAAATCTGATTTCTATCCCAACATTTTGTATTGAGCCAGGACTACAAATTGATCTTGAAATACACTGAGAAAACTACTTGAAGAGGGCAATGTTGTGTTTTTTTGTACACCTATTTTTAATCATTTTAATTTTTCTTCATCTTTGGAAGGAGGGTTGATTCAGAAAGAGCTCATAGAGAGAGGAATTTCCATTGTGGGGATCTTTGGTTAATGACTCAGTTGCCCTTTTGAGGAGTTGAGAAAGAGATTTGGGTTATACATGAATGCATATTTTCTATACTTACAGGTGAGTAATTTTATTTATAGAAAAATGGAAACTCTTTGCAATTAATTAAGGGAAGGTAGAGTATTTCTTTGAGTCTTGACTCTTTAAACATCTAATAGGAGAAATATATAATTGTATTAATCAAAATGTTCAGGCTACTCCCCTTACTAAACTTAAGCAGATTTGGGAAAAATAGAAGTCTCAACCTATTTAAGATGCAAAATGTGATACTTTAGTTAATCTGGCTGAAATATTCCTCAAAAATAAGAGATTAAAACAAATTTATATAAACATATTGCACAGAACCTATTTAACACCTGTACGATTGCACAAAATAGATAGTAATCCATTAGAAATGTGCCAGAGATTTGGGGGGGGGGGGGTTAGAGGATTGTTAGACCACATGTTGTTTTCTAAAACTTTGTCACTCTTGTCAAAAGTTGGAACTGTTTTGGCAGAAAATGCTTTTCTGGTAAACTTATTGGTCAGGACTTTCCTTTGACCCAGGAATTGCCCTGTTTGATCCTGTAGGTATAGATAAGATTTGGGTGATATCACTGAACTAATTATTCTGGTGTTGATGGTAAAATAAAGTCGACTAACCCACTGGAAAGATGTGTCTCACCATCTTTTTTAGAATGGGTTCAGTCTATGATAGCTCTACATAGGGTAGATGGAGCTTATTACAGAATGCAAAATCAAACAGATCATTTATTCCAAATATGGCTTCCATTTATGAGTTTCAAGGCATGTTTTAAACAGGGAGTCACCGGCATCAGGACAGGTGTTTGATTAGGATGAGAAAGAGAGGTGCTGATGGTAAAGATGATGAATCAAAAAACCCCATACTCTGAATCAGATACTTAAAAAAAAAAACGAAAAAAAAAAGGTTCCTGGCAGATCTGAAGGCCACCCAATCAGAGGGCAGTCTGGATTTGTGGGTGCACTTCCACAGGTTATTCCTGTGGTGGAAAGCAGATCTGATGGCATTGTTGAACCAGGAGAAGGACCTTTTCTTAGTTCTGAGTTTGATTGGGGAGCATGCTTGTTTATTACCTGTGATACAAGGTCTTGGAATAAGGTATAGGCCTCAGACACAGTTTTTGTGAGGTAGAAATCTTGCCATCTTATATGTAACATAGGTCAGCAAGAAATCTATTACTGTCAAAATTCCTATGGCACCTTTTGTATAGGTATTTGGAGGCTGAGGGAAGTTTGGGCATGGTCTGCACACAAACTATAGTGCTGTAATCACATATATCCTTGAAAAACACAACAGTGTGTGAAATATTATGGAGTTTGTTTATTATGATTAAGTCAAGGAGTGTACTGTTATTGGATTTCTTGTCATTCGGATGGGTTTGTTTGTCTGTTTAATTTTTAACCAGGAAATGGACTGGGCACAGCCCTTTTTCAGCCATGCCTTACATATAACAGTACAATACAACAAAAGTGGGTTCAGAGACAAGCTTGGAGAGTCCATACTCATCACAGAGGTCTTTCAGTGGTTTAGAACCGGGGGACAGTCAATCCAGGTTTATGTCCCCCATAATAATCACTTTCGATGACTGGGATTCTAACAAGCTGTGAATATGGTTCAGCAGGTCGAGTACCCCTGATGGGGATCTGTAGCATCTGGTGACTGTCAAGGATTCAGAGGACAAAACCTGTATCATTAAGGAGATGCATTCGAATTGTTTGGGTACAGTAGTAGAGTCGATAAGTGAGGCGGTGAACCTGTCTTTGACATAAATCATGACCTCCTCCACCCAGCATGCCTATCTGCTCTACACACATTATGGGGGTAATTGATCATGTGATCAGGTGTGAGACTTGATAGCCAAGTTTCTGATATGACCAGCACATCAAGTTTGGTATGACTAATCCAGTCTTGGACAGAGTCAAGATTTTTGAGCAGGCTGAGAGCATTGATGTAGATAAAGCTAATACCTTTTAAGGACATCAGGTAGGAGGGGGTTATTACAGGTGAGTGGGGTCCAGGGTTTAACTCAGCATTGCCAGAAGAGATTAACAGGATAAACAGTAGCTTTTTGAAGGAGTTGAGAAGTGTTCACACGATAAGGACCCTTCTCCTTTTTGTAAGTGGTGGGGTATTACAGGACAGATCTGTGGTGTGCCTCACGATAGGTGTTAGAGGAAGCATATATAAACACCTTGGTGGCTAATAGAAGAGGGGCATGGTCAAGTTAAAGCTGGTTAGAGGTAGTGATGGAGAACATACTAGACTGGGATATAGGCCCAAAGGAGCAGAGTATTGTTGTGTGATACAGGAGGGAGTCACAAATACATAGTTATGTTAACGGGAGGGGCACTGTTGAGATCAGGGGTGTCTGAAACTTGCTGGCTATAACCCAGCAGTAGCACACAGACCAGTAGGCCAAACTGGGAGTTCTGCTGCATTTTCCATATTCTTCCAATAGTATGGGTTACAAAAGGATCCCACCTGAATAGTAATTAGAGGTGCGTGGTTAGTCAGAGGGAAGGAAGATGCGATCAAGCAGGTGGCAAAAGGTGAATGCAGGCACAAAGGTGAATCAAAGTGTAGAGGGGAAGAAGTGTGGTCTATGAGTGAGAGGAAAGGAGAGGGATAATATATGCTGGACATAACTAAGGCAGGGAGCAGAAGAGTAAGTCTGAGAGTGATAGGGAGATGTGGCTTGTAACTCAGCCAGTATGGCTGGGGTTAGGTCCTAGAGAACTGATGATCAGTGCATGATCCTGCCAGTTAGTGCAGGGGAGGAGTTTAGGCATATTTAATAGGGCAGGGGGTTGGGGAGGGTGGGTGGGACAACAATATAGGGAGAAGGTGCTAGATGTAAGGATGCCATCTGGAACTGCAGATCACAGTGCACACACCATAAAAACACTCTTACTCGTACCTTTACAATTCATGAGTTATGGGTCTTAGCTCAGATCCACTACATAAAAACATTTTCATAGCATTCCCCTACATGAGTCGTGGGTCTTATTCTCACATTCCATATATAAAACACACCAGAATCTTTGCCATTCATGAGTTCATGGTTTTATCCTCCCATCCATCCAGAAACCGTAGACACAGCCAGAGTTTTCAGCAGAAATGCAAAGCGCCGAGTTGGGGGAGCGGGTAGGCAAGCTAGTACAAGGGATAGAAAACAGGAGTATGGACTTTGGAGAGCCATGTGTACCAGTGCCAGGAGTCTAGGAAACAAGATCCCAGACCTGGCAGCGCTGATGGCTGAGGGTAACCATGACATAGTGGGAATTTCTGAAACTTGGTGTCACAAGGGGCAGGATTGAGACATGATAATACCAGGGTATATGTTGTTTAGGAGGGACAGGGGGAACAGGAGAGGTGGGGGTGGCACTTAATGTGAGGGAGGGGATCAGGGCAATGGAATTGCAGGGTAGATGGGGGGAGGAGAAAGGTTTATGGGTTTCACTGACCATGGGAAAGGGAGATGTGCACACTGGAGTGACATAGAGGCCACCAGTGCACCAGATAATAGTAGATAAACAGATGACAGAAGAGATACTGAGGATGGCAAATAAGGGTGAGGTGCTGCTGATCAGGGACCTCAACCAGCAGGACATGGAATGGGGCACCCTATCAGCCTCATCCACCAGGAGTAGGGCAATCATGGACTTGCTACAAGCAGCCCTACTGAAACAGTTGGTCGGGGAATCTACTAGGGAGAGAGTGGTTCTGGATTTAGTTCTGACAAATGGTAATAATGTAGGGGAGGTATCTGTGGGGGAGAACCTTGGTATGAGTGACCACAACACCATTTGGTTTACAGTTCATATACTGATGTTCACCGGGCCAAGGTGAAGGTGCTGGATTTCAGGTGAGCAGATTTTAAGAGAATGGTGGAATATTTTTATGAAGCACTGGAGGAGGTGGGGAGCTCAAGGGGGTGGAGGACATGTGGGATACAATAAAGGGGGCCATTGTGGGGGCCACAGACCTCTGCATAAGGAGACTGAGTAAGAATAGAAGGAAAAGAATTCCCCTGTGGTTTAGCAGGAAGGTGGCAGAGTCTGGGCAAAATGGTTAGCATTCAGAAGGTTTAAAACAATGCAAAGGGAAGAGGACTGGGCAAGGTACCAGACAAGGCAAAAGGAGGAGAGCCTGGTGGTACGACAAGCAAAGGCTAGAACAGAAGAGAGCATTGTCAATGTGGTTAAAAAAGGGGACAAAACTTTTTTCAGGTATATAGGCAAGCAGAGGAAAACAGGGCAGGGGATACACAGACTGAAGAACAATAGTGGAGAGCTGGTGATAGGAGACCAGGAGAAAGCAGAATTGCTGAAAAGCTATTTCTGCTTAGTGTTCACAAAGGAGAATGAGGGGAGGGTGGTTACACAAGGGTAAAAGAGGAGGAGGGGGACAGAGTGGACATGAGTCCCTTTCAGGAAGAGGAGATCCTGAGAGAGCTAGAGAATGTGAAGGTGGATGGGGCTGGATGGGGAGCACCCCAGGGTGTTGAGGGAGCTGAGGGGTGTGTTGGCAGCTTTCTTGACTGCCCTCTTCAACAGGTTCTTAGGTGTGGTCCTCAATGACTGGAAATGGGCAGATGTGGTACCCCTTCACAAGGAGGGGGAGAGGACAGGTGAGAAATTACAAGCCAGTGAGCTTGACATCTGTGACTGGCAAGCTCATGGAAAAACTGCTAAAAAACAGAATGATCAGCTACCTGAAAGCAAATGGCCTGCTGGAACAATGCCAGCACAGGTTAAATGAGAGTAGATCCTGTCAAACAAGCTTGATAGAGTTCTTTGACTGGGTCAACAAGGTGATGGATCGGGGGAGTCAGTGGACATTGCATACCTTGATTTCAGGAAAGTGTTCAACTCTGTGCCACACAGGAGGCTACTGCATAAATTGCCTGAGGCTGGGGCAGATGGTAGTATGGTGGGTGCAGAACTGGCTGGGGGGTACAAGACAAAGGGTGGTAATAACAGGGTACCTGTGGGGGGATGGGGAAGGGTCATCAGTGGTGTTTCCCAAGGGTCAATGTTCGACCCACTACTATTCAATATATTTGTAGGGGATGCAGCAAAGGGCCTTGAGTGGAGGGTGTGTCTATTTACGGATGACACAAAGGTCTACAATAGAGTAGACACACAGGAGGGGGTTGGGAGTATGCATAGGGATTTGAGAAAAGTAGAAGAATGGTCCAGAGAGTGGCAACTGTCTTTCAATACATTGAATTGCAAGATCATGCACCTAGGCAGGAAAAATAGCAGAGCAGCGTACTGCATGGGAGGAAACTCACTAAAGGTAACCAAACAGGAGAGAGACCTTGGCATCAACATTGCATGAGACTTGAAGGTAGCAAAACATTGTGAGAAGGCAGTAACAAAAGCCAGCAGGATGCTGGGTTGCATCGGGAGGGGGATCACTAGTAGGAAGAGGGAGGTCATAATACCCTTGTACACCCAGCTGGTTAGGTCACATCTGGAGCATGGGGTCCAGTTCTGTGGAGAGGGCTGAGTACATCCAGAGGAGGGTGACAAAGATGGTTAGGGGAATCAGTCACTTAACATATGTGGAGAGACTGAGGGTCCTAAACAAATTACCTTGCGGAGCGAATTTTTCGTACTTCACACATCTCTATGACCAGATGGCCCTGCTGGTAATCCTTTTTCATCAGCCAGTTTCCTTTTCACCAAGGCAAAAAAGAAAATCTGCTGGTGAACAAGGATTTCTGGCAGGGTCATCTGGTAATGAAAATGGGATGTCTGATCATCAAAATGGGAAACCCTTTTTTGCCAGTCATTTTCCTTTTTCATCATGATGAATGAGGAATGGTGAAAAAAGAAGTTAGTGAGTGGTGAAAAAGGATTTAAATTGTTTTAAAAAAATTCCAGGGGCATGCAAAGGTTGGAAACCACACAGAACAGCTCATCAACATCTGATGAGCAGAATACATATTTTGATGTCTGTAACAGACATCCCTGGGAATAGTCATGACAGTTTTTTTGAAGCAAAATTAAAAAAAAACAAGATGGTGGCACATGAAAAAGGAATTTTTTCTGGCAAACAAGGATTGGCACATCAAGAACAAGGATTCTTGTTCGTCAGAGCAAAATCCTTTTTCATTCCATTCCTCTACCCAAAAGAGTGAATCGAGCATGCTCAGAACACAAACGTTTAATATTAAATAATATTGGAACGGATTAATATTTATTTCACCAAACTAATGCAGACATACTCTGTGAGGCAAGCACGTTTGACCCTGAAAATTTCAGACCAAAACTCCAAACAGTTTGGCCAAGCAATATGGCAAAAAAAACTGCCAAAAAGACAAATTTTAACATTTTTTCATTATGCCCTGGATTCCTGGATTCTAGAGCTCCTGTCCGAGTTCTCCCCTTCTCTCTCTTCGCCCCGGTCCCCTTGTTTTGACGGGACCTTGAGGGAGCTGAGGAGAGTAGGGCAATGGTTGGAATGTCGTTGGCAGAAATCTGGTCTGGAGGAGGACAGACTTAGATTGATGGCCCATTATTTGGACTATCAATCAGCAATCTCCCATAAGAAGGCAGAGTTCCTGTCCAGGGAGATTGCTGCAGCAAGGAATCTACTGGCTCAGCTCTTCCAGACTGTTGACAGGCTATGCAGTCCAGCCTGTCTTCAGGGCCAGAGAGCTTTTTCACAATCTAAGTGTGACGAGTTTGCTCAATTCTTTGCAGATAAGGTAACCTCCATCAGGTCTGAGATCCGCTTGACTCATTTAAATCAGTATGGCAGAGGTTGGTGTGAGGGCACAGGCACCCAGTCTGTCTGGACAAATTTCAACCAGACAGCGATCATGGATATTGTGAAGATTGTTCAGGGTAAGCAACCAACTTGCTGTAGTCTGGATCCTGGTCCAACCCACCTCCATGTGGGGTGTGTGGATGCCATCGGGCCGATTCTTGCTGAGACAGTCTGGTGTTCATTGGATAAGAGTGTGTTTCCAAGCCCCCTGAAGGAGGCAGTTGTGACATCCCTTTTGAAGAAATCTTCCCTTGACCCAGACTGTCTTGTGAACTACAGATCTGTCTCTAACCCATCCTTTTTGGTAAAGGTTATTGAGAAGATAGTCGCGTTGCAGCTCAAGAACTTTCTTACTACCCACAAAGTCTATGATCCTCTCCAGTCCAGTTTCAGGAAGAGGCATAGTACTGAGGCAGCTCTGGATTGGGTACCTAATGAACTCCTGATAGCGAGGGATTGGAGGAGCCATTCAATCTTGGTCCTCCTTGATCTCTCTGCAGTGTTTGACAGCATGGACCACAGAGTGTTGCTGGAACACCTGCAGCTACTCTGTGGACTGTTGGGGACAGTCCTCAGGGGTTCCATCTTTCCTCACAGGCAGGATGCAGAGGGTTGTGTCAGGGATTTTTTTCCTCAGCCCCCTTCTCCCTGCCCTGTGGGGTGCTGCAGGGTTCCGTGCTGTCCCCCCATTTTGTTCAGGTTGTACATGCTGCTGTTAGGAGATATTATAAGGTGGTAAGGGCCGAGTTTTCACTGCTATGAAGATAATACTCAGCTGTACATGTGCTTTGTACCTTAACAGAATGACACTGTCTCAGTCTTTATCAACCGCCTTGCTGAGATTCAGGACTGGATGAGTGCTAACTGGTTGAGACTAAATCCTGATATGACTAAGGTGTTGGTGGTGGACCCAGCTCATCTGGTAGAGGGGTTGACTTCTGGTCAGCCATCTGGCCTTGTCTAGGGAGCAACCAGTTGAGATCTTCTCAACAGATGCAAAATCTGGGCATTGTGCTTGATGGCAAGCTGACTCTAAAAACTCAGGTGTCAGCAGTCATTAAGTCCTCTTTCTACCATCTGAGGAACATCACCTGATAAAGCACCTAGCACCACCTGAGGACCTTCCTACAGTGGTCCACGCCTTTGTGTCTTCCCACCTTGGCTACTGCAATGCTCTATACCTAGGGCTACAGGGGGGGGACAGCTCAGAGGTAATGTGCGGAAGTATAGGGGGGACGGCTCAGAGGTAATGTGAGGAAGTATTTTTTCACAGAGAGGGTTGTGGATGCATGGAACTGCCTCCCTGAGGAGGTTGTGGAGTCAAGAACAGTGGGCGAATTCAAGAATGCATGGGACAGACATAAGGCAGTCCTAGTGGGGGTAGGAGGAAGTAAGCTGTTGGTTAACTAGGATCTACAGCTTATCTGTTAGGTAGGAAAATGGGCAGACTAGGTGAGCCAAGTGGTCCTTATCTGCCATCATATTCTATGTTTCTATGTTTCTATGCTACCAGCAGTGGACATCCATCACCTGCAGCTGGTGCAGAATGCTGCAGCCAGGTTGTTGACAGGTTTGTTGGAGATCTAGCCACGTCACACTTGTTTCACAAACTGCACTGGCTGCCTATGCAGTGGAGGATCACCCTCAAGGTCAGTTGCTGATCTATAAGGCCCTACACAGACAGGGACTGGGCTACTTGCAAGACCTCCTTCAGCCCTATTGCCCCCCCATCCACTTCACTCCACCAATGAGAGATTGTTAGAGGCTCCCAGGGTCTGTCTTCAGACCTCGGATGCTAGGGCATTTTCATTTGTAGCCCCAACCCTGTGGAACTTTCTACCTCATCAGATTAGAGAGTGCCTGTCCACTAGGACTTTTAAGTCCTCTTTGAAGATGTATTTATTCAGCTTAGCCTTCAGGGACAATGTTTAGTTTGAGAGTTATGCGCAGCAAAAACTTCACTGATCCGACCGACACGCAACTTGGCAGATCAAGAGATCTTCCCCAGGAGACCATGCATGAAAATGTTATGCAAATCCGTTGAATGGTTGCAAAGTTATTAAAGTGCAAAATCTGAAGTTTAATATTAAAGTGCCTACTCAACCTTAGCTCAACCCTAACTAGCATCGCTACTGCACCACTATAATTATGGTGATGTGGTAGTGCCACAATAGGGTTCAGTGCACACTTCTGTGTTAAAGCTAAATTGTTGCACCTTAACAACTTTTCCACCATTCAAGAGATGTGCATGACGTTTTGAAAGTATAATCTCTTGGGTTAGGTCTATTGACATTGCAAATTTCATGTGAATCCATTGTGTGGTGTCTGAGATATCAAATTTCACATAATCCTAAATCCCTAAATTTACATGTTTTTTGCTGTTTCCTTGTCCACCTGTACCTCTGACACTGTTTTAGGTTGTGGTCTGAAATTTTCAGGGTAGAAAGCACTTTGCTCATAGATGTGCCTTTTGAAGATTTGGTAAAAAAATATTAATCCATTCAAATGTTATTGGATTTTAAAGTTTACCATTGTGGCCCTATGGGAAAAGTTAGATGTTCCCCATGAAAATACTTTTGTTTCCGTAGGAGCTATTTTTGCATATTTTACTTTTTCATTTTCCCAGACAGGGTCATGTAGTGTTTCAGTGAGCCTAATACATTTTTACAGAGTGGTCCTGTGCCTGCCAACTTGTTTTTTCAGTTAGCGAGAGACAGAAAGTAAAGAAAATACATAAAAAGGGATGGAATAGAAGAAAGAAACATCACAACCTAGATAAATGGGACCCTTTAGCTACATTCTCATGTTTGTTTTTTCATAATTGGCCTTGAAACAGCTTTTCTGGGCACTGTGAAGGTGTGGGATAAAACAGATACAACAAACTAGAAGTCAGGTGCATAAAAACACAAGAAAAAATTACTCACCTTAGTAATGTTGTTTCTTCTAATGGAATCTTGCTATATTATGACATATGCAGTGAGTCCCAACCTTTGAACTGCCCCGGAGGTGAAAGAGTTAACTTTCCATGCCAGGCATGGAACGCTGAGCTCGAGCTCGGTTGAAACTCTGTCTGTTCTTCAAACTCAAACCGTCAGATCTTTACGAGCTAAACTCACTGAGATCCTGTGTGGAAGCTGTAAACCTACACTAGCCAACTGGCAACTAAAACATAAGAACACATTTTTTGGTCCCAAAACAAAGACTCAAGTCAGGAGACCCAAAAATGAAAAAAACACAACACCAAGCACCCCAAGAAAGGAGGGGTGAAAACAACAAGGTGGGCACCTACTGAGTTCCAACACTGCACTGCCCACCCACATCCCAAAACAGAGGTTCTGAGAGGGTTAGGAAGGGGGGGAGGTCATAATATAGCAAGACTCCATTAGAAGAAACAACATTACTAAGGTGAGTAATTTTTCTTCAAACAACATGAAGTCTTGCTATATTATGACATATGCAGACTACAAGCAGTACCTCCATGGATGAGGACAGAACCTACTTAGGAAATAGGCTCTGAAGCACAGTTGTGAAAACTGAGCATCACTCCTAGCCTGAATGTCCCAGGAGTAATGCTTGGTAAAGTGTGAACTGTTTTCCAGGTAGCTGCTTGACATATCTCTAAATAGGGATGTCCCTGGCAGCAGCCAGGAAGCAGCTGTACCTCTGAGAGTGAGCCCTCAGGCCTGAGGGGGAACCTCACCCAGTTTTCCATAGCAAAATTGGATACAAGAGACAATCCACCTGGCAATGGATCTTTTAGTTGCAGGTTCTCTTACCAACCTCACCATAAGTGAGGAACAGTTGAGGGGTCAAACCTGTGACCCTTGGTACACTCTATGTAGTAACTAAGGGCCTCTTCACATCTAGTTGTGCAGCCTCCTCTCGCCAGAGGAGGAATGGTCAGTGAAGTACACTGGAAGGATATGGATTGATTAAGGTGGAAATCTGAAACCACCTTACGCAAAAACTTCCTATTAGTCCTGAGGACCACCTTATCTCTATGAAAGGAGATAAAATCAGACTCCACTGACAAAGCTTGCAATTCACTTATACGTCTGGCAGAAGTGATGGCTACCAGAAACACAGTCTTCCAAGTCAAGTACTTCAGTTCTGCTGAAGACAAAGGCTCAAAGGGGGGTTGCATAAGCTGAGCAATGCAAACATTAAGATCCCAGGCAGGGGCAGGATCCCTGAATGGAGAGTTGGAATGAAGCAATCCCTTAAAAAACTTGGAGAATACAGGATGAGGTGAAAGAGAAGAGGGCTTACCTGCTGAAATAAAAGCAGACACAGCTGTCAAATGCACTTTTAGGGTAGTTGGTCTCAGCCCCAAGGTATTTAAGTGGACCATATAATCCAGGACTGTGTGTAAATCAGCAGATTCTGGGGAAATATGTTTTCCAGAACTCCATATGGAAAACCTTTCCCATTTGGAATTATAAGTAGCCCTGGTAGAAGGTTTCTAGAAGCTTCAGGATGTCCATACACCTTGGGAGAGTGTAGATCAGCAAACTCTAACTCTTCAAGAGCCAGGCCTTGAGATTTAGAGATTTGAGGTTCTGGTACCAAACCCTCCCTGAGCACAGGTTAACAGGTTGTGCTTCCTGGGAAGACACAGGGAAGATGGACTGCAAAGGACAGTAGGGAGTGAATACCAGGGCTGTCTGGCTGATCTGGAGCAATCAGGATCACTTTGCAGGGTTGAGACCTGATTTTGACTAGCACTTTGAACAGGAGAGGAAGGGAGGAAAAGCATATAGAAACTTCCTTCCCAATTGAGGACTAAGGCATCCAGAGGACTGAGCCCAACACTGGGGGCCTGCAGCAAAAATGGGGAAGTTGGTGATTGTCTGGGGCTGCAAAAAGATCTATCTGTGGGGTGCCCCATCTGGCAAAGATCACCTCCAAAACCAGGGGGTCCAGTGACCATTCGTGATGGCCCTGTGAAATCCTGCTGAGAGCATCTGCCAGGACATTGTCCTTGCCTGGGAGGTGAACTGCTGTAAGGGAGGTGTTCAGAGAGTAAGCCAGAGACCACAACTTCATTGCTTCAGTGCACAAGGCCATAGACTGAGTGCCCCCTTCCTTGTTGATGTACCACATTGTGGTGGTGTTGTCTGTTCTGACTTGTACAACTTTGTTCTGAACAGATTTGGAAAAAACTTGAAGTGCTAGAAAAACTGCTCTGAGTTCCAACAGATTGATGTGTAGCAGAGATTCCTAAGGAGACCACAATCCCTGGGTAGTGAGGTCACCCATGTGAGCTTCCCACCCCAAGAGGGATGCATCTGTAGTAAGGATTAAGGAATGAGACTGAGTGACAAAAGGAACCCCTTGCCTCAGATTGCTCTGATCCTGCCACCACTGTAGGGCCTGGATCAGGGTTCAAGTAACTGGGATCAATTTGGTTAGAGGGTCTTTCCTTTGAGACCAAAAGGCTCTCAAATGGAACTGGATGTCCCTCATCTGAAATCTTGCTCCCTGTACTACTGCTGTAGAGGCAGCCATGTGCCCTAGGAGCTGTAGAAAATGCCTTGCTGGTCAAGAGACCTGCAGGGTGAAAGAGGAGGCCAGAGAGACCAGGGTCCTTGCCCTGTCCAGAGGAAGGAAGGCTCTGGCTTTCTTTGTGTTCAGCTCTTCGCCTATGAAGGTGAGGAGCTGTACAGGCTCTACAACTGACTTTGAAAGATTCAGAAGGAAACCTAGAGAGGTGAGCAGTTGCTGAATTATCTGCAGATGTAACCTGACCTGGTCTGGGGACTGGCCTACTATGAGCCAATCTTCCAGGTAAGGGAAGATGGCAATTTTTTGCCTTCTTAGAGAAGCAACTGCTACTGCCAGGCATTTTGTGAATACCCTTGGAGCAGAGGTGAGGCCAAAGGGCATTGCTCTGAACTGGTAATGGCCTGAGGGCAGCTCGAACCTGAGGTACTTTCGATGGGAGCTTCTGATGAGAATATGGAAGTAGGCATCCTTGAGGTCCAGGGATGCTAGCTAGTCCCCTGGCCTTAGAGAGGGTAGAATAATTCCCAGAGTCACCATTTTTAATTTTGGTTTTAAAAGGTGCTTGTTTAGGTATCTGAGATCCAGGATGGGCCGCCATTCTCCTGTCTTTTTTGGGGTAAGGAAGTACCTGGAGTACAATCCTTTGCCCTGGTGTAGGGGTGGAACCCTTTCCAGAGCTCTGAGAGCCAGGAGGGAAGAGACCTCTGCCTTTAGGGCAAGTGCCTCTGGAGGATTTGCAGGTGGAAAGGATCTGGTTCTCATCTTTGGAAACTTTTTGAAGCTGAGAACCAGTCCCTGGCTTACTACTTCCAGGACCCACTTGTCTGATGTCAGAGACTGCCAGTCCTGGACAAAGTAATCCAGCCTGCCCCCTACAGGTAGGTGAGAATTGGCCCTGGCAACCCCATCAGGGTGCCTGCTTGGCAGGGGCTTTGGGCTGAGGGGTGGAAGCAGGCCTGCTTGTACCCGTCTGCCTCCCTCTAAAGAACCCCTCTGGGCATAGGCAGAAGAGGAGGCCTGGGCTTGGTAAAAGGCTCATGAAAGGCCTGCCCTGCCCCTGAAAGCTGCCTTGGGAGTGGCCGCCTTTCCTTGGCCTGTGCTCTCCTATACGTAGTCCTATACTCATCCATTTTCTTCATGTAATTCTCTGTCTGCTCCCCAAACAGAGAATTACCCACAACAGGAAAATCCATGGCTCTAGACTGGGTATCCTGTGACAGGCTAGTACATCTGAGCCAAGCCATTCTGCGAAGTGCCACAGATGTAGCCATGACTCTTGATGACACATCATTAGAGTCCACTGCAGCATGGAATTGCACCTTGGATGCCTCAATACCATCAGCAGCCACCTGCTCCAGCTCCTTGGCAAGCTGGCCAGGGACCTGTTTTGCTAGAGCCATAACCGTGTCCCATCTGGATTTCTAATATCTAGCAGCATAAGCCATATAATTTGCCTGTCTGAGTCCCAAGGATGCTGCCATGTACTGTTTCTTTGCCATGGCATCAATCCTCCTGGAATCCTTGTCCGGGGGGTGTGAAGCCAAAGGAATGTTTGCCTTGTCACAGGCTGCAGCCTGCACTACTTAATAATGATATCTGGGAAATGAAAAAATCTTCCAAATACTGTTTCCGACTCCAACAGGTGTGTAGCAATGTTTGCAATAAAGAAAAATGGGGTCACCGCCAATCCATTCATTAAACTTGTGCTTTTATTTGCAGTATGGCCCCTACGTTTCGCTGCACCCAGCTTGATCACGGGGCTTCTATAAATACAAAATTATATTTAATTAACTAATTACATGAGAACAAAATTCTTAAATTTCTTTTAAACATAAATAAAATGCTACTGCCTTAATAACTTATATTAATTACCTGCAAAAGAAGTCCTCTCACTTTCAAAATCTTATATGTTAAAATTAAGTGCTCTTCACCCTAATTCAAATAAACAAAATGGCTATATTTAGGAATTATTACAACTTAGTTTAATTTCATTTCATACCTTCATTTACAATTCAAAATTAATAATCCACATCCTATGTGTTGAATTAATCCTCTCACTTCTATGCTGCTATTTAGTCCTCTGAGATCTGCATTCCAAAGATATAATTTATATATTAAATTGTGTTTTGCACAGTCCCCTATCTTGAAAAATAAATCCAAATTACTTTCATATTATTAATTAGTCATTATAATATATATTTCTCACCTTAAGCGTGGCACATTTGCTGCTTCACAACAGTCCTGATTTCTCCAAATTTATATGGAAAAACGAATAATTATTCATTAAGAGTTTGTATTTACAAGCGCTTCACTATGCGCTATAATAGCCACAATGTTGCTTCATTTAATGTGTACTAAATACTCGAATCGTATTCAACTTTCAAGTAATCCAAAATATAATTTTCTCAAAAATATACTGTGGCCATTAGATTCCATGTCCCTAGGCTGTAAAAACGCCTGACTCCTTATGTTTTAGAACGCCGAAAGAACGCCGTGCTGCAAAGGCTATGTCTTAAATGGAAAAATTATCCATTCATAGCAGCTCTTTTTCGCTTACTCTTGAAATTACTTGGCTATATACTATTGGGGCACAAAATAAAAACGCAATGTCTAGCGTCATAAGGTTCATCAATATGTATAAGTTAGGGGAAACCTAGCCATTCACAAGATTATGCGTGCCACTAACGTCATGGACTCATAAATATTCATAGGCTTAGTGAATTCTGACCATTCACGCGATTATGCGTGCCGCTAGGGAAACACCCTTCTTATGCATATTCATTATGTTATGTTAGACTCACTGCCTTGCGCTTCGCGCCTTTCGGACTTTGATTTATGCTATCTTTTATCCAGCTAACCACATCCATTCCTCTATTTTCTTTAACAGTCCATGAATTTAAATACAAACTCCTACTAGATTGGAACATTATCAACATTTTTTATATAGATGAAAAACGGCAAATTATTTTACTAAGCATTGAAAAATATGAATTAAACAAAAAAACCTTAAATAGACTTTAAGCAGCAGTTATATCGATATATCAATTAAGTGACAAAAATATATATATATTTTTTTTTATTTTTTTATTATGGATTTCTCAATCAGCCATGTTTATTTGAAAGGGTGAATGAATTTAAAATGAAATCTTTTGTTATTTTGTTTGCATAAATAGCTAATGTCTAATAAGGAGGCTAATGAAATAACATTCATTTTTTTTTCTTCAATGAAAAAGGGAAGAATATCAGCTCTCATCCATCAATACATTATTCAGCCACTAAAGTAAATATAAACACATAATGGTATTCTTCAAAATCATATTTCCAAACGAATACTGAAATAATCAAATTGCTGCACTGAATTGTACTTTGAATTAAGCATTTAACACAAATACTCAGTTTAAATTTCAGACAACCCAAACAATTCATGCAATAGTTGAATACATCATACGACTAAAATTACAATAAGTAACTCTTTAACTTTCTTTAAACTATAATATATTAAATTTCAAATCAACCATTCAACTTTCCTAAATAAATCTATACTCAATATGAAATCAATATATTCTTACATGATAAATCCTAAATATCCATTATTAAGCTGACTTTAATGCACACCATCTATTTTCTCATATTTTTGAAACACACCAACATATACAAAAATTATATTTTAGAAAGTCTTTAAACCAAACAAAAATTCATTCAGTAAACATAAAAAGAGTAAACATAAGTAAATATGATTTCATGAAAAAAGGTAAGGAACCCATTAATTAGATAATTTATTGCTTTTTCATGTACAAGCTAACCAATTCTATCAATATTCATTCCAATCCGTTCATCTAATGTATGTAAATTAAAAATCACTTCATTTCCATTCTGTCTAATGATTTCTTATAATCACCACCCTTAATGGGGGCTATCAATTTCCAATCCCAAAACCTTAAAGAGGCCCTGTGTGCTGTGCTGCATTAAAATGCACCGCTACTGGTGATTTTCATTACTATTCCTAATATCGCTTTTATGCTCTCCTATTCTTATTTTTAATGCCCTTTTAGTTTGTCCTACATATAATTTATCACAGGGGCATTGAATTACATAAATTACCCCTTCAGTATTGCAATCAATATGATCCTTGATTTTAAATTCCAAATTATAATAAGGATGTTTAAAGATTAACTTTTTACTAGTATTGTTACAGACAGCACACTTCCCACATCTTACCATTCCAGGTTGTAAAGGTCCCAAGAGGAACTGTGTTTCATCTTCTACCTTTCATAGAAATTGTGAATCTACCAAATTGTCCTTAAGGCTCCTCACCTTTTTTGACACAATTATAGGTTTTTTTTGTAACAATTGGATATGTTGGTTGTCTGTTGCAACAAGGCACCAATATTTATTAAAAATCTGTCTAATTTCTTTCATTTTATGGTTGTACTTAGTTGCAAAGACCAATCTTTGCTGCTTCTGTTTACGCTGTTTATTTAATAATTCCATCCTAGTTACTAGTGCAATCTTTTGATCAGCTTTTAATAAAGTTTTCTGTGAATAACCTCTTTCAGTAAACCTTCTCAACATTTCTTTTTTATGAAATTCATAATCATCATGTTTTTTACAATTACGTTTCACTCTTACTAGTTGGGAAAAAGGAATACTTTGTTTTAATCTGGGTTCATGATAACTCCTATTGTGTAGTAACGTGTTCCTGTCTGTTGGTTTCTATATAGTGTAGTACTGCATTCTGAATTCACAATAGTTATTTCTAAATCTAAAATGGTATTGTAGTTTTATGAAAATTCAATATAAATGTTAGGTTGCTATCGAAATTATTTAATAATTCCTGAAATAAATATAATTCCTCCTCCGTACCTACCCATAGAGACAAAAATGTCATCAATAAAACGTTTCCAAAAGGCAATCTTTTCAAAAACAGATTCTTAATTGGATTAAACACAAACTCTTCTTCAAAGATAATCATATATGCATTCACATAGCTGGGTGCCATTGTGCTCCCCATTGCTGTCCATTTTTCTTGCTGATAAAATCGTCCCTCAAATTCAAAATAATTATTCTTTAAAATAAATCTAGCTAACTCTTGAAGAAGTACAGTTTTGGGAGAACTACCTACTGGTCTTCTATTAAGTATTTTTCCCATGTTACTAACACCTTCATCATGCGGAATAGATGTGTATAGGTCCTTCACATCCCATGTAACCAGAAAATACTCAGTATTACCTTTATCTTGTAATATTTTCTCTAATTTTCTTATAAAATCTGTTGAATCCTGTATATAGGTGGCATTAACTTCAATTAGAGGTTGCAAATAATGATTCACAAATTTTGAAATTGGTTCCAAAACTGAACTTAATCCAGATATTATTGGTCTACCTGGAGGATCAAACAAATCTTTATGAATTTTTGGTAAAGCATAAAAAGTTGGTATCTTAGGAAATTCTACAATGAGCAACCTCATTTCCCAATCTCTAAGCCAATTCAAATCTACAAACTCAGCCAGTAATTCTCTTAATTCATTCATTATTTTAGGGGTGGGGTCTCTATCCAATAGTGAATAATTTTCTGTATTGGATAATAACTTTAAGCACATATGCTTATATTGATCCCTATCTTGTATAACGATGCCACCCCCTTTATCTGCTTGTTTAATAATTATATTGTTATCCTCACTTAATTCCTTAATGGCTTGAAATTCATCTTTATTTAGATTTTTATGGGGGCATCGGAGGCTGGATCTTTAAAAGGTCCATAATTTCTTTTCAACTATCTTACAGAAACATTCTATTCCATTACTTCTTCCTATCGGGGATTAAAATATGATTTAATGTTTAATATCTGCTTCAATTTGCTTTCCTCACTAGATGTACCTTCCTGATCCCCAAAATTTTTAATTCTTAAACTTCTGAAAATGCCTGTAAATCAACCATCAACTCAAATGTGTTAATAGGTTGTGAGGGGAAAACTCAAACCCAAACTTAATACCTTAAGTTCTCCACTTAGATGTCTTTACTCAAATTAAAATAGGTACTATCTCTGTGCTTCTCTCATCCTGTTGTCCATGTTTACTCTGCCTCCTGGGCCTCCCCTTTTCCCTTCTGCCTCAAACCCACTTGCCCTCTATTAAACTCTGGATTATAATTGGTAGTACTTAGGTCATATCTTCGTGGGAATTATCTTCCACTACACCACTGGAGGGCATGGGTTCACTAGTCCCAGCACCGTCCTCTCTAGAACGTATTAACGTATCCTTTGTGTAGCTGTTATCGCTATCTGTACCGCTATCTTGTTGATAGTTATATCTCTGTCTTCTATACTGTTTATAGGTGTAAATCCTATTGTCTCTATAATCATTTGTATCCCTTATGAATTTCCTAATCTTCTGTTGTTTTAACTTATTTTCATAATCTGTAATTTTGTGTCTCAAATTTTCTAAAGATGAAGTGTACTCTTCTAACTTGAGCTGTTGCTGTAGTAACTCTTGATATTTTTGCATTTCTTCTCCCATAGCCATCCTTTCTTCTATAATCGCCTCTATAAGGGCATACATAAAATCACAGCTAGCTCTGTTTCTTATACCATCCCATTTCATATATAATTTCGATGTATTTATACCAATATTGGGTTCAACTGTGATACGTAATCCTCTAGGGATTCTATTATGTTCCAAATACTGGGTTAAGGTCAAACCATGCCACTCCAATCTTGTATCCCTGTACCTTAAATTTTCTAATTTTTGGAAAATATTACGAGGTGTTGTCCCCATTTGAGCACTGAGATCCCTATCCTCCCTCATTTTTTGAAATAGAGATTGCCTCTCATCTTCAGTATAACTAGCAAAATGTAAAACATTTTGAACACTACTACCAATATCCTTAAATACTGCTAAACCTTCTTCCATTTCAATTTCTTCAAAAGGCAAAAAGCTATATATCTGTACAAAATGTCTCAAATACACTTTAATTAATCAACTTCCAGATATGTGGGACCCACCCAAGGTCTCACCAATATACTATTTAATAATGATATCTGGGAAATGAAAAAATCTTCCAAATACTGTTTCCGACTCCAACAGGTGTGTAGCAATGTTTCAATAAAGAAAAATGGAGTCACCGCCAATCCATTCATTAAACTTTTATTTGCAGTATGGGCCCCTACATTTTGCTGCACCCAGCTTGATCACGGGGCTTCTATAAATACAAAATTATATTTAATTAACTAATTACATGAGAACAAAATTCCTTAAATTTCTCTTTTAAACATATATAAAATGCTACTGCCTTAATAACTTATATTAATTACCTGCAAAAGAAGTCCTCTCACTTTCAAAATCTTATATGTTAAAATTAAGTTATCTTCACCTTAATTCAAATAAACAAAATGGCTATATTTAGGAATTATTACAACTTAGTTTAATTTCATTTCATACCTTCATTTACAAATTCAAAATTAATTATCCACATACCTATGTGTTGAATTAACCTCTCACTTCTATGCTGCTATTTAGTCCTCTGAGATCTGCATTCCAAAGATATAATTTATATATTAAATTGTGTTTTGCACAGTCCCCTATCTTGAAAAATAAATCCAAATTACTTTCATATTATTAATTAGTCATTATAATATATATTTCTCACCTTAAGCGTGGCACATTTTCTGCTTCACAACAGTCCTGATTTCTCCAAATTTATATGGAAAAACGAATAATTATTCATTAAGAGTTTGTATTTACAAGCGCTTCACTATGCGCTATAATAGCCACAATGTTGCTTCATTTAATGTGTACTAAATACTCGAATCGTATTCAACTTTCAAGTAATCCAAAATATAATTTTCTCAAAAATATACTGTGGCCATTAGATTCCATGTCCCTAGGCTGTAAAAACGCCCGACTCCTCATGTTTTAGAACACTGAAAGAATGCCGTGCTGCAAAGGCTATGTCTTAAATGGAAAAATTATCCATTCATAGCAGCTCTTTTTCGCGCGCTTACTCTTGAAATTACGTGGCTATATACTATTGGGGCACAAAATAAAAACGCAATGTCTAGCGTCATAAGGTTCATCAATATGTATAAGTTAGGGGAAACCTAGCCATTCACAAGATTATGCGTGCCACTAACGTCATGGACTCATAAATATTCATAGGCTTAGTGAATTCTGACCATTCACGCGATTATGCGTGCCGCTAGGGGAAACACCCTTCTTATGCATATTCATTATGTTATGTTAGACTCACTGCCTTGTGCTTCGCGCCTTTTGGACTTTGATTTATGCTATCTTTTTATCCAGCTAACCACATCCATTCCTCTATTTTCTTTAACAGTCCATGAATTTAAATACAAACTCCTACTAGATTGGAACATTATCAACATTTTTTATATAGATGAAAAACGGCAAATTATTTTACTAAGCATTGAAAAATATGAATTAAACAAAAAAAACCTTAAATAGACTTTAAGCAGCAGTTATATCGATATATCAATTAAGTGACAAAAACATTTTTTTTTATTATGGATTTCTCAATCAACCATGTTTATTTGAAAGGGTGAATGAATTTAAAATGAAATCTTTTGTTATTTTGTTTGCATAAATAGCTAATGTCTAATAAGGAGGCTAATGAAATAACATTCATTTTTTTTCAATGAAAAAGTGAAGAATATCAGCGCACTCATCCCTCAATACATTATTCAGCCACTAAAGTAAATATAAACACATAATGGTATGGCCCCATATAAAAATCTAAATAAAGATGAATTTCAAGCCATTAAGGAATTAAGTGAGGATAACAATATAATTATTAAACAAGCAGATAAAGGGGGTGGCATCGTTATACAAGATAGGGATCAATATAAGCATATGTGCTTAAAGTTATTATCCAATACAGAAAATTATTCACTATTGGATAGAGACCCCACCCCTAAAATAATGAGTGAATTAAGAGAATTACTGGCTGAGTTTGTAGATTTGAATTGGCTTAGAGATTGGGAAATGAGGTTGCTCATTGTAGAATTTCCTAAGATACCAACTTTTTATGCTTTACCAAAAATTCATAAAGATTTGTTTGATCCTCCAGGTAGACCAATAATATCTGGATTAAGTTCAGTTTTGGAACCAATTTCAAAATTTGTGAATCATTATTTGCAACCTCTAATTGAAGTTAATGCCACCTATATACAGGATTCAACAGATTTTATAGAAAATTAGAAAATATTACAAGATAAAGGTAATACTGAGTATTTTCTGGTTACATGGGATGTGAAGGACCTATACACATCTATTCCGCATGATGAAGGTGTTAGTAACATGGGAAAAATACTTAATAGAAGACCAGTAGGTAGTTCTCCCAAAACTGTACTTCTTCAAGAGATAGCTAGATTTATTTTAAAGAATAATTATTTTGAATTTGAGGGACGATTTTATCAGCAAGAAAAAGGGACAGCAATGGGGAGCACAATGGCACCCAGCTATGCGAATGCATATATGATTATCTTTGAAGAAGAGTTTGTGTTTAATCCAATTAAGAATCTGTTTTTTGAAAAGATTGCCTTTTGGAAACGTTTTATTGATGACATTTTTTGTCTATGGGTAGGTACGGAGGAGGAATTATATTTATTTCAGGAATTATTAAATAATTTCGATAGCAACCTAACATTTATATTAAATTTTCATAAAACTACAGTATCATTTTTAGATTTAGAAATAACTATTGTGAATTCAGAATGCAGTACTACACTATATAGGAAACCAACAGACAGGAACACGTTACTACACAATAGGAGTTATCATGAACCCAGATTAAAACAAAGTATTCCTTTTTCCCAACTAGTAAGAGTGAAACGTAATTGTAAAAAACATGATGATTATGAATTTCATAAAAAAAGAAATGTTGAGAAGGTTTACTGAAAGAGGTTATTCACAGAAAACTTTATTAAAAGCTGATCAAAAGATTGCACTAGTAACTAGGATGGAATTATTAAATAAACAGCGTAAACAGAAGCAGCAAAGATTGGTCTTTGCAACTAGGTACAACCATAAAATGAAAGAAATTAGACAGATTTTTAATAAGTATTGGTACCTTGTTGCAACAGACAACCAACACATCCAATTGTTACAAAAACCTATAATTGTGTCAAAAAGGTGAGGAACCTTAAGGACAATTTGGTACATTCTACAATTTCTAAGTAAGGTAGAAGATGAAACACAGTTCCTCTTGGGACCTTTACAACCTGGAATGGTAAGATGTGGGAAGTGTGCTGTCTGTAACAATACTAGTAAAAAGTTAATCTTTAAACATCCTTATTATAATTTGGAATTTAAAATCAAGGATCATATTGATTGCAATACTGAAGGGGTAATTTATGTAATTCAATGCCCCTGTGATAAATTATATGTAGGACAAATTAAAAGGGCATTAAAAATAAGAATAGGAGAGCATAAAAGCAATATTAGGAATAGTAATGAAAAATCACCAATAGCGGTGCATTTTAATGCAGCACAGCACAAGGGCCTCTTTAAGGTTTTGGGATTGAAATTGTTAAGCCCATTAAGGGGTGTGATTATAAGAAATCATTAGACAGAATGGAAATGAAGTGGATTTTTAATTTACATACATTAGATGAACGGATTGGAATGAATATTGATAGGAATTGGTTAGCTTGTACATGAAAAAGCAATAAATTATCTTATTAAAGGGTTCCTTACCTTTTTTCATGAAATCATATTTACTTATGTTTACTCTTTTTATGTTTACTGAATGAATTTTGTATGGTTTAAAGACTTTCTAAAATATAGTTTTTGTATATGTTGGTGTGTTTCAAAAATATGAGAAAATAGGTGGTGTGCATTAAAGTCAGCTTAATAATGGATATTTAGGATTTATCATGTAAGAATATATTGATTTCATATTGAGTATAGATTTATTTAGGAAAGTTGAATGGTTGATTTGAAATTTAATATATTATAGTTTAAAGAAAGTTAAAGAGTTACTTATTGTAATTTTAGTCGTATGATGTATTCAACTATTGCATGAATTGTTTGGGTTGTCTGAAATTTAAACTGAGTATTTGTGTTAAATGCTTAATTCAAAGTACAATTCAGTGCAGCAATTTGATTATTTCAGTATTCATTTGGAAATATGATTTTGAAGAATACCATTATGTGTTTATATTTACTTTAGTGGCTGAATAATGTATTGAGGGATGAGAGCGCTGATATTCTTCCCTTTTCATTGAAGAAAAATGAATGTTATTTCATTAGCCTCCTTATTAGACATTAGCTATTTATGCAAACAAAATAACAAAAGATTTCATTTTAAATTCATTCACCCTTTCAAATAAACATGGCTGATTGAGAAATCCATAATAAAAAAATGTTTTTGTCACTTAATTGATATATCGATATAACTGCTGCTTAAAGTCTATTTAAGGTTTTTTTTGTTTAATTCATATTTTTCAATGCTTAGTAAAATAATTTGCAATTTTTCTTCTATATAAAAAATTTTGATAATGTTCCAATCTAGTAGGAGTTTGTATTTAAATTCATGGACTGTTAAAGAAAATAGAGGAATGGATGTGGTTAGCTGGATAAAAAGATAACATAAATAAAAGTCCGAAAGGCGTGAAGCGCAAGGCAGTGAGTCTAACATAACATAATGAATATGCATAAGAAGGGTGTTTCCCTAGCGGCACGCATAATCGCGTGAATGGTCAGAATTCTCTAAGCCTATGAATATTTATGAGTCCATGACGTTAGTGGCACGCATAATCTTGTGAATAGCTAGGTTTCCCCTAACTTATACATATTGATGAACCTTATGACGCTAGACATTGCGTTTTTATTTTGTGCCCCAATAGTATATAGCCAATGAATTTCAAGAGTAAGTTTGAAAAGAGCTGCTATGAATGGATAATTTTCCATTTAAGACATAGCCTTTGCAGCACGGCGTTCTAAAACATAAGGAGTCGGGCATTTTTACAGCCTAGGTACATGGAATCTAATGTCCACAGTATATTTTTGAGAAAATTATATTTTGGATTACTTGAAAGTTGAATACGATTCGAGTATTTAGTACACATTAAATGAAGCAACATTGTGGCTATTATAGCGCATAGTGAAGCGCTTGTAAATACAAACTCTTAATGAATAATTATTCGTTTTTCCATATAAATTTGGAGAAATCAGGACTGTTGTGAAGCAGAAAATGTGCCACGCTTAAGGTGAGAAATATATATTATAATGACTAATTAATAATATGAAAGTAATTTGGATTTATTTTTCAAGATAGGGGACTGTGCAAAACACAATTTAATATATAAATTATATCTTTGGAATGCAGATCTCAGAGGACTAAATAGCAGCATAGAAGTGAGAGGGTTAATTCAACACATAGGTATGTGGATTATTAATTTGAATTTGTAAATGAAGGTATGAAATGAAATTAAACTAAGTTGTAATAATTCCTAAATATAGCCATTTTGTTTATTTGAATTAGAGTGAAAAGCACTTAATTTTAACATATAAGATTTTGAAAGTGAGAGGACTTCTTTTGCAGGTAATTAATATAAGTTATTAAGGCAGTAGCATTTTATTTATGTTTAAAAGAGAAATTTAAGGAATTTTGTTCTCATGTAATTAGTTAATTAAATATAATTTTGTATTTATAGAAGCCCCGTGATCAAGCTGGGTGCAGCGAAACGTAGGGGCCCATACTGCAAATAAAAGCACAAGTTTAATGAATGGATTGGCGGTGACTCCATTTTTCTTTATTGAAAACATTGCAGCCTGCACTACCCCAACATGGCTGCATTGTTGTGAAAGGAACTCCGTATCAGAGCCTAACAATGTGTACCTCTTGTCCATTCTCTTATCCACAGGAGATATAGTGTGAGGAGTTTTTAGGACTTTAAATGTCTGTTTCCCAAAAGATTTATGCAAGGGAATATACAGTCTCCTAGACTCTGGGATATCCTTCATTTCTACATAGTCAGGCTCCTCTTGATCATCCACAGCTTCCTCCACAGGGAGCTGGAGGGTTTCAGCCTCTTTTTTATAGAAAATAAAATGAGAAGGGGTCTCAGAAAGCCTAGGAGGGGACACTCCTGAAGGTCTGTCTGGGGAGATGTCCAGGTCGATGGGCACATCCAGACTTTCAAATCCACATTCACTCTCCTCATACTCCTCTTCCCCCTCCTTCGGTTCATAATCCTCTAAATCGTAGTCTTGAACCGGTGGAACCGGCCGAACCGGGCGCTTACCTGATGGCACCAGTTTGGTCAGAACCGGAGAAAGCTACTGGACAATCTGAATCACTTTGGCTATCTCTTCAGCGGTTGGAGAGGAAAGTTTTGGCTCCACACCAACTGATTTTCTAGTCCTTTTTCCTGGAACTGACCCCTCAGAGTTGGCTCTCCTTTTGCCCGAGGAAGTCTCGCCCTGGTCAGAGGGCACTCCCTCTGGTTCAGTTGGAACTGAACAGGGCTGGCCATCCGGGTCAGCGGACTTCTTGGCCTCCCTTTCCCTGAGCCTACCAACTCTCTTTTCCAGGGTAGCTGCAGGAACATTTTTACAAATCTGGCAGTCTGCATTGAGGTAGTCAAACCCCAGACAATAAACACAGGTGGTGTAGGGGTCAGCCTTGGCAAAGGCTTCCCCACACACACTGCAGTGTTGAAACCCAGTGGGCCCGGTTTTTCTTTTGGGTTTCTCAGACATAGTGCCAGTCCTAACCAAACTTGCCCGTTTATGGCAATCCGTCAAGCAAGACCCTCTTATCGGTTCCCAACCGTGTCACAGGTCATGGAAAAAAACGTTAGAAATTCCTTTTTTTTTAGAACTGATAAGAACCGGTAACCACACTATAAATGATAGAATAAAATATTTTTAAATAACCTGATCGGTTCAAACCGAACCGATAAGCCGTTTTCAAGTTCCACACAGAAGAAATAATGTAAAACCAATCTAGTTCTCACAATACCACAGATAGAGCTTGAACCGACAGGTTGCAGTTTAAATTCGGTCGAAAACCGAGAAAAACAATACTTTAACAGAGAAAATGAACCGAGCAGAAGGAGAAATCTCTGGAGCGACTGTTCAGTGAGGCGGAGTAAAGAATCTGACGGTTTGAGTTTGAAGAACAACAGACAGAGTTTCAACCAAGCTCGAGCTCAGCGTTCCATGCCTGGCGTGGAAAGTTAACTCTTTCACCTCTGGGGCAGTTTGAAGGTTGGGACTCACTGCATATGTCATAATATAGCAAGACTTCATGTTGTTTGAAACGTGCATTGTTATTTTATTCAAATCAGAAAATGAAAAAATTAAAAACTATAATCATACAGAATGCAAAAGGTTATTCCATGTCCAGCATCCAGCAAACTTTCTAATTTCAAAAATTCCTGAGGCTCAGCTTCAGCCTTTGCAAATAGAACAGTGTGGAAACAAGCACACACTTCTGAGATCCTCCTCACTTGGTAGTCAGTATTCAACTGATTCCCCTATCTATCTTTGTTACTCCAAGTGGTGAGTTTTTATACCATTCATGGATGACATCACTGTCTCTACCCCTTTTTGCTAAAACCAGTATAAACCTCTTATTCTTAGGAGTTCCCCATCAAACAATAAAGACAGATATGTTCATACATATTGGGCAGGATTCACAAAGTGAAATGGGACTAAGTCCCACTCCGCAACCCCAGTTGCACGACGAAATTGCCGCAGCTGTGGAGCAGACGATCCACAGCCGCAGCAGTTGTGGAGGGTGCTATGGTGGGTCCCGATGCCTGTAGAAGCCTCCCGCAGCTGCGGTGCTGTCCATGGCAACAGCACCCGCAAGCTGCTGTATTCCGTGGAGCCAGTCATACTCTGGTTCCACCTTAGTGAATACCCACAGCTGTGGGCGACCTGCAGCTTAGCAAGTGGAAACCCACTAGCGCCGAGGTTTTCCCACAGCTGCGGGACCTTCCCCCATGTTAGTGAATCTTGACCATTATGTTTTCTAGCCTACACTATACTTCTCTTTTCTTGGTTAACTGGGTTTTATGTTAAGGGGGGTTTATATTAAGGGGGTTTTATGTTTCCTTTTTGTTTAATCTGAAAAGATAGTTTTAATAAGATATTAAGTCCACGAGGGTTCCACTGGGAAATGGGAAAACAAGGGTGCACTCCTCTTCTCCCTTCTCCTGCTAACCCTTGGAACTCATCATATGTTTTTCCTTTTATTTCCTTTAAATCATTAAAGGGACACTGTCAACCTGTTTTTCATCATATTATTTCTAGTTAAAAACCTACGTTTTATGATTGCTTACCTTCTCTAACATTCATCGATGTTGCTGTTTGTTTTGTCTATTTCCTTATTTAGTAGAACTGAAATGCATGTTAATGTATATTTATAAACAACCTAGTTTTGTTTACAGTCCAGGGTCTGATCTTGCATACTTCTTGAGCATTAGAAGCACACCCAAACAGTGCAGTCACTCATGAGGCAGTAGCCTCCGAAACCCCACCTGCATCATGAGGGGCTAGCCTGTGTTGTAGGTGTCCCCAAGTCCAGGAAAGATGCAGTTGGAGCTGGTCAAGGAATGTAAACAAACCTGTGTTTGTGCAGTAACACCAGTATGGTGGGCAGTCTGTTTTCACTTTTAAAAAAAAAAGAATCAGAATCAAACTACCAGCTACACCAGCAATCTTTGCAAAATGTTGATCATCGTAAAATATGTTTTTAAACTAGGGACACTTGAGACCTAAGAGGGTTGACAGTGTTGCTTTAAATGATAAATAAACCACTGAGCCTGCCCCCGCCCACCAATCCTGAAGCCCCAAAAAGGCACCAGGCTTCCTCACTTGACTCCTGGTGGTTCACTGAGCCTGCTGCCCACCCATCCCTGAAGGCAAGGCAAGGCAATTTTATTTCTAAGAAACCCAATCCTGGAGGCTCTGGGTGCCGTACACAATGAAAGCAGAATACAAAATACAAATACAAAAATAAGTGCAATAACATTAGTAGAAGCTTTAAAACAACATTCTTAAAAGCATAAATATAAAATATAAAATAGCTGAGAACTAGGGTAGGTGGGAGAAGGCTTAATCCCCAAAAGCCTGGGAAAAAAAAGATTTCAATTGAGGGGGCCTCCTGGACAGCAGCTGGAAATGTGTTCCACAGATTTGGCCCAGAGACACTAAATGTTCGGTCACCAGAGGCCTTGAGCCAAACCCTGGGTACAACCAGGAGTCCCGTCAAAACAGAACGGAGGAGCAGGCAGAGGTCACAGGTGACAGTAGCTCAGACAGGTAGCCAGGACCCAGCCCATATAGGGTCTTATAGGTGAACAAGCCCACCTTGAAGAGGACCCTCCACCTGACCGGCAGCCAGTGCAGAGCATGCAAAACCGGAGTCACATGGCATGACTGAGGTAGTCCCACCAGTAATCAGGCCAGCGCATTCTGCACCAGCTGCAGCCAGTGAAGGGTCCCTCCAGTGACCCTGAAGTAAAGAGCATTACAGTAGTCAAGTCTGGAGGTCTCAAAGGCATGTACTAGGGTCGGCAGTTCTTTGGGCGTAACGAAGGGCTTGATCCCGGCGATGTTCCGTAAGTGGTAAAACCCACTCTTCACAACAGATGACATCTGATCTTCAAAGGTCAGTCTGCTGTCCAGGATCACACCTAGACTTTGCACCTTCGGGGAAGCGATCAATGGAGCAGACCCAAGGAAAAGACCAGTGCCCACTCCAGGTAGCAAATCATCACGGCGATGACCCTGCTCAACCACTAGCACCTCTGTCTTGTCTGGGTTAAGTCGCAGACAGCTGGAAGCCATCAAGTCATTGATTTTAGCCAGACAGATGTTAAGCACATCAACTGCACCAGATGTCTGGGGGGCAAATGACAAATACAACTGGGTGTTATCTGCATAGCAGTGAAACTCCACGCTGTATTGTCAAATGACCTCACCCAGAGGCAACATATACATCGCAAACAGCATCGGTGACAAGGTCGAGCCCTGAGGAATCCACAAGACAGAGGCATTGGAGAGGAGGAGAATTCCCCATCACTACCCGCTGCACCCTGCCTGAGAGAAAGGACTCAAACCATCTGATGGCAACACCGGTGAGTCCACAACATTTGCAGAGCCGATCAAGAAGCACAATGGTGTTGAAAGCTGAAGAGAGATCAAGGAGCACAAGAATTGACCTGTCTCCTCTATCTCTAGCTCTGAGTAAGTCATCATGAACCCTGACGAGTGCGGTTTCTGTGCTGTGCCTAGCCCAAAAATCCAACTGAAATAGCTCATAGATGTCAAAGGACAGGAGCCAATCCACGAGCTGCTGTACTACCAGTTTCTCAACAACCTTGCTCAAAAAAAGCAAGTTGGAGATAGGGTGGTAATTCACTGGGATGTCTGGGTTGAGGGAAGATTTCTTTATGAGGGGTTTCACCAGCACCTCTTTCAGAGGAGCTGGGAGCACCCCCTCCACCATCGAACACCTAGCTATCCCAGCGAACACTGGGCCAACTTCCCAACAAGAAACAAGTCGGGGCTGGGTCCAGTTCACAAGATGTATTCTTCAGCTCTAAGATCAGCCAAGTCACCTCAGACACCTCCAAAGGCCTAAACTCTTCCCAGGCAGGCAGAGTTCCTCTGCTCCCAACAGACTGGCAACTGCGAGGCAAAAGCCTACCTGATGGAAACCCCGATCGGATAGCTGATACCCTGTCAGAGAAGAGCAGAGCAAACTCCTCATACAAAGTTGATGAAAAAGCTTTTTTGGCTGAAGACAGGCTGGCTGAAGAAGCCTGTCCACAGCCCGAAAAAGCTGAGCAGGTCTGTTTCTCCCTAACACAATCTCCCAGGACAGGAACTCTGCCTTCTTAAGGGTGATTACCTCCTGGTACTCACGGTAATGGGAATGCAGGACCAGTTTGTTGGCATCCAGCCAGGACTTCCGCCAGCAATGCTTCAACTTCCATCCCTTGATCTTCATCACCTTGAGATCAACGTCAAACCACAGATATCTCAACTGAAAAGATCTGGGTCATATATGAACTGGTGCTATGGCATCCAGCGCTTCAGACATCACCTTATTATAGGTGACCACTGTCTCCCTGTGCCAATCACACAAGCCGCCTCAACCCTAGAAAGATCAGCTATGACCAAGAGTCCTTCTGGGTCTATGCTCTAAAAGGCAATGGGTAACCATCTCCACAGGGCAGGACTATCGGAGGGGCCCCAAATGTGAGCTCCACAGTGCAGTGATTGGACCAAAAGACCGGCTCAATCCTGAGGTTATCAACCCCAAGACCCAGCCAGAACACCAGGTCGATTGTGTGACCATGCTGGTGGGTCACAGCCAAAGAAAGGAATGGATTTCAGCTGAAAACAGCAGTCCAGAATGGGTCTGCCTCCAATCAGATTTCTGGCACCTTTTTTGAATTCAAATTCCCCATAGCAGCAGTCTGTTACTGCTTACTCTTTTTGCATTTCTCACTCTGCGTTGTCACTTTTCTATGTCTGTTGCTGTGTTTATATTAGTTATAATTCGTTTAAAGTTACTGTGGATTGAAAGTGCAATTTTCCTTTTAAAGTTATTCCCTTCTTGCCAAGAGGTTACTTGTCCCCAGTCTCGAGAGCTTTCCTGCTCAGCCCTTCACCTGCTCCTTTCCCCTCCTCTTTTTTAGCCCCCATCCCAATTTAGTGAGCACCTGCCCATTTCTTTTGCTTCCTGCAAATTTATTTGCCTCCCCTTCCTCCTTCTCCAGGCACGAGCTGCCCCTGACTGGGCTTCCTCATCAATGGAGAACTGCTCCTGGCTTTTCACTGAGCCTTCTGCCCACCCACCCATCCCCAACACCAAAGAAAGGTATGGACTTCAGCCATAAACAGCAATCTAGAATTGGTCTGTCTCCAGGATTTTTGGAGCCTTTTTTGAATTCAGATTCCCCATAGCAACAGTCTGTTACTGCTTGCTCTTTTTGCATTTCTCACTCTGCTTTGTCACTTTTCTATGACTGTTGCTGTGTTTGTATTAGTCCTTTCCTAATGCTGCTGTGCAGTGTCTCCCCACCCGCCCTATCTGAACACTTTCTCATATACCTATCTGGAACTGTTCTGATTGGACAGCTATCTACCCACTTTGCCATTTGGTCCTTATACAGTCCTACCACTAGGGGGACTGTTCAGTCATCAGTCTTTGCAAATCCACTTCTTTACTTTAGCCTTTCCTATGGCCTCCCACTGATGCCTGCTTTGCTCCCTACTAGCCCTCCTTTTATTTCTCCCAGTTTCTTCCCCAGTCCCAGCCCATTTCCTCCCCAGATCCATCCTGAATGCATCATGTCCTATTTGAGGTCATACCACCAAATCTGACTGTACTCCACACCTCCTCCATCTTTCTCTTTCTAAATATTTAACAACACATGACCAACTGGGGTCACTGTACTCCTCTGTCCATGTTCATTGCCTCCATCTCTTCCTTAAGGAAGTATTTACCACCTCCAAATGTCGCCCTCTCCACAGATACCGGCTAAGGAACAAAAAATGTTCCTCCACTATCACCTCCTAGTCTGTCTCCTTCTCTTGGCTGGAGATGTTGAACCAAACCCTGATCCCACCACCTCTTACTCTTCATACAATTTCCCCAAGGGCTTGAGGCTGTTCCATGTGAATGTCCATAGCCTGCTCCCTAAATTGGATGACATCAAAATCTGGGTCACTCAGTACTCCCCCAATATTCTGTGTATCTCAAAAACATGATTGTCATCTCGTGTCCTTGACAGCTATCTTGCCCTCCCAAAATACAACCTCTTTTGGCAAGATAGAGGTAAACGAGGTGGCAGAGTCGCTATCTACCTCCGCTCCTCTCTGTTTTGCACTATCACCCACCATGAAGTTGTCCCAAAATCACACAAATTCCTTCTGGCAAAGGTCACCTTTCCATCATAGAAACATAGAAACAGAAACATAGACTTTGACGGCAGATAAGGACCGCTTGGCCCACCTAGTCTGCCCATTTCCCTACCTACAGGATAAGCTGCAGATCCTAGTTAACCAACAGCCTACTTCCTCTAACCCCCCCACTAGAATTGCCTTATGTCTGTCCCATGCATTCTTTTTTTTTTTTTTTGTACCCAATCCTCGCCAGATTTTCTGCCCGGTCACGGATCCCCCTGCTGCGGCATCCCCCCCTCTTGAGCGTGCTCCCAGAACCCCTGGCTTGCCCCCAAGGCGGGCGTGGCACCTCGGCCCGCAGGGGTGCCATGAGCGTCGTAATGGGCTGGGGAGCCGTGCTCTTTGGGGAGCCAGTCCACAGCCGAGGATGGGCTTCATAGAGGCGTCGGAGGTGGGAGAATTTTTCCCTTAAGGGGGGGAGCATGCAATGACGCCAGCATCTGCCCCGCCCCCATCTGACGTCAGGCCCCGAGTGCTTGGGGTTCTCCCGGTCTCCACCAGGAGTCCACCATGCACTGGAGACTCACCACACCTTCCCCCCAGATCAGGAGAGCAGTCATGAGATGCTCGATCCTTCTCCCCGGCGGCCCTCCGGCGACCAGAATCGTTCAGGCCGGGTGCCGGCGCCATGATCACCACTGCTCCAGCGGGCAGCCTGTCCCAGCCATTCTTGAATTCTCCCACAGTTTTAGACCCCATGACATCCTCAGGAAGGCTGTTCCATGCGCCCACCACCCTCTCGTGAAAAAATACTCTCACATTGCCCCTGAGCCGTCCCCTCTATCTTCAAATTGTGTCCCTTGTTCTTGCACATCTCTTTTTCTGAAAGATGCTACCCTCTTGGACTTTGTTGATTCCACTGAGGTACTTAAAAGTTCTATTATGTTCCCCCTCTCCCTCCTTTCCTCAAGGGTATACATATTAGGCTACTTTAGTCTCTCCTCGTATGGCTTCTCTTGCAGACCCTGCGCCATTTTAGTTGCCCTCCTCTGGACTGCCTCCATCCTATATATGTCCTTGCAGAGATAGGGTCTCCAGAACTGGATGCAGTACTCCAGATGGGGTCTCACCAACTGTCTGTACAGAGGGATAACAACTTCCTGTTTTCTACTGGTGATGCCGCTCCCTATACATCCCAATATCCCTCCAGCCCTCCCTACTGCCTTCTCACATTGCTTGCCAACATTAAGGTCATCTGACATGATTACCCCTAGGTCCCTTTCCATTTTTATTGTTGTTACTACCTTCCACCTCATTGTGCAATCTTCCCCTGCGTTTTTGTTTCCCAGGTGCATTATTTTGCACTTCTTTGCACTGAATCCAAGCTGCCATAATTCTGACCATCCCTTTAACTTTGCCAAGTCCCTTCTCATCCTTTCCATTCCCCCTTGTGTATCAACCCTGTTGCAGATCTTTGTGTCATCTGCAAAGAGACATACATAGAAACATACAATTTGACGGCAGATAAGGACCAGGGACACTGGTTTACCGGGATTGAGAAAGGGCATATTCCATTTTGCACATTGTAAAAGACGGTATTGTCACCGGTGTCTGCTTAGCCAAAATCCGGTTTACCGGTATTTGGTTCTCTGTACTTTATTTAACAATTTTTAACTCTGCTAAAATGCATTTTAGCAATTTTGACCTCCACTGTTGTACATCATTCCATCCTTGTACCAATTTAAAGTTATTTTAGGTGTTACAAGATGTGATGGCAACAACAGCACTACAGCCCCATCCCTAAGGTGTGATGGAAGCAGCATTACGGCCCCATCCCTCAGGTGCGATGGCAGCACCAAAAGCACTATGGCCCCCATACCTCTGGTGTGATGGCAGCAGCAACAGCACCATGACCTCCTCCCTCAGGTGTGACAGAAGCAGCAGCACTGTGGCCCCCATCCCTTAGGTGTGATGGCAGTAGCAACAATGCAGTCCACATCCCTCAGGGGTGATGGCAGTAGTGACAGCACTATCGATCCCCTTTCTTCAACACCCACATCCCACATGCACAAGTTACAAATTACTTGGTCTCTTTGCTTGTTAGAACTCAGATGTGAATTAATCTGAACCATCACCACTAAGGTGAATTACCTTTGTGTTTTCCTATCTATAATTTAACTGCCTGAATTGGATTTCTGCCTGTGACACCGCTGACCAGGGTTAGGGAACAGACTTGGGTGTTGGAGGACCAGCTGGTAGGTGAAGGCTTGATTGTCCAATGACCACGCACCTTCTCCTGGGATGGAGTGTGGGTTCAAGGCTCAGCATTTTCTGGCCCCTGGTGGAGGCCAGAGGCACAACAACATGTCACCCCTCACTGCAGGAGGGAGCGTGACGGACGTCGGCTTGTTCCTTGACATATGTGGCCTGTCAAGAAAATGGCAAAGCACCCACTGTCCAACCGAAGGACAGCTGTTGGTCCCTCCTTGCTGGAAGCCCCAGACATGTGTCCATTCTGACCCCTGCCATGCTCAGGATACACAGGGAGCTCTTTGGGTAATTTCTCTCCTGGTGGCCTCCCACAGGGGCAGGGACCACTCAATGAACAGTTACTGGGTTACCTGGTTGCACAGCAGTAAGGGGCAGCGGATGGTGGTCGGGACTCAGCATCAGTGGTAGGGGGGCCTTGGCAGGCCTGAAGGAGTGGATGGCCACGGGGTAGGAGGAGAAAAAAAAACTGCTTAAATTTGCTTCTTTGAAATAGTGTCTTCACCTAAAAAATCCACAAGTGATTAGTGGAGGACCTTCAAATGGATTCATGGATCTCCCAGACATGTGGATGCTTTTTTTTTACTTGGTGTCCATGAAAAGGGTGTCTCCCAGTTTTCACGTCTTTGTTCAGATGTGAATTGAGCACTACTCTGCCCACCAGCATCATACAGCCCTGGGGTCTTACCTTCTGTATGCCATTGTCTGTGCTTTTCAAAATCCACTGGCCAAACATATGTACACTTAAATACTTTAACTTTTGCTTTATGTTGAAGCAGTCAACAGAAAACTTTTTGTTGTCACAGAGACTGAAACAGTAGGTGGGAGAAAAGGTGAAATCATCCAATTCACCTAAATGGGGTGTTAACTGTGAAGTCTTTTCATAAGTAGTAAGGCAATTTCTTCTTTGTAAACATACTATCATTCAGACAAGTTTTCATTTAAACAACTGAGGATTTTGGATGGCTCTACTGTTTACAGTATAAACTTGAATAAGTTAGTTGGTAACAGTGATCCTGTGTTTAGCAATCTACAACGTAGATGCTCACATGCAAAGAATACAATGAAAACCTGACTAAAATCTAACAACAAGCTTATAAAGCACATAGAATGTATCTGAACATTTATCTTTACCTATACAAAATCATTGCAGCCCAAGTAAAACGCAGGCACACACATGGTACCCTGACTACTGTTCTATGATGCAGTAACATATATTGGTATTTTTTATATTCTTTGTAAAGCAGGTAAGGCCCACTAGGCAGAACTGTCTATTTTCAGGAGTGACCTAGAAGCACTGGGAGGTTAAGTGACTTGCTTGAGTCACACAGTATGCAAGTGGAGGCTGTGGGAATCAAACCAATTCTGATGGATGTACCCAGTTCAATCACTGTTTGTTACTCTAACCAATAGGCATGGGTGATTAAAATGAATGGCTGATTACAACAAAGCAGTGCGGGTGATTTCCTTACTGACTCTATATGCAGCAAAGCAGAAAGAATGCAAAGCACATCAGCATTCATTTTAAGATGCTGAAATCTGGCTGCCCACTGGCGCTGTGGTAGCACTGTTGCTTGCAATGCCAGTGACCCAGGGTCAGCAGTGAACTCGGGTTGCTGGAGGTCTGTCCAGTGAGTAGGATTGAGCACCCAGGGACTGTTCTCCTCCTCTGGGAAGGGTGGGCTGCAGGTCCCTGCTTTACCACCACCTATGTGACCACAGGTGGTGATGCAATGGTGCCATCAGAGTGATCAGGAAGAGCGGAAGCTAGCCAGAATCTGGAGCAGTGACATGTCTATGTGACCTACCTCTTTGGAACTCCTCTAGTGCAGATGCCCTCAGGGACAGAGACCAGAAAACCAGGAACAATCACCGTACATTGATCACTGGCAGAAGGGACCCAGGTGCCCCAGACTTCATAACCAGGCTCCATGAGGGACCAACTGAGCTGCCTGCAGACTAACAGAGTGTGGAGGGTGACCTGGCATTCCTCCTTCCCACCTGGGGGTACAATCCAGGCAGGATAGGGGCAGGCCCACAGGAGCTCCTGAGCATTACCCAGGGTGAAGCTAGAGGATACCCAGCCTAGGGATCTCTGAAAGTCGAGACTGATGCTGTGAGAAGGGGACACAGAAGAGAAAATTAAAGAAATTTAAAAGATGCTGAAATCTTAGAGATTCTGTGCAGTGACATGCAATTTCTGTGAGGCACCGGTACAAGAATTCAAAATCCGCTAACCAAGCAGGATTCCGTGATTGTTACCGGTGTTACCGGTAAAAATGGAAAACCAGGGTCCCTGATAAGGACCGCTTGGCCCACCCAGTCTGCCCATTTCCCACCCTAATGGATAAGCTGCAGGTCCTAGTTAACCAACAGCCTACGTCTTCCTACCCCATCCCCTAGAATTGCCTTATGACTGTCCCATGCATTCTTGAATTCCACCACTGTTTTTGACTCCACAACCTCCTCAGGAAGGCTGTTCCATGCATCCACAACCCTCTCCGTGAAAAAATACTACCTCACATTACCTCTGAGCTGTCCACCCTCTATCTTCAAATTGTGCCCCCTTGTTCTTGCGCACCTCTTTTTCTGAAAGATGCTACCTTCTTGGACTTTGTTGATTCCCTTTAGGTACTTAAAAGTTTCTATCATGTCCATCCTTTCCTCGAGGCTATACATATTAAGCTCCTTTAGTCTCTCTTCATATGTCTTCTGGTGCAGACCCTGCACCATTTTAGTTGCCCTCCTCTGGACTGCCTCCATCCTGTTTATATCTTTGCGAAGATTGGGTCTCCAGAACTGGATGCATCACTCCAGATGGGGTCTCACCAGCTGGCTGTATAGAGGGATAACAACTTCCTGTTTTCTACTGGTGATGCCTCTCCCTATGCATCCCAGTATTCCCCAGCCCTCCTTACTGCCCTCTCACATTGCTTGCCCACCTTTAGGTCATCTGATATGACTACCCCCAGGTCCCTTTCCATTGTTGTTGTTGTTAGTGTCTCACTCCCTATTGTGTACTCTTCCCCTGGGTTTTTGTTTCCCAGGTGCATTACTTTGCACTTCTTAGCATTGAATCTAAGCTGCCATACATTTGACAATTCATCCAACCTTGTCAAGTCCCTTCTCATCCTTTCCACCCCACCTTGTGTATCAACTCTGTTGCAGATCTTTGTGTCATCTGCAAAGATACATACTTTTCCTTCCAGACCCTCTGCAATGTCGCTTATAAAGACATTAAAGAGGACCGGTCATAGTACTGAACCTGCGGTACCCGACTAGTAACCCCCCTTTCTTCAGAGTGGACTCTGTTTAATATTACCTTCTGTGTCCTGTTCTCCAGCCAGTTCTTTACCCAGGCTACCATCTTGGGACCCACTCCCAGGCTGGCCAACTTGTATATTAATCTTTTGTGTGGGACTGTGTCAAATGCGTTGCTAAAGTCTGGGTAGACCATGTCCACAGCCCCTCCATGATCTACTACTTTGGTCACCCAGTCAAAGAAATCTATTAGATTCATCTGACATGACCTTCCCACTGTGAATCCATGCTGCCTTGGGTCCTGTGCCCATCTGGCCTCTAGGTACTCAGCAATTCTTTCCTTCAGAAGTGATTCCATCATTTTCCCAATCACTGAGGTTAAACTAACAGGTCTGTAGTTTCCTGCATCTGCCCTGCTCCCACTTTTGTGAAGTGGAATAACATTTGCCCTCCACCAGTTCTCAGGTACCACCCCATCCTCCCATGATTTGTTAAAGAGGGTAGTCAGTGGTGTCACTAGTTCTACCCTTAGTTCTTTTAGAATTCTGGGATGAATCCCATCAGGCCCCATTGCTTTGTCCACCTTAAGTTTAGGAGTTTCTTCTGTGAATGGGCTGGTATCAACCCCCATATTCAGAGAGTTTCTATTGTTTGGTTTAGGTACCTCCCCCTCTTCATTTGTGAATACTGAGCAAAAATATTTGTTTAGTATCTCTGCCTTTTCACAGTCACCCTCTTCCCACCCCCCTCCCCTTTATTAAGCCTCACTATCCCTCCCTTTACTCCCTGATGTACCTATAAAAGGTTTTATCCCCCTTCTTAACTGAGTTGGCTATCTTTTCCTCGGTTTGAGCCTTTGCTGTTCTGGCTGCCTTCCATGCTTCCTTTTGCTTTAACTGATACAATTCTCTGTCCTGCTCCTTTTGTGATTCCTTGTACTTCCTGAATGCTTTCTTTTTCTCTCCCTAACCTTCCCTGCCACCTCCTTTGAGAACCATAGTGGTCTTTTACATCATGTTGTTTTGTTTATTTGCTTCACACAAAGGCGTGTTACCTCTGTGATGGCAGTTTTGATTATTACCCATTGTTCTTCCACCTCCTTCCTGCCCATTTGCTAGTGCATTCCTTAGGCACTCACCCATTTTGGCAAAGTCAGCCCTCCTGAAGTCCAGTACTTTTGCCTTTGTAAAACTTGACTCTACTTCTGTGTTTATCATGAACCATACTGTTCAGTGGTCACTAGTTCCCAGATGGCTACCCACTTCTAAATCTGTGATCCTCTTGCCATCTCCATTTGAGGGTACCAGGTCTAAGACTGCTCCCTCTCGAGTGGGTTCCAATACTAGTTGTATAAGACATGCCCCTTGCAGGGCATCTAGAATGACCCCACTCTTAGAATTGGCTGCTACAAATGCACTCCAGTTAACATCTGGCATATTTAGACCCCCCATCAGCAATATCTCCCCTTTTTCTGCCATTCTAAGTATACTTTCTATAATTTCCTTGTCCATTTCCTCCTCCTGGGAGGGGGGTCTGTATACAACCCCTATGCAGATTGTGGTGCCATTGCCTGTCTCCTCATTGACCCACAGTGCTTCATCTCCTCCCTGTTTACCCTTTTGTTCTGTTGCTTTGATTCCTTCCCTTATGTAGAGAGCTCCTCCTCCTCCTCCTCTTTTACCCTCACTGTCTCTCCTGTAGATAGTGTATCCTGGTATGTTTACATCCCAGTCATGGTTTTGTGTGACCATGTTTCTGTGACTAACAATATCCAGATGTTCCTCCTCCATCAAGGCCACTAATTCAGGAAGCTTGTTGCCCAGACTATGGGCATTGGTACTCATTGCTCTCCATTTTTGATGGCTTTACCTCTTGTAGCACCATCCCTGTCCTCATTGACTTTGCTTTCTCCATTTACCCTGTCCTGCTCCTGCTGACCTTTCTACCTTGGTCTTTACCTCATTTAGTACCCTGTTTTGTAGGGAGGCTGAGAATTCCCTGCATGACTTATCAGTGCCTCCCCTTGACTAGTTTAAAGCTTGCCAATGAGGTATTTAAACCGATCACCCAGAAGACTTGTTTCCTTCCTGGACGGATACAGACCATTCTGTCAGTATAGGCTGGTATCCTCCAGGTGGAACCCCAGTCCCAATGAAGCCAAACCCTGTGCTCTGCCCATTTTTCAACCATTCATTGACTCGCATGGTGTGAAGTACCCTCACTTCACCCTTGCCATAAGGCAGCACCTCTGAGAAGGATAGCGTGTGTGCCACTTGCTAAGCCCCTCCCCAACTCCACAAACTCCTCCTACCTGCTCTAATCTCATGTTGAGCCAAGTCATTCATCCCTTGGTGGACAATGATGTCTAGCTCAGTCTTCTGTGCAGCTGTTCTCCTGATCCTGAGGATCCTCCTCTCCCTCCAAGCCATGGCGCCAGGCAGGCACCTTACTTCAGTTTTCCCTGCTCCCCAGTTCTAGCCCCTAATAATTGAGTCCCCACCAGGAGTTGCTTCCTTTCCTGTGGTGTCTTCTACCATTCCTGTGGGGCTCCCTTGCAACAGTTGTCCGCAGCCTCCTTAGTCTCCACTGCAGGGTGCATTCATAGGAACTATGCTCCATCAGAATGGTGTATGGATTGTGGAGTGGTACAGCTGACAGGGTGTGCCTCTGTTCCACCACCCTCACCTTCTCTGAGCCCACTGTGATCCAACCGCTGTGCTTTCTTGGCAATCTCTGAGGTAGTGGTGGTGGCCCTGGTGCTCTCCTGGGTGGGAGAGGTTCCTTACTAATGTCCAGTGTGGCCAGAAGATGGGCAGCCTCCTCTCAGGGCAGAGAGTTGCCTGAAAATAGGGCAGCATCTCAGCTTCCAGAAAGACTCCGGAGACTGCTGCCCCACAGCCAGTACATTGCACTACCCCCACATGTCTGTCTCACCTTCCTGTTTATCCAGTGCAAGTTTTTTTCTAGTTATTGTTTTGTTCTATATAAAGACAAGCCTTGACTTTTTGGTGGAAAAGGCTGGAAGACTTTGCTATACTGCAGAGAACACAATCATACTCATTTTTTCAGAATTGAGAGCCTGGAAAGGCATAATATTGATTGGGATCTATGAGGAACGTTTGAAATACAGTTTTACTAATACTTTCATTTTTGCTTATTTGAATTAAGAAGAGGTGTGCAAGATTCAATTTCAGGTGTGTTCATTTCATAAGTAGAGGGAGTAAACTACTACTGAATTTGCTGTTCACTGTGTTAGATCACTGGAGTAGAGAACTAGTATTTGTAAGAATATTTTTGTACCTTTTAGAACTGTACTTTGGCTGAGGTTTGATTTAATTATTAATCCTGGGTTCCGTGGCGGTATTGTGTATTCAATCCAGACAAAGCAGACTATCTTCACAAAAAGGCCTGCTTACATCACAGGTGTGACACTAGTCAGTCAAGGTTTCTGGGTGGAGTTTTTCAGTACTGCTTTGGAGATTGGGAGTTTAAACCCAGAGGGATTGAGACAACTGTTTACTGTTTCTTTCCTGGTGCACAGCTGACTTGTTTAGGGCTGATTGCTTTCAGAGCACAAATCACCAGGTTGTATTGGGGCTGGGGAGGTTTACCTGTGTTTGACTCAGCTGTTTGATTTTTCTCTGTTTGTTTAGCAGGGTAATTTCTCTGTTATATTGTTGCGTAGGTTGTCTCGCTGACAGGAAGGTCAACACTCATTGTATTGGTGGGCCAGAGCTTTCAGCTGATTGTTTTGAGAGTGCACACTCGAAGAAAGGGGGGTTACTAGTGGGGTGCCACAGGGTTCAGTACTAGGACCGGTCCTACTTCATGTCTATAAGCAACATTGCAGAGGGACTGGAAGGAAAAGTATCTCTCTTAGCAGACGACACAAAGATCTGCAACAGAGTTGATACACAAGGTGGGGTGGCAAGGATGAGAAGGGACTTGGCAAGGTTGGAGGAATGGTTAAATGTATGGCATCTTAGATTCAATGCTAAGAAGTGCAAGGTAATGCACCTGGGAAACAAAAACCCAGGCGAAGAGCACACAATGGTGGGTGAGATACAAACAACAACAAAAATGGAAAGGGACCTGGGGGTTGTCATATCAGATGACCTAAAGGTGGGCAAGGAATGTGAGGGGGCAGTAAGGAGGGCTGGGGGGATACTGGAATGCATAGGGAGAAGCATCACCAGAAGAAAACAGGAAGTTGTTATCCCTCTGTACAGACAGCTGGTGAGACCCCATCTTGAGTACTGCATGCAGTTCTGGAGACTCAGTCTCCACAAAGACATAAACAGGATGGAGGCAGTGCAGAGGAGGGCAGCTAAAATGGTGCAGGGTCTGTATTGGAAGACATATGAAGAGAGACTTAAGGAGCTTAATATGTATAGCCTTGAGGAAAGGAGGAGGGGGGCATGATATAAACTTTCAAGTACCTCAAGGGAATCAACAAAGTCCAAGAGAGTAGCATCTTTCTGAAAAAGAGGTGTGCAAGAACAAGGGGGTACAATTTGAAGATGGGGAGTGGCTCAGAGGTAATGTAAAGAAGTATTTTTTCACTGAGAGGGTTGTGGATGTATGGAATGGCCTTCTGGAGGAGGTTGTGCAGTCAAAAACAATGGTGGAATTCAAGAATGCATGGGACAGTTATAAGGCAATTCTAGGTGGTGGGGGTAGGCAGAAGTAGGCTGTTGGTTAACTAGGATCTGTAGCTTATCCATTAGGTAGGAAAATGGGCAGACTGTGTGGGCCAAGTGGTCTTATCTGCCATCAAATTCTATGTTTCTATGTTTCTATATATTATATAATGTGTATGCCTATATTGTCAGTGCAGTCTGCTGGAAAGGATATGACAGTGGTATGCACGTTGCCCTCTTGAGGAAATTATGTTAGAATCCCTGGTATAAAGGAAAGGGTACTGGGGTGGGTGGGGTGAGGGAAGGTGGGGTTTGCATCCAAACTGTGCCCTCTCAAAACAATCAGCTTAAAGCTCTGACCCACCACTACGATAAGTGTTGACCTTCCTGTCAGCAAGATGACCTACACAAGTTAACAGAGAAAATACCCTGCTAAACAAACAGAGAAAAAAAACAAACAGCTGAGTCAAACACAGATAGACCTCCCCAGCCCCAATACAGCCTAGTAATTTGTGCTCTGAAAGCAAGCAGCCCTAAAGCAAGTCAGCTGTGCACAAGGAAAGACACAGTAAACAGTATTTCAGTCCCTCTGGGTTTAAACTCCCAATCTCCAAAGCAGTATTGCAAGCCCCTTCACTGAAAAGAACAATCACAATTGTAAAATGTAAAGGAAGGTACACCTCCCTCTGTGTGAACAAGACTGTCTTTCTTGCTGATTCTAAGTTCAGTATTTCAGCTTTCAGTTAGAGGTAGCTTCCACCTGAAGAATATTAGCTTTTAGGATGAATCTGCTGTAAACCACTTGCTTATAGTAATCTGATCAGGTCTGTAAGACTCTTCCAAAAGCTACTGGCTGATAAGTAGCTGTGATGTAAGCACTTCCTGGCACTGCCTGGTCTAACCTTTGAAGGCACACAGAGCAAAAAAAAAAAAACAGTTTCCACCCCTTGGGGCACTGTCTGGATCAAATATACAGCCCTCTAACCTGCACTCACTACTGGACTTATGTCAAATCCTTAGCCCAGAGAATAACTCACAGTATCACAAATATTGCAATGCAAAAGTCACCAAACAACAATTCCAAACACGTCAGATGTGCACAAGGAAAGACACAATCAACAGTATTTCAATCCCTCTGGGTTTAAACTCCCAGTCTCCAAAGCAGTACTGCAAGCCCCTTCACTGAAAAGAACAATCACAATTGTAAAATGTAAAGTAAGGTAAACCTCCCTCTGCTGTGAGCACTGAGCAAGACTGTCTTTCTTGCTGATTCTAAGTTCAGTATTTCAGTTTTCAGTTAGAGGTAGCTTCCACCTGAATAATATTAGCTTTTCCTTCCAGTCCCTTTGCAATGTCACCAATAAAGACATTAAAAGGTACTTGACACAGTACTGAACCCTGCGGTACCCCACTAGTAACCCCCCCTTTCTTCAGAGTGGACTCTGTTTACAATTAACTTTAGTGTCCTGTTATCCAGACAATGTTTTACCCAGGCTACCACCCTGGGACCCACTCCCGGGCTGGTTCATTTATTTTTTAATCTTTTGTGTGGGACTGAGTCAAATGCCTTGCTAAAGTCTATGTAGGCCATGTCCACAGCCCCTCCCTGGTCTACTACTTTGGTCACCCAGTCAAGGAAATCAATTAGATTCATCAGACATGACCTTCCCACTGTGAAGCCATGCTGCCTTGGGCCCTGTGCCCCTCTGGCTTCCAGGTACTCAACATTTCTTTCCTTCAGAAGCGATTCCATCACTTTCCATACCACAGAGGTCAAACTGACAGGTCTTGTAGTTTCCTGCCTCTGTCTTGCTCCCACTTTTGTGAAGGGGTATCACATCCACCTTCCTCCAGTCCTCAGGTACCACACCATCCTCCCATGATTTGTTAAAAAGGGTAGTCAGTGGTGTCACTAATTCTCCCCTTAATTCTTTTAGAATTCTGGGGTGAATCCCGTCAGGCACCATTACTTTGTCCACCTTCAGTTTTAGGAGTTCTTTCAGAACCCTTACTTCTGTGAAAGGACTGGGATCGACCTCGCTATCCAGAGTGCTTCTGTTAATTGGATTAGGTACCTCCCCTTCCTCCTCTTTTGTGAATACTGAGCAGACGTATTCATTCAATATCCCTGCTTTTTACTGTCCCTCTTTGTCCACCCACCGTCCATTCTATTCAGTCTCACTATCCCTCCCTTTGTCTTTCTACACTCGCTGATGTACCTATAAAAGACTTTATCCCCCTTCTTAACCAAGTTGGCTATTTTTTCCTCAGTTTGGGTCTTTGCTATTCTGACATCCCTCCCTGCTTCATTCTGCCTTAACTGTTTCCTTATGCTTTCTAAATGCTATCTTTTTCTCCCTAATCTTCCCTGTCACCTCTTTTGAGAATCATAGTGGCTTTTTCTTTTGTTTTGATTTGTTTATTTGCTTCACACAAAGGCTTGTTGCCTCTGTGATGGCAGATTGATGTTTCTCCTTTGTTACCTCTGTGATGGCAGTCACAGAGCCTCCTTCTCACCTGTTTGCTAGTGCTTTTCTAAGGCATTCTCCCATCTTGCCAGAATCAGCCCTCCTGAAGCCCAGTACCCTCACAATTATATGGCTTGACTCTGTAGCTGAGTTTGTCATGAACCACATTGTTTGGTGGTCACTTGTTCCCAGATGGCTACCTATTTCTAGATTTGAGATCCTCTCACTGTCCCCATTTGAAAGTATGAGGTACAAGATTGTTCCCTCATGAGTTAGTTCCAAAACCAGCTGTCTGAGGCATGCCCCCTGTAGGGCATTGAGAATGGCCCTGCTCTTGGATGTGGCTGCAGCAAAGGTGCTTCAGTTAACATCTGGCATATTCAGGTCCTCCATCAACAGTATCTCCCCTTTCTCTGCCACCCTAAAAATGCCTTCTATCATATCCTTGTCCATTTCCTCCCCCTGAGATGGGGGTCTGTATACAATCCCTGTGCAGATTGCGGTGCCATTTCCAGTCTCTAAGGTGACCCACAGTGCCTGCTCTCCTCTCTGTTTACTCTTTTGTTCCATTGCTTTTCCCTTCCTTACATAGAGAGCTACTCCTCCCCCTCTTCTCCCCTCCCTGTCTCTCCTGTAGGTTGTGTACCCTGGTATGTTAACATCCCAGTCATGGTTCTCTGTACCCAGACTATGGGCACTGGTACTCATTACCCTCCATTTTTTGATGGCCTTATCCCTTTTTGACCCACCTCTGTCCTTATTGCCTTTGTCATTTTCTCCATTTACCCCTGCCCTGCTCCCTATTGACATCTCCATCTTGGTGTTTATCTCACTTACTACCCTGATTTTTTTTGGGGGGGCTAGGATTTCCCTGCTCCTTTCAGTGCCTCCCCTCTTGGCTGGTTTAAATGCTTGCCAATGAAGCATTTAAACCTATCACCTAGGATCCTGGTTCCCCTCTTGGACAGATGCAGACCACTGTGCCAGTATAGGCCTGCATCACTTTAGGTGGACCCCCAGTCCCCAGTGAAGCCAAACTCCTGAGCTCTGCACCAGTTTTTCAACCACTGATTGAATACCATGGCATGGAGTACCTTAGCCTCAACCATGCCATAGACAGATAGCACCTCCAAGAAGGTTACCATGCGTGCTACTTGTCTAAGGCCCCTCCCCAACTCCACAAACTCTTCCTGCACTGCTGTGATCCCTTTCCTAACCATGTAATTTGTCCCTAGGTAGACAGTGACATCCAGCTCTCTCCCCCGTGCAGCTGCTCTGGCAATCCTGAGGATTTGCTCCCTGTCCCTCCAAGCCATGGCAGCAGGCAGGCATCTTACCTTGCTCTCCTTTTCCTCCCCAAGTTCTACCCTCCTAACAATGGAGTCCCCCACCAGGAGTTGTTTTCCTCTCCTGTGGGGTCCTGTGCCACCCACCTGTGGGTCTCCTTTGTGGAGGTTCCCAGCATCCTCCTTGGCCTCCACTGTGGGTGCCTCCATGAGAACCACACTTTGCCAGAATGGCATATAGTTGTGGTGAGGTACAGCTGGAGGAATGTGCCTCTGTTCTACCACCCTCAGCCTCCCTGAGCCCGCTGTGGTCCAAACACTCCTCTTTCTTGGCAACCTCTGAGGCAATGGCAGAGGCCCTGGTGGTCCCTGGGTGGGAGAGGAGGTCCTCCAAATCCTGGCCAACTCAGCTTGGAGATAAGCAACCTCCTCCCTCAGCCCAGAGAGGTGCCTGCAGATAGGACAACACTGAATCCTCCAGAATGTCTTCCGGAAGACTGCTGCTCCACAGCCACTGCACTGCACTACACCACTCCCATCATGTCTTATTTATGGCCCCTTAACTGTTGTTTTGAATACTTACTCTTTCCTATGTTTATTTATTTATTTATTTTTCTCCCTACTGTGCCCTTTAAGCTTCTGATCTTCCTATTCTTAGACAAGAAGTTACTATATTTCTCAGTAGTCTCCTTACATGCTCAGAGTCAGACCTCCCTCCAGCAGCTGGGGGACGGATATCTGCTCTTTTCCTTCTAGGATGGTGAGTCTTTTGTGGCTCTGTGATCACTCACGTTCTGCTCCCAAACAGGAAGTTCCTGTTTCCAGTCGAATTCTGTGCCTATAAAAGTAGAACTGTCTTAGGGTGGGGGTGGAGGAGGGGAGGAAGGAAGGCAATATAGTCCCAGTAGAGAAGTATAGTTATAACAGCAGCTCCTTCCTCTTGCTGTTCTCTGACAGAAACTATCTAGGGCAGTTTTAAATCTGACTTTAACCTGGCTTCCTTCTAGCTAAGCCACTCCCCTACTTTACAGCTTTTTATACACCTAGTTAATTGCACAGATAACAATTCCTTTCCAGCCACCTGAGACAAACACCTAGATGACTGCACAGATAATTCACTTCAGTCAAGTCAGACAGACACACTAACTCTTTTTCATTTTTACCCTAAATTGAAGGTCCCAGTAATAGAGTTGTAGTTCTTTAGTCCCAGTAGAGAAGTATAGTTATAACAACAGTTTCTTCCTCTTGCTGTTCTCTGCCTTTTCTCATTGTCAGCCCATCTGGGCTCTTCTCATCATCTGCCCATCAGCTCATCTGGGCGTTCTATATGCCTCCCCCAAACTCTCCCCTTCCACCCTTGTCTCCAGGACCTCCTCCATTATCAATTTGGTCCTCAAGGGTGAATTAATCCTACTAGGTGACTTTAATCTGGACTAGCTCACCCCTTCCTTGCAACATCACTCTTTACAGATTGAAGCTCTCAACCTGATTCAGCTGATCAGTAAGCCTACTTGCCTAAACCATAAATCTCAGTCTCATAAACTGCTGGACTGGATACTTACTTCCCACCCTCACTGTGTCTACTCCTCTGGTATACTGCTGGATGTAATGAGTGTTCACTGTTACGTTCTGCACCAGAAATGTTAAGCCCTCCCCAAATCCCCAAAGTATATTCAATATCGATCTCTCAAATCACTTGACGCCAATTAATTACTCCATGACTTGGCCTTTGCAAATTGGTCTCCAGTCCTTTACACCCCCTTAGTTGATGCGGCTCTACCCTATTTTGCCATCATCCTTCTAAAAATCTGGGATGCTCGTGCCCCCCTGAGATCTGTCAGGGTTAAATGAAAACACAATCCATGGATCTCCTAAGACATCCTTTCTGCATGTAAAACCCGCAACCTCACATGGAGATGCTTCAAAGCCACCAGTGACCCTGTTGATCTCCAGAACTACAGAACCTTCCATAATAGCTGCACAAAAGATACTCAGAGGGCCAAAGCGTTATATTTCAAAACTCGGTTGCATCCCTCCAATTCTTCTCCTTTCTCTTTCTGGAATGATCTCCATTCACTCATGCACCCTACTCTGAGCCCCCTGTTCTCTCTCTTTGCATGGCAGGTTCCCTAGCGTCTAACCCTCCCCCCATTGTTGATGCCCTAAATAATTTCTTTACTACCTGTGTCCTCCCTCCTGACCCCCCTCTTCCTCACTAGCCACTCCCCCCACAGTCTATTGGCTTTCCACTGCCCTTGCCTATACCCTTGGAAGTTTTAAGGGCTATCCTATCCCTGAACTACTCAAAATCTAGCCCTGATGGCCTCCATCCCAGACTGCTTAAGATCTCTGCACCCTCTATCCTGACACCTCTCACACACATCTTCAGTTGATCCCTTTCAACCTCCTCTTTCCCAACTGTTTGAAAGTCATCCACCATCATACCACTGCACAAAAGGGGCAACCCCTCCGTCCTGGGTAACTATTGCCTTATATCACTTCTACCCTCCCTTGCCAAAGTCCAGAATTGCTGGTCCTTGCTAGGCTAGATGACTTTCTCTCCTCCTCAAACACTCTCTCCCCTTACCAAGCTGGCTTCAGGAAACTCCACTCTACCACCTTCCCCTCCTTTGCTTTACTGATGTCATCCACTCAGGAGCAGATCAAGGACTGATCACCTCTTCTATATTCATAGACCTTGCCAAGGCATTTGACTCCATCTCTCACCTTCTTCTAAAAAAAACTAAGCACTATTGGCCTCACACCTGCATCTGTCTCCTGGTTCAGCTCCTATTTAACTGGCTGGACTCAAGCAATAAAATCAGCAGCACCCTGTCCACTCCCATACTCATCCTTGCAGGCATCCCTTAGGGCTCAATCCTTGGACCTGTCCTTTTTCCTTATTCATTAACAATCTCCCTTCTAATTGTTTCCATGCCAAGATACAAATGTACGTGGGCGATACTGTCCTGTACCTCTCCTGCCCCTCTGCCCTAGCTGTTCAAACCCCTCTACAGCAGGACCTTACTTCAATATCAAACTGGTTCAGTCAGTATCCTAAAATGAACACCAATAAGACCATGTCCAGATTCTTTGGGTCCAAATAAAAGCTTTCCAGGCTTCCCACTCTTCCAGTCATCTACAACCTTGCTAACTCTCCTCTTTAAAATATCCTGGCCTACAAGTACGTTGGTGTGTGGCTGGGTCCATCACTTGACTTTTCCTCCCACTTCAAGGCCCTAAACTCCAAATTATGCCCCAAACTTGGTCTACTTTACCACCACAAGGGTAGCCTCCCAGTCTCCATCTAGGGTGACCTGCTGGTAAAATGGATACTACCTGCCTTTGACTATGCTGACATGGTCTTCAGCACTGCTCCTGTCATCTCTCTCTTTATAATCTCAACATCCTTTTTAATGCCTTCTGCCCATTTCACCTCCAGTTCTCCCCACATGACTCACCACTGTGACCTATTTTCCTCCCTAGGCCTTCAGCCACTAAGGCAGAGACATATGTCTCAGTGCACCACCTTCATCTCCAAATTCTGATTTGATACTCTTCCTCCCTAACTTTCCTCTGTCCTTAATAAAGCTACTCCTTCCCCCTACAATTCACATTCTGGCTGCCATTGTTCCTTCACTCTTCCACAGGTTTGCACTTCGACAGGGAAACTAGCTTTGTGTTAAAAACTCCCATCCATCTGGAACAAGCTCCCCCCTCAAACCCAACTCACCCCACCTTTCCTTCTCTCAAGCACCTCCTCAGGTCCCCTACCACATTCTGCAACTTCCCAAGGCCCTAATTTCTCACCCTACTGTTTTCGTAGAACCACATTACTGTATTATACTGTAACCTTAATCTGCATATATTATATTGTAAATACTAAGAAATTTATGTTACTCTGTATTGCACTGTTTTTGATTGTTTGCTCTCCATGTTACATTTGTACCTGCTGTCCTTGGGTCACACCTGGAAATGAGCTCCTGTTCTGTGTGCCTTTCTCGGTTATCAAATTTTTTTTTTATCTGTTTACTCACCTAACGCTCCAGTGCTCTGCCCTCCTTCAGGTTCCACAGTGCTCCCAACTGACTGGCCATCCTCTTCCTGGGCTCACCTCAATCCTCAGATAGCAGCCAACTCCCGAGGGGTATTTTGGTGTATCCCTTCACTGGGCAGGTCCCTCTCTTCCGAGAAGAAAGGCACCAGGAGAGGGATTACCCAGCACACTATTTATTAGGTCCCCTGGAAGTGCTGCTGAGGTAGAGGAGGCCCGTGGAGGTTCCGGTGTGGTTGCAGAGTGGGAGTCATCATTCGGTGAACACAGGAGCCATTTTCCATTTTTCCTGGTGTTCCCACATTGCACCACTCTAAACAGTGCCCCCAGTATCCGCTAGGAGCCACTGTTGAGCGAGGGACCCAATCCCCCCACCCCCAAAAAGGAGAATATGTATACCCTTGAGGAAAGAAGGGAGAGGGTGACATGATAGAATCTTTTAAGTACCTCAAGGGAATCAACAAAGTCCAAGAGGATAACATCTTTCAGAAAAAGAGATGTGCAAGAACAAGGGGACACAATTTAAAGATGGGGTGGTTCCAGGGCAATGTGAGGAAGTATTTTTTCACAGAGAGGGTGGTGGATGCATGGAACAACCTTCCTGAGGAGGTTGTGGGGTCTAAAACTGTGGTAGAATTCTAGAATGCATGGGACAGACATAAGGCAGTTCTAGTGGGGGGTAGGAAGAAATAGGCTATTGATTAACTAGGATCTGCGGCCTATACTGTAGGTAGGGAAATGGGCAGACTAGGTGGGCCAAGTGGTCCTTATCTGCCATCAAAGTCTATGTTTCTATGTTTCAGTCCTCTGGATGCTCAATCCTCTTAGTGCCCTGCTGACCCCCAGCACCCCGAGTCCATTTCCAAACACGAGTCACCAGCATGGTTTGAGGTGTGGCGGCCAGTACCTCAACCCTCTGCACCACCGTGCTGAACCAGTTATCAAATTTTAAATAAATAAATAAATAAATAAATATGACACCCTAAAATAGATAAGCATGCAGCAAGCATATTTCATTTTCATCCCCAGTGCAAGCAGCTATCTCACAGAAACAAAGAGTGAAAGGAAGGGAGGGCCCCTGACACCCTACACATGGGCATCCACCCCAGACAGGGGTCACCCTGTCACAGGCACCCAAAATCCCAGGTGCCCAGCCCAAAATATGTGTTTGCACCTGTGGCATGGTGTGGAGTTGCAGTTACACAGAATTATGTTTTGGTGTTTGGTGTTGATTCAAAAATCTTCTCTGCCAAGGTACATGAGGTGGGGTAATAAGATGACTATGATGACAATTTGGTCACTGTTGTCCTAAAATGGAAGCACAGGGCCCATAGGACCCTGTGCTTCCATGGCTACATACATTTATGCATCTGTGGAGGGATGGGAATGCAGGGCCCAGAGGGCCTTGCATTTCCACACACAAATAAGGATATGATTATACTATCTCAAAAAGTAAGGAAATTCATTGTAAAAACTTCATTAATGCATCAGTTAGGGTCAGTAATAATGTGACAAAAAAGGGAAATGTGGTGTTAGGGTTTCCAACCCTAACACCCACTCCCACCCTGCAGACACTGACAAGTGTTGGGGTGTGCCTTGGGGTTATCAGCCCTAATGCTCACCCCATTCTCCTAAACTGTACCCATCTCAGCTTATTTACTTATGTAATGGAGTGAGAATTAGGACTGGTGATCCACACCCCCGACATCTGTCAGTGTCTGCATGGTGGGGGCGTAAGAAACCCAACACCACATTTCTCTGCTTTTGTTATTTAAGCAACAACGTTAATGGGTTAATTAACAAAGATTTTTGCAATTAACATATACACACATATATATATATTTATTTATATATATGTATACATGCAGATGTATATTAGTGTTTTTTCATTGTGTCCCTCTTGCATAACTCTGACAATGTTTTGCAGTCAGGACCAGCTTACTCAAGGCAGCGGATGTAAATTAATACAAATGGTACATCTTTTACATACATATTGAATGAGTATATAAAAGATGTTCAGTTGAAATGTAGGATGCTACATTTCAGTTGTATATGAATGATGACTCATCCCTGGACACTGTAGGCACAAACTGTTAAGTTTGTTTAACTCAGTTCTGTTTTGTTAGTCATCTATTGTTAAATAAATAAAATAAAATCAAAATCAGTGTGTTTACCTTTGAGATTTTAGTACTATTATTTTATAACTTTCCTGAAAAACTTCATAACATGAACATCATTGCCACAATTTTAATAAATACTTCTTTGGTACACGATCCTTAAAAAACACAGTTTGAGTGCTATATAAGGTTTGCAAGATGTGTTTCATTCTGTGTCATTTTCTGCATTTAAAATTGACATTGGTTTCACTGAACCTAACCTAATGTTCTCATTTGATATAAAAATAAGACCTTTTAAAATATAATGCAGTATTATTTAATGGTTACTTCCCTTCTGTTTTGACCTTAAGATATTGAATTTCTTTAGTGCTTTCAGAGGTGGAAATAAAATGTATAATCTTGACTATATTAGCAGCAGCATTCTGATTATACACTCACGGTGGTGCTGAAACCTCATTCATGCACTTTTGCTTAAATGGACATTACAGACCAACTCTTGTATTTCTGTTTATATATTCAGAATAGCACCATAACCTCAAGGGTAGTGCTGTGTATAATGCAGAATTCTATTGGTGGAATTAACACAGAATTGCCATTCCGCCAGTGAAGTTTCCACAATAGAAACATAGAAACATAGAATCTGATGGCAGATAAGGACCGTTTGGCCCACCTAGTCTGCCCATTTTCCTACCTAACAGATAAGCTGCAGATCCTAGTTAACCAACAGCTTACTTCCTCTTACCAGCCACTAGGACTGCCTTATGCCTGTCCCATGCATTCTTGAATTCCCCACTGTTCTTGACTCCACGACCTCCTCAGGAGGCTGTTCCATCATCCACAACCTCTCAGTGAAAAATACTTCCTCACATTACCCTGAGCTGTCCCCTCTATCTTCAAATTGTGCCCCTTGTTCTTGTACAGCTCTTTTCTGGAAGATGCTACCTCTTGGACTTTGTTAATTCCTTGAGGTACTTGAAAGTTTCTATCATGTCCCTCTCCTTCTTTCCTCAAGAGTATACATATTAAGCTCCTTTATCCTTTCTTCATATGTCTTCTGGTGCAGACTCTGCACCATTTTAGTTGCCCTCCTCTGGACAGCCTCCACTCTGTCTATGTCTTTGCGAAGATGGGGTCTCAGAACTGCAGACAGTACTCAGATGAGGTCTAACTGTCTGTACAGAGGGATAATAACTTCCTGTTCTCTACTATTGATGCCTCTTCCTATGCATCCCAGTATCCCTCCAGCCTTCCTTCTGCCCTCTCACATTGCTTACCCACCTTTAGGTCATCTGATATAATTACCCCCAGGTCCCTTTCTATGTTTACCATTGTCAGTATCTCACCCCCCATTGTGTACGCTTCCCCTGGGTTTTTGTTTCCCATGTGCATTATCTTGCACTTCTTTGCATTGAATCTGAGCTGCCATACATTTGACCATTCCTCCAACCTTGCTAAGTCCCTTCTCATCCTTTCCACTCCATCTTGTGTATCAACCCTGTTGCAGATCTTTGTGTCATCTGCAAAGAGACATACTTTTCCTTCCAGTTCCTCTGCAATGTCACTTATAAAGACATTAAAATGGACCGGTCCCAGTACTGAACCCTGCGGTACCCCACTAGTAACCCTTCTTTCTTCAATGTGTACTCCATTTACTACTACCCTTTGCGTCCTGTTGTCTAGCCAATTTTTTTATCCAGGCTACCACCTTGGGACCCATTCCAAGGCTGGCTATCTTGTGTATTAATCTTTTGTGTGGGACTGTATCAAATGCCTAGTTAAAATCTAGGTGAGCCATGTCCACAGCCCCTCCCTGATCTACTACTTTGGTCACCCAGTCAAAGAAATCTATTAGATTCGTCTGACATGACCTTCCCATCGTGAATCCATGCTGCCTCAGGTCCTGTGCCCCCACTGGCCTCTAGGTACTCAACAATTCTTTCCTTCAGAAGTGATTCCATCATTTTCCCTACCACTGAGGTCAAACTAACTGGTCTGTAGTTTCCTGCCTCTGTCCTGCTCCCACTTTTGAAGAGGAATCACATCTGCCCTTCTCCAGTCCTCGGGTACCACCCCATCCTCCCATGATTTGTTAAAGAAAGTAGTCAGCGATGTCACTAGTTCTACCCTTAGTTCTTTTAGAATTCTTGGGTGAATCCCATCGGGCCCCATTGCTTTGTCCACCTTCAATTTTATTAGTTCTTTCAGAACTCTTTCTTCTGTAAATGGACTGGTATCGACCCCCATCTTCTGGGTGTTTCTCTTGTTTGGTTTAGGTAACTCCCCCTCCTCTTCCTTTGTGAATACTGAGCAGAAATATTCGTTCAGTATCCCTGCTTTTTCACTGTCACCCTCTACCCACATTCCCTCCCCTTTATTAAGCTTCAGTATCCCTCCTTTGGTCTTTCTTCACTCTATAATGTACCTATAAAGGTCTTATCCCCTTCTTAACAGAATTGGCTATCCTTTCTTGGTTTGGGCCTTTGTTATTCTGACTGCCTTCCAGCCTCTTTCTGCTTTAACTGATAAAGTTCTCTGTCCTGCTCCTTCTGTGTTTCCTTATATTTCCTGAATGCTGCCTTTTCTCCTTAACCTTCCCTGCCACCTCTTTTGTGAACCATAGGTGTTTTTTCCTTCGTTGTGTTTTATTGATTTTTTTTCGCAAAGGTTTGTTGCCTCTGTGATGGCTGTTTTGATCACTCCTCATTGTTCCTCCACCCCTCCTTCTTGCCTGTTTGCTAGTGTTTTTCTGAGGCATGCTCTCATTTTCCCAAAGTCAGCCCTCCTAAAGTCTAGTACTCTTGCTTTTGTATGGCTTGATTGTATGGCTGTGTTTATCGTGAACCACACTGTTTGGTGGTCACTTGTTCCCAGATGGCTACCCACTTCTAAATCTGAAATTCTTTCTCCATCCCCATTTGAAAGTACCTGGTCTAAGATTGCTCCCTCCCGAGTCGGTTCCAATACTAGCTGTCTGAGGCATGCCCCCTGTAGGGCATCAAGAATGACCCTGCTCTTGGATGTGCCTGCAGCAAAGGTGCTTCAGTTAACAATAAGTTTGCTGGTTCTTCAGCAGAATTCTGGCTACTGTGATGCACAAAATAATATTCTGCAGAAAAACAATTTTTCCATGGAAAATAATTCCACAAGAATTTCCATTCAAAATATTGAGAGCCACGGAATAATATTCCTTGGAACAGCATTTTTTCTGCAGAAAATTATTCCACAACTATTTTCTACCACAGAATTTGACCATTCCATTTGCAAAGAAATTTGCTGGAAGTTCAGCAGAATTTTGAAAATACCGTGGAAATTTGTTCAACCACAATTTGAACATTCCACACAGCACTGCTCAAGGGTTGTTGCTCAAATGCAGTAAAGGCTAGTTACAGTAATTTTCTGTTGCTGCTTTAAAATAAATTATCAGTCAGGATTCACAATTAAATCCTGAGAAATCATTTATTTTAAAGCAGCTAAACTCTCAAGAAATAGTCTTTACTGCCCTTTTTAACAACACTCAAGACCTCAAAGCTACCTTGAATATACAGTATAAAGAGAAAATGCCAAAGATGGTCTTTACTGTCTTTCTGAGTAACAGTGCATGAGGTTTTAGTGCTACCTTGAATATGTAATCAACATGCTGCTAACATACTCAGGATTAGAAATTTTATTTCAAACTCTGGAAATGACAAAAAATGCAATATTCTATGGTTAAAATGAAAGGGAAATAATCATGAAATAATAGAGTATTTCATTTAGAAATAGTTGTAAAAGTAGTAAAAGTTTATATATACAGCATAGCACCATTAGGGCTGTAATACACCCTGGCCGGATATTCAGAAGGGTTGCTCATGGTGCAACACTGTTGCACCATGTGCAACCCACTGATAGTGCCCTGGCATGATATTCAAATGGAGATTGTGTATGGCACATATCCTGATGCGCAGGAGTGCATCAGTAATGTATACATCGCAGGTGGGGGGGCGTGCCCATGCATACTCCACACATCCCGATATTCAGCCCGGGATGTGCTGAGCCCATGCATGTGCAACTCCTACTTGCGCTGCACACAGGTGAGCAAAAAAAAAAAAATGGCTGGCCACCCACAGGTGAGCTGCTGTATTGCAGGGCGCAACACGGCAGCTGCCACCTGTCGGTGGCCACCCGAGCTTCAGCTGCACCTTTGTGGTGGTGCTTCCCCAATGCCTGCTCGCAGGCATACATAGATGAATATAAATGTCCAATACCCCTGGTGGTCCAGTGGACTGCTTGCAGCTGTCAGCGGGCATATGTTAAAATTTAAATGTCCAATATCCCTGGTGCTCCAGTGGACTGTTTGCTGCCCAATCGCGGGCATATGTTAAAATTTAAATGTCCAATATCCCTGGTGGTCCAGTGGACTGCTTGCAGCCCGATCATGGGCATATGTTAAAATTTAAATGTCCAATATCCCTGGAGGTCCAGTGGACCACTCACAGCCTGATCATAGGCATCAGTAAAACATTAATGCCACAGCAACTGAACCCTGGTGGTCTAGTGGTAGCCCCCCTCCGCACCTGCCCACTGAGCCCCACTGCCTCCCGACCCGCTTGCCACCCCGCTGCCCACTGACACTGTACAGTAGGGCTGTACAACCATTGGTCCACAGTGTGAGCCAATGGGCGTGCAGTCTGTACTGTACTACACAGTCCAGATATGATCCATTAACATATCTGGTCTGTGTAGTACAGTCGGGCTGCATGCCCATTGGCTCACACTGTGGACTAATGGGCATACAGCCCTATCATATGGTGTCAGTAAGTGGGTGGCAGGGCAGCAAGCGGGTGGGGTGCTGCAGCCCGCTGCTGACCTGGGGGGAGCGGGGTGGTGGGGCTCAGTGTGCGGGATGAGAGGGGTACTGCTAGACTATCAGGGTTCAGTTGCTGTGGCATTAATATTTTACTGACACCCGCAATTGGGCTGAGAGTGGTCCACTGGACCACCAGGGATATTGGACATTTCAATTTTAACATATGCCCACAATCGGGCTGCATGCGGTCCACTGGATCACCAGGGATATGGGAAGATTATGTTTATACTTAAGCCTGTGATCAGGCTGCAAGCTGTCCACTGGACCACCAGGGATATGGGACGTACTTCTGACAACATTTGCCCATAATCGGGTAGTGGGGCACTTTTCCGCACTGTGCAGGGGGCGTCAGTCCTCGATCGCTGCAGCCTGGCAGGGCACCAGGCACAAGTCCCTGGGGATCAGTGTACCTGCACGCAAATGGGGCCATAATGACAGGCAAATTGCCCCATTTGTGCCTTGCAAACATTATGGCCCCATTTGCATGTGCACTTTTGAATATCGCGGTTGTTGCGCCTAGTGCAACGAAACTTGTGCTAGCGCATCCCCCTGCTCCACTCTGGCCACTTGCGCTGGCACAGTGCCACTGTGCCATGCACACTGCAGGGTGGCCAGGGTGTGATATTCAGCAATGCTGTGCCATGGCGCAGCTCCGTTGAATATCACCCTGTCAACGCCCCTGCACAGCCAATTTGCGCTGTGCCCAGGCTTGTGCCACAGCCTGGCACAATCTGAATATCCGGGCCCCTGTTTACAAGGTGAACCTATGCAAATTGTTGCATTAATAAACATCAAATACAAAACAATTGCACCAAAAAACAAAACATTCTATCATCAAATACAAAAACAATTACATAACAATTTATATTCAGATACAAAACAATACATGGGTCCAACTTACATAAAATTTCACATACAAATGCCAGTGCATAATACTTCAATGCCTGTTCTAGCAAAAATGTTTAGGCAGATTCCACAGCTTGACCAGTGTTATTGCACTTACATCAAAGAGGATATTCCTGTTTTATAGCAGCCTTAAACCTACCCCTTGTGAAAACCTGATTTCGTAATTGTAATGGAATTGCATTTCAGCTGGTAATAACCTTATATTCAAAAGTCATTTTACTGAAATGATTGATTATTGATTATCTTTGGTTGTATAAATTCCCTAGATGTTTTTAATCTCAGAGTAGAATTTAGTTTAAAGGCTTCTGTGGCTGGAGTGACTGTAAAACCCTCCCACCAGTCTTTCTTAAATACTGAAATACCACTGGGGGTTGGGTTTGATTGCTGTGAGGGAGGAGCTTGGGGAGCTGCAAACAGACCTGAGCCCTCAGAGCAGGTCAGGAAGGAGGAAACACGGAACAGCCATGTGAGCGAATTCTTAAAGGTAGGATTGTGGTTTCCATTTAGTACTATAGTTGACTGTCTTATGCTGCATGCAAGGGCATTTAGGATATCAATTTCTGTTAGAGGCTGGGCTAGGATTAGTTCATTCTACTTGCTGTAGGGAGAGTGGTGTGGAGAGGCTGAATAGGTAGTGTGGACCAGGAGAAGGATTGTAAGGTGCAGTGGTTGTGGGGCAGCAATGCAGATGAACATACTGTGGAGGCTGGGAGGCGTCAATATGCCACAGGCTAAGGAGGCTAGGAAGAGGTTCAGTGGCTTGGAAGTCAGCTGGGGAAGTTGAGGATGAGGGGAGGATTGTGGGTGGGAGGACTGACATCTGAGAGTATTGTGGGGTTCCACAGTGAAGGAACAGTGGGGCAGGGAGAGGTCAGGGGAGGAGGCACAGTAGACAGAAAGCCAGTTGATGAAGGGTGGACTCTAGTAGGACCTAAAAAGAAGAGCATCAGTAGGCAGCAGGGAGGAGGAAACACAATAAGGCGAAGGGAAGAGGGAACATGTTTGCTGTACTAGCAACACATGGGAAAGAGGATGTAGGAGGAGATTGCACAAGGGATTGTACTTACAAAGAGAAGGGAAAGAACAGCATTACTAGTGGAGAGACTGAGCATGACATGGCAGGGGGAGGAATAATACTTAGAGAGGTGATGAGGGAGTGGATGGTTGACAGTCAAACAGTAGGGGGGGGTCTCAATTGAGAAGGGCAGGGGGAAGACACTGGGACACACTGTAAAAGCACCATCTTGAGTGGCCCCAGAAATGAGATCCTGGGTGGGGGGGGGTGGTGACTGGCACAGAAAAAGAGAAGGGAGGTGTACTAATGTTGGGGGATGCCATACTCAAGGGGATTAGATGGGGCAGCAAGGGGGAGAGGTACAGTCAGATATGTGTGGAGTCCATACCAGTATTAAAGGCAGACAAGGCAGGACAGGCAATCCTAAGGTGATTAAGGAGGGGTGAGGGAAACCACACACTGTGGTACATGAGGGGACAAATGACCTAGTGGGGAAATGGTGGAGGTAGGAGAGGATTGAGGAAGTGGGAAGGTTGTGTGAGGAGACTGGGGAGTTGGTGGCATTCTTTGAAGTACTCCCAGTACCCTACGCAAGCGCCATGAGAAAGAAGAGGATTAGGGAGTTGAACACATGGTTGGAAGAATAGTGTCAAACTAAGGGATATGGGGTTGTGGGTGGCTGGGGCAGTACCTGAAATAATAACAATCTGTTTGCAAAGGATAGGCTGCACCAGAGTGGGGAGGGAAGGAGGTATTAAAGCAAAGACTGAGGAGGTATATTGCAACAAAGGTGGATTTAAACCAGATAGGGAGGATGGCAAGTGGACAGCAGGTAGGCGTGGATCTGATAGAATGGAGCCTATCCCCCAGGCTAGCAGGACTGGACTCAGGATGGCTGAAAAAGGAAGGAATAGAAGGAAGGAAATGGAGGCCAATGAAGGGAACAAGGCAGGATGGAGGGTGGTCTCGCTGAATGCAAGAAGCTTAGGCAACAAATCTGCTGAGCTACAGGCACTCTTAGCAGTGTGGAGGGTGGATATTGCAGCTGTCACAGAAATGTTGGCAACTGAGCACTGGGACTGGGATCTAGCAATCCCAGGATACAAAGTGTATAGAAAGGACCAGAAGGAAAGGAGGGACGGTGGGGTGGCAGTCTATGTGAGGGACGGGATCAAATGCACAAGGGATGAGGTGGAAGAAAGGAGAACAGAGGCAATCTGGCTGCAGCTCCTAGACTCAAGGGGTAGGAAGGTTTGGGGTGGTATACAGGCCACCATCCCAGTCTGAGGAGCTTGACAGGGAATTAGCAGAACAAATCAGAAAGGTATGTAGCAAAAGGGAAGGTGGTCATCATAGTGCTAGGGAGCAAGTGCTACTGGATGCAATCCAAGAGGGTCTCCTGACACAGTTGGTTAGTGTACCTGCTAGGCTAAAGAACACTTTAGATCTGGTATTGTTGAATGGGGATGCAGAAAGGGAAATAAAGGTGGAGGACCCACTAGCCAACAGCAATCACCAAACAGTGTGGTTTAATATCACGATGTGCAGGGAGCCAGAGAAATCAGTTACTCAGGTAGTAAACTTCAGGAAGGCAGACTTTGGGAGGATGCAGGAAGTACTGAAAGGGAAACTAGAGGGCATAAGGCAGGAGATGGATGCAGAGCAGAAATGGGATATTATTAAAAGAGGGATTACAGAGGCAACAGAAGCCTGCACCAAGACACAGCGTAAGAGGAGCAGAGCAAGAAAACCATGCTGGATGAACAGCGAGGTAGTGGAGGTGGTGAGAGCAAAATGAGAGGTGCACCAGAGGTATAGAAGGACGGGGAAGGAAGTGGACAGAGAAGAGTATGCAAGACAGTCCAGGGAGGTGACCAGAAAAATGAGAGAAGCCAAGGCCCAGAGGGAGCTGAGATTAGCACTGGGAATTAACGGGGGAGAGGGGAGAAAGACTTTTTCACATACATCAGGAAGAAAAGGAAGTGCAAGGAGACAATAGTGAGGATAAAAAGGGGTGAGGAGTGGACAGAAAAGGGTGAGGAGCAGGCAGAAGCACTGAATAAATACTTTTTCTCAGTGTTCACGGAAGAAAAGGGGGGACCGCTACCACCATGGGCTAGGAGGGTGGGGATAGGGGGAGAGGAGGCAACAGATGGAAGAACTGAGGCAAGTAGAGTCCTAGAGGGACTGAGGGCACTGAAGGTAGACAAGACACCAGGGTCAGGTGGTATCCACCCTGGGGTGCTGAGGAAGATGGCGGAGGTGTTCGTGGAGCCTCTGGCGGATCTGTACAGCACCTCACTGGAGTCAGGATGTGTGCCACTGGATTGGAGGATGGCACATGTAGTACCATTACACAAGAGCGTACCAAGGGTTGAACCGGGTAATTATCACCAGGTAAGTCTCTCCTCCATAGTGTGCAAACTCATGGAGACAGTACTAAAGGAAAGACTGGTGTTGTACCTGGAGGACAATGGCCTCCAGGATGTAAGGCAGCATGGGTTTGTTTCAGGGAAGTCTTGTCAAACCAACCTGATACAATATTATGACTGGGTGACAGGTGAGCTGGATAAGGGTCATGCAGTGGATGTTCTTTACTTGGACTTCAGTAAGACCTTCGAGTCTGTGCCTCATGGGTGGCTTGGGGGAAGCTAACTGGTGTAGGGGCAAAAATGATGAACTGGATTACAAACTGGCTGAGTGGGAGGCTGCAAAGGGTGGTGGTGAGAGGGGAGCTCTCAACTCCAAGGCTGGTGATGAGTGGAGTGCCACAGGGCTCTGAGAGGAATCAATAAGGATGGAGCAGATGGGGTCTTTAAATTAAGGATGGGAAGGGTCACCAGGGGGCATGCGCTAAGAATAGAGGGGGAAGATTTTGGAAAGGAATGAGGAGACACTATTTCACAGAGGGTGGTAGCAAATGGAACACCCTACGAATGGTGGTATCATGTAAATCTGTAAACAATTTCAAAAGGGCATGGGACGAGGAACAGGCGAGTGAGGGTGGGGAGGTGGGGTGGCAGTGGGATAACAAATGGGAGGGAGGGCAGCTGCAGAGCTAGGAGTGCTAGCTGCACACTCGAGCAGACTTACAGAGACCAGGTTGTCTGTTTCTGCTGGCACATTAGTATGTTCATATGATTCAGACCATGATTTGGTCTATGCAACTTTTTCATTAATTGTAACGGTGCCTCATTTTTTTTATAACACCCAAACTTGACTTATCCAGATTTTCTTTCTTATTTGCTCTTATGTGTCCCAACAATAAGGCTATGGGACGGTAGCTGATTTAGTGGATCAGTAGGATCACCTCCTTTTGCAAGTGGAACAACCTTAGCCAGCTTCCAACTTGTGGAAAAATCCCTTTCCTCAGACTCCAGTTAATTAGATCTTTGAGTACTGAGGATATCTCCACAGCTGCAACTCTTAAAAATGTATTTTCTACACCGTCTGCTCCACTAGCCTTATTTGTCTGTATATTACCAACTATCTTAATAACCTCAGCTGTGGTTACTGGGCAAAATTGAAACAATAAAGAATTGTGTGGTACTGGAACCTCTTCACTTATCCTCCTTTTTGTGTCTAAATTTGCTATCTTGAGATCAAGCAAAGTTACAAAATAAGTATTTAACAGGTCAGCAGTATCTTCTTTCTGATGAAATATCCCATTTTCTTTAATTCTTATTTCAGGATAATTTCTGACAGGATTCGTAAGTTTTTTTACCACGGTCCAATAATGTTTAGGATCACTAGTTGTTCTCATTTTTTGCTTGTGATAATAGACCTTTGAATTCCTTATCTCTGCAGCAATCCTCTTTCTTAGCTGTTTATATTTTATCCATAATTCAGGATCCAAAAGTTTATTAGCCCCTTTATAAAGTTGTTTCATTTTCATTATTAGTTTTTAATTTTTAAACTAATCCAGGGCAAACATTTTTGTTTACACTTCTACCTTTTAATAGGTGCAAACCTATTACATGCATCTAGATACATGGCGGTGAATTCTTCCACTGCCATGTTCAGGTCTGGTATGAGAAATACCCTATACTATGGCATTTTTGCCAGATAATCACTGAAAAGATGTTCATTAAACCTAGCATAACTTCTCCTATATTTAATTTCCTGTCTAGGAGGAGGAGTAATTGCTTGCTCTGTGCCTATACTACAATGACTAACATTATCGTCTCCCAGATTCGGGCAACAGACCCTTGTATCATTTACACCTAAGTCCGAAGAAACAAAAATTAAATCCAGCACACTACCATTGCTATTTAAAGTGCTCTTCCTTGCTTGTAGAGGAAGTAATTATTTGTGTTAAATCTAAACTTTGCATTAAATTATCTAGTTTCTGCCCTCTGGGTACCCCCCTGCTTTAAAGTCTCCCATAAGAATTGCTTTCTTGTTATCTCTGTGATATGTTAACATGTGACAGAAATTGTCAAAATGAACCATTTTTACTCTTGGTGGTGAATGAACAGCACCTATGACCAGGTTTTCTGACTGCAAACAAACCAACAGACACTCAATGTCCTCCATTTTCCCAGAGTACAAAAGCTGTGTGTGACCCAGTGCATGTTTTAAATAAATTAGAATTCAACCCCCTCTAGACTGTCTGTCCTGCCTATGATGATAATAACCATTCAGGTTAAATGCTGCTTGTTGTATCTCTCCTGGAGCCAGGTTTCTGTCAAAATTATAATGTCTGGGTTTTCAAAAAGAACCCATGCTCTGAGGGAATCCATCTAGCCTATCATAGTCCTTGCATTATCATGTGTAAGGCTGATGGAATTTCCCTTAGAGTCGGGGTTCAATTCAACATCCCCACAAAGCACCAGAGATAACCAAGGCACATTTCTGGCTTTCAAGTATCCACAAGGTCTAAATACAAAAGGCACACTTTGTATGCATAATTTAACCAGGTTAAATGAATTTCTTCCCTTATTACTATCCTTTTCCTCAACATTCATCTGTCCATTCATTCCAACATTCTGAAACACACATAAACTTCCCAAAGATCTACAAGTCCATGTTGGGGAATATAAATATAATGAAACAACTAAAGCTACCAGCAGCTTTAATATTTTTAAAAGCATCATTCCAAGTTAAACGTTGTAATTACCTTACTACTTTCCATTTTACCGGTAAATTTATCTAAGCCCTTATTGAGCCAAGGCTACTCAAAATAAACTATAAAATACCAATTTCTCTACTGAGTGGTGCTCACGCTACTAATGCTTGTGCCACTGCACTCGCACAGTAGCAGCATGAGCTTTAAACAGGTATCTGCCCCTCCTTCTTTGCTGACGTAAGCTCCGGTTTCACTGTCCCTCTCACTTGGTGTCCAGTGCTGCAGGACTCGGTAACTGGAGATGTTTTTACCAGTACAGCTGGTATTACAGGAAAAGTTGGAGCAATGGCACACATGCAGAACAGATACAGTCAGGTTAAAATGCAGTCACTGGCAACTGGCATAGCAGCACATAGACTACCTGAATAATGTTTTATTATTTCATAAAAAGGGAACACAGGATTGTACTGGCTTCGGTAAAACAAATGTTCATTTTAAATGCAGAAATCTGACACTGTATGAAACACAACTTGTAAATGCAGTAGGTAAGTGGGCAGACTAGGTGAGTCAAGTGGTCTTTATCTGCTGCCAAATTCTGTTTCTGTGTTATATTGAGGAACGTGTACCAAAGGATTATTTACTGAAAGTGCTACTAGAAGTTCATGACAGTTAAAAAATTCATAATACTATTTTGATTTTATTTTATTATTGATGTTACAATAGACTAACAAGCAAAATTAACACTCCACATGTACAGTGTTCTGGCATGAGCCACCCTAACAGAAGTGCAGAATCCTATATTTGTTCTGACTATCTTTTATATTCTCATCCAACATGTAAGCAAAATATGTAAATCTAGTTTTAAATTAGACCCTGTTGCCTTGAGGAAACTGGTCCTGCCGGTAAAACATTAGCACAGTTCTACAGGTCAGACAAAATAAATACAACCACTACAAAATGTGTATGCTTGAGAGGGTCACCTTTCCTACTGGTTGTGGCTTTACTTATGGACACTGTGGGGATTGGTCTCCTTGCATTGCTTTTTACCTTACAGGTTGGGGAATCAGGAGGGCAGCAATAAATGATCATATCCTCACATTCCCTACACAAAAACAGACATGTAGCTTTACCGTTCATGAGTTATGACTCTTAGCTTCCATCCCCTACATAAAATACACTCTTAGCTTTACCGTTCATACATTATAGTTCTTATCCTCACATCCCCTAAATAAATACATATGTGTAACTTTACCATTTGTGAACTGTGGGTTTTGTCCTTGCATGCGCTTAATAAAGGAGCACTTGTTTACCATTTGTAAGTTATGGGTCGTATCCAAACACCCACTGCATAAAAAACAGTTGCAGCTTTCTGATTCATGTGTTACAGGTTTTATCCTCTTGTCCCTTTCCAATTGCAGGAAAAGACATGGCCACATATTTCTTGAAACTTCTGTAAGACCTCTGTAGAAATTACCTGCCTGCCTGCAGTAGCACAGTAGGGCCGTAGCAGAGAAATATCACAAAATACCTAAAAAATATCCGACAATGCATTTTTTTTAATGGTACATAAAGGCACACTCGTAGTTTTACTATTCATGATGGGTCATATCCTCACACCCCCTAGTTAAAAACACACTTGTAGATTCACCTTTAATTAGTTATGGGAGTTATCCCTACATCCCCTACATGACAATTTACATGTAACTTTACCGTTCATGAGTTATGGGTCTTATTATCACATATTGTACTCAAAAACACACTAGTAACTTTACCATATGTGAGGTATCAGTCTTATTCAACATCATCTACATATAACACACACTTATAGTGTACCATTCATGAGGGTTGTATCTATGGGATCTTAGTTGTGGGGGGGGAGTAATATTTAGAATTATGTATAGTAAACTGTCCCAATCTCTTGCCACTTTTCTCAAACCAGTGAACATTGTCTACCCCTTGAGATCTAGTGACAGTGTCCTGCTGTCCATCCCTAAAATTATACTGCTGTAAGTGCCCACTGCAGTGATTTTCCAGTGTTTACAGTGCCTCCTTGCTGCCCTGTCTGCGCCTTGTATAAAAACATAGAATTTGAGGTTCCGGTCAGTAGCATCACAGAACAAAATAAAGTGGACAAAAATAAAGTGACAAAACAGTGTCACCATCAATACTGGCAGCATGAAATGTAGTATGCCAGAACAATGCAGGCCACATGACACGCAGGTAGCAAACAACGTCCATTACATGGAGGCACTGCACCAGAACACACAGCAGCAGGTACCCATGCACAGGAACAGCACGGGGTGCAGGGAGATGGAACAGGGCAGGGTGCAACCACCACTGGGGGAAGCAGGCCACTGGACACCTACCATGGTGATCTTATGGCACAGGCACCCACATGGTGGGGTACCCCCACCCAGAATGCTGAGTGATGGAGAACGTGCACCGGAGTAACCACTGGAGGACAGGTGGACCATGGCCACCATGTGGATGGTTGTGTATAATGCAAGAGGCCAGGAGCACAAGCCAGCATGTCAGCAACACACACACACAACACAGGACAGGAGATGGCATCCTGGCATGCTCCTGCTCCTGTGGTTCTAGTGCAGTGTCTCCATGCGGTGGGACGTTGTTTGCTACCTGTGTGTCATGTGGCCTGCATTGTTCTGGCATGCTACATTTTGTGCTGCCAATATTGATAGTGACACTGTTTTGCCGCTTTATTTTTGTCCACTTTATTTTGTTGCATGATGTTACTGACCGAACAGAATTTGATGGCAGATAAGGACTGTGGCCCACCTAATCTGCTCATTTCCCTACCTTATGGATAAGCTGCAGATCTTAGTTAACCTACAGCCTTAGAGTCCTTCATCCAACAAAGTCTAACACCTAAGACTGCTATTGCTTATTTTTTGCTTTCATTTTGCACACTGTTGTAATGTGTCTTAGCTATCACTCTGTACAGTAACCCTGATTATTTGTATATAGGAACATTGATTATTATCTGTTGTTATATGTCATATCTGTTTCCATAATCATGTCTTACTCTGCAACCTGACGTGGAGCCTTTGGAAATGAGTCTCTGACACAAAGGGTTGTAATTCCATTGTAATAGTAAATAAATAAATACATTTAAAAAAAAAGAACATGTGCTGGTGGACCATCCTATGCCTATGCAACCCCTAAGCTCTTGAACTCCATACCACCTGAAATTCACCTATGCCTCTCAGTGTCTACTTTTTGTCTTAGGTACCATAACTATCTCCTTAGCTTGTCATGCTGCTCTTTCCACTGAACCCGAGCAGTCCCTGTATAGCACTCACATATGTTTATGTGTAATCACTGTTGATCTGTTATCATGGTACTTATACATCCTGGGCCAGATTCTCAAATGGGGCTGCATTGGGAGCAAACTGCAGTAAACAGCAGCTTGTACTGAAGCCCCATGTGCCAGGGACCCTGCACCAGATTTTGGTACAAGACAAGTCTCAGTGCCTAAGTGCCCACACTTGTGGCAACCTCTCCTGTGCGACAAATGCCCGACGCACAGGAGAGGTTTAGTGGAAGCCCCTGTGGATAGGGCAAGCAGCCGTGTCTCCTACAGCTGGTGTCATACCCCATGCCCTTTGCCCCAGTGCAATATCGTGAACCCTGGTGATCTAGTGGACCCTCCCACTGCCCCGAAATACCCGTTACCCCATTGGAATAATTATTGTACCTGGTGATCTAGCAGTCCCTGTCCCTGTCCAGATATGAGCAGTGGGCACCCTCAGAAGCATAAGACACCCTGGGATATTGAGGCATTGAGAGGGTGCACTTAACCACCCTGTTTTCCATGGGCTACATTGCTCTAGGATTTAATTCTAAGTACTGTTAGACCTGCATTGGCTGGTCTAAGGATACTTAGAATTTCTCCTGCTGGTGGTGTTCTGAGAATCCCACTTGGGGCTGTGTCAGTTTGCGTCTGCCACATGCACCCCTGTGCCATGTCGCAGCCTGTCCATGGGTGCAAGGGTGGTACTAGACCTGTTTGTGGCAGGCAGCCTGCGTTTGATGCATCCTGCCTTTGTGAGAATTGCGCGGGGATGTTTCCTGGATGCAAGGTGCACCTTGCACCAAATCTGTTTGGCGCAGGCACCTTGCGTCCACTGTAGGGCTTTGAGAATTGGGCCCCCTGTGTGTATCCTGGTACTTATGCATCCTTCTGTGCAGCTTTACACACTGTAGATGAATACCGTTTCCTCAATTTCTCCCTTTCTATGACCCAGTGTTTAGTTAATAAATTTCTTTCAATGAAGATGTTTACTGGGTATTCACACGACATATGCGGACAATGAACAACTAGGCCGAGGCCTGTAGTATAACAGCATATAGTAAAATATTGGTTATAAGACATAACAACACGAGAGGGTTATAGGTTATGTAAGTAAACATAAACACAACACAGCATCTCTTATGCAGTTCTACCCTGTAATCTTGTTTTCCCAAAGGAAGACTAGATATAGTTTTGTCTCAGAGCTGAGTCATGGGTGAAGATGTACTGGCAGAAAGGCCAAAATCCAGCTTGATGAATGTGAAGAAATAAGAGAATGTATAAAATTCAATGTGGACAGAAACAGGCACATGACTGCCATTGGATAAGTCCTTAACAATGGTCTATGTTAAACAGGGAAAATTATCATATTAATGCATGATGCCCGCAAATACATTACCAAAGCCATCACCAGGTGTTACAGCCACTGACATATAGTTTCAACTTCTCACTTAGGCCCAGCCAGTTCCCCAAAAAATGGAAATCTGCAACTGTTACCTCTGTCCATAAAAGTGGTGATAGGGCCACTCATGGAAACTACCGTCCGAGCTCTACATTATCACCCCTCTCCAAGGCCCTTGAACATATTGCAGCAGATCAGTTCACAGATTTCCTGGACAAATACAATATCCTGTGGTTGCAACAACATGGCTTCAGGAAAGGACATAGCACTTCATCTGCCCTACTGGAATTAAACATAGAAGTTGACAGCATATAAGGACTGCAAGGCCCATCCAGTCTGCCCATTTCTTTTTCTCCCTTATAAATGTACCATCGGCCTTTGCTCTGTCAGTGACCTATCTATTCATACTCATCTGTATTGCTCCCTTACGCCTATCCCATGCCTGTTTGAAGCCCTACACCGTATTCATAGCCACCACTTCGAGAGGTAGGCAGTTCTATGCATTCACCACCTTTTCTGTGAAAAAGAATTTCCTCACATTCTCCCTTAATCGGCCTCCCTCTAATCTCATGCTGTGTCCTCTTGCTCTGCTACTTTTCTTATATTTAAACATGTTAGACTCTTTCACCTTGTTAATGCCCTTAAGGTGTTTGAATGTTTCGATCATATCACCTCTCACCCTCTTTTGCTCAAGGATTTACATATTGAGCTCCGTTAATCTGTCCTCATATGTCTTCTGATGCAGTCCCTGCACCATTTTGGTTGCCCTTCTCTGGACTGCCTCAATTTGGTTAATGTCCTTGTGAAGGTATGGCTTCCAGTACTGCACGCAGTACTCCAGATGGGGCCTAACCAGTGTCTTGTAAAGAGGGATTATTACCTCCCTCTTCCAACTTGTGATACCTCTACTAATACACCCAAACATCCCCCTAGCCTTACCTACTGCTTTAGAGGTCTGCTTGGATGATTTCAGGTCATCGGTGATGATGATGCCCCAGTCTCTTTCTTCCGTTGTGACTGCCAGCAACTCCCTCCCAGCCTATAGGTGGCTTCAGGTTTCTCTTCCCTATGTGCATGATCTTGCACTTCTTTGCATTAAATCCCAGTTGCCACTCTTCTGACCATTTTGCTAGTTTATCCAGATCTCTTCTCATTCTGGCCACCCCATCTGGATCATCTACTCTGTTGCAGATCTTAGTGTCTGCAAACAGACCACTTACCCTCTAGTCCATCTGCAATGTCACTAATGAAGATATTGAGAGGACTAGCCCCAGGACTGATCTCTGAGGTACCCCACTTGTGACTTGCATCTCTTCTGACTGTATACCATTTACCACCACTCTCTGTTTTCTGCCCGTCAACCAGTTTGCCAACCAGTTGACCAACTTTTGACCCACCCCGAGCCTACCCAGCTTATTTATCAATCTTCTATGTGGAACAGTGTTGAAAGCTTTGCTGAAGTCAAGGTAGGTGACATTAACTGCTCCCCTTTGGTTCACCACTCTGGTTACCCAGTCAAAGAAATCTATGAGATTAGTTTGGCAGGACCTTCCTTTTGTAAACTCATTCTGTCTTGGATCCTGCACCCCTATGGATTCCAGGTGTTGCACTATTCTTTCCTTAAGTAGTGCCTCCATAATCTTGCCCACTACTGAGGTAAGACTGACTGGTCTGTAGTTCCTCACCTCCTCCCTCGCTACCACTCTTGTGGGGCAGGATCACATGAATCCTTCTCCAGTCTTCTGGGGCCTCTCCTGTGCTCAGAGACTCACTAAACAGTTCTGATAATGGCTCTGCTAGTTCAACCCTTAGCTCCTTAAGTACCCTGGGAAGTATGCCATCAGGTCCCATTGCCTTGTCCACCCAGAGCTTAGCGAGCTCTTGTAGGACCCTTTATTTTGTGAAGGGTGTAGTGCTCACCTCCCTCCCTCCTGTGCCCATGGTGCTGAGGTGTAGGCCCTGCCCTACCTTCTCCTCAGTAAATACTGAGCAAAAGTATCTATCTAGGATAGATGCTTTTATGGGGTCCTCCTCCTCACACACCCCCTTTTCTCTTTTCAGCTTAGCGATACCTCCTCTGGACTTTCTCCTTTCACTAATGTGTCTATAGAAAGTCTTGTCCCCTTCTTTTACTGTTCATGCTAGTGTTTCCTCAGTTTGGGACTTTGCCTGCCTTACTGCCTTCCCTGCTTCCCTTAGGGCAGTTTGATATGCCTCCCTATCTTCATCCTGCTGTGTTCCCTTATATTTCCTGAAGGCCAGCCTTTTGGCTGTGACCTTTTCTGCTACTGTATTTGAGAACCAAAGTGGTTTCCTTCTTCTTTTACACTTCCTTTTCTGTCTAACACAGTGGGATGTTGCTTCAAGCATTGCATCCTTAATGCTTGCCCACTTTGCCTGTACCCCCTCACATATGTTTCTTTTTGCCAGGGCTAGCTTAACTCTGTTGGCTATCTTATCAAATTCAGCTCCTCTGAAGTCCCTTATTTTTGTCTTGGAATGGGATGATTTGGCGTGGTGGCCAAATTGAACCATACCATGTGATGGTCACTGGCCCCCAGGCGATCTTCTACCTGGAGATCTGTGATCCATTCCCTGTTAGTCAGTACTAGATCTAAGATAGCCCTGTCTCTCGTGGGTTGTTGTACCAGTTGTTTGAGGCCCTCCCTCTGCAGGAAATCCACCATGTGTCTAGTGCTGGCAGATGTTCCTGCTGGTATTGACCAATCTGTATCCAGCATGCTGAAGTCTCCCATTATCAGAACCTCCTCTTTAGCTATCATGTTTTGTATATCTTCTAACAATAATGTGTCTATGTCCTCCCCCTGGTCTCAGGACCTGTAGACAGCCCCAGTTCTTATGGCTATCCCATTTCCTGTTCCAGGGTGACCCAGAGTTCTTCTGACTCCTTTTGTGTGTTCTGAATTTCTGTAGCTTTGATATTTTCATTGACATACAGGGCCACTCCATCCCCCCTTTTTGCACCTTGGTCTCTTCTGAACAGTACATGGCCAGATACTGAAGTCCTGAATTCTCTGGCATTCTTCACAGCTCACTGGACATTGGTTAGTAAATTGGGTCCACCTTTATCGATCTGACTAAGGCACTCAGAACTGTCCACCACTGCCTACTGCTTGTGCAACTTCTGAAAGCTGGGCTCTCTCCCAGCTCCACTGCCTGGTTCAAAAGCTACTTGGAGAACTGGTCTCAAAGAGTAAAAATTGCAGATGTCCTCTCTGATACCAAGCCTGTTCGCTCAGGTGTGCCCCAGGGATCCATTCTGGGCCCCTATTATTCAGCTTGTTTCTGACCTCCTTCCAAAATCTTGCTCTGAAACAATCATCCTCTATGCAGATGATGCTGTAATTTTTGCCTCCCACAAGGATCCTAAGTCTGTCCAAGACAACCTTCAGTTTGGCTTCACATCTGTTGAAAATTGTTTCTCAAATCACAGTCTGGTCCTCAATAATAAAAAAACAAAATCTATGATGTTCAGCAGCTCTCATAACAAGCATAAGCTGCACCCCCTATCCATCAAAACCAGTCATGGAGTCACCCTGGAACAGATTCAAGTATTTAAGTACCTTTGGATCACTCTAGACCCTCGACTAATTTATAGTGCCCACATTGACTCTGTAGCCAAAGCAGCAAATACTTGCCTTGGCCTTCTCTTCTGGCATAGGCAACATCTTACCCCAGAAGCCCTGATTGTTGCCATTCAGAGCTCTGTTGTCTCCATTATCGACTATGGGCTTATCATCTATGGCTCTGCCCCCACTACTACTTTTAGACGTATATCCACCTCTCTCAGTAAGGCCTTCCGACTTCTCACTGGATCCCCCAACCTCACACATACATGCAACCTTTATGCACAAACTGGATGGCTGCAACTCACCAACTGGATAAAGTACCTAACCTGCACCATGGTGAAGAAAATATCTATGGGCCTTGTGCCCCCTGGAGTGTGTGCACTTCTACAGCTAGCAATAACTCCTGCTCAGCCAGAGTCTGAATCACAACTTCTGCAGGTTCCATTGTTGTACCTCACAAGGTCAAAGATCTTTTTACATACAGGGTGCCCAGCTGGCTAACTAGTCTAAACAGTTACATCTCCTCCGCTCCTACCCTTGGTGCATTTAAATCAAGGCTCGCCTCTTCTCACTGCCTCTAGCTCCTGTGACTGCGTCCACTAGCTGACCCCATGAATATTTCCCTAACCTTATGCAGTTCTCTCTCCTATTAGTACTTGATTTACCTCTGCGTGCACTTCCCCATGTTAAGTCTATGACAATGCCTCTGGCTGTGCTCCTCCTCTATAGCTCTCTGCCCCCTCTACTCTTCCTCTCTCTCTTGTTCTCTATTCTCTCTGCACCTCACCTGCCAGCTCCTTGTAACCTAGCCTACAAAACTAGTTTTGTTTCTCAGATACTTTATAACTCTGTTTAGCTTACACTTTTGTAACCTTGTCCTATGTATTGAATTTGTAATCTGACTTACATGTCTTATGTTTTGAATTATAACCTGACGTGGAACTTTTGTAAAAGAGCCCTAACTCAAAGGTATTGTAATCCTAGACCTAATAAATAAAATAATAATAAAAAAAAAAATAAAGGAGTGTAACTTGGGTAGGACAATGGAGCAAAGTGGTACAATATCTCTATTGAAATGAAATAGAAATAAGTAGCTAAGAAGAACATAATAACCCATACTTACACCCCTATCTATAACAACTCTACTACATAATGTGAGGAGGATTTGTGGGTGAAATGAGAGAGGAGCATTAGTGAGTAACTCATTGGTGGAGTGGAGGAGGGTAACGATTATCAATGTCCATGTTGTTGAACAGTGATAAGAGAAACAGGAAAGAGGTATGCATGGGCCAGAGAGAAGGCAGATTTTCTAGTATCCTAAGAAGTTTATTTTAAGCAGGAAAGACACACTAAGTTGAAAGCGTGTTTACAGATGTGACCTGGGAGCACAAGGAAGTTAAATGACTTGCTCAGGGTCATACAATATGCAAGAGGGGGCTGTGGGATTCAAACCCAGGTCTCCATGTTTCCAGCTCAGAGCCTTAAACCACTGTGCTACACTGCCTCCTAAGTTGCTGGTAGGGATGCAGGATAGAGAAAAGGGGGAGGGGAGGGGACATGGCAGAGGGGTGGAAAATCGCTCAGCTGCAGTGATGGGGGAGTGGGGGGATGGTCCTGCCTAGAGGTCAATAATCCATCTGGGAAATACAAGAATTGGAGTAAGGTTAAAATAGCGGCTAAAGAGTACTGGTAAGAAGATTTAGTTTTCGCTTTTAGGTTAATCAAGATTCATTTGTTTAGCAGGCAGTAAGCTGTAGGAGATTAAACCATTCCTGATGCAAAGGGTGTCAGGGCCCCTCAAGTGCCACAGCAATACTTCCTTAGCAGCTACCAAGGCACCACTGAGCCATATTAGCCGGGGTCTGGATAAGGTGAAGGTCGGTGGTGGCAAGCCCAGTAAGGCCAGTTGAGGGTTACAAATTCCTAGGTTGGGGAGTACTTCTGTACATGTAGACAACATGCAGGACCAGTACTGATCAATCCTGGGGCACGTCCAAAGAATACAAGTCAGTGTTGCTTGTGAGGATGAGCATCTCCAGCAGTCACTACGGTCCAGAAAACCCACCATGTAAAGCCAAGCAGGGATTCTGTATGCTCTTAGGAGGAATTTATACTGGAAGGACTTAGCTTGTAGTTCATGTGAAGCCACATGTGCATTTGGCCAGACTTGATCCTATTCAGAGGAAGAGAGAGAAATTCTCAGTTCGAGTTCCCATTGTGTCTTGGGGCATGCAGAGACAGGAGGGGGTGAGCTGCGTTGGTGAAGTAGTTTAAGTCTGGCTGTCAGGTCCTGTGTCCCTGGGAGGGACATGATCCACTGATCCAGCACAGAAAGTGGAGGAAGAATAAGTTTTTTTGAGACCAAAAGGCAAAGTCACAAGCAGAGGTTGCACATGGAGGGGGATGCAGGAATAGAGGACAGAATTCAGGCTTAAAAATTCCGCACTCAGCCCAGCTCAAATAAAAATGGCTGCTCACCACATTTGAAGGTGCTCCATTTTAACAAAGTGCCATTGTGCACACAGACCTGACGCATTTCGGAATACACTGATTCCTTTCTCAAAGGATCACTTTGTGGATGGCGGGGGACTGTGCAGCAGTCTGCTCCAAAGTTCTGAGCTCCTGCTCCAGTCTACGGATGGTAGCATTTCATCTTCTCTTAACAGCGGAGGCATAGGCAATCAGTTGGCCTCGAAGAACAGCCTTCAGCCTTTCCCATTGGGTAGCTTGGGAGTTGCCTGGGGTGTCACTAAAGTGGTAGTAATGTATAATGGCTTGTCAGATCTATTGAACAGCTGAATCTTGCTGAAGGAGGGAGGTATTGAGACTGAATTTTTCATGTCTATTGACGAGAGATCCTCATGCCAGAGAGAGAATGACTAGCATGTGATCCAAGATAAGTACAGTGAAGCCCCCCAGGACGAAGCGCAGCACTGGAGAATTCTGCAGTAGAGTTACTGCAGCAAACTATGCAATTTCAATGGGAGTTAATCCATTTTGTCATGCAGTAAGCCTGTGGCACTGCACTTCATGCTGGCGGACTTCACTGTATATTTCCCTGGGATATTTCCCATGTTTGTGAGATCAGGTCTGGGGATGATGACAAAATTACATCTATACAGCTATAGAATTCATGGGAGGAGGAGTAACAAGTAAAATCCACATCTGTGGGGTGATGGGTACACCAGGTATCTAAAATGCCAGTGTCCCACAGAAGGATAGACACCTGCATTGACAGGGCAGGTTCGTAACCCGGGCTTGGGTCAGTCCTGTCTAGGTTGGGCTCCAGGGCCAGTTTAAGGTCCCTTCATGTAAAACAGAAGTTGCACTTTCAGGTATTTCAGACAGCAGTAAGTGGTAAAAACCTAGGTCAGGGGAATTAGGGGTATAAAAACTGCCCACCAGCAAAAATAAGCCCTGGTAAGTACCAGAGAAGAGAAGAAATCTGTCTTCCTCATATTTAAACTCTTGCAAAATACTTAGCTGTAAACCCTTCTGACACAAGATTGCTACCCTTCACTGTTGGGTTGAATGGGCATTGTGAAATTATTGTTTTATCCACATCTGACCCAAGAGTGGGGAGTTGGATTCCATCAGGTGTGTTTCCTGAAGGAGAGCAATGTCGCAGTTAGCATCCTTAAGGGATTTCAAAACTTTTCTGCATTTCTTAGGGTAGCTGAGGCCCCTAACATTCCAGGATACTATTTTTAAATGGTTACATGGTGCCATTGTATGAGAAAGGTCTCTCACTGGTCAGATATAGGCCACCCCAGTCTCACCCCAGCCCCCAAACCCCCAAACTCCCCAACCCAATCCCAGAAAAATTGCAAAGGAGTCCCAAGCACACCAAAGGTAAATGTACATGAGAGACAAAGGGGCTACAATCAGAACAGTTTACGCAGCAGTAAAGATAGGTATGACAAAGATCCCTGTCCCACTAAAACTCAGGAAGAGTGGTTGTAGACAAAACTAACCACTACAAGTGAAAAACCCAGAAAACTTGAACACTCAGAGCAATTCCACACCTAGTGGAGCACACTGGTCTCTTCACTTATGAACTGAGTTAGGAGGCTATTAAGCCAGCACTCACACAGGTTCTGCATACCCTAGGAAGGAGAGATGTCTCCCCCCCAGTTCCACTCCAGTCAAATAGAAGAGGGGGGACTATTGCAAGTAGGACAGTGTATTGACTAGGGGAGAGAGAAGCATGGGAAGTACGGTGGAAATTACATGTTCTCTAGGTGATGGCATTGGCACTTTAGGCAGTAAAGGCAGGGGAGGTAACACAGGAATACATGCAATAGAGTAGGACAAAATAGAACAAATGTACGGCAGAATAAAGTGACCCATCATAGAGGACTTACAGGTCCCATTCTGTAGAAGTAGCAATGGGATGGTCAAATGGAGAAATAATCTCCTATGGGACAGGTAAAGGTGAGGTTATAACTCATAAGAGTAGGGAGGTGGGTGCCTCCTTCTGAAATGTCCATGGACACTGTTTACCCAGTCACCATGGATAGCATAGCCAAAAAGAAGGATAACTGGAGAAGCAGTGTTAATGACTGGGTCACTCTAAAAACTTGACAAGCTGTACCTAGCAAGTGAAACACTTCTGAACAAACCAGTTTAACTAGCTCAAACATTCTGAACTGTTCATGAATTGTGACTGTACATATGAAGATGCTGGCTCAAAAGAACAAACTGCATTAACATACAAACTCCCACAGAGGAATAATTATAACAAACAGAATACTATGAGGAAGGTGTGATACCTGTAATATAACATGAACCCAAACAGTTTTGCCTGTAATGTAAGAGAAAAAACAACAAATATGTTGCAGGTGGTACCTTTTATTGGACTAACAAAATTATTTCTGAGACTAGCTTTTGAGAGATAAAACCCTCTTCCTCAGGTCAAAGTGAAACAGCTGAGCAGAATGACAGATATAAAGGTTGGATGTGGATTCAAAACATAGACTAGCAGTTTACAGGTCAAAGCATTATAGTCAATTTGCACCCCTTGCAAACAGGAAGGCTAATTTTCATTGGAGTGTGTCTGTTGGTGAGATCAACTTGTAAGATCAAAGGGCTGCTTAATTTTACTCTGACTCTGGACCATCAATTAACATTTCTAAAAGTCAAGACAGAAAAAATACATACCATTGTCTTAAGAAGGTACCTGTTAAAAGAACCAGAGGTGCTGATATGAGGGTTTAAAAGAAACTCTGAAGCATTGCTTTAAGCATAATCACTGGTAGTGTATTAAAAAACATCTTTATTAAGTTTTTTTCTTTAGTGTCAAAATATTTTATCATTTTATTTCAAATGCTTGCCATTCCTGGCTGCTTTTGAAATGACCTTTAACACTCTGACAGTAAAATCACAGGTGGATAGATCTGGTTTTGAAAATGTTGCCCTATTGGCGTATTTTCATTTTTATGGGTAACTGTGAATCTATGGTGATTCAATCTTGTTTTGAGTTCCTGTCCAGTTTCACCAATATAACAGCCTTTCTCACATTTGCTACATTGTATCATGTATACTACATTGCTAGAAGAACAGGTATGCGAGTTTTGGATTGTTATGACTGACCAATGTCTCAGGAGAGATATGTGTACATAGTTTGCAGCGAGGTGCTTTGTCTGGTTTTGTACCTTTGTCACCTAGTTGGAGCTCAGAGGGAAGTTTGCTTCGCACCAGTTTCTGCTTCAGGTTTGGTGGTTGGCAGAAGACAAACACTGTTGGAGTGGGAAATTTATTTTTTAGATCTATATTTTTATATTTTATATTTATATTTTATATATTTTTTAGCCTGTAATGATACTAAGAGAAATCAAATCTATATCTATCACATATTCAGAACAGGGAACTAGTCTTAAAAAACAGCATTGAAAAAATGCAATAGTAGAAGTCAAACAGGTTCCAAACACCAGGTGGAAAAACAGACATGTAAATTATAGAATTAGGTTGAACACCTGGTTCTGTATTAAGAAAACTTTCAAATACAACAAGAATAACACCAAATTGAAACTGAGACAAAATTAAGGGGGTCAACTTATACCCCTTTGTCATATAGGGTAGGAAGGAGGGTTACAAAAATGTAATCAGCCTGGGGTGATAATGTAGCTAACAGTCCTGTGCCCCATTTCTGTGTTCCCCGGTGTTCAATAGCAGGGTGTGCTGTTGGACAGTGCCCATAGAGGACATGGTGGCTGCAGAGCAAACTGTCCAAAGGGCAAGTTAAATAGGCAGCCATAATCAGAATATAGTGCTTGATCCCAGTTTATTTTCAACACATTCACCTCCAGAGATGACATTAGGTACAAGCAAAATTTCAAAGGAACAAAATAGAGTCCAGCAGTGAATGGCAAGGAGGAAGGGAGAGATAAGAGCAGACAGAGAATAGTGGTGCACTGGGCAAAAAAACTGCCTGGAGTCTGTAACCTTCTATGTCACTTACGGAGGGACCTGAGACAGCAGATCGGGATCAAGGTCATCAGCTGGTGGGATAGCAACCTTGTTACAGTGTCACAAGGCAGGAGTTACTTAGATAAGGAACACTGACACTGAACAAGCAACACTGTAGTTACAGTTAGAGAACAGGCAATAGTGCAGGATCCCTGGCTGCCTTAGACAACAGTATTTCAGGGTACTGTATCAGGGCTTGCTTCCACCCTCAGGAAGTAGGTATCCATTTGTTCTTGTGGGGCTTATCTGGGGCCCAGGGAAAGGATCGGTGGTCTGGAGGGACCCAAATATATTTGCAGGTATCTGTCGGCTTCTTCTGGAAATTGAAACTGGATAGATTGGCCATCTAGTGTAATAACCAGGGTGACGGAGAACAGTAGGGTGTAGGTAATGCCCCAGTTCTGAAGGCCTTGCTTAATCTTATTAAAGGCCTGTTGAAGATCAAGGATTCCTCAGAGGTAATCTGGATAGAAACAAATCCTGGTTTCTGCCATGAGCACATCTTTGATGTTTCTTGCTGTTGCCAATATCAACTCCTTGTCTTGAAATCATAGGAGTTTAAAAATGAGAGGCTGAGGTTTGGTGCTGGAGCAAGAAGATGGAGCTCTCAATATCACTTGGGCCCTCTTGATTTCAAAATCATACTCCTTATGATTCAACTGTAAACAGAGGCAGATGTTACTGTAGGTAACATACTGGGTCCCTACCTTTCAATCCTTTTGGAAATCCAGTGATGTGCAAGTTGTAACTCTGGCCTTGGCCCTCTTAGTCCTCCAGTTTAGCTGTAAGAGATGTGAGTTGTGCTTCGGTGGCCTGTAGATGACAGTCTTGCATAAAGTTATATTGCTCAACCTCTGTGACATATGACTGCACTTTACTGATTCGGTCCATCAGACTGGCTAGGCTGCTTTGAGTTTCAACTATGGTGATATTGATTGCTTCAACAGAGGCAGCTATCTGTTCAGTCAAGATTGCCTTGACACACTGGATCAGGGTCTTAGAGGTGCGGTCACTGTTTGCAGCATCTTGGGTTTTGGCAGTTCTGGTGTGAGAGCAACTTGACATGGATTTTTCCATTTTGCAGGTAAGAAGAGTTGCCAAGAGAAACTTCAGCAGCTTGCATCATATCCTAGCTGTCCTGACAAGTGAAAAATAAATGGTCTCCCAATGTTTAAAGCATCGGATGGAGTGGAATAGACAGAAGGGAGGGGGTGACATAGAGCAGAAGAGTTAAGCTGCCATTTCAGTTTAGGGCTTTCGTGACCTCTTCTAGTTAATAAATTTCTTCCTTTCCTCGTTCATTGTACTACAAAGTAACTTTAAATGTTTTTCTACTTTGCAAAACTCTTCACATAGGTTATGTGCCATTTACTGTATCGATGAATCTGAATAATTGCCTCACCTTTCGTGTACTTCCCTTCTATGATGCAATACCATGTTTCATGGTTCCTCCCCTCATTGCCTATTGTATTACACTATATTCTACTGTATGTATTCACCTTGAATGGAATCTCTTATGTAATCTCCGCAGTCATACCTGAAAATAGGCACTGATTACCCAGCAACATGCTTACCTGGACAAAAATTAAAAAACTAACTAGACAAATAAATCTCCCATTCCCTATGTAAATACACATTTGTAGTTTTATTATTCATGACTTATGTGTCTAATCCTCATATCCTCTACAAATGTAACACTTTCTGCTGCTGTTCTTTGTTTTGCCCCATGGGACATTTAAGCAATAAGGCATGACCAAGTGTTAAGTTAATGGTCATGTGCATTGTTCATTTTCTATGGTTTCATTACTGTCCCCCCTAAATAAATCACACTGTTATTACAAAGATGGGTGACACAATTATCACATTGGATGGATGGGTTTAAGTGTATTAAATGTAACATGTCTTTTGATTAACAATGACTTGATTAAGGGGAATTGATTTAGTGAAATGTGACACTAATAATAAACTTAGTGTGGAGCTGAACAATCTATGTATCAGGTTAGACAAATTGGAAACATAGAAACATAGACTTTGATGGCAGATAAGGACTGCTTGGCCCACCTAGTATGACCATTTCCCTATCTACTGTATAAGCTGCAGATCCTAGTTAACCAACAGCCTATTTCTTCCTACCCAAGAATTGTCTTATGTCTGTCCAATGCATTCTTGAATTCTCCCACAGTTTTAGTCCCACAACCTTCTCAGGAAGGCGGTTCCATCATCCACCACCCTCTCTGTGAAAAATACTTCCTCACATTGTCCCTGAGCCGTCCCCCTCTATCTTCAAATTGTGTCCCTTGTTCTTTCATATCTTTTCTGAAAGATGCTACCCTCTTGGACTTTGTTGATTCCATTGAGGTACTTAAAAGTTTTTATCATGTCCCCCCTCTCCCTCCTTTCCTCAAGGGTATACATATTGAGCTCCTTTAGTCTCTCCTTGTATGGCTTCTCTTGCAGACCCTGCACCATTTTAGTTGCCTTCCTCTGGACTGCCTCCATCTTGTCTATGTCCTTGCGGAGATGGGGTTTCCAGAACTGGACACAGTACTCCAGATGGGGTCTCACCAACTCTCTGTACAGAGGGAGGGATAACAACTTCATGTTTTCTACTGGTGATGCCTTTCCCTATACATCCCAGTATCCCCCCAGCCCTCCCTACTGCCTTCTCACATTGCTTGCCAACCTTAAAGTCATCTGATATGATTACCACCAGGTCCCTTTCCATTTTTGTTGTTGTTACTATCTCCCATCCCGTTGTGTACTCTTCCCCTGGGTTTTTGTTTCCCAGAAGCATTGTTTTGCCCTTCTTTGCATTGAATCCTAGCTGCCATACTTCTGACCATTCTTCCAACCTTGCCAAGTCCCTTCTCATCCTTTCCATGCCCCCTTGTGTATCAACCCTGTTGCAGATCTTTGTGTCATCTGCGAAGAGGCATACTTTTCCTTCCAGTCCATCTGTAATGTCATGTGTAAATACATTAAAAAGGACTGGACCCATTACTGAACCCTGCGGTACCCCACTAATAACCTCCCTTTCTTCAGAGTGGACTCTTACTATTACCTTCTGTGTCCTGTTGTCCAGCCAATGTTTTACCCAGGCTACCACCCTGGGACCCACTCCCATGCTGGCTAATTTATTTATTGCTCTTTGTGTGGGACTGTGTCAAATACCTTGCTAAAGTCTAGGTAGGCCATGTCCACAGCCCCTCCCTCGTCTACTACTTTGGTCACCCAGTCAAGGAAGTCAATTAGATTTGTCTGACATGACCTTCCCGCTGTGAATCCATGCTGCCTTGGGTCCTGTGCCCCACTGGCCTCTAGGTACAGTACTCAACAATTCTTTCCTTCAGAAGTGATTCCATCATTTTCCCCACCACAGAGGTCAAACTGACAGGTCTGTAGTTTCCTACCTCTGTCTTGGACCCACTTTTGCGAAGTGGAATCAAATCTACACTCCTCCAGTGCTCAGGTACCACACCATCCTCCCATGATTTGTTAAAAAGGGTAGTCAGTGGTATCGCTAGTTCTCTCCTTAATTCTTTTAGAATTCTGGGGTGAATCCCATCAGGCCCCATTGCTTTGTCCATCTTCAGTTTAGGATTTCTGTCAGAACCTTTTCTTCTGTAAAAGGACATGGATCAGGCCCCCTATCTGGAGTGCTTCTGTTAACTGGATTAGGTACCTCCCCCTCCTCCTCTTATGTGAATACTGAGCAGAAGTATTCATTCAGTATCCCTGCTTTTTCACTGTCCCTCTCTGCCCACCCACAGTCCATTCTATTCAGCCTCACTATCCATCCCTTTATCTTTCTACATTCCCTAATGTACCTATAAAAGGTTTTATCCCACTTCTTAACCAAATTGGCTATGTTTTCCTCAGTTTGTGCCTTTGCTAGTCTGACTGCCTTTCCAGCTTCCCTCTGCCATAACTGGTACAGTTCTCTGTCCTGCTCCTTCTGTATTTCCCTATACTTCCTAAATGCTGTCTTCTTCTCCCTAACTTTCTCCACCACCTCTTTTGAGAACCATAGTGGTTTTTCTTTTGTTTTGATTTGTTTATTTGCTTCAAAGAAAGACTTGTTGCCTCTGTGATGGCAGTTTTGATGTTTCCCCATTTTTGCTCCACTCCACCTTCTTGCCTGTTTGCTAGTGCTTTTCTGAGGCACTCTCCCATTTAGACAAAATCAGCCCTCCTGAAGTCCAGTACCTTCACTTTTTTGTGGCTTGACTCTACAGCTAAGTTTATCGTGAACCACACTGTTTGGTGGTTGCTTGTTTCCAGATGGCTACCCACTTCAAGATCAGAGATCCTCTCTCCATCCTCATTTGAGAGTACCGGGTCTAAGATTGCTCTCTCCTGAGTGGGTTCCAAAACTAGCTGTCTGAGGCATGCCCCCTATAGGGCATTGAGAATGGCCCTGCTCTTGGATGTGGCTGCAGCAAAGGTGCTCCAGTCAATATCTGACATATTCAGGTCCCCCATCAGCAATATCTCCCCTTTCTCTGCCATCCAAAGAATGCCTTCTATCATTTCCTTGTCCATTTCTTCCCCCTGAGATGGGGGTCTGTATACAACTCCTGTTTGGATTGTGGAGCCATTTCCAGTCTCTAGGGTGACCCACAGTGCCGCCTCTCCTCCCTGTTTACCCTTTAGTTCTGTTGCTTTTATCCCTTCCCTTACATAAAGAGCTACTCCTCCTCCTCCTCCTCTTCTTCCCTCCCTGTCCCTCCTGTAGATTGTGTACCCTGGTATGCTGACATCCCAGTCATGGTTCTATGTGTACCATGTTTCTGTGACTGCCACAATATCCAGGCATCCCTTTTCCATCAAGGCCACCATTTCAGGGAGCTTTTTACCTAGACTACGGGCATTGATACTCATTACCCTTCATTTTTTATGGCTTTATTTCTTTTTGTCCCATCCCTGTCCCTACTGCCTTTGTCTTTTTCTCCATTTACCTCTGCCCTTCTCCCTATCGACTGCTCTATTTTGGTGTTTACTACTGTAATCTTCTGATTCAAACTGTCTTTTGCAAGGTATATCATCTGTTACTGCTTTATTTTTCTTTGTAGCAAAGTGTTTCTTACAGGGCATATCTTCTGTGAAATTATTACAGGTGGTGCTTTACATGTTTTACAGATATATCTATCATTAGGATAAGCCTACAGAGCTATTGCATTTGTTGCTGCCTGATTGTTTCTCCTCTTACCTCCTTGTTTCTTTCATCTGTGGTTGTTTTTTTTTGGCAGGGGAAGGGCCCAGCCACACCCCCATCCCCAACCACCCCATGCTACACTCCTTTTATAGGGTAGCACAGTCATGACATTTCCTGTAGCAAAGCAGTAAGGGGCAGATCAGTGTGGTATCCACATGGTGACCTCATTTACAGGGGTGCTAGTAATTTAACTTGTTTAATAAGTTATACAAAAACAAACAAAACACAAAATCAAACTTTTGCTTTAATTTTCTTCCTTCTAATTACTCTAACCAGGTTATAAACCCAGCAACTTATCTGGAATGGATATCATTAACTGCAGGTACTGCTGAACACTTTTCAGAAGGGCAGTTTTACAGGGTTTAGGTCGCTGTCCTACATGCTGGGCCATTGGAGATCTATGGGCTGAGCTCCGGCAGCATGGACAAAGACTGCGTGCCTCAAACTGCATATTCAGAGGAAATATATTATAAGAACCACCTGCCATTTCCCCAACATCCAACAGAAGCACCTTGACTGCAGAGGGTAGTTTGCCTGGGAGGTTGGTAGGTGGTTAGGAGGGGCAAATCGGGTGCTACATCACTCGCTCTCCAACATATTACCTCCACAAACCATGTAAAAACTACAAACAGGTATCTGCCTCTATCTCCAAAATCAAACAAAGGGCAGAGGACACTGCAGAGCAGGACACTGCAACACAGGAGCTAGCACAACAAAACTCACGCAAAACAGGAACCAAAACATAAAAAGGAAATCCAAAAAACTTCTGATCATAGGAGACTCCGTGATTCGGGGAGTTGATATCTATCTCCAGCCAGGGGTAATGTTCAGATGTCTCCCAGGTACATCAGCGTGGAGAGACACTGACACTGAAATTGTTCAGGAAGCAGGAGAAAATATTGATGTCTTGGTACACATAGGGACTAACGATCTCACCAGCCGGTCAGTTGTGGAGACCAAGGAATACCTGACCAGGCTGGGTGACAAACTATCATCCATTTCATCTGGCATCTCCTTCTCTGAGATCCTGCCAGTCTGAGAGAGAGGGATAGATGGACAGAAGGTCAGAGAAGGGGAGATAGGGGAGCTAAACATGTGGCTCAAGGGCTGGTGCCAGGGAACTGGCAACAGTTTTGGGAGTGAAAGTTCTTTAAATTTGATGGACTGCAGGCAGAAGTTTGACGTCTTTGCAGAATATTTAAACTAGCAAATGGAGAGAGGGGTGCAGCACCCCATACATCTAATGGGGTGAACACCCTTCCCCCCTCAGCTAGTGGTCAAACAGGAGTTCAGCATGTTTGTAGTTCATTTGCAACACCAGGTAAGGAAAAAGGTCTGGCTCCCCATATGAGACACAGGGGAAACACCAGACCTCGCCCAACAACTAACATACAGAAATCTGGCCAATGGAAAATCATGTACACAAATGCTTGCAGTCTGGGAAACAAGATCCCAGGCCTGCAGACAATAATGACAGAGGCTAAACTGGACATAGTAGCTATTATCGAGACGTGGTTTACCAGTAACTACACTTGGGAGACTTCAGTACCTGGCTATGTACTGTTCAGAAGAGACTGAGGTGCAAAAAGTGGGGGTGGAGTGGCCCTGTATGTCAATGAAAATATCAAAGCTACAGAAATTCAGAATACACATAAGGAGCCAGAAGAACTGTGGGTCACCCTGAAAACAGGAAATAGGACAGCCATATGAACTAGGGTTGTCTACAGGCCAGACCAGGGGGAGGGCATAGACACATTACTGTTAGAAGATATACAAAACATGACAGCTAAAGGGGAGGTTCTGATACTGGGAGACTTCAACATGCCAGATACAGATTGGTCAATACCAGCAGGAACATCTGCCAGAACTAGACACATGGTGGATTCCCTGCAGGGGGAGGGACTCAAACAACTGGTACAACAACCCACAAGAGACAGGACTATCCTAGATCTATTACTGACTAACAGGGAAAGGATCATAGATCTCCAGGTAGAAGGTCACCTGGGGGCCAGTGACCATCACATGGTATGGTTCAATTTGGCCACTAGAACTAAACCATCCCATTCCAAGGTAAAAATATGGGACTTCAGAGGAGCCAACTTTGATAAGATGGCCAACAGAGTTAAGCTAGCCCTGACAATAAGAAATACAGATGAGGGGGTATAGGCAAAATGGGCAAGCATTAAGGATACAATACTTGAAGCAACATTCCATTGTGTTAGAGAGAAAAGGAAGTGCAGAAGAAGGAATCCACTTTGGTTCTCAAAAACAGTAGCAGAAAAGCACAGAGCCAAAAGGCTGGCCTTCAGGAAATATAAGGGAATGCAGCGGGGGGGAGATAGGGAGGCATACCATACTTCCCTAAGGGAAGCAGGGAAGGCAGTAAGGTAGGCAAAGGCCCAAACTGAAGAAACACTAGCACGAACAGTAAAAGAAGGTGACAAGACTTTCTATAATGCATTAGTGAAAGGAGAAAGTCCAGAGGGGGTATTGCTAAGATAAAAGGGTATAAGGAGGCACGTGAGGAGGAGGACCATGTAAACGCATTTATCCTAAATAGATACTTCTGCTCAGTATGTACTGAAGAGAAGGTAGGGCAGGGCCCACAGCTCAGCACCATGGACACAGGGGGGAGGGAGGTGTGCACTAGTCCCTTCACAAAAGAAAGGGTCCTACAAGATCTTTTTGGGTTTGCTTTAAGTAATACTCTTCTTTTGTTTTCTCTGCTTTATCAGTGTATAAAAGCAGGACCCTGCTAAAAACGAGATACAGCATCTCAGTTGAGTTATCAGATGCATACATATTGCAACTACAAATCATACTAAATCCTAGTGGGAGGATCCTGATGTATATTAGTTCACAGTCTGGCTAGAAGAATCATGAAAAAAAAGGGATTAAATAAGAAGAAAAGAGGGAACTGTATGTGGTGTTTGCTAAATGCACATTATAGGAACAGAGTAAAATATAGTTAAACACTGGTGGTGACAGTGCTAATAATTTGCTTTGGTGAAAAAAAATCCTAAATTTAAATTAAAAATCAATTTCCTTCTTTTTTTACAATAGCTCCATGATTCTTCTCACCAGACTCTGCCTAGACTCTGAACTAATATACTGTACATGAAGATCCATCCCGGTAGTGTTTAGTAATTTATTGAATTCTCTTTTTTTACCTAGAAAAGAGAGTATACATGAGCAGTACAAATGTGTTACTTAAATACATCTTTTTAAATTAATGTATATATATACAAAAAACCTTAGTGTGCAAGCACTGAGGCAAGTGTTACCCCAAAGGGCATTGGCCAGGAAGCCAAGTTTTAAAGAAATATGAACTCACACATGCCCCCATAATGCAAAGCATCACGGATTGTATATGCAAATCACCACATGTACATTTGTATGCAGCTATAATTGGTTCCAGCATTACAACACTTCCACTGGACTGAACGTGCTGTCAAGGAACTAGCCACTTGTCCTATAGGTACAAACTTGCTGTCAATAATTCATAAACGACATCACCTGGTTAACATCATCACAACATTTGCACCAAACCCAATCGCAGTCAGTAAAGGTTTTATGGTGCAGTTTTGTTAAGACACCTCTCCAGAAATATATCTGTCAACAAAAAAATATTTATATATAGTTCTGGTATACTTGGATGTATAGTTTACAAATCCCTGTTAAGCAGACTCCTATAGAGATTGTAACACTTCAGTATTCAGCAGGCTGGAGTCTCAAGTGGGGAGGTGGGTAAACGATTAACCTGGAAAGGGATGACTAGTAAGCAGCCCAGATAATGACAGCTGCAATTATCATCAGGTGTGGCTGACAGTTCCTCCCCCCACCACCTCTGCTCTCCCGTTAGCTAGTATCAATGCAAACTTGTCTCTTTCACTGCTCCTTCCTAAAAATGTTATGCTTAGTTTTTGAAATTAATAGAGAAAAATAATTAACTACTGTCTTTGTCCACTGTAGGATCTGGTACTTTTCAAGCTGTTGAGCAACTGCATGAACAAATGTATGTCGAACATTTCTACCCTTAGAAGCACTAAGCCATAAATGTATTGCCCTGTTTATTAAAAATTACAGCTTCAAGCCTCAGTGCCTTTTTTATGTTGGCGCACTTGTGCAGCCAACATCTTGCGGTAGTGGAGATTTGGAGGCGCGGTTGTTGTTGGGCAAATGCAGGGCATGCACCAGTAGGTGCGTCCCTCATTCCCCAATCAGCCTGCATGCTGGTGCCACACCATGCATACTAATGTGGCATTCACATCAAAGGAAAGGCCCGCTGCAATGTGAGCAAAGCTAGTCACATGCAGCAGACCTTCCTATGTGCTTCACCAGCTACAAACATAGTGGCACAGTGGCCACTAAACTGCCAACTTCGGGGGTGCCCAATCCCCTGGTCAGCTTACCCTGCCCCTCATAAATGTGCCATCAGGGGAGCCCACTCCCCGTCGGCATAATGTGTGCCATCCCCTCTTTTTGCTTGCTGAGGGGTGCCCAATCCCCTTGGCTCATGCACCCACCGCTGTTATTTGCCCACGGGTGCCCAATCCCTGCCGGCATCCATCTCCCCTTTCCCACTTTAATGTGCTGATGGGGAGCCCACTCCCCATTGGCATGATGTCCCCTTCTTCTGTGCTGAAGGGTGCCCAATCCCCTCAGCTAGTGCACCCTCCCTATATGCGACAGGGTACCCAATCCTCTGTCGACTGCTATACCCCCAAAAACACCTGTAAAAAAGAAACCGTTCGCAATGTTTTTTTACCACCTGTAAACAGAAATGGTCCCTTGTAGTCTCCCTATCCCCACCCACACCCACCCACTGCACCTCTGCCTCCCCACACCCCCCTCACCCATACTTACCTTTGGAGTCCGGCGTGGTGATCTTCGGTGGACTGGGAACACGTCTGCACTCTTCAAAGCCGGTCGCGAACTGAGGAAATGCCGGTAAGCTGGATAATGGAGTACACTGGATTTTTTCAACTTTGATGCATATCTCGGGCATTTTTTGGAATTTTTGCACCAAAATTTCAGCTAAAGGGTTTTTTGGGACCCCTCCTCATGAATTCTGTCACTGTTATGATGTTAATTGGTCCTGAAAGGTGATTTCACAGTCACTGCGTGGAATCACCTTTTAGGACAGATTAACACAAGGACAGTAGCACTGTTCATGAGGTGGGCTCTCAAAAAGCCTATGTTGCAAATTTGGTGGGAAAAAACAAAAAATAGCTGTTTTATGAGCGCGTTGCGCAGTTACTACGCACGCTCATAACGTCGTGAATTCACAATATTTTCATGCCAGATTTTCAACATTGTCATTTTTCTACACCTCCTTGTGAACAGTATAGCTGTCATTTTTCACGTCCTGGCTGAAATGTGTTTCCGCACTTCTGGCGCACAATAGCGCGGTAGCTTTGGGAAATCAGTGTTCGGGACAGATTATGAAAATTACAGTGACACTGTTCGTGAGCAGAGGTCCTAAAATGTCTATGTTGAAAATTTGGTGACAAGACTCCATAAAATGACTGTGTCACGAGCGTGTGTTGCGCACTTGTTACGCAAGCTCTTAACTTTGTGAATTCACAATATTTTCATGCCATATTTTCAACATTGTAATTTTTCTACACCTCCTTGTGAACAGTGCAGCTGTCATTTTTCACATCCTGGCCAAATTGTGTTTCTGCATTTCCAGCGCACAATAGCGTGGTTGCTGTGGGAAATCAGTGTTCAGGGCAGATTACAAAAAATGACAGTGACACTGTTTATGAGCAGAGGTCCTAAAATGCCTATGTTGAAAATATGGTGATGATACCTCCATAAAATGATTGTGTTATGAGCGTGCATTGCGCAGTTTGCACGCACGCTCGTAACGTTGAGCATTTGTAATATTTTCACTCTGGATTTTCACCATTGACATTTTTCTACACCTCTTGATGAACCGTACAGCTGTCATTTTACATATCCTGCCCGAAATGTGTTTTCACATGTCCAGCATGAATAGCACGGTCACTGTGCGAAATCACTTTTTGCGACAGTTTGAGGACATCACAGTGACACTGTACATGAGCAGAGGTGCTAAAATGCCTATGTTGAAAATTTGGTACCAAAAGTCCATAAAATGACTATGTTACAAGTGTGCTTTGCACGTAGAAAGATAGAAACATAGAATCTGACGGCAGATAAGGACCGCTTGGCCCACCTAGTCTGCCCATTTTCCTACCTAACAGATAAGCTGCAGATCCTAGTTAACCAACAGCTTATTTCCTCCTACCCCCCACTAGGACTGCCTTATGTCTGTCCCATGCATTCTTGAATTCCTCCACTGTTCTTGACTCCACGACCTCCTCAGGGAGGCTGTTCCATGCATCCACAACCCTCTCTGTGAAAAAATACTTCCTCACATTACCTCTGAGCCGTCCCCTCTATCTTCAAATTGTGCCCCCTTGTTCTTGCACATCTCTTTTTCTGAAAGATGCTACCCTCTTGGACTTTGTTGATTCCCTTGGGGTACTTGAAAGTTTCTATCATGTCCCTCTCTCCTTCTTTCCTCAAGGGTATACATATTAAGCTCCTTTAGTTTTTCTTCAGTAGTCTTCTGGTGCAGACCCTGCACCATTTTGTTTCCCTCCCTGGACAGCCTCCACTCTGTCTCACGCCTTTTGCGGAGACGGGTCTCCAGAACTGCACACAGTACTCCAGATGGTCTCACCAACTGTCTGTACAGAGGGATAACAACTTCCTGTTTTCTACTATTGATGCCTCTTCCTATGCATCCCAGTATCCCCCAGCCTTCCTTACTGCCTTCTCACATTGCTTGCCCACCTTTAGGTCATCTGATATAATTACCCCCAGGTTCTTTCCATTTTAGCTGTTGTCAGTATCTCACCCCCCATTGTGTATGCTTCCCCATGGGTTTTTGTTTCCAATGTGCATTACCTTGCACTTCTTTGCATTGAATCTGAGCTGCCATACATTTGACCATTCCTCCAACCTTGCCAAATCCTTCTCATCCTTTCCACTCCATCTTGTGTATCAAACCTGTTGCAGATCTTTGTGTCATCTGCAGAGACATACTTTTCCTTCCAGTTCCTCTGCAATGTCACTTATAAAGACATTAAAAAGGACCGGTCCCAGTACTGAACCCTGTGGTACCCCGCTAGTAACCCTCCTTTCTTCACTGTGTACTCCATTTACTACTACCCTTTGCGTCCTGTTGTCTAGCCAATTTTTTATCCAGGCTACCACCTTGGGACCCACTCCAAGGCTGGCTAACTTGTGTATTAATCTTTTGTGTGGGACTGTATCAAATGCCTTGCTAAAATCTAGGTAGGCCATGTCCACAGCCCCTCCCTGGTCTACTACTTTGGTCACCCAGTCAAAGAAATCTATTAGATTCGTCTGACATGACCTTCCCATCGTGAATCCATGCTGCCTTGGGTCCTGTGCCCCACTGGCCTCTAGGTACTCAACAATTCTTTCCTTCAGAAGTGATTCCATCATTTTCCCTACCACTGAGGTCAAACTAACTGGTCTGTAGTTTCCTGCCTCTGTCATGCTCCCACTTTTATGAAGAGGAATCACATCTGCCCTCCTCCAGTCCTCGGGTACCACCCCATCCTCCCATGATTTGTTAAAGAGAGTAGTCAGCGGTGTCACTAGTTCTACTATTAGTTCTTTTAGAATTCTTGGGTGAATCCCATCAGGCCCATTGCTTTGTCCACCTTCAATTTTATTAGTTCTTTCAGAACCCTTTCTTCTGTAAATGGACTGGTATCGACCCCCATCTTCAGAGTGTTTCTCTTGTTTGGTTTAGGCACCTCCCCCTCCTCTTCCTTTGTGAATACTGAGCAGAAATAATCGTTCAGTATCCCTGCTTTTTCACTGTCACCCTCTACCCACGTTCCCTCCTCTTATTAAGCCTCAGTATCCCTCCTTTGGTCTTTCTTCTCTCCCTAATGTACCTATAAAAGGTCTTATCCCCCTTCTTAACAGAATTGGCTATCCTTTCCTCTGTTTGGGCCTTTGCTATTCTGACTGCCTTCCCAGCCTCTTTCTGCTTTTACTGATGAAGTTCTCTGTCCTGCTCCTTCTGTGTTTCCTTATATTTCCTGAATGCTATCCTTTTCTCCTTAACCTTCCCTGCCACCTCTTTTGAGAACCATAGCGTTTTTTTCCTTCGTTGTGTTTTACTGATTTGCTTTACACAAAGGCTTGTTGCCTCTGTGATGGCTTTTTTGATTACTCCCCATTGTTCCTCCACTCCTTCTTGCCTGTTTGCTAGTGCTTTTCTGAGGCACTCTCTCATTTTCCCAAAGTCAGCCCTCCTAAAGTCCAATACTCTTGCTTTTGTATGGCTTGATCGTATGGCTGTGTTTATCGTGAACCACACTGTTTGGTGGTCGCTTGTTCCCAGATGGCTACCCACTTCTAAATCTGAGATTCTTTCTCCATCCCCATTTGAGAGTACCAGGTCTAAGATTGCTCCCTCCTGAGTGGGTTCCAATACTAGCTGTCTGAGGCATGCCCCCTGTAGGGCATCAAGAATGACCCTGCTCTTGGATGTGCCTGCAGCAAAGGTGCTCCAGTTAACATCTGGAATATTCAGGTCCCCCATCAACAATATCTCCCCTTTTTCTGCTATTCTAAGGAAGCCTTCTATCATTTCCACGCACCCTTGTAACTTTGCAAATTTGCAGTATTTACATGCCACATTTTCAACACTGCCCTTTTTTTCACCTCCTTATGAACAGTACAGCTGTCATTTTTCGCATCCTGCCCAAAATATGTTTCCGCACTGTACCACCAATGCCAATGCCAACGCGACAACATTTGGCATTGACAGATGCTTGTTTACGAACTTCAGTGCCTTCCTAATGATTACGTCCTCTGTGGACCAATTATCAGTTTCAGTTCAGATTGATAACTTACTGCAGAAGGTCCCCAAACTATCTGTATTGACTGACCGCATTTGCACAGGGTTACTTATTGATTTTGTGTACTGCCCCGTTTATTTCGTATAAAACGCATCATTCTAGAACACATACAGTCTGTTAATTATGTTACAGAAACAGACTTGTTTGATTCCAAAATATAACTCACTACATGCATTGCACAACATTCTTCTGCAGTTTTTATATTACTTTGTACTTTTGTTGTTCTCTAACCACATTATAACCCAGAACTGTGCAGACCAATAGTAAACCCTTAGTAAGCAGGATCCTGCAGGACGTGAACTGCAACTCTTCAGTTTTCATCTGGCACGAGCCTCAAGTGAGGAGGTGGGTAAATGATAATGAAACCAGGAATAGAGTGCCCAGGAAGCAGCCCAGCTACCGTCAGCTGCCATTATCATCAGGACTGGCTGACAGCTTCATTAATCTGGTAGCATGGCAGTAATGCAAACCTCTGTCCCTTTCTTGCACTGCTCCTTTCCAAACAAACATGTTGTGCTCTGTCTTAGAAATAAATGCAGAAAAATATCAACTTTCAAATTTGGCCACTGTAAGAGCTGACACTTTTCAAGCTGTTGAGCTACTGTATGTTCAAATGCATGTTGAAGATTAGTACCCCTTAAAAGTACTCAGCCAAAAGTTTACTGCCTGGCTTGTCAAAAAACACTGTGCCCCAGTGCCTTTTTTTTTGAATGAACACCAAAACCTTCCTAATGATTATATCCCTAGTGGACCTATTTATTCAACTACTCCCCAGGCCACAGTATAAGTCTCTATCCGCAGTGCTTAGCACATTTGTGTAACCTCCCTATGCTGGCAGATTTCAGGTGAAAATATTGCTGGGCAGACTGGGTGGGCCTGGCAGTCCTTTTCTGCTGACACATTCTGTGTGTCTATGAATTTCATATAGATGAACTTTTATTTTATTTATTTTAATTTTGTTGACGAGGTAAGTGCACTAGGCAAATTCTGCCTATTTTCAGGCACGACCTGAGGGAGGGGGATACAGATGAATGCCAACTGACCTTGAACCAGATTAAGCTGTTGATGGTATTTTAGTGAGTGAGGGAAATTTGGCCAGGACACTGGGGAAAGTCCCCTACTCTGTGGATGGGTGGTGCAGTCCGTCCGTCTGCAGAGATGGCTGAGCTCACTTTGGAGCTAGAAGCCATTGGTGCAGGCTGCGTTCCCTGTGAGGCAGCTTTCTTTTCCTCTGCACCTTTGCCTAGTGTTTTGGAAAATGCAACTGATGCCCTGGAGGGAACTAGGGTTGATACTTTTCGTTTATCTGCTACACCTGAGATACCTGAGATTTTTGATGCTTGTGTTTTTTTTTCACCTTTACATGTGAAAGATGCTAAAGTTTTAGAAGACAGACGCTCCTTTCTACAACAACAACTGTTTCTCATAGATGAAAAGTTATGTCTAAAAAATGTAGATTTGGAATTGGACCACAAACGGAAACAAAGTCCCGAATCTGCTACGTCTTCAACTGCTTTGTCAAAGATTTTTGCTGTGGACTCTGTTTCCATGGCAGATAATGCTCTGGTTGTCACAGCTGTGTCTCTGGTACCTGGAGAACCCGGATGGTTGCCGGAGAAGGCCCTGCAAGACGCTGGTTGGGTCAAAATGGCGTCGGGTGAATGGAGTGCGGATTTGCCTGCTTCGCAATCGCCTATTGTGGCTGCTTTACCAACGGATGCTATTGCTTCTCAAATTTTAGTCTCGGACTTGCCTCTTGCACTATCTATGTCTCCTGAGCGGTTGGTCACAGAACCTATGGTTCCTCTCCCAGATAAAGCACTAGGTGCTTCAGACTCTCTTATCTCTTGTGCTGTTCCGCATGATTCTTTAGGTGACTCTGTCTCTATGCCTGCCGCTGACATTGTTTCTCACCTAGACCCTGATTCCTTACCTAAACAAACTAACGATCACACACCTGAAACTGTACCTCGGTCTACTTATGCTGATTTATTTAGGAAACTACTTGAATTGGCAAAGAGACGAAATGCTGTTCATCTACGATATCTGGGAGCATGGATCCAGCTCCTGACAGATATTTTGTGGGTCGTGTTTTGTTAAAACAGTCTTTAGTCTTCACACCTTCGGAAGTTTATGCACTGATCCATGCTCCGGGTGACTTAACATTTGATGTCAGTTTTCGGACTCCTGAGCTTCTGGAACATTTCTGGATAAAGCATATGACAGTGAAGACAAATCCTTTATGGACTCCTTTTCAGATTATCCCTTTGACAAAACAACTATTTAGGGTGATAACGATCTTGTTTCGTAATGAAGGGGTAAACATTTCAGATATTCTCTACTGGTTGGAGAAGCATTGTGATTTGCAGGGTACCCCAGACCCGATTCTAGATGCTGAAGGTTTTTGGAATGGGGGGTGGAAAATGAAAATTAAATTGAGACAAACTGTGAATGGTTTAGGACATCTCCTCAATTGTTTTTACATAGGGAGAGATAAAGGCTTCATTTTTTATCCTGGGCAAATAAAACGCTGTTTTAAATGTGGTTCTTCTAGGCATCTGAGCTCGACTTGTACTGTTCAGATGTGCACATATTGTTGGGAAACTGGTCATGTTAATATGCATTGCATGAAAACTCCCAAGTGTAATCTTTATGATGATAGTGGCCACTGTTTTGTAGATTGTTCCTGGGCAGCTCACAATACAGGTGCAGCTGATTATAGTATACAGGATTTTTATGATCAAAGGGCTATGAAACCTTTGCCTCCTAGCTTCTTGGAGCCCCAACCTCAAAGGAGACAGACGGGGATTGCTAAGCATCCTTTTCCCAAACCTCTTACTCCTACTCCTGATCCTATTGAGGGAGATGTCCTACACCCCTTGACCATTGACCATTCTGTCAGTGGTACTCTAGATTCTGGGTCAAATGACTCTATTATAACAGTTATGCCACCCCCGCCCTCCCCTTTGGTAGGTACAGCCTTGCCTGCGCCTCTTCCTATGGAGATTTCTACTCCCAGGCCTATGGTTTCCACCATTACACCCCTTGTGATGGGGCTGCCTGTGTCTGTTAATACATTTTCGGTTTTGTCACAGGAGATGTCTGGGTTAGATAATGATTCTGACTTGGCATCATTTACCTCATCTCAAATGGAGTTAGTTTCAGATACTGAAGTTCCAAGTCAGGTCAAAAAAAAAAACTAGTAATAAGCCTCAAAAGGGTACTAGGAAAAGTGCTAGATTGTCTGTTGATGTTACCTGATTGAATGGGATCTTCTGCTGATGTTTATAATGTTAAGATAGCTACTTTGAATACAAACCATATTCTTTCTATGGTTCGTATGTTGGCTACTTTTGATTTATTCTCTACCCTATCTTTTGATATCATATACTTTCAAGATACCAGATTGTATACAGTACAAGATTTTACAAAGGCCTCTGAGGCTAGGATTTGGGGCCCAAGTTATTGGTCTGGGGGTGAAGATATTTGTTCAGGAGTGGGGATTTGTTTCAACACACCTTTCACCTTCTATTAAAGCCATGCATATGGTAGATATCTCCCCTGGTCATGCACTTTTGTTAGATGTTACTTTTGCTTCCCTAGATTTTTGCCTTATTAACGTTTATGGTCCACAAACAAAAACTGGTAGGATTTCCTTATTGAAAAAAATTCGGCCTTTTCTTTTTACAAGTAGAAATGTGTTATTTGGTGGTGATTTTAATATTAACCTTTCACCCCAAGATAGAAATTTTACCAATTCCAAAATTTATTGTGATACCCATTTTTTTACAATCCTTGCTTACTCAAGCTGGCTTGAATGATATTTATCAGTCCAATACAATAATCCCTCATACATTTTTTCAGGGACAAAGATCTTCTCACATTGATTATTGGTTTATTTCCCATTCCCTGCAAATCACACTGCCAAAAGTCTCATTGGTGGTGACTTCTGATCATGCACTGCTTAGTGTTACTCTTTCCAATTGTCATACGACATCTAGAGGGTCTGGCTATTGGAAACTAAATTTATCTTTACTTGATATTCCAGAAGTTAAACAAGGTTTTCATGATATTATTATAGCTAGACAATCTGTGTATTTCCTGTATGATGATAGACATTTGTGGTGGGAGGATACTAAACTTGAATTTCAAACTTATTTTCAGACAATAGGTAGATTGCTTGGAAAGAATAGAACGCATGAATATTCTGTTGCCAGACAGTCTTTTCTTATTTTTCAAGAATGTATTGTAAAGGGTCTTGTTTATGATGTTCAAGAATTTCGCACTTTGAAACTCAAACTAACGAAATTGCAATATGATCACATGTCTTCCTTGCGACAGGAACAGAGGTTTGGTGTTAGTGGGACACGGGCTCATACAAATCCTTTTGACTACTGTTATGCTTCTAGGTTGAGAAAAGATATTACTACATTGATACATTCCTCAGGTTCAGTCCTTTATCACAAAGATGAGATTTTGAAAGAAGTAACTGAGAAACTGACGTCTTTATTTACGTCGAGTTTTGAGCCCACTGAATCTTGTATATGGGAATGGTTATCATCTTGCCCTCTTCCTCAGATTCCTGATCATTTAATCCCTGGTTTATTTAAGCCTGCATCAGAACAAGAAGTGAGGGAGGTGATTGTTCACTCTCATATGGGTAAGACACCAGGGTTTGATGGATTGCCGAATTAATTTTATAAACTTTTGGTTCCCTGGTTATTGAAAGAACTTACTGATCTTTTCACGTACAGTTTAACTGTGAATATGTTACCCCCTAGTATGTATATGGGATTGGTAATCTTATTGCATAAACAAGGTGTTAAAACTTGTTTGGAAAATTGGAGGCCGATTACTCTTCTAAATCGTGATTACAAAATTCTTTCCAAAGTACTTAGTAATCATTTATCTACTTGTTTAGAAGACATAATTCGCCCTACTCAGTTTTGTTAGGTGCCTGGCAGATCCATTCAGGATGGTCTTATTTTATTGCGTGAGATATTTTCTAGGGGATAGTATGGAGAACTTACGGGTTTTATCATTAGCCTTGATCAGAAGCAGGCTTTTGATAGTGTTTCTCATTATTATTTATGGGCTTGTATGTCTTTTATGAATTTTCCATTAGCTTTTATAGATTGGCTGAAAACGTGTTATGCTGCAGCTTTGGCACTTCCTTTTGTGAATGGTTGGATTGGTTGTCCTGTTTCGGTCACAAAAGGAGTTGGACAAGGATGTCCCTTGAGTCCTTTGTTATACATTATTTCTTTGGAACCCCTTCTTACACAACTTAATACTAATGATGATATTAGAGGTTTGTCTTTCAATAGCACATGCATAGAAATTAAAATGATTGTATATGCTGATGATGTTTGTCTTACTTTGGCAGATCTCCCCTCGTACCATGTCACTGCAGCCTTGCTGATCTCATACGCAAAGGGCTCTGGGTCTAGCATTAATCTCAATAAAAGTAAATATTTCTCTCTTAATTTGGATCCTATGGTAATATTTGATTGTCCAAATGTCCCAATCTGTATGGGTCCTGGTAAAATTCTAGGCCTTTATTGGGGCGTGGTGAATCCTGCTTTATACAATTGGAATTTATCTCTCAGGCAAGTGCAATCTAAAGTTTTGACTTGGAATAAGTGGAAAATGTCCAAAAAGAAATGGGTATTTATGGTTAAAACCTTTTTGTTAAGTATGTTTTTGTATTTAGGTGCGATTTTCCCTCCGAGTTCTTTGGACACTGCCCTTTATGGTTTATTTTTCTGCGATTTGGGGTCATAGATTGAATCCTATTAAGAGGGGTATCTTATATCAGGACTTTAAGTGGGGAGGTATTAAAATGGTCAATCCTATTGTGTTCTTTTTTCCTTATTTCTTTCCAATTTTTTTTTCCTTTATTACACAATTTTGGGAAACTATGGGAGTCTTGGGTTGGAGACACTGTCTCTCCCTGGCTTTCACGATGGGAGTTACATAAATGTTTCCCTAAACATATTTCATTAAAAGGTCTTCCTGAACATTTTCAATCCTGTTTTTCAAAATTAAAGGTATGGGGTCTTTTTAGGATTCGTTTAATATCTTACACCAGGAAGCTGTTGTATGAGAAGATTATGGAACAGTTTTTAGTTCCTTCAGCTTTTTCAGTCTATCCCTTATCAGATGTCTCTCAAATTAGTAATATGTTGACTTCTAAGAGAACCCCTGCCTATATGTGGGATGTGATATGGCTTACAACTCATTTGAAATTGAATGTGAAGGGTAACTTGAAGCATAAAGGTGTCTCAGAGAGAGGGTGTCCTAGGTCACATCTATGTTATGCTCCTTTAGAAACTGTAAAGCATTTTTTTTGAATGCCCCTATGTAATAGAATTTTGGGTCTATGCTACCTCTCAATGGCCAAACTTTTTTTTTATAATTCAAAGTTTATTGACTTTCACAATTACACATGACAGCAACTCCATACAGCACTTATGGAAATCACATATAGAATGTTTGTACAGCTGTCTATGAAGCTGCCCCCTCCCCCACCCCCACCTCCCTCCCTCCCTCCCCCAGCACAGCTCAGACTCGCTGAAGCATCCACCAGGATAACCTAAATGATTCTTTGGAGGAGTAACCTAGACACAAAGCAGCGAGTACAAGGGTTCCCAAATTCGTTTATATTTATCCAATCTATTATTTAGACTAGCCACCATTTTCTCTATTCTAAGATTGGCCAAGATCTCTTTAAGACACTCCAGAAAAGAGATGTCTTCACTGTCCCTCCAGTGCCTAAGGACAACCTTTTTGACTGATAATGAAATCAAAGCCATGTGATATCTCCTAGTTACAACTGATATGGAGGCATAATCTCCCAGTAGGCACACCTCAGGCTTGAAAAAATCAGAGAGGCCTAGGAGGGGGTCCAACCTCTGACGGATATCATCCCAGACAGTAGCAACTTTCAGACACAACCAAAAGATATGATATAACATCTCCTCCTCCTGTCCACATCTGGAACATGAGACAGAGTCCATAAAACCAAACCTGTGGAGCTTCTGTGGAGTATAATATATATTATGCAGGATATGAAATTGTGTCAATCTCAACCTGTCCTGCGTAATATACCTGTGAACATTTCTCCACAGAGCTACCCCGTCTATTTCTAGATTAGGGAAATACATTGCCCAATATGTCTTTGGTAAATGGCCAAACTTACCTTTAGGAACTTTAACTGATCAGGTTTTGTTTTTTGGGATTTTACCAGTATCTTGGAGTCCTTTTTACCCTGATACTGTGTATGTACTCTTCGCCTGTATTAAATACCATCTTTGGCAGGCTCGTTGTGCCTGGTCCTTACAAAAACAATTTTTGTCTCCAAGTCAGGTTTTTTGGAAAATACATTCCTCCATTCTTCAGATTTTACTTTTTGAGAAAAGGCAATTTTCTAAAGTTATGTTTCAAAAGTTTTGAAAACATTTGCATTGGTTGGATACAGGGTGATCCTACCTTTCTTTGTTCCATGTCTTATTTTTCCTTACCTATTTCGTTATAATCTTATTTTTCAGTTTCACAGTTTCTGTCTGTTACATTTTTTCTTTTCTGTATTGATTTTTTACATTATGTTGTTATACGAGGTTATTTTTAAGTCTGTTTTTTCAAATTTTGTATAAATCCTTTCCAGAGTCATTGTAGTAGGGTTGGGATGAGAAGGATTTTCTGTGTCTCTTAAGACTCCTTTTGTTTTTCAGTTTTTGTTCATTATTACTCCTTTACATTTTTATATTTTTGCTCTCATTATGATTTTTTGTTTGCTGTTGCTTCATTTTGTGTAATTTTTATCTTTTTTGTTTCAGCCTTCCATATAATTTTTTGGGGGGATGTGATGGGATATCTGTATACTACTGAACTGTTTAGATTTAAATTTTCATATATTGTCATATTCTTGTATTTTTTGTTTATGTTGTTGTATGAAATAATACACTTTTGTATATTTTGTCTTGAGTTTTTGAATAAAAAATTCCCCTGCTCTTTTCGATAAGTGCCATGGGATTTTTAACATCCACCTGAACTACCACCAATCCAGGCAGATGGTACATCGGGTTTAATGTCTCATCCGAAAGACAGCACCTCAGAAGTGCAGCACCCCTCTCATGCTGCACTACAGTGTCAGTACTGGGATATTAACCCAAGTGCCAGATGTGGGAACTGAACCCACAGCCCTCTGATCTCCCAGCCTCAGAGGTGAGTGTGCTACCTACTGAGCCACTGACACTGCCAACTATTGTATAAAGTAAAGAAAAAATCCTTATTGATTGACTGCATGTACTCACAAGTTTATGTATTGCTTTTTGGACTGCTCCTTATTTCATAGAAAAAACACATTCTTGAATACATATATTTTTGTCAATGATGTTACAGAATCAGATTTGTTTGTTTTCCTAACATAACACAGAAGCTTCACTGCATGAACATTCTTCTGCAGTTTTCATATTCCATGTATGCAGGACCCCACTAAAAAGGAGATACATCATCTCAGCTGAATTATTCTGTGTGAGACATATTGCAACTGCTGCTGGGAATCCTAATAAAAAGAGGGAGGGAGGGAATACAATTTATTGGGTCCTTCCTTCTAGGTTCTGTATCTGGGAACATCCACAAAAAGAGTTTACTGTACTGTACATCAAGTTTCTGGACGTGCGATAATGTACTTACTGTATATGCTGCTTACAGATCATTTGATTTATAAGGAGCCATAAATACATTTGCAGCACTGCTTATATAGAGATTTAAAGTTGTAGACAGATCTTTGTATTTGATTTCCAGATAAATGCATACTGTACATAAGAGAAAAGGAAGGAGCATTCCAAAATAATACAAAACAATACAAGACTTGCAAGTATTTATGGATCCTGTTTTTTCTCTGATGCAAGCACTGCTACAAATGTGTTTATGGCTCCTTATAAATCAAATGGACTGTGAGCAGCATATACAGTAACTACAGTATCAGAAGTTCAGAAACTAGACATACAGGAAAACATTTTTAGGCCTGTTCCCAGATAACAAATTCACCCATGGTACATAACCTACAACAAAAGACCCCAGAAATGATACTGCCGGATCCCTCCTTATTAGGATTTCAAATGTCAGTTGAAATATACTGTATTTATACAGAATAGATGAACTGCGGTTCTGCATCATATTTTCAGTAGAGTCCTGCTTATACACTTTTCATCTAGGTGGGCTGGGGCAAAAAGAGATTTAGTCACTTGCTCAAGATCAGACAGTGGTGGGATTAGAACTGGATCTCATGATGTTCTATATAGCCTACATAGAATGCAGTATGTAATATTATATGACTAAGCATAATAATATTCAATATTAAACTTTACAAGTATAACTTTATGTTACCCAGATAATAAATATAGGATAAAGTATGGGGAGAAGTGTGTTATGAGAATTTAACACACACCCGAGTTGTTGGATGGCACATAAACCCCGAGGGAACCCGAGGGGTTTATGAATGCCATCCAACAATGAGGGTGTGTGTTAAATTCGAGTTTAACACACTTTTCCCCATATTTTATTTTATATAATTGAAGGGCTCCATTTGAAAAGTCCGAGGTCGCTTTTTGTTTTTTTGAATTGTGTTGCGGTTTTCCTGCTCTTGTCTTTCGGTTTCGTTCGGTGTTTGGAATCGGTTTTTTTTTTAACTTCTAGGCTATGCGAGGCTGCTGGAGGCTATTTGGTATAGAGGCAACCCCCGAGAAGTGTGTATTTCAGTCAGTGCCTCTTGAGGTGACAGGGACAATTTGAACGTCGTGCTATGTTTAGTCTAGAGCGCTTTGTTGTTCAAAGGGAGCGCGTGAATGCCGTAACACCTACTCAGGTGTTACGGCATTTAACACACGGTTTTGGCAATGGGAGAAAACGGAGACCATTAATTATTATTCAATATTAAACTTTACAAGTATAACTTTAGGTTACCCAGATAATTAATATGTTTACTGTGTCCCTTATTCAGTACATTATCTGAAAGAAGCCTGCACTGTTCCAAATCCTTGCTTGGGCAATCAAAAAGAAACAAGGTGTAAAAACTATTGTAACAGACCTTTATACAATTGTTTCACAAGATCAAGTACTCAAAGTTATTATGTATCTTTTTGAGGGAACAATGTTTAAAAATAACAGTGTTGTAAAATTAATACATGGTTGCTTTTGACTACTAAAGCTTGTAATTCAAACTGTGATAGTTTATTTTTGAATAATGCACTGGAAAATGGGCACAAACATAGTGTTAATTATCTTACTGTAATAATTTATACTTGTAAAATGTAACACTGGATAAAAGGAGGTGAGAGGTGATTGGAGAGGGGTTGATATCCAGGGTCTGCAATCACTTCATTATTTTAAACACTGGAAGTAATGACCAGCTTCTTACCACAGTATATTAAACTGAGCATCTCAGCACCTGCTTTTTTTCATCTTAATAGTTTCATATAGGCCAGAGGTGGTGTTCTGTCCAACAGTGTTTTAAGAGTTTGGGAGTGCAGACATTACCCGTCCCTCAACTCAATGAATAATTTCATTAGGTCAGCTAGTCTAAAAAGGATTACAGGAAACAGGAAATCACACCTACCCCCCAAGGTGTCCTACCAGATTCAAAAGCAAGAAAAACAGGTGCTCAGTTTGGAACAGGATGCATGGGAGAGGGAGGGGATAACACACATCATAGGAAGAACAGACACAGAATGTGAGCAAGCAACAGTAAACCCACCTGGCCACTGTATTTGTTTAGTTTTTACACATTGAGAGACATAGGCAGAAAATGCCAGTATGTGGTGACAAGGGCCGGCCTCTTACTGCACACATAGGGGCATCAGTCTTACCATACCAGATGTGTAACTACCCTATGACAGAAAATAAACTTGAAAGTGCAATGTAGGAACTGAGCCTAATAGCCCCTTCCCCTCCAAGTGTGTGTGTGCGTGTGTGTGTGTGTGTATGTATGTGTCAGTCACACCACAGCAAGCAATATCAGGGCATGTGCTTTTACAGTGTCACAACTTCATTTTCTGTTTGGGGAAGGAGTGAGAGTAGATCTGGGAGGGCTGAATTTATAGTCTCTAATTAATTGAGAGTCAATGAAGTGCGCTCCACCAAGCAAGCTACCTGTAGATGCAGCAATCATGTGAATGGGTTTGTGGAGGAGTGGAATGTGGTTGGCTTGTATTCAATACAAGCCTCCTATCCCCCACCACATCTGCTCTTTTTTCAAAGGAATTTTCAGTCAAGTCTTTATAACCCTAATTAGTAGGATCATATTTCTCCACTACTGGTCTGAAAAGTGTCTCTAATATATACTGCAGACATCAACTTGACGAGATGAATGATTTATTGTAATTGTGATGAAATGTGGTAGGCCTGTTAGAGTAGTCAACAATGCAGAGAGAGTCAGAGATAATGTTCTGGTCAGAGACAGTTTCAAGGTTAGGCTGTGTTCTGTCGGAGATTGCCCTTGCAATGTAAAGCAAAAACCAAGCATTTTTTCAATGAGAAATGTTTGCTTACTGCTTTTGGCATTGGTGGTGCTGGAGGTAGAGAGATGCAGTGGAAGGAAGTCAGGGAGGCTATGAAGCTGAGTTAGTGAATGGGTATAGAGTAAGTAGAGAAGTAGTAGGGTGACAGTAGATTAAGGGAGTATAGCACGGAGAGGTGAGAAGGAGGTAATAGGAAGTGAGATATTCTTGTAAAAGACAGGTGGAAAATGTAAAAAAAATATGCTAATGGCAGCAATGCCAACCTCACTCTGTACATGTATCTCTCTCTCCATCTTCCTTTCTACAATGGAATGTATGTGTTTCCTCTCCTGATATTTACCTTGTGTACTGTAAGACATATGGAGAGAAATAGAGACAGGCACTAATCAGTTTGATAGGGAATGCATGTGGAATGGCAGGATTTAGCATTCTAAAATGTACTATTTGTTCCTTAGCCCCTGAAATTCATAATGATTACTGTGAAGGGGGGGGGTAGGGAAGGGAGGTAGATGGAGAGGTATTGTACATTTCCACCTCAAAAAAATGAGTGTTCCTCAATGGTGTTTGCCTGGTTAAATAAAGATTTTAATTGATTGATTGATTGACATGTAGCACGACAGTGAGAGGAAGAGGGAGAGGGTTTGGAAACATTACAGTACTTATGCTAGTAATCAATGTGTTTTCTTGGCTGTTTTGTTTTGGAGCCAGTCTTTATTATAACTTATGATTGTAGATTTGCTACATAGATGTACTTAGTCAGGGCTATGAGAAGTCAGTCTGCCCTATACAGCTTACTGGTAGATATGCAGCAGAGACAGCATGTGTGTGTGTGTGGGGGGGGGGGGGTAAATCTATGCTAACAGAATGGGAACACTTAATTAAGGCATGCTGTTCTGGAGATCACTTACACCTTTTTTTATTACAGAAGGTCTTTTACAGCTTATACCTCAGGACGGTGTATATGACATGAGATGGAAACAATTCAGAAGAATTATTTTAATATGATAGGAAGATGTTTTTCTGTTTCACTGTTCTGTTTTGCAGGCACTGAAGTTGTGGTGTTTCCTTGATCTGATAAAAATGATAACAAAATTAAAAAAAAAACACGTGTCAGTGTGATTCACATCGATCAGGATCAGGTTACTTGATGGTTAGACTTGAACATTCGGGGCATGGAAATGTTTACAGCACTGTGCTGTGTGGAATTAAGTGACGGGTCAGTGATCATCCTGAAACTCCTCAGTTGTCTGAGCTAGGACAAATACCGTAGATATGATTTGTTTCTCACTACTACAGTTCACGCAGAAATCAGTGTATCATCGACAATTGCTTAGACTTTGTGGTTTTGTTAATGAAGTTTAAAAAAAAATGACACCTTTGATCTTGTTTTTGTTATTCAGTGCTGTATCTTATTTTCCTGTTTAATTAATTTCTTGGACAAGGTCCATATTCAGGAGAAAATGAGTGACATGAAGAAATCTTGTCGGAAGCTAGAACTGTTTATTTTTCAAGATCTGAGTTCTAAAGTTCACCAAAAGCAAACAGTCTATAGAGACATTAAATCTAAACTGTCTGCTGCAAACATCGGATTTGGGGTCATGTACCCTACCAAGCTCGTAGTACTGTATATGATGATAGGGGCATAAGCAGTTTGTGACCATGGACCAAGCTAGGAAGGTACTCCTCTCTGTTTTTAAATCTCTTTCTTGCAACGAAGCAAGGACTAGGTCCAGCACCTTGATATGCAGGAGTTTTCCCTCACAGCTGCAGGGGTTCTAGTTAGGCACAGAAGCCAGACGACAATGTCTGGGCTATTACTCTGAATATTGTGCAGATCTCTTTTTGGGCTCCACTACTAGTGCTGCTAGGGACTGAATGATGAAAGACATGATTGGAGTGAGTGTGTTTCTCACTTTGACTTTGCCTGCATAAGCAGGGGCTACAGATGGAGTTGAGACCAGTGGGACTGACAGTGATGTTTCAATGCACTAAAATGGTCTCGCTCAGGATAAAATGGCATTGACGAGTCACTCTAGTTACATAAAATTGTTCTGCTGGCTGCACTGGAGACACAATGCTTTAAAGAGGACAGGAAATTAAATAACAATTGAAACTCATGTTATGTGTCATGGTTAATTATGAATAAATACTTTTTTATGAGTGTGCAGGATGTTTGAATGACTAATGTAATAAAACAATTGGGCTCTTTGTATCAAGGCTGCCATGTGTACTTACATATGATCCTACAATGATAGTTGGTGCCCCTCATTGGCTGTACCACTGTCATCCCCTTGCCAATTGTTAAGAACAGACATTCATATTGCCCCCTACCCTCTCAACCATATAGTCCTGTCTGTTTACCAGTATTTTTTCTATTTTCAGTATTGTACCTTTGAACCCCTTCCCCCATTTTCTCTAGAATGTTTCTTAGGTACAGTAACTAGCACATATTGTTCCTAAAATGTTTTGTTTAATTCTGGCATTTGCATTGTATAGGTATAAAAAAAATTCTGTCTGAGTTCGATAAGCTCAGGGTGGACAAGGCAATGGGACCTGATGGCATACATCCCAGGGTACTAAAGGAGCTAAGGGTGGAACTAGCATAGCCATCATCAGAACTGTTTAGTGAGACTCTGAGCACAGGAGAGGTCCCAGAAGACTGGAGAAGGGCTCATGTGATCCCATTCCACAAGAGTGGTAGCAGGGAGGAGGCAGGGAACTACAGACCAGTCAGTCTCACCTCAGTAGTGGGCAAGATTATGGAAACACTCCTTAAGGAAAGGATAGTGCAACACCTGGAATCCATAGGAGCACATGATCCAAGACAGCATGGGTTTACAAAAGGAAGGTCCTGTCAAACTAATCTCATAGATTTCTTTGACTGGGTAACCAGAGTGGTGGATCAAGGGGGAGCAGTTGATGTTGCCTACCTCAACTTTAGCAAAGCTTTCGATACTGTTCAACATAGAAGATTGATTAATAAGCTGGGTAGGCTCGGGGTGGGTCAGACGTTGGTCAACTGGGTTGCAAACTGGTTGATGGGCAGAAAACAGAGGGTGGTGGTAAACGGTATACAGTCAGAAGAGATGCAAGTCACAAGTGGGGTACCTCAGGGATCAGTCCTGGGGCCAGACCTCTTCAATATCTTCATCAGTGACATTGCAGATGTACTGGAGGGTAAGGGTTGTCTGTTTGCAGAAGAGACCAAGATCTGCAACAGAGTGGATGATCCAGGTGGGGTGGGCAGAATGAGAAGAGATCTGGATAAACTAGCAAAATGGTTGGAAGAGTAGCAACTGGGATTTAATGCAAAGAAGTGCAAGATCATGCACATAGGGAAGAGAAACCCTGAGGCCACCTATAGGCTGGGAGGGGAGTTGCTGGCAGTCACAAGGGAAGAAAGAGACTTGGGTGTCATCATCACCGATGACCTAAAATAATCTAAGCAGACCTCTAAAGCAGTAGGTAAGGCTAGAGGGATATTGGGGTGTATTAGTAGGGGTATTACAAGTCAGAAGAGGGAAGTAATAATCCCTCTTTACAAGACACTGGTTAGGTCCCATCTGGAGTACTGCGTGCAGTACTGGAAGCCACACCTTCACAAGGACATTAACCAAATTGAGGCAGTCCAGAGAAGGGCAACCAAAATGATGCAGGGACTGCATCAGAAAACATATGAGGACAGATTAACTGAGCTCAATATGTATACCCTGGAGCAAAGGAGGGAGAGAGGTGATATGATTGAAACATTCAAACACCTTAAGGGCATTAACAAGGTGAAAGAGTCTAACATGTTTCAATATAAGAAAAATAGCAGGACAAGAGGACACAGCATGAGATTAGAGGGAGGCCAATTAAGGGGTAATGTGAGGAAGTTCTTTTTCACAGAAAGGGTGGTGGCTGCATGGAACGGCCTACCTCAGGAAGTGGTGGATATGAATACAGTGCAGGGCTTCATACAGTCATGGGATAGGCATAAGGGAGCAATACAGAGGAGTATGAATAGACAGGCCATTGACAGAGCAAAGGCCGATGGCACATTCATAAGGAAGAAAAAGAAATGGGCAGACTGGATGGGCCTTGCAGTCCTTATCTGCCATCAACTTCTATGTTTCTGTGTCTGCACCTGCTTGAAGATCGCGATGCCTGCAGCACAGTTTGTTACTGTCTGTCTCTCTTTAGGCATGAGAGTAGAGGGAGACTGAGGGGCAGATCATGTTTCTGTGACAATCTGCAGTCCTCATTTTGTGAAATGAAAAGCAGGAGCAATACTTTGCGTAACTCACCCATACAGCAGTAGTGTTCTCAGGAAAAACATAGTGTAAGTGTAAAATGGATGTACTGTATACAGTACATGGTTGATTGGTCCTCTCTCCCTCCAGACTGACACAAACAGTACTCGTCTCACCCAGCGAATATGCTGTCTTTCAAACTGGTTAGTAAGTGGAGTATGTGTGTGTTTTGGGGGTTGGGGGCCGCCAGTGCAGCAAGGCTGTCTGATGCGCATCAACCTATGCTCTATTGGTGATCCAGTTTTTCTGACTTGGAAAAAGACAGCCAGGCTGCAGTTTCTAATTGAGAAATGCTGGTTTCAGCCAATAGAAATTTGCAATTTTTGACAACTCAAATCACACACACACACTCACACTTACACAAATGTTTTCAACCTCCAACCGGAAACGGCAGTTTTAGTTGACAGACAGTAAACTATTCAACATTGGGACAACTTGTGCACACATAAAACATGCATAAATGGAACAAAGTTCTCCACTATTGTTAGTTTCAGAATCCACAAGGATGGAAACTCTATTATATGACAAAGCAATCATAGGAGCAAGAGAGAATGTGCAGAAAGAAACGGGTATACCAAATGTACTGTGCTTCTCAATATATTAAATAGCAACCCAAAAAAAAATATATGTATATTGTGGCACAAAAACGCTAGCAAAAATTGCCAAAACACCCAATATCTTATTCTCTGAACTGCTGTACTGCTTTTTCAGCAATGGGTCCTTTATGATCTGTTTAGCGTGTTGCTTTCAGCATGCTTGTTCAGTGTGGAGCAGAGATAGCACAGCCACTAATTAGAGTTAGATAGTAAGTGATTTGGTAATTCAGTTAATCTGAGTTTGTAAACCAGGTAGGTGCGCAGAGCCCACGTCTCTTTATTAGGCACAACCTGCAGTCAACCTATTCAACTAATCTAAGAAGCAGAAGGTGATTAAACAGCCGATTTGACTACAGTACTGAAGTAGGGGTGCTTGCATCTTAAAAGAGTTGACAAGCATGGGTACAGTACCGCTATATAGCCCTCTGGGAGATCATCCAAAGATGTACTGACTACCCTCTCTGTGCTGTACCACACATGAACGCAGTTCTTCCACAGCCACACCTGAGTGGTACTTGGTACAGCATAGCTCATTCAGTTACTGCTTTTCTCACGTCACACACAGTGTGCTGAATGTAGTCGCCTGTACTCATGATGAGGTGCATGTGGGAAGTGGAGTATGTAAAAGGTGGTGTGTTTTGTTACATGTAAAATTTCATTAGAAAAAGCATTTTATATCAGCAATTCTGCTCAGAGTAATAGCACAGTCAGTTACATCATTTTGAAATCAGCACATATTGTCAATGTAATCAAAAAATGCAAGTGTAATGTGAAAGAATCATCATATGGTGATTCAGTGTGTTATGCGTTTAATTAGTGGTACTTAGAATATAGTTGAGTGAGATGGGATGTCTAATTAACAGGTGCGGAGTCAGGTTTCAATAACATTTTACACAGAGTAAAAAGTGAAGTACAGGGATTAACCCTGACTTACTCAAGGTCATACAGTTAGCAAGTGGATCTGGAGGGATATGAATATGTGCCCTCATGTTTATTGCTTCAGTGCTCCAATGGGTATGCAAAACAAAGGACAAAAAAGACATATACACAAGACACTGTGGAACTGGGCATTAGTACAGGGTAACAGCTTCGCTTCAACATGATAATTATGCAAGATAGATGTTTACATTTTTGTATTCTATTCATTAACAGTTCATAATACAGAGACTGCATTCCCGGGCAATTCCATATTGGTGTAATGGGCACTGTAATCAACCTCTGCAAGGTCTAAATTGCTTTTTAAGTGTGTGCAGCTGTGGAAGGGGAGGTTTTTGTCATCATCATTTATAGGGGAAGGGTGACACAAAGCAATGAATTTCACAGCATTTGTGTAGCCAATCTCTCCCTTAAAGGTGAAGTGAATAAAAACTGTTATCTGCTATGTCTCTGTGTTATTATTCTGATGCCTAATACACAAATACATTAAATTAATGTTTAATAATATTTATTTATTTATTGTGATATTCAGAAAGACCTTTGAGGCAGAGACTCATTTACAAAGGTTCCACGTCACACATAAATTGAACAAGGACGGGACTTATGATACAGAAAATACAGTACATAACAAAGTAACAATAATAATAAAAAAACAGGTTACATGGTTGTTTCATGGAGGATGACATTCATACCCGATATCTAGTGTTTTACCTCTTTTAGTAGCATTGTTATTTAGACTCTCAACAGATGTGGTAGTGATTCATAGTGTGCATGTACTGTATGGCCGTCTATGTGGCTATAAAAGGGGAGAGTGGAATTCAATATTTTATTGGCATGCTTGATATATCGTGCAAGTTTTCCCACCAATTAGCTCCATGATGTTCCTGTAATTTTGATGTTCCCACAGTCACTTTAAATCAATGACTATATATTTCATCTGACTTTATTTAAAAAAATCTATGCAATTTGTTGTGTTATTTGGTGTGTGTTTTTAAAAAGAAGGAAAAAAGGGATTATTGTGATCTGCTTGGGTGTAGCAAGTCACAGCATTTCTCCATGAAACGGTTCAGTTGCATGTGAACCACAGCAAGCACTGTACATTAGGTTGCAGTCATCTAAATTTTTCTGATGCGCACCTCGGTACTTATTTTGTCATGTAAGCAGCACTATTACTTGTCAAGTTTTATCATAATGTCTCTACCAAATAAAGCCTTGTTGCATATTAATTTCCATCACTTTTGATGCAGAGCTCAGGTACTGGCAGGAACATCTTTGTACAGTAGGTTATTAGATTCTGCAAACCCTGTAGCAGGCTTTGTTGGTTGAGTATAGTATTATGCTATTTTACGAATACATACTGTATCAATTCTGTTTTCTGTCACCATCTGACTGTTTTTTTGTGGAACCTCCACCCCCACAACCACCACTCACAACTTGCTTGGGTCACACAGACATTCAGAAATGTCATAAATGTGGACTTTACTGATACTGCTACTGTTACTGCTCTAGTGGATTTGTGTACAATCAGCATGCAGTTTGGTATTCTTGCTTTCCTTGGCAGATCAGTTAGGCTAGACTTCACAGTGCCCAAGTGAACTGCCAGGTCTCAGATGCTAGTTTTAGACATCCTGTCAATTTCAGTTAAAGTTTAGACTTTCCATACCGGTGTCGGTGCAGTTCATTTAGATGCCATAATGCAACCACAAGAGCAGAAGAAACTGTAAGGCAGGAAATAGGACTCTACCCAGTCTCATTTTATTGTGCTGTTAATCAGCTACAAATATGGCCTGTAAGTAGCCTGTGAGTAGCTGCTGAACAATCTAATCACCTGCCAGGCATCTGTTAGTGCTCTTAATACAATATACGCAGACAAATTAATATAGGGATTGGAGGAGCAAGCAAATTAATATGGGTTTTGGTGGAGTGCGGTTTTTGGCAATGGCTGTCTCTGGTATAAACGAACATCCAGTATAAGTGCCTCCATTATAAATGGGTCACACAGTACTGATTATGCTCAATCCTGTGTATATTTTTTACATTCTGCCGATTACACATACATGAAAGGGGTTCAACTGAAAAAAAAGTTGTTACACTGAATACCTAATCAAATTAAATGTGAAGTGTCCCTGACGCCATCTGCCAGTTATTTCTTCAGGGGAATCAATTTACACTTTAGGCACTGCAATTTCACTGTGACAGCTCATTTTGCCATCTTGTGGTCATGTAAAGAGAGCATTCAAAGCACTTTTAAACAAGTGCTATAATTAGGCACCGCACACTGTGGTAATGAGTGGTAATGAGCTACCACTTTTCTTAACACACCGCACCAACAGGCACTGAGTGGCATACCTCGTTAAGGGTAAACTTTTCTGTAACAAGCACTGTACTTACAATCTGAATAGAAGAGGTGAAATAAGGATTGCTTAACCTAAAACCTCACTCTTCAGCTAGTCTTGATGGCATTCATCCAAAGTATATTAAACACATGGCATCTAGCTTAAGTATACTCTTCAATCTGTTGTTTAATAAATCCTTAAGATCTGGGCAAATACCAGCTGACTGGAAGAACGCGGTTATAACTACTTTCAAAAAGAGAAGGAGATCATCTCCAGAAAACTACCAACCCATTACTATTACCTCAGTACCAAGTAAATTAATGAAATTAGTAATAAAACAAAGGTTTGTGGAGCAAAATATCAAATTGGGACTCAATGACAGTACCCAGCATGGCTTCAAGAAGGGGAGATCACGTATTACGAACCTAATAGTTTTTTATGGAACCATTACAAAAAGTCTAGATGAAGGGGAAACCACGCAATATCATTTTACTTGACTTCAAGAAAGCCTTTGAGAAGGTTCCCTATTGCAAATTTTAAATGTATTATCTAATATGTTATACAGTATATACCTTATAAACAGATCTACAATGCCGGTTCAACAACTATTTCGTCGACCGGCATCACAGTGACGGATATATTGTCAACTGCAAGTTGCAGCCGACATAATTCCATATGAAAACCCAGTCTGCTTTTCTATCAGGAGGCATTGACCCCTGAACCCCCCACGTGGGGGACTCTTCCCCCTGCATCCCCCATACTAAATATAATCTAATCGAGTCGGAGTTGATTCGGGAAGGGGGTGCAGGACCGTGAGACAGAATGCCCGGGTCTAGGGCACACCATTACAGCAAACTGTCAATGTCGTCAGCATCAACGTTGTTCGCTGTAATGGTGTTGCTGTCAGGGAGGCATACCCTTATAAACTGGGTTAAAGAATGACTGGATAATAGAACCCAATAAGTTAGGATACTTAGTAAAACTTCATCCATCAAGGAGGAGACAAGTGGTGTCCCGCAAGGCTCAATCCTGGGGCTATTCTTGCTTAACTGTTTTATAACTGACTTACATATAGGTGTGACATCCAAACTCATAAAGTTTGCTGATGACACCAAAATTGCTGAAGAAGTAGACACATTTCCTAAACATCAGTCCCTTGTTAGAGACCTTGAACAGATAACAAAATAGACTAGTGATAATAGCATGGAACTAAATGTAAACTAATGTATGGTTTTGCACTTAGGGAAAAATAATCCATTATACTCCTATGTTATTAACAACATAAATTTACCCATTGTAAATACTGAAAGGGATTAAGGAATTATTATCAATAATATGTTCAATTTACATTCCCATATCAGGACCATAGTACAAAGGGTGAACAAAATCATCAGTATAATAAAAAAATCATTCGTAACAAGAGATTAACACTGTATACTCAGGCCCGGATATTCAAAACGGTTGCGCATGGCGCAACACTGTTGCACCATGCACAACCCACTGATGCACCCCGGCACGATATTCAAGTGGGGATTGTGCCTGCCACAAATTCCATGAGTAATGTATGCGGCGCAGGTAGGGGGGGCGTGCCCATGCATACTCCGCACATCCCAATATTCAGCCCGGGATGTGCTGAGTCCATGCATGTGCAACCCCAACTTGCGCTGCACACAGGTGAGCCAAAAAAAAAAGAAACAATGGCTGGCCACCCACAGGTGAGCTGCCGTACTGCAGGGCGCAACACGGCAGTTGCCACCTGTGGGTGGCCACCTGAGCTCTGGCTGCAGCTGGCGGTGCCCCCCATGACCGATCGTGGGCATACATAGAAAGAGGATCCTCCAAACTCCCTGGTGGTCCAGTGGACCGCTCGCAGCCCGATCACGGGCTGAAGTATAATATAATACACGTCCTATATCCCTGGTGGTCCAGTGGACCGCTCGCAGCCCGATCGCATATTCACATCCCGATTCACATATCTGGACTGTGTAGTACAGTACAGGCTGCACATCCATTGGCTCATGCTGTGGACCAATGGGTGTACAGCCCTACCCTATGGTGTCAATCAGCGGGCGGCGGGCGGCAGGTGATCAGGTGCTGCCGCCCGCTGCTGACCGAGGGGGAGCGGGGCGGTGGGGCTCAGTGGGCGGGTGGGGGGATACCGCTGGACCACCAGGGATATTGGACGATTTATTTTACATACTGAAGCCCGCGATTGGACTGCGAGCGGTCCACTGGACCACCAGGGATAATGGACTTCATTTATTTTTACTTCAGCCTGCGATCGGGCTGCGAGCGGTCCACTGGTCCACCAGGGATATTGGACTTCATTTATTTTTACTTCAGCCCGCGATTGGGCTGTGAGCAGTCCACTGGACCACCAGGGATATTGGACTTCATTCATCTTTACTTCAGCCCACGATCAGGCTGCGAGTGGTCCACTGGACCACCAGGGATATTGGATGATTCTTTTTACATACTGAAGCCCGCGATCGGGCTGCAAGCGGTCCACTGGACCACCAGGGATATAGGACGAATGTAATTTTCAATGTATGCCCGTAATCGGGCAGTGGGGCACATTGCCGCGCTGTGCAGGTGGCATCAGTCCCGACGGCTGTAGCCTGGCAGGTGCCAGGTAAGTCGATGGGGATCGCACACCTGCATGCAATGAAGATAATGACATGCAAATGGCCCCATTTGCACCTTGCATGCATTATGGCCCCATTTGCATGTGTACTTTTGAATATCACGTTTGTTGCGCCTAGCGCAATGGAACTTGTGCTATCGCTTCCCACTGCTCCACTCTGGCCACTTGTGCTGGCGCAGTGCCACTGCACCATGCACATTGCGGGTGGCCAGGGTGTGATATTCAACGCTGCTGTGCCATGGCGCAGCTCCATTGAATATCACCCTGTCAACGCCCCAGCGCAGCCAAAGTTGCGCTGCGCCCAGGCTTGAGCCACAGCCAGGCGCAGTCTGAATATCCGGGCCCTGGTCTCTACAGGAACTTTGTAGACTTGCATCTTGATTATGCTTCTACTTTCTGGTCACCATGTTACAAACAGGACATAAATCTCTTGGAGGGGGTACAGAGGAGGGCAACGTAAATGATTCACGGACTCAAGAACTTACCATATGAAAATAGAAACATAGAAACATAGAATTTGATGGCAGATAAGGACCGCTTGGCCCATCTAGTCTGCCCATTTCCCTACCTACAGGATAGGCCTCAGATCCTAGTTAACCAACAGCCTATTTCTTCCTAGCCCCCCCACAAGAATTGCCTTATGTCTGTCCCATGCATTCTTGAATTCTCCCACATTTTTAGACCCCACAACCTCCTCAGGAAGGCTGTTCCATGCATCCACTACCCTCTCAGTGAAATAATACTTCCTCACATTGCCCCTGAACTGCCCTCCTTCTATCTTTAAATTGTGTCCGCTTGTTCATGCACGTCTCTTTTTCTGAAAGATGCTACCCTCTCGGACTTTGTTGATTCCACTGAGGTACTTAAAAGTTTCTATCATGTCCCCCCTCTCCCTTCTTTCCTCAAGGGTGTACAGTACATATTAAGCTCCTTAAGTCTCTCCTCTTACGGCTTCTCTTGCAGACCCTGCACCAGTTTAGTTGCCCTCCTCTGGACTACCTCTATCCTGTCTATGTCCTTGCAGAGATGGGGTCTCCAGAACTGGACACAGTACTCCAGATGGGGTCTCACCGACTGTCTGTACAGAGGGATAACAACTTCCTGTTTTCTGCTACTGATGCCTCTCCCTATACATCCCAGTATACCCCCAGCCCTCCCTACTGCCTTCTCACATTGCTTGCTAACCTTAAGGTCATCTGATATGATTATCCCCAGGTCCCTTTCCTTTTTTGTTGTTGTTACTACCTCCCCACCCAGTGTGCATTCTTCCCCTGGGTTCTTGTTTCCCCGGTGCATTATTTTGGACTTCTTTGCATTGAATCCTAGCTGCCATACTTTGACCATTCCTCCAACCTTGCCAAGTCCCTTTTCACCCTTTCACACCTCCTTGTATCAACCCTGTTGCAGATCTTTGTGTCATCTGCAAAAGGAATGCTTTTCCTTCCAGTCCTCTGCAATGTCACTGATGAAGACATTAAAAGGACTGGACCCAATACTGAACCCTGCGGTACCCCACTAGTAACCCCTCTTTCTTCAGAGTGGACTCCATTTACAATTACCTTCTGTGTCCTGTTGTGCAGCCAATGTTTTACCCAGGCTACCACCCTGGGACCCACTCCCAGGCTGGTTAATTTGACTATTAATCTTTTGTGTGGGACCGTGTTAAATTCCTTGCTAAAGTCTAGGTAGGCTGTTATAATTAAAAAAAAAATGTTTTTTTAAACAGTGTTAAGCTTGTTCAGAATATGATTATGCTGTACTTGAATGTTAATAAAAGATTAACATAAGGCTGATAGGATGCTTACAGCCAGTCAGAAAGTTCTAGTTCTCAGACCCTTGCTATAATGTGAAAAAGAAATTATACATAAGCAAGGTTATGATGGTGTAGAAACAATTAACTAAAACCAGTCACATACCACTTTGGTTGGCAATCTCCCCGTCAGAACAAGCAATGCAATCAAAGCAGCAGATTGGTTTTCCCTCTTGCTGGGCCTTTCTAAACCCAGGGAGGCAACTTTTGCTGCAAACAGATGCTGGGGCCTGCAGAAAAAAAATCAAAAAGAAGAATTGAAACCATAAAGCACCGTCTTTCCTCAAATGTAGCAAATCAAAGCTCTTCTTCACATAACATCTAAATTAGATCAGTTTATTAGAAAGTGTTATAATAACATAATATGGTGATGACAGAAAGGACTTGGGGTCCATGTTGCCCACAAGTCAAACAGCATGGCAAAGACTACACCCAATCTGAGTATGGACACATGTCCACATTTATTAGCAAGAATGTTACTCCAATTTATGTTGTGAGTATTTGTAACCATCTGTGTCATTCTCCCTTGGGAATCTGTACCATCTGGATCTGAAAACTTGAACAGGGTATCCAACAACCTCACTGAGTAGGCTATTTCTCATGTTATCTACTTGCTTAGTGAAGCAATGTGTTTTAATTGCCCTATTTTTCTGTCCCCTTCCATATAAGGGAATGGCCTATAGTTCTGTTTACACTCTCCATCTCAAACATTTGTGTATACCCCACCCTCTCTATACCCTCTTTAGTAGTCAGAAAACTGTGATCATGTCCTCTCAGCCTTTTCTATTCTTGTCTAAATAATTTGAGTATGTCCATTCTCCACTCATAACTATTGCCTCCAAAGCCATTGATTAGCCTGGGTGTCACCATGCTAAATGTTTCTGATCACTTCAATGTCCTCTCTATACTGCAGTGAGCAGAACAGTAAACAGAACTCCAGCTGTGGCCGAATCAAGACCTTGTGCAGTGGAATCACCTCCCTTGACCTGATCTCTACCCTCTCCTCATAGTGCAGCCCAGCTATTATATTTGCTTTCTTGATTTCAGCAGCAGTCTGCCTGTCTGGCTTCAACTTATGGTTCACAATTACCCCCAGTTCCTCTTCCTTAGTTGTGCTGTTCACTGGAAAAACACACAGGGTATAGTTGGCACACACAATTCAGATTTCTTGCCCCAAGGCTAGTACTGTAACCTGCAGTTCCCCAGATTTAAAAATTAAGTCCCTGTGGTGCTCTAGAGAAGATGATGTTATGATGAGGCACCAAAGGTCTGAATTAAATGTGGATAGGATAACTGCTATCTGGACAAGGAGAGGCAGGAGTCAACTTAGTATTTCGATGCTCGCAGGGCGTTTATTTGGTACCAAGGGGTAGACAGACACAGTCACAAGAAGGGGGAGAGGTTGCCCAATTAACAATAGGGCAATGGAACAGGGAAATACTGAAATACTTTTTATCTACCACTTTTACGGTTACTGCTACAAGCATAAACTTTAGCCCTACTGCCACTCTTATTCTGATACCAGGTTATACTGTACTTCTATACTCTAAATGAGAATCCAGTTACATAGGCTACTCAGCACTACATTAGGGTGATCGGCATCACACATTTCCGTATGAGTCCAGATTTTGCAAGAGTCCAGAGATCCGGTGTCTTCGTGTGCACCATCGTTCTTCGTTGGTAGCTACAAGGGAAATAAAACAGAACTGTAGAACCCTAATCTCAATTCCCAGCAAGGACCTAGATAAGGCCACTGAGGTGGTGAAAGGTTTGGTAAACAGACCATATATCTTCGCCAAAAGCCCACTCTCTCCGAGGCTGCCGGAATGTAGAACCAAAGCAACTGGTTCCTGAAATAACACATTGAAGCAAGAGGTTCCTCGACCATAACCCACTTCTAGGATTGCCAAGGATGAAGAAAGATCCAGATCTGCGTGGCGATGAATCCAATGGAGGACTACCACGACCTGACTGATGCTGCGGCACTCCAAGGGCCAGCTGGACTTGGAAGGAACTCTGACAGGACCAGGAACCATAAGAATCTGAAGAGATGATGGTTGACTCTGCAATCCTAGGATCAGGAACTAACACAAAACAAAGAAACGGCGGACGTATCCCGGACTGGGCTTCAATGACTGGACTTTTACGAACGACCAGGATGGGGGCGAGAACAGGTTCTCCAAGATGAGCTCTCTTCTGTAGAGGGTGACCAACTTCGGGACATCTGGAACAGGAACCATACGGAATGACACTGGCACGGCTGTCGTGATGCGTTTCGGCGGACGTACTTTCAAGCTGTGAAAACAAGAAAACGGCGGGTACGACTTGTACGACTGATGACGGACTCGACTTCAGCGGATGACACAAACGGACAGGATGAGCTGATGGATGATTTTCCCAGGAGTGAAGAATGCTGGAAGGATGTCTTCTTCTGAGTAGAGACTGATTCTGAGCACGTGGTGTTACAGACCACACTATGAGACTGCAGTGTGGTAGAAGATTGAGACTGTCTTCATACAGTAGTAAATATATAACTGAAGAATGCCCAAAGAACTGTGGCATAGTACAATAATTTGCTGGAGGAAGGCAAATTATAACTTCAGGGGTAATTGTTACTGATAAGGGCCAATGTCCAGGTGCTTAGAGCAATAGTTCAGGTACTTAGGACAATAGTTCAGGTACTTAGGGCAATAGTTCAGGTACTTTGGACAATAGTTCAGGTACTTAGGGCAATAGTTCAGGTACTTCGGACAGTAGTTCAGGTACTTAGGGCAATAGTTCAGGTACTTAGGACAATAGTTCAGGTACTTAGGGCAATAGTTCAGGTACTTCGGACAATAGTTCAGGTACTTAGGGCAATAGTTCAGGTACTTAGGACAATAGTTCAGGTACTTAGGGCAATAGTTCAGTTACTTCGGACAATAGTTCATGTACTTCGGACAATAGTTCAGGTACTTAGGGCAATAGTTCAGGTACTTTGGACAATAGTTCAGGTACTTAGGGCAATAGTTCAGGTACTTCGGACAATAGTTCAGGTACTTAGGGCAATAGTTCATCATAAGCAGTACAGTAATTACAGTAATTTCACAGTATAGGCAAATCAAGCACTCTCAAATGAAACCCCTGTTTCTATAGGTAGGGTATTCTGGAATGGGATCCCTTACTGTAAGTTGTGGCTAGGGAATCCTTTAGTACCACTAGGCTGGCTTGCCCTATTCCGCTAGGCTGGGGCCTCCCTTTAGTACCACTAGGCTGGCTTGCCCTATTCTGCTAGGCCGGGGCCTCCCTTTAGACCAGGCTTTACCTCGGGCCTAATGCCCTACCTTTACCTTGGGCCTGAAGCCCTACGTTAGCTTGGGCCTGGTGCTCCACCTTAGATTGGGCCTGGTGCCCTACTTTACAATGGGCCTGGTGCCCCTCGAAATACTGGGCCTGGTGCCCCACTTTGCAATGGGCCTGGTGCCCCATGTTGCTTTGGGCCTGGTGCCCCACCAAATACTGGGCCTGGTGCCCCAATTTATAATGGGCCTGATGCCTCTCAACACTTTGGGCCTGATGCCCCACTTCACAATGGGCCTAATGCCCTACTTTATATTTGGGCCGAAATTGCCCTTTTAAATCCTGTTGCCTCTTTAAATTTTCAGGCTCCCAGTGCCTGCTGTCATTTATGTCCAGCAAACCCCACCTCCAAATCCGCCCCTCATGAATATTCATAGGCCTTCTCAAATGGCCTAAATGCACTGACCCCTCCCGTGGCAACATTTTCCTCCTTCCTCTTTAATATTAAAATCATGGTCCTAATGATCCGGATGCCCCTGCGGCACTCGGCCCGCCTTTTGCAAGTGCCTAATGCGCTTTTCAACAAAAATGCAGTCCCCTTTTTAAACTGACGGTCAGCACAATGTGTGCTGCAGCCGACTCACCGCTCTGCGGTCTCCAGGAGTTCCTTGCTGCACTGGGAGGTGGGAGATGAGCTGGCAGTGGGAGGGAATTACACAAGCAGTGAGAGGGACAGCTCCAGGGGGCCTCCGACGGCCAAGGAAGATGCAGCTTGCTTGCTGCCGATGTGGGATCGGGATTTTCTTTTTTAAAAATCACTCGGGGACAAAAATAAGGAATCGGAGGGCAAAAACAAATAAGCGGAGGGCTTTTAAGCCCATACAGCGTGACGGGAATGGCGTTTTTCTTTGTGGTGCCCTGATGGCACCACCGATGACTGCACACCACACAGCAGGCTTCTTCAGGCAGTGAAGGCAGAGCAGGCACACAGCTAAGTCCTCAGGGATGGCTTCAACCCCCAGGTAAGCCCTTTCCTTATCCCTTTGACTTACTGTGTCCTCTCTCCTCAACAGTTGCCCAGGAACTGACTAACTGACTTGTTATGGAATTATTTTTAAAAGATAAAACTGACTGGGTTCTAGAATGGCTGGATTGGAATGCTGTGCATGAGCCACTCAGCACAACATTCCAGCTAAGCCATTATGACATGGAATGCTTTTTTCTGTCTTTTACCAGCTATAAGTGCACAAGTGCACTTTTTCTATTATTTGCAGTGTTTTGTGTGTGTAGGGAGGTTGACTTTTTATTTCTAGGGGCCCCTTTGTACAGTACCCTGCTGCCTACCCCTGCAGCAGGTACTCTAAGCACCTGTATATTCTGCTTTTACTTATTTATTTTATTTCTTTTCTGTAATGGCCACCTTTGGGGCATTACATCCCCATTTCTCAGCCCAAACCACCACTGTTTTTATGTCCCCCTGTAGTTTATGTACTCCTACTGTTTCCACTCTTCTTGCACTTTAGTGCCACAGTAAAGTCTGCAGTCTAATGCCAACCCCCTTCATTCAGACTATTAATAAATATTTTAGAAAGCAATGGTTCCAGCACCAGCCCTTGAGGTACTCCACTCAACACATCCCTCCACTCTAAATGGTGACCAACCACAACCACCCTCTGTTCCTACTAGTCAGCTAATTTGCTGTCCTCCTGTACACAATGTGGACTCCCGGCATTGCTACTTTTTCATTTAACTTTCCATACAGTACACTGTCAAAGATTTTACTGAAGTCCAGATAGACTTCACCAACTACCACCTCCTAGTAACACCCTCAAAGAAGGTAATTAGTTTAGTGTGCCAGAATCCAGAGTACCTTTTTTATGCCATGTTATGTGAAAGTGATCAACCATTTTCATACGTGTTGAACTTAATTTTTCCTGAAAATTTCAGAAGTAAACTGTTAACCATAGGATTGAATTCCACATGTTATGTAAACTGTGGATAAATTCCTGCAAACCACAGATTATTATTCTGCAGATTGCTTAATCCACAGAATATTATTCCACAGGTTACACTTTTTTTGTGAATTCCACACAATTAAAACAAGAAATTCTTGAAAGTACTTCCAAAGTGGAATTCCTATTCCACACAGATTCTGCAAGGAAATTCCACGTTCTGCATAGCTGTAATGATAAGGTTGATACAGAGGGTAGATCCTTCTGGGTGAGATGCATGGATTAAAGGATGCTGTATGTACCGTACCTACATATGCCCCAATCGGAAATTCTGCCATGTTTTTGGAAACATCTTTGATGAGGTGAGTACAGTAATTGTGATAATGTCATAATGGAGGGGGGCCATAATGTGTCTCTATATCACTTCTTGCATGAGAGTTATTCCCATATTAGAGAAACTGATTCTAGGATTAGAGAGACAATAAGGGTCAGAATGTACAATCCTGCACTGATTGATGCATGACATTTAATGCACTATACAGATTGAGATTACACTTTTGTTTCAAATTTACATGGATCCTATAGTAGGACTGATATTATACCACTGTCTCAAGAAGTTAGTAATGCACTTCTGGATTCATCTATTGGCTTCAGTATCATTTAAGGTTATGCCACTGTGAAACTATCCTCAGCTTTGTACCCTCATGCTGAAGGTCTGTTGAAGAGGGATTTCAATTGCTCCGTACTGAATAATAAATGTAAGAAATGGATATAGGAAGAAACAAAAATGTCATTTAGGACAAATGACAATGGGGCTTGCCAATTGGCAGCAGGCCAGGTTGTCCTGGGAGACAACCAGAAATAAAGGGAAAGGGGGGGGAAGGGGAGGGGGCTGTAGGCAGGAGGTCCTGGTGAGATCACAGGAGGTTTGGCCACTCGAGGGGCTCGCTGGCTACTGGACAGGGGAGGGGCCTGAGGGAGGGGCGGGTCAAGGGTCCCCGGTGACTTTTAAGGTAGGTAGCCCGGACTAGCTCTCTTTCTGCTGTAATTTCTGTTGAACTACAGCACATCGCTGGCAGGAAAAACGGTAAGGCACTTGGTGCAAAAACGACTTCACTAGAGGATTTGTTTTGCTGTTTTCATGTATTGTGCTCCGTTCAGCCACCGTGCTGGAGATACATTTTTCAGTTTTGGTGGTTGGTTTTAAGGCTGGAGCAGCAGTGGTTTGGTCAGTGGATGGGGGGGGGCTGAGCCTCCCATGCAGGCCGCTGGGAAGACCTAACTTTGGGGCAGTGGTTGCAATGAGGAGCGGTTTTGGGGCCGGGGATTTTCCATCAGGTTGGGGGTGGGTGGCATTTAGAGGTCTGGTACAGTTAGAGTATGGAGGATGGCGGCAAGGATGCCGCATGGGTCAGGGCCTTTGTTGGAGTTTGGTCGGGCCAGGAAGGCCTGGTTTTAGTTGGCTGGTGCAGCCAGAGAGTGGGGATGGTGGCGTGGATGCCGCGTGGGTCGGGGACTACTTGGAGTTTGGTTGGGGCCAGGAAGGCCCACAATGGAGCGGGTACAAGCATTGGAGCAAGTGACAAGGATGCCTCACAAGCGGGCCAGACACAGTCAGAGGTGGGAAGCTGGGGCTTAGCCTGGAGATCACAGGCCACAACATGGCGCAGTGAGCCAGAGCATAACTGGGTGAGGCATCCGGGGGGGGACAGGTGGACCACACCAGGAAGGCCTGTTTTAGATGGCTGGTGCAGCCGAAGAGTGGGGATGGCGGCATGGATGCCACGTAGGTCAGGGACTACTTGTTTTGGTTGAGGCCAGGAAGGCCCACAATGAAGTGGGTAGAAGCATTGGAGCAAGCGACGAGGATGCCTCACCAGTGGGCCAGACATGGTCAGGGGCGGGAAGCTGGGGTCTAGCCCAGAAATTGCAGGCCACCACGTGTCATGGGGAGCCAGAGGATAATGGGGTGAGGCATTTGGGGGGACAGGCGGACCACACTAGTGGGCCAAAAAGGCATTCCTCCAGGGCACAGCGAGGCGAGCAACTGTGGATCAAGGTGGGACCGCAAGACACAGGCCTAGGAGCAGTGGAGTGATCAGACAATGCTAGGGAGGGTGAAAGGCATCATCTTGGGCACCAGGGGTTCTAGCGTGATGAGGGACAAACAGGCCTAAAAAGGAAAGGAAAGAGAATGGCTGTGGGAGTGCCATTTGGCACCGGGGGCAAGGTAGCATAGTATGGCTGGGTATGAAGGACCTACAGAGGCCGCGGGGCCTAGGAACAGAGGGTGCCCAGCCACATGTGCAGCACAGAGGATATTTGACTCGGGTGAGAGGGGATGAGGGGAGAATGAGAGCAAGGTGCGCAATCCATGCACAATAGGCACAAAAAACCGGGGGCAAGCGGCGACAAGGCAGAACAGGTAGGCTGGGAGGACCATGATTTAGGGTGCCGAGGAGGCCCTCCCTCCTGAGCCTAGGGGTATGCATGTAGCAGGCCATGGCCGAGCAGGACACATCGTGGTGGGCGCCAATGCGGGGGCGATACAGGGAGATCTGCCCAGTATCACCAAAAAGGGGGGCACCATGCCAGGCGCCGGGAGTGGCCCGAGAGGGCAAGAAGGGGGGTACAGGAAGCAGTTGTGGCCCTTGGGGGCCCATGGGGAAGGCAGATGGGCAACAGGGGGGATTGTGAGGCAGCGCCACCATGGGGATTGAGGCAAGAAGAGCCTAGGTGGGCGTTCAGGGTGACTGAGCATTAAGGGGCCAGTGGCTTCGGGGGCCACAAAAAAAAAGGGGGGAAAAAGGAAACATAATGGGTATTATGGAACAAGTGACACATGCAAGGAAGGCGGACAATGTGGGGGCGATGATATGATTTCTTCTCTTATTGTGCAGCCCAGGCCCAACAGAAGGATGGCACCCAAAAGAACCCCAATGTTGAGTGCAACCATGCTAGCAGAGGTGGCAAAACTCATGGCGCAGATGACTACCTTGGTGGAGGTGGTGAAGAAGAGAGAAGCAGAGGAGGAGGAGGCACAGAAGAAGAGGAAGGAGAGAGGCGAGAAGGCTGGGCCTGGCAACACAAACAAGAGGCTGAAACGGGAGGCACCCAGTCCACCCGGGGGGCCTGGGTTGGGGGTTGAGCCCACCTCTTAACTGGCAGGGCCCATACTAGATGGGGGTAAGGACAGCGTGGACATGAACATTGAATTGAAGTTAAAGGAATGCATGGAAGGATTTGCTGGGGTACATGGGGGATGATGGGGTGGAAAAGATAGAATGGGCCTTGAAGGCCATTAAGGATAGGGGCAAACCTGGGCTGCCCAACTTGGGCCACACAGAGGGCGGACAGAAGATGTACGATAGGCCACCCGGCTTCATGCTGGGTGACCACGTTCCGACCTCCATAAAGGAAAAGATTTGGAAGGGGGTGTATGTGGATATATTTGGATTGGTGGATGAAGAGACTGCCAAGAAATACGAACAAAGGGAGTTGGTGGGCAAGTCAGAAATGGCAGTGGTGTTGGCAGTGGTAGGCCACATGGCTGAGGAAGCCAGGTTCAAGGGAAAGAACACAGACATGTGGCAAGCCGGTTTAATAATTTACAGTGCACTGGTCCTGGAGATGCAGCCGAACCTGGCAGTTCCCTTGCTGACATACATGGCTATCATACGGGATGCATATAAAGCAAAATTGGGATTTGGGTGGCTCAAGTATGATGAGGCATTCCGAAGGAGAATGGCAGCAAAGGGTGATCTGAGATGGGATTGCACCCATGCGGAGCTATGGGTCCGGACGTTGTCGGCCGCTACAGGCGGGCAGGTTGTGGACCAGGTGAAATGGACAGCCATGGTCCTGGGGCAAAGGCGTGCTGGGCTTACAACAAGGCATCATGCACCTGGCCTAGTTGCAAATTCCAACATACCTGCACACGTTACGGGGGTTCACACCCAGCGTTGGGCTACAGGCAAGGGGGGGACAAGGGAGGGCAATCCGGTGGGAAGGGGGGATCCAGAAAGGGATGAGCGGGTCCTGGGAGAGGAGGATACATCCCCAATTATGGGTGGAATTAGGCTGGGAATGAGTGCGGGTGCGGTGGGGCTATACCCTGGCCCTCACTTCCATTAACTTGGAGGTGATAGAGGCCTGGACAGAGGGCTACCCAGAAAATGAGGGGGTGGAGCAATTGAGGGAGGATTTTCAGAGGGGTTTCCATCTGGGGTTTGAAGGGGCATGGGTGGGCATGCTGGCGAATAACCTGGGCTCAGTAAAAGGGAAGAAGGACGTAGTACGGAGGAAGATCGCGAAGGAAGTCAGTGCAGGGAGGGTGAAAGGGCCTCTGGCTGGCCCTCCCTGCAGGGAGTTCTGGGCGTCACCACTGGGGGTGGTACCTAAGAAACAAGCAGGCGAATTCTGGCTCATACACCACCTGTCGTACCCAGACGGGGGGTCAGTGAATGAAGGGATACCAGGGCGTTGAGCATAGTATCACATATGTCACTTTATCAAGCAGTTGAGTTAATCTGCAGCTAAAGGGCTTGGCTGGTGAAGATGGACATATAGTCTGCCTCCTGGCTGCTACCAGTCCGGCCTGGGGACTGGGACCTTCTGGGTTTCCAATTCACGGGGGGGGGTTGTATTTTGACAAGGCCATGCCTATGGGGTGCTCAGTGGCGTGCTTAACTTTTGAGATGTTCAGCTCATGGGTGCAATGGGTGTTTGGGCATCGTTATGGGCACAGAAGGGTGGTCCATTACTTGGATGATTTTTTATTGATAGTCGATAGCCAGGAGGTGGCCCAGTGGATGCTGGAAGACTTTCGGGACATGTGCCGTGTCATCGGAATCCATTTGGCTATGGGCCTAGTTGCAAATTCCGACATACCTGCACATGTTGCGGGGGTTCACACCTAGCGTTGGGCTACAGGCAAGGGGGGGAGCAAGGGAGGGCAATCTGGTGGGAAGGGGGGATCCAGAAAGGGATGAGCGGGTCCTGGGAGAGGAGGATACATCCCCAATTATGGGTGGAATTAGGCTGGGAACGAGTGCGGGTGCGGTGGGGCTATACCATGGCCCTCACCCCCGTTAACTTGGAGGTGATAGAGGCCTGGACAGAGGGCTACCCAGAAAATGAGGGGGCGGAGCAATTGAGGAAGGATTTTCGTTGGGGTTTCCATCTGGGGTTCGAAGGGGCATGGGTGGGCATGCTGGCGAATAACCTGGGCTTGGTAAAAGGGAAGGAGGACGTAGTACGGAGGAAGATCGCGAAGGAAGTCAGTGCAGGGAGGGTGAAAGGGCCTCTGGCTGGCCCTCCCTGCAGGGAGTTCTGGGTGTCACCACTGGGGGTGGTACCTAAGAAACAAGCAGGCGAATTCTGGCTCATACACCACCTGTCGTACCCAGATGGGGGGTCAGTGAATGAAAGGATACCAGGGGCATTGAGCATAGTATCATACATGTCACTTTATCAAGCAGTTGAGTTAATTCGGGCAGCTAAAGGGGCTTGGCTGGTGAAGATGGACATATAGTCTGCCTTCTGGCTGCTACCAGTCTGGCCTGGGGACTGGGACCTGCTGGGTTTCCAATTCACGGGGGGGGGTTGTATTTTGACAAGGCCATGCCTATGGGGTGCTCAGTGGCGAGCTTAACTTTTGAGATGTTCAGCTCATGGGTGCAATGGGTGTTTGGGCATCATTATGGGCACAGAAGGGTGGTCCATTACTTGGATGATTTTCTATTGATAGACGATAGCCAGGAGGTGGCCCAGTGGATGCTGGAAGACTTTTGGAACATGTGCCGTGTCATCGGAATCCATTTGGCTATGGGGAAGAAGGAAGGTCCAGCCCGCAGGCTGGAGTTTCTAGGGGTCAAGATTGAGTTAGACACCAAGCGGGCGTGTTTTTCACCTGCCAGGGGACAAGGTGTCCCGATTGAAGGGTTTCTTAGCACTGGTGTGGGGAAGGCGGAGGGTGCCACTGGTACAGGTACAGCAGCTGCTGGGGCACCTTAATTTTGCCTACAAGGCCATAAGCCCAGGCAGAGCATTTTATGAAGAGGCTTGGCAGTGTCACAGGGAAGGCCAAGCTACTCCACCACTAGGTGGACATCAATAGGGACATAAGGGAGGATCTCCAGGTGTGGGAGGTCTTTCTGGAGTCATATAATGGGGTGATGTTCTGGCAAGAAGAATGGGCCCACAACACGGAACTAGAGCTGTACATGGATGCGGCTGGGGGTCTATTTTCAGGGGGAATTGATCTCAGAGGAATGGCTGGTCCAGTGGAAGGAATGGAGATAGACTAAGGACATCACGTTCCTGGAAATTTTCCCCATATGGGTAGCTTTGGAGATATGGGGAGAGCAAATGGCGGGGTGGCGCATCTCTTTCTGGTGCAATAACAAGGGGGTAGTAGAGGTAATTAACCTGCAGAGTGGCCATACAGACTCAGTAGGGTGGGTGTTGTGGGGCCTAGTGTTGTTAGGGCTGCGTTGGAACCTGTCTTTCAGGGAATAACACATAGAAGAGATAGGAATTAATTGGCTGATTGTCTCTCTCGCTTGCAGATAGCACGGTTCTGGGAGTTGGCACCTCACGCCGCACCTACCCAGACCAGGATACCGGGTTGGATGTGGGAGGTTGGTGGGAAAAGGCCAGGGCATTGTATAGGGGGTTGTGGACAGCCAACACCCTGAAGGCCTACGAGGGGGCTTGGGAGAGTCTCCAGGTTTTTCGAATGGGTTTAGGAGGGAAGGCAGGAGAGCCAGTGCGGGAGGAGCAGGTCATGCAATATATAGTCAGAAAGTGGGAGTCAGGGGTAGCCCACACTACCATGGGGGTGCAACTGGCAGGGATCAGCTGGGTGTGCCAGGAACGGGGGTGGTGGTACACCACGGGCAGCCAGACCATCAAGCGGATGGTCATGGGATGGCGGAGGGGTCAGGCCGGGAGGCAGGATGGGAGAAGACCCATTCAGGGCCCACTACTCATGAAGGTGGTACGGGCACTGGACAGGGTATGCCTGTCAGCAAATGAGGCATGTCTGTTTTGGGCCATATTTGCCGTGATGGCGAGAGGGGCTTTTCGAGTAGGGGAGGCGGTGGCACCCAAAAAGGAGTATACATGGGGGGTTTGCAGGAGCAGGATATACATTTGGAGGAGCAAAAGGTGGTTATCAGACTGCAGAGGTCCAAGACAGACCAGGGAGGAAAGGGCACCACCATTGAGATACACAGGCAAGCAGAAGGGGAAGTATGTGCAGTAAGGGCCATGACAGACTACTGGAGAGTACGGGAGCAGCAGGAAGGGGTTTGGTTCCTGCATGGGGATGGACGGTTGGCAATGGGGTTCCAAGTGGGAGCGGTACTTCAGAAAGCAGTGGCATTCACAGGGGAAGACCCCCGTGATTTTGTCCCCCCATTCTTTCTGAATTGGGGTGGCATCGGAAAGGGTGGCAGCAGGAACAGAGGCGGCTGAGGCCAAAAGAGTGGGGAGATGGAAGTCTGATTGTTACAGGAGGTATGTGAGGTGTCAGCAATGACTAATGCCCCCCTTTTTCTCTCCCCACAGCAGGTTCCAAGTGACAGGTGTGGATCGTGGGGTACTCATTCATATATTGGGCAGAAAGGTTTGCAGCCACCATGAGGATAGGGGCACAGCTGCACCCAGGAATGGAACACACCAGAGTACGCTGGAGGGGTCTGAGAGGCATGAGATGGGCACAGCTGCTACCCCTGCTGGAAGAGCTGTGGGTGCAGTGGGGCCGACCAGATGGCGTGATTGTACACTTAGGGGGCAATGACTTGGGGACAATACCATGGGGGTCCCTGATGAAAGGCATCAATGCTGAGTTAGAGAAGAAAAAGAGTTGGTGGCCCCAGATGGTGATAGGGTGGTCAGAGATCACCTCCCGAAGGGTGTGGAGTGGAAATAAGGGGCCTAAAGCAATAGAGGTGGCAAGAAAGTGGTTGAATAGGAAGGTAGCCAGGGCAGTGATTGAAATGGGAGGAGTTCACATTCAACACAGGGACATCTCGTATGATCAGGAGGCAGTGTACCGGGGGGATGGAGTTCATCTGACAGAGTTCGGCATGAGCCTGTTCCTCCACCCTTTCGGGGAGATAGTTGAGGACATTAATAAGAAAGGGCTGAGGGGCTAGCCCACAAGGGGGGAGCCCCATCTTCCATCGCAAGCTGGAGATGGGGCAGTGGAATGGGTGGGAGCAAGAAGGGAAAAGGGGCAGGTAGGCAGAGGAGGGGGTAGGTACCACATGCTGGGGACAAAAGAACCCAGGCATGGGAGTAAAGGGAGGAGGAAGGGATATAGAACTAGGGGATGGATCGATGTGTTCTCACCTAGTGGGGGAGAGTGGTCCAGGTAAGGTGGTACCCGGCTATGGTGAAAAGGGGGGGACCAGATCAGGGTGTCCAGACACTGAGAAGCAAGGGCAGAAGAAGAAGAGCGAAGCAAGAAGTAGAACCACGCAAGAGGGAAGGCAGGACTGTTATGTCCTAGTTATGATATGGGACTGTTACGTCCACAATGTAAATATGAACTGGTAGAAACATGGGATGTAAATGGATTTTAACGGTGCCTGTATAATAATAATAAATGTTGCCAGCGAGCATCCAAACTTAACAAGCTGTGGCCTGATTTATTTCTGGGTGGGGATCCAGGGACAATGGGGATACCACACAGACTTCTGTGTGTGAAGCCTATAATGCATTCATTAGGAGAAAGATCATACCAAGGACTAAGTGTGGAGTGAAAGACAAAATGTCCATAAGATGCTCCTATCAGGAAACCCTTAAAAACACACTTCTCTAGGTTGAGAAGCCAGTTGTCAAGTTTAAACTTAAAAATGCATTTTTCACTTAAAATTATGTCAAGTGGAAGTGCATTCAAAAACTTTAACAACTCTCTCAATAAAGGTATTGTATCTTAAATTATGCAACTAAAGTGGGTGACCTCTGGTGTTTATTTTATCTTGTCTGAAGATAAAGCCAATTTCACTAAACAAGTAGGGATCATTAATAACATCCCACATAAATAACAGGTCACACCTATATCTTCTCATTTCTAAGGACAGAAGGTTCAGGGTGGCTAAACTGTCCTTATAATCTCTGTCTCTTTGTCCTTGCACCAACTAGGTAAATCTTTGGACTTTTTCAAGCTGATTAATATTGCATTTTTTGTAAGGGGAACATACTGTGAGCAGTAGTTAATTGGGTCTAATGTAGGATCAGTTGAGTGGTAACATGACCTGGGCATATCTGGAATTAATATTATGATTAATTGTCCATAGCATTTTATAAGATGTATTTACTGCTTCATTAAAGTGTCTAGTGATGCAGAAATTGTCAGTGATGTAGACTCCTAGGTCCTTTTTAAGATCTGTATCAGTGAGCTGTCTTCCACACAGAAAGTATTTCTGCTTAGGGTTATTAATGCCCAAATGCATTACATTTATCATGATCATAGGATTTTCTGCAGCACAAAAAACAGGACAGAGTAAAGACTGTAACAGATAAGGAACACAGTACAAATGTTTGACATGTATCTACAAAGCAAATTCAACAATCAACACTGAGTTCTAAAACCCTTAGGAAAATACTTCTACTTAAAGGTAAGGATTATGCGAGAGGCCATCTGGCACCGTACACTCCTACTTAAATCAGAACTAGTCTTAGTTCTTTTAGAAAGATAGAAACTTAACAACTGTCAGCAGCTAAGTAAGCAATAATACCCGACAGGGTGGGCAGTATTGGGCTATACCGGACCGCCCAGGGGCGTGATGAGGCCCGACTACGCAGGTGGAGGGCCTTATAGCCCATGGAAGGTCCGGTATAGCCCATACTGCCCGCCCTGGAAGGTATTATTGCACTTAGAAAATGGGCACTGGTATATAAAAAAAAAAAATAAAAAAGTTACAAAATTGTTAATAAATTGTTTGAGTAATTTTGTAATAAAATAGTTCCTCCACCTAAACAAACTGGTTGTGTGCAGTCACAGCTTCCTATGGTAGTCTGTTTATAACCCCCCCTTGACAGTGCAGAGTGTCAACGCCCCACCCCCCACACACACACCTTCTTGAAATTGAAGTTCACTGTTTTGTATGGAGACACAGTTTGTCCACCACCAGTTACCTGAAGATGATTGGGCTCACAGCTTCACTTTCCTGACTCCAGACACACATTGTGTTGCCATGACGATGAAACAGAAGCGAGCAATCACATAAGTTTTGTGGGAGAGACTGGCAACACTGCAAGACTGCAGTTTCTTTGCTGTGCAGTACAATTTGAAATGGGGAGCAGAACGGGAGTGGAGTCTTCTGTATGAGAGGAGCTAAGGTGGCGGGCAGGCGGCAGCGCTGTACATCAGCCAAGAACGGATGTCAGGGAAGGTCCATAGGTTTTGTGGGAGGAGGTTGAACGAGGTGGCAGAAAGAGAAAGTAAACCTGTAAAAAGCAGGTACATTCATGGGCTTTTGGTGGCTGCTGTTTTGTGGGAATTGGTGAAGGATCAGTGATGGGACCGGGCGGGTGTTTGGGGGGCATGTCGTGTCTTGCTAAATGAGAGAAAAAAAGGCGGACATTTAAATATGAAATGAGGGGGTTTCAACCAATTACATGGCAGGCTGGGCAGCATGATTGTGGTAATGTGGTTGGCATGGCTGGTACTTTTAATAGCCGGGCATCTGTTGTCTGATAGATGCCCAGCTAGAAAAGACCCTCAGCCAATCAGAAGGCTGAAATAATTTTAACCATTTTCTAAAGATGACTTAGCTCACCTAGTCTGCTGCTCTTTTCCTTGCCAATTCTCCCACTGCAGGCCATACCCAGTCTCCTGTCACCTTCTACCCTCCTACTTTGATACAAGTTTTCCTTTCCACCTCTCCCATGCATGCTTGAAGCCCCCCATTGTTTTTGCCCCACCTCCCCCACTGGAAGATTGTTCTAGGCACCCACCACCCTCTCTGTGAAGAAATACTTTCTCATATCTCCCCTAAGCTTCCTTCTAGCTTCATTGCATGCCCCCTAGTTCTTGTACACCTTTTTTACTGAGAAATGCTCCCTTCCTGTACCTTATTCAACCTTGTGAGGTATTTATTTATTTGTACATTCGGAAACAACCTTTGAGTATACACTCTTTTACAAAGGTTCCATGTCAGGGTGTAAAACAACAGAGACATAACAAAAACTTGATAGTTAACACAAAACATAAAATTGCTACGTGGTACAGAAACTAGATAAATAATACATTTGAATAACTTAGAAAACTGAAATTAAACAGTGGGAGGAGATTCCCAATTTGCAACATACTGCATAGCTGCCCCAGGGGGGGTCTGTCAAGGTAGAGTATCAGAAAGGGTAGGAGAAAGAAAGGCGGGAGAGTGCAAACAAGGTTTCCCAATTAGCAACATGTGGCATAGCTGCCCCGGGGGGCCTATCAAGGTAGAGTATCGGAAAGGGTAGGAAAAAGAAAGGGAAGAGAGTGTGAACATGGGGTAGATTATAGAGTGAGAGAGAGAGAGAGAGAGAAAGAGAGGAGGAGGAGAGAGAGGAGGAGAGAGAGAGAGAGAGAGAGCGAGAGAGAGAAGGATTGGGAGAAGGAGAATATTTAGGGAGAGTAGGTGGAAAGGGGAGGTGTTGGGGGAGTATGGAGGGAGGGAGTTGGAGGGAGCTGGGGGGTGACAAGGGATGGCAGGTGGGGGTCCAGGGTAGGTAAAACAGGAGGAAAGCTCAGACAGATGAGGGGGGGTATCCAGGTTGAGGATATGGACTCAGGTAAGGGAGTCAGAGGTGTTTGAGTTCAGCAGGTATTGCTTCAGTTCTCTTTTAAAGGACGGAACATTTATTGTATTAAGAGCTGCAGCAGGGATCTCATTTAGCCATAGTGGAGCTCAGCACATAAAGGATCTTTGTCCTAGGGAAGTTCTACAAAATTGGACATCAAACTGTGTTGTCACTGTTCTTCGTGTGTTGTATTTGGAGCATGCTTCTTTTACCAGGTCTGCAATGCAGGTAGGAGTCAGGGAGAGCATGGTCTTTCTCCCTAGCAGGCAGGTTTGGTATCTGATTCTGGATTGAAGCAGTAGTACGTGGGCCAGACCATACAAGGTACAAGTGTGCATGAACGGTCAGCATTTAGCAATAATCTGCAAGCCTTGTTAAGGGCAGTGGCAACCCTCTTGAGGGCCGTATCAGTGGCAGCACAGTAAACCACCAGCTCATAGTTGACCAGGTTGAGGACAGAGCTGGAGACTTAGAACCAGAGGACTTCAGCAGTTAAGCTTTTCTTGTGCCTAAACAGGGTCCCTAATTTAGTGTTCACAGCTTTACCACCATATCAATGTGCTGAACATACAAGAGGTTATCATCCACAATGACATCCAGGTACTTGAAGGAGTGAACCTGTTCCAGTGGGACAGTCAGGTGATTTGTGATTGTTAGTTCTGGGCATCTCCTTTTTAGTTCGGGGCTAGAGAGGAGCAACCTTTGGGAGTAGAACCAGGTCTCCAGTTGCTGGAAGTATGACTGTAGCTCGGCCTGTAGGTGCTCTATACGAGAGTGACAGCTAAGTAGGTCAGCATCATCGGTGTATAGAATGACTTTGCTAGTGCAGACATTGGGTAGCTCATTGAGGAACATGCTGAAGAGCAGTGGACCCAGGGTGGACCCTTGAGGCACCCCTAGCAAGACTTCCTTCGATGCAGATATGGAATGACCTATCTTGATCCTTTGAGACTGGGAGGCTAGGTAGTCCTGGAATCATAGAGCAACATTTGGGGAAACACCAAGGGCATGCAGTGTAGTCTGTGTCAAATGCCTTTGTTAGGTCAATGAAGATGGACCCAACCAGTTTTCCCTCATCCAATGCCTTATGGACATAATGAGTGAAATCCACCAGTGCAGTGTCCATGCTGTGGAGTTTCCTAAAGCCATGCTGCTGGGGACATTGCAGCTGGTATTTGTGAATATAGTCAGTAAATTGGTCTACCACAATCCTTTCCAGTGCTTTAGAGAGGGGGGAAAGGATAGAGATGGGCCTGTACTTTGCGGTCACTGACCTATTGCCTCCCTTATGCACCGGGGTCTCCAGCGCTTGTTTCCAAGGAGAAAGGAATTTGGTGAGCTGGAGGGATTTATTGAAAATTGTAGTGATAGGAGCGATGACTTCATCGATTGCCAGTGCCAGCAGTTTCATGTCAGTGTTGTCAGACCCCATTCTGGTTTTCCCCAGGACCTTTTTAACATAACCCAGTGCTTCTTTGACAGTGACTCTTTTGAAGTAAAATTGAGGGTGCGAGTTGATGTCTAGTGTGCATCTATTATCAGCTTTGATAGGCTTGAGGTATTCAGCTGGTAGAACAGAACTAAGATCTGTGAAGGTGGAGTTGGACTCTTTGGCAGTGGTGAGGGGGTCCATGGTATTTGTGCCATTAATGTTTAGCTGTGATGGCTGTGTTTTGTCATCCTTCCCTGTGATTGCCTTTATATTGTCCAAGAACTTCCTCCCATCATCCCAGATTCTTTCCAATTGATCCTTCTAGAAATGAGCCTTAGCATCCTGATGAGGTGTGTGCATTTGTTTCTGACTGCCCTGTATCTTTGAAGGTCACTGGGATTACCGGAGGCCCTGGCTTGACACCAAAGGTTGTCCCTTGCCCTCATGAGATCTAGAAGGTCACTAGTGATCCACCCATTGTTATGGACACATGTTTTTCTTTTTTTGAATGGAGCAAATCTGTCACAAATGCTATTAAAGTTATCAATAAAGTACTGGAATGTTACGTCAAGGTCATGCAGTATCTTCAGGGGAGACCAATCAATCTGAGAAAGCTCCTTCTTGAAAGCTGAGAGCTGTACTTTCCTGAGAATTCTGCTGTTCACAAAGACAGGTGGCACTTTTTTTGAATTTATTGGACCACAGACAGGTAATAGAGGAGTGGTCGTTAAGCGAATTCGGTAGTTCCAAGACATCGGTAATCCTGTCAGGTGAGCTTGCAAGGAACCAGTCCAGAAGCATGTGCTTACTGGTCTTATAGTTCATTCTAGTGGCTTCAGTGACTAATTGTGTGAGGAAGGAGCTGGATATGGTATCCTTCCAGTTGGTCAATTCATTACTGACCCACTTATTGTTGAAATCCCCAGTCGCGATGAGCTCACAGTTGTTGTTAAGGCCAGCCAAGGACCCTAGTAGTTTAATTAGACTGTCTTTGGCTATTTTCAGTTGGAGGTAGATGCATGCAATGACCAGAGATTTTTTTATGGTCACCAAAAATGATTCTAACTGCAAGGAGCTCATGGTCAATGCTACAGGTTGTGATGGGGAGCACAACGCCTTGTATGGTATTCCATAAATAAATGAGACAGCCACCACCTCTTTTCCCATTCCTATCACATCTAAAAGTATTGTAACCTGGGAGCACTATCTCATTATCCCTGACCCGAGTGGATAGCCAGGTCTCAGTCAGGCAAAGTGTATGAGGGTTATGAAGGGTGGCCCATGCCAGCAGTTGAGGCATCTTTGGAATTAAGCTGCAGCTATTCATCGTAACAAATTTCAATCCATTACTCTTTGGTATACCCTGGCTCACTCATGGGGTTAAGTTGCATTCTTGATGTAGTAGTATTAAACCATGCAGATAGTTATGTTCCGGGATATGTAATTTAGTAATCTTGTCCAAGGTACCAGGAGTCAAATGCTGAAAAATAATCAAATCCACAGGAAATGGTGAACTACTGGGGACCAGTAAACTGTTGTTACTGTAGATCAAAGACCCAGAATGTGTTACATTCCTGAAGGTGATGAACATTGGCCTGGGGCATACTCAGGATGTAAAAATTCTGTGTTAGTGTCTTCCCTTTGTTCTCCAAAATGGCTGTGAATAGACCTCAAAGACAAGCAGAGATCCTTCAGGAACAAGTCAGACTGAAATGTGGATTCAATGCAGCACTCCAGAACTCAGAGCTTATATAACAGATTTACTGACCTTACTTCTGCTTTTGATGGCTTCTAAAAAAGTTGATTTATGATGAGAATGCTAATATCCGGTGGTGATGTTTTACAGTTTCTTAGTCCAGGAAACATTCATAGATGTCATGTCCAGGAAAGGTCCAGTTCCTCCAAGCAGAAACACATGAAAATGAAGCATGACGAGATTACTGCACATGTACACAGAGAGTCATGTGATGCTCTTAAATTTGCTCTGTAAATATAATATTATAGCATGTCACTATTCATGTAACCTTAACAGTACAGCTGTGCAGAGATAAATGATCAAGCAGGATGTACAAAATTGTCCTTCAAATGATAATCCCTCAACTATCAATTTATACACTAGCGTGGCAAAAACAGCAAAAATTAAAAAAAAGAACTGTAAAAATATCCAATGATCTTTAACTAACAGTAATAAAATAAGGAAACTATTACCTCTAACACGATCTGAGTGCCACCACCCAGAAGAGGTGAGGGAGAAAGGGGAGAGATTGGCTCATAATGGGCAGTAATAGCACCCTCAACAGGGAGGCTGGGGGCAGTCCACCCCAGTACTACTCCTGACATTAGGATTACATAGACATCAGTTGGTGGGGGGTCCCAGACACACCTGGTATAGTGCAAAGTACAAACAGAGTCAAAAAGGGATCCCACACTTGCTCAAATCAATGGTTCTTAGCCATCACTAAGTACATTAACTTTTCATAACTTGCAAGACAGAACATAGTATCTATACATTCCTCAATAGAGGGGATATCCTTTGTGCACCACCATCGAAGTAAACACCTATTTGCTTCTGTAATAGTGGCCATAAACCAGTTATGATGCAGTTTGTAATGGGTAGGAAGTCTCAGGGTTTTCCTTAATACAATTAAAGATGCAACATAAGGAATGGAAAAAAAACATAGTTTTTTCCATAAGAGAAAGCACATTGTTCCACCAGTTGTTTATATTCAGACATTCCCCAAGAGGTGTAGAAGTGTGCTGTCATTGTCTTTATACCACCAACACTCAGAACTGTGGGTCAGCTGCATTTTTGTAAAAGAGCTGAGGTGCAAAACCAGAGATGCAGAGTTTTAGGCTGCATCAGTCTATCAACCATATTCCTATAGGCTTCATAGGCATAGGCCCATGCCCTTTTCCACTCTTCTTCTGTGAGGTCATGGCCCAATAGCTTCTCCCAATGTGCTTTCAGACAAGTGGTGTCAGGGGTATATTCCTCAAGGAGAGATTCATAAATGAGGCTATATGTGGAGGGGCAGCATTCTGACTCCCATTAGTAAACCCTCCCAGGATTTCCTCCCATTTACCTCTACCAGGCAGCTGTAGTTGTGATCCTACAAACAAAGTGAGTAAATGGCGACGCTGAAAATATCACCAGTGATGAGAAACCAGAAAGGGATGCTTCTATTTGTGGTATGGAGTAGGACATTAAACATTTAGTTATAGGGGAGAAATGGTGCCTGACTCGTCACAATTCACCTGTCTTCCAAGTAGATCAGAATAGCGAGAGGCCTGCAACTTTCAACCTTGTGTTATGCAACAAAGGCCAATATGGTATCGGTACATCCCAAGCTTGTCCTAAGATAATCCTGACCTGTTTCCAGACAAGTAGATTGGACAGCAGTGTGTCCTCTGTATTGTATCCTAAAGGACTCCTTCCAATATGAATTGGGTTCTTACATTCCTTTGGATCAATGGATAAAACAATACACTAACATTTTTTATAATCTAGCAATTAGGACTGATACCCATCTTGTGGGATTCCTTGGCAAACAGGTAAAATTTTGTTTTACTTCAACTGAGAGAACTTTATTTCACAATTACATCACCTAAACGGAACAAAGCCCCTTGGCCTGATCTAATCGTCCAGAGGTCTTTCTGCAGGCTCCATCTCTTTGGTCTGAGGTCTTACTTCCCTTCTTTAACCTATGTATTCTGAATAGATCAATTCCATGCATGAACTGGTGCCAGCATCATATCTATTTATAGAAAAGGAGATAAAAAAGATTCAAAGATGTATAGACTTATATCTCTTTTAGATATGGCTGGCAAAATATTTGCCCAAACTATTTTGTCCAGATAACCTGATTATTAGACCAAATAAGTTTACTAGAAGGACTTTTGGAATTACAGGCTGGGTTTAGAGTGGGCTGTTGTACAACTGATAACTGTTTCATAACGAATCATCTGTATGATAATATGCAGCATTGAGGAAACAAAAGCTGTATGTGGCACAGATATGGTGAGGTAATAAAGGTCAACTGTCGGCCATTTTCTGACTAATATGGGTGTGCATCAGGGGTGTTAACTAGCATCCACCCTTTTCTGTATATTCAGTAATAAATTACTTTTTACAGTTAAAAGAGAGAGTAACAAACTCTCCAAAAATGGTAGTACCAATTGTCTGACGCTCGATTATGCTGATGATTTGGCATTATTTTCATTGACAAAACGTGGCTTACAGCAAAAACTAGATATGTTAATCTCTTATGTTGATAAATAGCAACTTAAAATTAATGAAAACAAAAATTAAGTTATGATTTTTGGATCAAACATATTAAGCAGCAGTAGGAAATTATGAACCAATGAAATAAAGGCAGAGGATACTTACACTTACAGTACTTAGGATTTACCTTTGCAACCAATGGCTTTTGGTCTAATCATATGAGAGACCTCTCCATTACATTACATCAAACAGCAGGAACTCTATCTGGACTCAGCAGTTTAAAGTGATACTATTAAATACTTATTGGAAGCATCGAGAGTGAAATATCTCTCTCTGGCACTTCACCAAATCAAAATATGGATTCCTCCTAATTATGACCTTCTAGAGATTTCAATAAGCAAACTATATAGATTTACTTTGGGTGTGGTTAATATGATGCAGGCTCATCTTTTGAGGGCTGATCTATGTACAGTTTGTCTTGTGGGATGGGCAGCAATAAAGAGATTACATTTCTGGATAAGATTTACCTGATTACCATCTCATAGACTTCCCTGTAAATGTCCAGCTGAAAAGAAGAGCTGGCTACAACTGGGCTGTAGACAGTCAAATTTGTTAAGGAGAATAAACAAGGATCTTAGGCCCCCATTTTCAAAGGTGGTCGGATGTATGGTGCATCTACATGGCTGCACCCAAAAAAGGAAGCTGGTGCACCCTGATGGGATATTCAAAATGGATGTGTGATTGCAACAGATGGCACATCCTGTTTGAATATCAGAGCCTGGATGGGTGGCACAAAAGGGGGTGGCCGCCAATGCACCCAGCACAGCCAGGGTCCAGGCTGAAGACTGCTAATGAGGGGATGCATCACACATCCCAGATGTGCTGCCCCCATAAGGGTGATATTCAGCAGGAATATGCAATTGAGCTCATTTGGCATGCATGGAGCAAAAGGGTCTCATGCATGCTCATTATGGGCTGATTTACATGACTGCACCCGGGAGGATACACCAGGCTGGCCTGCCCCCCCAGCCCCATTCCCCGATGCTCATGAATGTAATAAAAAAACTCTTTTCTATAGTGTAGGGTTCTCCCTTCCAGCCCCATTCCCTGATTCTCACATCAGTAATTAAAACCCCACTTTTCCATAGTGAGGATTTCCTCTCCAGCCCCATATCCCAATGCTCTTACAAGTAAGAAAAAAAAAAACATGTTTTCATAGTGAAGTGGACCCTACACCCCATCTCCAATTGCATCACACAGATGATCAGGCAAGTCCAAGATCCACGATCATATTATGCCTGGTTAAATAAAGTGATTGATTGATTGATTGATATTATAATCCACTGTCACACCCATTTCCATAGTGTAGTGGCCCTCCACCCTTGTAGGCAGGACCCACTCCTGCACCCTCAACCTGACCCGTGCTGGCATCTGGCACAGCCCTCCCTACCCTGCCATAACCAGCTGCCAACTGATCTGTTCACAAGCATCTATTGTACATAGCACAAACTCATTGGATGAACTCATATTATGTACAGTAGGACCTTGCAACCCGATCAGTCGGCAGCTGGTCATGGCAGGGTGTGGAGGGCTGTGTCAGTTACTGGCATGGGTCAGATTGAGGGGGTGTGGGGAAGAGTCCTGCCTACCCAGAGTGGGGGGCCCACTACACTATCAAAATGGGTGTGACATGGGATTATAGTATGATCGAGGATCTTGTACCAGGGCCACCCATCTGTGTGGTGAATCATGGATTGGGGATCAGGGATAGGGTGAGGGATTCACTTTACTATGGAACCATTTTTTTTCTTGTATGAGCATCGGGGTACAGGGCTGGGAGGGGGACCCTACACTATGGAAAAGTGGGGTTTTAATTACTTATATGAGCATTGGGGAATAAGGCTGGGGGGACCCTACACTATGGAAATGTGGGATTTTAAATTTTTTTCTGGCATTGGGGAATGGGGCTGGGGGATGCCACTGGGCTACAAGGGCTGGCAGGCTGTTATGCCCCTATCTGCGCTATTGCAGTCTGCCTGTGGATGACCAGAAGTTTAGGAATTATTTTTCCATACCTAACTTTGCACCACTCATTTCATGCACTTGGGTGGCCCATCTTTTCTGAATATTCCCTTAGGTGGGATATTCATGGACATGCCCCCTCAACTTGGGCAGCATGCATTAGTTTTGGACCATAGCCCAACCCAATTTGGGCAGTCCATCTGCCCCTTCTGAATATAGCAGTCTGGAGCATTTTTTGAGATGGGTGGTGTATCTTTGTTTTTTTCCAAGATGTGCCATCCATATGTCCTTTGAAAATGTGGGCCTTAAACTTTACGGTCTGGATTTTTTGGATAAATATGTAAGACAGGGCATTTTACTCAGCCCTAAATATAAAGTCTATATAAATGAAAAGATAGTGACTATTAGCTGCTCTTATGATATAGAAAAGATAACCAGGTTCAAAATGTCTCCCTGGCTAGTAGGTAATGACATTAGACACTTTTATAGATACTACTTATATGTAATAACAGATCCTGTTAAAAGAAAGCTGCATACAATATACCAGATGGAACTTTTAAACAGTAATATCTTAAGAGCCAGATATAAAATAGACCAATCTGAAAAATAATGTGGTTGAAATCACCCAGGATAAGAAAATTGACAACATGTCATATTTAATTGCATTTGTTATTCTAGAAACAGACAGATCTGGTCAGCACCATGATGAGAAAAAATCCAGTCCCAAGACAAGGATATGTTTTTGGAAAATCAAGCCATCATTTACCACTCCTCTCCAGTTTTAGACCAAATCAATCTGGACCTTGCCTGAGACCTTGCCTCCCTGGAAGCCTGGTTCCAGTGTAATCATCTTGTTCTCAACTCAGAGAAAACAAAATGCATGGTCTTCGCTCATCGGCCTGCACAAAAGCCTAATCTACCTACCCTTAGCATTTCCACTATCAAGGGAGACTCATTAGAGGTAGTCCACTCCTTCAAATACCTGGGTGTTACCCTGGACCCTGCTCTCTTGTTCAACTCCCATGTCTCTAACACTATCAAAAATCTAAACCAGAAATTCAGACTCCTCTATTGCATTCGCCCTGCACCTCACACTTGCCTCTTGCCAAAAAATAGCCTCTGCATCCCTTCTTCCCCTCCTATCCTATTCTGCACCCCTCCTCCTCTTCACTAATTCCTCCTCCACGTCCCTCCTCTCTCAGGCATACCACAGGGTTAGTCATTTTGCCTTGGGGGCCCCTGCTCGCTCTCACCATTGTGATGTTCTCGCCTCTCTGGGGTGGTCCTCCTATGAAGCAAAACTGAGGTACTCTACCCTGAGCCTCATGTTCAAGCTTGTCCACAAATTCACCCCTCCTTGCCTCAGAGAACTTACACGCCTCGTACAAGCACCACACACACTTCACTCTGCCTCTCTCCCCCTTCTCATCGTTCCCAAAATATGTCTTGCTGTATCCAGATGCTCCTTTTCATATGCTGCTCTAACTGACTGGAACTCCCTCCCTCCCTCCATTCTGTCCTGCTTCTCCTTCTCACAATTTCAGTCCCATCTGTCTGCCTTTCTGTCTTCCTCTGCTACCTGCTCTTGCTTTCGCTGAAGGGTGTCTACTCAGAAACTCCTCTACCTTACCTATGGCTGCCTCCTCCTGCCTTATTCTTCTCCCACTCCACTACTGCTCCACCTAGCATAACATCAGAGTAATGTGTGTAGAATCTCTGATCCTAGCTATTCCCATGTATATTACTAGTATGTTTACTATGCGGTTTTGTACTATAACTGCCCTGTATATAGTCTTCTCCTCTATCTAGGCTTGCATCAGGCCATTGACTTCATACATCAAGAGAAAGTCTGTAGTCAATTGTTTGTGTACTTGCAATATTTTGTCTTGACATGTACTCTGCCTAATGCCAACTTTGTAACATGAGAACTGCATTGCTGGTTGCACTTGTACCTTCGTGGTTGATTCTCGACCCCGGGTCAACCCTGAAAAAGGGACTGTAATTGTCTCAGTGGACTTACCCGGTTACCAAAACTCAAATAGATAAATAAATAAATAAAATGTTTTTAATTATAATGTTCATCACAGAAGATGAACAAACAATAAACATAGTGACTGATTATCCTTTAATTATAAATAAAATACATCTCAAACATTGTGTTAGGAACCATTCCAACTGTACTATGCATACCCATTAAGGAAAACCCAGTTCTTAGCTTTTGGGAACCATTCTAAATTATCTGTTCTTGTTATGATGTTTTATTGTTATCTGTCACTATATTGTATGAAGAACTGCTACACTACGAATTTTTTTTGTAATTGCACTTATTGTTGCACACCTTTTGATTCATTGTTTTTAAAATATTATATTATATTAGGGTGCAACGAATGGTGATGCTGAATTTCTCCTCCTCCCCAATGCCCCTTTCATATGGAGTGCCCCAGGGCTCAATCTTGTCACCAATGTTGTTCGCAGTGTACATGCTACCCCTGGGTGATGTCATAACAATAGGTTATAATATCACTTGTATAATACACCACTTGGATTTACCTTTGCATGTCACTATGGCCCCATTTGCATGCCGTTAGCATGCAGGTGTGCCGATCCCTGACGACTTGCACCTGGCGCCCTGCCAGGCAGCAGCCATCAGGGACTGACGCCCCCTGCAGCCCGATCGTGGGCATTTGTCTACAAGAATAATCCCCCCTCCAACATCCCTGGTGGTCCAGTGGATCGCTATGTGCCTGATCGCGGGCATTTGTCTACAAAATAACCTCTACATCCCTGGTGGTCCAGTGGATTGATGATGTGCGCGATCAGGCATTTGTTCAGAGACACCCATCCACATCTTCAGGTCCAGTGACACACTCGCCCACCGCGGACATCGGTTAGCATTCTCTCATGCCCAATATCCTTGGGTCCAGTGGATCGAGTGCTGCTCGATCGCTGGCATCTGTAAATCATAAAATATTTCTATTAGCATGGTGGTCTCAGTGCCCTCCCCGCCCACCCATTGAGCCCCACTGCCCTTGCTCCCTCCCCGGTCAGTGGCGGGTGGTATGGCCTTTCAGCCTGCGCCCGCATCCACCGACCGACAGCTCAGTGATGCACGCCATTGGTTCACAGCATGAGCCAATGGGCATGCAGTCTATACTGTAATTTCAGTCCAGATATGTGAATGAATCAATCACATATCTGGACTGAGTACTGGTATGGGTTGCACGCATATGGCTCACCGCCAGAACTAATGGGCATGCAGCCCTACCGAGCTGTCAGTCGGTGGGTGGCGGGTGGTAGGCGGTGGGTGCTGCCGCCCACCGCTGACCGAGGGGGAGGGGAGGTGGGGCTCAGTGGGCGGGTGGGAGGGGTACACTAGACCACCAGGGTAATAGGAATATTTTATGATTTACAGATGCCCACGATCGGTCCACTGGACCACCAGGATATTGGACATGGGGATTATAATACCGATGCCCATGATCGGGCAGAGTGCGTCCACTGACCACCAGGGATATTGGACGGGGGTTATTCTTGAGACAAATGCCCGCTGATCGAGCACACAGTGGTCCACTGGACCACCAGGGATATAGGAGGGGGTTCGACACAGATGCCCGTGATGGGCATGGGGGGTGCCGCTTAGGTGCGGCAGGAACTCGGGTGACACCCACAGGTGGCAGCCGCGGTGTTGTGCCCTGCAATGCAGCAGCTCACCTGTGGGTGGCCATCACTTGTTCCTTTTTTGGGGGGGGCTTAACTTTGTGCAGGCACATGTAGGGGTTGCGCATGCATGACTCTGCACATCCCGGGCTGAATATCGGACTGTGCAGGTTGTATGGGCACACCCACCTGTGCCTGCATACATTACTGATGTGCTCGGTAGCCGGGATTTGTCTTGGCCTTTTTCCTTTTAAATATCACCCCGGGGCGCATCAGTGGGTTGTGCATGGTGCAACACTGTTGCGCCATCCGCAACCCTTTTGAATATCTGGGCCTATGCCTTTAGCATGCTTTGCATTTAGCATAACCTTCTTTTGTATAAGAACATGCAAACTCATTAAATTAATGTCTCAGATTATATTTCTGTATAAGACTTGCTTTCATTCTTCATAGCATGCAAAAAATGTATTCCTTTTGTTTAAATTTAAGCTTAACTATATACCCAAAGATTTGTAGTTGAATGTTAAGTTAAACTGTTCCCTGTTTTACTTCCCCAGATAAACCAAATTAAAATATTAAGATTATTAATTAAAATAATTAAAATAATACTCAGATTTCTGGTTAATTGTAGAGATAGGCCCTCTTTCCTTTTTAGCTTTAAAAATCTTGGTAAGAAATGCTTCTTCTGGATGATAAATGTTCTGTGGTATCAGGCTTTACTGTAGTCCTTTATCTTTTCTCCCCTCGAACCTGGAACCATGGACTCTTCTCACATCAGTTCAACAGTGCAGACAGGTACCTCCTTACCTGACATCACGAATCATCAAAACGTCACTGATCATGATTTTGGCAGGAACATCAGACAGTAGGGGAGGTATCCAAAGACTGGAGGACAAGCAGATGTAGTCCCCTTATACAAAAGCGGGAACAAAGAGGAAGTGGGGCACTAAAGACCAGTCAGCCTGACCGCGGTAGTGGGGAAGATAATGGAAGCACTACTGAAGGAGAGATTGGTGGCACATCTGGTTGCCAATGAACTACAGGACCCAAGGCAGCATAGTTTCACTGGGGTGAGGTCATGCCAGACCAATCTCATTTAATTTTTTGACTGGTTGACAAGGAAGGTGGATCAGAGAGGGCAGTGGACATGGCCTATCTGGACTTCAGCAAGGCCTTTTACACTGTGCCACACAGAAGGCTAGTAAACAACCTGGAGAATATGGGAGTGGGCAGGACAGTAGTGTGGTGGGTGGGTAATTGGCTGAGCAGCAGGACACAGAGGATGGTGGTAAATGGCTGTCACTCCACAGAGGGAAGAGTGACCAGTGGAGTACCACAGGGATCAGTGCTGGGACTGGTCCTATTCAATGTCTTCGTCAGTGACATTGTGCAAGACCTAGAAGGCAGAATTTTGCTGTTCACTGATGACACAATGCTCTGTAACAGAGTGGATATGCCAGAAGGTGTAGTTAGAATGAGGTGGGACCTGCAGAAGCTTGAAAAATGGTCAAGGGTTTGCTAGTTGAAATTCAATGCAAAGAAGTGCAAGATAATGCATATGGGGCACCAAAACCCTGGAACAACATAACAGTTGTGGGGTGAGGATGTAGCATTCACCAAGCAGGAAAGGGACATTGGGGTTATCATCTCTGATGACTTCAAAGTAGGGAAACAGTGTGATGAGGCAGCAGGTAAAGCAAATAGAATGCTAGGATGCATGGGCAGGGGCATCACCAGCAGGAAAAGGGAGGTCATAATTCCACTATACAAGACCCTCTCTCTCTGTCATGTGGGGTCCCTCAGGGCTCAATGCTATTCCCCCATGCTGTTTGTGGTGTACATACTGCCCCTTGGAGACATTGTAAGATGGTATGGGCTGAGGTTTCACTGATATGCTGATGATACCCAGCTCTACCTGTCTTTTGCACCTGACCAGGATAGTGCACTTACGGTCTTTAATAACTGCCTCACTGAAATCCAGGATTGGATGAATTCCAGCTGGTTAAATTTGAACTCATAGAAGACTGAGGTGATGGATGTGGATCCAGGTCACTTGGTTGAGAGGTTGGGAGCAGGTCAGCCTACGAGTCTTTTCCTGGGGGGTTCCCAGCTCCTTGCCTCTAAATGGGTGCGAGATTTGGGGATGTTGCTTGATGATGGGCTGACACTACACTCTGAGATGTCGGCCATCGTGAAGTCACTCTTTTACCATCTTAGAAACATTGTTAGGATCAAGCAGCTAGTTCCACCTGGTGCTCTTCCCATGCTGATCCACATCTTTGTGTCCTCCCACCTTGATTATTGCAACTCCCTTTACTTAGGGCTACCAGGGGTTGATATCTGCTGCCTGCAGCTGGTGCAGAACACAGCAGCCCAGTTGTTGACAGGGACTCCCCGGATGTGTCATATTATACCTGTGCTGCACAAACTGCATTGGCTACTGATTCAGTGGTGGATCACCTTTAAAGTCGGACTACTGACTTACAAGGTCCTACATGGACTTGGCTAACTACCTGAAAGAGCTTCTGTTTTCCTACTGCTCCAAGCGATCGCTCGGCTGATGAGGGGTTGCTAGAGTTTCCAATGGTATTTTTAAAATCATCTGGGGCCAGTGCATTCATGTATGTAGCCCTTTCCCTTTGGAATTCTATACCCCACCAGCTTCATGAGTACATGACCCTGAGGGTCTTTAAACAGGCATTAAAGACATTTTTGTGGCACCGGGCCTACTCCAATTGAATACACTGATCTTCAGATTTTATAAATGATTTGTTTTTATACTGTTGTATTATTTTATCTAGCATTTTACTTTTGTAAAGTGCCTTGACAGCTGAAAGGCACCAAATAAATGAAATTATTATTATTATTAAGACACTAGTGAGGCCCCACCTGGAGTACAGTGTACAGCTCTGGAGACCTTACCTATGTAAGGACATAGAGTGGAGAAGGTTCAGAGGAGCTCAAAAAAGATGGTGCAGGGATTGCATCACAGGTCCTATGAGGACAGGCTGAAAGACTTGAATATGTACTCCCTGGAGGAGAGGAGGGAGAGAGGGGATATGATAGAGACATACAAGTACCTAACAAGAAGGAAAATGGTGCAGGTATACACTATTTTCAGCAAAATAAAATGTTCCAGGACAAGAGGGCATGGGATGAAGTTGTAGGGAGGGCGATTCAGAGGAAACTTGAGGAAAAATTTCTTCATGGAAAGGGTGGGGGACAAGTGGAACACACTGCCAGAGGAAGTGGTAGGGGATAAAACAATCCCGGGATTTAAGTATGCATGGGATAGGCATAAGAGAATCCTGGAGGTCAGGGGTAAGGGGCACAGACTTCTAGAAAAAGAGAAAGGGAACATATAAGCTCAAATGAGCAGAGTGGGTGGGCCATAGGCCCTTATCTGCTGGCAGTGTCTATTTATCTAAGGTACTTGCAATTCAAGGCATGTTGATAAGCTTCTTTCCAACCATAGCTGTTTGCAGAAAAGGTTTTCTTTGTGGATGGCAAAGTCCCTGGTTAACAACTGGATTTATGACTTTTTTTGTTTCAATTCATTTCTACTTGGGCCTCAGGATGTTGGCTTGAGCAGTAGTTCAAAACATTACTTCAGTCTGGATGTCCAGTGCAAACCATATTCTTTTCTCCATCCAATATTAGAAAACATCCTTCTGAAACTAGAAGTTCTTCAAGCTGGACATCACTGCAAATTTTTCAGTTTACAGGCTTGACCTCAGCACCACTGATGGATATACCAAGGCTTAACCAAGAACTGGTCCCAAGCTTCCCAGACAAGTGTGGTTTCAGGTTTTTGACCTAGCAAAAAGTCTTAAAAAGAACCAAAATTGCTAAGACAAGCAACATAGGTCCTCACACATCAAAGAATCAAGCAGTTCTACCATTAGCCTGGCTAAATTTGCATATATGTTTTCAGGTCGAGTGACATAATCACCAGATTTTGACTGATTTGTGTAGGCTATGGCGGTGTGACCGTATGTACCTCTTTGAGGACTTCCCACTTTCTCATATCCACTTTTAAACACAATATTATTTTTCTTCTATAACTCATTTTTTTAAGATCATGTAATTTTCAAACATGTTTTAATTTCTCTCATTGAATGGATTCTTTTAAAACATTTCTCATGTTTCTAGGATTAGTATTTCCTGAATAATGCTAATAAGGGCTATGACTTAATTTGTTTAGCAAAGTTTCTCATAAAAAAATGATAGTATTGTTGCACATTTTCTAGGCTTTAGAACAATATATGATTTGTCCATAATGTTCTTCAGGAATGTCTTTAAAACATTAGATTTCTTTACAAGCACATGGTTTCTTTGTTCTTTGGAGCTGGCTGCATGGCACATAACTTTCAAAGCTGCCAAACATGTTTACCTAAGATTCTTTAGACAGTGTATATACAGAAATGATATCTTTGGATTAGTTAGTATGTTAGCTTTCATTTCAGACCAGTCTTGAAAAGCCTCTTTTAAATAATATTGTTCTAAAATGTATATATATATATATATATATATATATATGTCTTTTGATCCCCATTAGATGCACTTACAAGACTTAGACAGCAATTGTCATCATTTTTACAAACTCCAAAAGTTTGATTTTGGCAGATTTTTGCAATTTTAAGTTATAGCCAAAAGTCTTTCCATTTCCATCCAATCTTATGAAAATTCAAATGGATTCTAAACTTTTTTTTCTTGAAGGTAGCTTGTACCAGGCAGTACTTTAGCTGTGCTGTCATCAAGGCCTATTACCTCTGGTTGCCAAGTATATAATGACACCTATGACACTTCAAGAATGTGAGGGCCTCTTTCCAGGCAGCAAAGTGCTCCTTAATATTCCTCTTTAAAAATGAAACTTAAGCTTTCCTTATATGGGGTTGATGCTGTATTCCTTTTTTAGTCAGACAAAGTGCCCTCAAGATTAAAAGCAGAACCCTTTCTTTTTCCAAACTTTTGGAGGCAAGCATATCCCCTTTCTAGTGTTCACTTAAGCAGTTTTTGAAGTTGGAAAAGTAATGTAGACATTAATTTAAACAGAGGTTTTATAGTACACCTTTATAAAGACTATAAAATAGTAATTAATGTAAATAATTTTGATAAAATATAATAAAATATTTTAATAACTAGGTTTTATTTGCACAGATCATTTGGCAGTTCAGTGTGGAGTTTCACTGCTATGCATATGATACCCAGCTGTATCTGTCATTTGTGTCCAGAACATCCAATGTCGTAGACATGCTTAAAATCAGTACAGCTAAAATCAATGACTAGATGTCCCCCCAGCTGGTTGTGATTCAACCTGGATGAGATGGAGGTACTGGTGATCGAGCCAGGTCATGGATATGATGGACTTCCATCTGGAGCCTACACAGGCCTTTTTCTGTGATCTGCTCCACTGGTGGCTTCTCCAAGGGTGCTCAATCTGTGTGTGATTTTGGACAGCAGACTGATGCTCGAAGATCAGGTATCGTCTGTTGTCAGAAGTGGTTATTACCACTTAAGGAACATCGCCAGGGTCAAGCTCCTCATTCAGTCTGAAGATCTGCCTACGCTAGTGCATGCCTTTGTTACCTCTAGGCTTGACTACTGTAACTCTCTATACTTCGGGATCATGGGTGGGACCTTCTGCAGACTGCAACTGGTGCAAAATGCAGCAGATTGGTTGCTGACAGGCCTGTCCAGGTCCAGTCATGTGACCCCGGTTCTGTGTGTTCCACACTGGTCGCCGGTCAGGTGCAGGGTCCTTTTAAAGGTGGGCTTGTTCACCTTTAAGGCCCTGTACAGACTGGGTCCTGGCTACCTGACTGAGCTCCTGACACCTACAACTTCTGCCCACTCCCTCTGGTGCTCTTTGAGGGGCCTCCTGGACATTCCCAGGGTTAGGCTCAAAGCATCTGTCAATCAGGCCTTTAATGTCACCAGGCCCACCCTGTGGAACTCACTACTATCTGCAGTCTAGGAGGCTCCCTCGATTGGGGTGTTCAAGCAGAGGCTAAAGATCTGCCTCTTCTGCCTGGCCTACCTTGACTAACATCCACACATGATCCATATGAGTTACTCTGATATTTATATTTTAAAGCTGAGATTATTTATATTTCTGAGTGTAAACTTTAGCCATTATTTGATTTTTGTTACTATTAACCATACTGTCTTATTGTTAGGTGCCCAGAGCCATCTGGGACTGGGCACCATAGAAATAAAACTTTCCTTGCCTTGCCTATAGTTATATTGTAATGGTCTTTGACCAAACAACAAGCTTCCAGTTTGGGGAAATATATATATTCCCGGTGTTTAATAGGTTGGGACATCAGCCAGTACCTGATAGCATAGTATCAGTACAGTGAGATTTTGAGAGAGGACTTCCATCTTTCTCCAATTGTTGTGGAGTCCAGAGAGGGTTGAGAAGTGGTTGAGAAGCTGAACTAGGGCTCGGGTAGAGGTTGTTGCATTTTTTTATAGCTAGCAAGATGTCATCGGCAAACAGCATAGATTTATATGAGTGGTGCCTAACATCAGTACCTTGTATGAGTGAGGACTCCCATAGTTTCTGAGACAAAGGCTCAGTAGCCAGCACAAATAACCCCTCTGACAGAAGACAACCCTGCTGAGTGCTTCTTCTCAGCTTAAAGGGTGGGGAAAGTCTCCAGTTAGAAAGGATTGCTACATGAGGTGAGGTATAAATGAGCTGAATCTAACAAATAAAAATATTAAAAAAGTCAAATTTATGGAGGACAGCTATACAATAAAGCCATTCAACAGGGCAAATACCTATCCAGGGCTACAGCTGCCACAGCATCCAGCAAGGATGCCAAAGCCCACATCAGGCAGGCCAGCCTCCTGATGTGGTCTTCCCCATCTGGCCCTGCCACTAACCCCACTTGGTTAGGGTGGACCAGAAGTGGCATGAATTTAATATAAGCCATTTTGCAAAAACCATGGCCAATATTTTTTAGTCCACATTCAAGTGAGATGGGGCAGTAGTTAGAGCACTGGTAGTGGTCCTTATCTGGTTTGGCAAGGAATGTAATGGTAACATTATTCATAGTAGCTGACAATTTTCCCTGCTGCCAGGCATCCTACAAGATTACTGCTGCTGGATTAATTCTTTGATCATACATTTGAGTGATAGGACCTCTGCATCAAGCAAGTGGACTGTGTGGAGGTACAGCTGCTGCACGCTATTTTCATCGAGGAGAAGTGGAAGTAGCAGGAAAACTGGAAATTAAAATTGTTACTTAGTGAAGGTATGCCATCACTGCCTCAAACTAAGTCTTATCTCTAGTTTTCTTTCCAGACCAACTTGTGTGTTGATTTTCCAGCCACTGCTTTTTTCCCCACAGGAGCCTGGAGTCCTAACAGTGGTAGAGGAGTCCACCCTCTGAGAAGGCTGCAGCGAGCTCTTTGGAGAGCCAACTGCAGGTGGAGCAGCACAGCAGGGTCTGATGTTATCTGCCCTCAAGGAAACTCACCTTGGCTGCACACTTGCACCAAAGGATGAACAGAACCTTCATTTGTATCAAGGGAAGTTTTTCCTATATTTTGTATTTTGTAGTTTAAAAGCACAGTGGTGTATGAAGTCTTTTTCTTTTTTACCTTTTATATTTCTCTTCTGACTTCCACATACAGTTTAATTGTTCAGCTTTTGCTGAACTAATTTGGGGATTAACAAATATAAGGGCTAACTTTTTCAAACCCTTACTTTTATACAAAATCACAAGTTTGTTTATTTTATACAGTATATCTGTATAAAAGCTTTTTATTATTTTTTTTTATTTTTATTTTGGTGCTCCTAGTCATTCAGCAGACTCCTGAAGATGAAGCCCATGCGCTGGTGTTCCAAAGTAAAATCTGCCATTTCTCCACTTACAATGCAGTGCAGGAGTCTCGGTTCAGTCCTAGTGAAATCCAAGGATAGTATTAAGAGGTTTTACTTAATTTTGCTTGTTTGCCCATTGTTGACTTGAGTGTCTTTCTGGAGTCAGTTAGGATTGAAAGCACATGTAGGAAACACATTCAGTGCATTTATATTTTTCCTTTCCTGCTGCAACTTTCTGCATTCATTTAGATGTGCTTTAAGCACTGGTAGGCATTACTTGACTGAAACCACACAGACACAACTCTGGGCTTGTTTTATTAGACTTACTACTACTACTTCCATTAGGAACCATACTATTTGTTTTTATATTTGTATTTTTACCATTTCTAGTATTGGATTTTCTTGACCTACAAGTCAGAAAGTGAACTTGTTCTAGACATACAGTACATCTCAATATATTTACTACATGTAGGGAGGAACTAAAATAAACAGCCCTTTTTTTCTTTTATACATAATTGTCTTTTTATGGCTTATTTTAAATTACAACTATTCTTCTGCAATACCTGCAACACCTGCAACATTCGTTATTTATTGTAAGAATATATTATGCAAAGCCTTATCTCCACCTATTAATAACCGTTGATCTGATATTTTGAGGTAAGAATTTGGGCAAACATTCCTGTCTCCAAAGGCAACTGGGTAACAGACAAAGTGCAGGCTGCATCTTATAAAAGGTCCTACATCTTCCTTCAGATTGCAGTCAAATTTTGGATACTTGAAGGGCCCTATCTTGATACAATTTTCTCCACTTCAGGTTTTGACTTTAAAATAAGCAGAGCCAATTATTGGACATTCTGCAATTAATTGTATTTACAGACTTTTTTTCTGCTTTAATATTGTTTTACATGGTTTTTAATTGCCATTTAAGCATTTCAGTTTATAACTAGTTTATAACAGAAATTGTTATAACTGTAATAGATCTAGTTATTTGCTACTACCTCATAAAATATGGTTAGCATGAGACTGCAGAGGAAAAAACTAGGAGACTGTTCCCCCACTATTTAGTAAGTCCTTGTTAAATGCTAGAAAGAGAAGTAAAAATCAGCAAAAAACTAAACAAAGATGACACATCATTTATGGTTAATCAATGTATTAGAAGCAGACAAGACTCCTAAGCTAAAAGCAAACAATTCATTGTCCACTTTAGATATAAAGCCAATAACTGATTTCAACTTAGAGAAATCTCCTAAACTCACTTATGAGTCAGAAGCAATAAATCTAAATAATTATAGGAAAAGATTACCTGGAGGTTCTGTTATGGATTCTTCATTAGATAACAGTTTTCTAAATCTACCAAGGGCAAATGCATGTAAAGAGGATGATGAAACAAATCAAGGTAATAATCTAGAAAACATGCTACTTTTATCTAGATCAAAGATCAATGCTGCTGCAGTAGAATTCTAGGAGACCATCACTGGCCTTAAGTTAAATGAAAAAAATATGAGGCGATGATTAAAACTAATGATCAATTAAGTTATCAAAGGTTTATGACAATGACAGTACCAATCACAATATGGGGGTTCAAGAGTACATGCATTTTATTTTATGACTCTCTTGTGTCTAGACCACTGTTTTTCCACATCTCCCCCATACCTTCTGCTGCTAGGGCTCCTTTAAGATTTCTACCCACCTCCTTAAAGTTAGCCTTCCTGAAATCTAGGACCTTTATCCTTTGTATGGCTTGCCTCCTTCACTATGGTTACCTTAAACCATACTGTCCTGTGGTCACTGGTACCACTTCCCACCTCCACATCTGTGATTCTGTCCCCATTGGTCAGGACCAAATCCAGTACAGCCTCCTTGAGGGCTGGTTCTTCTACAAGCTGTCTTAAGTTTGCCCCATTCAGGGCAGTCATGAAGTCCCTGCTCCTTGTTGTATTTGCAGTCTGAGTGCTCCAATCTACCTCAGGCAGGTTGAAGTCACCCATTAGTAGCAGTTCCCCTTTGGCTGTCATTTTGTGGATGGTTTCCACAAGAGCTTCAGCTGATTCCTCCCCCTGTGCCGTAGGCCTGCATATCACTCCAGTATTAATGGCTGTCCTTTTTTCCACCTCCAGGGTGACCCACAGTGCCTCTGCTCCTTTTTGTAACACTTGAGCCTCTGTTGCTTTAATCCTCTACTTCACATACATAGCTACCCCCTCCCCTACCCTTCTCCCTTCCCTATCCTTCCTAAAAAGTGTGCATCCTGCCATGGCTATATCCCAGTCATGGTTCCCTGTGTACCATGTTTCTGTACTAGCTACTATGTCCAGGTTCGCATCTTCCATTAATGCCATTATGCCTGGGATTTTATTCCCCAGACTGTGGGCATTTGTGCACATTACTTCTCAGCTTGTGCGCCCACCCTCCTTTTCCCTTTTTTTCTGCCCTGTGAGGTGTTGGGTTCCATCTTCTGTCCTGCCCACAATTGTATCTAATTTATTTATCAGGTTTGATAGTGCCCTTCTATGAATTATATTCTCCCCGATTTCAAATATGTTATGTAGGGTGGTGGCTACCTTTATCCCCCTGACTGCTTTTGCCTCTCCCCCGCTACATGCACATCTACACTTGAATTGATAGTTATGGATTCAATTATCTTAAATAATAAAGAACAATAAGTCAAAGTGCCTACAAGAGAACAAAATATACTTGATTTTTTTCTAACTAATCTTGAGGAGGATATAACCATAGTTGAGGTTATCCACCCATTATCAAACAGTGATCATAACATGGTACTTACTGTAGTAAATATCAAAAATAATGCAGTAATACATGGCTACACCAAGATTAAAAACTTACACAAAGCAGATAATAAATCAATAAATAAATATTTAATGAACTGGGACTGGGCTTCCAACTTATAAATTGTGACTTAAACAACATCTGGCAGAAAATTCAAAGCAGAATACAATACTGTATCAACCAATGGATACCCGCCAGGAAAAAATATAACAACAACAAGAGAACACTCTTATGGTGGAACAAGTGCATAAAACGCAACTTAAACAAAAAACAAAAACTATATAAAAAATGCAAAAAACATCCTACACCTTCAAATGGTCAGCATACAAAAAAAAAATTGGTAAATAAAAATAAAGAGCCTAATCAGGAAATCAAAATAACATCTAGAAGAAAAATTGGCAACCTTGGTTAAAGACATCAGAAAGTCCTTTTTTAATTATATTGGATAATTGAAAAAAAAAAACAGTCCTAGTATTGGACCACTAAATACAAACAACAGAGTAATTACTGATGAGGCAGATATGGCTACAGAACTAAATAAATACCTCATCAGTGTGTTTAGTCTGAAACTCGCTATACCCTCATCAAGTTCTGAGCCCTCTGGCACTATTAAACAGATCAAAACAAAATAAGTAATAGATGCCATAAAAATGACAAAATCAAATGGGTTGGCCGGACCAGATGAAATTCCACCGATTTTTATTAAAAACACAGTATCTCAGCTGCTGTAGCAGGCCCTTTGACTGTCATGTTTAACACCTCTCTTAACACTGACACTGTCATTCCAATATGAAATCAGGCTACTGTGATTCCCTTATACAAAAACGGCAGTAAAAATCTAGCACAAAATTATAGACCTATAAGCTTAACAGCCATTTTTTGTAAACTGATGGAGAGAATCTTAAAGGATAGAATAACTGAGCATCCAGCAGATTTAGGACATATTGACATTACTCGGCAGGGGCTTGTCAGAGGCAGATCATGCCAAACAAATCTTATAAATTTCTTTGAGCCAGTAAGTGAAGCTCTCGATAAAGGCCTATCTGTTGAAGTGAATTTTTTGGGACTTTTTGAAGGCTTTTGACTCAGTATCACACAAAATACTTATCAAACAGCTGAAAATTGTAAAAATACACCCCTTATTTATTAGTTGGATTGAAGTCTGGCTGGCCAATCATTCACAGCAAGTTTCACTAAAAGGTTATTTATTTATTGAAATGTTTCACCAGGAGAGCACACTGAACAACATGTTGCTCATCTCATGATGTGACCTGGGGAAGGGGGTTACACAGGGTTGTGAAGGATGATCAGTTACAATAGTATGTGGGTAGTACAAACAATACAACATTGTAAGATTGTGCAACAGCTGGAACACAAGGTAATGTGCAATAAACAGTACTGGAACATTAGGTAAATTACGATACATGTCCAAAATCATACAAAAGAACATAAAACATAAAAAACAGTAATAATGCAATAGAACTATTAACGTGCATGAGTGTACTGGGAGCATGGTTGAAGTAGTACGCAAGTGCTGTCAGAGTAAAAAGGATGGGTTTTGTTGTGCACAAGGGTGACCGAGAATGGCAGGTGGGGAAGAGAGGGGGAGAGGCAGGAACTGAATATGAGAAGAAGGGGTAGCCATTTCCTTATTCCCCCTTCAGGATGTTGAAAACCCTCCCGGAGGGGTCAGGGGTAGGAAGCCAGAAGCTAGGGATAAGTATTTAAGGAGGGTTAAAGTATGTTTTATGTTCTAAAGGATTCTTCTCAAAAACTAAAAGAAGATTATGTTGCATTAACAAACAAATTATTGGATTTAGGATGTGAGGTAGTCCTATCTGAAATCTTGGCTATTCCAAGAGCAAATCTTTCCCAACAATGTAAAATGAGAGAAACAAATAATTGGTTGAGATGTTGGTGTCTTAAACAAGATATACAATGTATAACCACTGGGAGGACTTTTATGGTAAATCAAACCTCTATTGTTTAGACGGACTCCATCTCAGCAGGAGGGGTAGTAGGCTATTGGGCGAAAGCATAGTGCATTCTATCAATAGTTGTTTAAACTTCCAGCAAGGGGGAGTTGTATGTTCTAGATACAACTCTTGAACCTCAATTTTTCAACTATTCTTCAAACCCTGCATCTATAATCAACCGTAAATTCCCCCAAACGAACACTACTGGTGTCATTTCTAAACCAAATATAAATATTATATTAACTAATGCCAGAAGTCTACACAACAAAAAAGAAGAACTTACTTACATCCTTCAAGCACATAAAATATCAATTTTTGGAGTTACTGAAACTTGGTATAAGGATGAAGACTGGAACACTGACATAAAGGGATATAATAAGTTTTACAAAAACTGAAATGAAAATAAAAAGGGAGGAGGTGTTGTATTATACATTGATGAACACTTGAAAGCAAACACAATTAAAACTAAAACAAGTAATAATGAGAGCTTATGGGTCAAAATTTATCTCCCCCATAGTCCACTAGTAGTTGGGCTAATATATAGATCTCCTAGTTTAACTAATGATGAAAATCAAAGTTTAATAGAAGAAATATCTGCTGTACACATTGATACTCCCTATATACTGATGGGTGATTTCAATCTTCCAACTGTCAACTGGGACAATTATACATCAGCTTCAAATACTGAAAAGATGTTTATGGATACTTTTCTTGAATCTAACCTAGAACAAATAGTTAATAAACTTACCTGTGGTAACAATATCCTTGACATTGTACTCACCAATGTTAATAAGAAAATTAATAACATCAAAATACTTCCTCCTCTGGATGATAGTGATCATTGCATGGTCAATTATGAATACATAGCAGACTTTCCAAGCACAAATGGCATTACTAAAATCAAAAATTTTAATAAAGCAAACTATAAAAAAAATAAATGATTTTTTATCTAAATGGAATTGGGAGACAGAACTAAATAACCTAAATTTATTACAAATTTGGGATTTAATTAATAATAAAATCAATATTTGTCTCTCAAATTGGGTTCCTTATAGAATGAAGTACTGCAACAATAAAAGTGTCACTCTTGGTGGTCCTCAAAATTAAGAAACAATTACAAAAAAAAAAAAACTATATAGAAAATATAAAAAGTTAATTTCAACAGTCTCCTGAAAAATACAAAATTGCAGCCAAAAATTAAAACACATGATTAAATCATCTAAATCTAAAATTGAATTCAACTTAGTTACTAAAGTTAAAGACAACAAAAACAATTTTATAATTATATTGGTTCCATGAAAGAAAGAAATCATATAATTGGACCCTTTAACATCAATGATATACCTATTTTAGATGAAACAACTACTGCTACAATTCTAAATGAGACATTTCTAAAAGTTTTGAAACTAAGGAAGCTGCAAATATGCCTCTTCTAGTAAATAATTCTAGTTTTCCTGTTTTACAAAATGGAGGTTGCAAAACAAATTAAATCTTTAAAATCAAACAGCTCTCCTGGTCCTGATGGTATTCCACCCAGATGTTTACAAAAAATTAGTCATTCAATTTCTGGTCCTCTAGCTGTGTTATTTAATTCATCAATCAGAGAAGGTAAAGTTGTTCAGGCTTGGAGGGAGGCTATAGTTACACCCATGTATAAGGGTGAATCCAGACATGACCCTAACAATTATCCGCCCATAAGCCTGACTTCCATCATAGGCAAAATTATTGAAAGATTGCTTAAAGCCCATATTATAGATCATTTAGAAAGAAATAACATAGTAGATATCTTTCAACACGGTTTTGTGACTGAAAGATCAGTTTTGACCAACCTATTACATTTTTTGAACCAGTAAGCTGCCTTGGACTTGGGTATTCCGGTAGATGTAATATTTTGGATTTTCCAAAGCTTTGATAAAGTATCACATAAAGTCTTACTACAAGAATTGGTCAAAATTAAGTTGCAACCTAATATTATAAACTGGATACAGTCATGGTTGGAAAACAGAACTCAACAGGTATCAGTCAAGGGTCACCTGTCTGCGATGGGTGTGGTGACTAGTGGTGTTCCCCAGGGCTCCATCCCGGGTCCAATACTGTTTAATATTATGGTCTCTACACTGCCTACTACTGATAAGATATGGGTCTCAAAATATGCTGATGACTGTAAAATGGGTAGTTTGGCAAGCACCTTTCATGATAAATGCTCCTTACAAAATCATTTAAACAACCTATCAAACTGGGCAAAGGCTTATAGTATGTTTTTTAATGTTGACAAATGTAGTCTTACATTTGGGCAAAAATAACATCCCCTTCAATTATTCCTTAAACAATGTTTATCTAAAAAGTATTTTGGAAGAAAAGGATTTGGGTGTCATAATCTCAGATAATTTAACTTTCGAAAAAAATAATATAATTAAAGTTAAAAAATGTAATAAAATAATTGGATCTATTTTAAGAAATATCAAAAGTAGAGACTCCAAGGATATTATGCCACTCTACACCAGTCTGGTACGTCCCCACTTGGAATACTGCTCTCAATTTTGTGCACTAACTTCTATAAGGTGTTTAAAACTCACTGAGGGTGTTCAGCATAAATTCACTAAAAAAGTATCATCTTTACATAGTAATATTTACGAAGATAGATTAAAAAAACTTAACCTATTTTCTGTAAAATACAGGGGTGACTTAATATTGGTATATCAAACCTTAAAAAATGATTATTTAAGAACCACAATTGGACTTACTACTGCCTCCAACGTCAAATCAACTAGGAGTCATGGTTATAAACTAATTGGAGAAAAATGTATATCCACTAGAAGGAGTCTATTTTTCACACAGAGAGTTGTGGGTTTGTGGAATAACTTACCTGTAAGTGTTGTTAATAGTGATAATTTAAATACCTTTAAGCAAAGATTGGATAAACATATGGGAAACAAAACATTTGATTTCCACCCATAGGACATATGGGTGGCGAGCATACAATGGGCATCCTTACATATGCCTTCATTGCTCGTACACTTCTATGAACCTATGAACCTATAAAGTAGGAACAGCTGAGGGAGAGGTAATTGTGTAGGGCAGAGGTAAGGGTGTAGTTGGAGAAGTGTTGTATTTCAGGGAGGAGGGAATTCCAGGTTTTAGGGAAGTGATGGGCAAAACCAGCCTCACCAATGAGGGTGGAGTGGCGAGGGACTGTCAAGGTGTGAGCATCATTAGATCTGAGATAGTGGGTTGGGGAGGAGGAGTGGAGAGAGAGAGAATGAGAGATAGGAGGGGAGCACTCCAAGCCAGAATTTGGAGGTTAGTTTGGCACAGTGTGAGATGCATCTGTGAGATAGCGAGATTTGTGAGAAAGAAGGTTAGAGAGTGACAGAGTTCACAGAGGTGGGAGTGGGAAGGGGAGTTGAGAGTAAAGCAGCAGAAGGAGTTAAAGAGAGTGTCCAACTTGTTCAGGGAAGATTTGGGAGCAGCACCATAGAATGTCACAGTAGTCAAAGATGGGGAGTATCATCTTGTGGACAGTTTCATGCCTCATAGTCAGCGGGATGCAACTATGATTCCTGTACAGAGCACCAAGCTTGGGGCACAGTTTCTTCAGGATAACATTGATATGCACAGAGAAGTTGAAGTGCTGGTCCAGCCAAACTCACAGATATCTAAATGAGGAGATGTCTTCCAGTATGGTCCCATCAAGGGTGTGGAAGGTGGGTAGGGCCATGAGCATAGAGAGTCTCTGCTTGGTGCCAAAGGTCATTGAGAGTGTCTTCTTGGTGTTTAGAAAAAGCTGGTGAGATGCAAACCAGAGCTGAACTTGGCTGAAGTCATGCTGTAAGCTGGTTTCCACAGCAGTAGGGTTTTTGACAGAACTGTATAAAACAGTATCATCAGTGTACATGTGAATAGATGAGAATGAGCAGGCTGTGGGAAGATCATTAAGGAAAACGGAGAAGAGTAGGGGACCAAACACTGAGCCTGAGGGACACCAATGTTGATGGGGAGTGGAGGGGAGATGAAATCAAGAATTCTCACTAATTCAGTCCTGCCAATGAGGTAGGATTCAAACCAGCTGGTGACTGATGGAGCAAGGCCAGCTGAGGAGAGGGCATCAAGAAGCAGGGGATGGGAAACAGTATCAAAAGCTTTGGCTAGGTCAACAAAGATGGCCGAGGTGATCAGGCCATCATCCATCCCTGAAAGGATGGAGTCAGTAAGCCTGAGGAGGGAGGTGGTTGTTGAGTGGTTCTTCCAGAAACCAGATTGGAAGGGGGGAAGAAGGAAGAATCAGAGTGTAAGTGTGATAGTTGAGAGAGAACTAAATGTTCTTGAAGTTTGGCAAGGGTAGAAAGGAGGGAAATGGGGTGATAGTTGCCAGGAGTGGATGTGTCACCACCCTTGGGGAGAGGAAGGACTACAGCATGTTTCCAGGATGAGGGTACTTGGGCAGAAATAAAGGAGAGGTTAAGGATTAGGGAGATAGGATAAGCAATTGCAGGAGCAGAAAGGTAGAGAAGTTTAGGATTGAGCTCATCTGGTGAGGATATTTTAAAGTGGTTGAGGGATAGGAGGGCACTAAGAGCTTTGTCAGAGGAGATAGTAGAAAAGGAAAAAGGGGTAGGGGTAGGCACTGGCTGAGGTGAAGGGATAAAGTTAGTAGGTGGCAAGGGGGAGATCGAATTTGGAAGAGACATGATGCACGAGGTGTAGTAGGCATTAAATGCATTAGCCATGGAGCCAGGGTTGCAAACTAAGGAGTTATTTATTTTATTTTTTTAATTTAAAGTTTATTCATACATTTTCCACCATAAAGGCAGCATACAGAAAACTGATAGAGTTTTGTTATAACTATATGTTTGTCTCCTGTCTGTTACTGAATCTTTCCCTTCTGTACATTGAGATTTCATTATCATCTCCATAATAAAGGAAACATAGCTGTAAGCTACTAACGTTAGGACTAAAATAATAGTATGCTACATTGAGAATTAAATCTCTTTTTTATTTTTAAAAGAGTAGTTTCTGCAGAAACGTTTTGTCTTTGCCCTATACTTATAAAACTGGGCTTCAGTATTTTGTATTTGTACTTGTATTCAGTATCCCCTATTTTGTTTTCCTCTTCCTTTCTTTGGTGATAGTTGTAGAAAGACATGAAACATTAATAAAATGTAAACAGGAGATAGGGCATAAAACAAGTTTAATGAAGTCCAGTTTTAGCAGGGTTTTAAACCCTGTTAAAGAGCTTATGCTTTAAACCCTATACAGTTCCCCTTTTTAATTTTATGCCAAGTTAAAAGTGAGATTTAGACAGTGCATTTAATTCCCATATTCCCTGGAGTTGTTTCCCTTTGGAGCGCTTGAGAAAATCACTGTTTTTCTTTAGAATTTGTAGGCAAATCCTTCACGAAGTCCCAATTATGTAAATTTACTCTGTGAACGCATGCATATCTTCGTGAAGATGTTTTTATTCTGCTCTTCACGTTAAAATAAGCAGTCTGAATGTAAATTAGGTTAAAATCACCCCTGCATACCTGAAGATTGAAATTTAGGAGCTACAACCTTCATAGGGACAGCTTGAAGAAATGAGGATGTTTGTAGGGAGAAGCTGGTGTACTGTGGTGATCCTCTGCCTCTCTATGCGTACAACAAGCTCCTTAGGGACTGGCCGGCCTTTCTGTAGCTAGTTTTATGGGCTGGCTTAAAGGGGTGGTACCTGTTTCTGCTGCTTATGCTTTAAAGTCATTAAAAGGAACTGTTTATTATTAAACAACTCTAGAAAATGCTTTTGCACATTAATGGAAAGATTGTAATACTGTAGATAAAATAAAACATGCTGTATTTAGAAGATGTTTGAACCAGAAGAGACTTAAGGGGAGGAGCTGGGCAAGCACATGACTTCTGAATTGTATAAAAATGCTGTGCTCCCAACTCAAGTCAGTCAGTTGGTTCTGAGAAGTCAGACCTGGAAGTGCTGTTGTAAGCCTCCTATGGAACTAGTGTCTGCTAGTTCTTAAAGCTGTTATTTTTTTGTTGTTTGCTTCTGTTATTTTGTCACTTTGAGTTCGCTCTTTAATAAATAAGTTTTATTTTGTATTTACTTCAACATCTACTGCCTCCTTGGTCCATTATTCCCACAGCCTGTGACAGATGGTGTTAGAAGTGGGATCGCTGTGTGGATTTGAGTGCAGATTCCTGTGGACCTGAATGCAAAGAGACGAGGCAGGTTGGAGTGGAGCGGCTACACGGTTACGTGTCCAGAAGCTACAGTTACCCTTACTGACTGGGGTTGAGCCAGTAGTGAGACGAAGGATAACCAGGAGAGGAACAGAGATGGAAGATAAGAAGCCTATGGAGGGGGCCACAGCAGGCGACCCTGAGAGGGAAGAACCCCCTGAAGGTTTTAGAGAATTACTACGCTGGCTTTGTGTCCATCAAATGGAAATGGAGAGAGAGAACCAAGCCAGATGGGCAGATACATTGAGAGCCATCCAGACTATAGGTGCTGCTAGACCTCCTGCTACACCGGGAACAGTCCAAAAAGACATTAAATTGGTAAAACTTTCCAGTACTGATGATATTGAAGCTTTCCTAATGACCTTTGAAAGGATAGCCACTGCTTGTGCTTGGTCTAGAGATCAATGGGTCATAAGGCTAGCCGCTTATCTAACTGGAAAGGCTCAATTGGCCTTTAGCCATGTCGAAACTACCCACATTAATGATTATGACCAGGTAAAACAAGCTATTCTAAAAAGATACGATATCAGTACTGAGACTTATAGGCAACGTTTTAGATCCCTTAAGTTCCAGCATGCTTACAATCCCCAAGATATGTGTACCCGATTAAAGGACCTATGCATAAAATAGTTGCAACCTAATACCCGGACTGTTATTCAATTATTGAAGGATGTTGTACTTGAACAATCTCTTAGTATACTTCCCCAAGATGTGCAGTTGTGGGTAAAGGAACATCGCCCAGGGACAGCTGAGCTGGCTATAAGACTGGCAGAAGATTACATCGCAGCAAGACCTCACAGGATTCGACCTTTAAGAAGTTCCTCGATACCTCAGGCTACGGTAAGAACACCTTCTCATACTCCTACAACCAATGTAGCAGATAGTCATGCCACAGGGGCCAAATTAAGCCCTAGGCCGATGAAGATATATAAACCTGATATTGTGTGCCATAAGTGTAATGCTAAAGGGCACATAGCGAGATTCTGCCCTAAAAAGACATTAGAAGACGTACATCTAGCTCTGGCTAATTGGGGACATTACATATGACCAGTGAAGATTGGAGGAAAAGAGGTATCAGGCGTAATAGACTCTGGCAGTAAACAGACTTTAGTACATGCCTCAATATTGGATACTAGTTTGACGACAGGAAGGCCTACGATGGGTGTTATATGCATTCATGGGGACATACATCATTACCCTCTAGAAGAAGCAGTTGTTAAGGTGGATGGGCACAGTCAAAATATGAAAGTGGGTGTGGTCCCCCATCTCCCTGTCCCGGTTATTATTGGACATGATCTCCTGGACTTTGAAACTTTGTTAACAACCAACCTTACGGCGGTGATAACCAGAGCACAGACTAAGAGTGAAGAAATACTGGGACAAACATACCCTTTTGAGGAACATCTTTTTGAAATAGTGGGTAAAGACAGAAAGACAAAAACTCAGAAATTAAAAGAAAAACAGTTATGGACTAAAAATAAGAAAGCTTTGGACTCTAATAGCATGCTGGATATTTCTGTTAAGCTACCTGATTTAGAATTTAAAGAAGCACAAGTTAAAGATGTGTCCTTAATACCATTCTTTTCACAGGTGGGACAAACAGATAAATCCAAGGGTCCTAATTTTGAAATTATAAATGGGTTGTTACATCATGTCTGTACTAACTCTTGAACTGGGGAAATGGTAGAGCACTTAATGGTACCCCAACCTTTTAGAAAACAACTATTAGAGCTAGCACATGATATACCCATGTCTAGGCATTTAGGGAGAGACCTAACTTTAAGTCGTCTCCTATATAGATTTTATTGGCCGGGTATACATGAACAGGTCTCTGAGTATTGTAAAAGTTGTGAATCGTGCCAAAAGGTAAGCAAAATTGGAAGACATGATAAAGTACCATTACTACCCATACCACTAGTGACGGTTCCATTTGAAAGGGTAGCAATGGATATAGTGAGCCCCCTACCCAAGAGTTCAAAGGGCAATAGGTTTATCCTAGTGATTGTGGATTACACTACCAAATATCCTGAGGCTATACCCCTAAGAACTGTCACGACCCAAGGGATAGCAGATGAATTAGTAAAACTATTTAGTCGGGTAGGTATACCTAGAGAAATCTTAACGGATCAGGGTGCTAACTTCCGTTCTGCACTACTTAAATGACTATATCAGGGTTTGGGAATAGAGAAACATAGAAACGTAGAATTTGACGGCAGGTAAGGACCGATTGGCCCACCCTGTCTGCCCATTTCCCTACCTGATGGATAAGTTGCAGATCCTAGTTACCCAGCAGCCTACTTCTTCCTACCCCCACCCCCTAGAATTGCCTTATGACTGTCCCATGCATGCTTGAATTCCACCACTGTTTTTGACTCCACAACCTCCTCTGGAAGGCTGTGCCATACATCCAACCTTACGACGGTGATAACCAGAGCACAGACTAAGAGTGAAGAAATACTTAGAGGCTCTCTTTACAACTCCCTACCACCCACAAACCGAAGGATTAGTAGAGTGTTTTAACCAGACTCTAAAACAGATGTTAAAAAAGTTTGTGGCAGACGAAGGTAAGAACTGGGACACATACCTTCCATATCTTATATTTGCTTACAGAGATGTCCTGCAAGCATCCACAGGTTTTTCACCTTTTGAGTTATTATTTGGGCATAATCCAAGGGGACCCTTAGACATTGTTAAAGAAGAGTAGGAGGACTCTAAGAATACAAAAGAAATATTCCCCCTAGAATTTTGGCAAAAGTTACGCCAACGGCTGATGTCTTATGTACAGAAAGCTCATAGCAATAATTTACAACAACAAGGGAAACAAAAAGCATATTATGACCAAGGTACAGGTCATAAAGAATTTAATGAAGGAGATAAGGTCTTGTTATTACTACCCTCCTCTGACCATAAATTATTGATGAAATGGCAAGGCCTTATGTTGTAACTCAAAGAACTGGCCCTGTGACATATGAGATAGCAATGCCAGAAAAAAGGGGCAAGAAATGCATTTACCATGCCAACTTGTTAAAAGCTTGGGTAGAATGGCTGGACTCTTTATCTAGTTATGTTCTGCCTGAATCTAATAATGAACTAGATATAGCATATCAACGGTTGGAAAGTACAGGGAAAGTGACAGACTTGCTGGTTAACCCTGAATTAACAGCAACCCAGAGGACAGATTTACAGAGGGAGTTATGTAAATTTAAAGATACATTTACCAGCAACCCTGGGAGAATTAGTACTGTTAGCCACCATATTAGAGTAACAAACACTCAACCTATCAGGCAAAAGCCTTATCGACTCCCTGAAAGGGTAAGACAGGAGGTGATCCAAGTAGTAAAAAGAATGTGTCAAATGGGAATCATTGAACCATCCCACAGTAAGTGGTGTTTTCCCATGGTGGTGGTTGGAAAAAAGGAAGGGGGCATACGTATTTGTCTGGATTTTAGGAAACTAAATGCAGTATCACATTTTGATAGCTATCCAATGCCACGTATAGATGACATCTTGGATCATCTGGGTGGTGCTATGTACTTTAGTACACTGGATTTGACCAAAGAGTACTGGCAGATCCCTTAGATACTGCTGACAAGGACAAAACTGCCTTTAGCACTCCTATCGGTCTATTTCATTTTACAGTTATGCCCTTCAGACTACACGGTGCCCCTGCAACATTTCAAAGAGTAATGGATACCCTGTTAACACCCCAAGCAATTAATAGTGTGGCCTACCTGGACGATGTTATTATTTTTAGTCCCACATGGGAAGAACATATAAAACATCTGTCAGCTGTAATTTCTACAGTCTCCCAGGCTGGCCTTACTATAAACACCCCAAAATGTGAAATAGCCATGCAGGAAACTAAATATTTAGGTTTCCATATTAGCAAAGGATATATCAAGCCAGAGATAAATAAGGTGGCAGCAGTTGCACATAGTCCTACTCCTGTTACCAAGAAAGATGTTAGATCTTTCCTGGGCCTTGCTGGTTACTATCGTAGATTTATTCCCAGTTTCTCTACACTAGCAGGCCCATTGACAGATCTAACAAGGAAAAGGAACCCAGAGAAGGTTAAATGGACTGAGGAATGCGAAGAAGCATTCCAGTCCATCAAGGCAAAACTGTGTTCTTCACCTGTGCTACGCACACCTGATTTTTCACAAACATTTATTTTACAGACTGATGCATCGCAGTATGGAATCGGTGTTGTGTTAACTCAAATTATAAATGGAGAAGAGCACCCTGTAATTTATATAAGCCAAAACTTCATGAAAGGAAACACACTATTCTGTCATAGAGAAAGAGTGCTTAGCCATTAAGGGCCATAGAAGCTCTTCGTTTCTATCTATGGGGTGTAGAGTTTGAATTATGGATGGACCATAATCCATTATGTTGGCTTCAGGTGATGAAAGACAAAAACACTTGCATTATGCGATGGTACCTGGCCCTACAACCCTATAGATTTAACATCAAACATAGAAAAGGAACAGCACATAGCAATGCAGATTTCATGTCAAGATATGGTATGGAGAATAAGAATACTTGTCATCAGGCTTCGGGGTAAAGTTGTGTCATAATTTAGGAATTAATACTCCTAATTTTCATTGTTTGTAAAGCTTCCTAGGGACCCCGAGGTGGAGCCCTAGGTGAGGGTGGGCTATGGCTCCATCTCTCGTATTGAGAGATCTGATGGCAAGTACATGGATAATGGGTTTTTTAAAACCAAATCTGTAGGTTTGGTTTTGGGTGGGGAGGAATGTGAAAGAGTGAGAAATCCCCCCCCCCACATTAATTTGTTTCATGAGTTCCCTTATAGGAATGATAATGATTCTCCAATATACGTCTGTTTATGTGTCTGTGTCTTTAGTGAATTAAATGTGTGTTCGTTGGGCTGGCCACCCATTTTGTTATAACTATATGTTTGTCTCCTGTCTGTTACTGTGAATCTTTCCCTTCTGTACTTTGAGATTTCATTATCATCTCCGTAATAAAGGAAACATAGCTGTAAGCTACTAATGTTAGGATTAAAATAATAGTATGCTACATTGAGAATTAAATGTCTTTTTTATTTTTAAAAGAGTAGTTTCTGCAGAAAAGTTTTGTCTTTGCCCTATACTTATAGAACTGGGCTTCAGTATTTTGTATTTGTACTTGTATTCAGTATCCCCTATTTTGTTTTCCTCTTCCTTTCTTTGGTGATAGTTGTAGAAAGACATGAAACATTAATAAAATGTAAACAGGAGATAGGGCATAAAACAAGTTTAATGAAGTCCAGTTTTAGCAGGGTTTTAAACCCTGTTAAAGAGCTTATGCTTTAAACCCTATACAGTTCCCCTTTTTAATTTTATGCCAAGTTAAAAGTGAGATTTAGGCAGTGCATTTAATTCCCATGTTCCTCTGGAGTTGTTTCCCCTTGGAGCGCTTGAGAAAATCACTGTTTTTCTTTAGAATTTGTAGGCAAATCCTTCACGAAGTCCCATTTGCGGTAAATTTACCGCGCGAACGTGCGCACATTCGTGAAGACGTTTTTTTATTCGTCTTCACGTTAAAATAAGCAGTCTGAATGCAAATTGGGTTAAAATCACCCCTGGATACCTGAAGATTGAAATTTAGGAGCTACAACCTTCATAGGGACAGCTTGAAGAAACGAGGATGTTTGTAGGGAGAAGCTGGTGTACTGTGGTGATCCTCTGCCTCTCTATGCATACAACAAGCTCCTTAGGGACGGGACGGCCTTTCTGTAGCTAGTTTTATGGGCTGGCTTGAAGGGGCGGTACCTGTTTCTGCTGCTTATGCTTTAAAGTCATTAAAAGGAACTGTTTATTATTAAACAACTCTAGAAAATGCTTTTACACATTAATGGAAAGATTGTAATATTGTAGATAAAATAAAACATGCTGTATTTAGAAGATTTTTGAACCAGAAGAGACTTAAGGGGAGGAGCTGGGCAAGCACATGACTTCTGAATTGTATAAAAATGCTGTGCTCCCAACTCAAGTCAGTCAGTTGGTTCTGAGAAGTCAGACCTGGAAGTGCTGTTGTAAGCCTCCTATGGAACTAGAGTCTGCTAGTTCTTAAGGCTGTTATTTTTTTGTTGTTTTGCTTCTGTTATTTTGTCGCTTTGAGTTCGCTCTTTAATAAATAAGTTTTATTTTGGATTTACTTCAACATCTACTGCCTCCTTGGTCCATTATTCCCACAGCCTGTGACAGTCAGCATTTCCTTTACATCAGGGTGCTGCAGAAACTCCTGCACCACAAGATTTAAACAATGGGCTATGCATGGAACATGAAAAAAAAAACACCATTCGTGATGCATTTCACCACATTTGACCCATTGTCACTTGCTATGAACCCAGCTCTCATGGACAGGGGGTTTAGCCACTTGTCAATTTCAGTCAGTACCACGTCCAACATGTTCTCACCAGTGTGTGAACAGGTCATGTTGCACATAGCAATCGTTGCATGCTGTCGAATTCCTGGAAGATTGCTACCATGACAATCCATCTTACTGCACTGATTATTCACACTACCAACATCACAAACAACCCCCGGCACCTGCGCCCAGTGTGCAGTTATACACAAATGTGAACTCCCCGCTGTTTTGACACTTGTCCACATATCCATACTTAAATGGATGAATGGAGAGGAGGAATGTTGAAGGGCATGTCTTACTGAGTCGGACACAGCATGGAACAACTCGGGGACAGCAGTGGTAGAAAAGTATGTCCCAGATGGAACTTTCCATTTTGGACAGGCATGTGCAGCAAACCGCCGGAACCCAGAATTCTCCACAAAGGAGAAGGACAAAAGATCAATTGACAGCATTTCAGCAACAGCAGCATGAAGTTCACGTGACGCTGTATGATTGGGGGGGTACTTCAGCTTATGCGCAAAAACACTCTGTAACGTGGGCTGACTTAAACATTTTACATGGGGTGTGATCACAAATGGTTGTGCTCTGTGATGAATGGCATTGGCAGGGGGTGGAGTGTGGACGTTTGATGAAGATGGTTGCACAGTTGGTTATGATAAACCCAGAAATGCAGTTATTTTGCCAGATTTGCCAAGTTGATGTACCACTTGCACTAGACATATTGCATTCACCACCACCACCAAAACTGCTACTTTCACCAATACTGGACAACATTTCAAAGTTATTATGCTCCTCCACCTCATCATGCCCGTAGTAATCCTCTGCTCTTATTACCTCACTACTGCACACGTTTAATTTACTACTGGACTTAACAGTCATGGAAGGGGATAACATGCTCTTTATGGCTGCTGGTGACAAGGGTGAACACCCCACTGTGGTATTAGCCGCCAGCTTGTGCTGGGTCCACAGTGCCATGTGCCTATTCTTAAGATGCGTATGCTGTCTTCTTGTGCCCAGATGGCTCCCCTTTTACCTCAACTCATACACACACATGGCAAACCTGGCAGATTGCAACTGACTTATCATTTGCATCTTGAACAAAAAAATCCCAAACAGGGGATTGTGATGCTCTACTTTTAACATGTCCATGATGCTGCTTATTTAACTTTGTTCTTTTAAACACTGAAGTGGGGGGGGCATGTGATGTTTCGGGCACCGCACACCTGGGCTGCAACTGACCACCATGACTACCTATCATTATTACTGGGGGTCATCATCATCAACTAAAACTGATAAATCACAAGTTGTTACAGGGAGGGATTCCTGCAAACAGACTCAGACACAGCCACTTTGAATTTCTTTTTCTCTGGTTCCCACCTGGGATCAATTACATTATCATCATATTCATCAACGTCACACACATCCACATCTTCTGCTTGGATGCTAGCATGTGTACTGCATGTTGCAACAACAGCAACATCATCGTCATCATCACATTCATCATCATCATCTACACCACCATCACCTGATATTTTTTCACCACACTGTGGACCACTGCATGGAAAATGTGTGACATTAACTGCCACGGTGGATGGAATATCACATTGTATGCTATCGTTGACATGATTATCAGACTCCCAAGGTTCAGTTACTGGGATGTTACTGGGAAGTATGACATCATCTACATTGCCACTCAGTTGCATTGCTTCACACTCCACTATATTTTTGGATATGGTACACTGGTTAGAATTCAAACTTGAGGCACCAATACTAATACCACCACCACCACTACCACCACTAACACTAACACCACTGGCTGGGAAAACATCATCTCCTCCAACTATGAGTGAAGCTACTGATTGGGCTGTAAAAAACATTGCAGGAGAAATACCTTTCCTCACATCAGCAATGCACTTCTGCATCTGCGTACTACCATGCCCACAGACTATCTTACTGGCAGCAGTGCCATGACGAGAACCAGCTTTGCTTGCACGTCTCTTTGAGGGCATTTTGGGGGATCAACAACAATATTATAAACACATCTAGATTTTATTATGTCCACTCTCTGATTGGGGGGACGCTGGTTGTGAAGCCAAAAAAACAACCTTTGCTTCAGCAACAGATAGAGACTGTCACGCAATGAAAACAACTTCAGTAACCAGTGGTACTGATGAGATCACAAATAATCCAATGTGGTAAAAAATTCATTTTGCCAGTGGGGGTGGGGGGAGCACTGACTACAGATTTTTACGGCAGTACAAGCAGCAGAACAAAGAAGAGATACCACGACTGCAGTACAAAATCAGGCAGCTGCAGTGGATAGCAGGTTCACACTGCTGTGCCTGCAATTACACTAGTCTGTGGCACAATAAAAGGTGTATTATTTAATGTCACACAACAACACGCACACACACACACACACAGAACAGTTTGTCGACAATGGTGAATGTGTAATGCGTAACAAATTGAAAACTTCAGTAATATGCCACGTATTATAATGTAAACAATCGGAAATTATGAACTGCTGCACCAGATCCACACAACACATAATCAGCAAGAAAATGTCAACAATCACTGACAATATTACTGTGTGTACATAAACACAGTCAGTTATATAACAAAAATATAACCAAAAAACAAAGAAATCACTATTTCTCCAACTTAAATCTACCTACACCACAGATACGCCCCTTCCCCAAAGCATACTTTCACTGTCTTTCACTACGCACACTCAATGTTGTACATTAACATTCAAAATCCACACATAAACAAAAACTCCTGAGGATATGAGCACAGGAGGGTTTCCTGCAATCGATGAACTAAAGGTAGAGCCCCCCAAAAAAACACAAAAATGCTTTTTTAACAGCTTTTAGAAGGTTTCAATCACAGACAACTCTCAGAGCACACTGTCTCCTACTGCTTCCAACACACACTACCCCGTACTGAGGCTGTGCAGATCAATATAGAGCCCATGTGACCTGAAATCCCATGAATCACTGCAAACTTCACCTTCGGAGCTCAAAAACAAGGTGACGTGAAGTGAAGTGCGTTGTTTTCAATGTACTTCACTTAAGATTTTGGTGGAGTAGTGGTCTGGGAAGGTGGCGTAATGCGAAGTCACTGTTTTCAATGGACTTCGCGTTACTCATTAAAATGCAAATTACTCCACTTCGCATTGTGGAGCACTCCGTGAATCTGCCTTTACTCCATGAATCACTACGCGGAGCAGATTGAGCCCACTTTGCCCACCACTAATCCTGCCTCTGTTCTTCCAGTCTCATGTTTCTGCTCCTTCTTGCTCCAACACTCTTTAAAGTTCTCTAAAATGTGGACTGCACTTCAACACATACTTTCTGTATTTCTATTCCTCCAGAAGGATGGTAGCTTCTGGATGAAATATTGAAATGAAATGAAACTTTATTTATATGGCGCCTTTCTTAAACCAAGGCGCCCTACAATAATTTAAAACAATAAACAATAAATAATAAACACAGGTCCATAAATAATTTATACTATACTAAATCTGAGCTCCATCACAATAAATTAATTAAAATTAATCTTTGACCATACATAGGTCTTGATGGCCTTTTTAAACTCCTCCACGGTCGCACACTGATGAAGAGAGTGGGGTAGAGAATTCCAGAGGAGTCAGAGCAACAAGCATAAAAGCACGAGCACCTGATGACTTTAAAGAAACCCTCGGGATCTCTAGCAACCCCTCATCTGCTGAGCAGAGAGATCACCCGGGGCAGTAGGGAACCAGAAGCTCTTTCAAGTAATCTGGACCCTGTCCGTATAAGGCTTTATAGGTCAAAAGACCTACTTTAAAGGTGATCCACCACTGAATCAGCAGCCAGTGCAGATCGCGCAGTACTGACGAGATATGACAGGTACGAGATGTACCCATCAACAATCGGGCCGCAGCGTTCTTCACCAGCTGCAAGCAGCAGATATCAACCCCAGGAAGCCCTAGATAAATGGAGTTGCAATAATCCAAGCATGAGGTCACAAAAGCGTGGACCAACGTAGGAAGGTCAGCTGGGGAAACAAGGTGCTTAATCCTGGTGATGTTCCTAAGATGATAAAAGGAAAGTTTGACAACTGCTGACACCTGCATATGCAGTGTCAGTTCGTTGTCAAAAATCACCCCCAGGTTCCACATCCGTTCAGAGGTAGGGAGCTGGATACCTCCCAGAAATATACCTGAGGATAAACCAGCTCCCATCCCCTCTACCCTGTGACCTGGGTCCACAACTAATGCCTCCATCTTCTCTGAGTTTGACTTTAGCCAGCTTGAACTCATCCAGCCTTGGATTTCAGCGAGGCAGCTATTAATGACCAAGAGAGCTCTATCCCGGTCGGGTGCAAAAGACAGGTAGAGCTGAGTATCATCTGCATAGCAGTGAAACTTCAGCCCATACCTTCTTACAATGACTCCGAGGGGCAGCATATACACTGCGAACAACATGAGGGACAACACTGAGCCCTGGGTACCCCACATGACAGTGAGAGTGGGCAGGAATCATTTAATCCAGACACCACTTTCTGAGTCCTGTCAGTGAGGAAAGATCTAAACCAACCGAGGACTGTCCCTGACAGACCACAGATAAACTCCAGGCATGCAAGAAGTACCCCATGGTCCACAGTGTCAAAAGCTGATGAGAGATCAAGAAGAATGAGAATGGAATGATTCTTCTGATCTCTAGCCATCAGGAGATCTTTGAGCATCTGAACCAGCGCTGTCTCAGTACTATGCCTCTTTCGAAAACCAGACTGGAGGGACTTGTAGATGTCATGGATGGTTAAATGGTTCTCCATTTGTGCTGCCACCACTCTCTCAATAATCTTTCCAACAAAGGGAAGATTAGAGATCTGCCTGTAGTTAGCATGGCAGTCAGGGTCCAAGGTAGCTTTCTTCAGGAGGGGTGTCACAACCGCCTCCTTCAGGGAGCTAGGAAACTCACCTGTATCCAAGGAGCACCAGACTATCCATGCTAGAACTGGGCTGATAGCCTCAAGACAACCCTTTATCAGGGAAGTCGGGCCCAGATCTAAACTACAGCACGTAGGGTGCATACTATGGATAATCCTCATGACATACATGAACTCAGGCCGGTCAAAGGAACTCCAAGAGAGACTGGAGGGAGCAACCAAATGCCAATCAAAAGCATCTCCAATAGAGAGAGCAGATCAGAGTGCTGCCTTAATGTCGGCCACCTTATCTGCAAAGAAGCGAGCAAGCTCATCACACTTTAATTGTAAAAATATTTATAACATGAAATCCAAGAGACTGGAACCATAACAACTTTCCTTTCTGTTTCCCTTCTTAATGTCCTTTGTGATATTCTGATTTACAGGGCAAGGAACATTCTATTTCTAGATTTAACAAACTCAATGCTTTTAGTTCAATTACAAGGGCAGAAGTTTGCTGTGCAATTAAAATGCTGAAATTAAATAAAGCACCAGGCCCGGACCATATACCAGCAAAGATTTATACAGGTAATTCTACATTATGGCATAAATGTTTAACCATTTTATTTAATAAATGTATTGCAGACAATGTTTAATCACCAACGTGAAAAGGAACAGCAATAGTACCCATACATAAAAAAGGAGAAGCTTAGCAGACCCTGCCACGTACAGGCCTATATGTTTTTGATTTAATTTTTTATTTTAGTATTTGGTAACCGGGTAAGGCCCACCAGACGTAAGTGCCTGTATTCGGGGTGACCTGGGAGCACTGGGTGGTTAAGTGACTTGCTTAGAGTCACACAGTATGCAAGTGGAGGTTGTGAGAATCAAACGCAGGTCTAGTCTGCTGGATGTACCAAGCTTGTTCACACCTCGTTCCTTTAACCTCTAGGCTATACTGTCAGCCCGATGCTTGATGTTAGCTTAAAGATTTTCTCCAAAATTATTCTGGAGAGATTAAGGGCTAGATTCATGAACTGCCTGATAGATGGTACCTGCAGATGCAGGACAAAATGGGTGTAAGTGGGTTGACACTTGTGGCTCTGCAGGTTACCCGCAGCTGCTGGTATGCACAAAGGTGGAGCAAGATTACAACCAGCTCCTCAATTTATGGATGACTTGTGGGTGGTGTTGCCCAGGAAATTTCTCCAGCTGCAGAGATCTTTTATGGCTGGTCTGACCAGCCCTAACTTCTGCCACAAGTGCTGTGACTGTGAATCTGAATCTCCACAGCTACAGAAATTTGGGTCCACAAGGGCCATTGAGGTCTAGGGCTTAGTCCCAAGGGCTTTTGTGAATCCAGCCCTAATAGCACAGATATAATTAACTGGAGGCTTGAGCAAATATCAAGCAGGCTTTAAGAAAGGATATACAGTGGATTCCACTTGTATGTCATTGAGATATATGCACATTCCGGACGTATGCACATTCTGGATGTATGCAAAAAAATGGCATGTCCCAATCTCAACCCTATACACTTAATGATAAAAAATGTGCTTGTACAGTATACATACCAAATTTCGATTGTATGCACAGTTTGTCCTCCAAACAGGGGTTTTACAAGCATTAATACTGTTAATCTCACCTGTTAAACAGGTGCTAACTGTGCTGACAGTTGCTAAAGACATGCATGTTTTACTCAGTTTCATCCAGTTTGTCAGAACAAGGAGCTTTGGAGAAAACAAATAGCTTAAACAGCTCGGAGTTTGCAACATTTGGTGACATGGCATGTTTTCAATGAGTCTGATACAGTCACTAAGAGTAAAAAGTGTTTAGTAAATGAGAAAGTGTGTTTTACTTAGTGGCTCAATTGACTTCAATACAATTTTGGCTGTATGCCATTTCGGATGTATGCACAAAAACAGGGTGTCCCTAGCATGTGCATATATCACAAATTGACTGTACCACTATTAACGATTGTTTTATACTCAATCATTTGATCAAAAAATATGCTTTGCTCAGAAAGCAAAACATCTTCATTGTGCTTGTAGATTTCTCATCAGCTTTTGACAGTCTCATAGAATACACTGTGGAACTTAATGACCAAAAGAAGTATTGACTCTCAATTAGTATATACAGCACAAAAACTCTATAAGGACGTTTGGGCTAGAGTTCATATTTGAATAAATGGCAACTATCAACACCATCTCTACAAATGGGAAAACAGCAGGGGTGTGTTCTTGCCCCTACCCTGTTCTGCCTCTGTATGGAAGATATGTTAAAAGATAAGGTCATCGCTGACTCAGATTCTCCAAAAATAATAGATCATTATTACCAAAAGAGCTTGATATTTTAGACCAAAAAATTAGAGAACTAAAACTGAAAATAAATATTACTAATACTCAGGTTGTAATCTTTGGCAGCAAAGAAATGAAGAGGTACTGGAAAATAGGAAACCACAAATTAGATGTCACTGACTCGTATGTCTATTTAGGTATACATTTTTGATGCAGTTGTTCTTGGGTAAAACTTACCAATATAATTACAGCCTCAGCTAAAAAACATCTGCCCTTGCCATGAGAAAATGTAATTGTCTCTATGGTGGCCTTTCAATACCACATCCACAGCAGGCGAGGTGAACAGACAGGGCACACAGAGCAACACCCAGAAGCACCTGACATAACCCACACAGGAGCCCATGTGGCACATATGACAGGCACAATGGTGCCTGTTAAGGTGCGTCACAGCCACTGGGGACACCATGCAGCAGGGAGGTGTCCACATGACATGGCCATTTACACAGGATCCCAGGGATGTGGGGGAAGGTGATGCCACACGGGGGCAAACCAGTGGTTAAGCTGACTGGCACACAAGCAAGTGCAGTGCACCACACAGGGATACAAAGCCCTCAACCAATGTGGACCGCACACAGGGCTGCAGAACAACAGTGCAGCAGTGCAACAGATGCAGTACACATGCACCACACACAGAACAGGGGCACAGATGAAGGCAGCATGATATAATGCCCACCCACATGCCACAGGCAGCAAGGTAGGCACACAGTGGATCTGGCTCTGCAGGGGGGCAGGATGCAGCCACCTGCTGCAACACATGAAAAAGTGTGTAAGGCAGCAAAGGTACAGCGGACAGCAGCAGACAACAATATAGCACAACCACAATATACAGTTAATGACCATAGACAACAGTGCCAAAATAAACCTGTTTACTAATAACAATGTCACACAAACAACTATATAGAATAACGGCCAGTAGGAACAGAGAGAGAGAGGGTGGGGTACTGTACATGTACAAAACAGGTATGCAGGGGGTGAATGTGGGTGTGTGTGCTGGTAGAGGTACAGCTATAGAAAATCTACAAGTGGAAGGGATGGTGGACAACACATACTGGGGCCAAACAGAAATGTCCATGTCCCTTAGGCACAGGATGTGCCACAGCACAGTGCCCACTCTGACATCCTCTGGTGCCCAGCAACCAGATCAGCCTTGCCACTGCCCATAGCATCCATCCCTGATGCAGGTACAGTGGCTGCAACATCATCTGCACAGACCTCTGGACTCAGAGCCCCAACCACTGTAGCAGTCCCTGATGCCTCTGACGGCCAGGGACACGTGGTTGTACACTCCTTGGACCTACGGGAGGGGGACACAGACAACAGAGACTAAATGCCATGTTCCATACTCCCCCCCAGTCCCCTGCAGGTGTGGTGGAGGCATCCACCACAGATATGGCCAAGATCCTGCCAGGCAAACCGCACACTGCACCAGGCAGGCACACAGTGCCACACTGTGACTGTGCAAAGTAACCCAGGGGGCACATGTCCCAAGTGTGCATACAGGGGTGTGTGCAGAGAGGCATAATGCCATGTCCCATGTGACATGTGCACATGCTAGCAGGCTGCACAAGCATGCAGACCCTGTCTGGACACCACTGCAGCACCACAAAGTGCCCACTATGTACATGATATTATGCACACATGGTGAGTGTACATGCAGGACCAGGAGCACTGCGTCCCAAGCACATGCTGCAATTCCCACACCCCATGTGTGTGCATAGCTGGCAACACACAGACATCCACAATGTACCAGTAACAGCCAGCAGAGCACATAACCCCCCCACTAAACACACAGCAAATGCAACACACAGGCACTCACCTGCACCAGCCTATCCCCATTCACGGGCACCACCAGTGGCCCTAATGCACCTGGCCTCCACCGCTGCCACAGCCTGCCACCTGCCTGCTGACCCTGCAGAGGAAACAGATGCAGAGAACACCATGAGGTGATGTGAGGTGTGACATGCCCCCCCCAGCCACAACACCGGTGCCACCATGCAGTGAAGGCATCAACACACAATGCCCCAGTGATGATGCCCCCAGCTGTGTGCAGCCGAGCACAGCACCCCTTCCTGTGCCCACCATGTGTGTAGATGTATTGATGCAATGCCAATGGCTGTGTCACCCCACACATGCCACAGTGGCCATGCCCCACCCAAGCACCATGGCACACATCCCCACCCCCTGCCGCATGGGCAATGGCGACTCTGTGCATAGGCTGCTGTGCCCCCATGTGTGTGAGTGTTCCTGTGTGTGTAGTGGTGTGCAGTGAGGCTGCTCAATCCTCATTCTACCCCTGTGCATGTGTAGTACTGTGACACACCTGGGCATGGCACCACACCCCATGTGCATGTTCCTGTAGGCTCATCAGCATGTCCTGGTCCCTGCACTGCAGAATACTGTACCGGTGCCTGCATTGATTCCCGGTGTGGGAGACCCCTGTCCTGTGCACCAGTTGCATGGTAAGCCAGGTCCCCACAGTGGACCATGGCTCATTGAGGTCACCTGACCCAAATAGCTGTCCCTCAACCTGCAGCACCAGGGCCACAAGGTTGAAGAGCTCCACCTCACTCCAGTTCCTGGCCCTTGGACCCATCCTCTGGGCATGTGGCATGATCACATACAGTATCAGCAGAGCAGGTGTGCACAGACAATGCTACTGCACTTCATTGGCACAGTCACACCACATGCACATATAGCTGTTGTGCAATGCACCATGCAGGGCATGCTGATGTGCAATTGCTGCCAATAGCATACTATTGCACATGTGCACAGTGCACTGCCAGGGTGGGAATGCAGGGTCATGGGTCATGGCTGGGCTGCGCATGTGCACTCCATGTGGGGACACCATCTTGCGACTGGCAAGCAGCGCTGCACACAGTGCTGGTTTTGCACCATAAACCACAGGAACACAAAGCCACCCATGTTGCACAATCAACACACATAACATGACAGGCAGCACAGTGGTAATTGAGCAACCAACAGTCGCGTGGTCTGTGAAACCGGACTGTTAGTGCTTTGCCTGTCAGGCCAATCGTGCATGCGCATAAATGCACAGCGACAGTTGTGCTGTATTCAGGACTTGCCCCAAGTCCCACGTGCATGTGCGGGATATGTGCTGTGTGGAGATGCACTCTATGCAGTGGATGCACCATGATGATTGGGATGAGCAGAGGGCAATTATGCAATTCACATACATTGCTCCCAAATCAGTTCATTGCTGAATTTAGGGACAACTCACCTGTTTAGCATCTCATTAACAATGCTCCATACCTCATTTGCATGCTCTGAGCTATAATTGCTCCTTAATGTGTCTCCACAGAGCTCGTGACTGAGAGGAATTGCAACCTTGAAGGTAGGTTTGTTTACATTCTTTCAAAGGCAGTGCAGCAGCACCAGAGGACTGTTATTGTCTGTGCCTGTTCACGGAAAACAGATATATCCAGGTGAGTGCCACACAACATTCCACTGGCCATATGAGGCTTGGCTTGGGGGGGGGAAGTTTGCTGGTGGGTGGTGTGCCATGGCACCATAAAGGGCTGACATGTGGGCTGCAGTCCTGACCACCATCCAGTGTTACGTGACATGCAACACCAGCATCATGTGCAAGACAGTGCATCTACACGTGCCACTACAACAGGACTGGATGGCCAATGCACAGCTGTCCCTGACAATCTCAGTTCCTGTTCCAGATATGCATGGCAGGCGGGGCTATGGTAGGCAGACAGGGCGCCATGATCCTGCTGCAGCCAGATGCCATGCCTGTACCTGTATGGAGCTGCTTGTGCATGGCTAAAGACTGTGTATTCTCACTCACAAAAGCCAACATGACTGGAAGAGACACAGCTGCTGGACGCAGATATCCAAACTTCACTGGCGATGAGGATAGGACATTGATGAGGCATACCTGCTGTGAAAGGACATCTTGTATGGCAGGGGTGGCAGCCGTCAGCTGTGGGATGAGGGCTGGGAGTCAGTGGAATGGCATGTCAGTGCCATCATGAAATACAACAGAACACCACAGGAGTGCGGAAGACATCTGAATGATATGAGAGCCATGGAGAAGATGATGTGCATAGAGGCCTCCCTGAGTAGGACAGGGGGTAGTTTACAGACAGAGGTGTGCCTCACACCCACAGGGGAGCTGCTTGTGGCCAGCATGGGCCATGCAGCTGTGCAGGGTGCTCCTGGAGGGGGGTTCCAGATGGGCAGTGGCCCATTACAGTAGTGTGAGTATACTTGCCCTGGATGCATGCCTGTCCACGAGTGTGTGACATGTGCACCATGACAGTCCTGCTGCGTGTGACTGTCAGGCCATGTGCCTGTGTGCAGTGACCATGGATCTGTGCGCTCCATCCTTGTTACACGGTATGCAGTCATGTGATGGGCTGGGCATGTCTTGGGGGGCTCCCATGGCATTGTGGTTCTCTGCACACCAGTGATGCCATCCCAGTGGGTGTTGGCCAGGGTGTTGCACAGTCCTGCGCAGTAACATGGGGGCATGTACAGGCACTGGGCTTCTCCAGCTAGTGCTGGTGCATGGCTGCATCAGCAGACTGGGTATTGCATGTCCATTGCAGGGACTGTCAGACACACCAATGGCACAACTCTATGTCCAAATGTACATGCCTGCCTGACTGCTACTGTCACCCACGTTTGTAAACATGTATCGCTTCTTTCTGTTGCAGCACCATCATGCCTCTCTGGTGCTGCCGTGTCTGGTGCACTAAAGGATGCCACAGCAGGGGATGATGCCAGGCTGTCCCACAGGGCTGAAGCCAGGACTGGGGCTAGTGCTGTCCCTGGACCATCTCACACCACAGCTTCCCCGGCCACATCACCAGTGGTGGCAGGCCCATCAAACACCTCAGCAAATGGTGCCATAGCTGGCGACCATGACGCCACTTGGCTGGAGAGTTTCCTGGATTTGGCTGATGATGACCCAGATGACACAGTGGACATCACCAATGCTCTGCTGGTGCTGGCATCCAATACACAGGGGGCATTCTGCAATGATGCCGATGATCTTGACACCACACAACTCTGGGGGGGGGGACACAGCCAACAGTGGGACACATGATGCACAGGTGGGACCTGCAGGTGTTGGTGTTCCTGCCACCCACAGCATGCTCACAGAGTCCACATGGCAGCCCCTAGTGGTGGTTTCTGTGGGCTCAGTGCCAGTCATGAGGATAGCGGCCCATGTGTCCATGGTGGCTGTGGTGCCTCCCTGTGCCATCTGGGTCACTGCACACATTGCCCCAGTACCTGCAGCCTTTGGACACCACTCACCTGGCTACCCATGCATGGGGTGGTGTGGGTGGCATGCACCCGCCCCAGTGTATTGCTGTTGTGGGTCTCCTGTGCATTGCTACATGCATGTCCATATGCACCATCGTTGTGCTGTGTAGCATGGGCATGATGAGTATGGTCCTGTGTCTGCTGTGCACATGTGCTAGCAGCAGCTCACTGATCCATGCCACCCCCAGCACATACACTGTGGACCATGGACATGTGGATCCTGCTGTGTGTGTGCTTATATATATGTGTGTGCGTGTGTGTGCACGCGTGCGCGCACAGCATGGTCACCATCACGGGTGCACTACACTGCGACACTGCTGCTGTTGCATGGCCTGTGGTGGATGTGTGTGGTGTGGGGTGCCATCTGTGTAGTACCCACCTGTGATACTCACCTGCGGTCACCAAAGTGCTCCTCCACAATGGTGTCCCTGTGCTGCTATGCCCTGGTGACCAGCCATGGGTCTCTGCATGGCAGTGGTGGCCCAGTGCAATGCTGCTGACCTGCTGCATCCTTGTCTCCCTCCTCATCTTCCTCCCTGCAACTGTCACTTTCCTCAGCCTGGACAGCTATTCCATGGTCAATGAGACAAAGTCAGTGAGGACAGAGATGGTGCTACAAGAGGTAAAGTTTTCAGTTTCATAGTTTCATAGTTGTTTACAAGTTTGGGAGGCAAAGCCTATTATTGAACTTGCCACCCAAAGGTGGTTTTAATTGTCTATGTATTCAAATTTGTTATTACCCATGTATTTGTCAAGTGTATTTTTAAGGATGTTCATAGATTTACTTTCTACTATTGGACCTGGTAGTGTGTTCCATAGGTTAACCATTCTGTGAGTGAACCATTTTGATCTTTTTTTGTCTGACACTTAGTTTCTTTCAATTTCAAGTTATGTGATCTAGTGTTTGATATGCAGATTTTTCTTTCAATGCCTAATATTTTGATTAGTCCTGGTTCGTTAAGTGCTTTATATATCATATATAAATCTTCTCTAAGATGTCTGTATTTAATTGAGTATAAACCAAATGTTTTCAGTCTTTCACCATATGTTTTTTCGGACATGCCATTAAGTTTTTTGGTCATTTTTCTTTGAACTCCCTCCATATGTCTTATTCCATGTATAGTAGTAGGTGCACAAAAAGGGGCACAGTAATCCAGATGTGATCTTACTAGACTGGTATATAATGGAAGAATGACCTGTGGTTGTCTACTTTTAATGTTTTTCCATATACTACCCATAATTTGTTGACATTTCTTTACTTTGAGTATGGTGTTATATTCAAAGGTTAACTTATTGTCTGTATTTATACCAAGATCTTTTTCATTGTCCGTTACCTGTAGAATTACATTATTTAAAAGGTACCTTTTTTTTAGTTGTTGCGTCCCAAATGCATTATCTAGCACGTTTGTTCATTAAATTTCATTTTATTTTCTATTGCCCAGGTTTCTAATGCCTCTAGTTCTTTTTGAAGGATTTCTGTTGCTTCCTGTGTATTAGCAATAGTTCCAATTTTGCAAACATCTGCATATTTAGATATCCACACGCTATCAGTTGGCTGCATTGATGTTATTAGCATATTAAAAAGAACAGGGCCCAGGACAGAACCCTGTGGAACCCCGCTAGTAACTTCTACGTAAGAGGATAATGCACCCTTAACAGATGTTTGTTGTTTACGGCAGTATAACCATGAGTTAATCCACTTGATTAGGATATATGGGAATTTTTGCTTTACCAAATGTTCCAAAAGAATTCTATGGGATACTTTATTGAAAGCCTTGGCTAAGTCCAAGAACACAACATCCACTGGAAGTCCTTTATCAAGAGCAGCACTCACATTTTCAAAGAAGTTCAGTTGATTAGTTAGACATGATTTTCCCTTTCTAAAGCCATGCTGTGTTGTATCATGTAAGTTATAGTAATTAATGTGTTATTCCATTCTGTATAATATTAATCTTTCAAGGATTTTCCCTATAACTGAGGTCAGACTTATAGGTTGATAATTAGAAACTTCAGATTTGTTTCCATTTTTATATATTGGGATAACAACTGCTTCTTTCCAATCTAATATGCTTTCTCCTTTCTCAAGAGTTAGATTGAATAGTTTACTCAGAGGGTCAGATAAACAAGAGGAAGTTTCTTTGAGGAAGAACGGATGTATCCCATCGGGTCCTGCTGAGGAAGTGATTTTTCTTTCATAGTTTCATCTTCAGTGATTGGGTTAACAACTGTATAATTAAAGTCTATGTTTGAGTTATTGAGAAAAAGAACCTTTATTACAGATGTTTTTATGAAAATACTCATTAAGTTCCTCAGCTATTTGTATTTCGTTACTTATTATTCCAGAGTTTGTTACTAGAGGACCTATGGTTGCTTTGGAACCTCTCAGTGAACCAATGTAGTTCTAAAATTTTTTCTTATTATCCAGTGTGTCACTGGCTAATTTATTTTCTGTATTTTTTTTTTTTTTTTGCATTTCTGATTCCTAATTTTACTTTGTTTCCTTATTTTTTATACTGTTCTCATTTTTCATTTGTTGGTTGGTCTTTATACTTTTTATAAAATTTCTGTTTTTTTGTAATCAATTTTTTTATTTTGTTGTTCCACCGGACCGGATTTCTATATCCCTTGTATTTCTTTCTAGTTGGAACCCAATTATTAATGCAGTATTTAAGTTTGGCTAGTAAACTGTCCCAAGCTTGGTGTACATTGAGTCCTGTCCATTCGGACCTCCAATCCCATAAATTCAAATGTTGTTTAATTTGTGTATAGTCTGCTCTGGCAAAATCTTTGTTTAAGGTGTTTCCTTTTGTATCCACGACTCTTGAAAGTATATGAAACAGAATCATGTTATGGTCACTGTTTGTTAGTGGTTCTAGAATTTGGATGTTACTTACTAGAGCCCCCATATTTGTTAATACAAGGTCTGTGATGTTATTGTTTCTTGTACCATCATTGATTATTTGGTCCAAGTTTTGATTTATAGTTATGTCGAGGAATTCTTTTTCAACGTTTCCCTTCCAGGTATGAGTTTTCCAATTGATATTGGGAAAGTTAAAGTCACCCATTAAGATGTAATTAGTTTTTGGCTGAAATTTATTGATTAGAATTAGAAATTCAATATTTTGGTTTTTATTTAAGTTGGGAGATCGCTAGGCTAATCCAATACATATTTTTAGGGACGGTAGATTAATATATGTCCACAATATTTCAGCTTCATGGTTTGAGTCTGTATAACAGTGAAATGGGCATTCTTCAGATATGTACAATACAATACCTCCCCTTTGTTTATCTTTTCTGTTTTGTATTATTTTGTTAAATCCTGTTATATCTGTATTCCAACTGTCATCCTGGAACCATGTTTCTGTGACCCCACAAATATAATTTTTTTCTTTATGTATTTTATATCTTAATTCATCTATTTTATTTGTCAGACTTCTAGCATTTAAAAGTAATACTTTTATTTCTACTTTCTGGTGTTGTAAATAAGCATGGTTTTCAGTTGTAACTATGTTATTTATGGAATCAGTGTTTATAATTTTGGACTGTGATACATGCTTTGTTTTTCCTTCAAGAGCCCCCAATCTAGTTAAATATTTATCAAGTGAGGAAAGGAAAGTTTTGCTAAGTAAGTTACTCCCTTTTTTATTTAAGTGTAATCCGTCAAATGAAAAAAACTCTTCTTTTAGATAGAATTCTTCCCAATGGGTCAAGCAGTGGATTTCTTGTTTAAGGGTCCATTTTCTTAACCAGTTATTAAAATTATGTGTTTTTTGATTGATATAGGGACAGGCTTTTGGAATGGGAAGTACTTTGGAGATTATAGTTTCACAGCCAAGATTTGTTAACCTATAGGCTAGTGCCACCATATCCTGTTTAATTTCTTCAAGGGAATCCTTAAACATGTTGTTGGTTCCCATGTGTGTTAGTACTAGGGGATTATGCCCTAAGCCATTAACCATTTCTTTACACATCTTAGTTAAATCAGCAATTTTTGCCCCACTAAAGGCTGATAGAGTCCTGTGTGATTTATTTGGGTTACATATATTCCTGTCCATTCTTTTGATCATAGAATCCCCTATTACCAAAACATTTCTATGGTTCGACTGAGTAGTGCAGTTGGATTCCATGGCAGCAATGTTGGTGTTACTTTCCCAGTCAGTTAATCTAATAGACTTATTATTGGTAATAGTATCAATTATAGTTATGAGGTCAGAAGTCTCTTGAGCTGTTTTAGTGGATAGTTGAGTGTTTTCAGGAATAGTTTCTAGGCTTTCTAATATAGAATATCTATTTGCTAAAGGGATTTCAAATGTTGTGGCATGCTTTCCTTTTTTTGCAGGTTTAGTGTATTGAATATTGTACCATTCCTCGTCCTCATCATGTGTTTTTTCTTCTTCTCTGGTTCTTTTACTATTTTTTGTTGTTGTTTAGTTCTAGGTCTCCTTTACCACAGATGTCAGGGTGTCTTGGATTTATGAGAGTATTAGTTGTATTTGGGGAGGGGGTCAGTAAATGAAGGGCAGGGGAAGTCCCTTTATGCCTAGTACCCAGTTTTGTTCCAAGTCTATGTGCCATATTTCTTTGACTAGATTCAAGTTGTAGTAATCTATCCGTGAAAGAGTTAAGTTCTTTTATTAAGTCATCGTTATGGATACATTTTACACATTTAAAGACTTCTGTCAGGTTTTGTCTGGTTAACAGGTACATTAAGCAGCTAATACATTGTATAAGATTTTCATCTTCATTCACAGTTAGTATATTTGCCATTTTGTAATATGATGTCTCCCGATACTACCTGGACTCTACTAAGTTTAATTAGCGACCGTATATAATTAGTCAGATGCCTAGTAGTAGGGATAAGAGTATTATAGCTCAGATTACCTTCTTTCAGTTGCTCATCTTTATATTTCAATGTCCCTCTTAACCCTCCAAACATGCCTAACATGCGCAGATGCCCATGTCTTTGCACACGTCTTCGTGCATGCTGACACACTCTTGCCCTGCTCAGGCTCACCCTGCTCACCACAGGGCTCTGTTCTTATGCCCTGGAGTGACCCAGAAGTGTTCCCAGGGGTCACCAAGCACTAAAATCCTTCAGTGAATAAAAATGGGCAAAGTAGCCCTTGTAAGCCCAGACTATAGAAAATAAACAGTTAATACTGCCCAAAGTAATGGGTAGTCCATGAAGGTCTGACCCCTCTTCCTGTTTGGGCTTGTTGCCTTGGTAACAGGGATCCAGGAACTCACATTTAGCAAGTAAACACAGAATACACAGTCACAGTTTAAAATTATCACACAGTGAGGTATATTTCATTAAAGAACAGCAAGGTGGCATTTTTTGGCAAGGCAGTCTTGTTGTGCTTGCCACAGGGCTCTGTTCTTATGCCCTGGAGCAACCCAGAAGTGTTCCCAGGGGTCACCAAGCACTAAAACCCTTCGGCAAATAAAAAACACCTTTTTACAGTTCGCAACTGGTAACAAATGAACAAAGTAGCCCTTGTAGAAGACTTGGTTTGCTGGCCAAGGCACCTAGCTTCACCTGAGCTCTTTCCTTCTAAGACTGCTTGAAAGGCAGAGTAGAGAAACTTACCAGAGCAAGGGAGAAGGATTAAGACTTAGTTTGGCTAAGCAGATTTACTGTGTGGTGGTGTTTTTATTTTTTACTCACAGGGATTGCTACTGTTTGTTGCTAACATTTCATTGCTTTATTTTTTTCTCTGATTCAAATTGTTGTTGCTGGTATACCTTCTTCTGCATTATTACAAGGTGTGCCTACAGGTGTGTGCTAACAGATTACTGCTGTAATCTTCTGATTCAAATTGTCTTTTGCAAGGTATATCTTCTGTTACTGCTTTATTTTTCTCTGGAGCAAAGTGTTTCTTACAGGGTATATCTTCTCTGAAATTATTACAGGTGGTGCTTTACAGGTTTTACAGTTTTATCTAACATTAGGATAAGCTTTCAGGGTTACTGCATTTGTTGTTGACTGATTGTTTCTGCTCTTACCTCCTTGTTCTTTCGTCCGTGGTTCTTCTTTTTAGGCAGGGAAGGCCCAGCCACCCACCACCCCATCCCCAACCACCCATACTACCTCCTTTTATAGGGTACCACAGTTGTGACATTTCCTGTGGCAGAACAGGAAGGGCGGATCAGTGGGGCCTCCACAAAATGATCTCATTTACAGAGGCACTAGTAATTTAACTTGTTATAACAAGTTAAACAAAACCTAATTAAACCATTACTTGCATTTTTTCCTTCTAATTACTCTGACTAGGTTACAAACCCAGCAACTTATTTGTAATGGATTTCATTAACTGCAGGTACTGCGGAACAATTTCAGAACGACAGTCTTACAGGATTTAGGAAACTGTCACATGCTGGGCCTTTGGAGATCTTAGGTCTCAGCTCCGGCAGCATGGGCAGAGATTGCCGCCTCAAATTTCAGATTGAAGAGGAAATACATTATAAGAACCACCCGCCATTTCCCCAGCATCCAACAGAAAAACCTCGACCGCAGAGGTAGTTGGTCCGAGGAGGTTGGCAGGTGGTTAGGAGGAAGCAAATCAGGTGCCCCATCACTCTCTGCTCTCCAACACATTACCTCCAAAACCATATAAACACTGCAAACAGGTATCTGCCTCTATCTCTGAAATCAAATAAAAAGAGGCAGAAGACACTGCAGAGCAGGACACTGCGGCACAGGGAGCTGGCACAACAATACTCACCCAAATCAGGAACCAAAACTAAACAAGCACAAAGGAAATCCAAAAACTTCTGATCATAGGAGACTCCATGATTCGGGGAGTTGATACCCATCTCCAGCCAGGGGTGATGGTCAGATGTCTCCCAGGTACATCAGCATGGAGAGACACTGACCGCATTGCTAAATTGTTCACAAAGCAGAGAAAACATTGATGTCCTAGTACACATAGGGACTAATGATCTCGCCAGCCGGTCAGTTGTGGAGACCAAGGAACACCTGACTAGGCAGGGTGACAAACTATCATCTATTTCGTCCGATCTCCTTCTCTGAGATCCTGCCAGTCTGGGAGAAGGGAGCAGATGGACGGAAGGTCAGAGAAGGGGAGATAGGGGAGCTAAACACGTGGCTCAAGGACTGGTGCCAGAAAAAAGGACACAGATTTGTAGGGAACTGGCAACAGTTCTGGGAGCGAAAGTTCTTTAAATTTGATGGACTGCATCTGACTAAAGGGGAGTCAGTGCATTGGGGCAGAAGTTGACGTCTTTGCAGAATATTTAAACTAGCAAATGGGGAGAGGGTGCAGCACCCCATCGTCGACAGGAAGAACACCCCTCCCCTCAGCTAGTGGTCAAACAGGAATTCAACATGTTTGCCGTTCATTTCATCACCAGGTAAGAAAAAGGTTTGTCTCCCCATACGATGCACAGGGTAATGCCAAACTTCACCCAACAACTAACACACCAAAATCTGGCCAATGGAAAATCATGTACACAAATGCTCACAGCCTGGGAAATAAGATCCCAGACCTGCAGGCATAATGTCAGAGGCTAAACTGGACATAGTAGCAATTAGTGAGACGTGGTTTACCAGTAACCACACTTGGGAGACTTCAGTACCTGGCTATGTATTGTTCAGAAGAGACCGAGGTTGCAAAAGGGGAGGTAGCCCTGTATGTTAATGAAAATATCAAAGCTACAGAAATTAAGAATACACATAAGGAGCCAGAAGAACTGTGGGTCACCCTGGAAACAGAAATGGGACAGCCATAAGAACTGGGGTTGTCTACAGGCCCCCAGACCAGAGGGAGGACATAGACACATTACTGTTAGAAGATATACAAAACATGACAGCTAAAGGAGGAGTTCTGATAATGGGAGACTTCAACATACCAGATACAGATTGGTCAATACCAGCAGGAACATCGTTGAGAACTAGACACATAGTGGGTTCCCTGCAGGGGAGGGCCTCAAACAACTGGTACAGCAACCCACAAGAGACAGAGCTATCCTAGATCTAGTACTGACTAACAAAGAAGGGATCACAGATCTCCAGGTAGAAGGTCACCTGAGGCGACAGTGACCATCACATGGTATGGTTCAATTTGGCTACTACATCTAAATCATCCCATTCAAGGCAAAAATATGGGACTTCAGAGGAGCTGACTTTGATAAGATGGCCAACAGAGTTAAGCTAGCCCTGGCAAAGAAACACAGGTGAGGAGGGTACAGGCAAAGTGGGCAAGCATTAAGGATACAATACTTGAAGCAACATCCCATTGTGTTAGACAGAAAAGGAAGTGCAAAGAAGAAGGAAACCACTTTGGTTCTCAAATACAGTAGCAGAAAAGGTCAGAGCCAAAAGGCTGGCCTTCAGAAAATACAAAGGAACACAGCGGGATGAAGATAAGGGGCATACCAAACTGCCCTAAGGGAAGCAGGTAAGACAGTAAAGGCAGGCAAGTCCCAAACTGAGGAAACACTAGCACGAACAGTAAAAGAAGGTGACAGGCTTTCTATAGATACATTAGTAAAGGAGAAAGTCAAGTGGGTATTGCTAAGCAATGGAGAAAAGGGAGCATGAGGAGGAGGACCTGTAAGGCATCTATCCTAAATAGATACTTTTGCTCAGTATTTACTGAAGAGAAGGTAGGGCAGGGCCCACAGCTCAACATCATGGACACAGGGGAGGAGGTAGGCACTACTCCCTTCTACAAAAGAAAGGTCCTGAGAACTTGTAGCTCAGGGTGGATAGACAATGGGACCTGATGGCGCCATCCCAGGGTACTTAGGAGCTAAAGGAGGAACTAGCAGAGCCATTAGCAGAATTGTTTAGTGAGTCTCTGAGCACAGGAGAGGTCCCAGAAGACTGGAGAAGGGCTCATGTGATCCCTACCACAGGAGTGGTAGCAGGGAGGAGGCGGGGAACTACAGAACCGGTCAGTCTTACCTCAGTAGTGAGCAAGATGATGGAGGCACTCCTTAAGGAAAGGATAGTGCAACACCTGGAATCCATGGGGCACAGGATCCAAGACAGCATGGGTTTACAAAGGAAGGTCCTGTCAAACTAATCTCATAGATTTCTTTGACTGGGTAACCAGAGTGTGTGGACCAAGGGGAGCAGTTGATGTCGCCTACCTTGACTTCAGCAAAGCTTTTGACACTGTTCCACATAGAAGATTGATAAATAAGCTAGGTAGGCTCAGGGTGGATCAGAAGTTGGTCAACTGGGTGGCAAACTGGTTGACTGGCAGAAAACAGAGGTGGTGGTAAATGGTCATACAGTCAGAAGAGATGCAAGTCAAAGTGGGTACCTCAGGGATCAGTCCTGGGGCCAGTCTATTCAACATCTTCATTAGTGACCTCGCAGATGGACTAGAGGTAAGGCTTGTCTGTTTGCAGATAACACCAAGATCTGCAACAAGTAGATGATCCAGATGGGGTGGGCAGAATGGAAGAGATCTGGATAAACTAGCAGAATGGTCAGAAGAGTGGCAACTGGGATTTAATGCAAAGAAGTGCAAAATCATGCTACATAGGGAAAGAAACCCTGAAGCCACTTATAGGCTGGGAGGGAGTTGTAGCAGTCACAAAGGAAGAAGAGACTTGGGCATCATCATCACTGATGACCTAAAATCATCAAGCAGACCTCTAAAGCAGTAGGTAAGGCTAGAGGTGTTAGGGTGTATTAGTAGGGCATCACAAGTCGTAAGAGGGTAATAATCCCTCTGTACAAGACATTGGTTAGGCCCCATCTGAGTACTGCGTGCAGTATTGGAGCCCACACCTTCACAAGGACATTAACCAAATTGAGGCAGTCCAGAGAAGGGCAACCAAAATGGTGCAGGGACTGCATCAGAAGACATAAAAGGACAGATTAGCGGACTCCAATATGTATACCCTTGAGCAAAAGGAGGAGAGGTGATATGATCAGACATTTAAACACCTTAAGAGGCATAAACAAAATTGAAAGAGTCAACATGTTTAAATATAAGAAAAATAGCAGGACAAGAGGACACAGCATGAAAGGATTAGAGGAGGCCGATTAAGGGAATGTGAGGAAATTCTTTTTCTGAAAAAGGGTGGTAGATGCATGGAATGGCTTACCACAAGTGGTGGCTATGAATACAGTGCAGGGCTTCAAACAGGCATGGGATAGGCGCAAGGAGCAATACAAATAGCTGTAGATGATGATCACTGACAGAGCAAGGCCGATGGCACATTTATAAGGTAAAAAGAAATGGGCAGACTGGATGGGCCATGCGGTCCTTATCGCAAATCCTTCTATGTTTCTATGTTTCTATATAGCCCAGGCTATAGAAAATATCACACAGTGAGTTTATTTCATTTAAAGAACAGCAAGGTAACATTTTGGCAAGACAGTCATCACAAAATGAAGAGTAATGAGTACCAATGCCCATAGTCCAGGTATCAAGCTTCCTGAACTAGTGGCCTTGATGCTAATAGACTGTATGACCAAATAGCTCAATTATAGTTATGAGGTCAGAAGTCTCTTGAGCTGTTTTAGTGGATAGTTGAGTGTTTTCAGGAATAGTTTCTAGGCTTTCTACTATAGAAAATCTATTTGCTAAAAGAGTTTCAAATGTGGTGCATCTTTCCTTTTTGCAGGTTTAGTGTATTGAATATTGTTCCTCGTCCTCATCATGTGTTTTTCTCTTCTCTGGTTCTTTTACTATTTTTTGTTGTTGTTCTAGTCTCCTTTACCACAGATGTCAGGGTGTCTTGGATTTATGAGAGTATTAGTTGTATTTGAGGAGGGGCCAGAAATGAAGGGCAGGGAAGTCCTTTATGCCTAGTACCCAGTTTTTCCCAAGTCTATGTGACATTTCTTGACTAGATTCAAGCAGTAATCTATCCGTGAAAGAGTTAAGTTCTATTAAGTCATCGCATGGATAATTTACATTTAAAACTTCTGTCAAAATTTTGTCTGGTTACAGGTACATTAAGCAGCTAACATTGTATAAGATTTTCATCTTCATTCACATTAGTATATTTGCCATTTGTAATATGATGTCTCATACCACTGGATACTAAGTTTAATGAAGCAACGATATAATTAGTCAGATGCCTAGTAGTAGGGATAAAGCATTATAGCTCAGATTACCTTCTTCAGTTGCTCACTACATTTCAATGTCTTTAACCTCAAACATGCCTATAACAAACAGATGCCATGTCTTTGCACACGCCTTCGTGCATGATACACCTCTTGCCCTACCAGGCTCACCCTGCTCACCACAGGGCTCTGTTCTTATCCCTCGAGTACCAGAAGTGTTCCCAGGGTCACCAACCTAAAATCCTTCAGTGAATAAAAATAGGCAAGTAGCCATTAGCCCAGACTATAAAAAAAAATGAAGACCTGCAAAGTAATGGGTAGTCCACAAATTGACCCTCTTCCTGTTTGGGCTTGTTGCCTTGGTAACAAGGATCCAGGAACTCACATTTAGCAAGTAAACACAGAATACGTCACGTTTAAAATTATCACACAGTGAGTATATTTCATTAAACAACAAATTACATTTTGGCAAGGAGTCTTGTTGTACAACGCCACAGACTGTTCTTATGCCTGGAGCAACCCAAGTGTTCCGGTCACCAAGCACCAAAACCCTTGACAAATAAAAACACCTTTACAGTTCGCAACTGAAAAATAAACAAAGTAGCCTCAGAAGACTTGGTTTGCTGGCCAAGGCACCTAGCTCACTGAGCTCTTTCCTTCAGATCATGAAGGCAGGTAGAGAAATCACAAACAGGAGGATTAAGACGGTTGGCTAAACAGATTTAATGTATAGTGGTGTTTTATTTTTTACCCACAGGGATTAATACTGTTGTTACAACATTTCATTGCTTTATTTTCTCTGATTCAAATGTTGTTGCTGGTATACCTCTTCTGCATTATTACAAGGTGCCTACAGGTGTGCTAACAATTACTGCTGTAATCTACAGTTCAAACTATCTTTTACAGTATATCTACCACACCACTTTATTTTCTCTGGAGCAAGTACTGCTTAGGGTATATCTTCTCTGAAAGTACTGTATTACAGGTGGAGCTTACATTTTGTGACTTTATCATTGGCTAAAAAAAAGTACTGTGTGACATCATTTTTTTTCTTGTTTGTTGAAAAGGTTTGTTGTCCCAGAGGTTTTCAGTCTCCTTCTCACACTGAAGGAGCTAACGCTTTTCCTCACAGCTCTTCCAGAGATTAGGCATGTGGGGAGTGGGCCAGCAAACTATCAGTACTTCAACAGAAGAAGGGTTAAAAGTCAGCAGCGACATCTTGAGTAAGACTTGGTTTGCTGGCCAAGGCACCCCATCACCTGAGCTCTTTCCTTCTAAGACTGCTTTGAAAGGCAGAGTAGAGAAACTTACCAGAGCAAGGGAGAAGGATTAGACTTAGTTTGGCTAAGCAGATTTACTGTGCGGTGGTGTTTTTATTTTTTACTCACGAGTTGCTACTGTTTGTTGCTAACATTTCATTGCTTTATTTTTTCTCTGATTCAAATAGTTGTTGCTGGTATACCTTCTTCTGCATTATTACAAGGTGTGCCTACAGGTGGTGCTAACAGATTACTGCTGTAATCTTCTGATTCAAATTGTCTTTTGCAAGGTATATCTTCTGTTACTGCTTTATTTTTCTCTTGGAGCAAAGTGTTTTTACAGGGTATATCTTCTGAAATTACTGTATTACAGGTGGAGTTTACATTTTGTGACTTTTTATCATTGGGCTAAGCAAAATTACTGTTTGACACTGTTTATTTTTTTTTTCTTGTTTGTTGAAAAGGTTTGTTGTCTCAGAGGTGTTTCAGTCTCCTTCTCACATTGAAGGAGCTAATTGCTTTTCCTCCCACAGCTCTTCCAAAGGATTAGGTGTGTATGTGGAGGTGGAGCTGGCAAACTGTCAGAACTTCCAAAGAAAGAAGGGTTAAAGATCAGGTTAGTTGATATCTTGGAGGTAGAAGATTTGGGTTTGCTGGCTTTCAAGGCACTTAGCTTCACCTGAGCTCTTCTCTAAGACTGCTTGAAAGGCAGAGAGAAACTTACCAGAGCAAGGGAGAAGGATTAAGACTTAGTTTGGCTGCAGATTTACTGTGTGGTGGTGTTTTTATTTTTTTACTCACAGGATTGCTACTGTTTGTTGCTAACATTTCATTGCTTTATTTTTTCTCTGATTCAAATTGTTGTTGCTGGTATACCTTCTTCTGCATTATTACAAGGTGTGCCTACAGGTGGGTGTGCTAACAGATTACTGCTGTAATCTTCTGATTCAAATTGTCTTTTGCAAGGTATACTTCTCTGTTACTGCTTTATTTTTCTCTGGAGCAAAGTGTTTCTTACAGGGTATATCTTCTGAAATTATTACAGGTGGTGCTTTACAGGTTTTACAGTTTTATCTAACATTAGGATAAGCTTTCAGGGTTACTGCATTTGTTGTTGACTGATTGTTTCTGCTCTTACCTCCTTGTTCTTTCGTCCGTGGTTCTTCTTTTGGGCAGGGAAGGGCCCACCACCACCCACCCCCATCCCCAACCACCCCATGCTACACTCCTTTTATAGGTACCACAGTTGTGACATTTCCTGTGGCAGAACAGGAAGGGTGGATCAGTGGGGCCTCACAAGGTGATCTCATTTACAGAACATAGTAATTTAACTTGTTATAACAAGTTAAACAAAGCACAATTAAACCATTACTTGCATTTTTTTCCTTCTAATTACTCTGACTAGGTTACAAACCCAGCAACTTATTTGTAATGGATTTCATTAACTGCAGGTACCGCGGAACACCCTCAGAACGACAGTCTTACAGGATTTAGGAAACTGTCCACATGCTGGGCCTTTGGAGATCTTAGGTCTCAGCTCCGGCAGCATGGGCAGAGATTGCACGCCAAATTTCATATTTGAAGAGGAAATACATTATAAGAACCACCTACCATTTCCCCAGCATCCAACAGAAAAACTCGACCGCAGAGTGGGTAGTTGGTCCAGGAGGTTGGCAGGTGGTTAGGAGGAGCAAATCAGGTGCCCCATCACTCTGCTCTCCAACACATTACCTCCAAAACCATATAAACACTATTAAACAGGTATCTGCCTCTATCTCTGAAATCAATAAAGAGGCAGAAGACACTGCAGAGCAGGACACTGCGCACAGGAGCTGGCACAACAATACTCACCCAAATCAGGAACCAAACTAAACAAGCACAAAGGAAATCAAAAACTTCTGATCATGGAGACTCCATGATTCGGGGAGTTGATACCCATCTCCAGCCAGGGGTGATGGTCAGATGTCTCCCAGGTACATCAGCATGGAGAGACACTGACCGCATTGCTAAAATTGTTCACAAAGCAGGAGAAAACATTGATGTCCTAGTACACAGGGACTAATGATCTCGCCAGCCGGTCAGTTGGGAGACAAGGAACACCTGACTAGGCAGGGTGACAAACTATCATCTATTTCGTCCAGCATCTCCTTCTCTGAGATCCTGCCAGTCTGGGAGAAGGGAGCAGATGGACGGAAGGTCAGAGAAGGGAGATAGGGGAGCTAAACACGTGGCTCAAGGACTGGTGCCAGAAAAGGACACAGATTTGTAGGGAACTGGCAACAGTTCTGGGAGGCGAAAGTTCTTTAAATTTGATGGACTGCATCTGACTAAAGAAGTCAGTGCATTGGGGCAGAAGTTTGGCGTCTTTGCAGAATATTTAAACTAGCAAATGGGGAGAGGGGTGCAGCACCCCATCGTCGAATCGGGAAGAACACCCTCCCCCTCAGCTAGTGGTCAAACAGGAATTCAGCATGTTTGCCGTTCATTGCATCACCAGGTAAGAAAAAAGGTTTGTCTCCCACAGATGCACAGGGTAATGCCAAACTTCACCCAACAACTAACACACCAAAATCTGGCCAATGGAAAATCATGTACACAAATGCTCACAGCCTGAGAAATAAGATCCCAGACCTGCAGGCAATAAATGTCAGAGGCTAAACTGGACATAGTAGCAATTAGTGAGACGTGGTTTACCAGTAACCACACTAGGAGACTTCAGTACCTGGCTATGTATTGTTCAGAAGAGACCGAGGGAAAAAGGGGGAGGAGTGGCCTGTATGTTAATGAAAATATCAAAGCTACAGAAATTCAGAATACACATAAGGAGCCAGAAGAACTGTGGGTCACCTGGAAACAGGAAATGGGACAGCCATAAGAACTGGGGTTGTCTACAGGCCCCAGACCAGAGGAGGACATAGACACATTACTGTTAGAAGATATACAAAACATGACAGCTAAAGGGAGGTTCTGATAATGGAGACTTCAACATGCCAGATACAGATTGGTCAATACCAGCAGGAACATCGGCCAGAACTAGACACATAGTGGATTCCCTGCAGGAGGGCCTCAAACAACTGGTACAGCAACCCACAAGAGACAGAGCTATCCTAGATCTAGTACTGACTAACAAAGAAGGGATCACAGATCTCCAGGTAGAAGGTCACCTGGGGCCAGTGACCATCACATGGTATGGTTCAATTTGGCTACTACATCTAAATCATCCCATTCCAAGGCAAAATATGGGACTTCAGAGGAGCTGACTTTGATAAGATGGCCAACAGAGTTAAGCTAGCCCTGGCAAAAGAAACACAGGTGAGGAGGTACAGGCAAAGTGGGCAAGCATTAAGGATACAATACTTGAAGCAACATCCCATTGTGTTAGACAGAAAAGGAAGTGCAAAAGAAGAAGGAAACCACTTTGGTTCTCAAATACAGTAGCAGAAAAGGTCAGAGCCAAAAGGCTGGCCTTCAGAAAATACAAGGAACACAGCGGATGAAGATAGGGAGGCATACCAAACTGCCCTAAGGGAAGCAGGTAAGACAGTAAGGCAGGCAAAGTCCCAAACTGAGGAAACACTAGCACGAACAGTAAAGAAGGTGACAAGACTTTCTATAGATACATTAGTGAAAGGAGAAAGTCCAGAGTGGGTATTGCTAAGCTTAATGGAGAAAAGGAGCATGTGAGGAGGAGGACCCTGTAAAGGCATCTATCCTAAATAGATACTTTTGCTCAGTATTTACTGAAGAGAAGGTAGGCAGGCCCACAGCTCAGCATCATGGACACAGGGGAGGGAGGTGAGCACTACTCCCTTCACAAAAGAAAGGGTCCTACAAGAGCTTGCTAAGCTCAGGTGGATAAGGCAATGGGACCTGATGGCATACATCCCAGGGTACTTAAGGAGCTAAAGGAGGAACTAGCAGAGCCATTAGCAGAATTGTTTAGTGAGTCTCTGAGCACAGGAGAGGTCCCAGAAGACTGGAGAAGGGCTCATGTGATCCCACCACAAGAGTGGTAGCAGGAGGAGGCGGGAACTACAGACCGGTCAGTCTTACCTCAGTAGTGGGCAAGATTATGGAGGCACTCCTTAAGGAAAGGATAGTGCAACACCTGGAACCATAGGGCACAGGATCCAAGACAGCATGGGTTTACTAAAGGAAGGTCCTGTCAAACTAATCTCATAGATTTCTTTGACTGGGTAACCAGAGTGGTGGACCAAGGGGAGCAGTTGATGTCGCCTACCTTGACTTCAGCAAAGCTTTGACACTGTTCCACATAGAAGATTGATAAATAAGCTAGGTAGGCTCGGGGTGGATCAGAAGTTGGTCAACTGGTGGCAAACTGGTTGACTGGCAGAAAACAGAGAGTGGTGGTAAATGGTATACAGTCAGAAGAGATGCAAGTCACAAGTGGGTACCTCAGGATCAGTCCTGGGGCCAGTCCTATTCAACATCTTCATTAGTGACCTCAGCAGATGGACTAGAGGTAAGGCTTGTCTGTTTGCAGATAACACCAAGATCTGCAACAGAGTAGATGATCCAGATGGGGTGGGCAGAATGAGAAGAGATCTGGATAAACTAGCAGAATGGTCAGAAGAGTGGCAACTGGATTTAATGCAAAGAAGTGCAAAATCATGCACATAGGGAAGAGAAACCTGAAGCCACTTATAGGCTGGGAGGGAGTTGCTAGCAGTCACAAAGGAAGAAAGAGACTTGGGCATCATCATCACTGATGACCTAAAATCATCCAAGCAGACCTCAAAGCAGTAGGTAAGGCTAGGGGTGTTAGGGTGTATTAGTAGGGGCATCACAAGTCGTAAGAGGGAGGTAATAATCCTCTGTACAAGACATTGGTTAGGCCTCATCTGAGTACTCGTGCAGTATTGGAGCGCACACCTTCACAAGGACATTAACCAAATTGAGGCAGTCCAGAGAAGGGCAACCAAAATGGTGCAGGGACTGCATCAGAAGACATATGAGGACAGATTAACGGAGCTCAATATGTATACCCTTGAGCAAAGGAGGGAGAGAGGTGATAGATCGAGACATTTAAACACCTTAAGGGCATAAACAAGGTGAAAGAGTACAACATGTTTAAATATAAGAAAATAGCAGGACAAGAGGACACAGCATGAGATTAGAGGAGGCCGATTAAGGGGAATGTGAGGAAATTCTTTTTTCACAGAAAGGGTGGTAGATGCATGGAATGGCTTACCACAAGAAGTGGTAGCTATGAATACAGTGCAGGGCTTCAAACAGGCATGGGATAGGCATAAGGGAGCAATACAAATGACTATGAATAGATAGGTCACTGACAGAGCAAAGGCCGATGGCACATTTATAAGGTAGAAAAAGAAATGGGCAGACTGGATGGGCCTTGAGGTCCTTATCTGCCGTCAACTTCTATGTTTCTATGTTTCTATGTAAGCCCAGGCTATAGAAAATATCACACAGTGAGGTTTATTTCATTTAAAGAACAGCAAGGTAGCATTTTTGGCAAGACAGTCATCACAAAATGAAGAGTAATGAGTACCAATGCCCATAGTCCAGGTATCAAGCTTCCTGAACTAGTGGCCTTGATGGAAGAGGAATATCTGGATATTGTGGCAGTCACAGAAACATGGTACACACAGAATCATGACTGGGATGTTAACATACCAGGATACACTATCTACAGGAGGGACAGGGAGGGTAAAAGGGGAGGAGGAGGAGTAGCTCTTTACATAAGGGAAGGAATCAAAGCAACAGAATAAAAGGGTAAATGGTAAGTTGAGGAAGCACTGTGGTTCAATTTGGAGACAGGCAATGACACCACAATCCAAACAGGGGTTGTATACAGACCCCCATCTCAGGGGGAGGAAATGGACAAGGAAATGATAGAAAGTATCCTTAGAGTGGCAGAAAAAGGGGATATATTGTTGATGGGGATCTGAATATGCCAGATGTTAACTGGAATGCATTTGCAGCAGCCACTTCCAAGAGTGGGGTCATTCTAGATGCCCTACAGGGGGCATGTCTTAGACAACTAGTATTGGAACTCATTCAAGAGGGAGCAATCTTAGACCTGGTATTCTCAAATGGAGATGGGGAGAGGATTACAGATGTAGAAATGGGTAGCCATCGTGGAACTAGCGACCATCGAACAGTATGGTTCATGATAAACACAGCAGCAGAGTCAAGCTATACAAAAACAAAGGTACTGGACTTTAGGAGGCTGACTTTGCCAAAATGGGTGAGTGCCTAAGGAATGCACTAGCAAATGGGCTGGAAGGAGGGGTGGAAGAACAATGGGGAATAATTAAAACTGCCATCACAGAGGCAACAAGCCTTTATGTGAAGCAAATAAACAAAACAAAAAGATGTAAGAAACCACTATGGTTCTCAAAGGAGGTGGCAGGGAAGGTTATGGAGAAAAAGAAAGCATTCAAGAAGTATAAGGAATCACAGATGAGCAGGACAGAGAACTGTATCAGTTAAAGCAAAAGGAAACAGGGAAGGTAGTCAGAACAGCAAAGGCCCAAACCGAGGAAAAGATAGCCAACTCAGTTAAGAAGAGGGATAAAACCTTTTATAGGTACATCAGGGAGTGAAGGAAGATCAAGAGAGGGATAGTGATGTTTAATTAAAAAGAGGTGGGGGTTGGGGGTCAGAGGATGACTGTGAAAAGGCAGAGATACGAAACAAATATTTTTGCTCAGTATTCACAAATGAAGAGAGGGAGGTACCGAAACCAAACAATAGAAATACTCTGGATATGGGGGTTGATACCAGCCCATTTACAGAAGAAAGAGTTCTGAAAGAACTCCTAAAACTGAAGGTGGATAAAAGAAATGGGTCCTGATGGGATTCATCCCAGAACTGTAAAAGAAATAAGGGTAAAAATAGTGACACCACTGACTACCCTTTTAACAAATCATGGGATGATGGGGTGGTACCTCAGGACTGGAGGAGAGCAGATGTTATTCCACTTCACAAAAGTGGGAGCAGGGCAGAAGCAGGAAACTATAGACCTGTTAGTTTAACCTCAGTGATAGGAAAAATGATGAAATCACTTCTGAAGGAAAGAATTGTTGAGTACCTAGAGGCCAGAGGGGCACAGAACTCAAGGCAGCATGGTTTCACAGCGGGAAGGTCATGTCAGATGAATCTAATAGATTTCTTTGACTGGATGACCAAAGTAGTAGATCAGGGAGGGGCTGTGGACATGGCCTACCTAGACTTTAGCAAGGCATTTGACACAGTCCCATACAAAAGAGTAATATACAAGTTAGCCAGCCTAGGAGAGGGTCCCAAGATGGTAGCCTGGGTAAAGAATTGGCTGGAGAACAGAACGCAGACGGTAATAGTAAACAGAGTCCACTCTGAAGAAAGGGGGTATACTAGTGGGGTACTGCTGGGTTCAGTTCTAGGACTGGTTCTCTTCAGTGTCTTTATAAGTGACATTGCAGAGGGACTGGAAGGAAAGGTATGTCTCTTTGCAGATGACACAAAGATCTGCAACAGAGTTGATGCACAAGGTGGGGTGGAAAGAATGAGAAGGGACTTGGGAAGGATGGCAGAATGGTCAAATGCATGGCAGCTTAGATTAAATGCTAAGAAGTGCAAAGTAATGCGCCTGGGAAACAAAAACCCAGGGGAAGAGTACACAATGGGGGGCTCATAGGTTCATAGGTAGTTACATGCTTGAGGAACAAGCCCAATTAGAATGCACCACCAAATATCCTAATGGTGGAATGAGAATTTGTTTTCACTCATATATTGATCAAGCCTCAATTGATTAATATTATCGCTAAGGACAACAAAAGGAGGAAGAGAGTTCCATAATGGTGGTATCCTCTGAGTTATGAAATGATTTGTTTACACTGTTCTGTTAAGATTAGTGACCAATTTAAATGTATGTGATTGTGTGTTGTTATGTGTGTCCAGTTTTTCCAAACAGTATGTTTCAAGCATAATGGGATCAAGATATGCGCTATACGCAAGACATAGGTTCCCGTCTTATGGATCTGTATTCTAAAGAATACAACCCCAGAGATTTTAATCTATTGGAGCAATCCAAATTGGGCAATTTACTAATTTTCATGGTGATTTTCCTCTGGACCCTCTCTACCAAAGCTTTGTTGCTGAGTGATGATGGGGAACAAAATGGAGAACAATATTCTGTATGAGATCTAACTAAGCTTGTATATAAAGGAACAATAACTTCTGGTTTGTGACTCTTGATATCTTTAAGAATGCAGCTAATTATCCCATGACATTTGTTTACAGTGTTAGCAGTGTGTACACTAAATTTTAGGTTGTTAGATATAATTACACTTAAGTCTTTCTCAGTGGTGATAGTTTGTAAATGAGTGCCATTTAGTGTATAATCTGCAAGTGTATTATTTTTGCCTAAATGCATCACCTTACATTTGCTGATGTTAAATGCCATTTTATTTTCATTAACCCATTTAGTTACTCTGTCTGTATTAGTTTGCAAAGCCTTAATTGAGTAGTTGTTATTTACTATGCAACCAATTTTGCTGTTGTCAGCATATTTATTTATCCATACCCCATCAAAAGTTTGCATAGAGGTGATCAAGATATTAAACAGTAAGGGGCCCAGAACAGAGCCCTGAGGTACACCAGTGGTAGCTCTGGCCCATGCAGATTCATGTCCTCGAATGACAACTTGCTGTTGCCTGTTATTATGCCAAGATGCAATCCACTCAATAATATTGCTAAGTAGTTTCAATTGGACTAGTTGATTAAGTAAAATGTTATGAGAAACTGAATCAAATGCTTTAGCAAAATCTAGATATATAATATCCACTGGTAAACCTGAGTCCAAAGCCTGGCTGACTGGCTCAAAAACAATTATTAAATTACTCTGACAGGCTCTACCTTCTGTAAAACTATGCTGAGTAATATCCAGAAAACCATTATCTTTCAGATGATCTAGACTTTTATACTGGAGTAATCATTCCATAAGTTTGCCTATGCATGATGTCAGGTTTATAGGCCTATGATTTGCAACATTTTGCTTACTTCCCCCTTTATGTAAAGGCGAAATTATAGCCACTTTCCATTCTGGTATGGCAACTACCTCAGCAGTTGAGGTGTTGAATAAGTAGTGAAGAATATTGGATAATTCCATAGACAGGTTCTTTATAAAACTTGGCGGAATTCCATCTGGACCTGCTAAAGAGTCAGATTTCATCATATTAATAGCATGTAAAATATCTTGTGTATTAAATGCTAATGATGTATCAGTGTGTTCTAACGAATTCAGGGGTGAGACACTAATAACAACAAAAATGGAAAGGGACCTGGGGATAGTCATACCAGATGACCTAAAGGCAGGCAAGCAATGTGAGAGGGTAGTAAGGAGGGCTGGGGGGATACTGGGATCCATAGGGAGAGGCATCAGCAGTAGAAAAGGAGTTGTTATCCCTCTGTGGAGACAGCTGGTGAGACCCCATCTGGAGTACTGCATGCAGTTCTGGAGACCCAGTCTCCACAAAGACATAGACAGGATGGAGGCAGTCCAGAAGAGGGCAACTAAAATGGTGCAGGATCTGCACCAGAAGACGTATGAAGAGAGACTTAAGGAGCTTAATATGTATAACCTCGAGGAAAGGAGGGAGATGGGGGACATGATAGAAACTTTCAAGTACCTCAAGGGACTCAACAAAGTCCAAGAGGGTATCATCTTTCAAAAAAAGAGGTGTGCAAGAACAAGGGAGCACAATTTGAAGATGGGGGGGAGGCTCAGAGGTAATGTGAGGAAGTATTTTTTTACTGAGAGGGTTGTGGATGCATGGAATGGCCTTCTTCAGGAGGTTGTGGAGTCAAAAACAGTGGTGGAATTCAAGAATACATGGGACAGTCATAAGGCAATTCTAGGGGGTTGGGGTAGGAGGAAGTACTGTAGGCTGTTGGTTAACTAGGATCTGCAGCTTATTCATTAGGTAGGGAAATGTGCAGACTGGATGGGCCAAATGGTCCTTATCTGTCATCAAATTCTGTTTCTATGTTGTATAGTATACAACAGGCCAGGAATATACCACTGGCCTTCTCTGGGCTATACAGTATGGCACCACCCGACTGATCCAGATACTGGAAGCACATTTTCAGCATGCTGAAGACATGCTCGGTGATGGCGTACATAGAGATGTGTGCCTCGTTGTAATGCTCCTCCATCTCTGTTCTGGGTTGTCAGAATTTTGTCAGCAGCCAGGGCTGGAGGGGGTATGCAGTGTCACCTATGGGGATCAAGGGAGACTATTACTCCACAGCTTAACTGTGCATTATGCCTCCCCCCAGTACCATGGCCCACTAGTGTGAGTGCCAGTTGTACACCATGGATTGTGTGTCGACCATTCCTGCCCACCTAAATCCTCCTCCCAACTGCTGTGGCCTGGCCATGCTGCAAAAGTCTGCCCATGCTGGTGAACATTGTTGCCTGCATGTGTTCTGACCCCTATTGTCTGCCCTTGGCTACCTGGCGGTCGCCCATGCGTGACTACGTGTGGTGTATTCTGCCCTGCCACATGTGTCTGCTGTTGCACTGCACCCCACCTCCCATGCATTGTTTTTCTGCTGCACTGTCCCTGTGTGTATGGTTGCAGTGCTGTCCTCCCTCCAGTGTCCCGCTTGTGCTACTCCCTCTGTGCATTTTGTATCCTGCCACTTGCACACCTGCCCCCTCCCGTCCTGTGCTGAGCAATGGTGTCCTGTTCATGTGCAGTTCAGCATGACCCACACATCTACAAGATGTCTGCTGGGTATGTTCCCAGTCTCAAACCTGTGGCAGAAGGTGGACTGGTGCCATAGGAAGGCATTGTGTGTGCTCCCAGGGTGTGTGGTGCAGACATTGCTGATGCACCCTGTGGCATTGCACACCACCTGGTGGTTTACCGAGTGGCAGTCCTTGTGGTTGATCTATGTCCTGGCATCCTCACCAGGTGGTGCAAAAATTGCCACATGGGTGTAGTCATTGGCCCCATGATGCCTGGCATGAGTGTTACCCTGTGGAACTACTGAATAGCTTCTGTTCAGTCTGCCTGTGTGCTTGGGAACTAGATTAATTCTGCTGCATGTAGGAATAATGCAGTGAGGAACTGTGTGAGCATCCTGGACATGGACGGCTGGGAGATGCCAGTGGTGTCTCCAGCTGGCTTCTGGAAGGCTCCTGTGGTGAGCAGGCACATTACTGTTGTCACCTTGGTCTCCACTGCTATGGCATGACCTCTTCCAGTGGGCGACTGCATTTCATCACGGCACAGCTCACAGAGCTGCCCCAGAATGGACCTGTTCAGGCTGTATCGGCAGACTGTTTCAGTCTCCATCAGCTGTTCAAACACCAGTCTGGCATGATACCACCATGGGTCTGACAGCTTACAGTGCCTTCCACTGCCACATTGCTGGTTTGCCCATTTCCTCATCTCCATTATCCTGCCCCCCATCAGGAATGGTGCACCATCCATTGTTGGTTTCGGCTGCTTCTCTCCTCCTGCTTGCTCCTGCTATCCTGTGGTCAGCCTGCTCGGGGCTAGCACTTAAGTCTACTTGTTTTATACTTCTCTCTACATGACACATTTGGTACTTGCACTGTGGATGCTCTGTACTTGCTCATACATTTTGCTCTGTGAATGGCTCTACTGTATATGCAGTTACACGCCCCCTTGAATTGCACAGCTTATCATTACATGCTGCCTCCGGCACATCCTGTTCAGCACAGCACATCCAGCTTGCGGCAGGGCATCTGCGCTGTCTGTGAATGGCTCCATGGCACATTTCTGGGTTACAAATGCAACTAATTTGTGCCCAGTGCATCTCCTTTGTGAATCCTGCCCCAGATGTCCAAGTCAGCATGGTACAAAACAGTATTAGAGCTTCTAAAGAAGTATGATTTACAAATTCTGATGAATTACTTAAATAAAAACATTACGCTTAGCTTATAATATAAAAAAATACTACATAAATGCCAAAGTAAAAATTTACTGGATAAAAAATGACCGCTAATGTATTGAAATCTCATGATATTACCTTTGGTTTGCACATAATAATTGTTCCTTCATATACAGGCATCACCTTAATGATGTAACTAATCCAGCACTAAGGAAAATATACATTAGATACAAATTGGAAATCTTTGAGAGTAACGTTTTACTTATCAAATATAAAAAAATACGCTCCTAATGGTCAAAACTGCTATTGCTGACATGGAGGCAAGGAAGATCTGATGCATGTCTTAGGGTGTTGCACATGGTATGAGAAAAGTCACATGTACTAGCTTGGACCTTATTTGGCAAACTGGAATGCTATAGGAAAGTCACTCTTAACCAAAATACTGTTTTGCACAGAAGATGACTACACAATTAAAAGGTTAGCAAATTACTTTTTAACAATATGTAAGATCAGGAAGAAGATGATTCCTCAAATTGGCACAAAACAATCTTAGCTTTATCTAAATGCTGTCAAAACAACACAATGTAGAAACAGATTCATTTCTGATTTGTCCAACAATCCTGAAATCTACTCTGTTTATCTCTTATGAGCAAGTTTTAACATTTTGATTTAACATGTACCCCATCTCTTTGAACGTAATCTAATGCAATTTAAGGGGTCGATGACCAAGTTGACTAGCTTGCAAGAATGCCCTATGATTGTACAATATATTATTAGTATACAGTAAAGTAAGGATATTCAGACTTTTAAATTGAAAGATGCTCAGCAAACGAATGCACTTCTGTATAGTAAGGATTTGCACAGCATATTTCCAGTATAATATATTGCAAATGAGTTGTTTATGCAGGCTCGTATTTACTGTATATGTCGAGCATTGTATTGTTTAAATGATTACTGTGAAATGTACTGCTTGAAATATTCTTATATTTAAAATCGTAAAGACTTTGAAAAGTCAAACAATGAAGTTAAAGAAGTACTGCTACTATTTTTACAAGTTTACTGCCAGCAAGGGGCTCACACACGGGCCAGATATTCAAAACTTAGCCTGGGGCAAAATTAGCACTGGATGGTCTGCTAAAGTAGCCTGGAACCATTTGCATGCTATATTCAAAGGAATAGCCCTGGGGCTAAAGCAGCTGAATATAGCGTGCTAATGAAGCCATGCAGATAGGGCTGGGAGTGCAGTGCAATAATAGCCCGGCAAATAAGACAGCTCTGAATATAGCATCTGGGAAGTGCAAACCACCACAGCAGCCCAATGCACACAGATGTGGAGGAAGGAGGCAGTATAACACAGTGGTTTAAGGCTCTGAACTGCAAACCTGGAGACCTGGGTTTGAATCCCACAGCCCTCACTAGCATACTGTGTGACTTTGAACAAGTTACTTAACTTCCTTGTACTCCCAGTTTACACCTGTAAACAAGCTTTCAGCTTAGTGTGTCTCTCCTGGTTAAACAAAAAACAAACAAACATAAAAGGTAACTGTGAACTATGTGGATAATGTGTGCGCTAGCTAAGAAGTGTATGCACTAAAACGGCAAATAACAGTGCAGGCCAGATACTGCAGAACTGTGTTATGGTTTAGACAGGTTTGCATGGTGCAATACATTTGAGCAGCATTTGCACAGGGCTAACATGTTTGCCCAGCATCAGGACATTTGCCTGGGGCAAACATTTGCTATATTCAAAAGTGACATGCAAATGATCCTACGTAGGCAGTCCATGGGTAAACATCCATATTAGCACCTCAGTATGACCTGATTTGCATGTAGATTGCCCAGTGCTATTGCAGGGTCCCACAGCTCCACCTGTAGGTCAGTCTGAAAGTATAGGGACAGGCTGGGTCTGCTCACAGCTCCACCTGTAGGTCAGTCTGGAAGATCATGGTGGTAGCTGCAGGCTACATTTGTACAGAGCTGCATAGACTTTTGTGCTCCAGGGGACTACACAGCACAGGCACAGGTGGTGGTGCTGCATGCAAAAGTGCCTGCTACAGTGAATAGTAGACACAACAGTAACAAGATGGCCGACAGTGTGAGGGACACAGCAATACCTATGGTGTATAGGGCAGCAATGACTTCTGCACTCCTCACAGTGACAGTGACATTTGGCACATGTGTTGTGATAGTGAACATCACTGTCATGCTGCCATGTGACCCACAGATGCTGCACTACTGGCATGGGATATTCATAGTGACATACACATGGCTGGCTGTGTGTGGTGTGGTGTCTGTACAGATATGTGGTATATGGCCCGGGGAGGCACATACCATTAGACAGGCACACTGGTGTCAGGGTATTCCCTATACTGGACCATTTTCTCTGCGTGGATGGTCCCAGCTTTGTGGCAGCACCCAGTATGTGGTGCAGCCTGGCCACCTATACACCCTCCCCTCAACCCCCTCCACACCCCCAGTGCTGCATGTGGGTGCTGGATTGTGTTGGTGTACCCCAATTGGGGGACTGGAGGTGTGTGCTTTATGGAAACACTGCCATGGTGTCCACTGGGTACTGGGACAACCAATAATGCCTGGCATGGTTGGGACCGATGCTAGTTGATGGTAACACAGGAGGTGCTGTCTGTGTGCAGCATGTTTCTTCCATGTCTGGTTTCTTTCTCTGTTTAATATTTACTGGTTAGGGTCAATAAACCACCACTGGCAGACCCTCACAAAGTCCATAATTCACACTTGTGAATTATAGAGATCCAAAAACCAAGGTTCTATGCTACACAAACTTGCACAAAGCTGCGCAAGGTCACGCAAGCTCACTTTTGAACAGCACTAACCACCAGTAAATATAAAAAGTAAAACAAGGGGAAGTCGGGGAACTTGGATTTTATGTGCACCCTTGGTGTGTGATGCCCAGAGATAAACTTCTCATGCTTTGCCCATGGGGTTTATGGGGCATCACACACCTCAGTTGAGCGTAAAATCCTGGTTAACCACACTTCCACGTGCATTATTCTATATTTTATCACCTTGTTGTCCAGATAAGCTCACTGGGCTAAGGCACATTGTCAGTAACCACCCAGAGTCACAACATGTGTGGCTGAGATGATACAGAGTACACTAAATACATACCATACATTCCACTAACAACAACGCACAATTCACAATGTGCAACATAGTGTCACATTGCAAACCATTTCTGCTGCAGGTGCTGTTTCATCTCAGTTCTATCAATGACAGGCTACCTACTGTATACACCCTCCCCTCAACCCCCTCCATGTGGGTGCTGGATTGTGTTGGTGTACCCCAATTGGGGGACTGGAGGGGTGTGCTTTATGGACCCACTGTCATGGTGTCCACTGGGTGCTGGGACACCCAGTAGTGCCTGGCATGGTTGGGACTGGTGCTAGTTGATGACAACATAGGAAGTGCTATCCATGTGCAGCATGTTTCTTCCATGTCTAGTTTCTTTCTATGTTTAATATGCACTGGTTATGGTCAATAAACCACCACTGGCAGACACTTGTGAATTATGGAGATCCATAAACCAAGGTTCTATGCCGCACAAACTCATGCAAAGCTGTACAAGGTCAGGAAAACTCACTTTTGCTCAATGCTAACACCAGTAAATATAAAAAGTAAAAATTGGGAAATCTGGGAACTCATATTTTATGCACACCCTCAGTGTGTGATGCCCAGAGATAAACCTCTCGAGCTTTGCCCTCGGGGTTTATGGGGCATCACACACCACTCGTGTACATAAAATCCTCATTAACCACATCTCCCCATGGATTATTTTATATTTTATCACCTTGTTGTCCGAGTAAGCTCACTGGGCTAATGCAGATTGTCAGTAACCATCCAGAGTCACAACATGTGTGGCTGATACAATACAGAGTAGACTAAATACATACCATACATACCATTAACAACAACACACAATTCCCAATGTGCAGCATAGTGTCACATTGCAAACCATTTCTGCTGCAGGTGCTGTTTCATCTCAATTCTATCAATGACAGGGTGGTTGGCTTCCAAGCAATATTACTGCATTGTATTCCACAGTTTGACTGCCTGTGCATATTTTTATTTATTCAGTCTCAGATTAAATACCTCTGAGCACACAGCAGCTCATTTACAGAGGTTCCACATCAGTCATATCATGACATGTCATATGGAGTGGCCTAGGGTGGCCGACCGCCCACACTGCCTCCTCATTGGCACACCCCTTGAGGAAGGCTTATGCCGAAGCACCGTGGTTAATGGGTGGCTGGCTAATTGTTTTTCTCCTTTGCAGGTCTGTATTTATCTGTTGTCACTGTTTGCACTACTTTGTTAAATAAAAAATTTTTATAGCAGACAAAGCGGTATTTAAATAAATTCCTTGAGATAAAAGCAAAAACGTTTCTTCTGTAGCTTTTTATTTATTTATCTCAAGTCAGACCTGTTATACTGCTCTCCTTTCATTTGTGATTTCCACAAAAGGTGGCTAAGCCTTATTCCCTGTTGCTGCTGTGTCCATGCCCCCCCATCCTTGGTTTGCCCAGAGCTAAGACTACCTTTTCCTGGGCAGTAATTTGCACTGCGTCATGCAAGGTTGTGCAAACACACGTTGAGCAGCGCTAATGCACTGAATATTGCATAGCGCCTGTATTCATGTACACGCCCCTTCTCTTTGCACATTGAATACATTATACCTTTTCCCAGTGCTACTGCAGTTTGCCCATGCTATTTGGTCTTTTGAATAAAGGGGACCCATACAAACCCAGCACAAACCTGGTGCAAATGGTTTGAGCCCAGTGCAAAGTTTTGACTATCTGGCCCCATATCCCTTATAGTTTTATAGATCTGTACCTGGAACCTCTTGGGCCTCAGGGCTTTGCCCCCACTGAGTTGACCTATGGCTGTTTGGATTTCATGAGAGGTAATCGGTCCTTCCAGGCCCTGTCTCTGGCCATTCATTAACTGAGGGAGCATTATGGATGCTAAGAACTTGTATATTATCCTGGAAGCCTGCAGCTGGCAATTTTGAGGCATAGAGATCTAGACAGAAATTTCTGAAGGCTTGCTGGTGAAAGACTAGGTTCGCTGGCAAAAAGTAGCTAGCTTCAACTGAGCACTTTTCCTTTAGGTTTGCTTGAAAGGACAGAGCAAGGAGCTACATTATCAGAACAAGGAGAAACATTAAGGCTTCTTTTGGCTAAGCAGATTTACTATTGCGTTACTATTTTGTTTTGTGCCTACAGGTTTGTTACTGTTTTGTGCTTACAGATTACTGCTTTATTTTCTCTAATTCAAATTGTTTCTTTGCAGGGTATATCTTCTGCAGAATTGTTACAGGTTGTGCCTACATATTTTTATTACTGTGTTGTGTTTACAGGCTTTACAGTTTACTGCTTTATATTTTTCTGATTAAAATTGTTTTTTGCATGGCATATTTTCTGCTAAATTGTAACAAGGTGTGCTTACAAGTCGATACTGATTTGTGCTTACAGATTACTGCTTTATTTTTCTCTGATTCAAAGTGTTTTTTGCAAAGTATATTTTCTGCTAAATTGTTACAGGCTGTGCTTACAGGTTTTGATACTTGTGCATTTAGATTACTGCTTTATCTTTCTCTGATTCAAAGTGTTTTTTGCAAGGAATATTTTCTGTTAAATTCTTACAGGCTCTGCTTACAGGTTTTGTTACTTTTTGTGCTTACAGATTACTGCTCTATTTTTCTCTGATTCAAAGTGTTTCTGCAGGGTATATTTCTGTTAAATTGTTACAGGTTGTGCTTACAGGTTTTGTTACTTCTTGTGCTGACAGGTTTTAAAGTTAGATCTAGCTTTAGGCTAAGCAAAGTTACTGTTGTGCTACTATTGTATATGTTTGTCAATTTCCCCTTCCCCCAGGACGCACGTGAGATGAGCAACTTGTTGTTCAGTATGCCCTTCCTGGTGAAACTCTTAAATAAAAAAATAAATTACTATTTTGTACTTACATGTTTTTGCTTTGGGCTTAAAGGTGTTGCAGTCTCTTTCACACATTGAGTGAGCTAATTGCTCTTCTTCCACAGGGTTTCCAGGGGATTAGGAGTGTAACTGGGGGGTGGAGCTGACAATGTCGTAACAACTTTCAATAGAACAAAGATTTAAAAGGTCAGGTTAGTTGGTGTTTTTGAGGTGGAAGACTAGGTTTGCTTGCAAAAAGCACATAGCTTCACCTGAGCTCATTTCTTCTAGGGTTGCTTGAAAGGACAGAGCAAGGAGCAGGATAAGGGTAAATGGAGCAAAAGTCAGTAAGGACAGGGAGGGAGCCAAAAGGGGGTAAGGCCATCAAAAAATGGAGGGCAATGAGTATCAATGCCCATAGTCTGGGTAACAAACTCACTGAACTAGTGGCCTTTATGGAAGAGGGATGCTTGGATGTCGTGGCTGTCACAGAAACATGGTAAACAGAGAACCATGACTGGGATGTCAACATACCAGGGTACACAATCTACATGAGGGACAGTGAGGGTAAAAGAGGAGGGGGAGCCCTTTACATAATGGAAGGGATCAAAGCAATGGAACTAAAGGGTAATCAGGGAGGAGAGAAAGCACTGTGGGTCACCTTGGAGACAGAAAATGGCACTACAATCCACATGGGGGTTGTATACAGAACCCTGTCTCAGGGGGAAGAAATGCAAAAGGAAATGATAGAAGGCATCCATGTCTTTTTATGAGTTTGTAAGTGACAAACTAGATAGTAATGTTTCCAGTGATGTCATCGTCCTGGATGGTAGAAAAGCATTTGATACAGTACCCCATGATTTACTGATATCCAAGTTAAATAAAATTGGAAGCAACAAATATATTGTTAGATGGATTAAAAACTGGCTCACAAATTGCAAACTGTCTGTTAGGAGAAATTGTGTATTGTCCAGTGAGGAGGGTATCAATAGTGGAGTACACCAGGGATTAGTGTTTGGTCCTGTGTTGTTTTCTCTGTATATTAGTGACATGGGGAGAGGTATAAAGGGTGTTATTTCAAAATTTGCAGATGATAGCAAGATAGGACATGAAGTGGATTCCATACAGAGCTATCTAGACTTTTGCCAGGACCTGGAACTAACTGAATCTTGGGGAAGATGTAATAAAATTGAATTTAATAAATCGAAATGCACAGTTTTGCATTTTAGTAAGAAAAATCCAAAATATAAATATAAACTCAATGTAAAAACACTTAAATCTTCCAAGAAGGAGCTTGATTTGGGAATTTGGGTAAATACTGAGTTAGCCTCTGTTGATCATTCTTGCTATGTCTCCAATACCACAAACAGATTGCTAAGAACGATAAATAAAACTTTCATCACTAGAGATAAGGAGTGTTTAATGAAATTATATAAATCCTATATTATTCCTCACCCTGATTATAGTTCTCCCTTATAGAGCCCATATTTGAAAAAGGAGATTAGTTTATTAGAAAAAACACAAAAGAAAATTAACTAAATCCTTAGTAGGTTTTAAAAATAATGATTATAGGTCTAGAATAAATGAATAAAAATTGTTTACTCTAGAAACTCAAAGGATGAGGGGTGATTTACTCCTGACCTATAAGATATTGCAAAGCTCTAATTTGATGAGGTTATGTGGCTTCTCTAACAAAGATATATCATCAATGGATTTAAGATCACATAAGAGACAATTATATGTTCCAAGGGTAAAAACTGTCAAAAGACAACATTTTTTTACTATAAGATCATCTAAACTATGGAACTCCCTACCTAATAATATTGTAATGGCACCATGCTTTGAGCAATTTAAGATTAGATTAGACAATTACTTGATTCAAAATCAGTTGGGTAACTGACCCCACTAGGAGTGGGAGACAATTAAATGGGCGTTGTAGCCTACTTTGCCTTATCTTACCAAGTATTACCAAATATCCTCAGAATCGGAAAAAAATGTGATGTGGACCTAAATATACAAATTTATCTGGAGCACCTTTGCTGAAGCCACATCCAAGAGCAAGGTCATTCTTGATACCCTAGGGGGGGCATGCCTCAGACAGCTAGTGTTGGAACCCACTTGGGAGGGAGCAATCTTAGACCTGGTGCATTCAAATGGGAATGGAGAGAGGATCTCACATTTAGAATTGGGTAACCGTCTGGGAACATACGACCACAAAACAGGATGGTTCATAATAAACACAGCCGTAGAATCAAGCCGTACAAAAGTGAGGGTACCAGACTTTAATAGGGCTAACTCTGTCAAAATGGGAGAGTGCCTCAGAAAAGCACTAGCAAATGGGCAAGAATGAGGGGTGAAGGAACAATGGGAAAAAATCTAAACTGCCATCACAAAGGCAACAAGCTTTTGTGTGAAGCAAATAAAGCAAAACAAAGAAAATCAAAAACACTACAGTTCTCAAAAGAGGTGGCAGGGAAGGTTAGGGAGAAAAAGATAACATTCAGCAAGTATAAGGAAACACACAAGGAGCAGGACAGAGAACTGTACCAATTAAAGCAGAAGGAAAAGGGGAAGACAGTCAGAATAGCTAAGGCCAGCATTGAGGAAGAGATAGCCAAGTCAGTTAAGAAGGATAATGAAACATTTTATATGTACATTAGGGAGCAAAGAAAGACCAAGGGAGGGATAGTGAGGTTTAATGGGGGGGAGCAGAGGTGACAGTGAAAAATCAGGGATACTGAATGAATACTTCTACTCAGTATTCACAAAAGATGAGGAGGGGGAGGTACCTAAACCAATCAGTAGAAGCACTCTGGATAGGGGGCTCAATACCAGCCCATTCACAGATGAAAGGGTCCTTAGTGAACTCCTAAAACTGAAAGTGGACAAGGCAATGGGGCCTGATGGGATTCACCCCAGAATTCTAAAATAACTAAGGGGAGAACTAGTGACACCACTAACTACCCTTTTTAGCAAATCATGGAAGGATGGTGTGGTACTTGAAGACTGAAGGATGGATGTGATTCCCCTTCACAAAAGTGGGAACAAGGCAGAGGCAGGAAACTACATATCTGTTAGTGTGACCTCAGTGGTAGGGAAAATGATGGAATCACTTCTGAAAGAAAGAATTGTTGAGTAACTACAGGCCAGCGGGGCAGAGTACCTAAGGCAGCATGGATTCACTGTGGGAAGGTCATGTCAGACAAATCTCATAGATTTCTTTGAATGGGTGACCAAAGTAGTAGACCAGGGAGGGGTTGTAGACATGGCCTCAACTAGACTTTAGCAAGGCATTTGATACAGTCACACACAAAAGATTAATTAAACAAGTTAGCCAGCCTGGGAGTGGGTCCCAGGGTGGCAGCTGGGGTAAACAATTGGCTGGACAACAGGACACAGTGGGTACTAGTAAATGGAGTCAACTCTGAAGAAAGAGTGGTTTCTAGTGGGGTACTGCAAGGATCAGTAGCAGGATGAGTCCTCTTTAATGTCAATGTATAATTAATTGTATTTGAAGTCCAAGTTTGATGGCACCATCATTCCATTAGCTCTGGCCATATACCGGAGTTTATTTCAATTCAGTGGCTTGTTTTAAATTTAATTCAGTGGCCTCATTAATTCTATGGCCAAACCTGTACTCAGGTACCTCAAGCAGCTTATCCTAAAGCCCTGTAATCTTCTTTTCAATAAGTTTTGGGCTTACCTGGATTGAGTGCCCTATGGGTTAGCTGACTCAGAGTGTGCTTTCTAACAACTGCTTCCTGACACTGCTACGTGAAGTCTCCCCACCTTCCCCTTACCAGCCTGCTTATATGAGTGATTAGATTTAGTATATCAGTGAACCAATCACAGCAAAAGATTATCTCCCAATTTTCCCATCAGATAGTTATCCTCTTTTACCACTAGAGGGCCTTCTACACCTGTCTCTGAGCCCTGCATTCACAAACTACAAATTCCTTCCGTTGGTTGATTCCCAACAACTTTTTGTGGTTAATTGCAGTGACACTCTGCATTACTTCTGCCACTATCCTTCTCCCCACCTGCAGGACTTAAATTCATATTTCCCCCAGCTGCAATAGGCCACAGTTCACAGCAACTTTGGGTAAATTGCTGCAACACTCTGTATTAGTTCTGGCCACTGTCTATCTCCCCATCTGCAAAATTTAATTTTATACCTAAATTTCTTCAAGTTGTAATAGGCCACTGCCTTACCTCTGACAGTTCCTTTGTATCCCCATTACCACCCAATACAGTCTCTACATCTCTCTCCTAGCCATCTTTTTCTGTCTTCTTACTTCTCCCCCATTCCTGCCTCGTCCTATCCCAATACTTCCACCTCCATTTCCTGCCCCCTCTGTGACAACTCTACCCCCACTACTGTTTCCCCTCACCTCCCTACCTCTCATACTGTACCTTCCTGATACACTCAGGGTTTCTCAAATGCTCTCTTCTAAACTTAGAAGCTGTTCACAGGCTATGCTCCCCCATGCCCCCTTTGCATGTCCCACCCCACTGCTACCAATTTAAGCACAACAATTTGTGGCTCTCACAACCTCTTTCTATTCCTACTTCTGCTGGCTGGTGACATCAAACCAAACCCTGGCCCTGTAGGAACAAAACTCTTGACGGAAAAATTATCTTATTTTTATCATCAAAAATTTATTTTAAATTATTATTTTTTGTGATTTTATATGGGATTAATTATGGGAAGTATTACTATAATTTCTGGTTAAGATTACTGTTTGTATGAATTCCTAAAAGCAAAACAAAAGTGCTAATTAAATCTTAAAACAAGGTATCTGACCTTAATGCTTAAAAGGAAAAAAATCTCTCTCTCTCTCTCTCTCTCTGTTCCCTGACCATCTCTTTGCCCATATATGGCAGATGAATTTTACCTGGACCAGATAACTGAGAGATTCTTTAAGATGAGATATTAGTGAGCACTTTTCCAAGCTGAGCCAGAGCTTCAATTTGATAAAGTCATGTAATGTGATGTTTTCTGAGAGGCCCTCACATTCTTGGCATACTTCAGCCTGGTACCAGAGAAGCATCCCTGGGATGTCCAAGCCTTGTTGACAAATGTGTGAGTTTGTTTTGCACAAGGAAGGCTGAAATGGGAACTCCAAAGCTGGGTATCCATGGCTACAATCAGAGAGAAGATCATGTGACTGGTACAGCCTTGAAGAGCTTAAGAAAAAAAAACTCTAAGGAAAATTGGTTTAAAATCTCCATAGACTTTGTTCAGAAATATAAAGTTTTATTTATATCTTAACAATGCAATGTACTGCTGCTATGAAAATTTGACAGTTGATAGACACTAGTATGCGTAATAAAACAATTTAATATCATAACTGCAGGACTAAGGGTATGAGAGTTATGTATAAAAGTTTTTTTAATAACATTATTTTATTGATCAATAGACAAATCTAGTCTCTCATGATAGCTGATATTATGACAAGCCTGAAAATATAACTCTTGAGTATGCATCTTGTTACTCTGTGGAAAGAAACCATTTAAAAGTTTGTATTCTATGAGTTTTTCTGACAGTGATATATTGCTTTTCTTTACAAAACAAAGAAAGCCACATGCCTAAATAAAAAACAAATAGGCCCGGATATTCAAAAGGGTTGCGCCATGCGCAACAGGGTTGCGCATGGGCAAGTCCAAAAATGCGCCATTTAGCGATATTCAGAAGGAGGCAGTTGCGCCCCCAAAAACATGCTGAGCAACAGCGCAATGAAAATGAAGGCATGCGCAACCGAAGGGGGTGGATCCATGCATAAAGACCGCAATGCGATATTCAAAGACTTGCACGATGCGCAATAGCGGCACAGCCGGAAATTGCGCACTAGCGGAAATGAGCCAAAATAAAAAGGCTCAAGGAAGCGGTGCAAGAACGCTACAAGACTGCCAAGTGGGGGAGAGAGAGAGACAGACAGACAGACAGGCTAGGGCAGGCAAGGAAAGCGTGGGCCATAGGCTGTAGAGGCCAGCGGGAGGTGCCCGGTGCAGTGGAAGTAGCAGTGAGGACAGCGGGGGTAACACAGTAACACCAGCCGGGGGGGCAGAAGCCAGGGAGATGGACAGGCCAGCTTCCACATGGAAGCTGTAATGAGGGGGGTGAGAATGCATGCTGCAGGGGGACGTGGCCATGGAAGGGCTCGTCAGCGGTATGCCCCCAACAGGCAGTACAGTGCCTGCATCAGCTTTGAGCTGTACACAGATGTAGAGATCGTGGGCCGGTACTGCCTGAACAGGGCAATACTGAGACGGCTCTGTGAGCTGTGCAGTGATGTGATGCAGGCACCCTCACGACGGAGTCACGCTCTGTCGGTGGAGACCAAGGTGACAGCCTGCATGTGCCTGCTCGCCACGGGCACCTTCAAGAGGCTGACAGGGGACACCACAGGCATCACACAGTCGGCCACGTCACGCATCCTCACCCAATTCCTCAGCACACTGCTGCCACATGCTGCAGAGTACATCCATTTCCCCAGCACCACGGCAGTGCGTACAGCAAACATGCAGGAGTTCCACAGGGTAGCACATATGCCTGGCATGCTAGGGGCCATAGACTGCACCCATGTGGCCATTCACACACCACTTGGCCCCGATGGGCTCACATATTGGAACAGAAAGGGATTCTCTAGTGTCAACTGCCAGGTGGTGTGTGATGCCACTGTGCACATAATCAATGTCTGTGCCACACACCCTGGTGGAGCACATGATGCCTTCATATGGTATCAGTCTGCGCTCTGACATCGATTCGAGAGTGGGGACATCCCCACAGGCCATCTAGTGGGTGAGTACACATGTATGGAATGCAAACTCGGGGCAAGGGTGGGAATGCCACAGGTGCCATGGTAGTGGCACACAGGGATATGGCCAATATGGACCTGAACATGAGACTGATCTCCACTATCTCCACACAGGTGACAGCGGATACCCACTCCGTCCCTGGCTGCTCACACCGTACTGGCGCCCCATGACCCCATCACAGCAACGCTATAATGAGGCACATGTTTCCACATGAAACATCATAGAGCGGGTGTTTGGGATGCTCAAGGCATGCTTCCGATGCCTAGACACCTCCGGCGGTGCCCTACAGTACAGCCCCCAAAAGGCCTGTGGGATATTCCTGGCCTGTTGCATCCTGCACAACATGACCAAAGACTATGGGATAGCTGTACAGGGTGAAGAGGGGGACAGCGATGCGGACGCCAGTGGCGTGGCTGTTGATGGTGATGAGTAGCCCCTAGGACGGCGGGGACCCCCCGACTGATCTGGCAGGCCCAGCTGCACGGGACACCATCACAGAGGAGCACTATGCACAACACAGGTAAGTCAAGGGACATGTGCAACCAACACTGTCCATGCGCAAACCACAGGCACACAGGGGAACACACCAGGGGTGCATGACGGTCAGGGGAGTGGAAGGCTACAGGCATACAAACACACCATCAGGGAGGGTGAGCACTCATATGGACACACACACACCAGGCACAGACCGTACATGGGCAGATGCACAGCACAGCAGAACCGACATTGCTAACACACAGTACCACCGACCACCCCCACCACTGTACTGTCCAAGTACGTGTGTCAGATGCTGGGCACCCTTGCACCTTGGTATACAGTACAATGCAGGCATCATCATGCACACACACCTGTGGACAGCAGTTGGGAGGGTGTGCAGGTGGTCCGTGTGTTGGTGTGGTGAGCAGAGCACCCAGCAGTGCACTGCCCACCATGACACACATTGCACACATGGCAGCACCAGACAGGGCCCACACTGGGAGACAGCTCAGTCATGTAGCACTGTCCCATGGCCACCGCAGATGCGTGGGTGGCCCCACCATGACCCAACAGCACTGGCAGGCTGAGCAGGGGCCACATGGGGTGGCACTGTTGCACCACCAGGGGTCCCACTGTGCGAACGTGACCTTGCCCGCACAGGGTTCTGCAGCATGCTGAACAAACCTGCACCAGGGGTGCTCGGGATGGCCACAACAGAACCCGACGTTGACAGGCCTGGTGTCGCACCGACACCGGGAATGGGGAGTGGAGAGTGAACTGTGTGGGGTGTGCGATACAGGGGCACCTGACTGTGTGCCCAATGCATCCATGACAGAGACCACTGCCTGGGTCAGCCTGTCAATGGCGGAGGTCACATCCATCCGCATACGAACCAGCTCAGCACGGTCCAGAGCACACTCCCTGCTGTGCCGCTCCACAGACACAGACAGTGCCTCCACGGACATTGCAACCTGCCTCTGCAGCTGTACTGATTCCTGCAGCAGGTGGGTGTGCTCCTCCAATGGGTACTGTGCCCCAATGGCATCCTGTCCCCCAGGGTGTGGAAGGTCCTGATGCACAACACCCCTTGAGGGTGGGCGCTGTTCGCCAGGACCAGGAAAGGGTGGATAAAAAGGGTGGCGGACATGAGCCATCACTTGACACTGTACCCCCAGACCTGGTGGGTGACTGCTGCTGCTGCCCCTCCAACCGCTGTGCCCCAGGGTCCACTCATTCCACTGCTGTGCTGGCAACAGTGCCAGACACCTGCACAGCCACTGGTGCTGACAGGCACAGCCTGGGACTGTGCCAGCATGCTGGTACACAAGTTAGAACCAGAAAGGCCCAGTGGCACATGCTGGCCTGCTGTGTGCCAGTCATGGGACACACCTATCACTGTCCATTGCAGTCCTTGCATCATCAATGGTGCAGGTATGTGCTACAGCCATAGTCACAGTGTGCTGGCATGCTTGCATGCCAGACTGCTGAGACACAGGCTGTGCACCCCCCACACCCGAATCACCAACACCAGAGTTGGCGGCCCAGCGTGCATGCTGCTGCAGTGCCTGCTGGCTGGTGATAGAGGTGGATGGACCCTCCTCCATGTCCAGCAGGTCATCATCACTGCCTGGACCCACCACCACCATCTCCTGAAGACGAACAGGATCTGTAACAGAAAGAGAGGACATGTGAGTGCATGTGAACAACCTTCCCCCAACCCCCAACACCACCACCATGTCATACCGTGCAGTGATGGGCTTCCACCTGTCTGGAATCCACCTCCTGGTACACCCTCAATAGCGCTCTGCTGCATGGATGTGACCAGTGTCTCCTCAGTCGGGGTCAGCTCCAACACCACTGGCGGGCCCCCGCCAGTGCCAGCATGTGCTGCCCTGAAGGCTGCCACCTTCTCCTTCAACCTCCTGCGGTCTGTCCCCATCTTCTTCTTGCATTCCTGCACGGAGCGCTGGTGGCTTCCGTGCAGGTTAACAGCCCGAGCTACCCCCTCCCATGCAGCCGCACGGGACTGAGGGGTGCCCCTCCATCCACTCAGTACTGGCTCCTCATCCAGGTAGGCCTGGAAGAGGGCCTCTGTCTCTGCTGCTGTAAAGTTGGGCCTCCTCCTTCGCCCACCGTCCTCACCCTCACCTTGGCTTTGCTCGGTCATGGTGATCTGTATGGGGGGAAGTGGACACCTGTCACTGTGCAGTCTACAGTATTTTCCCATGACCATTGTCCAGAACATCACACAGCATGCAACTCACCTCTCACCTGCAGTAACCGAATCTTGCCAGGGCAGCCCAATGTCGCACATTTATAGTGCAATGCATGCAAATTAGGAGTGGAGCAACTATAATGACATGCAAATCGCACCACTGTGCCTTTGAATGGCTGATCAGATGATTTGCATGTGTCGGCTGAATATCGTGAATCTTTGCTTTGTGCAATACGGTTGAGTCAGCTGAGCCAATGGCGCAGATCTGTGACTGTGTGGTACACTGCATTGCGCATGCCCAGATAGCTTACGCAGGCGTCTGCCGCACTGCTGACGTGCTGTGCGCGATCTGCAATTCAGGCCATGGCCACCATTGTACCAGTGGCCTTTACGGCAATGGGCACTATATGGCGCTGTTTTACTGCTGCAAATAGTCCACTGTGGCACTGGTACGCAGCTGGTCGGTCGTGCAGGATGCCTCATCGTCAGATGGCGCTGTGTGTAGCCTGCGTCATTGCCCGTGACCTTGTGTCTGACCTTTGCCCCGGCGTATGTGCCTGCCATGTTTATGTCCCTATTGCGCTGTCTGGTGACAGCGTATGAATAATGGCTGTTCGAACAGCGCGATTGGAGCCTATGGTGGTCTATTGTACAGCGTCTCCACGTGGGGTTACGGGCAGCGGGGTGCCATATTGCCTGCTGTAAAGTTGGTACCATGGCTAGGGAAGAGCTGTGTCCTGGAGCCAACTGGAACTGGCCAACTGTGGCCTAGTGAAACCCCACTATGGGGCACTTTATAGTGAGGCCCTCACCATTGCCCAGCTACAGGTGTGGCATCAAGTGGCCACTGACCTGGTGGGGTCACTGGACAGTGCCGGTCTGCTGAGCAGTGCCGGCACCAGTACGGTGACCTCCGCCGGAGGGATCCGGACCTATTGGAGAGGCTGCGATCACGTGCCAGGTGGGGTATGGTTCCTAGGCCAGGTGGGTGTACCATCTATGCACCTGTATTCTCTGTAGGGGTGTGTGTGTGTGTTTTGGTGGCTGTGCATAGGTGATGGCTCGGACACGGTTGGCTGTGTCAGTGTGTGCAGCTGTGAGATGAATGGGTATGGCTGTGTGGGCAGGCACTCTCACTGGGGCAGGGGGCAGTCTGCTTTTGAGTCACACTGATGTTAGTCTCAACATATGTCTCCCACAGGCCGGGATGTGAGGATGCAGGCCCGGGTTGAGGAGGGCCATGCCAGGGCCCCGGTGCCAGCAGGTGTTGCACCCCAGCAGCAGCAGCAGCAGCAACAGCAGCAGCAACAGCAGCAGACACAGCTGCTTGAGCAGTGTGAGTATCATGACTTCATGGATGCTATTGCATGCTGGGGAAGACCACTAGCCCTGCACAATACAACCATGCAGGAAAGGGAGGTCATAATTCCACTATACAAGACACTAGTGAGGCCCCACCTGAGTACAGTGTACATTTCTGGAGACCATACCTACGTAAGGATGTAGAGTGGGCAGAGAAGGTTCAGAGGAGGGCAACAAAGATGGTGCATGGCTTGCATCACAAGTCCCTATGAAGACAGGTTGAAGGAACTGAACATGTACTCCCTGGAGGAGAGGAGGGAGAGAGGGGATATGATAGAGACATACAAGTATCTTACAGGGAGGAACAGGGTGCAGGAAAACACTATTTTGAAGTGAAAGACATGTTCCAGGACTAGAGGGCATGGGATGAAGTTGGAGGGAGGACGATTCAGAGGAAACATAAGAAAGAATTTCTTCACAGAACGGGTGGTGGACAAGTGGAACACCCTGCCAGAGGAAGTGGTGGGGGCTGAAACAATCACAGGATTTCAGAATGCACGGGATAGACATAAAGGACTCGTGGAGGTCAGGGGTAAGGGGCAACAGACTTCTAGGAAAACAAAGTGAACTTACAAGCTCAAATGGACAGACTGGGTTGGCCATAGGCCCTTATCTGCCGACACTGTCTATGTATCTATGTATGTATGCACGACACAGGTGAAATGCATCACTATCCAGTATCACAGCACATCTGTGTATGCGTCACTGGTGGTCCAGGCATGCACTGGGCACATAGCTGTGTAACTGGCATCGCACCACGTTGCCATGTCACTTGACAGCCTTGTTTGTGCTGTGATGGACATGGGCAGTGTGTGTGTGTGCAGTAGTGCGCATAGCTGGTGCCGCCTGTTTGTGATGGCCATGTGCATGTTCACTGTGGGTGGGTGCATGCCATCACAGGTGCAGGACATTGGGCTATATGGCTTGCAGGTTGGGTGGTGTTCAGGGTTGTGGTCAGTCACAGCCATTGACTGTGTTCCCCTTTTCCTAGGCCTCGAGGTTCTCAGGAGGATTGGTCAGGATGTTCGGGGCCTCAGACAACTGTTGGTGGACAACCAGGCCATCCTGCAGTCCATCCGGCGCCATGGCCTTCGGAGGAGGCGGCACAGGATGGGGCGCCACCAGGCAGAGGACGAGCAGCTGGCTGGCCCATAGATTATATTACCCTTCCCACTTCTCCCATCCCTACCACCCTGCCTTCCCTCTCCAAGTTTTTCATCCCTACCCCTTGAACATCCCTATCTTGTACCCGTCCCCCCCCTTGTAAATAGTTTTTCTTGTTTTGGTTCTGTACTATATTTAAATATACATTTCTATTTTGATATGAATACTGTGTTGGTCTCTGATTTGCAGCTGGCTATGGGTGCTCAGTTGCAGGGGTGTACATGCCATCTGGGGTGGTATGGTCCTGGGTGTGTGTGTGTGTGTGTGTGTGTGTGTGTGTGTGTGCGTGTGTGTGTGTGTGTGCGTGTGTGTGCATGGGGAGGTATCTCCAGCATCGCAGTGACTTTCTGTTGGTCTTGCCGTCTGCTGCCACCCACTGCTGGGTGCACAGGGTGTGTCTGGCTTGTAGGCTTCTGTGCTGCACGGGGTTGACGTGTGCTGGGGGGGATGCATGGTTTCCTGCAGTGCCAGTCACTGCACATAGGTGGTGTCTTGGGGTCACAGTGCAGGGTGTGCTGTGCGTACGGGGCTGATGTGCACTGTGGTTGTCAACCCCCTGTGTGTGGCACTCTCAGCCTGCCAGTGGTTGTGCTGGGGTGTCATGGCTCTGCTATGCTTTGTTGGCTTGTCCCATGGGCCAGTAGATCATCTGTCACACCCCCAGTGATGCTGTGCTTGGGGTGTGCAGGTGTGGTGTTGGTTCTGCAGTGTGTTCCTGTGCCCATGTGTGGCATGGCTGGCAGTGGGCCCCAGCCTGCCTCCCTGGATGTGCACTTCCATTGCTCTGGGGGGGCTCTGCTTTCACTATGGCACCTCTGGACTGCCCAGCTGGGCTGCCCTGGTTGCGCCATAGCGCAACATTTCTGCTCAGCTTCTCCTTCCTGGTTGTGCTATGGTGCAGTATGTGCAATATTCAGACGTTGGTTGCTTGCGCAATTTGTTCTGCTCCATGTTTGAATATCGCACCTGTTGAGCATATGCGCAATCAGTTTGTGCTTGCTCCTGCTGTTGCGCTCATTTTGGGCACAGTTTGAATATCTGGGCCATAATGTTTTAAAGGCTGGCAGTATAGCCTAGAGGTTAGAGGAATGAGGTGTGAATGAGCTTGGTACATCCAGCAGACTAGACCTGAGTGTGATTCTCACAACCTCCGCTTGCATACTGTGTGACTCTGAGCAAGTCACTTAACTGCCCAGTGCTCCCGGGTCACCCCTGAGAACAGGCACTTGTGCCTAGTGGGCCTTACCCAGTTACCAAAGACTAAAATAAAAATAAAAATAAATAAATAACAGATTTTCTAAACAAATCTTATGTTATTCTGTAGCTTACAATATTTAGAGATAAACGATCACTTTATTTTAAGGAGTTTTGTTAAAATGATGATGTAATAACCTTTAATAGTCTACCTTGGGAAGTATTAGTTCTATGAATATCGGAAACATACCAAAATGCTCAATTTGATGAGAGAAGTTTAAAAAATGTATGTGAGTTTAAATGCTGCATTATTCTGCACTACAAAATGTTATAAGAAAAATAATTTTGAGAATCAAATGAGTTTGAGTTAGTGGGCAGTCACTGTCACCATTCGTCATCTGCAGCAGCCTCAAACCCAGTCCCCTTAGTTTATTTTTTTATTTATTTATTGAAAAGTTTCTCCAGGTGGGAACACTGAACAACAAGTTGCTCATCTCACGGTGTGACCTGGGGGGAAAGGGTTATATAGGGTTGTGAAGGTTGATCAGTTACAATAGTATGTGGGTAGTACAAACAATACAACATTATAAGATTATGCAACAGTTGGAACACAATGTATTGTACAATAAACAGTAGTGGAACATTGGGTAAATTACAATACATGTCCACGATCATACAAAGGAACATATAAACATGCAAAACAGTAATAATGTAACAGAACCATTACAGTGCATGAGTGTACCAAGAGCAGGCTTGAGGTAGTATGCAAGTGCTGTTGGAATAAAAAGGACGGGGTAGGTTGTGCTCACGGTAGACCCAGAATGGCAGGTGGAGAAGATAGGGGGAGAGGCAAGAACTGAATATGAGGAGAAGGGGTAGCCATTTCCTGAGTCGCCCTTCAGGATGTTGAGAATAGTGACTCAGACCAATCAAAATCTGGTGATGATGTCACCCAGAGAAGGTTCGTATTAGTAAATTCTGCTAGCCACACCTCACTCTTAGCTAAAACACCATACAGTGAGAAGCTCTGTAAGTCCAATTAGAAACCTTTTTTCTTTACAACTCTCTTTGTTGCCCCCAGAGCTGGAACTCTCTCAGGCCTCTCCACTGGCCAGTGTTGCTCTACCACCCACTGTGAGCCCCGCCATCCTCAAGGACGTTACTTTCTCCCCGAGCCCCCCTGGGGACATAGGGGCCCAAGGAGATCAAAGGGGGCCGTGGAAGGGCTCCAGTGTTGGGCATGTGGTGGCACGGCTCTGGAAGGGCTGTCACCTATCCAGACCGGAGGGGATTTCTGTAGTGTTTACGCTCACGACGTGGGACATGCAATGCCACGCAGCCTAAGATGTGGGTGCTCCCACCCACATCCGGAAGGCAGCTGCCTGACGTCTACTCCTTACTTGCTAGCAAGCCCCTGTGCATTGCAGTGCCGCCGGTCTCTACCAGGGGCTGCTGCCACACCAGGCCACCCCTGGATCCCACCCCAAGAGAGGAGAGCAGTTCTTCAGATGCTCGATCCTCTCTCTCCCCTGCCGACCCCCGGTGGTCGGGGCTTGATCCTGACCCCGGGTCACCGGCATAGCACGAGGTGTAGCGTTCCAGTGCCTCAACCCTCAGCGTCACTGGTCTGGCTCCAATTAGAAACCTTAATGGCTTCAAAACTTCGGTAGGCCTGAGAAGCCTTAGACTGCACCTGTATTTGGAATACTGGGGCCAGCCTTGGTTAACCATTTGACGTGTCCAGGAAGGGGGTGCTAAGGACAAGTTTGGAAGCCTATGCAGTGTTGCCATGAGGCCCAAGAACATTCTCATTGTGTTATGAAAGAAGGTCTGTGTTTTATTTACTGAACATCTTGAATGAAGTAATGTTGCCTGCTAAAGCCTAGACCAGAGACTTGACTTCAAATTTCACAAAAGCTATGCAGCGTTGTGACTACAAGGAGTCTAGTGTCTAAGGTTTGGGTGGAGATGAATTAAACATGAAAAAGTCATTAAAGTCCAGTTATTAAGACAATTTTGCTATCCACAAGAAAATTCTTTAATAGAAGGATTGCTACAGTGTTCAACTTCTGTTGTCTAATGTTTTCTGTTGAATCATACACACTGACATTTGATTACATAGAATAATAAGGCAATTGAGTGGAAAGACACTGAATACAAGAACTACATAAGTACCACTTTCTACCACTGTTGTCCCAATAGCACTTTTAGTGAATTATTGTGAACAACTATTGTGAACAATTCGTTTCTAGTCCCTATCAGAGTTTTATTATAGTTTTTATAACTTTAATAGTAGTAAGAAGAACTAAAAGTGTAGATAGAAGCATGACTCTCAGTTGTTAAATTCTGGGCTAGTGGGAAATTATAAGTAACAAGTGGGAGTTGATAAGTGCTGAGCGCTACATGTGCAGAATGCAAGACTGAGTAGCCAGATTGAGATTAACTAGAAAAAAAAGGAAAAAATCTCTTTCCATTCTAGTGTCTTTTGGTTTGCTTTTTCCTTTTCTTTTTTCTATGTCTTCTGGTTGCTTTAACTATATGGGAGCTTGTCTGTCATGCTCACATTAGACACATACTAGGATGGCTAGTTAACAATTTAGAAAATGGGCTTTTTATTTGCTGGATTCTGATTGGCTAGCACCCCTGCCAGGGGGTTACATTAACTTTCAATAGATGCCCAGCAAATAAAAAGTGCCAGTCACCTGACCTCATCACTAACTAGGCTATCCTTGTGCTCAACCTGCTTGTTCATTGGGCAAAAGCACCCATTTCAATTTAAAAACACGCAATTTTTTCTCCCTCGCTTAGCGAGTGACAATGGCACCACATGGCTCCCTGTTTAAGTGCCAGCACACCCCAATGAAAAAAACACCCCCAGAATCACGCAAGGAAACCTTCAACCTAATCTGCCACAGAAGAAAAAAAACTTCCTTTTAAATCACTAGCGCTAGTATGTCCTGTGCTTGCCGCTACTCCCTCTACAAGACAGCACTAGCCCGTCACGTGGTAACCATTGCTTTAGTGTGTCCACTCCTCTTCTGCTCCCCCCGAACTGATTTTAACCAAAATTTAAAAAACACACACAAAATACCTCACACCCAGACATAACTGGAGTCTGTTGGGACACCCGCCCTGTCAGCGTTCATGTTTTCTGTTCACTAAGCAAGCCGTGATATGGAAGCCGACACAAATAAACACAGAGCAGCATAGCAGAGTGAGCAAGAGAGGGGACAGCCAGCCCAGAGATGGCCATGGCAGAACGGGGGATTGAGAGAGCCAGCAAAAGCAGGTGATCGGTTGGCGTACCGGTGGGTGAGTGAGTAGGTGTGTGTGAAGGATGACTTGAGTTCAGCAGCTGGCAACGAGCACAGGGAGATAGAGAGAACAAGTGACAGAACAGAAAAAAATAAAACTCTGCTGTGTGTCACAGATCGCTCGCGCCCCCCCCCCCCGTCTGTCTCACAAACATTTTTTGTTTGCTGCCAGCTCGGTTAACTTCCCTGTATCTGCAGCAGCTCCTGACCTTCCATTGTGTGTGTATGTGGGGGGGGCAGGTATTTAGGCAGTGTGTGTGTGTGTGTGACCATGAAAAAAACAGGCGGAGGAACTATTTTGTTACAAAACTCATTTTTAACTAGTTTTGAAAGAACATTTTTTGACTAAACAATGTTTTTTAAAGATGCCCATTTTCTAAGTGCAATAATACCCTCCAGGGTGGGCAGTATGCGCAATACCAGACCTTCCAGGGGCTATAAGGCCCTCTGCCTGCCGCGTCAGGCCTCATTACGCCCCAGGACAGTCCGGTATTGCCCAATACCGCCCACTCTGTCGGGTATTAATGCTTGCTTAACACTGCTCTCTTGCCCTTTCGCCATAATGCAACACAGGTGACCTTTGAATATTAAACATTAAGCATTAAGCATTAAACCAATTAAGTCTGGTTCTGCAAGTCTGGTTTTGTAAGTTTTTTTTTGTCATCAACTGGCTGATTGACCGATTGATTGATTGAGTGACTGACTATTTAATTGATTAATTAAAAGACACAGAGATAGGGTATCTCCCCTTTTAGGACCAGTCACCTTTCTAATTATTAGTGGGTCATTGGCTGATTATTAATATGATAAACAGGTACTAGCCGGTTTGTTGAAAAGTTAACTATCTAGGTGATGCTTTCCAGTTTCATTTTACTTCTGACCTTAGCCCTGTGTGGACTGTGCTCACCACGCTCATCATACCGATAGTACAGATAGCACAGTTGAGACTGCATACTGTGCATTTCTCTGCCAACATTGTGGTTTTGTTTTTGACTGATTTATGGCAACAAGGTGAAAAAAAAACCCAAAACGGCAGAGTAGCCCAGCGAGTAAAGGTTTGGGAGCCCAATTTCTAAAGGGGATAATCTAATATAAAAGCTACCCCGAGGTATTATACTTTGTCTCCTGCTTCTTTTTTTTTTCTGAAGACACTAGACTGGATTGGATTTGGAGAGTGATTCGGATTATTAAGAGTTCTCTTGGGGGTCACGCTTTAAACCATACTGAGACTGCTATTACGAGTAAGTTACAGGTTTTAACTAAATTTTAAGTATTTTTTTCTTGATTTAATTGTTGTGATACTAACAGTGTACCCTGATGTGCTTATTTTGATTCAATCATTTTGTATGTTTGTATTACTTGGCAATTGGTTTCATTTTTTCCGTTTTTGGCTTTTGCATTTTGCTCTTGTCTTTTTGCCTCTAAGTAGCTTTAGCAATCTTAGTATAGTATTGCTAACAAGGTAGGGTAGTTTAATAAGTTAGTGTGGTTCCTATTAACTGGCTCTACTGGCTTTTTTTTCCCTCCTTTAGTGAATTTACAATGGGAGCCTTGTGTGCCCTGCCAGCCACAAATCGATCAGCGCTTTGATATCCCTGAGAAAAGCTTGAATACACAAAGCGGTATAGAGTCTGGAAATTCTGGACTAACAAAACTTTCACACTGGATTACTTTTGACTCTTGGGAACTTTGGTTACTTTGGAGCTCCGAAAATTTAATCAGCCACAAGTATATAACTGCTCAATTTTTTGGCCGGTGTTTATTTGTTTTCCTTAAATCTGGAGTATCGTGATTGACGTGAGTTTCAATAGTGAATTGCTTCCTGAGACATCAGGACTTTGGGACTCTGGGACTTTGGTGCGTTCGTTTTATTTTTTATTTTGTTTTTTGTTCTTTTTTTATGTACTAAGTGGTTATAACTGGCTATAACTGATATTTGTTTCATAATTTTCATTGTTACATAATTCTGTGTTTTTCTAAGTGCATAGAAATGGTAGTTTTCTGCTGGTTTTGGCAATGAAAACCAGAAGTAAAAATAATGCTAGTTCAACCAGTGTAAAATAAACAAAAGAAAACAAAGGGGGAAAAAACAGTCTAAAAACACAAAACATAAGCAGAAAATGTATGTTTATGTAAAAAGGGAAGCCCTGGTTCTTGATGTAGATAAAAATGCTACTGAAACATCACATTTAAAGAAAAATTAATTGCAACCCCTTATTACCAAGCACATTACAATGCCTAGAAATAACTTAGTGGAGCTTACTTCAACTCCTAAGATTTCCCCTTAACCTATTAATATAGAAAGCTCAGCCATTATTATAGCTGACAGTCAAAATCAAAGTCAGACTTTAAACAAGCATTTGTCAATGCCGAATGTTTGCTTGCTGGTATTAGCATTAGAAATACAGGAGTTAGACAGATGCCAAGTAGGAATGGCAGTGAAGTATTGAACTTCACGCCAACCCCACCTCCACCCTCCGGAGATGGACAGGCATTGAGGCATGCATTTGGGTTGTCACCCATTACGTTCATGCCATTTCACCTCACCCTATCCTGCAGACACTGACAAGTGTTGAGGTGTGCCTTGGAGTGTTCAGCTTTACAGTCACCCTACTCCATAAGAACATATGCTGAAGTGGATGTAATATAGGATGGGATGAACTGTGGGGCTGAAGTGTCCAAGGCACATCTCGATGCCTATCAGTGGCTGCAGGGTGGGGGGTGGGGTTGGAATGGCATGAGCATTACAGTCGGCAATCTAAAGGCACACCCCTGATGTCTGTCAGTCTGTACAGGGTGGGACGTTATGGTTAGCAACCATAATGCCCTGAGCATGTGTTGGTATTTGCAGTACAAATTTTCAGCATGGGCATTTTGTGGCCCCCACCTCATGAAAGCATTTGGAACCTCTTGTCATGAACAGTGTCACTCTGATTTTGTCAATGTGTCCCGAAATTTGAGTTTCCACAGCGACCGTGCCATTGTGTGCAAGATGTACGAAAACACAGATCAGGCAGTATGTGAAGAATGACAGCTGTACCATTCATAGGGAGGTGTGAAGAGATGGCAATGTTGAAAATCTGTAGTGAAAGTATTAAAAATGCTCAAACTTCCCAGCGTACGTGGAAACTGTGCAATGCATGTGTATAACACAGTCATTTAGTGGAATTATTTCACCAAATTTTCAACATAGGCATTTTGTGAACTCTGCTCATGAGCACTGTCACTATGATTTTCTTAATCTGTCCCAACATTGACTTCCCACAACAACCGCGGTATTATGCACCAGCTGTATAAATGCATATTTCAGGCAGGATGTGAAAAATGACAGCTGTACTGTTCATAAGAAGGTCTTAAAATATGGCAGTGTTGAAAATCTGGAGTGAAAATACTACAAATTTGCAGAGTTACGAGGGTGCACGGAAACTGTATCACACACGCTTGTAACACAGTCATTTTATGCATATTTGTCACCAAATTTTCAACATAGGCATTTTAGGACCTCTGCTTATGAACAGAGTCACTGTGATTTTACATACAAACATACAAATCTGCCAGCAGAACACACCAATTGGTCTATGTAAGTCTGCCCGAGTGTGCAGTTAGCACCCTAGATTGCAGCTGCCCCAGCCTCCACCCCCTCAGTTCCTCCCCTGCTTGTCACAGCCCCTGCGCTCTGACTCTTCCTCTTGCTTTATCGCACTTCTCCTTAATGCTTTTGACTGTCCTACATGTTACCACACCCTCTGGCAGCACATTCCAATTAGACACTATCCTGCCAGAGAAGTAGTGCCTCCTCATTTCCCTCATGAAACATCCCCCTCTCTTGCCCGCTTATCTCTCTTCTACGCCTCAGTTTAAATACCCCCTCAGTGCTAGGTTTAGTTACCCCACCAGGTATTTAAATGCTTCAATCATATCCCCCTTATTCCTCCTCTCCTCCAGTGTGAACATGGTCAGGTCCTTCAGCCTAACTTCATATTTTTTTCCTTCTAACCCCTTTAACATTTTTGTTGCCCTCCTTTGCATCCCCTCCAGTAACTTTATATCTCTCCTCAGGTATGGCCTCCAGTATTGCACATAGTACTCTAGGTGCAGTCTGACCAATGATCTGTAGAGTGGTAGGATCACATCCCTGTGTCTGGATGAGAACCCCCTTGTGATGCACCCCAGCATCCTGTTTGCCTTCACTGCTGCTCGTGCAGTGGGCTGGTTGTTCATGCTCCCAGTTACCAAGACCCCTAGGTCCTTCTCCTCCTCTCTGATCCCCAATCAATAGTCCCTCTTCTGGTTCTTAGCCCTGAAGTGCATCACCTTACACTTCTTTGCATTGAATCCTAGCTGCCAGTCCACTGACCATGTCTGTAATTTGGTTAGGTCCCCCTGCAGTTTTCCCTATCCGTCCTCTTCATCCACCACCGCCCCCAAATTAGTATAATGTGTGAACAGACTAACCCTGCTTCCCACTCCATGTGTTATATTGGAGATAAAGGCCCAAATAGCACCGGGCCCAGCGCTGACCCCTGTGGCACCCCGCTTGTCACTGCTGTGGGTGCCGAGAGCTCCCCCACCACCCCACCCTCTGCACCCTCCCCTGTAACCAGTTCTCTATCCATTTACAGTTTTTTCCCCACCCCCACTGCCATTAGCTTCTCCTCGGTCTCCCATGAGGCACTATATCAAAGGCCTTACTGAAGTCAAAGTACAGGACATATACTGCATGACTGCTGTCCAACTCCCTTGTCACCCAGTCACAATATTCTGTAAGGTTGAATTGACAAGACCTCCCTGAGACAAACCCATGTTGCTGCCCATCTTGGAGGCCATTACTGTCTAGGAATGCCACCAGCCTCTCCTTCAGTATCAGCTCCATAACCTTACCCACTATGGACGTGAGACTTACCGGCCAATTATTTTCTGGCTCCTCCCTAGGCCCACTCTTGTGTATGGGCACCACATGGGCCACTCTCCAGTCCTGGGGCACACACCAAGTTTCCAGGGAGCTGTTGAACAGATTTGCCAGCGGCTCAGCCAACAGCTCCGCCATCTCCTTCAGCACCCTGGGGTGGATGGCATTGGGACTTGGTGACTTGTCCACCCTTACTGCTCTCAGCCCCTCTAGCACCCTACTTTCTTTGATCACTTTGTCTGTCACCTCCTCCCCCCTTTCCCCACCACCCCAGCCCATTCTGGTAGTGGGCCATCCCTCTCCTTAGTGAAAAAGGAGTAGAAGTACTCATTTAGAATTTCCACTTGCTCCTCCCCCTTTTTCAGCCAATCCCCTTCCTGCTTTATTCTCACAATATGTTCCTTGTAGTTCCTCTTTTCCCTGAGATACCTAAAAAAGTCCTTTTCCCCTCCTTTTATGCCCTGTGCAGAACTTAATTGCCTGGAGGCCTTAGCTTTTTTCACCCTCCTGGCAACCTCTCTTGACCAATTCCCGAAAGCCTCCTTATCCTCTGCTTTCCCTGTTCTCCTGTACTTCTGGTATGCAGCCGTCTTTGCCCTCACCCCTTGCAGCACTTCCTTGTTCAGCCAGCATGGTTTCTTGCCTCTGCTCATCTTACTCCTGGCCCTGGTGCAGGCTATTGTGGCCTCTGTTAGCCCAGTCTTAATGACTCCCCACTTTTGTTCTGCATCCATCCCCAGCCTTATATCCTGGAGTCTTCCTTGCAGTATTGCTTCCATCCCCTCAAAGTCCACTCTAATAAAGTTTACCACCTTCGTGCCTGTGCCTCCTGTCTCCCTGCCCAGCGTGACAACAAGCCACACTGTTTGGTGGTCGCTACCTGATAGTGGGTCCTCCACCCTTACCTCCCTCACCACCTCCCCATTTGCCAGTACTAGGTCCAGAATGCTACCAAACCTTTTAGGCCCACTTACCAATTGTGTGAGAAGGCCGTCCTGGAATGCATCAAGGAGCACCTGCTCCCTGGTACTGCTAGTGATGGGGTGCTCCAATCAACCCGTGGTAGATTAAAATCCCCCACTATCACCACACTCCCAGTTCTACACACTCTCTTTATCTGCTCTGCCAACTCCCCATCCAGTTCCCTGGATTGGGCAGATGGTCTGTACACCACTCCCAGCCTCAGCGTCTGCCCTTGGAGTGCAGGAGCTGCACCCAAAGTGCCTCTGTCCTCTCCTCTTCTCCCTCATCCCTTATGCATTTAATCCCTTCCCTCACATAGAGTGCACACCCCCTTCAAACCCCAGGTCCCTCCTGTATATCCTGTATTCCAGGATTGCCAAGCCCCAATCATGGTACTCTGTGGCCCAAGTCTCTGTCACTGCAGCAATGTCCACCTTCCCCTCTGAAAGGAGCACCTGAAGCTCTGCAGTTTTGTTCCCCAGGCTTCTTGCGTGAGAGAGACCACCTTCCACCCGTACCCCTACTTCTCCTCACTCTTCTCCTCCTTGGCCTGTGTCCCTCCTCCCGGTAGTCTGCACCCTTTCTCCTCCTTATTCTTACCGGGTGGTGGTGCCTTCTGTATTACACTCAGACCACTCTGCCGCCCCTCCCAGGGTTACTACACCTCCGCCTTTACCTATATCTAGGGGTGAGCTCATTAGGCTCCCCTGTCCGGACCTTTCTGCTAACCTCAGTCTTTTGGCCACCCCCCTCACTAGTTTAAATCCACCTTAGTAGAGATATACCCATCTAATCCTGCCTTTAATACTCCCCTCCCCTTCCTGCTCAAGTGTACCCTGTCCCCCCACATACAAGTCACTATTTCCTCAGACCCTACCCCAGTTAGTCACTAACCCATAATTGCTGGTGTGGTACCAATCCCTCTGCCCCCTGTTGAACTACCCAATCCTACCCATCCTCCCCATGCTTGCACATCGTACCCATGGTAACTCCGAGAATGCCATTGACTTCCCCACCCCTTTATACTGCTTGCCCAACTACTCAAAATTCCCCTCACTACTTCCACAGTCTTCCCGCCAAGTCATTTGTACCCACATGCAACAGTAAATGAGGTTTCTTCCTCCCCCTCACTGCACACTTGAGCAGTGCCTGCCCTACCCCTCCTGCAGTCAACCTGGGGATAGCTTCAACCCAAATACGTCTGTGCCTTCCCCCTTCACCCCATCTCACCCCTTTCAGTATACAGTCCCTAGGATGAGTACTCCCCCTGTCCCTTAACCCCTTTCCTTCTAATTCCCTTCCCACCCCAGTATTCGATCTTCCCTGCCCTTACCCTGCCAGCTGCACCATCTGTGACTTCTGTATCTGTACCCCCTACTTCCGCCTCACCCCTTTTCTCTGCCTTATTCCTCCCATCCCCCTTGAACCCCTTCCCAGCCTGACTACTTCCTTCTGGGCTTCCCATGTCGATGTCCACTCCTCCCCTGCTAATTTCTAACCCCTCTCCTATCCCCACTGTTGTCAATTTAGAGCCCCTGTTCTCTTCTACCCCAATAGTGATGCACCTCCCATCCTTCCCCTTCCCACAGTCTTCTCTCCTCCAGTCACCACTCTCCCTTTCTTACTAGCCTACCTTCTACCCTTTCGTCCCCACTATCTCTTCCCCAGCTGTTGCCATCCCTATCATGCCCTGCTTGTCCATCCCCCTTCAGTATGTTCCTGCTCCCACTCTCTCTCCCATAGCAGAGGCTCAAATCTATTCCTAGTTGATACCCTCCTACATCTCTTCCTCCTATCGGTTCCCCCTCCTACTTGTTCCCCTCCATGCCACCCCTGGTCCCTCCTACCCCAGCCATCTGCTCTCTCCCAGTACTCCTCGTGGTCTCTTCCTCCCCAACAGAGGCCTCCCTTCTACCCTTCATCCTTGCTATCTCTTCCCCTAGCTGTTGCCATCCCTCTCATGCCCTGCTTGTCCTCCCCCTTCAGTATGTTCCTGCTCCCCTCTGTCTCCCATAGCAGAGGCTCGAATCTATTCTAGTTGATACCCCTCCTACATCTTTTCCCCTATCAGTTCCCCACCTACTTGTTCCCTCTATGCCACTCATGGTCCCATCCCTGCTCCCTCCCTACCCGCAGCCATCTGCTTTCTCCCCTGGTACTCCTCATGGTCTCTTCCTCCCCCAACAGGAGGCCCACCTCGCCTCGAGCACCCTCTCCCTTGCCCTCTCTTTTCTGCTAGTGCCTCTGATACTGGGGTTGGTTTCAGTCCCTAGTTCTTCCGCCATCCCCCCTTGCCATCCCCTATTACCCCCCAGCTAGGATGCCTAACATACTCATCTGCCCTGCCACTTACACTCCTCCCTAACCTCCACAGTTCCTCCCTCAAACTAGCCAGTCATCTACAGACCATACACCCCCCCATCCTCCAAGCCCAGTCCAGGATCATGGTGGACCAACACCCTGTACACCCCATCACCCTTTCAAAGATGCCCGCCCTATTGACATGTGGCACGCGCCCCATTTTGGCCCCCATCTTATGTTACAGGCTCTTACTCCCAGGTTCTGTACTCTACTACAACTGTTAGGCACCTATTTACTCAAATTCCTGTTCCCCTTCCATACTAGTCCCCCTAATACCCCTTGCTGACCAGGGTAATTCAGTCTCAAATCTCATCCGTTAGATACTGTATTACTGTAGCAATCCTAAAGCCTCCTTGTCTGTTTTTCACCCCTCAGCTACTATACTTTTTGTTCTCAGCTCTCATATAGTTTCACTTAGCCCAGTTAGAAATCCTATTGCACTCCAAGTATTACTCAGCTCAGTTAGAGAAATAAACAGAACAACTAAATCTGTATTATTACAGCACTGCTCAAAGTATCCAATCATTGTTTTGTCTCCACCCCAGAGACTCTGCTGTAATATAGGACCACAGAGGATCCTGGGCAGGAGAGTGGGCAACTCTAAAGTCCCAGCAGAGCTCCGTTGAGCTCGCTCACTCCTCTGTCTCTCACTTGCTCATCCTGTTTCTCCCGGCGCTGTAGGCTGCCCTTTTGTACTGGGCCCCTGCCTGCATTGGCACCTTTTTCTGCCCACAAAGAAATCTGCAGCAGTCCTGACAGAGCTCCGTTGAGCTCGCTCACTCTCCCTCTCTCACTCACTCGTTTTGTTTCTCCTGGTGCTGCAGGCTGCCCTGTTGTACTGGGCTCCTGCCTGTGTGGCACCTTTTTCTGCCCACAAAGAAGTTCACAGCTGTCCTGATAGAGCTCTGTTGAGCTCTCTCCTCCCTCTCTCATTCCTCCTCTCTGTTTCTCCCAGTGCTGCAGGCTGCCCTTTTGTACTGGGCTCCTGCCTGCGTTGGTTGTTTTTTCTGCCCACAAAGAAGTCTCAGCTGTCCTGACAGAGCTCCGTTGAGCTCACTCACTCGCTCATTCTGTTTCTCCTGGTGCTGCAGGCTGCCCTTTTGTACTGGGCTCCTGCCTGCATTGGCACCTTTTTCTGCCCACAAAGAAATCTGCAGCAGTCCCGACAGTGCTCCGCTGAGCTCGCTCACTCCTCCTCTCTCTCTCTCGCTCATTCCATTTCTCCTGGTGCTGCAGGCTCCCCTGTTGTACTGGGCTCCTGCCTGCGTTGGTACCTTTTTCTGCTTATGAACAGTGTGACTGTCAGTTTCTTAATCTGTCCCAAACACTGATTTCCCACAGCGACCGCACTATTCTGCGCCAGAAGTGCAAAATCACATTTCGGCCAGGATGTGAAAAATGACAGCTGTACTGTTCATAAGGAGGTGTGAAACAATGCCAGTGTTGAAAATCTGGTGTGAAAATATTACAAATTTGCGAAGTTATGAGGGTGCGTGGAAACTGCACAACGCACACTTGTAACACAGTCATTTTATGGACTTTCATCACCAGATTTTCAACATAGGCATTTTAGGACCTCTGCTCATGAACAATGCCACTGTCATTTTCTCAATCTATCTCAAAAGCTGATTTCCAAGAGCGACCGCGCTATTCTGCGCTGGAAGTGCGAAAACAAATTTTGGCCAGGATGTGTAAAATGACAGCTGTACTGTTCATAAGGAGGTGTGGAAAAATGCCAATGTTGAAAATCTGGACTGAAAATATTACAAATTCACGAAGTTACGAGTGTGCGTGAAAACTGCTCAATGCACACTCGTAAAACAGCAATTTTTTGGATTTTTTCACCAAATTTGCAACATAGACCTTTTGAGAGCCCACCTCATGAACAGTGGCACTGTCATTTCGTTAATTGGTCCGAAAGTTGATTTTGCGCAGTGACCACAAAATCACCTTTTGGGACCAAATAACGCAATGACAGTGACTGAATTCATGAGGAGGGGGTCCCAAGAACCCCATGTTGAAAATGTGGTGCCAAAACTCCCAAAAACACCTGAGATATGCACCAAAGTTGAAAAAACCCTATTTATGCCATTATACAGCTTACCGGCATTTCTTCAGTTCGCGGTCGGCTTTGAAGAGTGCAGATGTGTTCCAGGTCCACCAAAGATCATCACACTGGGCTCCGGGGGTAAGTATGGGGTGAGGGGGTTGGGAGGCGGGGTGTGTAGAAGGTGGGCACAGGTTGGGGGAGGGGCCGCCGAACTCTACGAGAGACTGTTTTCAGTTTTACAGGTGTTGGGGGAAAAAATAATTGTGGGACTGTGTTTTGTTTTTCAGGGACTTTGGCATGCTGGGGTGAGCTCCCAGTGTGCCACCTGAGTGTTTTTTGGGGGTCTGTAGCTGACAGGGGATTGGGCACCCCCTCGGCATAAACCAGTGGGGGTGGAGAGCTGAGGGGGATTGGGCACCCCCTCGGCACACAGCAAACTGGGAGGAAATTATGCTGATGGGAGTGGGCTCCCCTGTCAGCAAATTGAACTGAGGGGGACTAAAGCTGACAGGGATTGGGGCCTCCGTTGGCAAAGAAAGATTGTTGGGGGTGCATGCTGCTGAGGGGATTGGGCACCCTCTCAGCACACAACAAATGGGTGAGGGGGGGTAACAGTGTGCCGACTGGGAGTGGGCGCCCCCATCGGCAAATGTACTGGGTCGGGGCAGCATAGGGATGGCAAGGTACACCCTGCAATGACGGGTTGCTCCCTCATTGCAGCAAATTGGCTGATACTGCAATGACGAGGTGGCCCCTGATTGCAGCAGCAAAAACGTTTTAACTGGGTGGCACTTCTGCAGAACCAGTGTCATCAAGACACTGGGCCTGCATTGGTCCACCAGTGCCAAGCCCCCAAATGCAGTGCCCCCGTTGGCTGCCAGAGTGCTGCACCTCCACAACCCACTTCTCTTCTAAGCTGCTGCATAATGTTTCTTGCACAGGCACGCAAGCAAACATAAAAAGGGGTCTAAATGTAGCTCTGGAATAGATTTTGAGAACACAACACTCCTGGCTGTTATAAATTTGATGGAACAATCATCCATGATGTGTTTTAGCCCAGAGCTAGAAGAAGTTACTGAAAAGGTAGACAGAGAAATAAGGGATGGAAGGTTTGATCAGTAGTCCATGGATTTTCCATATGTGGGTTTATCTTTCTTTAATGAATCAGAACTCTTGGATACAGAGTTTGTAAGCCCAAAGAACATCAAAATTAGAGAAAAAAGAACTGTACTAGACAAAACAATAATGGGGCTAAAGAAATGGTTGAAAAAGAAAAAGGTTTAATAGAATATGATAATCAGTCGGCTCCTTTTTCACACATCTTAAATAAGAACTTAATAGCTGATTTAAAAAATACACATTTAGCAAATCTTATAATTATGGAACAACTTACAATGTTAAAAAATGAATTTGACTCTAAGAGGTGAGGTATTCTGATTCTTCAAAGAAAACAGGAATATAGAGGGGGGGTACCCTCTCTCTCAGTAGCACATGATCTGATTGATTTGGAAATTGGAGACACTAATTTATTAGATACCTCAATGGGACAATCAGCCCCTTCAGTGTTACCCATTCCAAATTTGTGTAAACTCAATAGAAAATATAATACTAATGTTGAGCAGAAAACAAAAGGTAAAAGTAAAAAAAAAAAAAAGAGGAAGAAATCCCCTAAACAGATGGGTCAAGATGCAGGGGAGGGCTTGAACCATCCCTAAATGATAATGAACTGGGGAAGACAACAGAGACACAAGCTGGGTCCGGCAGTGCAATAATGATAAAAAGCATGATAGCAGAGGATATTGAACCTGATTGAACTGACAACCATCTTATCATTGCTCCCAAGCTGTTGAAAGAACAAGAAGCAATGATATCAGAAAGAATTTTGGTGAGAGAGGAGGAGGATCTTTTGGTAGGGGAACAGGCTATTATTTGGCTTATGGGTGTGGCTAAGGATACTGTAGAAAATTAATCAGTTCTTGTAAATTTGAGCCATCTTCTTTGTACAGAAATATTGGATCTGGATTTATTAGATGATGATATACTTGATGCCTTCAGGGTAAATGTCTTAGATTCAGATGACATCATCTTCCTAGTTTTTAAAAATGAGAGAGTGGACCACTATGTGTGGAGAAACTCTAGATACCTGGAGTATTATTATTTTGCTATGGATTATCCCATGGTTACATCGAAATTGATTGACTTTGGCCTAACAACACAGGTGGAAGTAATTAATTTATTGGCCAGAAGATACTTGTTGCATGATTTAATGAATTTTGACTTAGAGAAGGAGGATGCCCGTGAAATAACACTTTCTATTTTTGGTATAAACAATTAAACAGGGAATCTCCAGCCAAATTAAAAACCTTGCTTGTCCAGTTAATTGGAAATTTAATGGGTATAGAGTTCTATGAAGATGATATTGTAAATATACAGAGAAAATTTAGAAACATGTTGGATGGAACTGATTGATTTAACTCTGAGAAATAAGCATTTGGTGGATAATATCCTGGAAGCAAGCTACAAGTTAAATGATCTAGGTAACCTTATTGTAAAACATCTCTCTATAGTCAGCCAAGGTACCTTTTGTTATAATGATAAAAATGGGCCTAGTAATATACAGCTAGAGATGCAGTGAATTTAAAATCCGCAGGCGAAGTGAACGCGAAGTGGCCACTTTGCGTTAGTGTAATGCTAATCGAAGTGACCATTGAGGAGTGCTCACTTCGCCTTGTGATTATGACTTGACTTCGCGTTGTTATTCCACCTTAATGCGAAGTAAGGTGGAATGACAACAATAGGCATTTTAGGCAGCCCCCCACAAACATCACATGGCTTACAGTACTGTAAGTCACATGCTTTAGCCAGGCAGGAAGGAAGTGAGTCATACCAGCAGATACTTTCACTTTCTCCTTTGCAGAGGTAGAAGGAGGAAGGATAATGTAGTGTAGGAGAGGAGTGTTTATTTGTTGCTTAACTTGCTGTCTTAAACTTCATAAAAACCAACAACTTTTTTAAAAGCTAATTCTTTAGTTTTTGTTGTACTGTTTTGTGAGTTCTTTTTTTGTGACTGATTTATTTGTTTTATACGTTTTGTTTTGTGTAAGTGTGTGTGTGCGTTTGTGGGGCTGTCTGTGAGTGTTTGTGAAGTCGGTCATCGTCGTCGCGTGACGCATTGGAGTGGAGAGGGAAGGAGAGTTATGGACCAGGGAAAGTCTGTGGCCTGTGTTGGCCAGAGTGGAGTGCAGACACGTCGGGGTTAGTATGGGTGTGTGTCGCTGGATCGCTCCTGATTATTTGGTCCTGCCCCCCTCGGAAAGCAGCAGCACCACCAGTGCCACTACCACATCCAGCAAGTCTGCCGCCGCCACCACCACCACCATCTGTACCAGCTGTAGGAGCTCCAGCAGCACCACCTCCCACTCCACAGCAGCAGGTGGAGCCCCCGCAGGTGCGTGACAGTGCTGCCAGCAATACATGTGCCCCTGTTGTGCCTGGTCCCTCCCACAGCTCGATAGTCTGGCAGTTTTTCAACAGTGTTGGAGGGGACAGGAGCATTGAGGTGTGCCTGCTTTGTGGTGTGCAGATGCATCATGGCCCCCGGGGGACACATCTGGAGACTGCAGGCCAGAGGACACACATGCTTAACCACCACAAGGTGGAGTGGCAGGCTGCCACAGAATGGGCCAGGACTCCACCTGCTGTCCCTTCTGTGGCAGTGGCAGCGGGTGCTGCTGCTGCTGTGCATCACCAGAGCAGGAGGAGGGCCACAGCAGCAGCTGCTGCTCCACCACTACCCCCACCACTGCCACCAGCACCACCCTCACCACCACCACCACCTGCCTTTCTTCCCACAGCAGTTGACCCCACCATGATGCCTGCAATGCAGGCAGATATAGCACTGCTGTGGGCTGTGATGGAGGAAAGAAATCAGAGGATGGGTACTGTCCAGCAGCAGATGAAGCAGATCGAGCAAGAGCAGCTACAAATAGTGTCGATGCTTCATCTGCTGCTGGAACATCATGGGATCGAGCATTAGGTTTTGTTTTCTGCACACCTCCCCCCCACTGCTGTTCTGTTTTGTGTTTTGTTTGTTTAATACCAGACAGAGGGAAGGCCACAGTATTAGTTTAAAGGGAAGCAGTCAGCAACGAGCCTGCATTCTGCCTCTGCAGAGCTTACCCTCGGTTAAGCCTTTTAAGTATCTTGCGCAATTTTCCGTGCCACAACATACTTTATTATACTAAAGAAACATCAGCAACCTGGAAGTATGGCAGATGCTATGGGGGCTCCACTATGTGTAAAGGTGCAATGGTGATGCACCATGCACTTCAATACAAAAGTATTTGAAGCGCATGGTGCATCTCCGCCACACCTTTCCTTTACATATAATGTGGCCCCCATAGCGTCCACCATCCTTCTGGGTCACTGACCTTTCTTTTATTAAAATAAAGTATGTTGCAGCACGAAAACACTGCAACATACTCTAAAGAAGCTTAACCGGAGGGTAAGCCTCGCACTGGGCAGGATGCAGGAGCTCCTGTTGCTGACTGCTTCCCTTTAAATATATACATGCACATACAGCCATACATGCTCCTTATTGGGTGCCTTACCTCCAGGGTAATCTTTCTTGCTCCACATGTCCTTACATTCCATAGTGCAATACTCTTCTGGCAAAAACCCTCGTAATTTCGGTAAACCGGGGCCCGGAGGACTTCCTGTTCTGAAGAGCCACCCAAGTTCCATCACCACGCTCAGCAATGTTACGACGTGATACCAGGGAGAGAAGGGGGGCGTGCTTTATTATAGTGTATGGCCGGCAGCTTTCTGAATGTTTCTTTATGTTATAATGGTCAGTTTGTGGTGAAACATGGGCACATTTCCACTAACAAGGCTCTTGTTAGTTGAAACATGACAACGTTTCACCACAGCGTTGCTGAGCGGGGGGAGGGGTGGAACTTGGGCGGCTCTTCAGAACGGGAAGTCCTCCAGGACCCGGTTTACCGAAATTACGAACGTTTTTGCCAGAAAAGTATTGCACTATTTAAGGACATGTGGAGCAACAAAGATTCCCCTGGAGGTTAGGCACCAATATATTGGGTGCAATACCATCCATAACTATGTAACTTGGTGAATCTCTTTAAAGCAGCAGTGCAACAATCTGTTGAAAATGTTGACCTATACTTCTTTATGCTATTTTACATTGCCACTTTACTTACATCCTGACTTGTATGATATTATTCTTTCCAGTATTTGAGTCTGCTTTAGTACTTTTTTCATGTCTGAGATAATAAAAGGAGCACCCCGTTTAATATGGTGCAGACCAGGTCTTCATCAGTATTTTCTGCTGTTTTTATCCATCAGTTGTTATATATTACTTCTGTTGTCAAATTAACAATTATGCAGCAGGCAGTGTTTTATGACATCACAGAACAATAGTTGTCAAAAACAGCTGCAAATAGTGATAAGAACCTGATCAGAACAATATTAAATGGTGTGCTCCTTTTTATTTTCAGACATGAGAAAAAGTAGTAAAGCAGACACAAATTGTGAAAAGAAGGGTATCATACAAGTCATGAGGTAACTAGTGGCCGCCTGGCCGGCAATGTTGGCAATGTAAAATAGCATAAAAAAGCATAGGTCAAAATTGTCAGCACATTGTTGCAATGCTGCTTTAATTTATAATTTAAGTATGACATTATGTGCTCACAATCACAACACACACAATGCATCTGTCTTCTGTCCAGAAAATTGACAATTGCTAAGGAAGTGAAAAGGGATCATCACACCACATGCAAAGTCCCCCAGAATTTATTGCGCAGTCACTCATGCACACAGTGGTCACACAGAGTCCCCAGATTTTTTTCTGCATGCCCAAAATGCATCCGCCTTGTGTCCAGAAAATTGACAAGTGATAACCAAGTGAAATGGGATTGTTTCAGCACAAAGTCCCTCAGAATTAATGGCGCACTCAATCATGCATGCAGTGGTGGCACAGAGTCCCCAGATTTTTTTCTGAATGCCCAAAATGCATCTGCCTTGTGTCCAGAAAATTGACAAGTGGTAGCGAAGTGAAATGGGATCGTCATGCCACATGCAAAGTCCCCCAGAATTTATTGTGCAGTCACTCATGCGCGTAGTTTCCCAGAATAAAATGATAACCGTGAGCAAACTGTTGCTGGTCCAATGTGTGCTGCGATTTGAGAAAATACAATGTGATCATCTCAACTGGATGGAAGGGTGCCCTTTGTCTGTACACTAATAGTAGCCTTGGTGAGTTGATATATATAGATATGTATTTCTGTATTTTGTAGGTGAGGAAAGTATGACATCATCCATGCTGCCACTCACTTGCACTGCTTCACACTCAATATTTTTGGATATGGTACACCGGTCAGAATTAGAACTTGACGCAATGATACTAATACTACCTCCAGCACCACTAACACCAGTAACACTAACACCACCAACTGGGAAAACATCATCTCCTCCAACTATGAGTGAAGCTACTGATCGGGCTGTGAAAAACATTGCAGGAGAAATACCTTTCCTCACATCAGCAATGCACTTCTGTGTCTATGTACTACTACCAGCCCACAGACCATCTTACTGCCAACATTGCCATGGCCAGAAACAGCTTTGCTTGCACGTCTCTTTGCAGGCATTTTGGGCGATCAACCACAAATATTATAACCAAATTCAGATTTTGATACGTTCACTCTCTGATTGGAGGGACACTGGATGTGAAACCAACTAAACAACTGTGGCTTCAGCAACAGATAAGAGACTACTCTGAGACTGTCATGGAATTAAAACAACTTCAGTAACCAGTGATGCTGATGAGGTCACAAAAACAATCCAATCTGGTAATAAATACCATTTGAATGTGGGGGTGGGGGGAGCACTGAATACAGACAGTGCTGATTTTTATGGCACTACAAGCAGCAAAACTAAACAGATATCATGATTGCAGTACAAAATCAGGCAGCTGCAGTGTATAGCAGGTTCACACTGCTGCACTTGCAATTACACTAGTCTGTGGCACAATAAAAGGTGTATTATTTGATGCACACAACACTGCACACACACACACACACACACACACACAGAACAGTCTGTGTACAATGCTGAATGAGGAATGCACCGCAAATGCAAAAGTTCAGTGCTATGCCACGTTACGTATTGTAAATTTGTAATGTAAACAACCTGAACTTATGAACTGCTGCACCACATCCACACAACAAACAACAAGAAAATTTCTACTATTACTGACAATATTACTGTGTGTACATTAACACAGTCAGTTATATAACAAAAATATAACCAAAAAACAAAGAAATCACTATTTCTCCAACTTAAATCTACCTACACCACAGATATGCCCCTCCCCCAAAGCACACTTTCACTGTCTTTCACCATACACACTCCATGTTGTAAATTAACATTCAAAATCCACACAAAAACAAAAATGCTTGATGATATGAGCACAGGAAGGTTTCCTACAATCGATGAACTAAAGTTGGATCAACCCAAAGAAAGCAAAGATGAACAGCTTTTACAAGATTCCTATCACAGACAGCTATCAGAGCACACTGTCTCCTACTTCTTCCTACTCATACTACCCCGAACTGAGGCTGTGCAGATCAATATAGAGCCCATGTGACCTGAAATCCCATGAATCACTGCAAAATTCACCTTTCCAGCTCAAAAACAAGGCATAGTGAGGTGAAGTGCACTACCTGCAATGCACTTCACCTTAAATTGGCAGAGTAGTGGCTTGGGGAGGCAGAGTGATGTGAAGTCATTGCTTCCAATGGAGTTCGCGTTCCTCATTATAACATGAAGTACTCTGCTTTGCATTGTGGAGCACTCCACAAATCCACCTTTGCTCCATGAATCACTTTGCAGGGCTGATTGAGCCCACTTTGCCCACCACTATATACAATCCCAAGCTGTGTATGGGGTTCCGACACAAAATAGATTTCAGATTTTTACAGAAAATCCAAACTGATTGAATGTAGTACAGCCAACTAGTATGGATCTTATATGGAATGGTGAAGGTAATGGCAATCATGAGTGTAAATAATTTTACTGAGTCCTATAAGGGAAAATTTGCAATTCTTTCATGGAACATTGCTGGATTACTAGCAAAGTTTATAGATTCTGAATTTCAGGAATTTCTCAACAAAATGAATATTTTATTGTTTCAGGAAATGTGGCACAGTGAAGATCATGTTGATAACATACAGATTATTGGTTTTACCTTAATTCAGTCACCAGCTTTGAAAACTCAAATAAAAGGTAGATATGCAGGGGGCTTGGCTATTTTTATCAAACTATCTGATAAGCTAACAAATATTAAGTCTCAAGTAAAAAATATATATATAATTACTATACTCAGTGCATGTGAGGATATTTTCATAATACACAATCCTCCTACCAACTCAAGCCATTATGATAAGAATATACTGAGTAATTTGGTAAATGAAATCAAGGGTATAGCTACAGAAAATGTACAGAAAGACATAAGCGTTATGGGAGATGTTAATATTAGATTTGGTACAAACAAAATGAACATACATGACTCACTCCATCAATATTCCACAGAAATCATCAGTTGATAAAAAATGTACAGATAAGCAAACTCATTTTTAATTATTATTATTATGGACATTGTAGTTTGTTATATTAAATGGAAGACTGCCTTCAGACCCTACAGGTAAAACAATGTATGTAGGCCCTAGAGGTTCAACAGTCATTGATTACTCACTTGTGTCAAAATATATTTTTCTAGTGGTTGGGGGTAGGAGGAAGTAGGCTGTTGGTTAACTAGGATCTGCAGCTTGTCCATTAGGTAGGGAAATGGGCAGACTGAGTGGGCCAAGTGGTCCTTATCTGCTGTCAAATTCTATGTTTCTATATGCATTTCTCAAATACAGTATTTGGATTTTAAGGTTATGGTTAGGTCAGAGAGTGATCACTGCCCTCTGGTCACTTATAGGAATGCTGTAATATCAGATGGTACACAGAGAACCATGACTGGGATGTCAACATACCAGGGTACTCAATCAATAGGAGGGACAGGGAGGGTAGAAGAGGAGGAGGAGTAGCTCTCTATGTAAGGGAAGGGATCAAAGCAACATAATCAAAGGGTAAACAGGGAGGAGAGGAGGCACTGTGGGTCACCCTGCAGACTGGAAAAGGTATCACAATCCGCACAGGGGTTGTATACAGATCCCCATCTCAGGGGGAGGAAATGGACAAGGAAATGATAGAAGGCATCCTCAGTATGGCAGAGAAAGGGGAGATATTGCTGATGGGGGACTTGAATATGCCAGATGTTAACTGGAGCACCTTTGCTGCAGCTGCATCCAAGAACAGGACCATTCTCGATGCCCTACAGGTGGCATGCCTCAGAGAGCTAGTTTTGGAACCCACTCAGGAGGGAGCAACCTTAGACCTGATACTCTCAAATGGGGACAGAGAGAGTATGTCAGATCTAGAAGTGGGTAGCCATCTGGGAACAAGCGACCACCAAACAGTGTGGTTCATGATAAGCTTAGTTGTAGAGACAAGCCATACAAAAGTGAAGGTACTGGACTTCAGGAGGGCTGATTTTGTCAAAATGGGATAGTGCCTCAGAAAAGCACTAGCAAACAGGCAAGAAGGTGGGGCAGAGCAACAATGGGGAAACATCAAAACTGCCATCACAGAGACAAAAAGCCTTTATGTGAAGCAAATAAATCAAAACAAAAGAAAAAAAAAACATCATGGTACTCAAAAGAAGTGGCAGGGAAGGTTAGGGAGAAAAAGATAGCATTCAGGAAGTATAAGGGAACACAGAAGGAGCAGAACCGAGAACTGTACCAGTTAAAGCAGAAGGAAGCGGGGAAGGCAGTTAGAATAGCAAAGGCCTAAACCGAGGAAAAGATAGCCAACTCAGTTAAGAAGGGGAATAAAACCTTTTATGGGTACATTAGAGAGCAAAGAAAGACTAAGGCAGGGATACTGAGGCTGAATAAAGAGGAAGGTGGTTGGGCAGACAGCAACAGTGAAAAAGCAGGTATACTGAATGAATACTTCTGCTCAGTATTCACAATGGAAGAGCAGGGGAGATACCTAATCTACTCAGTAGAAGCACTCTGGATAGGGGGGTTGATATTAGTCCTTTCACAGAAGAAAGGGTTCTGAAAGAACTCCTAAAACTGAAGGTGGATAAAGCAATGGTGCCTGATGGGATTCACCCCAGAATTCTAAAAGAACTAAGGGAAGAACTAGTAACACCACTGACTATCCTTTTTAATAAATCATGGGAGTATGGTGTGGTACCTGAGGACTGGAGGAGGGCAGATGTGATTCCCCTTCACAAAAGTGGGAGCAAGACAGAGGCAGGAAACTACAGACCTGTCAGTTTGACCTCAGTGGTAGGGAAAATGATGGAATCACTTCTGAAGGAAAGAATTGTTGAGTATCTAGAGGCTAGTGGGGCACAGGACTCAAGGCATCATGGATTCACAGCAGGAAGGTAATGTCAGACAAATCTAATTGATTTCTTTGACTGGGTGACCAAAGTAGTAGACCAGGGAGGGGCTGTGAACATGGTCTACCTAGACTTTAGCAAGGCATTTGACATAGTCCCTCACAAAAGATTAATAAACAAATTAGCCAGCCTGGGAGTGGGTCCCAGGGTGGTAGCCTGAGTAAAACACTGGCTGGACAACAGGAGACAGAGGGTAATGGTAAATGGAGTCCACAGTAAAGAAAGGAGGGTTACTAGTGGGGTACCGCAGGGTTCAGTACTGGGGCTTGTCCTTTTTAATATCTTTATAAGTGACATTGCAGAGGGACTGGAAGTAAAAGTATGTCTCTTTGCAGATGACACAAAGATCTGCAACAGGGTTGATATGCAAGGTGGGGTGGAAAGGATGAAAAGGGACTTGGCAAGGTTGAAGGAATGGTCAAATGTATGGCAGCTTAGATTCAACACAAATAAATGCAAAGTAATGCATCTGGGAAACAAAAGCCCAGGGGAAGAGTACACAATGGGGGGTGATACTGACAACAAAAAAATGGAAAGGGGCCTGGGATAGTAATATCAGATGGCCTAAAGGTGGGCCAGCAATGTGAGAAGGCAGTAAGGAGGGCTTGGGGGATATTGGGATGCATAGGGAGAGGCATCACCAGTAGGAAACAGGAAGTTGTTGCCCATCTGTGCAGACAGTTGGTAAGACCACATCTGGATTACTGTGTACAGTTCTGGAGACCCCATCTCCACAAAGACATAGACAGGGTGGAGGCTGTCAAGAGGAGGGCAACCAAAATGGTGAAGGGTCTGCACTAGCAGACATATGAAGAAAGACTAAAGGAGCTTAAGATGTATAGCCTCAAGGAAAGAAGGGAGAGGGGGGACATGATAGAAACTTTAAAATACCTCAAGGAAATCAACAAAGGCCAAGAGGGTAGCATCTTTCAGAAAAACAGATGTGCAAGAACAAGGGGGCACAATTTAAGATAGAGGAGGATGGCTCAGAGGTAATGTGAAAATGAGAAAAAATAAGAAAAAATCTACCCATAAAACATATGACAACTGGTTTTATAAATACTGTAAGGAGCAAAAAAGTATGATAACCACTCTAACTTGACAGGTAAAAAAAAACCCCAACAAAACAAAATTTAAGAAATCTAAATAATTCTAGAAAATTATACAAAGAACATATTAACAGTCAGTGAATGTGTCATCAAGATGAATTATGGAAATCGATGTTACAAGCTATCGAGGAAAAAAATTATAAGAAGTATTGGGTCCTGTTTGCAATGGGCACAAATAATTATTAAAAAAGTTATGATATATATATATATATATATAAACTTGGATTGAATATTATTCCTCAGTATTTTTTGATAATACCCGACCAGTAAGTTTGGATACTATGGAAATAAGTGAAAACTTTCAAATGCTTTCCACAGTATGAAATACGAATTGCTACAGAAGTGTTCAAAAAAAATAAAGCCCCTGGCCCTGACAGGATGCCAATAGATTTGATACTGGTTAGTGTAGATTGGTGGGCTAATTGTTTAGCAGACTTTTTTAACATACTTGTTATGTATGCTGACATTCCCAATACTTGGCTAGGAAACAATGTCATTCCTATACATAAAAAAAGGCCCCCTAAATAACCCTGAAAACTACAGACCTATCAGTTTACTTGATACTATGTAAAAAATGTTTTTCAAAAGATTTACTTAATAGATTTACAGTCTGGTTGGAAACTACAAAAGTATTATCTAATTTACAGGAGAGGTTAAAAAAAGATACGTGAACACTAACACATATCTTTCTTCTTAATCATATCATTGCAATGTATACCAGAATAAAAAAACAGCCTATTTTTGTAGCATATGTGGATTTCTCATCTTCCTTTGACACTGTTCTGTGTTCATTGCTATGGGAAAAAATGCACAAGTTAGGAATTGATTGGGACCTCATTCTACTTATCAAAATATTACATATAAGTACTTGTCACATATTAAATATACTAAATCTGGATAACTGACTAAAACAATTAAGCAATAAGGTACGACAAGGTGTGTGTTATCGTGTAATAACGTCACTTCTGGAGTGGGTTGAAGCACAAGGCGAACCCAAGTGCTTCCACCACCCCAGGAGTGATGTTATTGCTTGATAACACACACCTTGGAGTGCCTTATTGCAATTATACAATGGCTCGATGTTATACAAAACAAAAATAAAAATAAAAATGTTTTTAGTAGATTTTCAGTGAGGCAGTATATCTTTGTTTCTGAAAAAAAATCCATAAAATCCATATAATCCTCCAAACAATCAACACAGTGCTGTTATTGTGTAATATCATCACTGTCTCAGGCACACAATGACCAATCAGAGTCCAGGAAATTTTCTTGCCATTGTATAATTAAGAATAATCAAGGTGTTAGACAAGGATGAGTCCTTGCTCTGACCCTATTCAACATATACATAAATGACATAATTGTTGCCCTAGATGATCCATCTTTTCATTTGGTGAGTATTGAAAATAAACATATCCCTGTGCTGGCTTATGCAGATGATCTGGCCATCATATCTACTAGCAGGATTGGATTACAGAGATCTCTTAACAAGCTGGAAGGATTATGTAAATCGCATAATCTTAGACCCTATCTGAATAAAACAAAAATGATGGTCTTTAGAAACAAATTAAAGTATAAATCATTAAGGTTAGGGGGAAATAAATCGGATTTTGTCACTGAATTTACATATTTAGGGGTGATTTTGGGAGTAATACCAAGTGGAATAAGCATATAATTTCAACCAATAAAAAGCTAGAGAACTCGGTTAAACTTCTAAAGAGATTTAATATATTGTATGGAGGCAAAACTGTAGTACCTATGATCAAGGCTATTAATGCAAAACTTATCTCACAAGCAACAGATGGTGTGGAGGTTTTGGACTTGCAAAATTCAAAAGAAATAGATTCTGTTCTAAATAGAACATATAAACAAGTTCTAAGGATTCAGTCAGCACTTCTAATGTACTGGTCAGATCTTAATTAGGCCAGATTAATTTTGCTTTTATAGTACAGGAACGAATAGTCTCGTACTGGATTAAATTACAGTCCCAAGCAAAATATTCCTTACTTTCCAGTGCATTAAGGGAAAAAATCATCTATTATCCTAAAAGCAAGGTGGCTGGATTGGTATGTTAAACTCTGTACTTACCAAATCCGATCTATATTGCCTAAAAAGATGGAAAGAGCAGCACATTGGGATCTCTATCTTTTATATCAAGTACATTAAAAAAATAATACAAAATTATGCAAGAAACGGTGATCTCGAAAAGATTAAACTGGTTAGGGTCTCTAGCTGATTAGTCAAAAATACAGTTGAGCATTCCCTCACATATGTTTTAGCAGGCATAAGGGATCCAAAACATAGATACATATTAGCACAATTTAGATTTGACATTTTTCCCAATAATGTACTGATGGTAAGATATGGTTGAATAACTAAGCCACCAACTCAATGTTTTTGTAATTCGGGTGAAGTTGAAGATTTGGAACGTCATCTTCAGATGCCTGTGGTATTATACAGCTCAAATAAGGTATATGTAAGCATTAATCACCAAGACAGGAGGTCATTTCCCAGGAATTAATGCATGGTTGGGGTGCACAAGACTGCAGGCTGAGGGCTTCCCACCATAAAACCATGCATTAATTCCTTTGAAATGACCTCCTGTTGAGGTGGTTAATGCACTTGTAATATGGAAGTGTTACAGATATTGACTGCCAATATTATTATTTAAAATGGGAACAGAGACACTCATTTTTGTGTGAGTTACTGTATGCTACTCAGAGTCATATGTTTTTGAATATCTAAGATCAGTTCATACTGTGGCTGCATCCTGCTACAAGTTCAAGATTTAGATTGTTAATCTGTACTGTAATTTAGCCCATGTCTCACTGTCGGGTAAGATGCAGTTTGCGCTGTTGCTTGAAACCACCTAACTATCATCACGGCTGAGTGAGTGACTGGAAACTTTCTCTTTGTGTGCTCAGGTAGTGCTGTTCATGTGGACAGTGTTTATACTACAGAATGAAGTGGTCATTTCTAGGGAATTAATGACCACTTCATTTTGTACCACAGGGTGTGTTTCCACCTATCGTTGTGCCAGATTCATGGCATACATTATTTACCATGTTACAAGAATGAGTTAATTGGTGCATTAAATATTCCATCCAGATTTCTATCGGATTTATTATTTCATTCAGAAAACTTTGATATACTAGCCAAGCTTGCACTATATCTAACTGAAATGACTAAAGTAAGGAAAAGAAATATGATATGTTATCAAGAACGTACAAATGTAACTGTTAGTGGATAGAGATATGGGACTAAATAACATATAGGGGATAGTTTGGGTAATATTGTGTTTTTTTAATGAACCATCTGATTACCTCTACTTAACAGTTAACTGTACTGCAATAGTTATAGTCAGGCTGGGGAGTGCAATAGGTACTTTTTTGATGCAAGATATTAAGGTTGTTTATCTCTTTGTTTGTATTAACTTGAAATGTTTATGCCATTTATTTATTTTTTTAATTTTCCTATTTTTTCCCCACGCCTCTCGGCGACCATCAACTCTGGTCACGGACCCCTGGAGCCCCGGCCACCAGATATTGCCGTCTCCCCCGGTCATCCCTGGCTTACCCCCCAGAGAGTGGGGCTGCGGTTCTGACCCCCTATATCAGGCCACGGAACTGTGACTGGTTGGGGGAACGGCTCCGGTGGCCAATCAGGGCTTTCCTGGGGCAGAGTGTCACAGAGACGCAAGGTGTGGGATTTTGTTCCCTCCCATTATCCCTCCCCCGAGGAGGTGGGGACGTGCAGTGATGCCAGTGTCCACCCCGCCTCCCTCATCCCCCCGTTTGAACATCGGCAGCACGAGTTCTCCCGGCCTCTGCCAGGAGTCCCCAGTGCTCCAAATGTTGCCCGCACCCTCCCCCCGGAGAAGGAGAGCTGCCCATCGGATGCTCAATCCTTCTCCCCCCGGCTGGCCCTCCGACGATCCGGGTCCTCCCAAACTGGCCGCCGCTGCAAGCGAAATCCCACCGCTGCACCGGCGGGCCAGCCGTTATGCTATTTATATTTTTGTATGTATTGTTCAATGCATGTTTGTTCTTTGTCTGTATATTTGCTTTTTGTAATAGCTTTTAGCTGAGGTGGTCATAGAGTCAAATACATTGGGGGAATTCAAGAATGCATGGGACTGACATAAGGCAATTCTGGTTGGAGGGTAGGAGGAAGTAGGCTGTTGGTTAACTATGATCTGCAGCTTATCCAATAGGTAGGGAAATGGGCAGACTGGGCGGGCCAAGCGCTCCTTATCTGCCATCAAAGTCTATGTTTCTATATTCTATGTACAGTGTCTGTAATGACCTGCCCCCTTACCCAATGCCTGGTATTTTACTGTCTGCTGCTATTTGCTTACAGCAATAGGTGAGGAGACACTCTGCCTTCTTTCCCCCATCCCAGTACACTTGCCGATTTTGGTAGAGACCAAACTCTTCTTGTTGCATATTCAGTGTATAAATCTGATATCTTACTTGCCTAAGGATTTGAAGGAGGAAGGTGTTAGCCTGTCCTGCCTTATGTTGTTTTTCTAAAGTTTCCAGCTTCCTTTCTAAAAATTGATGTCTAAGGCAGCTCTCTATTTCATGAGTTAAAGCATAGGCTATTAATGTGCCCCATAGATGGGCTTTGAGACCCTCCCCAACCCATTTCATGGCTATCTCTCTCTGGTATGATTAGCAGCCAGATAGTCCTGCACTTCCTGCCTAAGATACGAGTAAAAGTGGGCATCACCCAGTAAGCTGACATTACAGTGCCAGCACATTGCCTCTGAGCCTGGTCCCTCCTGCTGTAAGATAAACATAATGGGGGAGAATATCCTAAATAAGGATAGATTCAATTATAGAAGGTAATGTCCCCTTGCTGATGCCAGAAGAAACAAAAACTTCTCTATCCTACTGTCAGACTTATGTAAAGATGAATAATAAGTATACTCTCTGTCAGAGGGGTGGCCCAATCACCATATATCCAGTGATCCATGTTCCCTCACTATCCAACCTGGAGCCTGAGACCCAGGTGTGTCCAATTCAGTGGACTGGCCACTGTGGTCACATATAGAATATCTGGGACCTCATTTATGTTACCTCCTATAATTAGCTCCCCTCTGCCAATGTCCAACAGTACTTGTGAGATATGAAGGAAAAAGGGGGTACCATTCTCATTGGGTCCATAAACTGAGGCTAAGGTCAGCAGGGAGCCATCCAGTGTACCCACTAACAACAAGATTGACCTGCCCTGGGTATCACTGTATACATGATGAGTAACCCAACTGACCTCTTTAGTGCAGAGAATCATCACACACCTCATTGTACTGATAAGGGGTATTGCATAAAGTTGACCCTTCCATCCCATTGCTAACTTCTCTACCTACAATTTAGTCAAATGCATTTCTTGTAAAAATATAATTCCATCCCCCCAAATTCTTTATATGTGAAAGGACCTGCTTGCACTTGATCATTCCACCCTGAACATTCCAAGATTGTATCTTATAAGTCAGGTTGGTAGAGGTCCATTCTCCTCAGCTCATCTCCCATCCCCGCACCACTATCACCACCAAGGAGTGGCAAAACAGCCAACAGGGCTGTGAAAAAGTAACATTCAAACAGGACAACCATCAGAAGCAACATAAACTGGGAGCAGAAAGAAATAACACCATTCTGTAGTCAGCTTGCCATCTATGACGTATGAGAGGCTAAGCATGTGGCCACTGGGCTTACCCATGTAGATATACACAATAGTGAATAGTTCCATGCCCCTTACTCAAAAGGCTACATCACATACAAAATGACACAAAAATAGGTATAACAATATAAAAACCAACAAACCACTACTTGGGGAACTAGCTCACAACAACTTAGCACAGTGCTGAAAGTTATCTAGCATATACTGTAGAACACTGAACAGATACTGTTAAAAATATTCCTTTGATGTTCTTCCCACAGCAAAAAAGACACAAGTTACAATTATCAAAACAGAGCACACGCTCTACTACACAGGCTGACAAAGCCTCCAAACTACTAATAACTCATACAGCCTCCAAAAACTGGCTAAATTCAGGCTGTCCAGGGCAGGCATAAGAAAATAGCTACCCTCAACAAATATGGAGTAGTGAAATTAGTCTAGCATAAGGCAGTTGTCAGAGTAAAATAGCACTCATCACCCTCCAGTACTAAAGTCCTTCAGAGGATCTAACTCATTTGTTTCCATAGATGCCATATGACATCAGAACCATCATTGTTAGAACTGACCCAAAATGGCCACCGGGAGCAAATGAGCTAACTAACCTATAACTGAAAAGCTAGCTAGCTTGAAAACTATATAAACATCTTGTGGTGAGGAGCGTTTGCCCCTGTATAAAATGAATGCCACCTCCCATGTGGGAAAACACAGCAGTTGCAGGCAGTCCACATTACTCTAATCTCTCTCACCCCACTTACAATATGCAAAATGCTGACTATCCAGGGGGCATTAAAAGGCAATTGCCAAAATTACAAAGGAACAAGTCTCAATACCGGGGTCGCTTAGCCAGCCGGCTCTACACAAATAGTAAAAATTAATATACTGTAGTAACAGATATCCCAACTGAAGACAGTAATCCACTTTACATATGGGACCCAATTCTCAAAGGGGACTGCATTGGGCACAAGCTGTGGCAAACAGCAGCTTGTGTCAAAGTCCCATGCGCCATGGACCCTGCACCAGATTCTGGTACAGGAAGGGTCCTGTGCCTAAGTCCCAATGCTTGTGGCAACCTCAGCCATGTGGCAAATGCATGGCACATGGGAGGGTTCGTCGCAAACCCCTTGGACCATCAGCTGCATGGTCCGTCCAAATAGGGACTGGCCGCGGAGGTGTGCGGAGGGATGTGCTGGTCCCCTGCTCTGTCTGGGGATGGGGAGACATTACCTGCATGGGTGGGGGCATAGGGTACCAGTGAGAGGGCTGGTGGCATTTGTCCTGGTACTAGCTGGGACACTGGGACCTGGAGAGGAGCACTACCAACATGCTGAGGGGCACATCGAGGATCGGGTGGGTGCTCCTGGAATGGATGCCCTATGGGGGTACAACATGGATGGAGGGTCCACTATGTGGCACTTGTGGGGCACAATGGGGTTGGGGAGGTGGGACACACTTTACTACCCATAGGACAGCTCACCCAGTGGAGTGATGTCTAAGTCCCCTTCTGCCAGCCCTGGCTGGTCTAAAGGGACTTAGAATTTCTCCCACAGGGTGCTGTCTGTGAATAGCAAGCTGCAGCTTGCATTGGTGCAGTTCACCTAGTGCTATGTTGCAGGGCAGTGCAGGGCGCAGGGCTGGCACAAGCCCTGTTTGGGGCAGGCAGCTTGTGGTCAATGAGGCAACCTTTATGAATTGCGTGGAGGCAGCCCTAGATGCAAGGTACATCTTGCACCATATCTGCTTGGTGCAAGCACCTTGCATCAGACACAGGGCTTTGAAAATTTGGCCCGTGGTCTCAAATGAAAGACTAAGAGCCAGACAAGTGAAGCCGCTGCATCTGTGTGATTCAGCCAAGAAGGAAGGATAAAACCCAACTCTGGCTTACAGAATAGAAAGAAAAAAACCAAAACAAAACAAAACTCACTTTAAAGACAAATAAAGAAGGGCAACAAGGAAATTTGAAAATCCACTACCCCTCCTCTTCCCCTGTCCTCTACCCCACGGTACCTGTGAGAAACATCTCTGCATAACTACATCCTGCAACCAAAGCCAGTGAATGCAGGAGAAAGGACCCAGAGGGTCCACTGAATAAAAGAAAAAAATGATAGCAGTCCATAGCCGAGCTCTATAAAAACCCTCAACACAAGCAAACAGAGAAATTGGGGTGGGGGGGTACTTTAAGTGTGAGAAGAGTCTAAATGGGGGAATAGGAGGTTATTTACTTATTGTATGTCTACTATCTATGTATTTGTATGAATAATGTCTATGTATTTTGTGTTTCTCCTAAGTAACTTCTGCTGTATCTATGACATGGAACCTTTGCAAAGGAGTCTGTGTCTCAAAGGTGTATCTCCAATTATTTGCAATAAATAATAAGTTAATAAAAATAAATAAAAAATCTCAGTCTGTTGCTGGGGAAGGGCTGAATCTACTAGAAAAGCTCATTAATTAAGTGTCCCAGTTGCCACAATCTAAATGCTTAACCGAAGGGAGATAGCAGTGAAGTGGGGAGGATGAGCGATCCAAGCACATCTGGTTGCAATCTGAATACATAGACTTTTTATTGATCAGTCAATATGATCTTTACAATGGAAAAATATCACAAAATTGTTACAAAATTTTAAAAATACATGAAGTACAAAACTACGTACATATAAATAAACAGCTTTTAAGGTTAAAGTGCTTCAGTCATTTATCAGACTCATATAAATAGACAAAATATATCAGCCAAGCAGTTTGTACAAATTGGTTGCCATCTGCTCCCAAAGATAAGACAAGGAACCCCCACAAATTTATCCAGCCAAGTATGAAAAAGGGTAGTCCCTAAAACTGATAATGCCCCAAACCACTCACCAAGAAAGCCATAATAAGGCTAGTCTCCCCAATGGAGTGAGCAGTAAACAGATAAGCAACAACTGAAAGGCAAGATATCTGACTACTCCCCCCACCTTCTGCCAACCAACTAAATATTAATTAAGTACACCTCTCCAATAGGTAAGTCCTAGATAGATATATCAAAAATAAGAAATTATCTGGAGGCCCATGTCAATGTCATAGGAAAAGTTAGAGAAAATACTAAGCAGGAATAAGCAGGCCCAATAAGAGCGCTGATTGCTAGCAGATAAATACAGCTATAGTATGAAAGAAAAGGGAATAGCTGATCTAAAGGGGGAAAAAACCCACCTCAGCCCACTGTCACGGATCAATATACTCCATAGCCTCTACTGCCAGGGTATGAAGGTGGATTGTTGGCTGACTGTTGCCTGTGGTAGTCACAGGAGACTTGGTCCTCTAAGCTGGTGGTGTCCACTGCGACTTTGATTCTGACTGGCAATGGGTGCCCTCATTCAATTCCAATGGTGGGAAGTTAGTACTATCCAGAAGGAATTTCCTGGCTGCATTATGGCAAGAAAACATTTCAATTCTGTTACCCTTAAAAATTCTTAAGGTGGCAGGGATGCCCTGGAAAGATTTCAGTCTTCTCTGTTTCACCAGATCATAAACCCTATCAAAAGTCTTGTACTTCCTGAAGACTCTGTTTTGGTACTCCAGCTGCAGAAAGAGTTTAGCACCTTGCCAAACCAGATCCTTCACCATTTGTGCATTGGTAAGATTCTGCTCCTGATCTTGATACTGAAGCAGGCCGAACACCATAGGTAAGGGCCGATTAACTGGAGAAGATGGTGGTGGTGGTGGTGGGGGAGCAGCGGGACCCAGTGGACCTGATCTATTTCAACCAGAGTGTTCCTGGAGTAACAAGCATTGGAGGAAGCCAACAGGCTTGGTGCCTTCTGCTCCGTAAGACAAACCGAAAAGTCTAATGTTATTACGCTGTTTCCATATTTCTAAGGTCATCAATATGGTCCCAGAGTTGGTGAATTTCTTCCTCTACCAAGGCCAGGTGTCACTCCACTGGGTGGGCCCAGTCTTTGAGTTGGATGAGTCTACTTTCAATTTGTTCAACCCAAGTTCCCAGGGCTTCCTCAGAAACCTTAACAGCTGCCAAAGTGACTGTTATGTTATTTAAATCAGAGCAGATCCCACTCATGAATGCCTTAATTTCATAAAGTTCATGTTTCTTGCTCATACCACTGCTCAACCATCTTAATGGTGTCATCAGAAGAGCCATTAGGAGAAGACAATAATTTATGCTTCTTGGTCGCTAGAATCTCCAATTTTTTAGCCTCAGACATAACAGGCTTCTGTAGTTTCTGAAGTAGGTAGCTGTCATGTAGTGCAGAACAAAAATGACATTTGAGGAGCAGAATACCAAAATTGATACTGTTTGGGCAGAGCCTCAGGAGCCAGGCTGCTTCTAGCGCGGATGCATCATGTGACTCCACCTCTGTCCTTTTTGAGGTGTGATCTCCAGAACTGGAAACAGTACCCTAGGTGTGGTCTCTCCATGACTGATACAGTGGCAGCACCATCTCCCTCCTTTTACTTACGATATTGCTCCCTATGAACCCCAGCATCCCACTGGCTTTCCCTGCTGCTTTGCCACATTGCCTTGCCACCTTGAGGCTATCAACCATGATTACACAAGGTCCCTTTCTCGTTTAGTGATCATCAATACCTCTCCCAAACTATTGGTTTCTGTGCCCTGGGTGCATGATTTTACACTTTTCTTCATTAAAACCCAGCTGTCATACCTTTGACCAGGTCTCTATTTATTCTCTCCACCCCCTCCAGAGTGCCCACCCATATGCAGATATTGGTGTCATCTGCAAAGATGAACACCTTCCCTTCAAGTTCCTCTAAAATGACACTCATAAAGACATCAAAGAGAACTGGAACCAGTACTGAGCCCAAAAGGAATCTCTGCTGGTCACTCTCCCTTTCCCAAGTAAGAATCGTTAACCACCAGCCTCAGTCACCTGTCCATCAGCCAATTTTGTACCCAATTTAACACCTTAGTTCCTACCCCCAAGCTCCCATTTTTTTATGAATCTCCTATGTGGTACAGTGTCAAAGACTTTGCTGAAATCTTAATAGGCTATGCCTACTACTCCCCATGATCTATTTCTCTAGTCTTCCAGTCAAAGAAATCTATCTAGTTTGTCTGACATGATCTCCCTCCCATGAATCCATGTTGCCTTGGGTCCTGTAACCTGCTGGATGCAAAGTAATCTGCCAGTGTATCCTTTAAAAGTCACTCTGTTAGTTTCCACAGTACTGTTGTCAGACTGACCGGTTTGCAGTTGCAAGCCTCCTCCTGCTGCCACTGTTATGAGGTGGGACTATATTTGCCCTTCTTCAGTAATTTGGGACCACCCTGTATCTAGTGAGATATTAAACAGAGCTGTCAGAGGAATGTCCAGGACCTCCCTGAGCTCCTACAGTGCCCTTGGATATAGCCTATCCTGTCCCATAGTTTTGTCCACTTTCAGATTCACAAGTCCATTTAGGACTTTTTTCTCCTCTATTGGGCTTGTGTCTACTTCTCTCCTTCCAGTGGTTCTGCAACCTGTATGTGATCCATCCCTGTCCTCTTCCACTTTCAAGACAGTGGCAATAATAGTTGGCTGGCAGTATAACCTAGATGCTAGAGTAACAAACTTCTTGCCTATAGGTTCAAATAATTACCAAAATAATATACATAGTATTAGAGGCAAGAGTAAAAATCCCTATATGTTCTAAAAGGGAATAAACAAGGATTTTTCTGTTTTTAAATTAAATTTCATATCACTCCAAACAGAGTGGAGACCAATTTGAAATGAATAATTTTTTTGAAATATAAATCTCTCTCCCTACTCAGCTGAAGACCAACAATCAGAAATTATAGATGGAAATGACAATGGATGAAGCTGCAAAAGCTCTTAAGTGCCTCTCACCTTCCAGAACTCCTGGAACAGAAGGGTTAGATGTTCTATTCATTACTCAGTGCCACCCATAATGTGTAAAAAATGTATGAAGAGTCAAATCATATAGGGAAATTACCAGCATCTCTCAGTGATGCCAGAATCACTGTTATACACAAGACAGGGAAAGATCCATTAGACACAGCAAACTACTGACCAATACCCTTTGTGAATGTGGATTATAACTTTCTAGCTGAAATCATTGCCAATTACAAGTAATAGTTGGATACTTAATAGATAAGAACCAGGTTGGTTTAATTTAAAAATGACATGGTTATGAGAAAATTAGAATGTAGTTGTCTGTTGAGTTTGCCAGTAACAGTTGAATTAATCCTGCAGTTTAACAATGACTTTATGCACTGAAGGTATTCAATTTAAGTGAATGATGATTCAACGCTTGTTCCAAACAGATAATTCATTTAATTTTGGATACAGTTTTACTTGATGGTTTACTTTATCATATAAGAGATCCTCTGTTAAGTACTTACAAATAAACATTTTTCAGAAATAATTCCCTTGGAAAATTATCTTTTGGTTTTTCACAGTGGGTTCAAAAATATTTAATATGAATAGCAGGTCAAATACAGTTAGAGTTGGATAAACGGACTGCATTACATTTATCACTTTGGGGAAAGAAAAATGTTTTCAGGTTGATGTCTTGTTGAAAGATGTTGTACATCCTTGAAAAACCTACCAATAAAAATAAGCAAAATCAATTTTTCTAAACCAAAGCAACTACTGAAAAAAATAAGGGGAAAAAAGCTGTCTAGGATTAACATAGCTAAAATGAGAGCACATTGGACACTGGGAGGTTTTGGTCTTTCTATTTTGAAAAATATTACACAGCCTTCCTATTCAAGCATACTAGTTACAGGTTTCTTGTTTCTGAGGATAAACCATTTTGGTTACCACTCAAACAAAATTTATTACAGCCACATCCACTTCCCTTTCTCTTTCTAATGCTGTTCCAAAAACAATCTTAAAGCGCACCCTTATCTTGAAAATACACTGACAGTATATCACCAGTTTTGTCAGTTATTGGGTAATACATCATTCTGAGCTTAATATACTCCATTGTGATTGAACCTAACTTCATAATACGACTTCAGGACCCATATAAATAATCTATGGGAGAAGAAAGGGATGACACTTCAAGGATGCATAAATAACATACTGTAGATATGGATTGTATACATCTTTACAGAGATAAAAAACACATTCTCAATACCATTCATACATTTCCACACCTACAGTATCTACAATTGTGTACTGCTATTTAATTTGTTTTCGACAATTTGTTTTGGACAATAACATTGCTCTCACAATATACTTTGAATGTTCTGATGCTATTTTGGGGCTGGCCCTGTTCTCACTATTTGTCTCTGACATGAACAATAACATTAGCAATGGTTAATAAAATTTGTGGATGACACAAAGTTGGGAGCCATGGCTGGTACTATAGATCAGGTGGACGAGCTTAAGAGGGACTTGAAGACATTGAAGACATTGGAAGACTTGGCACATACCGTAATAATGATATGATCATTAATACTGACAAGTGTGTGGTTATGCACCTAGGTTCTAGTAATAATATTAATAATTATACACTGAATGGAACAGTATTAAAGGCTGTTGAGAGTGAAAAAGACCTAGGTATTTTAATTAATAATTACCCAAATTTCAGCCCACATTTTAATGAGGTTATAAAAATAACACTATTCTAGGTTGTATTAGAAGAGTTTTTGTAACCAGATAAAGAAGTTGCATACTGACTCTTTATAAAGCTTTTATAAAGACCACATTTGGACTACTTCACACCTTTATGGAATCCATATCTCCAAAGATATATTAGCAACTAAGAGAGGGTTCAGCTTAGGACAACCAAAATGATCTGAAGTCTAAAGGATATACCATATGAGTCCAGGCTACAATGACTTGGTCTTTACTCACTAGAAATGAAGCATAGAAGAGGTGACATTTTAGAAATGTTTAACATAACAGGGATAGTCAGCTAATGGCTAGTCTTGGTCTAGAAGTAAACAATAGAAACATCAACCTAAGAAGCCATAGCCATCAACTTAAACTGACATTCTCTAAGGGGAACAATAGGAGAGTCATTTTACACAGAGGGTGATAACATTATGGAATACAGTAGCCTCCCCAATGAAGTGATGGATACTGACACCTTTATAATATTCAAAAATAGGTTAGATAATCTTTAACTATACATGACCCCGACTGACAGATTAAATAGGTATCCTCCTTCTCCTGTCTCAAATACCAAGTATAGTACAAAGTATAGTACCAAGTATAGAATGGGTGAGTATTCTTACCATACCTGCAATAACAGCAATAAATCAAGATACTAAATCTGACCTTACTGAAAAAAAAACCTTGGGGAGACTGGGAGAAAGATTTAGTGCATCTTCTAGACCAGGACTGGTGCTCCCAATTCTGTAAAAATGAATGTCAGTCAAACAAGGATGTTCAGGGACAGCATATACAGTTTGAACATTTATGTAATTGGCATCACATTCCTGAGAAACTATGTAAAATGGGTTTCATTATTAATGATGCTTGCTGGAAATGTGGACATGTCCAAGAATCCCTTCTCCTTATGTTGTGAGAAAGCCGTGTCATTCAACATGTTTAGAAACAGGTTTGGTATATTTGTATGCAGGTAGTGGATTTAAACATCTCTTTTGATCCTATGATTTCATCCTTGGAGACCCTTGCCCCTTATATCATATTATTCGAACCAAACAGAAATGGAGTCTCTTGGCTTCTTCTGGATTGAAAATAATTCTACTAGGTAGCTGGAAAGAAAGACACTTGAGTTCAGGCCTGGATGAGTGGATTAAGTATGTATCCAAACTAGCCTCAAATGAGTGTGTGAGTTACATTATCAGCAATAATTAAAAAATATTTTATTTTATATGGGGTCCATTCTTTGAAAGGTTAGACAGAGCTTAATTATCTTGACGTTAGATGAGTTAACACGGGGAGATTAAATTAAATTATGATGTATATCACCTGTTTATTAATGACTGCTCCAAACTTTTCTTATCAATCATAATTTATACTGAAACCACATTCCAACAACTGGTATCTTGTTTAATGATGTATATCCTTAAATGTCTTTTGTTTTTCTTCTATGGTTGATCATTTTTTCTCATTTTTAGCAATTTGTATCTGATATGTATCTAATTTTAATTAAAAAAAAGAATAAAACACGTTGTTGAAAAAAGGAGGGTATATTAGTAGTTTCCCTTGGGTTGATCCTAATATTATGCATTGTATCGTCTAATGCACTCACCTTGGTTAATAAAAGCTAACTACATAAATAAATAGATGGGAAAGTGGGATTGTCCAAGAAAAGCAAAGCTGTGATGGTTAGGGTAGTGGGAATCAGTTTAGTTATTACACCTACTTAACTACTCATTTTGAAGGTTTTTTCAAAGGATAAGTCAGTGTACAGAAGATTATAAATACCTGCAGGTAGTGTAGCATTCAGGGTAGGGTAGTTTACGTGCCACACAACCCTAAATCCTATATAATATATTTTGTAAGAATGAGTTTCAATAAATACAAATAATGAACCGGGAATACAGCTCTAACCTGCTTTTGGCCTCCATTCCATATGATGTTGTCTTCATTGATGACAAATTCTTTACCAGGCGGTGCAGTACCGTCAAGTCTACCAATGTTGACAAACTCCACACAGCCGTCTGGTGTCACCTGCCAGACTAGAATGTCATAGACATCAGGTGTGTTTCCATTCTCATCAAAATAGATCTCTTCACCCACAGCATTGTGAAAGCGGACATTCTTTAAGTAATAGAAGAGCTATGGGATAAACAGTATATTTTCAGTTACAAAAGCTTCAGAGTTTATGATGAGCCTGTTTGACTGTACCTGTCATTTTTGCCCTTTATTTAATCTCATTTTAACTGGACAGTAAAAGATTAAGTGAAATAATATAACTTTTGTTGGAGGCAGTATACCAGGAAAGTTTAAAAGAAGAGTAATATGTAGTTAATGGTTATAAATTCCTGTAATGGAAGAGAACTATCTGAAGTTTAGGTAATATGCACAATATTTACATGTTTCAAAAAGTTAATTTCCTTCTTTATGGGTTTGTAGTGGTAAAGTATTTGGCCCCATATGTGATAACAGTTTTGTAGTGCAAATTGGTGGCACTGACAGGGAACAGGGTGGGGCAGGTATGCTAATTAAATACTTTACTATGCACAGGTACATGCCAGCCACTGCACAGCCATCTACACAGCACAACACCACTGACCACTATGGAACTGTGTGATCAGTTCATCACGGATATTGTAGATTTACGACTCCAGGGAAAGACAGCAAGAAACATGACAAAATCTCCATTCAGTTTAGTTTATTTAAAACACAGTTGCAACCAACCAAAATCGAGATGATGATGTTCAGTACAGTATCTGCATTTATATTACATTGTGATGAGAACCAACCCATTTTATGCAACAAGTTAAAAAGCATTCATTAACAATCTCACTAATACATATCCTGAACCTCACTATCACATAGTACACAACATTTAAATTGCACTAAATAACTATAGGCCTCATACACATCTGTCTGTCTTTTCTGTCTCAAAATGTCTCTCGCTTTTGTATGTCCAGTGGGAGAGAAATGTCAATTCAGTCATGCAAGAATCCTCATTAAGATGGAATCTTAGTGTGTTTTGGTTCTAAGAATTGGTCTTTTCCACCTACAGGTATGCTGCTTTCTTAACCCACACACTGAATCTTTCTACAATGGTAAAAAGAAGTTACAAACATACATACATGCATACAATTGCTGGTAGTAAAGGACTGATACGGCCCCCCTACTCTGCCCTATGATACTCTTATCAATTGAGTATCCCCTTGCCCCTCTGATTGTTATCTTGTTTCCTACTGACCTCCCCCGGTTAAATTCACCCCATCCCCTTCCCCTCAGGATCCCCTTGTGGCTGTCCCATGCATGCTTGAAACCAGAGACCGCGCCAGCCCATACTACCTCATCCGGCAGCACATTCCAGGCATTTACTACCCTCTCTGTGAAAAAGTACTTTGTTATATTCCCCTAAAATTTCCTCCCTCCAGCTTCACGCCATGACCCCTAGTTGATGAACCAATTTTCTTCTGAAATAAGCTGCTCTCTTGTACCCAGTTAACTCTGTTTAGATATTTGAAGGTTTCAGTCATATCTCCCCTTCCTCCTTTCCTCCAAGGAGTACATATTTAGAGTCATCAGTCTGTCATCATATGCCCTGCCTTGTAGCCCAGGAATCATTCTGGTGTCCCTCTTTTGGACAGCCTCCATGCTATCAACATCCTTTTTCAGATGCAGTCTCCAGACCTGGATGCTGTACTCAAGGTGGGGCCTGATCAACATCTTGTACCAAGGCATAATGACCTCCCTTCTTCTGCTAGTAATACCCCGCCCAATGCATTGCAGCAGTCTGTTAGCCTTACCTACCATTTTTTGGCATTGACTTGTCATCTTGAGGTCAGTCGTGATGATGACTTTTAGGTCTCTCTCCTGCTCGGTGACTGCTATTTCTTCCCCCTCAAGCACATATTTTTCCCTAAGGTTCCTATGCCCAAAGTGCATAATTTTATATTTCCCCTCATTGAAATCCAGTCTCCACTCCATGGACCACTGCTTCAGCATTTTAAGGTCCTCCCTCATCCTGACAATACCCTCTGGTGTGCCCACCCTGATACAAATCTTCATGTCATCCACGAACATGCACACCTTTCCCTCCAGCCCTACTGCAATGTCTCCAATGAAGACATTGAATAGAACTGAGCCCAAAACCGAACTCTGTGGTACCCCACTTGTCACCCTCTCCTCATTAGAGAGTACCCCATTAACCATCACCTTCTGGGTCCTGCCCAAGAGTCAGTTTTTTTTATTCTTTTTGTGCTCCCTTCTCTCTGCTGCGGCATCTACATTCAGAAATCCCTAGGCTTGGAGTCCCTTAGTCTCACCATGGGTAACTCCCCCAAGGAGCAAATGGACCACTCCCATCCTGCCTCAACCTGCCCCCCCAGGTGGGGAGGGAGGGGGTCCTGGTTCATCCCCCTCACAGTCCATTATAGTCTGCATCAGTATCCACTGGTCACCTCCGTAGGGGAGCCCGGTTAAGAGATTTGGGGCAGCCGGGTCCCATCTACAGATGCCACTCTCCTTGTTTTCTGGCTCCTCTTGAGAGCACCAGCATGCGAGGAGATCCTAGGGCAGGGCACACTGACATATTCCCCTTCTCTGAATCCCCGTCAGCATCCTTTCTGCCAAGCTTCTGCAGTCCTGCTGTACCTCCACCCGTGGTCATCCATGTGGCAGTAAAGCAGTAGAACCTGTAGCCCACCCACCCCAGAGGAAGAGAGCAGCCCACCGGGTGCTCAATCCTCCTCCCTCTGGCCGGCCCTCAAACAACCCAAGGTCACTCCTGACCCTGGGTCATAGTCATCGCAAGTGGTAGTGCTACCACCTTGCTGGTGGGCTATCCAAAGAGCCAATTTGTGACCCACATAACTATTTCTGATCCCACCCCAAGACTGCCCAGTTTATTCAATAGCCATTTATGAGGAACAGTGTCAAAAGCCTTCCAGAAGTCAGATAAGGCAAGTTTGCTGCTCCTCCACAGTCCACCACCCCCGTCACCCAGTTAAAAAACCTCTATTAAGTCCGTTTGGCAGGCTCTCCCTCTGACAAATCCATGCTGCCTGGGGCCACCCAACCCTCTCCCTTTGAGATGGTTTATTATGCATTCCTTTAAGAGTGACTGCATTATCTTCCTCACCCCCAACATCAGGCTGAAAGGCCTGTAGTTACCCACCTCTTCTCTGTCCCACCTTCTTTGTGTAGTGGAATCATGTGTGCTCTTTTCCAGTTCTCTGGGACCTGCTCTGTTTCCAGCAACAGGGTAGACAGCTTTGCCAGAGGTGCCACCAATTCCTCCCTGAGTTCCTTCAGTATTCTAAGGCTGCACTATATCTGGTCCCATTGCCTTGTCCACCCTAAGCCTTAATAGTTCCTTCATGACCCTATCTTCCATGACGGGGTGGTATCTACCCCTTCCCCAACCCTCTGCCCTCCAGTTTTTAGCCCCATATCCTCCTCCTCCTTGGCAAAAACTGAGCTGAAGTATTTATTTAGCATATTAGCCTTCTGATCATCCTCCTCTACACATACCTCCCCCATCCTTCTCAGTCTTATTATCCCAGCTTTGGTTTTCCCCATCTCTGCTCTGTATGTGTAGAATGCCTTGTCCCCATCCTTTCTTGTACTTGCAATACTTAATTCTGTCAGTGTCTTAGACTTTCTCGCTGCTTTCTTCACCTCCTTCTGTACAGCCCAGTACTTATTCCTGTCCTCCTCTCTGTTTTTTTTTATTTCAAGAATGCCCTTTTCTTGGCCCTCACCTTTTCTGCTACTTCCCTTGTAAACCACATAGGCCTCCTTCACCTCCTTCTTTTCCTGATATGCCTGACTTCCATTCTAGTAGCCATTCCAATAGCCTCCCTCATCCCTCTCCATTACTCTTCCAACCACCTGCATTCCTTCATCCTAGCTAGGACATCCCTCAGGATCTGTCTCATCTTTCTGAAGTCAGCCCCCCGGAAATCCGGACCCTTGTTCTTGTACAGCTATTCTTCAACTTGGTTTTTATCTCAGAAATGACTGCTCTATGATCACTGTTTCCCAGGGATTCTGTCAATTCTACCCTATCAATTCTGTCCATATTTGTGAGGACTAGATCCAGCACAGCTGCCCCCAGTTGGTTCCTCCACCAGTTGACTGAGGCCTGCTTCTAGAAGAGAGTCCCAGAAATCCTTACTCCTAAGAGTTGCCATTTCTGGGACACACCAGTCCAAATCTGGTAGGTTGAAATCCTCCACCAGCAGCAACTGTCCCTAGCTTGCCATCTTGTGTATGTCCTGCAGCAGGTTCACATCCATCTCCTCACTTTGCATAGGGGGCCTGTATATCACCTCTAATCTCAGAACTATCCCCTTTTCCTTTTCTAAATTAACCCACAGTACCTCTTGTCCCCCCCACCCGGTACCTTAGTAGCTTTAATATAGTCCTTCACATAGAATGCCACCCCACCCCCTCTTTTCCCAGCTCTATCACCCCTGACATGTTAAACCCTGGGACCAAGTCCCAGTCATGGTGTTCTTTGCGCCAGGTTTCTGAGATGGTCACTAAATCCAACCCTCCCTCCATTATAGCCGCCTCTAAATCGGGGAATTTTTTACTGAAATTCTGTGCATTTGTGCAGATGGCCCTCCATCGGTGAGACCCCCCAGACAACCCCCAATCATGTTACATTCTCCTTCCTGAGTGGGAGTGCCAGCTAGGAGTTAATTTAACCTATCCCTTCCGGCAGTCTTCCTAGCTACATACTCCCCCACCAGAGGTTTAACTGCAGGACCTAAATCATGTACCCCTTTATTTTTCACCGAAGGACCTTGGAACTCTCCTTGCTCAATTACAGCCTATCCTTGATATACAGGCCCTCATCCAGTCATACGTTCCCACATCCCCCAGACATCTAAACCCCTCTTCCTTACACCAATCCCTTAACCATACATTAAACTCCCTTATCCAATCCTTCCTCATCGTACTGGCGCAGGGGAGCAGGAGAAAGTTATGGAGCTGGCTACCAATTTGCAGCATTCCTCCAGCTCTCTAAACATAGATACATAGATACATAGACAGTATCAGCAGATAAGGGTCTGCGGCCCACCCAGTCTGCCCATTTGAGCTTGTAAGTTTATGTTTTCCTAGAAGTCTGTTGCCCCTTAACGCTGACTTCCAGAATTCCTTTATGTCTATCCCATGCATTCTTAAATCCCGTGATTGTTTCAGCCCCCACCACTTCCTCTGGCAGGGTGTTCCACTTGTCCACCACCCGCTGAATCGTCCTCCCTCCAACTTCATCCCATGCCCTCTAGTCCTGGAACATCTTTTTCGCTTAAAAAATAGTGTATTCTTGCACCCTGTTCCTCCCTGTAAGGTACTTGTATATGTCTATCATATCACCTCTCTCCCTCCTCTCCTCCACAGAGTACATATTCAATTCCTTTAATCTGTCCTCATACTGTAGGACTTGTGATGCAATCCACGTACCATCTTTGTTGCCCTCCTCTGAACCTTCTGTACCCTGTCTATGTCCTTACGTAAGTAAGGTCTCCAGAACTGTATACTGTACTCCAGTTGGGGCCTCACTAGTGTCTTGTATAGTGGAATTATGACCTCCCTTTTCCTGCTGGTGATGCCCCTGCCTAAGCATCCCAGCATCCTATTTGCTTTACCTGCTGCCTTGTCACACTGTTTCCCTACCTTGAGGTCATCAGAGATGATAACCCCAAGATCCCTTTCCTGCTTGGTGCATGTTATGTCCTCACCCCCCATTTGATATATTGTGCCTGGGTTTTTGTGCCCCATATGCATTGTCTTGCACTTCTTTGCACTGAATTTCAACTGCCAAACCCCTGAACATTCTTCAAGTTTCTGCAGGTCCCTTTTCATTATGTCTACACAGTCTGGTGTGTCTACTCTGTTACAGAGCTTTGTGTCATCAGCGAACAGGGACATTCTGCCTTCTAGGTCCTTCACAATGTCACTGATGAAGATGTTGAATAGGACCGGTCCCAGCACTGATCCCTGTGGTACCCCACTGGTCACTCTTCCCTCTGTGGAGTGACATCCATTTACCACCACCCTCTGTGTCCTGCTGCCCAGCCAGTTACCTACCCACTGCACTACTGTCCTTCCCACACCCATATTCTTCAGTTTGTGAAAGAGTCTTCTATGTGGCACAGTGTCAAAGGCATTGCTGAAGTCCAGATAGGCCATGTCCACTGCCCTCCCCTGATCCACCTCCCTAGTCACCCAGATGAAAAATTCAATGAGGTTGGTCTGACATGACCTCCCCCTGGTGAAACCATGCTGCCTTGGGTCCTGTAGTCCATTGACAACCAGATGTTCCACCAATCTCTCCTTCAGTAGTGCTTCCATGATCTTCCCCACTACTGAGGTGAGGCTGACTGGTCTGTAGTTCCCCGCTTCCTCTTTGTTCCCACTTTTGTATAAGGGGACTACATCTGCTGTCCTCCAGTCTTTGAGTACGTCCCCTTTTTCCAGTGATTGGTTAAACAGGATTGCCAGAGGTTCAGCCACCACCTCTCTTAGTTCTTTAAGGACACTGGTGTGCACCCCATCTGGCCCCATTGCTTTGTCAACTCTTATTACTTCCAGTTCCTTCAGGACCCTTGCTCGTGTAAAGGGACTTGTGTCCATTTCTGCACCATTCCCACCTCTTGTACTCTATTCTGACCCATTACCCTCCTCTTCCTCAGTAAATACTGAGCAGAAATACCAGTTCAACATGTCAGCTTTACTGTTGTCATCCTCCATGTGGGCCCCATCCTGCTCCTTCAGTTTCAATATCCCTCCCTTTGCCTTTCTTTTTACACTCATGTACCTGTAAAAGGTTTTGTCCCCTCTACCCACTGATTTTGCTATGTGCTCTTCTGTCTGAGCTTTGGCTTCCCTTACTGACCTTCCTGCCTCCCTTTGCTTCTCCTGGTACTTCTGCCTATCCCCTTCTGCCTGTGTCTTTTTGTATTGCCTGAATGCAATCTTTTTGGCTTTCACTTTCTCCGCTACCTCCTTGGAAAACCATAATGGCCTCTTCTTCCGTCTCCCCTTACTAACCTGCTTAATGCATAATTCTGTTGTTCTTGTATTCCCCATTTTAAATACTGTCCACTGTTCCTCAACCCCTGATTCCTGCCCCATTCCCCTTAATGCCTCTTTCAAGCATCTCCCCATTTTCCCAAAGTCTGTCCCTCTAAAATCCAGGGCACGTGTTTTTGTGTGGTTTGGTTCTGCTCCTTCTGTGATTTCAAACCACAGTGACTGGTGGTCACTGTTCCCCAGATGCTCCCTCACTGTTACCCCCATCACACTGTCCCTGTTTGTGCCACAAGGTCCAGTATTGTCTTCTTCCGAGTCAGTTCCATGACCAGTTGCTTGAGGAAGGCACCCTGAAGAGAGACCAGGATAAATCTGCTCCTAGTTGATGCTGCTGCTGGGATGCCCCAGTCCACGTCTGGAATACTGAGGTCTCCAACCAGCACTATCTCACCCTTGTCTGCCATCCTTTGGATGGCTAGCATCAGCTCCCTATCTGTTTCTTCCTCCTGGGCTAGTGGTGTATAGACCACACCTGTGCAGATGGCTGGCCCCATTTTCCTTTCCAGCTTAACCCACAGTATCTCTCCCCCATTTTGTTCCTCCTGGATCTATGTGGCCCTTATGTCATTTTTCACATACAGTGCCACTCCTCCTCCCTTCCTACCTGCCCTGTCTCTTCTGAATATGTTGTAGCCATGAATGGCCATCTCCCAGTCATGGTTATCATTATGCCAGGTTTCTGTGATGGCCACAATGTCCAGGTCTGACTGCACCATGACAGCCTTCAGATCCTCCATCTTGTTGCTAGGGCTCCTGGCATTGGCACACATGGCTTTCCATGACTTGACCTCCCTAGACTGTTTAACTGTTCTACTCCAGCCCCTACTCTGGTTGTCCTTTATCCCTGGTTCTCTTTGCTGTCTGCCCTTCTGTTGAATCTTCCCTTTCTGCTCTATCCATCTCTTGGGCATTTATCTCCATCTTTGCACACTGCTTTATAGAGATATCCACTCCTGGGTTCACTGGTTCCACTATTAGCTGTGGAGGTGAGCAATTAGGTACCCTCCTGCTTGCCTGCCACCCTTGGCTAGTTTAAATGCTTGACAATGTAGCATTTAAACTTATCATTGAGTGCTTGGATTCCTCTCCAGGATGGATACAGGCTGTCAGACTTGAACAAGCCTCCATCCCTCCAGGTGAGTCCCCAGTCACCAATGAATCCAAACCCTTCCTCACAGCACCAGTTCTTCAACCTTGAGTTAAAGTTCCTGGTGCATGCACCCCATTTGCTCTCCCATGCCTCTCACAGGCAGTACTTCTGAGAAGGTGACAGAAGTAGCTACTTACTTGAGACCCTTCCCCAATTTTCTAAACTCTTCCTGAACTTCCTTTGGCTCCCCATTTGTCAGGTCATTAGTACCTAGGTGGATAATGACATCCAGCTCACCCGCCTGTCTTGTCTTCCCAGCAATCCCCAGGATCATCCTTCTATCTCTCCATGCCATGGCACCTGGTAGGCACCTCACCTCCTTGTCTTCCCCCTCCTGTGTTCCTAGCTGGATCCCTCTTATTATGGAGTCCCTCACCAGGATTCACTTCCTCCTCATCTGGGGTCCACTGCTCTCCCCACTGAGGTCACCCCTTGGTTAATCTCCACATCCTTTCCTTCCACTTCTCTGGGTACCTCTATTTGGTTGTCCCCATTTGCCAGTGTGGCATATGAGTTATTGAGTGGAATAGGATCTGTGATGTGCCTCTGCCTGACTGCCCTAACCCTCTCTGAGCCCACCATCATCCAAGTGCTCCTCGTTCTTGGCATCCTTTGAGGAAGCAGCATTGGACTGGGTGGTCTCTGGATGGGGGTGATGGTACTCCTGACCCAGATTACTTCCACTCTGAGTCTGGCAACCTCATCCTGCAGTCCAGAGAGATGCATGCAGATAGGGAAGCATCTCAGCGTCCAGAAGGTCTGCCTGAATATGGCTGCCCTGCAGCCACTGCATTGCACCACTCCCCACATTATATTACACTTATACTGCTATTCCAGTAGTTGTCTGTTACTGAAGCTCTTCTGGTTCCCTTTTTATTAATTTATTGTCCTAAAAATTCTGTCACTGATTCTCAGATACTTTTCTTTAAAAGAGAAAAAAAAAAGAAATAAAAAATTAGTCAAAACACTTGTCGAGCTGAAGGCGGGCTTCTTCCCCTTTATGCCCCTCCTACTCCACACCCCCTACTATCTCCTGTCAATCTGAACTTTCTTTACCTTATTCCCCACTAGATCATTTGTCCCCAGGTGTATTATTAAGTGCAGTTTTCCCCCAACCCTTCCTGCCTGGTGCATGAGCTCAGACCCTGCCCCTGCCTGCATCCATCCCAGGACCACATACCACTCACTTCATCCTTTGTTGTGATCCCATCACTTGGTCCAATTTATGCCCTTTATTATTCAGTCCCCATAGAGCAACACTTTCCTTTCTCTTCATGGTTCAAGTCCTTTCTCCCTACCAGCACCCATTTGTCTGTCCCCTTCATTGACCGACATATCTTTTTTCTGCCTGTGCATGTAAGAGAAGGCAGTTAAGGCAAATATGCAAAAGATGCAGAGAAATGTGAACCTACTAATCATGTGAACTTTTGTTTATTTACTTAAAAGTAAGTAACCAGGAGAGACACACTGAGCCAAAGCTTGTTTCTATGTGTGATTCGGGGAAAGGGGAAGGGGAGAACACAATTACAAAGAAATACAGTCAGTCAGATGATGTGTTTAGACAAACAATTACAAAAGTGCATAAGTTAAGTGCAGTATAGACAATGTGGCAAAACACTGCATATGGAGGACAAAAGAATTACCTGTAGCATACAAATCAGCTGTGCCATTGGGCATGCTCAGAAAGTGTGTAGGGCCAGTATGAAATGAGGCTGAGCTGGTGCTGAGAGGAGGAGTCAAAAGGCTAATAAACTTTATGAAGTTGCCAGAATTATGAGGTTAGATGGGAGGGACAGGTAAGGTGTGGTCAAAAGCGTGACACATTTATTTGTCCCAATCAGTCTGGTCCATGGCAACTCACACCAAGCTATTCTTCCCCTCAAGTCTGCACCTGTAACTAATAGTTCCCTATTCCTACCACCTAACTCACTTTTTCTCCCTCCATTGCCTCATCCTGCTCCCTTCCTCACTCAGCCTTGCAAACCCTGCTGTGAGTTGTTCATGGGGTTACTCTGGTTGCATTGTGTCCTACTTTGTTAACTGTCTACTTCCTCACCCTAGTCCCCTGTTCTGCTTGAATCATTTGCTGACAGTTTTGCACTGTTTGAACTACTTTATGCATTTATGTAATTATGTATATTTTTATAACCTTGCCTAAGCAACTTGTATTTATCTGTATCACTTTTTTTGCAGCATCTGTACTCACTGTATTATTTGTGTATAATGTATATGTCTTGTATATAGCTTGCATTATTTATGTATGCCTTTTTTTGTACAAATATTGTGCTCTGCGTTTCAACTGTACAAGTGTCTTTGCACACTTATCTTGCTTTCTGTTGTATTTTCTGTACCTCCCCTTGTACCTCCTTTGGATCGCCCTTGAAAAAGGGAAATTTTTCTTTCTCAGTGGGCTCACCAGGTTACCAAAATTCAAAAACATAAATTAATAAATAAATAAGCTCTGGCATCAATTGGCTGCCTGCACAATTCGTTCTCAAACTCTGCCCCTTGAGTTTATTTTATTAAAATTAGTTGGGGGGGTGAATTGTCCAGGAATGATTTGTACAGGGGGCTGTCTGACCCTGGAGCTAATAGCAGGGTGAAAGTTGTTGCTAAACAAATTGACTGGAGTGATGAATTGAGGTTTGCATGCCCAAGCTGCAGAGGTTGTCCTTTGCATAAATAAAACTTTTTTCACTTGGATCTTTTTCGTTGGTAGTTGCTAATTTCCTTACTTGATTTTACAATAAGCACACTGAGCAGATCTGAACCGGACATGTTTTCTCTCATGAATTGACATGTAGCCAGTCAAAAGCATACAGAAAGGTAAAGAAGGATTCAGGAAGTGGGTTGATAGGAGCAGGAGGAAGAGATGCTCATGCTGGCTTCTAATGGAGGGAAGGGAGGATGAGAGGGAAATGAAGGAGGGTAGCTGATTCCATAGGGAGGGGAGGCAGTAAGAGAAAGCAGATTCCTTAGCTGAGGAGTGTGGGTGGGGAGAAGGTGCTCTGCTCCCTGGAGCGCAGGGAATAGTAGGATGAAGGGATGTGGGGGGACCCAAACTAGTATTTAGAGATGAGGGAAGCACAGTGGGACTGGAAACATGAGGGGAGAGGATGGATAGGGAGGAGTAAAAGGAGAAATAATGGATACAAGAGAGTGAGCTGGTAGCAAAGTGGTAGAAGGCAATGCAGAGGATGTTCAGCCTGGCAAGGGAGGTGGGGGGAGCAGTACCATAAGTTATATCCACATAGTCTGAAACTGAAAGAACAATTTTGGTGACCACCTCCCAGTGGACCTGGGGAGAAAGGCAGTCCATATTGTGGTACATGGCAGTAAATGTGGGGCATAGTTTGGTACGGATGGCATCTATGTGGGCAAAGAAGTCAAGTCTGCTATTTAACCACACCCCAAAGTGCTTGACAGTTGGTACTACTTCAAGCGGGGTGCCATCCAATGTGAAGAAGATGGGGAGGGGGGTTAACTGTGACAGCTTCTGGCAAATAGCAAAGGTCATGAACACAGTGTTATTTTGTGTGTTGACCCAAATTTGGTTGGACTGGAACTAGCACAGAGTATTGTGAAAGTTTTGCTGGAGAAAGTAAGATATATTATCAGAAGTATGAAATTGCATCTGCATTTGATTTTTTGAACATTGCATGTTTCTGTGGCTACATTTAATTAATCAGAAAAATATATATTGTACAACATCTAGGGCCAGATATTCAAAGTTTTTCACTGGGTGCAAAGTGGTAGCACTGGATTTGGCTGCATTTGAGCCCTGCTGCAATATTCAGAAACACTGGTGGAATGTGTTAGCACAAGCACTAAAAAATAATGTATATAGGGGAGTAAGAGAGGGGTAGGACATGCATACGGTACATCAGTACTGAAAAGTATTAGACCGCAACTGTCATTATGTGCCATTTGTAACACGGCATGAAATACCACCTCTGAAAAGGTGGTGGTAATTCCATGCAAATATGGTCTTGCTGAGCTTCCTGACACCCGAACCCACACACAGGATGTAATGACAACACACATATTCCCTGATAGTCTAGTGCCACCCCATCCATGATCCCCGTACATGTACAAGTAGTATAAATCATATTCCCTTGTAGTCTAGTGCCCCTCCCCATCCACAATCCCCGATCCCCCTGTACATGTACAAGTAGTATAAATCATATTCCCTTTGTAGTCTAGTGCCTCCCCAACCCTGATCTGTGATCACAGACACAAGTACTAATTATTGCAGTCATGTACATTCCCTGGTGGTCCAGCAGTCCCTTCTAACCCCAATCCTTGTTTGCCAACACATATTGCACTTATAATCCTTCTGTGGCATGGCATTCTACTCCCACCCCAACCCTGATCCCCCACAATACTAAGTCAACTTTCTCTGGTGGTCCATTGGACTGCTCCAGCCCTGATCCCCTGTAAATACAATTCCTGAATACGTGGTGGTCTAGTGGACTACCCACTCCACAGTGCCTACCACCTCACTCCCCCCCATAACCGAGCAGACAAATGACTAACCCACCCACACATCTGTGTGGCTAGTCACTGATGGAGTTCTGAATGAGTACATAATTCAGTACTTGCTCATTATAGCCTGTAGGTTCAAACGCCTTTGTGATTCTCATGCCCTTTCAGCTGTACAACATTTTGCATACTGGTTCGGTTCTGTCCAATCAGGTCCCTGCCACGATCACCATTTGTTGGGCTTGGCAGGATTCTAAACCTGATGACAAAGCATGAAACAGAAGACAGGAGTCACAGAATAAAGGCTTATTCACTAAATATATGTAAAAAGGACAGTAATACCTGCTGGGAGTTCAGAACCTCCAAGTACCGTGATGTCATCATAGAGAAATTCAGTGAAAAACAGAATTATATGGATTATTATAGTCAGAGATAAAAGGGTCCATTACCTGGTAATGGGCTCATCTGCATAGCAGAGAAGTTAAACAAAGTAATTCTATTGGTGTGTATGGTGGGCAGCTCACATCCAAGGTCATTAGATTTCGCACTTTTACAGTCATAAGCGTTATGCTGACTAAGTCTACTTTTGGGTTACAATACAATGATTCATAAAAAATGCTGATCATAGTGTTATGGCTAATAGCTATAGGTGGTGTGCTAACACCACAAAAATAACTATACTGGATAATAGTTTGTAAGCACATTATAGCAAGCATGAGTAAATACCAATATGCCTTATGCTGTATCAAGGAACATGGTAGTCCACATTAGGGACTGTAGGTCAGGCAGGTCTAAATATTCCCCTTTGCTCCTGATGAAGAGGCAACATCACTAGGGAAAGTGTGGTGTGTTACAGCTGAGCTGACTGAGTAGAAGAAAGACTCCTTAATTGTGCATGATGTTGTTTCAGCATGCAGCGTAGACAGCATAAGGTAATGATTTGATAAACAAATTAAGAAAACTTGAATGATAACAAAACCTTTAAATGTCAGTTCCAACCAAGTGTTGGACAATGCAGTTCTTAAATCACCATCATAAAACAGATCATTCAGAGAATTGCCTGCCTTTGTAATATTGTTACTAATATGAATAAGGTGTGTATCTTTTCTGTCCAACAAGGATAGAAGATTCATGATGAGAGGGTTGATATGCACATTAAACACTGGTAAATACTGTTCCATAGCATTCAGATAGGCAGGGTCACTATCAATGTAATCAAGTTCTGGTGTGGGAACAGGTGTGATATCTGTGTGGCCAACAATAGTGCACTCATGAGGTTCAAAACAGAACTTGGGCACAGTTACATCACATGTGAGAGATCCACAGGAGAATGTCTCATAGTTAGTTACAATGCAGTATTGACCATCACTGTTGTAGGTCACATAAATTTGCAGAAGGAGCCACTTTGCTAGTTGTACTGGGCAGGTAATGGAAGCATTTGTCATCTGGCTGGTGAGTTGTACAGTCTATTGCTGCATTTTAGTTGCATTTAGCACCAAAGGAGATGATGTAACACTAACAGGAGAAGGAATATTGTCAAATGGGTTATTATCAAATGTATATGACCAGTCCAATAAGTGTGTAGAGTAACTGCACACTGGCATGGTTATATCAGAAATGTCACATCTGCAAAAATAGTGGTAACCCTTTATGGCACAACAGTCAGTATGCGGGGCTTCCCAGACATCCAGGCAAGGATGAAACACCAGCAAAGAGGGCAAGTTGGTCCATTCTTGGTAGATGCTGCCCTCTAGATGACCCACACCATGGACTTTCACCAGCTTGTCGAAGACTAAAGAGCTCTTTTTGAAGAGTGGGAAGGACACTGTGAATGTAACGAACAGGGTGTTCTTCATGGTGCATGTACCTGAGATATAGCAGGGTCCTTGATTCGGGTGTGGTGTGACATAGCCCAAGTTCCAAGCAGTGGCCAATGAAAAGGATAAAGTCCTGGACATACACCTGGTAGTGCATGACAGGGTTTTACAACAGGAGCAATACCATTTGGTCATACATCTATCATGTATTCAATCTGGAATCCTTCCTGACTCCAGGTCCCAGAAGAGATTTGTGATAGTGTTTATGGCAAATGTACCATAAGCCAAACAAAGAATTTCCTTGCCTATGCATTGCTCTTTAGCTTGTTTGTTATTGCAAAAATTAATTCATTCATTTTGTTTTGGGCCTCTTTGAATAAACATGTTATATCGTCATGTTATACACCGTGAACCTTTCCTGCTGAGAAATGCCATCTATGCCATATAGCATGGACTGTATGACACCTTGTGATAACTTACTGTTAAATATTTTAGCATGTCTACAAATTTTAGCCAAATCGGCTCTGTTCCAAATTGACATTCCAGATCCAAACATACACATAATACCAGTTATCCCTGTAACATCAGAAAATCCCAAACTCCTCTTAGGGTGTTTGGGGGGCAACACACCTTTGTGTTCCATGGAGTGGTGCCCAGCTACAGGGTCTTATGCATGTGCCTGATAGCTCGCCATGAAATCTAGTAGCATTACAGCATGAAATTTGGACATATTAGTGGTGGGACAATGGTCAAACTCAGCCAAGTTTCAATGGGAAATGTTCAAAATAACAGTAATGTGCATAAATTGAACATTGTTGATAAGTGTCGCAGGGCCAGAGGTTGCAGCCAGGCCACTGGGCAGACCTGGCTCCATGACTGGGTATTGCAAGAATTCATTTTAGGACAGTGAGATGTTTGTAATGAAAATAGCAGCTGAATCAATGGATTGGTTGACACAGGTTTTGTGCATGGTAGTATTGGGAAATTGGCAACAAAAGTCTGGGCTCATCATTGCTGTAAGATTGTAGAAGCCCATATGGTATTGATTAACTTGGCATATGCACAATGTTCAACTGGGGCAAATAGGGTGTTGGGCCAGCCTTGAAAAGTTACGTTAGCAAGGTAGGTTACTGAAATTTCTTGTCCAGTGGGATTACCAGTTGACTTGTCCATTCAATTCGGAGAGTTGGTTTGTCTGGGGACACCACCATGGTGTTGAGGTATGCATATTTTACCTCTTGAACAGCCACATGGGTAGACAGGAGTTGAATGGCCACATTTGGTTTAGGAGGTAAGGGTGGAAATAGGAATGAGCCCCCAAATGCATAGCTGAGAGGTCCAAGGGCCATCTGGAAATTCCTCAAGGTTTTGTCTGGATCCTGTTGTGATAGTGTCTTCCTGATGCCCAGGATGAGGAAAGGGTTTATCAAGATTAATTTCTTTTCTTGTCTGAAAAATAAATAAATTAACAGGTTAGAGGACAGGTCTCCTCCCCCCATCCAGGGGAAGGAGCATTATTCACCTTTGTACAGTTTCAGTTGGTTGGCATGTGCCATTTGTCTCTGGGTTTCTTGCAGTCTGTTAGTCACACTTGTAGATAGCAGTGCTCAATTTGTTGCTGATGTCATAGGAACATGCCCATTTGTTGGCAAACAGGTTGGCTGGTGTGGAGAATTTCAGTACCACAACTTGGCCTCCAACCTACCAATTGACTTCTTTGACATTCTTGTCAAAATACGTTTTAGATTGCTGTTGGACCTGGCCCAAATTTTTGGCAGCACAAAGGTGAGTCTGGACAAGGCTGTAATTCAGTTGTGCAACATAAGTGTCCAATGACACTCTATCTGCAGTGGAGGTACTCAGATCGATCCACAGATGTTCTGGTAATCTCTTTTGTCTACTGGTCATCACCTCCAAGAGTGTGTACCAGGTTGCTGCAGCCGGGGTAGCTCTGACTGCCATTAGGAGTAAGGGCAATAGAGTGTCTCAACTTTTAGCATTCTCATTTGCAAATTTAGACAATATCAGTTTGGTCTGTCTGTTGGCTCTCTCTAGCTGTCCAGAGGATTGTGGGTGGTAAGCAATGTGGAATTTCTGACTAACGCCCAATAACTCCAAACATTTTTGCATTAGTTCTCCTGTGAAACCAGTCCCTACGTTAGAGTCTACCTTGCAAAGACAGGGAAGGGGGAAGATGAGGATGGGTGGCTATTTACATGAGGGAAGGGATACTATGTACCAGGGAGGAGGGGAAGAGGGGAAGCCAGAAGCCATAGGATCTATGACAGTCGGTTGACAAATTTGTTGTTGACAGATGTTACAGTGACACTTTTATGCTGACTGCAATTGTGGTTGGCATAAAGTCGGTCACTTGAGATTGTGTTTTTTGAGGGCTTTGCCCAAGCCCCCACACTCTATAACTACAATAATCAACTCTGAGCCAGAGTTTATTTGGGAAGAGATGCAAGACCCTCAGAAAGCAGTGCTGGGGTCCCAAATTGACACTACAGCAACCTGTCACTGTTGTCACTGTATTGTTGGTCACAGTAAAATTGTCATTATAGCAAAGGCATACTGAAGCCATATGGGTACTGCTCCAAAACTCCAAAGGTAAGAAGACTAGGATGGGGGTGGTGTACAGGCCACCCTCACAAAACAAGGAGAATGATGGAGTTGGGGAAGCAATCAGGGAGTTCAGCAGCAGAGGGAGTACGGTCATAGTGGGCAACTTCAACCTACCTGGGATTGACTGGTGGACCATGACTACCACAAACACCAGGGAACAGGTACTGCTTGAGGCTATCCAAGAGAGCTACCTAGAGCAGGGATTATCAGAGCCCACCAGGGAAGGGAATATACTGGATAGTGTGTTAGCAAATGGGGACCAAGTCAATGATGTGGTCGTACAGGACTCAGTAGCAGGAAGAGACCACAGCTCAGTGCCTTCATCAGGTACAAGAAGTCTGTACCTCTGAGAAGAAGTCAAGGAGGTGTACTGGAAGAAATCTAGGGAAGTGAATAGGGCAGTCAGGCAGCTAAAGCAGAGCTGAGATTGGTTCAGGGGATCAGAGAGGGGGATAAGGATTTCTTCAAGTACCTAATGGAGAAGAGGAGTTTCAGGGATGAGATTGCCAGTGTCAAGAGAGAGGTGGGATGGGTGGAAAAGGGGGAAGACCAGGCAGAGTAACTCAACGAGTACTTCTGCTTGGTGTTTACAGAAGAAAAAGATGGTCCAATACCCCAAGGAAAAGGAGGGGATGGGCAGGGGCAGAGATAATAGATGGGGTCATCCAGGAGGATAGGGTTCTAAAAGGCCTTAAAGCCTTGTGAGTGGACAAGGCATCAGAACCTGATGGTGCACACCCAAGAGTCCTGAAGGAGTTGGCAGAGGTATTAGCAAGCCCCCTGGCTGACCTGTTTAACACCTCCCTGGAGAAAGAGACTGTGCCCAGGGACTGAATGATGGCTCATTTGGTGCCCATCCACAACAGTGGGCCCAAGGATGAATGAGGGAATTACAGACTGGTAAGCTGGACATCTATAGTGGGGGAAGCTGAAGAAAACCATTCTGAAGAAGAGGTTGATAGCCTTCATGGATAGTAATGGACTCCAGGATGAAAGACAGCACTGGTTTGTCTCAGGAAGTTTATGCCAGTCTAACCTGGTTGACTTCTTTGATTGGGTCACAAGAGCGGTTGACGAGGGCCATGCTGTGGATGTTCTGTATCTGGACTTCAGCAAAATTTTCAATTTGGTGCCACATGGAATGCTATTGGGCAAGCAGAGAGACTTGGGGGCAGGGGACAAACTAGTGGGATGGGTTAGAGCTGACTTCAGAGCAGACAGCAGAAGGTAGCTGTAAGGGGAGAGATATCCAAGGCAAGACCCATGACTAGTGGAATACTGCAGGGATCAATGCTAGGCCCTGTGTTATTCAATGTCTTTATAGGAGACATTGCAGAAGGGGTCAAGAGTATAATAAGCCTGTTCACTGATGACACAAAAATATGTGCAAAGTGGACAGTGATGAAGGGAGGCTAGCACTCAGAGAGGCTCTAGCTAAACTCAAGCACTGGTCAGATGTGTGGCAGTTGGGATTTAATGCTAAGAAGTGCAAGGTCATGAACCTAGAGCCAGAAATCCCAGGACCAGCTATTGACTGGGGGATTGCAGGTATCAAATTCAGAGGAAGAGAAGGACCTAGGCGATTATAGTCACAGGGGACATGAAGGTATCAGCACAGTGCAGAAGGGTGACAGCAAGGACCAACTATGCTACAGTTCCTTGCCAGGGTATTACCTCCAGGAATCCAGAAGGGCATTTGCCCTTGTATAGATCACTAGTGATGCTGCACTTGGAGTACTGTATGCAGTACTGGTGCCCCTACCTAAAAAAGGACATGAGATTGCTGGAGGGGTTGCAGTGTAGAGTGACAAAGATGATCATAGGGCTAGGGGAGAAGATTGAGGGAGCTCAACATGTACTCCCTAAATCACAGAAGGGGGTACATTATAGAGACCTTTAAATACTTAAAAGGCATAAACAAGGTCAGAATAGTAGGATTGTTCTGCCTAAGGGAGGAAGGGTCACAAGGAGGCATAGTCTGAAGTTGGAAGGGGGAAGATTCAGGAGGGAGATGAGGAGGCACTACTCACAGACAGGGTGGTGGATGGGTAGAACACACTGCCGGAGGAGTTAATTGAACTGAAGGCAGTGGACAGTTTTAAGTGGAGATGGGATTGAGTCAGGTGCAGGGTAAGTACAGACAAGAACAAAAGGGGAGAAAGTCTGTGGATAGGGGATGATGGGAGGAGAATGGTTGGTGGTCAGCTGCAGGAGTATTAAACCCGAGCTTCAGAATCAGGCAGACTTGAAGTGCGTGCTGGTGCTGAGTATGATAGCAGCTTGAGTACGTAGCTCCTCAACTTTGGGCTCTTATTTATAAATTGCTATGAAAGTACTGATTAGTCAGCATTAAGTTTTGGTCTAACAGTTGCGTTATACATTCTGGTTGCATCCTTAAAAAAAAATACAACAGCCCGACTTTGGAAACTAATCTTTTTTTACAATCTTAAAATATCTGACATACCCGCGATATCATCGGGTCTAAGACATGTTGTTACCCTGGTACCTGAACGATCTTCAGTTGCGGATAAAACAGATATTCATTCCCTGACGGAAAGCTTAATGATATCAAATTGGAGATCATATCAGTTAAACAAACAGTAGCGGATTTAAAGAGCAACTCCATCATAATAAATAAGCATTTGAATTATTCCGAGGACCAAACTGATCCAGAAGCAAATGATTTGATACCTTTAATGGACCAACATAGATGTAACAACAAGAACAAAGTGCTCTAGCTTTTGGACCAACCAGTCCTTCTTCAGAAGCTCATGGCAGTTGTTTTAGAGGACCAAACTGAACATTTTAAAGGCACCACAGCCAGTTTAGAAGATCAAATACATGCACAAGGTAAACAAATCCACCAGTCAATTAAAAAAAAAATGGATGATATTGAAAACCCTGGGAGAAGAAATAATCTGAGGGTCCTGGGGATGCCTGTGGGACTTCAAGGGAGCAATATCCTTGAGTTTCTTTAGCAGTTTTTATCCCAGTATATTAGACTTTCGATGGCCCTGGGAACTGGAAATAGAGAGAGCACACCATGCTTTTGGTCTGTGTCCACAGTCAGATCAGAGACCCAGAACCATACTGATATATTTTTTATGGTTTTCTGTTAAAGAGCAGATATAAGACTCTCAAGGGACAAAAAACAGTTGGTATGGAGGATAACAGAATACTAATGTTCCAGGACTTCTTTTCATTGGTGATGGAAAAAAGAAAGAATTTTATTGATGTTAAACAAAGGCTTACAAAAATGGGATTGATGTATTACTTTAAATAACCTGCTAGTCTAAATGTAGTAGAACCTGAATGGCAAAATGTTTGTATTTACAAATGCTAAAGAAGCTATGGCCTATGTGCTTAATTGTGAACGTTCAGCCAGAGGTACCCAAAGTAAGAACTCCAACAGCTTTCACCTTTCAAAAAAACTGTGTGTAGACATAGATGCCCATTCTACTCAGACACCCCCTTCACCTCAAGATCAACATTCTAACTTGAGTCTCCCTGCCATGGTAACACGAAGAGCTCAATCAAATGGAAGCCCCAATGTTAAGACCCCAAAAGAAATGACTCCTCACCTCTATTCCCTCATAGCACAGAAAGAGCCTATTAAGGAAGTTTGTCACACCTCAAATATCTCCTGAAAGATGAATGCATCAAGTAAAAAAAATGTATCTACCAATTCCTAGAGCTGGCAACAGGAGAGCTAGCAGTAGATCAAGAAGCAGAAGCAGAGATCATCTGGATCCTTATCCATTACACCTTCACCAGAAGAAAGAAACTCCCAAAGACATCTACATGCATGCTCTCTGATGACAGTTACACAAAAGGAAACTTGAGATACCCTTTAACCTGACCTTTTGAGAGTTTTTCTGTGATTGGTTTCTATATCTGGTGGGGTCAAACGGAAGTTATTTATGCTTCACCTCCTTTACCTCGTTCTTTTTCAAACTCGGCACTTGCATTCAGTCTTCTAAATCTGGTAAACATTACACTGTCTGTCCTCTCTATATGTTGAAGGTAAGAGACACAGCTTGCTTGATTTTGATGAAAGGCACTTTTCAGAATAATTTAAATGCCTGTACTCATGTGGCAGTATATGGAAATAAATGCAGGGGGTTAAAAGGCATCAGCATTCCTGTATTTGCTGCTCTGACATTCTACTGAGGCTGGTAATCTATATCTGTGGAGACATTTCATGGTAATTAACAGTCAACCTTATAGTGAAAATGCTGCCATATTACAGTCATGGTTTTTTATTTGAATGCTAATTTAAATCATATGCTGTACACAGTTGGTATAATTCTTCATTATGCTGCTCCATACATTATCAGATCACTTTATGTGCAACATTTAAATTTCTTTAGTTGGGCACCTAGATCATATTCTTACGTAGATTATAGATTTACATATTCTTTATTATTAGCCTTAAGCACTTTGTGGGTTTATCCTTTTTAAATATTTTAGTCTATTAAAACAAAGGGTTGTCTTGCATAAACTTAAACATATTGTTATGGTAGTACTTGTTGAGAAAAGAGTCTCAAGGTTTAAAGCACATGGAAGTACGCATTTGCAGCAATTCTGTTCCATACCTAGCCTGTGATCTCACCTTTCTCTTAATGTCAAATGGGCTGTTAGGCTGGAGTAGAGAAACTGGTAGTTTGGATGTGCAGATAAGGTGTAAACCAGGTGTGGAACAGAACTTCCAGTGCCCAACCATTTTCCACTAAATTGCTGTATTCTTCTTTCACTTCAAATTTAACAAAATGTTAAATATGATCTTGGAAGTTATTAGGGTTACAGAGTAGAAGGTTGTGGTAAAGTAGGAAGTGGAACAGAGTGACCTGGTAAAATAAAGGCCACCAAGAATGAACTACCTCCTTATAATAGCTCATACTTCTCTATTCTATTTCTTATGTTTTTTCTACTCATTTCTTACAATTGACTCACTCTATTGCTGTTGTGTGTATGCATGTTCTTTGTGGGTATGTTTATTAACTATTGTGATGGATTGACTTATCATTTTGATAAATGCACTATACAGGTAACAATATGCTTATTTATGCCAAAGTTGAGGGATGCTCACCCTGGCTGCATGTACACCACAACATACCCCAGTGCCTTGGATTACTATCCAGAATGTGTTGGGCAGCAAAAAGTAGAATCAAATCCTACTCTGAGTTTTTTAAAGAAACACTGTTTTTATTTATGTATTATTTATTTATTTATTTTCTCTCTTATTAACCTGTTTAAGTATTTAATTGTAGACTTTGTTAATATTTAGCTTTATTCTTGTTTAACCGGCACTGTTGTATTAAGCCTAGATTTATTGTTTGCTTCTTAAGGGGCTAGAGGAATATTATTCAGTTTTTTTTTTAACTAAAACAAGGTTTTACTTAGGTTTTAGGATGTCACATTATAGGATTGTGTCTTGGAATTTTAATGGTTTGGGGTCCTCAGTGAAAAGAAAAAAAAGTTCTTAATTATTTAAACAGGAAAAAAGCTGATATTGCTCTTATTCAGGAGTCTCACTTGACACAGGAAGAGGCACTTAAATTGCAAAAAACCTGGGTGGGTATTGCTAAGTGTGCATGTTTCTCCTTAAAGAAACATGGAACTTCTATATTAAACAGAAAAGGAATAAATTTCAGTAAACATGATCATTTTTTCTGATTCCGAGGGGCAGTATCAAATTCTGACAGGTTCATTGGATGGGTAAAATATAACAATATGTAATGTATATACTCCTAACTCTGGGCGATGTGAGTTTTTCAATTCTATAACTGTATCACTTAGTACATTCACTGACTATGAAATTATTATTGGTGGGGATTTCAATGAACTAATGGATCCTGTTCTAGGCAGATCCTCCACTAGCAGAATACAGTCATCCACTAAGTCAAGGGAGTCCTTTAGAAAACTATTAACTGATTTAGGAATCTCAGATTCATGAAGAATTGTCAATCCAACTGCCAGAGATTATTCATTCTATTCAAACAGACACTTAACATATAATAGAATAGATTATATCTTAATACCTAATTCTAAAATAACTGATATTTTAGAGGCAAAAATAGATACTATTATAATATCTGACCATGCCATGTTAAGCCTTGATCTAGTTCTTGGAAACACCAGTGAGAAATCACATAGGTGGAGGCTTAACAGCAACCTCTTAAAGGACAAAGAATTTCTGACTTGTGTTACAAAACAAACAACTGAGTATTTTGAAATTAATAATAATGGAGAAGCATCAAACATATCCATTTGGGAAGCATATAAAGCATATGTTAGGGGAAGAATCATGAGTTATTCAGCAAATAAAAAAAGGGAAAGAAATAGGGCACTTGAAGAAAAAGAAAAAGAATTAACAAACATTTCCTTCTTATCCAAAAACCCTCGGACACCAAAAGGGGAAATTATATAAAATGTCAGTACTTAATGGAGAAATTAATATAATGCTCTCACAGAAAACAGAATATGCACTTTTTAGGACAAAACAAAAATATTGGGAGGCTGGGGAAAAAGCAGGGAGACTCCTTGTCTTAAGGTTAAAAAGACTTCAACAACAAACTGTTATAACAGGCATTCAAAATAAACATGGAAAAACACTAAAAACAAAGAAATAAATAATGAATTCTATGAATACTTTCAAAATATTTATACAGATAAAGGTAACTATCTGCATGGTGATCTGGATACATTTTTTTCAAATCTTAAGTTTCCAACTTTGGCACAACAGAAGAAGGAAGCTCTGGTGAAACATCTCCCTGAAGAAGTGTGTCTAGCTATACAAGACTTGTCTACAGGCTAAATGCCTGTTGCTGATGGATTTCCTGGGGAGTATTATTAAAAACTTGTACCCTCAATACTGTCTCATTTGCACTCAACCTTACTGGAAGCATGGGAGAAGAAATCACTTCCACCTTCTATGAGACAGGCCTTTGTAACTTTGATACCCAAAAAAACAAGGACAATTTGAATTGCTCTTATTACAGACCAATTTCTTTAATGAACACTGATTATAAGATACTTGTGAAAGTTTTAGCCAAATGTGTGCAGAATGTTATAACTAAACTAAAAAGTCAAGAACAGGTGGGGTTCATTAATAATAGATCAGGGCTGATGGTATTCATAGGTTATTTAATTTAATTTGGTCAGCTAATAAGGATAACATTCCTTATGCCATTTTATCACTTGACATGCTTAAAGCATTTGATTCAGTTAATTGGACCTTTATGTCAAGGGCCTTAAGGGAATTTGGCTGTGGATCAGATTTTTCTGAGTGGGTAGCTATGCTCTATGACAAGACCTAGACACAAGTGCTGACTAATGGTATGTTGTCTCCTAAAATTGTAGTATCTTGTGGAACTAGGCAAGGATGTCCATTATTCCCCTACCTTTTTATTTTGGCATTTGAACCCCTGATACAGACAATTAATAATCATAACGAGATCAAAGGCATAAAGTTTTGGGGAAAAGAACATAAAACCTTAGCTTTTGCGGATGACCTCCTGCTTTCACTTGGAAACTCAGTACATTCATGTCAGTGTTTGAATGCAACCCTTAAAGCATTTGAAAGCATCTCAGGACTTAAATTAAATTGGGGGAAAAACACAGGTGTTACATAATGGCCTGGTACCCCAAACAAAGAGTCATTTGGAAAACATTCTTGATAAAAATTGGTTCAAATCAAGTATTATATACTTAGGACTGCAGATCTCCACCAACCTGAAAGAACTTAAAAATCTTAACTATTGCCCTCTAATAAAATATATAGAGCTAGATTTATCTAGGTGGGAGAAACTTAACTTATCACTGTGAGGAAAAATAAACACAATAAAAATGAATATTGCTCCCAGATTGTTTTCTCTATTTCAAAATCTGCCCATTTTGGTGGGGAGAGCAATCTTTAAATGGCTTTATCATATTATAAGGAATTTTTTGTGGCAAGGGAAACCACCCAGATTGAGTATTTCCAAACTAAGAGCACCATATACTGCTGGAGGTTTAGATTTGCCTTGGTGGGAAAGATATCAGTTAGCCTTCATTTTTAAGCATACTTTAAAACATTCTGAAAATCCACATGTGAATATAAATGGAGAATCTCAGCCTTTATGGTTAACTATGGAAAAAAAAACACTCTAAAGTCAAACTCCCATTTTGATTTTTTATATATACCGCAAAAACCTAGTTTTTCAGATAATTCCTGTATCCTTGGATCTGTGCTAACGATTAGGAAAATAAATAGTATAATAAATCCCAAAGGGATTCCCTTAGATTTAATGCCATTATGGGGTAATACTAAACTATTCAGAGGGCAAAGAGGTTAGTCAAATGAAGAGTGGTCCAGATGTGGCATTAACAGACAGGCTTATTTAGTAGACACAAAGACTAGAATGTTATACTCATTTCAAGAACTTAAGGAAAAATATACAATTCAGAGATATCAATTTCATTATTATTTGCAGTTAAGGGAAAACCTTAATAGAGCTAATATACTGAATAAGGACTTATATCTGCCAATATCTGAAGATTGGGATCAGTTGATATGCACTTCTTTACAGAAATAGGGGGTAGGAATCATTTATAGAATACTAACTAGTAGCTTAACCTCTACTTGTTTGACCATTAAGGCCAAAAAAAAATGGGAAGAACTGGGTCTCAATATTTCTGATGAGGAGTGGGATGTGGCATGGGGAATAGCCAACAAGAGCTGCAAGGAACTTCAAGGTAGTTTAATTCAATTTAAAATTCTCCATGAATAATACTGCAGTCCAGACAAATTGCATGCTATGGGATACTTGAGTTGCTTTGACTGTTGTAGATCTCACCATCCTGGTGCATGGCCCACTCATATGATATGGGAATGTCCAGTGCTCATAGAGATATGGAAAGACATCCAATCCATTTGTATTAAGGACTCAAAGCAAACCATTCCTTTATCTCCACTAATTTTTAGTCTAGGAATAATCCCCGAATCTTTGAATCTGGATCAATTTCAAGAAACTTGGGGTTTTTATGCGGCCCTTAGTATGAGGCATTTAATACTGCAGAAATGGTTCAGTAACCTTCCCCCTTCTATTAGTGAATGGTATAGTCAGATGGGATACTTATATAACAATGAAAGAATATGCTATTCTCTTGTGGATAAATTAGACATTTTTTATCAAATTTGGTCACCCTTCTGGAACCCGATTTAGAAGAGTATATGTTTAATAGCCACAAAAAACTAGTTTAATATTCAAACCCCTTATTATTATATAATATGTCTATTTCTCAGATGATTGATGGTTTCTGGGTATACTCTTTGACAATTGGTAATGAAATCACTTACCTTTTGAACTTTTTAACTTATATATATATGATAAGATGTACATTTTATCTCTACTCCAATAAGAATTTGTTTATATTATGTTATTACTTTGAATGTTCATATTGTAAAATGTTTTGCAAGCTTGTTTAAAATCAATAAAAAATATTATGGGAAAAAAAGGATTAGGCAGACTTGATAGATCTATAGGGCTTTTTCGCCAGTGGCTTCATATGTTCAGTATGTTCAAAAATTTCTGTAAAGAAACTATATGGGATGACCCACCTCAAATAATTCAGGAAAACAGCTTCAAATATCCAGCCTATGAGATACTAATAGCAGGAGATCTCAATGCAAGAATAGGCTGCTTTGATGGCTCACTAGACTCCTCAACTTGGAACCACTTAGACATCTCCCACTGGGAATATGTAAGAAATACATCAGATACTAAGATAAACAATGCAGGTCAGAAAGTGATAAAGCTTATTAAGGAATGCAATTTGTACCCATTAAATGGAAGGCTGACAGGTGACCTAAAGGGTCAGTGTTCTTTTAAGAAACAAAATGTATTATCGTTATGTAACTGTTTCCTTTGATCCTGGCCTATAACTAGTTGGCCCTTTATATAAGTAATTCCTAGAACAGAAAGTGACCATTATCCTGTTTTATTAAAGGGGCTTCTAAAGAATCCAATAAAAGAAATGAGTCTACCTCCATTAATCACAGAAATTAGAGCAAAAGAAGGGTACAGTAGGATGGTATCATGGATGAACTGGTTTTAATAATAGTGGAAAACTTTTTGAATGAAAATGTAGTTTCTCGGCTGGCCAGATTTTCAGCAGTTGGACTATTGAAACAACTTAGCCTACTTTTTAGGGTATTACAAAAAATTCTCTACAGAGATATTAGAAATGGAAACAACAAAAGAGAGGAAAACTGGTTTCATAGGGAATACACAGAGGAAATGTATGCCCTGAGCAGTATCAGGAAGACTAGAAAATAATTCTAGCCCCCCCCCCCAAAATAAAGAGCTAAATAATGAAAGGAAAAATATTGTTAAAGGAGAAAAAGATGGTGTATTACTATAGGCAATGGAATAAAATTCAGTGCAGTTTGATTCAAATGTATTGCAGGAAAGCTCCATTGAGCAGGTTCACTCACAAGGTGCTGAACATATACCAGAAATGTACAAAAAACACTGACATTAAATGGGAAAAATAACAAGAAGATACAGTGCTATAACAGGGAATAAAATAAATGAGATGAAGGCATGACAGTGAGCAAAGCTATACAAACTAATACATTCTGAGTGTGTGCTTACAAAATGCATCTACAGGAATATATGCAAATACAGTGCGATACTACATGTTTAAAGCTCAGTATAGTAATAAGTGAGTTGTAGCATAGTGACCCTGTTAGAAGAGAAGGGGAAGAATATGGTGAAGACAATGGAGAGAAAGAACAGTACAGAACAGTAAAGTGATAGGAGGTGTTGCACCTGGGTTATGCCCTTTACCCCATATATGTCTACACTATATCTCTGGTCTATTATACTGTGATACTGCTATTTTGCACTAACATTATAGATTTAGCACATATCGTATAAGCATGAGTGCTAGGAATGTGCTTTGCTGCTAATGTACTATGCATGGTTCATTTATACTTCATTGTATTACATTTAAAAATAGGTAAAAATTGAGTCCAGTCCTGACTATTGGGATGCCTTGACTCAATTTTTACCTATTTTTAAAGTTCATATTGGCAACTTAAGTTTGTCTCTCCAATCTCTTCTCAATAGAACAGATACCCACCTGATTTATATCAGTAATAATGTTACCAAGTCTCAGAAAGCACTTGATGATCTGATTAGTGATGATATTGCTATGATATTGGAAAACCCAATTGTGAAGTTTACTTTTCAAATATTTGTGGTGATTCAGTTTCTACTAACATTAGTGCTTATAATTACATTTTGTTGTTTAGGAAAACCCTGAAACACCATCGTGATCAGTTAAAATTCCTCTACCAGGCTCATGCCTCGGGCCTGTAGACGAATGGTGCCTAACTGTTGTCTTTTTATTGTGTTGCCACTTTTGAAATTAGTGCAACAACGAGGGGACTGTTGCACCTGGGTTATGCCCTTTTTACCCCATATATGTCTTACACTATATCTCTGGTCTATTATACTGTGATACTGCTATTTTGCACTAACATTATAGATTTAGCACACATCGTATAAGCATGAGTGCTAGGAATGTGCTTTGCTGCTAATATATGCTAATGTACTATGCATGGTTCATTTATACTTCATTATATTACATTTATTGAAATTATGTTTGTTTTTCATATATAGTTGACCTAATCACTGCTTAGATGTCTTTGAAGGATCATCAGTGATTATTATGTACTTATACTTTCATACAATTATATGTATGTACACTCAGGCACATATGCCATGTGTAATATAGCTTTGTAGGCAATTCTCTATTTCAACTAACAAGAGACAGATTCCTTATTTAGTCTATCATCTAAGCACATGTAGATTGGAAGTGTCAGCATTTCTCTTTGTCTAAGGTTTATGCTTTAGAAGTATTATTTCTTATACTCATTAGTAGTCTGTCTCCTTGGTAATTATCTAATAGAGAACATATTGTGTAATACTGTTTATAGTTCAGAACCAATGTATATGGTTTTGGGTATCAGTGAGCTAGTTCTTATCTTAGTATAGAAAACACTGTCTTGTCAGTTCCTCACTCTCTAGATGCTTAGTATGTACAAAATAGACTGGCAAATCACTCTCATCAGTGATTTATCCTGCTTGGCTGTGAGTATAATAAAAATACTTTATTTATGACTACTTGTGAGTGTTATCTCTGGCTAACATTGTAGACATAGAACAAATCTGATTTATTACTTTGCAGTTAGTCTTCTAACTTGACAGGGGTGAGAACCAGAATAAACCAAACAGAAGGTGAAGACAGTAATAAGTGTGGGAAGAGTGTGATGGGTGCAGACAGTAGGGAGAAAGAGGGAGAAAAGGGATATACATGTCCTAGGTACATCTAAAAGGATAAAGTTGGCCTTTCTTAAGGAATAGTGTGATGGTAGATCTGTAGGAGGGAGGAAATATATCTCAGGAGCTTGTTCAAGAGGATTTTGAGCATCCATGTTCCGAGATGAATCAATCGCTTCATTACAAGGGACGTCTAGCCAATGGTTGAGTATAAATCACACTTGTGAGTTCTGACTGGAGCCTTTGTGACAAACTGTAGAACATGGTGGTACAAGATGTCCAATTTATGCAGGTTGGCAGCTGAAGTGCCTCCTTCATGGTCCCTTGTAGATTACATCACCATAATCAAGGAGTGGGAGAATTGTGGCCTGGACGAGCCTTAATCTGGTCTAGGAGGGGAATAGGGAGCTATTCCTGTAGAATAATCCTAATCTGACTTTCAGTTTGCTGGTGAGGTTGCCAATGTGTATATTGAAGGAAAGTTTGCTGTTGAGCTGCATACCAAGGTACATGAATTTATCTACAACCTCAAGAGATTCTTCCAGGGTGGTAACAATGAAGGGACTCAGCAGAGTTTGAGTAGGGGAGGGGGGTCTTGTTGAGGGTGAAAACATGACCTTTGTTTTTTTTTTGCATTTAGCAGAAGTTTAGAAGCTTTTGAGGTTCTGCTTGAGCTTAGAAAATTCCACTTGCAGTTCCTCACAAACTTCGGACAGGGTTGGTTTTGATGTGTACACTACTGCATCATCAGCAAAGAAGTGCAGCTTTGAGTTGATGATATTGGTATCAAGGAGTTGATACAAATAGAAAATTGTCTTGTCTAGTGTACTTACCTGGTTAAAAAGAAAGACCCTAGGGCCTAAAATAGACCCTTGAGGTACACCCCAAGTAACGGGTAGGGAGTCTGAGAGAAGGCTATCAGCCTTAATTTTCTAGATTCTACCTGAGAGATAGCTGGCAAACCACTCTTCTGTGGATGCTGTGGCTCCTAGCATTTTGAGGCTAAGGAGGACAGTGTTGTTGTCCACAGTATCGAATGCCTTGCTGAAGTCCAAGAATACGGCACCTGTGATCTGTTTGGCATTGTGGGCTGTGATCCAATTATCAGTAACTTTGGCAAGAGCAGGAATGGTGCTGTGATTTTGCCTGAAACCAGATTGGGCAGGGTTGAACAGAGAATAGCTTTGGATGTGCACTTTTAGTTGAGAGTAGATTAATTTTTTGAGAATTTCAGAGAGAACAGGCAAGATGGAGATGGGTCTATAATTGTTTAGGTTGCAAGGGTCACCTGATTTGAACATAGGCAAACTATGGGCAGATTTCCATCAGGTTGGTACTAACAAAGTGATGATAGAAAGATTGAATATGTGGAATAATCAGGCAGCAAGGTAATAATAACCTAATTTGAGGAAGAATGGTTCCAATCTATCCGTGCCACCACCCTTTCTGGCATCTAACATTTTAAGTTGGTCTTCCACTTGCTTGAAGGAAGCAGGACAGAGTTGGTAGTGTTGTGATGGGGGGAACAGGTGAAGATTCATTGTCCATGGGAGGGCTGAGTAGCCAGGCATAGGGAGAGGAATCAAATGCCAACCCAGTGGTGGTAAAATATGAATTGAGTTCATCAAGGATCCAACCATGTTCTTTGATTACCATTCCATTGGCATGGATCTTGGTGGGAATGGAGAGAGCAGTTTTCCATCCTTTAACAGACTTAATGGTCTCACAGATCTTTGCAAAATTTCCTTTGGCTTGTTTGAGTGAAGCAATGTAAAGTTAGATTTCAGTGAGTATGAGTTTGATGCATGCATTCCTGGCAGTGCTAAACACCTGGCAATTGGATGGGTATTTAGTGTCCCTTGGACAGGCCCAGAGTTAATTGCGGTTGGATAGTAGGGATATAAAATGGGTGTAAACCACGGGTGAGCAAGTTTACAAATGCTGATGTTGATAAAGGGGCATGCTTATCTGCCAGTGGAGTTAAATTATCATTGAGGATGTCTAAATAAATTAAATGGATTATAAAACCTTCTGGGCCTTGGTGGCTAAAGGGACAAGCAATAACAGAAAAAACATAGACTCCAATATCGCTGAGGAGAGCTGGGTCAAACACTATAAAAATGTCTTCTGGGTGGAGGAAGAAGGCTCTTTGGGTTTAAAAATAACAGTTATAGATACAGGCCTAAGAATACAATGCTCTGAGGTCTATATGGTGATAAAGTCCCTAAAAGTAGGAAAAGCACCTGGTCCAGGCAAAATTCCTGCAGAAGTCTACCAGAATAATTTATCTATTTGGTGTGATAAACTAACCCATTTTTATAATGTATGCATCAAGAAAGATTTTATCCCTGAGTCTTGGAGAGGATCAGAAGTAGTGCCTATACATAAGAAAGGCAGCGTTATGGACCCTGCTGTGTATCATCCATTTAATTTCCTAGATATCAATTTAAAAATGTTTTTAAAAATTCTGTTGGAAAGGATGAAACAGCAGATAGAAGTTACAGGAGGACTATCTGAGTTACAAGCTGGTTTTATGGCTACCTACAGTACCATTGATAACTTTTATTTTTAACCACCTAATAGACAATTATGCTTGTCTTATGAAGAAGAACTTGTATGTGGTTTATACAGACTGTTCAACTGCCTTTGATACCATTGAGAGAAGAATTCTTTGGTCAGTATTGTTGGAAAAGGAATTGATGCAGCTCTCATGAGGGTGCTCTTTAACCTATACACACATACTAGGTTGGGGGCAGGAGCACACCTCTCAACAATAATACCCACAAATTTATTTTGGCAGTCTGACACCCCGGTGCACAGCAAAACAGTGCTGGAACTTTGTTAATATTTTATGCAGGGACCGCACCCCTACTTAAGGATTCTCAACTCCAGGGGTGCACGTCGGGGGTTGAAAAAACATAAAAAGTTTCGGGCTGGTGCAACAAAATGCACCAGCGCCTGGACCCGAACCCAGTACCCTGCCAACCAACACCGCCAACCCACCCACCATGCCACTGGGTCAGCTCGGCAACACACTGCAGCACCACCCCTCACCTTCCTGCCCCTTGCTGTGCATGCTCACTCCCTCCCTGCACACATACATGTGGTGACATTCTGTTGCTATATTCACTGATTCCCCACCCCCATCTGGCCACCCTACTCTACAATAGCCCTGGAGACATGTGCCGGGGATTGGGTCACCATTATTGTAGGTGCCCAATCCCCAGCTGCTCATATCTCATGCCACCCACATCTCCCTATGCTCAGGCATGAGCTAGTGAGTTGGCTTACTTTGTTCTAGGCTATATATGCTGTTTTCACCATAAGCCATTTCTTAAACTGTGTGGGCAGTTTCTGGTTTAGGAATGCCTTCGGGTCTCTTCCTAGAAGCGTCCCCAACTCAAGCCAAGCCAGCTGGTTAGAGTCTTTCTCCTAGAACATTTTGCATGTTCTGGCTACAGAGAAAGCATAAGTATAATGCTGGAAGTGAGGCAGCCCCATAGCCCCCATTCCATGGGGCCCATAGTTTAGCCCTACTATACCTTGGGGTGGCAGTCTCCCAAATGAAATTTCCTATCATGGTATCTAATGTTCTGAACCACCAGCTTGGTACTTCTACTGGGATATGCATCAATAGATAAAAGACCACAGGAGCAATCTTCATTTTAATTACAGCTATTTTCCCAGGCATAATAAGGTGCAGATGTTTCCATCTGTTTACCTCCTCTTGCAGTTTGCTAAGCAGGGGGCAAAGTTTTTGTCCATTATCGTATGTACCTTGGGTGTTACTCTAACCCATAAGTAATTAACTCCCCCTTTTGCCCACTTCAGGCCCACCTTAGAAATCAGTTCAGGCTTTGTGTTGTCGTTGAGTGGGAGTACCTCTATTTTACTCATATTTATTCTGATCCCAGATATCTTGGCAAAATCATTCAGGAGTTTCAAGATATGTGGGAGCACTGTCTTGCACACCCCTGATCAGTATGAGACAATTGTCCGTGTATAATAGCGCATGGTGGCACTGCCCCCATCTTTATGCCCTGGATCCAAGGGTGCTCCTCAGTGCACCTGACAGGGCTTCAGTTGCTAGCTCAAACAGCATGGGGGAGAGGGGACACCCCATCTAGTTCCTGTATGCAATTCAATTGGCTCCAACAGGGTGTTGTTGGCAAAGATCTTGGCCATCAGGTCCTTATTTAAAATGGAGCTAAAGACTTATTTATTTAGTTTTGCTTATCCTAGCTATGGTTGATTTATTTATGTCTGTTTTTGACATTTATATGTATGTATGATCTCTTTGTACAGTGCCTTGGTTTTGAAAGGTGCTTTAAAATAAAGATGATTTGATTTTATAGAGTTTTCATCCAGCCCTGAATCCCAATTGTTCCAATTGTTTGACCAGGTGAGACACACTAAGCTGAAAGCTTGTTTACAGGTGCAACCTGGGAGCACAGGAAAGTTAAGTGACTTGCTCAGGGTCACACAGTATGCAAGTGGGGGCTGTGGGATTCAAATCCAGGTCTCCAGATTTGCAGCTCAGAGCCTTAAACCACTGCGCTATACTGCCTCCCATCTGAATCCATCACCAAAGCCACATTGTCAAAGGATAGCATGCAGGAAATCTAATTCCAGGGAGTCAAATGCCTTCTCAAAAGCTAACGAGATGGCTAGGGAGTCCATACCCTATATCAAAGTGATCTGTGCTCTTAAGTAGTCTGCATGCCCTTCCTTTAACAAAGCCAACCTGGGAATGATGGACCAGTGTTGGGAGTACATGTTTCTAGGTGGGATGCTAAAACCTTTGCCAGTACCTTGATGTTTTTTGATGAGGGATATTGGCATATAGCTCCCTGGGAATAAAACATACTTTCCCTTTTAGGTAGTACAGGTACAATAATAATGGCCTCCTTCATGGTCCCTGGTAGCCTTTCAGTACCTGGGCATCTTTTAACATATCCAGCATAGAAGGAGCTACTGTCTCATGGAGCACTTTATAAAAGTCTGCCACATACTGTGACCAATTCCTCTTTAAATATACTGCCCTCTGGACTCCCTTCCTTCTGTTTTTGAAACCTAGGGAGGGAATTGGCTGAATAGGCACAGCCATGCTACTATAATGGTCTCCTCTCATGGTGCATTTAGAGGCAAGTGCTGGAGAGATTGTTACTGAGTTATAGGGGACCCTGCTCCATGGATGACATGGTATAATATCAGTAAAGGATAGTATCTTCTCTGACAATGAAGACCTGTTTGCTTTGTGTGTGTGATCTCTTGTATTCTGTAGGTGTAAAGTAGAGGACAGCGCCTGGACCTCTCATAATTTCTGATGCTTTGTCCAATACTGCAGAAACTAGCAGGATGGGACCAGGTAAGACATGTTTGTATGAGTTAGCATAATGCAATGCACCAACTGCTAATACTTGCAAAGTTAATCTCCAGCGGATAGGTGTTGTACATCCAAGCACAGAGTATTATCCTACTGCTTACCTGGTTAGTATATTCAGTTTGTTACTATTTGGCCATCATGTTCTGTTCTCTGCTTCTACAGACATATGTAACAGTCTGTAAGACGTCTGCAATGTATCCGACTGTTTTAATGTTTGTATCGTCTTAATAAGTCAAATCAATAAAACTTATTAACCACAAAAATAAAAGTCTGCTGGAAATTCATCTCCCCCAGTTGCTTTGTTAGGGGCCATGTTTTTTTATTGCAGTGGCCACCTCCTGGGTGCTAAATGGAGAATCTAGGAGAAGAGATGCAGCTAATTTAAATTTCACCAGCGAAGTGTCCATGAAGTAGGCACTTGGCGTTGTCATTCTGTTACACAGAGTGGCCAATATGAAAGGGTCTCTTCGCCTTGTAATTATTACTTCGCATTGTCATTCCGCCTTAGCGTGAAGTAAGGTGAAGTGACACCAATATTGGCAGCCCCACACACACACAGTCACCAGAATTAATGTGCATCTCCAAAATTTATTTTTTATTTTATTTATTTATTGAATTCTCGGATTAGAACCTTTGAGCTATAAGCTTATTTACAAAGGTTCCATGTCGGGAATAATATGAATGCACAATAGGGACACTCAGAGTTGCTGGTACAGCAAACAAGTGACAACAGTAATAAATGGCAAACTACATGGTTCTGGTTTGTGTTTCGGCATACAGGCTAAGTTGGTGCATCAATAGTATCTAGAAAAGAGAAGGAGCAGGAGGAGGCACAACAGTTCTTGGTAGTAGGGAGGGGGATGGTAGAGGTGGTAGCTTGTGGTAACCTCCGGCATGGGGTCACCTTGTCAGAAGGGATGGGAGTGGTAGGACAGAGGCTTTGGAAATTGGTGGGGGTGGGCTGAGGACCCCGGGGAATAGAGAGGGTGCGAATGGGTAGGGGAGGGGTTTGGTAGAGTGGATAGAGGGGAAAGTAGCAGGTTGGGCAATGCATAAGTGTGAGGTAGGTGGGGTAGCCAGTAGATTTGTTCCTGGAGGAGTTGATCAGATGTAGCAAGTACATATCACTTTGCTGGACAGGCTGGATCTAAGTGTGGATTTAAACAAGCCAGTTTTGCTGATTGTGCTACTGTCTTGTGTCCAGAAAACTCCCCAGTGCTGATGAAGTGAAATGAGAGCACGTCAAGAAATGTTAAGTCTCCCGGAATTAATGACACACTCAGTTATGCGTGCAGTGGTCACACATAGTCACCAGAATTAGTGTGCATCCCCAAAATGCTACTGTCTTGTGTCTAGAAAATTCCCCAGTGCTGACAAAGTGAAATGAGAGTGTAACAAGAAATGCAAAGTTGCCCAGAATTAATGGTGAACTGCAAATGCACAGACAGATTAAGATTGCACTGCGCACTCAATAGATGCAGACGCAAAGGCATGATACAACCTAACCAGTGTTCACAAGTCACAAATCCAAATCTGGAAAAGAATACCTTATGCTGGTTGGTGGGGGGAGGTTAGTGTATGGCAGTAACAGTCCACTACCAGTAAAGATACCACAGAGCAGTACAAAAAATTCATACAGATGCGGTGGATAGGGTTAACACTGCTGCAATTACTCTGTGGCATAATAAAAGGTGTCTGATTTGATGGCACTCATTGGACACACACACTCTCACACACACTGCAAGTAATGTGAAGCAAATTGAAAACCTTTAGTAATATAACCAAATGTTTTAAATATGCTGCATACACTGCTGCACCACAACAATCAGCAAAAGAATGTCAAGAATTGCTGAAAATATTACTGTGTACATTAAAACAGCTATACAAGAAAAATATCACCAGAACAGAAAGACTGCCTTTTTCTCCCAGATAATCTACTTACACCACAGATACAATCCTCTCCCAAAGCACACTTTGTCTGTCAGTACACAGACTGAATGTTCTAAATTAACATTCAAAATCTACACACAAACAATAAACACTCAGTGACATGAGCACAGGAGGGTTTCCTACAATCGATGTACTAAATTGGACTGCTGTCTGCCCAATCGCGGGCATCTGTATAAAATAAAGAATAATTCAGTCCAATATTCCTGGTGGTCCAGTGGACCTCTGTCTGCCCGATTGCGGGCATTGGTAAAGAAATAATTCCCACATCCTTGTGGTCAGGTGCCCCCCCCACCGCCCACTGAGCCCCACCACCCCCTCCCCCGGTCAGCGGCGGGTGGCAGGACCCCACCACTCAGCGCCCCACCGCAGACGATCCGCCGGTAAGGATGCCCATTGGCCGCACTGCGAGCCAATGTGTGTGCCTCATTGTACTACTTCCAGATATGTATGAATCATTCATATATCTGAATGTGGTAGGCTGCACGCCCTACTGGCTCATGCTGTGAACCACTGGGCGGCAGCCTACCGATTGTGCTGTCAGCGTGCGGTAGGTAGTGGCTGCCGCCACCGGCTGACCGGGGAGTGGCAGTGGGGCTTAGTGGGTGGGTGGGGGCACCACAGACCACCAGGGATATTGGAATTATTTTCTTTTTACCAATGCCCATGATCGGGCAGACAGCAGTCCACTGGACCACCAGGGATATTGGACCGAATTATTCTTTATTTTATACAGATACTCGAGATCAGGCAGACAGAGGTCCACTGGACCACCAGGGATATTGCAAGGACATTTCTTTTATTTACAAATGCCCATGAGCGGGCAGATAGCAGTCCACTGGACCACCAGGGATATAGGATGGAATTATTTTATTTTATTACAGATGTCCACGATTGGGCTTGGGGGGGCGCTGCCAGGTGCAGCCGGAACTCGGGTGGCCACCCACAGGTGGCAGCTGCTGTGTTGCACCCTGTAATGCGGCAGCTCACCTGTGGGTGGCCATCAGTTGTTCCTTTTTTTTTGGTGTAACTTTGTGCTGACGCAGGTAGGGGTTGTGCATGCATGGCTCTGCACATCCCGGGCTGAATATCGGGCTATGCAGGTTATGCATGGGCATGCCCCCCCACCTGCTCCTGCATACATTACTGATGTGCTCTGGTGTATTGGGATTTGTGCCATGCACTTTTCCCTTTTGAATATCATGCCAGGGCACATCAGTGGGTTGTGCATGGCGCAACACTGTTGCGCCATGCGCAACCCTTTTGAATATCCAGGCCCAGAGTCTCAAAATCCTTAAATTGATGTGTTTTTTTGCTGTTTCTTTGTCCATCTGTATCTCAGAAACTGTATTAGGTTATAGTCTGACATTTTCAGGATAGAAAGCCTTTACCTCACAGATGTGCCTTTTGATAGTTTGGTGAAAAAATATGAATCAATTCCAAAGTTATTATGTTTTGAAATTCCCATTATTTTCAATGGAAAAAATAGATACCCAGCACAAAAATGGATTCTGTGTCACAGGAGTGAATTCCTTTTGCAAATGGGTCATCCTGTGTCAGGAGTCTAATGCTGTCAGAGATGGGTTATTCTGTGTTGCAGTATTGCACACTTGGGTCATGCTGTATCACAGGTGTGGAATGCTTTTCTGTTGGTCTGCCACTTTATTTTGTCCATTAGTGAGAGGAGAGAAAAAAGAAAACAGATAAAATGATTTATTTTAAAAACAAACATCAGAGTTCAGCTAAACAGGACCCATTTAGTTACATTCTGATGTTTGTTTTTTTTAAATTAGGACAAGAAATATGTTTTCTGGGCACCCAAAATCCCAGGTGCCCAGCTTAGCAAGATGAGTGCTACCTCACATTCTCTGTATGAGAACAGCGGGCATTTCTTCACTTTTGTAGCTGTGCTGAATTCATGCTGCCAGCTGCAGTGTGTGCTGTGATACACCTTTTTCCTGGTGTCTATTGGCACCCACCACTCACTGATTGCTGTCTGCTACTCCAGGTATAATTAATGTAAATTGCAAAAAAACTTGATTAGTGCATCAGTTAGAGTTGCTGCAACAAAAGTAGGGAAATGTGGCATTAGGGTTTTCAACCCTAACACCCTGCTCCCACCCTGCAGAGAGCAAGAGGCATGAGGCATGAGGGACAGCAGTGGATCATCAGCTCTAATGCTCACCCCATTCCATTAGAAAATAAGCTGGGTGGGCACAGTTTAGGAGAATGGGGTGAGCATTAGGGCTGATGACCAATACCACCCCCGATGCCTCTTGGTCTGTGCAAGGTGTGGGGGGTGGCAACCCTAACTGATGCTTAAACACATTTTTTTGCAGTTTATTTCCTTACTTTTTGAGATAGTTTAATCATGTCCCAAGTTGCTCTTTGGCGTGCAGGGCCCTCTTGTCCCTCGACTCCCATTCCTTCATAGATAAGTATATGTACATAACTGTGGAAGTGCAGAGCCCTCTGGGATCTGCACTTCAGTTCATAGTATAAGAGTGATGAAACTGTCAGTATAGCCATGATATTACCGTAACTGATGTAGCAGTACAGAAAATATTCAAATCCCCAAAACATAATTCTGTGCACTCTCACCGTTCTGTGTCACGGGTATGAAAACCCATTTTGACCAGAACTGGAAAATGACAACAGTAACATACATTCGTAGGGACAATAAAAATCTATTTTGAAAATTTGTGTGAAAACATTTTAAATTTTCAACGTTACAAGCATGCATACTGAAATTGGAAAGGCATGGTCACAACTCAGTCATTTGTTGACATTTTGACCCCACATTTTCAGCATGGCCTTTTGGGGACCCTGTCTCATGAACAATATGACTATCATTATATAATTCCAGTCCAAAATATAAATTCTCCAAGTTGCGAAATGACAGTCATGTTGTTCATAAGGTGGGGTCCCCAAAAGTCCATATTAAAAATTTGGAGTCAAAATCTCCAAAAATGGATCAGCTATGCAGAAAAACTGAAACCCCAGTTGAATTATAATGAACAGCATTTAGTGTGGTATGGAATTTTCTAATTCTAGAAATTTCAAAATTCCATCAAAATTCTGCTGAATGATTGCTGAATAATTTTCTGTGTGAAATATTATTGTGAGCATGACAGCAGGTAGAATTCAACAGAAGAGCCAGCAAGATTCTGGTGGAAATTCCACCGACTGAATTGTCATGCCACACTAATTTTGTCGGCACAGTTTGGCATTCCTTACAGCACTAGCAATTACATTAGTTTCTCATTTTGCAGTCACCAGTTCCAGCAGCAAGACATGTCTTCAATCAGAAGAGCAGATCTGGACCCTGGGGCCTCTTTAGGTGAGTGAGGGTGTGTAGAGGGTGTCAAGGGGGAATCTGGGAGAAGGCTGCACAGTGGGAGATCAAGTGGAGGTGTGGGTGTGATAGGTGATAGATCTTTTTTGGTTTTGTAGATTAAATAAAATATAGAAAATATTGAAGAATGGTTTTCTTATTTTTAGGCACAAAACAACATAGGAGGGTGGGGGGATGCCACTAACCACCAATGAAAACCAAAAAGAAGCATTTGAGGGTAGAGGGTACCACTAAACACCAGGAGAAATGAACATAGTGGCAGACTGTGACAAAATAAAAAATGAATAAATTATAAACATATGGGGACTCAGTTGTGGGGTGCCACTTGGCAACAGAGATGTTTATACAGAGTTCCAAAGGGAACCTATAAAAACACACAAAAATAAATTTTCAGCAAGACAAATCTTTTCCACCAATCCTGTGCTGTAGTGGTGTAAAGGATTCCGTCTGGCAAAAAGGATCTTTTCATGACCAGATGGCTGTCTTTTTCGAGACCAGGTGGCTCTCAATCTTTTGTGATCAGATGGCCATCCTTTTTCACCTCAACAGTTCCTTTTCATCATGGTGAAAAAGGAATGCATTCCCCAACCTAATGGCTATTCCATTTTATTCTTTTTCACCACAGCAATTCCCTTTTTGACATAATTTTCAACATGGTGAAAAAGGAAATTGGCTGGCAAAAAAGAGTCCAATTTCCTTTTTCACCATGATGAAAAAGGACTCATGAAAAAGGAACTTAGCGAGTGGTGAAAAAGGAACTGAATCTTTAAAAAAAACTATGGAGGGCATACAAAATCTTAAAAAACACACAGAATAGCTTATCAACTTCCAAAGAGCAAGCTACAGGCTTCAATGTCTGTAAAAGACATCCCTGGGCACAATTATGAGTTTGTTTTAGTGTTTTTGGAAGGCAGTTTAGCACAGTCATTTAAGGCTCTGGGATGGAGACCTGGGTTTGAATCCCACAGCCCCCACTTGCATACTGTGTGACCCTGAGCAAGTTACATAACTTCTGTGTGCTCCCAGGTCACACCTGTAAACAAGCTTTCAACTTAGTGTGTGTCTCTCCAGGTTAAACAATTGAAAAGAAAAGAAATAAAATAAGGTGGTGGCCCACAAGAAAGGAATTTCTTCTGAAGAAAAAGGATTGGCCCCTCAAAAAAAATGATCCTTCTCATTCCAGGAATCTATCCAAAGAGTGAACTGAGCATGCTCAGAATCTTACATTTTAAATTAAGTAACTTTGAATGGATTAATATTGTTTCATCAAACCAATGCAGACACTCTCTGCAGGCCAAGCACTTTCTACCCTGAAAATTTTAACATTTCTTCATTATCATCACAACTAAATCTACCAATCTGTCTGAACTGTAACTTGGCATGTCCAAAGATCTACCCCACCAGACTGCTCATTCAAATGTTTGTGCAAATCCATTGAATGGTTGCAAAGTTATTAAAGGGCACAATTTGAGGTTTAACATTAAAATGTCTGCTCAAACCTAACTATAGTGGTGATACTGTGCCACTATAAATAAAAATATAGCTAAGTATCCCTAGTATCTAGTGGTACCTCCACCCATCAATTGCTGTGCTGTGTTTCCTGATATCTAATGGCACACCCCACCTGCTGATTGCTGTCCCTAGTAATCAAGTGGTCCCTCCCTCTCTGCTTGCCAGCTGCTTGTAATATAAATTATAAAATAAAAATCTTGGTAATAAAGTGGTCCCTTCCCTTCCTGCTTGCCATCTGTTTGTGATATAAATTATAAAAATAAAATCATGGAAGTCTAGTGGTCCCTCCCTTCCCTGATGTCTGATACCAGTGCTGATATATAAAATGAAAACTGACGTGTACTCTAGTGGTCCCTCCCATCACCCCAATAGGAGGCATACCAAACTGCCCTAAGGGAAGCAGGAAAGCAGTAAGGCAGGCAAAGTCCCAAACTGAGGAAACACTAGCACGAACTGTAAAGAAGGTGACAAGACTTTCTATAGATACATTGGTGAAAGGAGAAAGTCCAGAGGGTATTGCTAAGCTCAAAGGAGAAAAGGGGCATGTGAGGAGGAGGACCCTGTAAAGCATCTATTCTAAATAGATACTTTTGCTCAGTATTTACTGAAAAGAAGGTAGGGCATGGCCCATAGCTCAGCACCATGGACACAGGGGAGGGAGGGAGCACTAGTCCCTTCACAAAAGAAAGGGTCCTTCAAGAGCTTGCTAAGCTCAGGGTGGACAAGGCAATGGGACCTGATGGCACACATCCCAGGGTACTTAAGGAGCTAAGGGTGGAACTAGCAGAGCCATTAGCAGAACTGTTTAGTGAGTCTCTGAGCACAGGACAGGTCCCAGAAGACTGGAGAAGGGCTCATATGATCCTGCTCCACAAGAGTGGTAGCAGGGAGGAGGCAGGGAACTATAGACCAGTCAGTCTTACCTCGGTAGTGGGCAAGATTATGGAAGCACTCCTTAAGGAAAGGATAGTGCAACACCTGGAATCCATAGGGCACAGGATCCAAGACAGCATGGGTTTACAAAGGAAGGTCCTGTCAAACTAATCTCAGATTTCTTTGACTGGGTAACCAGAGTGGTGGACCAAGGGGAGCAGTTGATGTCGCCTACCTTGACTTCAGCAAAGCTTTTGACACTGTTCCACATAGAAGATTGATTAATAAGCTGGGTAGGCTCGGGTTGGTCAGAAGTTGGTCAACTGGGTGGCAAACTGGTTGACAGGCAGAAAAGAGAGAGTAGTGGTAAATGGTATACAGTCAGAAGAGATGCAAGTCACAAGGGGTACCTCAGGGATCAGTCCTTGGGCCAGTCCTCTTCAATATCTTCATTAGTGACATTGCAGATGGACTAGAGGGTAAGGTTGTCTGTTTGCAGATGACACCAAGATCTGCAACAGGGTAGATGATCCAGATGGGGTGGGCAGAATGAGAAGAGATCTGGATAAACTAGCAAAATGGTCGGAAGGGTGGCAACTGGGATTTAATGCAAAGAAGTGCAAGACCATGCACATAGGAAAGAGAAACCCTAAAACCACCTATAGGCTGGGATGAGAGTTGCTGGCAGTCACAAAGGAAGAAAGAGACTTGGGCATCATAATCACCAATGACCTGAAATCATCCAAGCAGACCTCTAAAGCAGTAGGTAAGGCTAGGGGGATGTTAGGGTGTATTAGTAGGGGTATCACAAGTTGTAAGAGGGAGGTAATAATCCCTCTTTACAAGACACTGGTTAGGCCCCATCTGGAGTACTGCATGCAGCACTGGAGGCCACACCTTCACAAGGACATTAACCCAATTGAGGCAGTCCAGAGAAAGGCAACCAAAATGGCGCAGGGAGTGCATCAGAAGACATATGAGGACAGATTAACAGAGCTCAATATGTATACACTTGAGCAAAGGAGGGAGAGAAGTGATATGATCGAAACATTCAAACACCTTAAGGGCATTAACAAGGTGACAGAGTCTAACATGTTTCAGTATAAGAAAAATAGCAGGACAAGAGGACACAACGTTAGATTAGAGGGAGGCCAATTAAGGGCAATGTGAGGAAATTCTTTTTCACAGAAAGGGTGGTGGATGCATGGAATAGCCTACCTCAGGAAGTGGTGGCTATGAATACAGTGCAGGGCTTCAAACAGGCATGGGATAGGCATAAGGGAGCAATACAGATAAGTATGAATAGATAGGCCACTGACAGAGCAAGGCCGATGGCACATTCATAAGTTAGAAAAGAAATGGACAGACTGGGTGGGCCTTGCAGTCCTTATCTGTCCAACTTCTATGTTTCTAAAGTGAGATAGAGACTTTTGCAACTGGCAGCTTAAATCACCTTGCACCATTATGTTGGAAATGAAGCAAGATACAGACTTTTCACTACCCGCGGCTTAGGTGATCTATGCTGATGGAACAAGATTTTAAACCGCACAGTCAGACTGCAGTGGAATTTTTTAGTTGGTTGCACAGTTCATGATATTTGTTAGATTTGTGTTCTAAGGTTTTGTTGCCTATGGGATGCTGTACAGCGATGCCAGATGTATATTGTTATGCAGTAATGTGCAACCAGGTGGGAGCAGGGCCCGCACCAATACATGTTTTTACTACTTATAATATACTTTTCGAAAAGTAAGGACATTCTATGCAAAAAACTGAGTTAATGCATCATTTAGGGTTAAAGCAAAAAGTCAGAACATGGGACATTAGGGTTGGAGCCCTAGCCCCCCACCCACACACACACCCTGCATCCCCATCCTCCACAGACTGACAGACTCCAGGGTGTGTCATTGGGGTCATGAGGCTTAAATCTCATCCCATTCTCCTTTTCAGTAGCATGTCAATCTGCATACACATGGAATGGGGTGAGATTTGGGCCTCACGACCCCAATGACACACCCCAGTGTCTCAGTCTGTGGAGAATGGGGGTGCGGGGTGTGTGTGTGTGTGTGTGTGGGTATTAGGCGTTCTACCCTAATGTCCCATTTCCTGACTTTCTTTGCTTTAACCCTAAATGATGCATTAATGCAGTTTTCTGCATATAATATATATACATATCTATATATATATATATATATATATATATATATATATATATATATATATATATATATATATATATATATATAGATAGATACATACACACACATATACATATATGGGTGACTCCATGAAAAGGGGTTACCAATGATGTCCCAAAATGTACATGCCATCTATAAACTATGTAAAACCTGTGCCCAGTAATTGACTATGCTGTAGAATAATATGTGATGTGGAGAGATAAATGACATAATATGATTGCTGCCAGTTGTTAATTTCCTCAAGAAAGAAACATAACTTGTGATAAAAGCTATAATTGCTGTGCCTAATTTGTGACATTGTGGTACACACTGAAAACTGTATTCATTATTTTAATAAAATAATGCTCTTTACCACAATAAACTGCTTTGACTTATTGTCCTGTGTCCAGACTTTGTTTTCAGACCATTTAGTTAATGTTAAAAATGCCTGTATAGTGCTAACACAGCAGAGTAAATGCAGTAGCTAAAGTAACCACTTGTGTCTTCAGTGGTTACCTTCATCCTTTCTCCCACAAATGTATTTATTTTAATAAATCCTCCAGAAATTGCATTGTGTTTTGATCGGGGTGCTTCTGCAACAGACACAGTGCTGGATTTCACTGGAGAATGCTGTACTGCAGCAGCACTGTGTCTTCACTGTCTCCTGGTTTCCAGAGGTCCCGGTTGTGTGTTCTTTCCTACCCAGGTGCCCCTCTCCCACCCACTGATAAACATGTTAGTGCACCTACATGTGCCAAGAGGGGACAGCTCTGAAAGTGCTTAAAAGCACAAGAATTTGCATTGAAGCACCATTCCTGCTCTTGCCAGCTCATAAACAATCCCGGAGCCAGCCAGCAGCATCTCAGTTATGTGAGCAGCAACATGGAGCCCGGTAGGCCATTGTTACCTTCAGGTCTAGGAATATGGCTGTAGAAACATAGAAACAAAGACTTTGACAGCAGATAAGGACCACTTGGCCCACCTAGTCTGCCCATTTCCTACCTACAGGATAAGCTGCAGATCCTATTTAACCAACAGCCTATTTCTTCCTATCCCCAAAAATATTTCCCATGCATTCTTGAATTCTCCACAGTTTTAGACCCCACAATCTCATCAGGAAGGCTCTTCCATGCATCCACCACCTTCTCTGTGAAAACAATACTTCCTCACATTGCCCCTGAGCCATCCTCCCTCTATCTTCAAATTGTGTCCCCTTGTTCTTGCACATCTCTTTTTCTGAAAGATGTTACCCTCTTGGACTTCATTGATTCCACTGAGGTACTTAAAAGTTTCTATCATGTCCCCCCTCTCCCTCCTTTCCTCAAGGGTATACATATTAAGCTCCTTTAGTCTCTCCTCTTATGGCTTTTCTTGCAGACCCTGCACCATTTTAGTTGCCCTCCTCTGGACTGCCTCCATCCTGTCTATGTCCTTGTGGAAATGGGGTCTCCAGAACTGGATGCAGTACTCCAGATGGGGTCTCACCAACTGTCTGTACAGAGGGATAACAACTTCCTGTTTTCTGCTGGTAATGCCTCTCCCTATACATCCCAGTATCCCCCATCCCTCCCTGTAGAATGGCTCGCACAAATGGGATGTTGCTTAGAATACAGTGTACACCTGTACATATTTTTTGGGCTTATTCAAGCAAACAGTATTGAGATTTGGTGATTTTAATGAGCATTAGAGCCCGACATAGTGTTTGGGGACTACAAATGAATTGTAGTCTCTGTGTGTTCACCACCCAATGGAGCTCATTCTCAGCATTGCTAGGGTGTATTAAGCTGTAAGGCTGGTGGAAAAAAATTTCTATGCAGTTCTGTGACAGTACAAATGTGAACATTTTAATGTGGATTTTTTTTCTAGTGAAATGAAGCTTGGGGTATTGTGTTACTGGAGTGGGACACAGTTTAAGTAATGGAGACCCCTCATAATACTGTGGCTCTGGCTCTTTTCTTTTACAAACTTCCAATGGGCAGTTATATTGTACAAATGCAGTGTAGCATTATACAGCAGTTTTCATCAGTGGCACATTTATTTTGTGCAAGTTAAGTTGTTTTTTGGAGGGGAATTTGGTGGTGCAGTTTTAATGGGCCCCAAAGGCCAAGCACCAGGTGTGTGTGTGTGTTTGTCTGTTTTCCAAATCCAGCCTTAACAAAAAATAATTGTGTTCATAGAAGTGATTTTGTTCTTGGTAAATGATTTTTTCCACATTATTTCTAAGGCTGTGTGATTTGGCTATAGTTTGGGACTCCTTGTTCTTGTACCAATCGTACAGTTGTAGTCCCTATTTGAAGTGGTTTTCTAACAGAAATGATACAGTAATTGTATTGCATGAGACATGTAACCTACAGATGCTTTCTGTGTTATTACTAAGTGTTTTTTTAGGCAAATGTGTTGCTTTTGTCATTATCTCGGTCTTTGTTACTTTCAGCACCATGTGCTTGGGGTCCCCGTTATAGTTTGCCACCCATAAAGTGTATTTTATTAAAATAAAGAACACTTCATGTAAACTGTGCTGGTGGGATGGTGTGTTTCAGCATTCTGTTTATTTGGGGCTTGATTCGACAATTACATGCATTTCATTTTTTTCAGAGTGTGCATTTTGGCGTACGTTTCTGGTCTTGGTTATCTTAGGCACCATGTACTTGGGGTCCCCATTATGTTAGCCACCCATAAACAAGTATTTTATTAAAATAAAGAACTCTAAGTAAACTGTGCTGGTGGGATTGTATATTTCAGCCTTATGTTTATTTGGGGCTTGATTAGCAATTATCTGTATTTTATTTTTTTCCGTGTTTGCATTTTGGCCTGCTTTTATGGTCTTGGTTTCGTTAGGCACCATGAGCTTGCAGCAGGCCAAGAATGCAGTGTCAGTGGCTCAGTAGGTAGCACTTGCCTCTGAGGTGGGAGATCAGAGGGCTGTGGGTTCAGTTCCCACATCTGGCACTTGGGTAATTTCTCAGTACTGACACTGTAGTGCAGCATGAGAGGGTGCTGCACTTGAGGTGCCGCCTTCAGATGAGACGTTAAACCGAGGTCCCATCTGCCTGGCTGGTAGTAGTTCAGGTGGATGTTAAAGATACCATGGCACTTATCAAAAAGAGTAGGGAATTTCCTGGTGTCCTGGCCAAATTTCCTCATTGACTAAAAAATTTACCACCAACAGCTTAATCTGGTTCAAGGTCAGTTGGCATTCATCTGTATCCTCCCCCGGTCGTGCCTGAAAATAGGCAGGATTTGTCTAGTGCACTTACCTGGTCAACAAAACTAAATAAATAAAATAAATAAATAAATTCCCACAACACCTCTACCTTTGTGCAATGTTTTGCTTATGTGTTGATTGCCGTGGTATTTTGCCATCTTTCTGCTCACAGAGCGTGTTGTTTAATGCTATTTCACACCACCACCCTTCTTCTGTGATCCATTTTGATTTTCCTATGGTATTAATGCCAAGGCTTGCACACAAACAAGGTGGGACTTGTGAGTGGTTTTCTGCCATTCATTCTTCAACTGGCACACTATTCCCTGAGCAGGAAGGGTATGGGATTACTATGACTGGTTTATGCTTTATGTGTGAAATAGCATGAAATCCCTGCTTCTGGTGTGAGAAGATGCTGAAATGTGTGTGTAACTCACAATATTTGCCACACATTGTCCAAGGTGTGTGGTTGGGGAGTACTTGACTGCAAATTGTGGAACAGTGGTTAGCATGGTAGCTGATGATTCCTACCCCACAATACATCAGCAATATGACCTCGCTGACTGTGACATCAGTGCTACTTAGGAACAGCAGGTAAATGACTGCCAGGGCAATCACCTGTGAATTCACTGAGATCATAATGCTGATGATATATTGTGGGGCAGTAGATTTGTCAGCTGCCAGGCTAACAGCTGTTAAGCACATTCAGCACAGTATTATCACATCACGACGTTCTGATGAGAAAAGAAATATACTTCAGAGAATAGAAAGTTACTATGGACTAGTAGTTCAAATTTAGCTTTTCCTGTCAGCCTGTTTTGGCTTCAATAGTTCTTACCTCTGTTTCTTCAAGTGGAAAACCCTTACCGCATTCTGACATGTGCATCCTGTAATGGTTTTTAACAAACATGCAACCTCCTCTTATCTGTGTGTTTGCCAAGTAGGAATCCATTGTCACTTTCTGCATGCTGCCTTGCAGCGGTTCTTAACAAAACATTGTGTTCTCTCCTCCTTAACTGTGTGTTGTTCAAGTAGAAAAGATTGCCACTTTCTTATATGGGTATCTTGTAACAGTTCTTAACAAAATGTAGAGTAGTCTCATCTTTAACTGTGTGTTGTCACTGCTAATGTAGAAGTCCTGTATACATACTGCAAGAACTATCTAACCAAAGATCCAGCCAGTGATGAGTGTAGCCATTTCATTTGCACTTTCTTCTGTTTTGGCAGCAATGACATTAAATGAAACATGCTTGGTAATATCAAAACCATACAAGGGACCTGACAAAGTGTAAAGTCAGTGAAAGCAGGAGTGGTTGCAATCAGAGACATTACATGCTTCTGCAGACAATGTCAAGGAGAGCTACTATGTGACAATAGAAGGTACGTAAGACAGTGAACTGTCAAGCATTTAACAATGGCTTCTGTGCCCACTTCACAAAAGACCCCTGTTTGCCTGTTGCACACTGAAAAGTCACATGAGCCAACACCAGAATCTTGCAAAACTAGTGGTCACCAGCTGCAACTACTTCCAGCATCCCTATACCAGTGATCGCTTGCACTAATCAGAATGACATTTCTCGAATAATGTAGTCCCACAACAAGCACCTAAACTGATCTTCCTGAGGACCCATGTGTTCTGCTACCTGAGACCATCACGCACAGTGTGCATTCAGCAAAACAAGAATGATGCCCTCCAGCCCTATTAAAGTCAACAAACTGTATGCAAATCAAATGCATTCTACATTGGTGAGGTCAACTAGTACTGAAGCAGCTGTACACCTAAAATTCCTGTACCAGCATGGGGATTTAATATTTACATGGCAACAGCTTCATGAGTATGACAATGTAAAATGTACCTGAATATTTTATGGGCCACTACAGCTTCAGGAAGATAGAAACTTTAACATCAGCACTGAAGTATGAAAGAAATACATGTAAACGTATTCCAGACTGAGGCAGAAATGGGATTAGAGTGTACTGGAGCTTGTTACAATAGTTGAAAGACATGTCTGCTGACCAGAACAATTAACAATCTTGTACAAATTAAATGAAATACCCTTAGCTAAAATGCACTGAAATAATTTTCATTTGCTTGCAGGACAAGAATAGTTTGTTTTCCAGCCATACACAATGGACTTAATGCAATGCAGGGCAGGAAGGAGGATTTGAAACAGATCTTGTAAATATTTCACATTTCTATTACTTGATGTTGAGGGATTGTATTGTGTAGTGGATAGTGTTAGTATTTCATAATGAATGGTAGCTTTAGTAAAACCTTTTCCCTCAAAGGTCTTTGGTGTCCATGTTACATGTACAACCTTAAAGATACATTAGCCTCATGCACATATGGGCATTTTTTTTATTCTTTTTGCTGCCCTGGCTGCCTTGTTCTCAGCTGTCCAGTACACCATGTCCTCCTCCCTACCCAGCGATACCTCTTGATGTACCCTTGAGGTGGGTCCGACGTCCATGCCCAATCTGTCTCTGATGGGAAAGGTGCCTGCTGGCATTGCCTCCTGGATTCCCCAGGGTGGGGTTCAGGGCTGGGTGGTGCACTGGGGCCAGTAATTGGTCGGTGGGAGGTGGGGCCATTAAGACTGAGGTGCCAGGCACGCATCATTCATAGCAACTGATGTGTGTATTTGTACTGCCCCAGGGGTGGGGACATGCAATGATCTTCAGCATCTGCCTGCCCTTTACTGAAACCAGCACAGGTGTTAGCGTGTTCTCCCAGACTCCGCCAGGAGTCACACGTGCACCAGACACTAACCTGACCCTCCCCCAGAGATGGAGAGCAGTCCAACAGGTGCTCAATCCATCTCCCATGTCTGGCCCTCCAGTGATCTGAGTCCATTCCTGAACCTGGGTCACCGACGCTGGAAGCGGAATTCCAACTGCTGCACCGTCTGCCCCATATAAGGGTTACCAAATACCACACCCCATATTCACTGGTAGAACACACATGTTATACCTACTAACAAATGTTTCTTAATATAAGATACAAAAACACACATGCACATCGCAGTTCTTTGGTGTCCCTTGTTACATGTGCAACTTTCACGACCAATTTTCTCATGAATCAATCAGGAGGTTATCTCCTAATAAGGTCACTTAATAAGTGGCTGGGAGCAGCATCATGAAACACATAATAAAATTCATCTACTTTGGGTTTTAAAAATTGACACTCATGTCACACTTCGGTAACCCCTTTTCATGGAGTTGCCCATATACATATACAGTATATATATGAGGCAAAAAACCTTTTAATGCATTAGTTTGGGTTGTTCCACAGTGACAAAAATGAGGAAATTCAGTGTTAGGTTTGAAAGCCCCCCTTGGACTCCTGCAACACCCCCAACCGACATCGGGATGCGTGTTGGGGTTGCCGACCTCAATCTCACCCCATCAGATGTGTGAAGAAGCAGAGGTGTAGGAGATTTATGACTTTCCTGGCTAGTTTTGTACTTAGTACCCAGTAGGGGGCTAAGAATTTTTCAGACGAAAAGTCTGTATCTGCGCTGTTTCGAGATACGGACCTGAAAGGCGCCATGAACGCCATAATGTTATCCTATGCGAAAAAGATAAGTTCAGAGTGCCATAACTTTGCCACCCTGTAAATATTTTTCACCAAACACTGAAAGGCACATCTGAGAGATATTGGCTGCGTTCCTTCCAAATTGCAGCCCAAAAGACCAAACCGTTCTTTTGCAGCAGGGTGCCAAATAATTGCTGTCAGTTTCCCACAGCCTGGGAAAGTACTGTCGAACTTTGCGAAAGCATTCGCAAATTCATTCGACAGTGTCGTGTGTGTGAAAGTACTTTGTGAAAGCACTTATTCCAGAAATTTGAAAAACATATTTCTGGAGTGTTTTACCCCAAACTAAAGACATGCCTAGCATCCTCAGGGTCCGACTAGGTGAATACAAAAATAATTAGGTTGCTAGAGAGTCCCAAATTTAAATGCCAAGCATTTTTATGATCATCAACTAAAAACAAAATGGCGGATTTGCAACAGTAAAAGGGCCATTTGCGAAAGTAAAAACTGCATTTGCGACACTCAAACTGTTTGTTAACTTTTCCCATTGATTTATAAAGGGAACTTGTTTTTTGAATAACTTTTGAAGCGTTTAATAGTTTTTCATGAAATCTTCAAAAGGCACATCGGGGACCCTGGCTGCACACTCCCTGAAGATTTCAGACCAGTAGCGCAAACCGTGCGACCTGTGGAGACGACCATAGAATTCCAAAAAAGCGTAAACGTTCACGAAGATCATGCTTAATAACTCTGCAGCCATATATGCATCTGGTACGAAACTTGGCAGATTCCAAGGCACATGTGTCTTGATCTTGTATTCCAATTTTCAGGCAAATCCGTCAAACGGTTGCAAAGTTATTAAGGTGCAAATTTTTGGGTTTAACATGTAAATGGCTCCTTAACCTAACTATGGTAGCACTACCGTGCTACTATAATATATATATATTAATTATGGTAGCACGGTAGTGCTACCATAGTTAGGTTGAGTAGCCTTTTAGGTTAAAGGGTGAATCTTTGCACCTTAATAACTTTGCCACTGTTCAAGGGATTTGCCTGAAATTCGCAGACACGGGAGTAACCATATGTCTTGGGATCTTCCAGCTTTCATACCAGTCAGATATACGACTGTGGAGTTATTAAGCAACATCAGTGTGCACATTTACCTTTTTTTGTGCATTCTTTACTTGCACCTACAGGTTGCACGGTTTATGCGACCGGTCTGAAAACTTCAGGCAACGAGTGCCCAGAGTCCCCAATGTGCCTTTTGAAGATTTTGTGAAAAAATATTAAACGGTTCAAAAGTTATTCAAAAAACAATTTCTCATTATAAGTCAATGGGAAAAGTTAACAAAAGGTTCAACACTTTTGCAAATGCACTTTTTAGTGTCTCAAATGGCCTTAGTAGTGTCTCAAACCCGCCATTTTGTTTTCAGTTACTGATCACAGAAATGCTTGGCATTTAAAATTGGGACCATCTAGGGACATAATTCTTTTTGTGTTTACCTATTCGAGCCCTGAGGATGCCAGTCATGTTTTATTTTGGGGTTAAACACCCCAGAAATATGTTTTTCAAGTTTCTGGTAAAAGTACTTTTCACAGAGTAGTCGACTTTCAGAAGTGTTAAATTTTGGCGTAAAGCTTAAATTGCACACTACTTTTCCAGGCTATGGCAAATTACAGCAATTCTTACACCCTGCTGCAAAAGAACGGTTTGGTCTTTTGGGCTGAAATTTGGAAGGAACACAACCAACATCTCACAGATGTGCCTTTTAGTGTTTCAGTGAAAAAATATTACAGGGCAGCAAAGTTAGCCACCATTGTGGCTTGTAGTGCCTGCTGGGGATGCTAAGCAAGTTGGGATATTTTCCTTCAGAATTTGTTTCATGCGGTTTCCTCCAGAGCATCAGCTTTCAATGATACACACATGCACATGTGCATCGGCATGAGAATGTGCCACATCTGCCAAGGCCCTGCCCATCTCACTGTTCCTGCCATTGATGCCAAATGGCCTCCACCATGTGGGTGTAAGTTGTGGGACATAGGAATCCCCCACTCCAAGAGAATAGAGCTGCCATGGGATGATTTGTCCTGCAACGTGGGCTGGTCCCCAGGAACCCCTGGTGCATTCCTGGCATATCTGGTGGGTTGGCATTCAATGCCTCAAGCATCCATTCCACAGGACTGGCCTGACCATGACCATATCTGAAATCTTGCTGACTGTCCTGTAGTTTCCAGGTTTGAACATAGTCACTTTCCTTTCACTGGCACTACTCCTGAATTGTCAAGGCTTTTAAAGATTATGGGAAGCATCCTTCAATTATTTCTTCATCTTCAGTATGGTCTTGGAGTATATCTCTCTGCTACTAACAGGGCAGGCACGATTTCTGCAGGCCACATCATGGTGAACTAGATGACATGGGCCCTTCCAATGAGCACTCCAAAGGGTCATTTTCAGAAGACCAAAGCAAAGTATTTATTTAGCATCTCACTGACAAGGTTCATCATATACTGGCAAAATATGATAAGAACATTTCATCTACAAATTTCTGTGTTTCCAGGACTCATTTCAATATTTAAAAATGTTAGGAAAATTAGACAGCATGAATTAGCTTTTCACTAAAGCTGAGAAGTCTCCACAAACTAAGCTTACTGCTCAATTCTAAATGACTCAATACTAATAGAGTTCGAGAATGTACAGTACATACAGATTAGTGAGACACAGTTAAGCAGGATGTCAGTTTAAACACAACATCTTGCTAGGAACAGAATTTTGCCGATGAAAATGAGGCCATTTTAAACGTTTTATTGGGACGCCTTTTAGTTCCACTGTTGCTTTAACAAGATGCCTCAAGATGATTCACAGCTGACTACAGTACAATTAGTTACAGATGACTTTGACATTTCAATTAGAAGTTTGAGATTTAGATTCATTAGTGAGACTACTCTCAGCTAATTCTCCTATTGTGTAGTAGTGCTGCTCGATCTGTAGAAACTGACTACTACTGCAGACATGCCTCTGAGACGCAATGAGCTATCCTCAGCTGACTGTGTAAAAGCCATCAAGGCATTGTAAAACCCCACTAGCTCTCTATCACTAGCTCTTTATCTTTGGTTGCTGGCCAATTAAATATTTCAAAAAGTAAAGCTGGCTTCATCAGCAAAAACAGAGAATCAGTCCTCTACATCTGGTGTGCCAATTCTAACCTGAGTTGTTCAAGGAAGCAAGAGGGGAAAGATTCAGATATAAGAGGATGTCTACCATTATCAAATGCAAAAGACCCTGGTGCATACCCAAGGATCTTAAGCTGCTGCCTGTAACCTACACCAGCTCAGGGAATGCCTGAATGACAAAGCATGATTTTTCAGGAGTGGCTAATGGCATTGGATAGTGAGCTCACCTGGACAACTGCTCTACCCACCCCAACAATCTATCAAGATGTACAGATTCCTGCTTTCATGGATGCTAAAACCTTCACAGAATTTGTGGAAATGGACACTGCTGTATCAACTGTAGGAAAGCTAACTGATGATGAGTGTGTCAGTGCTGTTGCTAATAGGGAGACATGGAGGATACATCCAAAGCCACTCAGGAAGAGCCAGAGATCTGTTTTGACAGCAAGGCTACAGATCTCAGTGCTACACTGAACAATGCCAACAAAGATGGCACATCACTGAGTGGGAAAGGGTGTTTGATACTGAAGCCAAGATACAGCTAAGTCATAAAGGAGCAAAGGTAGACCTGTATAACTGATTTCTTCTCACCTAGAAACCCATTGAGACCACCACTGATAGAGCAACATGATCAACATCCGTATTTGTCTTCTTTCCATTAGCGGCTGAATTGACAAAGGAATTGATGGATGAAGATGAGCTGAAAATATACGCTGTGTTATGACCAAGTAAACACAAGAAAAGCACAAGCTAATAAGCACAAGCAAAGCAAAAAACAAACAAAACAAAAAACTAAAAAGGCCCACACTAACTGACACTCCACCTTTCCGCTTACCCAGTCAGTACAAATCAGTCAATACGCTGTACAACTATACACAAATCACAGTAAGGCCATGTAGCATCTAACATCTATATTGAATCAGAGAACTTCACTTATAAGAGATGGCTGCTTAATGGGATGATTAGCAGTCCACTGAGCCATCCTATTTAAATGGCTCGCACTGTATCTTCAGCTTACCTGCCAGGGCTCGAAATCTTGACCTTTCACACAAGTTCCATTTAGAAATGGCCCTTCCCCATCCCTGCATGCATACAGGTTCTGTAGGGCATATGCCACTGAGTACACAGCATTATATGCATTGTATTTAAAAAGTAGGCGAGTTACATCGAAGAAGCTAATCTTAAGTTCAAGCAAATCTTCTGCACCTGTACATTTATTACCCTCTTCATTTGTTGCATACAGATCAGGCCATCGGCATCCAAATACAATTTCCCAAAATCTTTGAGTAGATATGTCATCTTGATTCTTTAATGGATGAATATTGTAAAGAAAGTCTTTAAATCCTGGAATTTCAGTTGTGTGGACTGAAAACCAAATGGTCCCAAGTAGAGATTCAAAACCTGTGATTGGAAAACACTGGTGATTCAGGCCACTCATCACTTCCAAGCCAGACTTTCCCAACTATATTTTCTTTGGCAAGTGCTTCAATCACAGGATAGAAAGTTGTGTCATAGATCATACACACAATCACAGTAGCAGACGATTTTGTGATCACTTCCATTAAATGAGGAATTTTCATATAAACATCAAGGAATGACATAGTTTCCAAGAATTCAATACAGATTCCATTCTTTCCAAACTCTTCCTTTACAATCTGGATACTTTCTGAAAGTAGTCATCATCCTCTAATAAAATCCCAACCCAGTTCCATGCATGTTTCTTCAGAATTGGACAATGCCACTGAACTTAAGGTAACTACTTGCAATGGTTCGAAAAAAGGATGGAAACTGGTATTTGTCATTCAGTGACAACGAGGAAGATGCATAACTAACCTAAAATTCAATTGATAGATGATGTTTCTATTACATATACAGTAAAGTAAGGATGTTAAGGTGATTGCACTGTTTATGTATCATATATTGCATATTAAATACTATGGGCAGCATGTTCAAAGTTGGAGCAAAGCACAGGGTAATGTCTCCTATTAGTGAGCAGAGTTGACTGACATGTACAGAGTGGTATAATGCAATAGTTTCAGAACCAAGTTTGACCATCCAAAGGTTGTTGCACTGTACCACCATCAAAGTGAAGGAAAATGGAGGAGCAATGTGCATGTGATTTTGAAACCCTCTGTCGGACTAGGATAGAGGGACTGCTGGTGGAAAGACTTGTGCATGCCATTCATAGGAGCATCAAGCATTTGCACAGGACAAAGCTGTTTATTCCTGAGACACACAGCCACATAATGGAACCATGATATGCAAATGACTACTTTTCCCATTAATGAGGCAAGGACTGCATTTGCATATCAGCATAATTTCATTACAGGATAAGAAGCAAATGTTTGCTCCTCCAAACTGGTGACAGTTGAGTGCACCACGGTGTGCCCTATGGTCAACAGTGGTCCAACAATGGGCACAGCACACAACACACAAAATATTTGTTTTCTTTTATCAAATTAAAAATGGGTTAGTTCTCCTTAATAGTGTTTCCAGATTGTGTGTTTTTTCCTAACATTTGTACATCTACTATGGATAATTTTATTCACAAACAAACCACATATGGAGTAATCATGGACAAAGATGCAGGACAGACCAGGAATGACCATGGATATCCACGGACAACCTTGGGAGGCAGTATAGTGCAGTGGTTTAAGGCTCTGAGCTGGAGATCTGGGTTTGAATCCCACAGCCCCCACTTGCATACTGTGTGACCCTGAGCAAGTCACTTAACTTCCCTGTGCTCTAGGTCGTATCTGTAAACAAGCTTTCAGCTTAGTGTGCTACTCCTGGTTAAACAATTGTAAAAAAAAACAACCTTGTTTGTCTGTGAAAACATTGAGAACCAGAGAGTGGGACAGGGCCAGTTCCACCCATGTTTGAATCCAGTCACTGTTTTGGCATAGACCACCTTCTCTGGTAATATATTGTACCTGTCCACCACCCTTTTTGACAAAAAAGTACATGCAGTTATCCCTCTGTAATGCAGCTTCAGTGGATTCCTCCTTGTGGGTATGTTTGCAGTTGGGGTGTATAGTTCATTACAGTTTACCTTGTTCACCCATAGAGATATCTGTACATTTCTATCACATCATCCCTCCTCCTTGTCTCCAGGGTGTACATGATAAGATCATTCAACCCTTCCTAGTATGTTTTTTTCCCATGCTCCAGCACAATTTTGGCTGTCCTCTTGTGTACTGCCTCCACAGAACCTTGTCACAGTCTATCTACATGTATGCGCTCCAGAACCTCACAGAGATCGTCTGGTTGTGGCAGTCAGGGGGCCTGTACAGGGCAAGAATCACCTACTTGTTTTACTACTGATCCCTCTTCCTATGCACCCCATCATCATGTTTGCCCTACCCACTGCCCTGGTTGCACTATGGAGTAGTTTTCAGACTTTCTGATATTATCCAGGGTGTATATAAGGAGAGATTAGATGGGCCAGTGTGGTCCTTTTCTGCTGTCAAATTTCTGTGAATCTGTGAATCTGTCACACCTGTCGCTTTGCCAGCTGTGCTCTGTTGCCACACCCAATCAGGTATTGTGTTTTAGGCTTTTATTCCCCAATAGCATCACCTTACATTTTTTGACACTGAAACTCAACTGCCAAATCCTGGATCACCATTAAATGTTTTCGAGGGCCTTCATATTGTTGTTACACCATCCTCATTGTTCCGCCTTCAGATGTCATTTGCAAAGAGGCAGATCTTCCCTTGCACTTCTATCCCAATATAGCAAATAGATGTGTTAAGGAGGTGGATGTAAGGACTGAACCTGTGGGACTCCACTTGTCACCCCTTATCTCAAAATGTTCATTTATGACCATCCTCTTTGCCCTTGAGTCAGTTTTCTACCCATGTTGTTACCTTTTGCCTCTACTCTGAGATCCCTTAGCTTCATGACCAGCTTCCTTTGAGGGACTGAGTCACAGGCCTTACTGAAGTCCAGGTACAGTATGTCTACTGTCTGTTCCTGTTTTCTGTTATTTTACCAAATTGAAGAATTCAGTCAGGGTAGTCTGACCTCCCATCTGCACATTGAACTGTGTTGCTAGCTGTCCTCAAAATTATTTACCTCAAGGAAATCCACCAGCCTTGCTTTTATATAGCTTTGTACACTATCCCCACTATAGATCTCAAACTGAGTGGTTTATAGTTTCCTACATCATCTCTACTGTGACTTCTGTGTAGGATTTCTGCATACCCTCCAATCTTGAGTACCAACCCAGTGTTTAGTGAGCAGTTTAAGATATCTGCTAACGGGGCTGCCAACGCCTGTGCCAACTTCCTCAGTACTCTTGGGTGCATCTCTTCCAAATCTATTGATTTATCCATTTTGTAACAATCTAAGACCTTCAAGCACTCTTTCTTCAGTGACAGGAGCATCACTGCACACTTCAGCAATGGGCCTACCTTTTCTGGGTGAATAATGAATATAATAATAATTTAGTACACTTTGTCCTCTTATCATCATCATCTTTGCAGATAGCTCTAAGCTCTGTGGCAGGGAAGACAGTGAGAAGGAGAAAGACAGCTGCACTGGGACCTGCAAATGTAAGAGAGGTGGTCCATGGTCTGGCTTATAAATTCAGCACCAAAAAATGCACATAGGAACAAGAACCCCAGAAAGGAATATTGGATGGGAGGGGTTCTGTTGGCCACTACTCAGGGAAGGGACCTGTGAAACATAAAAAGAAACCCTAAAACAAATCAGACAATGTAATAAGTGTCAACAAAAATGGTGCACACTTAACTTTGAGCCACCTCCCATCAGGCCACTACCCTGCCTGTCTACCTAGATGCGAGGATGAGGGGCCTGGTTCAGGTTTAGCTGTTACCAAGGGCTCTGTTTTAACAATACTGCCATTAGCACGGTGCCTCCACCCAGAGAATTCTTCTTAGTGGGTTAGATGTTAAGTTAGCACAACCCTCTGGGAAGTTGTATGTACCCACAGCCCCACCTAGTGATCTTACACATAAATTACAATAACACACTTTACTTTGCATTCAGTTTACAACTTAGCAAAAGTGTAATAATATGCACACAGTGACCACACTTACCCACAGGATCTTGAACTCTGCATGTATCCTGTGTTCCTGCAAAGAAACAGTTTACCAGCAATAACGGTATACCTTTGAACTGACACAATGACTTGAAACTGAGTAATAAGTCATTTCTTTTGACTTCTCAGAAGAGGCTAGAGGGAAGGAATCAGACTCATTTCAGTGAGTAACTGATCATTGTTGCTTTTATTGTTTTTCTCATTGTTGATTTCACTGGGTAGCAGGTTGATTTTTACTACTTATATGGAGTTATCAGGGAATGGTGTTGGGCTGTTGAAAATTTTAAACGTATTTTGGTGTGCTTTAACATGGTGCTGTTATTTCTTTGAATTAGAAACCTATTTCTTCTGATTTTAAACATATTTTGGTGCATTTTTTAGTTAGGCTGTTACTTATTTGCTATCTTTACTTGCTGGAAATTTGAAACCTATTTTGGTGTGCTTTAAGTAGGTCTAAAAGACAAAGAACCTCAGCGTGCAAGCACTGAGGCAATGGTTACCCCCAAAGAGCACTGGCCGGAAGCCAAGTTTCAAAGAAATACAAAATTACATACTCCCATGATGCAAAGCACCATGGGCTTTATATGCAAATCACCACAGTATATTATGCTGGTTCAACTTTAAGCAGAAATGCATGGTACCAAAAGGTCTCTCACACAGTCTGCAAAAGTGCTAACAGAAGACACATACATGTGTTTAGCCTTACCAGGACTCATCAGTGTGACACCCAGTACAATGAACCAGCTACCCTAAGATGTTTTATCTGGGTTATGTTGTGGTGAACCCAATAAAACAAAAAACAAGCTAAAGACAAAGAACCTCAGCATGCAAGCACTGAGGTAATGGTTAGACAAAGGGCACTGGCCGAAGTTTCAAAGAAATACAAAATCACATATACCCCATAATGCAAAACACCATGGGCTGCATATCAAATTACCACAGTATATTATGTTGGTTCAACTTTAAGCAGAAATGCATGGTACCAAAGGTCTCTCACAGCATAATATACTGTGGTGATTTGCATATACAGTCCATGGTGCTTTGCATTATGAGGGTATGTGTGATTTTGTATTTCTTTAAGTAGGTCTGTTGTTTCTTTGAATTAGAAATTAATTTCTTCTCATTTTAAACCTATTTTGGTGTGCTTTTAGTGGGCTGTTATTTCATTGCTGTCTTTAATTGCTACAAATGCAGGCCCAGTGTCCTGAAGACACTGGTTCTGCATAAATTCCACCAAGTTGAAAGGATTTAGCCGCTGCAATGAGGGGCCACCTCATCAATGCAGCATCAGCCATTCCGCTGCATGAGGGAGAAACCAATCATTGCAGAGCGGTACCTTAATTTGCCGACAGGGGAGCCCACTCCACATTGGCATCATGCCCTCCCATTTGTTGTGTGCCGAGAGGGTGCCCAATCCCCCTCGGCATCATGCCCCCCAAACAGTCAGTTCTTGCCGATGGGGCCCAATCCCCGGTCAGCTTAAGTCCCCATCCCAAAGGCAGATGGTACACTGGGAGCCCACCCAGTGTGCCGAAAAGAAGCCTGAAAAAGAAAAACCTTCCCACGATGTCTTTTTTTTTTCTGTCCCTAAAAGAAAGGAAATGGTCCCACGCCGTCCGGGTCCCCTTCCCAAACCTGCACCCACCCACTGCACACCCTCTCTCCCACACCCTCCTCACCCCATACTTACCTTCAAGCCCTGTGCGATGATCTTCGTGGACTGGGAACATGTCTATCTTTCAAAGCCGACAATGAACTGAAGAAATGCCGATAAGCTGTATAATGGCATAAATAGGTTTTAACTTTGGTGCATATCTCGGGCATTTTTGGGAATGTTGGCACCAAATTTTCAACATGAGGTTATTAGGACCCCTCTTCAGGAATTCAGTCACTGTCATGGCGTTATTCAGTCCTGAAAGGTGATATTGCGGTCACTGCACGGAATCACCTTTTGGGACCGATTAACGAAATGACAGTGCCACTGTTCATGAGGTAGGCTCTCAAAAAGCCTACGCCGCAAATTTGGTGAAAAAAATTCCCAAAAATGACTGTTTTACAAGCTGCATTGTGCAGTTTCCACGCACTCAGGTAACTTTGCAGATTTATATTTTACTCCAGATTTTCAACATTGGCATTTTCTGCACCTCCTTATGAACAGTACAGCTCATCATTTCACATCCTGTCCAAATGTGTTTTTGCACTTCCAGCACAGAATAGCATGGTTGCTGTGGGAAATCAGTGTTTGGGACAGATTATGAAAATCACAGTGACTCTGTTCATGACAGAGGTCCTAAAATGCCTATGTTGAAATTTAGTGACAAACATCTGTAAATGACTGTGTTAAGAGTGTGCGTTGTGCAGTTTCCATGCACCCTCATAACTTTGCAAATTTGTGGTATTTTCACCCAGATGTTCAACATTTGCATTTTTGAGACCTCCTTATGAACAGTAAAGCTGTCATTTTCCCATCCTGGCCAAAATGTGTTTTCACACTTCCGCACACAATAGCGCAGTCGCTGTGAGAGTCAGTGTTCAGGACAGATTAAAACAATCGCAGTGACACTGTTCATGAGCAGAGGTGCTAAAATGCCTATGTTGAAAATTTAGTGACAAAAGTCCATAAAATGGCTATGTTACATACGCTATGCACTTCCACGTCACCTGTAATTTTACACATTTGTCAAATTTTCACTCAGATTTTCAACATTGCCATTTTTCACACCTCCTTATGAACAGTCACAGCTGTCATTTTCATATCCTGCCTGAAATGTGTGTTTACACATCTGGCGCAGAATAGCGTAGTCACTGTGGAAATCAATGTTTGAGGGACAGATTAAGAAAATCATAGTGACAGTGTTCATGAGCAGAGGTCACAAATGCCTATTGAGAATTTGGTGAAATAATTCCACTAAATGACTGTGTTATGCACATGCATTGCACAGTTTCACATGATGTCGGAAGTGCAAACATTTTAATATTTCCACTACAGATTTTAACATTGCCATCTCTTCACACCTCCTATGGATGGTACAGTTGTCGTTCTTCACATCCTGCCTGATCTGTGTTTTCCGTACATCTGGCGCCCAATGGCACGGTCGCTGTAGGAACTCAAAGTTTGGGACACATTAACAAAATCACACTGCCACACTTCATGAGAAAAGGTCCCAAATGCTTTCATGAGGTGAGGTCACAAAAAGGCCATGTTGAAAATGTGTAGTGCAAATACCAACAAATGTCTGTGGTGTTAGGGTTTCTAACCATAACGTACCACCCTGTACAGACTGACAGGCATCAGGGGTGTACCTTTGGATTGCCGACTGTAATATTAATGCCATCCCACCCCCAACCCCAGCCGGTGACAGGCATTGAGGTGTGCCTTGGACTCTTCAGCCCCGGAGTTCACCCCATTCTCCTATACTGCACCCATTTTAGCGTATGTCCTTATGGAATGGGGTGACTGTAAAGCCGAACATCCCAAGGCACACCTCAACATGTGTCGGTGTCTGCAGGATAGGGTGAGGTGACATGGCATGACCGTCATGGGCGACTACCAAATGCATACCCAATGCCTGTCTGTCTCTGCAGGGTGGAGGTGGGGTTGGCATGAAGTTCAATACATCACTGCTATTCCTATTCTGCATCTGTGTAACTCCTGCATTTCCAGTGCTAATACCACCAAGCAACATTCGGCATTGACAAATGCTTGTTTGTTGTTGTTTCTTTCTTTTAAAATTATCTGAGTGATCAATGGCAAGATTTTTGGGAGAGGATTTATAAAGTTGTACGTATCTTTCCTGCTCTTTGAAATTATCTGATGGATCAGTGACAAGATTTTGACAGGAAGCTGTTTCTGGGTGTATTTCATTGATATCACAAGAATTTGAGCACAATTACTCAAAGCTACTAGAGTCCATAATCATAGTAGGGGCCTAGGTAAAGCAATTTTGTGAAAGAGGAAGAGAGAAGAAAAAAGCTACAATGTACAAAAGGGAAAAAAGCATCAAAGAAAATGGTAGATGCATAAAAGGATAAAGAACAGAAGACACAGAACGAGTAAGGAAAGAACAGGCAATGAAAGATGATGGGCATTGTAACTGGATTGTGAAGTGACTGAAGGGGAGGTAGTAAAGTGTGGTGGTGGGGGAATTCTCACCCCCAAGAGCTGTAATGAGCAGGGTTCCTCGGGGCTTGGTACTTGGCCCGGTACTGTTTTGGATTTTCATATCCGATACCTCACATGGCATCAGGAGTAAGATCTGTTTGTTCACTGACGATACCAAGATGGGGGTGGTGGTGGACAGCATTGTTGGGTGGCAAGGACTACAAGATGACCTAACTAAACTGGAACAGTGGTTAGAAATGTGGCAGTTGGGGTTCAATGCTAAGAACTGCAAGGTACTGCACTTCTGAGCAAGGAACCCTGGGAGGAGCTACCAGTTGGGAGGGGTTTGGTTAGGTACCACTGAGGAAGAAAAGGATCTAAGGGTGTTTATAACAGAGAATATGAACAACTCAACTCAGTGCAGAAAGGCATCATCTAAAGCCAACTGGATGCTGGGGTGTATTGCGAGGGGAATCTCCTCCAGAAGGAGGGAGGTGATCCTGCCTCTGTACAGGTCATTAGTCAGACCACACCTGGAGTATTGTGTGCACTGAGGGAGTTGACAATGTACTCACTGGAGGAGAGAAGGGATAGGGTGATATGACTGAGACCTATAAATACATGATGGGGATAAACAAGACAGGTACACAAGGGGTATTTAAGTTGAGGAGGGAGGAGGAGGAGGGACATGAGAGGGCATGGTCTGAGATTGGAGGGGGGAAGATATACAGTAGGAGAGAGATGAGGAGATATATTTTCACAGAGAGGGTGGTGGCTAAGTGAAATGCTCTGCCTGAGGAGGTGGCATCCTGTAGGACAGTGGGCAGTTTTAAAAGGGGATGGGACAGGCTGATAGGGAGGGTAAATGCGAGGGGGGGGCAGCTGCAATGTAGTGGGCTAGTTGCATATTCACGCAGACTTTATAGGCCATGAGGCTTGTTTCTACTGCAGATTCATATGTTCATATGTTGTGCAATGCATTGGTTGTGGGGCAGCAGTATTTGGGAATACCTTCTGGACACTGTGGTGCTGCCCTATCTGCAGGCACCTCTCTGTGCTGAGGGCACAGGTTTCAAGACTCTGAGCAGAGTTGACAAGGATCCAGGAAGCCTCTCTCCCCTAAACAGGGACCACCATGTGTACCACCGCTCCCTCAGAGGATGCCAAGAAGGAGGGACAGATGAACTATGGTGGGCTCTGGAAGGGTGAGGGAGGAGGGATGAAGTCACATCCGCCAGCTATTGACACTTCATAACTCATATGCCATCTTGGCAGAGTAGAGAGATCATATAGCATCTCCTGAAGTGGACACCAAGGGGGATGAGGGAGTCATCCATGGTGGAGCTCTGAGGGCAACTGGAAGGAGAACACACAGGAGCAGGAAGCAAATCCTGTTTGGGGACTACATTATTAGGGGTATAGATCTGTGGATAGGCAGCAGCAGGTAAAAGGAGGTAGTGTGCCTACCTGGAGGCACACTTCCGGGGAGGGCAAGCAGATCCTAAGGATTGCTATGGCGGTGGCAAAGAGGGGGGGAGTGGGACATCATCATCCACATGGGAACAAATGACCTGGCGGGAGAGGGGGTAGATGTATGTAAAGTACAGAAGGAATTCAGGGAGCTGGGGAGGAGTCTTGGGCAAGTAATACACTCAGTAACCTTCTCTGAGGTTCTACTTGTCCATGGCAATGGACAGGGCAGAGACATCCACACTATGGAATTCAACACATGGCTGAAGAAATGGTGTGGAGAGGTGAGGTATGGCTTCATTGGGGACTGGGACCTCACCTGGAGGGATGAAGGACTGTATTCACCAGATGGCTTACATCTATCCAAGGGGGATAAAGGTATCCTCACTGAAATGTTTTTTTTTTAACCTTATGTTTATCCGCCTTACTGCCCCGGCCCTCCACTCATTCAGAGCCCCCACAAGTAGCCTTCCACAACATCCTGTGGTGCCCCCAGGAGTCTGCTCCTAGAGTGTCTGTCAACTCAGAGGTACTTAGGTAACCCACTGTACCCCCCCGGGTGGGGCTGGGGAAGAGATTCACAAGCCTTCCCCCTAGCAATGGTGGAGCGAGCGGGAAACAGCGGAGTCTGCCCCAGAGAGCACCAACGACGCAGTCCGGCTTCAGAGGAGTTGTCACCTAGGAGTGATGGGCTTCCATTTTCTCCAGTTCTGGTGAAACTCTACCCCCCCAAGGTCGCCGGCACACTGGAAGAGCCAATGAGGAGCATCGAGATGCAACTCCTGCGGGCTTGCTGCGCTGGCGCTTCCTACACTGTGTGTCCCGATCTGCATTGCCACTCTTGGGTTCACCCAGGAGGTGGTGATATAGCAGCGGGATAGGCCTGCAACCCTCCCCAGAGAGGGAGAGCCACCATTGGGCGCTCAATCCCACTCTTTCCCTGCCAACCCTCCAGCGGCCCGAGTCTGTCACCGAACCTGGGTCGCTGGCATGAAGCAAGGTGTGGCATCCAGCGCCTCAACCCTCAGCACCACCGGGCCAGCCTCACTGAAATGTTTAAATGCCTCCTCAACAGGCATTTTAACTAGCCAATAGGGAAGGCAAATGCAGTCAGGGCAATTACTGTAGCCCCCCACACACACACACGAAACATCTGGAAATAGGGAGACCCAAATGAGGTGACAGAAACAAAAAACAAATACAAGAAAAATTTGGCCACATTGAGAAAGGAAAACAGAAAATATATCTCAAACACTTCACAGGGCACAGACCGGAAAATGGGAAAAGGGGAGATGCACAGGATGGAAGGTTATGGGCACAAATGCCCACAGTTTGGGAAACAAAATGCCAGATCCAATGGCATTGATGGCAGATGCAAACCTGGACATTGTGGCTATTACAGAAATGTGGTACACAGGGAACCATGGCTGAGATACAGCCATACCAGGATACACACTTTTTAGGAAGGATAGGGAAGGGAAGAGGGGAAGGGGTGGCTATGCATGTGAAGGAGGGGATTAAAGCAACAGAGGCTCAAGAGTTACAGGAAGGAATGGAGGCACTGTGGGTCACCCTAGAGGTGAGAAGTAAGACTGCCATTTGCACTGGAATGGTTTACAGGCCTCCTGTGTAAGGAGAGGAAACAGATGACATTCTGGTGGAGATCATCCACAAAATGGCAACCAAAGGGGAACTACTGCTAATGGGAGACTTCAGCCTGCCAGGTGCAGACTGAAGCATTCAGACTGCAGATACAGCAAGGAGCAGGGACTTCATGACCGCCCTGAAAGGGACAAATGTAAGGCAGCTAATAGTAGAACCCACCCGGGAGGGGCTATACTGGACTTGGTGCTGACCAATGGGGACAGGATCACAGATGTTGAGGTGGGCAGCCCCCTTGGTTCCAGTGACCACAGGACAGTATGGTTTACTGTAACCAGTGGTAGAGGAAAGTCATACAAGGATTATGGTTCTGGATTTCAGGTGGGCCAACTTTAAAGAAATGGGATAGCTTAAAAGTGCCCATGAAGAAGAAGGTACAGGGCTGGCCCAGTGGTGCAGAGGGTTGAGGCACTGGACGCCACACCTTGCACCACACTGGCGACCCGGGTTTGGGAATGGACCCGGGTGGCTGGGGGTTGGTGGGGGGAAGAGATTGAGCATCCGGAGGACTGCTCTCTCTTTTCCCTAGGGAGGGATAGGGCAATGACCGCTCAACGAGCGACCTCTGGCGGAGGCTGGGGGGTAGCCGAAAGCAGTGTTGTGGCGTATGATAGGGGGTGGAGCTGTGGAAGTGCATCGCCTTGGCAGCTGGGCTCCACAGTGGTGTAAAAACCTGTAAAAAAAAAAACTCACTGCCGATAGGTGAAGACACCTCCCTCCATAGCCCACACTCCCAGATACGAACTCAGCTCCTTAGGCTGTCCCCCCCAGCCCGGTGTCTCAACACTATAAAGAAAGAGTGCCCTGGGTGAGGGTGGTCCTTACCCAGAGGGTAGACCCGGGGGATGCCCAGTGCCGGAGAGGAGCTGATGGGTCAAGCCGAGTCACATGGGGAGGTAGAGACTGAGGTTCCAGGAGGTCGCTGGAGAGAGTTCGGAGTTAGGGGTGAAAAACAGAATTTGAAAAAATTAAAAAAAAGAAGAAGGTACAGGGGGTATATAGACAAGCAGTGGTCTAGACTCAAAAGAGTCATAACAGTAGTAACAAGACACTGTGTTAGAATGCATAGTAAGAATAAAAGAAAGAAACAGCCACTATGGTTCTTGAAGGTAGTGGCTGTAAAAGTAAGGGAAAAAAGAAATGTCTTTAGGAAATACAAGGAGAATCAAAAGGATGAGGATAGGGAGACGTATCTGGAGAAACAGACATAATCTAGAAAAGCAGTCAGAAGGACTAAGGCACAGACAGAGGATATTATAGCAAAGGCTATTAGAAAAGGAGACAAGACCTTCTTCAACTACATTAGGGAGGCACGGAGTCATAATGTCACAATACATTATGCCGCATGGCAAAATCGCGCTGCCAATACAGTGTGATTTCTGCCATGGCATAACTCTTTTTGTGAGGGGGCTCTTCCCTGCACCCCTGTTATGGGGGTTGCACTCTGAACCCCCATGAAGATTCTCAACTCCGGGGGAAGAGTTTAACTCGGTGAGTGCACAAACTGTAAAAAAAAATAAAAGTTTCTGGGACCAGGAATCAAACCTGGTCCCAGACGCAGTGACCGGGTTCCTTGCTTCAGTGGCTCAGTCCGTTGAGCCATGGCAGCTGCTTAGTGGAACCCCATCCCAGCAGAGGTCTTATCCTCTGCCTGGGGTGTTTTGAGTGGCGCAATACTGTGTATAGCAGTATTTACGGTATTGCACCACTCACTGTAAGTTACAGCACTGTTGGGGTTTAGCCATAATGTCGTACGCTATTAAGTGTGCAATATTTTGACACAGTAGGCATTAGGGAAAGGAAAAAGATCCGAAATGGTACTGTTAGGCTGAAGAAGGAAGGAGCAGGGTGGGTAGAAGATGGCCTAGAAAAGGCTGAGATACTGAGCAAATACTTTTGCTAAGTGTTCACCAAAGAAGGGGAGAGTGAAGGACCAAAAACTCATTAGTAGAGGTAGTCATGGGAGGGAGGTTGACACCAGTCCATTCATTGTGGAAAAAGTCCTAGGGGAACTCGGGAAAATAAATACAGACAAAGCAATGGGGCCAGATGGGATTCACCCCAGAGTACTAAAGGAACTCAGGGACGTACTAGCAGGTCCACTGACTGACCTTTTTTAACTCATCTCTAGAGACAGGGGAGGTACCTGAAGACTGAAGGAGGGCAGAGGAGGTCCCTCTCCACAAGAGTGGCAGTAAGGAGGAGACAGGTAATTACAGACCTGTAAGCCTGACCTCCATAGTGGGAAAGCTAATGGAGTTCCTACTTAAGGAGAGAATTGTGAAGTTTCTGGACACTAGCGGGGCACAGGATACAAGGCAGCATGGATTCTCAGCTGGAAGGTCCTGTCAGACAAATCTAATTGATTTCTTTGACTGAGTGACCAGGGTGGTAGATCAGGGAGGGGTGGGGATGTGGCCTACCTGGATTTCAGCAAGGCTGGGGACACCATCCCCTACAGCAGATTGCTAAATAAATTGAGAAACCTGGGAGTGGGCCCTACGGCAGTAAAATGGATTGAGAACTGTCTAAGGGACAGGACTCAGAGCGCGATAGTAAATGGCATGAATACAGAAGAAAGGGAAGTGACCAGCGGGGTGCCACAGGTTTTGGTGCTAGGACTAGTCCTGTTCAATGCCTTCATTAGTGACATTACAGAGCATCTGAAGGGAAAGGTATGCTGTTCGCGGATGATGCCAAGATCTGCAACAGAGCTGAAACACTGGAAGGGGTGGAAAGAAGGAGAAAGGATCTAAGCTTATTGGAAGAATGGTCAGGTGTATGGCAGTTGAGTTTCAATGTTAAAAAGTGCAAAATAATGCACCTGGGTCACAGGAATCCAAGAGAGGAGTACAGGATGGGGGGGGGGGTTCTGGCCACCACAAAGCAAGAGATCAACCTGTGGATCATCATATCAGATGACCTAAAGGTGACCAAGCAGTGTGAAAAAGTGGTGGAGAAGGCAAACAGAATGCTGGGATGCATAGGTAGGGGCATAACCAGCAGAAAGAAAGAGGTGGTGATGGCACTGTACAGATCACTGGTAAGGCCTCACCTGGAGTACTGCATCCAGTTCTGGAGATGGCATCTTAGTAATGACATAGACAGCATGGAGGCAGTCCAGCAAAAGGTGACAAAAATGGTACATAGGATGCATCAGAAGCCGTATGAGGAAAGCCTCAGGGACCGTAATATCTATTCATTGGAGGATAGGAGAGGACAGGAGAAAGAGAGGGGGATATGATAGAGACATTCAAGTACCTTGGGGGTATAAACAGGGTACAGGATGGAAGCATATTTCAGAGGAAACATTGCACAAGGAAAAGGGGACATGATATGAGGCTGGAGGGAGGAAGGCTAAGGGGAATGTCAGGAACTACTTTTTCACAGGAAGGGTGGTGGATCCATGCAACAGCCTTCCAGTGGTGGTGGTAGGGGCTAAAACAATACAGGGTTCAATAGCACATGGACAGGCATAAGGGTACCCTGGAGATGGGCTGAGAAGGTGTGCTACAGATCAAATAGTATCTGGGCTGTCAACACTGAGTAGGGAAATGGGCAGACTAGGTGGGCCGTATGGTCCTTATCTGCCAACAGATTCTATGTTTCTAAAAATATGCTCATTAGCCAGATTAACCTTCAAACAGTGAATATGATTTATTTAGGGGTATTGAACAAGTGAGGGGGCGGGAATTTAGATAAATGACTGAAGCACTCTTCTTGAGTTTATAGCAGTATGCCAACATTACATGACCTTGTATGAGATAGTTCTTTTAGCCGCTGGGTACCCAGAGTCTAATTAGGTGCAAGCCTGGTGCATTGCCATGGGTTGGCCAGCACTGCAGCTGGTTGGGGCCCTTTAAATAAAATATTGATTATTATATCTTTGACTTTTGGCTTTTGCCACATGCACAACACTTTATACCCCAGAAAACTGTATTTCCTAGGCCCAATGGCCTGCATAGACAGTTTAAACAGCAGCTTGAAATTGATAGGCAAATCAGATGGCAAAACACTTTAAATTTGTTGCAGGGACAGACCCTGTTGTTTCTCATTGAACCATGGACCTCAGGATCTGGGATGATTTTTAGGTTGACTCCCCTCGAGGCAAGATTTGGCTCTCTGGCTTGTAGCTGCGGGCTGCAGGACTTCATCCTTTCTTACAAGGACCAGGATTCTTGGACCCTGGCAGGCGTGACTCAACCCCCACGTCCAGGCTTAACCCCCAAGGATGGCCACAACCCATGATGATCTTCGTCGTAGGAGCGGACTCCCTTCTTTGGTCTTCTAGCAGCTTTGGTCTCACAGGCAGCAAGTCTCTGAAGCACACTACTCTGCACCACAGGCTCAGGTTTGTGGTACAGTTCTGATACAGGCAGTACAGCTTACCTGCTTGTAAATTGCAGTCCTTGGAATGTAAGCTGACACAGCTGAAGAACTGGTCTCCTCCTTTTTTGCAGATGGGCTGGAGACAATTCTGGTGATCCCAGGCTTGTGATTTAGGCCACAGTCTCTGAGGCAAAAACAACTTCTCACCGCAGTAGAGCTGGAGGATTTTTCAGACCACTGACCCTCTTTCAGTCTGGAATTTAACTCTACGGAAGTCACTTGTTTTCCTCTTCTGGGAAAGGTTTCCACTTATTCTGCAGACTTGGCAGTCCAAATGCTCCACACAGGAATTCGGGCCAAGGGGAGGCAAGTAGGCCTCTCCCCAGATTCCCCAAGATGCAGAGAGCCTCCTCACTTTCTGGAAGCCCAAGCCAGACTGACTGTAGACTGCCCATGTTCAAACAGCCCCTCTTTAATAAAGGGCAAAGTTCAAACTATCCAATAAGCTGCCCAAGCTGTCAGAAACAGTCTAGGTCTTTTGGCTGGTTAGATTTTGGGCACCAATAATTGTACCTCCTTTTTTCCCCAAAAAAGTCTAGGGCACAGTCTCAAGAGTCTCTATTGTAAAACCTGACTCATGATTGGCTGCGATGCTGCAAAGATGCTGCTGTATATACAGTCTTTATGCAGTCCATACAGTCCCCCAGAAATAAAGTCCTTGCGCAGCCAGTCTAAGTCCTTTTTATTTACAAATACCCAATTAATCAATTGCCACTTCTATGTTCTCATAAGCAATCACATTATTTTACATTTATCTTTAGTACTTTTTCCATCGCTGCTGCCGAAGTACAGACCCCCCAGGTAGCAAGCAGCTTCCTCACTTATATTCATGAGGGCTATTTTATATTCATAAGCCGTCCGGTCTAGCGCTTCTAAGCACTCCTTATTTAAAATGCAAAGAGGCCTCTCAGTGGCCTTGCCCAGGTCTCCGGTCCCCAATCAAGTCAACAGGGGCATCAGGACCACAAAATACCTTTTAGTTTGACCGCAAAACCTGCGGTTGGTAAATCAAAGGTGCTTAGCGCATGCATGATCACTGGCCAGCCTGAGAAATGCCGGTGGTTCCCGATTCTGGTCCGTGAGCCCAGCATGGGCCAAAGAAGCACAATGGCTGTTCAAGGTCCCTGTGGAACATTTCAGGACTCGGGCCAGGTGGTGAATATTGAGGGATGATACGAGGACAACAGAAGAAAATGGAGGCAAAAATTGGAGGCAGACAGGAGGCTCTTAAGGTAAGCCCCAAATGGTGGGGAAGGGCATTATACAAACTACCTGAAATATATAAATATAAGGACTTAAAAGAGTAAGCAAGAAATATTTATTTACTTCCTATGAACGCATAAGATATTACGAGTGCTGGGCATGTCACCAAAGAAAATACCGCTGCAGTCTGCACAAATTACCAGGTGAAAGTGGCATCTGAAATTCATTTGTTACTTTTGACAAAGTGCTCAGGTCAGCAGAAAACAGCATCAGGTAATTTGTGCAGGCTGTTAGGGTACTTTCATTGGTGATATGAACAGCACTCATAACATCTGATGTGTTCTTGTTGTAAGTAAATAAATATTTCTTACTTCACCTTTTGAGTCCTAATATTTATAAATCTTATGCAGTGTATGCGTGTGTGTGTGCGCAAAGGCAGCGTAAAGGTATGCGTATGCGGCGCGCAGACTTCTCTCCTGGTTTGGTGTACCAATGTAACAAGGCCTACAGCAAAACAAGCTGAATGTTGGGGTATTGGAAGGGGTTTTAATAACAGGAGGAAAGAGGCAATCCAACCTCTGTAGATCACTGGTGAGACCCAATAAGGAATACAGGGTACATTTCCAAGATGTATGGTGCAACTCGCTGGTGGATGTGAGTTGCAACATATGCCACTACACCGGGCACCCTGCACCAGATTCCAGAACAGGCAGAGTCCCTAGCAGCTATGCCCAGTGACTTGCGGCAGCTCCAGGGTTGCGCTGCAGGAAGGGTGCACCTGACCTGGGTGCCACAAGCCGCAGCAATGCCCACTCACAGGACTCAAGCCATGCATGGCACTGTCCCCCCAAAGCCCCACAGCAAGACACCATGGTAATGCCCCACAGGGCTGGGGAGGGCTTGGGGGGCCACTGGACAACCTTAAGGAGAACGGCAGGTGGGAATGTGTACTGCCCTGTGGGGCTCTGTTCATGGATGGGGTATGGAGGCACCAGCTGCCAACAGAGGGCTGCCCTGCCAATGGGGGTGGGGTGTGGACCTATGTGGGATCGTGGGGGGTCGACTGTAGGAGTGCCAGGCACAGAGGTGTGACCCTGGTGAATGTAGGGTTTGGTTAGACCAGCTCATAACTGGTCTAACTGTACTTAGAGCATTGTCTGCCATGGTCCCTTTTGGAATAGCAAATCATCATTCCATCAGTCGCACACCTGGAATAGGGCCATAACTGATGCTGGAAACACCCTTGTGCCATTTTTTGGGGGGTTTCTGGCATGGCCAGTGCATAGCCCACTTTTGGCGCAGGCAGCCTTTGCCATGTCACAGGCCGTCTTTCAGAATAGTGGGCTGCATAATGCATGTCGCAAGGTGCGACTTGCACCATTGGGTGTGGCGCAAGTCACCTTGCGACATGCATAACCCGTTCCATAATCGGGTCCCCTGTGTCTAGTTCTGGAGTCCTATCCAAGGAAAACAGAAACAGGATGAAGATACTGCAGTGTAGAGTAACTGTAATGATTCGGGGCCAACAGGGCAGATCCTATGGGGATCAAATCAGGGCAATGAACATTTACTCCCAGGAGGCTAGAAGGGAGAGGAGGGACATGGTAGACATCTTTAAGTCTCTGAAAGGAATAAATAATGTAAACTGCAAGGAACTATTCAGCACAATGGCAGGTTGAAGGCAAGGGGGACATGAATCTAATCTGGTGGGGGGTTCAGGAGAGATGTGAGAAATTTTATTTTACAGTGATGGGACAGCTCAAAATGGACAACACAGTCCTCTGTTGTCTCAACAAACCTAGTATTAAACCTAATTTTGAGAGAGCAGTTGCGTTGTGAACATCCTACCAGCAGAGGTGGCAGGGACAAAAAACATTAATGGGTTCAAGCATGGCTAGGACAGAGTAAGGAGCACAACAGTTACTTGGGGCAAGGAGTTAGGGGAGAGAGTGAGGTGTGTCAGAGGCAAAGATGAAAACCCTGACTGGATAATTAGTTATGAGACAGCAGGGTAAAACGGGTGGCTGGACCAATGGTCATCTCTGCTGCATTATTTATATTTCTGTCTCTGTTTAATCCCTTCCTCCCACCTCTCACCTCGGCTCCGCACCACTTTTCCCTCCTTAGTTTGCCCACGTTTCGCATACGTCAGAAAAATGCCCTGTTCCCCCTGTTTTACTCCTTCAGCTATTCTTAGTTCTGCCCTAGACTTTGCTTTTTCACAACCCTACTAGATTCCCTCATTTTCCTTGGGTACAATTTCCCCTCCTTATCCTTTTGGCTACCTCTGTATTTTCTGAATGTCTTTCTCCTCCCTGATGGCTTCTCCTTCCTCCCTTCCTCATGAACCAATATGTTGCTTTTTTTTTCTTGCACTTACTAAACTCACCAATGCACAGTCCCAGTTTTAAAAGCTTCCAATTTATTGCACAGTCCCTCTATCCCTTCTATTTTCCCCGAATTATCCTTTAATATTTCCTGCATCCTGTCTGGCTCTGTTTCCTGCTGATTTCTATTTGGATCTACCTCCACACTGTCCCAGAATCGATTGTACAAAGTACCAATTTCCCTCACTGAGAGCTGAGTGCCTCACTTCTGTAACATACTTTACCACCCCCCAGCTGGTCCCAGTGTAGAATTACAGGACCTTTATGCATGCACCCCAATCTCCCAGGGGGCGGTGTGATGGGCTGCTGCACTAATACTGGGCCAATCTAGACATGCCTAAAATATAGAATAATGTCCAGTATGCACAGCAGTGTATAATGAGTTTTTTTTAACAGTTCATTCTTTTCGCCTCATTCATCTAAACTATCCCCCCCCCGCCAGCCACCTGCCAACAACCTCCTCAGACTTTTCTCGCACTTACCCTTGGTCTCCTGATGTGTCAGCGTGGCTCAGTTGGTAGCACATCCACCTCTGGACCAGAAGGTTGTGGGTTCACGTCCCACACCAGGATTGGACTTGTACCTAAAACACTGGTATCCGAGTGCAGTAGTAGGGGATGCTGTACTGCTGGGTTGTGCCGTCCTTCGGATGAGATGTTAAACCAAGGTCCCTTCTACTCATCCTGGTGTTGTCCAGGTGGAATGTAAAAGAACCCAGGACATTCTTCGCAAAGAGTAGGGAACATTCCTGGTGTCCTGGCCAACATTCCCCTTCCCATAATTATCCAGGCTGTGTGTGGGAGTTGATGTGTGATGTGGCTGCCACTACACATTAAGTCACTTCACTACCAATCTAGTATTGCTTGTAAAGCACTTTGGGATACACTGTGTATGAAAAGTGCTGTATAAATGCTGATTCTTCTTCTTTCCCAGCCTTACCTCAAGGCAGAGACTCCAGGCCTGATGACAGTTTGTTGCTTTGATGAGTGTCCCTCTGAGAGTCTCCTTGGTTGGCAGACACTTATCTTATCTTTGGTGGGGTCCAAAAGTACCATAGACACAGAAACATAGACAAGTGCTAGCAGATGAAGGTTCTGCCATATGTGTGTGTGTGTGTGTAGTCTTCTATATGTGGAGGTGCTTGCCCCTTAGGGGTATATATCCATCCATCCACCACCCCCACCCTCTCCCATTCCCTCTTTGCCCATCCCACCTCCTCTTGAAGTTCTTCATAATTTTTGTATTAGCTGGTGCCTCTGGTAGCTTTTTCCAATCTTCCACCACCCTTTCCATATATTAGTACCACTTGGCATCCCTCCTAAATCTACCCCCTGCTAATATGCTGCTGTTCCTCCAAGGGTTTGTATTCATGCTGGACATCAGCAATTCACTAGAGTCCACTTTACTTACTGTATGTCCCTCATCAATTTTAATGTCTCAATTAAAGTATATCAACATACTGGAAGAAACTGGAAGAGGGGGACAGGATCAGATCTACAGTACAGTAACTTCTTGTTTTACATTGTTTTTCATGGATTCTACTTGGTAGAATGTTTATTTTCTTTCTTACTACTAAGGGGCTAGCAGGGTATTGTTTGGGGCTGTTGGAATTTTGAAACCTGTTTTGGTAGCTAAAAGTGGGCTCATTTGTTTGGTTTACGGTGTGGCAGGCTGCATTTGTAGAGGCCTATTTCTTCTCTTTTAAACATAATTGGTGTAATTTAACTGGTCTGTTTCTTTGAATTGGAGACCTATATCTTATAATTCCAAACCTATTTTGATGTATTGTTGGTGAAGCTGTTTGAATTGGTATCCTGTTTCTTTGGGTAGAATTTATTCATTGTTGCTGGCTTCACTAGCTGCAAAGTTTTGAGTGGGGGAAGGGTGCTAATTTGTCTGGCCAGGTCTCACTCAGCAGGGAGGCAGAGCTGAATCAGGTGTGGAGTCAGTGCTTGGCTTCTCAGAAGAAACTGGAAGGGGACAGGATCAGATCTACAGTACAGTAGCTTCTTGTTTTACATTGTTTTCATGGATTCTACTTGGTAGAATGTTTATTTTCTTTCTTACTACTAAGGGCTAGCAGGGTATTGTTTGGGGCTGTTGGAATTTTGAAACCTGTTTTGGTAGCTAAAAGTGGGCTCATTTGTTTGGTTTAGGTGTGGCAGGCTGATTTGTAGAGGCCTATTTCTTCTTTTAAACATAATTGGTGTAATTTAACTGGTCTGTTTCTTTGAATTGGAGACCTATATCTATAATTCCAAACCTATTTTGATGTATTGTTGGTGAAGCTGTTTGAATTGGTGTCCTGTTTCTTTGGGTAGAATTTATTCATTGTTGCTGGCTTCACTAGCTGCAAAGTTTTGAGTGGGGGAAGGGTGCTAATTTGTCTGGCCAGGTCTCACTCAGCAGGGAGGCAGAGCTGAATCAGGTGTGGAGTCAGTGCTTTGGCTTCTCAGAAGAAACTGGAAGGGGGACAGGATCAGATCTACAGTACAGTAGCTTCTTGTTTTACATTGTTTTTCATGGATTCTACTTGGTAGAATGTTTATTTTCTTTCTTACTACTAAGGGGCTAGCAGGGTATTGTTTGGGGCTGTTGGAATTTTGAAACCTGTTTTGGTAGCTAAAAGTGGGCTCATTTGTTTGGTTTACGGTGTGGCAGGCTGCATTTGTAGAGGCCTATTTCTTCTTTTTAAACATAATTGGTGTAATTTAACTGGTCTGTTTCTTTGAATTGAGACCTATATCTTATAATTCCAAACCTATTTTGATGTATTGTTGGTGAAGCTGTTTGAATTGGTGTCCTGTTTCTTTGGGTAGAATTTATTCATTGTTGCTGGCTTCACTAGCTGCAAAGTTTTGAGTGGGGGAAGGGTGCTAATTTGTCTGGCCAGGTCTCACTCAGCAGGGAGGCAGAGCTGAATCAGGTGTGGAGTCAGTGCTTTGGCTTCTCAGAAGAAACTGGAAGGGGGACAGGATCAGATCTACAGTACAGTAGCTTCTTGTTTTACATTGTTTTTCATGGATTCTACTTGGTAGAATGTTTATTTTCTTCTTACTACTAAGGGGCTAGCAGGGTATTGTTTGGGGCTGTTGGAATTTTGAAACCTGTTTTGGTAGCTAAAAGTGGGCTCATTTGTTTGGTTTACGTGTGGCAGGCTGCATTTGTAGAGGCCTATTTCTTCTCTTTAAACATAATTGGTGTAATTTAACTGGTCTGTTTCTTTGAATTGGAGACCTATATCTTATAATTCCAAACCTATTTTGATGTATTGTTGGTGAAGCTGTTTGAATTGGTGTCCTGTTTCTTTGGGTAGAATTTATTCATTGTTGCTGGCTTCACTAGCTGCAAAGTTTTGAGTGGGGAAGGGTGCTAATTTGTCTGGCCAGGTCTCACTCAGCAGGGAGGCAGAGCTGAATCAGGTGTGGAGTCAGTGCTTTGGCTTCTCAGAAGAAACTGGAAGGGGACAGGATCAGATCTACAGTACAGTAGCTTCTTGTTTTACATTGTTTTCATGGATTCTACTTGGTAGAATGTTTATTTTCTTTCTTACTACTAAGGGGCTAGCAGGGTATTGTTTGGGGCTGTTGGAATTTTGAAACCTGTTTTGGTAGCTAAAAGTGGGCTCATTTGTTTGGTTTACGTGTGGCAGGCTGCATTTGTAGAGGCCTATTTCTTCTCTTTTAAACATAATTGGTGTAATTTAACTGGTCTGTTTCTTTGAATTGGAGACCTATATCTTATAATTCCAAACCTATTTTGATGTATTGTTGGTGAAGCTGTTTGAATTGGTGTCCTGTTTCTTTGGGTAGAATTTATTCATTGTTGCTGGCTTCACTAGCTGCAAAGTTTTGAGTGGGGAAGGGTGCTAATTTGTCTGGCCAGGTCTCACTCAGCAGGGAGGCAGAGCTGAATCAGGTGTGGAGTCAGTGCTTTGGCTTCTCAGAAGAAACTGGAAGGGGACAGGATCAGATCTACAGTACAGTAGCTTCTTGTTTTACATTGTTTTCATGGATTCTACTTGGTAGAATGTTTATTTTCTTTCTTACTACTAAGGGGCTAGCAGGGTATTGTTTGGGGCTGTTGGAATTTTGAAACCTGTTTTGGTAGCTAAAAGTGGGCTCATTTGTTTGGTTTACGTGTGGCAGGCTGCATTTGTAGAGGCCTATTTCTTCTTTTAAACATAATTGGTGTAATTTAACTGGTCTGTTTCTTTGAATTGAGACCTATATCTTATAATTCCAAACCTATTTTGATGTATTGTTGGTGAAGCTGTTTGAATTGGTGTCCTGTTTCTTTGGGTAGAATTTATCATTGTTGCTGGCTTCACTAGCTGCAAAGTTTTGAGTGGGGAAGGGTGCTAATTTGTCTGGCCAGGTCTCACTCAGCAGGGAGGCAGAGCTGAATCAGGTGTGGAGTCAGTGCTTTGGCTTCTCAGAAGAAACTGGAAGGGGACAGGATCAGATCTACAGTACAGTAGCTTCTTGTTTACATTGTTTTCATGGATTCTACTTGGTAGAATGTTTATTTTCTTTCTTACTACTAAGGGGCTAGCAGGGTATTGTTTGGGGCTGTTGGAATTTTGAAACCTGTTTTGGTAGCTAAAAGTGGGCTCATTTGTTTGGTTTACGTGTGGCAGGCTGCATTTGTAGAGGCCTATTTCTTCTCTTTAAACATAATTGGTGTAATTTAACTGGTCTGTTTCTTTGAATTGGAGACCTATATCTTATAATTCCAAACCTATTTTGATGTATTGTTGGTGAAGCTGTTTGAATTGGTGTCCTGTTTCTTTGGGTAGAATTTATTCATTGTTGCTGGCTTCACTAGCTGCAAAGTTTTGAGGGGAAGGGTGCTAATTTGTCTGGCCAGGTCTCACTCAGCAGGGAGGCAGAGCTGAATCAGGTGTGAGTCAGTGCTTTGGCTTCTCAGAAGAAACTGGAAGGGGACAGGATCAGATCTACAGTACAGTAGCTTCTTGTTTTACATTGTTTTCATGGATTCTACTTGGTAGAATGTTTATTTTCTTACTACTAAGGGCTAGCAGGGTATTGTTTGGGGCTGTTGGAATTTTGAAACCTGTTTTGGTAGCTAAAAGTGGCTCATTTGTTTGGTTTACGTGTGGCAGGCTGCATTTGTAGAGGCCTATTTTTCTTTTAAACATAATTGGTGTAATTTAACTGGTCTGTTTCTTGAATTGGAGACCTATATCTTATAATCCAAACCTATTTTGATGTATTGTTGGTGAAGTTGTTTGAATTGGTGTCCTGTTTTTGGGTAGAATTTATTCATTGTTCTGGCTTCACTAGCTGCAAAGTTTTGAGTGGGGAAGGGTGCTAATTTGTCTGGCCAGGTCTCACTCAGCAGGAGGCAGAGCTGAATCAGGTGTGAGTCAGTGCTTTGGCTTCTCAGAAGGAACTAGAAGGGGGACAGGATCAGATCTACAGTACAGTAGCTTCTTGTTTTACATTGTTTTTCATGGATTCTACTTGGTAGAATGTTTATTTTCTTTCTTACTACTAAGGGCTAGCAGGGTATTGTTTGGGGCTGTTGGAATTTTGAAACCTGTTTTGGTAGCTAAAAGTGGGCTCATTTGTTTGGTTTACGGTGTGGCAGGCTGCATTTGTAGAGGCCTATTTCTTCTTTTAAACATAATTGGTGTAATTTAACTGGTCTGTTTCTTTGAATTGGAGACCTATATCTTATAATTCCAAACCTATTTTGATGTATTGTTGGTGAAGCTGTTTGAATTGGTGTCCTGTTTCTTTGGGTAGAATTTATTCATTGTTGCTGGCTTCACTAGCTGCAAAGTTTTGAGTGGGGGAAGGGTGCTAATTTGTCTGGCCAGGTCTCACTCAGCAGGGAGGCAGAGCTGAATCAGGTGTGGAGTCAGTGCTTTGGCTTCTCAGAAGAAACTGGAAGGGGACAGGATCAGATCTACAGTACAGTAGCTTCTTGTTTTATATTGTTTTCATGGATTCTACTTGGTAGAATGTTTATTTTCTTCTTACTACTAAGGGGCTAGCAGGGTATTGTTTGGGGCTGTTGGAATTTTGAAACCTGTTTTGGTAGCTAAAAGTGGGCTCATTTGTTTGGTTTACGTGTGGCAGGCTGCATTTGTAGAGGCCTATTTCTTTCTTTTAAACATAATTGGTGTAATTTAACTGGTCTGTTTCTTTGAATTGGAGACCTATATCTTATAATTCCAAACCTATTTTGATGTATTGTTGGTGAAGCTTGTTTGAATTGGTGTCCTGTTTCTTTGGGTAGAATTTATTCATTGTTGCTGGCTTCACTAGCTGCAAAGTTTTGAGTGGGGAAGGGTGCTAATTTGTCTGGCCAGGTCTCACTCAGCAGGGAGGCAGAGCTGAATCAGGTGTGAGTCAGTGCTTTGGCTTCTCAGAAGAAACTGGAAGGGGACAGGATCAGATCTACAGTACAGTAGCTTCTTGTTTTACATTGTTTTTCATGGATTCTACTTGGTAGAATGTTTATTTTCTTTCTTACTACTAAGGGGCTAGCAGGGTATTGTTTGGGGCTGTTGGAATTTTGAAACCTGTTTTGGTAGCTAAAAGTGGGCTCATTTGTTTGGTTTACGTGTGGCAGGCTGCATTTGTAGAGGCCTATTTCTTCTCTTTAAACATAATTGGTGTAATTTAACTGGTCTGTTTCTTTGAATTGAGACCTATATCTTATAATTCCAAACCTATTTTGATGTATTGTTGTGTGGTTGTTTGAATTGGTGTCCTGTTTCTTTGGGTAGAATTTATTCATTGTTGCTGGCTTCACTAGCTGCAAAGTTTTGAGTGGGGAAGGGTGCTAATTTGTCTGGCCAGGTCTCACTCAGCAGGGAGGCAGAGCTGAATCAGGTGTGGAGTCAGTGCTTTGGCTTCAGAGAAGAAACTGAAGGGGGACAGGATCAGATCTACAGTACAGTAGCTTCTTGTTTTACATTGTTTTTCATGGATTCTACTTGGTAGAATGTTTATTTTCTTTCTTACTACTAAGGGCTAGCAGGGTATTGTTTGGGGCTGTTGGAATTTTGAAACCTGTTTTGGTAGCTAAAAGTGGGCTCATTTGTTTGGTTTACGTGTGGCAGGCTGCATTTTAGAGGCCTATTTCTTCTTTTTAAACATAATTGGTGTAATTTAACTGGTCTGTTTTTTGAATTGAGACCTATATCTTATAATTCCAAACCTATTTTGATGTATTGTTGGTGAAGCTGTTTGAATTGGTGTCCTGTTTCTTTGGGTAGAATTTATTCATTGTTGCTGGCTTCACTAGCTGCAAAGTTTTGAGTGGGGGAAGGGTGCTAATTTGTCTGGCCAGGTCTCACTCAGCAGGGAGGCAGAGCTGAATCAGGTGTGGAGTCAGTGCTTTGGCTTCTCAGAAGAAACTGAAGGGGACAGGATCAGATCTACAGTACAGTAGCTTTTGTTTTACATTGTTTTTCATGGATTCTACTTGGTAGAATGTTTATTTTCTTTTTACTACTAAGGGGCTAGCAGGTATTGTTTGGGGCTGTTGGAATTTTGAAACCTGTTTTGGTAGCTAAAAGTGGGCTCATTTGTTTGGTTTACGGTGTGGCAGGCTGCATTTGTAGAGGCCTATTTCTTCTCTTTAAACATAATTGGTGTAATTTAACTGGTCTGTTTCTTGAATTGGAGACCCATATCTTATAATTCCAAACCTATTTTGATGTATTGTTGGTGAAGCTGTTTGAATTGGTGTCCTGTTTCTTTTGGGTAGAATTTATTCATTGTTGCTGGCTTCACTAGCTGCAAGTTTTGAGTGGGGAAGGTGCTAATTTGTCTGGCCAGGTCTCACTCAGCAGGGAGGCAGAGCTGAATCAGGTGTGGAGTCAGTGCTTTGGCTTCTCAGAAGAAACTGGAAGGGGGACAGGATCAGATCTACAGTACAGTAGCTTCTTGTTTTACATTGTTTTTCATGGATTCTACTTGTAGAATGTTTATTTTCTTTCTTACTACTAAGGGGCTAGCAGGTATTGTTTGGGCTGTTGGAATCTTGAAACCTGTTTTGGTAGCTAAAAAGTGGCTCATTTTGTTTGGTTTACGGTGTGGCAGGCTGCATTTGTAGAGGCCTATTTTCTCTTTTAAACATAATTGGTGTAATTTAACTGGTCTGTTTCTTTGAATTGGAGACCTATATCTTATAATTCCAAACCTATTTTGATGTATTGTTGGTGAAGCTGTTTGAATTGGTGTCCTGTTTCTTTGGGTAGAATTTATTCATTGTTGTTGGCTTCACTAGCTGCAAAGTTTTGAGTGGGGAAGGTGCTAATTGTCTGACCAGAGGCCTCAGCTACCTGATTGTTTCCAGAGGACTTGGCTGGTCCCACCACTCAAACCCCTCACCCCACCCACCCCTGGTCAATTATTCCCTTTGTACTAGGGGTTCTGACATCACTCTCAAACAGGCAAAGGATTTGCACCTGTCATAACAGAAGCAGACATCCAGGAAAGGAACTGCAGCAAGTGAAGAGGTGACGGCTCTCTCAGTGGAAGGGAAGTAAATGCAAATCTAGGTGCTTTCATTATTACTACTTCACATAGTTATTGCATTGTGTAAAGGGGAGTAGGGTTGAAGAAGGTGTGCAATGGCTACTTAAAGTATTTTTGAGTGTGGATAGGAATATACAAAGCAGTTGCTCAACATATCTAAACATGTGCAACAAAGGAGGTAAGGGACATAAAGAATGTTTTGCACTGATAGAGGGGGAGTGGGGACTTGGGGAGTGTTTGGTATCCTGCATCTGAAGGGTAGGGGTCGCTGGTGGGCAACGACAGCAATGGGTAGGTGGTAGGCTGCAAATAACTGCGTGCACCAATCTTTCTAAAATTGCCTGAGAGTAGGAGGATGTTTAGTGTGCAACCACATAGAAAACTTAGAAAGGAGATTGAGGGTCTGCAGGAGGAACTAAGACAGGCAAGGCAGATTGGGGGTGGGTTTAGCCCAATACTGGAGGAGGAGGAAGGGAGATGAGGGAGGGCACTAAGCCAACAGTGGTGAGGAGAGGCTCAGAAGAGGAAGCAGAGACAAAGGGCCCAGGACAGGAAGAACGATTGCCGGGGAAACCAGGTCAGGAGACAAAAGTCAAATGGAAGGAGGCAATAGGGACTGTGAGGGAGGCAAGAAGTGGCAAAAGTCATGGAGTGGAAAGGAGAGAACAGGTTACTATGCAGAGAGAGGAGCGGCATTTGTGAAGGATCTTCAGAAAATAGTCGTACTGCTAGAGGGAAGAAGGTGGAGGAGGGAAGTGATGAAATTAGAGGAGTAATTGATAAATGCCTGGACCAAACTGGAGCGGGGAAGTTCTGCTGGGAGAACTGCAACAGGGGTAAAAGGGCATAATAATGTGCAGGAGGAAGAAGAGGAGCTGGAAATGAGGGAGGGAGATGAAAGGAAGCAAGCAGGGAGTAAGAGGGGTGGAATCTTAGTGCTGGGGACCCAATACTAAGAGGAGTTAGGTGGGGTAGCAGAGAGGCATAGTCGCATTTGGGTGGAGGTCTGCCAGGAATGACAGCGGAAAGGGTGGGACAGTCTGTTCTGAAATATGCTAGAAGGGTAGGGACAAGCCTCATTTAATTATACATCTTGGGACAAAACGACCTGGCTGACAAGACAGTGGATATAGTCCAGAGGAGGTTTGAGGAACTAGCACATTATGTGAGGGGCAGGAAGATCAGTAACTTTTTCCGAGATACTCGTGCCAAAGGCAAGCACAACAAGAAAGCTGAGAATAGAGGAATTTAACAGATGGCTAAGAACCTGGTGTTGTGCTAAAGGGTATGGGCTGTTGGGGGGTGGGAGGGACCTGGGAGGACAGTAGTCTCTATGCCAAGGACAGACTACACTTGAGTGAGGAAGGAAAGAAAGTGTTGAAGCAGAGGATGGAAGAATATATAGAGAAGTTTGAGTTTAAACTAGGAGTGGGGGTGGCAGTTGGGGAAGAGATATGCAGGGACCACAGGTTGGGAAATCATATGAGCTACCCCCATAACAGTGACAAAGGACAAATGGCAAGTGCTATTGGTGATGCTAGGAAAGGAGGGCAGGATGGGAGGAGGGGAAAGGGTGGAAGGTGGTTACCTTAATGCTAGGAGCCTTGGGAGGAAAACTGCAGAGTTGCAGGTTCTCATGGCAGAGGGAGAGTGGACATTGCAGCATCACGGAAACATGGGCCACCCAATATAATGATTGGGACCTGTCTGTACCAGGGCTACAGGTTATTTCAGGGACAGGGTGACTGGGAAAGGAGGGGTGGCACTATATGAAGGAAGGACTGAAGTGTGTAAGGGAGGAAGGGAGGAGGGCAGTACAGAGTCACTTTGGTGCAAATCCAGGATTCCAAGAATAGGAGTCTTAGAATGGGAGTGGTGTACAGGCCACCATCTCAGATGGAGGAGTTAGACAGGGAACTAGCGGGACAGATCAGGAGGACTGCAGAAGGGTAGTGTGGTGATTGTGGGGACTTCAACATGCCAGAAGTGGACTGGAGCACCCCAACAACCAGGAACAGAAGGGAGCAGGTACTGCTGGATGCCTTCCAGGACAGCTTCCTGCTGCAAATGGTCAGTGAACCAACCAGGTTAGGGAATACCCTTGACCTTGTGCTGGCAAATGGGACTTTGTGAGAGAACTTACAGTGGAGGAACCGCTGTCAGGAGGACCACCACTCAGTATGGCTCACATTGATATGGGCAAGGAAGGAGGAAATCTGGCACGAGTGCTGGACTTCAGGAGGGCTGACTTTGGGAGGATGGGGAAGTGGTAAAAGGGTACCTGGCCAGAATTCAATCTAGTATGGATACTAACCAGAGATGGGAGCTCATAAAGTTGGGGATAGTGGAGGCAACCAAACCTGCTGCAAAGCCCAGAGCAAGAAGGCTAGAGCTAAGAAACCGAGCTGGTTGAGCAAGGAGGTCATGGAAAAGGTAAGGAAGAAAAGAGCTGCCTTTAGGAAATACAAGAAAACAGGGAGGGGAGGACAGAGAGGAGTACTTGACAGAATCGAAGGAGGTGACAAGGCAGTAAGGGAGCCAAAGCATCTACGGAACTCAGGCTGGCACAAGGCATTAAGAAGGGGAGAAGGACTTTAAGTACATCAGGGAGAAAAGGAGCTGTAGGGACCACATAGTAAGGATTAGGAAGGAGGGGGTTGGTGGAAGTAGGCATGATAAGGCGGAAGCACTAAATGAGTACTTGCTCAGTATTTACTAAAGAGAAGAGGGGTGACACCCAAGATGGGTGAAATGGCAGACGAGGGGGGAAGTGGTGACAGATGGAAATCATGAGGACAGAGTTCGAGAGGGTTTGAAGGCACTGAGGGTGGACAAGGCACCAGGCCCAGATGGCATCCACCCCAGGGTACTGAAGGAGCTGGCAGAGGTCCTTGCAGGACTTTTGGCAGACCTATTTAATGCCTCACTACATTCGGGGTGTGTACCTCAGGACTGGAGGATGGCTCATGTGGTGCCCCTCCACAAGAGTGGCCCCAAGGATGAACCAGGAAACTACAGACCAGTGAGCCTCACATCCATCGTGGGTAAGCTAATGGAGACTATCCTGAAGGAGAGGCTGGTGGGCCTCCTAGAGGCCAAAGGACTACAGGACAGCAGACAGCATGGCTTCATACGTGGCGATCCTGCCAAACCAACCTGGTCGGGTTCTATGACTGGGTAACTAGGCAACTGGATGGGGGACATGCAGTGGATGTCCTGTATCTGGACTTCAGTAAGCATTCACCCAGTGCCACATGGAAGGCTGGGAAGGAAGTTAGTAGGCACAGGGGCAGGTGCAATGCTGGTGAGATGGGTAGGAAACTGGCTGCAGGAAGGCAACAGAGGGTGGTGGTGGTGGGAGCTCTCACACCCAAGGGCAGTGACAGTGGTGTCCCACAGGGCTCGGTGTTGGGACCAGTGTTGTTTGGGATATTCATTGCAGACATATCATGGGACATCAAGAGCAAGATCAGTCTGTTTGCTGATGATACCAAGGTTAGTAGTGGTGGATGACCTAGGGGGATGGCAGGGGTTGTAGGATGATCTGGCAAGCTTGAAACCTGGTCAGACACCTGGCAACTGGGCTTTAATGCCAAAAGTGCAAGGTGATGCATTTTGGGATGAAGAACCCAAGGAGGACTTACCAGCTAGGGGGAGTGCAGCTAGCCCAGACAGAGGAGGAGAAGGATCTGGGTGTGCTCATCACAGGGTCAATGAACAACTCGGCACAGTGTAGGAAGGCAGCTGCAAAGGCCAACAAAATGCTGGGTTGTATTGCAAGGGGTATATCCTCAAGGAGGGAGGAGGTGATTCTGCCACTGTATAGGTCATTAGTTAGACCACACCTGGAGTACTGCGTGCAGTTCTGGCGTCCGTATCTGAAAAGGGACATTAAGTTACTGAGGGAGTGCAGCAGGGCGACAAAGATGATCAAGGGTCTGGGGACTTATCATATGAGGGAGGTTGAAGGAGTTGAACATGTACTCACTGGAGGAGAGGAGAGACAGGGGGACATGATTGAAACCTTAAATACATGAAAGGAATAAACAAGACAGGTACAGAGGGGCTGTTCAAAGTAAGGAGGGAGGGCCACCAGGGGCCATGATATGAGACGGAGCGAGGAAGGTTCAGGAGGGAGATGAGGAGACACTTTTTTACAGAGAGGGTGGTGGCTGGGTGGAATGCGTTACCTGCAGAAGTGGTATGCAGTAGAACAGTGGACTGCTTCAAACGAGGATGGGACAGGACAAGGGGGAGGGTTAATGAAGGGGAAGGGTGGAAGGGAGGGGCAGCTGCAGAATAAGGAGTGCTAGCTGCACATTCGAGCAGACTTGATAGACCTCTAGGCCTTTATCTGCTGGCAAATTTCGTATGTTCGTAACACGCACACACACAAACGCACATGCACATGCACACGCACACATACACACACACACACACATGTATCTGGCAAGTACAGGTTTACAGTAGTCTCTCCAGTCTGTTTCAATGGTATGTATTCCCATGCTGACTATGTACCATCTTGGCTGCACATCTCTTAACAGCCTCTAATTCAATGATGTCATTCCTTAGATGAGGCTTTCAAAACTGAACACAGTATTCCAGGTGTGTACCAGGTTTCTGAAAAGAGGCTCAATAACCTTCTGTCACAAGTGATGAACTCCCTTCCTACACAGCCCAGCATATTGTGTGCTTTATCTACTGCTTTATTACATTGTGAAGATGCTTTTGTTGCTTAAAATCACTACTCTCGGATCCCTTTCTTCTTCGGACACCAAGACTGTCACTCCCCCAACAAATACTCAAACCCTGAATTTGTCCTACTTTTCCCACATGCATGGCCTTGCATTGTTCGGCATTGAAGCCCAACATTCAGATTCCAGACCATCTTTCCAACCTTTCCAGGTCCTCCCTCATGTCTCTGATCCCCTCTTCACTCTCCAAGCTACTGCAGAGCTTGGTGTCATCTGTACAGAGGGTTTAAACTTAAAGGGCTGGACATTCAAAGGGCAATGCAGGGCTTGCATTAAGCCCTGTTTCAAACCCCTTTTTTGTGCAGCTGTACAAAACATTTTTGCCACAACTGAACCAATTTTTGTAGGTCAGGTGCAGTTGTGATACTTTACCCAATGTATGGCAGCTTGCTCCAAATATTTGGCACAAATTCCATAAAAGGGTACCCAGGATTGACACAATCTTCACCTGAAAAAGGTGGTCTAATTGAGGCAGTTGGTGCATGGGTTAGAAATTCCTGAGTGCTGGTTGAGTGAATGCCACAAGCCTCATGAGCTATATGTGTGGTGCACCTGCTGTTTGTTGTATTTGCAGCCCTTTGAAATTCCCACCCAGTGTATCTTCCAGTGATACTGATGATGACCGTGAAAAGCACCAGTCCCTGTCGCATCACACTTGTGATTTCTCTCATACCTCAGTACTCCTCATTGACCACTAACCCTTTATATTCTCCCCTCAAGCCAATTGATCACCCACCTGGTCAGTTTGTCCCCCACCCCAGGCCCCTCTGTTTTCGGTGACAAAGATACAAAGATAAATAGATACTGTACATAGATGGCAGAAAAAGGCTTGTCAGACCCTCCTGTCTACTCACTCTACCTAACTACTCTGCAGTGGCCCTAGTGTCCACCTCTCCCCTTTTTTCTGTCCCTCTTTTCTAACTAATCCCATATGCCTGTCCCACCACTGTTTGAAGCTTTTTACAGACTTGTCCTGTATCACTTCCTCCAGCAACTGTTTCAACCACTCCACCACTCTTTCTGTGAAAAACTGTTTATGCATGTCCCTTTTGAATTTCCTCCTTACAAAATAAGTGAGTTCCTTCTTGTCACTGTGGTTGAACATAAGGAAAAAAGTTCCTTGGCATCCATTCTTTGAGTCTGGTGCAGGTACATGTATGTCTCAATCATGTTGCCCCTTTTCCTCAAGGGTGTACTTACTCAAGTCCTTCAGTCTCTCTTTGTATGTCTTTCCCCCACCAAGTCCATGGACCATCTTGGTTTCCCTGCACCGTACAGCTTTCTCCTCAATGAATTTTGTTCTTAAGTGTGGACCAGAACCCTGTGTAGTATTCTAGGTGTTGTTGCACCAGTGACCTATACAATGGGAAGATTATGTCCCAAATTCTACTACTTTTCCCCCTCCGTGTGCAACCCAGCATCCTGTTTACCTTGCCCACAGCTGTATTACAATGTGCTGTTATTTTTAGGAGCTCCAGTATCATGACCCCTAGGTTCTTTTCCTCAGTGGTGCTTTCCAGCACCAATCTCCCAATTTCATATTGCTCTCTTGGGTCCTTCCTCCCAATGTGTGTCACGTTACATTTTTTGCATTGAAGCTCACCTGGCAAATCTTTGACTGGCTCTCTAAACTTCCCAGGAAAGCTGGGAAGGCAGTCAGAACAGCAAAGGCCCAAACTGAGGAAAAGAAAGCCAACTCAGTTGAGAAGGGGGATAAAACCTTTTTTAGGTATATCAGTGAGCGAAGGAAGACTAAGGGAAGGATAGTGAGGCTTAATAAAGGGGGGGGTGGGCAGAGGGTGACTGTGAAAAGGCAGAGATACTAAACAAATATTTTTGCTCAGTATTTACAAACGAAGAGGGGAGGTACCTAAAACAAACAATAGAAACACTCTGGATACAGAAGTTGATACCAGCCCATTTACAGAAGAAAGGGTCTTGAAAGAACTCTTAAAACTGAAGGTGGACAAAGCCATGGGGCCTGATGGGATCCATCCCAGAATTCTAAAAGAACTAAGGGTAGAACTAGTGACACCACTGACTACCCTCTTTAACAAATCATTGTAGGATGGGGTGGTACCTGAGGACTGGAGGAGGGCCGATGTGATTCCCCTTCACAAAAGTGGGAGCAGGGCAGAAGTGGGAAACTACAGACCAGTTAGTTTAACCTCAGTGATAGGGAAAATGATGGAATCACTTCTGAAGGAAAGAATTGTCGAGTACCTAGAGGCCAGAGGGGCACAGGACCCAAGGCAGCATGGATTCACAGCGGGAAGGTCATGCCAGACAAATCTAATAGATTTCTTTGACTGGGTGACCAAAGTAGTAGATCAGGGAGGGGCTGTGGACATGGCCTACCTAGACTTTAGCAAGGCATTTGACTCAGTCCCACACAAAAGATTAATATACAAGTTAGCCAGCCTGGGAGTGGGTTCCAAGATGATAGCCTGGGTAAAGAATTGGCTGGAGAATAGGACACAGAGGGTAATAGTAAATGGAGTCCACTCTGAAGAAAGGGGGTTACTAGTGGGGTGCCGTGAGGGTTCAGTATTAGACCGGTCCTCTTCAATGTCTTTGTGTGTACATTGCAGACGGACTGGAAGGAAAGTGATGTCTCTTTGCAGATGACACAAAGATCTGCAACAGAGTTGATGCACAAGGTGGGGTGGAAAGGATGAGAAGGACTTGTCAAGGTAAGAGGAATGGTCAAATGTATGGCAACTTAGATTTAATGCTAAGAAGTGCAAGGTAATGCACCTGGGAAACAAAAACCAGGGAAGAGTACACAATGGGGATGAGATACTACAACAACAAAATGGAAAGGGACCTGGGGTAGTCATATCAGATGACTTAAAGGTGGGCAAGCAATGAGAGGGCAGTAAGGAGGGTTGGGGGATACTGGGATGCATAGGAGAGGCATCACCAGTAGAAAACAGGATAGTTATCCCTCTGTACAGACAGCTGGTGAGACCCCATCTGGAGTACTGTGTGCAGTTCTGGAGACCCAATCTCCGCAAGGACATAGACAAGATGGAAGGGCAACTAAAATGGTGCAGGATCTGCACCAGAAGACATATGAAAAGAGACTAAAGGAGCTTAATATGTATAGCCTCAAGGAAAGGAGGAGAGGGGACATGATAGAAACTTTCAAGTACCTCAAGGGAATCAACAAAGTCCAAGAGGGTAGCATCTTTCAAAAAAAGAGGTGTGCAAGAACAAGGGGGCACAATTTGAAGATGGGGGGGCGGCTCAGAGGTAATGTAAGGAAGTATTTTTTCACAGAGAGGGTTGTGGATGCATGGAACGGCCTTCCAGAGGAGGTTGTGGAGTCAAAAACAGTGACTGAATTCAAGCATGCATGGGACAGCCATAAGGCAATTCTAGGGGGTGGGGGTTGAAAGAAGTAGGCTGCTGGTTAACTAGGATCTGCAGCTTATCCGTTAGGTAGGGAAATGGGCAGACTGGGTGGGCCAAGCGGTCCTTATCTGCCGTCAAATTCAATGTTTCTATGTTTCTCCCTGTATTCCCTCATCCCTTTCTCCATGTCCACCCTTGTGCATTTGTCATCTGCAAAAAGGCAGTTCTTGCATTTAATGCCTTCCCCAATGTCATAAATGAAGACTATGAAAATGACCAGACTTCTGGTCGAGCCACTGACCAAGATGACCACTCGATATGAGCGCTCCTGTCCTCAGGCTTCAAACCTAGCAAACCATCACTTTTAAAAAAACGATTTTCACAGAAATGTTGACAGAATTTGTTTTCATTCATTTTCTCAAAACAAAATCCATCAAGAAAATGTGACTTTGGGCACATTTTTCTATCAGTCTGAGTGCCAGAACAATGAGTGGCTCTACAAAGTGAGTGGCGACCAAGGTGCCATACAACTGATGTGTTTCCTAATATTAGCAGTGGTAACCACATTTAAATTGTCTTTAATCCCTACTACATTCATGGATGGAACAATTTGCAGGTCTTTGACAATGTGTCTATTTTCCAATCCCTTGATCAATAGGCTGCTTCCCGGGACTCTGAAATTGCCAGGTTACATAGATACATAGATACATAGACAGTGTCGGCAGATAAGGGCCTATGGCCCACCCAGTCTGCCCATTTAAGTTTGTAAGTTCACTTTGTTTTCCAAGAAGTCTGTTGCCCCTTACCCCTGACCTCCAGAATGCCTTTATGTCTATCACATGCATTCTTAAACCGTGATTGTTTCAGCCCCACCACTTCTTCTGGCAGGGTGTTCCACTTGTCCACCACCGTTCTGTGAAGAAATTCTTCCTCACGCTTCCTCTGAATCATCCTCCCTCCAACTTCATCCCATGCCTCTAGTCCTGGAACATCTTTTCGCTTAAAATAGTGCATTCCCTGCACCCTGTTCCTCCCTGTAAGATACTTGTATGTCTCTATCATATCCCCTCTCTCCCTCCTCTCCTCCAGGGAGTACATGTTCAGTGCCTTCAACCTGTCCTCATAGGACTTGTGATGCAATCCATGCACCATCTTTGTTGCCCTCCTCTGAACCTTCTCTACCCTGTCTATGTCCTTATGTAGGTAAGGTCTCCAGAACTGCACAGTGTACTCCAGGTGTGGCCTCACTAGTGTCTTGCATAGTGGAATTATGACCTCCCTTTTCCTGCTGGTGATGCCCCTGCCTATGCATCCCAGCATCCTATTTGCTTTACCTGCTGCCTTGTCACACTGTTTCCCTGCCTTGAGAACATCAGAGATGATAACCCCAAGATCCCTTTCCTGCTTGGTGCATGCTATATCCTCACCCCCCAACTGATATATTGTGCCAGGGTTTTTGTGCCCCATTTGCATTATCTTGCACTTCCTTGCATTGAATTTCAACTGCCAAACCCCTGACCATTCTTCAAGTTTCTGCAGGTCCTTCTCATTCTGTCTACACCCTCTGGTGTCTACTCTGTTACAGAGCTTTGTGTCATCAGCTAACAGTGAAATTCTGCCTTCTAGGTCCTGTGCAATGTCACTGATGAAGATATTGAATATTACCGGTCCCAGCACTGATCACTGTGGTACCCCACTGGTCACTCTTCCCTCTGTGGAGTGACAGCCATTTACCACCACCCTCTGTGTCCTGCTGCCCAGCCAGTTACCTACCCACCACACTACTGTCCTGCCCACACCCATATTCTCCAGTTTGTGCAATAGTCTTCTATGTGGCACAGTGTCAAAGGCCTTGCTGAAGTCCAGATAGGCCATGTCCACTGCCCTCCCCTGATCCACCTCCCTAGTCACCCAGTCAAAAAATTCAATGAGGTTGGTCTGACATGACCTCCCCTGGTGAAACCATGCTGCCTTGGGTCCTGTAGTCCATTGACAACCAGATGTTCCACCAATCTCTCCTTCAGTAGTGCTTCCATGATCTTCCCACTACCGAGGTGAGGCTGACTGGTCTGTAGTTCCCTGCCTCTTTGTTCTCACTTTTGTATAAGGGGACTACATCTGCTATCCTCCAGTCTTTGGGTACCTCCCTGTTTCTAGTGATCAGCTAAACAGGATGGCAAGAGGTTCAGCCACCACCTCTCTTAGTTCTTTAAGGACCCTGGGGTGCACCCACCTGGCCCCATTGCTTTATCAACTCTTATTACTTCCAGTTCCTTCAGGACCCTTTCTCGTAAAGGGACTTGTGTCCATTTCTGCACCATTCTCACTCCTTGTACCTTCAGACCCATTACCCTCCTCTTCCTCAGTAAAGACTGAGCAGAAATACCTGTTCAATATGTCAGCTTTACTGTTGTCATCCTCCACACAGCCCCATCCTCCCCTTCAGTCTCACTATCCCTCCTTTGCCTTTCTTTTTCACTTATGTACCTGTAAAAGGTTTGTCCCCTCTACCCACTGATTTTGCAATGTGTTCTTCTGTCTGAGCTTTTGCTTCCCTTACTGACCTCCCTGCCTCCCTTTGCTTCTCCTGGCACTTCTCCCTATCCCCTTCTGCCTGTGTCTTTTTGTATTGCCTGAATGCAATCTTTTTGGCTTTCACTTTCTTTGCTACCTCTTTGGAAAACCATAATGGTCTCCTCTTCCTTTTCCTCTTGCTAACCTGCTTAATACATAATTCTGTTGCTCTTGTGATCCCCATTTTAAATACTTCCCACTGTTCCTCAACCCCTGATTCCTGCCCCATTCCCCTTAATGCCTCTTTCAAGTATCTCCCCATTTTCCCAAAATTTGCCCGCCTAAAATCCAGGATACGTGTTTTTGTGTGGTTTGGTTCTGCTCTTTCTGTGATTTCAAACCATAGTGACTGGTGGTCACTGTTCCCCAGGTGCTCCCCCACTCTTACCCCCATCACACTGTCCCTGTTTGTGAGCACAAGGTCCAGTATTGCCTTCTGCCGAGTTGGTTCCATGACCAGTTGCTTGAGGAAGTCACCTTGAAGGGAGTCCAGGATAAATCTGCTCCTAGTTGATGCTGCTGCTGGGATGCTCCAGTCCACGTCTGGAATATTGAAGTCTCCAACCAGTACTACCTCACCCTTGTCTGACATCCTCTGGATGGCTAGCATCACTCCTTTCTGTTTATTCCTCCTGGGCTGGTGGCCTATAGACCACACCTGTGCGGATGGCTGACCCCATTTTCCTTTCCAGCTTAACCCACAGTATCTCTCCCCCATTTTGTTCCTCCTGGATCTCTGTGGCCCTTATGTCATTTTTCACATACAGTGCCACTCCTCCTCCCTTCCTGCCTGCCCTGTCTCTTCTGAATATGTTGTAGCCAGGTTAAAAGATGAACTATCTCTGATCTGGGAAAAAAACAGATGACCTCGAATGCCAAGGTCCTTGAAATAATACAAAAGTAGTGGGAGTCCCGGAGGGAGTGGAAAGCAGAATGGCCCAACTTTTGTGCAGCATTTTCTAGTTAAATCCTCAGAATGCAGGGCGTAGCAGTAGAGGTCAAGGCTCATTGTTTTCTGCAGTTCTGTGGCATGCAGCAATCATAGGTATCATAGGTAAAGTCAAGCCGAAAGACTTGTATCAATAATGCTTGCCTATCCCTTATAAATTTAATACTTTGTCATTTTTTTCGCTACAGAATTTGTCCAATCTAACCTTGAATGTATCCATATTTTTGCTTTCTATTACTATAGATGGGAAGTCGTTCCATAGGGAAACAACCCTTTGGGTAAACCAATACTTCCTTAGATGCTTGTCACGTCTCCTACTGCTAGTCCAACTAGTTCTGTAGGTAATACCTAGCTCTTCGCGCAGCTTACTATCTCCCATGATTTTATACAGCATACATAAGTCTCCTTTATACCTTCTATAATATAGGGAGTAAAGATTTAGTTTCTTCAGCCTATCAGCATAGGATATGTTATTCAGTCCCAATACAGATCTTGTTGCCCTACGCTGTACGCTTTGAATCTTCAAAACATCTTCCCTATTGTGTGGTGACCAAACATGGGCACAATACTCTAAATGTGGTCTAACCAAGGCTCCATACAGGGCATCGGAATGTTCCAGTCCCTACTGGCTATGTGTCTTATGATACAACTGAGATTTTGGTTAATCTTTTTAACCTGGTTCCTGCAGTGAGATCTAAACTTTATGTTAGATGTAATTTTAATTCCCAAATCCCTTTCTTCACTGGTGACGGATAATATGTTTAATCCAATTGTGTAAATGTGATTATTATTCTGAGGGCCCAAATGCATTATTTTACACTTAGCACTGTATAACTCAATTTTGTTGGTGCTAGGCCACTGATTTATTTCATCTATAGCCATTTGTAATGATAAGGCCTCAGTGTTGTTATTCACAATCCTACCCACCCTACAGTTGTCCACTAATTTTGCCAACCATATACTTGGAGCTTTTATTTTAAGAGTGGAAATATAGATATTAAAAAGGTAGGGTCCCAGAACCGATCCCTGGGGTACCCCACTTGAGACTGGTGTCCAATCAGATAAAACCCCTCTCTCAGTGACTCTTTATTTCCTTCCGTTGATCCACACTGCTATCCACTTTATTATGTTATTATCCAAACTAAAAGATACCAAAGTATCTATTAATTCATTTTGGGGTAATTTGTCGAACACCTTTGCAAAGTCCATAAATGCCACATCTATTGCATTATCCCTATCCAACTCTAGGTTAACTTTTTTCATAAAAAGTAAGCAGATGTGTCTGACAGGACCTTGACTTTGTGAATTCATGCTGTACGGGGTCAGATAAATTATTTTCTACCAGATAATCCACAATCTTGGTTTTTAATATCCCTTCCAAAACTTTCCCCACTAGTGACGTAAGGCTAACTGGCCTAAAATTAGCCAGATCAGATTTGGGCCCCTTCTTGTGGAGTGGCACCACAATTGCAGGCCCCCAGTCCAACGGGACCTCACTGTCACCTCTATTGAGAAAGTTCTGAAAAAGGTAAGTCAGGAGGAATGATAGGGGATCTGCCAGTTCATGTAAAACTCTGGGGTGTAAGTTATCCGGCCCAAGAGATTTATTGACATCCAGATTATATAATCTATCCCTCATATCTTCAGGGTCAATCTTAATAAGTCCAGGACTTGACTTGTTTTTAATAAAATTAGATGGGGTTGCCCCATTATTAAAAACTGAGCAAAAGTAACTGTTTTGTATATCTGCAATCTGTTTTTCTGATGCCAGTAACCCATCACTATTTTTAAAGGGATCTATCATGTTTGAATTACCCTTGATACTGTTAATATATGAAAAGAAGGCCTTTTTATTGTCCTTAACCCTGCTTGCTAGTAGGATTTCCTGTTGTGCACGCGTTTTTTATTGTCATGTTCACCTACCTTGTGAGATTTCTGTGTGCCTGATAGTTGAGCTGGGTTTGATCCTTTTTATATTTTTTTGAACATTCTATTTTTCTTGTTAATTAGTTTTTTAATGGTTCTGCTCATCCACCCTGGGTTTTTTCTTTTAATAGCTATATGTTTATGGTGTTTTTTTTTTTTTACCAATTATTTTACCAGGTGAGACACACTAAGCTGAAAGCTTGTTTGCAGGTGCAACCTGGGAACATGAGGAAGTTAAATGACTTGCTCAGGGTCACACAGTATGCAAGTGGGGGCTGTGGGATTCAAACCCACGTCTCCAGATTTGCAGCTCAGAGCCTTAAACCACTGCACCACACTGCCTCCTACTGCCTCCTTGGGATATACTGTATTTGTTAAAGACTTATTTTATTTTTCTGAGAAGAATATTCCACATATCTTCAACCGTATGCCCCTTAACGTATTTAGCCCAGCCCCATAAGTATAGTTCTCTATTTATCTGAGAAAAATCAGCTTTGACAAAATTTAATTTGGGAGTAGTCCCCTGTACTATGGGTAACTGTAGCCCTTTTAACTTAAATGACACTATAGAATGGTCACTATTCCCCAATGGGGGGATGATCTCAACTTTATCCTTCATGTCCCCCAAATTACTTACCACAATATCCAGAATATTATTACCTCTGGTATTGTCCAGCACCTGCTGATCTAATCCTATTTGTTTCAATGTTTCATTGAACAAGCAATCTAATTTATTAATTCCTTTAGATAACTTCCATTCAACATTGGGGAGGTTGAAATCTCCCCAAATTAGTATTTATCCACAGGGTCTAAATTACTTAACTGTTTAATTAAAGCTAGATCACTGGCTAGTGTGGTAGAAGGTGGTCTATAAAGTAAACCTGTTATTATTTTGGGGCCTACCTGTGGGCATAATTTAACCCATATGAGCTCTAGTTCGGGGTCTTGCTGGTTAATTTTTACACACTTTATGGATTCATAGACATACATAGCTATACCTCCTCCTTTTCTATAAACACAAGACTTACAATACAAATTATAGCCCTGAATAGATTTTTCCCAGGTGTCACTATTATCCCGCCATGTTTCAGTAATAAAGGCTAGATGTATATTTTGTGTTGATAGTAAGATGCAGAGTTCATCAAACTTGTTAACTAAGCTTCTTGCATTTATTAACACGGCCTTCCAATCCAATCCATGTTTATTGTCCCCTTCCATGTGCATCCCTGAGCTGAGCTTGGTCATATATTCCGACCCCCATTGCCAGTTTAAATGAAATTGAATTATCTGTTTCAGTTTTTTACCCATTACTCTTGTACATGCCTGATTAAGGTGTAGGCCATCAGATTTAAATAGGGATTTATTTCTAAACATGACTGAAGTATTCATAAAGCCAATGTTTTCCTGCTTGCAAAACTGCCTTAACCAGTTGTTGGTGGAATGTATAGCCCTATTTTTATACACAAGATTCCCAAAAGTTAGCAGTAAACCTGATATAATAACTCTCCCCCGCCCCTTGTCACTAATCATTTTTGTTATGTCAGTTACTTTAGACTGGAAATCACTGAAACTAGTTTTATTGATATCATTTATTCCAATATGCGTAATAACCAAGGGTTTGTTTGTATTTTCTCATAGTCCATCTAATAAGTTGGAGATATCCCCCATTTTAGCTCCTGGCAGGGCACTAACAGTAGTACTTGACTTCCTGCCTCTGCATACTGCAGAGCCCATGCCCCTTAAAATGGAGTCCCCACTGACCACTATGTTTTTTGTTACAGTTTCTTGTGCTAACTTGGGATCCTCTGATGGTTTTATGTTATGGATATTGGGAGCTTGAATAGGGCTAACATTAGATGCTAACTTGGGCAGTTTATATATTAAACTGTCATCAGATGTATTGAGTTTATTAAGGCCTACATATTTATTTTGCAGTTTTAGGGGTGATTGTGCAGATGTGTTTGTGCATAATGCTTTAGAGCAACTTTTTGACTGTATCCAGGTTACTTCACTTGAATCCTGAATGTCCCCAGATTCTTGTCCATCTACCTTGTACTGGTCAGTTGGCATTATCCCCATAACATGCTTTGACGGGGCTTCAATGGAAACGATGCCCTGAACAGCCACATCAATAAAGTTTTTCAATACCTCAATCTCCTTATGTGTTTCTACAGTAGTCTCTTTAGGAGTAAATCAATCTCATCCTTCAAAGTGCTAAGTACACAGTTATCACATATAAACTCTTTACATACTGGTTCTTCAGTATACATTTTGCAACTGCTGCATGCCTTTGTTTTGCTGCCCCTTTTGCCCTTAGCTTGTGACATGTTATCACTTTATGGAAACTAATATCACACAATCTGAGAATAAATATACAAACTTACAAGCTTGATGATAATATATAGCCCTTGGTATGTTAAAATGCTGTTCCCTCGTACCCAGTGGACACAGCTGACATGTGCAGATGCACGTGTCTTTGTGCACATCTCTGCGCACTGTGACGCATGCCCTGCTCACAGCAGGGCCGAGTTATGAGTGCTTGCTTGCCCCAGAAGCACTTGTGGGAGATCACAGGTCCCTCGCAACTATAGTTGCAATCTAGTGCAAATATTGCATTAATATTTATTTGTGCATGGCCCACTCATGTGTGGGTAAGGCACAGATGTTTCAAGCACTGCACAAAATACATTTAAAAATAAGTCGGTGGATACTGTAGTTCTCCTAGCTCCTGAGAACTACTTCACTCTCTTCCTGCTTCCTGCAATGGTCAGGGGCAGGGCTCCATTTTTAAGAATGCTTTAAAAGTCAGACTAGTCAGTTGGTATACACACTAGTTGGTCCCTACACACAGTCCCCACAAGGAAAACCTTTCCCTGCAAGATTTCAAAAGCTTTTGCACTCCCGCTTGTAGTAGGGCTGAGTTATGAGTGCGTGCTTGCTTGCCCCAGAAGCACTGGTGGGAGGTCATGGGTCCCTCACAACTATAGTTGCAATCTAGTGCAAATATTGCATTAATATTTACTTGTGCATTGCCCACTCATGCGTGGGTAAGGCACAGATGTTTCAAGCACTGCAAAAAAATACATTTAAAAATAAGTCAGTGGATACTGTAATTCTCCCAGCTCCTGAGAACTATTCCACTCTCTTCCTGCTTCCTGCAATAGTCAGGGGCATGGCTCTGTTTTTAAGAATGTTTTAAAAGTCAGAAATTCCCATTAGTATACACACTAGTTGGTTCCTACATACAGTCCCCACAAGGAGAACCTTTCCCTGCAAGATTTCAAAAGCTTTTGACATAGCTGCAGAAATCAAGGCCCAGCCACAAAATTGTGGTCTGGCCACAGAATTTGGGTCTGGCAGCAGAAATTACCCAGAAACTGCCCCAGTAGGTTAGACAGAGACTGCCCCCACTCTTTTCTGCCCATCACTCTGCCTGTGTGTAGCTTTATAATCTCACCTCTATCCCACCACCTTGACTTCTACTCAATATCCCTCATATGCAAATATTTGTTTGACCTACTATCAAATCAGATCACATTTATTTATAAAAAAACGCCTTTCCAAACATGTCCAAGGTGCTTGTACATAAAAAAACAAACATAACAATAATTAAAATCTACATCAAATAACAAATCAGTAAATCTCTTAAAATCTTTATCAAATTAAAAATAACAATCTTCTAAAAGTAGGAGCAGTCCAAAAAAGAGAGGCTGAATAAATAGATTTTCACTGCTGTGTTAAAACTCTGGAAAGTCAGATACTCTCTCACTCAACAAGGTAGAGAATTCCACAGGGCAGGGGTCGCAAAAGCAAAAGAATGGATCCCCAATGTTTTAAGTTGGACTCTAGGAATCTCTAGCAATCCCTCATCAGCAGAGCAGAGTGAGCGGAGGGGCAGTAGGGGTGAAGAAGATCTTGCAAGTAGCAGGGTTCCTGGCCATGTAGGGCTTTATAGGTCAGTAAACTGACCTTGAAGGTGATCCACCACTGTACTGGCTGACAGTACAGTCTGTGGAGCACAGGTGTAATATGACTGGCCCTAGAAGAGTCAGTCAATAGCCTGGCTCCTGCATTCTGCACCAGCTGGAAGTGGCAGATATACACCCCCGGTAGCCTTAGGTAGAGGGCATAGCAGTAGTCAAAGTGGGAGGTCATGAAGGCGTGGATCAAAGTTGGAAGATCATCAGGTGGATCCAGGTGCTTTACCTTGCTAATATTCCTCAGATGGTAAAATGAGGTCTTGACAATGACCAACACCTGAGATTTAAGAGTCAGGCCATAGCCAAAAATAATGCCCAGGTTCTGCACCCAGTCAGAGGTAGTCAGCTGAACACCCATGATCAAAAGAATGGAGGGTTGTCCAGCCAACAAACCCACCTCCAATGATTTGGGTCCACAACCTACACCTCAGTTTTAGCTGGATTTAACCACAGAAAGCTGGTACTTATCCAGTCCTGGATCTCGGAGAGGCAAATGTTAAAGACAGAGAGGACTCCATCCTGTACAGGCACAACAGACATATACAGATGAGTATCAAAGAGAATTCCAAAGAATGCTGTGATCCAACACTGTCGGGTAGGTGCTCACTGCGAGGGCTGCCAGACCACAACTTTAATCAAAAGAACCTGAATGCAGTGTCACTCTATATCAGCTTAAAGTGTGCAAGTTTAATGCAATGAAGCACAATGCAAATTACTGCAAGTAACATTTATTGAAAATACTCCAGAGCACCAAACAAGCCACCCAGCACTTTGACTCCTAGCGAGTCTTCCTCAGGGGTGTGGCTAGTGGTGGGAGAACACATTGAAATACAGAGTTCCTTATGACATCATAACAATCCAACCAATCACAAAATTTGTATCAAAACTAAATTTCTTTAAAAATCAGTATTAGATCTGTTGTTCCTATATTCACATCTGTTTGGTAACCCAATACTGCAGTTAATAAAGCGCAAACTCTAATATAAGGTTCCATTTGTTAGTTAAGAACTAGAAATCTAAACTGGAATAATGGCACTGAAATGAAATGAAAAGGAAATGGGGGAAGGGGGAAAGGGTTTTATGGGGATAAGAATGATGCATGAAAGGTGGAGATTCAAGATGAAATGTGGCGGTGATGAATGGAATTGGGGCGGAGGAGACAAGACAGATGGATGAATAAATAATGGAAGAACGATATTGTCTCAGGACAGTCAAATTCAAGTATCTCGAGGCTTTCCATTTATTCAGCAGCTCATCCAGAGACTCCAAAGGCCCATATTGATGAGACAATATTAACAAAATCTCATTTGGACATACATCTGAAAAGATTCAAATATCACTCAATCTTACATTTTAAAGACTGCAAACAGTTATTTTTTCTGTGATTTAAGAAACGGCTTCAGAGCCCATCTATCGTTCAGGCCAGAGGGCTTTATGCAGTGCAACTTAAAGATCTACAGATGTTCTTTCTGTAATAATAAATTTGGCCTATCCCCCCCTCCCCATATTTCAGTGGAGGTATCCATTCAATACCAGTAAATCTGAGACAGTCATGTTTTGATTGATGGCATTGGCTGAAATGGAGGCATATTGGTGTGTCATTCTTATTATTAATAATGGAGCAAATATGCTCTTGAATTCTCTGTTTTAAGGGGTGTACTGTTTTGCCTACATACACTAAGTTACAGCTGCACCAAAGATCCTATACCACATAACTAGTGTCACATGTTATTAGCTCCCTAATCTTTATCCTATTTTCAAATTTTAGATGTTGGAACATCTTTCCTTGAATGCCATATTTGCATATACTGCATATGGCACATTTAAAGAAGCCTCGTGTCCTATGTGGGAGCCAAGTAGTCCTTGGTATTGTCTGCTTAATAAAGTGACTCTGCACAAGTGTGTCTTTGAAGTTCTTGGCTCAACCAAAAGATATTCATAGGGAGGTGCCCACTGCTGCTCCTACAATACTGTCACTGAACAGTATGGGCCAGTTTTTATAAATGTTTCCTATTTTGCCAGATTTGTAATTAAATTCAGTCACAAATATAAATGGCTGTGTGTGTTGTTGGTGTGAGTGCTCTCAACAAATCCTCTCTTTTTACTGCCCTTGCTTTTTCTTTCTGTTTAAACAAATCCTGGTCATAACCCCTCCTCTTAAATCTGTCAATCAGTACTTCAGATTGTTGTTCAAACAGTAAATCTGAACTGCAGTTTCTCCTAATTCTAAGCAACTGACTATAAGGGATGGATTCTTTTAGATGTTGTGGATGCAAACTTCTAGCATGTAGTACTGAGTTCATGGCAGTGGGTTTACGAAAACATTTTGTGTCTACCATACTAATTTCATTAACCCATAAATTTAAATCCAGGAAGCTCAGAGTAGTTCTGTTTGTCTCAAAAGTAAATTTCAGGTTTAACTGGTTATTTATTGAGCCAATCCATAAATGCTGGCACTTCAGATATATCTCCTTGCCAAATGCTAAGTACATCGTCTATAAAGCGTTACCAATGCTTTATATTCTTAATGTATGGATTCCTGTTATCAAAGACAGTAGTATGCTCCCAGTCCCCAGGAATAAATTTGCATAGCTTGGGGTCATTGCTGCACCCATGGCCGTGCCACACTTTTGTAAATAGAATTGGTCCCCAAATTTAATATAATTATTTTCCAAAATAAATTCTATGGCTTGGATGATGAATTCTCTGAGGATTTCCTCAATATTAGAGATGCAGTGAATTTAAAATCTGCCAGGGAAGTGAACACAAAGTGGACACTTCGAGTTGACACTTCGCTACGTGGTGTGCCCCATAGGAAAGGCTCACTTCACCTTGTTATTATTACTTCACATTGTAATTCCACCTTCATGCGAAGTAAGGCAGAGTGACATCAATATTGGCAGCATCCCACCCACACAGTCACCAGAATGAATGTGCATCCCCAAAGTGCTACTGTCTTGTGTCCAGAAAACTCCCCAGTGCTGACGAAGTGAAATTAGAGCATAAGAAGAAATGCAAAGTCTCCCAGAATTAATGGTGCACTCAGTCATGCATGCAGTGGTCACACACAGAGTCACTGACTCACCAGAATTAATGTGCATCCTCAAAATGCTACTGTCGTGTGTCCAGAAAATTCCGCAGAGCTGACTAAGTGAAATGAGAGCATAACAAGAAATGCAGTCTCCCAGAATTAATGATGCACTGCAAATGCACAGACAGATTAAGATTGTGCTGCGCACTCAAGGGATGCATATGAAAAGACACAACTACATCTAACCAGTGCTCACAAGTCACAAATCAAAATCTGGAAAGGAATACATTTTGCCAGTTGGGGGATTAGTGCATGGCAGTAACAATCCACTACCAGTAAAGATACCACTAAGCAGTATAAAAAATTCATGCAGTTGCAGTGGATAGCAGATTCACACTGCTGCAGTTACTCTGTGGCAAAATAAAAGGTGTCTGATTTAATGGCACGCATCGCATGCACACACTACAAGTAATGCGTAGCAAATTGAAAACCTTTAGTAATATGTTTTAAACAGACAAATTATACACTGCTGCACCACAACAATCAGCAAAAAAATTTCAAGAATCACTGAAAATATTACTGTGTGTACATTTACACAGTTATACAAGAAAAATATAACCAAAACAGAAAGACTGCCTTTTTCTCCCAGTTAATGTACCTACATCACAAATACAGCCCTCCCCCACAGCACACTTCACAGTACACAGACTGACTGTTCTAAATTAACATTCAAAATCCACACACAATAATAAACACTCAATGATATGAGCACAGAAGGTTTTCCTACAATCGATGTACTAAATTTTGAGAAAAAAATGACTCAAAAATGCATTTTAAACAGCTTTTAGATGTTTTTGAATCGCAGACCTCTGAGAGCAAACTGTCTCCAGCTACCACTACAGACACACTACCCAGGCAAGAACTGAGGTTTGTGCAGAACAATCTAGAGCCCAAGTGACCTGCAATCCCATGAATCACTGCAGAATTTCATTTGGAGCTCAATTACAAGGTGAAGTGAGACGAATTACATTGATTTCAATGTACTTTGCCTTAAAATTGGTGGAGAAGTGGTTTGAGGAAGGCGGAATAACACAAAGTCATTGGTTTCAATAAACTGTGTGTTCCTCATTGTGAAGCAAAGTACTCCACTTCACATTGTGGAGTACTCCGAGGATTCTGTGTTACTCTGTGAATCATTTCACGGAGCGAATTGGGGCTACTTTTCCCACCACTACTTACAGTACTGTAACTCACATGCTGTACAGGAAGGAATGCGAATGCCCATGTCTGTACTTCCCTGATGAGCTGAGCCTGTATCATAAAACTCCCCAATTTAAAAACTCTTATTAATGAGTACAATGGTGGGGTGGTGAAACCTGGAGAGATACTACAAAACAGACTTATAATACATCCAAGTAACTAGTAAAAAAATTAATGTGATTCGTGATGTGATCGTGAATCGTGATTTGTGACTGCATTTGTGACCTTGATGATGAAGAACATGATTCAGTGTCGATGGTGTGAGGTAACCAATATGGAAATGTATTGGGAATGCGAATGCCTACGGCTGTACTTCCCCGATGAGCTGTAGCACAAAACTCCCCAACTTAAAAACATGTATTAATAAGTACAATGGTGGGGTGGCGAAACCCAGAGAGATACTACAAAACAGCTTACAATTCATCCAAGTAACTAGTAGAAAAATTAATGTTATGATTCGTGACGTGATTGTGAATCATGATTTGTGACTGCATTTGTGACCGTGATGATGAAGAACATGATTTGTATCACGAGTGACTCATGATGATGGTCCTGACTTAAAAACGCATATTAATGAGTACAATGTTCATGCAGAATCATGCACCACACCTGTCCAGTACTCTGAAGGGAAGCCAAAGAAACAACTGTGACTTAAGTTACAGATGGAGATTGGACCCTAAAGAGATGCAAAAGCACAGACAGATTAAGATTGCGCTGCACATTGAAGAGATGCAGATGCAAGGCACAACACCTAACCAGTGCTCACCATCAGAAATTCAAATCTGGAAAGAATACCTTTTGCGGTTGTGGTGGACATGGTGGGGGGCAGTGTACTGCACTGCTGCAGTAACAGTCACTAGTACTAGTACCAGTAAAGATACCACAAAGAAGTATAAAATCACACAGCTGCAGTGGATAGCAGGTTCACATTGCTGAAATTACTATGCGGCACATTAAAAGGTGTCTGATTTGATGACACACGTCACACATCCTCACACATACACTAAGTAATGCGTAGCAAATTGAAAACTTCAGTAATATAACCATATATTTTAAGCAAACTAAAATTATGCACTGCTGCACCACAACAAGAAACAAAAAAATGGCAGGAATTATTGAAAATATTACTGTGTGTACGTTAACACAGTTATACAAGAAAAATATGACCAAAACAGAAAAAACTCTTTTTTATCCAAGTTAATCTACCTACACCACAGATACACCCCTCCCCCAAAGCACACTTCCACTGTCTCTCAGCACACTTACTGAATGTTGTACATTAACATTCGAAATCCATACACAAACAATAAACGCTCGAAGATAAGAGCACAGGAGGGTTTCCTATAATTGATGAACTAAAGTTTCAGCAAAAAAATGACTCAAAAAGGCTTTTTTAACAGCTTTTTGAATGTTTGAATTGCAGAGAGCTCTCACAGCAGATTGTCTCCTACAGCCTCCTACACACACTACCCAAAACTGAGGCTGTGCAGAACAATCTAGAGCCCATGTGACCTGAAATCCCATGAAACACTGCAAAATTCACCTTTGGAGCTTAAAAACAAGGTGAAGTAAGGCAAAGTACATTGTTTTTAATGTACTTCCCCTTAAGAATTGGTGGAGTAGTGGTTTGGGAAGGCAGAGTAATGCAAAGTCATTGTTTTCAATGGACTTGCTATACCCATTTGTAGCGCTGCATCCACTGCTCGGCGCAAGACTCACTCATCTTCACTCCGCAGGATCACTTGAGGAGTGAATTGGGCCACTCGCCCACCACTACCAAGCACTGAGCCCTGAGGGACACCAGTGTTGATGGGGAGTGCAGGGCAGATGGAATCAAGGATTCTCACCGACTGAGTCCTACAGTGCTTTCTGTTTTGGTGATATTTTTCTTGTTTAACTGTGTTAATGTACACACAGTAATATTTTCAATATTTCTTGCCATTTTTTTGCTGATTGTTGTGGTGCAGCAGTGCATAATTTTAGTTTGTTTAAAATATGTTGTTATACTACTGCAGTTTTCAATTTGCTATGCATTACTTAGTGTGTGTATGAGTATGTGTGTGACGCGTGTCATCAAATCAGACTTTTATTGTGCCACATAATTTCAGCAATGTGAAGCTGCTATCTACTGCAGCTGTGTGATTTTTTGTACTTCTTTGTGGTATCTTTACTGGTACTAGTACTAGTGACTGTTACTGCAGCAGTACAGTACACTGCCCCCCCCGCACGGCCCACCCCAACCGGCAAAGGTATTCTTTTCCAGATTTGAATTTCTGATGGTGAGCACTGGTTAGGAGTTGTGCCTTTGTGTCTGCATCTCTTCAGTGCGCAGCGCAATCTTAATCTGTCTGTGCATTTGCATCTTTTTAAGGTCCAATCTCCATCTGTAACTTAAGTCACAGTTGTTTCTTTGGCTTCCCTTCAGAGTACTGGACAGGTGTGGTGCTTAATTCTGCATGAACATTGTACTCATTAATATGCTTTTAAGTCAGGACCATCATCACAAGTCACTCGTGATACAAATCACGCTCTTCATCATCACGGTCACAAATGCAGTCACAAATTACTATTCACTGATCATTCACGTTATGAATCACATTAATTTTTTTCTAGTTACTTGGATGTATTGTAAGCCTGTTTTGTAGTATCTCTCCAGGTTTCACCACCCCACCATTGTACTCATTGATACGTGTTTTAAGTCTGGGAGTTTTAAGCTACAGCTTATCAGGGATGTACAGCTGTAGGCGGTAAGCATTCACGTTTCTTCATCATCACAGTCACAAATCACGATTTATGATCACGTCATGAATCACAACATAAATTTTTTTTAATAGTTACTTGGATGTATTGTAAGCCTGCTGGTCACGGTCCTGAACACGGATGGGATCCAAACCTGGGCCCGGGGGAACAGGCACATCCTGCTCCAGAGGACCTGGTGCTGGACTTGGTGGTGGTGGTTCAACTGCCTCAGAGTCAGGACAGGAGGTGGTGCTGGTCCTGCTTTGGGGAAGCACTCACAAGTTTTGAGTGGTCCAACAGAAATGGGCACCCATACCCTCCACACATGCATGGGGTACGATGCTGACCACTACCATGTTCTCCCAGAGCTGCCCTGTCCCAGATATTCCCTCACCCTGGTCCATCTCTACTACTGAGCTCCCTCAGTCCAAGCAATCACTACTCACACTGTCACACACACACATACACACACATACACACATACACACACATACACACATACACACATACACACATACATACATACATACATACATACATACATACATACATACATACAACTACTTATAAAGGTAAGAAAAATAAAATTTACAGAAAGAAAAAATTAAGTAAAAAAAGAGTACAGAAAAGACAAAAAAAAGCTGTTGGGTCTAAATCAAAGTTTAAATCTCCTCCTCGCTCTGATCTAAAAGTATCAGCAGTCACAAAACACACTACTCTCTCTCTCTCTGTCTGCACAGGAGAAAGTAAAAGTGTCTGCTTGTATGACTCACTTTCTTCCTGCCTAGCTAAAGGTTTTAGGTGGTCTTCAAGTGATGTGCTTAGTAAGTATTCTAAGTAAGAATAATAAACAAATGCTTTTTTTTTCCTGTTGTGTAAGAATGATCCAAGATAGCCTTAAATAGGACCACATAAAGGTCTATTTCATGTTAAGTAGGAGATCACCTGATTGTGATGTCACCCTAAGGATTGCTATAAAACCTTTCACTAGGGGGCTAAATAAAGAGAGTGGGTCAGTATCTTCTGACCATGGAGAGTAAAGGAGCTAGTGTGAGAGTTTACACACTGTATTGTTGGAAATTGAGTATTGGATATTGCATATACAGAAGAAAGTCAGGAGTCTCAAGAAGAATCATTTCCTGATGTGTTGAAATGGTGTGATAGACTAACACCCACAATTTTATTTCTGTTAATATATGTATATATATATATATATATATATATAAGTTTTTGCAAAGGTTTTGAAAATAAAATGATAAACACAATATTTGTGTTTTGTATGCACTAAAATTAATGTCTGGTGTCTGTCATTTATTCCACACCTAATACACTGCTGTCAGAAGTGGGATAGACCTGGTACATTGAGGCTGCCCAGAGGCCTACCAGGGGAATATTGTTCCTACATACCCTGACAGATGCTAGAAGGGAACCAGACAGACCTTGGTGCACATCACCAGACACAATTGGTAACTGAGAAAACTGGGATTAAATTGTTACCTGGATTAGGTCTAGGAGCCAGACCCAAAATGAAGAAACCAGAAGATGAGGATATCAAAGACAGAGAAGACATGCAGAATCCAAGAGAGAGACAGATGACCCCAGCCCCGGATGATCCAAGTGAGTTGCTGAAGTGGCTCTGTATGAGGCAGATCAAGATGGAATGACAACAAGAAGAGGAAAGATGACAGAGGGATGGGGATCGATGCATTCAGGCAGAAGAAAGAAGATGGCAGAATGTGAAATGGAATGATACCCTAAAAGCCATACAGGACATGAATCAAGGTCAGATGGATATAACTGGGCCCAGAGACATAAAACTAACTAAACTGACAGCGAGTGACGGCATTGAGGCATACCTCACTACCTTTGAGAGGATAGCACAAACCTGTGCATGGCCTCGTGATCAGTGGGTAAAAAGACTGGTACCCTACTCATCCTGTAGAGACCAATTAGTATATAGCCAACTGAGTGGGACTGATGCTAATGACTATGATAGAGTAAAAGAAGAGATATTAAGATGATATAATATAAGTACTGAGACCTATCATCAGCGTTTTCACTCTCAGAAGATGGCCCACTATGACACCCCCAGGAAAACGTATGCTCGTCTCCGAGATTATTGTGACAAATGGTTACAACTGATGACTAAGACTATTGATCAGATTATGGAGCTAATAATCATTTAAGAGTTCACTCAGGTTTTACCACTGGATATACAGTTGTGGGTTAAGGAGCACAAGCCAGAGACAGCAGAAGAAACTATTAACCTGGTGGAGGACTACTTGGCAGCTCATACCACCAGACTGAGGGGACAACAAGGTAACTCAGGACCATCTACAGCTCCAGTAAGAACTTTTTTGCCCAATAATCAAAGACAATCAACATATGGTAGTTAAGATAGAGGGGGCAGGATCCCATATGCAGACATTATTTGCCATGGATGGCTTGGGAAGGGACACATAGTCAGAAACTGCCCTAATAAAAGAAATGATACAGCACATTTGGCCCTAGCAAACTTTGGGTATGTTACTTCTGTGGGAGTGGGAGACCAACAGACTTTGGGATTGTTAGACTCCGGAAGTAGACAAACCCTGATGAGAGCTGATCTGGCCCCTGAAATAGACTTAAGCCAGAATGATACAACTGTTCTCTGTATACATGGTAATGTCCATCAGTACCACACTGCAAAGTTGGCGTTGACTGTTAAAAACCAAAGCCACACCTTATTAGTTGGATTAGCACCCCGTCTATGTGTACCTATTATAATTGGCCAGGATGTTCCTTGTTTTGATGCCTTAATGAAGACTCATCAATCACTGGTGGAACCTATTAATGTAGTTACCAGGGCACAGGCAAAATTACAGATGGAACCTGTCTTTTCTTTTGAAGAAGATTATTTTGAAGGACAAGGGAAGGCAAGAAAATCCAAGCGGGTTAAAAGGAAGGAAGAGAAAGCTTGGCAGAATTCACATCCAGAAAAAACTGTGGAATTAGCACCAGGGTTGTTAAAAGGTGACATTAGACTGGAACAGTTGGTAGATGAGACTTCAAGACCTCTATTTACACAAATTAATCAAGAAGAAAAGAACGGACATTCTCATTTTATATTAAAACGTAACATACTGTATATTATAACTGTTGATCCTATTACACACTGTGAGACAGAGCAGTTAAAGGTACCTGAACAGTATAGGGAGCGGGTAATATGATTGGCCCATGATATTCCCATGGCTGGCCATGAGGGGAGGGATAGAACATTACAGCGGATACTATCCAGGTTTTGCTGGCCAGGGATTCATCAAGAGGTAGCAGCATGTTGTAGAGCTTGTGCAAAATGCCAGCTGGTGTCTCAAGGAGGGAAGAAAGATGAAGTACGCCTGTAACCCATCCCTTATGTAATGACTCCTTCTGAGAGAGTAGCCATGGATGTGGTGGGGCCCCTAACAAAGAGTTCTAAGGGAAACCAATTCATACTGGTTTTGTGCAACTATGCCACCCGGTACCCTGAAGCCATACCAATGAGAATGGTTACTGCCTCTAGAATAGCTGAAGAATGAGCTAAAATCCTCAGTAGCATGGGACTACCACAAGTGATTCTAACCGGCAGAGGTAGTAATTTTACATCTGTGATGTTGCAAGAATTGTACCATCTGTTGGGTGTCTCTGTAGTACATACCTCCCCGTATCACCCTCAGACCAATGGGTTAGTAGAAAGATTCAATAAAACACTTAAATGTTGCAAAAGTACGTACAAGAGGAAGGTTGAGACTGGGATAGATTTCTCCCTTACCTCTTGTTTGCCTACAGCGAAGTACCCCAAGCAACAATGGGTTTTCCCCCCTTTTCATTACTATATGGTCGCAACCCTAGGGGACCATTAGATGTAATTAAAGAACAATGGGAGGAAGGCAAAGGTGTGGGATTTACAAACATTGTGAAATACATGACTGACTTATGGGAAAGGCTTGTGAAATATGTAACTATGACTCATATGAATGTTGACCAGAAACAGCAGGGTCAAAAAGAAATGTATGATCAAGAATTGAAATAAAAACATTTTGAACCTGGGGAAAAAGTGTTACTATTGTTGCCTAATGAAGAAAATAAGCTTCTGATGAGATGGCAAGGGCCTTAAATGGTACTTCGACAGACTGGTATTGTGGATTATGAGATTGAAATGCCTGAGAGAAGACCAGTAAAAAGGGTATACCATGCCATTCTATTAAGGAAAAGGATAGATAAGCCAAACCCATCACTATACATTCAACCTGAACAAGGTCTGTCAGAGATAGAGGTGGCTTATGATAGACTAGAAACACCACAAGGGGAGAATGAAATTCAGATCAATCTGGAATTAAAGCCTGATCAAAGACAAGAGGTTGATCAACTCTTGGAGTTTTCTAAAGAAACTTTTACTAAAACACCAGGGAAAGCGTTGCCTAGGGGGTGTATATGACAATGTTATAAGTTATATTATGACCAATCCAGTCTTTAAGCCATGCTGCACTCCTATGTATGATGACCTGTATATATCTGTCAGTTGAACTAGCTAGTCTAGAGTGTATAATCTGAAATGTACTTACTACTATATGTTTCCCCAGCATCAAATGATGTATTTCCCACATGTTTGTTTACTGTGACAAAAAACTGTACTCTTTTTGTCATGTCTCCTTGACTGTTCTTCCTCATGTTATATTATCCCGGGTCGTTCCTGAAAATAGGCATAATACTTGTCTAGTGTACTTACCCGATAAACAAAAGCTAAATAAATAAATACATGGTGCACAAGATTAAACTGACACACAGTAAGCCAATTCACCAGAGGCCCTATAGGTTACCAGAGAAGATCTGAAAAGAGGTAATGAATGAGGTAAGGAAAATGGAGCAAGCAAAGGTGATTGTTCCTTCACATAGCCCATGGTCCTCGACCTTAGTAGTGGTAAATAAAAAAGAGGGTGGTGTCCGGTTATGTTTGGATTTTCGGAAAATCAATGCAATTTCCAAGTTTGATGGCTACCCCATGGCAAGAATTGATGATCTGCTAGATCAGATAGGCTCTGCACAATACATCAGCACCCTAGATTTGATGAAAGGGTACTGGCAGATACCCTTAGCACCACATGCCCAAGAGTTAACAGCATTCATTACCCCTATTGGTTTATACCAGTTTACAACTATGCCATTCGGTTCACACGGGGCTCCAGCCACTTTCCAGAGATACATGGACTGTATTTTAAGACCCCATAATCAGTACAGTGCTGCTTATTTGGATGATGTGGTTATCTATAGCCTGGACTGGAATACCCACTTAATTCATCTTAGCGCTGTCATTCAAAGCATCAAGGATGCAGGACTTACAATAAATCCACCCAAATGTGCTATTGCAAAAACTGAAACTAGATATTTGGGGTTTACAATTGGACTGGAAACTAAAGCCAGAAATAGACAAAGTGGAGGCCCACTACCAAATGCCATGTTAGATCTTTTCTAGAGCTAGGAAGTTATTATCAAAGGTTCATTCCTGGCTTTTCCACCATTGCAATACTGCTAACAGAACTAACTAAAAACAGGTATCCAAATAAAGTAAAGTGGACTGCTGATTGTGAAAAAGCATTTCAGAGTGTAAAGGCAGCTTTATGTTCCTCACCAGTACTCCTAAGTCCAGACTTCAGAAAACCATTCAAGGTCCAAACCGATGCCTCTGACATGGGCATTGGGGTAGTGTTAACCCAGCATGATCACAAAGGTGCGCACCCAATCTTATTTATTAGTAGGAAATTGCATGAGTGGGAAAGAAAGTATTCCACGGTAGAGGACTGCCTGGCCATAAAATGGGCTATAGAGGCTCTCAAATATTATTTATGGGGGCATGAATTCACTATTGTAACTGACCACAACCCACAATGTTGGCTGCACCTCATGAAGGATAAGAATATGTGCATTATGCATTGGTACTTGTCGCTCCAGCCCTATAAATTTTTGGTTAAACATAGAACTGGGTCTCCACATTAAAATGTGGATTTTTTATCCTGTATGGAGTGGAACATATTGTGGCTGAGAACTGTGATGTGATTTGTAATAAAGTATTATGTTTTTTTTTAAAGACACATACCTCAGGGAAAAGAACAGTAGGACCAGTTTGTTGAATGTATAATGTTGATTATATGTTAGAAACTGTTCTGTCTATTAAGGGTCCCTGAGGGAAACTTCTGAAGAGGGTGGGCAGAAGTTCCAACCCTTCCAAGGGTGAAGGGTTCAGCTAACATCATACTGTGTTGCTTTCTTAAATGGGGAGGAGTGTAACAGGGTGCTCCTGTTATGAATGAATAGTCCTGAAGTAAAAATGTGTAACCCCCTTCTTATATATTCTTTTTCTGCTTTTCTTTTATCTTTTCTTCCTCCTTTCTTTATTAAATGTCATGTCAGGGTGGCCAACCTGGCATATCTTTATAAACTTTACTGTCCCTTTAAAATCCTAAAATCCTTATGGTTGCACAATGAAAATATTTCCTGTAAAGGAGATCTGTGTTTGAGTAATGTTTGTGCTTCTAAAGTGCCCCCAGTTTATTTATGTAAAGCTTCAGTGCTGAAAAAAAAATGCCTCTGTGAAGTGAGTGAAGCTCTAGGCGCTGTTGTAATTGGTGCCCCTTTAAGAAGCACAGACACACTGTGCTACAAGCCTGAGGTCGGGCGATGTAAATTAAAAGAAAACCACTTGTTGCGGTATTAAAGTAAATCTCTTGTGAGCTTAAAAAGAAAAGGAAAGGCTGCTTTCTGCAGCAATCGGAACAGCAGCGCTGCCTCGCATATCAGAGCAGGATCATACTCTGATGTACACTAATTCACAGCCCATTGCTTGACTCGAAGCAGGATGCTTCGGTAAAGAGTAAAAGGGCTGCACAGGGAGGTGAAAGTGGCACAATCAAATTCCATATAAGAACACTATGGGCAGAAAGGGCAGCCACGTAGTGTCCTCAATTAAAGTGCTGCAAATTGTTGTTTAGTACATACCCAGAGCTAGAGTAAGTGGGAGCTGTCAAGAAGGAAAGGACAAAATGAAATGTTTTAGCCGACAGCTGACATTTCAGCAGTAAGGTTTTAAAGAGACAAACATCAGTAAAATAAGGAAAGACTGCTAAAACCGATTGCAGAGGCTTTCTAGGTACAACGTCTGTAAACTTTAAATAAAAAATCCATTTTCTTGTTTCTTTGTTTTATTTAAATAAAAAATTTGTGCTCCAAAAATCAGGTCTCCCTGGGCAGGTAGGAGAAAGCAAATAGGGAGCGTGCCCCTCATTTGTCATTCCCCTGTCAAGGCTGGATATTCCTATATGATAACAAATGTTAAAATATACAACCAATTATTTTTTTGTTTTGTTATCTGAATTCCAGCCATTATGGGGAAGATCCTATTATAGGACTGGCAGACCCTGAAGTGACTGCTTTTGTAAGACTCAGAAGAGATGAGGTCATATCAAGTGGGAGGAGCTAATCTCCTAATGAGGTGTAAACCCACTAATTAAGGTTTTAGGTAGTCTTAAAGTGATGCTCTTAGTAAGTATTTTAAGTAAGAATAATAAACAAATGTTTGCTTTTCCTGGTGTGTAACAATGATCCAAGATAGCCTTAGACAGGAACATGTAAAGGTCTATTTCATGTTAAGTTGGAGATCACCTGATTGTGATGTCACCCTAGGGATTACTATAAAACCTTCCATTAGGGGGTTAAATAAAAAGAGTGGTTCAGTATCTTCTGACCACAGAGAGTGAAGGAGCTAGTGTGAGAGTTTACACACTGTATTGTTGGAAATTGATTATTGGATATTGCATATACAGAAGAAAGTCAGGAGTCTCAAGAATAATTATTTCCTGATGTGTTGAAATGGTGTGATGGACTAACACCCTCAATTCTCTTTCTGTAAATTTTTTTTGAGTTTTTGCAAAGGTTTTGCAAATAAAATGATAAACACAATATTTGTGTTTTTTATGCACTAAAATTACTGTCTGGTGTCTGTCATGTATCCCACACCTTCTACACCGCATTTGTACTGTGGTATGACATTTGCCCTCTGTAAGTCCTGGGGACGAGTCCCTTTGCCAGTGAACAATTGAAGATGTACACCAGAGTGGCAGCCACTACTCTTCTTACTTCTGTCATTACCCTGGGGTGAAACACATTTGGGCTTGGGGGTTTATTTATCTTCTAAGTACTAAGATCCTTAAGTGCCCTACCCATGTAGATAAACTTCATTTCTAGCCTGCTACCCAGACCATGTACCCTAGTTATTCGACAGTCTGGCAACAGATTGTCCAATTCCTTTTAGAGATGTTGTACAGTTAAATTTCGCCAGTGAAATTGTCATGAAACTGGCAATTTCACCACATTAAACATTTCACAAAATTCTGCCATTCCACGCACTTTTTTGCTGGATGCTAAATTGCAAAATGTTGCCCACAAAACACAAAATGTTGTCACAAAATGCACAATTTTGCCAAATTTCACCAGAATTTACACCATTTTGTGGGTGAAATTTCACATTTCATACTTGAAATTTCGCATTTCACAGCAAAATTTCACATTTCACCCACGGAATTGCACATTTTCCACCTGCAAAATATTTCACAAAATGCACAGATTTTGCGAAATATTTAGCAGAATGACATTTTCAAATTTTGCACATCTAATTCCTTTGTAAAGATTACTACTCGTTTAGTAGTCACCTTTCACAGGTCATACTCCACTCTTTTCTGTCCTTTAGCCAGCTTTTCTAGGCCCTCTCTTTTTCCTTTTCTCCCTTATAGAAACATAGACTTTGAGTGCAGATAAGGACTGCTTGGCCCACCCAGTCTGCCCATTTCCCTACCTATTGGATAAGCTGAAGATGCTAGTTAACCAACAGCCTACTTCTTCCTACCTTATATAACTGAAGAAGGCCTTGTCATTGATCTTTGCTCCCTCTGCTATCCAATGTTTGGTGCCTGCCTTAGCTTTCTTTACAGCTGTGCTAGCTGCCCTTAGTTTATCATGGTAGTCTGTTCTTCTTTCCTGCAGTTCCCCCTTGTACATTCTGAAGGCAGCCTTCTTTTCTTTTACTGCATTCCTCATCTCACTTGAGAACTGAAGTAATTTTTACCACCAGTTGTTCTTCCTAACCTACCTTACATAACACTTTGTGATCCTTAGAACCTCCTTTTTTATAGCCTGTCATTTTTCATTGATCTCCACTCTCTAGCCTACCCCTCAGAGCCTGATTTCAAGGCACTCTTCCATCTTCCCTATGTGCACTCTTTTGAGGTCCAAAACCATCATCTTGGATTTCTGCTGCTTACTCTAAAGTGGGATTTTTGTACCACCACAGAATTGGCAGGCAGTATAGCCTAGAGGTTAGAGTAACTAGCTGTGAATGAGATTGGCACATCCAGCAGGCTGGGTTTGATTCCCACAACCTTACTTGCACACTCTGTGACCTTGAGCATGTCACTTAACCTTCTTGTGCTCCCAGGTTGCCTCTGAAAACAGGCACTGGTGCTTAGTAGGCCTTACCCAGTTACCAAAAGACAAAAAAAAAAAAATTGCAATCACTTGCCCCAAGGGGAGCCTACACAGTTACATCCTGTATGAATTCTTGGTTTGAGAGTACCAGATTCAGGATGGCCCTCTACCTACTCAGTTCCCTCTTCCACTGACTGCAGAAACTGCTATGGTGTGCATCCACGATAGTCTTGCATCTGACACTTCTCATACTTGGTTTACATGGATCTAGGTTCTCCAGGTTCAGATTACATGGCAGGATGACTTTTCTTCATGCAGTCACCCACCTATGACTTACTCTTCCTTGTTATCCATGCGGTTCTCTGTGTGGATTTCAACACTGTTGTTCAATGTATGTTCCTTAAACAGCCAAAACACAATGCTGCTGCCTCTGATCCTAGACTGAGCACTCCCACATTCTCTCTCTGTCCCTCCCCAATGCCAGCTTTATCTTTGAGACTAATAACTGTTTGTCCGTAAAATGCAGACTATGAAATCAGATCCATACATAATTATTGGCAGTTACAGAATGGTTAATAAACGGAACCCAGGTGGTCAGAATTTTAGATACTTACTCTGACCCAATTGTAGTAACAAGTGGGGTTCCCCAAGGGACTGTCCTGGGTCCCATTTTGTTTGGAATTTTCATATCAGATCTGCATAAAGAGATTATTAGTCATATCAGTAAGTTTGCTGATGCTACAAAATTATGTAATGAAGTCAATACTATAGATAAAATTATAGCATTTCAAAATGATCTCACCTCCTTAGAGAACTGGACTAAGCATAATAGCATGTCATTTAATAATGAGAAATGTGCTGTTATGCACCTTGGGCCTAGAAATCGATTTATAAAATATTATTTAAATGGAAAGGAATTAAAGCATGTTAAAACTGGAAAAGACTTGGGAATTTTAGTTAATGACCAATTATTATCAGGGGAACACTGTAGACAAATTGCACTTAGGACAAATTGTATATTAACTTCTATTAAAATATATTTTATCTGTAGACAAGAAGCCTGCATCCTGCCTCTGTATAATTCATACATTAGGCCACACCTCGATTATGAAGCTGCCTTTTGGGCACTATACCTTACAAAGGAAAAACATCTTTTGGATAATGCCCAAAGAAGAACTACTAAGCTTATTACAAGACTATAAAATCTTTCATATCAAGAGAGATGTATGGAATTACACCTCTATGACCAAGAAACTAGGCATCAGAGGGGAGATCTCTTTCTTTTGTTAAAAATCCTCCAAGATAAACAGCTTATGGAGGAATGTGATATTAAATATGCAAATAAACCAAATATACTAAGATGCAATAACAAACAACTATTTGTACCAAGGGCAGCTAGGAACAAAATTAAATATTTCATTACTGTTAGGACGGTAACACTATGGAACAAACTCCCACAGACCATAGTTGGTGCAATAAAAATGTAATATTTTATGGGGAAACTGGATAAATATTTCAAGGGCACTTAACTTCATTTCCCACAAGGTGTGCGTAGATAGACTCGATGGATCTTTTGGCCTTCTTCTATCTTAGTAAACTGTGTAAACTGCGCCTTGTTCTTACATCTTTCTTATGATGTTTCTCAGGATATATTGGTCCTGCCATGTTCTCTGCATTCTCCCCTTTGTGCATCCTGTGCTCTCCTTTAGCTACAAATATCACTAATAGCAGACTGTACTAGAGGGGTAAGAGCTGTGGGAAATTATCGTCTCCAGCACTCCTCGACTACAGTCCCTCAGATGATCCACTGCTTCGCTGAAAGAGGTACAGTAGCAGATCACCGCAGATATCCTCCATTTCACAAGCAGCTTCTGCTCTAGGTTGAGGGATGGTTGGTGCACCTGACAGAATTTTCTTTGATTTACTCTTCAGGTAACTTTCTGATATTTGCACTCACTTGTTCACAGGAAGTCATGGCTGAGGAATCAGACTAGTTTAGCAACAGCACCACACAGACTGCTGCCACAGCAAACAGGACTTCATGGAGTGTTAACAGAAGAGCAGTCATATCCGCTGCTAAAAAGCTATCAGGGTAAAGTGCGCTCACTGCTAACAGCATACCTCATGGGGTTTCTAGGCTATATAGCACTCTGGTAAATCCCTGGTGATATACTGTAGCCATCAGATTCTGTTTTGTTAATATCTGGCTTAGCGTTCATTTGGCTGATTGTTTTTCTCCCTAGTCAGAGTAAATTAGAATCATTGGGCAAGGATCAGGGACACTACAGAAAATGTCACAGTGTGATGTAGTCATAGCCCAACTAATTAGGGACCACTAAAAAAAAGGTACCAACCTTAACAATAAAGAGTGGATTTAAAAGCCTCCTATTTGGCTGCTAGTTTCTGGCAGAAAGAAATCTTGCTTTCAGAGCAAGTAGCAGCTGACCAAAAAAGCTACAGCTTTTCTTACTGATAAAGCACTTCTATCTCAGCAGGAGTCAGTGCCTGTTGGGATTAAGCCAACATATACTTTATTAGAAGCGGGGGGGTCTCATTTAAGTAGATAAAAAAGAAGAAAGTCATTGTGTGTTTTTTTTGGGGAAGGGACTTTATCAGCTTAGTTTGCCAAATCAGGATTAGAGGAGGGAAGTCAATTGGGGTGTAGCTTGAGCGGTAGAAAAGCAGGTGTCTCCAATTACAGCTTCCTGCTTCTAGTCTCTGGCAGAAAGGAATCTTGCTTTCAGAGCAAGTGGCAGCTGACCAAAAAAGCTACAGCTTCTCTTACTGATAAATCACTTCTATCTCAGTAGGAGTCAGTGCCTGTTGGGACTAAGCAACCACATACTTTATTAGAAGCAGGGGGTCTCATTTAAGTATTAAAAAAATAATAAAATCACTGTGTGTTTCTTTGTTTGGGGAAGGGGGCTGTATCAACTTAGTTTGCTAAATCAGGATTAGAGGAGAGAAGTTAATTGGAGGTATGGCTTGATCAGTAGAAAAACAGGTGTCTCCAATTACAACTTCCTACTGCTAGTTTCTGGCAGAAAGGAATCTTGCTTTCAGAGCAAGTAACTGCTGACTAAAAAAGCTACAGCTTCTCTTACTGATAAATCACTTCTATCTCAGTAGGAGTCAGTGCCCATTGGGACTAGGCAACCAGATACTTTATTAAAAGCAGGGGGTCTCATTTACATATTAAAATAAAAGAAGAAAGTCACTGTGTGTTTCTCTGTTTGGGGAGGGGGGCTGTATCAACTTAGTCTGCTAAATCAGGATTGGAGGAGAGAAGATATTTGGGGTGTGGCTTGACAGTAGAAAAACAAGTGACTCCAATTACAGCTTCCTGCTGCTAGTTTCTGGCAGAAAGGAATCTTGCTTTCAGAGCAAGTAGCAGCTGCCTAAAAAAGCTACATCTTTTCCTATTGACAAATCACTTCTACCTCACCAAGAGACAGTGTCTGTTGGGATTAATCAAACAGATACTTTATCAGAAGCATGGGGCCTCATTTAAGTATTAAAAAAAGAAGAAAGTCACTGTGTGTTTCTCTGTTTGGGAAAGGGTCTGTATCAACTTAGTTTGCTAAATCAGAATTAAAGGAATGAAGTTAATTGGGGGTGTGGCTTGACAGTAGAAAAACAGGTGTCTCAAATTACAACTTCCTGCTGCTAGTTTCTGGCAGAAAGGAATCTTGCTTTCAGAGCAAGTAGCAGCTGACTAAAAAAGCTACAGCTTTTCTTACTAATTGCCCTCCATCCCTCCTCCTCCCTCCCTCCATCCTCCCACCCTAAACCAGTTCTACTTTTATAGCCACTGGATTTGACTGACAACAGGAACTTTCTGTTTTGCAGTTGGAAGGGAAGGATCATTGAGACACATTAGTTTCATCAACCTCGAAGGAAAGAAAATAGCTCTTTCTCCCCCCTAGCTGCTGGAAATCTGAGTCCGAGCAAGGAAGAAGGAGGCTACTGAAGACTACACAAAGTTCCTGTCCCAGAACAGGAATAGCAAGAGTTGTAAGAGTACATAGGCAGTAGGTAACTAGGTGGAAAAATACATAGAAAGAGGAGAGAGTAAGCATACAAAGCAACAGGAGAGGGGACACAAAATACATCATGATGGGAGTGGTGCAGTGCAATGACTGTGGTACGGCAGTGTTCTGGGAGACATTCTGGAGGTTGAGATGCTGCCTTATTTGCAGGCACCTCTCTGGTCTGAGGGAGGAGGTTGCTCATCTCCAAGCTGACCTGGCTGGGATTTGAGAAACCTCTTTCCCCACCCAGGGATAACCAGGGCCACCACCGCTACCACAGAGATTGCCAAGAAAGAGGAGCGGTTGGACCAAGGTGGGCTCAGGGAGGGAGAGGGTAATGAAACAGAGGTGCATCACTCCAGATATACCTCTCCACAAGCCATATGCTGTTCTGGCGGAGAGTGATTCCTCTATTGGGGCACCGCAGTGGAGACCAAGGAAGATGTTGGGAACCTCTGCAGAGGAGACCCACAGGAGGGTGGCACAATACCCTACAGGGGAAAAAAACAACTTCTGGTGGGGGACTCAATCATTAGGGGGTAGAAATAGGGGAGGAAGGGGAGAGGGAGGTAAGGTGCCTGCCTGGCACCACGGCTCAGAGGATCAGGAAGAGAATCCTCAAGATCACAGGAGCAGCTGTGGGAGGTAGGGAGCTGGATGTCATTGTCCACCTAGGGACAAATGATATGGCTGGGAATGGGATCAGAGCAGTGCAAGAGGAGTTTGTAGAGTTGGGGAGGGGCCTTAGACAAGAAGCATGCACGGTAACCTTCTTGGAGGTGCTGCCTATATATGGCAAGGCTGATGCTAGGGTACTCTGCACTATGGGGTTAAATGAATGGTTGAAAAACTGGTGTGGAGCTCAGGGTTTTGGATTCATTGGGGACTGGGGAGCCACCTGGAGGGATACAAGCCTAAACTGGTGCGGTGGTATGCATCTATCCAGGGGGGAACCAGGATCCTAGGTGATAGGTTTAAATGCTTCATTGGCAAGCATTTAAACTAGCCAAGGGGGAGTACTGAAAAGGAGCAGGGAAATCCCAGCCTCCCCCCACAACACACAGTAATTAGTGAGGTAAACACCAAGGTATGGAAGTCATTTGAGAGCAGGACAGGGGTAAATACAAAAAAAGGCAAAGACAGTAAGGACAGGGATGGGGCTAAAAGGGGTAAGGCCATCAAAAAATGGAGGGTGATGAGTATCAATGCTCATAGTCTGTGTAAAGAGCTCCCTGAATTAGTGGCCTTGATGGAAGAGGGATGCCTGGATATTGTGGCAGTCACTGAAACATGGTAAACAGAGAACCATGACTGGGATGTCAACATACCAGGATACAGAATCTACAGGAGGGACAGGGAGAGTAAAAGAGGAGGAGGAGTAGCTCTCTATGTAAGGGAAGGGATTAAAGCAATAGAACTAAAGAGTAAACAGGAAGTAGGTGAGTCACTATGGGTCACCCTGGAAACAGGAAATTGTACCCAATCCACATTGGGGTTGTGTACAGATCCCCATCTCAGGGGGAGGGCATGGACAAGGAAATGATAGAAGGCATCCTTAGAATGGCAGAAAAAGGGGAGATATTGTTGATGGGGGACCTGAATATGACAGATGTTAACTGGAGCACCTTTGCTTCAGGCACATCCAAGAGAAAGGTCATTCTTGATGTCCTACAAGGGGCATGCCTCAGACAGCAAGTGTTGGAACCCACTCGGGAGGGAGCAATCTTGGACCTGGTACTCTCAAATGGGGATGGAGAAAGGATCTTGGATTTAGAAGTGGGTAGCCATCTATGAACAAGCGACCACCAAACAGTGTGCTTCACCATAAGCACAGCCATACAGTCAAGTCATACAAAAGCAGGAGTATTGCATTTTAGGAGGACTGACTTTGGGAAAAAGAGAGAGAGAGAGAGAGAGTGCCTCAGAAAAGCACTAGCAAAGGGGAAAGAAGGATGGATGGAGGAACAATCAAAACAGCCATCACAGAGGCAACAAGCCTTTGTGTGAAGTGAATCAACAAAACAAAATGAAGCAAAAAATACTATGATTCTCAAAAGAGGTGGCAGGGAAGGTTAAGGAGAAAAGAACAGCATTCAGGAAATATAAGGAAACACAGAAGAAGCAGGACAGAGAACTACATTAGTTAAAGCAGAAGGAGGCAGGGAAGTCAGTCAGAATAGCAAAGGCCCAAACCGAGGAAAAGATAGCCAACTCTGCCAAGAAGAGGGATAAAACCTTTTATAGGCACATTAGGGAGCAAAGAAAGACCACAGGAGGGATACTGATGCTTAAAAAAGGGGATGGAATGTGGGCAGAGGGTGACAGTTAAAAAGCAGAGAGACCGAATGAATATTTCTGCTCAGTATCCACAATGGAAGAGGCGCGGGAGGTACCTAAACCAAACAAGAGAAACACTCTGGATATGGGGGTTGAAACCAGTCCATTCACAGAAGAAAGGGTTTTGAAAGAACTCTTGAAACTGAGGGTGGACAAAGCAATGGGACCTGGTGGGATTCACCCCAGAATTCTAAAATAACTAAGGGCAGAACTAATGATACCACTGACTACTCTCTTTAACAAATCATGGGAGGATGGGGTGGTACCTGAGGACTGGAGGATGGTGGATGTGATTCCACTTCACAAAAGTGGGAGCAGGGAACAGACAGGAAACTACAAATCAGTTAGTTTGACCTCAGTGGTAGAGAAAATGATGGAATCACTTCTGAAGGAAAGAATTGTTGAGTACCTAGAGGCCAGTGGGGCATAGGACCCAAGACAGCAAGAATTCAGAGCAGGATGTTTGTGTCAGATGAAGCCAATAGATTTCTTTGACTGGGTGACCAGAGTAGTAGACTAGTGAGGGGCTGTGGATATGGCCTACCTAGATTTTAGCAAGGCATGTGACACAGTCACACACAAAAGATTAATATACAAGTTAGCCAGCCTTGGAGTGGGTCCCAAGATGGTAGCCTGGATAAAAAATTGGCTGGACAACAGGACGCAAAGGGTAACAGTAAACGGAGTCAACAGTGAAGAAAGGAGGGTAACTAGTGGAGTACTGCAGGGTTCAGTTCTGGGACTGGTCTTTTGAGAACTGTAATTGTCCCAGATCACCACCCTTTGCAAGCCTTGGTCGCTAATTGTTTCACAATAGAGCTCCCTGTTCTGTCTATTTCAACTTACTTTAATTTTTGAAAAGTCGGTGTTGTCAAATGGCGCATGCTCTGTGGCTCCATTTCATGACAAAGTGTGGCGCTACACCACTCAGCTCCAATACACTTGTATTGGAGCTGAGCAGTGTGGTTCCACACTTTGTCCCGAAACGGGGCTACAGAGCATGTGCCATTTTGGCGAATGCTGGACTTTTCAAAAATTAAAAAACGTACATTGAAATTGACAGAACAGGGAGCTCTATTTGTGAAACCCCTAATCGGGGGGTAAGGCTTGCAGGGGTGGGTGATTTGTGGCAATTAAAGTTCTCCTTTAATGTCTTTATAGGTGACTTTGGAGAGCACCTGGAAGGAAAAGTACGTCCCTTTGCAGATGACACAAAGATCTGCAACAGGGTTGATACACAAGGTGGGGTGGAAAGGATGAAAAGAGACTTGGCATGGTTGGAGGAATGATCAAATATATGGCAGCTCAGATTCAACCCAAAGAAATGCAAGGTAATGTACCTGGAAAACAAAAACCCAGGGGAAGAGTACACAATGGGGGGGGTTACTAACAACAAAAAAATTGAAAGGGACTTAGGAGTAATTATATCAGATGACCTAAAGGTGGGCAAGCAATGTGAGAAGGCAGTAAGGAGGGTTGGGGGTAGGATACTGGGATGCATAGGAGATGCATCAACAGTAGAAAACAGGAAGATGTTATCCCTCTGTACAGACAGTTGGTGAGACCCCTTCTGGAGTACTGCATGCAGTTCTGGAGACCCCATCTCTGCAAAGACATAGACAGAGTGGAGGCAGTTCAGAGAAGGGCAATCAAAATGGTGCAGGGTCTGTACCAGAAGACATATGAAGAGTGTCTAAAGGAGCTTAATATGTATACCCTTGAGGAAAGGAGTGAAAGGGGGGACATGATAGAAACATTCAAGTACCTCAAGGAAATTAGCAAAGTCTCAGAGGATAGCATCTTTCAGAAAAAGAGATGTGTAAGAACAAGGGGGCACAATTTGAAATGGAGGGGTGGGGACAGCTCAGAGGTAATGTTAGAAAGTATTTTTTTATGGAGAGGGTTGTGATTGTATTGAACAGCCTTCATGAGGAGGTTGTGGAGTCAAGAACAGTGAGAGAATTCAAGAATGCATGGGACAGTCATAAGACAATTCTAGTGGGGGATAGGAGGAAGTAAGCTGTTGGTTAACTAGGATCTGCAGCTTATCCATCAGGTAGGGAAATGGGCAGACTGTGTGGGCCAAGCGGTCCATATCTGCCATCAAATTCTATGTTTCTATGTTTCTAATCATCACAGTAGAGCAGACTGTACTAGAGGGGTTAGAGCTGTGGGAACTGACAGTCTCCAGCACTCCTTGATTGTGGTCTCTGAGATGATCCATTGTTTCACCAGCAGAGGGACAGTAGCAGACTGCTACAGACATCCTACATCCTGCCGGCAGCTTCTGCTCTAGGTCCCAGGATGGTCAGTGAACGTTATAGAATTTTCTTTGATTTACTCTTCAATTAGCAGTCTGATATTTGCACTCCCTTGTTCACAGGGAGTTGGGGCTGAGGAATCAGCCTAGTTTAGTAACACTGCCACACAGACCGCTACCTTCACTACTAGCAGCACAGGGCATGGCAAACAGGAGTCCATGGAGTTCTAACGGAACAGCTGTCACCTCAGCTGCTGAAGAACTATTGAGAAGAAAGTGCACTCACTGCTAACAGCATACCTCAAGGGTTTTCAAGGCTAGTGAGTGCCCTGGTAAAACCCTGGTGATATAGCCATCGGGTTCTGTTTTGTTAGTGTTTGGCTTAGCACTCATTTTGCTGATTGTTTTTCTCCTCATTTAGGGTATCATAGAACCAACCACACTCCCTCGCCCCAAATCCCACCCACCCCATGGTCATCCCCTTTTATTTGCCGATCAGGACCACCCACCACCTTTTAGGACACAGATAACAGCACTAGAAACAAACAAAAAAACAAACAAAAAATTCTTAGGTTCTCGTACACAAGACTTTTATTTCCTTTTGTCCACTCTTCATCCTTACAAACAGGGAGTGGTGCTGTTATAAAAGCAGTCTATTTAATCTTCTAGTCCTCGCCACAGGACCTTCTTTTTCATCCACACTCCTTGCTAAATTAACAGGAAAAGTAAAAAACAAGAACAACAACTTTTTTTCCTAAAATGGACATAGTCAGCTGTGAAAAGCATGGGACTCTATACATTATAGCTTATCACCAGCAACAAGGACCCTGCCATGCATGCTGGGTCATTGCATACCTCACAGCCTGGTTACAGGATGCTTGGACCATAATCTATGATCTTTAGTACTAGGAACTCTACAACAAGCCTCCACAACCTCCACACCATCAGGGCCAGAGTCTTAGTCATGGACCAGGATATGATGTGGGGTCCAGAAACTGGCAGGTGGTAAGGAGGAGGAGGCATCACAGAGAGTCTATGAAAGAATTTTGTAACCAGGGGCACATCTCAGCCATTCCAACAAAAACAGGTTCATGCCACTGAAACCAGCCTCAGACAAGGCAAAACACTGAATAAAAAACAAACACCCTACAACTGCGGATAAACAAAGTATAACCATTACTAATAAGGGCAAACACAAAAAGAAACTTCTCATAATTGGGGAATTCATGATCTGTGGATTGGAACCCCACCTAACTAAAAACAGAAAAAGCCAAGTAGTGGTTAAGTGTCTCCCAGGAGCCTCTGCAGAAAGACACTAAATCCATAAAAAGAATAGTACAGGAAGTAGGGGATATAACACACATCACAACACACCTTGGAAGAAATGACTTGGCCAATCACATGATACAGGAGGCAAAAAAACACTTTGGGGAACTAGCCAATGAACTGTCTTCCCTTCCAGCCAAAGTAGCCTTCTCAGCAGTTCTAACAGTATGGAAAAAAAAGAAGAGGGCACCAAGCAAGTCAGAGAGGTTGAAGTTGGTGAGTTCAGCTCATGGCTGTGTGAATGGTGCCAGGACAGAGGATACTACTACTGTACGTAGGAAACTGGCACAACTTCTGGGAGAGAGCATTGTTTAAATATGATGGCCTGCACCTGAATAGGGAAGGTGTATGAGCACTTGGACAAATATTCAATGTTTATGCAGGTTATTTAAACTGAACAAAGGGGAGATGGTGACAGCACACACCCCAACCATCAGTCGGCTTGTCTTCACTCCCCAAAACACCATAGACACATATACTACCTCAGAAAGGAAAATAGAAACCATCCAGGAAGAAATAAAGACACAGAGGTACATGGATCCCCTGGGGATACCTAGTTACTATGGCTAATAGCAGATGCAGGAAAGGGGAAACCCTTCAAAATCGGCATCATTTACAGTCCCCCAAATCAAGGGGAAAAAGTTGACAACGACTTAATAGAGGAAATAAACAAAATGACTGACAGAGGTGAAGCCGGTACTGGTAGGGGCCTTCAACCTCCCAGATATAACCTGGAGCACACAAATGGCAGCAGCAACAAGAAGCAGGGACTTCTTACTAGGGCTGGGAGAACTCGGTGAAGTTCTGACCCTTGTTAAATAAGAACCAGAATACGGTGAAGTTCTGATTGTTCTGATTAGTTCTGATTTATTAAAAAAAATATTAGAAAAATGTGAAAAAATGCATAAAAATGGCCAAAGTTGGTCACATTTGACACAGAGGCCCAAAGAAAATAATTTAATGGATTATTTGTAACAAAAATGAATGTAAAACTGCTAAATAAAAAAGCAATCACTCACTACTGGCATCTTCATGGCTGGCCTGTAATGGTTGGGTGGCATATCCTGCTTGGTCTGTGACATGAGTGTGCTGTGAGAGACAAAGACAGATAGAAAGAGAGACAGATAGACAGATGCAAATACCTATATCATAGTACCACCAAGCACTTCAGGCACTGCCAGGCAGCTAATGTTTTTTTTTTACTAATGGTGCTGTGTGGGTATTATTTGTATGGATGTTCAAGTCAAGGCCGAACGGGCCAAGGAAATGGATAAGAACGATCAAATGAGCATCACTAAGAGATCCCACCCACCCTACCCATGTGAATGATGCAATTGCTTTGCATGCCCCAGTGTACTGTGATATATGGTACAATACCTGGTCCAAGAGGTGGTAATGTTTTCTAGTACTATGACTACTTCTGCTGAATCTGATCAACACTCTGAATTGTTAAAGAAGACAAACAAAAGACATAGTGATCACCACCACCCAGGCAGGCAACCAGTCACACATTGCATCGGTCAAGTGCAGTGCAGTCATAAAAACGTTTGCCTCTGCCACCTGAAAACCTGATGACACACAACACAATTACATCCTTCCTAGTTCCAAAATTGCTGCCAGCCAATGCCAAGTAATTTAAGTATCAAAAATAAAATATAGTAATATAACAATCTCAGCCCAATTACTGTAAGTGAGATGTAACCAGGCTAGCATACCACGCACACACACAAACAAAGAAACAATATGAATTTTCAATTTAGTAGCATTTTTTTTCTGTGAAATATTCATGGTCAAATATGGGGGATTTGAGAAATATACAAAGAGTATTCAGTTTCTGGGTTTCAGGCATCTGCTAAGCCATGCGCTGTATGAAAATTAAAACAGTACAGTCAGGATCAGTTGATGAGGACAAAAAAAGTGACAAGTAGTACAGTCCACTCCACTTATACTGCTTGTGGCTATACCGGGTGATAGGTTTTAGTGGGTGAAAGTTAATAACTGTTTGTCACTCACATAGAACACAATGTTATAAATGATGGTTATAGCATTTATTGCGGGCCATGTATTTCAAGCAATTCATGTGCTGTTCAGTACTAAATTAACCTACGGTAACCCCACGTAACACCCCATGTAACACTTACTGTAATCAGCTGTTCTTGCCTCTTGTTTATTTTGATTGCCGCCAACTACAGATAGGTTTTAGGGTGCGGTTTTAAGCCTATTAACAGATCGTTCTTGGCTGTGAAGTGTGAACTGCATTTGTCCTTTGAGAGATGGCATCAAAGTGAAAAGCCTTGTCCTTAAGTGCAAAGGTAGAGCTCCTAAAGAAAATCAATGGGCACCATACTGCAGAAAACAATCCCATCAAATGAAAATTCAGGATATCTTTAATAAACAGGCAAGAGACTTTGGAAACTAAATCACTGTACGGTACTTTAACAAGCAATGTCTGTACCAAAATGAGATGCTTTTTGTGATGGATGTTGGGTAATGAGTTTGGGGTTTCTGGTTGTTTATTTAATAAATTTTCAAATTGCTTCTGTGTCCAATAGTTGTTTTTGGTTACATCAACTGTTCTGTATAACGGGCACTTTCATGTTTCATCGATGCACCAGCCATAATCAGAGTAGACTGTAGTAGCAAGAACTGGAGTAAGTCCAAAAAGTGATAAGTATTAGTCATGACTCGTAAGGACAAAAAGTGATAATAGTAGTAAACAGCAGTACTCTACCTTCCTGATCAGATAGTGGTACCAGGTAGCACCAAGTACTGTAGGTTTGTGATATGAAATGTAGTTGCTTGCTGTATTTGGATTCTGAACCCACTGTTGTTATTTTTTTTCTGTTCTGTGCTGCTCATGTGATCATTCAGGTATTAGTGGCCTGACCTAGTCTGTCCTGACTTGTTCTATGTCATAATAGTGAACGTGTTATGGTGATCGCTATTATGGTGAGTGTATATCACCGAAAAGCAATTCAGTGATATAGACTTGCAGGTGACCACAAAACCAGTGATGGGTTTTCTGGATATGCAGGGGGCTGTGCCCCCACAGCCTTCCACCTAGCTCCCCCCACTTAAGGATTCTCAGTTCTGGGGGGGGTTCATGGTGGGGGGGTGTAAAACTTAAAACAAAAATATCACCAAATGATGAAAAAAAGATGCCCACCCCAGAACCAAACCCAGCACCCTCCCAACCTCAGCCTGCCACACTATCCACCACACCACATGGCCAGCTTGGCAGCCGACTGCTGCACTACACTTCACATACCCTCCCTCCCCTTCAGCCCATCACATGGTATGTTCCCCCCTGCATGTGTATGTATAGCAACATCCTGTCGCTGTAGTTGCCTGCCCTGTATCCTGTCGCTACCCTGCCAGACAGCCCAGAACATAGGCACCATGATTGAGTCACCCTTTTTTTCAGCCGCTCAATCACAGTCACTGTGTTCACTGGATATTGTCCTGACCTGACTTGTTGCACTTAATTGCTACTTCATGTAGTAGACCCTATTCACAAAAGATTTTCACCACAGGCACGAATTCTTGAAAGTATTTTATGGATAGGGCCTGCTCAGAGCAGTCAGTGCATGTTTTAGTCAGGTATCATATTTGAAATCAAAGTGAGAAATGTTGACTTTGAGAAATGTTAGGTGCTCAGAACAATGTCTTATCCCATTACACAGGGCCTATGTTAGATTGTATATTGATTATGGGCCCCTCTTCTGGAGTCTGTATCTCAAGGGTGACATAGCATGATTGGAGCAGATCCAGAGGCGTGCTACAAAAATGATTCCCAGACTTTCTTCCAAAACCTATGAATACAGACTAAAGGCAATGTGTCTCAATTCCCTGCAAAATAGGAGGCCTAGAAGGGACATTCTAATTGTATACAAACTGCTTCAATCTCCCGAACTTATGCAGCAATGTTGTCTTTATTATTCAACAAACTGCATCATTCCCAGGCTTCACAACAGACAACTTGAGATCAAGCAAGCAAAGACAAATTCCAGGCAAACATTTTTTCAATACATGCCCCCAGACTATAGAATGCTCTTCCCCAGGGATTAGTGGATTGTAACAACTTCAATACATTTTAAAAGGGATTAGACATTTGGGTATCATCGAATCAAAATCATATCAATTAGCCCACATGATGTGGGGGAAAATCTCAATTGGCTTCGACCTTCTTTTTTCCTAAAAAAAACAAGTAAACCAAGTAACCAAGTAAACCAACCAAGTAAATCAGTATTTTCTGGTGTCAAACAGGATCGTGTGTCAATAATGGCATTACCAGCTGAAATAAACAATCATTCTGAACACACAATAGTCAGAGGGCAATTTATGTACTTCAATGCAATGTTTACTAAAGCAGGCCACATGTCATATTTTGTCTGGATTTCCAGTATTGCAAAGAATCAGCATTCCAGCCGATATTGGGCTCTGCCAGATACATTTCAGCAATGGTCTGTGCTGAGGCTGTGTTACAAGAGGCAGATGAAGAAGATGTTACAATTATATCTTCTGAGTGACTCAAGAGACATGAAGCTGAACTAAGTGACTGTGGGAAAGTGCTATGATTGTCTGGTGGTGAAGAAGAAAATGTGGCTGCAGTGGCTGAGGAGGAAGAGAGAGGAAATGCCACAACAGTAGAGGATGGGCCACTTGATGGAGTGCTGTGTCATGAAGAAGATTCTGAATGTGGTGCTGCTGTTGTACTCTGTTCCATGACAGCACGCACCTCACCAATTATTTCTTGTTTGTTTATCTCAAAACAAGTGTCATCATCATCACTCAATAGTTGCTTCAATTTGTATCATGTGTCTAAGGTTGTTGCTTTAATGTAGTACTCAGAGTGAAGCATTTTACATCATTTGTCATCTTCTGCAACTTTTTTGATCTTACGTCTCGTTAGATCTTGTTGTATTCTGGGGGTAACATGCATGTGTCAGCAGCATCACTGGCAGCCTGTGTGATCTTGGAACTGTCTTGCTTCTCTAACTTTTCTCTAATCAGATTCAGTCTGAATTTTAAAATTTTTATTAGGGGTATCACCTGACTGAGAGTTGCTGTGTTTGCACTAATCTCCCTGGTGACTTCTTCAAATGGCTGGAGCAGGAAAATTACAAACTCCAGCATAGCCCACTGTGGTGGAGTAATATAGATGTCTGCATCACCAATTTTATTTTCTAAGGTGTATTGCCTGACAGCTTTCATTTGTTCCAGCAGTCATTGGAACATATAAAAGGTCGAATTCCATTGAGTAGAAATGTCTTGGATCAGTCTGTGCAAAGGTAAACTGTGCTCCTGCTGTATTTTTTCAAACAAGTGACAGGCTTTGCTTGAGTGACTGAAATGAGTGCATATTCTTTTAGAATTTCTAACGAGAGCCTTAATCTCCCTCTTGTCATCGAGGAAACTATGAACTATTAAATTTAAGCAATGCGCAAAGCAGCAGATGTGAACAAAGCTGTCCTCCCCCAAGGCCTACCTTATGTTGGACCCATTATCTGCAACTATAAAGCCAACCGACAATCTCCGTGAAGTGAACCATTGCTGTACTGGTTTTTGGAGCTCTTTATTGACATTGTATGAGGTATGTTCAGATGGAAAATAAAACATTCTTACTGCAGCAAACTGCGGTGCTTCACCGTCCCCAGTCCCACATGAATTATTAAAACATGCCCACTGTGTCATGATAGACATGAAGGGTTCAGGCTGACAGCTTGTCCAGATATCTGTTGTGACATGCACCACCCTCCCAACAGCATTAAACTAGACACGTCTTACTTTTATACATACAACATTATAAAGATCTGGAGTCCTTGTTGTCAAGAAGTATTTCTGTGATTGTATACTATATTGAGGTTTGAGTTACTCAAGCAGACACCTGAATCCTGTATGTTCAACCAAGTTATATGGTAGCAAATCAACAGCTATCATTTCTGAAAATGTTTGGGTTATTGCGAGTCAAGGCCTATTTGGCTTTATGCTCATATGTTTCTGAGGTGGTAAGCTTTCTCCTTGAAGCAGGAGGGCGTTTTAACACATGGTCACTTTCAGTAACAGTCAGAGGAGTCCTTTGAATGGCAAGAAGTGGTGGTGGAGGTGTTTCAGTAGTGCTGCTGGGGCTGCCATTGCTTTCATCTATGGGAGTTACCCCTGAGTGTAGTGAGCTATCACCGTCACTTTCTCTTCAACACTCACAACTGGCTTCTCAGTAATGTTATGAAATTTGTCTAGGTGCCTTTTCAGTGCTGAGTTCCCAGTGCTCCTTACTTTTTACCCTTGCTGATTGACCATTTACAAATAGCGCATGCTGCTACCAACTCATTGGTTGCACTAATGGAGAAGTATGACCCAACAAAAGATTATGATTTTTAGTTTTTTTTCCCCGGAAGGCATGGCACCTTGGTTACCTCTTCAGGGTCCCCCTGATATTTCTTGGGCCTGTTCCCCTTGTGGTTTATTCCCACAGTCCCCCTCCACAACCAAAACATTTCTGCCTATTTTTTCCTCATCTGCAATTTCCATCCCCTCCAGTAAACCTTATGCTGCCTCATCATTCTCTTCATCTTTATTATTACCTTCATCAGGTTCAATCTCAGAAGAATCGGATGAGGGATTGGCAGTAGCATAGTATGCAATTGTTCCATACTGTTGGGTGCCTCTGCAGGTGGTACCCACCATGCCTTTAGTTGTTGTAACTAGATAACTTTTTTTTTTTACTTGGGACTGATGATCATTCGAGACATACTCCTTTTTTGGTTTCGAACATTCACTTGGAAGATGAAACCTTAGATGTAAAAAAATCACTTTTTGGGGGTTTGATTTTGTTTTCCCTCTTCAGGCTGGTTGCTGTCTTTTATTTATTTTTATTTTATTTATTTTAAGAAGTAATCAGAATTACAACCCTTTGAGTCAAGGACTTGTTTACAAAGGCTCCTCATCAGGAAGACAAATACATTAATAGCAAGCAACAGCAAACAAAGTAAATGAGCTCAAATATAAGCAAACAGTCAAAATTAATGGCTGGTTACAAAGGCCCCACATCAAGGTAAATTAGCAATAATAAACAGACATAAACAATAATGTGGGCTATAATAAGTCAAATGAAGGGCAGAGTCAAAAATAGACAGACTGAGAGGAGTAAAGGCAGGGGAAACTCAGCCAGGGCAGTCACAGTGGCGGGAGGAGAGGTGGTGGTTCTTGAGAGCAGTTTTAAAAAAACACAGTCTTGGTAAGGGGGTGATAGCTATAGGCAGGGAATTGTACCAGGATGGGGCATGGTAACAAAATGACCTCTGTGCAAGGGAGTTCTTAACTCTGGGGACTTGCAGAGGGGCACGGACAGTGCTGCGGGTAGAGAGGGAGAAAACAGACCAGGGGGAGTCAAACCTGCAGTGATTTTTTTGGTCAAGAGACAAGATTGATAGATAAGTTTTCCTCCAGATTAAGGAAGTTAGAAAGGGAGTACAGTGTGCAAGTATGGGTAAGATGTGGGGAACCTGTAAGAAGCTGGTAGGCCTTATTGAGGGATAGCTTAATTTTGTGTAGAGCAGTGTTGTCACCGGCACCATAAATAAGCAGACTGTAGTCCATGAGGGACAGTACTGAGGATGAGATGGCCAGCCTTAGTGCTTCAATGGGGAGACAGTCACTATGGCGATACAGTAGGCGTATCCTAGAGTTGATGGTAAAGCAAAGGGAGCTGATGTGGTCATGAAAGGATTGGAAGGGATCAAAGAGATTGCCGAGATATTTCAAGGAGGAGGTTTGTTCAAGGGGGAAGAGGGAACTAGATAAAACCTGGAGTGGATAATCTTTACTTTTACTCTGGTTATGTGCAAAAAGCATGGGTTTAGTTTTCTTTAAGTTCAAAACCAGCCTGTGGTCAGAAAACCAGTGTTCAGCCTGAAGGAAGGAGACCCGCAGGGAGTTTTGTAGGAGGAGATGGTCAGCATGTGAGTCAAACAGGACAGCGTCATCTGCATAAAGTATAAGGTTTCCATTATAAGTGAAGGGGAGAGAATTCAGATAGAGGCTGTAAAGCAAGGGCTCTGGGATGAAGCCTTGGGGAACACGGAACAAACCTCTCAGGGGCAAGAGATGGTAGACCTGATTTTGATGCATTCGGTGCTGGAGGAATGATAGCTGAAGAACTAATTCAACACACCCTGTGAGAGGCTGAGGGGTTGGAGAGAAGAGAGGAGAAGGAAGTGATGGACAGTGCCAAAAGCTTTCAGCAAGTCAATGAAGACAGAGCTAGCAACATAACCTTTGTCAAGAGCAGTGTGAAGGAAACTGGAGAATTCAATAAGGGTGGTAGTAGCGCTGTGTGCGAGATGAAAACCATGTTGTTCATGTCAGATGAGGTTATAGGTGGAGAGGTAGTCAGAGAGCTGATCAGCCACAATTTTTTCCAGAGCCTTGGGGGGGGGCAGGATGGAGATTGGGGGATGGTTGCTGGGGGTGGTCCAGGTGCCAGATTTATGAAGAAGGGTGATCACTGCTGTTTTCTAGGCAAGGGGGAATTGATTGAGGCAGAGGGAGTGGTTCAGCAATTTGGTAAGGGGCTGAGGAAAGCATCTAGGACCCTTTTAAGCAGTTTGGTGTCAAGGGAGTCACTGCTATGACCCATGACTTTAAGTGATCTAAGCAGGTAGGGCTTTGCTTCATGAGAGGAGTGGATCATGAAGTAAAACAGAGGATGAGCAACTGGATTGGAGGAGGGGGGTGGATCTGGGTCAAAACAATTTTGAGGGAGGACAGCTGAGAGGTCAGAGAAGGAACTATTTAAGCAGTCAGCAATAACCATAGAATCAGGAGACGGGGCACCGTTAACAAAGAGATGGGCAGGAGAGATGTGTCACAGCCTTGCCATTAAGTTCCTTGATATTGTTCCAGAAATTATGGGATGAGCCCCAGCAGGAGGCAAGGGTGGACCTGTAGTGTTCAGCCTTGGCTTTAGGATATATATATATTTTTTTATTTAGTTATTTAACCAGGAGTAGCACACTAAGCTGAAAGACTTTTTACAGGAGTGACCTGGGAGCACAGGGAAGTTAAGTGACTTGATCAGGGTCACACAGTATGCAAGTAGAAGCTGTGGGATTCAAACCCAGGTCTGGTCTGCTGGATGTCACCAGATTTGTAGCTCAGAGCCTTAAACCACTGCGCTATACTGCCTCCTAGCCTGGGTACATTTATTTCTAGCAGAATGGTAAGCTTGCCTGTCCACAGTCCTACCAGATTCAACAGCCCTGTGCCAAAGGTTGTCGCTGTGGTGCATGAGACCAAGCAGAGATGGAGTGACCCAGGGAGATTCACGGTCCTTGGAGACAACTTTGGAAAGGGGAGCAAAGGTGTCACAGGCCTTGTTGGAAACTTGAATAAAATAGAGAAGGGCAGAGTTAATGTCAGAAGCATGCTCAATGAGGGACCAATCACAACCAGCAAGGTACTCTTTTAGTCGGGCAAGTTTACCAGGGTGTAAGAGACGACGAGTGGACAGCAGCACTTTTGCGGTGCCACTGCCTACCTGAGATATAGAATGCACCTCATCAACACTTTGATTAATTTTTTAATAGTATTTTAATCTGTAACAAAATATCCCTCTAACTAACGTGATGTCATTCTGATGACTCCCACCCACAGGCCAGGAACAAATTTACTGTCATGACTCATGACTGTACATAGCACACTGACAGCACAGCAGTCCAGCACCAGTTCCTTCCAAGATTACTGGACTGACTCCTACAATACAGCTAGTTACTGTTAAGTGACCAAATTCAGCAATCAAGTGTCCCTCAGAATTTGAATTGGAGATGCAGACACATCTTGTGCATAGCCACACATGGCACAGTCCCACATTGGGGGTTGGTTAATGCTTATCCACAATGTAACACTATATGATATAAAACTAATGATAATAAGGAGGAATAACAGGGAATGAGTGATGATGATGATGATGACAGTTGTGTATACAGTACCTGTACTTCAGTTGTGTTGAACTGTAAACAGCCTGCTACAAGTTACAGAGTCAGATTATCCCCTGGGTCAGCCACAGCCAGCAGCACAGGTGCATCAACTTGTATGTTGTTCGTCTGAACATTTTTTTTTTAACACATGAGATCATGAATGATCTTTAACAAGTGATCGTAATTCATGATTGGATGGCACAAGTCAAAGATTTATTTTGCCACCCTGCTGCCCTTGCTCTGTACACACAGCCACACTGAAGCCAGGAAAATAAATTTTATTTGGGATTTCTGGGATTGTTACATTTATTGTGGGCCCCCCAGTGATCTCTTTCTCTCCCCACAGGACATCACAAGTCATAGATTTATTTTGCCATCCTGCTGCCCTTGCCATGTACACACAGCCACACTGAAGCCAGGAAAAAAAATATTGGGGATTTCTGGGTTTGTTACATTTATCATGGGTCCCCCAGCAGTCTCTCTCTCTCTCCCCTCTGGATGAGATCATGAATGAATGTTAACAAGTGATCATGATTCGTGATTAGATGGCACAAGTCAAAGATTTATTTTGCCATCCTGCTGCCCTTGCCCTGTACACACAGCCACACTGAAGCCAGGAAAATAAATTTTATTTGGGATTTCTGGGACTGTTACATTTATTGTGACCTGCCTGCTATCTCTTTCTCTCCCCTCTGGACATCACAAGTCATAGATTTATTTTGCCACCCTGCTGCCCTTGCCATGTACACACAGCCACACTGAAGCCAGGAAAAAAAAATATTGGGGATTTCTGGGATTGTTACATTTATCATGGGTCCCCCAGCAGTCTTTCTCTCTCTCTCTCTCTCTCTCTCCCCTCTGGATGAGATCTTGAATGAATGTTAACAAGTGATTGTGATTCATGATTGGATGGCACAAGTCAAAGATTTATTTTACCATGCTGCTGCCCTTGCCCTGTACATGCAACCACACTGAAGTCAGAAAAAAAATTTGAGATTTTATGTAACTGTAAATTTCTCTTAGCCCCCCAGTAGTCTCTCCCTCTCTCCCCTCTGGATCAGAAATGGCACAACTCAAAGATTTTGCCAGCCTGCCCTTTCTCATGTACACTGTCTGAGGCCAGGAAAAGGAAAAAAAAAAACTTTAATTTGGGATCTCCTGTAATTTTAAAATAGCTCTTTGGCCCCCAGTAGTCTCTCCCTTTCTCCTTTGGATCTGGAATCACACAAGTAAAAGATTTTGCCAATCTGCCCTTTCTCATGTTGTTTGTTTGTTTATTTATTTGTTTAATGGGTTAGCACAACTGGAAATAGAATCCTTTTACAGGTGCAACCCACAAATACAAATACAAATTACATATGAAACACAGTAGAAAAATGCAGTTTCAGAAAAATAATTTTTTCTATGTCAAAAAATAAAAATAAATAAATCAAAATTCTTTAAAAAATATCCAATACTAATGCATATAGTTAAAATCATGAATGAATACAATGACAATTAATTGCAGTTACTCTGCTGCAGATTCAGAGAATCAATTAAAACACATGCAAGATGTAGTATGCAACAGATATTGAAACAAGGCATTTGCAAATAGCCCATAGGTCGACACGTTCCTAATAGTTAATGGCAAATTATTCCTTATTTTAAGACCACTAAAAGAAAAAGCCCCTCTACCCAAATTTAGTTCTTCTAAAAGGAAGCTTCAGCATAACCTGGTCCTGTCTATATCTTGAGGAGCTACCCTGATCAAAATGCTGTAAATAGGCCCAAAGACCAGCAGGAATACCAGTTTGATGAATTCTATATACAGATTTTGCCATAGCAAAACCAGAATATAGATTGGGTGATAACCAACCCATTATTTTCAAATATTATACAGAGATGAGTTCGGCTAGGGTAAGATAAAGCAAATTTACCTAACTTCTGTAACAGAGAAGACTTTTTACATAAGAAACTTGCAGATACAGTATCTGTAACTAAGGAAGCATATGTTAAGACTGGAAACAAATACTGATTAATTATGGCCAGTGTAGTTTCATCTCTCAGATAAAACCTCAATCTATACAACATTCGCAATTTACCATGAATTTTAGATGTTATGTAATTCAAATGAGCGTCAAAATTCAATCTAGTATCTAACAAAAGGCCCAAGTATCTAAATGTATCTACATTTCCAAGAATAGTGCCATCTAGCGTCTTAATCTGAAGGCTAGAACCAAGCGATTTCAATTTAGAAGGGGTTCCAAATACCATTGTTTTAGTTTTTGTGGCATTTAACACCAACTTTCTTCCAATCAACCAATGATGAAAATTACCCATTGCCACTATCAAAGTTGCATTCAGTTCATTGACATTTTTACCATAAGTGTAAACTACAGCATCATCTGCATGTAGAGTCAAACATTATCCAAGACATCCGAGATCCCATTAAAATATAATGAAAAAAGGATAGGGCCCAGTATGGAGCCATGAAGGACTCCTTATTTAACAGAAACACTTTCAGAAAGTGCCCCCTGATATCTGACCATCTGGAATCTATTATACAAGTAATCAGTGAACCACATTACAGCAGAAGACCCTATACCCAACATCTTTAACCTATCAATCAAGAATTTGTGTTTAACCAAACCGAAAGCCTTGGTCAAGTCCACAAATGCCGCCCCAGTTAAATACCCACTCTCCATTTCTTCTAGGACCGTGTTCGTGAACTCAACCAAGGCAGTCTCCATCCTGTGGTCCCTCCTAAAGCCATGCTGGCATCTTGAAAGTAAGTCATAGTTATCAATATGTTAACAAGTTTAACAACAAGTTTAACAAGTTTATTATTCTAGGAATTATTACCTTTGAGCCAAGGCTCTTTTACAAAGGTTCCACGTCAAATTAAGTACAAACAAAAAGGTTACATTGAGTGGCACAACATAGACAGTCAAGTATCGAAACATTTGTGCAAGGACAGATAAATACCAAATGAACACTTTTATCAATAAATAATCAAGTGAGGAGGGGGAAGAGTCAAGTTAGGGAAGTGTATAGATAGAGTGGGTGAGAGAAAAGGTGGGAGAAGCAGACACATCGCAAGAGAAAAGGATCCTCTTACAAGCCTTTGTCAAGTAAATGGACAGGGTGGAGAAATGAAATAGATAAGGATTTAATCAAGGCAGTCACAGGAGTTGGAGGTGGCAAGGTGAGAGTATAGGCTAGATTTGTGCTTCCAGTTGTTTATAAATAATCCTCTCTTGTACCTTGGCAAGAGCTGACAAAATTGAAATCGGTCTATAATTGCCCAAATCGCTTAGTGAACCAGATTTGTGCACTGGAACCACTAGGGAGTTCTTCCACACATCAGGAACCTCAGTGGTCATAAAAAAAGATTAATCAGCATGGCAACAGGTTGTGCCATGACCAGGGGCACTGGAAAATTGCGGGCGTGATTTTCGTGCTATTTCTGCAATTTGAGGGCCCCCCCGTGACCCCAGCGCGATATTGCGGCAGATTTTGGTAGTGGGAGGTGGGCTCCTCTCTTATCCCTGCTCCCTGCTGCAGCATGGCTCTGTCATTTCGTCGGCACTTGAGAGACTACTGGCTCTCTCCTTTGTGTGCCTTGTTCCACCCCCGAGGTTGTTCCACCCTGCCCATTGACATCACAAAGGGGCGGAACACCTCGATGCAGTTAGAACTCTTTGTGCCTTTTTTTTTCCTGTCCCCACTCAGGTTTGCGCAAGCCCTTGAAATGCACCTTGCTTAGAGGGGGGACAGGTACTTCACTTCACACGAAGAAAGACCAATGCAGCGGGCAACTCAGACCACCATCGAGGACCCAGACCACCACCGAGGAGTGAGGGAAGCAAGCCAGTAAGGACCGCAGCATTTTTAAGATGAGGAAGGACGTTGGAGTGAGCGACCCAGACCACCAGAGCAACAGACCACCTCCGACGAGTGAGGAGAACAAGTGAGTGAGGAGTGGGAGTAGTGGATGCAAGAAGCAAGAAAAAAATCTCAAAAAGAGCTGTGCATTCGCTTATTTTTTTGGTGTGTTGCTTGTGCTCTTCCTGCAACTGAAGGACTGCCCAGAGTGCCTGACTGAGCCTGGAGTGGTAAAACTTAAGGTAAGAAACACTGTTATTTTGTTTGGCATGTGGAGTTTGGGGGATGGTATGGTAGTGAAATTATGTATTTTTATTTTTTTTTTTACAAGGGTCTGGAAGGGCTAATTTCCTGTGGTCTGTCATTCATTCCCATTCATTGTGGTCAGGCCTGGCCAACTGAAACATGCGTGTTCTGGTGGGCATGGGGCAGATGAGCAGGCTGGCCCAGAACAATTTTTTTCTGCATGTGTACCAGTCTGCCAGGTCTGTGCCAAGCTCCAGTCACTTGTTTTTGATGGTCGGTGGAGGGTCGGGCCTGGCAGACTTGGTACACTTGCAAGAAAAAATTATTCTGGCCTCGGGTGAAAGTGGGCATGGGGCAGACGAGCAGGCTGGCCCTAGAACAATTTTTTTCTGCATGTGTACCAGTCCACCAGGTCCGTGCCAAGCTCCAGTCGCTTGTTGTTGATGGTCGGTAGAGGGTCGGGCCTGGCGGACTGGCCCACATGCAGAAAAAAAAATTGTTCTGGCCTTGGGTGATGGTGGGCATGGGGCAGATGAGCAGGCTGGCCCAGAACAATTTTTTTCTGCATGTGTACCAGTCCACCAGGTCTGTGCCAAGCTCCAGTCACTTGTTGTTGATGGTCGGTGGAGGGTCGGGCCTGGCGGACTGGCCCACATGCCGAAAAATAATTGCGCAAACGTGACTGTATTGGCAGGGTTGCCATGTACCAGCCCATGACATTACTGCACATCGTGCTGGGGGGAAAGGAACTGGGGAAGAACCCCTCTCCAGAGGATAATGGAGATGATGGGCACTCCTGCGGCATGGGTGGCTCACATCACATCCCACTGCCTGCCCAGCTCGCCGTGATCTCCCTGGGTGCCAACACATAGGCTGCACAGATCTCAGTCATGCCAGAGGTCTGGGGTCTGGCTTACAGCACTGCAGGTGGGGTGATCCAGTCAGGGGGTTCAGGCAAGGAGTGAGAGGCCTCCACCCAGTGATTACCCTGGAAGGATGCCCTGTCCTCCAGGGTGCATAAAGAGTCTTAAAAAAATAAATAAATAAATAAAGTCATCCATTTTATTTAATAGCAACAGTGCTTGCAAGAATCAAGAATCAAGAATCAATTTTATTTAATGTAACAGTGCTCAAAGAAATCAAGAATCTATCGTCAGTTTTATTTAATTGTAACAGTGCTTGCATGAATCAAGAATCAATCATCAATTTTATTTAATGTAACAGTGCTTGCAGGAATGAAGAATCAATCATCAATTTTATTTAATGTAACAATGCTTTAAGAAATCAAGAATCAATCAATTTTATTTAATGTAACAATGCTTTAAGAAATCAAGAATCAATCATCAATTCTATTTAATTGTAACAGTGCTTGCAAGAATCAATCTACATCAATATGTCTCAGCCAAATGCCAAGCGTCCGCATCTGTCTCGTGAGGAGGCCAAACAGCTCCATCTTTCCTACACTGTGCGCGCCATTGATCGGGTCGCTCTGTATCCTGGCGATCTGTATGAGGATGAGGGCCAGCTGTTCTGCAAGTTCTGCTGTCAAGCCATGGATTATCTTCGCAAGCATAAAATCGACCTGCACATGAGAACACAAAAACATGTGGATCGGAGAGCTGCAGCAATGAAGAGAAAACAAGACGGTATGTATACAGTATTTATACACAAGTGTCACATTTATCTCTCTGTGCGTGGGTGGATGTGTGGGTGGGTGTGTGGGTGGGTGTGCGGGTGAGTGTTTGGGTGAGTGTGCAGGTGAGTGTGCGGGTGAGTGTGTGGGAGTCGGGTCTATCACTTTTTTACATTACTTTTTTTTTTCCACTTTACTCGCAGTACCATACAACGACAGCAGTCACTGGCGTCTTGTTTATTGAGAGCAACATCAGCCGCTGAGGATCGTAAAGAATTTGTCCTGGACTTCATAAGATGCCTGACACATGCAGACATTCCTCTGGAAAAAGCTCCAGCCTTCAAACAGTTCCTCTGCAAATACACAAAACATGATGGAAGTCTTCCTGGGTCTGCACAGCTACGCTCTACATACCTTCAGGAGCTTCGCCCAAAGCATGAGGACTATGTAAGAAAGCTGGTTGAAGACACTGACCTCTACTTAATATTGGATGAAACTACAGATGCCTGTGGACGTAGCATTTTTGGAGTTCTGGCACAGCCTCTGACAAGGGTCAATGAACAGCCGGTGTTGATAGGACTTGAGTTTTTGGATCGTGTGAATCACACCACTGTCTCCCAAGCTGTGCTTTGTATTTTAAATGAGAATGGCATAAATTTTGACAAGGTGTTTGCAATTGCCACAGACAGTGCCAGCTATATGCAGAAAGAATTTAAAACCATTCTTTCCTTCATATTCCCGAACGCTGTGCATGCAACTTGTATTGCACATTTGCTAAATTTGGTTCTGGAACTCTGGTCCACAGTATTGGAAGACCTTAATACTGTGGTCAGCTTGATCAAAAAAGGTTTTCTGTCAGAGCCCCATGCGGCGCCATCAATATTTAGAATTTCTAGAGGCAAAGGATGGCATTGTTCCAAAGATGCCTGTATATGCTGTGCTGACCCACTGGTGCTCCTGGGTAAAGGCAGTCAATTATCTGGCTGACTATCTGCCTCTCGTGGCAGACTTCATAAACAGTACTTCATCAGATGCAGCTTCATTTAAAAAACTCAAAATGCTGTTGTCAAGTAGACTTGATGTGCTTGTAGTGCAAGCCACATTTGTGTCAGAACACTCCAGTGAGCTTGTGCAACTCATCAAAGAGCTGCAGGCAACAATGGTACCCCAAGGGCACAGCATTTTTTTCACGACTGAATCACCTACACTTATTTTTGGATTTCTGTGCCACAGCTGGCATAGACGAATACAGGCCCAAGACTGTGGAAAAACTCTCAGTGTGCCAAGAGGGCGAAAGAGCTGCCTGAGTCTATCTGTTCCAACAAGTGACGTTGGAGAGCAGTCAAAAACTGGACAATGTCATCAAAGGACACCCCTCAATGCATGTTTTCCAGGCAGCCCATGTCTTTGATCCGCTACAACTTCCCATGCTGGACAAACAAAAAGACAGTTATATCACTGGCATACTGGGGCTTGCAGACATTTCACACTTTGAGTGGCATGCTTATACGAATGCTGCCAAGTTAGTACCACCAGACTTTGAAATTGCAGCCTGGTGGGAGTCTCAGTCACCATCGCTGGGCAAACTGGCAGCCTTGGCAAAATGTTACATTTGGATGTCTGTCAGCAGTGCTGACATAGAAAGAACATTTTCTGTTTACACAGACCTTTTGAAGGACAATAGAAGAACTCTAAAAGAAAACAATGTAAAATTGCTGTTAATGCTAAAATACAACAAACATTTTTAAATATTGCTGAATATTATGCTTGCATTATTTCAGTTGGTTGGCAAACCAAGCAGAAGACCGGTTTCAGAAGGAGGTTAAGGGAGCAGCCAGGTTCACACAGTATACTAGTGGAGATTTTGGGAATCCAATCCATGTCTGCCAGATATACTACACTGGGCTATACAGACAGCCCAATATGTACTTTTAGTAACTGTTTTCTGCTGGTTCAAGATAGGGGACCTCGTGAGAGCAAAAATTGGGAGCTAATTATGTAACTTTTTGTGCGTGTGTAAACGTGTTCATTTTTTAGGTGTTTGGCTGGGGTTATGCATTTGGGATGGAGTTTCTAATTGTTCGTTTTTATATATATACATTTTTTTTGTAATAGTTTTATGGTGGGTGGATTGTGTAAAATGTGGTGTTCGCAAAGAATAAAGTGTGTGTGCTTTTAAAATAATGTGTGGATTTTTGTATATCAAAATCTGAACTATTTGACTAACATAAGTGGCACCGTGCATGCTCCGCAACTTTCCACAATTTTGACCCCAAAAGTCCCGCAAGTTTGTCCACATTTCTCCGCAATTATCCAGTGCCCCTGGCCATGACACTCGCTGCATCATGTAACAAATTAGTAGACAAATCATCATAGCCAGAAGAACTACCAGGCTTGAGTTGCATCAAAAGTTTATAAACCTCTTTAGAGGAAGTAACCTTTAAGTAAAAATTAGGCTTACTGTTATTGACAGGAACATGATCAATACAAAAATCAGAAGTAGACATAAAATATTTATCCAAGTTACTAAACCTTCTGTTAAATTAATTTGCAATCACTTGAGGGGAAGAGACCAAATCAGTGTCTAATATCATAGATTTTTCAGACTTAACTGGGATTAAATAAATTCTTAATCATTGACCAAATTTTTTTACTGTTCAATAACCCATCAGTTTGTTTTTGTTTCAGAAAACTCATTTTTGCTGATTTAATCTGAGCCTTGCACTTATTTCTTAAACATTGGTATTCCTGCAGAGCATTTAAAGTACCCACATTCTTAAAATGTTTCCAAGCTGTATCCCTACTAAGAATTAACTTAAATAAAGAGGCATTAAGCCACCCAGCTTTTTTCATAGATTGCTGTCTTCTGACAAATGGTGCTACTGTATCCACCACAGCAGTGAATTAGTGAATGAAAAAATCCAAGGCATTATTAATGTCAGGAATTGAATGCAAGAATGACCAATCTACTTCTCTGTACATCATAATCTACTAATCACACAGCTACATTCTGCTGGGCTCTCACCTGAGTCCACTACCTGGTTCAAAAGCTACTTGGACAACCCCTGTCAAAGAGTGAAAATAGCTAATGTTCTCTTAGATGCACCGCCTGTTCACTCAGGAGTTCCTCAAGGCTCCATTCTTGGGCCACTTCTTTTCAGCCTCTTTCTGAATGATTTTCCACAATTGTGTCCTGCACAAATCCTCCTCTATGCTGACGACGCTGTCATCCTCTCCACCCACAAGGATCCGGGCCACCTTGAAAAGAATCTACAGCTTGCCTTCACTTCGACTGAAACATGGTTTAGTACACATAAATTGGTTCTCAACTACAAAAAAAACAAGTCCATGCTCTTCTGCAGCCCGCACATCAAACACAGCCTCAATCCAATCACGATCAAAAACTGCCTTGGTGCAACCCTCAAACAGGTTCAATCCTTTAAATATCTAGGTATCACTATCAGTTGTAACCTATCATATGCTATGTATATTGACAACATTGCCAAGGCTGCCAACACTCACACTGGCCTACTCTTCAGGCACAGGCAATGCCTTACCTCAGATGCCTTAAGGATTGCAGTACAGAGCTCATTAATCTCAATAATTGACTACGGCCTGATCATCTACAGCTCTGCCTCTGCCACCTCCCTCAGGCACATATCCATTGCACTAAACAAAGCTTGCTGTCTCATAATCGGCGTCCATCACCTCACCCCCATGTGTGATCTCTACGCACAGACTGGGTGGCTTCAACTTTTAAGCCAGGATCAAGTACCAATCCTGCGTTATGACAAAGAAAATACCCTAGGCCTTGCTACCCCAGGTGTTCAAGCTCTTCTCTGCCCAGCATGGACTACTCGCATCACCAGGGGCTCGGAATCACAGCTTCTGCACATCCCGCATTTCCGCACCACATGAGGGCAAAGATCATTTGTGCACAGAGCTACCAGCTGGTTCAATGGTCTCAACATTTACGTCACCTCAATGCCAAAGCTTGGTCCATTCAAATCCAGTCTCTGTCACATCCGGTCTGCATCTAGCTCCTGTGATTGTCCTTCCTAACTGTTCTCCCCTCTCCTCTTTACTCTTTCCAGCTAGCACTTAACCTCTCCCCCCTCAACTCCCTCTCCCATATACCCATTCATACTCCCTTCCTCCCACCCTCCTTCTCTATCCCCCTGTAGCACTTTAATTGATATTTGACAAGTGCCTATGGCCGCACCCCACTAGTGTGTCTCTCCTCCATACCGTGTCAACCCTGTTACCAGACCTCCTTCTGACATTTTTGCCACTGTATTGAATGTATAAAACTGTATGTAACTGCCTGTAACCCACTGTCTTGTTTGAATTGTACCTCAACTGACTTGGAACCTTTTAAAAGAGCCTTGGCTCAAAGGTACTTATAATCCTAGATTCAAATAAAAAAAAAAACATTTCTCACAAAACAAATTCTTGTCATAATCTGGAAATTTCTGGTGATCATGATTACAGGTTCAGGTTTGTTAGGGCCCTTATGAAGCACACAAACAAAAAATCGGGCTATGATCACTGATAGAATCTGCTATGATGCCACATTTCAAGCTATGATTTGGCTTATTAGACAAAATCCAATCAATAACAGAGTGTGTATTACTTTTTAGATTTAATCTAGTATGTAAGGTGATTAATTGTTGCAATCCCACTGGATTCAACAATGCACCCAACTTTAACACATCCGGACCCGCCCAATCAGAATTGAAATATCCCACAACCACAATTTCACCAACTGCTTTATAATCAAATTTTTCTATTAATTCTGTTAATTCTTCATTTCTAGTGTTTGGAGGGATGTAAACACAGCAAATTAGTCAATGATTTGACATGACCCAAAGAAACCTGTAACACCAGACCTTCACCATAAAGCATGTGTTAAATAAACACTTTTCAGAAATTGATAAGTAATTCTTCACTTAGAACATAACTCCCCTACCTCTCCCCGTAGTTCTATCCTTTCTATAACATTTATAACCAGGGAGATGCATAGCATCATTGGAAACATTCATTGTGAGCCTTGTTTTACTTATGGCTAAAATTTCAGGTACATACAACCCAACCCAGGCCTCCACCTCATGTAACTTAGGAAACAGGCTCTGAGCATAATTCTTAGTCTAGACGTGTTGCATGTAAAATACTCTGCATCAGCAAAGTTATTGTGAACAGGCCCCGGGTTGAGTTCTACATCACCAGCCAATAATATTAAAAATAGCCCAAGAGCCACGCCCCTCAGTCCAGCCTGTCTACCTTAACAACCACACTTCTTTTTAGAAAAGAAGTACCTTAATGAATGTCCCAAAGATTTGTAAGTAACTCCCATAAAGTTACACTCCTTTGGAACATAAGCATCAACATTGAAGGATGATATATTTTCAGTTGTATCACTGTGCATGCTAGACTGAACAATGTGACTGAATAAAACATGTGTAGACAAAATAAAACAGATATACAAAACTGCTACCAAAATCCCACCTCCTGCCATAATTTCCAAGCAATGTATAAGTTCATTCAAACTTAAATCTAGCAGCAGGTCCTACCCCAATCTTATTCTGGTCCGACTCCGGTCAGACTCCTTACGAGTCCACTTTACTTCCACACTTATCCGCTGCCGTGCAGACGCTGCTGTGCTGGTGGAAATGAAGTGTTTTTACATCTGTTGCCACTCAATGTTTGAAGCTGCCACCAATAAGATTTGTGGAGCAATGTCAGAATTTCAAAGGCTGCAGGTGTTAATAATTAAGAGCAAGCAGTCAGTCGGTGGCAATTAGCATGCTATAGGCAGTTCAGCTTTTGTGACATCTAGGCTTGACTACTGTAATGTAAACTATCTCGGGTTCTTTGGAGGTACCCTCCACCATTTGCAGTTGGTGCAGAATGCAGCTGCCAGGCTGTTGATGGGACAGTGTAAGTACTGCTACATCACTTTGGTGCTGCATGAACTGCACTAGCTGCCAGTTAGGTGGCGGGTCCTCTTTAAGGTGGGCTTGCTCACCTTTAAGGCCCTACATGACATGGGATCTGACTACCTGAAAGATCTTCTTACACCTCCTGTCTCGGTCCACTCCCTCCACTCCTCCTCCTGGGGCCTCCTTACAATTCCCAGGATGAGGTTAAAAACTGTTGGTGACAAAGCTTTTAGTGTCACCAGCCCCATCCTGTTGAATTCACTACCTCCAGATGTAAGAGTGGCCCCTTCAATAGAGGTTTTTAAAGCCCGCCTCAAGGCCTTTTTGTATAATCAAATCTTCCCGGACTTCGGCTGATAATCTCTATCTAGGCTTTTGTTATCAAATCTGGTCAGAGGCCTTTATAGATTTCAGATTTTAGATATTTATGAAGTATTAATTTATAGTTATTTTATGATTTATTCTAATTATATTGTGTGACCTAATTTATTGTATCTTATTTGCTGCTTGTTCTGTTTTGAGTCTGATCTTTTTGTACAGTGTCCAAAGACTCAGGGATGGGTGTCTTTTTAAATAAATTTTGCCTTGCCTCATCTACTAATCATTCAGCACAGTCAGTATTAATGACTACCTCCACCTGTATATCGCACAGCTTTAATGTTTCGAAGACCAAGATCTTACTCTTTGGCAAAAAGATCAACCGCAATTCAAATTACATCTCCTCCATACAGCTCCTCAACTATGATCTCACCTCTGTCCTCAAACTCACCTCCTATGCGGCCACAGCATTGTCTTTCACCCTAAACTCTCATTTTCTTAACACATCATAATTTGTTTGTCTCTCTGCTATTATCTTTGTAACATCTCCCATGCATGTCACTCCATACTTTTGTGTCCATTCCCATCAATCACATACATTTTGTTTTCTTTATTCTATCTACCTGTAACCCTTGCTGTTAAGACTTCAGTCTTCCCATAATACAGTACAACCTCTTACCTCCTAACATATATTAAAAATATAGCTAGATCATTCCTATTCTTTGGGACCTTGAGGGATTCCTTATCCATTTCAGTATCACCTTCAAAATTCCCATCCTTGCCTTTGCAATCCACCTAGGTTTCATTGCAACTAACCTCCCTAATCCTTTCTCTTGCTCACTCCCTTTGCTGCTCCTATCCAGTTTTCCTTTCAGTGTCTTCCACATCCTATCTACTGTTATTGGCAGAACTGTTTCCATTGCTGCCCCTATCTCTGAAATGTTCTCTTTCTCTGTACCGTCATGACTCTCTTCATCTTTTGAAATTTCATCTCAAAACTCATATATTTTGCCCTTTTGTCAGCCACTGCCTATGTCCACAGTTTCATTGATTCCTTTTTTTCACATCTCATAGCATTGTACTATCAATGACTCTGCCAACTGTGTCTCATTTTTGCCAAATTCATGGAGCATTTTAAGATACTGTGTGTATGAATGATGTTTTATAGATTGTTACTGTATTATATTTCCTATCCCATTTATGACTATCATGTTATTAGCAATATGTGTGAGCCTATGACCTGGTGAGAAGTTAATGAAACCATATTGGTTAAATGCCTTCACCCAACCATTGTTTAAACTACTAATGCATGATTAGATATTGGCTCTCTTTTCTAACTTCAGTGCAAAGTCACCATGGTACTTGTAACCAGATTACAGATCAGAACACCTCTCTGTCCCTTTGCCTAGAACTACAACTTATATGGCTGAGTTGAACCTCCTAATCAGCAAAAATTTAAAACCTCTCTCTCTAGCACTCAAAAACATAATCTATTAAGATCTGCTAAATGGAACTATATAGTAACATACTAACATACTAATTGCCAGCAGATTACGCCTTACGGTCTATCGAGTCTGCTCGAACCTCAGATCCCTAGTTGGGTACCGAGGCCCTCCCCACCTTGTGTTCCAGAAACCCCTATCATCCATCCCCACCCCCCTGGGCCAGGCCATCATCTGATACATCCGCTTTATGTGTCTGTCCCACCCTCTCTTGAAACCCTCCACTGTAGATCTCTGAACCAGCTCGCCAAGCAGCTCATTCCAAGGGTCCCCCACCGTCTCAGTGTAAAACCTCCTCCTCTATTCCCCCCTCACCCTTCCACCTTCCAACGTCAAACCATGCCCTCTGGTGACACCTCCCTGCTTTAGTCTAAAGATCCCCTCCATGCTTACCCTATTTATTCCCCTGAGTTACTTGAAGACCTCAATCATGTCCCCCATATCTCCTCTCCTCTCCTCCAATGAAAACAGGCAGAGCTCCTCAAGTCTGTCCTCATACGTCAAATCCCCTAGTCCTTGTATCATCTTAGTTGCCCTCCTCTGTACCCTTTTCAGGAGCTGTATGTCCCTCTCCAAGTGCGGTCTCCAGTACTGTACATAGTGCTCAAGTTGTGGTCTAACCAGTCCATTGTACAGCGGCAGAATCACTTCCCTGCTCCTAGAGGTGATCCCCCTTACGATACATCCCAACATCCTGTTTGCCTTGTAGCCACTCTCCTGCACTGCTCAGAGGTATTCATACATGCATGCACCATGATCCCTAGGTCTTTTTCCCCTGTTGAGGCCTCCAGCACCTCCCCTCCCAGGGTGTACCTGTGTTTAGGGTTTCCCCGACCAAGATGTAACAACTTGCACTTGGTGATATTGAAATTTAATTTCCATGTGTGAGCCCAGCTTTCCAGGATGACCAGGTCCCCTTGCAGGGCCAACCTCCCTCATCCCTCAACAACTGCTCTTGTCTTAGGTCATCAGTGAGAGACTCATTTCACGCCTATACCTCCCTGATGTCCGATATGTAGGCATTAAACAGGATCGGACCCAGGACGGAAGCCTCTTGGTACCCCACAACGACATCTCTAGGGTTCGAGGCTCCCCACTGACCACTAGTCTCTGAGTGCATCCAGCTAGCCAGTTTTCAATCCATCTGGCCATCAAGGCCTACTCCCAACCCGTCAGTTTCTCCACCAGACCATTGTGGGGACAGAGTCAACGCTTGCTGAAGTCCAAGAATAATGCATCACAGGCTTTCCCTGTCTAGTTCTGATGTTACCCATTCGTAGAACTCCACAAGATTGGTTTGACATGATCTACCTGGCACAAACCCATGCTGCCAACTATCCAGACCTCCCTACTCCTCCAAGTACACTGCCAATCGTTCCTTTAGTATACTCTCCATTAATTTTCCCACCACCGAGGTCAAACTGATGGGTCTATAGTTACCTGGTACTTTCCTCAACCCCCCTTTATGGATTGCTACCACATGTGCCTCTCACCAGTCCCTAGGTACCCTCCCTGTCTCAAATGACCTGTTGAAGAGCTCCACCAGGGGTGCAGCCAGTATGTCCACCAGTTCCCATAGTACTCTCAGATGAATGCCATCTGACCCAGGAGATTTATCTTTCTTTAGGACCTTAAGGGCTAACCACACCCTTTCGGTGGAGATAGCATCATCCATCCCCTCCACCTTACTGGCCTTTCTATCCTTATCCTGATGTGACACTTCTGGGGTACCTCTCCCTCCCTCTTGCTTCATTTCTGTTGCTCCCCTGATCCCACTCACTACCGCTTCTATCCCCATCGTGCCTTGCTTTGTAGATATCCCATCCCCCTCCCAAGTGAACACAGAGGCGAAGTACTCTTTTACTACCTCTGCCTGGTCCCTCGCCTCTTCCACCCATGTTCCTTCTGATCTCAATCTGCCAGGATGGCCCCTAGTTTTTCTCCACTTCCCAATGTACAGGAAAAAACCCTTTTCCCCTTCCCATATCCCCTGTGCCAGCCACTGCTCTTTAATGGACTTTGCTACCCACACCATCTGGGTGACTTTTCTAGATGCAAGATGGTACATTTCCTTTTCCCTATCCCCTCTTGTTGTTTTATATTTTTTGTAGGCAGCCTTCTTTTCTCTGACTGCTTCCTGAACCTCACTGGACCACCAGCATGGTTTATGCGACCTTGCTCCCTTACGTTTCACCTTAGTGGGTCTGACTGCCTCATGAAGTCCCCGTTTATGACCTCCATCTCTTGCCATTTGTCAATGAATGTAATCCCTTCAATGATCCTTGAGAATACTTCCCATGCCCACAAAGTCTGCCCCCTGAAGTCCACTGCCAGTGTCCTAGATCTCTTCCCCCTCCCATGCTTATTTGAAACCAGACAGTATTGCTGGTGCTCTAGTCAGGGATCCTCTACAACCAGGTCCCTTACAGATCCCCATCCACCAGAACCACGTCCAGGACATGCCCCTCCCTTGTGGGCTCCATCATGTGCTGTGTTAAGAACACATCCTGGAAGCTGTCCAGCAGCCTCTGCTCCTTGGCCACCTTAGAGGACATGGTTCCCCAGTTTGTACCTGGCATATTAAGGTTGCCCATCAACACCACTCCCTCCCCTTTTGGTCCACACTGGGCAATGATGTTGTCTAGCAAACCATCCTCCAGAACATCACCCATCCCAGGGGGCCTATATACTACACCCAGCTTGACCTTTCCTCCTGCCGAGGTTCGTAAGGTGACCCATAAAGCCTATACGTTTCCCTCTGCCTCTTCTACCCTAGCAATTTCTATGTCACCTCTAATGAACATAGCCACTCCACCCCCTCTGCCCTCCTTTCTATCCTTCCTAAGCATAATATACCTCCACACATTTAGGTCCCAGCCATGGTTTTTATTCGCCCACGTTTCCATGACTGCCACCACATTTCACCCCAAACAGCATGGCCTGGAACTCTGGCAACTTGTTTCCCAAGCTCCTGGCATTTACTAACCCCACCCCTTATCCTTGATCCCCTTTGTCGAACCCCACCCAGGTTCCTTATACTTCCATCCTCCCTCTGCTCCTCCTGAAACCTCCTCCCCAGTCTGTTTCCCCCTCCCCCCTTGGGTTTGAAGGCTACTCCCCTCATCTGGAGGAGAGGGCTTCTGGTCAGCCCCTCCCTTATCCCTCCCCCAAGTTTAAACCCCACCTTTCTTGAATGTAGTCAGCCACCCCCTGTTTAAGGACTTCCTTCCCTAATGGGGCAAGATGAAGCCTGTCCTTGGCATGTAGTCCCTTATCCTCCCAAACTCCTTTCCAGTTTCCTAACACCCCCAACCCACTTTCTACATCCCACTTCCTGAGCCAGTCATTAACCTCTGTGATCTTCATTTTTTTCTCCACTGAGGCCTTTGGTACCAGCAATATCTTCAAAAAGGAAATGTTGCATCCATTATCCCCACAGACTCTGGCAAGTTCTTGGAACCTTGCTTGGATTTCCAAAATGCAATTTCCCTCTAGATCTTTAGGTCCCAAATGCAACAGGAAATCCAGTTTCCCTCCACAATCCCTACCCAGTTTGTACACCATGAACTTTGCTCTGTGCACTGTCAGCCCAGAGATACTCACTACCTTCACCTGGCTATGGCATCCACCCCCCTGTCCCTCCCACTGGATAACTCTAATCATCGAGTCTCCCAATTTCAGAACCTTAATGCTGCCATCATCCTTATGGTTACCTAAAGTATGCACTCCCAACCCCCCATCCCCCCTTTATTCATGATCTCAATTCCATGAGAGTCTTCCTGCCTTATTAGAGACCCCCTTGTCACCTTCCCCTTTCTGCCTCCCTTGTTATTTTTGCCCACTTAACTCAGACCCCCCCGAATAGGTGTCCCCTTTAACCCTCTCTTATCCGAACCATTTATCCTGGCCCTGATGGTTTCCCCTTCCCCCCCACACTGCCATCCTTCCCCTTGTAATAGTACACCTACCTTGAGAGGCCCTCTGTCGGTCCCCTTTACCTAGGGCCCCATCCTTGGTAGAGACACCCCTGCTGAAGGGGGGCCCCTCCCCCGTCTCCTTATCTCCCAGTTTCTCTCCAGTCATGCGCTCCTTCCTCATGTCTGCAATATGTTGCATCTCCCTCATCTGCTTAACATTTACGTTTCCCCTTCTCCCTCTGGGACTATTTCTATCCTTTTCATTGCCGGTCTGTGATGGTCTATGGGTATCCAACTCCCTCCACCCAGCCTCTGTATCAGTTTCCTCATTTCCACCAACCCCTTCCTCCCCCTCTAGGTTGCTTAATAGCTCAAATTTATTGTAACACTCTATGCCAGCCTCCATCAAGTAACCTGAGTTTCCCCCGACTGCCCCTCTAAACTGCCCCTCTTCCTCCCTCTTGCCCTGTTCTCCTTAGGCTCCCTTCCCACAGTCTGTTCTTTAGGCTTCCCCACAACAGCCCCTCCCTTCTCACTGTCTGCTCTTCTAGGCTTCCCCACAACAGCTCCTCCTGACTCTTCCCCCTCCACTCTCTTTACATTCAGAATGTTTACCCTGTAAGTATTCCCCTTAGCACCAACATCCCTACCTAATAGTCCTCAGTTCCCTAATATCCCCCTCCTGCTTGCTGTAATATAACGTTCTGTAATTTCTGAGTGTTGCCCCAGCCTCCCCTCAGCCCCACCCTTCTGCAGCCCATATCCACACCCCTTATCCTTGGACACACACCCCAACTCCCCCAGCTTACTCCCTAACCAATATACTTCTCTCCTGATATGAGATAGCTGTCTACAGAGTGGGCAGCCTCCCTCCCTCCAGGCCCAATTGAGAATTATTGCCACCCCACAGCCTGTGCAGCCTTCAACCCTTACAAAGATGCCTGCCATGGAGGAATGTGGCCACCCTGTTTGTCCTCTCTGTTCATAATGGCACACAGCCCTTTTTTCAGTCCCTTCCCTCTGGAATACAGTCTCTCTCTAAACTGACTGCAGTTGTTTATGAACCCAATTTCAACCCCACCAATAATGTTCCCAAGTTTCACAAACACATACAGTCCAGTGTGTGTCCAGTCCCGGTAACAGTGTGTGTATGCAGACATCAAGTACCGTATGATGTCACAGGTCCACCAGTTACTGTTGCTTCAAATTTCAGTCACAAAGAGAAATGCACAGCCCTTCAATCCCAACCCCCAGTGGCTTTTCAGTACTTAAGAAAGCTCATACAAAACAGGGTGGGTGGGAGGTCCTACCACCACCAGGCAAACATCACATTTAAATTTCACCTAATTATCACTGCCAAACAAGTGTTCCCACAAACCAGCACACAAGCCCCAATGGTTACAATATCACAGCCCAAGTAAAAGTTCTAACTCAAAGTAGTAATTTTTAACACACATAACTAATTTCAAGCAAAAAACTATTCAAATATTTCAGTTAAAACAGAAGATAACACCAAACCTCTTTCCTGAACAACCTCCTACTTCTGTTCCCAGGTGGGCAATGAACAAACAGATTCTTTATAAATAATTGATCAGATCCAAACAAACATATGTTGGGATAGTTCATTGCACTATAACTTAAAACATTACAATTTATAAGCAGAATTATCACTCCAGGATGTGATATAAAGGATTTATATGCACTTCTCAGGGCCATAAGAACCCTCAACCTTTGGCCTTGTGCCCTTTTGCCCCTTTGCCCCTTAGTTGTGCATCAAAATCCTTTGAACCACAGCCAGGAGTGTCTTAATTCTTATTGGACATAATAAACAGAAAGAACTAAAAAAAAAACTCTGATAGAATCCTGAGGAGCACCAGAAAGCATCAGGACTTTATCAGAAGAAACACAATTAGTAATAATTATTTCAGATGTTGGATGGAGCGGAGAGGAGAACATCTACAAATTACTTTAAAAGACATAACATCTTAGATTCAAATTGAACCAAGTGGTTAAACTGAGTGATCAAGGTCAGGAAGGCCATTTTACTCATTGAAGGGTAATGTTTATTATACTTTGCCATAATGCTTAATTACTCATGTGTTCAAAGATGAAAACACCTACTGTGTGATATCTTAAACTAGAGATCAATGTCACTGCCATCCCAGACTCTGTGCTGGCACTCAAAATTCTAGACAACTTTCAGTCAGACTTCTAGCTGGTCAACAGAATAACATTGGAAATATAACCAAAATTACAACTGATATCCTTCTGTAAGAGCTATTTCAAAGTGAGCCTTTATAGCACTAAGCTACAGGAGAATCTTTCATAGTCATAGCTTTAAACAGGGATTTTGGCCACTTCCAAATTCTGGAAATTTGGGAAATAATTATGCTTGAATATGATACTCTCAGGTGATGCTTAACCATGTCCTTTCTTGCACTTTCTACTCCTTTGCCCTCTTGTACAAGCTGAAGCTATAGAAAAAACCATGTACCTGTGGATATTTGTAGAGCCCCAAAATTCGAGCCATAGCAATTGAAATCCGAGAACCTGAGTCCCCAAGTATAGCCACCGCTGGGGGCCTTGTCTGACAAAGGTAATTAGGAACTGGATCTCGTTCCCCAGAAAGTAACCAGAATGTGCCCTCCAGAGCTCTAAAAACTGTGTTGTATGAATCATACATTGCAAGCCCCAATGTGATGTTTGGTAGCAAAGTCTGGCTGTTGTTAATTTCCTCAGTTGCAAATATAATGCCTTGCCACACCTGAAATAAGCTTAGGTCGAACCTGAAAAAAAAATGACATGATCATTAGTTGAGCCCAAACTGATGATAATAAAGCATTTTCAGTTTAAGCTAATTATATAACAAGCAGTCATACTTTGGCAAATGCAAGGATCAAACACGTCATAGCTAATGATGCAAAAATCAGTTCATTGTAATCTTTGTGTATACATTACCTCATTATGCACTCTTTTGCATTCCCCATGCTGATTCCTACTGGTCTTGTTTGTATTCAGATCTGTATACTGTATATGGTTCCACATTTATGTTCTGTGTGCTGGAATGTAAGTACTGTGACTTGTAAATAGCCCTGATACCTGGTGACCTATAAGACCATGAAGCAGTGTATGTTGTAGGCAGATTCAATGCAGCCACAAGAAACATGCTACTGAACTACAGTATAGGTAGTCATATACATCTGAGAATATTAATGAAAACCTTGCCACAGCCCTGTTTAAAGGAAAACTCCTATAGAATCCCTAAGTGCAGAAGTGGCTACAGAAATGCCTGATTAGGGCTGTTAACATAAACCTATTTTTTTATTTACCCGCTGGCTCAGAATTTTAATTAAAAAGATCCGCTGCATCCATGATGGCCACAGAGCCCCGGGCAGACATTTCGCGTACCCCGGGCGGCTTCTGCCTTGATGGTTAGGCTAATGTGGGCTACCAACATCTGCCATTTGTTGGTAGCCCTCATTAGCATAACCTTCATGGTAGAAGCTGCCTGGAGTGCACAAGATGTCCACCCTGGGTTTTGCGGCCATTATGGAAAGAGTGGATCTTTTTAATTAAAATTCTGAGGCAGCAAGTAAGTGAAAAATGTACTTTTATGTTAAAAGCCTTAACTGGGCATTTCTGCAGCTGCTGCTGCACTTAGGGACTCTATAGGAGTTTACCTTTAATGATGTTTACCATTATGCATTTTATTTGAATATAAAAACTGCAATACCAGACTTAAAACTGAGAAAAGAGACACTTGACATGACAGTTTGCGCCACAATTTGCCACAACATATGGAGACCTAGCAATGTCCAATTAGATAGAATGCAGTCTTCTTTAAAAATCACAATGGACCTACAAGACTGGACATTTCTTCAGCATTTCCCTGCAAGGTGGGTACATTTTTACTAATCAGTGTTTCCCTAATAAATTAGAGAAATTACTTGAAATTTAATGTCAGAAGGGACTCTTGGTTCCTTATCTATGACTCACTATTCAAAGCAGATTTTTCTAAGTACACCATCCAAGCACACAGTAATATAACTGAGTTCCATATCCACTCTACTACCCAGAGTATCCAGTGATCTGCTCGGTTAGCAGAAATTTGACCAGGCTTGTCTTAAAGGCTTGCACTGTTTCTTCCTGTATGCTGTTTCATAGGTTCAACAGACTTTGAGAGAAGGAGATGGGGGGACTGATAATGGGGAGCAAGATAGTGATAGCTATTAGCTACAGTACACAACATATTGCTTGACAATATTACAGAAAAAGTATGCCACCATTGCCTTGGTAAATCTGTAGCAGTTTTTTTAATATTCCTCAAGTTTGCCATAATTCATCCTCAGAGATGTCTGTCTGTTAACCTGACAGACTTTTGAATGAGGTGTTTAAGGGAGGATGGAGCACAGCCTGTCAGCACAGATGTAATGCAATTGCTCAAGATGCTGACAACCCTAGTTTGTAAATGAATACAAGTCATTGGAGGCCAACTGGGAGTAGGAGGATTGAGAACCACAGAGGATACTCTACTCTTCTGGGCAAGGAGGGCAGTCAGTTCTACTACTGTACTATGACCTGGGTGACCACAGGTGGCAGTACAGTTAAAGCTCCTAGTGGACAGGAGATCAGCCACACTGTGTACATTAACACAAGTGCATGCTTGCATTCCAAAGCCACTGCCACCCTTTGACATCAAGGGAATGAACATGAAAAATGCCATGACAGGCAGGATGATGTCAGCTGCTTGTAAGCCCCATACCTGGCTACCCAGGCACTGACTGCACACCTGATCCATTCCAGGTAGGAGTTGGGGAGCCGAACTACCTCTAGCAGAATGGAAACATTCTTGGGGAACAAGGAGGTAAGGTAAGTCCTGGGGTACACCAGGTTGATGGGGCTCAGGCAGCCAAGCACAAGGGGCCCACCTTAAGAGAAGGTTAAAAAACAAACCAACAAAAAAAGGGAGAGATGAGTTGGGATTGTTGCCTATAATGACACTTGTGTGCCCTGTGGGCCCTACGAACACTGCAAGAGTGGAAAGTCAAGAATGAAAGGAGTTTGAGGAAAATAAAGAAAAAGGAAAAGAGAAAGGAGGAGAAAAAGAAGAGAAAGAAAAGAGAGCAGAGGATTAAATGATCCTTAAACACTCAGCCAGTGGAGTCCATATATAAACTTTTAGAGAATTGACTTTATAAGAGACAGAGACTTGAAACTGCTGTATAATCATACCAACGTGAGTTTTAAATGTTTCAGCAGCCAGTCATGGACTACTTTGGATCTAAAGCAAAGATTACTACATGATTATTATGTGATCATTTGGAACATGTACTTCACTGTTTTATCATAGTGCTACCTTTTCATAGATTTTTTCAGTCGGGTTTATTTTCTGGGAAACTGAGAGTTATATATTTCACTGTCAGCTCTACACATATGGTAGGTATTGATCTCTGATCATTAACAGTTCAGAAGTATTTCACTCTGGCTGCTATGTTGACACGTACGAGTTATAGTCATGCTTATACATGGTCACACTTTTGGCAGTACGGCAACTTGGTTGATTTAAGTCATAAACTTTCAGGAAAAAACACTTTACAGGGCATATTTGATGGACCAGTTTATTGCTTTGTAATCTGCCCCCACATTCATACATTTTGTGAAGTATCAGTTTGAAATTAAGATGAGAGACTGAGTGAGGTATTATAGTGATGTCAAATGCTGTTTGCTGTCTGAGAGGGTGTAGACACAGATTAGATCCAACCTTGAGTCTGTTGCAGAAAAGTACAGATGTAGTTTTAGTCTTGCCTTTTTTTTAATCTTTATGGAACTTATATTCTTCTAACGTATGAATAAAGCATTGCTGACCCTTGAGGTCTGATTGAATGGAAGGTTTATTTTTTTATTTATTGAGATATTCAGAAAGACCTCTGAGTCAAAGACTCATTTACAAAGGTTCCACATCATACATAGAATACAGAAGGGATGAAACATGGTTTATAGGTTGTTTAACACATACCAAAAAATCTTACAAATTATTTTTTTACATGGTTACACATTTGATTCAGTGGGTGAGCTACTTTTCCAGGGGAAACATGATTTACACGAGAATCGCACAGCCATAGAGGAGCAGAGAGGTTCTGAAGTGGCTGTTTGTCAAAGATAGGTCATCTCGTGGGGGCCATTTGCATGGAGGTCAGAGAAGTTCAGGATCAACAGGAGGGGGTCAGTTGCAGTCACACAGGTTGGAGGCTTGTAGATGATTCCTTAGTCTGGTTTTGAAAGGGCCAAGCCTAATTTCTTCTGTTATTAGGCTGGGGACTGCATTCATACAGGATGGGACTTTGTAGCTGAAAGTTCGCTGGAATTGGGAAGTCCAGCCATGGGGTACCCATAGCAATGGTTTGTTTGAGCTACGGGTTCTGCCTAGTAGTATTGGGAGGATAAATTGGTTTAGGGTGGGGGGGGTGAGGCCTAGGATAATCTTTTTGGTCATTAGGCAGGTGTGATACCTGATTCTGTTGTCTAGGTTTAGCCAGTTTGTGGTACTCTAGAGGGTGCATGTGAGTGTGTGAGGTGATCACAACCTAGGATGAGACGGCAGGCTTTGTTAAGCACAAGCCGGAATCAGTTTAGGACAGTGGAGGCTCCTGCACTGTAGATGAGGATGCCGTAGTCCAGCAGGGAGAGGATAGAGGAGTTTATGGTGAGTTGCAACGCTTCAGGGGTGAGGCAGTGTTTGTATCAGTAGAGAACTCCTAGTCTGGAGTTTAGTGTGATGTCTCTGTGTTTGCAGATGGCTGCCTTGCTACTGTACCTTGGCTTGGTTGGTGCTGAGTCCCTGAGTCTGAAGTTAGCTTTTTACTATGGTTTCTAGGGCTTACTGTGGTTTTAATGGCAGTTTAAAGAACACAAGTTTTTGTGCAGTCTCCAAGCCCCCAGTGTTTGCTTACTGGCCAAGGACTTACAAAATATAATTTTCGTAATTTTATTCTTCATAAATTTCAAGGGTGAAGGGATCATAAATCCTTGTATTGAGGAGCTGGCAGCCAGATCCATTTTCCTTCTTTATACCTTGCAATGAAAGCTGTGCCCCTGGACTCATATATTTTGTGATATATGAGTTTATAGATAACCAGTTGATTTCAGTGAGGGTGGATTTTTTATATTTTAGGGGTTCACCCACTTCAAATCAGTGCCACTGCTCAAGTAACATGAGTCACGTTACTTAGTTTAGTATGTTATTAATTTGTTAGCACGCTCTATCTCATTGCGACTCTAGGCACTTTCCAGATACCCAAACAATATAGGCAAGGAATTAAAATATACATAAAATATAAACAAGCACAATAGGTTAAGATAATTTAAAAGGGGAGAAAGGCTTTATTAATTGAAACGGCCTTCAGATCCCTCTTGAAGACACTAACTGAGAGGGCCTCCCTAAGCAACCTAGGCAGTGAATTCCACAGGATATGTATTGTGACTTAGAATGCATGGGCATCAGATGACTTCAAATTAACCCTGGGAATTACATGGAGGCCCTCCATGGCTGACCGGAGAGGATGAGACAGGTTGTAAGGCTCTAGGTGGTCTTGCAGGTAGCTGGGCACCAGACCATGTAGGGATTTATAGGTCTGCAACCCAACCTTAGAGGTGATCTGCCACCTAATAGGGAGTCAGAGCAGAGAGTGCAGCACAGGCATAATATGACATGACCTCAAAAGACCAGTCAACAGCCTATCTGCCACATTCTGCACTAACTATTGGTGGCAAAGATCACTCCCGATAGCCCTAAGTAAAGGGCATTGCAGTAAGCAAGCCATGATGTTGCAAAGGCATGGACTAGTGATGGCAGATCACCTGAGGAAATCAGGTGTTTATTCCTGATGATGTTTCTACAATGATAAAAGCCACTCTGGACCATGGCTGACACCTAGAATTCAAGAATCAGGCCACTATCAAGAACAATGCCAAGATTTCTCACTTTAGAAGAGGTGAGAAACTGGAAGTCTCCAAGCCTAAGCCTGATGACTCAACCAGCCTGCATGTGACCCTCAGGCAACCAGATTCCAAGACCATTACTTCTGTTTTATCCAGATTTAACCTCAACCAGTTGCCACTCATCCAGTCTTGGATTTCAGCAAGGCACCAATTGAAAACTGAGACCACATCCTGTTGTTCAGGTCTATAGCTGGTGGACCCAGGTTTGGGACTGGCTGCAAGGTTTGGATTTATTTTTTGTTTCATATGGGTGATGATTCATTTTTTTTAGTTTGGTTTCCAAGATCCTGTTCTCCGTGCCCTGCTATCAGTTCCCCCCTGTAGATTTGCCTCCCCAACCTTCTCCCTCTTCCTAATTTAGCCCCCCTCCCAAGTTTTCCCTTTCCCCGATTGTCATATTTCTCATGGAGTTGATTTTAATAGAGATGGGTGGTGTGGGGGACTTGCCCCCCTGAAAAGGGATATATTACAAAAACTAGAAACTCGGTTGCCCAAGTTTCGCTAATTTGATTCTGGCCGCCTGACACATGGGTGTCCAACATTGGGATTTTGCCAGTGGCAAATTTTTTTTCATGTTTCATGGGTCTTAGAGTAAACTCTGCCAAGGGCAAAATCCCTGTGTCAGGCACCCATGTTTAGTGCAGCTGGTGTCGGGATTGTGAGACTCAAGCAACTGAGTTTCTGTCTTTTAAATGAATACCTGAAAAGGGTGTGTTGGAGGCTTAGTCCCCAACATTAAATATGAGTACAATTCACTCACAAATAGATGTGTCAAGTGCCAGTCGCTTATTGTGGTTGATAGGTGTTGTGACAATCGTGCTTTTGACTGTCGGCAATTTGCAGTCACCCTTGTTTTCAGCGCTGTCTTTGCTGGTGGTATTATCACATGGCACCCATGAAATTAGGCGCTATGCTATATTCAGCATGTTGGCACCACACAAAGTGTGCTTAGGCGACTTTGTGTGACACTTAGCATGGTTCAAATTACCAACCAGAAAAAGGTAGTCTTAACTCTGGGCAAAACAAGGATGGGGGCATGGACAAAGCAGCAGCAGGCAGCAAGGCTTATGCAATAATAGCAGCATGGTGCACCTGATGACTTCAGCCAATGAGGAGCCAGAGAGGGTGGATGGCCACACTGGGCCACTCCATATGCCATGGAGGAGACATGCTGCACAAAGATGGCACCACCCACTTCTCCATCATCTGGCACCAGTCCCAACTCTGCCACACATTTGAAGGTGCCCCAGTGCCCCATTGACACCTTGTCAGTGCCGCCATGCAGCACACAACACCAGTCCCCCATAGGGGTTCACTAACAGAATGAAGCACACACATGCAGCATTGAGGGGATGGAGGGTGTTGAGGGGAGGGTGTACAGGTGCCCAGGATGCACCACATAGTAGGTGCCACCATATGGCTGGGGCCATCCACACAGTGCACATGTTCCAGTAATGGATATGCTGCTGACTTCGGTGTGCCTGTATGATGGCATGTGTCTGCCCCCTTCCAGGGCACATATTGCACACCTATACATACACCCCGTCACACATGACCAGACATGTGTATGTTACTGTGTGATTCCCATGCCATTGGCACAGCATATGTGGGTCACAGGACAGTATGACAGTGGTGTCCGCTGTCAGAACACAGCTGCCAGCTGGGCCTGTCACTGTGTGCATAGCAGCAGTCATTGATGCCTGACACACCTTAGACATTGCTGTGTTCCTTACAATACCGGCTACTATGGTACTGAATTATCTGATACAGACATTGGCAGACACAACAATATGTTAATGGCAGCACAACCACCTATGTTTGTGGTGTTAGTCCCCTAGGGCACAATAGTCTGAGCTGCTGTGTATGGACCCTGCTTGCAGCTACCATTCTGCAGTACCAGTCTGACATACAGCTGGTGCTGTGTGCACACTGAAATAGCCCGGGCAATCCACATGTGGTAATACATGCAAATCAGGCCATAATGAAATGCTAATGTGGTGATTAGCCCTCAGAATGCCTGTCTAGGCTGATTTGCATATCAGTTTTGAACATAGCAAACTTTTACCATGGGATAATGTGTTTGCCCTGTGAAAATGTGTTAGTGCTGGGCAAACCTGACAGAACCATAGCACAGTTCTGCAGTTTTTTACCTGCAATGTTGTTTGCAGTTGTGCACCACTTCTTTGCAAGCACCCACACTGACTACGTAGTTCACTTTTGCCTTACTCCACCTCTGTGTGTTCTGGGTTGCTGTTGCAGTTGACACTGTCAGGTAGCTGTATTCAGAGCTCTCTTCTTTGCTGAGCTATTTTTGCACTGCACTCACAGCCCTGTTTGCCCACCTTTATTTGACCGCTATATTCAGCACTGTTTGCCCCTTGGCTATTCCTTTGAATATTGTGTGCTATTGGCTGCGGGCTAAATTTCCACACCGGGCAGTGCTATTTTTGCCACCAGGCAAAGTTTGGAATATTGGGCACCAGAATTTTAGAACTGTGTGCGTGAGGGACCCTCTTATATAGCATATGTTAATACTGCTACTGAGACCACTTACAGTTATAATTGTGATCACTTGCACATTCTTTTTTTAATTATTCTTTTTTATTTATAAAGATATGTAAATACATACATCCATATATAAAGTTTCATCATACAATTCATTCTTACATCTGAAACATTACTTTATTAAATTATACATATCCTTATACAAAAAAACCCACCTCCTACCTCATATATAAAACATATACTTTCTAACTATCAGTGCAGGAATAAATCATCATAAGATTAATTTATATCTTTAGTAATACTAACAAACTAACATACTAAAATGCCAGCAGAATAGGCCTAACTGTCTTTCGCGTCTGCTCATTTGGTCAGCCCCCACCCTGGGAGCTGACCTTGCTGCCCCCCTCGCCTTCTCTGGCTTCTCCCTTCCCAGTTCCGGATATTCTCGCTGCATTGGATTTTGCTTGCAGAACCCTTCGCCTGTACCTGTCCCACCCCCTCTTGAACCCCTCCACCGTCTCTGCCTCCACCAGCCCCCTAGGCAGCTCATTCCATGGCTCCACCACCCTCTCAGTGAAGTAGCACCTCCTCCTTTCTCCCCTGAATCTTCCCCCCTCCAGCTTCCACCCATGCCCTCTAGTGGCCCCTTCCTCCTTCCTTCGAAGCACCCTGACAGTTCGTCCCCTATTTACCCCCTTCATGTACCTGAAGACCTCTATCATGTCCCCCCGGTCCCTTCTGTCTTCCGATGTGTATATATTTAGCTCTTTGAGCCTCTCCTCATAGGTCCTGTCCCCCAAGCCCCAAATCATTTTGGTTGCCTTCCTCTGGACCCTCTCCAGGAGTTTAATGTCCCTCTATAAGTGTGGCCTCCAAAACTGCACGCAGTACTCGAGGTGCGGCCTCACCAAGCAGTTATACAGAGGGAGTATCACTTCCCTCCTTCTGGAGGTGATCCCCCTAGCAATGCATCCCAGCATCCTGCTGGCCTTGGCTGCTTCCCTCCTACAAGTCTCTGAGTTTCTCATCTTGACATCCACCACCACCCACAGGTCCCTCTCAGCCATCGAGACTTGTAGCATTCCCCTCCCTAGGGTGTACACTTTGCCCGGGTTTCTGTACCTTGTATTTCCCTGCATTGAACCTCAGTTTCCACTTTCTAGACCATCTTTCCAGAGCCTCCAGGTCCCCCTGTAGGGCCACCCTCCCTATCTCCCCATCCACCACCGCCCCTAGTTTTGAGTCATCCACAAAGAGACTCATCTCACTCCTGATACCTGTCCTTATGTCAGAGACGTAGGCGTTGAACAGGAGGGGCCCAAGGACTGATCCCTGTGGGACCCCACTAATGATCCTCCTTGGGAATGAGACTATCCCGCCAACTATGACCCTCTGGGTCCGGTCCTGTAGCCAATTGCCTATCCATCTGATCATCTGGTTACCCACCTCCCATTTTTCCAAGCTTATCCAACAGGCCCACTTGAGGAACAGAGTCAAATGCCTTGCTGAAGTCTAGAAAGAGGACATCCACTGGTCTACCCAGGTCCAAGGCACTCATCACCCAGTCATAGAACTCCACAAGGTTTGTCTGACACGATTTCCCTGGGATGAATCCATGCTGCCTAACATCCAGGCACAGTGACTTTTCCAGGTCCCCCCTAGCCTCTCCTTGACAATGCCCTCCATCACCTTGCCCACCACCGATGTCAAGCTGACAGGCCTGTAGTTCCCTGCCACCTCCCTTGATCCCCCCCTTGTGGATAGGCACTATATGCCCCACCTTCCAGTCCTGGGGCACCCACCCTGTCCTCAGAGAGATGGTGAAAAGCTCCACCAGGGGGTTCGCCAGGACATCCACAAGTTCCTTCAGCACTCTGGGATGTAATTTATCCGTCCCCAGTGCTTTCTCCATCTTAAGGGACCTGAGGGCATCCTGCACTCTCTCTGCTGTGATTTCCACTTCCACTACCTCTTCTCCCTGCTTAGCCTTCCCCCCTCCTGCCAGTGATGCCTCCCCTTCTCCCCAGACCTGCCATTTGGTAAGGATTCCCCCTTCCTCATTATCACTGTCTCCTCCCATGTATGATGCAGCACCCTCATTTTCCTTGGTGAAAACTGAGGTGAAGTATTCATTTAGTACCTCAGCCTGCTCCCCCAGGTCTTTTGCCCATCTCTCCCCTGTATTAATCCTGCTAATCTGCCCCTTCACCCTTCGTTTTTCCCCAATGTATCTAAAGAACCCCTTGTTCCCTCTCCTAATTTCCCTGGCCAGGTTCTGCTCCTTCCTTGCCTTAGCTGCCCTCACCACTCTAGTGGCCCTTCTAGCCATCAGCTCGTACTCCCCTCAATCCCTTTCACTCCTTGAGCACTTGAATTGCCTATAGGCTGCCTTCTTTCCCCGCACCACCTCCTGGACCTCCCTGGTCCACCAGCAGGGTTTTCGGCCCTACCGCATTTTCGTCTTACTCTTGCACAGGTGCTGGTAGCATCCTGCACCCCTCTCCTGATGATTTCCCACCTACTATCAGCGTCCATGTCTGACCCAATTCCATCCAAATGCTCCTTAAGGATCCTTCCCATTTCCTTAAAATCCGCCCCCCTGAAGTCAGTTACCTCCATCTTTGTGTAGCCTTCTACCCCTCCTAGGTCCAGGCAGAGCCAGACCATGGCATGGTCACTCCCCGCCAACGGGTCCCTTACCTCCAGGCCCCCAATCTGGTCACTGTCTGCCAGGACCACATCCAGTACCCGTGCCTCCCTGGTCGGTTCCCCCACCTGCTGAGTTAGGAACGTGTCCTGAAAGACATCCAACAACTTCTGTTCCCTGGCCACCGAGGATGTCATAGTCTCCCAGTCTGTTCCTGGCATGTTTAAGTCCCCCAACACCACCACCCTTCCCCTGCCCAGTCTGCAGTGTCTCCCAACATCTGCCACCAGACTCTCCTTCAGTTCCTCCGCAGTGCAGGGGGTCTATACACCACTCCTATTTTTACTCTCTTGCCCCCCTTGTTATCAAGGTGACCCAAATCGCCTCCACGGTTCCCTCTGCTTCCTCTACTCCCCCTATGCCAATGCAGTTTTTGACTATCATTGCCACCCCTCCTCCCCTTCCCTTCCCCGTCCTTCCTGAACATAGTATAACCCTCCAGGTTCAGGTCCCAGTCGTGTCCTGCAGTGGCCCAGGTCTCAGTGACCACTGCCACATCCACCGCTCCCTCAGTTAGCATCACCTGGAGCTCTGGCATTTTACTGCCCAAGCTCCTGGCATTAAGCAGGACTACCTTCCACCCTTTCCCTATACTTCCATTTCCCCTGCTCGTGTTCCCATGGGGATTCTATTTCCCCTGGTCTGCACTTTACCAGTCAGCCTTTTCCCACATTCATCCAGCTCCCCAGGTGGGTGGAGACAGAGTCCATCCTTTATCGGCAGCCCCTCGACAGCCTTTTCTCCCATCCCTTCCCCTTCACAAGTTTAAACCCCACTTTCACCAATGAACCCTCTATTTTCAACTACATGATTCCCTCCTCCAAATTGAGATGAAGCCTATCTCTAGCATACAGCTCCTTATCCTCCCAGGTCTCCCCCAATCCCCCATCAACCCATACCTCTGGCCTCACACCACCCCTGAGCCACTGGTTTATCTCCTAATCTTCCTTTGTGCTCCCCACTAGCCCTTGGCACCGGCAGGATTTCTGAGAAGGAAACTGTGCATCCTATGTCATGACAGACCCTGGCAAGCTCCCTGAATCTTGCCTGTATCTCTAGCTCGCTATTTCCCTCAAGATCATTTGTACCCAGGTGGACCAGTATGTCCGGGGCACCCCCACAATCCTTTGCCAGCCGATATACCTCATGCTTGGCCCTGTGCACCGTTAGTCTAGGGAAGCATTTTGTTCTAACTGGCCAGGCTTCTCCCTCCCTATCCCATTTGATACCCCTGATCATAGAATCTCCCAACAGGAGCACTCTGACCACTCCTTTTCCTCCATTTCCCCCCCTTCCATGTCCCTCATCCTTTCTACCGGCCCCTCCACTCAGCTGGCTCCTTGTTCCTCCTCCTATCTGGGTGCCACATGCTGCCCCCTCCTTATTTTCCCTGGCAACCCCCTTCCCTCTGATTCTATGCCTCTCCTCCTCCTGAGTATCCTTCTGTACCTCGCTAACTTCCCCCTCACTGCTCACGACTGGTCCTTCTCCCCCATCCACTAAACTAGCCTGGCTTGTCCTCTCTTCCTTCCTGTCTCCATTTAGTCCCTCCTTGCTTGTCGTGCTCCCCTGGCCTAAACCCTCAGCTCCCTTTAGTGTATCCTCCTTGTACTTCTGGTCCTTCTCTTTGCCCTTTCCTCCCAATTGGTCCTTCTCCTTGCGCTTTCCTCCCTCTTCCCCCTGCCCCTCCTGCTCTGATTCACTACACCCCCCCCATTTTTCTGCATTCCAGGTTCCCCCTGTTCCTCCTGCTATCTGGCCCCCACCTCCTGCCCCCCACTCCCTTTCCATCTCTAACCACCCCTGTCATGGCTACATCACCCCCCTCATCTTCAAGCAGAAGAAGAGAATTGAAGCGGTTACTGAGTGTAAGGTCCGATCCACCTCCCCGCCTTGCTTCCTTCTGTCCAGCCCTGGCCATCTGCCTACTTCCCTGAGAATGTTGTCCCTCTGGCCCCCCTTCGTGAGGGTCCCCAGTTACCTGCCTGCTTTCTTAGTAGTGTCCTCCTTTTGGGCCCCCTCTGCCAGGGTCCCTATGTGACCCCCGAGTATTCTCCTGCACTCCTTTCCCTATGCCCCCACCCCTAGTGCTTGGTGCAACCCTGTGGGAGATCCCCTGCCCCCTTCCCCAACCATACCTCCCCCCTTCCCCCAGCTGTCTCCTAATCCCTGCAACCTCCTCCCTAAGCTGTGCCAGCTGGTAGCACACTGGGCAACCACCAAACTTCCAAGCCTAGTCCAGTATCATGGCTGCTCCACACCCTGTGCACCCCACCATCCTCCCAAAGATGCCGGCCCTAATGACATGTGGTCCCATCCCCCTCCAAGTAGGTTTCCTTGGGTGAGCCACCAGGTTCCCCACTAGTCCAAGATACACCCCTACTGCCTAATCAGGTCACCCACTAATCCTAGATACAGTCCCATAGTAAACCGGTAACCCTGTTACTAGGTGCAGTGCAACACAGTAAACTTATAAGGGAAGTGAACAACTCCCTAAGCTCCTCTCCCCCAGCCTTTATATCCAACCCCAGTGTCTAGAACTACATGAGTTGCACCTGCTGCCTTTTCCTCCAATTGCAGGGCAGGTGTTCCCCTATAAATTAGCAGAGCTCTGGGGAAGGAGGGGTGGGGGGTATTGGGCCTACACCCGACTCTTGAGAGAGTGTATCAGCCCTGTGTCTGCCCCTCCAAGCCCTGCAGCCAAAGAACCAGCCCCAAGCAAATCCCACCAAATAGGTTTTAAATCAGAACAAATAGGCCTCCACAAGCGCAGCCCGTTACACAGCGAAACATCCAACAAATGAGCCCACTTACTGCCACCAAACCAGCTTTCAAACTACTAACAGCCCCCAAAACAATACCCTGCTAGCCCCTTAGAAGTAAGAAAGAAAAGAAATAACCTTTGACCAAGTAAAATCCACAAGAAACCATGTAAAAACAACAAGAAGCAGCTACTGTCCTGGAACACAACTGATCCTGTCCCCTTCCAGTTCCACCTAATGGTGGAAGAAATGTAATAATTTCATTCAAGGAGGTATGTTGTATGGTATTATCTTTATGTATATCTTCAAATAACTTTTCATAATACAGAGTAGTTTTAAAATTATTTCCCCATCTACTAAAGTCAAAGGGCATTACCTTGGTGGAGTTCCAGTTGTCTAAAATAATTATTTTCGTTGTCATAATAGACAAAGCAAGGATTTTTTTTCCTTTTCATCCAAATTCAAGGATTCAAAATAATTTAAACAAAATACTTTTGGGCTAAATAGTAATAATAGTAAACAGATTCCACAGTAAAGAAAGGGGGTTACTAGTTGGGTACTGCAGGGTGCAGCACTGGGGCCGGTCCTTTTTAATGTCTTTATAAGCGACATTGCAGAGGGACTGGACGGAAAAGTATGTCTCTTTGCAGTTGATACAAAGATCTACAACAGAGTTGATACACAAGGTGGGGTGGAAAGGGTGAGAAGGGACTTGGCAAGGTTGGAGGAATGGTCAAATGTATGGAAGCTTAAATGCAAGTCAAAGAAGTGCAAAGTAATGCACCGGGGAAACAAAAACCCAGGGGAAGAGTACACAATATGGGGGTGAGATACTGACAACAACAAAAATGGAAAGGGACCTGCGGGTAGTTATATCAGATGACCTAAAGGTGGGCAAGCAATGTGAGAAGGCAGTAAGGAGGGCTGGGGGGATACTGGGATGTAGGGAGAGGCATCACTAGTAGAAAATGAAAAGTTGTTATCCCTCTGTACAGACAGTTGGTGTGACCACATCTGGAGTACTGCATGCAGTTCTGGAGACTCCATCTCCACAAAGACATAGGGGGGAGGCTGTCCAGAGGAGGGCAACCAAAATGGTGCAGGGTCTGCACAAGAAGTCATATGAAGAAAGACTAAAGGAGCTTAATATGTATAACCTTGAAGAAAGGAGGGAGAAGGGGGACGTGATAGAAACGTTCAAGTACCTCAAGGGATTTAATAAAGTCGAAGAGGGTAGCATCTTTCAGAAAAAGAGATGTGCAAGAACAAGGGGGCACAATTTGGAGATGGGGGACTGCTCAGAGGTAATGTGAAGAAGTATTTCTTCACAGAGAGGGTTGTAGATGCATGAAACAGCCTTCCTGAGGAGGTCATGGAGCCAAAAACAATGGGGGCATTCAAGAATGCATGGGACAGACATAAGGCAATTCTAGCGGAGTGTAGGAGGAAGTAGGCTGTTGGTTAACTAGGATATGCAGCTTATCCGTTAGGTAGGGAAATGGGCAGACTGGGTGGGCCAAGCGGTCCTTATCTGCCATCAAATTCTATGTTTCTATGTTTTCAAATGGTATTTGTTTCTGCAGTAGTTTTTCCACTTCCCATTTTGTACATAACCACCAAGATAATATTTCCTTACACTTCCATAGTGAGTGAAAATGATCAATCTGCTTATTATATTAGTCTCCCAGCAGAATCAGACCTCCCGGTCTATCAATGTCTGCCTGAGTCTGCAGCTAGCCCCCTAGATTGCAGCTGCCCCAACCCTCTTCCCATCTGTCATTCCCATGATAGCCTCAGCCTCCCTCCACCCAGACCCTCCCTTGTGCTCTGTCCTACACCCTTTTAAAACTTCCTACGGTCATATTCTCCAAGCAGAGGGGCCAGCAACCATGTGGATAAGAAGGGTCAATATGGCTCAGTTTACAAGGTGTAACATAAGCCCTATCTAAAATTCTAAACTGAATGGATTTATTTTTAGCATTTGTATAAAGCTTATTGGCATTAATGCTCACCTTAGTTCATTCTGTATCATACCAAGTCCTCGTTAAGTTCTGCTTCCCATTTATATTGTCTTATTCATTGTTTTCACCTTGTGGGAGTTGTTATGTATTATTGAGGCATATACTGTACATAAGCCATACAACTTGTTTTAGTTTTTTCCTATAACACTCCGATATTGTAAGTATGTCCATTTCATATTGGAGATTGATATATCCAAATGGTAAAATATATTCATTAAATTTATTCTCCAGTAGATTGTATTTTAGCCATGGTGACCCAATTAGATTCTGTTGACATGAAAGTATGAATTCTGCTCTAGTCATAAACTTATTTTCTCTCTATTATTGTTATTGTATTGTGTTCTTTTTGTTTTTTGAGCGCATGCACCAGCATCTTTCTGGATTTATCCTCATAAAGATACAATTTATTTTTAAGTTTCATGATGTTTTTCCTGTTTTCTTAGCTATTACAATTTTTTTCTCCATTATTTTTTTTATCCAATAAAGATGACATTTTGCTGGGTCTGTTCCTACTTTATATAGTAGTTCTAATACTTCTTAGTCTAGTATGTTTATTTTTTCCTGTATTCTTTTATTAATTTTGTTCTGATAGGAAATTATGTATCCTCTAATGGTCACTTTAAATGAATCCCATGACTCAGAGACTTTTTGGCCCTCATAATTAATCTGCCAAAATTCAGACATGTGATTTTTTTTACATATGTTATAAAGTCAGAGCCATGTAGTAAAGTATTCTGGAATTTCCACTGCAGAATTCTTTTCTGATCTCTAGTGGGTATAAATTTTATGAAAACCAGGGCATGTTCAGATATACAGATTGTGTCTATCTCAGTCTTTGTAATGTCTTTAATATCTTCTTTGTTAGCAAATATATACTCTAGTCTTGAAAAGACATTAATATGTTTAGCACGAAAAGTGAACTTAGTTTGGGTAGGATGTATATTTCACCACTTGTCAACTAAATTATGTCCTTTTAAAAAAAATTGTGATAACTGAGAAGTTCTATAATCAGAAGCTAAGGGGCCTGAGGATTTGTTTAACCTCGGGTTTAATACAGCTTTGAAATCACTTTCTATAAAAACCTTGTCAGCCTCTAACTCTATTAGTGCCTAAGTTAATTAAGAAAGAAAATTCTCATATCAAATGAAAGGACCATATATTGAACCAAAAACAGTTTCGACTCCCCCAACAACCCCTTAACAAGAATGATTCTTCCTTCCTTATCTTGCCATTGTTGAGTATACCTGAAATCTGTATTTTTAGACATTAACAAGGCAAATCCCCTACTATTAGTTGTACCTTGGGAATAAAATATATGTCCTACCCACAATATTTGAAGCTTTTTATGATTTCTAGCATCAAAATGAATTTCTTGTAATGCCACTACATTTACCTTCTTTTCATAAGCTTTTTCTAGAATTGTATTTTTCTTCTTATAGTTGTTCAGACCATTGATTTTTAATGTGGGAAATGTGAGATCTGTAAGATTAATGTGTCCCTGTGTCATTGGAGGAATAAAACACATCTATCCTACCTCCTGTCTTTTCTTTTATCTTTCGTCTTATTATTTTTAACAATTTTGTTAAGTAAATAATTATTTTCCTGCACCTTAATGTTACTCTGTTACCTAAAAAAACACAAAGACAACACCAAAAAAAAAACCTTCCCCTACACACAAAAACCAAAAACCATAAATTATAGTCAGGCACTTGTCTGCCAGATGCTGGCGAGTGTTTATAATTCATGCTGTTTTGACCAGATCCCATTGCAGAAAATGACGGTTTCAAATAGTACACTCCCGTCAGTCCCTTTGAATGAACATTCAGTGGTTTTAACTAAATGGCTCAATTGTGTCTTTAATCCCCCCCAAAAAAAAACTCTCCAAGGGGGTAAAGCTATTTAGTGTGCTGTAAACCCTATCTTAATGCTCTAATTATATATACTGAAACATTTATGTCCAGAGCTCCCAAAAACATTGACTTTACAGTTGTTTCTTTTGACTTCTCAGTTTTCTTCTTCATCTACCCAAGTTATCCATTTCCACACATCTCTGGATATTTGGCTTGAATGTCCCACTCTGAGTCCATCATGGATTCATAGATTGAATGGTTTTCTTTGATAAAGACTTTAAGTTTATATGGGGGAAGAAAAAAGGATTTTGCCCTGAATTTTCAAATCATAGCTTTTAAATGCACATATTTTTTCTGTTCTATAATCACTTATTATGCAGGTCTTAGAAGATGTTTATTTTGGCCCCTTTAAGAATAAGCTTTTTTTTTTTAAGACACAGTTCATTATTTTATCTTGATCTATTGATTTTTGCAGTTTAACGATTATAGCAGTGGAGGGCATCGTCTTCTGGTCTTTGTCTTAATGCACGATGAACTCTATCATATTCTACATGTAGGACTTCTTTAGGCATGTCTAGTAGAGCAGAAAAAAGTAAGTCCAGGATTGTTGTTAATGAGTCCCTCTGTCCCATATCTCTGGGACCCCAAGATCTTAATGTTTTTCCTCCTGGCTCTAGTCTCTGCATCAATTATTTTGGCTTACATCTGTCGGATCTCAGAATCTTGGTCAGGAAGTTGTTTTTTCATTTGAACCAATGTATCTTCAGTGTCCCCAATACATTTTTCTGCATTTTCAATTCTATCAAGATTTGTTTTGTTTGCCAGTTCCATACCTTTCAACGACTGTTTAATTTTATCCAATTCAGAGACCAATGTGTCGAGAGGGTCCATTTAGTTTTAATAGCTAGTATTTCTTTTAGAATTGTTTGGGCCGGGCGGGATCATCTTGTTGATTTTGTTTAGGTGTTTCTTCACCACTTTTAGAGGCTTGGGGTTGTTCATCGTGTTCACCAGTATTTTCACCCATGGTCTCTGCTTCATGGAAAGACTCAACTTCTGAATCTGATTTCTCCAATTCTGCCATCTCTAGTGAATCAGGAATGATACAACAAAATTGAAAGATGAATTGTTCAGGTGTATTTATTGGTGAAATGGCTTGGGTAATGAACTGTTCAAGCTAAATTAGGACCCAAAAAATAAATTTATTTTAGGCTGGCTTGATTGAACAGATGAACATTTGCCCTTTACTCCTGGACCTTCTTTTCTTTCAGTTTTGTCTATTTCAGCAGCCCTTAATTGTTTTATAGGTTTATCATGATCTTCTTGGACACTTTTATTTAATGACGCTTTAGAGTATTTTCTCTTATTGTCAGCTGAAACTTTTTGCTCTTCTGTTTGTTGTTTGGCTAAAGTTTCTTTAATTCTGGTAAACATTTGCCCCCCCCCAAAAAAAAATCCACTTTAATTTTCCTCTTCCTTACCTATTCTTTTTAACTGTTACTGTATTAATTCATTTATTTTTAGCAGAGGAAAGGAGGAGAGGGAGGAAGCAGGGGCCCACATAAACACAAAAGTCCACTTGTCCTTTACTGTTGTTCTGCTTGAAATGCTCAACCAACTATTTTTGTCTTAATATTTTACCAATACAACATAGATAAGAATAAAGAAGGTACCTTCAAATTTCGTAAATGTCCTTACATCACAAGTGTTGCTGAAGCAGGAATTCAGTTCTTATCCAGGTTCCAGCACTTTTTTGCCTTGCCTTGTAGCATTTAACTAGTGAAATATGCACTCCTTGGTGTGGTGTACGTTCTAATTTAGATGCAGTTTTTTTTAAACTGCCAATGCCAAACTCAAAACCTAACTGTGAATACCCACAAGCATCATGGTTTAAGATCTCTATTCCCATACTCTTTGCTCAAAGTAACAGTCTATGTAAACATAAACATCAATATTTAGAGATGAGGAATTGTTACTTTCACTTCTCTATTCCATGTGCTGCAACCGACCAAAGTGCACGAGCGCCAATGGTTAGAAACTGCTACTGAACCTGACAAAACCAAGTGCTCGGTCAGAAAACCACATCAGTTCACATTGCCGACCCCATACTCTTTGCCTCAGTAGTGAAGAAAAACAACATTAATGGCAATATTTAGAGACTAGGTTAGGCCATATCATAGTTTCCCATTTCCAAAATTTGCAGCTGCAAGGATTCAATGCACCAGACATTGTAGAGGTACCTTCATGCATACCCCACTCTGGGATCTGCAGGTAGCACAAACTATGCCTCCAATCTCAGCATTCCCTCCCAAATCACATGCACATTCTTAATGCATGAGAACAGTGAACCAAAGGTGAGTGGTTCTAATTCCATAGGAATGTACAGTAATTAAGATCACTCTTAAGACTGATCTCAGCTGCAGTATTAAGCAGGCACAGTACAGTCTGTATATTAGGGTTGTGTTGGGGTTTCTTATAAAAGAGGTCCTTTTTAAATGCGTATTACTTGATTGTCTTAAATCCTAGGACTGTACAATTTGGCATTCATTGTTGCAATCTAAGGATCTACTAACTTGGAAAGTTTTATAGAAATCTGTATTTCCATTTTAGATTTACAGTGTTGCATGTATGTATTTTTGTCTATTTTTGAACCAAAATGTTTGCCCATGGATAGAGAAGAAACTAAAAATAGTTAAGCTATGAAACAGGTCCTTTTGGGTGGTTTGGTGAAATAAATGTTAATTTGTTTTGTAGTTATGAATGCTAGGTGTTCACACAAGCTCAGTTCACTGAAACAATAGTTGAAAAACAAATCCACAAAGAGTTACATTTTGAAACTTACAGGTTTGTTAGATATTATGAAGCTCTAGGTTATTTTGGCAGTTTGGTGAAAAGAATATTAATTCATTTAGAAGTTATTAATGATTGTTCACATATGCTAAGTTCACTAAAAAAAGAAGTTAAACACCATATTTCATAAAATAGAAGTTACAGTTGAATAAATGATGCCCTCAAATACAAGCCTCAGCTTATCGTAAGGTTTTAAGTCATGTCAAATAAAACACTATGGGTGTGACTCTGTGGTTATTATCTCTGAAAATATGATCATTATTGTAGTTTTTTAAGCTGATTATCTTAGCTGATGTCTGTTTTATCTATGTTAATATAAAGTAGACCAAGAACAATAAACTTGTTTATATCCAGGATGTGTAATATTTTATTTTTAGCACTCAGAAAACTGTGATTTTGCAAACCAAGCTGCCCTCAAGTATAAGCTATCCTTAAATACAAGCCACAGGTGAAAATATTTACATTTTAATAAAAGCCCCACAGGTAGTATTTATAAATCTTCTTTTCTATGAAAGTGTTTATTCTCCGCAGTTGGTGTAGCACTGCTGGTAGCACATCAATTCACCACAAACATTTCAACACAAACATCCCAGCACATCACGTACAGCGCATGCAATTCAGCGTTATGAAAACTACAGCATGATACCCACACAGCACATAAAAACAGCAAAATGTAAAAGAATTACATACCAGAGAAGTTCTTCCCCAAAATGTGCTAATGTGACTCTGTCGCTTCTGTTGCTTCTTGATGACATCATACGGCCTGACTCACTCGTTATTGTAGGTTGGCAAAGTCATTCAGATTTCATTGCAGGATGAATGTAGATGTAGTGACCATTTAAAACATAACCTTTATTTTCAAAACAATAGGTACACACTTAACTGTGACATAAATGAAAGTGATGGAATTGTACTGCACTGTACATTCTAGTGCTGAAATGTCTGTGCTATAAATGATTGTGCTGAAATATGTTGTGCACAATTGATGTGGAACCAGCACTGCTTCCTCAGCTCTGTCCCTACCATCCCCCCCAGCTACTACTTCCCCAGGACTCACTTATTGGCCATATTTCCCCACAAACCGACCCCCATGGCCAGGCCAGAAGGGGGAGGACCATTATTCCTCTGGGGACTCATTCTTTTTCTGCTGACAGGGGTCCTGGTGGTGGCACCAGTGAAGGGTTAGTGGGCAGAATGTCATGTACGTCTGCCCACCACACATTATTTCTGCTTTTTCTCCCCTCCCCATACTTGTGGTGCACACATCAGTGCATGCATGTGGAAGCACACACAATGCTGCATGCATGTGGAGGCACACACATTGCTGCATGCATGTGGAGGCACACACATTGGTGCATGCATGTGGAGGCACACACATTGCTGCATGCATGTGGAGGCACACACATTGGTGCATGCATGTGGAGGCACACACATTGCTGCATGCATGTGGAGGAAAGTACATGCCACAGAGTGTTGCTGCTTCATAGCTGACAAGCCCTTGCTCTCCAGGAGATGAGAGCAGTCCATCTGATACTCATCCTTCTTCACCAAGCTGACTCCCAGGAATGCAAGATCGCTTTCTATCTAGGGTCACTGGCATAGTGAGCAATAGCTCAACCTCCACACCCCTGGGATGGCATGTATTTAGATATCTTTAGTTAAAAAGTGAAATGTCTCCACAAGAATCCCTAACAAACTTCTTTGAAAATCTACCTACTGCATGAATATTTTGAGCAACTACAAAGTGGTTTTCAAAATGTTTGTGCTACAATATGGTTTATAAAATCTACTTGCTGTATTACGATTTTCAGATCTATGTACTGCACGGCAGTTTCTAAAATCTTCCAGTCTGCATGATGGTTTACAAAATGTACAGATGCAGATTTACCGAGGCAGGGGCTAAAGGGGCTGTAGGCACCCCATTCATACCCCCTTGGTCTTTAAAATAAGGTTGCCAGCCATACTGGTTTTGATGGGATCATCCTGTTTTTAAGGTATCTGTCCCAGGAAATCTACTGTGCCATCTACCAGTATAGTCCTTCCAGCATACTTTGGCTACATGTTACTTGACAATGGGCAGGCAGACTGGAGATGCAAAACTTGTCTTTTTCTTAAGGTTCTTTTTAAGAATTAAACAAAATCAGTTAAAATATTATGGTTATTATTGTTAGGTTATCTAGGGGTTAGTTTAGGGCTGAAGGTGGAATGACACCCCCATGAGTCTGAAGGGTTCGAAGTTGGAGCTCGTTAGTTTATTTGGGGGGAAGGTTGGAACTGGTCATGAGGAAGTCCAATTCAATGTTACTCCTCGAGGGGTCCTTTGAAATAATACCTTGGGCTCCCTGGAGGGTATCTCTGAGAATGAAAGGAAGGGGGGTAAATCAGAGATGACTGGAGGAATGAAGCCTAGAGAATAGTAGAGACCAGGAGCCTAATCCTCCCCTGTGGGTTTGATTTCAACTGGAGCCTGAGATAGCCCTGAGTTGATGGATATAAACATTTTGTCAAAGGATGATGTGCTAACCTTTTGCCCTAATGAGTGATCTATAAGGGGAATAGGGGTGTGATTAGCATTGCATTGTCTGATGAACCTGATAACTCCTCTCTCTGTATTATAGGAAGCCCCTTGGATATGAGGGACTTTGCATCACTGTTAGGTATTGATATGAGAGAGGGAGGAGGGGTGGGCAATGTCCAAGTAAGGAAAGATGGTAGAGGGAGTGGCTTAGAGCACCTCATTTACCTTGCAAGTTTGGATTCCCCTGCAGACCGGATTTAAGGTGCGGGCATTGCTCCACTCTGCTAAGCCTCTATCAGCCTTAAAAAGTTAGAGGAAGAAGGAGTATATCAGATAAATATAATAAATTAATATGAAAGGGGGCAGAATCTAAATGGGTGTGAATTATGAAGAAGGGGGGGTCCTGTTTAGAACTAATTAGCCAGGTGCAATGGAGCAGTGGTGAAATGTTGAAATAGATGTATCACATTACTAGCAGGGTCCTGTGAGCTTCCCATATAGTTTGATGGGCCGGGCGCACACAGAAAATGGCTCATCCATGGATCGATGTTCTATAGGAGGACGATCTATGGATTGGAGCTCATGGGGGAATGGGGGAGTTACTGGGATCTGGAAGGAAAGAGAGTCCAATATTGTGCATGAGAGAGATGCAGACCTTGCGAGGGCTAAGAATGATGGTTTGAATATTTAAAATGTTGTGTGTTAAAATTATTTCATGGAATGTAAAAGGTCTTAGGGGTAGATGCAAATGACTGGTAATTTTGAAGCATATAGGTCAGATGGGGATACACATAGCTGCAGTACAAGAGACCCACTTACTGACAGAAGAACTGAACTTCCTTAAGAGAATGTGGGTCGGCCAGGTTTTTGGGGTGGGAAAGGAAACGGCCTCAGGGGGCGTTGCGATTTTAATAGGGAAAACCTGTCCATACACCATAGTACAGGTGATAACAAAGGAGGACTGTAGAGGGATCTACCTCTCTGGCAATGTTTTAGGTAAAGAGCTCTCAGTTGCCTCTATTTATGGTCCAGCTCCTTTTAATCCGGATTTCTTTGCCTCACTTGAACTAGATATTACTGTATTTTCCCCACATTCCCTTATTTTGGCAGGGGATTGGAACCTATGTTTAAATAATTGAAAGGATAGGATACCACCATCCAGAGGGCCTCTGTCCAGGGCAAAGATGGCCATGAATAGATTATTGGAAGTCACAGCCTTGGTAGATCCACTCCGGACTCATAATACAGGGGGCAATAATATGACATTTTTTTCAGGTGCTCACAAGACCCAATCTAAAATTGATTTTTTTCTGGTTAATAGAGAGGCACTTAGAAAGGTTAAGGATGTGACAACCAGGTGCAGAATTTTATTGGACCATTCCCCAATTCAATTGACTTGGGATCCAGCAGCTGCTCCTCCTAGGCCATATAGGTGGAGGCTGAATGACTCCCTACTGACAGAGATTTCAGTCCAGAACAAACTAGAGGAAGCCCTCCTTGAGATAATCCAGATGCAACTGCCTACGCTCCAGAATAAAAATCTAGCTTGGCCAACATGTAAGGTGCCGTATGCAGGCATAGCGCAGAGATACGCAGCACGGAGAAATAGTACGAGATGAGCCAAGAGGAGTTTATATTGGGGGCTATTGAATCTCTTGCCCCTCTGGAAGTGTCCTCTATGGAAATAGATACTGAACTTAAAAATCTAAGAGGGGAAATGGCAGACATAATGCATGGTAAGGTAGAATTCTGTCTAGAAAAGATTCAAGCTAAATACCTAATGCGAGGAGACGTGCCTGGCCACCTCCTAGCAGCTAGAGTTAAGGAATAGGAAGCAATTTGAACTGTTACTTCCATAAGGTATGCTAGAGAAACTTTAACAGACCCTCAGAAAATGGTGGATGCATTTGCGTCCTATTATAAATAAATTTACCAAAGAGGACAACACGTTGGTGAGAATGAAATCAGGGCATTTCTAGATGGGATATCATTACCGGTGCTAGACCCAGTGCAAGCCAAGGAGTTAGCAGCTCCAATAAAAGAAACTGAGATAATAGAAGTGGTACAATCTCTGCCCTGTGGTAAAACTCCGGGGCCAGATGGCCTTATGGCCAAGTTCTATCAGGCACATCTCCATACTATACTCCCCCTACTCAAAGAACTTTTCAGTAATATTATGCAAGAGGGTGTGCATCATCCTGCGTTATACCAGGCATATATCACTCTGGTTCCAAAACCAGACAAACCAAAGGAATTACCTGGCAGTTATAGGCCTATAGCCTTGATGAACCAAGATATTAAGATCCTAACAAGGATTCTAGCTAATAGAAGCTTGAACATTGCCCCAACTTTAATCAGTTAAGAACAGGTAGGATTTGTGCCAAGTAGGGGGGCACATGACGCCCTTAGAAAACTCCACCACATACTTAGTTATGCACCTGACTCCCAAATACTCTTAGCCTTGATCTCTTTAGACATGGAGAAGGCCTTTAATAGGGTTTCTCATCCCTTTTTATTTGCTACAATGGAGAAGATGGGTTGCCCTGAGGGCATTCTCAGAGGCATTAAAAATCTATACTCAGCCCCTACAGCCAGAGCATTGTGCAATGGTTATGTCTCACAAGAGATCCAGTTAGAAAATGGGACCAGACAGGGATGCCCCCTCTCGCCAATGTTGTTTAATATATACCTGGAACCCCTGTTAAAAGCTATTAATATAGATGCTAACATAAAGGGGATTACAATAGCGGAGAGGGACCTTAAATTTTTGGGTTTTGCAGATGATATACTTCTGCACTTAAAAGATCCGGCAGAAAGCTTCAAAAGAACAGTTGAAATTATAGGGCAATTTTCCAAAGTCTCGAACTATAAATTGAATCTGAGCAAAACTCAAATTCTCCCTCTGACACCACATGTATGCAGAGCAGATTTTGTACCACTATAGATACACTATGAACCAGAAATGATTAAATATCTGGGCATATGGATCACAGCAAATATAGAGGATGGTGCAGCAACAAATATGGAAAAGCTCCTTTTAGCAGTTAGAGGGGACATACTTAGATGGAATAAGCTCCCTTTGAACTTTGCAGCTAGATTGGGATTAGTTAAAATGAATCTACTGCCTAGGTTGTTATGTCCTACCTACTTAGCCCCGTATAGCATTTCCAAATTATGGTTAATTAAAATTAGGAAACTCTTATCCGAATTTCTTTGGAATTCCAAGCCCCCCAGGAAAAAACACAGTATCTTGTGCTTGCCACAAAACATGGGGGTCAAACTGCCAGATCTCCATTTATACTATGTGGCTGAACAACTGGGTCTTATGAGTCGATGGGTTAGAAATTTAGAGGGAGAGACATATATTCCAATATGGTTACAAATAGAGAGGCAAATATTAAAAGATTCAGGCCTTTCCCCAGAGGTGTTGCTTTTTTCTAATCCCGAAAGATGCCTTAAAAAAGCAAAATTGACTCCTACTGATAAATCAGCAATGGCCTGGTGGTCATTTCTCATTCCTGCCCAGAGAAGAGACCAAAAGAAGACCTGAGACCAACCTGTGCTGGCTAACCCCAATTTATTGATTGGGGATCAGGTAATTACTAAACGTTGGGCGGATCAGTTGGTGGGCCTAAAACTAATGGATGTTATAAACGACAATAGGGTGGCTCTCCTGGCTAGGTGTGATAACATGCACTTTTACAGAAGGTTACAGCTCACCAAAATGTTAGAGGGGGCATGGAAAAGACTAGGGGATCCACCAGAAAACCTATTCACCTGGGATAACGTAAAGGAGGAAGACCCTACATCTAACTCTCTTTCAAAAGTATATAAGGTGTTATTGAACTATATTAGCCCGAATTCTCTGACACGGGTACTATACTGGGACAGAATGCTGGCCCCCCAGAGGCCTGCTTGGGAAGACATTTGGAGGAGTAACAAGTATATACTGTACCTATACCCAAGTATAAGCTTATGCAGTTCCTTCTTGCATCTAATACGTATTTTACCCCGTAAAACTATGTGACAGACACCTTAGACAGACAGACCTGTGTTTTAGATGTGGAGTGGGATCAGGAGATATCCTGCATGTGTTGTGGGACTGTAGTAAAATATGGCCTCTATGGGTTGAAATTAAACAACATATGGACCCTTTGTTGGATTATTCAGAATTCACATTGCCTAAGATCTGCATATTAGGGGACATGTCACAAGTATCAGGCGCTATACCTAAATGCCACTTATCCCTGATGACAGCAATAGTTTAATCCTTTATATTGAAACATTGGAAAGATGAACACATTTACACCTATGAACAATGGATGAGAGACCTTATATGGGCTCTGGGAAGAATGAAGAGGCATACCGGTACGCATTTGGAGGGAAGGAAAGAGTTATATAACAAAAGATGGTCGACACTAGAGGCAATCTATTCACTGCAAGCTAATAATACCCAAACACAGGCCTGTCTGTCAGGTTGTGATTAGCAAGATACTATTATCTTGAAGACATGTACAGTCTTACATGGATTTATTTCAGTTCTAAATGGTAGTAATACTTACAACTGTTCTTGGGTTAAGCTGGTATTAGAAAAATGGTATTAGGAAAAGGGCTTTGATTTGCTATGGTTCAAGGGTGGGTGGGGACTCTCTCTCTTTCCAGGGGACACAGCTGGGGTCACCTCCAGGGTTTAATGCTACTTAAGGAGGTGGTTTATGTATAACTAATCTAGAGGGTAACAAAACTTTTGTTTCAGGGTTTTCCCTCTTTGTTTTAAGTTTAGCCACTGATATTGTTACCCCATGATGAAGCTGAAATAGGAATTTGTAATTACAATGGAGAGGATAATCCCATCAGCTGTGTATGTACATACAGTAGTTGATACTGTATATAGTTTTCACAACCAGTTTTGGGATCGTGGACCCTGGGTTCGCTTAGGATGAATGTGTGTTTGTCTAATATGTGAATTAAACAAATAAAGATTTTTTTTTGGAAAACAAAATGCGGCATGCGCTGGGTGCATCAATTTTGCTAAGGCACCTGCCTACGCAGTGATCCTGATAAAGGAAGCAGTGCTAGGGGTTAACAGATCTTTGGCCGCTTTTTGCCATCTCTATTGGAATTTCTTAGTTTTCAGTATTTTCTCTGTCTGCATACAATTTATAGACCTCTGTATGGGCAACCAGTTTCTTTATATTTCAATATCTATCAAGATCAGGTGGGGTGGGGGTGGGAGGCAGCAGGTATCTGCTGAGGGGAAGGGGTTTGCCAAATGGCTTGTCTTGTGTCTCTTAAGATAGTGGTTTAATGGTACTCATAACAAGGGTTGCAGAAAAGCATCTAAGCAAATTGATCACATAGCATCAGGTGACCATGGATTAAATCTCCTATTTAATCACACTTTCACCGAGTGTCAGGCAAAGTGCCATCAGGACTTATTCCCCGCTCCCCAAAGCTAAAACACAATGGCAGCCATTTAAAATCAATTAAGCGAGAGACAGCACTAACCCCCCGCAGTCTAAACCTTTCTATAGAAATTGGAATGAGGATTGAGTAAAAAGGCTGCCTAGAGTTTCCAAATGAAACCACCACACAGCAAAATCCTGTTAAACTGAAATGTTTCCCATGCTTGATAGTGTGTTGTTAATTCTTGTCCCTCACCTTGATGCCCTAGCTCCCCCCAAAACCACAAAGGCAGCCATATACTGTACAATTGCGAGACAGAGAGGTAACGAAGGCAATACATACACTAAGCAGTTTCCTCCTTCTCCTTGTACTTGCCCCTGTGTAAGTCATGCTGTGAAAAATGCAAAACAGTAGACATTCAGCAGTTTTCACGTACATCCCATTTTTCCGGGAGAGCACAGCTCACCATGTGATACAGAGAGAGAGAGAGAGAATGAGCTGCTCCCAAACTCATCGGTACTGAACAGTAAGTGTCCACCGTGGTGCTTGAGAGTGCCAAGAACAAATGAGGAGAGCCAATGAGAGAGAGAGAGAAAGTATCATAAGCAGCTCATCTTGGCCCTGTCACTGAGAGTGCCGCGACCAACTCACAACTTCTACACCTCCTATGCAGCCCAAAGTACCGGGGTGACTGTAGCTGAAGAGTGCCATGAGTTAACCTTACTGACTGCTGTCTCTGTCTGTGTCTAAGCAGTGTGTTCCAGTGCTTGCTTTATCTGTCTGTCTGTCTGTCTGTCTCTGTCTCCCAAGCACCAGATTCACAGGAGAAAGAGAAATGTGCATGTTAAGTAACAGCGAGCTGAAAGTGTGCCCTCCGATGTGCTTCTAGGAGCATGTGTGTCTCTGTGGAGGGGGCACTCAAATGACAGCTTATTTTTAAATGTTTTGACTATATATTATGTGCAACAAATGTCAGAAATCATAATAATACTATATTTATTGCATTTGTGCTCATAACATAACTGACATATGCATTGCTTGCTGCGGACTAGTTTTCAAGGTGGCAGTATACAGAAACATTTCTTTGAACAGAAATAAAACCCTTTCTATTAATTCTTTGTTTTGTAACAAAAAAAAAAAACATGTTATAAGTGCAATAAACCACCCCAGAGTATGGGGTTATACCGATTTATAAAATGGGTTAGGACAAACAATCATTTGCATTGGAGAAAGACCATCAGGTGACCATGCGTATATCAGAGTGTGAGCACAGACCTGCACTTTTACCTCCCTCCAAAACAATTTTGCCATTTTACAAGGTAGATAACCTACTCTTGGGTGTGCAGTTGCACTGTGATATATGCACGCCTTGGGTGGTTGACACACTCGGCCTGCGGCCTCATGTGTTACAATGCACACCAAGGCGTGCGTATATCAGAGCGCTACCGCACACCGAAGATTGGGTTATCTATTATTTAATCCATGTCTTGGGTGCTGAGAGGGCACTCAGCTTGAGGTCTTGTGCCTCACAATGCACCCGAGGTGTGGATTAAATAATTATAACCCCATACCCTGTCATGGGTTATTGCATACTTCTAAACTGAGCTCCATGAGCTTCCAGCTCAAAAGGCATCTTCAGAAAGTGCTTAAATATTTTTTTAGTTTTCCTGAGAGGGAGGAACTGAAGTTCATGGATAGGGGAATTCGAGTGTGGAGTGCTTTGCCTGTGTTTCTATCACTGCAGGTAAAAGCTTTTTTTTTTCTGTAGCCCCCCCACCTTCCCACACAAGTACACATACACATACGCAAAATTTGAATTAAGAATGAAAAAGATAAAAATCCATCATTGCATTCTTGCAAACCTCCTGGAAAATTTAAGAGTTGCTGGGATACTGTACTGCTCTTAATCTATGTCCCTTGCTGTTCCCATTAGAAGTGCTTCATGTCACCTGACAGGCTTTATGCACTAAAACACTAGAGCTTCTGGGGGCCTAGCAGCCCTCAGACCCCCGACCTTTACATCAAAATAGTTACCTTTTTTAATGAAAATGTATTTTGTATGCTATGCCAACTTCTGAATTTAGCCCTTCCATCTCCATCACTACTGGATCTGCCCCAATGTACTTCCTGCAAAATAGTCTTCACAAAACAGAAATCCTACATGAAAGTTTTGAAAATATACCAGCTGTGTGATGGTTTTCAGAATCTACATGCTGCAGAAAGGTTTTCAAAATCTTCCTGATGAATGAAGGTTTTTAGGAAGTGTTTAAGTCTGACATGACTAAAAACTTAAAGATAACTTTCTAAATACTTACATTTTAGGAGTAATACTTTAGAGTTTGGGAGGGACAGGTAGAATGAGACACACAATGACCCCATATTATGAAGGTTAGAACAGTTTTTAACAAGCACCCCACCAAGTTAACCGGGTTCAGTGCATCGAGGCATGGTGGGGACCATATCTGAAGGGCTGCCTGGCATGGCACACAGTGGATAGTGTGGAAACACAGACTACACCACTGTGACTTTGCAAATGAGGGTGCACTCTTGCATGCAGGATGAAATGGTATATTGAAAGGCTCTTGCATAGTAAAAAGCAAAAGTGGGGAAGACCCATTTGTTGGGTCGATATGGAGGGGTTCTGTCTCAGTGTTTTTTGTCATGCTATTATTTATAAAATAAAAATGTTTCCATATTAAGTTCGACTGTGTGCCAGTTCTTTGCTTTTGCTTTTTGTTGAACCTCACCTTTGACTGGAACACCTTTAGGAGAGCGTAAGTGTGCTTCTTTTTCCTGCCCTATTACAGTAACAGGCAGCTGAGGTAGCCCAAATTAATGTAAATGAAACTGGTTTTATCAATGTGCACAGTGGTGTGTGACCTTTGCTCTAGAGCAGCACTGGTGCTGGTGACCCTCACTTCAACCTGGCAGATCCTTGTCAGCACAGAGCTATAATGCAGATCCTGACCCTGGCCGTCTAGTGGTTCCCCCAACCCCAATTCATGACAGAACTGTGCAGTATTAAAGATCTAAACCTTGTCAGTCTAATGAACATCCCTCTCTCTCCCCAATCCCTGAAAGTATAGTGAAACTGTACTAAAGCCCTTGTCTGGCAGTCTAGTGGACACCCTTTCATTAATTGAACCCTGTCAGTATTGTAGAAGTGTATTAAGGCCCTTATTGTGCAATGTAGTGAACCCCCATTTCCTCACCTGATCCCTGTTGGTATTTCGGAACTGTACAAAAGCCTTTCCTTGGCAGTCTACTGGACTCCCTTTGCCTAACCTGGTATTGTGGAAGTGTACTGATGCCCATTCCTGGCAGTCTAATGTTTTCTCCTGATGGATTGCTGCCAAAGGCCCCACCCCAGGCTCACCAAATGAGCACCCACCACCCAGCATTAGTACATTTCCACAATACCAAATTGAATGAGGGAGAGGGTTCAGTAGATTGCCGGGAAAGGACTTTAGTACAGTTTGACAATACCAACAGGGATTGGGTGAGGTAGGGGGGTACACTAGATGGTCAGGGAAGAGCATCAGTACAATTCCACACTGCTGATAGGAACTGGGTGAGGGAGGGGGTTCTGTTTGACTACCTGGGAGAGCAGAGATAGGTAGGGCTCCCATGTAGGGGCTTGCTGTGGCTCTGTAAAATGCCTCCCACATTTTTACATGGACACATTTGTACCAAGCTGGTAAAGCTCACATATTGACAAGAAAAGGAGCCCTTAGCATCATGCATGCCTTGCGTGTATGGTCTTTAGCATACCAGCCACAGAATATGGGTCTTAGTAGTGATGGCAGTATTCCATTTCAGAAGGGCTATCTCCCTTTGCTCATGGGAGCCTGTTGCCATTAAGGGTTGTGGTAACAGAAGCATAGAAACATAAATGTTGATGCCAGATAAGGACCCTTAGGCCAACCTAGTCTGCCCAATTTTCCCTTGCATAAACTGTCACTGCAGACCCTATTTAATGTCTGGCTCCCTCCCCCAAACCTCCTTCCCAGCTAAGATTCCCTTTTCCCTATCCCACGCATGCTTGAAACCCACCACTGTTTTCACCCCTACCTCTGCTGGAAGACCAATCCAGGCATCTGCCACTCTTTTAGTGAAGATGTACTTCCCATATCCCTCATAAAGTTCCCCCTTCCAGCTGCATTGCATGTCCCCTTGTCCTCGTGAACCTTCTCCTCTCAATAATTACTCCCCTCCTTTACCTTGTTTAACCCTGTGAGGCACTTATAGGTCTCTATTATGCCACCCCCTTCCAGGGTGTATATACTGAGGTTCCTTTCAGTATCTCCTCATATGGCTTCTGATGCAGCCCCTGCACCATTTTTGTTGACCTCCTCTGGATAGCCTCCACCCTGTCTATGTCACTTCTTAGATGTGGTCTCCAGAACTGGATACTGTACTCCTGGTGGGGGCTCACCAATGGTTTATACAGTAGCAACACTGTCTCCCTGCTTCTACTGGTGATACCACTTCCTGTGCAAACCAGCATTCCCCCATCAGCCCTACACACTATCTTGGCACACTGCCTCACCATCTTGGGGTTATCAGATATAATTACTCCAAGGTACCTTTCTGTTTAGTGACCATTAATACTGTACCTCTTTCCTCATTTCATACTCCAGTTCCAAGTTTCCGTGTGTTACGTGCATAATTTTTCACTTTTTGCATTGAAACCCAGCTGCCATACCCTTGACCACTTTTTGAGCTTTCTCATGTCTTTGCACATTTTCTCTGCCCTTTGAAAGTGTCCAATTTATGACAGATTTTGGTGTCATCTGCAAAGGAGCAAACCTTCCCTTTCAACTCATCTGTAATGTCACCTATAAAGGCATTATAGCAGTGTCAGTGGCTCAGCAGGTAGCGCACTCACCTCTGAGGCCAGGAGATCAGTAGGCTGTGGGTTCTAGCCCCACACCAGGCACTTGGGTTAATATCCTAATACTGACACTGTAGTGCAGCATGAGGGGGTTGCTGCACTCCTGAGGTGCCGTCTTTCGGATGAGACGTTAAACCGAGGTCTTATCTGCCTGTTCGGGTGGTAGTTCAGGTGGATGTTAAAGATCCCATGGTACTTCTTGAAAATAGCAGGGGAATTTCCCTGGTGCAATGGCCACATTTCCTCCATTCACAATAAATACCACAAACAGCTTCATCCAGTTCAAGGTCAGTTGGCATTCATCTGTATCCCCCTCCCCCGGGTCGTGCCTGAAAATAGGCAGGATTTGACTAGTGCATTTACCCGGTCAACAAAAACTGAAAAAAAATTAAAGAGGACTTGTCCTAGTACTGAGCCCTGAGGTACTCACTGGCTATCCTCCCTCCCCTGACTAAGTTCCATTTATCACCACACTCTGTTCCCTATCCATCAATCAATCTCATACCCAGTTTACCACCTTAGGACCCACCCCTAACTGCCCAGTTTCATTACGATCCTCTTATGTGGTACAGTGTCAAAGGGCTTTGTGAAGTCTATGCTGATCATGTCCACCACCCACCCTGATCTATTTCCCTGGTCAGTGCAAAAGGTTTGCAAGCTCAACCCCTGAGTTTACAATGCAATTTAATATATTTAGTGGGATGGCTCCTGGTGTGTGACCAAACAGAAACATATGGTTAAAGTTCCAGGGCCTTAATCCCCCCCCCCCCCATTCTGCTGCATCAAAGCCTGTATGTTTTTCCAAATTAGCTCTAATATTCTTACTTTTCATACTTTTCGGAGGGGCTCTTGGTTCTCATCATCCAGCTGAACCATGATTAAGCCTGACCACTTCGGCAAAGTAACCACCTCCATCGGTCAGGTAAAAAGCATCACATTTTAACTTGCCTTATCAGAGCTGAGGTCACCTTGCTTCCTCTATATTTTTGAAGAGACCACTCTCTAGGCTTCATTACTTATAGTGTGCTCTGGCCAATGAAAGGCTCACAGTTGTCTAATAGGGAGCTTTTTGTTTGGTTGAATGTAGGAGAATTGTGGCTTTCTTCTAATTGTTAAGCTCACTATTAGATACCTGTGAGCCTTTCATTGGCCAAAAATGGTTCAGCTGGATGATGAGAACCATGAGCCCCTCTGAAAAGTATGAAAGTAAGAATATTAGAGTTAATTTCGAAAAAAGTGCAGGCTTTGATGCAGCAAAATTGGGCGGGGGGATAAGGCCCTGGAACTTTAACTATTTCCCTGGTCACCCAGATTGTTCAGGTTCATCTGCCATGACTGCTCGCCACCCCCCAAAGAATGTGTGCTGCTTTGGGTCTTGTCACCCAATGGAATTAATATGCTCTACCATCCATTCCTTTAGCAGCGATTAGATTAATATTCCCATTACTGATGTCACTGACAAGCCTACAGTTGCTAGCCTCCTCCCTGCTACTGCTTTAATGAAGGGGGACTACATCTGCCCACCTCCAGTCCACTGGAACCACTCCTTTATCCAGTAAGTTGTTGAATAGGGCTGTCAGAGGTGCAGCCAGTACCTCACTGAGCTCTGTCAGCACAATTGGGTGTACCCCATCAGGCCCCATGACTGTCTGCTTCCAGATTTGCAAAGCCTTTTAGGACTCCCTCTTCTGTGAATAGACTTGTATCTACCTTCCTCCCCCCAGTGTTCCTGCTACTTTTATGTGGTCCATCCTCTTCCTCTTCCTCTTCAACCTTGAAAGCTGAACAGAAGTATGTTTTCATGATATCTGCTTCTTTCCTGATCCTCCTAAGCACAGTCCCCCGACCTTCCTAATCTCACAATCCATACCCTAGTCTTCCTCTTTTCACTTACAAACCTACATGAGGTCTTATATTATTTTATTACCCTTTTGGCTGTCCTTTTCTCAATTGGCACCTTTGTGCTCCTCAGCACTTTCACTTGCTTTTCTCTGCTTCTCCTAGTACACCTCCCTATTATCCTCCCTCCGCATCTCTGTATCTCCTGAATGCTACCCTTTCAGCCTTAACCCTTTCAGCCTCTTCCCTCGAGAATCACAGTGGTCTCTTTGTCCTTCTATTTTTGCTTACTTCTTGTGCACAGAGATTTGTTGCCTTAACTGTGTCATCCCTTAACTTGGCCTACTTTTCCTCCACTCCACCCTGGCTATTTCCCTCTGCTAAGTCAGCTCTGAGGCATTTGCCCATTTTTAAAAAAATCTGCTCTCCTAAAGTCCATGAACCTCGCCCATGTGTGGTTTTCTTGCACAGCTCTCCTTATACTGATCCACACTGTATGGTGATCACTGGCCCCGGGTGGCCTCCCACCTTTCCATCTACAATACAGTCCCTGTTAGTGAGCACTAGGTCCGGTACTGCCAAGTCATGAGTTGATGCCCTGACTAGTTTTCTCAGAAATGCCCCCTGCAGGGAGTTTAGGGTGCCCCTGCTTCTAGCTGAGGCTGTGGATGGAAGGCTCCAATCTACATGAGGCAGATTCAAAGTCCCCCGCCTGTAGTACCTGTTGTGCTAATGGCTTCCTGTAGTGCCTTATCCAGGTCATCCCCTGTGCTGGAGATCTGTAGAGCAACCAAGTGTGAATAGTGGCTCCGGATTTTGCCTCCAGGGTGACTCACAATACCTGTAGCCCCTCCTTTCTCCCCAGTGTAGCTGCATTTCTGTCACTTTGATACTATGGCTGTGCAGAAATAAAATTCCATGGGTGGAATTTCCATGAAAGTCAGAATTTCAGTTTTTAAAAAATTCAGAATGCACTTTGGCAACTTTCACAGAAATTCTGACTTACAACTGCAGAATAAATATATGAATTGTGTATTAATATACTAAAATTCAAAAAGAAATGCTGCAGAACTGATCACTGTAATCAGTTCTGTGGAATTTTCTGTAGTTTAATACGTTAATGCACAATTCACACATTCATTCTGCAGTTCAGTGAGTCACTGAACTGTAAAATGAATTTATGAATTGCAGATTAATGTATTATACTGTGGAAAGAAATTCCACAGAACTGATCATTGAAGTGCACAGTGATTAAGAAACATAGAAACCTAGAATTTGATGGCAGACAAGAACTGCTTGGCCCACTTAGTCTGCCCATTTCCTTACCTAATGGATAAGCTGCAGATCCTAGTTAACCAACAGCCTACTTCCTCCAACACCCCACTAGAATTGCTTTATGTCTGTCCCATGCATTCTTGAATTTCTGCATTGTTTTTGACCCCATGGCCTCCTCAGGAAGGCTGTTCCATGCATCCACAACCCTCTTCATGAAAAAAAAATCCTCACATTACCTCTGAGCTGTCCCCCCTCTATCTTCAAACTGTGCCCCCTTGTTCTTGCACATCTCTTTTTCTTGAAAGATGCTACCCTCTTTGACTTTGTTGATTCCCTTGAGGTACTTGAAAGTTTCTATCATGTCCCCCCTCTCCCTCCTTTCCTCGAGTATATGCATATTAAGCTCCATTGTTCTCACTTCGTATGCCTTTTGGTGCATACCCTGCTCCATTTTGGTTGCCCTCCTCTGGGCAGCCTCCACCCTGTTTATGTCTTTGCAGAGATGCAGTACTCCAGATAGGGTCTCACCAACTGTCTTTACAGAGGGATAACAACTTCTTCTTATTGTCTACTGGTGATGCCTCTCCCAATGCATCCCAGTATTTCCCCAGCCCTCTTTACAGCCTTCTCACATTACTTGCCCACCTTTAGGTCATCTGATATAACTACCCCAGGTCCCTTTCCATTTTTGCTGTTGTCAGTATCTCACCCCCCATTGTGTACTCTTCCCCTGAGTTTTTGTTTCCCAGGTGCATTACTTTGCACTTCTTTGCATTGAATCTAAGCTGCCACACATCTGACCATTTCTCCAACATTGTGAAGTCCCTTCTCATCCTTTCCATTTGTGTATCAACCCTGTTACAGATCTTTGTGTAATCCACAAAGAGACATACTTTTCCTTCCAGTTCTGCTGCAAAGACATTAAAAAGGACCGGCCCCAGTACTGAACCTACTTGCTAAAGCCCCATTACTTTGTCCACCTTTAGTTTTAGGAGTTCTTTCAGAACCCTTTCTTCTGTGAAAGGACTGATATTGACCCCCCTATCCCGAGTGCTTCAGTTAATTGGATTAGGTACCTCTCCCTTCCCCACTAGTAACCCCCTTTCTACACTGTGGACTCCATTTACTATTACCCTCTGCATCCTGTTGCCCAGCCAATGTTTACCCAGGCTACCACCCTGAAACCTTCTCCCAGGCTGGCTAATTTGTTTATTAATCTTTTGTGAGGGACTGTGTCAAATGCCTTGCTAAATTCTAGGTAGGCCATGTCCATAGCCCCTCCCTGGTCTACTACTTTGGTCACCCAGTTAAAGAAATCAGTTAGATTCATCTGACATGACCTTCCTGCTGTGAATCCATGCTGCCTTACATAGAAACATAGATTTTAACAGCAGATAAGGACCACTTGGCCCACCTAGTCTGCCCATTTCCCTACCTACAGGATAAGCTTCAGATCCTAGTTAACCAACAGTTTATTTCTTCCTACCCCCCCCACAAGAATTGCCTTTTGTCTGTCCCATGCATTCTTAAATTCTCCCACAGTTTTAGACCCCACAACCTCCTCAGGAAGGCTGTTCCATGCATCCACCACCCTCTCTGTGAAAAAATACTTCCTCACATTGCCCCAAGCTGTCCCCCCTCTATCTTCAAATTTTGTCCCCTTTTTCTACGTATCTCTTTTTCTGAAAGATGCTACCTTCTTGGACTTTGTTGATTCCACTGAGGTACTTAAACGTTTCAATCATATCCCCCCGCTCCCTACTTTCCTCAAGGGTTTACATATTAAGCTCCTTTAGTCTCTCCTCATATGGCTTCTCTTGCAGACCCTGCACCATTTTAGTTGCCCTCTTCTGGACTGCCTCTATCCTGTCTAAGTCCTTTGTTCTTTTGGAAATGGGGTTTCCAGAACTGGATACAGTACTCCAAATTGGGTCTTACCAACTGTCTGTACAGTGGGATAACAATTTCCTGTTTTCTGCTGGTGATGCCTTTCCATGTACATCCCAGTATCCCCCCAGCCCTTTCTATAGCCTTCTCACATTGCTTGCCAACATTAAGGTCATCTGATATGATTACCCCCAGGTCCCTATCCATTTTTGTTGTTCTTACTACCTTCCCCTGGGTTTTTGTTTCCCAGGTGCAATATTTTGCACTTCTTTGCATTAAATCCAAGCTGCCATACTTCTGACCATTCCTCCAGCCTTGTCAAGTCCCTTCTCATCCTTTCCACACCTCTTTGTGTATCAGCCCTGTTGCACATCTTTGTGTCATGGGCAAAGAGGCATACTTTTCAATCCAGTCCCTCTGCAATGTCACTTATAAAGACATTAAAAAGGAATGGACCCAATACTGAACCCTGCGGTACCCAACTAGTAACTCCCCTTTCTTCAGAGTGGACTCTGTTTACAATTATCTTCTGTGTCCTGTTGTTCAGCCAATATTTTACCCAGGCTACCACCCTGGGACCCACTCCCAGGCTGGTTAATTTGTTTATAAATCTTTTGTGTGAGACTGTGTCAAATGCCTTGCTAAAATGTAGGTAGGCCATGTCCACAGCCCCTCCCTGGTCTACTACTTTGGTCACCCAGTCAAAGAAATCGATTAGAGTCATCTGACATGACCGTCCCACTGTGAACCCACACTGCCTTGGGTCCTGTGCCCCAGTGACATCTAGGTACTCAACAATTCTTTCCTTCAGAAGCGATTCCATCACTTCCCTACCACAGAGATCAAACTGACAGGTCTGTAGTTTCCTGCCTCTGTCTTGCTCCCACTTTTGTGAAGGGGAATCACATCTACCTTCCTCCTGTCCTCATGTACTATACCATCCTCCCCTGATTTGTTAAAAAGGGTAGTCAGTGGTGTCACTAGTTTTCCCCTTAATTATTTTAGAATTCTGGGGTAAATCCCATCAGGCCCCATTGCTTTGTCCACCTTTAGTTTTAGGAGTTCTTTCAGATCCCTTTCTTCTGTGAAAGGACTGATATTGACCCCCCTATCCTGAGTGCTTCAGTTAATTGGATTAGGTACCTCTCCCTCCTCTTTCTTTGTGACTACTGAGCAGAAGTATTCATCCAGTATCCCTGCTTTTTCACTGTCCCTCTCTGCTCAACCCAACCTCCTCTTTATTCAGCATCAGTATCGCTCAGTTTGTCTTTCTTCTCTCCCTGATGTACCTATAAAAAGTTTTATTCCCCTTCTTAACTGAGTTGGCTATCTTTTCCTCAGTTTGGGCCTTTGCTATTCTGATTGCCTTCCCCACTTCCTTCTACTTTAACTGGTACAGTTCTTGGTCCTGCTCCTTCTGTGTTTCCTTATACTTTCTGAATGCTCTCCTTTTCTCCCTAACCTTCCCCACCACCTCTTTTGAGAACCACAGGGATTTTTTCTTTCATTTTGATTTGCTTATTTGTTTCACACAAAGGCTTGTTGCCTCTGTGATGGCGGTTTTGATGTTTCCCCATTGTTGCTCCACCCCTCCCTCTTGACTGTTTGCTAGTGCTTTTCTGAGGCACTCTCCCATTTTGACAAAATCAGCCCTCTTTTAGTCTCATACCTTCACTTTTCTATGGCTTGACTTTACAGCTGAGTTTATGAACCACACCATTTGGTGGTCACTTGTTCCCAGATGGCTACCCATTTCTAGATCTGAGATCCTCTTTCCATCCCCATTTGAGAGTACCAGGTCTAAGATTTCTCCCTCCTGAGTGGGTTCCAAAACTAGCTGTCTGAGGCATGTCCCATGTAGGACATTGAGTATGGCCCTGTTCTTGGATGTGGCTGCAGCAAAAGTGCTCCAGTTAACATCTGGCATATTCAGGTTCTCCATCAGCAATATCTCCCTTTTCTTTGCCATCCTAAGGATGCCTTCTGTTATTTCCTTGTCCATTTCCACCCTCTGAGATGGGGATCTGTATATAACCCCTGTGCAGATTGTGGTGCCATTTCCAGTCTGCAGTGTGTCCCACAGTGACTCTTCTCCTTCCTGTTTACCCTTTAGTTCCATTGCTTTGATCCCTTCCCTTACATAGACAACTACTCCTCCTCCTCTTATACCCTCCCTGTTCCTCCTGTAGATTATTTACCATGGTATGCTGACATCCCAGTCATGGTTCTCTGTGTACCATGTTTCTGTGACTGCCACGATATCCAGACATCCCTCTTCCATCAAGGCCACCAGTTCAGGGAGCGTGCTACCTGGACTACAGGCTTTGGTACTCATTTCCCTCCAGTTTTTGATGGCATTACCCCTTTTTGCCCCATCTCTGTCCTTAATGCCTTTGTCTTTTTCTCCATTTATCACTACCCTCTCCCTATCGACTTCTCTATCTTGGTATTTACCTCATTAACTACCCTGTTTTTTGAGGGGTGGTCGGATTTCCCTTCTCCTTTTCAGTGCCTCTCCCCTTGGCTAGTTTAAATGCTTGCCAATGAAGCATTTAAACCTCTCACCTAGGAGCCTGGTTCCCCTCCTGGAAAGATGCAGACCATCCCACCAGAATATGCCTGCATCCCTCCAGGTTGACCCCCAGTCCCCAGTGAAGCCAATACCTGAGCTCTGCACCGGTTTTTTAACTACTGATTGAATCCAATGGTGTGGAGCACCCTATCCTCACCCATACCATAGACAGGTAGCACCTTCGAGAAGGTTACCATGTGTTCTGCTTGTCTAAGGCCCCTCCTCAAGTCGATAAGATGCTCCTACACTGTTCTGATTCCTTTCCCAGCCGGGTCATTTGTCTCTAGGTGAACAATGATATCCAGCTCCCTCCTCATGCAGCTGCTTCCACAATCCTAAGGATTTGCTCCCTGTCCCTCCAAGCCATGGCAGCAGGCAGGCACCTTGCCTCCCTCTCCCCTCCCTCCCCCAGTTCTACCCTTCTAACAATGTAGTCCCCCACCAGGAGTTGTTTCCTTCCCATGTGGGGTCCCATGCCACCCTCCTGTGGGCCTCCTTTGTGGAGGTTCCCAGCATCCTCCTTGGTCTCCACTGTGGGTGCCTCCATAGAGGAACCACACTCTGCTAGAATTGCATATGAATTGTGGAGAGGTACAACTGGAGGAATGTGCCTCTGTTCCACCACCCTCACCCTCCCTGAGCCCACTGTGGTCTGACCACTCCTCTTTCTTGGCAACCTCTGAGGCAGTGGCAGTGGCTATGGTGGTCCCTGGGTGGGAAAGAACGTCCCCCAAATCCTGGCCAACTCAGTCTGGAGGTGAGCAACTTCCTTCCTCTGCCCAGAGAGGTGCCTGCAGATGGGACAACACCTCATCCTCCAGAACGTCTCCTGGAAGACTGCTGCTTCACAGCCACTGCACTGCACAACTCCCATCATGTCTTATTTGTGGCCCCTCAACTGTTGTTTTATATACTTACTCTTTCCTCTCTCTCATCATTTTTTTTTTTTATAATTTTTTTTCTCCCTACTTTCCTACTGGCTCCATGCCCTTAAAGCACCTGATCTTCCTGCTCTGGGACAGAAAGTTCCTATATTCCTCAGTAGTCTCCTTCTTACTTGCTCAGAGTCAGACCTCCAGCAGTTAGGAAGGATGGAGAACTATTCTTTTCCTTCCAGGATGGTGAGTCTTTTGTGCCTCTGTGACCACTCCCTTCCCTGATTACGTGTGTTGTGGAATGATGTATTAAACTGCAGAATGAAATTCCTCAAAACTGTCATCCCACAGTTCGTGTGTATTTTTCTGAAATTCAGTAAGGAACATTTGCATAATGAGGTGATAATTCGCCAAACGCATTATGAAGATGGAGTTTGAAAAGTCTGAATTTCAGAAAATTTCACAAAATATGCAAAATTTCATGAAATGTCTGTGAATTCAGAATTCACAGATTCTGCCCAGCTCCATCTAATATGCTCCCTTGTATGATGCATCACCAATTCTCCCTGCCACACCACACTATCCTCCCTGAACTGATTATAGCCTGCTATGGCCATGTGTCAGTCATGGTTACCTATGAACCACCACAACTCAGCAATCACCACAGTATCCAGGGTCTGCCTCCACCAGGATGACCTCCAGATCTGGAATTTTATTTTCAAAACCCCTTGCATATGCGCACATGGCCTTCCACACCTTGCTCACATTTTGCCTACAACTCCTCCTCTTCTTCCCATTTTGCCAGTCTCTTTTCCCCACTCTTTTCACAACATTGTTCCCACCCCCCTTGATCTACTACCACCATGCTGTTCACTTTACCCTGTTCACTGGGGAATTCTTCTAACCCCCGGGTCATCCCTTCTTTCTGTTGTAGTCTGGAGGAAGTATAACCCTCCCTTTTTTTTTGACCACCCCTTCAGCTATTTTAAAGGTTCACAAAAAAAAAATCTAGACATAACTAGTTTAAGAACAACTAGAATTAATATGTCACAATCTGACTTTAGACACTTAGGTATCTGGCTGCACAGGAGTTGGTGGAATGTTTGTTACCTTTTATTGGACCAACATACAGGTATGTTTTGTACAAAGATGGTATGATACACAAGCTTTTAGGGCCACGCAAGTCCCTCCTTCAGATGAATAGCAAACTGAGCAATGTAAGCAGCATTTATATACACTGTAATGCATAGTTTTAAATAATTATAATATAATATTTATAAAGAATTTACAAGAAGGGTTGATTGGCAGTAAATGCTAAGGTATCTGTAGGAGAGGATAAATGGAAGCCTTGAAGTGGTGGCTGGAAAGGTGTCCTTTCAGGAACACAGAATAACAAAGACCTGAGATAAACAGAGTGTAAGGTCTATATTAGCGTTCCTCAGATAGTGCTTTTGTGGATCCTACCACCCTCCATCTGTTCTGCTTTTGGTATCCTACCTAGGATCCTAGGCAGTATAGCACAGTGGTTTAAGGCTCTGAAGTGCAAATCTGGTGACATCCAGCAGATCAGACTTGGGTTTGAATCCCACAGCTTTCACTTGCATACTGTGTGACTCTGAGCAAGTCACTTAACTTCCATGTGCTCCCAGGTCACTCCTGTAAAAAAGCTTTTGGCCTAGTGTGCTACTCCTGGTTAAACAACTAAACAAAAAAAAAAAGAAATCCTACCAAAGACAAATGTCAGATACGGGGTCAGATAGCAATGGATCCAAGTTGAACTCAGGGATCCTAGGTCAGATAGTTAGGATGTGAGCTGGATCTTTTGCTAGGATCCACAGCATTTGATGGATCTGTGCACTGGACCCTAGAGGGTCAGATCTGTGATCAGATAGCACTGCTATCCTACCTTAGCAACTATATTGCCAAATGGGAGGTACTGTATCCACTGTTATCCTAGTTTCTAGTCTACTATCTGAGCAACACTAGTCTATATACAGTACACTGGGCCCAATTCACAAAAGGGACTTAGATTGGCGCAAGCTGTGGTAAACAGCAGCTTGCACCGAAGCCCAGTGCGGCAGTGATGCTGCACCAGATTCAGGTACAGGAGGTGTACTGGTGCCTATGTTTCCACAATTGCGGCAACCACTCCCATACGACAAACACCTGGAGTTCAGAAGGATAATGCCACAAGCTCCTGAGGCAAAGGCAAGCATCCTTGCCCCCTCTCCTTGGTGTCTAGTGGCTCTCCCTTCCTGATACCTATTATCACCCATTTTTATAATAACTATTAATGTGCCCTCTCCAGGTGATATAGTGATCGCCCCTCCCCAATCCCCAATATCAATAATTTTATTAATTTATATTAAGTAATGACCCTTCCTCCCGGTTACCTAATTTCACCCATTTTTATAGTAACAATTAAGCCACCCTGTCCTGGTGGTCTAGTGGCCCCTCACCCCTCACTCTAGCAGGTAGTGCCCACCTCCCTGCTCCCCCCAGTCTCAAAATGCAGTCAGCAAATGGCAAAGACCACCTGTCACCTCTGCGTCCGGCCACCGGACTGAACTGTCAGAAAGTGCCTACTGTATAGTGTACGTACTCATGAATAATCATGAGCGCGTACACTATGCAGTCACCAGCTGCATTTTGGGATGGGAGGAGTGGGGTAGTGGGCTCTACCTGCTATGGTGTGGGGCACTAGACCACCAGGACAGGGTGACTTGATTGTTACTATAAAAACAGGCAATATCGGGGATCGGGGAAGGGGGCACTAGGACAGGGCAAATTAACAATAATTATAAAACTGGGTGATAGTGGGGTTCAGGGAAGGAGGATCACTAGACCACCAGGATAGGCAAATTATCAATAACTATAAAACTGGGTAATGTCAAGGATCAGGGAAGGGGAACCACTAGACCACTAGGAGAGGGCACAATAATAATTATACAAACCAGGTGAAATTGGGGATTGGGGAGGGGGCTACTGGACTACCAAGGATGTATGTATATAAAGGGGGGGATCAGGGCAGGGGCAGAAGACCATGGCACATTGCCACATAGTGCCCATCCCACCCAAAGGGTGAGTGTCTAACTACCCTTAGACCAGTCCTGGCTGGTGTAAGGGTACTTAGAAAGTCACCCTCTGGGTGAGATTTGTGAATCCCAATTGTGGAGCTATGGCAGCCTGCCTCTGCCACAAGACCCTAGCCCCATGTTGCACCCCATTTCCGGGTGCATGGGTGGTGCAAGCCCCGTTTGGGACAGGCAGCCTGTGGTTGATGCAGGCTGTCTTTGTGAATAGCTCAGGGGGCAGTATTTGATGCAAGGTGCCACTTGTGCCATTTATGTTTGGCGCAGGCACCTTGCGTCAGTCTCAAAGCTTTGTGAATCGATCCCACCGTGATGTAGTATTTCAAAGTCATTAAGATAGGATATGTAACAATAACTTAATGGGGGGGTAGGTGGGCAATGAATAGGAACAGGTCTAAAGCTGTGAAGGGAAGATCAGGAAGTGCTACGATATTTATAAGAGAGGCTGAGTTGATGCTTGGAAGTGATAATTGGAAAGTAACCAGACAGGACACAGATTAAAAGGACTTGAGATACACAGGGTACAAAAAAAAAAGGGGGAGTCCCAGAAGGAAGAGAAGAGAAGAGAAGAGAAGAGAAGAGAAGAGAAGAGAAGAGAAGAGAAGAGAAGAGAAGAGAAGAGAAGAGAAGGAGAAAAACAATTATTAAAAAGTAACATACAGAATTAAAGTTTACCATAGTGTCATAAATCCAATGGCCTGATTGAGCCTGTTAAAGTTAGAATTAAATTATTTGATATATTTTACTTCCCATTTCATTCTCTCCTCTGTATTTCTGAAGTTTCCTCTTAGTACGTATCAGGTCAGACAGGTCTGAATGGTGTGCTGATAATCTGGTTTAGTACTGTGTATCAATTGTGGGTTATTCTGGTTTGTAAGGGTAGCCGTGCTTCCCCTATATAGCATGCATTTGTGCACTTTTTGACCTGAATTAGGGAAACCACATTGCTTGATTGATATGTGCAGGATCCATTTATTTTTTATTATGCTGTTCTGGTTTGTCTTGATGGTGGCCCATGTGTATATGTGGGTACAGGTCTTATATCTTGCCATATTGACCATTATATCTGACCCCAGCACTTCCCAGCCTCTATCCCTGGGATAGGCAAACTGCAGCACTTAGCCACCATCTCCAACCCCGTTATCCCAGCCTACCCCCATCTGTCCACATTGTCCTGTCTACCCCACCTCTTCTTTCCCTTTTCCCCTTCTTCTCCTTCTGACACAGGCTTACTTTCCACATTGCCACAGTTACTAGTTTGGCTTGGATTTATGAACTCTTATGTTAGTATTGTCATTATCTGTTTACTGTACTCTCAACGTTTTATCTGTATATTGTCCTGAATTCCTTGCATTGTTGTTTATGTACATGATGTGGAACCTCTCAATGAGCATCCGCTCACAGGTGTATCCAAGATTTCAATAAATAAATAAAAATATTGCATGATGTTGCACCTCTCATTTCCTGGTTGTTTTGGTCTTCAGGAAGTTAGTTACAAATTATTATGTCAGAAACATTAGGGGGCTGCTTGTAGGCAATGGTAGGTGGTTAAGGGTAGATGTCACAAAGCCTTATGTCTTCACTCAGCACGGATTGTAGTTCTTTAATAATTTTCTAAAGGGATGTTAACATGAGGCAGGACATGACAACTAGGGTTGTGTGATCAGTTTGATTTTGTGGCCTGTACTCCAGTAGATTATATGGTACATTCCATGTCTCTGTCAATTTGTCTTGGGGAGTGGCCCTGCTGGATGAGAGAATTCCAAAGTAAGGTAGCTGTCTGTTTCTTGTTATCTCATCAGAGTAGATTTGATGGTATCGGATTGTCTGACTGTAGATTATGGATTTTTTTTGTGTGTCTTAGATGGAAGATGGAATTGTGCAGGTATCAGTGTCTGTCAATGGGTTTTCTGTAAACAGCAATTTGTATGTGTCCATTATTAGAGATTCTGACTTTGGTATTCAGATAATTTATACTTGTGGTGGAGTATTTAATAGCGTGTCTTATAGAGTGATGAAAGTTGTTAAAATCGTGATGGAACTTTTTAAGGTAGTCTTCACCTTCTGTCCAAATCATGAATATGTCATCTATATATAGGCAGTAGACTAATGATTTATAGGGGTGGTGTTTAACAAAATCTTCTTCTAGACAGATCATAAAAAGATTGGCACATTGTGGTGCCATTTTTGTGCCCGTGGTTGTCCCCATGATCTGTAAAAAGTGCTTGCCATTAAATGTGAAGTTGTGTGTCGGAATAAATTTTATTAGGGTGCTGATGATGGTTTCTGGAATGTCTCTTGTGTATGTGCTGTCCTGTAAAAATGTCTGACATGCTGATATGCCATCTTCATGTGGGCTGGGCACTGACATGCACTATGGCTAGAATATCGCTGAGTGGTAGTTGTCCAATTTGCTTCAGTTTCCTGAGGAAATCTGTGGTGTCCTGAATGAAACTGCTGGTAGTGCTCACTAATGGTTTTATAATTGATTGAATGAATCCTGAAATGTTGTCAGTGAGTGTGCCAATTCCAGAGATGATGGGTTGACCTGGATTTCCGGGTTTGTGTATCTTATGTTCCTGGAATAGATTGTTTGGACTTAGTTTATTTAACTGTTCTTGGATGTTGTTTGGTAGAGACTTAGAGAAGGATTTTCAAAATGTGGTGCACCACTTGTGCCAAACCCTGTGTCTCAACTTTTAGGTTCTGACAGTGTTTCATCCCCTTTGCCAGAGCTGTGCCCAATTTTATAGTCTCAGGTGCAGTTGGACAGTTTTCAAGATTTATTGTACGGCAGCTTGTGCCAAATATCTGGCACAAGCTCTGTAAAAACAGGTTCCCAGGACTGCCACAAGCTTGACCTGAAGAGGTTGGTCTAACTTGCAGAAATTGCTGCACAGGATGGAAACTCCTGCTAGATCACTGTAAGCCCCATGTCCTGTCTCAATGCACTCAGAGCTTGTGGTGATTTAAGCCTTTGAAAATCCTGCCCTTAACAATTTGTTTGAGTTCTTCTGTGTATTGCATAGCAGGGTCCTGTTTGAGTTCTGTTTAATAAGCCGTATCTGACACCTGTGTGCCTCATTGATGTAGTCCTCTGTATTCATCAGAACCACAGCTCCACCTTTGTCAGCTTGTTCTATTACAATGTTATGGTTGTTTTTCAGTGAACATTTCAGAACTCATTCAGTCCATTTTAAACCACTAGTGAGAGCTACAAGCAGTTTCATTCAGGACACCACAGACTTCCTCAGGAAACTGAAGCAAATTGGACAACTACCACCCAGCAATATTCTAGCCACAGTGGACGTCAGTGCCCTCTACACTAATATCCCACATTCAGATGGCATATGTCAGGAATGTTTACATGACAACACATCCACAAGAGACCTTCTAGAAACTACCATCAGCACCCTAATAAAAATTATTCTGACACACAACTTCAGATTTAATTACAAGCACATTTTACAGATCATGGGGACAACCATGGGCACAAAACTGGCACTGCAATATGTCAATCTTTTCATGGACAAATTGAAGAAGATTGTTTAAGCACCACCCCTATAAACCATTAGTTTACCTTTGATATATAGATCACATAGTCCTGATTTGGTCAGAAAGTGAATGCTCCCTGAAAACATTCCATCATGATTTTAACAGCTTTCATCACCCTATATAACTCACTATTGAATACTCCACCACCGGCATATGTTTTCTGGATAACACAGTCAGAATCCGCAGTGTCAGTGGCTCAGTAGGTAGCACACTCAACTCTGAGGCCGGGAGTTCAGAGGGCTGTGGGTTCAGTCCCCACATCTGGCACTTGAGTTAATATCCCAGTACTGACACTGTAGTGCAGCATGAGAGGGGTGCTGCACTTCTGAGGTGCTGTCTTTTGGACGAGACGTTAAACCGAGGTCCCATCTGCCTGGATTGGTGGTAGTTCAGGTGGATGTTAAAGATCCCATGGCACTTCTCGAAAAGAGTAGGGGAATTTCCCCGGTGTCCTGGCCAAATTTCCCTCATTCACTAAAAATACCACCAACAGCTTAATCTGGTTCAAGGTCAGTTGGTACTCATCTGTATCCCCCTCCCCCAGGTCGTGCCTGAAAATAGGCAGGATTTGTCTTGTGCACTTACCCGGTCAACAAAAACTAAATAAAAAAAATAATGTTGGACATACACAAACTGTTGTTTACAGAAAACCCAGTGCCAGACATCAATACCTACATAATTCCAGCTTCCATTCAAGGTGCACAAATAAATCTGTAATCTACAGTTAGTCAATTCAGTGCCATCGAATCTGCTCTTATGATAACAAGAAGCAGACATCGACCTCACTTTGTAATTCCCTTATCCAGTAGGGCCATGCCTCATTACACATTGACAGAGAAATGCAATGTGCTATACAAATACAATGAGAAAATCTACTGGAATATAGGCAAAAAAAAATTAAAATGATCACACATCCCTAGTTGTCATGTTCAGCCACATGCTAAAACCCCTTCAGCAAATTAATAAAGAACTACAACCCATGTTGAGTGAAGATAAAAGACTTAAGGACATTTTCCCTGTACCTGAACCACCTGCCATTGCCTAAAAACAGCCCCTAACCTTTCAAACACAATAATTTGTAACAGACTCCCAACATATCAAAATAAAAAAAGGAAAAAATAATTTTATACAAAAACTTTAGTATAGCAGCAGACCCACTCCTGTTTATCGGCTGCTGCTACACTTGGATTTTGCTGCTGGAGCCAATCAGGTAGCACCATTCACAGGTGCCAATTTTCAAAAGGGGCCAGAAAACTCAACAGCTCCTTCAGACTCTTTCAGGGCTACAAGCAGCCTGATCATTGCATCACCAACAGAGGAAAGAGGATTCAGAGGTCAGAGGACACAGACAGTGCTCCAATCTGCTCTCCTCCTGCAACAAGGGATTTAAAAAGAATTTTACACAAAAACTTTAGTACAGCAGGAGACCCACTTCTGCTTACCGGCTGCTGCTACACTTGGAATTTTTGCCCTTCCCCCACCAACCCAATTGGTTGAATACCACCAAAGGAATGTCATAGGCAGCAGGGATACTCATTGCTTGGTGGAGATGACATATGCTACTATGATAACCTCCCTAACAATTATGATTTCAATCCATGTGGTACTAGTTAACATACTAATTATAGAACTGTTGAGCTGATGCATTGTATGGTAGAGTGAATAAGGTTTTGTATGTGACAGGAGACCTCGATGTTACTGTACTTCATTTTCAGGGACAGGGAATTAATTAACTAAATTTGTGCAGGCACAGTATTTGTGCACTATTGGTAATACTAAATGCAGTGGAGCTGACTAAGTGAATTTTTGCAGTGAAACAATTACTGGTTGAATTTATCTTATGTCAACTGGTCTAACCTGCAACAGCAGCACGTTATTTCTTGTAACTGATCACTTAAGGGTCCATTGCTTACTCTGAATTTCAGTGTAGTAGGTTACCAATCTGAAAGAAGCAGGCTACACTGGTATAAGTGGTTATATGTATTCAGGGTAAACATTTTGTATTTCAGGCCAAGTGTTTCCCTAGACCTTTCCATACTGAGAGGCTAGTACTACTTCATAAATGTTATCCAACGCGATAATGGAAAGTGCTCGGGAAAGATTTTGTGCAAAGGTATCATTCAATGTCCCATTGACTCATGAACTGTTACAATTCTTCCTGATTATGGGTATTTCCTAAGCACTCACTGCTGTAGACACTGTTATCTTGACCTTAACTTGCTGTTGCTATAGTATTTGCAGCATTAAAGGTTTAGAACAAGGTGAACTAACACTCACGATTAAGGTTACTTTAGGGTTGGTTTTGTTATAAGAATACCTAAACTATTAGTTGTTGGTGGTCATCTGAGTTTTAATATTACTACAAAGGTTAGCTGATTCTGCATTTTTGCTACAAGGAGACCATCCAAAAAGGGAGCATAGCAAAATGACTACGTCCCTGATAAAGCAATGATTCCCACTAACTGTAGGGAGTCTGTTGTGTACCCTACTGACCACTGCTAGCCACCAAACCCTAACACCGGGCAGCACAGACAGTCAACACATTCGGGATACTCCCTCTTTTCTCTTCTCTTATCTCCTAACTGGATCACAGAAGCACCTAGTCTGCTACTGGTACTTTAGGATTATCAAAGTTGCCTCAATAACACATTATCCCATGGTTCACTCCTTTCAAGTGGCAAGGAAAGGTTTCATGTTAAAATTCTATTTGGACCTGTGGAAACGTCTTATGCTGATCTCATTATCCAGGAATATTGAATCTAACCCTGGTCCACCATCTGATACAAAGTCTATGAGCTCTGTGGAGTGGTTGACCACCAATGGTCTGAAAATTGCACAAATGAATGATTGTAGCCTCTCAGTCAATTTTGCAGAGGTTGAGGCTTGGGTATCTTATTTCCCTGGGGTTAACCGAGACTTGGCTAAAGTCAAATTCACCTGATGCCCTATTGTGCATACTTTGTTGCATGTTATTCAGGGAAGAACGTTCAATATCCAAGAGAGGGGATGGGGTCATGATGTATGTAAAACAGGAACTATCTGTTGATGTAAAAGCATCTATCCTAAATAGATACTTCTGCTCAGTATTTACTGAAGAGAAGGTAGGGCAGGGCCCACAGCTCAGCACCATGGACACAGTGGGAAGGGAGATATGCACTAGTCCCTTCACAAAAGAAAGAGTCCTACAAGAGCTTGATAAGCTTAGGGTGGACAAGGCAATAGGATCTGATGGCATACATACCAGGGTACTAAAGGAGCTAAGGGTGGAATTAGCAGAGCCATTATCAGAACTGTTTAGTGAGTCTCTGAGAACAAGAGAGGTCCCAGAAGACTGGAGAATGGCTCATGTAATCCCGCTCCACAAGGGTGGTAGCAGGGAGGAGGCAGGGAACTACAGACCAGTTAGCCTTACCTCAGAAGTGGGCAAGATTATGGACACACTCCTTAAGGAAAGGATAGTGCAACACCTGGAATCTATAGGAGCACAGGATCCAAGACAGCATGGGTTTACAAAAGGAAGGTCCTGTCAAACTAATCTCATAGCTTTCTTTGACTGAGTAACCAGAGTGGTGGTCCAAGGGGGAGCAGTTGATGTTGCCTACCTTGACTTCAGCAAAGCTTTCGATACTGTTCCACATAGAAGATTGATTAATAAAATGGGTAGTCTCTGTGTGGGTCAGATGTTGGTCAGCTGGGTGGCAAACTGGTTGATGGGCAGAAAACAGAGAGTGGTGGTAAACGGTATACAGTCAGGAGAAATGTAAGTCACAAGTGGGGTATCTCAGGGATCAGTCCTGGGGCCAGTCCTCTTCAATATTTTCATCAGTGACATTGCAGATGAACTGGAAGGTAAGGTTTGTCTGTTTGCAGATGACACCAAGATCTGCAACAGAGTAGATGATCCAGATGGGGTGGCCAGAATGAGAAGAGATTTGGATAAACTAGCAAAATGGTTGGAAGAGTGGCAACTGGGGTTTAACGGAAAGAAGTGCAAGATCATGCACATAGGGAAGAAAAACCCTGAAGCCACTTATAGACTGGGAAGGGAGTTGCTGGCAGTCACAAAGGGAAGAAAGAGACTTGGCGTCATCATCACTGATGACCTGAAATCATCAACAGACCACTAAAGCAGTGAGTGGGCTAGGGGATGTTGGGGTGTAATGATAGAGGGTATCACAAGTCATAAGAGGGAGGTAATAATCCCTCTTTACAAGACACTAGTTCGGCCCCATCTGGAGTACTGCGTGCAGTACTGGAGGCCACACCTTCACAAGGACATTAACCAAATTAAGGCAGTGCAGAGAAGGGCAACCAAAATGGTGCAGGGACTGCATCAGAAAACATGAGGACAGATTAACTGAGTTTAATATGTATACCCTAGAGCAAAGGAGGAAGAGAGGTGCTATGACTGAAACATTCAAACACCTGAAGGGCATTAACAAGGTGAAAGAGTCTAACATGTTTCAATAGAAGAAAACTAGCAGGACAAGAGGACACAGCATGAGATTAGAGGGAGGCTGATTAAGGTGCAATGTGAGGAAGTTCTTTTTCACAGAAAGGGTGGTGGATGCATGGAACAGCCTACCTCAGGAAGTGGTGGATATGAATACAGTGCTTCAAACAGGCATGGGATAGGCATAAGGGAGCAATACAGATGAGTATGACTAGATAGACCATTGACAGAGCAAAGGCCAATGGCACATTCATAAGGTAGAAAAAGAAATGGGCAGACTGGATGGGCCTTGAGTTTCCTTATCTGCCGTCAACTTCTATGCCCAATCAGGTATGACACACAGTATCTATGAAGTACTTCACACTATTCTTGTCCTTGGAGACACCTAAAAATTAAATGTTATATATGTATACTATCCCCCTAAGAGTGGGTTAAATAGCCTAAAGGATTTTATTCGATACCTGCCATCACTAAGGGGGGAATATAAGGAATTATTAATACTAGAGGATTTCAATCTTGAATGGCTAGGGAAAAACACCACAATGTATGAGGAGATATTAGGAAAACTCCACCTATTTCAACTAATTACTTGTCCAACTAGGGTTACAGCAAACAATTGGGCAGGTGTCCATCATAGACTGGATACTCAGAAACAGAAAGGATAGCATTCAACATGTGGAAATACTGCCAGACTCCATCAGTGACCACTCATCAGTGTTCTGCACTTGGAAGGTGAGACACAGAAGACCCCATCTAATGAACTTCAGTTTAGGAATTTCTCCCTACTGAATATGGATGCCCTAACAGCTGATCTCCACCAACTTGATTGCCCCCTTCCCCTACCAAACAACCGACCTAAAGAAGATTTTCTTCTTTATCACATTAGCTCTCCTGGGTCTCCAGGAAAAGCACGTTCCCCTTGAAAAACATAGAATAAGGGGTACCATGACTCAATGGTTACAGTTCCATGTCATAACAGTGATCGCAAAACAGCGATTGCTGTTACAGCAAGTGTACATTGCTGAAAAGCAAAACAGTGATGTACACTCCCTGGCAAACCCAACAACAGTGACCACAGAACAAAATGTTTTCAATGCGGGGGGCTGTGCCCCCTCATATCCCCCTATAGGGGGCTTCACCCCCTGCACCCCCCTAAATTAAGATTATCAACTCCAGGGGGGTGCATGTCGAGGAAGGGGAAAAACTGGGAATGCAAAAACAATTAAGTCCCACACAGTGAACAAAAACTAAACACCTACCCTACCCAGCCCCGAACCCAGGACCTCCCTCACTGCAGGCTGCCACTCACACCACCACACCAGAACACCGTTTCAGCACCATACTGCCAAACCAGAGGCCACATACCTCTGCTTCCTGGGACCTGCTTCCTGGACCCTCCTCTCCCTGTCCTTCGCCCTGTTACTAGTTTTCCCTTCCCCCCCACCTTATCGCTATAACCGCACTCACTACCCTTTCAGGGTAGCTCAAATCATAAGCGCTCAAACTGAGTCGCTCAAAATCGAATTGCTCAATTTGAGTCTCTAGTTTGACAGTATACCGATGGTTATACAGTGACCTACTGGTGACTATGAAAATGAGGGATAAAGCCTGGTTCAAATCAAAACTCAGAAAGCCACTAACCAACAGGGATAAGTACAAGCATCTGCGAAAGGAATATAAAAAAGCAATAAGAGCTATTAAAAGGAGGTACTACAAGTACCTGTTACAGATATCCATTACAAATTCTTAAACCTTTTGGAGCCATATAAAAACTTGTATGGGTCGGGGTAACAGACAGACCATAACTGAGATGATGGTAGATGGGGCTAACTGTAACAATACAAGCATAATTGCCAACACTTCAACTTACATTTCATGGATCTATGTACTCTAAGTTGCCTGGTCAAGGCCCGGAACCAAACTCCACAGAGTTGGCACCAGATGTCCCAAAGTTTAACCTAAGGGCTGTGATTAAATCAGAGGTCTTATAACTCTTCAGGACAATTTATGCAAGTGGTTCAGCTGGCTCAGATGATCTAATACAACAATTTCTCAAAACAGCTGCCCTACAACTGGCAGTGCCGGTTATGAGGCTGTTCAACCTGTCGTTGGCAACTGGCAATGTTCCAATGCCATGGAAGATTGCCAGAGTGCTCCCCATACATAAAAAGGGGGATACAAACATATAGAAAACTACCAGCCCATCACAATTTTATGGGTGCTTGACAGGCTACTGGAAAAACTAGCTGCCTCCCAGGTGATGGAATACCTTCAGATACACAATTTGCAATCCCCTGCTCAACACAGTTTTCAATGTCACAGCACAACCACTGCACTCATAAATTTTACCAGCGACATCAAGTTGTCTGTGAATAAAGGCATGTTAACAGGGGCAGTTTTCATCTACTTTAACAAGGTGTTCGACCTCATAGACCAATCACTGCTGCTGTCCAAACAAAAAACACTAGGATTCTCTTCAGACACATCAGATTGGTGTACGTGTTACCTCATGGGTACTCAGCAGTCTGTATAAATACATGGATCCAAACTGGACCTGGCACATACCAGTATTGGAGTTCCACAAGGCTCCATTCTTGTCCCCCTTACTTCTGTTCTCCTTATTTCTTAATAATCCTCCAAGAGGCCTGGTGCTTGCTCCACCCTTCTATATCCGGATGACATGGTTCTATATAAGAATACCACAGACGTATCCATCATTAATTCTGAATTAAACAAGGACTTTAATGAACTCCAGCACTGGCTTTTCAAAAATAGATTACTAATGAATATCACAAAGACAGTTACAATGCTATTTGGTCTGGGATCTAAACTCTGGGCATGTCCTGCCCGTCTTGATATCTAAGGGTAAACAGGGAGGAGAAGAAGCACTGTGGGTCAATTTGAAGACAGGCAATGGCACCATAATCCGCACAGGGGTTGTATACAGACCCCCCTCTAAGGGGGAGGAAATGGACAAGAAAATGATAGAAAGTATACTTAGAATGGCAGAAAAAGGGGAGATATTGCTGATGGGTGATCTGAATATGCCAGATGTTAAATGGAGTGCAGTTGCAGCAGCCACTTTGAAGAGTGGGGTTATTCTAGATGCTCTACAGGGGGCATGCCTTAGACAGCTAGCATTGGAACCCACTCAAGAGGGAGCAATCTTAGACCTGGTTCTCTCAAATGGAGATGGAGAGAGGATCACAGATGTAGAAGTCGGTAGCCATCTGGGAACTAGCGACCATCGAACAGTATGGTTCACAATAAACATAGCAATAGAGTCAAGCCATACAAAGGCAAAAGTACTGGACTTTAGGAGGGCTGACTTTGCCAAAATGGGTGAGTGCCTAAGGAATGCATTAACTAATGGGCAGGAAGGAGGGGTGGAAGAAAAATTGGGAATAATAAAAACTGCCATCACAGAGGTAACAAGCCTTTGTGTGAAGCAAATAAACAAAACAAAATGATGTAAGAAATCACTATGGTTCTCAAAGGAAGTGGCAGTGAAGGTTCAAGAGAAAAGAAAGCATTCCAGGAAGTACAAGGAATCACAGAGAGCAGAACAGAGAACTGTATCAGTTAAAAGCAAAAGGAAGCTGGGAAGGCAGTCAGAACAGCAAAGGCCCAAACTGAGGAAAAGATAGCCAACTCAGTTAAGAAGGGGATAAAACCTTTTATAGGTACATCAGGGAGTGAAGGAATACCAAGGAGGGATAGTGAGGCTTAATAAAGGGAGGGGTGGGCAGAGGTGACTGTGAAAAGGCAGAGATACTAAACAAATATTTTTGCTCAGTATTTACAAATGAAGAGGGGGAGGTACCTAAAACAAACAATAGAAACACTCTGGATACAGAAGTTGATACCAGCCCATTTACAGAAGAAAGGGTTCTGAAAGAACTCTTAAAACTGAAGGTGGACAAAGCAATGGGGCCTGATGGGATTCATCCCAGAATTCTAAAAGAACTAAGGGTAGAACTAGTGACACCACTGACTACCCTCTTTAACAAATCAGGGGAGGATGGGGTGGTACCTGAGGACTGGAGGAGGGCAGATGTGATTCCCCTTCACAACAGTGGGAGCAAGGCAGAAGCAGGAAACTACAGACCTGTTAGTTGAACCTCAGTGATAGGGAAAATGATGGAATCACTTCTGAAGGAAAGAATTGTCAAGTATCTACAGGCCAGAGGGGCACAGGACCCAAGGCAGCATGGATTCACAGGAGGAAGGTCATGCCAGACGAATCTGATAGATTTCTTTGACTGGGTGACCAAAGTAGTAGATCAGGGAGGGCTGTGGATATGGCCTACCTAGACTTTAGCAAGGCATTTGACACAGTCCACACAAAAGAGTAATATACAAGTTAGCCAGCCTGGGAGTGGGTCCCAAGATGACAGCCTGGGTAAAGAATTGGCTGGAGAATAGGACACAGAGTAATAGTAAATGGAGTCCACTCTGAAGAAAGGGGGGTTACTAGTGGGGTACCGCAGGGTTCAGTATTAGGACCGGTCCTCTTCAATGTCTTCATAAGCGACATTGCAGAGGGACTGGAAGGAAAAGTATGTCTCTTTGCAGATGACACAAAGATCTACAACAGAGTTGATGCACAAGGTGGGTGGAAAGGATGAGAAGGAACTTGGCAAGGTTAGAGGAATGGTCAAATGTATGGCAGCTTAGATTCAATGCTAAGAAGTGCAAGGTAATGCACCTGGGAAACAAAAACCCAGGGGAAGAGTACACAATGGGGGGTGAGATACTAACAACAACAAAAATGGAAAGGGACCTGGGGTTGTCATATTAGATGACCTAAAGGTGGGCAAGCAATGTGAGAGGGCAGCAAGGAGGGCTGGGGGGGATACTGGGATGCATAGGGAGAGGCATCACCAGTAGAAAACAGGAAGTTATTATCCCTCTGTACAGACAGCTGGTGAGACCCCATCTGGAGTACTGTGTGCAGTTCTGGAGACCCAATCTCCGAAAAGACATAGACAGGATGGAAGCTGTCCAGAGGAGGGCAACTAAAATGGTGCAGGGTCTGCACCAGAAGACATATGAAGAGAGACTTAAGGAGCTTAATATATATCTCGAGGAAAGGAGGAGAGGGGGACATGATAGAAACTTTCAAGTACCTTAAGGGAATCAACAAAGGTCCAAGAGGGTAGCATCTTTCAAAAAGAGGTGTGCAAGAACAAGGGGCACAATTTGAAGATGGGGGCAGCTCAGAGGTAATTTAAGGAAGTATTTTTTCACAGAGAGGGTTGTGGATGCATGGAGCGGCCTTCCGGAGGAGGTTGTGGAGTCAAAAACAGTGGTGGGAATCAAGAATGCATGGGACAGTCATAAGACAATTCTAGGGGGTTGGGGTAGGAAGAAGTGGGCTGCTGGTTAACTAGGATCTGCAGCTTATCCATTAGGTAGGGAAATGGGCAGACTGGGTGGGCCAAGTGGTCCTTATCTGCTGCAAAATTCTATGTTTCTATGTTTTCTATGTTTCTATGGGCTGGATGGCTCCTCAGTAGAGCTCTTTGACTCCTTTAGGTACTTGGGAATCACTCTGGATCCTAACCAAGATTTCAATCTCCATCTAAACATCACCTGTAAGGCAGTGCACACGAAGCTAGGCATCGCCTACTAAATTAGACACAATCTGACCATGGCAGTGAGGCTGGCCATCACACAGAGAGTGTTACAACCCAGTCTGACATATGGGCTGATACTATTCGTGGATGCAAATAAAGTGGTATCCAGCAAATGGAACATTTGCTATAACTATATCTGCAGTTTTACACTATTGGTGCGTAGAAATACCCACCATTGCATGCTTTAGTCAACCATTGAGTTGCTGTTTCCTAATTTTCACTGAATGTTTATGGGAGGGAGCTTCATTGACAAAGTTATTAGAACAGGAACATCAGCTGTCCTTGCAAACATGTTCACTCCAGTCTCACAGACTTATCCATTAAGGTCCCTGTCCCAGTCACTTCTTGAGGTACCTAATTGTTCCACAAAGATGGGAGAATATGTCTTCTCAGATTTCATGCTTAAGATCTTGGAACTCCCTTCCAGTGCAGATTAGAAATTCAAAATCCCACCATGCCTTCATAACTGGTCTTCATAGGTTCCTTCAGAAAAATTATAAATGCTCCTGTAATTGATCCAGTCAATGCCAGATAGAACGGGAGAGCTTCTTATTTCTGTAACTCCAGTCCTATTGGCACTTTTATAGTAATGCACTTCTTGAAGCTCCCACTTGGAGCACACAGCACACATTGCAAGGCAGGAGCAGCCTGAACTGAAGCTATAGGTACTACAGTGCGGGCCTCCCTAGTACAAGCTGAAACAGTACTAGTGTAAAAGATATTATTGATGGACTTTTCCCAGACTCCTCTCAGGACTTGATCTTGCACTCCTATTTGTTGGCAGAGATGTTCAGATAGATTTGTTTTCTAATGTTGTACTGCTGTGTTACGCTTATGCCTGCGTAGGATTGTGAATGTTACATTAAGCCATAGTGGCATTTAATGAGCATTCTTTGCAGTTTATTTGTGTTCTTTAAGGAAGTTTACCTACTGAAGTGTTTTCTTTCAATTCAAATTTACTGTGTTGCTCATTGACTTCCTTTGCTTCTCCTGAGCCCATGCATGCACACTGCTCATTCACCTCCCCTATACCTTTCTCCCTTTTCTGCTTCAGTGGTCTTTGTCTGTTTCACCCCCCCATCCCACAGTTCTAACTTGTGTTCCTCTCCTCTTTTGTTTCAGGCTCCCCTGCTTGAAGATCCCACTCGGAGCATATGGCACACATCGCAAAGAAGGAGCAGCATGAAGTGAGGCTATAGGTATGGCAGTGAGGCCCTCCTTCTTACAAGCTGAAACAGTACTAGTGTAGCCCATCAACACTGTGCATTGACTGCCCCACTCACCCTGGTCTGACCCTAAATTTACAGGACCTTCTGAATCATGTGATCTGTCACATGATTGACTACCTGTTAGTCTAAGTCCCCATTTTGCCATTTGCAGTTTCTTTTTTGTGACCACTAGGAGGTCAACACTAAACCTTTTCTAGCTCCTCCAAGCTACTCCTCCCAACTCCTCCTCTCACCTTTACAATGCTGCCTTTCTCTACTGAACCCTCCTAATTTCCACTCTACTTCTAAAGCACTCCTCTTTCTGCCCTCTCTGGATTTTGAACCCTTGACCCTCTGCATTAGAGGTGTACACTCTACAACTGCGCTAAACATACTACCCTACAGCCACCGACTACTTAGCTGCCTAAGTACACCCCCATCCTTGCTTCTCCCCATGCACATACTTCTGAATGTGACCTGCCCCCCCCCACACACACGTACTCACACTGCAAATCCACCAATACATTTAGTGACCTCACTCACCCACTCTGTCTAGGCCCACCACCTCCCCCACACTCCCTGCTCTTTATCAATACACTAGTTGTATTCTGGTTCTGGCTCAGCAATGGAGATGAAAGCCTACTTGCCCCCACTTATCCTGCTTTGGGTACTCTTATGTACCCCTTTGTCATTTTGAATCCTACAAACTTAACCCACACCCACCTCCCTCACTTAGCAGATTTAGCTCCCCATCTAGCACCATAAGTGTTCCTACTACCCAACCTCCCTTACCTCTTTCTCTGGGATGTGTTAATGTGTGCATGAGGCCAGCCCTAACCCTCCTACTGGCACCCCACCTCACCTTGCTCCAATTTCCTGTGTCAACACAACTTGCCTCCTTGCATCCAGTTATCCACAAACCCAAACTTCTCAAACTTATGCTACTCTGCAATGCCCTAATACTCCTACTGCTCTCAGGTAACATCCACCCCAACCCTGGCCTTCCTCAGCAACCTTTACCAAATCCACAAACACTGGTAGCCTCAAGACTGCCTTTCTTAGTATCCTGAGTCTCCTACCCAAACTTGACCAACTGCAAGTATGGGTTCAACAGCACAAGTCAGATGCCCTTGCCATTGCCAAAACCTGGCTCTTCCCAAAAACTCCAGACTCTGCTGCAGCCCTGGGTGGTTAACCCTCTTTAGATCTGCCTGGCATAGGAATAAAGGGGTGGGTATGCTATTTACCTATCTGACACACTCTAGGGTCATGCCCTTCTGCCACTGTCTGACAGGATTCTTGCTCAGGCCCTCGCAGTTAAAATTCTCCTGGGCAGTCAAAGGAAGTCACTCTATATTTTTTAATTAACATTCCACCTACAGACGTAGCTGTCGGGTTTGACTCAGTCCTAGACTATATTACTAAACTGCCCAAGAGCTCAGTGGTTATTGCACTAGGGGATTATAATGTCAACTGGCTGGTGCCTGAGGCTGATCCATTTAAGGATACTGCTTCTGACATTGGCCTTTCTCAAATGGTTCCAACCCCAACTAGGTTTAACTATAGAACCAGGTCCCACACCCTACTCAACCTCATTCTCACCAGTTGCCCTGACAGGATCCAGGACACAATGGTGCCGTCTGACTCCCTTAGTGACCACTCCCCAATCTCTTGCTTCTGGATGAATCAATACCTCAAACCCCCCATTAAGACAACCTATCAGCGTGCCATAAGATATGTACAGCTCATACATCTTCAAGACTATCTATGCCATTGTGACTGGTCCCCCATTGATATTGCCTCTAGTGTGGACCTTGCCTTTGGGTACTTCATTTCTATCTTTATTAAAGTCTGCTATCTCTTTGTCTCCCCTTAGAAAATTTAAATGCAGAGTGGCTATCAATCTCTGGATCACCCCATCACTTCTTAAACAAATGGCCATACATGATCACCTCTGGCATGTGACACATACCATTAAAAGTGCTAGGGACATGCAACACTACAAGGAAGCAAGGAATGTATGCACACATGCAGTACATTCTGCTAAAATCAACCATTACAAAGACCAGTTCTCCAACTCCTGGGGCAATGGTAAACAGTTCTGGGAGAACATAAAAAGATATCACTGGCAACCCCAGTAAATCCCCCCCCCAATACTTAGTCTTAATGGTATTACCACTCAGGATCCTAAAGAAATTGTTGACATTTTCAATTCTGCCTTCACAGATCTAAGTGGCATACTCCCCCAACTTTTCACTGATACTCCCCATCTTGACAGCACTCTCAACATGGACCCACCCCCACCACTGCTACCCCCTCTTTCTACTTCAAGGCTGTAACTAGTGGGATCACTAAAAAATATCTGCTAAGGGTTCTCTCCAACTCAAGATTTAGTAGTGACACAAACAATCTTAAATTGCTCCGCCTCATCCTAGATGCAGTCCTTACTTCTGTCACCAAGATTCTTAACACTTCGACTTGGTCAGTTCCCTTTGGTTTAGAAAGCTGTGGTGATAACACCTGTTCACAAGAGTGGTGATAGGGCCTTAACACTCAAATTACTGTCCCATATCCAACTTGCCCCCACTTTCCAAAGTTCTTGAATGGATAGTTGCCGAACTATTGACTGAATATCTGGATGCCTATAATATTCAATGTACCCAACAGCATGGCTTAAGAAAGGGGCACAGCCCCACTACTGACCTTTTAGAATACACCGACTTTATTCACAAGGCATTAGATCATGGTCACCTTGTGCAGTCTGTCTATGTAGACCTCATAAAGGCATTCGATGTGGTTAATCACTGCCTATTACTTACGTCCCTACCTACCCCGAGTCTCTCTCAAGAAGTCACAGGTTGATTCAAGCTCAAACTTACTGCAAAGAACAAACTGCAACTCCATTTAGGACCTGGAAACCTGATTAAGGCATAATACTGCAGAGCACTGGGTAAGAAGGGAGATACACTTTCTACAAAAAGTTCTATTTGTATTATTCCTTATTGGCATTAAGCAGAGAATTGCAGGATTCCTTTAAAAGGGTAGTAATTTTATAACCAGAGTGAGATACAACTGAATTTGCTTGAGTGCGGGGGTTGAGACCTAGCATTTGGAAGGATATTATTGTAACATTTTAAGTGTCCTGCTGGCTAAGAAGTTAATGTTTTAGCCCTGGTTTCACTGAAAGGTTTTGTATATTGGAATCAGACATAGCAGTCTGCCTGCATTGAAAAGGCCTGCTTACATCACAGGTATCACTAGTCAATCAATTGGCTCTGGGTGGGGTTTCAGCACTGTGCTTATCTTAGACATCCTTCACAGTTAGAAGCCAGTCACACTGACTTTAAAGTGTCTGTTGGAAGCTCAAACTTACTGCAAAGAACAAACTGCAACTCCATTTAGGACCTGGAAACCTGATTAAGGCATAATACTGCAGAGCACTGGGTAAGAAGTGAGATACACTTTCTACAAAAGTTTTATTTGTATTTTCCTTATTGGCATTAAGCAGAGAATTGCAGGATTCCTTTAAAAGGGTAGTAATTTTATAACCAGAGTGAGATACAACTGAATTTGCTAGAGTGTGGGGGTTGAGACCTAGCATTTGGAAGGATATTTTTGTAACATTTTAAGTGTCCTGCTGGCTGAGGAGTGAGTTCATTTTTATCCCTGGACTCAGTAGAGTGGTTTGTGTTGGAGCCGTGGTCTAGTAAATTGTGGTGTTAGTTGTATTACTATAAAGGACAGTACTCACCAGGGTGGTGGAGCAGCTGTGTATCTGATTGTTTCTAACAGTCACCAGTGGCTGTGCACTACCCACCACCCCTTCCCCCCCACCCCCCCAGGCGTGGCATTTCCTTTATAGCCACAGTTCTGACATCACTTCCTCAACAGGTCTTGGGGCAGAACTGTCATATTCCTAATAACCCTGCAACGTGCATAAAGAGTAGTTACACAAAACAAATAATAATACATATATAATTACATATTGCATAGAATAAGGGAGCGGGACATGTGGGGAGTGGTGCAATGCACTGGCTGTGAGGCAGCAGTTTTCCAGGAAACATTCTGGAAACTGCGTTGCTGTCCTATTTGTAGGCAACTGTCAGCTCTGAGAGAGGAGGTTGCCCACCTCCAGGCTGAACTAGCAAGGACTAAGGAGGCCTCCCCCTCCCAAAGAGCACCACTGCCACAACCACTGAGTCAGAGGTTTCGGAGTATGAAGAGCAGTAGGACCACAATGGGTTCTGGGAGGGTGCGGGTGGTGGACCAGAGGTGAAGCCCCCCAGATGTACCTCTACACAAATCAGATGCCATTCTGGCAGAGCAAGATTCCTCTATGATGGCACCTTCAGTGGAGACCCAGAAGAATGCTGAGGACATCCACAAGGGAGACCCACAAAAGGGTGGCAAGGGACACCACAGGGGAAGGAAACAGCTACTGATAGGGGACTCAATTATTAGGGGGGTAGAACTGGGGAAGGGAGAGAAGGAAGTAAGCTGCCTGCCTGGTGCCATGGCTTGGAGGGACAAGAAGCGACTCCTCACAATTGTAGAAGCAGCATCACAGGAGAGAGAGAACTAGATATCATTGTCCACCTTGGGACAAATGACCTAGCTAAGCATGGGATCAAGGCAGTGCAGAATGAATTTGTGGAGTTGGGGAGGGGCCTCAGACGGGTAGCAAGCACAGTAACCTTCTCAGAGGTGCTACCAGTCCATGGCAGGAATGAGGCTAGGGTACTGCACACCATGCAGTTTAATGAATGGTTGCAAAACTGGTGCAGACACAAGGCTTTAGCTTCATTGGGGACTGGGGTCCACCTGGAGAGATAAAGGTCTATACTGGTATGACGGTCTGCATTTGTCCACAAGGGGACCAAGCTCCTAGGTGACAGGTTTAAATGCTTCCTTGGCAAGCTTTTAAACTAGATAAGGGGAGGTACTGATAAAGGCAGGAAAAGTCAAGCCTCCCCACAAACAGGGCAGGTAGTAGGGTAAACACTGAGGTACAGAGCTCAACACAGGGCAGGATGGGGGTAAATGGTAAATAGATAAGAGCAATAAGAGCAGGGATGGGGAAAAAGGATCAAGCCAACATTAAATGGAGGGCAATGACTACTAATGCCCGTAGTCTGGGAAACAAGCTTTCTGAGCTAGTAGCTTTGATGGAAGATGAACAATTGGATATTGTGGCAGTCACAGAAACATGGTACACCGAGAACCATGAGTGGGATGTCAACATACCAGGGTATACAATCTACAGAAGGGATAGGGAAGGCAAAAGAGGAGGTGGAGTAGCTCTCTACATAACGGAAGGGATCAAAGCTACAGAACTAAAAAGTTAGGGGGAGGACAAGAGGCACTCTGGGTTACCTTGGAGATGGGGAATGGCATTGCAATCCGCACAGGGGTTGTATACAGACCCCCGTCTCAAGGGGAGGAAATGGACAAGAAAATGATAGAGGACATTCTCAAAATGGCTGAAAAAGGGGAGATACTGTTGATGGGGGACCTGAATATGCCAGATGTTAACTGGAGGACATGTACTGCAGCCACATCCAAGAGCAGGGTCATTCTCGATGCCCTGCAGGGGTCAGACCTTAGACAGCTAGTGCTGGAACCCACTCGGGAGGGAGCAATGCTAGACCTGGTACTCTCAAATGGAGAGAGGATCACAAATTTAGAAGTCAGTAGACATCTGGGAACAAGCGACCACTGCACAGTGTACTTCACAATGAGCACAACCATGGAGATAAGCCATACAAAAACAAGGATACTGGACTTTAGAAGGGCTGACTTTGGCAAAATGGGTGAACACCTGAAGAATGCACTAGCAAATGGCCAAATAGGAGGGGTGGAAGAACAATGGAGAAAAATCAAAACTGCCATCATAGAGGCAACAAGTCTTTGTGTAAAACAAATAAAGAAAACAAAGCGGAGTAAAAAACTACTATGGTTCTCAAAAGAGGTGGCAGGGAAGGTTAAGGAGAAAAAGGCTGCATTCAAAAAGTATAAGGAATCACAGAGGAGCACGACAGGGAACTGTATCAATTAAAGCAGAAAGAAGTAGGAAAGGCAGTCAGAATAACAAAGGCACAAACCGAGGAAAAAATAGCCAACTCGGTCAAAAAGGGGGATAAAACCTTTTATAGGTACATTAGGGAGCATAGAAAGGTTAAGGGAGGGATAGTGAAGATTAATAAAGGAGAGGGGAGGTGGGCAGAGGGAGACAGTGAAAAGACAGAGATACTGAATGAATACTTTTGCTCAGTATTCACAAAGAAGATGAGGAGCAGTTACCTAAACCAGACAATAGAAGCACTCTGGGTGGGGGTTGATACCAGTCCATTCACAGAAGAAAGAGTCCTGAAAGAACTCCTAAAACTCAAGGTGGACAAAGCAATGGGGCCTGACGGGATTCACCCCAGAATCCTTAAAGAACTAAGGGGGGACCTAGTGACACCACTGACCACACTTTTTAACAAATCATGGCAAGATGGGGTGGTACCTGAGAACTGGAGGAGGGCAGATGTGATTCCCCTTTACAAAAGTGGGAGCAAGGCAGAAGCAGGAAACTACAGACCTGTAAGTTTGACCTCAGTGGTAGGGAAAATGATGGAATCACTTCTGAAAGAAAGAATTGTTGTGCACCTAGAGGCCAGAGGGGCACAGGACCCAAAGCAACATGGATTTACAGCAGGAAGGTCATGTCAGACTAATCTAATTGATTTCTTTGACTGGGTGACCAAAGTAATAGACCAGGGAGGGGCTGTGGATATGGCCTACCTAGACTTCAACAAGGCATTTGACACAGTCCCGCACAAAGATTAATAATCAAGTTAGCCAGCCTGGGAGTGGGTCCCAGGGTGGTAGCCTGGTAGCGAACTGGCTGCACAACAGGACACAGAAGGTAATAGTGAATGGAACACATTCCAAAGAAAGGGTTACTAGTGGAGTACCTCAGGGCTCAGTACTGGGTCCAATCCTCTTTAACATCTTTATAAGTGACATTGCAGAGGTCTGGAGGGAAAGGTATGCCTCTTTGCAGATGACACAAAGATCTGTAACAGAGTTGATACAAAGAGGGGGTAGAAAAGATGAGAAGGGACTTGGCAAGGTTGGAGGAATGGTCAGACATATGGCAACTTAGATTCAATGCAAAGAAGTGCAAAGTAATGCACCTGGGAAACAAAAACCCAGGAGAAGAGTACACAATAGCGGGGAGGTACTAACAACAACAAAAATGGAAAGGGACCTGGGAGTAGTCATATCAGATGACCTAAAGGTGGGTAAGCAATGTGAGAAGTCAGTAAGGAGAGCCAGGGGGATACTGGGATGCATAGGAAGGGGCATCACAAGTAGAAAAAGGAAGTGATTATCCCTCTATACAGACAGTTGGGAGACCCCATCTGGAGTACTGTGTGCAGTTTGGAGACCTCATCTACGCAAGGACATAGACAGGATGGAAGCAGTCCAGAGGAGGGCAACTAAAATGGTGCAGGGTCTACATCAGAAACCATATGAAGAGAGACTGAGAGAGCTTAATATGTATACCCTTGATGAAAGGAGGGACAGGGGGACATGATAGAAACGTTCAAGTACCTCAAGGGAATCAACAAAGTCCAGGAGGGTAGCATCTTTCAGAAAAAGAGATGTGTAAGAACAAGGGGGCACAGTTTAAAGATAGAGGGGGGATGGCTCAGGGGTAATGTGAGGAAATTCTTTTTCACGGAGAGAGTGGTAGATACATGGAACAGCCTTCCTGAGGAGGTCGTTGGGTCTAAAACAGTGGGGGAATTCAAACATGTTTGGGACAGACACAAAGCAATTATAGTGCGGGGTTGCAGGAAGCAGGCTGTTGGTTAACTAGAATCTGCAGCTTATCCAGTAGGTAGGGAAATGGGCAGACTGGGTGGGCCAAGTGGTCCTTTTCTGCCGTCAAAGTCTATGTTTCTATGTTTCAATAGTTACCTTGAAAGCAGAACCCAAAGGGTAAAAATCCATGGTGTACTCTCGCTTAGTCAACCTGTAACCTCTGGAGTCTCTCAAGGCTCAATCCTTTCCCCTCTCCTATTCTGCCTGTTTCTTAACTCCTTACGAAAAGCTTGTTCCCCCAACTTACTACTATATGCAGATGATGCTGTGCTCTTTACCTTCCAGTCAGATCCCCTACCTCTCGCCAATAGTCTGCAACAGAGTTTCTCTGCAGTTGAAACCTATTTCTCCAAAAACAAACTTGTCATGTACTATAAGAAAACTAAATTGATGCTTTTTGCCAGCCCACACAATAAGTACAAAAAAGGCCGTTCTACACATCTCAAGACAATCTCAGCTCTCCCCTTGAACAAGTCTACAGCTTTAAATATCTAGGTATTACCCTCAATAGCCATCTTTCCTACCAAGAACATATCAATATCATATCTAAACATTTTTGCATCAGACTTGGACTTCTTTATAGGAACAGACATTACATGACCCTAGAGGCATTCCAGCTAGCCGTCACAAGCTCTGTCCTTTCTATTATAGATTTTGGGCTTATTATTTATGGTGCTGCATCCAACTCCTCTCTTAGGAGACTAATGTTGCCCTAAATAAGGTGTGCTGCCTCGTTACTGGTACCCACCACTTCACACATACCTACGATCTCTATACAGCAGCAAACTGGCTGAACCTTCACGAAAGAGTCAATTACCAAACTTGCCTGCTTGACAAAAAGATAAGTCTTGGGCTAGCCCCTTCACCGCTTTCACCACTTCTCCATAGGACCACAAACCAAAGTCGGACCAGAAGCATGTCTAATCCCATGTTCCTAGTCCTTTCTGTTGCACTGTCCATGCCCGGTGAACATTTATGTACCAGGCTTCAAGCTGATTGATAACCTCCCACCTGCCTTCTGGTGGTCACGAAGTTGGGAGCCTTCAAAACCAAGCTTAGACTGCACTCTCTGAAAAAGAACAGTTGTGATTGCCCCTCCCCCAAGTTTTCTGACTCTCTCTCCTACTCATTCTAACACCTATATCCCTTCCCCACCATCTCCTTCTCTACTACTACCCCATTCCTCCCTTCTCCCTTCCTCTCCTTTCACCCCATACCTCTCCCCCAGCAAATGCTTCCTCCCACCCCCTCAACTCCCATTACTCCCTCTATGGGTTTTGTACTACCACCCACTGTTTTCTCCCTTACCATAATGTGTCACCCCCTTAGACCTCCCTCCTTCCTCTCCTGCCATACCCCTCCTCTTCCCCCTGTTTTTTCTGCACACGCTTTCTATCCCCCCTTCACTGCCACTGGAAATCCTCCTTTTCCTTTCTTTGTAGCTTTCTTCTGGTAAACTTCCCTTACTTTCTACCTAGTTCTCCCTACTTACGCTCCTCCTGTCCCCTCTGCACCATATTAATGGTTTCTAGGACACAGGACAATGCTCCAGGACAATGCCTCTCTTGGGCTGCTTTAACTCTCTACACCCCCAATTTTTGGTCTGCTCACCTTCCCTAACTCTTCTCCTAGCTTTCTACCTTTTAATCCTGACAAGGTCTTTCCTTGGCTGCTCATTTACTGTATGTAAACTTTGGTACCAAGGTAATCTGCTGAATCCTTAGCAACTTGTACATTCTCACTTGTGTCATGTATTTGTTGGAACCCTATAGCACTTAATTTGCATTTTTCTTCTGTCCCCACTGTTGTACTCTGTAGCCAACTCATATCTGTTATTGAACCCTGATATTGTCCTTGTTCTCCCTCATGTTATAACATGGAGCCTTTGGAAACGAGCCCCAGCTCAAGTGTCATAATTCCGAGATTTCAATAAATAAATAAATAATGCTTTGTAGTTATTGGTATCTACTTATTTCATGACTGTATCCTGTACATTTCTGTTGCTGTGTTAACTTCTGTACTTATGTTTCAATTATCTGTCACATTTTGTTCTGCAACCCTCCAGGTTATGTCTGAAAACAGGCAACTTGCTGTTGTTGAGTGCACTTAGCCAGTACTCAAAAACTAAATAAATAAATAACTGGTAAATGAGAGGAACAACACCATGCAACATAACAAGATGTAAGATCTGCACCCACATATGCACACCGACCACCATCAAGACAAGCCAGAACAACACAAAAAAAAGAAATGGATGCTACACATGTCAGCCCAGCAATGTGGTTTACCTCATTGAGAGCAAAAATTGCACAACTGGATGCTATATAGGGGAAACAAGGCAACCACTACAAACCAGGATGAACCACCACTGACACATAATAGTAAACCAGATTAACAGCACACCAGTTGGACAACATTTTTCCCAAACACATCATTCCCTCTCAGACCTGTCTGTCCTGATAATAAGAGGAAACTTCAGAAACACACAGGAGAGGACATAAGAACTGAAGTACTGTATATCAAGCAATTAAATTCTAACATTAACAGACTCAGTCATGACATTGGATTTATGACACACTATGGTTAAGCAGTATACCATGACATGGTGTGGATCATGCTGGATTTTGCTGGATTTTGCCTGGGGTGTTGTTTCGTCACAAGGCCACAGGCCGAGTGAGCAAAAAACCCCAGGCATGGGTAAATCCAGCATGACCCACACCCTGGAGTGGGATATTGCTATTATACAATCGTTACAGAAAAGAGACGGTTGATTATGTTTTTATATGTTAGGTTTTATTGAAAATAAATAAAGCTGTGCAATATATTACCACGCCACATACAATAGTTCCTTGCTTGTTGGAAAGGTAGGGAGAAAAACACTGTGTTAGTAGGTGACTTTTTAAAATCCTTGGTGTTGTAAACTGTTTTTCTTAGTGGAGAAATGTTTCATCTTTATTTTTGTTTGAAGGAAGAACTAGGAACAGTGGGGCTGAGTGTTCCTGCTGTGAGAAAACCATGTTGTGCTGATGGGAGAAGCCAGCTCATACCTCTCAACTGTCCCGGATTTTGAGGGAAATCCCATTTTCCTGCCATTTGTCCCGTCGTCCTGAACTGACTGGCCATCAGCACGATTTTTTAGCGAGCCCCTTGTAGCCCATGCAGCCCACACCAACTTTGCCATAACGCTCACTGAGTTGCCTCGCCATTGTCTCGCTGCTCGCAACAAAAATCCCCACATCCCCATATTCAAGCTGCAGCAGTGACACCGTGATGTAGCGGCTCATTTCCTGCCCTTGTAGCCAATCGCATGACTCCCTGCTGTCCTTTGCTGTTTTTAGCACCCCCACCCACATGGACCTGATTTTTGTGTCCCCCCTCAGGTCCGATTGAGCAGCATATAAGACGACCACTCCGGCACTCTGAACTCACTGAGCCCAAGAAGAGTTCCATAGCGCCGGGGAAGGAATCATTAGCGTGATCGTCGCTGGAGTCACTGAGAGAGAGAGAGCTGCCTAGGTCGGGACTGGAGTGCCAGGGAGACAACAGGGGACCCGGGCCAGACAAGTGAAGAAGTGTGCCACTGTTGACTGCCGCGCCACCGCTGATTTGCAGAGAGAGCTGCTTAGGTCAGGACATGGATCACCAGAATTCTGCAGTGCTAGCCTAGCTGCTGCTTGCTGCTAAATCACTATTATTTAGTAGCTAGATAAAATAACTAAGCAGCAGCAGCAGTGCCAGCAGCAGGTACCGACTGCCAGCACCAGCACAGCAGAAGCACAGAACTTGAAGACCAGCTCAGCAGCACAGAGGGAGCAGCAAAGCACAGCAGGATGAGCCTTGAGGACAACGACAACCTGAGACTGACCCTGTGTGCCAGCCAGTGCCTGAAACTCTGCTACAGAGACTACCGGTCCACCACACCAGTGCCTGCCTTGGCTTAAGGTAAGTAATATCTCATGATGTGTCACAATTTAAAATGAACGGCAAATGCCAACTCGAGTACTCTGACTGCCAGTATCAGACACAGACCAGTGCAGTGCCAGTCACTGTGTATGTAAACAGGGGGAGTGGGGGATAGGAGAAGGGAAATGAGGGAAATGAGGGAACAAGTGCTCTTGACTTGGACAGCAGTTTGATGTCTGCATAACTGAAGGGGGATCCAAGCTAGTACTCCTCCAGAAATAGGCAGGAGGTATGAAGGAACTAGATACTGCATAGACAGGAGGCAGACTGGACAAGGGGGGGTCAGGAGCAGGAGGGAGTTTGGGGAAGACAATAGGGGAAAGGATGACATAAGGGAAGAAAAGGTTCAGGCAAAGGATGGTATTCAAGAACTAAAGGGGGATCAAGAAAGGTGGGTGGATGGGGGTCTGCCTAAATGCTATGAGCTTAAGAAATAATATCAGTGAGCTCCAAGTGAAAGTGCCAGAGGGGAGAATAGCATGGTGGGTAAATTCTTACATATGGCCATGTTGTGGAAACCTGGTGAGCAAGTGGACATTCCTTAGGGCCAAACGTGGGTAAATTATGCACATTCCTCCATGCATCTCAGATCCACATCCAAAATCTGCACTGTTTCTTTAATAATAACACATCCCCGAGTTCACAGGACCAGAACATTTCTAAGGCATCAAAAGTGAAACAAGTTTTGATCATGTGGTTCTGACTGTCCCACATGAGTGTATTCACTGTGGGGGTGGTAGAAGGAGAAGGACTAATAATTGTGTATATGGCTATGCCAAGGAGATGAACTGTTAATAAATAACTGTAAATGCTCTCCCCTTTTTTTTTTGTAGCTCTAGCAACACATGTGGGGTGGGGGTATCAAAGTGCTTATGCTAATACCTGTGATATTTCCTTCCCTGAGAGCTATACTGCCATCACTTAGTCATTTATATGTAGGTTCTGTCCTGCTCCGCTCCGGGGAAAGCTAATTTTTGTATTGTGAAATTTAAAAAATAGTTCAAACTTCTGTTTCTTAAAATTGGGGGGCAGAACCTCCATGTAACTGAGTAAGAGAACCAAAAGAGATGGCAAGGCAAGACAAATTGAGGTGGTGGTTTGATGAATGCCTAAGTTGTAAAAATATTAATACAGTATACAGAAATGTTTTCTTTAAGTTTTTGTATGTAGTTGGTTCTGTGTTCTCTTCTGTCCACACTCTTTCTGGGTGGGACAGTCAGAACTCAGAACAGAAGTGTCTTAGTCATTTATATGTAGGTTCTGTCCTGCTCCGCTCCGGGGAAAGCTAATTTTTGTATTATGAAATTTAAAATATAGTTCAAACTTATGTTTCTTACAATTGGGGGGCAGAACCTCCATATAACTGAAGAGAACCAAAAAAGAGAGGTGGTACTACTGTCCTATTTTTCTTCTACTGCCATGCCTATAAATTGGAATTTGTTTGTTTAATTTTGTTGACCCAGTAAGCCCACTGGGCCTAGAAGTCCCTTTTTCAGGGGTAACGGGGGGGGGGATACAGATGATAAGCAACTGACCTTGAACCAGATTAAGCTGTAGGTGGTATTTTTAGTGAATGAGGGAAATTTGGCCAGGGCACCGGGGAAATTCTCTTACTCTTTTTAACATCCACCTGAACTTCCACCAGTCCAGGCAGTTGGGACCTTGGTTTAATGTCTCATCTGAAAGACGGCACCTCAGGAGTGCAGCACCCCACCCTCATGCTGTAGATGTGGGAACTGAACCCACAGCCCTGTAATCTCCTGGGCTCAGAGGCCAGTGTGCTACCCGAGTCACTGAAACTTGGACAATGTCTGTATTTCTGTCTATTTCTATTTGCTACTGTCTGGATGGAGTTGTCACAACACCATCCAGCTAGTAGCACTAGACAAAAATACAGACTCTTTGATTTTCTTATGTTTAACCCACATACTACATCTGAAAAGAGATGTCATGACTCATCAGGCTGAAAGGAGAGTGTGTGTGTGTGTGTGTATACAATATATATATACTGTATATATATATATATATCTATACACATATACACACCTGTTCACTCCGCAGTACAGCAGCTCATTTCAAATATAATATGTTGGCCAGGCCTGGAGGCCTGGAGTAGAGGAGAGAACTCTCACTCAGGTCCTGTGATTGTGAACTGGGTAGGGGAGCGTTGGTTAAAATTAGTGCCGCTACGACAAAGCCCTCCCCTGTGGGCACTGGTTAAAATACAAATGTATATTGCATTTTGTCTGCCTTATGCTTGCTGTGGTTGACAAGGTCTAGAGGTTTCAGACCTGGTGGGAGGACTTTTAAAATAGCATGCTTAAACTGTTTCAGACTTGGCAGGAGGACTTTTACAAAAATGTGGTTCATGACCCAAACCATTAAGCTAGATCTGGCAGGAAGATTTTTACAGAAGTGTGATTCAGCTAAGTAATGACTCATTAGCAGCTCTTTATGTGTGCCTGAGAGAATGTGTTGGAACCAGGCAAGATGGAAAACATGCATATAGATGAGGATACATTAGCAGCTCATTATGTGCACCTGGTAGAATTTGTAGGACATATGTAAAAAAAAAAAATAATAATGGGGACAGCTTAAGCTTGATTTGGACTCATTAACTACTGCTTAGATATACTTGGTAATGCATCTCAAAGGTGGACCGTGAACACTGAAGGTGTTATCCAGCGATGTAGAACTGATGCTGCTCTACGTCTCTGCCTCTGCCAAAGAAATGTTATGGACCACCCGTCCATCTAGCCTGAAGTCAGTGTTACATTTTTTTCTTGATTGCCATCCTCAATAGGAGATGGATTGCGAACAGATGTTTCAAATGCGAGCTGACTGCAGTGCCAGTGGTAACTCCATCTCCACACCAACCAAGAAGAAGAAGAGGAATTCAGTGTTCCAAAGTTCCTGGAAGACTTCCTTTGAGTGGATCGCACAGAGCAAGAAAGGGCCACTGTATGCATTCTGCAAGTCCTGTGGATGTGACATCAGCATCAGCCATGGAGAATGAAATGACATACAGAGACACGAATCTTCGCAGAAGCATCTCCAGAGTAGGAAGCATGCAAAAGGGAAGAAGCTGACCCAATTCTTCCAAGCACAGAGTACCTCAAAAGTTTTGGAGGCAGAGGTGGCATTTGTGAACATGTTGGCAGAGCACAACTTGTCATTTTCTTGTGCAGACCACCTCCTGAAATTTATGAAGAAGTACTGCACAGATCCAGAGGTAGTCAAGAAGATGAGCTGTGGAGCAACCAAATCCACCTGCATTGCTAGAGATGTGCTTGGTCCCAGCTACCAGGAGACTGCAGCTTCCCTTTGCTGTCAAGTGCCATTTTGCCTGTATGTTGACCAAAGCATGGACATGGGGGATGAGAAACTTCTGGTCATCCTTGCAGGTTGCTATAACATTTGACAGGGAAAAAAGGTATATACAGTTTCTTGACATGCCAGCATGCACTTCAGGGGCTGGACAAGCAGTGTTTGACTGCATGATGAAAACTCTGGAGCAGCTGGACATCCCTGTAAAAAAACCTTGTGGTATTTTCATCTGACAATGCTGCAGCAATGATTGGAAATCACAACTCTGTGTTTTCCAGATTAAAGCAGGTGAACCCAAACCTCATAAATATGGGATGCTTGTGCCATCTGCTAGACCTGTGCTCCAAATCAGGGGTCAAGGCCTTGTCCTCACCTGTTGAGGAACTAATTTCTGACATTTATTGCCATTTCTCTTCCAGCTCATTACGGCAACAGCAGCTGAAAGAGTTTGCTCTCTTTGTCGATATTGACCCATTAAAAATCATTAAGCATGCACCCACAAGATGGCTCAGTTATAGTAAAGTTGTTAAACGAATAACTGACATGTGGCCGGCTCTGCTGTCTTATTTTAGGTCTGTGGAACCCAGAGGAGCCAAAGTCAAACTAATATGTGACCGCTTGGGCACCCAAGAAGTTCAAATGACCTTTCTTTTTCTAAAAGATGCCGTTGAGCCACTGTGCAATTTTAATAAGAAACTGCAGAGCAGAGAGAGCCAGCTGATGACTCTGCAGGGTGACATCAGCAAAGTCATACAGTTGTATGCCAGCAGGGTTTTGCAACCTCAGGCTGCAGTTGCCTTGTACAAAGAAGGTATTTTGGACCTAAAGAGCGAGGCAAACTTTCTTGCACTAAAAGTTGTACCTGTTGGCCCTGAAGTGCAAGAATTCATTGCAAACAATGATGATATGGTAGGGACATCAGTGGAACTAAGTATTTATAAAAAGGCCAAATCCTTTTACTGTGCTGTGCTGCAAAAAATGTTAACAAAGCTCCCACTGAAATGCAGTGTCCTGAAGCAGGTTTCCACATTGCTGAACCCAGCACTAAAACTACACGTAAGTGGAAGCTCTGTGGTGAACCTTGCCAAGGAACTTGGCATATGCAGTTCACACTCTGAGTGTGACCAGCTTTTGGATGAGTTTGGGACATACCAGTTTGCAGAAACTGGATCTGCCCAGGCCTTTGAAACAAACAGTTCTGCACTAAAGTATTGGGGCATGATGCTCTCCCAGCTATGCACCAGTGGTGACGATCTGCCCCTATTCAGGTGTCTGATGGAGACAATCTCATGCCTACCTCACTCCAATGCAGAGCCAGAGTGGGCCTTCAGTATGGTGCAAAAAGTGAAGACTGAGCTAAGACAGTCATTGAATGTAAAGACTTTGAACTCCATTATCGCTATAAAAATGAATGAAGAAAGACACTGCTATGAGGTAACTCATACAAAGGGAGTCTTAGAGGCTGCAGGGAAAGCAACTATGCTTTACAACTGAGAGCACCTTGCAGCAAAAGACAAATGAGATTCTTTTCCAAATCAACTGTTTGTGTATAGGTACATAGGTTTAAATTTGTAGTGTACAGTAGATAGCACGATTTTCATTTTTAGTATACAACAGCATGTATATGATATAGAGTAGATATGTAAAATATTGTGTGTGTGTGTGTGTGTGTGGATATTTCTTTTTTAGTATAGATGAGATAAAATATTGCATGCTTGTTTTTAGTGTAAACTATTGTAGCATGCTTTTTTAGTATAGGGTACAAATGATAAGTAAAATGTGTGTAGACAGGTTTTCAATTTTAGTTAAGTGCATAGACTAGATAGCATGTACAATACTGTATATAGGTATGTAGGTTTTCATTTAATCTGTTTGTTGTAATATGTCATTAAATGTATGTAATATTACCCTATAAATAGCCCAAAATAAAGTTTTTAAAAGTAAAACTATCATGCTCTATGTTGTATTCTTAATGTAGTATTCAATAACTTTGAATTTCACGCATTTTAAAGATGTGAATACTGTGACGCAGCACTTTACGTGACGTGAAAAATGGTGTCCCTGATTTTGAGTATTTGTCCCTGATTTTAAAGGGTAGTGTCCCTGATTTGCGGCCTTGGAGGTTGAGAGGTATGAGCCAGCTTGTGCCTCTGGAGGAGTTTGGGGCATGGAGGTTGGCAAACCAGTGCATGGCCTCTGCAGCTGGTGATGAAAAGCAGAGGTTGAGTGTTCCTGTGGTGGGAAAATCACATTGGGCTGATGGAAGATGCCAGCTTGTGCCTGCGGAGGTGTTTGGGGCACAGAGGTCGGCGAGCTGGCTGTGGGAGCAGTGACCGAGGTTGGTTCGTTATGTGGCATTTCATGTACTGCTGCTGCATTTTCTATGTTAGCAAACATGTCATCTAACTCCTGAAGGTCCATTAACTCAAATGTCGGGTCCATTTTTTTTTTTTGAAATTTCCATGGAAATGGATTTCTGAACATCGGCACTTAGCGATAGACAAATATGGTGGTGAATTCTTTTGATCTAGCGAGTCAGATTTATTTATTGGAGGGGGGTTGTGAGGCTGGCTGGTACTTTTTCCTGTGAGGTAAGGCTTGATTTATCATGGCTGAAAAGTGCCAGCCAGCCAGTCAGTCAGGATGTAGGATTGTGAATGCCCATTATATAATAAACTTTAATTCTGTATGTTGCTTTTTACTTATTTTTTCCTTCTTCTTTGTTCTCTTCCTTCAGAGACTCGAACCCCACCCCAACCCCTTTTCTACACCCTGTGTATGTTAAGTCTTTTTAATAAGTATTCCTGTCTGGTTACTTTCCAATCACCACTTCTAAACATTCATTCAGGCTCTCTTATGAATATCTTAGCACTTCCTTATTATCCCATCACAGCTTTAGACCTATTCCTATTCATTGCCCACCTTCCCACCCGTTATGTTCTTATCACATATCTGATCTTAATTACTTTGAAACAATATATTACAGTGTATATAGACCTTACACTCTGTTTATCTCAGGTCTTTCTTATTCTGGGTACCTGACAGGATACCTTTCCAATCATCACTTCAAGGCTTCCATTCATCCTCTCTTACAAATATCTTAACATTTCCTGCCAATCAACCCTTCTTGTAAATTCTTTACAACTTTTCTATCATAATTAGTTTTTATGACAATGCATCACAGTGTATATAAATGCTGCTTATTTTTCTGTTTTCTATTCACTGGAAGAAGGGACCTGTGAGGCCCTAAAAACTTGTGTACTATATCATTTTTGTACAAGATATATGTTGGTCCACTAAAAGGTGTCAAACCTTCCAGTGACTCCTGTTTTCCAAGGACCAGTATGGCTAAAATCTCTTTAGTGTCTGGCTTCACAAAGACTTTGATGTCATTGTTCATGAGAATGTTTGCCTACTAACTGGCAAAACAGAATTAGTGCTTCAAAGATGGTGCCTGATGATACTGTCTCTATGGGGGATATTCCATCATTTAACATGGTAATCACACCTAAAAAACATCATGTTTTGCATCATTTAAACATATTTATCCTCTTTTCCCTTTTAAAGAAAATTAATCAAACCTAAAAGAAGTTTTTATAGGACAACAAGCCATCATGGATTTCTTGGGCAAAACTGCAGCAATCCAAACCTAGATGTGGGTTGCACTCCCAAATTTTTGGCTAAGGCAGGAAACTTTAAATGTTTCATAATACTTTCAGGTACTTCCCTAGAATTATACTGAGGGGAAACTGGAATGGTTCTTTATCGAAACATTTCTGCAGAAGGGTAAAAATCTTCAAACTATTCTTTCCTCCAGACTCACTTATTCCTTGAAACCAAACCCAGTACTATAGCATACTCAGTGAGTGTGTCATCAGGATTACAGTGCAGAAAAATCTGCACTGTACAAATAGCGACAAGTAATACAGCTACAGGGGTAGTGTAGCTCAGGTAATGTTAATGCTGTCCCTGTAGCTGTTGACCATTGGGGGGAAGGATAAAGCCTCAGCTGGATGGTATGCTGCCAAGCATCTGCTGTGGCACAGATGGTACAGCCACAGGCAGCAGACAGCGACAGTATGTTGGTGAATTGGGGTTCGACTCCTGGTCCCAGGACAAGTGATTCTGTTTTTTTTTCTCCTCCTCCTGACTTACAGCTTGACTGTATCTGCCCCCACTGTGTGCTTTTTGCTCCACCTCTGGTTGTCTTGCTGGGTTCCTCCTGCACATCCTCAATGAATCCCCCCCCCATGGTTCCTCATCATCCATGAGTTACCTGCCCCACTGATGTTCCTCCCCATCTTAAGTTGCCAGCCACCCAAGATTATGCAGTGTTAGTGGCTCAGCAGGTAGCACACTAACCTCTGAGGCTGGAAGATTAGAAGGTTGTGGGTTCTATCCCCATACCAGGTACTTGGGTTACTGTCCCAATGCTGACACTGCAGTGCAGCATGAGGGGGGTTCTGCACTCCTGAGGTGCCGTCTTTCAGATGAGACGTTAAACTGAGGTTCCATCTGCCTGTTCTGGTGGTAGCTCAGGTGGATGTTAAAGATCCCATGGCACTTCTTGAAAAAAGTAGGGGAATTGTTTATTGTGAAAAAAACATAACATCATTTTAAGACATATGCATATAAGCAAAAGACATAAAAGGAAAAAAAAACGTAAACCTTTAAAAGCGCATATTTTTGTACGTAAAAGTGTAGAAGAAAAAAAAAACATTTTATGGAACAGGATATACAATATTTCCTATTGAACCCCATTTTCCCCAAAAATGCTTAACACAAACAATACATACCTAAAACCCTGTTGTTGGACTTAAATCCAAGCAATGTGTTTCCAAAATCCTCAAAATTTTTGTGTTCCTAATGAATCGCTTTCTAAATCCCTCTGTTTCCAGATTGCCATTTCAATATGTGTAAGTAATCCTGATGTTAAAGTATGGGTGTGCTGTAATGAAAACTGGCATCTTACATGCCACATATAGAACTTTAGACTGGCGCAAATTATGTTTAGGGTACTAGGGTGGTAATGTGATAAGAAACCAGAGTAGTATCCTAGTGCCAGGCTTTCATAAGTGATATGTCTCATGGGACCCCATTTCCATGTGACCACTAAATCAGCCCCGAATTTGTTTTGGTATAGCTACAAGAAGTAAAAAAAAAATGCTCTAGTGTTTCTTCTATGTCTGCACACTCTGGTCTGAGACATTGCCTTTCTGCCATAGGTTTATGTTATAAATTACCTTTTACCCCTAATCTCCCATGGCAACTAAATCATACAATGTCCCACATCCTGAGGGATAATCTTTCATCATTTAGAACCTTTAAAGCTAAATGTGTTTTTGTAGGTAAGCATTTTGGAAAGTCCATTTGAACTAGAAAATTCTTTTCCATTATGTCCATATACAGTGCTTTCCTATTGAGCTTTTGCACTTTTTCCTTAGAAATACCCCACGTTCTCAGTTTTGCAGCAGTCATATGTATGAAGGAAGGTTCTCCTAAGTTCGCCTTTATCCTTGGGGTCTCATTTTCCCACTTCTGTGAAAAATAATTTACTAAATAGAACGTCCAACTATCTCAGGGGAGATTATTATAATTCTCCTCTTCCCTGAAGGTAGCTTTAAAAAAGAAGGGGAAGTAAAATACCAGGGGATTGATCATTCCTAGCCCCCTTTTTTCTGCTCTAAGTATGTAAAATCTCTCTTCACAGGATTTAAGCGGCTTCCCCAGAGCATCTGGAAACAGATGCTTAATGTGATTTACCGACTTCCCCCGATGTCATGTTTGCAGATCACCTTCCCTGCATTGAGTGATGCAAATCTTAGCTGCCCTGAAGTTAAGTATTAAATATATTCAGATGCTTAGTTTTTTAACATTTTTGTGCCACAGTTGTCTCTGCATGTTTTTTTCTTTGTTTGAAGTTCGCACATGAGCAGTGCATCCACATGCATGAGTGACATCAGCACAGGGAAGGTGTTCCCACTGCACCTTTCTCACTGCTCGTTCATTCATCTTTCCTGGACCCAGCCTCAGTGAGTGCAGATCCAAAACTGAACTGGCAAAAATGACAGCACTGATGACTGAAACTGTTTGTTATATTGGCAGCTGTTATACTTGCTTTTGGGATTGCAGAAGTGGTGATTTCTCCTGATTTTCAATTTTACTCATCTGACTAAGCTCTGTGTCCTAGGTCCATTGGTTCTTGGAACATCACAATCTACATTGCTTGAGTACAGTGTTACAGTTTTAATAAGTGTTGCAAGTACATAATTATAACAATAAATCTGTATAGAAAATACATTTTTTTAACTGAGTGGAGCTGTAATCTGTAGCGTATTGGGGGCACAAAAGGATAACTTTTGAACTGGGCAGATCTATAAATTGAAGTAAGCTTTTCAGTATTGGTACATAGAGGTCTGTGTTAAATGGATGACTTTTTCAACAGTTCAGAATTGTAATATGCAGCAAGAGTATAAAGCACTGAGCTGCACAGTCCAGTCCCAGGAGAACAGTGCAATAAACTGTGTATTTTTGGCAAGTGCTGCTTCCAGTGTGATTGCTTCAGTAAACTGCCTTTGCTATTGCATTTCTGATTGTCACCATCATTATAGACAGTTTATATTTTTTCTTGTGCTCCTGTGTTTTCTTGGGCTCATTTGATGTTCTCATGCAAGCACCATAACACTGATCACCAAAGTATGCTTAGATGTGCATGAATAAAGGGACATGGTGCACTGAATTGTTTCTCCAGCTTGCCAGCTCCTTGGTAAGTTTATAAATGAATGCAATAAAATCAGTTATATACTGTACATAGTTATACTGTACGTAGTTTACAGTGCATCTCAAAATTAAAAACACTTAGTTTTTTAACATTTTAACATACAGTCTTTATTTATAATTAGGATTATAGCATCATTGTATGTGCTCCGGAGCATCAGCAAAAGAAGAGATTGCAGTTGCCATCCTCTCACAGCACTGTGGTACCAATGTACGGCTTCTATGGTGTTATATTACAAAGTGAGCTAGTCAGTTCAGCATACTTAGGGAATAATGTCTGAACCAAAATATGGGCTACACAGCAATGAATGCAGGGAGTCTACACAATGCACCATGATATCAGTAAGGCATGGGAGACAGTATAGTGCGCCATCTGTTGTATTTGTTGTACACTTTACGCATGTGCATCAGAGATCCACTGTAATGGAAAAAATAGGAAAACACAAACGGCTTGACATAGACCGAAGTAGTAATGAAGTACGGTGACATAAATGAGGAAGGGTGGTTCAAACACAGTCTAATACTTGAGTACCTACCGCAAGGATATGTCCCTTTTTGTAGTGGACCACTCAAACAGTACTTAGGCTATCTAAACATAAATGTGATCTCTTTCTCCATGAGAAGGGTATTGGCAGTGTCATTTTTAACCTTGGGGGTGGGGGACGATTACCGACTGTACTGTGTATTTTTTGCTCAATAGAAAGGGTGGTTACTAGTTGGGTATCGCAGGGTTCAGTATTAGGACCGGTCCTCTTCAATGTCTTTATAAGCGACATTGCAGAAGGACTGGAAGTAAAAGTATGTCTCTTTGCAGATGACACTAAGATCTGCAACAGAGTTGATGGACAGGGTTGGGTGGAAAGGATGAGAAGGGACTTGGCAAGGTTAGAGGAACGGTCAAATGTATGGCAGCTTAGATTCAATGCTAAGAAGTGCAAGGTAATGCACCTGGGAAACAAAAACCCAGGGAAGAGTACACAATGGGGGTGAGATACTAACAACAACAAAAATGGAAAGTGACCTGGGGGTAGTCATATCAGATGACCTAAAGATGGGCAAGCAATGTGAGAGGGCAGCAAGGAGGGCTGGGGGGATACTGGGATGCATAGGGAGAGGCATCACCAGTAGAAAACAGGAAGTTATTATCCCTCTGTACAGACAGCTGGTGAGACCCCATCTGGAGTACTGTGTGCAGTTCTGGAGACCCAATCTCCGCAAAGACATAGAAAGGATGGAAGCTGTCCAGAGGAGGGCAACTAAAATGGTGCAGGGTCTGCACCGGAAGACATATGAAGAGAGACTTAAGGAGCTTAATATGTATAGCCTCGAGGAAAGGAGGGAGAGAGGGGACATGATAGAAACTTTCAAGTACCTCAAGGGAATCAACAAAGTCCAAGAGGGTAGCATCTTTCAAAAAAAGAGGTGTGCAAGAACAAGGGGCACAATTTGAAGATAGGGGGGCAGCTCAGAGGTAATTTAAGGAAGTATTTTTTCACAGAGAGGGTTGTGGATGCATGGAACGGCCTTCGGAGGAGGTTGTGGAGTCAAAATCAGTGGTGGAATTCAAGCATGCATGGGATAGTCATAAGGCAATTCTGGGGGGTGGGGGTAGGAAGAAGTAGGCTGCTGGTTAACTAGGATCTGCAGCTTATCCAGTAGGTAGGGAAATGGGCAGACTGGGTGGGCCAAGCGGTCCTTATCTGCCATCAAATTCTATGTCTATGTATGTAGTGGCAATAAGCCAATGCCAGGATGGTATTACAGATGCTTATGCAGGCACTAATGACAGTTGCAGGTTGTATAGTTCCTGAGTGCTTAGAGGTAACACAGAGCTGGTGTAATAATTTGTAGTTTTAAATTTATAACATGTCGTAGACAGGGGAACCGGTGACTTCAACACGTTACTCAATCACTGATACCTCTAAAGGGGAAAGTACAAGCAGGCCTCCCCACCCCCAAACACACACATACACAGAGAAGAAAGCTATAGCGTAGACCAGTTGGCACTAGGGCAAAGACAGACCCAAACAGTATAAATAATTTACAGATAATAAAATTTTTATGCTGCAGCATTTCTCTAAGTGTATGTGTGCAGCTGGGGGGTTTGGAGTGGTTGGGGTACAAGGTGCCTGCTTGTAATTTCCACCCTGTGCTCCATCAGAGTGAGTGACTGATAAATCAGTTGGTGGGAGGTCACTACCAACTTGTACCAGGTGATGAATTTGGACAAATTGTGAGCCATTTATCCTGCTCAAGCAATGCCACCAGATGGAGCCGTGCTCTCAGTGTCAAGCTGGAGTGGCCAACAACTCGTTAGAATAGGGAAAGCAATCCCCCCCCAAAAAAAAAATAAAACCCAGGGTACTATCACTAGCATTTGTGTGGGCACATTAATGCTGGGAGTAATGGAACACACACCATACCTCGATTTTGCATAGTAAAATGACAGCAATGACAGGAACCAAATTCGTAGCACTAAGTAGCAAAATATAACATTAACAGTCTGTGTTGCTAAGTCTGCTCTCACTGCTGTACTGCAATGGATCGGACTACTGCTGTGACTGCCTGAGCTACTGCCCACATCATTCTCGCTGCTGTCATAGGGTCATCCCTATGGGGATCCACTATGCAGTGGCTGTCAAATTGTGACACTATGTCAGTGTCCGAAAGATCACTGTTAGTGCAGGACAAGATAATGCTTTCATCATCGGACCCTGAAAATGAACTGTTTGACATTGTTATCAAGACAGAATGCTGTGACCAAGAACTAATTTTAATTGCAGAGCACAGATCTCCCTGTGGTGACATTGCAAAGGTAATGAGTGTCAAAGGTCACCAAATACAGGCTCCAATACACAAAATGACACTTCTTGGTTTGTGAGGGTGAAAACCTGATTTAATTTGCTAAAACAGGCTATGCATCTATCAAAATGCATTGTGAATCAGTTCTATATGCAGTCACCTTGCAGTATATGTGTTCATATATCAAAACTTGGTAAATCGCTTTAATAACCTTGTTTCATAAGTTTTAGACAGAGGGAAAATAGCACTGAAATGCAAAACATTGGGAGAATGAATTTCTTTACAATCATTACCCTCTTTTGTTTTGAAAATTATCATGTTTTCCATACTTGTACCTTTTGTTCCCCCATTTCAATTTCATTTCTCCAATTTAAGTCTGTCAAATCCCCATTTCCAAAAATGCACCCTAATATTCTAAGTGTTATGTTGGTTATTTTTATCTGCCCTAGATTTGGTTCATAAGGTCCTTCCCCCCAAAAAAATCCCTGAGCTTTTCCTTTGATTAATTTTAGTACTAACATACTAAATACCAGCAGATTAGGCCTTACGGTCTATCGAGTCTGCTCGAACCTCAAAACCTAGTTGGTGCTGAGGCCCTCCCCCACATTGTGTTCCAGAAACCCCTATCATCCATCCCCACCCCCCTGGGCCAGGCCATCATCTGGTACATCCACTTTCTGTGTCTGTCCCACCCTCTCTTGAAGCCCTCCACTGTGGATCTCTGAAGCAGCTCACCAGACAGTGCATTCCAAGGGTCCACCACCCTCTTAGTGAAAAACCTCCTCCTCTTTCCCCCCTCGCCCTTCCACCTTCCAACTTCAAACCATGCCCTCTGGTGATACCTCCCTGCTTTAGTCTAAAGATCCCCTCCATGTTTACCCTATTTATTCCCTTGAGGTACTTGAAGACCTCAATCATGTCCGCCCTGTCTCTCCTCTCCTCTAATAAAAACAGGCAGAGCTCCTCAAGTCTGTCCTCATTCGTCAAATCCCCTAGTCCTTGTATCATCTTAGTTGCCCTCCTCTGTACCCTCTCCAGGAACTGTATGTCCCTCTTCAAGTGTGGTCTACAGTACTGTACACAGTACTCAAGGTGTGGTCTAACCAGTCCATTGTACAGCAGCAGAATCACTTCCTTGCTCCTAGAGGTGATCCCCCTTACGATGCATCCCAACATCCTGTTTGCCTTGCTAGCCGCTCTCCTGCACTGCTCAGAGTTATTCATACATACATGCATCCACCATGACCCCTATGTCTGTTTCCTCTGTTGAGGCCTCCAGCACCTCCCCTCCCAGGGTGTACCTGTGTTTAGGATTTCCATGCCCAAGATGTAACACCTTGCACTTGGTGATATTGAAATTTAATTTCCATGTGTGAACCCAGCTTTCCAGGGTGTCCAGGTCCCCTTTGAGGGCCAACCTCCCCTCTTCCCCTTCAACTACTGCTCCCATCTTGGAGTCATCAGTAAAGAGACACATTTCACACCCTATACCCTCTGTGATGTCCGATATGTATGCATTAAACAAGATTGGACCCAGGACCGAGCCCTGCGGTACCCCACTACTGACCTCTCTAGGGTTCAAGAGTTCCCCACTGACCACTACTCTCTGGGTGCATCCAGCTAGCCAGTTTTCAATTCATCTGACTATTAAAGGGCCTACTCTCAACCCCGTTGGTTTCTTCACCAGACCATTGTGGGGGACAGAGTCAAATGCCTTGCTGAAGTCCAAGAATAATACATCCACAGGCTTTTCCCTGTCCAGTTCTAATATTACCCATTCGTAGAACTCCACAAGATTGGTTTGACATGATCTACCTGGCACAAACCCATGTTGCCGACTATCCAGACTTCCCATCTCCTCCAAGTACACCCCCCAATCATTCCTTTAGTATACTCTCCATTAATCTTCCCACCACCGGGGTCAAACTGATGGGTCTATAGTTACCTGGTACTTCCCTCAGCCCCCCTTTATGGATTGGCACCACATCTGCCTCTCACCAATCCCTAGGTACCCTCCCTGTCTCAAGCGACCTGTTGAAGAGCTCCACCAGGGGTGCAGCCAGTATGTCCGCCAATTCCCATAGTACTGTTGGATGAATGCCATCCGGCTCAGGAGATTTGTCTTTCTTTAGGGCCTTGAGGGCTAACCACACCCAGTACCTGCTAAATCATTAAATCTCTCCATAGATTTAAGTGCAGCAATTCCTGAACTTTTGTTTTTCATTAGAAGGCACATATCATCCGTATATACTGAAAATTTTTAGGGTTTTAGCTCGATAGAGGGAGTTAGATCTTGAATGTCTGGTTGATTCAGAATTTCCCTCATTATTGGATCTAAGACAAAGGTATAGAGTAAAGGGCTGATTGGGCACCCCATCTTAATCCTCTTCTAAAACTTAAATCTTTCCCAACTAACCTATTTCCCATGAGATAAGTTTCTGCCTGTTTGTATAAGGTTTATATCCATGTCCTAAATTTTAAGGAAACTCCATATTCCTGCAGTACCTGATATAAAAAATCATGGGATACTCTGCCGAATGCTTTAGCTTGGTCTGTGGATAATAAATACCCTGTTAGCTTATTCATTTGACTGCATTCCAAACATTTTGTAAAAAAGTTAAGTTCTGTTGAATATTTCTGCTGGGAATTGAGAAATTTTGTACTGGGTGGATCAATAAATTTGCTGTTTCTTGGAGTGTATGGTATAATATTTCTGATAGGATCTTATAGTCAGCATTAAGTAGGCTGATTGGTCTCCAATTATCTATATTTTGTTTGGTTCCCTTTTTATATAAAAATATAAGTAGAGCTGCTGAGAAATCCTTGGGTGTGTTTCCTGTTTCCAAAATTTCATTGTAAACATGGGTTAGTATGTTACTTAAGTCCTCCTGTAAAAGTTTATATAATTCATTGGTAAATCCATCTTCCCCAGGTGATATCCCTGCCTTTAAATGAGGCATTTCTATTTTAACTTCCTCTATGGTTATAGGTTGCTCTAACTCCAAAATTTGTGTGGGTGTAAGATTGGGGGCAAGAAAGATTACAGTATAAGGTCATCAAATTTAACTTTCAGTTGAAAAGCTTGGCCATATTTTTCCCTTAGCACACTGGACTATTTCTAACATCTCTACATCTGTTTTTTTTTAAATCACCATTATTGTCTAATAAACTTTCCATCATTTTCCTGTCTAGAATTTGTTTGCATGCTGAATAGGGGTCTGAGTAAGGTGTATTTTTTTAAACCATAGTTCATCTCTGCTTTAAGGTCATTAGTGCCACTGTACTGATACTGTTTCATCTGGGATTTAATTTGTTCTATCTGGTCTCTTATTCACACATCAGAGGCATTTGGAAGCATCATTAATTTATAGTATTGATTTATGTGGCCTAAGTATGTGAGATAGTCCTCCACCTGAGTTTTTCTCCCTAGATTTAAAAAATAATTTTTAATTTCTGTTTTTGTGTCCATCCACCATTCTGCCCAGGTGACATAAAACCCAGCTACTGACTTTCTATTTTGTAGGACCCCTATGAAGTTCGTTTGAACTTTTTTTGTTCCAGTAGTGAAGGATTAAGTTTCCACCTGGAAGTTACTGCATAGAATCTTGGATGTATACCAGATAGGTTTAAGCAGCATTTTAGCACCAAATGGTCTGCAGTAATTCAAAGTAAATTTAGCTGGAATTTAAGTTTTTGATATAAAGAAATAGTTTATTCTGGTGGCATAACTGATCCTCCTATAATTGGACCCTGGTTCTTGATGCAGTTCTCTATATGTGTCTTTTAAAGAAGCTTTAGTAAAGATTTCTTTTAAAGCATGTGTGTCACAGTAGACCTTCTTCTGCACCTGGTCTCTAATTTTCAGGTCTAGGCTACAGTTAAAATTCCCACCCCAGATTATTTGCCTAGGTGTAAACAGATATGGTTCTATTTCATGAAATAGGTCTATTCTAGCCATTTTATCTTGTGGGGCATGTATATTTATTAGGCATAAAGAATACCCTTTATACATACAGTCTAGTAGTAGGGCCCTCCCAGGAGCAAAGTCCACTAGTCTTATCACTTGAACCTGTGTGTTACAAAAAAGAATCCCAACCCCATCTGCAGCATCTGCTCCAAAGGAATAAAAGGATGGTCTAACCATCCATTGTTTTTTTGTTTGTTCAGTGTCTTGTAAGGAAGTGAATCTAGTTTCCTGCAAAATAATTATATCTGCAGTTAAAGTTTTACAAAAGTGAAAAAAAATCCCAGTATTATTTTATAGTTCTTAATTCTGCAGGTGTTGACTGAAACTAGATTCAAGGATGCCACATCAAAAGTGGTTTATTGTTTTTTTTCTTTTTCTTTTTTGACCTTTCTTTTGCTTTAATTCTAAAGGCTCAGGTCCTCCCTCTTCCTCACACTCCATTTCAGAAGCAGCCCATGACCTGATTGAGACATTAGATTCAGAGTCACCTTCCTGCTCTTGTAGTACCTGAAAGGTGTTTTATACAGGAATAACTGTAGTCTGGCTTAATTTTTTGGTGTTGGCCCTGGTGACTCTCTTAGGATGTGGTGTCTAAAACTCTGGAGTTGGAGGAGGGGGCATTGCATCTATACCAGTCTGCTATGTCTCTATATCATTTTCTTTCTGCCTCGGGTTTTGATTTTCAGGGCTATTCCTCTGGGGCTCATTTTTGCTGTGAGAGTTTGTAGGGGCAGGGCCTGCTTCCAATGTTTCTTTTCTCTCAGGTTGGGGCCTGTATCTATCTTGGGCCTGATTAATTAAGGTTTCTTTATCCAAACCCCCTTGTCTATTTTGACACTGGTGGTAGGCATGTCCGTGTTCATCACAAAGGTTATACCTGAAAACATTTCTACACGTTCCACTGTCATGATCTAGCTCACCTCATAGTGCACACTTAATTTTGTTGCATGCACTACTCAAGTGCATTTTACTGCCACATTTGTAGCAGGCCTTCGGCTGCCCTAGGTTAAAACATATCCCCTTGTCTTTTCCCCCAAAAAAACGGTTTGGGATATGTGAACCCTCATCCCCCAGTGAATGCAGCTTAGTTTTAAATTTCCAGCTGCCTGTCCAGATCCCTTCCTCATCTATAATGGGTTCTGGGGGCCCTAATACAGTACATTTTCTCACTAACCAAAACTGTATACGTCACATGTTGACACCTTCATTTCAAAACATAATGTTAATTGTTTTAAAAAGAGGTTTGTAATGGGAATTGCCCAAAAAGGTGTCTATAAAGGCATGGTTTTACATGTCTTGTATTTTTGCCAAAATTTATACAGTCCAGCAAAAGTCTCAAAGCTGATATTGAAGATGTCTTCTCCCCTTACATTTATAAGGGCATAAATATCAGCTGCTTGAAAGTTCATTGAGTCCTTCAAAAGCCTCCAGGCTAAAAAAAATCAATCTGGGTGTTCTTATAAACCACCTCTGTACCTCAAACGAACTGCGTTTCTTCTAGGGGCTTGTTCAAGTTTATTTTGTTTAAATAAGTCAGAGAAATGTGGTCCAGTTCAGAAATTATCTCTTCGTGGGGAGGGAGGGGGGTAATATCAAGTAGTTCTTGCTCAGCCCCTTCCCTGTCTCCCATATTGTTAGCCCCTCTGTTTACATTTAAATTCTTACCCAGTTTTTGCTGACCTGTATTTGCTGCCTGTTCTCTTACATTGGGGGCCCCCTGACGATCTGGCAACTCTGGTGTGAAAGAAACCCAAACTGAATCTGGAATCCATTTTCCATCCTGAAATGTCCAGTCGGCATCTGCCAGTGCTTTCTCCTTGCTCCATTCTGTACTGGCAAAAGCCGCATCAGCAGCGCTTTGTTTCCACATTCCTTTGCGTAGTGTGTCAGCAGCCTGACTCACCATCTCTGGCAGTGCAAGTCCCGGCGGTTGACAATTAGCTGCACTTGTTAAATGTGCTGCAGAAGTAGTGGCAGGTTCTTTGTTTAACCCTGAACCAGTTTCAGAAAATATTTCTTGCTCCTTTTGTAATGGTATCGCGGTCAAGAATTTTTTAGATGTTTTGCTGTAATCTGTTTCTCCCGCTGCACAGTTTGCACCATGCAAATCACGTCCAAGCTCCTGAGACATACTTTGCTCACCAGCTTCCTCTCTTAGCAGAACCTTCTCTGGGGGCAGGGATATAACCTCCAGCTTCTCACTCTCCAATACATCCTTCTCCTCCAAAGACCTGGTGCAGACTGCCATTCTGCAAAATGAATGACAGCAGCTCCCTCTACTGGCAGCAATGCAGTAGGGGAATTCCCTGGTGCCCTGGCCAAAATTTCCCCCAATTCACTAAATATAGCACCAACAGCTGAATCTGGTTCAAGGTCAGTTGGCATTCATCTGTATCCCCCTCCACTGGGTCATGCCAGAAAATAGGTAGAATTTGTCTTGTGCACTTACCTGGTCAACAAAAACTAAACAAAATAAATAAAAAATCCACCCCATCCCTGAGTTGCCTCCCCCAGAGGTGATTATGCAGAGATCAGGGGGGTCGATGTAACAGGGGTGTTGGTGGCTGAACCCCCCCCCACGAACACACAGGATATCCTTTTGTTTTGTTGTGGTGGTATGGTAGTACTTGGTGTTTTTACAGAGTGCTTCCATTGCCTGTGATGTTTTTCATGTGTGGTTTTTGACCACGCAGATAATGTTTTGGATTTGTTCACCTAGTGCCATACTAAAGATATCTGTAAAGGCCTGGTCTAAGATTTCAAATCTTATAAACTGAAATCCTTGAAATTTCCCCTGATTGCCCTCTACGGGATAATGATCTACTGCAATTTAAAGGAAAACAGGTATCCACATTCTAGGAGACCTTACAAAACCAAATATGACTACCATGGCTCTCTCTCTCTATAGGCTAGACTTCCATCATTATCTAGAAATTAAGCACACTTTGAAAGACTTTATCAATGAGAACATAGCTTTGTCAACAAAACATGCATTTTTTTTATTAAGTCTAAATGTCAGAAAGTAATATATATTTTGGTAATAGAGTCTAAGCCTAACCCAATCTAAAGCCTTACAAGTATGCAGGAAATAGAGTTAAATACCCACATTTCTATGAAAGATTGGGATGAGAGCTGGACAAATATGTTGAGAGCACGCAGAGAAGCCAAAAGGAGACTAATGTAATTTAAAATAGCAGCATATGTTTATTTTTTTTATTTTTTAACCAGGTGAGACACATTAAGTTGGAAGCTTGTTAATAGGTGTGACCTGGGAGCACAGGGAAGTTAAATGACTTGCTCAGGATCACACAGTATGCAAGTGGGGGGCTGTGGGATTCAAACTCAGGTATCCAGATTTGCAGCTCAGAGCCTTAAAGCACTGAGCTATACTGCCTCCCGGTATAGTATGTGGCACTATTCTCTAGCTAAACTGATAGACCTAGGTACTAGCAATGACTGTAAATGTTGGAGATGCCTTTCAGTAAAGGGTTCCATAACATTTATCATTTGGACTTGTGTTAAGGTTACGCCATATTGGGAGATCTGGCTTGCTTGCAAAGTATACTGGTTGTGTAATCAAAAGTGTTCTTGTAAATTTATTATGTTAGGGATTACCACAGAACTAACAACTATCAATAGAGAACAACAGTTGTGTCTTCATCTTGTTCTTATGTAATCAAAATACTTTATTAAGACATTGTAAACAAGTTGAACCTCTTTCTTTCTTTAAATGGATGCAGGGTATATTCCAAAGAGCTGGCTATGAGAGACTGGTGTAAATAAGTCAGAAAAGAATTAACAAATTCTATACATTACAGAATTATTTTCTTAAATCTAATTTTTGTAAACTGACACATAAATGAATAACAGCCAACACCACTGAATTTTAATTGTACAATATTGATCAAAATTAGACTTAGTTTATGAAATTAGTTTATTGCATTTAGCAACAGTACTATAGAATAAAATAAGCATTACTTTGAATCGATGAACCTTTTTTCTCTACTACCATATTTTGTATTGTATGACGCATATGACCCTACTTATATGTTATCATTAAAATTTAAATAAAGTTTTAATTACAAAATAAGTATCATTTAAAACATCCATTGATGACTCAGGCTCCCCTCCCAGATGGATGCAGGCCATCACCTCTGTATGGGCCCATATCCTTCCAGGTTGGTCTCTAGTTGCCAGTGCAGCTGAACCCCTCATCTGTACACCATTCTTCACCCACAAGTTGATGCACATGTGCACCATGCATGGCTCTTGCAGTGATTGGGTCCTGACTACATAAAGCAACCTCCAGCTCCCATACATTCTGGATGGGCTGCTCCACTCAGTAGGGAGCAATCTGCTGGTGGTTTCCTGTGTCCTTTAGAAACCGTCAGGGAAAGGAAACTTTCTGAATCCATCCCACACATGTGTAATGGCTCACCAAATCAGTTTTGTCAGCTTTCCTCAGTTGAAGTCATGAAAAGGACTCTTAACATCCAGCTTTTTACCCTGGCATTTGAGGACTCTTTTTTTCTGTTAGTGCTCTTTGTTCTTCCACCACTGTCACTGACTGGCCCTATCATCAGGGAAAGACCCCACCAGCCCATCACCATGGCTCCTTATGGACTTACGGTCCAGCTTTTGCGTTCCCCACAGCTTTGTCCTTCCTGTGTCGAGGCAGCCAGATGACCACAGAATGGACTCTTGGGTGGGAGGTGCACTATATAGCCAGGTGTGAGGCCTACAAAGGGTTGATCAAATCCTGCTGGGCAGCCCTTTTTCTTCACCCTTTATAGGTCCCCTGGGTGGATGGCTGGGCAATGCTGCCTAAAGGATTTTATGCATGCTCCAGGGTTCTACAAGTCCCATAGCTCGACATCCCGGGCTACAAGATCTGTCTTTCTTACAAGTAGATTTGCAGTCCTCACTTGTCCATGGATAACCAGCTCAGAGCTTTAATTTTTTTTCCCCTTTTGTTTTCTAATTCCTACCTTCCTAGAGTGCCTGACTCTAACTGCCTGTACACACATATGTCCACTAGGTGCCACTGCCCATTGAGGAGTTCAGTCAGTGAGGGACGGCCGGGTCACATGTTAAAGAATAATATTGTCATGTGGGAGCTGAGTGAGGGAGCCGCTGAGCCGCTAAACAGGAGTGAGCACAGCGCAGGAGCACACAGTAACGATGGAGTGGGATGATCGACCCTCCCTCCGAATCACTCTCCACCCATCACAGACCAGAGCATCTTTAGAGGAACCAGGACCAACAGGTGAGTGAGCGAGTTGAAAATGGGAGAGTACCCTATCAGTCCTGGTATTGGCACAGGCGGCGTTAGGGGTGGGAGATGGTATCAGGGGAGAGGAGGAGGAGGAGGAGACACAGTGATACACTGCAAGAGGCTGTGAGAGAAAGTGCCATTTCAGAGCAGCACAGATAGAGAGTGGAGATGGAGAGAGACGTACTTGTCTCGTATTAGACTCCTATTGATTGTTCAGGACTCACTCAACTAAATGGGAGATGAGCTGCTCCCATCTTTTTTACTACTGGTGGCAGAGGAAAAAAAAAGAACAGCGAGTGAGGAGCAGGGCAAAATAAATAGAAAGACCTTTGTGTGGGGGGGGGTTTGCTTGCTGTTGAGACGATCAGATAACTGAACACTGACAGCCAGGGCAAAACAATTTGCAGAACGTCTTTTCAGCAACCAGGGCAGATTAAAAAAAAAACAAATACCATAGAAAACTAAAAAAAAATGATTTTGAAGAACTGCCTGTTGGTGTTGGGAGAGTAGGAGGAGTGAAGGTGTCACTCTACCAGTCCTGAAGACTTCAGTATCCTGTGGCTGGCCTGGCTTGTAAAAGAACTAAAAAAGACAGCAGCTACTAGCAGACAAGTCAAGTACAGAACAGTACTAGCTTGTAAAAAAAAGAACAGATTAAAAAAATATTTTAACAACAGTCAGGAGGCCTGCCTAACTGTGTGGGGCAGTTGTTGGGAAAAAGACGAGGAGTGTATGAAAGGATTGAAAAATGGGGTTGATTAATGTGTTGCCCACCCAGTATCTATTCACTGTCCAGTCCACTCCTGATTGCTGTGGTGGACTTGTGAAACACCCCCCCAAAAAGAAAGCTAGAAGAAAGAAGAAAAAGTAAAGAAATCAAAACAAAAGAAGCCCAACTGAGTGTGGGACTGCTGGAGAGCAGCAGTGGGAGCCTGAAAGCAGGTTGTGTGCTGGAGTGAGCTTCAAGCTGCGGTGGGGTGACCTGCCCAGTGTCCCGTGGCTGGCTAGCTTGAAAAAGTTACATAAAAAAGAGCTATAAAAAAAAAGATTTTTACAGAAAATAGAATAAGACAGAATGAAGACTAACTGTGTGACTGTGGTGGGCTCTTTCTTGGGCTAGAGGTGTCGTATGGGAAAGGGGTGAACTGCGCAGTGTTCTGTGGCTGGCTGGCTTGAAAATGTTACATAAAAAAAATAAGCAATAAAAAAAAAAAGATTTTACAGAAAATAAAATAAGACAGAACGAAGCCTAACTGTGTGACTATGGTAGGCTCTTGGGCTAGACAGAGGTGTTGTGCCGGAAATGAATGAACTGCCCAGTGTCCTATTGCTGGCTGGCTTGAAAAAGTCACATAAAGAAATAAGCTATTAATAAAAAGATTTCACATAAAATAAGCGAGAACAAACTAAGCCTAACTGTGTGTGTGGTGGGATCTTGGGCTAGAGCTAGAGGTGTTGTGTGGGAAAGGGGTGAGCTGCCTAGTGTTCTGTCTGGCCTGCTGGCTTGAAAAAGTCATTAAAAAAAGCTACAAAAAAAAAGATTTTATAGAACAATAAAACATATTAAAGATTAAAAAGAAGTATACTCTGTCTCTACCAAACTCTGTGCGTGCTGTTGTGCATGACGTGACCAGAAGTGTTCTCCTTATCCTCCAATTGTCTACCACCAGTAGAAAAAACATACACACACACACACACACAGTGACTTGAATAAAATTTTATTATCATCACAAAAAAGGAAGCAAGCACTAAGCAGAAAACACTAGAGCAGAGCCAAACACTGATACATTTAATATGCAGAAAAGTAAGCAACAAACTCTTTTATCTCTCTGGTCAGCAGCAGTATCCTCAAGTTCTTCTAATACACAAACTACTAGTTCTTCCACAGAATCAGATGAAAGTAATAAAAAGTCTGGAAGTGCATCTGCATCTGTGGTACTTGCTAGAACAGCTGATTTAAGCAGTGAGACCTTAGCTGAGCCTGTAGCCCCTGTGTCACTTCCAAAGAAACACAGTTTAGCGCCTGATGAGGTGGTGGTGCAAGAGAAAATAAGTAAAGACAGGAAATATGACTAAGAAAAGAGGGTCAGGCTGTTTCAGCCTCATTGGTTGACCACTTATAAATGGTTACAATACAATGAAAAGAAAATGGATTGATGTACAGTACAGTGTGTGAAAAGTGTCCCACTATTTCAACACTAGCATTTTCAAAAAAAACAAATGTGTTTGCCACAGGCTCTAACAATTTTAGAATTGAGTCACTACGTGCACACGACAAGTCCACTCCACATGTGCTATGCCAGAACCAACATGTTCTAGAAAATGGTCAGCATGCAGTTCAGTGTGATGTCAGTGAGTCACCACTTTATCACACCTTTGCACAATTGGAAGAGGCCACAAAGGTGAAGATGAAATGCTTGTTTAACACAGCGTACTCCACTGCAAAAAAATCTGCGCCCATTTTCCGACATGGATTGGCTATGTGAATTGCAAGAGAAAAATGGGATTCAGCTTGGTGTGAATTATACCAATGATAAGTGAGCCAGGGACTTTTGCAGAGCTATATCTGCTGTTCTATCCAAGAGCCAGATGAAGACTATTAAAAATGCAAAATGTGTTACAGTTCTTGCTGACGGCAGCACCGATGCTGCTGTAATTGAATGGGAAAATGTTTTCCTGCATTTTGTAAAACCTAACACAAAAGATGTATGTACATATCTGATCCGGGCTGTGCCCTTGGAATCCTCACATGCTGTAGGTGATTTTATTTTAGTCTTTAGTAACCGGGTAAGGCCCACTAGGTACAAGTGCCTGTTTTCAGGAGCAACCTTGGAGCACTGGGCGGTTAAATGACTTGCTCAGAGTCACACAGTATGTAAGTGGAGGTTGTGAGAATCAAACTCAGGTCTGGTTTGCTGGATGTATCAAGCTCATTCACACCTCGTTCCTCTAACCTCTAGGCTATTCTGCCTTTAATGCGATAACAACTGCATTAGATTCACTACATCTTCCTATCACTGACCTATCAAATATGAGCAATCCGGGGCCACTTCTGGTTTCTGCCAATTTTGATGGGCAAGTGTAATGCTGGGTGAAAGGGGTGGAACCATTGCAAAGTTACGGGAGCACTGTCCTCAGATCGTTGCCATGCACCGTGTTGCACATAAGTTGGAGCTGGCAGTTCTTGATATGATAAAAACAAACTCCTTCATATCAAAGCTTGAAAACACTTTAAAGGGCATATTTAAATTCTATCACTATAGTCCCCAAAAAAATGAGTGAGCTTCAAGAAATTGCACATGTGACAGATACTGATCTGGCACACTTTAATGAAATTAGACAGGTGAGATGTCTTGCCAGCAGATCACGTTCAATACAGGCAGTTCAGGTGAACCTACCTACTGTTGCTCAGCACCTGGAACAAAGTGCATCTGGTACTGATGGGTCAAAAACAAAGGTGCTGTTAAGAGAGGTACAGTTGGTACACTTTGTCAAATCTCTTTATGTCCTGCAAGATTTTTTTGCCCATACTTAAAAATATGTCACTGCAGTTTCAAAGAGATGACTTAATAATTCTTGAAGTACCACATTTCATACAGACCTGCCTCCTCCAGCTGATGGAACTGAAATCAAAGCCAGGGAAATACATGAAGGCTTTCCTAGATCATTACAAGCCTCAGGACAAATTTATGGATGTTGTAATTTCAAAAAAAGGAGTTGAGAAGACTGTCCCCTTTACATTTAGAGGCAACTGCCCTGGATTAAATTTTGGGGCAGACACACAACTGCATTCTTTAGTTGATGCAGCAATAGATTATATCGATGTACGGTTTCAGAATTTCTCAGAGGTGCCTCTGAAATGGTTTACATGTCCTAGATTTTAAACAGTTCGATCTACCAAGAGAACAACTTGTGGAGTTTGGGACAAATGAAGTGGCTAATTTAGCAGCATACTTTAATTTTTTCACAGAAGCGCAGCAGGAAAATATTACATCAGAATATGCTGCATTTAAGGCACTGCTGAAATCTGCAGTTGAAAAACCCTATCTGCAGGTGTATACAAGACTGCTGAAAAAAAAACTGCCCCAGATTGCTCACATTCTAGAGTTAGTGGAAATACTCCTGGCAATGAGTGTGTCTACTACAAAGTGTGAATGAATGTTCTCCTCTCAAAACCTGATAAAGATAAAAATAACGACATGTCCGGCAGGTGACACATTACAGTCGCTTCTTCAGATAGCAGTAGAGGGTCCCGAACTATGTGACTTTGATCCAGATCCAGCAATAAACCACTGGCTGCTGTCTGGTCCAGGCACTCGACATGTATATGGGCATGCTGCTGCTGGTACAACTGATGCTGGATCTCATGCTAGCACTGCTGCTGCTCCAACTCCATCACCAGCCTGTCCTAGCATTAGCACTACAACCAGTACACTTGATGTTGGTGACAGTTCTTCTGGTTCTGAATCCGAGTTCTCATTATCTTTGCCCTAATTATTCTCTGCTTCGTTCGTTCTGGCATGTTGTGTGGGACTGGTGGACTCTGGGCTGGAGTTGCCTCTGGCACTGCTTGACTCAGACTTTAAATCAACCTAACAAAAATGTAAACAACATATACAGTATCTTCATTTTTACTGTTTCATAAAGCCTCTACATCTATTACAGTTAATAATACAATGCCGCTACCACTTACTTTGTTGCTGCATAATTTTTTATAAGTGTCCCTTAAAATATGGCCTTTTGACCATTGGGCTACCATTTTTGGATAGGTCAGTTGTCCTGGACTACCACGAAAATTTGAAATTTGTCGATCCCTGGCATGCTCCCACATATAGGCATCAGCAACTACCACTCCTATATAGTTCCTCCTATTGTCAATTATGTATTTCTTTCCCATACGTTGTACTATTGTCAATTCATGTACAGTATTTTCTTTTCTCACATGTTTGCTTATTTAATATAATATGCTATTCATCCTCGTTGTACCTTATCTGTATTCCCCATGTTGTATTCTCCCGGGTTGTTCCTGAAAATAGGCATAATACTTGTCTAGTGTACTTACCCGGTAAACAAAAGCTAAATAAATAAATAAATAAACAAGCTGGCCTATGGTAGATGGAGAGACAACACGCTGGTTTAAAGTTCACAGGCGAAAATTTTATTTTATTGCTCCAAATGTCCATTATTGCTCCAGAAAAGCATAACCAGTCAGTTCAACTTCTCCAGCCTGGTCAGGAAACATAAAGGTTAACATAAAACAGTTCTTTCAGGCTGACTTGACAAAAGGAGTCTTTGAACCACCTATGTGGGCCAGCAATTCTGAATGCACAGTCTCACACAAAACACAATCAGTTTCCCTTTAGCCTGATTTGCAGGCTCTTATTAGCAGTATATTCCACTCACTGTTCTTGGCCCCAGCTGGCTAGGCTGATTCTTTACTTCAGGAGTCTCTGCTCTAGAAATTGTCTCTTTCTCAGCAGCAGGTTTCAGATTTTCCCCAAATGCTTTCTCCAGCAATTAACCCTTCTCCTTGGCTTTCTGATCTGGTTCCTTTCTTACATTCCACCCTCCATATTGCAGGGTTCTCTGTCTGGGAGTATCTCCTCCTTGCAGCAGTTTCCAGCTTCCAACTGACTCCTTGCTGGATTGTCTCTGCCTTTCAGCAATCCCTCTAATCAGCAACACCTGGGGAGGCACCGCCCCTTGCCTGTTAATGTTGCATTCCCTGCATTTCCTCAACCTCAGCCAAGATGTTAACCCCTTGATTCCCAGTGTAGTGTTTACACTCTCACATACCTCCCCCCTTTGTGCGAAGCACAGTTGGTTTTCCCCTGACCATTCCCCTCCTGGGACAGGAAGTACACATTTCCATTCTGGGTCCGAGCCCGGTGGTGCACCATAAAGTAAAATGGCTGGAGGGCCAAGTACCACCTGGTGATGTGGGGGTTGTCATCCTTCATCACCTATAGTCACCTCAGAGGGACATGATCTTTGACCAGGATAAACTGTCAGCAATGCAGGTAGTAGCGGAGGGCATCCACAGTCCACTTCACTGTGAGACACCCTTTCTTTATTACCGCATAGTTTTTCTCATGGGGAAAGAGTGTCTGACTGAGGTAGAGGAGAGGATGTTCCTCCCCCTCAAACTCCTGGGAGAGCACGGCTCCTAGACCAACTTCAGAGGCATCCAGCTGCAGGATAAAGGTCCTGTTGAAATCAGGACTGCGTAATGCTGGCTCTCTGCACAGTGTCACTTTGAGTTGTGTGAAGGCCTGGTCACACTCCTCTGACCATTGGACCTTACTGGGGTTGATTTCCAGGTGAGGTCTGTAAGGGGGATGGCAAGGTGGAGAAGTGCGGTATGAACCTGTGGTAATACCCTGCAATCCTAAGAAGGCCTTCACCTGGGTTTTGTGGTGGGTATCGGGCACTCAGCTACAGCTTGGACCTTACTGACCAAGGGTCTCACCTGTCCATTGCCTATACAGTACCCTAAGTACTTTGTTTCAGCTTTGGCCAAAGCACGCTTTGCTGGATTGGCTGTCAGCCTTGCTTCTCATAAGGATTGTAGTACTGCTGCCACCTTGGATACATGGGACTCCCAGTCAGCGTTGTGGATCACCACATCATCTAGGTAAGCATTTGCATAGTGGGCATGGGGTCACAGCAAGTGATTCATGAGCCTTTGAAAGGTTGCAGCTGCCTCATATGAGCCGCAAGGCATTGTACAGAACTGGTATAGCCCAAAGGGGGTAGCAAATACTTGGGTATGTTACCTAAAGGGGACACTCAAAACTGCATGCATGGGGCGTCCCAAGTGGCCCATCTGCATGGCCCACCTTGATCTCCTTGTGTAACCCCCTATCAATGGGGGTTCCCAAAAAGTCTTCCACGAGCTTGCCTAGGTGCTCGCTGCCTGGCTGGTGTTCGGCGCCGTAGCCTTTTAAATGTATAACTAGTGAGTGCCTGTGTGGCCTCCGCGTACTGTCACTTTAAGGGCTGCCTTCTGCAGTAATAATTCATCTGGGAAGGGGACTGAGTGTTTCCGTGCTTGTGTCCCACCCGGGCTGCCTGCTAATTTGCTCCATTTCTGCCATCACTAGTTGTGCAGAAGGAGTTCTGCTGAAAGATGTAACTATTTGCTGGAAATCGGTTAACGTAATAATGATACTGTAGTTTGTTCTAACCTGCCTTCTTTGCAGTGAGGGGTTTCTCTCAGTCTCCACCATTTTGGTCCCAAACTGCCGAATTGGACCAATCAGTAGTTGGGGACTCTAAAATGGACATAGTCAGGCAACCAGAATATTTCAGGCATGTGAAATACTTGAGACTGGTGATGCCACACTGGTAACATGAATACTTCAGGCATGGGAAATGCTTGAGATGGGTGATGCCATACTGGTAACTAGAATACTTCAGTCATGTGAAATACTGGAGACTGGAGATGCCATACAGGTAACCAGAAAATTTAAATCATGTGAAACACTTGAGACATGTGATGCTATACTGGTAACCAGAATATTTCAGTCATGTGAAATACTTGAGACTGAAGATGCCACGCTGTTAACTGCCATATTTCAGGCATGGGAAATACTGAGACTGGAGATGCCACACTAACTGCTGTAATTCTATGCACTCAAAATACCTGAGACTGGTGATGCCACACTTGTAACTGCCATATTTCAGGCATGAGAAACACTGAGACTGGAGTTGACACACTGTTAACTGCCATATTTCAGGCATGGGAAACACTGAAACTGGAGATGACACACTATTAGCTGACATATTTTATGCATGTGAAATACCTGAGGCTGGTGATGCCACACTGGTAACTGGCACCTGGAAAGCTGTTTAAGGGATCAATGGAGTATGGGTACGGGTAACACAGGGAATGAGAGATGTAGCAACACCAGTTGAGGATTTTGTATTAGGAAAAGCAGTCAATAGGTGGGTAGCAGTTTTAGGTACTGGGAACTGCAGGACATGCTCGTCCAAAAGAATACACCATGACAGTGGAAGTAAGAAAGAAAAAGGGTGCTGGTTTCAGATTTGTGTTAGTAAGTCTTTGAATATGAATGTTAACGTGATGTGCTTATTTGCTAACAGAGCAATGATGGTTAACACAGAATGGCTTGTGTTTGGGTCAATGCTACAACACACAAGTGTTGTATTCAGTACAAGATGATTATTTAATGCAATTGTTAGTGGCCATATGTGTACCCAAGGTGAGGTAGATTTATTTTTATAAACAAAAATTTTTCCACATGTGTTGGGTCACGTGAAGATTGGTGGGGTTCCACCACATCCCCAGCAGTGATGAACATTTGTTCAGATGGTATGCTTGTGGGGGGCAACAGATATATTTAAGGGCCAACTGTGCCAAGTGCGGAGATGCTGTCATCCTTTTGATCCAGTACTCAACTGGATTTATGGAGAATGACTCCAGAGGCTCACTGAAATAACTGTTCAAGAAATTGGGTGCTGACTGTGGCTGCTGTTCTGTTCTCTTCCGCTGCTCAGCCTGTAGTGATGAGCTGAGTTCAGCCCAACAGTCACCCTTCTTCTCAAGGTTTCCCATACTGCTTTCAGTTTGTGATTCTGAGACTGGCTCATTGATAGGGTTACCTGCTGGTCTCATCAACCCAAGGATGCAGAAACTAAGTTCTGAGCAAGTCTGCTTCTGAAAGTCTGTAACCCTGTGAGTTGGCATTATAAGGTGTAGTACCTCACACTTGAAAGGTGGATCCAACATAGTGGCAAATATATGCTTTTTATTGGAACAGAGATCAGAAAATCTAACTTCTAGTTCTGTGGTGAGGTTTTCCACAAGGGATATTACTGTTTCTGGTGTCTGGTTTGGATCTTTCTAGCATTTTCACTGAATCTCCTCATGACTTTTTTCAGGATCTGTACAGCAGGAATTACCTGACTTAGCAGTGCACAATCAGAGCTAAGGTCATGAGTGCTCCCTTCAAATGGGGCTAAAACCCTTACCAAGACCTCAATCACAGCCCAGTCCTGATGTCCAAGGACTCCCCCATATCAGTTTCCATACTCATCTCATGAAGGGCCTACTTTTGCTCCAGAAGCCTTTGCAGTATGTAGTAGGTGGAATTCCACCAGGTCTGTACATCCTGGATGAGATGATGCTGTGGCATTTGAAGATGCTCTAGTAGCTGATGCAGACAGTTTGTGACTTTCACAGAGTGATGGAAGTGGCTGCATATGCTTCTGGCTACTTTGACTGTATGATCTGCCTCCGCTGTTTGCCAAAGCCTTTGTCACCACCAAATTTAGTGTATGAGCAAAGGAGTGTATCCCCACAAAATTGCCATCTCTAAGTGCTTTTATCATATTTGTGGCTTTGTCTGTGACCACAAACCCTACCTGCAAATTATTGCCATCAATCCATGAGCTCAACATCTCTTGCAGGAATAACAGCATGTTTACAGCCCGGTGATCCTTTTCCATAACACTGACATTTAGCAAAGCAGACCTGCAGGGAGAGGGGGAAGAGACAGAACCAGCACAGGTACCACCATCACCACCAGTGACTACCACATCTGCAACACACCTGTCAGTGACATATATGTGTGATTTGAATTCATGCTGGTCCATATGTCAGTTGTGCAGTGGAAAACTCCACCAACAGCCTGTGCTAGTAGTCTGGCAACTTCTTTTCTCAAATCATGGTAAATGTTGGGTACTACAGTACATGAAAATGTGGTCCATGATGGTATATTATACCTGGGGTGCAAATGCTGCAGCAGCCTACAGAAACCTGTGTTTTCCACAATGGAAAATGGCTGCAGATCCAAAGCCATGATCTCACCAATTAAATTGGTGATCTGCTGTGCTGTTGGGTGTGATGCCTGGTATTTGGTGCGGGCATGGAAGGCTTGCATGATGGGCGTAGTCAAAGCGGTACCACATCGTATTGATTTTGACTTTGAACCTATAATGGAGGATGTTACAATAATAGACGATTGAGCAGAAGAAGGCAGAGTGGGTGATGCTCCTGTACGGGGATGCGCTATAAGTGGTGTAGGGGGAGTTGAGGGCACACTGTCTGTGTCAGTAATAGAATCACTAACAATACTTTGTGCATCTACTGGACCAGTACCAGAAGAGGGGCTGAGAGGCACATGTTGTGGAGGGGGAGGAAGAGCTGTGGATTGCTGAAGTGCACTGGGATGTTTCATTCAGAGATAGTTCATCATTGATGTTGTGAGATCGGAAAGGTTTTTGCCATGACGTATAGTACAGTCACTCACAGAACATACTGCCTTTGTTGGATCATCTTTTACAACACTAAAGTACAGCCACACCACACTTTTCCCTACACTGACAGTGGAAGTACAGGCCCCAATAGGGCGACCATGGTCATGTTTTGCCCCTTTCCACTTATCAGACCTGGGTGCCGTGGATGCAGTTGTTCTGCCCCTTTCTTTCTCCGCAATAGATGTAGTTGTAGAACTACTTTGTGTATCAGATGGAGTTGAACTTGACACAACTCTTTGAAAGGACAGGGTGGATTTTTTTTCCTTTTTTGAGGAGGAGGAGGAGGGTGACCCTTACTGACCTGCTTGCCATGATGAGCAGCACTGCATTTTTTGGCAGCTGCACGTTCAAGCTTCTCACACAGATATGCTGCATATTCAGCCTCATCGCTAAATTCGCTTAGTTGGGTATCACTGTCAGATTATGTACTTAGCAAGTCTATTGGCTCTGGTAAATATTCAGAACCAGATGAATGCTCTTCTTCGGAATCCTGCACATCAGCAAAAGGAAATGTGGTGAGAGGAAACTTATGAGGCTGAGCAACAGTACGTTTTGGCAACACAATTGGTACGGTCATTGTAACAGTCTCATGGTCAGTACTAGTCACAGTACCTATGGTCATGGGCAAAGTTGGCAAGGTAGTAGCACTGTCGACAGTATTCCTGGTGCCAGAATTACAATCAGGAGTTACAGTTGAAGAAACTGGCATCATATTACAGCTAGTTGTAATACTGGCAGCAGTAGTCATGGTGACAGTAGAACACTCAGGACTACTAATGGAGGCAAAGGCTGTGGTGACAGTGACTGTGCAAGAAGCACAAATAACAGTGCACACTGTTATGGCAGTGGTGGTGTCAACACTACACAAAGGATTTGCTCTGGTTGCTGAAATCACGGCACTGGTGGTGGTGGGAAGAAGCACACTGATAGGCGATGTTGCCTCTATGGGGGCAGTTGTGTGAATAGCACTACCTCTGATAGTGGGGGTGGGTTCTTGTTCTTGTATGACTGGAGATGTCAGCTGTAAAGCCCTCCTACTTTTATAAAATGATGGTGCTGCAAATGCATTAATAGTAGTAGTAGTGGCAGCAGTTGCAGTTATAGTAGCACTAGAACTACCCCCAGTCTTACTGACACCAGAACCTGAAGGCTTATCAGGGGAGAAAACTATTTTAGAGCAGCGAATACAAAGAGACCTTCTCTCGCCCTGTTCCTCACTGGTTATGACTGGTGGTGAAGATGACTTGCTTGGGCTGGACCATGTACATTTATGGGATTGATGAGACATGGTCTGTAACTTACTATGTATATTATTTGTGATTAGTGTTTTTGTTTATGTTGGTGCTTCTTGCAGAAAACAATACCAACACCACTCATGTAGCAGCTAATGAAGACAGGCTGATACTAGAGAGAGATGGAGTCAGCAAACAACTTATTACTTGTACGGTGTCAGTTGTGCAGTCATGCAGTACAGCAATTCAAGCTTTGAAGGTGCACCAAACAACTTACAACACACAGAACCCAGTGAGTCATGCTTTACACACACAGAAATACTAAAGCAGTTCACAGAAAATTTACGTGTATACACTCACAGCTGTGCACACACAAGGGGCAAAGACACACAAAAAAGAAAAAACTCACATGTACAGGAGTCCACTCATGTGCAGTGAGCTGTTGAGGGAGGAGTCACCTGTGACAACCTCCTTACTCAGTTGTACAGGGAACTGAGCCAAGAACCAGACCACAGTCAGCAAAAATTCAATGTGCCAAGCCTGACCTAATGAGAAAAAAATACACTGCTTTATAAATACCCCCCAAATAAATGCGTGCAGACAACTGTGCATGCACTTGCAGGACACAGACTACAAGAACAATAATACAACGCACACATGGATGATGTATGCACCGTGGTAAGCTGCAACACAGACAAGAGGGAGTCAGATGACAATCACACCTCATTTAAGCAGGGAACTGAGCCCAGAACCTGATTACAGCAAAATACCAATTTGTTTCTCAAAAGAAATAGAAAATACCACAGGGGATGTGGGTGGATTTGGAACAAAAAGCTAAGCAAGCACAGCAGTGGGGATGAGGCAATCAGCAAAAGCGTGAGACACTCCCTGTTACTGAGCCCAGTAACAGTTACTCACTACATGCAAAAGCCAAGCTGCACTTTGTTGACAAAACAAAAATCCTGATAAGAACTAATTGGTTCTTAAGTAAAAAAATCAAATCACACTGCTTCAGTTGAGCTGTGAAACTGTACGCAGTGGGGGAAGGGAGTCAGCATGCAGCAGCACACACACACAGATTCACTCACATACAGACCCTCCTTTTCCTTCAAACTGAGAGCAGTTTCAAGGATGAAAAACAAAACTGAAGTCAGTTGCAATCACAAGGTGATGAGATGTCAAAACTGGATCACACACAAAATGTTTTTTAAACAGTTATAAAAGTCACAAGTAGTAAACTAAACAGAGATAGCTCTCTCAGAAATGACTGTCTCCTCTCATCCACACACTCAGAGTGAGAAGGTCACATAGCTGGCTGTGTGCTCCAAAAACAGCCTCTGATTGGCCAGCGAAGTTCTGTGAGATTTTGAAATCTCACCCACCGAATATTATGTCCCGAATAGCGGCTGAATAGTGAACTATTCAGGACACCCATCTGAATATTTGGCAAGCCTACTATTCATGGTACAGTTGAAGCCACTTAATGGGGACGTTCGCTTTAAGGGAATGATCCCCCAGGCACCGATTAAGTGGTTATGCAACTGAATGGAAGTATCACACCTTTAAAGGGGACATATGAATCCCTTTAATGGGGATGATGTGGTGGCTGTTTCCTCTGCTGTCCTCTCATTATCTGTCATTATCACCTGCTAAGACACTTGACATTTCATATCTAATTAGGTGCAGTCAATCAAATTTAAACAGTACATACTCCATAAAAAAAGTCACAAACTGTTAATCGACATAGGCTGTGTCTCTTGCTGTTACCTGTGTATATTTATCTGTCCTGATGGAGTCTAAATGAGTGGATCTTCCCTTGGCAGACAAAGTGAAGGTTATCAAAGTGCTGCAGGAGCTGGGTGCATCAAAGTCCAAGATTGCTAAACTCTGCACTGTTTTTAAACACTGTAAGATTTGTTTCTCAATAAAATAAAGTAGCATTACCTAACTTGAGACATACAGCACAAAATCACAAAAGAGCTGAAATCAGTACATGCTGTTTTAGAGGTCTCTGTCTCTGTACATTGCATTTTCTGGATCTTCTGTTATTAGAGATACCCATTTAAAGGGGACAAAGGCCCGTCCACGGAGGTGTCCCCTTTAAGAGGCTTCAACTATATTCGGGAAATACTACTTGGACCATACACAGCCCTATATTTTACACATAGCTAATCAATATGAATAAGGTACAATTAATATATCAGGTACAATCCATTTCATAACATACCATGACCAGTTCTAGCATCATGGACTAATCTGGTGCATCAATAAAATAGATATTTATACTTACTATGCTTACCTCAGATTTAATTCCTTTTCATGTTTGCTTGCACGCATGCGCAAGAAACATTATGCAACAGCTTAGGAGAGAAGCGGGTTGTGGAGGTGCGGCACTGTGGCAGCCAACGGAGGCACTGCATTTGGGGGCTTGGCACTGGTGGACCAATGGAGGCACAGTGTGCTGATGACACTGGTCTCCAAAAGTGACACCAAGTACAAACGTTTTTGCCGCAGCAATCAGGGGCCACCTTGTCATTGCAGCATCAGCCATTCCGCTGCAATGAGGGAGCGACCTGTCATTGCAGGGCGAAACTGTACCTAGTGTAATACTGTTTGGTGCCTTGCCGCCACGTTCACAAACAATATTATTCAGCTCCCACTGTCAGCGCCCACTGCTGAGTCGGTGCCCAATCCCCCTTAGCAGCATGCGCCCCCCTCAAAACAGTCTTTGTTTGCCGACGGGGGCCCCAATCCCTATCGGCTTTAGTCCCCATTCCAGTTTGATTTGCCGATGGAGGAGCCCACTCCCTGTCACCATAATGTGAACCATCTAAGTTCAATTTGCCGATGGGGAAGCCCACTCCCCATTGGCATAATGTCCCCCCCAAAAAAGTAGCTTTGTTCTGAGGGGTGCCCAATCCCCCTCGGCTCTTGCGCCCCCCCATATGTGCTGACGAGGGTGCCTATTCCTCCATCGGCTACAGTCACCCCCCCCAAAAAAAAACACTAGGTTGGCATGCCGGCAGCCCACTCCAGTGTGCCAAATCTCCCTGTTAAAAAAAAAGTCCCACAATGTTTATTTTTTTTTTAATTTTTTTGTTATGTTCCTGTAAATCAGAAAAACAGTCCCTCATTGAGTCCGGTGGCCCCACTCCCAACCTGCACCCACCCTCTGCGCACCATGCCTCCCTCACCCCTCCTCACCCCATACATACCTCCGGAGCTCAGCGCAATGATCTTCGATGGACTGGGAACACGTCTGCACTCTTCAAAGCCGACAGCAAACTGAAGAAATGCCAATAAGCTGTATAATGGCATAAATACGGTTTAGAAATATAGAAACATAGAATTTGACAGCAGATAAGGATCACTTGGCCCACCTAGTCTGCCCATTTCTTTACTTAATGGATAAGCTGCAGATCCTAGTTAACCAACAGTCTACTTCCTCCTACCCCCTTCACTAGAATTGCCTTATGTCTGTCCCATGCATTCTTGAATCCCCCCACTGTTTTTGACTCTATGACCTCCTCAGGAAGGCCATTCCATGCACCTACAACCCTCTCTGTGAAGAAATACTTCCTTACATTACCTCTAAGCCAGCACCCCTCTATCTTCAAATTGTGCCCCCTTGTTCTTGCACATCTCTTTTTTTGAAAGATGCTATCCTCTTGGACTTTTTTGATTCCATTGAGGTATTTGAAAGTTTCTATCATGTCCCCCCCTTTCCTTGAGGCTATACATCTTAAGCTCCTTTAGTCTTTCTTCATATGTCTTCTGGTGCAGACCCTGCACCATTTTGGTTGCCCTCCTCTGAACAGCCTCCACCCTGCCTATGTCTTTGCGGAAATGGGGTCTCCAGAACTGTACACAGTACTCCAGATGTGGTCTTACCAACTGTCTGTACAGAGGGCCAACAACTTCCTGTTTTCTACTGGTGATGCCTCTCCCTATGCATCCCAGAATCCCCCCAGCCCTGCCCTCATTACTGCCTTCTCACATTGCTGGCCCACCTTTAGGTCATCTGATATGACTACCCCCAGGTCCCTTTCCATTTTTGTTGTTGTCAGTATCTCACCCCCCATTGTGTACGCTTCCCCTGGTTTTTGTTTCCCAGGTGCATTATTTTGCACTTCTTTGCATTGAATCTAAGCTGCCATACATCTGCAAAGAGACATACTTTCCCTTGCAGTCCCTCTGCAATGTCACCTATAAAGACATTAAAAAGGACCGGCCCCAGTACTGAACCCTGCGGCACCCCACTAGTAACCCCCCTTTCTTCACTGTGGACTCCATTTACTATTACCCACTGTGTCCTGTTGTCCAGCCAGTGTTTTACCCAGGCTACCACCCTAGGACCCACTCCCAGGCTGGCTAATTTGTTTATAAATCTTTTGTGTGGGACTGTATCAGATGCATTGCTAAAGTCTAGGTAGGCCATGTCCACAGCCCCTCCCTGGTCTACTACTTTGGTCACCCAGTCAAAGAAATCAATTAGATTTGTCTGACGTGACTCCTGCTGTGAATCCATGCTGCCTTGGGTCCTGTGCCCCTCTGGCCACTAGGTACTCAACAATTCTTTCCTTCAGAAGTGATTCCATAATTTTCCCTACCACTTAGGTCAAACTGACAGGTCTGTAGTTTCCTGCCTCTGTCTTGCTCCCATTTTTGTGAAGGGGAATCAGATCCACCCTCCTCCAGTCCTCAGGTACCACACTATTCTCCCATGATTTATTAAAAAGGGTAGTCAGTGGTGTTACTAGTTCTTCCCTTAGTTCTTTTAGAATTCTGGGATAAATCCCATCAGGCCCCATTGCTTTATCCACCTTCAGTTTTAAGAGTTCTTTCAGAACCCTTTCTTCTGTGAAAGGACTAATATCAACCCTCCTATCCAGAGAGCTTCTATTGACTGGATTAGGTATCTTCCCCTGCTTTTCCCTTGTGAATACTGAGCAGAAGTATTCGTTCAGTATCCCTTCTTTTTCACTGTCGCTCTCTGCCCAACCACCTTCCTCTTTATTCAGCCTCAGTATCTCTGCCTTAGTCTTTCTTTGCTCCTTAATGTACCTATAGAAGGTTTTATTCCCCTTCTTAACCGAGTTGGCTATCTTTTCCTCGGTTTGGGCCTTTGCTATTCTGACAGCCTTCCCCATTTCCTTCTGCTTTAACTGATACAGTTCTCTGTCCTGCTCCTTCTGTGTTTCCTTATATTTCCTGAATGCTATATTTTTCTCCCTTACCTTCCTGGCCACTTCTTTAGAGAACCATAGTGTTTTTTTCTTTCATTTTGATTTGTTTATTTGCTTCACACAAAGGCTTGTTGCCTCTGTGATGGCAGTTTTGATGTTTACCCATTGTTGCTCCACTCCACCTTCTTGCCTGTTTGCTAGTGCTTTTCTGAGGCACTCTCCCATTTTGACAAAATCAACCCTCCTGAAGTCCAATACCTTCACTTTTGTGAAGCTTGACTCTACAGTTAAGTTTTTCGCGAACCACACTGTTTGGTGGTCGCTTGTTCCCAGATGGCTACCCACTTTAAGATCAGAGATCCTCGCTCTGTCCCCAGTTGAGAGTACCAGGTCTAAGACTGCTCCTTCCCAAGTGGGTTCCAAAACTAGCTATTTGAGGCATGCCCCCAAGAATGGCCCTGCTCTTGGATGTGGCTGCAGCAAAGGTGCTCCAGTTAACATTTGGCATATTCCAGTCCCCCATCAGCAATATCTCCCCTTTCTATGCCATCCCAAGGATGCCTTCTATCATTTCCTTGTCCATTTCCTCCCCCTGAGAAGTGGGTCTGTATACAATCCCTGTGCAGATTGTGGTGCCATTTCCAGTCTCCAGGGTGACCCACAGTACCTCTTCTCTTCCCTGTTTACCCTTTAGTTCTGTTGCTTTGATCCCTTCCATTACATAGAGAGCTACTCCTCCTCCTCTTCTTCCATCCCTGTCCTTCCTGTAGATTGTGTACCCTGGTATGTTGACATCCCAGTCATGGTTCTCTGTGTACCATGTTTCTGTGACTGCCACAATATCCAGGCATCCCTCTTCCATCAAGACCACCATTTCAGGGAGCTTTTTACCTAGACTACAGGCATTGGTACTCATTACCCTCCAATTTTTTTATGGCTTTATTTCTTTTTGCCCCATCCCTGTCCTTACTGCCTTTGTCTTTTTCTCCATTTACCCCTGCCCTTCTCCATATCGACTGCTCTATCTTGGTGTTTACCTCACTAAGTACCCTGATTTCTTTCAACTTTGGTGCATATCTCAGGCATTGTTTGGAATTTTGGCACCAAATTTTTAACATAGGGTTATTGGGACCCCTCCTCATGAATTCAGCCTCTGTCATGGCTTTATTCAGTCCTGAAAGGTGATTTCGCAATCACTGAGCGGACTCGCCTTTCAGTACTGATTAACAAAATGACAGTGCCAATGTTCATGAGGTGGCCTCTGAAAAAGTCCATGTTGCAAATTTGGTGGAAAAAATCCAAGAAATGATTGTTTTATGAGCATGCATTGCGCAGTTGCTATGCACGCTTGTAATTTTACGAATTTGCAATATTTTCACTCCAGATTTTCAACATTGCCATTTTTCCACACCTCCTTATGAACAGTGCAGCTGTCATTTTTCACATCCTGGCCGTAATGTGTTTTTGCACTTCTGGCACAGAATAGCATGGTTGCTGTGGGAAATCAGTGTTCGGGGCACATTAAGAAAATCACAGTGACACTGTTCATGAGCAGAGGTCCTAAAATGCCTATGTTGGAACTTTGGTGGCAAAAATCCATAAAATAACTGTTACGTGAGTGCATTGCACAGTTTCCATGTATGCTCAGAAGTGTGAGCATTTTTAATATTCCCACTACAGATTTTCAACATTGCCATCTCTTCACACCTCCCTATGGATGGTACAGCTGTCATTCTTCACATCCTGCCTGATCTGTGTTTTCGTACATGTGGCACAGAATGGCACTGTCACTGTTGGAACTCAATATTCAGGACACATTGACAAAATCACACTGCCATTCTTCATGAGAAGAGATCCCAAATGCTTTCATGAGGTGGGGTCACAAAAGGCCATGTTGCAAATTTGTAGTGCAAATACCAACAAATGCCCAAGGCATTAGGGTTTCTAACCATAACGTCCTACTCTGTACAGACTGACAGGCATCAGGGTGTGCCTTTGGATTGCCAACTGTACTGCTCATGCCATCCCAACCCCTCCCCCCAGCCACTGACAGGCATTGAGGTGTACCTTGGACTCTTCGGCACCAGACTTCACCCCATTCTCCTATGCTGCACCCATTTCACTGTGTGTCCTTATGGAATTGGGTGACTGTGAAGACAAACACCCTAAGGCACACCTCAACATGTGTCGGTGTCTGCAGAATAGTGTGAGGTGACATGGCATGACCGTCATGGGTGATGACTCAAACACTTACCCCAATGCCTGTCCATCTCTACAGGATGGAGGTGGGGTTGGCGTGAAGTTCAGTACTTCATTGCCATTCCTATTCTGCATCTGTCTAACTCCTGCATTTCCAATGCTAATACCAGCAAGCAAACATTCGGCATTGACAAATGCTTGTTTATATTCTGTTGTAAGTGTATAATTTTAACACACTGATTCAGCGCAGTTGTACTGTGTGTCTCTGGCATCCACATCATAGTATGGTTAATTATATACAGGTCAGCATGCCTATTTACTTTTTCATTCAAATACTTATTAGCCTGGACTAGGTCATTCTTTAATGACCATTGTCTATTTATTTGTTCATTCTCAGATGAAGTTGTGATACTGGTTCCCCTTTGAAATCAGCACTTCCTCTCTTCTCTTGTAATTTTTAAAACACATTTCTTATACAATTTATTTACTTAATAACATAAAACAATAGGTAGATCTATAACTGCTGTTTGTTCCCTTAAGGATAACTTGCTCTTTTGCCCACCCTGATGTGCTGTGAGAGTCTCTTAGTGCTGCTGTACTGAGTCATATCTCCCTACACATCCATGGTGCCTCATTGTTGTTCATAGTATTACTATACGATAGATAATTGTTAATGTATTAAATATTTTCTTCTATAGTATGTACGTTAGAGAGACATAATAGCTATCTGTACTTAAATTTGCTAATTATATTATCTTTCTGGTCCTGTCCACTTTCACTTATTCAAATCTTCTCTTTTTTTAAGCCAACTGACTCTGCTGAACCTCTGATGTCCTCTGCCGTAGCTCTTTTGAGTCCCTCTCTACAGTTAGATTTGACACCTTCTTTATTCTGTTACTACGAATAATCTACTACTATACACCTGCAATGTTAAGGGACTCAATTTACCTTGTAAGCACAAACAAATAATCTCACACCTTAAAGGATACCTAAACAACATTTTGACAACAAACTATTCAAAAATCTGAATCTGTAAGTGACTAAAGGAAAGGCTACTATATTCATTAATGCTAAAACTACATTTACATAATTGACCTAAATGTTGTTCCAGAGCATTTGAAAATTGTAAAATCAGCCTTCCAATTAAAAAAAAAACTGTCTTACTTGCTTCCTAAAATGGCTACCAAATGTGTTATGTGATGACATAATTTGAGCCAAAGTCAGTGAGATATATGGCTCTCTATAGTGCAAACTAGTTATTTTTTCCCTTTGTATAGAATTGTTTCACCTAAATGGTAATACTATGTGCATTGTTTTGTATAATGTACATGTCAGGCTATGGTTCTGTTCATTTTGTTTACTTTAACATGCTGAGTATGTGTTTTAATCCAACCGACTTTCTCTGTGGCAAACCACAGTGCAGTACAAATCTTGAATAACCTGGTGGTCTAGTGGTTATGGTGGATCCAAAATGCTACAATGGGGGTGCTGGGGTGGTGTGCATGCTTAATATGCACTTTTTAACATTTTTTATTAAACCTTTATATTATCTGCTATTATTCTTTTCTAGTATGTTTTTGACAGAACCTACAAATGTAATCCATATTTTGAATGTAAATATTTGTACAATCAATAAATCAGACTTCTTCAACTAAGGGAAATGCAACAGCAAGCAAGTATGTTACTATATGGTGGGATGCAGCCACACCCTTCACCACCACCCTAGAGTCACCTCTTTTTTTTGTAGTAAAGTTCTTGTGCAGTCTAATGTTAGAGTTTATACTTTCTCAAAACTCAAATATATGCTTGTCTTGTCTTCTTTTTCCATGGGAAAAAATAATAATAAGAATTAGGATTTATATAGTGGTTTTCATACATATTGTATCCCAAAGTTATTTACAAGCAATACTAGACTGGTAGTGAAGTGACTGAATGTGTAGTGGCAGATACATTAATATCCACACACAGCCTTGGACAATTGCATGAACTGGTTTTATGGGAAGGGGAATGTTGGCCAGGACAACGGGGTCAGGTAGTGATCAAGGTGCTGGCAGACCCACAACTTATTTTTCACAGTAATCTGCTCATATTTCTCTTCTTCTGTCTTCCCCCTTCCCTGAATATAGCAGTACCTTGCAAGAGTGGCCTTCTCAGTCCCCCTCTGGTAATAATTCTTCACTATTCCTCCTCACACCAAAAACTGGTGAGCTCATCACCCTTCTGCATCATGAGTCCAAGTAGTCCAGTCCCCGTTTTATTTTGACACATCAAATATAAACATATCTTTCCAGTAAGTCAGGCTTATAGTGGCAGGGAACAAGGGGAATGATGGGCTTTCCTAACCTTAAAAGTTCTAGGCTACCTTTGATTGGGCACTATTAAATGATGGGTGTGCACATCATTATGCATGTCATGTAACAGTACCTAATCATAGGTGGCTTAGATCTTATATGGGTAGGAATGCCCATTTTACCACTTGTGCCATGCTGCTATCAGCCTGGCTTACCAGACGATCATGTTTATTATTAATATGTAAATATAACACAGGAGACTGTACTAAACACATTCATGATGTGGATGGGTAGTGAACTCACCAGTTTTAGGTGTGGGGAGCAGGTGAGAAGCATGAATGCCAGAGAGGGACTGAAGAGGCTATTCCGGCAGGGTAGAGCTATATTCAGGTTAGTTGAAGGAAGACACTGAGCAGATCACTGAGATCTGAAATGTGGGGCTGCCAGCATCATGATCACTACCTGACTGTGGATGAGAGTAGCCAGCAATGGCAAATACTCAGAGAGGCAGGGCTGCACCTAAACTGTTACTTGAATTCAGTTTAGGAAGATTACTCTCGGGTGGGGGGCGGAGGTGTTGATGTTTGTTAGGACAATATTGAAGGAGTTGTGTATAGCTCATTCAGGATTTGGAAGGGTGGTAACTAGCCAACTCACATTATGGAGTAGAACACAGAAAAGCACTGGAGAAGAATTGGGAACTGTCCTGCAGGGTTCTGCAGATCACAGGTAAAGGAGTAGACTGATACTGGAAGTCAAGTGGATTCACTCAAGGTGTTAGTATGCCTCTCCTTCTGATAATATTTTTATCCATTGTAAGCACAGCCCTTACAAGGGCATGAACAGCAGTTTTTCTGGTGGGTCATGATGCTTATTGCTTGGCCCTCCAGGAAGACCTAGTTGTTGGTTAATGAGATGGGGAAAAAAAAACACAACAGGGAACTATACATACTACCTTCACTGTGCAGAAGGGTGGTGATCCATTCACTGTTTACTGTGGGAGCAGAAGTCAAACACTGAGAATGTGGACTGGAGAGTGATTTGGGAGGCATTTTTTAAAGTGCAAGCTGATGATGATTATCAGTATAGGTGTGCACAACTCTCTGAGGTGCAAGATTACAATCTAAGGTGTGATAATTCTTTTCATGAGACCGTACGCTCATATGCAGCCCCAGGCAGTACTAAGGACAGGGTATGGATGGTGGGGTGTTCAACAGAAGGCAGGCTAGGTGCAGGGGGTTCACATGGAAAAAGAAAGCCTTATTTGGGGATTAACAAGAGAGCATGAGCTTTGGAACTGAACAAGACCAGTACTTTGCTGTGTGACCCTGAGCAAGTCACTAAACTTCCTTGTGCTCCCAGGCCACACCTGTAAACAAGCTTTCAGCTTAGTGTGTCTCTCCTGGTTAACAAAAAGCAAAATTCAGTGCATCATATAACCACTAGAGCATCAGGTATTTGAAGTGTTGTACTGTAATGCAGTTTGCCAAAGAAAAAGTCAGTTGGATTGCAAAACATTTTCCGCAAGTTAAAGTAAACAAAATGAACAAAATCATAGCCTAACATGTGTACTGATCAAAATAATCCATGGGTTAATACATGGTGTTGATCATTCTGGTACAACAATTCAAAATAAAGAGGGAAAGAAGAACTAGTTAGCAGTATAGAAATATATGTGGATCTCTGTCTCTGGCTCAGATGACGTCATCATGACTCATCACTTAACACACTTGGCAGACATCTTAGGGAGAAACCAAGGCTGTTTTTTGAAAGTGAAAGGCTGATGTTTACATTTTTCAAAAGCTATGAAACTGCATTTATGCTATTTACATAAATGCAGTTTTAGCATAAATGTAAACCGCAGTCTTTACTTTACCTTGCTGTGAAGCCAGATTTTCGAGTTTGCAGTTTTAAAAAACTGCTTGTTTAGGTACCCTTTAAACAACATAAAGCAAAGATTGCATTCTTACAAGAAACTAAACTATTGGCAGAGGACACTGACAGGCTTAAACAGGATTGGGTCAGTCATATACAGTATATGCCTCATCTTTCTCCTCTAAGAAATGAGGGGTGGCAATATTGATTCATAAAAACCTTAACTGGTCCTCTATAAAAATTATTTGTGATACAGAGGTCAGATGGGTTATAGCTATACTTAACACCCCATCTGGTCCTTTAACTCTTGTAAATGTTTATGCCCCCAATTCTGATACTCCTGAATTATTTCATAATTTAGCTCAACAAATTATTTCAATTAATTTAAACAACTCTTCTATATTATTGGGAGGTGACTTTAATCTCGCATTGGACGCCCACTTGGATAGAAGTAATACCTCTTTGGACATACATCCTACATGTTTTAATGCTCTCTTCTTACTTATGAATGGCTTTGGCTTATCAGACCTTTGGAGACTTAATCATTCCTGGGTCTGAGATTATACATTTTATTCCTCACTCCATAAATCCTACAGTAGAATTGACTACTGGTTCGCAACACCTTCTATAACTGAAAAAGTAATTGAGGCTTCTATTCTACCTATAATGATATCAGACCATTCTCCAGTCAGCAATCACCTGATTTGGCACCCCTCACCTTCCAAATCTCCATCATGGCATCTGGACCCACTATTACTTAAGGACCCAGAATTCCTTCCCTGGGTTAAATTATAAATACAAGACTTTCTTTCTTTTAATAATCCCTCAGATACCTCTATGAGCACAATCTGGGAGGCTTTAAAAGCCATGATTCATGAGAAAATCATAAATCATGCAGCTCATCAGAAAAATGTTAGAGAACAGCAACTGGCTGGCATGGAAAAACAACTTAAAGATAAAAAAAAACAATACTTTAAAATTACCAAACCTAATCCAAATTCCTCTGTCCATCTAGAAATATTACAACTTCAAATAAAAATCAATGAGCTTATAGCCCATAAAACTGAATTAGCCTTATTCAAACTCAAACATAAATTCTGGGAACATGATGAAGAATGTTGTAAGTTACTAGCATACCAGTTACAAGCTCAACAGATGGAAAGACATATTGCTGGCCTTAAAGATCACCTGGGCCAAACCTATACTGATAGCTCTTCTATTAATCATATTATTATGTCCTTTTATAAACAACTATATGCCCAGTCCAGACCTGTTCTCAGTGTCCACATACAACATTTCCTAGATAAATTACAACTTACTCGCCTTTCTAACCAGGATATGGAACCTTTGGATGAACCGTTTACCCTACAAGAAATTCAAAACACATTATTTTCTTTAAAATCTAGTAAATCTCCGGGTGGAGATGGCTTCCCTGTTGACTTCTATAAATTACTCTCAGAGACACTTTGCCCCCTGCTTTTCAAAGTATTTCAGGAAGCTACACAAGCAGGGAAACTTCCTGCCACAATGACCCAAGCCAACACTACCGTACCGTACTATCCAAAAAAGACAAAGACCTCTCCCTCCCTACCAGTTATAGACCAATTTCATTGCTAAACACGGATGGTAAAATGGTTGCCAAACTTTTAACTTTATGCCTGGAACCACTCATCTCTAAATTAGTTCATAGAGACCAAGCTGGTTTTATTAAAAACAGAACAGGTACTGACCATTTACGTTCCTTATTTAACTTAATACATAAAGTTAAATCCCTTAACTGCCCCTGTGGCTGCTCTCACCATTGACTTTGAAAAAACTTTTGATTCTTTAAATTGGAAATACTTATATCAGGTCTTACTACACTTCAGTATTACTGGTAACTTCTGTTCTTGGATTAAATTGTTATACACTTTGCCTTCAGCTAGAATTCTCACCAACTCTTTCCTTCCGTCACCTTTTTACTTAACAATAGGCACCAGGCAAGGCTGCCCTCTATCACCTTCATTATTTATCCTTGCTATGGAACCACTAACTGCTTATCTTGTCAATCTAATAATATTAAACAGATTCATATTGGTAATTCCTGTTATACATCATTATCTTATGCAGGCAACCTCTTAATCCTGTTAGAAAACCTTGAAGAGGCTGGGCAACCACTTGTTAATATACTTAGCAGCCCTAAATGATAATAAATCAGAAACATTGCACTTAAACATCTGTAAATCCTCCATGAATACACCTCTGGGTTTTCGTTGGGCACCACAAGGCCTCACATACCTTTGTATTAAAATCACTCCAAATTTGGAAAAAATATGGGAAGTTAATCTCACTCCTTTATTAACTAATATTAAGACCATATTAGACAGGTGGAAACTACTTAATATTTCTTTTACCAGGAAAATAGCTGCTATTAAAATGTCTATAACTTCCAAAATACTTTATCTCTCTGTTAATATCCCTCTAATTCTCCCCTCTAATTTCTTAACTAAACTTGATAAGTTAATTGGCAATTTTATATGGGAAGAGAAAATACCAAAGTTCAGCCACACTAAACTTTGTTCACGTTGGTCTAGGGGAGGCCTCCGGCTCCCTTGGTTTGCAGCTTATTTATGGGCCTTTCATGCAGCCCAAACCACTAGATGATTTTGTAAACCAACATCAAAAATGCCATTATAGGTAGAAATGGAAGCCTCGCTAAGTCCAGGAAATATTCCACCTCCTACATTTATAATACCTTACCCTCTAATTTAAAACCCCACCCTACAATTGCCCCATCAGTATATTGTTGGAAACAGATCCATAAATGCCTAAACTCTAGCACAATCTCTCTTTTCTATACTCCTATACTGGGTAATCGTAATATTTCTCTTGAGAAGCATCCACATTTTTGCCATAATTGTAAAAATAAGGGTATAACCTTTTTGGGTGATATTCTAGAAAAAAAACTCCTTAAAACTAAAACTTTTTTTGAGAGTCTGTGGAGAAGCCTCTGAATGCAGGGTTACATAGCGTGTTTATTTTTAAAAACAAGTATGCCATTGTTGTCTGGGATGTAATCTCTCCACTAAATCTTATGGCCTCTCTATCCTGGTTTCTGGGCTCCTCTTTGTCTCTTAATTCCCATAGGTTGGCCTGAGGAAAAGTGGATTGTATGACCTGAGCTGTGCGGGTACCCAGGCACCGGTTAGGGACACTGTCGGAAGGTGAAAGAGGATTCAGACGTGACAAAGTCATTCAACTGTCTAGGAGCCCTCCACCTGCTGCAAGGAGTGTATTTCAGCCTCTATCTTTTTTTATTTTTTAATCTATTCTTGTGTAAAGTGATATTTAAAACATCCTAGTGAGTTTTTTTTTAGGGCTGCCCTTTGCTATTTTGGGTAGCTGACTTTATATTTTAGAGAACTGGAGAACTGGAGTATTGCAGACTAGTTTTATTTTTATAATAATTGCAACTGCATGTTTTTATATTTTATTTTAGTTATTATTTTTGAATTAGATTTAACTTGATTTAAATCTTGTGCACTAGAAGCCACTCCATCACATGGTTTGGCAGTTTAAAAAATGCGCATGTCAAGGGGCTGAGTTTACTTTCAGACTCACTCTTGGTTTGTATCTTCAGCTTGCTACAGCATTTGTAAAGGCCTTGGTGCCTTTCAAATCTATTTTTTCAAAACTGTGAGTGCCCAGAACACTGTTTACACATATATAGTCACCTATTGCTGTTGGCTGATATTGACTCTGGACAACTGATAGATTTTATGGCCAAGTAAGTGAGCGTTCAGAGTGAACATAACTTGGGATTAAGATTCTAGCAATTGTTGGAAAACTGAAATAGGGTTTGAATGCTAAAGTGTCTTATTACCTGTGTCAGATTTCATCTTTATGTTTTGAGCTGTCAACTGGGCATTGAAGTTTTTTTGAGAAGTAAGTTAAAAAGATTTTATTGTGTTCTTATCTATGAATTTAATATATCTGTATACATATCTTGTTTTAAACTGATGATGTAATGATTACTTGTTTGGAGTCTGAGTCATGTAGTGACAGTAGATCATTTTGCATAGGCAGATAGGACCTATAGTGTATTTTATGCTCCTTATTGTTTTCCTAATTAGATTTTAGCTGATAGTTTAATTCAAAGTACCCAAATTTACAGTCTCTCCATCTTTTTTGTGGTGACTTATAAGGAAGGAAGAGACCGGAATGGGTGCTGCAGAACAGACTGGAGTTTGGGCAGGAGCTTGGAAGCTGGGGACATTTTCCGAATAAGGATTTTCTTTGTTTGGAGTAACATCCTTGAACTGAACTTGGATATCTTTCTCCTTCTTGGAATTTTGTGTCCTGTACTTCACTATCCTTTATGAAATATTTTAGAGTGTTGCCCTGAAGATTGTTTGAACTATAGAAGCAGGTGTGGATGTGAGGAGATGTGCATAAAGAAATAACTTTTGTACAACTTAGCACTTCTAGCTGCTAATAAGACTTTTCTTGACACAGTGTTCTGAAGGCTTTATTGAATTTTTGCACAATCAAGTTCTAGATTTTGGAACTTTATTTGGAAACTGTTATTTAATATGTCTAGCTGTTCGGGTTTTTTCCCCAATAGGTGCAATATTGTGCTAGTAGGCATTGGTAAAAAACTGCTTACTGGTATAAATATGGTATACACCATGAAACAGATTTTGTAGATGGGAGAGGATTGTTCAGACCTCCCAAATCTTCGAGGTGGTGTGGCGATACAGACGGGTGATGAAACAGCAGTTAATATGCAGTCTTATTTTGCTGAGAATTCCCAAATTGATTTAACACAACCAACATTCAGCATTCATTCAACTCCTTTCACCATTTGCCATAATGAGGAGGGTGGGGTTAAAAAGAAAAAGGGTAGGGGTAAAAGCAAGGAAAAGACAAAACTGCCCAAAAATATGTGAAGTAAGAATTGTGGTGTAACAAAATGATGTAAGGTTACAAAGATGCCCCTGATTCCTGTAAAATATAAACAAGGAAAAAAAGAGGTGTCTTAAGCAGTCAGAGATAAAAGATCGTTTTAGCCCATTAATTACAAGTAGGAATATACCTAGTAATGTTTCTAGTGTCACTACTCCAATGAGGGGGAAGGGTAGTATAACCTGTGAAGACTGTTCAATAATTGATTTGGGAACAGCGAATGAGGAATTGTGATCTAATCACTCTATTTGCTCTGGAACAATAAATAAGACTGATTCAGCAATACACATTACTACCAATGCTTCTGAAAATCTGAGCTGTGTTCCATCTGATTGAATCAGGGAGTCTTCTGTTGATTCCACATCAGATTCACTGGAATTCTGTCCTGAATATTTTCCTGAAAACAATCCGAGTTCTGCATGGCATTGTAATCTGAGACAGATTGCTGGGGAATTACAAGAAACCATAAATGGCCTTAAACAATTTTCTGGTGTTAATCAGATGGGTTGGGGGAGTCTAACAGAACAATAAGCTAGGGATACAGAAGTTAAGTGTCCTACTGCTTTGAGTAAAGATCTGTGTGAAGCTATCCGTAATCCTATTTTTGCTCACCTAATGATCATGGATCATTTAATAGATCTGAAGTGCAAACTGGATTTATTAGAAGAGAATATTGCAATAAATGGATCTAGACTAGATGATGTGATTCAGAAGCTAGATAAAATAGCTCCTTTTGAAAGTTTAAATTCACTTTGCATTAATCTGGAGAATGTCCCAACAAATACAAACTGACTTTTCTCCTATAGACTTTCCCATTCCACCTCCTAAAAAGGGGAATGGCAGGGGGAAGAACAAGGGGAAGTCAGGTCAAAATAAGAGCTTGAGGGAAAATAGTAAAAGTAAGAATAAAAAAAAATAACGCTATTAGGACATCCCTAATTGAGGAAAGTGTCCAACATTCAATTATTATAACATGAGTGGTGCAGGAAAGATCTAGTAGCAAAAATAGTGCTATTCTGCAACAAGTAAATAATAGTAGTAAAATACAGGAAATTAGAGTTGATCCTTTGATGCAGGAAGGAGCTCATGGAACAGAGGGTCTGATACCTTTTCATAGTGTAACTGACCAAAAACATAATCAGTTGACAAGTGATAGCAATGAGAAGGTTTTAGTAGCAAATGAGAATCCAGCTTCAGTGGATTCAGGATTGTGCACAGATATTAAGAACTTATACCCTGATTACCCAAATGGAAATTTTCCCATTGATGAAGTGGATATTTGTGAATGTGCTATATTAGCTGTATATGGTTGTAATGTTCCTCATGAGTGGTCCTATGCTGTTTTAAAGGATACAACTGTGCACCTATTAAGGGTAGCAACAGGAGCAGATATTGATAGTTCAGCTATTGTACAAGTTTGGGAGGACAAGGATTTCAAAGGAACTGATTTTTTGTTTTTATTCTGCACAGTACCACAATTAGCTAATCATATTTGGATAAATAATGAAGCTTTTAGGAAATTTGGATGTAAGGTTGATTATACAAATAGGGGATGCAGAACAAGAGGAAGAGATACATGGAAGAGCAACCCTATCAGCTTAATATATTTGGCTTAAAGTTTTGCACAAATGAGAACAGAGGAAATCAAGAGGTAAAAATAACTAGTTTACTTACACATGTTTTAAGAATTTATGACAGGGATTTTGGTTTGAAACAGATTAATAGATGTAATAAGGGTACAGTAGGCAGAGTGGATTTTATGGTACAAAATTCTGAACTAGCAGTAATTATTTTAGAAAAAGCCACATTATTAGATAAAGTGGGGATCCATATAGTGGATAGTTCAATCTTACAAAGGAAAAAGATGCAAACTATTGCATCTACGTGTCGTGAAAAATGGAAGTAAAATCTCCTAAAATATTACATTTATATGGTCTGGGTAGAACAAAAAATGAGAATAATAACAGTCTCAAAGATACAGTAATAGACATTTTGGAACAACGTCTCTATGTCTCTATAGAGAACTGAGATGCAATTTGTACTAGTAGGCAAGGAGCTAATCCTGACAGATTTGATTCTCCTAAAGGTGGAGTTCTTAATTCTGTATAAAAAAAATGCTGATAATATGGGCCTGCTGGATGCTTTAGGTTTCCATATTGTCAAAGAGGATGATTATTCACAATCGGTAACTTGTAAATATAATTTAGCAGATAAATTGATTCAGCAGCAGGGAAAGAATCAAGCAAGTACACTGTTTAATATTTCAGCATTAACAAGTTTGAGCCCCTTGCCACACAGATTGATTGACTGGCTGATTCAACAAGTAGGCAATTGGAAGGGTACGCTTCTAAATTTTCAGTGAAATAATGGAACATTGCAGGCTTCTTTTCAAAATTGGTAGATAAGGAGTGGTTGGACTTTGTAAAACAGTTTAATGTTTTGTGCTTCCAGAAAACCTGGCACAATAAAGATCAAGAGCCACTACTAAATGGCTTTCAGACATTTCAAATACTAGGGGGACAAACTAGCTAACAGATGTCAAATTGCAGGTGGCTTAGCTACCTTAATTGAAATTGATAAGGATATTTTGGTTGATCTACTCTATAATAAAAATGTTATAGTACTATATATACAATTTAAGGGGGGGATCTTGTTTAGTTAATGTTTACTTTCCACCAACAAATTCCAAACTGTTTTCTTTATCTTTATTGGACCAACTGGAAGATTTTCTACATAAAAGTTGGGCTATAACTACTTGTGAAGAATTACTTCTTTGTGGAGATTTCAATGCAAGAATTGGCCCATATGATGGATATCTGAATAGTAGCTACCATAATTGGTGTCATTTAGAAACATACCAGTATCCAAGAACAACTAAAGATAAGAAAATAAATAAGATGGGACAGCGGTTGATGGAATTTTTGCCATTGTATAATTTGGCTCCTATTAATAGTAGAATTCCTGGTATTTTAGAAGGGGAATGCACTCATTTTTCAGTGAAGGGTCCCTCAATTATTGATTACATGTTTTGGAATGGAGATATGTCATTTTGGGAAACTTCAAAAGCACCAGTTATATCAGAAAGTAACCACCTACCATTGATTTTATATGCAACAGTTTCAAACTGTTGTACTAGTACTGATTTACAATTACCACACTTGGAAATCAGAAATACTAGGATTAAATGGCAAGAGAAGGCAATTTATTTTATAAAAAGTTTCCTTATGGAAGTAGTTACTAATCTTATAAATGGCACTTTGGATTATGAAGCACTCCGTTATGATCTTTTTGATTGTCTTGTGAAAATTAAAGCTACCCTTCAAATTGCATCTGTTAATAAAAATATTGAGGAAAGAGATACTACACGGTTTGATCAAGAATGTAGAATAGCAAAAAAGGAGTTATATAACAGGATTAGGATGGCTAATATATATATAAATCCCTGCAGGGGTTTAGAGATTTAAATAAACATACGGAAGAATATAAGAAATGTCTTGTTTACAAATGTGGGGAATATCACCAAAAACAATGGCTCAATATGCTTACAGTAATAAATAATAATGACTGTCAAACATACTGGTTGCATGTGGCAAGGGGCACAACTAATGTCAAATATGAAATAGATACCTACAGTATATACAGTACCCTTGGATACATGGTTTAAATATTATTCCACAAAATTTTTTCTCTTCAGATATTGGAAATGTAATACCTTTATAATATAATATGCATTTATTTCCCTTATTTATCCCATCTGAAGTATATTGGGTTATTGCTTCTTTAAAAACTAAATAGGTGCCTGGTCCTGATATGATCCCATCTGAAGTATATCTGAGTATACCATTTTTCTGGGCTATAGTGCTCACTAAATATTTTAACTTCTGCTGTCAAAGATTAACATTCCCTTCCTCTTGGAAAGGATCAATAATAATTTTGATTTATCAAAAAGGTGATAAATCAGATCCAACCATGTACAAGTCAATTTTGTTATTAGATAATTTAGGGAAGATTTTTTTCCAGACTTATACTGAATAGACTCAAAGAACAGTTAGTGCTTTTGGGAGATCTGTCTGATGCTCAGGCAGGTTTCAGATCTGGTTCTAGTACTACTGATAACTGTTTTGCAGTTAGGTACCGACAAGAACAATATGTTGTCCTGAGAAAGCAGAAGTTATATGCTGCATTTATAGATTTCATTACAGCTTTTGACTGTATTTTTAGAAATCTTTTATGGGGTATAATGAGGGAAAAGGGTTTTTCAGCAGAATTAATAGCAATAATTAGAGAACTCTATACCTCAAGATGGGCTCAGGTGAAAATGGGAAAAGGAGGACAGTTTACTTCCATTTTTCCTACAAATATGGGTGTGTGTCAGTGCTGTGTCATTGCCCCGTTTCTCTTATGTTTATATGTAGATAATCTGTTATATAATCTGAATCTTGCTAATGGAGTTTGCCCTAAAGGGGAATACCAGGTTTTCCTGGTGCTCCCCTTCCCTTTCCATCAAAATGGTGTGCTGAGAAGGGGAGGGAAAAGGAAGGGGAGGGGCCAGGGGCCAGGGGATAGAACAATGGTCAGGCAACAGGAAGGGGAGGGGCAAGTGGAGTTTTAATTTTTACACTTAACTGCAGCATGTCGGATTGGCATATTGATTTGAGGTTTGTTCACCAGGAGAGAAAAGGTAAGGAAACAAGCCACTAAGTTGGTTGAGGATATTTGAAGTTGGCTTTTAAAAAAAATTTATATATATATATGTATATGTTTATAAATAGAGGTTTGGGCACAATGATATATAAGATATATGATAAAAGAAAGAGAGAAGCAGGTGGTTAATAACCAATAGGATGCTGTGTATAAAAGAACAGAAAGAAACAATGAGAGGAAAAATGCATTGCTTGCAGAAGTGAAACGTCAAGAACAGAGCTGATGTGGAAGTATACACCTGTTAGTTTAAGGAATTGCATTGTTAATGATGTTACTGACCGAATACAGTGATGGTTTTGCTTAGGGCTTAAGAAAGGTGCAGGTAGCAAGGTTGTTCGCTGTAAGCAGAAGCAAAGCACTAAAGAGAAGAGCTGAGGTGGGAGTATGCACCTTTAGCTTAGCTCAGGAAATTGTATTGTTAATGAAGTTATTGACTGGACACAGCGATGGTATGCATCAGCTACAATGATAGCTAGGCTGTAATGTGTGGGCAGAAGTGAAGCACTAAGGAGTAAAGCGGAGGTGTCTCACACAGTGCCAGTAAAAGTTTGGGTGAAGTAGGCCACAGTATTGGCCAGGTGTGCGGGCGTTAAGAAGGGAGGAGACGTTGGAAGAGGGGGACAGTACACAAGTGTTGTCATTGCTTGCAGATGGATTTGCAGGGGCTTGCAGCAGGGACTAGCAAATCAAGGCCAAGGAATGGGCTGGGGAACAGAACGAGACCCGAGGAAGAGAGCAAGGAGTGGCAGGGTCGTGTGTTTTTTGTAAAAAAAAAAACTGGGGTTGTTCATTGGCTGTTGGATTAGGAGAGGAGAGCACCCAGAAGGGCTGTAGTGAAGCCCAAGAATACGAGGGTAGCATGGGCCCATGCAGGCGGACCACGTGGCATGACGTCACACACCGCACTGCAGCCACGAGGCGAGCAGAGATTGGAAAAGGGGGTCAAGGAAAAGCTATGGGGGCAGGCATACACTATGGGAAGCAAGAGAATTGAAGGCAATAGAGGCGAGGAGAGGAGGAAAGCGAGTAGAGGCCTGGGAGCGCAGGGAAGTGCTAAAAAATGCTGGGCATGATGTCACATGCCTGGGGGAACCACGCAGCTGGACAGAAAAGGTCTGGCAAGCTGGGGGAAGTGCCTAGCACTTGCAGAAAAGGCTGAGGGTGCTATGGGTGTGGCAGCATATGCTGGGGGGGATAGCAACAGAGGGGGGACAGGCCAAAAACCAAGCCTTGAAAGGCAGCGGGGGCTGCAGGCAAGTGGCCGCTGGCTATGAGGGGCATAAAAGAAAAAAGTGGGCCCAACATGCCTAGAGCTGATGGGAAAGTGGGGGGGGAGTGGACAAAAAAAACAGAACCCCTTTCAAGGAGAATGGGGAGGGATTTTTTAAGCGAGAAGAGCCTCGGGCCAGGAACGGAATCAGGGATTGGATGGTCATCGGGGGATCAGCTGCCATGGAAAATGTGGGCATATAAAAAAAACAAAAGGGGGAAGCCTGAAGACTGCAGAAGGCAGCGAGTGAAGAACTTGGGATGGCCATGATTGGGCTGGGGCTCAGGGGGCGCAAAAAAAAAGAGGGGGCTTGGAAGGTCAACAGACAATGGCATGCAAAAGGGGAAAGTGCACGAATAGGGGTAGGACAGGCCTGAAGGGTAACAACTGGAGGCATGGTAGGCATCCAAAGGGGGAGAGGCCTATTCATGGGAGGCCACAGAAAAGGTTACCTGAGACGTGGGAAGGCTGTGATCATCCTGAGGGCCACAGGGAAGGGGCAAGTGGCTGAGCATGGTCAGCCAACTGGAAGGGAGGGGGTATGATCACAATGGAGGATGGCCCAGGTAGAGGTGTTCAAAAAAAAAAAATAATAAATATATATGTATGAAGGGGGGGCCATTCCACATGAAAGCATGCTGTAAACATAAGTTAACAATGGAATCTTGTTTTCTTCCTGTCAGTTGCCTTCACAGTTGGAAGGATCGAAGGACAAGGCACCAAAAAGGAGCAATCCCTCAAAGGAAGATGCTTACAGGGCTATAATCGAGTTGGTGGAAAAAGCCAACAGAATGTGGGAACTGGTAGAAGGGGAGGAACCAGGGAGACCTGGGGAGAAAAGGAAAGTGGGAACGGGAAAAGGGGACAGAAGGAAATGACCAGCAGAAAGACCACGCAGTCCCACTAGGGTACAACCACTGGCAGTGGGACCCACCAAGGTGGCTGATCCAGTACCTCTGCAGCCCATAGACCCGGCACTGCCAGTACCTTCCCAAGACCAAGTCAGGATCTCCCCTGGGGAACCCAGACCAGATCCCCAGAACAGAGTGTTTTCTCCACAACCCCTAGTGGGTCCCCCAACCCCTCAACCACAGAGTGCCATAATGGGGCACCAGGAAGATGACAGGCGACAAGGCTCGGACAAGAATACAGGTAACACACCCAGTGCAGTGGGTGACAGTATAAAAGAACATATAAGTCAATTTGCGTCAGCACTTGGGATAGAAGGTTTAGGGCAAATGGAATTGGCTCTGCCAGAGATTAGGATAGAGAAAGAGGTGCTGAAAGGGAATGAAGGGGGTACAGAGAAAGAAGGAAAAGGAGCAAGGGAGATAGGTGCCCCCGGGATGAGGGTAGGCGAGCATGTTCCACTGGCCACAAAGGAAAATATATGGAAAGGAGAGTACGTAGATATATTCACTTTGGTGAGCCGTGAAGCAGCAGCGAGGTATGAGGAAGCAGAGAACATAGGAAAGAGTGAAATGTCAGCAGCGGTAGCGTTGTTAGGGTAGAAGGAGGAGGACAAATTCACAAAAGAGAAGACTTGGGATGGGTGGTTCATAGGTTTTGCCACCTTCTCAGCCATTGTGCTGGAGAAGAAGCTACAGTTGGGCATCCCGCTCATCACATACTCCCGAATGATAAGGGGGGTGGGGTGGATATACTATGATGAATTCTTTCAGCAGAGAAAAGCAACATACGGGGATGTAAGATGGGATACGAAGCAATTAGACTTATGGACAGATTATGTAATGGATCAGTCCACACCCGAAGGTGAGTGGGGGAGGAAAGGAGTTACATCCCAGAGATGCTGCTGGGCTTACAATAGGGTCTTTTGTTCATGGCCTCAATGTCGTTTTCGGCACGCATGTTCGAAATGCGGGGGCACACGCCCGGCAAGCAGATGCAGAATGACATGGGCCCAAGGAGCACAAGGATCTGGGAGTCATAGTTTAGGTCAACAGTTTTTTCGGGAGGGACAGGGGTTTAAAGGGCAGGCATGGAACAGGGGAGGGAGGGGTAGGGGGAACAAGAGTAGAGGAGGTCAAAATCACTGACCGGGAAAACCAAGCACTGAGTGAGAGGGAGGGACCGGGGAGGGAAAAAGGAAGGGAAGACAGGGAGCAGTTTGGGGTGGTCAGAACCCCATCAGGTTAGAGGCATGGACAGTTTGGTTGGACAGATATCCGAACAAAAGAGTGGTGGAGATGATCATAAAATGTTTTTGCACAGGTTTTTCACTGCAGTGCGAGTGTCCCAGACAAGCGAGAGAGGCAAGCAACCTGGGGTCAGTCAAAGGGAGGGAAGAGATGTTAAGACAGAAGACAGAGAAAGAAAAGGCAGCAGGGAGAATAGAAGGCCCATTTGATACCCCCCCATTGCAGAACATGCGGATTTCACCATTGGGCTTGATACCCAAGAAACAGGAAGGAGAGTACAGGGTGATTCACCACCTATCCTGTCCAGAAGGGGATTCAGTGAATGATTTTATTGGGGTTGAGTATAGTAAAGTGACATATGCGACATTAGAGGATACAGTCCAGATAATCTTGGCTACTCAGGATGCATGGATGGCAAAAACGGACATTGAATCCGCTTTCAGACTGCTGCCAGTTAGGAGAGAAGACTGGGACCTATTGGATTTTAAAATTGGTGGTCAGTACTATTTTGACAAAGCCATGCCCATGGGATGTTCTATAGCATGTGCAACATTTGAAGCATTCAGCACCTGTTTGCAGTGGATATTTCAAGAGAAAACCAGTTATAGAATGGTCATCCACTATTTGGATGATTTTCTTTTCATCGGTAAGGGGAAAAGGGAGACACAACAAATGCAGGACAAGTTTCAAGAGCTGTGCAAAGAGTTAGGGGTTCCGCTGGCACCAGAAAAAACAGAAGAGCCCAACAGGGTGCTTGAATTCCTAGGTATTGAGATAGATACCCCGAGGGAAATATTCAGGCTGCTGGACAAAAAGGTGAAAAAACTGAAAGAACTGATCCAGGTACACACCAGCAGGAGAAGGGTACAACTAAAACAAGTACAGCAGGTACTAGGGCACCTGAACTTCGCCTGAAGGTCTATTGGACCAGGAAGGGCATTCACAAAAAGGTTAGCAAGGGCTACAGCCGGGGTCACCAGACCACACCATTGGGTAGACCTGACAAAATGTGTCAGGGAGGATTTTAGAGTATTGAAGGAATTCCTCAGGGAGTATAATGGCTGCTCTTTCTGGCAAGAGGAGTGGGTGTATAACACAGACCTCAATCTTTACACACATACAGACGGGGGCCTAGGCATGGGGGGCTACCTGAGGGGCAGGTGGTTTGCAGAACCATGGCCTTCTGACTGGGTAAGGGAAGGCAAGGTAAGAGATATAACACTGTTAGAGATCATGCCCATCTGGACATGCACCCTGGTTTGGGGGGAGGAATTACGGGATCAGAAAGTGACATTCTAGTGTGACAATAGAGCAGTGGTGGAGGTCTTAAACAACAGGAGAGCCAGGTCAGAAACGGTCCTGCAAGTCTTGGGATGTTTAGTGTTAAGGGCCTTGCAGCTGAACATGTCATTCAGAGCAAAACACATAGAAGGGGTACACAAAACCCTGGCTGACAGCCTTTCCCGTCCGTAGCTGGACCGTTTTAGGTGGCTGGCACCAATGACCCGATTTTAGGGGGGCAGACTTTGGGAAAATGGGGAAATACTTGAAAGAGGCATTAAGGGGAATGGGACAGGAATCAGGGGTTGAGGAACAGTGGGCAGTATTTAAAATGGGGATTATAAGAACAACAGAATTATGCATTAAGCAGATTAGCAAGAGGAAAAGGAAGAGGAGACCATTATGGTTTCCAAAGAGGTAGCAAAAAGTGAAAGCCAAAAGATAGCATTCAGGCAATACAAAAGACACAGGCAGAAGGGGATAGGGAGAAGTACCAGGAGAAACAAAGGGAGGCAGGGAAGTCAGTAAGGAAGCCAAAGCTCAGACAGAAGAACACATTGCAAAATCAGTGGTTAAAGGGACAAAACCTTTTACAGGTACATAAGTGAAAAAAGAAAGACAAAGGGAGGGATAGTGAGACTGAAGGGGGAGGATGAGAGTCGCGTGGAGGATGACAACAGTAAAGCTGACATATTGAACAGGTATTTCTGCTCAGTCTTTACTGAGGAAGAGGGGGGTAATGGGTCTGAAGGGAGTACAAGGGTGAGAATGGTGCAGAAATGGACACAAGTCCCTTTACGAGAAAGTGTCCTGAAGGAACTGGAAGTAATAAGAGTTGACAAAGCAATGGGGCCAGATGGAGTGCACCCCAGGGTCCTTAAAGAACTAAGAGAGGTGGTGGCTGAACCTCTGGCTATCCTGTTTAGCCAATCACTGGAAACAGGGGAGGTACCCAAAGACTGGAGGACAGCAGATGTAGTCCCCTTATACAAAAGCGGGAACAAAGAGGAAGCAGGGAACTACAGACCAGTCAGCCTCACCTCGGTAGTGGGAAAGATCATGGAAGCACTTCTGAAGGAGAGATTGGTGGAACATCTGGTTGTCAGTGGACTACAGGACCCAAGGCAGCATGGTTTCACCAGGGGGAGGTCATGTCAGAGCAATCTCATTGAATTTTTTGACTGGGTGACTAGGGAGGTGGATCAGGGGAGGGCAGTGGACATGGCCTATCTGGACTTCAGCAAGGCCTTTGACACTGTGCCACATAGAAGACTATTACACAAACTGGGGAATATGGGTGTGGGCAGGACAGTAGTGTGGTGGGTAGGTAACTGGCTGGGTGGCAGGACACAGAGGGTGGTGGTAAATGGCTGTCACTCCACAGAGGAAGAGTGACCAGTGGGGTACCACAGGGATCAGTGCTGGGACCGGTCCTATTCAACATCTTCATCAGTGACATTGTGCAGGATCTAGAAGGCAGAATTTCACTGTTCGCTGATGACACAAAGCTCTGTAACAGAGTAGACACACCAGAGGGTGTAGACAGAATGAGAAGGGACCTGCAGAAACTTGAAGAGTGGTCAAGGGTTTGGCAGTTGAAATTCAATGCAAAGAAGTGCAAGATAATGCATATGGGGCACAAAAACCCTGCCACAATATATCAGTTGGGGGGTGAGGATATAGCATGCACTAAGCAAGAAAGGGATCTGGGGTTGTCATCTCTGATGACCTCAAGGTAGGGAAACAGTGTGACAAGGCATCAGGTAAAGCAAATAGGATGCTGGGATGTATAGGCAGGGGCATCACCAGCAGGAAAAGGGAGGTCATAATTCCGCTATACAAGACACTACTGAGGCCCCACCTGGAGTACAGTGTACAGTTCTGGAGACCATACCTACGTAAGGACATAGACAGGGTAGAGAAGGTTCAGAGGAGGGCAACAAAGATGGTGCATGGATTGCATCACAAGTCCTATGAAGACAGGTTGAAGGAACTGAACATGTACTCCCTGGAGGAGAGGAGGAGAGAGGGATATGATAGAGACATACAAGTATCTTGCAGGGAGAAACAGAGTGCAGGAAAACACTATTTTAAGCGAAAAAGATGTTCCAGGACTAGAGGGCATGGGATGAAGTTGGAGGAGGATGATTCAGAGGAAACATGAGAAAGAATTTCTTCACAGAGCAGGTGGTGGACAAGTGGAACACCCTGCCAGAGGAAGTGGTGGGGGCTGAAACAATCACAGGATTTAAGAATGCATGGGATAGACATAAAGGAATTCTAGAGGTCAGGGGTAAGGGGAAACAGACTTCTAGGAAAACAAACTGAACTTATAAGCTCAAATGGGCAGACTGGGTGGGCCATAGGCCCTTATCTGCTGACACTGTCTATGTATCTATGTATCTATGTAACAGCGGAGGAGAAAAAATGCTCATACCAACGAACATCTGGGATATTGGCAAGAAGGAGCAGAACTGTTGTTTCACAGCTCATGGGCACCTCGGACTCTGAGGGCCTACGATGGGGCCTGATGAGTGTTTCAAACATTCAGGGCAACACACCAGATGGAGATAAGTAGGCCACTCACAGAATAGCATTTAGGGAAGTTCACCATAGAGCAATGGCAGAAAGGAACAGCCCACACCACAATGGGGGTCTATTTGGCAGGGATTAGTGTTATCTGCAGTCTAAAGGGATGGAAAGACCTGACAAAATCATTGTTCAGTAGAAGAATGATGCAGGGATGGGGTAGGATGAAAGAAGGGCCAGTAGACAATAGAAGACCAATAGGGGAGCAGTTGCTAGCAAAACTAAAGGATGTGCTACCGGCAATATGCAGATCAAAGACCGAGGCCCAGCTATTTTACACGATTTATGTGGTGATGTTTGTAGGGGCCATGAGGGTGAGTGAGGTGTTAGGCCATGGCAAAAAAGACAAGGAAGGGGGCTTAGAATGGGAAGATATAAGCTGGGGGATGAAAGAGATACAGATCAGGATTAAGAAGTCAAAGACTGATCAAAGGGGACAGGGTTGCATGGTGACACTAAAGAAATATGTTAAGGGCGCAGTGTGCCCAGTGCAGGCTTTGTGGGCTTTCGCTGCAGAGCATGGGAACAGGACAAGGAGATTATTTGTGCATAGTGATGGAAGAAGGGTCACAGGTTATCAAGTCACAGCATTGCTCAAGAAAGGCATGCAATTCCTGGGGGAGGATCCGGTTAATTATTCATCCCACTTCTTGCGGATTGGGGCTGCCTCTCAGTGGGCAGTGGCAGGCGAAACTGTGAATAGTATTTTGTAAAAAGGACACCGGCAGTCTGCCAGTTATAAGAGATACATTCGAGCACTGCAGTGTGGAGATTAACGTATTACCTATGTTTTGTTACAGATCTGGAGACAAAATGGGGAAGGGGATAGGGAAAGGGATACTATGATGAAGAAACTAAGACCATATATAAGATAATTATTTTTGCTTTAACCCCATAGGAACAGGGAGGATCACAGAAGTCTGGATCTGTGGCCACTCCTATATTTATTGGGCAGAAAGGAGAGCAGAGAAAAAGGCTGGGGGAAAGCAGCTTTACCAGAATGTGAAACAATGTAGGTTGGTTTGGCGTGGCATCCAGAGGTTGAGATGGGCACAACTACTTCCCACCTTGAAGGAACTTAAGGAATGGTGACCCAGTCCAGACTTAATTATTATGCATTTAGGGGGCAATGACCTTGCGGGCAAGCCATCGGTGGACACATACTTGCAGATAAAAAGGGACCTAGAAACAATACAGCAGTGGTGGCCTAGGCTAAGCCTTGCCTGGCCGGATATGATACCAAGGAGGGTTTGGAGACAGGAGCACAGCCACAGAGCCATGGATAGGGCCAGGAGAAAGATGAACAGAAGGGTAGGGACACTGGTAAGGAAAATGGGAGGACAGGTAATACTGCGGGTATGGAAGAGTGGGTAGAAGATTTCTACAGGTCAGATGGGGTGCACCTGTCGGATCTAGCCATAGATATGTTTAATACAGAAATGATGGGTTTTATAGAAGCATGGAGGAGGCATGCAAAAAAACAGAAGATAAAAAAAGAGGAAAATATAAATAAAAAAGGGGAGAAGAGAAAGATTAGGGAGGAGGTTTCCCTGAGGTAAGGGAGAATAATACCCTAAGTGAGGGGAAAGCCAGTCATCCAAAGCAAGCTGGAGACTGGCTAATGGGGAAAAAGGGGGGGGAAGGAGGGGAGGGGGAAAGAAAAAGGAATAAGACCAAAAGAGGAAGAAGCTGAAGGAGAAAAGCGGTCTCAGTTTTCATCATTACCTAACAGAAAAGGAAAGAAGGCACCCAGGTTTTCACCTGGGGGGAGAAAAAGAGGAAGAAAGAGGGATGATCAGAGATTGATATATGAATGAAAATAAATGAAATTGTGAGAGATATAATAATAAAAGATGATGAAATGGAACATGGAATTATGATATATAAATAAATTAATTGCCAATCTGAGCACAACAACAAACAATGGCCTCTGTCTTTTTGTGAGGTAAAAGGGGGGAATCCAGGACAATGGAGTTTGCCCTTTTAGGGGCAGACCAGGTTGTCCTGGTGCACCTCTTCCCTTTCCATCAAGATGGTGTGCTCAGAAGGGGGGGGGAAGGAAGGGGAGGGGCCAGCTGATAGAACAATGGTCAGGCAACAGGAAGGGAGGGTAAGTGGAGGTACATAATGGACAGCGCAGAGGTTCAGCCACTTTTGCTGGAGTTTGATCCTCCACCACCCACCCTACAAGACAGAGCAGAGGAAGACAGTCAAGAAGGGACTATATGGTAGGTCTGTCAAGGTGGATGAAAGATGCATCCAGTAGGACGGTTATTGGACTGCCAAAGGTGGATGGCAGATAATAATATGGTTATTGGACTGCCAAAGGTGGATTGCAGGAAAAAGGGGGGGAAGGGGAGGGAAGGAGGGGAGGGGGAAAGAAAAAGGAATAAGACCAAAAGAGGAAGAAGCTGAAGGAGAAAAGCGGTCTTGGTTTTCACCGTTACCTAACAGAAAAGGAGAAGAAGAAGGCACCCAGGTTTTCACCTGGGGGGAGAAAAAGAGGAAGAAAAAGGGATGATCAGAGATTAATATATGGATGAAAATAAATGAAATTGTGAGAGATATAATAATAAAAGATGATGAAATGGAACATGAAATTATGATATATAAATAAATTAATTGCCAATCTGAGCACAACAACAAACAATGGTCTCTGTCTTTTTGTGAGGGAAAAGGGGGAATCCGGGACAATACTAACTTTTCAAAGATTATGGGAAAATATTGTGGTGTTTTGGCATATGCTGATGATTTGGTTTTGTTCTCATTATCACAATCAGGTTTACAGGCTAAGCTAGGTATATTAGACAATTATGCACCTAAATATAAACGAAGGGTAAACATACAGAAAAGTCAGGTTCTTATTTTTGGAAATAAGGAAAAACAAAAAAAAGATTTTGGGGATTGGGGACAAAGAGAAATGAGACGGTGGATAGTTTTGTGTATCTGGGTCTACAATTAACAAAAAATGGTAAATGGAATAAACAGCTAGAAATTATACCTACAAAATTAAAAAGGACAGCCAATTCCTTGATGTTATTTAACAAAAATATACGGTGGAAATTCCATCAAACCACTTTTGACAGCAGTACAAGCCAAATATAATTCTCAGGCTTTGTTTAATGCCAAAATCTGGCAACATGGTAAATTGGATAAATTGGAGGTCCCATTAAAGAAATGACTTAGATTAACTTTGGACTTACATAATTCTGTTCCTGCTTCTCTGCTTAGAGCAGAAATTGGGACCATTTGCTTTAGAGCTTATTTTGATGCCAGAATAGTAAATTATTGGATTAAACTTCTTCAGCATTAACAGAATAAATATACTTTTTTGTGTTTAAAAGAGAAATATACCTGACTTACTCTGGGACATTTGAGATCTGAATGGCTATCTTTGTTATTTCAAATTCTGCAGAAGACGGGGCTAACTCATTTGAAGGAATATAGGGATATGGGAGTCACTATTAGTTCAAAATATAAGACATATGTCACAAATAAGATCAATGAATATTCTAGATCTTTGGATCATGTTAATATTGGGGAATTAGAAATGTCACTACGGCTCAGGGTTAATGATGCTGCACATTACTACAGACACTATCTGGATATACTTGCTGAGGCTAATCAAAGAAGGCATTATACTATATATAGATTGGAGGTATATCCAAATAATATATTAGAAGCAATTTATAGGAAAGAAACTGCTGTACAATCTAAGTTATGTTCATGTACTTGTTCTGTTTTAGAAAATGTGGAGCATGTTATCTTTATTTGTAAATGGTATAAGTCTCCTTGAGATAAATGGATTTCACCACTCTGCTGGACTGTACAAACAGTGGATAAGAATGTCCTGCTGAATATTTTTTTCACATCCAATGATGAGATTGTAATTAAAGCAGTTGCTAACTACCTAGTTAATATATTTAGAATACGTCTTAAATATCGTAGTAGGATAGTAGTAGATAATGAATGATATTATTAAGGATGTTTCTCCTTTTAGTTATATATTGATGTTATATTAATATATTAGCAATATTAGACAGCCAATATTTTTGAATTTTGCACAATAGGATATTTATGATATTATGCTAAAGTATCTTTCTTGTTAAGTATGTAAGATTTATGTGATAACATTTATACTTGTTATGTCTATATTTATATAATACTGTATTTTATGAATGTCAAGGTCTTTGACCGATCAGATAAACTAAACTATATTGACTATTTTCAGATCTTCATGATAAGTGGCACTTATCCAAACATGACTTTTGGAAATATTTACAATTATGTTCTGCATGAAATACTTTTTTTTCATCACCTATCTACACAATCCTTATATGATCATCATATTTCCCAATGGATCAATACTTCATCCAACCTGACTAGTATTATATATAAAGATATTATAGATAGTTTACTGGATCAATCAACTGCAGCAAAATCCAAATGGAGCTTGCTCCTAAATTATAATATAACTGATTCACAATGGCACAAATGCTGGCTACTTTGCCATAAAACTTTTAAGGATGTACACAGCTCACTTATCCAGACTAAAATTCTTCATTTGTGATATAGGAGACCACCTGTATTACATCGTATGGGCCTTTTAAATAATAACAATTGCTGGCAATGCAACTCCCCCAACGGAGACTTGCTCCACATTCTATGTAACTGTGACTCTATACTTAAACTCTGGCTTAAGATCTGCCAGTTTGCACCTAAGGTGGTTAGTCACAATTTTATATTTTACCCTAAATATTTTTTATTAGGCATTTTATTTCCCCCAATGTTTCATTTTCCTAAACCCAACTTAGATGGTTAAATCTACTATTTCTTCAACTAAAATTACATATTTTGATGCATTGGAAAACTACTACTATACCTAAGTTTTCTGATATTCTTAAGAACCTTTCTCAATATGCTTCTTTTGAGCAGATTACTTATGCTGCTTCAGACCGACTAAATGAATATGAAAGGTGTTGGCAGGACTACTTTAAATATCTGGATTCTTCTATAACACAATTGATAGTTAATGTATAGCCATACAATATATAGTCCACACTTTTATTGCATTATGACACTCCATAAAGGTTGTTGTCTCTCTTTGGTTAGATGCTTCTCTTCCTTTCTTTTTTTTCCTTGTTGTATTCATGTTTAATATTATTGTTAATCTTTCAGAATGTTTTACTACTCTTCTTCTACTTTATACAGCAAGAAGATACCCTATACTTCATGCTATGTATCTAAATATGACCCATAACTCCTTTCTTTCAACTCACTTTGCAATTTTCAAATTTTGTGTATTAGTATCTGTATAAATATAACCATTGATGATTTATCTGACTTATACACATGTAGAACAGCATGATATTGTTTGGTTACATGAGGTATTTTCTACTTTTTTTTTATATGGACCTGCTGTATTTTATACCTCTGTCAAACATCTTATGTATGGAAGTTGTTTGCCTTCTTAAACATTTGAATAAAAAGATAAATTGCATAATCTCATGCGTGCATTTATTTCTTATAGCTCTAAAAGCCAGCTTGTCTAATGAATTCTTGGTCTCTCTTGCCTTTTGCTATAGTTGAGCTTTTGTTTTTATTAATTTTTTAACCCCCTTGTGATCCATGGGGTCTTTATTTGTTTAACATTCTTGCATGTTAACAGGGCATGTTCTTCAATTACTTCAGTTAAAGAATTTTTTAAAAAGGACCATGCAGTTTCAACATCTGGGCAAGCATACATTGATTTCCAATCAATATCTGCAACATCTCTTAAATCATAGCACCCCTTGTGGTCAACCCCCGACAGCGAAATACAAAAAAAGACCATTACAGTGACATTCACAGTAATGGTCCTTTTTCTGTGTTTCACTTCCCCATGTTCCTCCCCTCCCCAGACCAACTCCAACTTGGGTTGGAATCCTAGAGTCCGGGGGTGCAAGGGATATGGGTGTGGGGCACAGCCCCAACAGAAAACAACGATAGCGGTGGCACAATACCTGCATCAGTATTGTGCCATCGCTGTAGGGGAGGTCGGCATTCTTGCCGATGAGATATCTTGGTGCTTCCCTCTTAAATAGACTTGATCACAGAAGGTATCAAAACTTCTGGCAATAACTATTTGTCTTGGTATTTTTTCCATTTTAGTATTCCTTATACATGAAACATAGGAGTGATCACTTACATCTGTCTCATGTACTGATGAAATATATTTATATGATATATTTGTCAGAATAAGATTCAGAAGTGAGTCTTTACCAGAATCAATATTATATGGTCTGGTGGGTAAAGTGACTAATTGAATTAAGTTAAAAGCAGTAAATTGATTCATTATTTATTGCTGTCTAGCTTGCATATTCCAGTTAAAACCCCCTAGAAGCACAGTTTCATTTTTAAAAAAAAGGAGCAATATATAAACATAAAGTCTGAAGTGCTATAATGGGTGCTGTAGGGGGTCTATAACAAACTGCCAGGTGTATATGATGTTTATCCACCTGTTTGTAATGTGAAGTCAATCATTTCCCCAGGTTTCACCTATAAATGAGTCTCAGCTCAGTGTGCCTTTCCTGGTTAACAAATGTTTAATTAAATAAATAAAAAAAAAACTATTTTGAAGGACATACATTATAGTCCATTAGTTTGCTTACTTAATGTAGATTGCATGTACTCAGAAATGAATAAAATTGCAAGCTTGACTACATTAAAACTAAGATTATAGCATGATAGAGTACTATAAAAGGAATTGTAAAATCCTTAAGTACAGGTGCTTAAACTAAATGAAATGAACAGACTGTGCAAGTAAAATGCATTACAATGAAACTTGAGATACTTGATAAAAATTGGTAATCATTTAAAAGTTCTTACTGTTCACTTGGCGTGATGGCTGGCCATTTTGTGAATTCATTTTTGGGGAAATCCACTGGATAGCGAATAGGAATTATCACCCCAATAGTGATGTCCCCCTTTCTTTGATAGCCATTGATATTTAGATGACCCAACGTACAGTGCAGCTGTATGGTTCTGTAGACAAGGTTCGGGGAAATCAAGAAACAGACAAACATGTAGAACAGCATGGCTCTGCAGCAAAGGTTAACTACAAACCACGAGAATGGCCAGCATGAATTTATAACAATCAGAAAGGGTGTTGCCACCTCTAACAGGACTGGCGCTGGTAGATTGCCTCCTTATCTAGTTTCAGCTTTCTCAGTTTCTTGTGCTTAAAATTAAAACAGGTTTATAAATGATAATGAACACTACAGACAGCAAGTAGTAGATAATACTTGAAGATAAAGATGCAGAGTTGCCCATTACAAGCAGAAAAAAACAGTATTTCAGAAATAATTCTAAACTATTATGGGATACAGTACTGGATACCTGTGTAGATCAGCTTTACATGAAGACATGCATCTGTTTGGAAACTCTTTCATACTCGCATATTTATTACTTGCTAACAATTCCCTCTAGCAGATTACTCCATGGAGTAAAGTATCACAAAATAATTGCTCCATAATTAAATATAACAAAGCCTCCCAGAGCTGTCTGTTCCTCATAGATTTAATTAAAGTAAAGTTGCTCAGAAACCTATTGTTTCATTCTTTTTCAAAACACGGCTCAGTGCTCACAATGGTATTAACTGTTTTAACCTATCCATTTCTGGATGTCAGCCAGTTGACAAAGAAGACACATCTGAATTGTAAAAACATGCATAAGAAGACTATAGGAAAATGTAAAAGTGTTATCAGTCTCGATAAACATTAAGGGCTCATTTCTGAAAGGCTGACACAGGGCTTGAACTGTGTCAAACGCTACTCTGTGTCAGACACATAGGTGCACCTTGTACCTGATTGTAAAGGGTTGTGCATATTTGAGACACTTTACCTTTTGTATGGTGGCTTGTGCCAAATATTTGGCCAAACCCCATAAAAAGGTCAGCAAAATTAGGCCAGAAAACACTGGTCTCACTCGGGCCTAGTAGCGCACAGGATTGAGAATCCTAATTGCTGGACAGAGAATGCTGTAAGCCCTATGCAGCGTGTCATGTCACCCACAGTTTGCTGCATTCTAAATCTTTTTTGAATCGAACCTAAAGACTTTTTTTATTACAGGAAGTATGTTCCCCCTACCATCAAACAAACCTACATCTCTTTGTACATATTCATAGTTTTTCTGCTCTTTTCATTCCATGGGTGACCAGGAGTTGGGGCAGGGCACTATTCAGTGACAGATAGGGATGAGATAACAATAAAGTGAGCTTTGGTGAAAGGGCTGAAACCATCAGTTTCCACTCTGGAAAGAAGATGCACTTCCAGTGCAGTGTGTGGAAATTGCAAAAGCCACTGTTGATGGACATCACCAGAATTCCATCAAAACAGAATTCTTACATTCAGAAGTGGTTTACATAGAGGATAATGTGATAATGTATGGGTACCCATCCACAATAAGCTTGTATCTACACCCAGAGGTGTCTAGGGTGACAAGGAATCTTGAAAGATACAGACATAGGTTTGCCAGTGTATGGATGTCCATACATTGCATTTTATAGTGTATGGGCATCCATGCCCATTTCAGGCACTGTGTTTCATTTCATTGGACTAGTGGTTGGGAGGCAGATACTTGAGAGTTGGTGGTGTTCTCAAATTACTGATTCAGTGTGTAGTTTGCTACTGCAGCTGTTTATGTAAGTTCAGCTTCCAGCTTGATTGGCTGAAGAAAAACAACTTTGCTGTGGCACTCTAAGTTGTTGTGTTGCAGTAGTGATATCACTATTGCTGCACAACATATTGATGATGCTATTGCAGCACAACAATCCTGTTCTAGGCATGAATTTCCATGCAGAACAACATTCCACCATACACTATAACATTTTACTCAAACTGTAAGAAAGTAGTTCTAGAGTAACATAAACCATGGTTTACTATTCTGCTCTTTAGTTTGTATAAACTGGGACTAGTGTTGGAAACATAGGCTTTCATGGCAGATAAGGGCTGCTTGGCCCACCCAGTTTGCCTATTGGATAAGCTGCAGATCCTAGTTAACCAACAGCCTACTTCTTCCTACCCCCCACTAGAATAGCCTTATGTCTGTCCCATGCATTCTTGAATTTCCCCACTATTTTTGACCCCATGCCCTCCTCGGGAAGGCGGTTCCATGTGTCCACCATCCTCTCCATGAAAAAATACTTCCTCACATTGCCCCTGGCAAAGGAAGCAGTATAAGGCAAAGGGTTAAGGCTTTGAGCTGCAGATCTGGAGACCTGGTTTGAATCCCACAGCTGCCTAAGTGCATACTGTGTGATCCTGAGCAAGTCATTTAACTTTCTTGTGCTTCCAGGTTGCATCTGGAAACAAGCTTCAGCTTAGTGTACTACTCCTGGTTAAACAATGTTCCCTTTTCCTTTCCCTTTCCTTGAGCCGTACCCCCTCTGTCTTGAAATTGTGCCCCATTGTTCTTGCACATCTCTTTTTCAGAAAGAGGCTACCCTCTTGGACTTTGTTGAGTCCCTTGAGGTACTTGAAAGTTTCTATCATGTCCCCCTCTTCTTTTCTTGAGGGTATACATATTCAGCTCTTTTAGTCTGTCTTTGTATGGATTCTGGTTCAGACCCTGCACCATTTTATTTGCCCTCCTTTGGACTGCCTCCATCCTGCCTATGTCCTTGTGGAGATGGGGTCTCCAGAATTGCACACAGAACTCCAGATGAGGTCTCATCAGCTGCCTGTACAGAGGGATAGCAACTTCCTGTGTTCTACTGGTGATGCCTCTCCCTGTGCATCCCAGTATCCCCCCAGCCTACCTTACTGTCTTTTCACATTGCTTGCCTACCTTTGGGTCATCTAATATGACTACTCCTGGGTTCCTTTTCATTTTTGTTGTTGTTAGTACCTCCCCACCCCCCACTGTGTACTCGTTCCTTGGATTTTTGTTTCCCAGGTGCATTACTTTACACTTCTTTGCATTGAATCTAAGCTGCCATACTTTTGACTATGCCTCCAATGTTGCCAAGTCCCTTCTCATCCTTTCCACCCCCTTGTGTATCAACTCTGTTGCAGATCTTTGTGTTGTCTGCAAAGAAGCATATGTTTCCTTTCAGTCCCTCTGCAATGTCACATATAAAGACATTAAAGAGGACCAGCCCCAGTACTGGGCCCTGTGGTACCCCGCTAGTAACCACGCTTTCTTCGGAGTGGGCTCTGTTTATTATTACCCTCTGCATCTTGTTGTCCAGACAGTTTTTACCCAGGTAAAACATGTATTAGTTTTCCACTAAACTGTGGAATTCTAAACCATGATATTCACAAAATGTAGCAAACTAATCTGCAGCTTAAGTATACACTTTTATAATGCTGTGAAAGTTTTCAAAAAATTTCAAAAATAATTTCAGAAGTGGAACTGACATTCTGCCTACATTTCACCAGCGGAATCCCACATTCTGTATGGCTCTAAGCACTTCACAACTTTGAAATGGAAACTTTGTAAAAAAACTGTAGCCCTCTCCAGTCTGCCAGAGCTAGTCATGTGACCAGCCCATCTCCACATGTCATTTCTTACCACCATTACCAGTTCCTCAGATACTTATTTAAGAATATTGTGCTCAGTGAATCAAAAGGTGTAATGTACATACCAAAAGTACATACCCAGCCCATGCAGCACAGCACCCAAAGACAGGCGTGCACTAGCCAGTATTCACCATCACAAGACACCTTTCTGTGCCTCTTCCCCCTGGCATACAGGATCGCAGGGGCAGATGAATGTGGAGCTGTGGACCTGGGCAGGCATCCATTTGGATATCCATCCTGAATCCCAGAGTGGGTCCTTTTTTCTATGGGAGGAGGGGAGTGTGGGAAGATGCAGATCTGACATGTAGCAAAGACGGGCACATGCACTAATGTCTGCACCCAGCTCCCCCATCTGCCCAGTGGGCTGGGGCAGCAAGAAAGGTCAGATACTACAGTACTGACAGTACTGTCAGCAGCTGTCCACCCTGCCTGCTGTCTCTGTGTTGGACTGCATGTTGACAGCTTGACTGCACAAACTGCCAACTGCCAGATGTAAGTCACAGGGTGGTACTGCTTCAAACAATGGCAATGTGGTGCAAAGTGCCAGACTGTGGGCAAGAGGGCTGGTAGCTACATTGGGGAAGCCCACAGGCCAGAATGGTCACCCCGCTATACCCTAGTAAAGGAAGCACTGACTCCGCCTGGCTTGCACTTGATGCGATTAGTGGGTGGGCAGTGGTATCCTGTCATCCTGCTGTCCTGTTGGGTCCATAGCCTGGGCTGGACTCCTTCCCGCCTATCTTCCATTCAAACAATCCTGTGCTGGTATCTGGTGATCTGAAGCTATTCAGTCCTATGCAATGGGAGTGATAGGATGGAAAATGCCATCTGTAGGGGTACACACTGGTTACAGCAGGGTCTCCTCTGCAGTAACTCATGCACCCATGTGCACAGCACTCCACACAATTCCACACCTCTGTGAATTGCATGCTAGCACCCACCCTATTCTTACTTTATGTAAATAGTCTGTTGGAAGAACTGAATGTTCTTCCTTCTGATGCACCAAAGGTAGACCAACCACCATGTGGTGTATTAACATATGTGGACAACCATGCCTTATTGTCTCTAACAAAAAGAGACCTACAAATTAAACTTAATCTACAAGTTAGATCAGAGGAACTGAAATTAAATTTGAACCTACAAAAAATGAATATAGCAATATTTACTAAAAAGAAAAAAAAGGAGTAACAGGATCTTGGTATTTAGGGACCCAAAAACTAGAAATTGTTCCTAGCTATGTATATCTTGGTATGGTTTTTCAGACTAATGGCTTATGGAATAAACACATAGTGGTCACATTGGATAAAATCAAGAAAATGATTAGCAGCCTGGAGAGATTCAATCACCGATTAGGGGGCAATCTATTTATCCATTAATACAGGCAATATAAGCTAAACTTTAGGCTCAGCTCCTGCAAGGAGCTAAAATTTGGAAAAGCAAAAGAAAAGAGAAGTTAACCGTCTCTATTTTTAAACTCCTGAGAAGAGTGATGAGTCTGGAACTTAGGTTACAAGTGGGGATCACTAATATGAATGTACTGTTCCATAGTAGAAAAATCAACTTTTGGCTGAGACTGACAAAACTACCACATGGTAGTTAAACCTGTATGCATGTGATGGTTTACATCTTAACAAACTGGGCAAACATATATTAGCTCAGCAGCTTAGAAGAACAGTAGCTGGCCATTAAAATTTCATCAGCAGGGGGATGAGGGGGACCTTAAATACAGGACCGTATTTACAAGCAAGACCCCACACTCAAGTTGGAATTTTTTTATTAATCAATGCCAGAAGCCTAAAGAACATGCATGATGAGCTCCAGTTAACATTACATGTCATCAAAATTCATGTCTGTGCTATTACTGAAACCTGGTGTCAGGAAGACGATACCTGGGGTAAATATATCCCTGGTTACACACTATATAACAATGACAGATCTCAGTCCAAGGGTGGTGGTGTAGCTTTATATCTCTCCGACTGCATTCCTTCCGGACATCTGGACACATCCAATTGGGGAGATTCAGAAGTCAAACTTACCCCACCATGGGCAAGGGACATTAACCTTGGTCTCATGTATAGACCACCATCTATTAAGGCTCCGAAGGATACTATTTTATTAGATTTTATAACTCAATTAGTTTCAGCAGAGAATGTTATATTATCAGGCGATCTGAATCTCTCTGGCATTAACTGGGACACACTAAGAGCTAAAACCGTTATGGAGACAAATTATCTGGAACATTTAATTTGGCAGGTTTGGAACAATATGTGTTCAAAAACACAAGGGACAACCATATTTTGGACCTGGTTTTAAGCAACTTAAATAACCATGTTCATAACTGTACGGTATTGCCACCATTGGGCTCTAGCGACCATTCTATGCTTAGTTTCCAATACTTGGGCTCCCTAGGGAAAAATATAGGTCATACAAAAAATTTTAAATATGATTCAGCTGATTATGGTCAAATGAAAAAGGACCTAGTAGCATGGAACTGGAAATCTGATTTTGCAAACCAGACAGTTTCTGGGATGTGGGACAAGTTAAATAAAAAAATCCACTCATTGATTCAGAAGTATGTACCACAAAAAAATAAATATAAAGGGATAAAAAAATCCCTTCCCCCTTGGATGACCTCTTCACTAAAAAAAATAATCAATAAAAATAATAAAGCATATAAAAAGACAAAACAGAGTGGCAATAAAATAGCCTGGGATTACTATAAAAATGTTTAAAAAATGCAAAGCAAAACATTGCCTCAGCAAAAAGAAATTGTGAGTTAAAACTGGCTACCAGGGTCCAGGATAATTATAAAACATTTTATTCATACATAAACAGTAAAAAAGGGACAAAATAGCAAAATTGGTCCACTAAAAGCTACAGATGACACTCTAATAACTGAACTTACTGAGATGGCAGAGAGGTATAATAATTACTTCTCTTCTGTCCTTAACAAGGGCTCACAGACCAAAAATGACATAGGAAATAAGGACTATTCAGAGTTTAGTTTCAAACTAGATGTAGCTGATGTAGCAAGCAGACTAAGGAAAATAGACCAAAACAGAGCACAAGGGCCTGATGGCATACACCCAAGGTTGATCAAAGAGCTTGCAGATGTTTTAGCTAGTCCAGTCACTTATCTTTTTCAGAAATCTCTAGATAAGGGTGAGGTCCCTAGGGACTGGAGACAGGCTGTGGTCACCCCCATTCATAAGAAGGGATCAAAGCAGGAGGTAGGGAATTACAGGCCTAGTAGTCTGACTTCTGTCTTGGGTAAGACCCTCGAGGGCATCATAAAAGATTACGTCATTGATTTTATGAGTCTGATAGGAGCCACAGATTATAAACAGCATGGGTTCACCAAGGTGAGGTCATGCCAAACCAATTTGTTGGAATTTTACAGAAAGGATAGCACAGCCTTGGATGAGGGCCACTCCGTGGATGTTGTCTTCCTTGACTTTGCCAAGGCATTTGACAAAGTTCCACATGTTGAGCTGGTTAATGCTTTAATTGATCAGGGACTTGATATACATATAATTCAATGGGTTGAGTCATGGTTGATTGAGAGGCGTCAGAGAGTTTGTATACCCCAGGGCTCAGTTTTGGGCCCATGTCTATTTAATTTGTACATTTCTTCAATGCATGTACAGTCGAGGGTATGGTTTTCAAAATTTGCAGATGACACTCGTCTAGGTTACCCTGTAAATAACCAGGAGGAAAGGGACACCTTACAGGCTGCCCTTACTGATATAGAGCTATGGGCTCAAACAAAGAAATCAATATTTAATCTAGAGAAGTGCACTGTTATGCACTTGGGGAAACATAATAAAGAATTTAACTATACACTGGAAAGCAGGGCACTTACAGTAGTTCTTGATAAAAAAAGATCTAGGCATCAGAGTAAATAATTACTTAAACTTCAAAATGCAATGTAGCCAAGTTGTTAAAAAAGCTGGCAGCATACTCCATTGCATACATAGACACATTAAGAGCAGGGATAAAGAGGTCCTACTTCCCCTGTATAACACTGTAGTGCACCCACACATGGAGTATTGAGCCCAGTTTTGGGCCCCTGGCAACAAAGGAGATATTGGGGCACTTCAGAGGGTTAGAGGAGGGCAACAAGGAAAATTTGTGAAGTTAGAGGTCAGAACTATGAGCAGAGGTTACAACATTTGGGTATGTTTTCCCTGGAGTACCACAGATTGAGGGGTGACATGTGCCTGATCTATAGGGCCCCTGTCAGACAGACACACAAATGTGGGAACAATTGGGCTTGGTACTGAGGGGTCACCCACATAATACCAGAGCTCACCCATTTCAATTACTCAAGGATAAATTCACTACTAAAAAAATAAAATTTTGGTTTAACATCAGGGTGACGGAAATTTGAAATATATTACCATGCATGGTTGTGAATAGCAAAACCATGACAGAGTTTAAAAGTAAGCTTGATAACTTTCTTATTAATAAAGGCATTCAGGGTTATTCTTAATATCTTGAGCGAGCTCAATGGACTAGCGTCCTTATATGCTCAGTACAACCTATGTTACCTATGTACCTATGTTAATGTTTGATAGAAAAGAAAAGGTGGTTAGACTTAGGCTATGAAGACAATTATTGGTATTCGTGGATGGTTTAATTGTTAGGAGAATACAAGCTGCAGAGCTTACTGAAAATAGTAGACAAGGACATGAGGCAGTATAGCACAGTGGTCTAAGGCTCTGAGCTGCAAACATGGAGACCTGGGTTTGAATCCCACAGCTCCCACTTGCATACTGTGTGACCCTGAGCAAGTCACTTAACTTTCTTGTGCTCCCAGGTCACACTTGTAAACAAGCTTTCAGCTTAATGTATCTCTCTTGGTTAAAGAAACAACATAGTAATAAGTACAAGAAGGATATCACTACAAGAATTAACAACAAATGGAATAATTGTAACCTCCCCCCTTGGCCCCCTCCTCTAGGGGCATACATCTTTATTGCAGTTGTTCCACAGGGCACTAGAGAAGGGCTACATCAAGCACAAACACCTGTGCCAGTGTACCCTTAACATAAGACAGGAAGATGGTGGTCGTTTCTTTCAGTGACATCATTCACCAGATCCCTCACAATCTCACCACCGACAATCTGGAGTCTCCCTGAATACTGACACTGGACCAGGATCTCTATGCTGCAACCTCCTGACTCATCAAGCCCCAGACCCCCTCAATCCCAAATGCAACATGCTGGAAAAACTCCTCTGGAATTAAAACTTATGAGATAAATTAGACACAAGGAGGGGGGAGTTTCAATTTCATTTTGTCCCCCTTCCGCTTAAATAAGGCAACATCCACTACCAATTTCTTCCCAAACTAGCCTCTTTATTTAGGTCCTGGACCCTAAATGACTCCAGGAATGCTGGGGTCATATCCTTCATTAACATAGATAAAGCAGCTCCATGGGGTTATCTGAACTTTTTTACAATACATCCAATCTGGACATTCAGAGCAGCAATAATGATTTACAGGCAGCTCCAGTGGGCTTCTCCAGTTCTACTTACTAGGATGATTTACCCAAGGCACCTCTCTACTTAGAAACCCACAGGCCCCTAGTTCTTTGGTGCTGGTAAGCTGATTCCTTCTTTTTCCCATTCTCTTCTATTCTGGGTTACACATTCTCTGTACTCTCTGGCACTGGTCAATGCCCTATCTCTCGGCACAGGAAAGTGTGCTGCTTCCCCCACCTGGCCCCTGGACCTTGGTCCAAATCTCAAGGGGTACAAGGATTTTGTTTTCCTTTGACCAAGGCTCTGTAACCCCTCATTCTTGACTTCAACAGGGAATCTAAACCTGCGAGTGCTCCCAAACCTCTAGGACCCATTCCCTCCTTTCAGCTCAACCTTTCCTCAGTACTGCTCTCTACTAGTGCAGCAGCCCTCAAACCCACCCCTGCTACAGGCTGCCCTGCCATGGAAGAGACCCTGGCTCTGCCACTGCTCAGGCCCCTGTGAGCAGCCCATCTTTACAAATAGTGCCAACGTCTTTTCTCTGCTTCCAGCTGACCCTTTCGAGGGATTCATGCCCAGGCCCACATCCCTATCAGATACATCCTGGGCTTGTGGTAAGCTCCAACCAGAGGCCACCCTCCAAGGCCTGTCCTATGACCTGTGGCCCACCCAGTCCTTTAATGCTGGCACCCTTTAGTCTGCCCCTCCATGCAGGCCCCCCTTTGTGGGTGAAGGACCCCCTGCCTCCAACTGCCCTCAGGCCACCCTGCCACACCAGGTATGGGGAAAAGCAACTGCCACTGGCCTTCCCCCTCTGAGGACCCTGCCACCATCCCCACAGCCCTGGCAACCTGAGCAAAAACTTTCCCAGGATCTCTACAGGCTCCTGCCAATCCTGGTCTCCTACGGCCACCTGCACCTCCCTTACCCCGATGACACAGGACCTGGCTGACCATGCTTCCCACGGAGCTTCCTTCCTGGCTCCTTGATGCCATATCGCTGCAAAGCCATCCCTATCTGCATATGGGGGGTTCCCCCACTGACCCACCTGGACCACCGAGCTCCCTTTCCTAACTGTCTACTCTGCTTCTTCAGCCACCCCCCTCCAGCCCCAGGCCTAATGCCCAGGCTGGAAAAAGGCCGTGATCTTCCTGTCTCCAGCCTGATATACCTCCCTAAACATACCCTCTGCTGCCACTTTGAGGCATCAGCAGGTATTAACCCCCAGAGAACTAATGAATTCCCTAGCTCTGGGAAGGGGGATGGGAAGAGGAAAAGGATGCCTAAATTGGGAGCATAAGCCCTTGCTCTAAGGGAGGCTTACATAATACAGATCTAAAAGGCATTCACAAGTCTCATTACTGAAAATGGTTCACACAGCATAATTACAGCTTTGGTTATAAGTCATACCTGAACACCCTTACCAGTACAGACTTGAGTAGGACCTTTTAAAATACAAATTTGAAAGATTCTCAAGTAATGTCATATGTTAGACATAATAAACTAGCAAAAGAATTGGAGACATGTACGAGTAAAGAAGGAGATAAAGAAAGTCTAGTCCATGTCCTGTGGAAGTATGAGGAGATGCTTACTGTTATCCTCATTCATACTGCTGATGAATGGGCGATTCTAAGACTGGTAACATTTTTCCTGTACCATCTGTTGGGGTGTACACTGGTTATGGAAGGGTCTCCCCTGCAGTAACTCATGCTCCCCACTGCGCAGCACTCCACATAATTCCACACCTTTTTGAATTGCATTTAGTGCAGGCATGTCCCTGACACATACCCCTCCTGCTCTTGGAGTGGATTGAAGTGCTGGCCAGGGGATCCTGTGTGGAACTGCCTGACACAATGATCATGAATGCCACCATATCCCTTCTGCATGCCATTAGTGGGTAGGGTTGCATACCCACCTCAAATACTTAGCTTATAGGCATCTATCACCACTTTGCATGCCCAATGCAGTGGAGGATCACAAGTTGCTATATTGGATGGCATGATTAGTGAGTTGCTAACCTGTTTCCAATGGAGACCTAAATAGGGCCTTGCATATACAGTAGGTGCACTGGTATGCAGGTAGGTTTGAAGAGTTGATAACAAGCCATCACTGCCTCACTAATTATCACCTCCTCCAAACCAGGTCTTATGGCCTGTGACCCCTAACTGCCCTCCCATTGCTCAGGCTGTATAATGCATGAATTTCCCTGCTGTTCGGTGGTACTGCCTGCTGCAGAAACTCACTGGTAAAATGACTGAACTTCCCTGTTGTCCTGTGGTCCTGCCTGCCTCTTTATCTACCCTCTGATATACCGAGTGTTAGTCCCTGATGTACAGTGGTCACACCCACTCAAACATGCTGCTGGAAGAATAACCAAATTTCTCTGGTGTCCAGTGGTCTAACCAGCCATCCAATCTCCATGCCAGTAGACCTAGAAATATTCCCTGCTGTCCAGTGGTCCACCTCTGCTCTGTAGGTGTCCCCCCCCATGGTGACCAGAAAAGTTCCTCCACTCACTTTTGTGGCAGGCTGCTGACAGAATGACAGAGTGTAATCACAAAGTTCCTGCAGAAACAGCTGAATTGAGATACGAGCACCCTAAGTATTCTGTTGTGTGTGACAGAGACAGCACATGACTGGTTGAGCAGTGCAGGACAGAGACCAGTTCTGCATAGGAGAACACTGAAGCCGGCTTTCATTGAAAGAAGTCTACTGTCCTAATATATTCATTTATTGTTTCTATTTTGTGAGACATGGATATTATTTGATGAGACAGCAATGACCTTAGTGGTAGTAGCAGATAGCGGTGTTGAACAGTCTCGAGGGACACACAGTGACTGTGTGTGAACACACAATGGATTCTGAAGGTCTAACTGTAGCAATACCAGAGGTTAGTATTACTTAAAAGACTGGATCTTGGGGGCTGGGGGACAGGATCTGGTGTGACGTGCCAAATGTACTGGCTGGCAGAGCAGAAGGTAAGAGTGGCTATACCTTCTCAAAAAAGTATTTAGAGCACTGGTTGTCATAGCGACAGCTGAGACAGTCCTGAGACCATCAAGGGCATTTTGGTGCTTTTGGATACATAGATACATAGATGTTGACAGCAGATAGGGGCCTGCGGCCCACCTAGTCTGCCCATGTGTGCATGTACCTAGCTTCTTCCAGCTTCTCTAGAACTAGGTTGTCCCCTTCCTCTGACTACCAGAATCCCTTAATGCCTATCCCATGCATTCTTAAATCCGGTGATCATTTTAGCTCCCACCGCCTCCTCCAGCAGGGTGTTCCATTTGTCCACCACCCTCTCCATGAAGAAATTCTTCCTTGTGTTCCCTCTGAACCTCCTTCCCTCCGTTTCATCCCATGTACCCTAGTCCTACAACATATTTTTCTATGAAAGATTGTTTTCCTGCACCTTATTCCTCCCTGTGAGGTATTTATATGTCTCAATCATATTCCCTTCTAGGTCCTCTGCAATGTCACTGATAAAGATGTTGAAGAGGACTGGACCAAGCACTGATCCCTGTGGCACCCCACTGGTCTCTCTTCCCTCTGTGGAGTGGCAGCCATTTACCATCACTTTCTATGTCCTGCCATCCAGCAAGTTCCCCACCCACTGCACCACTGTCCTTCTATCTCACATCCTCCTCAGCTTGTTTAACAACCTTCTATACATCACAGTGGCAAATGCCTCAATAAAATCCAGGTAGGCCACATCCACTCCCTCCCCCCATCAACCTCCCTTGTTACCCAGTCAAAAGATTCAATGAGGGTAGTCTGGCATGACCTCCCCCTGGTAAAACCATGTTGCCTTGGGTCCTGTAGATCATTGGCAACCAGGCGTCCCATTATTCTTTCCTTCAGTAATGTTTCCATGATGTTTCCCACTACTATGGTCAGGCTGACTGGTCTGTAGTTTCCTCACTTCTCCTCTGTTCCCGCTTTTGTAAAGGGGGACTATATTAACTGTCCTCCAGTTTTTGGATACCTCTCCTGTTTCCATTAACCAGCTATACAGGATTGCCAGAGGTTCGTCCACCACCTCACTTAGCTCCCTCGGCACCTTGGGACATACCCCATCTGGCCCCATAGCCTTATCAACTGTTATCAGTTCAAGTTCCTTTAGGACCCTTTCTTGTGGAAAAGGACTTGTATCCATTTCTGTGCCCCTTCCTACCCATTCTACTCTTTTCTGGTTCATTACCTGCCTCCTCCTCTGTAAAGAATGAGCAGAAATATCTGTTCAGTATCTCAGCTTTGCTGTTGTCATCCTCCACTCTACCCCTGTCCTCCCCTTTCAGCCTCACTATCCCTCCCTTAGCTGTCCCTTTTTCAGTTATGTACCTGTAAAAGATTTTGTCCCTTCTAACCACTGATTTCACAATGTGCTCTTCTGTTTGCACTTTGGCTTCTCTTACTGCCCTCCCTGCTTCATAGAAACATAGAAACATAGAATTTGATGGCAGATAAGGACCGCTTGGCCCACCCAGTCTGCCCATTTCCCTACCTAATGGATAAGCTGCAGATCCTAGTTAACCAGCAGCCTACTTCTTCCTACCCCCACCCCCTAGAATTGCCTTATGACTGTCCCATGCATGCTTGAATTTCACCACTGTTTTTGACTCCACAACCTCCGTTCCATGCATCCACAACCCTCTCTGTGAAAAAATACTTCCTTAAATTACCTCTGAGCCACCCCCTCTATCTTCAAATTGTGCCCCCTTGTTCTTGCACACCTCTTTTTTGAAGATGCTACCCTCTTGGACTTTGTTGATTCCTTGAGAGTACTTGAAAGTTTCTATCATGTCCCCCTCCCTCCTTTCCTCGAGGCTATACATATTAAGCTCCTTAAGTCTCTCTCATATGTCTTCTGGTGCAGACCCTGCACATTTAGTTCCCTCCTCTGGACAGCTTCCATCCTGTCTATGTCTTTGTGGAGATTGGGTCTCCAGAACTGCATGATACTCAGATGGGGTCTGCTGTCTGTACAGAAAGATAATAACTTCTGTTTTCTACTGGTGATGCCTCTCCCTATGCATCCCAGTATGCCCCCAGCCCTCCTTGCTGCCATCTCACATTGCTTGCCCACCTTTAGGTCATCTGATATGACTACTCCCAGGTCCCTTTCCATTTTTGTTGTTGTTAGTATCTCACCGCCCATTGTGTACTCTTCCCCTGGGTTTTTGTTTCCCAGGTGCATTACCTTGCACTTCTTAGCATTGAATCTAAGCTGCCATACATTTGACCATTCCTCTAACCTTGCCAAGTCCCTTCTCATCCTTTCCACCTCACCTTATGCATCAACTCTGTTGCAGATCTTTGTGTCATCTGCAAAGAGACATACTTTCCTTCAGTCCATCTGCAATGAAGCTTATAAAGACATTGAAGAGAACAGTCCTAATACTGAACCCTGCGGTACTCCACTAGTAACCCCCTTTTCTTAAGTGGACTCCATTTACTATTACTCTCTGTGTCTATTCTCCAGCCAATTCTTTGCAGGCTGTTATCTTGGGACCCACTCCCAGGCTGGCTAACTCGTATATTAATCTTTTGTGTGGGACTGTGTCAAATGCCTTCATAAAGTCTAGGTAGGCCATGTCCACAGCCCCTCCCTGATCTACTACTTTGGTCACCCAGTCAAAGAAATCTATCAGATCCGTCAGGTATGACCTTCCCGCTGTGAATCCAAGCTGCCTTGGGTCCTGTGCCCTCTGGCCTCTAGATACTCGACAATTCTTTCCTTCAGAAGTGATTCCATCATTTTCCCTATCACTGAGGTTAAACTAACAGGTCTGTAGTTTCCTCCTTCTGCCTTGCTCCCACTTTTGTGAAAGGGAATCACATCTGGCCTCCTCCAGTCCTCGGGTCCCACCCCATCCTCCCATGATTTGTTAAAGAGAGTAATCAGTGGTGTCACTAGTTCTACCCTTAGTTCTTTTAGAATTCTGGGATGAATCCCATCGGGCCCCATTGCTTTGTTTTAAGTTTGCTTCAAGTTTTAAGAGTTCTTTCAGAATCCTTTCTTCTGTAAATGGGCTGGTATTAACTTCTGTATCCAGAGTGTTTCTACTGTTTGTTTTAGGTACCTCCACCTTTCATTTGTAAATACTGAGCAAAAATATTTGTTTAGTATAGCTGCCTTTCACAGTCACCATCTGCCCACCCTCCCTCCCCTTTATTAGCCTCACTATCCCTCCTTAGTCTTCCTTCACTCCTGATGTACCTATAAAGGTTTATCCCCTTCTTAACTGGTTGGCTATCTTTTCTCGGTGTGGGCCTTTGCTGTTCTGACTGCCTTCCAACTTCCTTTGCTTTAACTGATACAGTTCTCTGTCCTGCTCCTTCTGTGATTCCTTGTACTTCCTGAGATGCTTTCTTTTTCTCTTGAACCTTCCTGCCACTTCCTTTGAGAACCACTGTGGTTTCTTATATCGTTTCATTTTGTTTATTTGCTTCACACAATGGCTTGTTACCTCTGTGATGGCAGTTTTTATTATTCCCCATTGTTCTTCTACCCCTCCTTCCTGCCCATTTGCTGGTGCATTCCTTAGGCACTCACCCATTTTGGCAAAGTCAGGCCTCCTAAAGTCCAGTACTTTTGCCTTTGTATGGCTTGACTCTATTGCTGTGTTTATTGTGAACTATACTGTTCGATGGTCGTTAGTTTCCAGATGGCTACCCACTTCTACATCTGTGATCCTCTCCATCTCCATTTGAGAGAACCAGGTCTAGATTGCTCCCTCTCGAGTGGGCTCCAATACTAGTTGTCTAAGGCATGCCCTCTGTAGGGCATCTAGAATAACCCCACTCTTTGAAGTGGCTGCTGCAACTGCACTCCAGTTAACATCTGGCATATTCAGATCACCCATCAGCAATATCTCCCCTTTTTCTGCCATTCTAAGTATACTTTCTATCATTTCCTTGTCCATTTCCTCCCCCTGAGAAGGGGGTCTGTCTACAACCCCTATGCGGATTGTGGTGCCATTGCCTGTCTCCAAATTTACCCACAGTACTTCTCCTCCCTGTTTACCTTTTTGTTCTGTTGCTTTGATTCCTTCCCTTATGTAAAGAGCTACTCCTCCTCCTCTTTTACCCTCCCTGTCCCTCCTGTAGATAGTGTATCCTGGTATGTTTACATCCCAGTCATGGTTTTGTGTGTTCCATGTTTCTGTGACTGCCATGATATCCAGATGTTCCTCCTCCATCAAGGCCACTAATTCAGGAAGCTTGTTACTCAGATTATGGGCATTGGTACTCATTACTCTCCATTTTTTGATGGCTTTACCTTCTGCTGAAGCATCCTCCACTGACCTTTCTACCTCGGTCTTTTTCTCATTTAGTACCCTGTTTTGTAGGGAGAGGCTCGGATTTTCCTGCTGCTTATCAGTGCCTCCCCCCTTGACTAGTTTAAAAGCTTGCCAATGAAGCATTTAAACCGATTGCTCAAAAGACTTGTTCCTTCCTAGACAGATGCAGACCATCCTGCCAGTATAGGCTGGTGTCCCTCCAGGTGGAACCCAGTCCCCAATGAAGCCAAACCCTGTGCTCCACACCATTTTCAACCATTCATTAAACTGCATGGTGCAAAGTACTCTCGCCTCACCCATGCCATTGACAGGCAGCACCTCTGAGAAGGATACTGTGTGCTACTTGTCTTAGGCTCCTCCCCAACTCTACAAAGTCCTCCTGCACTGCTCTAATCTCATGATGAGCCAAGTCATTTGTCCCTAGGTGGACAATGATGTCCAGCTCAGACTCCTGTGCAGCTGTTCTCATGATCCCGCAGATACGCTTCCTGTCCCTCCAAGCCATGGCACCAGGCAGGCACCTTACTTCAGTTTTCCCTGCTCCCCCCAGTTCTATCCCCCTAATAATTTAGTACCCCACCAGGAGCTGCTTCCTTTCCCTGTGGTGTCCTCTGCTTCCTTCCTGTGGGCCTCCCTTGTGACAGTTGTCCTCAGCCTCCTTAGTCTCCTGTGAAGGTGCATCCATAGGGGAGCTATGCTCCCCCAGAATGGTGTATGGATTGTGGAGTGGAACAACTGACTGGGTGTGCCTCTGTTCCACCATCCTCACCCTCCCTGAGCCCACTGTGGTCCAACTGCTGTGCTTTCTTTGCAACCTCTGAGGTAGCGGTGGTGGCTCTGGTGCTCCCTGGATGGGGGAGTTTCCCTTCCTACTGTCCAGTGTGGTCTGGGGAAGGTTCCCTTACTACTGTCCAGTGTGGCCTGAAGATGGACAACTTCCTCCCTCAGGGAAGAGAGTTGTCTGCAAATAGGGCAGCATCTCGGCCTCCAGAAAGACTCCCAGAAGACTGCTGCCCCACAGCCATTACATTGCACTACTCCCCATATGTTTATCTACTTTTTTTTTGTGGTGTGTGTGTGTGTGTGTGTGTGTGTGTGTGTGTGTGATTGGTTTATTATATAGAAATATATATATTATACAATGTGTATGCTTACATTGTCAGTGCAGTGTGCTAGAGAGGATATGACAGTGATATGCACCTTGCACTCTTGAGGAAATGATGCCAGAACCCCAGGTATAGAGGAACTATTTCCAGGGGTGGGTGGGGTGAGAGGTGGGAAGGGGTTGGGCCTAAACTGTGCCCTCATGAAACAATCAGCTAAAAGCTCTGACCCACTGCTGCGATGAGTGCCTTCCTGTCAGCAAGATGCCCTACACAACAATTTGACAGAGAAAATACCCTGCTAATCAAACAGAGAAAAATCCAGATATCCAAGTCAGACACAGGTAAACCTCCCCAGCCCCAAAACAGCCTGGTGGTTTGTGCTCTGAAAGCAGTCAGCCCCAAAATAAGTCAGCTGTGCTTTAAACTCTTCCTGCACTGAAAATCTTAAGAATTGTAACAAAATTAAAGCTAGATCCACCTCCCTCTGTTGCTTGAAAGACTGTCTTTTCCTGATAATTCTAAGTTCCTTATTTCACCTTTCAGTTAGAAGTAGCCTCCACCTGCAGAATATCTGCTACAAACCAAAGACAATTATAAGGTTCACCTCCCTCTGCTGTGAGCACAACTCGCTTTTGCAAATCCTATGTTCAGTATTGCAGCTTCCATCCAGAGGTAGCTTCACCTGAAGAATATTAGCTGTTCTTATGAGTTTGCTATAAAACACTACTTATAATACTATTGTTCTCAGGTCTGTTAGACTCTTCCAAAGCTATTGGCTGATAAGTAGCTATGATGTAAGCATTTCCTGACACAATCTGGTCTGGCCTTTTAAGGCACACACAGATAAACACAAAAAACAGTTTCAACCCCCTAGGGCACTGTCTGGGTCGAATGCACAGCCTGTACCTGCACTTACTTCAGGACTTATGATAAATTCTTTGCCCATGGTTTAAACTCTTCCTGCACTGAAAATCTTAAGAATTGGAACAAAAGTAAAGCTAGATCCACCTCCCTCTGTTGCTTGAAAGACTGTCTTTTCCTGATAATTCTAAGTTCCTTATTTCACCTTTCAGTTAGAAGTAGCCTCCACCTGCAGAATATCTGCTACAAACCAAAGACAATTGTAAGGTTCACCTCCCTCTGCTGTGAGCACAACTTGCTTTCTTGCAAATCCTATGTTCAATATTGCAGCTTCCAGCCAGAGGTAGCTTCACCTGAAGAATATTAGCTGTTTTCTCCTGATACCTCTCCCCTGTCCCCTTGTGTCTGTGTTTTTTTTTGTATTTTTTTGTGGGGGTTTTTTTGTATTGCTTGAATTAGATTTTTTTGGCTTTCACTTTTTCTGCTACCTCCTTGGAACACCATAATGGTCTCCTGTTCCTTTTCCCCTTGCTAACCCGATTTACAAATGATCGTGTGGCCCTTGTTATCCCTGTTTTGAATACTACCCACTGTTCCACCACCCCTAATTTGCTTCCTATTCCAGTTAGTGCCTCTTCCAAGCATTTCCCCATTTTCCCCAAATCTGCCCTCCTAAAGTCAAGGATTCTCATTTTTGTGTGGCTGTGTTCTGCCCTTTCAGTTATGCTAAACCACACCGACCGGTCACTGTTTCCTAGGTGCTCCCCCACTGTGATCCCCATCACACTGTCTCCGTTTGTTAGAACCAGGTCCAGTAGTAGTGCCCCCTGCCATGTTGGTTCCATGGCCAGTTGTTTAAGGAAGACTTCCTGAAAGGAGTCCAGGATAAACTTGCTCCTGGCTGACGCAGCTGCTGGTAGACTCCAGTCTACATCTGGAATATTAAAGTCACCCAGAAAGACTTCCTCCCCCCTTGTGTGCCATCCTTTGGATAGCCATCGTCATCTCCCTGTCTGTTTCCTCACCATGAGCTGGTGGTCTGTAAATTACCCCTGTGCAGATGGTTGACCCTGTTTTTCTATCAAGCTTAACCCAGAGAATCTCCTTTCCTTGTTCCCCCTTGAATCTCTGTGGCCTTTATGTTATCTTTCACATAAAGCACCAGTTCTCCTCCTTCCTGCCTATCCCATCCCTTCTGAATAGATTGTAGCCTGGTATGATCATCTCCCAGCTGTGGTTATTGCTACACCAGGTCTGTGTGATGGCCACAGTATCCAGGTCTGACTGTGCCATGGTTGCCTCTACGTCCTCCATCTTGTTACTAAGTCTCTGGGCATTGGTACACATGGCTCTCCAGGATGTGACTTCCCTTCCCTGTTTAGTTGCCCTATGCCCACCCCCTACCTGGGTGTTCTTTTTCACTGGTCCTCCCTGTTTCCTGCCCTCATGTTGAATTCTGCCCTCTGTCTGTCTATCCACTCCTTTTGTACTTGTGTACAGCACATGCTCAGGAGGGGATACAAGCACCAGTTAGTGCAAGCACAAGTTAGTGCAAGCACTGCTCAGCAATTTTGGCAGAAGACTTGAATGTTGCTCCAGACTATATGATGCAGGCTTATCTAGCAAAGCCACTGTGTAGCAGAAAAACTGATCCAGTGCAATTCTGGAAAGACAAACAGGTCATTAGGCCTCCACTGTTCAAGGTACCTTTTTTCTGTATATTATCAGATGCCCTTCAACATTGCTGGTTTCTGAAAACAGTCTAAACTAGAAGGTACTTACAGTATTAACTGATACCACTTTCTGTGATATTGTATTCTGAGTGTTTGCCACTTATTCTCTGAAGATGACCCAGACATTTCCCTTAAATTGTTCGCCTGTCACTGACACTTGAAGGTCCCCATGTCTTTTCATTCTTGAGCATCACGAAGAGCTGCACTTGGTCTGATAGCGTTTTCCCCTTTGGACACTTGAATGCTGTAACCATGTCTCTCCTTAAACTTCTCCTTCCCATGGAAAACAGCCTCTGCTATGCCCATCAGTCCTCAAAGTCCTTGTTCTCCAAGCCATCACACAACTTGGCCTGTACTGTATATGTACCGTATCCTCTGTACCATACCTTCAGTATCATGTCATTATCCTTACTCAGCTGTGGGGACCAGGGCCTGATATTCAGAAAGGCACAAAGCAGACTTCAAAGTTTTGCACTTTGCTTTACAATTCCCCATGGTCCATGGAAGATATAATCAGTTGGATTAGGTAGCGGAGATATCTGACTGAATATAGGGCCATGTCGGCACAACGCGCTAAGTCGGGTAGCACTGCTCAGACATAGATCCTGGAGTGTGTCTCAAGAATAGATAGTGCTAGAGTGATATCTGCAGTTTTCAAAGGCCCACACAAATGAGCCCATTGAGTACGCAAGGTGCGAAGGAGCCATATGCATGCCTATTATGGGCTCATTTGCATGGGAAGCATGGCAGGTTAGTGTGCCTCAGCCCCCCACCAAATGCCCAGCCCCCAAACTTTTAAGACATTCACACTGCCTAGTGTTACCCCCACCCACTGATTGGTGGACCATAAGAAACAAATAAGAACCTCCCTGGTAGCTAGTGCCCCCTTGTCTGATCGCCAGCCCAGTTAAAAGTAAGAACCTCCCTGGTGGCTAGTGGCCTCCCCCTTCAATTGCTGGCCTATCATAACAAAAAACTTCCCTCCCTCTTGCCTACTGGTTCCCCTCCTCCTTCTGATCACCAGCCTGAGTACAAGTTAGTGACTCCCTAGACATGACTGGTGCTTCACCCTCATCCAATCACCAGCCCAATTAAAAGTATATACTTCCATGGTGGCTATTTAACCCCCTTCCTCCAATCGCCAGCCTGACTACAAGTCAGTACCTCCCTGGTACTTAGTGGTACCCCTTTGTCACAATCGCCAACCCATACACAAACCAACAGCACTACTCTGGTGGCTAGTATTCCCCCACCCCCGTCGGATTGCCAGAACATAAGCAAATCAACACCACCCCACTGATGGTTAGTGTTCCCTCCTCCCTCTGATCACCAGCCTGAAAGAAGATCACCACCATCCCCTGGTGGTTAGTGCTCTCCTCTCCATGGCAGTTTAAGCTCAACCCCATTCAACTGTAAGGATGCCCAGCAGAATGGTCCCAACTTCCCCATAACCCATGCCCAGACCCATACACTCACACATGTGCCCTGCTGTGAAATTAAGCTGTCAAGTGGTGTACCTGGGGTTAGGTGAGTGACACTTTGCAAGAGACACAATCCTCCTCTGCAACACACCACCCCCTCATGCATGTAACCACAGCCCCTCCAGAGTTCCTTTCATCTAGGGTCTTCCCTCCCAGCTGCGGCGTCAACCACCCACCCATCCACCCCTCATCACCTTAACTGGCATTCGGTGCCATGGGACCCAACGGCAACTGGCACAGCCCTCCACTTTTACAGTGGAGGGGGATGGGGAACTGCTAGCCCCCAGGGTGTGGTGGCGTTCTCATTACATGCGAACATATGAGACTGCCAGCAGATACTGGCCATTCAGTCTATCTAGTCTGCTCGAGTGTGCAGCATGCTGTCTTGTTAAACTGCAGCTGCCCTCCCTCCCCTAACTTCCCCTTCTAACTTAGTGCTCCCCACTTCTGACCTCACTCCCCCAACCTCTCCACAGTTTTGACCCTCCCTTTTGCCCTATCCCATCCCTTGAAGCTGCCCACCATCTGCAGTGCCACTTCTTCCTCTGGCAACACATTCCAACCTGCCACCACTCTCTCTGTAAAATACTGTCACCTCATCTCTCTCTCTTGAACCTCCCTCCCTCCAATTTCAGGCTGTGTCCCCTGGTGTCCCTTCCCTCTTTTAACTTAAACAAGCCAGCTGAATTAACTCTGTTTATGCTCTTCATGTACTTGAATGTCTCAATCATATCCTCTCTCTTCCTTCTATCTTCTTGGTTGTACATGTTGAGCTCCCCCAATTTATCCTTGTATGTCTTGTCCCCCTTCCCCAGGATCATCTTCATCACCCTACACTGAACCCCCTCCAATAATTTGATGTCCCTTTTCAGATATGGGCACCAAAACTGCACACTGTACTCCAAGTACAGCCTCACCAGGGACCTGTACAGGGGCATAATGTCTTCCTCCATCCTAGAGGTGATTCCCCTGGGGATGCATCCCAGCATGATGCTCACCTTTGCAGCTGCCTTCCTGCACTGTGCTGTATTTCATGTCCCCTGTCACCAGCACTCCCAGATCTTTCTCCTCATCTGAAGTGGCCAACAGCACTCCCCTCAACCAGTAGCTGTTCTTTGGGTTTTTAGCCCCCAGGTGCAAGATCTTGCATTTTTTGGCATTGAACCCCAGATGCCATGTGGCTGACCAGCACTTAAGTGTTTCAAAATCCTCTTGCAGTACCTTACCCCCTTCTTCAATATCCACCTCCACACAGATCTTAGTGTCATCTGCAAAGAGGTTGATCTTGTTCCTTATCCCTTTTGCTATGTCTGCTATAAAAATGTTAAATAGGACTGGTCCTAGCACTGACCCCTGTGGTACCCCACTGGTTACTCCCCTAAGTGCTGAGAGCTCTCCCTCAACTACCACCCTCTGGTTCCTACCCTGCAACCAGTTGTTTATCCACCTGACCAGATTCCTCACTGCTTCTGGGCTACTTAACATGCTGTTCAACCTTCTGTGTGACATGGCATCAAACACCTTATTTAAGACCTGGAATAGGACATCAACTGCACAGTCCTGATCCAGTGACCTTGTCACCCAGTTGGAAAAGTCAACATGGTTGGTCTGACATGATCTCTCAGATACAAACCCATGTTGCCTGTCATCCTGTATACCATTCTCTTCCAGGAAATGCACCAATCTCACCTTGAGTATAGTCTCCATTAGCTTGTCCACAAGGGCTGTAAGGCTCACTGGTCTGTAGTTCCTGGGGTCAGCTCTGGGCCCACACTTATGGATTGGGGATTGGCACCACATGTGCCATCCTCTAATCTCTGGGCTGGTGATCAGGGGTATGCCACCCTAACAGTGACATTTCTACTGTGGCATGCGTCAATATTGACTGCAGCACCATGCCACTGTTGAAGTGCCACTGGAAGGGGGCAACCACTTCCCCTGACTTGCACCCCCTCCCCAAACTAACTCTGACCTGGAGTTAGAATCCTTTAGTTCGAGGATGTGGTGGGAGAAGTCCCCTAAGTTGGGGGTTTGGGGGTGAAGCCCCCGATGTAAAAACAAGACATGAGCTGTGCAGCTCCATGCTGACTGCAACTTGCGGTCAACATGGAGCCCATCGCTGAAATGCTGGTCGCAATCTTTTTCTCGCACCTGCATGGAAGAGCTGTGATCAGGAGGGGGGCACTAACTACTATGGCAGTAGGTGTATCATCCTGGGCTGGCAATGGGGGCAGACACTAGCCACCAGGGAATGGTGTAGTTTTGCTTCAAGTCCAGTGATCCCTATGGAAGGGGAACACTAGCTAGCGTGACTGTAGTGTTGATTTATGTATGGGCTGACAATCAGAGGGAGGGTGGTCCACTAGGCACAGGGCAATTCTGTAATGTACTGTGGCTGGCCCTTAGAAGGGGGCACACTGGGCACCAGGGGGATCCATCTGCTTCTACTGACTCAGAAGCAGAGAGTGGGGGTGAACCACTGAGCATGAGGGAATGGGTAATGATGCTGACAGGTCAATGATCACAGGGATGGGGGGATGCCTATGCACTAGGGAGCTATTTTTCTCTGATGGGCTGCTGGTCAAGGGTTCACCAGGCCACGGGAGGTGGACATGCTCCCCCACCGGTTGGCATGCTCATTGGCTTGATTACTTCAGGCAGCTGCTGTGGTGGCTTGGTGTAAGAGGAGGTTTTGATTAGTAGTATTTGAGCAGTGCAAAAGGACCACACTAAACTCTTTTGCAGAGCACAAATCCACTGAATATCGACTTGTGCAGATATTCCTCATCCCACTGTCCTATTTCCAAACCCCCATACACTGTGGTTTGCGTGGGTGCTAACCCTGTTTGCCCATGCAACTGATCCTTTTGAATATTGGGGTCCAGTTCAAAGCCCACTTTGTGTGGGCAAGCACCAGTGAGTGCCTGCACAAACATTTGAATATTGTGCCCCAGCAGTGTACTCTGTACCTTCCATAAATCTGTAGAGGCCTACCAGCCCATCTTGTCTGCCCAAGCCTGTCTAGGTTTAGGGCTGTATTCTTGTTAGTCCTTCCTACTTCCCTTATATACAGGACTCCCATATATCAGTTTCATCCCCTTTTGAACCCTCCCACTCTTTCAGCCCCAATGTCCTACTCTAGAAGTTTGTTTTACTCCATCACCACTCTTTCTGTAACAGATTGCTTCCTGGCATCCTTCTTGACCCCCCATGTCAATGAGTTACCCCTGGTACCTGTATTACCGTTCACTGTGGACATCTCACTACTGTCCACTTAAAGCATTAATAGATGCCTGTCACATGTTAGGTATTTGACAAATATGCTTTTAACAATTGTTTAAAAAATGAATGAGCTAAACTAATTTAAACATAACGTACTGCATCTACTTATCCTCAACTTATACACATAGTTTCAATGTAGTGATTTATAAAGATAAAAGGTTTAGTGTAAGTGCATATTATGCCAGTTAAACAGAATATACATAAGAACAGCCCCCAACAGCCCCATGACAGAAATAAAAGTCAACTGAGACCTTTCTCCTGTAAGACTTCCTTAACAACAGTGCACACAATACTTTGCGCGGAACATGCACCACCAGACTCTGATGTCTATGTGATATTTTTACCCTGACATTTTACAACAGAAGTAACATGTCCAGACACAAAGTTCACAAAAGAAGCACATACATCTATAACAGATTGAACTTTTCTCCTAAGACAGAATTATTTTTCTCAACAAATGGAGATTGCCAGTAGATGTTAGTTTCAACCCTTTGATTGCTAGTGACTGGAAGAACATTCTGATTTATCACAGAAGTGCAGCTGTGCCTCCTTAGTTAGAGGTTCACTGCTCACTTCTATATCAAACTAATAGCAAACAACTATGAGGGCTATGCACTACTGGGGACTAGGTATGGGTGAGATGTATGTACACAGCTCGCACAGCTCTTCACCTGCAGACAAGCATGAGTGCCTCAGCATCGTACAATCACCAAACACCACAGGGTGCCTGTCTGCAGCCTCACCCCATGGTGCCCTGGTGCATGGGGGGGATAGATTGGAGAACACAGGCAGACATCCAATCAGATGATTATCCTGGTCTGCCAGTGGTTTAGGTGTGTGAAAAAAACATCCACAGGTGGAATTTAAGCAAAAGTATGACTTTTGCTTCCTCAAAGAGTTCAGAAATCTATTTCTGAACTTTTGTGGAATTCTCACCTGCCTTGCAACCCCTGATTGCTGAAATAAATAATATCAATTCCTGGTGGCTATCGGTCCCTCCCCACACCCGATCACTTGTCAGCCAGATCTGTATTTAATAAAGACAACCCTGGTGGCTAATGGCCCCTCCCTCCACCTGATCACCTGCTAGCCTGAACTATGTTAAAAAAAACAGCCCTGGTGGCTCTTGATCCCTTCCTCCACCTGATCACCCACCAGCTTGAACTGTGTTAAAAAAAAAAAGTGGCTAGCGGTCCCTTCCCAAACCGATCACCAGCCAGTCCAACCTGTGTTTAAAAGAAAAAAACCCTGGTGGCTACCGGTCCCTCCCCCAACCTGATCACATATTAGTCAGATCTGTATATAAACAGAAACTAACTCTGGTGGTTAGCAGTCCCTCCCCACTGCCCAATCACGTGCCCATGTCCAGAAGTAATATCTAGTCAGACAGAGATGTAACCCCCCCATCTCTATTGCCCATATAGTAAAACTATTTTTTGCTCTGGTGGTCTAGTGAACCCCCCTTCAAGTCCCTCCCTGTACCCGATCACCAGTATGTTTGTTTTTTTAATGCTATTCCCTGGTGGTCTAGTGTTCTCCCCTCAACCCCAGCAGGTAGTGTCCCACCCTGCTCCACCTATCCTGAAATGGAGCGTGCCACTGGCACAGTCCTCTGCTATCCCCTATGGCTTCCAGCCCAGTGAGATGGCAATGAATGAGCATGCGCTCTTTCGTTGACATCTCATTGGCCTGCCGAATATGGAGGAGAGCAGAGGGTTGTGCCAGTAGTGTGCTCCATTTTGAGGTGGGAGGGAACGGGGTTGGACACTGGCTCTTGGGGTGGGGGGCAGCGGACCACTAGACCACCAGGGAATAACGTAAAAGAAGCCTACATACTGTGGATCAGGGATAGGGAGGGACTGGGAGGGGGGACCATTAGACAATCAGGGCAGAAGATATTTTTACTATATGGGAGATAGGCATGTCTGACTAGCTGCTATTTCTGGACAGGGGTGGGTGATCGGGTGGAGGGAGGGACTACAAGCCACCAGTGTTGTTTTTTAAATGGAAGTGTCTTTGGTTTAGCAAGCAAGGAATCAGATGGTCAATCCCAGGTAAGAACCTAAATTTGTGTACTTTTAACTAGAGACAAAAGTTAAAATCTTAACCAGAAGTACCAGTAAAACATTTTTTGTTTTCAGTTCAAATTTCACCTGAGTACAGATCCATGGTAGGATGGAGTTGGGGTAGTAAATTTGATAGAAAATGAACTCAAATAAATCATCAGTGATTGTTAGCAGAACAAAAAAATTTATTATATAGTGTTTTAGTAAAAATGTATTTCTGGCAAGAGCATTACTTATCCATTTTTCTTTTCTGTGAATTTCATTCCAGAACTGAGATATAGAGATTTAAAGCTTTTAAATGTAACTGTCTTCTGGCCATGCTCACTATGAGTAAATTAAACATTTTGGAATGGCACAGAGCTGTTTTCCAGCAGAAATGTGTTTTAGCATCCTCATAATACATCCACAATAGGAATTCAGTGTGTAATTTCAAACAGAAACCTTGACGGCAGGATGATTCTTTTTAATTACTAGTAGCAGCCATCTTTAATGACTTGATTAATTAATTATAAAATTAGTTTTAAAAGCTGATTAGAAAACATCTGACACAAATAAACACTTACTGATTAATCTAATAATGTCAGAAATATGTAAGTGCTTAACCACTATATAATAAATTGTTTTGCCATCTAACAAATCCTGCTACTTTAAGAACAAGTTGTGTGGGTAGGACATGTTTCTGCTTTTACACAACTAGGGAAGGAAAACTTTGTGATAACTTTAGTATCCAAGTGGACTAGGGAGAGTTACTGATGGAATAATGCATGATAGGGTATGTGTCAGACTGGGATAACATCACACCTCAGATGGTTGGGCATGAGGCTGCAGGCAGAGTGTGTCCAGTACCCGAAAAGTGATGTTATCACAGCACAGTACATACCCTGGAGTGCATTATTATTATTATTATACAATGGATCCTGAGTAAAAAACAAATAAAAATAGAATAAACAGGATGAAAAAATACATTTAACAGTACATTTTATGTCAGTTTTTGAATATTTTTAAGAAAATATTGCTGACTTGTTTAGCCAGTAGATGGAGCTGCTCTGTTTTAGTGTGGTACTACAGGTGGGGCTTAGTCAGAGTTGAGGTAGCAAGTGAGTTTTATTTTCTCAGAAGAAGCCAGAAGGGGAAGGAAACATATTCAATTCAGTGCCTTACAGTAACTGGTAATTGCTATTTTTCTTTTAAACTTAGATTGTGGGCTTTTAGTGACACTGTACTTTCTTTGTTGTCTTTACTTAGAATTGTTTTTTGGGCTGTTGAAAATTTAAAACGTAGTGGTGGTGTATTTATGTGCTGTCTTTAATTGCTGCAAATTTTGTCTTGGCTTGTCTGACTTGCCCTGTAGTTTGGGTGAGGGGTGTTAGTTGTCTGGCCTCTGACCTCAGCTACATGATAACTGGAGGTGGAGCTTAGTCAGAGTTGAGGTAGCAAGTGAGTTTTAGTTTCTCAGAAGAAGCCAGAAGGGGAAGGAAACATATTCAATTCAGTGTTTTACAGTAACTGGTAATTGCTATTTTTCTTTTAAACTTAGACTGTGGGCTTTTAGTGACACTGTACTTTCTTTGTTGTCTTTACTTAGAATTGTTTTTGGGCTGTTGAACATTTAAAACATAGTGGTGGTGTATTTCTGTGCTGTCTTTAATTGCTGCAAATATTCGCCCCCCCTTCCCCAAACTCTTAATTATATGCCTTGTTAAATCTGATTGACAGGATCTAAACATAGGGTATAGTAAGGGCTGTGGAGTAGGAGGGGCATAAGGGGGAAGAAGCCCACCCTCAGCACGAGAAGTGTTTTGACTCATTTATTTATTTATTGGTTTATTTTCTTTTTTTTAAAAAAAGAAAAGTATCTGAGGATCAGTGGCAGGATTTTTAGGACAGTAAAGTAATAAAAAGGGAACTAGGAGAGCTTCAGCAGCTAGACAAGTAGTGGAATAGCAGTATAATTGCAGTATAATGTGGGGGAGTGGTGCAATGCAGTGGCTCTGGGGCAGCCGTATTCAGGCAGACCTTCTGGACACTGAGGTGCTGCCCTATCTGCATGCATCTCTCTGGACTGTGGGATGAGGTAGCCAGACTCAGAGTGGAAGTAAACTGGGTCAGGAGTACCATCACCCCTATCCAGAGACCATCCAGTCCAAAGCAACTGCCTCAAAGGTTGCTGAGAACAAGGAGCACTTGGATGACAGTGGGCTCAGGGCAGATTAGAGCGGTCAGGCAGAGGCACTTCCCAGATCCTATTCCACTCAAGAACTCATATGCCACACTGGCAAATGGGGACAACCAAATAGAGGTACTCAGAGAAGTGGAAGGAAAGGATGTGGAGGTTAGCCAAGGAGGTGACCTCAGCGGGGAAAGCAGTAGACCCAGGAGGAGGAGGAAAAGAATCCTGGTGGGGGACTCCATCATAAGAGGGATCCAGCTAGGAACACAGGAGGGGGAGGACAGGGAGGTGAGGTGCCTACCAGGTGCTACGGCATGGAGGGATGGAAGGAAGATCCTGCAGATCACTGGGAAGGCAAGACGGGAGGCTGAGCTGGATGTCATTATCCACCTGGGTACTAATGACCTGCCAAATGGGGAGCCGAAGGAAGTTCAGGAAGAGTTTAGGAAATTGGGGAGGGGTCTCAAGCAGTAGCTACTTCTGTCACTTTCTCAAGTACTACCTGAGGAAGAGCAAGGGAGAGCATGAGGTGCATGCACCAGGAACTTTAACTCATGGTTGAAGAACTGGTGCTGTGAGGAAGGGTTTGGATTCATTGGTGACTGGGGACCCACCTGGAGGGATGGAGGTTTGTTCAAGCCTGACAGCCTGCATCCATCCTGCAGGGGAATCCAAGCACTCAATGATAAGTTTAAATGCTACATTGACAAGCATTTAAACTAGCAAATGGGGGTGGCAGGCCAGCAAGGAGGGTACCTACCTGCTCACCCCCTACAGCTGCAGTGGAACCAGTGAACCAGAGGAGTGGCTATCTCTACAAAGCAGTGTGCAAAAGATGGAGATTAGCACCCAAGAGGTGGATAGACAGAAAAGGGGCCAAATTCAGCAGAAGGGCAGACAGCAAGGAGAACCAGGGATAAAGGACAACCAAGAAAGGGGCTGGAGTAGAACAGCAAAACAGTCTAGGGAGGTCAAATCATGGAAAGCCATGTGTGCAAATGCCAGGAGCCTTAGCAACAAGATGGAAAATCTGGAGGCTGTTATGGTGCAGTCAGACCTGGACATTGTGGCCATCACTGAAACCTGGTGTAATGATAACCACGACTGGGAGATGACCATACCTGGCTACAACATATTCAGAAGAGACAGGGCAGGCAGGAAGGGAGGAGGAGTGGCACTGTATGTCAAAATGTACGTAAAATTCTATGTTTCTATGTATGTGAAAAATGACATAAGGGCCACAGAGATCCAGGAGGAACAAAATGGGGGAGAGATACTGTGGGTTAAGCTGGAAAGGAAAATGGGGACAGACATCTGCACAGGTGTGGTCTATAGACCACCAGCCCAGGAGGAAGAAACAGATAGGGAGCTGATGCTAGCCATCTAAAGGATGGCAGACAAGGGTGAGGTAGTACTGGTTGGAGACTTCAATATTCCAGACATGGACTGGCGCATCCCAGCAGCAGCATCAACTAGGAGCAGATTTATCCTGGACTCCCTTCAGGGTGCCTTCCTCAAGCAACTGGTCATGGAACCAACTCGGCAGAAAGCAATATTGGACCTTGTGCTCACAAACAGGGACAGTGTGATGGGGGTAACAGTGGGGGAGCACCTGGGAAACAATGACCATCAGTCATTGTGGTTTGAAATCACAGAAAGAGCAGAACCAAACCACACAAAAACACGTATCCTGGATTTTAGGGGGGCAGACTTTGGGAAAATGGGGAGATACTTGAAAGAGGCATTAAGGGGAATGGGGCAGGAATCAAGGGTTGAGGAACAGTGGGCAGTATTTAAAATGGGATTACAAGAACAACAGAATTATGCATTAAGCAGGTTAGCAAGAGGAAAGGAAGAGGAGACCATTATGGTTTTCCAAAAGGTAGCACAGAAAGTGAAAGCCAAAAATATTGCATTCAGGCAATAAAAAGACACAGGCAGAAGGGATAGGGAGAAGTACCAGGAGAAGCAAAGTGAGGCAGGAGGTCAGTAAGGAAGCCAAAGCTCAGACAGAAGAACACATTGCAAAATCAATGGGTAGAGGGACAAAACCTTTACAGGTATATAAGTGAAAAAGAAAGGCAAAGGAGGATAGTGAGACTGAAGGGGGAGGATGGGGGCCGCGTGGAGGATGACAACAGTAAAGCTGACATATTGAACAGGTATTTCTGCTTAGTCTTTACTGAGGAAGAGGAGGGTAATGGGTCTGAAGGGGGTACAAGGGGTGAGAATGGTGCAGAAATGGACACAAGTCCCTTTACACAAGAAAGGGTCCTGAAGGAACTGGAAGTAATAAGAGTTGATAAAGCAATGGGGCCAGATGGAGTGCACCCCAGGGTCCTTAAAGAACTAAGAGAGGTGGTGGCTGAACCTCTGTATATCCTGTTTAGCCGATCACTGGAAACAGGGGAGGTACCCAAAGACTGGAGGACAGCAGATGTAGTCCCCTTATACAAAAGTGGGAACAAAGAGGAAGCAGGGAACTACAGACCAGTCAGCCTCACCTCAGTAGTGGGGAAGATCATGGAAGCACTACTGAAGGAGAGATTGGTGGAGTATCTGGTTGTCAATGGACTACAGGACCCAAGGCAGCATGGTTTCACCAGGGGGAGGTCATGTCAGACCAACCTCGTTGAATTTTTTGACTGGGTGACTAAGGAGATGGATCAGGGGAGGGCAGTGGATATGGCCTATCTTGACTTCAGCAAGGCCTTTGACACTGTGCCACATAGAAGACTATTACACAAACTGGGAAATATGGGTGTGGGCAGGACAGTAGTGTGGTGGGTAGGTAACTGGCTGGGTGACAGGACACAAAGGGTGGTGGTAAATGGCTGTCACTCCACAGAGGGAAGAGTGACCAGTGGGGTATCACAGGGATCAGTGCTGGGACCAGTCCTATTCAACATCTTCATCAGTGATGTTATGCAGGACCTAGAAGGCAGAATTTCACTGTTCACTGATGACACAAAGCTCTGTAACAGAGTAGACACTCCAGAGGGTGTAGACAGAATGAGAAGGGACCTGCAGAAACTTGAAGAATGGTCAGGGGTATGGCAGTTGAAATTCAATGCAAAGAAGGGCAAGATAATGCATATGGGGCACAAAAACCCTGGCACAATATATCAGTTGGGGGGTGAGGATATAGCATGCACCAAGCATGAAAGGGATCTTGGGGTTATCATCTCTGATGACCTCAAGGTAGGGAAACAGTGTGACAAGGCAGTAGGTAAAGCAAATAGGATGCTGGGATGCATAGGCAGGGGCATCACCAGCAGGAAAAGGGAGGTCATAATTCCACTATACAAGACACTAGTGAGGCCACGCCTGGAGTACAGTGTACAGTTCTGGAGACCTTACCTATGTAAGGAAATAGACAGGGTAGAGAAGGTTCAGTGGAGGACAACAAAGATGGTGCATGGATTGCATCACAAGTCCTATGAAGACAGGTTGAAGGAACTGAACATGTACTCCCTGGAGGAGAGGAGGGAGAGAGGGGATATGATAGAGACATACAAGTATCTTACAGGGAGGAACAGAGTGCAGGAATACACTATTTTTAAGCGAAAAAGATGTTCCAGGATTAGAGGGCATGGGATGAAGTTGGAGGGAGGATGATTCAGAGGAAATTTGAGGAAGAATTTCTTCACAGAACGGGTGGTGGACAAGTGGAACACCCTGCCAGAGGAAGTGGTGGGGGCTGAAACAATCACGGGATTTAAGAATGCATGGGATAGACATAAAGGAATTCTGGAGGTCAGGGTTAAGGGGCAACAGACTTCTAGGAAAACATAAACTGAGCTTACAAACTCAAATGGGCAGACTGGGTGGGCCATAGGCCCTTATCTGCCGACACTGTCTATGTATCTATGTATCAATGTACAATGGCTCTTTAATTCCTAGTTAGGTTTTGGTTGATTTCTACCCTATGCTCTCTCTTCTGTGCTTTTTTTTTATGCACTACAGTTTTTAAAATATTGTGATTCTCTGTTTCTTGCTCTTACTTTTAAATGCAATTGCCACCTCAAAGTTGTAGATTCACACCCCTGCCCCATCTCACAGTCATGGCTTTTTCTTTTTTTTTGCTATGTGGTTTCTGTTATCTAGAATTAAGAGACCACCCCCATCATAGCTGTGTGTGTTCTGCTTCTGGTACAGGTTTTAATGGGAGAACACACAGAATGAAAATAGAAGTCATGAAAGTCAATGAATCACGGTATGCTTCTGTAAAGCACACGTGCGCACTTTGTTAAGCTGAACTGTGAAGCCAATTATGATGATGGCTAAGTGTCTCAGTTTTGTTAAAAAGAACACTTTATTGCGCTGTTTTAAGTGATTTAAGTGGGGCACAAGGAGGAAAGTGGATTGTAGGAAGTGACAGTAAACAACAGATTGTAACGGTCTTGTCTTTCAGGGAAAGCTGGCTTCACAATGTCAAGAAATAAAACAATGAGGATGACTAGTTTGTGTGTGCAGCATTGGCTTTTTTGTGCTTGGTTGGCTTTTTGTCAGTTGATGTTTTGAGGTGGTGAAGTCATGAGGGGGAGTGACATCCTTGTGGGGGAGGTGCTGGAGCTGAAGCCGCTTACAACAGTCATACTTCTTGCTGGTGTTTGAAAGTGGCTGGGTGACAGCATTGAATGGGCAGTGAGCAGTGATATTTTTTATGTCCTTCTATCATATATGTGCTGGGAATAGATCATGACTATTATGCTGGGATAACATCATGGGTCCAGCCCCAGACTGCTGAATCAGAACCCAGCATTCTTTCTTGCCATTGTGTAATAAATAGGAGGCATGGGGATGCATTTTTCAAAGGGGTTGGACATGGACACAATAACACAATCAGTCAGCATCTGCATTTGCCTGAATCCATCCACCAGTCCCCCACCCAGTTTTCAAAATAAACATTAATTTGTGACAAAAAGCAATTTCTGATGCAGATTCAGCTGCACATCTAAGAGATGCCTAGGCATATTAGACCATGTTACAGGTGGTCTTCTGTGTTCAGATATACCACAATACAAGTCTGCTGATGAAAGTCAAGGCAAGTGGGTTCTTGATGGATCTCTTCAAAAGTTCTACCCTTAATGTCCTGTCTTGGAGAGGAATTCTTGCCCTGTGCCTCTTGAAGCTGATGTCAGTGCCATTGATATACAGAGGCAAGATGGACATGGAATGGGTAGGCAGAGGGGAAATATGAAAAAAAATTAAAGAAAACAGTGTTTTACTATTTCAAAAACCAAGATAAAGAAATGTTAATATGTTAACCTACTGCATGACCTCTTGTGTGCTTGGAACAACCAAACAGAAACTGGCCTGGTATTTATTACATTACTAATAAGAGGGTGGAAGGAGACAAGAAAGAGACTCCAAGATGGATGACTAATTCAAAGCAATGTATCACACAGTATTACAAAAGAAATTGTTTTGCAAATATTACATTTTTTCATAAATTCCATTAATATTGAACAGGATAGTCATTAATTTACAAATCCATAATATCTTTTTTTACAGATAAAAAGTCATCCATATTCATATATTTGGCAGTTGGCACATATAAGAGTCAAGTGGGCCAGTTATCTCTCTACCCTCAGACCTGTCAGAACAAAGGCTTATAATATCACTTTTTATAATAATGCACTTAGATTTCCCTTGGGCCTTACCCAAAAAATATTTAATAAATTACTGAAAATAATAATATTCAAATATGATATTATCCTATGCTCTCCAGATATAAGTATAATAGTAAATGACACTGCTTACTACATTAATAATTATATGAAAAATATATATTTTATTTACACCTACACAAAGGTTCTAAGCATTTCTCATTAGCATAAATATCAAGCCTAATCTTGTAAACATTAACAAAATTGTTTTAGAAAATCCCGCAACTAATAAAACAAATTTTAGCAAGTAAGCATTGCAAATGATAAGCCATATGCATTACGATAAATGGTAATAATTAAATGACACTTTTGTTATATTTAGTATTTAACATAACCTTTGTGCATAAAAACATGCAGATTTATAAGATTAATGTCTTAGATTATTTCTGTATAAAACTTATTTCAAAATATTATTACATGCAAAATGTATTTTCTATGAGAACTGGCAACAACTCATTACATCAGTGATTTGTTAGATACTTTTATAAAACTCAATTTTAACTTTTTAAATCATGCGTAATTTTTTAGTTCAAAGCTTTTAAGCTATATACCCACATTATATAGCTAAAAGCAAGGTTTTTTTTTTACTTTTTCAGATAAGCCAATTTAAATTACCAAGATTACTAATTAAAATTAGTGAAAGTAATTAAAAAGAAATACTTATAATTTTGGTTGTAGAAGTGGTTCTTCTTTTTTCAACATAGAACTTCTAGTTGAGTTTGTCTCTCAATGAAAAAATTTCTTTGTCAGCTAACCTTGACCCTGGAACTTCTTTTAGCATGGATACACTCTGCAAGTTAAACATTTGCTGAAAATCAGTTCTTGGATTTGTAGAACGCAGCTTTAATCTGCACAGTTCATAGCAATACTGGATTCAAAGAACTTTTTGTGAATACCAAGTTGTTTCAACAACTGGAACCTAATGACTGTTCATGTTTTATCTGTTTTTAAAACCTTAAGACACTAGACATTTTTCTCACAATGCTGTAAAGCTTGTGTGAGTTTTAAAATGAATCTGTGTCTGCATAACAACAGGCAACATTGCTCCAGTCAAGGTTCAGCAGATTAGAAACAGACCTTTCTCCATACACAATGAGAATGTCCTTGCATTTTTTTCTTGCTTCTGGATATCTTTAGCAGCACTGAGCTTTGGCTGTCCTTAGGCTGATCCCTGCCTTTCAAACAGGCATGGCCCAAAGTTATTTGGCCTAGCTTCAGCATAAATCCATTAAAATTCTTAGTTAAGCTAATGTAGATCCTTCTGCATCTTTGGCTTGGTCCAGAATGAGGTGTGACCAGGCAGATTCTCTAATATCAAACTGCTCTGGTGATGTCATCACCAGATTTTGATTAGCCTGAGTCACTAGAAAGGCAGAAAATCTCAGAATATAAATGATGACATACAGACATGCCTCTTAAGACACTCCCCTTCTCCTCAAACTTGGTTTTAGTTTAAAATTAAATGTTTAAATACAAGTCTTCTTTAATGTAATTTAAATATTAAACTTATATATTCAGGTGTTTTACCTTAAGTCAATCCTACTGGTGTAATTTTGATGTTTCTGACATGGATATTCCCTAAATTACATTATTAAGGTTATAACCTCATACTTTCAATAAAACTTCTTAAAATAAAATAATAGTCTTACTCTTAGTAGCCTAAGCTACAGAATCATATAAGATTTGTAAGAAAAATCCATTCCTAAACTCCTTAAAACATAATTTTTTGTAGAAACACATGAAGTCTTTTGTTCTCTTTTTAAAGACATCAATCACTGTCATAAAAGTTAATTCACTATAAACTTTTTGACAGTATTTCTCTCTATAGCAACAAACTACAGATTTAAGAGTTATATTGTTAGACTTCCTAAGACATGAGCTATCACAAGATACAAGATTTGTCTAGTTTTGAAATAAGAAAATTATATTAAATAAATTATATTTATAACTGTAGAATTATTCATTCTACAATCATGAAACTTGGTACACTTATTCATCATACTAATATCCAATAACTATCCAATTTGCATGACAGCACCATATTGGGCTTTTAAGTTATAAACACAATACTTTACTAATACACGAAGTAATGCTTTTAAAAAAAAACTCATCTCCTAGAACTACTTAGTGTACCAGTCACTGGTTTCTTATCTAATTATAGCCGTGGATACTCAGCTTTAGCTAAGACTTTCCTTGTACAACCACATGAATCCTAATAAAAGTGTCTTCCCTGGAATGTGGAACATGTAAGTTAGGCCCCATCTTATCTCTGTTCTACAGCTAGAGCACAGAGTCCTGAAATTTAAAACAGTCTCTTTAAAACCATTTTTTCTGAACTCTGATGCTGACTCCATTTTAAATTAGATTATTTTTCCATTTTACTGTTAAGACTTAATCAACATTAATCTTGACCAGAAATAAAATTAAACATTTCCCATCTTAATGCCATATACAATCACAAAAAATAATAATTATAATTAAAAAAATCAATTCTTGATAATAAAGCTAAATTAATTTTTCCATCAAGGGTTTTGTCCCTACATTTTTTTTAATTAAAATAGACATTAAAAATGCATTTGTAATTTAAAATGGTAATTTTACTATATATGGGTATATAGTTTTAAGCACTGCAGGGAAAACAAAACATGAAAGACAAAGTTACGCTACTATGTGGCAACTTATGACATTATTAGCACTTTACATTATTACATATGACATTATTGGATGTGACATCATAGATGCGACATTACTTTATTTATTTATTTATTATTATTTTGGAAGACACCTTTGAGCCAAGGCTCTTCTACAAAGGTTCCATGTTGGGGAAATAATACAGAACATAGTGAGGACAATAACAAGTACAGTAGTTTCAAGTAGCCATAGGCTTTGTTGAGTACATTAACGCTTTCATATGGAATTACTGTAATATGTACAATGATTCACAGTATGTATGTTAAGTTACAGGAATTTGTGTATATTATTCAAGAACATATGCACAATGAAAAAACACAGTTGTAATGTGGTTCACTAGAATAAATTAGAAACTGCTACGAGAGATGGTAGATACATGTAGAGGAAGCTATGGGGAGAGAATGTAGATAATAGTGGGGAAATAAAAAGAGAGGAGGTAGTGGGGGTAAAGGTGGGAGCGACTTAGAGGGGAGAAATTAGAGGGAAGGAGAATAAGTTTAGTTAGGAGAAACATTCACAGGAGGCCATTGTGACAAGGTGCTGACACAGGTTGCTCCATGCCCAGGGTAGTGTCATTGGTAACAGCAGGTGGAAGCAAGTTGTACCAGGATGAGGTTCTGTATGTAAAGGAGCATTGTCCTTGGCTAGTGTGGCAGTGTGAAACAGAAAAAGTAAGATATTCTGAGCTCCTGGTTAGGCAGGGGCAGCGGCGGGGGGCCAGTAAAGACTGAACCCTTGAGGGTAGGAGATTTAAGGTAATCTTTTTTGCTAGCATACAGGTCTGGTACTTGAGTCTGCCAGGGAGTTGGAGCCAGTTTGCTTGCTTGTAGATGTCACAAGTATGTGAGAGGCATGGAGCAGAGATCAGTAGATGACATGCCTTGTTAAGGGCAATGGCTATTCATCGAAGTGCAGTGTCAGTGACAGAGCTGTAGATCACAAGCCCATAGTCGATTATTGATGTAACAGAGCTCTGAATGGCAATGCTTAGGGCTTCACTGGTGAGGCAGCTCCTATGTCTAAAGACAAGTCCTATGTGGGTGTTCACAATCTTGGCAATGCTCTCAATGTGTTCAGAGTAAGACAAGGTGCTGTTAAGAGTAACCCCCAGGTATTTAAATAGTTGAACATGTTCAAGCAACATCCTGTCACTGTTTGTGCTAGATAGACTCTTGCTTTTATGTTTGCTGTGGAGCTCATGAAACATCATTGTTTTAGTTTTTTTGTGATTTAGTATGAGTTTTTGAGATTTAAACCAGGTCTCCACTTGCATAAATCTTGTTTGCAGTTGCAATTGTAGGAGGAGGGAGGGGTCAGGGTGGGAGGTGAAAATAACTGCATCATCTGCATATAACAGGAGTCTATTAGGGCATGATACAGGGAGATTGTTCAGAAAAATACTGAAAAGCAAGGGGCCCAAGATGGACCCTTGGGGAACTCCAAAGTGAATAGGATGGGAGGGTGAGAGAGACTCACCAACTCTGACCTGTTGGGTTCAGTCAGTAAGGTAGCTTTGGAACCAATGTGCGACATCATCTGACAGGCCAAGGCAAGATAATTGTTCGAATAGCAGGGAGTGGTTGACAGTGTTGAACACCTTTGTCAAATCGATGAAGGTGGCACCGACAAGATGTCCCTGATCCAGAGCATTATGGATATAAGTGGTGAACTCCAGGATAGCTGTGGTGGTACTATGTCCTTTTCAAAAACCATGCTGCTCCTGACATTCCAGGTTGTGGTTAGCAAAGTATTCTGTAAGTTGATTGGCAACTATTCTCTTCAGTGCATTCGAGAGGGGGGGAATGGACATGGGTTTGTAGTTAGAGGTTAGGGTCTTATCCCCACTTTTGTGAATTGGCATCACAATAGCAGATTTCCATATTTGGGGGAACTGAGAAAGCATTAGGGATTGGTTGAGAATTTTGGTGAGCGGAGTCAGGACTTTGTCAATGGTGAGGGCAAGGAGTTTCAGGTCTAGGGAGTCACCACTGAATCTGGACCTCCCAAGCACTTTGAGCAGTTGTTTTTGGCTAGGGCCTCTGAGATAGTTTTAAAGTAGAAAGGTGGATGGCCCTGTATTATTCTTGCTTTGTACAAGCCTGGAGAGTCTGTTGGCGGTTCAAAGAAGGTTGGAAGAAGTGCATGACTAAGATCGGTGAATGCTGCATTAAAAGTGTTAGCCATGGTAACCTGGTCCAGAGTAAGGCTGCCATTTATGTTGAGCATAGAGGGTGGTAATTTGGAGATATGCCCTGTAACTTCAGAAAGATTAGATCAAAACGTCTTCCCATCTTTCCATGAGTTAGCAAGTGCACTCCAGTAGTATCTTGCCTTTTCATTTTGAATTGCTCTATTACAGGCATTTCTTGCTGCTTTGCAAGCCTGGGTATCAGCCTGGGTGCCACTCAAGTTGGCCAGATGCCAAAGAAGACCCCGGGACCTCAATTGCTCCAGAAGATCAGAGTTAATCCAAGGGTTGTTGACACCTTTAATCTTGCATTTTTTGAACAGGGCATGAACATCACAGGAGCTGTTAAAGCTGTAGATAAATATTCTAGAGCAGTGTCAACATTGGAGGCTGTGTCTATCAAAGACCAATCACGGTCTCGTAGGAGAGTTTTTAGAGACCCAAGACCACCAGGAAAAAGTTTCCTGCTGTTAATAGTTTTGGGAGGAGGCTTAGTGTATTTGTTCGACCAGGGGAGTGGTTGCTTAAACTGTCAGAGAGAACTACTGTTTTCATGACGTGATCTGGGCAGTTCATGAGAACCCAATCCAGAAGGGTGGTAGTACCTGTTCTATAGTTCACCCTTGTGTGTGATTGGACCATTTGCAAGAAGTAGCAGCAGTCAGCGCATCCTTATATTTGGTCACACTGGGGGAGGACCAGTTCACATTGAAGTCACCAAGCAGGATTGTTTCTGCATTTTGATTAAATGAGTGTATGAAGTCTAGTATGGGGTTTAGCCCTTGGTTGGTCAGCTTGGGTGGGGGTATAAATTGATGCCACTGTCAGGTTTTTGTTTTGTGCTCCAAGCAGTATCTTCATGGCAAGGACCTGGATGTCATTCTCAGGGAGAGGCACACTGAAAACATGACCCATAAGAGATTATTTTAAGGGGAACAGCCTCCGCCTCTCTTGGACAGCCTGTCTTGCCTGAAGACTGTATACCCTGGGATCGATATTGCTGAGTCCAGGATCTTTGGGGAAAGCCATGTCTCAAGTTGCAGACAGACTATCAGGGTTGTGATGTGCTGTCCAGGCTGTGAGGGAGTCGAGTTTATTGAGAGGCTACAGATGTTGATACTTGCCAAGGAGTGTGTCCATACCTTGACTTGTTCTTTGGCACCAACTTGTGGTGGAGGGCCAGGGTTAGGGTGTACGTTTCCTGACATAAGTAGTAGCAGAAGTATTAGACATTTTATGAAGGTTAGCTTTGGTTGTTGGATAGATAGCCCTTAGAGACAAGTACATTAAATATTGATTTCAATTGAAAATGTTGATACCTGGTGGTTAAGTCAAAAGCCAAAATAAATGATCAACTGCTGAGGTCCAGAGTCACAGAATGTGTTAAAATTCCTGAAGCTGATAAGGGTGATGGACTGTGCCTGTGCATATACAGGATGTGAAATCCTTTTGTTTGTATGCTTCCTTTGACATTCAAAGAGGTTGTTGAAAAGCCCACACACAGATCCTTCAGGAGAAGGTTGGATGAAAATCTGGACTCAAGCAGGACCCAGAGTCACTGAGTTTGTCAGACTTGGTTGATTGACTTATGTGTTGCTTGCGATAGATTCCAAAAAGTTGATTTTAAAATGAAAATGCAGATACCTGGTGATGATGTTTTGCAGAAATCCAGCCCAGGAGACTTTCACGGATGTAGTGAGCAAGAATAGTGTAGTTACTCCAAGCAGAAAACCATGTAAATCCACAAAAACTAAGCTACAGACACTGACAAACACAAGCAGCCACCACACAGACCCAGGAGTACTGGATGACATTATTGGAGAAGTACTATTTTGCATAGACATGTGTACAGTATTATATGAACTAACATGATTAAACATGATTACAACTATGTGCACTTTTAAAATAAATTTTTTACATTGTTTTGTACATTTTAAATACAACAATTTTTTTGTTTATTAACTTTAAAGATTAGCATCACAATTAACATTTTAGATTTTTTTGTTTATTATTTTTATTTCTTTTTAATTTTTGTACCTTGTAAATTTTTAGTATTACAGAACAAGTATGTCTAGTAGGTACTTATTGTTACATTTTATAAGTTTTGTTTTTTTCTACGTGCTGAAGGCACTATTAAACTGGCACTTGTAACTTTTATTAATGTTAACCAAGATATTATTGTTTGATTGGAAGTTACCTGTTTGGTATTTACACATATTTAAGTTTAAGCCCTATTTCTAGTTTACCTTTATAGCAATTGGGATTACTTAGATGAAATTACAAAAGTTTTTTTTACCATTTTGTTACCTTATTATACTTTTACTAACTTAAAATTAAACCTTTTTATTATTTTTGTACACCTTTTTACTAAAATTAACATTAATTAAAAAAAATATTTCAATATATCTTATTTTTTAACATTAAATTTTTTTATTAACCACTTTAGTTTTACATTAACTACATATTGTTTTAAAACTTTTTTTTTCATTTTTAAGGTAATACTTTCGTTAGTTTTTTTAATAACTGGGACAAATATTTGACCTGTAAAGGATTTTTTTTTTACTTTTTGTTAACCACAGTTAGTTTTAAAAGTGACAGGTTTTGTTTTGGGATTTATGTACTAGGGAAAAACATGTATTACTTTAGTGCACATACCTAGGCACAGTGTGGAATGAATTTTTAAATTTATATTAGTACTGCAGGTTAGGCACAAACAATACAGTTTATAACACCTTTTTATTAACCTTAGCAGAAATGTACTTACTTTATTTGAGATTGTTGCAGTCAGCACCTTACCATTTGGCATACTTGAGGGATAATTTATTTAGACCTCAAGGCTGGTGGTTACTTTATTGGGTAAGGTTTTTTTTTAATTGTGACCACAACATTTTATTGGCTAGGTTTATATACACACCCAGGTGTACAGGTGCATTAATTTTAAGGCATGGGCGATGTTAAACCTTGTATTACATACAGAATGTCGTATACTTTTTTATCTGGAGTTTTAAGGTAAGTGCTTATATTTTTTAAACTTTATTTGTGGTTTGGAACATTTGAAACCATTTATTTTAAAAATGGGTAAACCTGTGCACTGTTTGGACAATACAGAACTTTACCTGCTCTGTTGTTGTTTTGCAGTTTAGCTTTACCTTTGGTTTTATTGAATGGTACCTTTATTTTACAGTTTTTAATGGGTCTGGTACTTAAGAGTTTGTTTTTGTGAAATACAGGATGGCACTGGGGAAAAAGAGACTTACTTTTTTTGTGAAGAAAGCTAGGTATTTGTTTTAAATACAGATTTATTACATTTTGTTTTGACACACAAGCCACATAAGCTTTACTTTTTTATTTAACCAATTTTTGAAATTACTAACACTAAATACATTAATTGCATTTGAACCTACAACATTTATTTTAATTATTAAATAATTTTGTACAGTAGCATGAATTTTATTGTTTATAATCTTTATTGACTTTTTTAAATGGAATAATCCTCTTCAACATAACATACAAACATGCCTCTTAAGACACTCCCCTTCTCCTCAAACTTGGTTTAGTTTAAAATATTTTTTTTTAAATAAAAGTCTTGTTTAACATAATCTAAACATCAAACTAATATATTCAGGTGTTTTACCTTAAGTCAGTCATATTGGTGTAATTTTGATATTTCTGACATAAATATTTCCTAAGTTACACTACAGGTTCTTAGGTGAATACGAGATCAAGGGACTAGCCCATTATGACCTCGTCACCCTTAAATTGGGTGGAAATAATATTTAGATTCCCCCATATATAGATCCAAATTATGTTTAAACTACTGCAGGCTAGTACTTTCAACTACCTCTTGCGGTAAGGAATTCCATATTGGAACTATCCTCTGTGTAAAGAAGCATTCCTTTTAGCTGTCCTATTTATATTTGCCCTCCACTTCAATTTATGGGATCAAGTATGGCTTACAGAAGAGTGCCAATCCAAACATATTGTTTCAAATAATGCCTCATCTCTGGTTGCTTTGTAAATTTGACATACTGTAGGTCACCTCTTATTGAGCGATATTCCAGGGAGAAAAGATTCAAGTTTTTTAATCTGTCTTCATATGAAAAAGTATTTAAATTCTTTATATGTCATGTAAATCTCTTCTGTACTTTTTCTACAGATTTCTTGTCCTTTACTAGTGTTGGAGCACAGAAGGATGAGCAGTAATCAAAATTAGATCTGACTATACTGCTATATATAGGTATTAATACTTCTTGCTCCCCGCTTTTAAAATTTATTAAAATACAGTTTATTAACCGATTACATTTTTTAAGTGTTTTGTTTGTATGTTCAGAGAATTTTTAATTATTTATAATATAGACTCCTAAGTCTTTTTCAGAGGTAACCTTACTTAAAAGTATGTTATTTATAAAGTACTCAGCCATTTTGTTATTTTTTCCAAAATGCATTACTTTGCATTTAGAAATATTAAAGGTTAAATTATTTATATTAGCCCATTTTGATATGCTATTCAAATTGGACTGTAGTTTTTGTGCAGATGTAATATCATGTACAATGGCACCCAATTTGGCATCATCTGCATATTTATTTAGCCATACTCCATCTGTGGCAGTCATACTTGAGATGAGGACATTAAACAAAATTGGGCCCAGTACAGAGCCCTGGGGCACACTACTATTGATCTCACTCCAAGAGGGCTTGTATCCCCATAAACTGACCTGCTGATGTCTATCTGTTAACCATGTTGAGAAATATATTATAATATTTTTGTGGAATTTCAAATTAACCAAGCATTCTATTAAAATTGTGTGAGAAACTGAATCGAAAGCCTTTTCATAATCCAAGAAGAAGACATCTACAGGAAGGCCTGAATCTAGTGCTTCACTGATGGGTTCAAAAAAATTAATTAAATTGCTCTGGCAAGATCTACCTGGTAAAAATCCATGTTGTGATATATCTAATTGTCCATTTTTCAATATATGCATGCTTATTTTATGAGATAAAAGTTTCTCCATAACTTTCCCTATGCAGGATGTTAGACTAATGGGTCTATAGTGCTTCACATTCTGCTTAGTACCACCCTTATGTATAGGGATTACCAAAGCTTCCTTCCATTCTTTTAGAACAACTCCTTTGGAAATCGATTCATTAAACAACAAGGTAAGAGCACCAACTAACTCATATGAAACTGCTTTCAGAAAGGTAAAAGGGATATTATCAGGTCCAACTGACGGAGATGATGTAAAAGAATTTATCACTGAATAGGTTTCTGTAGCAGAAAATACAATGTCTAGATCCATAGAATCACAAACTATATTTCCCAAAGGTTCTTTATTTTTAAAGATACTGGCAAAATGCTGGTTAAATTCTTTTGCCATTTACTGTTCATCAGAAACTAGTTTATCATTTATTTGTAAAGGTCCAACCTTACAGGCAGTAGTTTTTAAAGAACCAATATAATTAAATAAATGTTTTTTTATTATCTTTTTGGACTGTTGTCAGATTATATTCCATTTCTTTCTTTGCCTTTCTAATAGCTAATTTTTTTTAGCTTTTTGTTTAAACCTGTTCCAGTTAAGCTCAGTCCTGTATTTTTTATATTTATTAAATGCCTTCTTTTTTGCCCTGACAAGTTTTTTAATTCCTGTGGAATGCCAGAGTGGAAGTCTCCTATTATTTTTATATTTTGTCCTTTCAGAAACCCAGTTTAGGAAACAGAAGTCAATGTTTTCTTTAATTTTTGCCCATATCTCTTCTACTGTAAGTTTATTTAATTCTTTCTGCCAGTTCCAATTTAATAAATAGGCTTTAATAGCCTCATAGTTGGCTCTTTTAAAATTCCTCATTTTAGTTATTCCCTTGGTATCTATCTTATAGTAATTTATAGACCATAGTACCATGCAGTGATCACTGTCTCTTAGTGGTTCCAAAATAATCAGTGTCTCTACTTGTTCATTAATGTTTGTGAGGATTAAATCCAGGATATTATTCTATCTTGTAGGTTCCTGCACTAACTGATCTAGGCCTAAGTATATTATAGTTTCAAGAAATGTTGTTTCCTGATAAATAGACCTGTCTAATGTATCCCATTTTATTCCAGGAAAATTGAAATCACCCATTAGAACAATATTGTCCAATTGGTTAATGTTTTGTAAATAATCCAGAAAGGAAACACTTTTGTTAGTATCAAGAGATGGTGGATGATAGCAAAGGCCTAATGTCATGGGGTTGGAATTATATTTTATTTTGACCCATATGATCTCTATACCAGTAGGTCCTGGGGTATCAATGTTTGGTTCTACACAATCAATACAATTTTTAATATAAATGGCCACTCCACCACCTCTCGTAGAGGTTTGATTCTTTTGTTAGTATCAAGAGATGGTGGATGATAGCAAAGGCCTAATGTCATGGGGTTGGAATTATATTTTATTTTGACCCATATGATCTCTACACCAGTAGGTCCTGGGGTATCAATGTTTGCTTCTACACAATCAATACAATTTTTAATATAAATGGCCACTCCACCACCTCTCGTAGAGGTTTGATTCTTTTTGAAAAGTATATAACCTTGAATTTCATGACCCTATTGTTCATCAGTGAACCAGGTTTCTGATACCCCACATGCATCAATGTTTTGGGTGTACAATATGATCTGAAGTTCATTTATTTTATTCATTAAACTTCTGGTGTTTAATAGTAATATTTTAAGTTTAGACCCTAGAGTTGGAGAATTTTGTTTCTGTTTGTTAGTGGGTTTGCTAGGTTCCATTATTGTATTTTCATCAAGTACAGTGGTGTCTATGTATGTTCTATGGTTCCATGTAATACCACCTCCCTTTATTAGTTTAAAGATGAGACTATCTGTGCATTAAGACTGTTGCCCAGTATTCTAGTGCCCTGTTTATTTAGGTATAGGCCATCTCTAGAGTAGAGTTCCCATTTATTATTGAATTGTTCTCAATGAGTCAGGCACTTAATATTTTGCCTTAAGCACCAACCCCTTAGCCAACCATTTACATGTTTTATCTTAGCCTCTGTGTACAGATACCCCTTGGTACTGGTAGTATTTCTGATAAAACAATATTAGCTCCAATATCTCCTAGTATGTTTGTTAATCCTGCATAGGCCTCCTTGATTTGTTGTGTTCTCTGATTCCTAATATTATTTGTGCCAGCATGGACAATTACCAGGGGGTCTTTACCACTAATTTTTAAAATTTGTTTAGTCAGTTTTGTGATGTCCTAGATTTTTGCACCACGAAAGCAAGACAGAGTGCGTGTAGCTTTATTTATTTATTTATTTATTTCAATCTAGCATTACAATACCTTTGAGCCAAGGCTCTTTTACAAAGGTTTCATGTCAGCATGTGCAACAGTCATCATTTTTAGTTACAAACATATAATCATTGACTTACAGATATGTAATAACCAGTACAAAGACTTGAGCTATGAGCAAGACAAGGGAAGGATGGGGGTGGGTGGGGGAAGTGAGGGTAGGAGATCGAGGGGAAGGAGGTGCAGTGGTAAGGGGGAGTATGAGAGGTGGTTGGGGCAGGGTAGGAGTGGAGATATGGGGGAGGTGGGTGAGGATAGGAGACAGTGCAGCCAGGGGGCCTTGTCAAGGGAATATAACAGGTAAGGTGCTAGGGGTGCAAAGACTGATTGTAAGTGCTGGGTGCTGGGGCAAGTGGAGCTGGAACGGTGGAAATGTTAAGATGGGCAATCGCAGGATACAAGCAGTGAGAGGTGCAGCTTGGACTTGAAGAGGATGAGTGTTGGAGCGGTTGCTATGTCACTGCCAAGAGAGTTGAGCCAGTTTGATGCCCAATAGGTGAATGATCTTTGTTCTTGGGTTGTGCGACATCGTGGGACATGTAGTAGATGGGAATTGAATCTCCTTGTAGTGATGTTCCTATGTCTAGGCTTAAGGAGGGCACAGACACCAGTTGAGGCAAGCCCCATTATAATTTTCTTAGCCATGATGCAGGTTTGGTATTTTATGTGTTTGTCCAGTTGAAGCCATCCAGATTGGAAATAAAGGTCACATGTGTGGGTACAGTGATGTGAGCCAGTGATGAGATGACAGGCCTTATTCAGGGAGATTGCGATACATTTGAGAGCAATGGTAGTTGCAGACTCATATATGATAAGACCATAGTCTATGATGCTGACGATGGAGCTTTGGATGGCCACTGATAGCGCTTCTGGGGTTTGGTGTTTCCTGTGCCAGAATTTGTGTCACATATTTGCCTATCCAGATTAGAGATCATAGAATCACCCAAGACATAAATTTGTTCAAGGCAGTTTTGGGCTCTGTCTCTATCTCTCACCATATTTAATGTTAGGTCAGGATAATTATTACAAATTATTGGCCCAGAAAAACTGAGTAGATCTGACTGATTATTATCATTATTTTCTGTTTGACAATGAGCCACTAGTTTTTTATCAGAGCGAGTAGTTACATAAGGAACCCTTGATAGTGATGGATTTGCAATGCTATCTTCTATTATAGAGTCATTTCTTGTGACATCTTCCTCAGAACTCACAAGTAGATGATCAAAGCTATTACATAGTGGTATTTGGAAGCCCACAGCTTTCCTTCCTCTTTTTGTATTTTTATTGGTTTGAACCATAAACCACTCATCTTCATTTTCAATATTATCTACTTCTTGTCTTGATCTCTTTCTGTTTGGCACATCACTAACAACTGCTGGTCACATAGGTTTCCCCTGAACCATCTGACAATGGACTGGAACAGTAGACAACTGAAGTCTTTTCCTTGTTTCTATCTGGCTCAGTTCTAATGCCCTCAATCTGTTACCAAATTGTTTAATTTCCTCTTCCAACTCTATATTTTTTAAATACTTTGTACATGTACAGTATATGGATAATTAATTGTCAAATCCATATTAAAGTTATACATGTTGCACATTGTGCACAGCATGCCTTGTTTCCCATCCAATGTTGGTATAGTGGTAGACATTATGAATCCCTGTAATTTATATTTCTTTACTTCTGAACTTGCCTGGAAACCTCTAGGATACTTGATGGTATGTAGTGCCTCCTATCAGCTTCCTGAACGCTGAACACGTGCAGACGCACGTGATGATGCAAGCGCCCCACTTGGGCTCACCCTGCTCACTGCAGAGCTTGCAAAATATGGCCCTAAATGACCCCGGAAGTAATCACAGAGGTCAGCAGAGCTCCGTGGTGAGATTTAAATAAAATAAAATTAAATTAAACTCTCTAACTCCCCAAGGTTAAAATCGCCAGTATTTGTGGCTTAACTGAGGTCCTTAGCTGCTGCTGTTGTTTGTAGAAATGCAATAAAATACTGCTGTTAATGAGTTGTAGTTCTGGAGCTTCCCCCACAGAATTACAAACCCCCTCCACCTAGCTTGCTGTGCTTGCTAGGGCTCAAGAATCGCGTCTTAATGCAAGTACAGGCAATTGCTATGACACACAAGGTATATGTAAAATAAAGTATATATTAAAAGGAGTGAACAAAATTGCAGCATACACCGCAATAACACAGTTAGTATCAGTTCATACAGCACCCTGGTATACTTCATAACTTCAATAAAACTTCTTAAAATAAAATAATAGTCTTACTCTTAGTAGTCTCAGCTACAAAATGTGTATAATAAATTCATTCCTTAAGTCCTTAAAACATTACTTTTTATAAAAACACAAAGTATTTTGTTCTGTTCTTAAAGACATCAATCACTGTCAAAAGATTTAGTTCACTATAAACTTTTAGATGATATTTATCTCTATAGCAACAAACTACACATTTAAAAGTTATATGGTTAGACTTCCTAAGATGTAAGCTATCACAAAATACTAGATTTGTCTAGTTTTAGAATAAATAAATTATATTCCATAAATTGCATTTATCACTTTAAAAGTATTCATTCTACAATCATTTTTTTGATTTATTTAGTTTTTGTTGACCGGGTACGTGAACTAGACAAATTCTGCCTATTTTCAGGCATTCCACCTCCTGCTTCTCAGAAACCTGGAACACAGTGGGCAGGAGACCCACTTCTTGATACTGGTACTGATGGTACAGTACAGCAGAAATCAGTTCAGGATGAAGAAGATGATGAATTTCTTAGTTTGGAATGCCAGAAACAAACAATGCCAGAAACAATGATTAATGGAGGTGATTGACCATCAGGAAGCCTTGTTAGCTAAGTGACTTGTTCCTACAGATTTACACCGCCCGATGGATGTGCCTCATACTTTAACTTGGAAGCTGTCTCGGATGATGAACTGTCTCAAACTAAGCAACCAAAGCTTTTGCTGAATGAACTTCCTCATATTAGCCCACAAGATGCTGCGGTGGTAACTTCAAATGAGCAGACTTTACCACTGACAAGTGTTGACGTTCTGCATATTTCGGCTGCTGACGTGGCAGCATCAAAAGTTTTGGGAAATGCATCAGACTGTAATGGCCCACACCAGGCTTTGTATTCTCCGACTGAGCATCCTGTCTCTGATCCACCTGCACCCTCGGACAATGCAGAGACATGGTCTGTAGATGCTGTGTTGTCTGCTGCAGGTTGGGAGAAAACTGTGGACGGTAAGAAGTGGGTTTCAGGTACGTCCCTGATCAAAATTCCTCTAGTTGAACAAAAGACCACTAAAACTTTTGGAGGCAGTCCCTCCCCATTGAAATTACTGTCAGATTCACCTCTAGTACAACATCCAGTTCTACATTTGCCTGAGCAGACTGAACTCTCTGTTCCTAATGCTCCCCTGAATCAAAAGCCTGACAACCTTGTAAATATTATGCCTCCTTGTTTCATCTGCCTGTGGCCCCTGCCAAATGCCACAACACAGTTTGTTTATTGTATAAAGGAAAGTTGGACTGTGTCCCTGACTGTGTATATGTGGGGAAAACGTTACTAAAGGATTCATTATGTTTTTTTTCACAGCTGAAATCTATGCTGTCATACATGTGTCAGCTGAGCACTGTTTGATATTAGTTTTAAGGCATCCAACAGTTTGGAACATTTTCGGAAAAAGTGCAATGACCTCAGGAATACTCCTCTTTGGGCTCCTTTTGAGGCTATTCCCCTCACTAAACCTGCGGTCAAGTTTGTAACTGTCTTATTCTGGAATGAGGGAGTCAGTGTGATGGATTTGACCTACTGGATGAAGCAGCAATGTACCATATTGGAAAGTCCTACAGCTATTTTTGATAGTGAACACTACTGGACTGGGGGGTGGAAATTTAAAGTTATGCTTTCTTCAGTTGGTGACAGCCTCCAACATTTGCCAAATTATTTTTTTTAAGTTGAGATAGAGGAGTCTTATTTTATACTGGCCAGCTGAAGGCCTGCTATAAATGTGGATCTGAGGGCCACATGAGTAGTGTGTGTGATAAGGTGTGCTGTTCTCTTTGTAATGAGCTGGGCCATGTTAGTGTGCACTGTTTAAATTAATTGGTCTGCAGCCTGTGTGATGAAAAAGGACATTCTTATCAGAGCTGTTCTTGGGCAGCACATAATACTAATCCCGGAGCAGAAAGTGAAGAACAAAGGCTCTTGATAGCTGTTGCCCAGAGACAACAGACAGGGCCGGTATGCCCCCCAACCCCACCCCATCCTCACCCCCCCATAGTTCAGCAGGATCCATCTGAGGTACATCATACAGGTCCTTTGGTAGATGTACTTCCACCCCCTATGAATCAACCCTAGTCAGGAGTCAGTAATGTGGAGATGGTGGCGTCTCCTGTAGAGATTGCTGAAGATGCTATTGTCCCCCCACCCAACGAGATAAGAAAAGGTATAATGGCTCACAGGTGACCTGAAAAACCCATCCCAGCATCCAAATTGGCAAAAACACAGTCTATCCCTCTCCAGAATAGATATCAAAGTCTTCCTAATGAGGATAGTGATTCTGAAGTACTTTCAGACTCTTCCTCAATGATTTCTCTAGGAGAGATAGTGGTAGGTCAGAAAGAAGAAACCCCTACTAAACAGCAAATTGGGACTCAGAGGAAGAAACAAAAGCCTCCTGTTAAATATAAAACTAGATTGGGTACCAGGAGTGGGGTTAGAAAGAAATGAATGTTCTCTTACAAATGTGATTTTTGACTTTCTTTTCCTTTTTCATGTCTCTTTTTTTCAGCTCAATAAATGTCAATAGTATCAAGAGCCTGAGGAAAAGAGATGTGATATTTTCAGATTTGCTTCTTCAGCAGCCAGGTATTTATTTTTTACAGGATACCAGACTGCATACGTTATTGGATGTTCAGAAAGCTACAGCTGCTTGGTATGTGGGACCATCCTATTGGTCAATAGGTACAGACCAAAGTTCAGGCCTGGGGATCTTGTTTCATAGCCTTGACTTTTATGTGTATTAAACTGTTGTATCTGATTCCTGGCAGAGCATTATTGCTAGATATTTGTTTTCAAGAGAAATTATTTTGACTTATTAATATCTATGCAATGCAGTCAAAGGCTGACAGGGTTTCACTTTTTAAATTGATACAGCTATATTAACATACAGCACAGGTGGTTATTTAGGGGGATTTTAATTGTGGTTTAGATAAAAGGGATAAGGGGTTACACACTAAAACATTAAAAACTCTTTGTGATTCCAACTGTTTGAATTAAATACTACAAAAGGTGAATCTGATCAATGCCATGTTTTTCCACCTTTCAACAGTGGTTCCAACTTTTCACAAAGGCCCCTTGTCTATTAGGATAGATTTTTTTTTTATATCACAACATTTTCATGTTTCAACGGCAGAGGTTCGGGCTGTAGAATTCTCAAATCACTCTTTGCTTTTTCTCAGTTTAGGAACAGGGGTTAAGATAGAATGGGGACTGTGGAAATGTAATTCCTCTTTAATGCAAAAGGAGCACTGTTGTGCACAAGATAAGTATTTTCTTTCTGAAAAAAGACAATATCTTTTTATATGATTCACTGGTTCAGTGGTGGGAGGATCTGAAGTGAGAGCTAATAGTTTTGCTGAAAGTGTTAAGCAAGAAAGATAGAGACGTACAATATTTACAATATTTACATCATAGAAAACAATTACAAACTTTAATTTCCTTATCACATGCTTCAGTACATAATTACCAAGCCCAGATTTCATACTTAAAAGGGGAAATGTTCCAGTTTCATCAGAAAAAGGTAGCTGTTTTAACTTTTCAGCAAAGTTTTGGCTTAAAGGGAGCTATTTCCACTATCTGCCCATATGACACTTCTAGGCAGTGGGTACAGCATAAATGAATGGATAGTTTACAGGATCATTTAGGGAAGGTTTATGATGCACCTCATAAAATAATGGACATTGTGTCTACATACACTACAAATTTTTTCAGACAGAGCAATAGATCCAGAACAAACATGACACTTTTTGCAGGGTATAGAGATTCCGGAGTTTCCTGTCACATTGGCTCAAGAACTGCTGGAAGGGATTCATTCAACTGAAGTTGTGGTGGCTGTCAGAACTTTGCCATTTAATAAATCTACAGACAAAGATGGCCTAACCACTGAAGTCTATTGAATTATTGTAGATGTTTTAGCTCCAGAACTGGCCCATGTTTTTACTCATATGCTTCAGACTACATTACTAACACACTAACATACTAAAATGCCAGCAGAATAGGCCTAACAGTCTTTTGTATCTGCTTGTTTGGTCAGCCCCCACCCTGGGAGCTGACCTTGCTGCCCCCTCACCCTCTCTGGCTTCTCCCTTCCCAGTCCTAGATATTCTCGCTGCACTGGACTTTGATTCCAGAACCCTTCCCCTGTACCTGTCCCACCCCCTCTTGAACCCCTCCACTGTCTCTGCCTCCACCAGCCCCTTTGACATGGTACAAGGTTCATTAAGTATATACATAAAGCAGGAGACAGATGCTTATTGGCCAGTTGGAGACCTATTTGTCTGTTAAATACTGATTTTAAACTTCTAACCAAAATACTGACTGTTAGATTGCAATGAGTAGTGAATTATGTGATTAGCCCTTCAAGAGCATGCTCAGTTAAGCAATCTAATATTTTAGAACATTTACTTTTACTTAGAGAGATTATTACAAGAAGCAATAACAATGAGGTAATGGGTTTCTTGTGCTCCTTGGATCACAGTAAAGCTTTTGACTCTGTCAGCCATGTCTATATGTGGGAGGTATTGCAATTTTATAATGTTCCACAGCAATTTATCCAGTGGATTTAACTGCTGTATAAATCAGCTACTGTAACCCCATTAGTTAATGGGCATGTCGGACCATTAATTTCTGTAAAAAGAGGGGTCCGGCAAGGCTGCCCCCTCAGCCGCTCTTATATGTATTTTTTATTGACCCTTTATTACAGAGAATTAATGCTCATACAGATATCAGGTCCTTACAGTTGGGGACATTGCAAAGTCCTACTAAATGTCTTGCCTATGCAGATGATTTATGTCTTCTCTTGCAAGATGAATCTTCCATTGCAATAGAGTTGGATGTATGTGCTAGTTGTTCTTTGATATCTGGAGCAAGTTTAAATAAATCTAAGTGTCAAGGTATCCACTTTGGGAGACACTGGCAGGAAGTCACCATGACATCAGGAATTCATATTTTTCAACAACCAATAAAAATGTTAGGTTTATTATGGTGCCGGGGGGATCTGGATGTGTTAAACTGGGCCTTGAAGATAGAACTTGGGAATGTGATGGTGTCTAAATGGAATACTTGGAAATTTGATAAACAAAAATGTGTGGTGTTGATTAAGATTAAATGTCTGCCACAATTTCTTTATGTTTGTAAGATTTAACTACCTCCAAAGAAGTTGGAAGCTAGCCTGCTGAGCCTGTTTTTCGGGCGGTCTGGGGAAGCAGGCTAAATCCTATTAAGAGGAATATTATGTACTTATCTAATACATTAGGGGGTTTAAATATGATTAACCCTTTGGTATTATTTTATTGTATGTTTTTTTATGTCAAGCTTAGGCCGCTGCTAATTAATCAAAAACAAGGTTTGGGTCTCTTATTTATATGCTACTGTTCAGCATTGGTTTATATGTTGGGTGGGATCAAGGGCATTTCACGTGAAACAAGATCCCACCCTTCCTGCTTTTTACAGAGAAATTTTTCTTAAATTACAGACCTGGTGGGTTTCAAGTCATATGTTGATTGGCAATACTATAAAACAGTTGAATCACCATATCATTACCATGAATTTTACTGAGCCAGTGACTTTTCCTTCTCGGCCACTGCATTTGCAAGACATACAATTGGCTTTGTTAACTGAACCTAGGGTTCCATGGAAAATGTGGGACTTCCATTGGCTTAGTTGTCATGGTAAGATTAATGTAAAAGGGAATCAGAAGCACAAGCAGCTTGCTGAAAGATATTGTATATGGCAAGGCTGTGTGCAAAAAGAGGAGACTGTTGAACATTTCTTTTTTGTCTGTCCTTTTATTCACACATTTTGGCAAGCTTTAGCAAACTCTTGGTCTGTACCTATTTTTTCCACTATGACTTGTGAGTAATTGATGTATGGCATTTACCATAAGGGTTGGCAACATTTCCGTAGGAGTACTATGAATGTTATTTGTTTGGTGATTAAATGGTACATCTGGACAGCCAGATGTGGGTTTATGTTACAGCAGAAAGATACACAAATTGATGGCATTATCATGAATATTACTAGAGAATTGCTTGATATTTTCCAGGGGGCATGTAATGCCCTACCAAGACAAGTTTTGGAGGCACATTGGAGGAATATGCCTTGGATAACCACTTCTGATTTTCCTGTTACATGAATATATTTATGATGTCTCTTTGCATTTTTCCTCTCCCTCTAATTTGTTTGTATCCTTTACTGAAGTAAGTTTTTTTTGGTTTGTTACATTTTAACATTTGTATGGTTATTTTTGTCTGATTTATTCTTTTCAATAACTTTCTCCTACTCTTTTCAAGAAGTGCCATGGGATCTTTGACATCCACCTGAACTACCACCAGAACAAGCAGATGGGACCTCGGTTTAATGTCTCATCTGAAAGATGGCACATCAGGAGTGCAGCACCCCCCCCCCATGCTGCACTACAGTGTCAGTATCGAGATATTAACCCAAGTGCCTGGTGTGGGGCTAGAACCCACAGCCTTCTGATCTGCCAGCCTCAGAGGCGAGTGTGCTACCTGCTGAGCCACTGACATTGCTATTAAAACTTCGTAAGCTACTAATATCCAATAACTGTCCAATTTTCGTGGCAGCACCATATTGGGTTTTTAAGTTATAAACAAAATACTTTCCTAATATACACAACAATAACATTTAAAAAAAAAACTAATCTCCTAAGACTACTCAGTGTACTAGTCATTGGTTTCTTATCTAATTGTAGCCACAAATGGCCAGCTTTAGCCAAGACTTTCCTCATACAAACACATAAATCCTAATAAAAGTGTCTCCCTTAAAATGTAAAACATGTAAGTTAGGCCCCATCTTATCTCTGTTCTACAACTAGAGCACAAAGCCCTAAAATTTAAAACAGTCTCTTTAAAACCATTTTTTTTCTAAACTCTAAAGCTAACTCCATTTTAAATGACATTATTTCTCCATTTTACTGTTTTTAAGACTTAGTAATCATTAATCTTAACCAAAAATAAAATTAAACATTTCCCATCTTAATACCATATAAAATCACATAAAAATAATAATAATAATTAAAATAAATTCTTAATAATAAATAAAATAATTTTTCCATCAAGGGTTTTGTCCCTACAGACCCATAATGCACAGTGTAGCCCAGGGATCCATTTTAGGCCCTGTGTTATTCTCCTTTTTTATTAATGATTTACCCAGTAACTGGGAAGGGGCCTTTGTGTATCTCTATGCAGATAATGCTATCATCTACCGCTCCTCTCCAGATGTTGACTGGATAAACAGAGAACTAGCATCAGACTTTGCTGCTGTTGAAGGTCGGTTCAGACAGAATCAACTTGTCTTTAATACAAAAAAAAAGCATGTTATTTTCCCACACATCCTCCTCTTCAAGTGCCATCTCCCCTCTCTGTATCACCGCTCTCAATGGAGATTCCCTTGAAACCGTCACTACATTCAAATATATGGGCATCACTTTAGATACCTCTCTCTTCCTCAACGTCTATGTCTCATTCATAACTCACTAAACCAAAAGCTAGGTCTGCTTTATCATATCCACCCCTTCCTCACCTCTGCTTCTTGCCATAAGATTGCTTCCTCATCACTTCTTCCACTGCTGAACTACAGTATGGAGCTCACTTACTGCTCTCCACAAATGCTGCCGCCCTGTCTCTCCTAACTCAGGTCTGCTACAGGGTGGGAAAGTTTGCTTGGGGACTAATGCCCATCACCAACACTGTGATGTCCTTGCATCATTGAACTGGTTACCCTATGAATTTAAACTGAGGTATACCACCTTGTGTTTCATTCATACGCTGGTGCATACATTTACCTCTCCTTACCTAATTGAGATCATCAGTCTAAATCAAGCTCCTTGTGAACTGAGGTCTGCCTCCCTTCCCCTTTTCATTAGACCCAATGTGCAGCTAGCCACTGCCCATAAGTCCTTCTCATTTGCAGCAGTGCCTGACTAGAACTCCCTTCCCCTTCAATCTTATCATGCTCCACTCTTCCTAAGTTCTGAACCAATCAGCCTTCCTCTCTCTCTGCCTCTGCAGTATGCTCTTGCCTTCATTGATGACTGATCTTCTCTTATACTGCTCCATATCCTTCTCCTTATCCAACTTGACCCCTTGCCCAGGCCCCTCTCCTTACCTCCATTCCTTATCTCATGGCATTCTTGCCATCTCTTTTCCCCCTCCTGTACCAGTGCTACTTATCTGCCTTAATATTTTGCTGCTTCTGGTCTTCCTGAAACTGACTTATAATATGCATTTACCAAAGTGTAAATATTTATTTTTTTAGCTGTTATATTCAGTTTTCACTGCTTGTGTTCATTCCGAAACTGACCTACAGTATGTTATTATAAAGGTGTATATAACTGTTTTGTTAGCTGTTATACACTTTTACTTTTATATTTCTGTATGTTTTATGATTCTGTATCCCCTACCTGCTGTATGTTAATTTTGTTATTACTGTAACAAAATTCTCTTGTTGATTTTGCACTGTACTGTACTGTTTGATGCTGCACTCACAGATCAACCCTGAAAAAGAGACTGTAATTGTCTCAGTGGACTTACCTGATTACCAAAACTCAATAAATAAATAAATAAATATTTTCTAAAAATATGCATGGGAAACATAATAGCAAAATTGTATCTATCATTGGACTATGAAATCTTCTATTGCTCACTCATCAATATCTTGTTAAATATTTTCCACAGTGGTTTAAAATCTTCCCAAAAATTATAATTATATAAACTGCTTAAGAAAATGTTTTCTATTCTATTTTTGGAAAGGGTCTCACATTTGTATCACAGTTCCAGTTTTTTTAAGAAGTAATCTTTTAAGTCCCATAATATTGGCTTTCAGGATCAATCTATATTCAGGCCTACTCTATATTCAGTAAACATTTCCAAAATCACAAATTTAGGATCTTACCACTATGGGAACTTAAATCCTGTTTTATCCAAAATCTCAAAGGCTTGAGTCCACCAAGAACAACTCAGTTGTAATTCTCATAATACATGTATTATATCTTGCTTTGCTATCTCACAGTGCCAACAGCTATCATGAATTCAGATTTACCTTATACAACCTGTATAGTGAATAACAGGCTCTACTGATAATTTCATATTGTATGGTTTTATCTCTAGTGAGTTTATATTGTGAGATGGAGTTACAGGTAAGGAAGCATTGTTGTTTAGTACATTGTGGATTTAATTACTGTTCCTGTTTAATAAATATTGCTTTGTATAGTATATTAAAAGGTTTCTGTAACTTTTTTAAAAAACATATAATTCATTTGACTTATTCTCTAAAATGTTTGACAATTCCTTTTCTATAATTTTATTATTTGGAGCTCTTTCCCACCGCTTATAGTCTTTTGCATCTGTACTACTCAATTGATTGAAATATAAATGTTGATGTTCATATAATGAACATTTCCCTTTAAATTGTTCTCATTTTAATATACAACCTTTTTCAATAACATCTTGCCATCTTCTTATTCCTTTGTTTTTCCAGGCCTTATTATCCAGCATCTTCCCATCAACTCTGAATCTGGAATTTCACCAAATGCTGTTCATTGGAGATTCAGTATATGCGGTTCCTATTTCATCCTATTGGTGAATCTGGCAATCGCTCTGGCAAATTTTTTTTATAATTGGACTTATATTTTATTAACTTTTTTGGCTATGTACAAAATGTATTTTATATCCACTGTCTCATTATACACTTCTTTCAACATTACATTTGCAATTTCATAATCTGTATTATTTTCTTCATCTTTTGGCCAATTATTTTTATTTTTTTATTTATTGAATATTGAGAAACACCATTGAGTGGAGCTCATTTACAAGGGTTCTATGTCATAGTGTACAAAGCTACAAAAGTAGTATTTGGACAAAACACACAGTTCATTGCTTTACAGCAACATTTGTAAATTCCTGATACATTGTACAGAGCTACAGTAGTAGTATTTGGACAAAAATCACAAATCATTGGTTTACAGCAACAAGCTGTACATTTGAGTGTGTCAGAAGGCCACTTCATGGAAGCATTGTCCATTAGGTAGGAGAGAGAAAGAGGGGAGAGGAAAGGAGGTAGGGGATACAACTGTGGGGAGATGGGAGGGGTGAAATGAAGAGGAATAAGTGCCCCAAGCTGAGGTGTTGGTGGTAGTTAAGTGCGGGTGCAGGTGGATTTTTCAGTGAAATAGCTTTTCAGGGCCATTTTGATTTGGGTGGGGATGATTATCCCAATGATAGAGGAAGGGAGCTCATTTAGCCATATTGGGGATCTAAAGGAACAAGAGTGCATAGCCAGGCTAGTCATTTGGAAGGGAATTTGAAAGGGGTTATTGAGGGTGCTATATGTGACATGCTGGCATTGAGAATGAAGGAAGACTGATTCAAGGGTGGGGGAGGAGTGGCCTTGGGCAGCTTTGATACACCACATGCATGTTTGATATTTGATGCATAGGTCTATGGGGTAGCCATTCAGAATTGTTATAGAGGCAACAGGTGAGTTTGTCATTCATTCAGCTCCTATGACAAGACAACATGCATTATTCAGTGCTACTCTTACTCAATTTAGTGTAGAGTCAGCAGTGGCTGCATAAACCACTAGCCCACAGTCAATTATCAGGAGTATTGAGGATGTGACCACCAGATGCCCAGCCTCCTCTGTCATAAGGGATTTGTGATGATATAGGGCACCCATTTTTTTTATTTACTGCTATCACTATTTTTTTGAACATGATGCTAATGGAGAAGTTGTCATCAAGATATACTCCTAGGCATTTGGAGGTACTGACCTGCTCCAGGATAGATCCCAGTATAATAATGTGTTGGAAATTCACATTGCTGTTGTGTTAAAAGTTGGTGTCACTAACAAGATGATAAAATTTATTTTTATTTCTTTTCAATGTTCACAGTTCGGAGAGTGCAGGACTCCCTGCTTACCACATAGGTTTTGATGCAATGACTTAGCTGTGTGGCTTTTGCTCCCTGACACTCACTGTAAGATAGAAAGTGAAATATATGGACTTAGTAATATTTGAACCTAAATTTATAACTACAGCTATTTGCAAGAAAGTTAAGGAAAAAAATGTTTAAAATGTTAAAATGCCTATAATGATTTTTTCTTTAAAAAAATGGGTAATGTTGTAACAGAAGTTTTGAGCGTATAGAAAATGAAAACAGAAAATGAATACACAAATAGTAAAACAGTTTTGAATGTTCTTTTCTAGTAGCTTTGATTATTAGGCCATTTCTAAGCTATCCATCTCTGGAATTTAATTTTGTAAAAAGTTTATCAATAGGAATGTGCAAATTTAAACACTGGGAAATGATGCCTTGGAATGGAGCTCTTATGAATTCATATGATAGTTCCAAATAGAGAATAAGATACGTTTTATGATGGATTCTTTTTGTATAAAGAATTTTTCAAGTAAGACTGTTGATGTTACCACTTTGTATATTATTATTTTTTGGTCTACAACTGATTTGAATTTAATTCTCCATTATATAGAAACCTGTAATACCATTTATATGAGACATAAGATGTGAGAAATATGTGAGGTCACTTAAAAATCTAAAAATTTAAAAATCTAAAAAAATCTAAAAACTTAAATATTTGCTTTCATTATGTATAATTATGATGTCACGCATCAAAATGAATTTAAGGCATTGTCCTTCACCAACTACCTGCCCCCTGATGAAGCCATATGTGGAGAAGTGCCGGGGCAGCTGGTGAGATGGAAGCACCATTTTTGAATGGTGCTGTGTCATGCAATGGTAAATTGTTTGCTAATAAATTAATATTTTTGAATACATGAACTGTGCTGGGACCCTTCATTGGAGTTACTGGTTAATTCCTTGATCTGGTGTGCTACTGCAATATTGTACATTGAATTTACAGGATAGACCCCACCTGGGTAATGATAGTAAGGAGTTGGAGCACTTTCTTTTTTGGGGGACAGGAAATCAACATTAACTTAATTTTCTTGCAGTTTGAGATTAATTTGCTTTGGAGGAATCAGTGCTCCAAAGCTATGAAGCTTTGTTGTGAGTTACATGTGAGTTCTAGCTGGTTTCTGCGATTAGAGGAGACAACGTCATCCATGTAGAGGAGTATGTGAGAGTTTGGGCATGCCAGAGGTAGAACACTGATGAATAAACTGAAGAGAAGGGGTCCAAGGCTTGACCATTGTGGTACTCCTACTGAGACATGCCCTGTGTCAGAGGCTGTCCCATTGATTCTTACTTTTTGGGTATGGCCTGTCAGATAGTCTTTCAATCAGGATACTGAGTCTTGGGAGAGCCCTAGGGAGGAGAGTTTATGAAGCAGAAGGGTGTGGTTAACAAGGTCGAAGGCCTTTGTTAAATCTATGAAGATGGAGCTCACCTACTGGCTGTTGTCAAGGGCACCGTGTGCAAGGTTGCTGTACTCAAATAATGCCATTACGATGCTGTGCTGTTTTCTAAAGCCATGCTGTTGATGGCATTGAATGCTATATTGACTTAGGTGGGTTACCAGCTGTTCATCTGCTATCTTCTCTAATGCTTTGAAGAGTGGAGATAGTATAGACATGGGGCGATAGTTGGAGACAAAATATTTATCACCACTTTGCATACAGGGGTAAGCAGAGCTGTTTTCCAGATACTTGGGAACTGGGAAAACTGTAGCAAGTGGTTAAAGAGCTTTGCTATAGACACAATTAGGACATCCAGTGCAGAAGCAAGAAGCTTCATGTCTATTGTGTCACTACCCAGCCTTGTTTTCCCAAGTACCTTCTTGATGTGTCAGAGGGTGTCTGATGTTGAAACCAATTTGAAGTAGAAAGCTGGGTGGGGTGGAGATGCAGAGGCCACCTTGGGCTGGGCTGTCTGTGGGCTGGGTGGCATGTTAATGGAGTCCAAGGTACACAGTATTAGACTGAGGTCAGTGAATGTGAAATTAATTATATTTGCAATTTCACTGGGATCTGTGACAGTCATGTTATTGTGAGTGATTTGGGTGGGGCAGCCTATTCCTCTTTACCTGTGAGGTCCTTCAGGGAGTCCCAGAATTTTCTACTGTTACCCCGAGGTTGGCCCTGCTTCTTTTTGAAGTGGGTAGCTTTGGCAGACCTTATTTCTCTAGTGTATTTATTTCCGGCTACCTTATACTTTTGAAAGTCCTGTGGGGTACCAGAGGGTCTTGCTTTGTACCATAGATGATCTCTTAGCTTCATTTGTGCCCAGGTCAGGGGGGTAGCCACTCAGCGGTATTACCACAAATCATTCATTTTTTGTAGGGAGCATATATGTTCACTGCTGTGTTGAATTCAATAACAAAAAAGTCTAGTGCAAGGTCTATATCTGGGATATAGTCTAGGAATACCCAATTGACCAATGCCAGATGCAGCTTGAAGGCATCTAGGGAGCCTTTTGGGAGGACCCTACTATTCACTAGTTTGGGGAGGAGTTCGTGAACTTTACCAGCCATTCACATAGCACTGGGGAGTGGTCACTCAGGGAGCCAGGGAGTACTTTAACCTTTATCAGTCATTCTGGGTGAGTGGTGAGGACCCAGTCAATGACGGTGCCTGTTTATATCTTATAGTTCTGGTGCATTCATTTACTGTATGTGTCAGGTATAGGCTATTGATTAGATCCTTGTGAGGCTATGTATGATTTTGAGTTCCAATCAATACTGAAGTCACCTAAGACCAATGTTTCCAAGGATGGGCTCATCTCCTGGTAGTATTGGCTGAAGGACTTAATACCAGCTGGTTGCTATGGGGGGAATGTAGACTGTTAAAATCTGAGGTTTTATCCCCCTTTGCCTATTGTTAGCTTTGTAACCAGACTTTCACAGTGTTTGTTGGGGCAGGTAATGGGGACATTTTGCGCTTGAAGGAGGCTTCTAATACATTGGAGGCACCAACCCCTACATTTCCCTGACTTATCCTGCCAGAAGGTTGTGTAACATTTCAGAGCAATTCCTGAGTCGTGGACCTTGACAGTGAGCATGGACTCTGTGATGGATATGACACTAGACTGGGTATGTGCCACCCAAGCTTCAAATTGAGTGAATTTAGGAGGAGGGCTACATATGGTTAATGAAACAAAACACAGGAATCTTGATTTGTACCTGGGTAATTGGGTACCTTGATGTGGGCCAGGATTAGGGTGAATATTCCCCGATATCAGAAGGAGAAATATCAAGGTTTTGCACAATATCCTGTAGGGAACTGGTTTACAGACTAACTTGTGGTTGCTTGTGGAGTGCTTAGTGGCAAGTCTACAGAGACCTTCAAAGAGGGTGGACCATCTGTGTAAGTATGTCAAAGTGATATTTAACTGTGATTGTTCATCTGTACCAGGGGGCATGTCCACATTTGCTTGCACCCAAGGTAAGGTTACCTTTAAGTGAACATAGTGGCAGATCTGAAGGGCATGGGGGTAACCCCTTGTGGGTGTGAGAGATCATATGTAGCAGACTTCAGAGATGCAGCTAGGACAGCAAGCAAGAGGGTTATACTGCTAGTGGTGGGTGTGTTCAGGCTGCAATTAGGGCTTATGGGGAGAAAAGTTTAGGATGTCATTGGCTAAAGCAGTCAGGTTTGAGAGATTTATTGGCATGTAATTGCTGTAATACTCTTCCCTTGATTTAAGGGAAAGTGTGTTTTTTGGCAATTAATTGCCATCTTCACCAAAAATGCCATGTAGCACTTTATTTATTTATTGATTGAATTTTGTTGACCGGATAGGCCCACTGAAACTAGAATTCCATTTTTCAGGGGCAGTCGGGGGGAGGGTTACAGATGGTAACCAACTGAAATTGAGCCAAATTAAGCTGTTGGTGATATTTTTGGTGAGTGGGGGAAATTTGGCTAGGACATTGAGGAAATTCCCCTACTGAGCTGTAGGGGGAACCATTGGCTGTTTTTGCAAGATGGCCACTTTCTTTGCACCTCTAACAAGCATGAATGTGCTGGCAGTTTGGGTGCAGACCTCCTTCCTGTCTCTGATATCTCTGGAGGCTGAAGAATGTCATGATACATCAGGTTTTCTCATCACTGAAGCAAGTATGGTATAACAAGAAGAATCTCTTAATCTGCTAACAATTGTGAAAGGTCGTCTTTCTAATATTGTGAAAGATTTATTGAAACCTCCATTTTCCTCTTCAATAGAGGACCCAAAAGTGCGAGCATTACAGGCTCTTTTAGTGGCTGAAGAAAAGAAATTTGCCTTGAAGTGACAGGGGCTGACAGCTGCAATTGATGTCTTGTCTTTAGAAACTTCTCCTGTATTGATGAAATGGCTTCAGTCAGACCTGTGCAAGCTAAATGAGGCATCCACAGCAAACCACACTTCAAACCCAGAATGTACAACCTTTGTTTCTCATAGTAATACTAATCAGTCACAGGCTACAGTCTTTACATTTACTGCAAAACAAAAAATGGCTTTTCTAGACTTAGAATGAAAGGTGGCTCAGGAAAATGTAGTGTTGCAAGGCCTCCCTGTACAGCAGGGTACTGAGCCTCAACAATGTACCACACATCTATTTGCAGTGCAGGATACAATTGTAACAGCAGCAGACACTGTGGGAAATCCTTTAGAAGTGTTTTATAAGGATTACACTCCAAGAAGATTGCTTCTTCCTGAGACTGAAAGCTCAAATACAGGATGTCAATATTGAAAAACTATGAGCTCTGCCCAGCTGGGAATGGAGCTGGAAAATAAAATGATTTCCTTACTGGAATTGATTTCAGATGATGGAGAAAAACCTCAGCTGAACTTCAATTTGAAAAAAAATGGGCAAAAGGTTTTTAAAATGAGGCAGCAATCCCCAAATGAACCCTTTGTAATTCCGCAAACATCAGGACTTGACCCCCCATAGACCTGCCAGATTGGGCCTTGATGCTCAGGACAATGATTTTGATAATAGATGGTCACCAGAAAATGCTTTAGGAGGGGCACAGTGGAAACAAAATGAAGCAGGTAGCTGGTATCCTGAGCCAGACTGGGAACCCACTCCTCTCTCTCAGGGAAATCCACACTCGAAACCTATTATGTCTGCTGATGTCCCTCAACCTTCACAAATACCTCATCAGGCCCCAAAGCAACTACTCTCTATTGGGCACATGGATAAAACACAGGAGCACTTATCCACTGGGAAGGGGGAAAACATAAAAGAGCAAATACAATGTGAGCCCCCTCCAGCTGACCACAAGGGGACTGATGAAAAAAATAAACCAAAATATTCTGATTTTTTTGATAAAACAGATGCTGCCCCCAGGTACAATGTGGTGTGCTTACAGTACAAGGGGGATCTAGAAATACGTCCAGACAGATATTATGTTGGAGAAAAGCTGCTGAAGGAATATCTTGATTTCACTCCTCCAAAGTTTTTGCATTTATTAACATATCAGGGGAGGATAACTTCAACATTAATTTCCAATCCCCACATTTACTGGAAGTGTTTTGGATGAGGTATAACTAATTGAAGTTTTCACCTCTATGGGCCCCCTTTTTGGTCATACCCCTGACCAAGTCTCTCATTAAATGTATCACTGTGATGTTTTGCAGTGAAGAGGTCCATGTAGAGGACATCACTTATTGATTGCAACAATGCTGTACAATTTTGTCTGACTCAGAAGCTATTCTAGATGCTGAAAATGTCTGGACTGGAGGCTGAAAATATAATGTTAGATTAAATCAAAATAGTGATGGTATCCAACACATTTCAAACTGCTTCTACTTGGATAGGGACTAGGGGGTTTGTTTCTATGCTGGTCAGCCAAGGGCATGCTACAAGTGTGGTTCCAGAATACATTTGTCCTATGTATGTGACAAACCTTGTTGTGGAATCTGTGGGGAAGTTGGGCACATAAGCATGCAATGTATTAATCACACTAGATTTACTCTCTGATTTACCTGGACACCTTTTTCCTGAATGTCCTTGGTCAGTGAGGAATAGGGAAGATCAGATGGATCCAGATGTGCTAATTCAAAAAGCTCAAAAAACAACAAAGAACCACCCCCCACAAGGACCCCTCCACACACACACACACCAGGATGTGGACCCCCAGGACCCTGACCATACAGAACCTACACCTTCAAGTGACCCTATGGATATACCTTTGATTGCTGGAGAGTAACTCAGAGAACATGCTACTTCAAAAGCCCCTGCTATTATAATTGTGGACCATCCTTCTACACCTTGTCCAGTGGCCCCTCCTCCATAACCAATATCAGGGTGTTTATTGAATCCTGTTTATTTTTCTGAGGTAGTAAATCCTGTGTTTTTGGGACAGTACTCCATCCCTTGGTTAACACCAGTTAACAGAAGTAAATCTGCTAAGACCCCTTTAACCTCCTTGGACACAGTTTCATTTGATACCATTAATCCCTTTTTGATCCTTAAAATACAGGTTTGGGGGACATGGAGGTTGGAGATGATGACCCAGAAATGAACTCAGTCTCTTCAGAACCATCAAAATGTTATGATGGAAGATATAAGGGGAAGAAAAAAAAAAGAAAAAAACAGATCTAATTCTCCTTTACCTTAAATTGCATGGATTCCATTGTATCAATTAATGTCTGCAGTTTATTGAATCAAAAGAAATGTCAGGTGTTTTTTTCAAAACTTATATGACTTATCAGCAGACAACTTCTTACAGGAAACTTGAATGTGATCAGATACTCATATTCAATTGTATAAAAAAGAATGGTATTGAGGCCCTCTTTTTGGTCCTTTGGGTTGGATAGATCTGATGGGGTGTATTTTTTTTATTTTCAGGAAATAGGTTCACTCTGACCAAGTTAATCGACCTCATACCTGGTAGGGTGCTTATTCTGGATGGGATCTGGGACTCACAGCCTAGTAGGTTTACAAATGTATATGCATCACAATTAAAAGCTGAGACGGTGCAACTTTTGGAAGCTTTACAGCCCTTAATGGTTGATACATGGATAATTTATCTGGGGGGGACTTCAACTGTACTCTTGTGAAACTAAACACCTCAACTTCCCCCCAAAACTTGATTGCAATTTCCATATGTTGTACAAATGTATTGCAACAGCAAACCTTATAAATTGTGGGAATTTTAAAGTAAAAGGTGTGGTCTATAGACCACCAGCCCAGGAGGAAGAAACAGATAGGGAGCTGATGCTAGCCATCCAAAGGATGGCAGACAAGGGTGAGGTAGTACTGGTTGGAGACTTCAATATTCCAGATGTGTACTGGAGCATCCCAGCAGCAGCATCAACTAGGAACAGATTTATCCTGGACTTCCTTCAGGGTGCCTTCCTCAAGCAACTGGTCATGGAACCAACTCGGCAGAAGGCAATACTGGACCTTGTGCTTACAAACAGGGACAGTGTGATGGGGGTAACAGTGGGGAGCACCTGGGGAACAGTGACCACCAGTCATTGTGGTTTGAAATCACAGAAAGAGCAGAACCAAACCACACAAAACACGTATCCTGGATTTTAGGGGCAGACTTTGGGAAAATGGGAGATACTTGAAAGAGGCATTAAGGAATGGGACAGGAATCAGGGTTGAGGAACAGTGGGCAGTATTTAAAATGGGGATTACAAGAACAACAGAATTATGCATTAAGCAGGTTAGCAAAAAGGAAAAGGAAGAGGAGACCATTATGGTTTTCCAAAGAGGTAGCAAAGAAGTGAAAGCCAAAAGATTGCATTCAGGCAATACAAAAGACACAGGCAGAAGGGATAGGGAGAAGTACCAGGAGAAGCAAAGGAGGCAGGGAGGTCAGTAAGGGAAGCCAAAGCTCAGACAGAAGAACACATTGCAAAATCAGTGGGTAGAGGGACAAACCTTTTACAGGTACATAAGTGAAAAAGAAAGACAAAGGGAGGATAGTGAGACTGAAGGGGAGGATGGGGCTGCGTGGAGGATGACAACAGTAAAGCTGACATATTGAACAGGTATTTCTGCTCAGTCTTTACTGAGGAAGAGGAGGGTAATGGGTCTGAATGGAGTACAAGGGTGAGAATGGTGCAGAAATGGACACAAGTCCCTTACACAAGAAAGAGTCCTGAAGGAACTGGAAGTAATAAGAGTTGATAAAGCAATGGGACCAGATGGGTGCTCCCTGGGTCCTTAAAGAACTAAGAGAGTGGTGGCTGAACCTCTGGCTATCCTGTTTAGCCGATCACTGGAAACAGGGGAGGTACCCAAAGACTGGAGGACAGCAGATGTAGTCCCCTTATACAAAAGCGGGAACAAAGAGGAAGCAGGGAACTACAGACCAGTCAGCCTCACCTAAGTAGTGGGGAAGATCATGGAAGCACTACTGAAGGAGAGATTGGTGGAACATCTGGTTGTCAATGGACTACAGGACCCAAGGCATGGTTTCACCAGGGGAGTCATGTCAGACCAACCTCATTGAATTTTTGACTGGGTGACTAGGGAGGTGGATCAGGGAGGGCAGTGGACATGGCCTATCTGGACTTCAGCAAGGCCTTTGACACTGTGCCATATAGAAGACTATTACACAAACTGGGGAATATGGGTGTGGGCAGGACAGTAGTATGGTGGGTAGGTAACTGGCTGGGTGGTAGGACACAGAGGGTGGTGGTAAATGGCTGTCACTCCACAGAGGGAAGAGTGACCAGTGGGGTACCACAGGGATCAGTGCTAGGACCGGTCCTATTCAACATCTTCATCAGTGACATTGCACAGGACCTAGAAGGCAGAATTTCACTGTTCGCTGATGACACAAAGCTCTGTAACAGAGTAGACACACAGAGAGTGTGTAACAGAATGAGAAGGACCTGCAGAAACTTGAAGAATGGTCAGGGGTTGGCAGTTGAAATTCAATGCAAAGAAGTGCAAGATAATGCATATGGGGCACAAAAACCCTGGCACAATATATCAGTTGGGGGTGAGGAGTAGCATGCACCAAGCAGGAAAGGGATCTGGGGTTATCATCTCTGATGACCTCAAGGTAGGGAAACAGTGTGACAAGGCAGCAGGTAAAGCAAATAGGATGCTGGGATGTATAGGCAGGGGCATCACCAGCAGGAAAGGGAGGTCATAATTCGCTATACAAGACACTAGTGAGGCCCCACCTGAGTGCAGTGTACAGTTCTGGAGACCATACCTACGGAAGGACATAGACAGGGTAGAGAAGGTTCAGAGGAGGGCAACAAAGATGGTGCATGGGATTGCATCACAAGTCCTATGAAGACAGGTTGAAGGAACTGAACATGTACTCCCTGGAGGAGAGGAGGGAGACAGGGGATATGATAGAGACATACAAGTATCTTACAGGGAGGAACAGGGTGCAGGAATACATTATTTTTAAGCAAAAAAGATGTTCCAGGATTAGAGGGCATGGGATGAAGTTGGAGGGAGGACGATTCAGAGGAAACATGAGGAAGAATTTCTTCACAGAACGGGTGGTGGACAAGTGGAACACCCTGCCAGAGGAAGTGGTGGAGGCTGAAACAATCACGGGATTTAAGAATGCATGGGATAGACATAAAGGAATTCTGGAGGTCAGGGGTAAGGGGCAACAGACTTCTAGGAAAGCATAAACTGAACTTACAAGCTCAAATGGGCAGACTGGTTGGGCCATAGGCCCTTATCTGCAGACACTGTCTATGTATCTATGTATCTATGTAAAGGCCCACAATTTACATATTATGGGGCAAAGTAATATCCACTATTGATTTCATGTTTACCAGTAGGAATCATCAAAAAGTTACTTTGGTCACATCCCCGGTGTTTTTTTCAGACCATCTTATGTTAAAAAGTACCTTTTCACAATCCATACCTACTCACTGCCAATCAAACAGATGAAAATTGAATTCTTCTTCCTTAGTGGACACAAAGGTTCAAAATTCTATTAAACATATTTTAAGGGCTAGATTTTCCATTCTGGATTTGTATGACAACATAGGAGATTGGTGGGCAGACACTAAGCATGATCTAAGGATATTTTTTAGAGTTATGGGAAAAGCAAAGCGAAAAGGCTAAGTTTTCCACGATCTTAAACTACATGCCAAATTTCAGCATTTCATACTCCAAATCCACCAACTCTGGTAAAAAAAAAACATTACTTTCAGTACAGTGCACTGTGAAGAAATGCCAAAAATCTAAAAAATTATTTTGAAACACTGGAGTATTCTGCAGAATAATCCCAGCACAAAACACATATTTAATAAAAGACCATTTGTTACATATAAAAACCCCTACTTTAAGAGACAAATTAGTTAAAACAGTACATGATTCAGGGGAACAAAAGAGTGGACAGCTATTACTTGGTCCATTACAAAATAGCATGTGTCCATGCAATAGATGTGTAGCTTGTGAAAATACATCTAGAAAAACAGTTTTTAGACATCCATACACAGATAAAATTTATGAAATTAAACAACATATTAACTGTAAGACAATGGGTGTTATTTACATAATACAATGTCCTTACGATAAATTGTATGTTGGCCAAACATCCAGAGAACTAAAGAAATGGATTTTGGAACATAAAAGCCGTATTAGATCAAATGATGAAAGCTCCTTCATAGCTAGGCATTTTAAAGAAAGAGGTCACACAGTGATGCAGCTAAGACTTTGGGGTTTAGAAAAGGTTCAATAAACAGAAAGAGGAGGTAATTTCCAGAAAATATTAGAAAGTAAAGAAACAAAGTGGATTTATGAACTGGGAGCCTATGATAAACATTGGGGTTCAAACGAAGAAATAAACTGCCAGTCATGCTGGTAAACTAAAATAAGATGTATACTTAATCTAGTGAAATTCTCCTCTGTGGTTGCAACTGGACTTTTCTTCTAACCCCCCCCCCATCTCTAAGTTGTGATGAAGTTAAGATAGTTCACTATAACTTTATATTTTTTAATTTTTCTGTATTTAAGTCTTAGGGCAATTATTGATTTGTCATCAGTGAACACATAGCGATGTATGACAGAAAACAGTTCAAATATTTAACTAAAAACAAAAGCACAATGAATAGAAGTAGTTCATTTCATTGATAGACTGTGGTTAGTGTTCACACTAATTTTGCCAAAGCAAAGGCGTTTCTTAGCAACCATTAGTTGCCTGGTTACAACTCGTTGAAAAGCAGATAGAATTATTAGTGCTTATTGAGAATGAGTATAAAAAGGTAAAGGCTGCTGCTAATCTCTTGCTGCCTCATTTAAGAACTGGAACAGAATAAATGCCAGCTTTATGTGAGTACTATTCCTTGCACTAGTAGAATGCTTAGAATGTCATTAAAATGATATTAACTTTGTTTTCTGTATTTTAATACTTGAGGTAGAAGAGACATTACACATGAAATGTGCTTACTGAAGTAAGTAATGACAATTTGAAGTTGAATTGAGCAGCAACTAGTAGGTAAAGAATTTAAGTTAAAACCTGTTCTAAGAAATGTAGCATACACTGTGAACAAGTGGTAATAAGTAATCATTGTATTTTGGATAGGAAACAAAAGCAAGCGATTAGCAGACTTGGCCAAAGAAGAGCTTTTAAAATAGATTTGAATAGGTGAATATTTTGAAACTTATTTAAGAAATGGTTAGCATGGGTAGAGGTTATAAGTGAAGTCATTATAAGTGAAGTCACTTGATATTGAGTTTGATTTTATGTTTCACTATTTGGGACAGCAAGGATTGGCAAGTGGTCAGTTAAAGAAATATGTTAAAATAAAAGTAAAATCACTTAGTGATAATAATATAACAGAAGTTATATACCTATAATAAATTGAAATATAATCTGTGATACTGAGCAAAAGAAATGTGTATGATTATGTATTTGATATATTTTGAATAGTAAACAGTGGTGTCAAAAACTGTTAAAAAATTATAGAAATATGCATACATATACTGTATTAGTAAAAATTATTCTTTTTTGATTAACAGCTCCCCAGAAGAAGCCAGATACTGGTGAAACATTGGGGTATGCTTAATAAAAAGAAATGAAAATGAGAACAATTTGATTCGCATATAGTTTTTTACCAGAGTTGGTGCGATTAGGAGTATGAGAAGTTTTACACACACGGCACCGTCTCCACAACAGAAACTTTCTTGAGAACAGTGAACAGATTTCATGAGGGACTCTTTGTTGTTCAAAATTTCAGCATTTAACATCTCTGGCCTACCAAACACAGAAAGATTTATCAGTCCAGATTGCCACTTTAAAAATCAGAATTACTGAAACATCAGTATGATAGGGCACAAACAGTGAAAGCCAATTTGTCATATGGGACTCAGAAGACACCTCAAGGGAACCCCTTTGAGATGTGTAAATCAAAAAGAGAGGCTACCACTTTTCGGGAGCTGAAAGACAAAAATGGGCAGCTGACCACTGACCCCCTTAAATTGCAATCCATTATAGCTGATCATTTACAATCTTTTCTGACAATGGAACACCCTACTCAGGCGTCTATCTTGTATTATCTTTCTTTAGTGTCCCATACTATGGATAAACACTTAGCAAAAACAATTAATTGGTGGTATAACCATATCTGAAATCCTTGAAGTTATTAAAATATTTAAATTGAATTCATCATCTCTGTGAGGCTGGTGTAACATATGGACTTTATAAAACTTTTTTCAAATGAATTGGCTCTATGCCTTAGCATAACGTATATGTTTTTTCTACAACAGGGTCAGATTCCAAAATATTTTACTAAAGGTCTGGTCATTTTTCTGTTTAAATCTGGTGACAGAACACATATTGCAAATTGAAGACCAATAAGTCTCCTAAATATGGATTTCAAACTTCTTTCTACTATTTTAAATATTCGTATGAGGAAATATGCCTCACAGGTTTTACACCCCAATCAATTCTGCAGACTTCCAGGATGAAAAATCCAACAGGCTGTCATCCTAATAAGGGAAATTATAAATTTTTATAAACAACATAGTCACACTGGGTTTCTATTATCACTTGAACTTAGTAAAGCCTTTGCTAGGGTTAACCACAAATTTTTGTTCTTGACCCTACACCATTATGGAGTGCCAGTGCAATTCATTCAGTTGTTAGAAATGTTATATTCTTCTGTAACATCCTCCCCTAGCACATTAGGCAAATTAGGCCCTGGACTAAAAATAATGGAGGAGGTTAGGCAGGGATGTCCCCTAAGCCCCTTGTTGTACATTTTTTCACTAGATCCTTTAATTTGTAGTATTACACATAAAACTGGAATACAAGGGGTCAGACAGTTGCAGACATTGGATGAGGTATGGATTCTCACCAATGCAGATGATATTTGTTTATTTGCAGAAACCAAAACTAGCATTTGGCATATGCTGCAGGACATAGTCACATATGAGGGGTTTCTAGGGCAAAACTGAATAAAGAAAAATGTGTTGTTTTTTGTTTAGGTTTGGAACAAAAAATGTGACTCACATTGCAGGAATATAACTGGGAAAAGAACAAATTAGAATTTTAGGATTATTTTTTTCTAACATGGATACAGGTTCTTATAATTGGGAGAAGATGATAACGAGCTGTGATCTAAAGGTTCAAAGATGGAAAAGATGGAAATTATCCAAACTTGAATGAATTGCTATTGTTAAAAAATGTTTAACCCATGGTATATTGTACACTGCAATGATAATCCCCCTTCCTTCTTAGTTTGAAACAAAGTTATATAGTTTGTTTTTTTTCAAATGTTGTGGGGAAGTCATCTTAATCCCATTAAATTAATATATACATATTTGGCTAAAGAGAAAGGCAGTCTTGGGATGATTGAGCCAGTGTTTTTTTGTTATGTCTTTTTTTGGTCCCAAACCTTTAAAATTGGCATCACACAGGGGGATACAATAACTAAGAAATGGATTTTGAATAATCTGCAAAGGTTTTTGGGGGTATGGGAGTCTACCCTGCCAAACAGACACAATATTTTGCTTACTCATCCAGTATTCAGCAAACAGCTCAGAAAATTAGGAAATGGAAAGTACCCAAACACTTGGTCAGTGATTTGGATAATTCTCAGTTGTATAAACTTGTTATGGCACCTTACTTCCAGAATCTCCGGCTTTTAAAAACTGTCCAGCACAAAATAATTATAGGGTGTCACATCTCCTAAATCCATCACAAACTCCCCCCATATGTGGGAAACTGTATGGCTCTGTTCATATGGCAGACTTTCAGTTAAAGGAAATAATAAGCATAAAGTGATAGAGGAAAGGTCTTGTCCATATCCCACCTGTATAGCACCAGAAGAAACCATGGAACATTTTTTGTTCCAATGTGAATATTCCAAAGGTTTATGGAAACATTTAGCTCAGGTATGGCACCTTTCATGGCTAGTTAACTTAAATTATAATAGCATTATACTTGGGATCTAACCTCAGGCACTGCATAAATATGAAGTCACCTCATTACATGTACTTTTTTCTTGATTAAAATGTTATTTATGGAATTCTAGATGCCAGTGGGTATTACAACAAAGACTGATGTCATTTGACATTTTCAATTAGTATGTGAAAATAGTTTACAAAACATATATAATTATGACTTTAGACATCATCCAATGTCAAGTGTTAAGATGTGGTGGAGTGGTCTCCTTTTTTTCATAAAATTTAAATAAAAATTGAAGGACAGCAAGATGTAGGTAATAGGGGGTTACATATTGATGTAATTGGTTCTGACATAATTAAAAAAAAGTTGATATTCAAGTGATTTAACTAGTAAATTCCTACAATGAATTGTTAATTGTAGCTATTGTTTTTTTCCCTCCCTTATCCTTTGTATTATGTGCTCTTATGTGTTATTAAAAAAATATTCCCCTACTCTTTTCGTGAAGTGCCATGGGATCTTTAAAATCCACTTGAACAACTACCAGAACTGGCAGATGGGACCTTGGGTTAATGTCTCATCTGAAAGACAGGCACAGGGCCGCATAACTTCTCAATGTCAGGACAGGCCAGACCTCCTTGGTCTTTGGTTAAACACAGTCTGTGCCATGAATAGAGGTGGGCAAAGTCCCTTAATTTCTCTATTTGGAGTATTTCGCATATATCTCGAATTTCACAAAATACTCTTCAAAATGAAGTGAAAAACATTGCATTCCTTATGAACACAAAGTTTCCATTGCGTTATATGGACTTTGCATTACTTTACCTTTTTTTTGCTCTTTAAGGCAAATGTTTCATTGATTCATGAGATGGCAGGTCACATGGGCTCTATATTGGCTTGCTTAGTCACTTCAGCATCGTGTGTGTAGTGGGAAGCTGGAAACAGTTTGCTCTCAGAGCTCTGAGAATCAAACCATCAAAAAACATTAAAAAAGTATTTTTGCATCCAAATTTTAAGTCGAAATTTAAGAATCGAGAGTAGTAAACCCATGTATGTTTATATCGTCGAGCATTTATTGATTTGGTATGACTATTGCATCTTAAATTAGTACGTTCAGTATCTGTACTGACAGACACTGCAGAAGTATGCTTCAGGGGAAGGGCAGATCTGTGGTGTAGAAGGGAAAGTCACCAACCACAGTGTGAAAGGCAGTCTTTCTAACTGTTGTTGGCTAATGTTTTAGTATTTGTGTGTTCAGGTACATACAGTAATACTTCCAGCAAAAACAAAAACAAGGTGCTGTGTCAGCATGCAGTCTGATAGCAAAACAAAATGGTAATGTTAAATGCAAGCTGAAAATAGAAAATAAAGTTAAAAATCTACATTTTGACGTTACGGTAGGTCTTCTTCAGGAAATATCTAAAAGAGAAACTTTGTTGTTTTCTGTTTTAGATATTTCCTGAAGAAGACCTAAGGTCAAATTGTAAATTTGTAACTTTATTTTCTATTTTCAGCGTGCATTTAACATTACTTCTGGTAGATTTTTACGTTTTTGCTGTTTGCTTTACATTTTTTTAAGTCTGTTTAAAAGACTGTGTTGTAGCTTACTGAACTGTTAAAGTTTCTACACGTTATCTTTAGTCTGTGTGCATGTTGTCAAGTCATACACATTATATTGTGCCACTGTAATACAGTACTCTTAATTTCTCAGCCTGTCTGCGGTATTTTTTCCTCCTTCTATATAGCTACTGCTGTAAATCCCACCCCCCAAATAAGGTATTGTTGTTCCATGTTTGGATTGCTGAAGACTGGTTAAGGTCTTGTTGTGCCTGTTGACTACATCTCTGTAGTGCCCAATTTCCATCTGGAAGTCACTGTTGTGGTTTTTTGGCTTCCCATCTATCAAAAACTGAAGAAATATAATGTTGCTGTTAATTGTCTGCATTCAGTCTGTTGAAATTGTTGTCTCTGTACCACTATTATGTGTTTCCCCATAGTACTGTGAACTCAGTGTCTCACTGCATATTATAGCACTTTAACAAAAGAAAACAGATGTAATAAAACAATGTGCCTATTGCAGCATTTTTGTCATTGTACTGTCTTGTGAATTCTCTTGAATTTGTTACAGTAACACAGAAGACCAGAGAAATCACTTTTTGTGGTGCACATGTTTGTTTCTTGGTGACTGTCTGTGGGTTCCATGTCAATGCAGTGAAGATATTTCAGTGACAGCCAATTTCAGTGACTCAATCAGAGTGACTGCAAATATAGCTACTGGTAATTACAGTGCATTTCCATTTAAGCGACTACAGTGACCCATTTTTACACCCTGTCTGCACTTCCACTATCCCATAGCAGGAAACGCTCACCTCCAAGGTGTCTTTTATACTCCAATGCAATAATTAACTTAGAAACACACCCCACACATCTGACAATGCTCCTGCAACCACCTGTACAAAAAAAACACCGTACACCAACATGGGCATACCCCTCTTGCTTCTAACGAACTCCACAGCTATAATTCTGGTATGCTCTGCCATGGAAAACACTCCTTCAATTACTCCTGGTCTGTGGCCCCCAGACCCTTTTATTTCTAGGATTGTAACACCACACTGCACTTTGAGCCATGGGTTAGTTTGCATGTTATAACATCGCTGTAATTACTGGTTGCCATTTTGTGAACTCATTATATTGTCGTATTCACTGTAAAGCAAAACTCACTAATAATGTAATCGCTGAAATTTATTCATTGTAATTGCATCACTCAAGTTGCTTCACTGAATTGATGTGATACCCTGTCTGTGTAAGCTTAAAAAATGTCTGTGAAGAGATGGTCATGCAAAGCTGTTTCTGGCTGTGGTGCTGCTGCCAAAAAGACTATTGCTTGTGTGCTTCCAAATGTTAGCTGTGGAAGTTGTGATGATGAGACAGGTTCATCAGTGGCTAGCAAGCCTAACAGTGTTAAGTGTGGTTGTGGACATGGTAGTACACAGCAGAAGAGAAAGGTAATAGTTGCTGCAAGTAAAGGGATTTCTGCGACTCATTTTTTCACTGTGAAATCAGTCACTTCAATGCTGGTTGGAGATGCTGGTGTCCCTGCTGGTAGTAATGTGAGTGACAGCATGGTTGATAACAACATGAGTATTGCTACAAGCCGGGAAAAGCTATCAGGTGACAAAAAAGTTGTGGAGTCAGAAGACTTGAGTGTAGTTGATGTCCCACTTCCCACCATAGTTGAACATGATTCTGATCATCATAATTCACAGTCTCTTGTTTCCACAGTTCCTCAGGTTAGGCCATCCAAAGAATCAGATGGTAACAAAAAATGTGTGGATGATCATAGTAAGGCTGCCGTTGTAATATCCCCTCTGGATAGCATCAAAAGTGATTTTGTGGATGATTATGATGATGAAGTGATCAACCCCATATGGGAACCAGACAAAAAGAAAGTTAAGGTGGCTGTAGATATACAGTCTGTTAGTAATACCCCCCATTCAAAGTTCTTCTGATATAGCTGTGTCATGGGTGACCTTGAAGTCAAACTCATAGATTGTGATGTTCAAAGTCCAAGTTAGAAACATAGAACATAGACTTTGATGGCAGATAAGGACCACTTGGCCCATCTAGTCTGCCCATTTCCCTACCTACAGGATAGGCCGCAGATCCTAGTTAACCAACAGCCTATTTCTTCCTATCCCCCACAGGAATTGCCTTATGTCTGTCTCATGCACTCTTGAATTCTCCCACAGTTTTAGACCCCACAACCTCCTCAGGAAGGCTGTCCCATGCATCCACTACCCTCTCTGTGAAATAATACTCCACTGCCCCTGACACCCCCTCTATCTTTAAATTGTGTCCCTTGTTCTTGCACCTCTCTTTTCTGAAAGATGCTACCCTCTTGGACTTTGTTTATTCCATCATGTACTTAAAAGTTTCTATCATGTCCTCCTCCCTTCTTTCCTCAAGGGTATACATATTAAGCTCCTTTAGTCTCTCCTCATACGGCTCCTCTTGCAGACCCTGCACCATTTTAGTTGCCCTCCTCTGGACTGCCTCTATCCTGTCTATGTCCTTGCAGAGATGGGGTCTCCAGAACTGGATGCAGTACTCCAGATGAGGTCTCACCAACTGTCTGTACAGAGGGATAACAACTTCCTGTTTTCTGCTGCTGATGCCTCTCCCTATGCATCCCAGTATACCCCCAGCCCTCTCTACTGCCTTCTCACATTGCTTGCTAACCTTAAGGTCATCTGATATGATTACCCCAGGTCCTTTTCCTTTTTTATTGTTGTTACTACCCCCCAAGTTTGCATCATACTCGAAATCATGCAGCACCCCCTCCCATTTCACCTCCACAAAAACTGCAGTCCCATATGCAGCAGCAGCTAGGTCATGTGAAATATAGGGCATCAAAATCCCTAGTTTGGGATTTTTTCATACAAGATGAAAAAGATGAAATAGTGGCAATCTACCAGCTTTGCCAAGCATGTGTGAGGCATGGTAAAAAGGGTAGCCATCTTAGCACTGTCAGAATAGCAAAGGCCCAAACCAAGAAAAAGATAGTCAACTCGGTTAAGAAGGGGGATACAACCTTTTATAGGTACATTAGGGAGTGAAGAAAGACAAAGGGAGGGATACTGAGGCTGAATAAAGAGGAGGGTGGATGGGCAGAGAGGGACAGTGAAAAAGCAGAGATACCGAATGAATACTTTTGCGCAGTATTCACAAAGGAAGAGGAGGGAGGAGGTACCTAATCCAGTCAATAGAAGCACTCTGGATGGGGGTGTGTGGATATCAGTCCTTTCACAGAAGAAATGGTTCAGAAAGAACTCCTAAAACTGAAGGTGGACAAAATAATGGGGCCTGATGGAATTCACCACAGAATTCTAAAAGAACTAAGGGGAGAACTAGTAACACCATTGACTACCCTTTTTAACAAATCATGGGAGGATGGTGTGGTTAGTGCAAAAGGTTTGCAAGCTCAACCCCTGTATTTACAATACAACTTAGTAAAATTAGTGTGGTGGTTCCTGGTGTGTGACTGAACGGAAACATACAGTTAAAATACCAGGGCATTTACCCTATCCCCATTTTGCTGCATTTAATGCCTGCAATATTTGAAAAAATAACTCCAATGTTCTTATATTTCATACTTTTCAGAGGTGCCCTTAGTTCTCCTTATTCAGCTGAACCATGACTAAGCCTGACCACTTCAGCAAAGTGACCACCTCCATCGGTCAGGTAAAAAGCATCACATTTTAACTTGCCATATCAGAGCTGAAGACTCCTTGCTTCCTCTATTTTTAATGAAGAGACCACTCTCCTCGCTTCATTACTTACAGTGTGCTCTGGCCAATGAAAGGCTCACAGGTGTTTAATAGGGAGCTTGCAATTAGAAAAAGTCCACATTTCTCCTACATTCAAATCAGTACAAAAGGTTTGCAAGCTCAACCCCTGTATTTACAGTACAACTGGTTCCCATATGGGGTTGATAGCATCATCATCAAAATCATCCTCAACTTTAACTGTATGTTTCTGTTCGGTCACACCAGGAGCCAACCCACTAATTTTATTAAGTATGGATATGTGGACAAGTGGCCAAATGGTGGATATTTCTTATCTGTGTATTACTCCACATTAGGTGCAGCCACCTGGGGTTGTCTTTGATGGTGGGATGGGAAAGCATTGTAATAAGTCAAACTGTGGTGGTAGCAACCTTCATGGCATTGGACAGCATGCCACACTTGCAATGCATAGTGTAGCAGTGTTGCATCCAGGCAAAAACATGCTAGACTTGCTACTGACAGAAACTGATTAGTGTGGGTCATGTGATTCACAGAGCCAACTAGCAGCCCTTCTCTACAGCTCCAGCCACCCGTTCCTTATTACTTCAATCTTCAAGGTTTCAAAAGGCACTCTGATTGTTCCTTGTACTTTTGCAACTGAAGATCTAGTCAAGAAAGAATCTGAAGTATTGGTTCTGCAAATGGAAGTAGAAATGCAGAGAACTCAGCCCAGACACACTCTGACTCCATCGCCTGCAAAAGCCCTGAAAAAATCCAGGGCCTCTTCATCTGTCAGCAGCCCAGACATTGAGCATGCACTACCAGAAGATGAACCACTGACCCTGGTGTGGTTTTTGGGCGAGTTCAAATCATTTCATGAATAAATGCATTCAGTTACCAAAGAGCTGAAATCAGTAATGCAGACCCTAGAGGAGCTGTCAAAGCAAGCAGGGGATAGTGAAGTCAGACTTACCTAGATCAAGAAGAGAGTGGCGAGGCAGGAACCAGAGTTCATGACACTGCAGCAAAAAGTGCATAAAATAGATTTAGAGGGCCATAGTAGATGAAACAATGCTGGCATTGGCCTCCTGGAGTGGGAGGAAGGGACTGATGTGATTTTATTTACTCAGAAGTTATTGATGAAGCTGGCAGGCCCTACACCTTTTGGGGCTAATTATATTATAGAACATGCACACAGATAATTGAGAGCAATGCCCCCCTCTTCCTGGAGCCCCTCCATGACCTTTTATTTTCTGTTTCTTGAATGATCAAGTAAGGCAGCACTTCTTTTTCAAAATAAAAGTGTGCACATTGGAACAAATGGAGTCCAGTATGCAATCAGGATGCAGAAGTTCAAAATGAAATTTATTCTTGAAGCAGAAAAAATTAAATCAGACTTAAAGCGGAAAATAAAAATTAATTGTACAGATGAACTTAACTTAGCATATTTTGACAGTTAACATCACTGAAGAATAGTACCTAGAATCAGGCTAGGCATCTGGTAGGGTTACCTTCCTACCAAACTCTCTTGATATGCTTCACATTCTCCCTTTTATAAGAATGTAGATCACGTGGTTCAGGTAGCTCCTCCCTAAACAGCATAATTCTAACATTCAGTGTGCAAAATAACTTTAAATATACTTTACAGAGCACTTGAGACATTCTTTAACCATTTTATTAAATTCTGGTATCTTAAAACTGAAATTCACAAGTATTAAATTAATTTACCCTTTTCTCAAGGAAAAACAGACTCCTCCCAAAAGCTTCTGACATAAAAAAGGAAGAGCAAGGGCTGGCCAGCACTATAGCAAAGGTAGTGCTGAGAGGAGGGTCTGTTGAACTACTGAATTTGGTTAAACAAGTAAGAATTATGTCCTTGTTTTCCTTCTTTCTTTCAGGACCAACAACATCATGACCCCTTTAATTTTTTTTATCCATAAATTTATGCTACAATTTAATCCCTTGTCACAACACCCATAATGTGTATTTAAAACTAAACTGTGTTTCCTTTTTATTAGTGCTTTTGTGTCTTCACCTTGAACAGTTTATCAGGAAAAGCTGAACAGCACTAAAAGTGCAAGCACTAGGAAGACGCTGTCTTGCTCTGTAGCCTGAGACAGGGCTTTCTCCAAAGCCTAATTTACTGCTCCCTTTGCATTCAAGGCTCTAAATGAGTGGAAAAGCAAGCACTAGCTTAAGGGAGCAAAACCCATTTAATTATCTCCTCAAGAGCAAGTACACTCACTACGACAAATATTTCAGCGAGTTCGCACACTCTAAACCCTTTAACACAATCACAGATATACTGCTAATCATACGGGTTTTACGCAAGAGTGGTAAGCGCTTTGGAATACAAGAGCTTCTAAACCACGGGACATAAAATACTGGAACAAAAAGCATGAAATGGAGATTTTAGGGATAGGCAGACTTACCCATAGGCGGCCATACTATGGATAGGGGAAATTAAAGAAGCCTAAGAAGAGGCAGAATAAGGAAAGTATATAGAAAAGGAGAATATAGACATAAGTATTGTTGCAACAGATTTTTAAAGAGAAGGTATGTACAGCCCACGTGTGTTTCAAAGCATACCTCAACATACATAAAAGCAACAAAAGTATACTCCTGATTTCGAACGTATACAGGAGCCATAACAATAATGGGGGGGGGTCACATCCCCTATTAAAAAAAGAAATTCAGGAAATCAAATGGGAGGGAACCATATTGAGAGTTACCAAGATTTGCCAGTGTCAGTCCAGCAAAGAAGAGCCACATACCACCCACTGATGGTTAAATTGATCACATCAGGAATCCGCTTCCGAATTGGATATCCTGCCAGACTTCAAGTTCTTCTCTACAGTGTTTGGGTCAGCTATGAGGATGTGACTGCAGCCACCAATTGCCTGAAGACTGCACTACCAGATCTCTTTAAAGAAGGCTGAAGCAGGAGAGTGTTTCAGGGTGAACATGATTGAGTAGACAGTTGAGCGGGAATAGGTAATCCTTCCTATCTAATTCAAGTATCTGCGGATCTGCCTGTTTCAAAGAGACTGGCCTATTATAGATTTAATCCAAAGGTGTTTTGCCTATTCTGTTCTCTGGTCTTGGCAGGGAAATTCATTACAGGAAGGCAATCAGATCTGTAAGGCAATTTTTCAGTGGAAGAGTTGTAATTTGCTTGCTTATGTTGCTGAGTATTCCAGCAGAGCCTGGATGTGAGGAAGACAGGGCTCTAGAAATTTGCATGAGCATGCACACTGATGCTGCAATTTCTTTGTTATTAATGCTAGACTGAAATGACTGTATGCAACCACTTTTATTTATTTATTTATGTCTCGAAATGTTTCACCAGGAAGGCACACTAACAACAAGTTGCTCATCTCCCAGTCTGAGCAGGAATAGGGTGGTATTACTTTGAGGTAATCCTTCTTCTTATCTAATCCAAGTATCTGTGGATCTGCCTGCTTTGACTAGAGGGAACTCATTCCATTCACATTGGTTTTGATCCCTTAATCAGCAGAAGGGCAGACTTATGGGTTAAATACTTACAGTTTGACAGATTTTGTAGTTAACCTTTAGTTAAACTAAACAGTTCAAGTTTTATACAGAGTTTTATCTGTTGCATGCACTTTGGACATGGTTGGGTAAGCTGGGGGAAGGGTTCATTCGACTTCATTTTGGGGGAAAGAGAACACCCCAGTCTGCCGTGAGATGTTATAATCCACCCTACACTGTTTTGGTTCAGTGGCTCTCAATATCTTAACAGGAGGGGGTTACAGTATCACTGTGAAGTTAACTATGTAATGCAAACTCCAACTACATTATCTTATATACTAGTTCTGGTATAGTACTCCAACTGAATAAGTTCCACATGCGTAGGATTGGGTACCAATTCAAAGGTTTAAGTGTCATCTGGGAGAATTCTAGTAAATTCTGGGGGTAATATGTATGTGGGAGATGGTACCGGAATTGGTTTACATAACTCACAGTTGCCTTGCTGGTCTGTGTTTATGGGAATAGGGGGAGGCGGGGAGCTGGAGTAGGGTGGTGGGATTTCTTGCTGACATGGACCAAAGAGTGTTTGTGCTGGAGGGAGGAGGGAAGGGATATTTTGCCATTTGGTGATGTTATTCATTTTCAAGTCACTATTTGAAGGGGATACATTATGGAAGGATATGGGACCCTTTGGAATAATAGACTTCATACAGTATAATATAAAACTAAATCTTTTTATTTCATCTCCCCTATGTTTCACTCCTACGTGGAGCTTGTTCATGGGGTTTTTAATTATTTTTCTTTTTTCTTATTTCATTCAGTTATTAGTATACTTGCATCACTTGGTCTACTTTTTTAAACTTTTCTTTCTTTTTCTCTTTTTCTAGTCTATAGTGCTCATGCACTTTTTGTGCTGGAATACTTTGAAGGGGATGCATTTTGGAGGGAGATGGGAGGGTTGAAACCTGTTCCTTTTTATATATTGATGTTGTTTAGGTTAAGTACAAATGTTCAGTGGATTAGTGGTACTTGGGGGAGAAAGGGTAATGGTGGGACAGGCCAGTCTTACTTGTAAGGGAGCAGAGATTAATAAACATCATCCATGGGAGACCTCTTCAGATTGCAGGTTTAGTTACACCCATTGTGTGGACATGTGTATGTATGGTCTCACATAGGTGGTAGTTATGAATGGATTTCTTGGAATGTCAAAGGAACCAGGAATAAAACAAAGAGGTACAAAATTTTAAAGCACGTACAGATGCATTAAGGGAATGTTATATGCTTACAGGAAATGCATATGCTTGAGTCAAAAGCCAACTTGTTTAGATGACAATTCAAGTGGTAGGTCTACATGGCGGGAGAAAGTACAGCTGTATTCCTTCAATGTGATTCTGAAATTTGCATACAAGAACATGAGCACTAAGGAGGAGCCAAAAGAAAAAAATCCCAAACAGTGAGGGCCAACCTCCATGTTACTCAAAGTATTCCAGTAGAAAAAGTGCATGAGCACTATAGACTAGAAAAAGAGAAAAAGAAAGAAAAGTTTTTAAAAAGTAGACCAAGCGATGCAAGTATATTAATAATTGAATGAAATAAGAAAAAAGAAAAATAATTAAAAACCCCGTGAACAAGATCCATGCAGGAGTGAAACGTAGGGGAGATGAAATAAAAAGATTGAATTTTATATCATACTGTGTGAAGTCTATGATTTCAATGGGCCCCCTGAACAAATGTTCTTTGAAGTAGCTGTTCAAGCCTTTTTTCGAGGGGGCTGAAGAAAGAAAAATCACAAAGAACCGATGTCCATTTCCCACTTTTATTCTTGTACATAGGCTTCATGGCAAGGCAGAACATCATCTGACCATCTGTGCAAGTTAGCTCATGTCTTCTCTGCATCCAGGGACTCAGTCACTCCGAGTGGTCTGATGTCCCTGAACAGGGAGAACACATTAGACTGTGTAGACTGGCAATTTCTGTTCTTAGTTATGCAGAAATTTAGGTTCCCCTCTGCTTTTATTAAATGGGTTTCTTCTTTGTATAAACATCCCAGTACAAGTTATATTGTAATGGGTTCTTCTCCTCTACTTTTTCGTTATTTTCTGGTACTAGACAGGGATGCTCCTTGTCACCCCATCTCCTTAATATATATCTTGACCCTCTTCTGAGCAGATTTAGACATAATGCACAGGTACAAGTAGTGATAGTAAGTGCCAAAGAGTTCAAGGTATCCACATAAGCTGATGATATCCTTTTTCATCTGATTCAGCCCCAGGAAACATTTCTGGTAGCTCTGAGTTTGATAGATGGATACAGTAAAATGTCCAATTACAAAATAAATGCAGAGAAAGCTACTGTGTTCCCTCTCAATGCAAAACTACAGAAGAGTGTAGCTACAGATTTAGGATTACAGTGGAGCCCGAACACCTTAAAGTATTTGGGAATTGTGCTGGCAGGGAGTGATTCCAAAATGTCTCAGTTAAATCTAGATTCAATCCTCCAGACAATTAAACATGATTTCTCTAGATGGCATAACCTCCCACTTTCTCTCTGGGGATTTATAAATCTAATCAAAATGAATGTCCTATCCAGGATATTCTACCCTATTAACATGCTTAATGTTTGGTTGCCTTTGATATGGTATAAAAAGTCCCACTGTGTGATATCAGATTTCATTTGGCAGGCGAAGGCCCCGAAGAGCTTATCATAAACTAGCTGCTCCCAAGTCCAAAGGGGGTCTGAGACTACCACATTTATGACTATACTACTGGGCCAGCAGTGCTAGTAAACATTTAAAGTGGCTTCTGACCCCAGCTGAAGAGATCTCCTTGCTTTATATTACCTCTTGGGTAAAACTGGAAATTGAGCAGAATAGGGAGGCGGGTCTGGACCTGGTTGCCCTTTTATACTGTACGCAGAAAGTTCTCCCTAAAAAACTGGTCTCTGCACCAATACTTACCTCACTGAGGATACATGTACAGTTATGCTCATTTCTATGGTATGTGGCAAGGAAAGACCTGTTCCAACCCCAATGTAAAAACCCTAATTTGAAAATAGGAGGCAAAATTATGTCAGACTCTTGGATCCCCTCACTGAGAGACCTGAGGATCCAAGACCTGCTCAGGGAAGGGGGATGCCTTCTGGTGGAATCTATCATTAACAGATACCAGGTAGGACCTAATCAGACTTTCAAGGTTTTCCAAGTAAGACACGAGATAGTACAAATGCAAGAGGACTTTCAAGAAGGTAGAGTATCAGGGAAGTATTTTGAGTCACTCTCCCGGGGAGTTTGGGAACCACACGTTGTATCAAGGTGTTATACCTCATTGTTTGACCAAGCATATGTGGATCTCGATGGGATTCCCAATTGTGGGCAGACCTGTTCCAAGAACATACCAGGGATTGGGAGAACATATGGAAAATCACCTATCGATACATCACCCAGGGTAGATTATGAGTTATGCAGTTCCAGTTCCTGAACAACATGTTCTGGACTCCGAACAGATAGTATAGACTAGGAAGAACATCTAGCCCTTGTGTAATAGATGCTATCAGGAGAAAGGTACCCGCTGACATATTGTTTGGGACTGTCCTCCAGTAAAGGAACTCTGGGATACTATCAGGACCAAAGCCAGCCCTTTGCTCGACATAGAAAATCTCCTCACCCAGGAAATTTGTTTAAATGGAGACTATGCTAAGGTAGAAGTGAAGGTCAAAAGATAATTCATGGCCATCATTTCCTCTTCCTTTAAGAAATTGGTACTAAGACACTGGTTGCATGGCCTTCCTCTAACTTATACTGAATGGGTACAGGAATTATTGTCTAACTTTAACGTGGAAAAATGAGGGGTGAGCATGAGGAATTGTTTCAACAGATACAATAGAATATGGGAAAACATACACACCCTGTATGTGCTTCAAGTTGGAGTGCACTCTTCCTGATGGGTCTGAAAACAAAATCGAGTAGTTCTGGGAACAGAGGTAACTGGCTAAATTCAGAATGAGACAACCATGGGATTGATGTTTCTTACATGGGATCTGGCAAGGCTGGTGGGGATTGGGAGGAGGGGGTGAGGATAGGGGGTAGGGGTGGGGTAGGAGAGTGAGAGGTGTATGTAACCAAGCTGTTGCAGAAGTCACTGGTCATTTTCTCTGTAATTGCCTCTTACTCTGTATTGTTAAAATCAATAAAGTTGAATTTCAAAAAAAAAATGATGAGTGGCTGCACCCCCTGTCCCTAAAAGCTAGCCTCATAGCTAGAGATGATGGGTTAAATATTGTCAAATGTATCACCAATGATGGCTTTGTGAGGGTTCCCTGCATGGCTCACTATTTAAATCTTGTGGTAGAGGAGTTTCTGCAGTGCCCAGAAATCAAGCACATGCTGACTGTTACATGCCACATCTGTGCTAACTTTACACATTCTGGAAAGGCCTTGACCACCTTGGGCAGTTTCAGATCCCAACAGCCTCCCTCAGCACTGCCTAAAGCTTGAAGTTGTCACAAGATAGAACTCCACCCTTTACATGGCAGAGTGCTTGCATGACCAGTACAAAGCAATCTCTGAGTACCTTGTTATGTACACTAGCTATGACAGTTCAGTTCCTGCCTTCATCATGTGACCTGCAGACAGCCATACATGTTATCTATGGGCTAATCACAAACTTCACCTTCTCAAAACATAACCTGAAGTTAAAGCAAAATTAATAACATGAAGTTCAACAGAAAGCTGAATTTTGATCTTTTAATGGAAACTTCACATAATGATATGTGGATGCGAAGTTGGGCACGTCACGTTAACTTCAAGAGCATAATAAAACTTTGCTGCATCTCTAATCATGAAATGCTGGCAAGTTTATTATTCCATATAAGTCTCTTGAATATATTGTTTATTTGTTTAAATCTCATTGGAGGTACTGGGATAAGAACAGTTTGCTAGCTATATGCTAGAAAGGGAAATGTCAGCATCTTAATTGTCTGGATCTTGCCCTATAAGCATAATGGAATTTTATATTTGCCTGAAAATCTGTCCCATCGAGACTCATATAATTCTTTACAATTCAGGGTATAAAACCTCTCCAATTTGGTACTCATATTAATTCCTAGATATTTAATTATTTTCTCTTGAATATTTGCTTTTAACATTTTTTGTAAATTCCCTGGTTGGGCTATATTAAAGAAAAGCACTTCTAATTTTTTTTTTCATTTATTTATACCCTGCAATTTTAGAAAATCTATTTATTATTGTTTTTAATTCTTGTAAACTTGTCTTGGGATTCTATAATAGGAGTATCACATTGTTTGCATATGCATTCAGTTTGGTCTCTCGTGTGCCTATCTTAACCCCCTTTATTATATTGTTTGCACTTATTTCATCAGTAATTATTCCAGTCCAATAATAAACAAGAATGATGACAAGGGACACCCTTGACTTACTCTTCTGTGGAGTATTATAAGCTCTGACAAAGTATTATTAACCTTTATTTGTGCTACAGGTTTACTATAAATGGTTTTTATACTTTCAATGAACTTATCTGGAAAATCAAAAAATGTAAGTGCCCCATATAGATAATTCTATTCCAGCATATCCAACAATTTAATTGCATCTAAAGCCAGAAAGACTGCAGGTATATTGGTGTTCTTGAGATATTCTATAATAAACTGGATCTTGTACAAGCCTGATTGAATAGTTATTTCAGGGATAAATCATTTCTGATAATTATGTATAATTTTTAATAATGGTAGTATCCTAGTACTTAACATTTTAGTGTATATTTTGTAATCTACATTAAGAATTGCTACTGGTCTATAGTTCTGTACTCTATTGCTATCTTTCCCTTGTTTAGGTATTAATGAAACATAAACCTTAAAAAAGGATTCAGGGATTTTAAGTATTGTTTGTATTTGATTGTATCATTTTTCTAACAAAGGCGCCAAGGAAGAGTCAAAGGCTAAGTAGAATTCTAACATATAGCCATCCAATCCTGGACATTTAGCTTTTGCCATACTATGTGTCATTTCTTTAATTTCTATAGATTGTTCTGCCTCTTGATCTGTTATCTTATTTAATCCATATTGTGCATAATACCTGATTTCTTCCTCTAAAGAGTGACATTCAGAAGTATATAAAACCAACCAAAATTCTGAAAATTCTTTTACAGTCTCCTTCTGCTTGGTCACAGCATGCCGTACTGTATTTTTGATTATAGTAATTTCTGATTTTTCATTTTCTAGGGCCTGTATTCTTTTTGCTGACATTTCCTCCCCTGCTTCCCTATTTGTTTTCTAGTTCTGGCTATATCTTGCCCAATTATATTTCACCTCTGCAATTTCTTTTACATTTATTAATTTTTGAAGTTCATTTAACTCATGTTCCTTAGCTGTTTCATCATTTTTAACTGCTACTCCTAATGCTTCATGTTGTTCTTCTACATTCTTTAATGTCAGAATTCTTTGTTTGTTTCTCCATGATGCCCCTGAAATTATATAACCCCTTACTGTAACTTTAAGAGCATCCCAACAATACAAAATGTTGTCTTTTGTAACTGAGTTATCTGTTGTGAAATTATCTATTGCCTTATTATTTTATGCTTAAAAAGTGTATCCTTTAATAAATTGCTATTCGACCTCCATGTGTCTTTCTTTTTATTTCTGTATGTCTAATACTGTAATATAATTAACCAGATTATGGTCAGAGATAAAAAGAGCTTCTATATTAGCTGTAGTACCTACACTATTTATTAGAAGCTATCTAGACATGAAAATATGATCTAGCCTTGAATACAATTTGTCTCTGGCTGAATAGTATGTGTAGTCTTTTTCATTATCTTGTAAATCTCTCAATAAATCCACCAGATTATGTGTTTCTAAAAAGCCTTGGTTTATATTTATCCCACTTAGATCCTTTTGATGGTTTATCTAAAGAACTATTTAGTGTACAATTCAGATCCCCGAATACAATATTCACACAGTTCCAACTGAATAATTGTCTGCTTATTTCAGCTAAAAAATGTCCCCTCTATTACTGTTCTTACTAGCATAATTCTTCCCCTCTAGTCCATTACTGAATCTACATTTTTCCATTTAAAATTCTTACTAAATTAAAGGGCCACCCCTGCACATTTTTTTTATGCTTTGTGAATGGTACATTTGTCCAGATCATCTTTTATTTAGTCTTTCTCTTTCCTGTTTAAACACATCTCCTGAAGCATAATCAGATCAAGATCAAGTTCTTTAACTCTGGATAGAATTCTCAAACTTTTAGTTAGTAAATTAATGCAATTCACATTGCAAGTTGCCCCTTTACAAATTTCCATCTTTTTGCATCAATTTGCCACCTGCCATCACCTTCAAATATTTTTTAACCTGAATTTGCCTTATCCTATCCTTTTTCCTAATTATATTATTTTTCTTTACCTTCCCTACCCCTCCCAATATGCCCCCCCAGTTACCCCTCCCATGCCTATGATCTTGGTCTGGCCTACCCACTTTTCCCACTTGGAGACAATTGTTTAGCCATGGCTAGCCTCCCAAATCCATCGCATTCCCTTTAAACCATTTCCCTTTTCAACATGATGTCCAGTCCATGATTATAACTTTCAACTCTTCTGTTTTCTTCTTGTTATTGTTCATATTTTTCTCTTTATCCCTGTTCAAAAGTAGAAAAAATTCCTGGCAAATGGATCTCTAAATCTTGTACCGCTTCACTCACAGTGTTGTAAAACAACCCCTCATTGCTTCCTTTGTTCCCATAATGCTTTTAAAAAATAATGTTTTAAATATATGGTTTGTTTCTTGTACATAAATGTGCTTGTTCTAAAGTAAAGTTACATTATTCTGTCTTTTCCTTCTGGTGTTAATATTTTTACAATTGCTGATCTAGCCCTCCCTCTGCTTTCCTGTCTTCCATACATGAGCCAGTGCATCCTGTCTATTACTGATAAATCTATTTCTAACCCCAAAATTTTAGAAATAATGTCCATAACCAGATGCTTCAATGAAAGTTTCTTTTCCAATTCAGGTAATATTCCAAAACTACAAATGATTTTTCTTCCTGCACGGTTTTCTTGATCGTTCATTTTCAGCTTGAGAGAATCATGCTGCTTCTGTAATGTTTTAACTTCTTGCACAATTGAAACCACAGTATCTTTTAATTTTAAGTGTATCACCTCTAATTCACTTATTGTTTTAGTATCTTGCTCCATTTTTAAATCCATGTTTGAAATTGTCTTTGATGGATTTTGTAAATAATCAGGGAGATGTTGCAGTTTGTCTATAGATGTTTGTAACAAGGTAATATTTATTATTAATTGAAGTGCCCATTCTGCTGGTATACCCTTGTTGGTTTCCCTCTGACTGGTTCCTGCTATTTCTTCTTTTTCATTTTCTACCTTTTCCTATTAGCTTCTATTTCTTCATCTGCATGTTGAAGAAAATCTGATGAGGCCGATGGGGTTTCTGTTGAGATGATGTCCTCATTTGTATTATAAATGTCTGCCCTTTTGCCACTTTGTGTTAATTTACTCAAATTTGGTGCTGCTCTTCACTTCTATTGTTTTTCCTTGTCTGGTTCCACTTGGGTTTTTGTCCCCATTTTGTCTGTATTTAAACCTGATATGTTGCAGCAGTTCTTAAATGGCAGTTGTAATTATCTTAACTTTCTTTTTCCCAGTTCTGGTGTGCCTTTTTTAATCTGATAGAAATGTCTTGATTACTTTTTTGGGGGGATTTTTGTTTGCTGTCAGAGTTTTGAAAAAGTTTAGAAAGTCATTTTGTTTTGGCCAGTTCAGTATTCAGAGCTCCCTTCAACATGTGCTAGATAAACTTCCTTAAGTTTGCACACTTTGTTATTTATTTTTAGCTCACCTTTCTCTTATAAGTCAGACTAGGGAGTTTCAGATTAGTGAATGCATATTTGGGCCTGTCATCCTTTCTTTTGTCCATCAATATGAACATAATCAAAACCAGGTCTTTCAGTAAGAGAAAACAAAAGATTCAAGTACTTACCTCAAAAAGAAGTTGATTTTCTTCTGTCCATTACCTTGTCTAGTTCTGACAGACTTTTTGCTCCGAATTGGCATTTTATCTCTTATGTTTCACCAACCTAGATACATAGATACATGGACAGTGTCGGCAGATAAGGGCCTATGGCCCACCCAGTCTGCCCATTTGAGCTTGTAAGTTCAGTTTATATTTTCCTAGAAGTCTGTTGCCACTTACCCCTGACCTCCAGAATTCCTTTATGTCTATCCCATGCATTCTTAAATCCCATGATTGTTTTGGCCCCCGCCACTTCCTCTAGCATGGTGTTCCACTTGTCCACCACCCATTTTGTGAAGAAATTCTTCCTCACGTTCCCTCTGAATCGTCCTGCCTCCAACTTCATCCCATGCCCTCTAGTCCTGGAACATCTATTTCACTTAAAAATAGTGTATTCCTGCACCCTGTTCCTCCCTGTAAGATACTTGTATGTCTCTATCATATCTCCTTTCTCCCTCCTCTCCTCCAGGAAGTACATGTTCAGTTCCTTCAACCTGTCCTCATAGGACCTATGATGCAATCCATGTACCATCTTTGTTGCCCTCCTCTGAACCTTCTCTATCCTGTCTATGTCCTTATGTAGGTAAGGTCTCCAGAACTGTACACTGTACTCCAGGTGGGGCCTCACTAGTGTCTTGTATAGTGGAATTATGACCTTCCTTTTCCTGCTGGTGATGCCCTTGCCTATGCATCCCAGCATCCTATTTGCTTTACCTGCTGCCTTTTCACACTGTTTCCCTACCTTGAGGACATCAGAGATGATAACTCCAAGATCCCTTTCCTGCTTGGTGCATGCTATATCCTCACCCCCCAACTGATATATTGTGCCAGGGTTTTTGTGCCCCATATACATTATCTTGCACTTCTTTGCATTGAATTTTTACTGCCAAACCCCTGATGATTCTTCAAGTTTCTGCAGGTCCCTTCTCATTCTATCTACACCCTCTAGTGTGTCTACTCTGTTACAGAGCTTTGTGTCATCAGCGAACAGTGAAATTCTGCCTTCTAGGTCATGCACAACGTCACTGATGAAGATGTTGAATAACCTCTCCAGTCTTCATCAATTCTACAGCTCCTTCAGTATTCCTCCTAATGTTTCAACATCTATCCTTCTTTCTTGCCTATGGTGCATTTTCTTATATATTCTTTCTTGGCTTTCTAGGCTCCCAACTTACATTTTCTGCTCCGTGAAACTTCTTTCAAAATTGCCTCTTCATCTCGAGTCATTTTCCATTGATTCATCGACTTCAGACTAATGCTGTGGTTAGCGCTTATTTCGAACAACATCCCTTTGGACCAATTCCAGGAATCTTGGCTCACTGGACCTTTAACTTCACCCTCTCTGAAGAAATTAGACTTGAGCAACCATTTATGGGAGAAAGTTGTAGTTAGTGATTATTTTAAACACCAACCATTGAGACCAATTCCAGGAACCTTGTATGCCTGACCACTAACACTACTACTCCTCTTCAGGAGTTTAGACTTGGGCAGCCATTTCTGGAAGAAACCTTATGAATATTTTAGCTGGAAAAATACAAAAACTGACCTGAGAGCACTACCTTTTCCAAGTTATTTTTTAATTAAAACTAGCATTTGCCATGCAGTGAGCTTGTGGAGAGGAGTGCAGCTTCCTGGTGCTCCCTAACCAATGGACAAATGCATTGCATCACCACACTCCACCCCAACTATCTCCCAGGTATTTCAAAAGACTTAATGGACTTATGGGGCCTGATTGTTGAAGGCTGATGCAGGGGTTGCATCAAGCCCTGTATCAAAGGCTTAGATTGTGATGGCTGTGCCACAACTGTGTGCTGCAACTGCACCCAATTTTATAATCTCAGGTGAAGCTACAACAGTCAATCTGTTTTGCAGCAGTTTGCAGCAAGGTTCAGCCACAAGCTGTGTGTTGGGGTCTCATGGAATGATGCAGGCAAGACCAAAGAAAGCTTTTCAAGTGTCAATCTGATGCATTGGATAGAAAATCTTGCTAGATTGCTGCAAGCTGTATCACCAGATATTTGATGATGTGGCAATTCTGAGTGTTTGGAAATTCCACCTATGGTCTTTTTCTTGCCATATTCTTTTATGTTTTTATTCTTCAGTGTATGCATGTATTTGATAAGTTCTAATTCATATTTCTCCCCACGACAAGGCTTTTCCAAACCCAAAGATACTTAAACTCTTTGGGCGTATAGTTGGATTCAAGGGATAGGGGACACATTTTTGTAGAGGGTGCAGAATCTCCTATGACATGTGGTACTCACACTACATTTAAACAGCACTGCAGTTTGTAACTCTTTACGCCACTTTCAGCCATAATGGGTGCAAATGGTAGAAGCGGACCATGCATGTTTACTGGTGTTGCTAGCATTTTATTCTTTGGTGGACCTCAATATCTTTAGTGCAAATGGAATTTAGCCTGCAATCTTTGATCAAATCTTACCAGACAGATAATTGCCCTTTGTGACAAAATGGCTTTATTCTGTATTGCCTGTGTTTGTGAAAAAAGCACCTACAATGATGGCAAAGACATTTAACCTTTTCTTCATGAAAATATGACTTTGTAGCCCCTTTTTGGGTGCAGTATATAGATGCACATAAAGCTCCTACTCTCAAAATGTGTACAAGTAAAATCCATGCAGTGAAATGCCCCCAAAATAACCCTGGTGGCTAGCGGTCCCCTCCCCCCACCCAATCAGATGCCAGCCTGAGCTGTATATAACAACAACAAAAAAATACAACAACCCTGGAATTCCAGTATTGGAGGCAATTAAGATGGATGATTGAAATATCAGCTCCGCTAATCTAATCACACACTCTAAAACCTCTCCTTACTATTATAAAAGCTCTCAATTTTAGCTTTGCTTATTCGGGGATGTCATCAGAGTTCATGGAGAAACATAACAAGCATAACTCAAAGGTTTCTCTACCTTCGGAACCAGTGAACTTTTCAACTGCACCATCAACTCAGGCTCCCAGAGACTAAATGGTGAAGTCCCCCTCCCAGTGCCTCTGTACTTTCATCATCTGTTGATATCCTCCAGGAAATTAAAGACTTTCATATCAAGACCAGCATGCAATTTCAAGATTTAAAACTAATGGTACAGTCTCTTAAAGACAAGGTCTTAGGCTTAGAGCAGCATTCAATGGAGATTGATCAGAGGGCGGATCAGTCAGACTGTCTCTTTGCTAAATTGCTGCAGGATGTTCAGCTTTGTCAAGAAAAACATGATGATCTGGAAAACTGTTCTAGATGGAACAGCATTCAGGCTCTATGGACTGCTAGAAGGTGCCTCAGGTAATGGATCCATGATTAACTTCCTTCAGGACTTTAACAAATGCAGATGTACTATGCTCTACCCTGCTAAATTGAAAATATTTTTTCCTGATGTGCAAAGACTTTGAAGATCCAGAGGCAGCTAGTTTGGAGATAAAGCACTGGGAAATTATGGTTCCAGAGGAGCTGATGGATACTCAAGAGCATCAGGATAAGTGCTCACTGCAGAAAGATGCCTGGACTAAGATTTCTCCATAAGGGAAGAAACACCATTGGGCTCAGTCACTGCAGGAGATACAAGAGTTTCTTCAATCTTTTCATAAGCAACCACCTGACTGAATGTTCTAACCTGCATTGTACCTTTTACTGAGGATTTGGTATTCCCTGAGGGATTATTTCTACCCTCAGTGTCTGAACTAGACTTTGGACATGGGCTGTAGCCATTTCTGTCTTGAGGGATCTAGGACTGAGGATTTTGAAGTCCTTTTTGGCTTCTGAGTCAACTATGCCTTGTTGAAGAAGAGGAAGTGCTCATTTGTGTGATTAAAGCTCATAATTGGTAACTTCATTTTCCTTTCCCTTCATGAGCTGGAATCTCAAGCCCATGATTTTTGCTTGGTTGTCCTTTTATATTATAAATGCTTTGCAATTGATAAGGTACTACAGATTTGATCCCGGACAACCAAATACATTTTATAAGCCCCCTCCATATGTTTTTATAATTTTAAACTAACTGACAAAGCTAAACGTTCCTTCAGATGTGGAGTCTTCATTTTCATTCAAAACTATTTCAGTTATGTTATTGTTCCTCCTGTTTACTAGAAGTCAAAGTCAAATGACACTCTGGGATACCATAGATATAAAAGGGAGAATACAAAACAGGTTAAGATTTAATTTTCTTAACATATGATCAGGAATATGACGCTGCTAATGCCTCATACACATCTTAGCTTGAGGGACATGTAATTGGGTTATTTGGAAATAGCAGTGGGGGGGCTTTATTCTTTTCTTTCTTCTTCTTCCTGGTATTTTTTTTTTATTCTTAGTAATGCTCTTTTAAGTACTGGCTGTGCAACTGCCTGCTGGCTGGATTCTTTTTGACACCTAAGGTCAAAGTAAAGGGATGGCAACTTGTTTAAAGTCTGCTGAGGATAATATAGGATTACAAACATTGCAGAGGGACTGGAAGGAAAAGTATGTCTCTTTGCAGATGACACAAAGATCTGCAGCAGGGCTGATATACTAGGTGAGGTGGAAAGAATGAGAAGGTACTTGACAAGGTTGGAGGAATGGTCAAATGTATGACAGCTTAGATTCAATGCTAAGAAGTGCAAAGTAATTCACCTGGGAAACAAAAACCCAGGGGAAGAATACACTATGGGGGTGAGATACTAACAACAACAAAAATGGAAAGGGACCTGGGGGTAGTCATATCAGATGACCTAAATGTGGCAAGCAATGTGAGATGGCAGTAAGGAGAGCTGAGGGGATACTGGGATGCATAGGGAGAGGCATTGCCAGGGGAAAACAGGAAGCTGCTATCCCGCTGTACAGACAGCTGATGAGACCCCATCTGGAGTACTGCATACAGTTCTGGAGACCCAATCTCCACAAATACATAGACAGGATGGAGGCAGTCCAGTGGAGGGCAACTAAAATGGTGCAGGGTCTGCACTAGAAGACATATGAAGAGAGACTTAAGGAGCTTAATATATATATCCTTGAGGAAAGGAGGGAGAGGGGAGACATGATAGAAACTTTCAAGTACCTCAAGGGAATCAGCAAAGTCCAAGACGGTAGCCTCTTTCAGAAAAACAGGTGTGCAAGAACAAGGGGGAGCAATTTGAAGATAGAGGGGATGTCTCAGAGGCAATGTGAGTAAGTATTTTTTCATGGAGAGTGTTGTGGATGCATGGAATGGCCTTCCTGAGGAGGTTGTGGAGTCAAAAACAGTGGCAGAATTCAAGAATGCATGGGACAGACAAGGTAATTCTAGGGGTTGGGGGTAGGAGGAAGTAGGCTGATGGTTAACTAGGATCTGTGGCTTATCCATTAGATAGGGAAATGGGCAGACTAGGTGGGCCAAGCGGTCCTTATCTGCCATCAAACCCTATGTTTCTATGTTTCAGACTATTATTTTCCATTTTAAATATCCCAGTGGTTCTTCATCATCATCATCATCATCATCATCATCATTCTTTATTTATATAGCGCCTTTCAATATCAAGGCTCTGCACAGATTTTAACAACATATAAAATCAGAGAGCAATATACTTATTTAAAAATCATTTAGTCTGGGAAAGTCTGTACAAATAAATATGTTTCTAATAAAGATTTAAAACTATTGATGGTCAGGCATTCTCTTAACCAATGACATAGAGAATTTCACAGGGTTGATGCTGTGAATGAAAATGCATGAGCTCCAGATGTTTTACGATAAACCCTGGGAATCTCTAGCAATCCCTTGTTGGCGGATCAGAGAGGGGGCAATTTGGGATGTAGGGAATCAGGAGATCTTTCAGGTAGTCAGGTCCCAGTTCATGTAGGGCTTTAAAGGTAAGCAAACTTATCTTATAGGTGATCCACCACTGAATCAGCAGCCAGTGCAGTCTGCGCAGCACAGGCATTATATGACTGGACTTAGAGGTACCTGTCAGTAGACTGGCTGCAGCATTCTGCACCAGCTGTAAGTGGTAGATATGAACCCCAAACAGCTCTAAGTAGAGGGCATTACATTAGTCAAGATGGGTAGTGATGAAGGTATGGACCAATGTTGAAAGGTCATTCGGCGAACCAGGTATTTCATCCAGGCGATATTCCTCAGATGGTAAAATGAGGATTTGGCCATGACTGACACCTGAGATTTCAGTGTCAAGCTGTCATCAAAAATAATGCCCAGGTTCCATACCCAATCTGAGGTAGTGAGCTTGACACCATCAAGCCACAGGCCAGACACATGTCCAACCCCCAGACCCACCCCTGAGTGACCCAGGTCCACAACTAACACCTCAGTCTTATCTGGGTTCAGTCTCAGCCAATTGGAACCCATCCAGTCATTGATCTCAGAAAGGCAACTATTTAGCACAGAGATCGCATCAACCTGTCTGTGCACAAAGGACATATACAGCTGAGTATCATCTGCATAGCAGTGAAAACTCAAGCCGTATCACCTGAAGATATCTCCCAATGGTAGCATGTACACTGTGAACAGCATGGGCGCCAATATGGAGCCCTGCATCATCCCACAGGACAGAGGGAGGACATCAGAGGAATAAACTCCAGTGACCAACCTCTGAGATCTGCCTGCAAGGAATGATCGGTTAGTATGGTTCATTTGGGGGTGACTGTTTTTACACTTTAAATGCCTCACTGCCCAAAGATCTTTGGCAGGTCTAGGCTTTGCATTGTGTTACGCATTATGACCTGATCACTAATGTGGTCAGTAACTTTAACAGACCTGGGAGGACAGGCAATTCTGTCTGCCATGTTACCTCCCAGCTGGGCCTCCCAGGTTTTATTGGGACTCACTCAGCCTTGGAAAGGTGATTTTGTATGCTCTTCTCCCTTGGAAGTGTGGTTTGTTCATTTATGATGGTTTGGATTATGAATGGTTGTGTGTTGTAGTTTATTTGTTTGTTTGCTATTGAATTTTTCTTAATCAGGTCAGACACTGCTTTATAAAATCTCCAGATATAATAGGGGATCGTATAGGTGTAGATTTTCAAAGAAGGTTGCATTTTTATTGTGATAGGCAGATCCTGCCACTCTTGAGGACCAAACATTTCTTAAGTCTGTTGAAACAGTTCTTCTGTTTCTTTGCATGATCTATCCTTCACAATGGCTAGTCCATACTGTTGGCCACCTATGGGCACTCCTTCCCCTTTCTTGATTATGCTATAGTGTCCTCTTTAATTTTCCTTTTCCCTCTCAAGTCCTTGTACAGAGAGGTTATTGTGGTGATGTAAAACAACAGGTTGTGTTCCTCATTATTGGATTTAGTATGCAGTAACACTATGTTATAAAATACCTTGATGTATATGCCTTATGGGTATGAAACATGTAAATAGAAGTTGACGGCAGATAAGGACTGCAAGGCCTATACAGTCTGCTCATTTTTTTTACCTTAAGAATGTGCCATAGGCCTTTACTCTGTCAATGGCTTATTTATTCATGCTCATCTGTATTGCTCCCATATGCCAATCCGATGCCCATTTGAATCCCTGCACTGTATTCATATCCATCACTTCCTGAAGCAGGCTGTTCCATGCATCCACCACCCTTTCTGTGAAAAAGAACTTCCTCACATTACCCCTTAATTGGCCTCCCTCTAATCTCATGCTGTGTCCTCTTGTCCTGCTATTGTTCTTATATCGAAAAATGTTAGACTCTTTCAGCTTGTTAATGCTCTTCAGATGCCTGAATGTTTCGATCATATCACCTCTCTCCTTTCTTTGCTGCAGTGTATACATATTGAGCTCCTTTAATCTGACCTCATATGTTTTCTGATGCAGTCCCTGCACCATTTTGGTTGCCCTTTACTGGACTTCCTCTATTTTGTTAATGTCCTTGTGCAGGTGTGGCCTCCAGTACTGCCCGCAGTACTCCAGATGGGGCCTAACCAATGTCTTGTAAAGAGGGATTGTTACCTTCCTCTTATGACTTGTGATAATCCTACTAATACACCCCAACATCCCTCTAGCCCTACCTCCTGCTTTAGTGGTCTGCTTGGATTATTTCCAAGTCTCTTTCTTCCCCTGTGATTGCCAGCAACTCCCCTCCTAACCTATAGGTAGCGTCAGGGTTTCTTTTCCCTATGTGCATGATCTTGTACCTCTTTACATTAAACCCCAGTAAATGTTGAAAATGCCATGCCACTAGGTGTTTTTGATAAAGGTAAAAAGTTACTAAGGGACTGTATTGTAACAATTAAGTTAATTGTGATACTTAAAATGCATGTAAATTACAAATTGTTTGAGAGGCCCTTTGGCACCATGCATTCCTGCTTTAAGCTGAACAAGTCTAAAATTTCATGGTGATTTGCATATAGATGATATTGCATATGGGGGTATGTGTGATGTTGTGTTTGTTTGAAACTGGGCTTTATTGCCAGTGCCCTTTGGGGTAACCCTTGCTTCAGTGCTTCTGCACTGAGGTTCTTTGTCTTTAGCTTATTTTTGCTTTTTTTCTATTTTGAGCTCCCCATCACCCAAACACACAAGACCAACATAAGGATGAAATAAGCTTCTCAAAAGAGATAGATCAGTGGGTCAGCAGGTGCTGACTAAGTGCAAAGGAAGGACATGCATAGTCTGTTGCTGCAAACTGATGTACTGAAGAAGGGATATGTCATTGCTTTAGGTTATCCCCTGTGTTTTAAATAAACATATGAACATATGAAATTTGCCAGCAGATAAAGGCTTAGAGGTCTATCAAGTCTGCTCGAATGTGCAGCTAGCACCCCTTATTCTGCAGATGCCCCTCCCTTCCACCCTTCCCCTTCATTAACCCTCCCCCTTATCCTGTCCCATCCCCTTTTGAAGCAGTCCACTGTTCTACTGGATACCACTTCTGCAGGTAACGCATTCCACCCAGCCACCACCCTCTCTGTAAAAAAGTGTCTCCTCATCTCTCTCCTGAACCTTCCTCCCTCCAGTCTCATATCATGGCCCCTGGTGTCCCTCCCCTCCCGCACTTTGAACAGCCCCTCTGTACCTGTCTTGTTTATTCCTTTCATGTACTTAAAGGTTTCAATCATGTCCCCATCCATCCTCTCCTCCAGTGAGTACATGTCCAACTCCCTCAGCCTCCTCTCGTATGATACGTCCCCCAGCCCCTTGATCATCTTTGTCACCCTGCGCTACACCCCCTCCAGTAACTTAATGTCCCTCTTCAGATACGGGCACCAGTACTGCACACAGTACTCCAGGTGCGGTCTAACTAATGACCTATACAGTGGCAGAATAACCTCCTCCCTCCTAGAGGATATACCCCTTACAATACAACCCAACATTTTGTTGGCCTTTGCAGCTGCCTTCCTACATTGTGCCGAGTTGTTCATTGACCCTGTAATGACCCTGTAACATCACACAGAGATTGTGCGTTGAGCCTGAAGTTCTATATCTGGTCCATCTGTTATCCCACAACCCCTTCACAGTTATTACAATGGAAAGGTTATGCTTATTTATACTATCTTTTGGCATACTGAAGGGCACTGGATTGTGAATCTAAAGGGAATGCGGTACCTTTTGGGAGAGTTTCACAAAGACTGGACATCATACAAATCTGGAAATTTTCCCTGTTCTCTTTTATTAATATGGCCCAATAGTTGAAGGTTAAAGTATGCTAACAAAATGTAAATGGGCTTAACATCCTTATGAAACGATACAAGGTACTTTCCCTACTTAAAAAGCACCATCCTTCATTTCTTTAGCTACAAGAAACACATTTAAACTGCCTGGAACATGAAAAGTTAACTTAATTTGGTTTCTCACAGGTGGTAGCATCATCATATAAGGGGGGATAAGATGGGGCACAGCAATATTGATACTGCATAATACTCAGTTTCACCTAGATTCAAGTTATACAGACCCTGATGGGTGCCTATCAATTGTTTCCGGTAACTATGAAGGCTCCCTGATTATGTTAGCTAGTCTCTATGTACCCCGAGACTCTGGAACAGACACTGTAAGACCACTGCTTCATAAAAATCACTGAACATCAAAAAGAGATTTTGACTATGGAAGGGTATTAGAATATGGTTTATGATAATAATGATTCAACAAATCCTAGACCCCCCTAGGAGATCCCTTATCCAGAGAGCAGCACATACTTTTTTTCAAGAAATAGGATGGGTAGATGTGAGGCATTATCTCAACCCCACCCAAGGATTGTATTCTCATCATTCGGGGGGAGGGTGAGGGTGCTCTGCCTCTGCTGGAAGTCACCAGAAAACAAGTTCAGCACCTCATAGATGTGAAAACTGAACATGCACTCCAATATCTGAAGCAGAGATACTATGGGTGGGGCCCTTATGCATACGATAGCTCAATCTAGCATTACACAAATTCAGTCACCAGTACTGGGTGAGCTCACCAGTATGCCATCACAGATAAGGGAGGCCTTCACATTTTTTTTTTTATAAAAAGCTGTATACCTCTGAGACTCCATCTGATCCTCAGGGCATTCAGGTCATTTTGGATTCCCTCCATCTCCCTAAACTTTCACAACCATTGCTGATTCAGCTTGAGGCACCAATCTCACAGTTAGAGGTTGAGAGTTCTATTAAGAACCTGAAGTCTGGTAAAAGTCCTGACCCCTGACAGTTATACAGGTGAGTTTTACAAAGCCTTCATGGATTTGTTGGTGCCCCATTTGATGCAGGCCTATAAAGGAGTCCTGGAGGGAGATCAGATCCCCCAACTTAGGAGTTTGCAACCATATCCAGCATCCATAAACCGGGAAAGGATTTGACTTCATGCACCTCATATAGACCTATCTCATCCTCAACATTGATTATAAAATATTTACAGGGATTTAGAAGAAGTGCCTAGAGGGGGGTCCTGTCATACCTCATTAATGTGGACCATTGTATCTTTGTCTTCGATCTTCAGACTCAGGATAAGATAATGACTCTCCATCATCTACACTGTGCCACCCGGTTGAAGGCCCCTTTTTTGTTACTGAATTTAGATGCAGAGAAGGAATTTGACTGGATGGCATGGCCTTTTTTAACAGTTATGCTGGGAGCAATGGGGTTCTCAGATACTTTTCACCTTACTATAATTGAACTGTATGATAACCCCATAGTTTACATTAAGATCAATGACTCCATATCAGACTCTATTCAGGCTAAGGGGCACCAGACAGATGTGCCTCTTGTCCCCATTATTGTTTGCTATCTACCTAGAGACATTGGGTCAGGCCATTCAGCAAGATAATAATATTTTAGAAATGGAGGCAGGACTTGCTTCAATCCTCTTCTTGGTCTATCTGAGGCTTTCCTCCAAGAGGTGTGTTTGTTGGGGGATTATGGTGACAGCTTGGTTGGTAATCAAAGGTTCCACATGTCCCTTATATCTCCTATGCAAACAAAAGTGATTTTGTGACATTGGCTGGATCAAAATATCCCTTCTACTACTGAATGGTTTAGGGCGATATTGTTTGCTTTACAAGCTGAACAGACCATTGCTAATCTTACCCGCTGAACCGGTACCTATCAGAAGGTTTGGGAACCCTTATATACACTGCTAACTTTATAAGTCCCCCTTCTTCCCTTTCCGCTGCTTTGTATCATTGACCTTATTTAAGTGGGTAATATATGGATATTGTGTGCCCATATCCTCTGAATTTTTGTAGCTGGATATCTCTCTGTTTATTCAATACTCTGGAAGTGTAAGTAGCTTCATTTTAGATGGTCCTCTTGTGGTGGTGGTAGAGGGGTTTGGGGGAGGGGTTGGTTTGACTTTATGCTTGCAGGGTTCTGTTATCCTGTTTATTAGTAGGGTGTCCTGTCTTTACTCTGGTTATATATTTCTTGTTTCTTCTTATTATGCTTATTATGTCACCCTGCATTTTGATAATATTGATCTATTATTGCTACGAGTCAGTTTTGGGGCAGGGGTTGGGTCTATATCCTTTGTTTGTTATTACTGTCATGCTTGTTTTATATTCTCTGAAATAGCCAAAGCTTATAAAAAATACAGTTTTAACAAATCATAAATAAGTAAAATAAACATTCAAAAATCTCTATCGAGATGCCTTACTAATATAGGTTATTCACCTGAATTCATATTCAATTGCTTTTCAGTTGTTTTTCTTTCTTCTTATCAATTGCTTTTAATTCAAAGAACATTCATAACAAAAAGTTGTTTTATTCAAAATATAAAGTCTTCTGAAGACCATAGTCTGCAGGCAAAGCATAATAACATTTTATAGTATAATGGTTATAAGTCTGTATACATACAGTTCTCAACATAATATTTCATTCACCACTTCTTTGAGGCTGTTTTTTTATTTTTATGTTTTTACACTTGTTGCAAACCTGTCATGTAACTAAAATACTGTAGTTACTAAAATCTAAAACAAATCTGCACTGTCAAGCATTCTTGGCATCTAGCACCTACTTTTTTCTAGTCTTTCTAACACTAAGTACTCCCATCTGCTTACTAATTTATAATCAGCTTCTGAACTTTTTTATATCCAACTCTCTCAAAATTAACCAAAAATGCATTGTCGCTTCCTTCAATCTTGCCAACACTGCAAGGGTTCTCATTTTGCAAACATCCAAATCGCTAATCACACTATTTAAATTAATGACTGCATTCTACACTTCACAACTCCATCTGTTATTCTTGTGCAGGGGTACAGCCAGAAATTTCCATTTTGTACACAATCTTCAACAGTTACAGCCCCCCCATTAAAAAATGTACACATCCTTTTCAAATGGCACCCCTTCCAAACAAGTCAGATTGTTGTCAGATGATTCCTCTAATCTCTAAAGAGGTTATACATGTATCTGTCTCCTAAACAACAGACATTTAAATAGTCACTCCTCAGTGGTCTACACTAACCCAAATACTATAGATTAGAATGAAAATGTTAACAGAAAGGCATATGGTTTGTGACAGGCACTCAGCAAAACTGTATACAAATGTGTACAGTGAGTATGCCTGTCTACACCCTTGTGCTTGTGAAAACTCTTCTAAATAGTCACAATTCAGATAGAAGGAATCATTTCCTAAAAGCTTTTAAAAGAAACATTACTTACTGCTGTATGGTGCTCTCCTGAAGGCAAACTGGCAGCACTGAGCACCCTGCTGGCCCTGCGTTTTAGTTACTTTTGAGAGAGCCTGTTGCTAGCCTTGCTTGTAGAGCAGAATGCAGCTAACTAAAAGAAGCTACATTTTCTTATTAATTTAACACTTATATCTCAGCAGGAGTCAGTGTCTGTTGAGATTAAGCAGACAGATACTTTATTAGAAGTAGAAGGGGTCTTATTTAGGGTTAAAAATAAAAGAGAGAGAGCTTAATTGGGGGTGTGGCTTAGACAATATAAAAGCAGGTGACTCAAATTACAACTTCCTGCTGCTAGCCTTTTTTCTTACTAATTGCCCTCCATCCCACTTCTCCACCCACCCACCCTTAGCCAGTTCTAATTTTATAGCCACTGGATTTGACTAACAACATGAATTTCCTGTTTGGCAGTAGGAAGGAAAGGATCATAGAGAAACTCTGTTTTTGTCAACCCTAAAGGAAAAAAGTAGCTTACTCTACCCCCCCAGCTGCTGGTGGTCTGACACTGAGCAAGGTAGAAGGAGGCTACTGAAGAATATAGGAAGTTGCTGTCCCAGAACAGGAAGGGTGAGAGTTGTAAGGAGAGGAGAGAGTAAGCATACAGAGAAACAGGAGAGGGGACACAAAATAAGACATGATAGGAGTGGTGCAGTGCAATGGCTGTGGGGCGGCAGTGTTCCAGGAGACATTCTGGAGGCTGTGATGCTGCCCTATTTGCAGGCACATCTCTGGTCTGAGGGAGGAGGTTGCCCGTCTCCAGGCTGACCTGTCTAGGATTTGTGAAACTCCTCCTCCACCCAGGGACAACCAAGGCCAATGCCACTACCTCAGAGGTTGCCAAGAAAGAGGAGAGGCTGGACCAGGGTGGGCTCAGGGAGTGAGGGAAGGAGAGGGTGGTGGAACAGAATTGCATCCCTCCAGCTGTACCTCTCCACAATTCATTCGCTCTTCTGGTGGATAGTGTTTCCTCTATGGAGGCACCTGCAGTGGAGACCAAGGAGGATGCTGGGAACCTTCACAAAGAAGACCCACAGTAGGGTGGCATGGGACCCCACAGGAGAAGGAAACAACTCCTGGTGGGGGACTCCATTGTTAGAAAGGTAGAACTGGGGGAGGAAGGGGAGAGGGAGGTAAGGTGCCTGCCTGGCACTATAGCTTGGAAGGACAGGATGCGAATCCTCAGGATCATGGGAGCAGCTGCACGAGGGAGGGAGCTGGATGCCATTGTCCACCTAGAGACAAATGACCTGGCTAGGAATGGGATCAGAGCAGTGCAAGAGGAGTTTGTAGAGTCGGGGAAGGGCCTTAGACTAGTAGCTTATACAGTAATCTTCTTGGAGGTGCTGCCTGTCTATGGCAAGGGTGATGCTAGGGTACTCCTCACCAGAAAATTCAATGAATGGTTGAAAAACTGTTGTGGAGCTCAGGGTTTTGGCTTCATTGGGGACTGGGGAGCTACCTGGAGGGATGCAGACCTCTACTGGTGCAATGATCTGCATCTGTCTGGGGGGAACTAGGATCCTAGGTGAGGTTTAAATGCTTCATTGGCAAGAATTTAAACTAGCCAAGGGGGGAGGCACTGAAAAGGAGCAGGGAAATCCCAGCCTCTCCCCACAAAACAAGGTAATTAGTGAGGTAAACACCAAGGTAGAGAAGTCATTAGGGAGCAGGACAGAGGTAAATGTAAAAAAAGGCATTGGTAGTAAGGACAGGAATGGGGCTAAAAGGGGTAAGGCCATCAAAAAGTGGTGAGTGATGAGTACCAATGCCCATAGTCTGTGTAACAAGCTCCCTGAACTAGTGGCCTTGATGGAAGAGGGTTGCCTGGATATTGTGGCAGTCACAGAAACATGGTACACAAAGAACCATGACTGGGATGTCAACATACCAGGATACACAATCTACAGGAGGGACAGGGAGGGTAAAAGAGGAGGAGGATGAGTAGCTCTCTATGTAAAGGAAGGGATCAAAGCAACAGGACTAAAGAATAAACAGGGACCAGAGGAGGCACTCTGGGTCACCCTGGAGACAGGAAATAGCACCACAATCCACATGGGGGTTGTATATAGACCCCCATCTCAGGGGAGGGAATGGGCAAGGAAATGATAGAAGACTTCCTTAGAATGGCAGAAAAAGGGGAGATATTGTTGATGGGGGACCTGAATATGCCAGATGTTAACTGGAGCACCTTTGCTCCAGATACATCCAAGAGCAGGGTCATTCTTGATGCCCTACAAGGGACATGCCTCAGACAGCTAGTATTAGAACCCACTTGGGAGGGAGCAGTCTTAGACCTGGTACTTTCAAATGGGGATGGAGAAAGAATCTCAGATTTAGAAGTGGGTAGCCATCTGGGAACAAGTGACCACCAAACAGAGTGGTTCATGATAAACACAGCCATACAATCAAGCCATACGAAAGCAAGAGTATTGGACTTTAGGAGGGCTGACTTTGGGAAAATGAAAGAGTGCATCAGAAAAGCACTAGCAAACAGGCAAGAAGGAGGGGTGGAGGAACAATGGGAAGTAATCAAAACAGCCATCACAGAGGCAACAAGTCTTTGTGTAAAGCAAATCAACAAAACACAATGAAGGAAAAAATGCTATGGTTCTCAAAAGAGGTGGCAGGGAAGGTAAAGGAGAAAAGGACAGCATTCAGGAAATATAAGGAAACACAGAAGGAGCAGGACAGAGAACTTTATCAGTTAAAACAGAAAGATGCTGGGAAGGCAGTCAGAATAGCAAAGGCCCAAACCGAGGAAAGGATAGCCAACTCTGTTAAGAAGGGGGATAAGACCTTTTATAGGTACATTATGGAGTGAAGAAACACCAAAGGAGGGATATTGAGGCTTAATAAAGGGGAAGGAATGTGGGTAGAGGGTGACAGTGAAAAAGCAGGGATACTGAATGAATATTTCTGCTCAGTATTCACAAAGGAAGAGGAGGGGGAGGTACCTAAACCAAACAAGAGAAACACTCTGAAGACGGGGGGTCGATACCAGTCCATTTACAGAAGAAAGGATTCTGAAAGAACTAATAAAATTGAAGGTGGACAAAGCAATGGGGCCTGATGGAATTCACCCAATAATTCTAAAAGAACTAAGGGTAGAACTGGTGACACCGCTGACAGCTCTCTTTAATAAGTCATGGGAGGATGGGGTGGTACCTGAGGACTGGAGGAGGGTGGATGTGATTCCTCTTCACAAAAGTGGGAGCAGGACAGAGGCAGGAAACTACAGACCAGTTAGTTTGACCTCAGTGATAGGGAAAATGATGGAATCACTTCTGAAGGAAAGAATTGTTGAGTACCTAGCGGCCAGTGGGGCACAGGACCCAAGGCAGCATGGATTCACGATGAGAAGGTCATGTCAGACGAATCTAAAAGATTTCTTTGACTGGGTGACCAAAGTAGTAGACCAGGGAGGGGTTGTGGACATGGCCTACCTAGATTTTGACAAGGCATTTGATACAGTCCCACACAAAAGATTAATACACAAGTTAGCCAGCCTTGGAGTGGGTCCCAAGGTGGTAGCCTGGATAAAAAATTGGCTAGACAACAGGACGCAAAAGGAAGTAGTAAATGGAGTCCATAGTGAAGAAAGGACGGTTACTAGCGGGGTACCGCAGCGTTCAGTACTGGGACTGGTCCTTTTTAATGTCTTTATAAGTGACATTGCAGAGGAACTGAAGGAAAAGTATGTCTCTTTGCAGACAACACAAAGATCTGCAACAGGGTTGATACACAAGATGGAGTGGAAAAGATGAGAATGGGCTTGGCAAGGTTGGAGGAATTGTCAAATGTATGGCAGCTCAGATTCAATGCAAAGAAGTGCAAGGTAATGCACCTGGGAAACAAAAACCCAGGGGAAGAGTACACAATGGGGGTGAGATACTGACAACAGTAAAAATGGAAAGGGACCTGGGGTAATTATATTAGATGACCTAAAGGTGGGCAAGCAATGTGAGAAGGCAGTAAGGGAGGCTGGGGGGATACTGGGATGCATAGGAGAGGCATCAATAGTAGAAAACAGGAAGTTGTTATCCTCTGTACAGACAGTTGGTGAGACCCCATCTGGAGTACTGTGTGCAGTTCTGGAGACCCCATCTCTGCAAAGACATAGACAGAGTGGAGGCTGTCTAGAGGAGGGCAACCAAAATGGTGCCGGGTCTGCACCAGAAGACATATGAAGAAAGACTAAAGGAGCTTAATATGTATACCCTTGAGGAAAGAAGGGAGAGAGGGGACATGATAGAAACATTCAAGTACCTCATGGGAATCAACAAAGTCCAAGAGGGTAGCATCTTTCAGAAGAAGTGATGTGCAAGAACAAGGGGGCACAATTTGAAGATAGAGAAGGGATGGCTCAGAGGTAATGTGAGGAAGTATTTTTTCACAGAGAGGGTTGTGGATGCATGGAACAGCCTCCCTGAGGAGGTCGTGGAGTCAAGAACAGTGGGGGAATTCATACAGAGGATCCTTCCTTCTTCATTTCCCTCATGAATGACTTGATTCCATGGTCCTCCCTCCCCTATTGGGAGGAGACTGGAGTCTAGCCTATTGCAATATCCTGGACCGCTCAAGCAGGCACCTCTCATCTCTTTCCCCTGTACAAATTGCCATCAGAGAAATTATGGACTCTGTTGGTTTAATAGACCCCTGGAGGACTCTTTTCCCTCACCAAAGGGAATATTCCTTTCACTCTATTCCCCACAACTCATTCTTCCATCTTGATTATTTTCTTTTGGATACTGGGCACCTTTCATCAGTTGTATCCTGCAACTATCTCCCTAAAGTGATCTCAGATCACCATCCCACTTTATTATGTTGGAGTCCTGGCCCACCCCTCTCCAAAGATAAGGTATGGCGATTTAACAGCCAACTTTTTCGATCAGAATATCTGAAATCCCAGCTCACAGACTTCATTACTAATTTTCTTAATCTTAACACCCCCACTATGTCCAAGCTAGATATTTTATGGGGAGCTCTTAAATGTTCATTGTGGGAGAAATTATTCACATGGCCACAGTAAAAAAAAAGATCACCTCCAAGGTAACCTCTGCCCTACTACAAGACATCAGGAACTCGGAATTATCACTTTCCACTGATTCCACCACAGATGAGCTCAATGCCTTAGAAATTCTCAGAGACCACTATAATTCCATTCTAACTGAACAAGCAGAACATCTCCTTGCATGCTCCAAAATTCAATACTTCAATCAGGAGGACAAGGCAGGAAAACTCCTGGCTGTACTTCTCAAGGCACAGGCCTCTGATAGAATTGTTCCAAGCCTGCAGAAATATGGAGGACAAATTGTTACTTCCCCTAGAGACACAGTAAACTATTTCCAGGAGTACTATAAAACATTATAATCTCAATCTTCTTCTCCCTTCCACCCAGCAACGGTAGATCAGTTTTTACAGCCGATCCAACTTCCTCAACTTGATGCTAGCCAAGCAAATTCGCTTAAGGCACCTATCTCACAGGATGAAATAAACCTGCCCATTGATTCCCTTCCCTTAGACAAAGCCCCAGGACCAGACAGATACACTGTAGAATTCTTTAAACTCTTTAAAGCACAAGTAGTACCAGTTCTCCTAGACACTTATAATTATATGTTCAATCAAGGTATTTCAGATTTCTCCCTATTTGAAGTCACAGTTGTGGTTCTTCCCAAACCCGATAGGGATCCTCTTCAAATTACTAACTATCACCCTATTTCTTTAATTAATGTTGACATGAAGATACTTGCCAAGATCCTGGCTACTAGGTTGACTAAAGTGTGGCAAAGTCTCATAAGTAGAGAACAAGTTGGCTTTGTTGTGGGTAGGGTATCCTCTGATCATATGCACAAACTGGCCTATTTGATCTCTGCATCCAGGGAGTCCTGAATTCCATCAGCCTTGGTGTCCCTGGATGCAGAGAAAGCATTTGATAGGTTCTCCTCGGACTATCTATTTTACCTGCTACAGCACTTTAACATACCAGCACAGTACATCAAATGGATCAAGTTTCTCTGCACACAACCCTCCGCATGAATACTTTGCAATGGTCACCTATCACAACCCTTCAATTTGCAGCAAGGTACCAGACAGGGATGTCGACTTCCCCTTTTTTTGTTTGATTTATATCTAGAACTGCTCATTAGACGCATCAACAATTCCCCCAATATTTCTGGCATTTCTATTGGGCCATATCAGTATAAAATCTTGGTGTATGCCGATGATATTTTACTCCATGTTATATACCCCTCTACATCGATTACTGCCGCACTTGAACTTATTATGGAATTTGGCAAATTCTCTAATTATAAGCTCAATATAACTAAGACAGAACTAATGCCTCTAAACGTCTATACATTCCCAGCAGATGTCTCTCATCTAGGGTTCCACTGGACTAAGGAAAAACTAAAATATTTGGGGATATACCGTTCTTGTTCTGAAGTCAAGAAGAAGCAATACAATCTTGATAAAGTCCTTGCTCAAATTAAAATAGACCTCTCCCGCTGGGCCATTTTCTTTTTGGGGATGCGTAAATGTAGTGAAAACGAATGTCCTCCCTCGACTATTGTATCCCTTACAGATGACGTGTTTCTTCTTACCCAAAACTTGGTTTATGCAAATCCACAGGCTTATATCTAATTTTCTATGGGGCGGCAAGACACCTTGGAGGGCTCTCTTTAAATTATAGAGGAGCAGAGTGAATGGAGGTCTACAACTTTCAGATCTTCTTTATCAGTTCTCCATTACATGCTCAATCCTTACATACTAGATGAAGGCTGGGACACTCACCGAGCAGACCCAATATAATCCTTTGTGGCTTCAGATAGAAAAGACCCTTGCTTCTCTACATAATATAACTCTCAACACTCTCATATTTACTTCTTCCAAGAATTTAATCAAGAGTCTTCGGAGCTTACCCATTAAGGTAACACTTCGAGTGCATTCCCAACTCTGCAACACATTCCAGATATCCTTGTTAAGAAATGTTTCCCAACCCATATGTGGTAACCTCAACTTCAAAATTGGGGGACTGCCCCTTCCATATAATTTTTGGCCAGGGAACACCCAGCTTAAAGTTATAGACTTACTACAAGAACATAAACTGATGTCATTCCAAATAGCTCGTGCACAGTTTAATCTCCCTAACTCTTTCTGCTTTAAATACATCCAACTACAACATATGTTACTACAACATTTTGGATCTGGGTCTTGGACACAGAATCTAGCAGGCCTGCTTCTCCTGTCCATCTCCAATTTACCCTTATCCCACCTTATTTCTTTTCTCTACTGCCTCCTAAGGGATGGTATAGAGGAACTGCAAGGAGCACCATACAACATCTGGGACCAGGCACTACCCTCAAAATCCCCAACACTATGACCATGGTCTAAAATCTGGTCACAACTATATCAAGATGTGAAGTGGATCAGATATTGCATTCTACAATTTTATGTTTTACATGATTTATACTATACTCCAGCCAGACTTTATAAAATGGGGAAGCTTCCCTCTAATCTTTATTTCCACTGCAAGGAATGTCCTGGCACACTACTGCATATTCTATGGGAATGTAATAAAGTCACATCCTTCTGGTTTATCATCAAATCCAATTTGGATTCTCTCTTAGGTCTCTCTGAAGCCTTTAATCCAGAAATCTGCATAATAGGGGAATATGGGGAACTTTTGATTGGTAATCAACATAAATACATGGCACTAGTATCCCTTTGCGCTAAGAAAGTAATCATGCGACATTGGCTGGATCAGAGCATTCCCAACAGAGATGCTCTTTGCCTTACAGGCAGAATGCACTATCACCCAAATAATGAAGAGGCCACATTACTATCAGAAAGTATGGGCCCCCTTACATACTCTATTAACTATTTAATCGAATAAGTTACAGACTATAATAAGTCTTAACAATTACTACTATAAAAGTCAACATACCTCTTCAGGTACTCTCCAGTAATTGTATCCAGGGCCAATATAACCACAGATTAACCTCACTGCACACCTGAGGGTGGGAGGTTGGGGGGATTGGGATCAATGGGGAGGACGGGGGGGGGGAATAGGAGGACAAACCAGTGCATGTTTCTAAAGTTTGGAGTGATATGTAAAGACAATAATAATACTATCCATCATTCATCAGACTTCTATGTGAATATCTATTATTGTAGAATTTCTCCAGCTTACGTTAATGGTATGTTGAAATGAAACATGTAACATTTTCTTCTCAATGTCTGTAACAAATGACAGGAAAAATCTTCCTAACAATAAAACATAGTCAATCTGAAAAAAAAGAACAGTGGGGGAATTCAAGAATGCATGGGACAGACATAAGGCAGTCCTAGTGGGGGGTAGGAGGGAGGAAGTAAGCTGTTGGTTAACTAGGATCTGCAGCTTATCTGTTAGGTAGGAAAATGGGCAGACTAGGTGGGCCAAGCGGTCCATATCTGCCATAAAATTCTATGTTTCTATGTAGAGTTAGATATTAAAAAAGTTCTGATGCTGATTATAAATGATATGAATGTTCTTTGAATTAACAGCAATTGATAAGAAAAAAGAAAACAAGTGAAAAGTGATTGAATGTGAATTCAGGTGAATAACCCATACTAGTTTAGCATCTTGATAGAGATTTTTGAATGTTTATTTTACCTATTTCTGATTTGTTATAATTTTATTTTTTAAAAGCTTTGGCCATTTGAGAGAATACAAAAGAAGGCATGGCAGACATGGAGCTGAGCAGGCGATGTTAAGAAGCATTTAATTTGGTGGCCTAAGATGGGAGAAGCATTTAGTTTGGAATATTTAATTTGGATTGTTTGAATTTTCATTTTGAATGATTTTATTTTGTGTGTTATTAAAGGAATAAGCATTATATTAAAGGACTTGGAGTAGGTATGATTGGTGCTGTCCAATTTGAGAAGTATATTGAGCTTGTAAGCTTTGATATGTAAACCTATATACATATATAGTAACTATTGTTTTTTGTACAAACATTTTTTACAGTTCCCCAGAACAAACCTAGTAGTAGGCAAAACATTGGGACCTATTAATAAAGACCAAAACTAATTTTACAACTTTTCTGAGTGTGTAGCAGCATTTTGTGCTTGAGCAAGCTAGAAGCCCCCTTGTTGAAAATGGTCTGAGGCAAGAAGCAACGTGGTGGCCACGCTGGGCTAGCCCTCAGGAGCAGGATTTAGAGCTTTGTTTTCTTTAAATTTATTTCAGTTGTTATTTCATTTGTTTAGTTCATTTAATTTGTTTGTTTAATTTGTTCATTTAATTAGTTTCATTTTATTTGTTTGGTTGTTTTTATCATCTGTTTTATGGGATTTGGAATTGTGTTTGTCCTCTCTGAATAACGTGTTCGAGGATCAGGGGTGTTTAGGAACCCAGAATTGAACCACAAATTGGAGCAAAGAGTGGAGTGGAGAGTGGAGCCCCAGAGTCGGAGTGAGGAGGCAGACTGAGGTGGACTGAGGAGTAGCGTGATATAACCTGGATTGCTTGGGTGAGCAGCGAGGAGCAGCGAGGAGTGAGGAGTGCTTTCTTTGCTGCACTGAACTTAGAAGAGATTTGGGTGAGCAGCCAGGAGTGTGGAGTGTTTCTTTGCTGCACTGAATTTGAAAGAGTTTTGGAGGACTGAGGGGGAAATCCGTCCCTGACCCTGACCTCGAGCCAGTGGTGAGCCGTGGTGCTGCTGACGTAGGGCGGCTGTATTTTCGGCTCTTCCGCTTTCACCGCTCGGTAGCTGGTGGGCAGCCGTTGAGGTGAGCGGATTTGGAAAGAGGGATCGGGTTCAGGGTGGGGATCTGCCTGAAGCCGTGTAACATCCGAAAGCTACCTGGTACTGAAAGCGCTGTCTGTTATCAACTAGCTGGCTGTACAAAGGAATTGAACTTGAAATAATTGAACTTTCGTCCTCTGGGTATCCTGGACTGATTTTCCTCTGCTCCATTGTTTCTGGTCCTTATCATGAGTTTTTAATTTAATTTTAGTTTGGATACTTGATTTTTGGATCTTTCCCTGCTCTGTGGGTTTGCAGTGAACTTTAACTACAGACTGCTCCTATGTACTTCAGAATATGAGCCTTCTGTTTGAGGTCTGCTGCTTTTCAAATGAAAGTGAGAGCTCATTTGAAAACCTGAACTATTGTTACCATCTTTTGGAGAAATAAGCTTTTGACTTATTTTGAGTTTAATACGAGTGGTCTGCAGCATATTACAGCTTTGAACTGGTTTTCACCTGTGAGAGGGGTGAATTGGTTACTGGCCAACCTGGAGCTTGGTGAAACTGTGATAATTTTGAACATTTGATTTCAGATTTTAGCCTTTTTTAATTTATAGATGTTTAGTTTGGACTAAAGAAATTGGTTTGTAATATTTTTTATTGTTTGGATATTTGGGTGGTGAGAGGACTCTATCAAGTTATTTATTTATTTATTAGATTTATAGTTTACGTTATTGTTTGTTTGATATTGGGAGTATTTTCCTCTCTCCCCAGTGGTGAGAGGACTGGGTGGGGAGGGAATTAATTACTTTAATGTATATTGTTTTATCTCTCTTCCCCAATGGTGAGAAGACTGGTTGGAGGGGGAATGTAATTAGTGTCTTGCTGTATTTGATTTTATTTCTTTGTTTGGGTTGAGGGGGTGAGAGCCCTTAAATCAATAGTTTGGGGTTTGTTTGGTTTTCTTAAATTGTATCTTATTTTGTTGTTAAATCATTATAAAGGGCTTTGTATTTATTTAAGCTTTAAGAGGTGGGTTAATTTTTTAATTAGGATTATTTATTTGTTGTGTTAATTATGTGCTGGGATAACACAAGGACAGTCAGGTATTATTCCCCCCTCCAGGCTCAGGGACCTTCGTCCTTTTTATTGTCCCCCCCTACCGCCAGAAGTCTATAGATGGTGTAGGGCTCTGGGAATTGTTGGAAGAAGGAGGAGGACTGGGGCTGAGTCTGGAAGGGGAACAGAAAGGAGTGGGCGGATAGGGATAGTGGAAACAAGGAGATGCTCTGGGATGAAATGGGCCCAGGAAAGGGGTCCTCCCTGTCTGGTACCCATACCCAAGGGTTCTGATTATAGTCAGCAGGTAGCACGGTCATCCTTGGAGGCTCATCCTACTTGGGGGGTGTTGTACAATGCCAGGTCTATTAAAAGCAAGACGGCTATTATAGCTGAATTGTTGGGTCATCTGACCTGGCGTGCATCACTGAGACCTGGCTGGATGAGAATGCTGGACCAGTTTTGGTGGCAGCAGTTCCAGCCAGGTACTCAATGATAGACCACCCGAGGGTGAATCATAGGGGTGGGGGTGTTGCTATCTGTTTTAGATCAGAACTGGGCCTAGTGGAGGTACCAGTGGGAACTACCAAATCCTTTGAATATATCACAGGTGATGGTGTGGGGTGCAGGATACTTCTCATATACCATCCACCAGGTGATGAGAATGTTTTCCTGTGGGAAGTCGCAGACTTCATTGTCGATCTGACATTGGGGTCCCCCAGATGGTTGGTTCTGGGGGGACTTCAATGCCTGAGTCAATGATGAACTCTCGCATTTTGGTCAAGATTTCCTCCAGTTAATGATTTCACTGGGCTTCACACAGGTTATTTCCTCCTCGACCCATATTGGTGGTCATTCATTGGATTTGGTGTTCCTTCTGGAGATGGAGATATCCGACTTGGTGGTGGAACCAGTCGAATGGTCGGACCATCACTCCATTGGGTTAAGTTTTGAGGCCACCCCTAGTAGGTCAGCCCCTATGAAAATGGTCCAGTACCGCCCTTTAAGTGGTGTTTCTCCAGATGACCTGATGGTGGTGCTGGATCTATCGGGCTTACTGAGAGATTGCATGGATCCAGGAGAGCTGGTACTTGCCTATAATAAGGCGGTGGGCAGGGGCCCTGGATTCCATTGCTCCTGTTTGTGTTCATTCTCTCACTCTTCATCCCAGGTCTCCTTGGTTTGATGAGACCCTGAGGGAGTTAAGGAGAGTTGGATGAAGGTTGGAGAGGTGCTGGCAGAGGTCGGGTCTGTATTCTGACAAACTTAGTTTGATGGACCACTATGTGGTCTATTAATCCGCAGTCTCTCATAAGAAGGCAGAATTCCTGTCCAGAGAGAGATTGCGGCTGCACAGAATAGACCCAGCTCAGCTCTTCCTGACTGTGGACAGATTGTGCAATCCGATCTGTCTACAGCCCAGAAGAGCTTTTTCTCAAGAACGGTGTGAGGAGTTTGCTCTATTCTTTTCAGATAAGGTTGCCAAAATCAGATCTGATATCCGCTTGACCCTCTCCAATGGGAGTTGTGATGGTTGGCAGGAGATGTCGGACTCCCAGTTTGTGTGGTCTGACTTCAGCCTCCCCACAATCAATGACATTGTGATGATCATCCAATCACTGCATCTGACCAACTGTGGTTTGGACCCGGGCCCCACATGTCTCTTAGTGGGTTGTGTGGATAAAATTGGCCCCGTCCTTGCTGAGATAATCTGGAGGTCCTTGGAGAGGGGGATTTTTCCAAATCCTCTTAAGGAGGCTGTGGTTCAGCTCCTTCTTAAGAAGTCCTCCTTGGACCCAGACTGTCTGGCAAACTACAGGCCTGTCTCTAACTTACCCTTTGTGGGTAAAGTTATTGAGAAGGTGGTTGTATCTCAGTTGGATGAACATTTGACCAGCCACAATGTCTATGATTCTCTCCAGTCTGGATTTAGGAAAAGGCATAGTACCGAGACAGCTCTGGTTCGGGTACTAAATGACCTCCTAACAGCGAGAGATCGAAGGACCTGTTCCATCTTGGTCCTTCTTGATCTCTCTGCAGCATTTGACACTGTGGACCATGGTGTGCTATTGGAACATTTGCGATCTATCTGTGGACTGTCTGGTACAGTCCTCAGCTGGTTTTGATCTTACCTTGAGGGTAGGACTCAGAGGGTGGTGTCGGGGATTTTCTCCTCGGCATCAGTCTCCCTATCCTGTGGGGTACCACAGGGTTCCATTTTGGTGCCCACATTGTTTGCAGTGTACATGCTGCCATTTGGAGCAATTACTAGGTGGTACAGTCTGGGTTTTCACTGCTATGCAGATGATACTCAGCTGTACATGTCCTTTGAGCCCGGTCAAGATGCAGCCTTTTCGGTCTTTAGCAACTGTCTTGCCGAAATCCAAGACTGGATGAATGTGAGTTGGCTGTGGTTGAACCTGGAAAAAACTGAGGTGTTGGTTGTGGACCAGGGTCATTGGGATGGGTTTGTTAGCTGGATTGCCCTTGGGTTTATGGCTTGGGGGTGTCCAGCTGACTACCTCAAACTGGGTGTGGAACCTGAGCGTTGTGTTTGATGACTATCTGACATTTAAATCTCAGGTGTCAGTGGTTGTCAAAACCTCTTTTTACCATCTGAGGAACATCACCCGGGTGAAGCACCTGGTTCCTCCAGACGATCTTCCTACTTTGGCCCACGCTTTCGTTACCTCCCGCCTTGACTATTGCAATGCCCTTTACCTTGGGCTACCAGGGGTTGAGATTCGCCACCTGCAGCTAGTGCAGAATGCAGCAGCCAGGCTGTTGACTGATTCTTCTAGGTCCAGTTATATAATGCCTGTGCTCTGAAGACTGCACTGGCTGCCAGTTTGCTGGCGAATCACCTTCAAGGTTGGTTTGCTGACCTATAAGGTCCTACACAATCAGGGACCTGCTTACCCGAAAGATCTCCTTTGTCCCTACTGTCCCCCCCGCTCTCTCTGATCCACTGATGAGGGATTGCTAGAGATTCCCAGGGTTCACTTAAAAACTTCAGGGGCCAGATCTTTTAGTTTCATGGCCCCAACCCTGTGGAATTCTCTACCTCATCAGGTGTGAAACTGCCTGACTGTCCAAAGTTTTAAAGGAGCTTTGAAAACCTTTCTTTTTAGTAATGCTTATAATGATTTTTGAATATTTTAATGTTGTTTTAATTATTTATTGTTTTATGTTATATTGTATAGGCACCTTGGTTTAAGAAAGGCACCTTATATAAATAAAGAGTGATTTGATTTGATTTGATTTGTTTTGGATTTTGTTGATACCGAACATCTGGGAAGCTCCACCAAATATAAATCATAAACTTTCTTTGACTAGTATTGATGATTTCCCTTGGAAGATTCATATAGATTAGAACACAACATGCAGCATCAGCCATCATGAAAATATCCCTTCGTCCATAACCACACTTTGCAGCATTGTCCTGCTCATTACTATAACATTTAGCTCGGCCTCATGCATCATGCTGTTCAAGTCCCAACTCCAACAACTAACAGAAGGAAGTAATGAGCCCTTCATTCCCTATTTTGTGAAATAAACACTCGCTCACAGACCTACACAGCCTCCCTCACATGTAATACCGTTTGAGCCTGCAGTACATGACAGCAATAAAACAACAGGTTTATATGATGATGAAACAGTTTACATGGAGAATAGTGCCATCTATGGGTGATTTTGTATTGATTTAGGCTTCCCTTAAATTCTCTTCAAGCACCATCCATTTTTCCAATTTAAATTTAATGGGCTCAATTTTCAAAGCCCCATTGGAGTGACATAAATTGCGCCGCACATCCGCTTGCAGCAAACTCAGTTGTGCCAGGGACTCTGCACTGGATTTTGGTAGAAACATGGATGTATTGGTGTGATGAAAATCCCACACCAGGGACTTCAAGTTCACCACCACCACCATGAGTTTTTACCAACAGGACCAAGGGAAACCTGTTTTTTACCTCCTTCTTTGCACAAGGTCAGGAAGGTCAAACACAATAACTGTAGGTAGAGTGCCTCTTCAGAGACAGACTGCAAACAGAGTCCAGCAGAAATATTAGTATTACCCTTTTAAATAAAACAAGCAGTCACTGATTCTATAAAAATAGAAGCTTTACTAAAGGACTGCAAAGAAACCATGAACACGTTCTGGCACATTTTATCCACAGAAACAGCTCTCACAGATACAGCCAGTGTGCCACCTAGAATTGTATACAAGCAGGGCACTAACCTTTGGGACTCCCTTATACATAGCCATGTACCCGTTACTAAGTCTAGCTCTCTGGGGTGGCTCCCAGAACCAACAAAGGTCAGTTTTCAGTGCAGCAGATGTGCCCAGTGTAAAGTAGTCACCAAGACAAAAAAACTTTTCTTCTTGCAACATAAGGGACCATTTGAAATTCGGCACTTTATTAATTGCAATATCACCAATGTGATTTACCTAGCCACCTGTGACCATAACTCCTTGTATGTAGGCAAAACCAGTCATAGGTTCATAGGCAAGGTATAAGTTAGAGGGACTATCCCATAATGAACTCGCCACCCTAACCAGGGTGGAAACTGAATTTATGATCCCCAATGTATATGTCAAGATTAGTCTTAAATTGTTGCAGACTAGTACTATATACTACCTTGGAAGGTAGCGTATTCCAAATTGGGGTAGCTCTCTGAGTAAAAAATCTACTTCTTTTTACAGTTTTATTTATGTTAGTCTTTAATTTCATCTTATGTGATCTAGTGTTACAAATAAATGCATGCCAATCCAGACAAATGGACTCAAACAAAGCGTGGTCCCTGGTAGCTTTATAAATTAAGCAGAGATCACCCCTTAAGGAGCAATATTCTAGAGAGTATAATCTCAATACTTTTAATCTATTTCCTTAAGGAATTGTGTCCATATCTATTATATTCTTAGTTAACCTTCTTTATATTTTCCCAATGGTTATTTTTTTCTTGTACTGAGGTCGGTGTACAGAAGGATGAACAAAAATCTGGGTGTGACCTTACTACACTAGAATAGATAGGAAGAAGTACCTTGTGTTTTGTGGATTTAATATTTTTAAGAATACAGCTCAAAAGTCGATGGTAAGTTTTTGCTGTCTTATTTATATGCATTGTAAACTTTAACCTATTGGAGATATGTATACCTAGATCTTTCTCTGAACTAACTTCATGTAAGGTTATATCATTCATATAATATTTTATTAATCTATCTTTTTTTCCAAGATGCATTACCTTGCATTTTGCAATATTAAATACCAGTTTATTTTCTGAGGCCCATTTATACAAGTTGTCCAGGTTAGCTTGTAATGCATCAGCTGATGCTTGATTGTTAACAATACACCACAGTTTGCTATCATCCGCATACTTGTTCAGCCAGACTCCTTTTGTAGTTTGCATACTGGAGATGACTACATTAAATAATATTGGACCCAACACTGAGCCTTAAGGCACCCAACTAGTTACAGAACTCCATGTGGATTTGTACCCTCTAATGCTAACCTGCTGCTTCCTATTGGTTAGCCATGAATGAATCCACTTTATGATATTTGGGTGTAGATTTATCTTAGTTAGATGTTCAAGTAGTATCTTGTGGGAAACTGAATTGAAGGCCTTCTCAAAGTCAAGAAATATTACATCTACTGGCAGTCCATTATCTAAAGCTTCACTGATAGGCTCAAAGAAGTTTATAAGATTATTATGGCATGATCTTCCAGGGGTAAAACCATATTGAGTGATGTCACATTGGTTATATGTCAGAATATGACTGGTAATCTTTTGTAATAAAAGTCTGTCCATAATGTTACCTATACTTGAAGTTAGAGTGATGGGTCTATAGTTGGACACACTTTGTTTTGATTCTCCCTTTTAAATCGATATAACTGTAGCCACTCTCCAGTCATGTTCAGCCATTCCTTCCAATAGTGATTTATTATATGGGGTAGTGAGTAACTCTGCAATCTCATATGAGATTTCTTTTTGAAATATAGACAATATATTATCTGGCCCAACTGATGAGATAGTTTTAAAAGAGTTAATGGCATTAAATGTCTCTGGTATAGTGAAAGTTAGTGATTGATCATCTAAATATAAACCTGGATACCCGGTTATCTCTTTAGGTTTAAAAATACCTGTAAAATGTATATTAAACTCCTATGCCATGACTTGCTCATCTGAAATTACCTTGTCGTTTATTTTAATCGGGCCTATCTTATGCATATTGCCTTTTAAGGAATTGATGTAGCTGAAAAACTTCTTTCCTATTGTCCTAGTAGTAGCCGTGAGATTGTACTCAAGTTCTTTTTTTGCAGTTCTGATTGCAAATTTAGTCTTGTTGGCTATAGTTTTAAACCTACTCCAATTATGATCAATTTTATGTTTTTTGTACTTACTAAAGGCCTTTTTTTGTTTCTTATCAATCTATTAATTTTAGTTGAATACCATAATGGGAGTCTTCTTCAATTACTGTATTTTATTCTTGCAGGCACCCACTTATTTATACAGTATTCAAACTGTTCTTTAATTTTTAACCAGGTATTACTGGCATCTAGGGTACTCAGATCATGTTCCCAATTCCAATTATTGAGATAGTCCTTAATTTTGCCATAATTTGCCTTGGCAAAATTTATGATTTTGGTAACACCCTTTGGGGCAGAGTTATAGTAGTTAAGGGACCAAAAAAATCATACAGTGGTCACTGTCTCCTAAAGGTTCACAGACTCTTGGTGGTACCTCATAGTCTCTAATATTTGTTAATATCAAGTCCAGAATAATATTCTGTCTAGTAGATTCCTGAACTAATTGATCCAACCCAAGCTGTACTACAGTTTCTAGGAATCTGTTATCCAGCAAACCTTTGCCTTCTAGTGTGCCCCAGTTGATATGTGATAAATTAAAGTCACACATTAGGGTAATGTCATTTGAATTATTCATATTTAGTAAATCTTGAAGTAAATTGCTATTGCTATCATTGTCCTGAGAGGGTGGTCTAGAGCAGAGTCCCATTATTATAGGCCTTTGCCCAAGAGTAACACTCACCCAAGTTATCTCAATATTATCAGTTGAGGAGTTATTGAAATTAGTCTTGGAGCAATCCAGGCTCTCTTTAATAAAAAAGGCTACACCACCACCTACAGTGGTGGTGCGATTTTTCCCCAAGTCTTACATATCCTGAGATATCCTGACCCCATTGCCTGTCAACCAGATCTCAGTGACCCCACAGACATCAATATTTTCTTTATTCAGAATAAGCTGGAGCTCATTAATTTTATGCTTTAAACTTCTTGCATTAAGAAATAATATATTAAGTTTGTAATGTGCGGTAATCGGATCAGTATCAATGTTTCTAAGTTTTGGAAACACGGTTGGGGAGTCAATCAGTAAGTGTTCTGAACATACAACCCCTCTCCCAGCTTCGTTTAAATGTTTTGCAATATGTAAGTTTACATGTTTTCCTAATAAGGAAGAGCCTTTCCTATTTAGATGTAAACAATCCTTGGCAAATAATTCCCCCTTTTGTTCAAATTGTTCCCAGTGAGATATACAACTTAGATTCTGCTTCAAACACCAGACACACAACCAATTATTTATTATTTTAATCTTAGAGTAATAGAGTCAGCTCTGGGAACTGGTAAAATTTCTGAAAGGGCTATGGTACAACCTGTATCAGACAGTACATTAGTCAGGCAGACATACTCCTCTTTTATTTGCTAAATATTTTGACACTTAATGTTGTTCACACCCACATGCACAATTACCAAAGGATCATCCCCATAGTTACTTAAAATCTGCCTTGACATTCTTGTGATGTCCTGAATTTTTGCACCCCTAAAACTAGATAAAGTTATATTTGCTTTGTCTCCGTCACATACCAGGTGATCTAAATGTTTGATCATAGAGTCCCCTAGAACAAAAACTTGTCTAGGTTGTGTCGGTGGAATGCCAGTGTCCATGTAATCTACCATTACGTTCTCATTGTTTTCAGTGTGGACAGAAGGAAGGGGCATGCTGGGTATGCTGGCCATCTCCTGATTCAGTGGAATGGACTCGGGGGGGGGAATAAGAAGAGCATGGTCCTGATTGTCACTGAGATAGATTGATTAATGGATCAAAATTATTATAAACAGACAATTCAAAGAGATTGGCTTTCCTGCCTTTCTTAGCAGGTTTTTTGCTCTGAATCATAAACCAGTCATTATCCATAACATCAGGTTCCTCATCCTCTCTAGCCCTTTTTTTATGACAGATGGTTGCAAATGTTACACTAGCTAGGTTAACCACTTTTTTTTGAGATGGGTTAGCTGGGGTAAATGACAGTTGGAAACATTTTGGAAGTCTCCAGTTGACTGAGCTTCAGTGCCCACAATCTATGTTCAAATTTATTTATTTCATCCTCCATGAGCTCATTCTGTGCACATTTATAAGGATTTCCACAGTTAACCATTATGTTAAAATTGTTCATATGACATACTGTACATAAAATGCCTACTCTGTCATCTATTGTTCTTATGGTATCAGCCATAGCATTGATGTGAGAGAATGTCTAGAGGCTTCCGTTGACATATAAGACCTGTAGCTACCTACAGCATGGGTCTTTCTACATTTGTATCATGCCTTGCCCCTCCTTACTCGCCGATCATGCCTAACATGCACAGAAGCGTGTGTCTTTGCCCACATCTTTGCTCGCATTAACATGTGCTTGCCCTGCTTGGACTCACCCTGCTTGCTGCAGGGTGCTGTTATTTAGGTCTGTCTGACCCCAGAAGTGTTCCCAGTGGTTTCAGAGAGCTCTGTGAGCTAAATAGATCTAAAAGTGCACAGAAGTAAAAATTGCCACAACGGAGGCTTAACTTTAAACATACAGTCCACAAGAAATGGTTTAAATTAAAAAGTTTCCCCAGCAGCATGAACTGTAATTCCCTAGATACTCCCAGGGAACTATACACTCCTCTTCCTGGTTCAGGGTTAACCAGGGCTCCAATGACTCATGATAGTGAGAAGGCACACAGAAACATAACAGTGGCAAAAGTTTATATATTCAAGCAGTATTACACTACAAGCACCCTAACATCAAGTGCATGTAGCAATAATAATAGTCATCCACTGAAAGCAAGAATATGCTAACATTTAATTTCAGTTAGGCTTGAGGATGGAAAAAGTGCTCTGAGTACACATTTACTACAACAATCCAAAGCACAGTGCCACAAATTACCTTTTGTGGGATTGATCATGCATTTGTGGGTCGCACAGGTGGCAATGTAGGCACTATACTAGCTGAAAAAGAGGAGATACAAAGGGCAATTAAAGTTAGATACACAAAAAACTTAGAAAAACATACATCTTGGTTGACAGACATCAGTGGCATCAGAGATCAATGGTACATTCTTGGGTAAATGATTGAGCAAGATTGAGCAGGGATAGTACACCCACAGAAAGCTGAGGAGATTAGAGCATTATCTGAGGGTATAGTGCTAGTAAAATGAAAGAGAGGAAGGAGTGTGGTAGTACTCATGGCTAGGATATGGAGACCAGAGCTTCCCTTTGTCAGTAGAAAAGGATGTATTCAGGCAGGGAATCAGAGAAACTAAGATTCCCTTTATTAGTACGGAGGATGGTGTGAGGGGAATTTTAGGAAGATTAGCAGATAGGGCCTGTGGGGGAGTGTCTGCTAGGGAGTGGGGGAGAGGAAGAATCTAGGACTAAGGGGAAGGATTAAGAATACAGGGGATGGGGAGAATGGGAATTGGGGGCAGGGATAAGCAGGTACAATTTGATGTAGGGTAGGGTCAAAGAGGGGGAGCAAAGAGAGGTACCAGACATGGTGAGTAAGTGTAGAGGGGTGGCAGAGACAAGGTACAGATCAGGTAGGATCTTGCACCACACGGGGGAGGGATGGAGATAAGGGATAGGATGTACGATGCAGGAGGGAGCAAAAGTAGAAGAAGGAGAGGGAGGGCCAGTAAACAGTAGGGGGCAGCCAGTGAACAGTAGAGTGTCAGAGCCATGTGTTGGATGAGGTGGGTATTTACATGGTGGAATTGAATGAGTGGGAGACATCAGGTCAATCTAGAGCCATGCAACCTTGACTAAGTTTTTTGGAAATACAAAGTAATGAGTTCTCATTAGAGCAGGAAGGGGGGTCAGAAAGTAACCCTGGTTATAATGTCCTTAATTGGAATATAGCAGGACTCCATAATAAGTTTGTGGATCCACAGTGGGTTGCTTTTATTTCGTGACATGAAGTGATTATTTTCCAGGAGACATGGGTTTTAACATCTCCTTCCCTGAATGGATATGAAACTAGTTTTGTGCCAGCAATTAAAGGGAAAAAACATGGGAGGAACAAAGGAGGTCTGCTTACAATGATCAAAATTAGGGAAGGATTAGGGGTAATCAAAAGTTACTCTCCAACTCCTGAGATCCTTATGGTAGTGGTTAACTGGGACCTTTGTATGGTTCTGATTGTTAACATTTATATTCCACCATGTTTTCACACTTACTCTACATATGATTTTTGGTCCAAACTATCGATGGAAATAGATTTAATGATACAGTCAAATTGGATAGATACTGTCCTTTTAGCTGGGGATTTTAACGCTAGGATAGCCGAGTTCGATAATTTATCATTGTTACAAGAACTATTATATATGGCAGATTTGGAAAAAAGAAATACAACTGACATGATTGTAAATGAGGCAGGGAGACGTTTTAGTACTTTTATCACAGAGAATAATTTCTTGATTCTTAATGGAGATTAGAAGGGGATCGTCGGGGTGATAGCACTTTTTTCTCCCCAGTTGATAAGAGCATAATTGATTTTATATTATGCTCTCCTTTTAATTATCATTTCTGTAGGAGATTATATGTGGCTATGAGAACAGAAAGCGATCATGTAGCAATTTTGCTGGAGTTTAGGATTTCTGATAGTGTCATTCCTCCCCCAATAAGCCCTTGGCAGATATTGAGATTAGTGGGAAAAAAGGTTAAGATTGAATAATGAGTCAATGCAAGGAGTTTGGAACCTTTATACTCTTCGATTGTTGTTGAGTTATTTCAGCAGGTACATAATGGCTCCAAAGGTGAAAGGATCAGTGAATTATTAAACATATGTTATCAACAGATTAAGACACTGATTTATTCAGCTAATAGTATTGAGCCCCAGTTAGCATCCTGGTTTGATGGGTATTGTAAGAGAGAGAAAATAAATTTGATGAGGGCCATCAGGCAGACAAAAAAAAATCCGAGTAAGATGGCGATTATAAATTTAAATAAAATGCGAAGGGAGTACAAGGAATTTCTCCATCAGAAAAAAAGAGAATTTACTGAAAAACAATGGGGTGTTATGTACCGAGTTATTAAGGAGGGTGATATTAAGCTTTTTTGGGCTTTGGTGTCCAAGGGGACAGCTGATCAGAATTCTAGACCTCCCATATACAGTATATCCCCAAGGAAACTTGGATATCCTATTATAGTCTACTATTTAATAGACATTCTACCAACGATGATGATTTGATAGAAAATTTTAACATTGAGGGGGAATACACATCGTTAGTGTTTTCATTTGGAGAGGTGGAAGAAGCCATTGTGAATTTATCAAATAATAAAGCACCTGGACCCGATTTGATACCGGGATAAATTTACAAGGGGCACTTAAATTATTGGGTAGTTTTTTTTTTACTAATTTTTTCAATATCTGTTTAAAAAGAGATTTATCCCATTATCTTGGACAAGAAATATAATAGTTCCAATCCATAAAAAGGGCCAACTTCATTTGCCATCTAATTATTGCCCAATCAGTCTTATTGACATTAGTGGAAAAATCTTTGCTAAAATAATATTACATAAATTACAAGATTGGATAACTGCAAACTCCCCTTTATCGATGTTTCAAGCAGGTTTTCGTAAGGATTGTTCTAAGATAGATAATATTTACATTTAGCCCATCTGATAGAAAAATACAGATCATTTCGTAAAATGAAGCTGTATGCTGTGTTTGTAGACTTTTCTGCAGCATTTGACTCGGTTAATAGAGCCAAGTTATGGGAGATATTATTAAATAGACGCGTACCATTAAATGTATTAGCCCCCATTATTAGGTTATATTCTCACACAACATTGGCTATTTGTTATGATAATAAAAACAACATTTCTGACTATTTCAGTACAACTTTGGGAGTTAAACAGGGATGTCCTTTTGCCCCTTCTTTTTAATTTGTATATTGATGCCCTTTTGACTTATAAAGATATAGATATTCTTGATTACCCAAAAATTAAGAATATCCCAGTACATTGTCTGGCCTATGCAGATGATCTGATTATTTTTGCTTTATCTGCTCAAGGTTTACAAAATAAAATAAATCAATTTTGCTCTAAATGTAAACATTTGGACTTATTAATAAATATGAAAAAAACTAAGCTGCTGATTTTTGCACCCTTACAGGGACATCAGATTAAACCAACGATTTATTTAAATAACGAACTTATTGAAGTGGTATCCTCTTATATATATTTGGGGGTGAAGTTTGCTTCGAATGGAAATTGGATAGAGCATTGGAGAGGACAAGTGATAAGGGCAAAACTGATTGTTAGGGCTCTCTTACGTTTTGCTAGGAAATATGCAGGATATTTGGTCTCGCCGGCATTGATAGCCAGGGCGAGGCCAAAATTAATCCTATTCTTTTGTATGGAGCAGAGGTCTGGAACAACAATGTCCCTTCATGGTTGGAGATCCCACTTTCTCTCTACTATAAATCTTTATTGCAGGTTCCACTTGCCACTTCTAATGTTGTAGCTAGGGCTGAATTGGGTAGAGTACCTATTGTTAAAATAATTGATATACATCTCATGAGTTACTGGATCAAAATTATTAATCAACAGACTAATATTATGCCTTTACTATGCCTTAGAGAAAAATTATCTTGGCACAAACAGAATTTTAGGTCTCCTTGGGTCAAAAATATTCAATGTATTTTGGGCAGTGTTAATATGCTTCATCTTTGGACAGATTGGGAGAAATCAATATCAATATCTTATGTGTTTAAGGAGTATGTCAAAAAGAAAATACTTAGGCTTGCCTATGATAAGCAAATGGAGCTCCTAAAAGCTCAACGTCAGGCCAGATGGTTAGCTCAAAATAAAATTGATGTATTTATAGAGAAATATCTTACTCTTGGGCTGACTCTGTTAGAAAGAAAAATGATCACTTGGGCAAGATTGGGAATCATCTGTTCTAAATATGCTTTTTTTTAATAAGATGACTCCACCCAATTCAGGTTTGGAGTTTTGCAGATGTAATAAGGGTTTTCAAGAAGATCTTTATCATATTACGGTACAGTGCCCTTTATATAAAATCCACAGTTTAATCTGTTAAATGATTTTCTTATTAAATATGTGAATGCAAATATGATATTTTATTCATACTTTTCACCCCAGACATTGAGGAGGCTAAGATGGTTTCAAGTTTTTTATCAGGTGTTGAAACACAAAGAAAATGTCTCTCTGCCTATGACAATTAATTTGTTCATGGATTTTATGTGTTAAAATTTTAAATGTAATATTAGATTTAATATTTTTTTCTTCTCTTTTTTTGTATATAATTTTATGTGCTTAGCATGTTGTAAAGGCTTGATTGCTGAACAATAAAAACATTGAAACCTGAAAAACCTGAAACCTGAGAGTGTCAGAGCTGAAGAGGCAGAATCATTATCAATTTTTGATAAAGCTATACATTTTTGGAGCATGAACAAACCATGTGTTCTGAGAGGTGGGAGCATAGCTTTTGCTTAAAAGGCCCTAATATGGGTTCAGCAAGAAGGTCAGCAGGGAGAGTGTTTAGCCACTTAGGTGCATTGTAGCCAAAGGACCACTGCCCTTGGGATGTATGGTGGAAGGAGACTTTGTACTGGGTACTGAGGGATCCTCTGGTCAGCCTTGGAAGGGCTGAGTGGCAGAGCGTTGAATGAACTCCTGAGGGGGTAAAGCCTAGTATGGCTTTTTTGGCCAGGAGACAGTGTTGGCAATAGATACGGTTTTCAAGGTTCAACCAGCCAGTGAGTGTGTAAAGGTCACATGTGTGGGTTTGTAGTGGGGCCCCTAGGACTAGCTGGCTGGACTTCTTAAGGGCCAGGGCAATTCTATTCAGGGTAGTTTCTGGTGCTGAACTGTAAACAAGACCATAATCTATTACAGTGTGTTCTGAGCTGGTTATAGCAAGTTTGAGGGCAGTAGGGATAAGACAATGTCTACATCTATACAGTTGTCTGATTTTCCTGCACGCAGTCTTAGAAACATATGCAGCATACTACTTATAGGATAAGGTGCTGTCCACTATAACCCTGACGTATTTGAAATTATGTACCATCTCTAGAGTTTTGTTTGTTACGGATAGTTAGTTGGGCTGATATATTCTTGATGTGGGGGGAGGTGAAAAGCATGGTTTTAGTTTTCTTATAGTTGAGTAGTAGCCTTGCATTGGTAAACCAGTCCTCAACAAGTTTGAAGTTGCACTGGAGAATTTGCTCAAGTGAAATGAGATCATGATGACAAGAGTAAAGGATAGCATCATACGCATATAGCAGGATTTTGTCTTGGCATACATTAGGGATATTGTTCAGGAAAAGACTGAATAGCAGAGGACCTAATATGGACCCTTGGGGGACTCCTGTAGTAACATATTGTCTGTCAGAGATAGTTTTTTGATTTTTACCTGTTGGGCACGGCCTGCAAGATAGCTGCAAAACCAGCACAGGGAGTTGAGGGTCACTGTGGATTCCCCTAGCTGGTCTATGAGCAGCTCATGATTGACTGTATCGAAGACCTTAGTGAGGTCAATAAAGGTGGCCCCCACTAACTGTCCTCGGTCGAGTGACTCATGTATGAATCCAGTGAATTCCACCAGGGTAGTCATAGTGCTGTGTATCTTTCTAAATCCATGCTGTTCTTTGCACTGAATATGGTATTTATTGAGGTGGTCAACTAACTGGTCATAATCTACCCATTCCAGAGGTTTAGAGATTGGGGGCAGAATTGAAATTGGTTGGTAGGTGGTATGGATGGTCTTGTCACCACTTTTGAAGACTGGCATTACAAATGCATCTTTCTGGAGTTTAGGGAACTGTCCAGTGATAAATGAGGGTTGGGAATTCACGTTAAGGGGACCAGGACCTCATCTAAGTTGAGAGTTAGAAATTTCAGGTCTAGGCCATCGCTACTTTACTTGGATTTGCAAAGTACCTGCTTAAGGTACTTTCTGGCCTCAGAGGTTTTGATGAACCTGAGGTAGAATGACTGGACTGAGGTACCCTGAATTGGTGTAGAGACTGCTGACATTGTGCCCTGGGCTTTACTGACAGGGTTGAAGTAGTTTGTCAGGAATGCTTCACTGAGGTCAGCGAAGTTCCTGTTAAAGGTGTTTGCAATGGTTTTTGGGTCTTGGGTTATGTTCCCATTCAGGTTTAGCAGTTCAGGGGGAGATCAGTTAGGACATCCTGTTAGTGATCTAGGGCAGGATCCACAACAAGAAAATGTTAAAGTTTCCCACCGCAACTGCCATTGCAAACTGGAATCATCCACAGCTGTGGCGGTAGTGATTAACAGCCCTGGCAGTTGCAGAGGGTGCTACGGTGGGTTCTGCTGCCCATAGCAACCTCCCACAGCTGTGGTGCTGTCCATGACAACAGCATCCATAAGCTGCCGTATTCCATGGAGCCGGTCGTACTCTGGCTCCACCTATGTGAATACCCACAGCTGTGGGCAACCTGTGGCTTCACAAGTGGTTTCCCACTAGCGCCAAGGTTTTCCCGCAGCTGCGGTTCCTTCTCCCCCTTATGTGAATCCTGCCCCTTATGTTTGCCCCAAATTTGTGACTGTCAGCCAAGGAATTTTCCAGTTCAGCACTAAAGAAGTGCAATTTGTCCTGGTGAATAGCTTGTGTGCATTTATTGTGGGCTGTACAATAGTTTTGGAGATCAGATTGCTTGCCCCTGCTTTTGGTTATATGCCAGATGTTGTCTTTGGAGTACATGAGATCAATGAGTGAAGGAGTTATCCACAACCTGTGGGTGCATCTGATCTTTTTAGTTGTGAGGGGTGCAAAGATATTGCATGGCAAGTTGAAAGCATTAATAAAGTATTCTAATGCCTTGTCAACATTAGGTGTTGAATAGATGGAGGACCAGTCAATTCTGCAGAGGTACTCCTTTAGGGGAAACAGTGACCCTCTTTTCAGGATTTGAGTAGTCACTTCATTAGATGGAGGTTTAGGGCTCTTATTCAACCAGGTGCAGAGGATGGGAGAGTGGTCACTGATTGTATTTGGGAGGATGACCATTTTAGTGACTCATTCCAGGTGGTTGGTCAGAAGCCAGTCCAGCAGAGTACTGGAACCAGTGCGATAGTTGGTGAGCTTTGGAGTTTCAACAAGTTGGGAGATGTTTATGGAGTTGATGGCATCTCTATAAGTTGCAGCATCAGGGAACAGCCAGTTTATGTTGAGGTCACCTACTATGATAACCTCAGAGTTTAAGTGGTGGTTGGCGAGGTATTCAATGAGTACTTTAAAGCTTGCTGCCTGCTTTTTGGGAGGGATATCGTTGGAGAATATGGTAATGCCCTTTTCATTTTTTCCGAGGAGTATTTTGACAAGTAGGATTTGGACATTGCTGCCTAATTTTGTTGGAGGGAAGGTCTGAGGCTGTTGGTGCTCTTTAATATAAATTTCACAGCCCCTTCCACATTTGCCAATTCTGTCCAGCCTAAAGGAGTTGTACCCATCAAGCTGGATGTCTGTGTCAGATGTCCTTGGGGTAAGCCATGTCTCAACCATGAATATGATGTCTGGGTTGTGTTGGGTTACCCATATTTGCAAAGAATAAAATTTGGCTGTCAAACTACAGATATTGATAGAGGCAGTCGTGGGATAATCATGCTTCTCAATCATATTTCCTTTTGCAGCCTTGGGTTCTGGGTTGGATGAACATTCCTGGATGTTAGTAAGAGTAGCCAGAGCAGTTGAGTTGCATGTAGCCTTAGCTGCTTTATTGCTAGTGAGTGGTTTTTGTGGGTTTAGGGTCTCTTGGGGTATCTGCTAGTTGTTAGGAGTAGATTAGTAATTGGGGGAGGGAGGGGGTAGATGTCATTCCGCTGCAAAGGTTCGAAGCAGGATTTATGGAAGCAGTTATCAAATGGGGAGATTAATGGTGCTGATGCTGAGCTATGGCATTTTGTTATAAACCTTGGTGACTGATAGTCATGGGCACAGCAGGTTGGCTGCTCTGAGGTGGGACTCATTGAGGTGGATTGAAGTGCTAATAGAAATGTGCGGTGCATTAGCAGCTGCATACTTAGTTATTTTTGTGGTGTAGAGGGTTGCCTCTGTGGAGGGTAGTATATACTGTAAGTTATATTGGTATAATAGATGGGGTAGGGGGTGGCCCAAGGAGAGACTGTCCAAGGAGGTTGGAGTGCTCCTTTAAGGGGAGGGTGAGCTTCAATCCAGTTAGTTCAGAGATTTATCAGTTTTGGGGAGAGCTGAAGTTAGTCGGGGTTTGAAGGGTGAGGAACAGTATTTAATTGAGGTTGGGGTCGGGGTGGGCAGGCGGGACAAAATATAGCCTACAACAGTGAAGAATTAATTAACTAGCTTTCCAAAATTCAGGCGCAGTGCTTATAGGGAGAAAAAGGTGCATCTTTAAATTTGTCTTGAGAAACCACCAAGGACTAATTGTTCAATCAGGAGTTGCCTGTGGGAGTATCAGGCAATGGCTCTGAGGCCCGAGTTCAGTGAAGCCCAAGCAAATGAGTGGCTTTCACGGCTGATTTCCTACTGCTCCGCTGGCTAGGGCTACCATACTTAGGTTGCTTGCTGGGTGAGCGGGTTGCTGGAGAAGAGCTTCAGGCAGAGATCTGCATCTGTTGCTTGGTCCGTACAAGGCAGGATCCTGGGTTGCTTGCTGGGTGGGTTGCTGGAAAAGAGCTGTCAGCAGAATTCCTAGCCAGTCACTCAGCCAGTACAGGGCAGGATCCTGGATTGCTTGCTAGGTGATTTAGTTCTTACACATGAGGGAAGGGATCTCATTCCCTTTGAGTGACAGTTCTTTGCTGTCCCAGCCTCCTTTGAATATGTGTGTGTGTGTGTGTGTGTGTGTATATATGTGTGTGTGTGTGCACGCATGCACCCTTCAGCTCCTCATTGCTAACATTGTGACATACACCTGGGTCCTTTGTCCAACATGGGAACACCTCCAGGAAGGACTCCCGTCTGGGGTTATTGCTTTATTACCTCTTCCCAAGCCTTCCTATTGGCTTTCCCATGAGAACATCAGTACCTCCTCCCAGTCTGGCATAAGCTGTCATATACAACTTGATCATGTGATCTGGTGGCCATCTTGTACCAGAAGCAGATGCATATTCAGAAAATAATAAATCAATCAAAAGAATACATGGTTGTGATCCTCTTTCCTGTCACATCCCCTCCTCAAGAGATAAAGGTGTGTCTCTTTTGGCCACCCCCAAGAGACACTGCCATTCATGTAGAGCTTGGGAGTGTCTAAAGAAATATGCCATGCACTTAACCGTGCCTCAACAGTCCATCTGCATTGGCATTATGTGCCCCACTTTGATGCTGAATATTATATTATATGACTGTGGTACCAAACTCCAGCACAATAACTGTGTTTTGCCCACTAGTCCTATGGAGCCAGGTCAAGGGGTTAAGATCTGTAACCACAGTAAACTCCCTCCCATACATATGTTGCTGCAGTTTCTGAAGGGCCCACACTATCCCCAGACATTCCCTCTCCACTATGACATATGAACCTTCCCTGGGCAGAAGCTTCTGGCTCAGATACACTATGGAGTGCTCCTCCCCAGACAGAATAAACTGGCTCAGGCCAGCACCCAGCCCATGGTAAAAGACATCCTTATGTATTATGAACTTTAAGTCATAATTGTGGCAAGCAAGCATGGGTGACCCACATAATGCTTCCTTTAACCGTCGGAAGGTAGACTCACAGTCCTCTGTCCAGAGAACTTTTTCAGGCATTCTTTTTTTTGTCAGGTCTGTCAGGGGCTTGGCCACATCACTGTAGTGAGGGACAAACCTCCTGTAGTACCTTGCTGTTCCTAGAAATGCCCTTATCTTTTTCTTTGTGGCATGGGTGGGCCAGGTCTGGATGGCATCAACCTTCACTGGCTCTAGACAGGTGCATCCACTGCCCACCTGATGCCCAAGATAGGATACTTTGGCCATATCTACTTGGCATTTTTCTGCCTTAACTGCCAGCCCTGTGACCTTCAGTCTGTGGAACACCTCCCTCATGTGCCTAACGTGATCCTCCCATGTTTGGCTGTAAATGGTAATGCCATCCATGTAAGCCAGTGCATATTCACCTGCCCAAGCCAGGATGCAATCCATAAGCCTCTGGAAAGTTTTGGGGGCATTCTTCATCCCAAATGGCATTACTCTGAATTTGAATACGCTATATGGGTTAACAATAGCAGACCTCTTCCTGGCTGAGGGGGTTAATGGCACCTCCAGTAACCTTTCATCAGGGCTATTGTGGTCAGGAATGGGGCTCCCCCAGCTGTTTCAAGGTCTGCTCCATTCTGGGTATGGGGTAGGCATCAGACTCCATACAGCTGTTGAGCCTCTGGTAGTCGACAGAATCCATCCTTCTTGGGGATCAGGACCACGGGGTGAGGCTCAGGGGCTTCTGGACTCCTGGATCACTCCAAGGGCCAGCATTTCCCTGAAGTCTTTCAGCATGGTCTTCTTAACCCCCTAGGTTACTCTTTATGGTGACTGCCTCAGCAGAACTTGGGCCCTAGTGTGCACATGGTGTTCTGCCATTGTGGTATACTCCAGATACCCCATGAACATGTCCCCAAATTTTCATAGCACCCCCCATCTCCTCAGTCTGGGCCAGTGTCAGCCACCCTGAGAGGGTGAGGTTATTTACTGAGGATCCCTCCTGGGCTTCCTCAAGGAGGTCCACCAGGGAATCAACTTTGTTCCCCTCCCCTGGCTCACTGCACACAGTGAAGATAATTTCCTCACTATCATATTAGGGTTTCTTCATGTTCACATGATATATCCTCTGTCTGCAGCTTTGGTCAGGCAGCTCTGCTACATAATTAACATCACTTATTTTCCTGATTATGGAGAATGGGCCCTCCCATGCTGCCTGCAGCTTATTGTGTCAGACTGGAACAAACGTACAGTATATGTACAGTTTTGAATGTAAATACATTTTAAATGGCAATGCCAGAGAAGGACATTATGATCAAAATATTCTCTTTTTGAGGCAATTTATTGATAATGTACTCTGTTGTGGCAGGGTGATGAAAACCGATTGCAAAAATTTCTACAATATTTAAATAAGCGTGATCCCAATTTGAAATTTATGGCAAATTATAGTTTGCAAAGTGTAAAGTTTTTAGATAAGATTAATAGTACAGTAGTAGCACCAAATTAGTCAAAGGATTTTTAAGGATTTTTAAAAACACCCATTGAAAATTGTGAAACCTTTAGTTAGAGATTTTATTTTGTTTGTTATTGTGTTCACTGCTACCCAGAGAGGGTTGTCTCATCTGATAGTGTAGTTGAAAATTTACCAGATGGCACTTAAGTACTGTAATAGGAACTGGCCTCTTTCTGTGAGTATAACAAAAAGCAATTTAGGAGGTTACGTGATGGCAGCCTAGGAAAAGCAGCTGATCCGATCAGCTCCGTTCGCAACCTGGTTTAACAACCCTCAATCAATATAAAACCATGTCTTTCTCTGCGGTATCTACTTGTGGAGTTTAAGAGTTGTCGCCGAATATCGAAAATCTGTCAAAAATGGAAGCTTATATGAAAAAACAAACGGCGAAACATACGCCGCCTCCATCCCCGGAGAAGGAGCAGACTGCAAAGTGCCCTCACCAGGGACCTAGCAAATCAACCTCGGGGCCTTCGGCACTAACAGAGGAGAGATTTCTAGAAATAATTGCACCACTGCAATCATCGGTCGAAGAGATTTCCACCGAAATTCAATGTTTCAAATCAGCGCTTGAAACCATAAGTATGAGGGTGGGGGATAATGAGATTAAAATCAAATCAGTGGAGCTCAGAGTGGATAAGCATGACCATGAGAGAGCCTTCCTCACTAAGCGAATTAAGACAATTGAGGAAAAGCTCAAGGACTTGGAGGGTCGGAGCAAGCGAAATAATTTGATTATTTTCAGAATTCCCGAAAAAGCAAAAGGTACAGTGCCTATTCAATTTATCCAGAAACTGTTTGATAAGATCACGGGCCCTCCTCCAAATGGTAACTATATGGTTGAAAGAGCCCACAGATCGCTTCGCCTCCCCCCCACCCGGTGCCCAACCAAGACCGATTATTTGCAGGCTACTGAATTATGTGGACAGACAACATATACTGAGCAAAATCAAATCCTACAAGAAGTAACATGGGAAGGAAAGAAAATTAGAATTGCTCAGGACCTACCTCACTCTGTGCAGCTTAAAAGACAATGTTTGCACCCCATTGTCTCTAAGCTGATAGCCGCTGGTATCCAATTTAGGGTAAAATACCCAGCTTTGCTTCAAGCTAAGATAAAAGAACAGTGGCACTCCTACGAATCAGTGAAAGTAGTGCAAGTTGAGCTTAAAAAAGCCCTACCAGATTTGTTCAAGTGAATACACTGGCTATTTCAATAAATCAGACAGACCAGCAGTGTGTCCTGTTCAAGAACATGCTAGACAGAAGAATATGCACAAGAGAAATGCCGGCTTCTCGCACTTAGTTATTCATAATTAATATTCCCCTGCATTCTGCATTGTGTGCATTCTGTATCCCGTTCAGCAATATGCTCGCCCATGGCTGATTTTAACTTTTACAGATGTGGGCGGAATGGCATTCGCAAATGGTGGAAAGATGTGCTAAGCTTTTTTCCTGGTAATTCCTGCACCATCGCATCTATGGCCCCGAGAAATTAGTTGAGAGCATCAGTTATTAGAATAAGAATAATCAGAGATTATACGCCGAAGCTTTTTTCTACTGCTACCATCACCAAGCTTCTGAGGACTGATGTTCCTTTTCAAATGGGGTACACTGTACACCAGAGACATAAATCGCAATGATTCCAAATGGGATCCAGAAATGTGCGAGGACAGTGGCAAGCTCTGTTACTTTGGATAGGTTGCAGCAGCTCTCACATGAGTTTTTGTCGTTTATAGGGGCTGTCAAGATTGATTATAATTTTAGTAGGTCTCTGTTGCCCTGGGAGATAATGACTGCTAATGCTTCCTGTCAGAGACAGCAGGAATATCGAGGCATTATGGGACCTTCTTCCTCTCGTGATTATTTTCATCTTATAAAACTTTAAAGGTTTGGGGCGAGCTTATGCATTGACGATTGGTTAATGAGAATTTAGTAAATAGATACCAGGGCTGTTTATTTGATTTCTGTCTTATTCATTCACCCAGTTAAAGATTGTTTGCTACAGCCTTTCGATATTTGCAATACGGTTACTTTCCCACTAGAGGGGGATGTTGATTAAGAATAGGTTGGCTTGATAGTTGAGAGGAATATGGCTAATATGCTTCTAATGATGCTTGACAGAATAATAGACAGTAGTCGTTTTTAGGCTTTGTTGGCAGTGACTTTCCTACTATATAGCATATTGTTTCTCTGCTAGTTAAATTTGTGGGGGTTTGGATCATTGAGATTAGTACTTTGTTAATTAAACTGGGGGCTGGGCTGGGGGTGGGGCTGTCATGCACCTAGGTTGGGAGTATCATCACATGACGTGGTCAGTAATAGTGCAGTTTTTTCAGAACTAGGGGTGATGGTGGAATTGAAGGGGGGTGGGTCTGCATGGGAATAGAGGGGGTCAGGCGGGACAGCATCCACACGCCATTATTTCGGGATGACATGGAAATGATGTTGATAGGGCTGCCGTTTTTAAGGGAAACAAGTAAAGGGATACTACTTCTAATCCCTGGATAATGACAAAAAGAGGTATCAATCTTGTGAGCTGGAACATCAAGGGTGCTAGGGATAGATGTAAAAGACAAGTAGTACTGAAACCCTTATTGACTCTTAACTGTGATGTAGTATGTTTACAAGAAACACATCTTTATAGAGAGGATATTAGGTTATTTACCAAACATTGGGTGGGTCAAGCGTTTGGTGCAGGCATCTCCTCAAATAAAGGTGGTGTAGCTATTTTATTCCACAAAAGGACTCCCTTTTAGCTGGAGAGGGAGATATGGGATATAAGCGGCCGGTATATCTTTCTAGTTGGAACCTTGGCCTCTGAGAAGGTGGTTATTGGCTCAATTTATGGCCCTAATATAGATTCCCCACAGTTCTTTATACAGTTGCTGGATGTCCTGAATAACAATGCATCACTAAATTTATTGATAGGAGGAGATTGGAACATTATGCCTCATCTATATCTAGACAGAACTGATAATAAACGTGTTGGACCCTCCCCAGCTCAGAGAGCCCTGAGAGAAATAATGGATAGTCTGGGTCTCATAGGTGTTTGGAGGTTGATCAATGGGGAAACACGGCAATATACATTCTTTTCCACCCCACATAAATCATGTTCAAGAATTGACTATTTTCTAGTTAGTACTGATGTACTTCCCTCGATTACAGATGCCAGAATCCATACTAGGGTTATATCCGATCACTCCCCAGTCTCTATTCAGTGGGTACCAATTCAAAATATCATGCAGAACTTTATGTGGAGATTTAATAATCACTTACTACAGATACCCTTCATTCAGGAACATCTGAGAAATTTTATAACACACTTCCTAGTTAGCAATTTAAACTCAGGTCCTAAAATAGATATTGTCTGGGTAGCTCTAGAGTGTGCACTCAAGGGTGAATGTGTCTGGATATCTGCTACTAGGGGCAGGAAGTCCAAAATTCACCTAACTGAAACTATGAATGCTATTAGGGATCTAGAAAACAATATTACACGACACTCTACTGAGGCAGACTGGGTTAAATTACACCAACTTCAAGCCCAGTACTCAGCAATGATGATGCAGAAGGCAGAATTAGCGCTCCATAGAACCAAAATAAAGTACCTGGAGTCAGGGGAAAGACCAGGTAAATTACTAGCTCTTAAATTAAAGCAGTTAGATTCCAGCCGATTTATAGCTGCAATACAAAAGGATGGAGGAGATGCCATAGTGAGGGATCCAAGGGAAATTGCTGTCATTTTTAGAGAATACTTTCAGTGGGTCTATTCTATGGAGGTAAAGGACAGACCTACCCTTGCGGAAATTCAAGAATTTTTAGGCTCGGTTCCTCTGGTCAGGGTTGCAAATTCTGAGGCGAGCCAGTTAGGATTCCTAATCCAAGACTCAGAGGTGAAACTTGCGATCTCCCAACTGGCTGGGGATAAATCCCCAGGACCAGATGGTTTATCCACCAACTTCTACAAGGTCTATCCGGATATAATATGCCCCATCATAACTAAGGTATACAACCTCTGGTTCAGAGAGGGTATCTCGGATTCAACTTTTTAGAAGCCCTTATCACTCTTATCCCTAAACCAGGATGAAATCCTATCTTACCTGACAGTTATCGCCCTATATCACTGCTGAATGTTGACATTAAAATCCTGGCCAAAATATTAGCTAATCGGCTTGCTCTACTGATGAGTTGTCTGGTTAGTGATGTGCAAGTAGGATTCATGAGTGGAAGATTGTCCAGTGACCATTTACGTAAGATCCACCATCTAATTGTACATGCCCAAGGTTTACAGTATCCAGCGGAGTTATTAGCGTTAGATGCCGAAAAGGCATTTGGCCGAGTATCCTGGGATTTTCTCTTTGCAGTACTTGATAACTTCGGTCTTCCTAAAGAATTTCTAAATTGGGTCCGGGTTTTATACTGTGCCCCCACAGCACGAATATGGTGCAATGGTGTACTGTCAGCTCCCTTCCCATTGATATGTGGTACAAGACAGGGTTGCCCATTATCTCCGCTCTTGTTTAATATATATCTTGAACCTTAGATTCGTAGGCTAATGGCCTCACAAGATATTAAGGGAATCAAAGTAGGTAACAGGAGATACCTTATTTCTGCCTATGCAGATGATCTGCTTATGCATTTAGAAGAACCGGAGATGAGTATACCTGTAATACTGCATGAAATTAAAAAATTTTCTAGAGTTTCCAATTATAAGATCAATGTCTCCAAGACAAAGCTTTTCCCGCTGAACAACAGATGTTACCCTAATGTAGCACGGGAGCAGGGTCTGTCTTGGGAACCGAAAATGCTGACATATCTTGGTGTTAAGATCGCCAGAGAGATAAGTTCAATGATTAGGGAGAATCTCCACAATCTCGTGAAAATCATTAAACAGGATTTAATCAGATGGCAACAAATGCCCCTATCACTATGGGCTAGAATAGAAACGGTTAAAATGAATGTACTACCTAGGATTTTCTATCCTCTAAATATGCTGGGATGTTACTTGCCTAAATCCCGGTTTGAGAATCTCCAGAAGATGATTAATGTATTTCTATGGAAAGGGGAAGCAGTTAGGAGATCATACCAGAAACTTACAGGTTTGAAAAAACAGGGAGGCCTTGCCCTCCCTTCATTCTTTAAATACTATATTGCTTCACATGTAAGCAAAATAGTGCAATGGAATAAGTCGAACACACCATCATCTCCGCAGTCTTACATTCCTCTCTGGATCCTTATTGAAAGAGACTTAGCCCTTAAATATTCGCTATCATTAACTGCGATTCCATATCTCACTGTCAAACTCCTCCCCAGACCATTAAAAAACACACCTATCGGGTGGTCACTAAAAGCTCTTCAGCAGGTCCAAAAGCTCTTCAGAGTAAACTGGCAGAATTCACCAGAGCAACCCTTGACACAGAATGCCCACTTTCTAATACAGCGAGTTCCGATACCCACCAGGTTTTCGGAGGCCACTGATGGGAATGAGGCTGGGAGATTTGGCTCCCCAGAGGAAGTTAATAACATATGAGCTTGCCTGCACCAAATTTCCAAAACTAAAAGGACATAATTTCAAGTTTTGACAAATTTCCGATCCGATAAAAGCCCACCTGCATAAAAGGGAATCACAGGTAGAAAATAGGGTTGAGCTATCTGCCTTGCTAAAAATAGCTGATCAACCCCACTCTAGTTCTAGAATTTACAACACATTGCAAAGGCTAGATGTTAACCTTCCTTCTGGTGTCAGTTACTACTGGAAACAAGGACTCAGAATGACAGATGATAAGGCAACATAGAAACGAATATGGATACATAACCATAAATATATCAGACAAGACAGATATAAAATTCAACAGTTTTTTATTATGCACGATATGTATTACACTCCAGTGAAACTTTACAGAATGGGTAAATTAGCATCTCCCATTTGTAATAGATGTGGAATTAAAGAGGGAGATATTCATCACGCACTACGGGAATGTGCTAAGATTCAACCCTTCTGGAAGGCAATTAGTGCTTCATTATCATGGATTGCAGGTTTGAAGGACTTTTTTATCCCAGAAACCTGCTTGTTGAATAATTTTCATATTGTATGACTGAAAAGAACAAGTTGTATATGGCCATAATATCAGCCACGGCAAAAGCTGTCATTCTGAGACATTGGAAAGACACCACCACACCGACAACTATAGAATGGTATAAAGAAATAATGCTGGCATTACAGTTGGAGTCACATATAGCCAAGATGGCTAGCAAAGGTTTGTCATTTGACTCCAAATGGGGCCTCTTGGATGCTGTTTTGGCTTCATGGCAGGCCAAGACCTAATTATAGGAACTATCCCATAGCCATATATACTTACCTATCCAGGTCTTCCCCTTTTATGGTGTCAGCTAATTTCAGGTTAAGTGGTGTGTGGATGCTGTAGTGGATGCTGGGGCCGGTTCGGACAATTTTATCTGTTGGGTTAACTTGATGTAGGTTTCTTTAATACGGTGTACCTTAATAAGACCGGTTGGTCTAGTGTTAATATGTTAAACTACTTTTAATTGGTATATGCCTACTGGTACAATGCTTCTCAATGCATGTATTGTTAATGTGATGATAATAACAATAAAATAAAATTAATAAAAAAAAAGCAATTTAGAGGATTTGTTTCCCTAAATTTTGTGAAGGATCAATAGGGAATCTCACAAAATTGCTTGACAAATTCGGCGCTACCACTGTAAACTAGAAATGAAGATTTACTGGAAACCCACAGATGGAAACACTACCCTCCACAACAGAAGTTTTCATCCAATAAAACTGAATGAAATATTCCTTTTTCACAGTTACTTAGAACAAAGTGTAACTGTACTATGGACTATCCAAAAGAAGAAAGAACAACTATGAATATATTCAGATTGAGGAGATATTCAGCAGAAACTATTAAGGGGAGAGAGTAAAGGTAGCGAAAATACCTAGAGAAGCATTACTAGAAAAGAAAATGAAGAATAACACATCAGCACAGGGTAAACAAATAACATTCAGTACCACACACTGTACAAATATGCTCAAAATCAGGCATATTATCTTACAGCATTGGAGCATTCTACAAAATGCCCTGAAAACATGCCTGTTATTCAGAAACAAGCTGTTTGTGACATCTAAGCCAGCTCCAAATTTCAGGAATAAATTAGTCAGGGCTGTACATACATGCAGGGAACCAAAATTTGGACTATTGTTACTTGGCCCATTAAAAAGTGGTATGATCCCATGCATTAAATGTATTGCATGTGGGAATACCTCTAAAAAAGAAATGTTTAAGCATCCACATATGGGAGAGACACATACCATTAAATAGCACATAGACTGCAACTCTGTAGGGGTCATCTATGTGCTGCAGTGCCCATGCGACAGACTGTATATGGGCCAGACATCTAGAGAACTTAGAAATGCATATCTGAACATAAAAGCAATATTAGATAAAAAAATGAAAGTTCTTCAGTGGCCAAGCACTTCAATGAGAGAGGTCATACTGTTATGCAGTTAAGGTTTTGGGGACTAGAGAAAGTTCAGAGGCCTGAAAGAGGGGATGATTATCAAAAAACTCTTCAAAGAAAAGAAACAAGATGGATATATGAACTAGGCATTTACTATAAGGATTAGGGATTGAATGAAGAAATCAAATGGCAGGCATGCTGGCAGAAGTCATGTTCTGCATTGAGAAAAATACGTATTAAAAGGTGGATATAATAGAATAAAATTATTACAACTGGATGTTATTGTTTGAAAATGACACATGCCTCCCCCTCCTCCGCTCTACTCCTTTCTGATATTACCCCCCCTTTTCCTCCTATTATTTATTTTATTCCTTTCCCCTCTTCTAAATTGCTGACATGTGAATGTGTAGGAAAAACTGTCTCAGAATAAGGAGCGGTGAGATTTCTCTGGTGAACCAGATGTGGGCACCTTTAAACTGTAAAATGTATTTTGAAGAAGTATAGAATGTATTTGGAGCAAGGCAATTCATTGCATTTGTGCCTTGTATACCCGCGTGAGAAGAGTTTTGCTATAGTAACCTAGTTGCTAGGCAACAACACCAAGTGAGCCGGCTGATGACATCACGGCATTCTCCACACGGGTATAAGCGGAGAAGGCCAACGCTAAGCCTCTTGCTGCCACTAAAACTTTTCAAGCTGCATTGACGCTAAGCTGGAGTAAGTAACTTATTCTGAATATGAAATGCATTCATGCTTTCAAAGGATACTGAATGTGGGGTTAACTCTGTCTATGTTGTATGTAATACTCATTAAGCTTAACTACAGGAGATAGCAAGTGGAAATGCATGGAGTGTTGTAAAAAATGTCTCAAGAATATTCGGCTCCATGAATTAAAACTGGAAATGTGTATTTCAGATCTAGAGCAGCTGCATCTATAAATAAGTCTGTAAAAATGGAGGTGATAAGGAATTGAAAATAATTTAATAGGTAATTGAAACTTTTAAAATAATTCTGGGCAAATATTGTTATGCTTGGATTGCTGACTAATAATGGATAATATGTTCCCTTTAGAAAAAAAGTATTGTGTGTATGAACACAGAAAATTGCTGTTTGAAAAGCAAATTGCGACTATAACACATAAATGGATATTATTAATGTTTGAACATTTTGTGTGATTTAAAGGGGCAGTGTCCCATTGATTTGGTTTTCTTATAAATATTAAAATATGAGTATCCTTGTAAGAACAAAGTAAAGCATAGCTTGTATAATTCATAATTATATCAGAATTGGCATATAGAGGCAGTCAATGGCCGGTGATTTGATAGGTAGCCATTTGGGCCAGTGAAGACTAGTATGGCACAGATGTTTTATAATGATGGGATTAATTTACAGCATTTTGCACTGTATTTAAAGATGTGAACTAAACAAGAATATCGTGGTGGTATTAATAAGATAGTATATATAAAAATAATACTGAAAAATATGAATTATAAAAATATGGTACTAAAAATTATTTTATTCTTTTTATATTTATTTAACAGTCCCCCAGAAGAAGCCAAATGTTGGTGAAATGTTGGGGAACAACTAAAAACATTTTGAAATAAAGATAAAGATATTCAAACATTATTAGCATATGGATTTTTACCTGAGATGGAAAACTATCTCTACAGACTGGGACAAGTACCATCACTCGCTGTACAACTTCATACTCCCAGGATCTTGCCCTATGGTCATACCAGGATTTCTGTTGCTGTTGTGCAGTGGCTAAGTGCTCCTGGACAATCAACATGAGCTCCTTAAGCCTGACCCTGAAACTTGGAATGTACTCCACAACAGACTCCCCATTGGGAGGCATGGTTACCTTCCTATTCATCCCTGAGTAAATCTAAGGGCCCCCTCACCCTGTGACCAAACAGAAGCTCGAAGAGTAAGAACTCTGTGGACTCCTGTAGAACTTCCCTGTATGCAAACAGTAGGTCAAGTAAATATTTGTCTCACTCCGTTTTGTGCTGGTCAGAAAATGCCCTAAGCATAGTTGTAAGCTGAAGCACTAACCAGGTCATTTCACTTGGGGTGATAGGACAAAGCACAGAGCGATTGCACCCAGAACTTCTTCCACAAATTGGTCATTTACTGGTCCTGCTACTGGCTTGGTGGGAGATTGTATAGAAAATGATCCTCCCTGTCTTTGGCTATGGCAACATAGTCTATTGTGCTGCTCCCAAGACTACCTTAACCAGACTGGACACCCTGTTCTACTCCTTCTGTAATTTCACCCCGACTGTCTCCCCAGTACACACCACTGCTCCCTCTATCAGAACTTACAACCTCCTCTCCCTGCAGTATAGGAGGCTGTCTCATTGGGCCACACTCACAGCCAAGTTCTGGACCCAGCCACTGCCGCCATATCTCTCTAGTGCCCTGTCCACTCCTCCTCCACCTTTGCACTCTCTCTCAGAAACACTGACTCCCATTCCTTGAGCATCCCACATAGGGCCACCACTTCAGGACATGCTGCTTTTTCATATCGTATGCCCAAACTATAGAATTCTCTCCCACTGGCCATTCAGCAAGCCATTTATGCCAACCAACTCAACTCCCTCCTTAAACCCCTTTCTGCTCCTCTTGTGCATGTACCTAGCCCACTTACTCAATACCTTGGGGAGTCTGAGACCCCAATCTGGGATGGCTGTCACCACACCAGTGTGGGGCCTCTGACTACCTCACTTTTGATGAAAGGTGGCAAATTTCCCAACTGACTTTGGGTAGGTCAGGTTATTTAAATTTCAAATCCAGCAGTATCACTGGGCAAAATGTGTTGTACTTTAACTCTTGCTGCTCTGCTTATATACTGTTGCTTATTGCCTGTGTAACTCTATTGTTGTGCCAATATTGTACAGCTAGCTATCCAATTTCTACAACCTAACTGCTGTCTGTATCTAAGTTTCACCTGTATTTCTGTTCCTCAATATGTCCTGTACCTATGCATTTGCTGTCTGTACTCCTATATTGTCATTGTATTTATACTCTATGTACATTCCCTTGCTATCAATCCCCCAGGTCGCATCTGGAATTGAGCGGTAGTCTGCTCAGTACGCTCACCTGGTAAAACTTTTAAATAAAAAAATAAATAAAATAAATAATTTATAATGACATGAAATTTGCCCCATGGTCTGATAAAATCTCTTGGGGAAATTCCACTCAGCTAAAGATTCCCAGGAGCTCATCAGCCATCTTTTCTGCCCCAATGGAGATCATTGCAACTGCCTCAGGGTACCTGGTTGTGTTATCCACCACAACCAGTATGTTTCATTTGCCTATATGACTTGGGGTACATAGGGGCCCCACTACATCTACAGCTACATTCTTAAAGGGTCATTGATAATAGGCAGGGGCACCAAAGCTGCCTTAGTCTTGTCCCCAACCTTTCCAACCTGCTGGCACTGTGGAGGAGTCTGACAGTAATTTTCCACATCTGTGTACATGGTTGACCAAAAGAAATTGTTGGCAAGCCACTTTTTTGTTCAGTTAATACTCAGGTGGTCTGAAAAAGGAATGTCATGGGCCAGAAGCTGCTTTTGTCAGTCTTTGGGGACTACCTGCTGCTGGAATACTTCTCCCTCTAGCTCCCTCTGTGGTATACACTCCATGTACAACAGCCCATTCTCCCAATAAACTGACTTTTTACTCCCTTGAGAGGCAATTTTCTGGGTGATAAAGGAAAGCTGATTTTCACAGAACCAGCAATGGACATTGTCAAAGTCCAGTTGGAGCTGGGCCATGAGGTCAAGGGCAGAGGAGCCAGCGGTAAAGAGTATCATGTCATCTGCATCTGTATGAATGGACACAGAGGAGCAGGCAGTGGGGAGGTCTTTTAGAAAACATGCGGAAACCCTTGGGGGATGCCCGAGCAGATTGGGGGTTGGAGGGGGAAAGGAAATCTCCAGTATGGACAGCTTGAAACCTGCACTAAGGGTATGAGCAGAACCATTCAACTGAGGAGGCAGAGAGTCTGGATGCATTAAGCTTGTCCAGAATGGCGTGGACAACAGTGTCGTAAGCTGTGGCTAAACTGACAAAGATGACAAAAGTTACTAGGATCTGGTCTTTGCAAGAGAGGATAGTATCAATATTTCTTAAATATGTTGTTTAAATGTAACGTAATTATGTCTTCTACATTATTACCATTCATTGCATTATCCTTTGATACTGCTTCCACATATTTTAATTATGTTAATAGTAATGTAAACCCCTCCTTCCCTTTTCCCTAAGTTGCACATGGAAACTAAACCTTGGCTCAGTGTGCCTTTCCTGGTTGCCAAAATTTTAAATAAATAAATATCAATGAGCTGGAGGAAAGAAGTAGTGGTGGTTGAGTGGGACTTCTGAAGCCAGACTGGAAAAGAGTGAAGAAGGAGGCTGAGTCAAGAATAGGGGAGAGTTGGGAGCCAGTTTATAGCGCTAGGATTACCACCTTTTAAGAAGCCCAAAGTGGGACATTTTGTACTGAAACATGATTTTCCGCAGGACAATATGTAATCTCAACCAATGCAACAAATGTTTTCCTCTAAATAATCAGAATTAAGACTAAGTGTTGCAGTTTTATAGGTGTTCCTAGTGTTTATCATTTTAAGATATTTTAGTTAAGCTATAATAATTTTTGCAACATTTAGAGGAAAGTATGAACATATTTTTTTCTGCTGTAATGTCAGGACATGTAGTATTTTTCATGTTTTTTCACGGGACACAGCAGCTGAAATCAGGACTGTCCTGCAAACACAAGGACAGGTGGTAACCCTATATAGGGCATATGTGCATAAAACACCCTTTACAGAATAAGAGTGTCTCTCGTTCAAGAGAAAGGAGTGCTGCAGACAGAAGGGCTCCTTGGACTTCTAATAATTCCACTAAAACAGGCTTTTGACCCTGTTGGGTATTTCAGCAGTAGAAACACTTGGGTTGTGAGGGAGAACACTTTTTTGTAAACCCCTACAGTACAACTTTTTTCCATAACAGATTTTATTGAAGGTTTTTTTGTAGCAAAAGAAACATTAATGTGATTACAATCAAATATAACCTATGTCTTCAAGTACAACTTCACAAGTAAAAAAAAAATAAATACCATTCAAATAACAGAGCACTATCTGCTATCTCTTTCAGTTTTTGGCTGGTAGAATCAGCTCACCATGCCCTGCCCAGCCCTCCTGTCTGACCCTCCCCAGTTTCCTATAGGAGGAAAGCTGCCCCTGGTGGCCACCTCCTCTTCTTGCAGCTGAGGCTCAGGGCTGCTACACTCTAGCTAGCCCCTCACCTATGCTAGCCACTTCCTCAGCTGCTGAGGGATGGGTCTGAACAGACTGTTGCCCCCTCCTCACCCTCAGAAGCTTGCCCTCTTTCCTGGCAATGGGTAATAACACATAGCAGGTTTTCTCTGTGGTTGAACTTCATTCCCCATGATCACATCCACTGGGAGATCAGGTATAACTCCCATCTCCTGTACCCCATGGCCACCCTCTCAGTTCAGAAAGACCCAAGCCATTGGTACTTGGACCACAGGACCCATGACTCCCCGAATCTTGGAGAATTGCCCCGGCAGAATCTGCTCCACCTGGATCTGATCTTGTCTTACCCTGGAGATGGAGGCACCAGTGTCCCTAAATCCCAGTGTTACTTTTCCATTGACTAGAATAGGGTGCATATGTTTGGTGGAGTTTGGTGGTGCTACAGTGTTTCTGCAGTTTACCAATTGCGATGTACTGTCTTGGTCATCCCCTCCACCCAGCTTTTGCCCTTTACTCCAGTTTTTAGGTCAGTCATAGGGTAGATGCCCCACTTTCTGGCAAATCCAGCATTCCTTTGCCCCCAGCTCCTTGTTCACTTAGAACTGGTGGGTTCTGTTTAGGGCTTTGGTGCAGGCTGGTTTCCTTTATTCTGCCCTTCCTGGGTCCCCTTAAAACCATGTGTTGCCTACCCCAATAGTTCCTGTGCTGTGAATGTGGTCTGTTGGCTATATACAAATCAACACTTTCTGCTCCTCTTTTGTGGAGTTGCATGCCCGGTCCAGCAGCCATATGCGCAGGTCATCAGGTACATTTTTAAGAAACTGTTTCCTTACAATTATATCTTTAATTTGTTCTACAGTCCTTGCCTTAGCCCCATCTACTCAATGGTCTAAATAAGCACACATTTGGACATGCAGTCCTACATAGCTGTCTCCTGGGCCTTTACTTAATTCTCTAAACTTCCATCTATAAGCCTCAGGAGTCAGTTGAAAATATTTTAATGACATTCTTTTAACTTTGTCATAGCCCATACAATCATTATCGTCCATTCGAGCAAATGCATGCAAAGCACAGCAAGTAAGCAATGGGGTCAGGTGGATCATCCAAGAAGCCTTGTCTAGATTAAATTGCCCATAAACCCTTTCAAATGATTTAAAAAACAAATCCAGATCTTCCCCCTCTCAATATTGTGGGAACAATTTTAAATGAATTGTGGCTTCATGGGTTGAACCCCCTTTGCCAATACTAATGGTTTGCTGTGGTGACTGCTGGTACTGTTTCTTCATCTTGAGCTCATGCTGTCATTCTCTCTCTCTCTGTCTGCTTATTCTCTCTCTCTCTCTCTTGGTCTGCTCTTTCTCTCTCTCTCTCTCTCTTGCATAAGGATCTCATGCTGATGAATCTTCTCCCTTTCCTCTCGTAAAAGGATCTAATGCTGGTGAATCTTTTCTCATTCCTCTCACATAAGGATCTCATACTGGTGAATCTTTTCTCTTTCCTGTACTTCCAGCTTTATTTTCTCTCTTTTAGCCTCCAGCATTGCTCTTTGCAGTTCAACATCCTGCAGTGCATGCTCTGCCTTCAGGATCTCAAGCTGAGGTTGATTGGTCTGCACAAATCCCCCAGCTTGTGCCACAAGGTGCCCCCTTGCTCAGCCACTGTGACATCAGTCTCTCTATTTGAGTCACTATCCTCACTGACTGCCTGCTGATTAGGTATTAGGCCATGCCCACTTGAGACCATCTGCCACTCCTGCAGCCAGTCATGTGCCAATGGGGCTTCCATGAGTGCACTCCTGGTCATACTCTCATCTCATAGACAATCCCCCTCTCTGCACACAGCTCACAAAGCTGCCGTACATGAAATTTGACATAGCTTGAGGAGCTCATATTCTCTAGCTATGCTGCACTAAGCTGCATAGAAATAAAAAAAAACAGTAGTAAACAATGCAACCTTTTGAAATCCTGTTTCATGACTGTTAAGATATATTTCTGCTGGCATTCCATCACCAGAGTGCTATCTCTCTCTCTCTCTCAGAGTTCCTGTCTCACAGGAAAGCACACTGTCCATTGTTTGCATTGCAATGGTACCAGTTGCCACACTGATCCCACCCTGCCACCAATGTGATGAAAATCTCACACTAGGGACTTCAATTTCACCACCACCACCATGGGTTTTTACCAACAGGACACAGGGAAACCTGTTTTTTACTGCCTCCTTTTCACAAGGACAGGAAGATCAAACACAATAACTGTGGGTAGAGTGCCTCTTCAGAGAGAGAGAGAGAGAGAGAGAGAGAGAGAGACAGCAAACAGAGTCCAGTAGAAATAGCAGAATTACCCTTTTATACAAAATTAGCAGTCACTGATTCTATAAAAATAGGAGGTTTGTTAACAGACTGCAAGCATTTACAACAGGATTTATGTACAGTCAGACAAAAGGATTACAGTTTACTAGAAATTAAAATGAATGGCAGTTATACAAGACAGGTTGCAGACAGAAGAATCTGAGCTATTATCACTTTAAAAACCTATTCATTTACCTGCTGCTGTCAGAAGAAAACACTATTACTTAAGCTTTCTTTCTTTCTTACTAGACCTCTAGCTGCAGGGCTTTGGCATTTCAGATGTTCCAAGTCCAAGAGGAAGAGCTATCCTACAGCCCTCAGTTTCTTTCTTTCTCCTGTGGGGAGGGATCTCATTTCCTTTGAGTGACAGTTCCATGCTTCCCCAGCCCCCTTGGAGTGTGTGTGTGTGTGTGTGTGTATACCCTTCAACACCTCATTGCCAAAATTATGACATGTGCATGGGCCCTTTGTCCAACATAGGAACATCTCCAGGAAGGACTCTCCTCTGAGGTTATTGCTTTCTTTGCTCCTCCCTAGTCTTCCTATTGGCTTTCCCATGAGAACATCAGTCCCTCCAGCCATGTGGACATACCTGAAGCAGATGCATATTCAGAAAAGAATGAATGAATCAAAAGAATACATGGTTCTGGTCCCCCTTCTTTTTGATTCTGTTTCCACTGTCCCATCACAAGTAGAACAAGTCTTCAAGTTACCACAAGAAGTCCCTTGTGTGAATGAGATGGTGCAAGGTAGGGGTTTGACGGGGTCTGCTAGCCCTGGCAACCAAAATACACAGGACAGAAATGTAGCCGCTTCACAATGCCAACTTATAGGTTAGCCATAGGAACAGGTGACCGTGTGGGTAAGCAACTTTGCTCTCCTGGTCCACAGCCCTGTAAAGGCTATCTGCATTGGTGTCAATCATGAGGCCAACTCATCAGCTGCTTCACCAGGCATAGACCCCACAGTCCCACTCCAGCAATTACAACTGGACAAAATGGTTTGGTGGTGCAGCTCCTATCTGCAGGCAGATGGCATGGTTTGTACAGTGTCCTAGGAATAGTACTGTATGGGAGATCCACCCACCCTCCCTTCTGGCATTACCTAATATTTCCACAGATTTGGCCAGTGTCAGCAGCCAACTGAAGAGTCTGTGGTAATAGTCAGAGCTCATACACACCACTGCTTGCCACCACCCACACATCCTGACAGACCCATTGGACAGTATAGCCTCTCCTGGTGGATGGCATGGTTGCTTAGTAACCCTGGCAGCAGTCGTGTGCATCATCCATGAGTGGGAAGCATACCATAACTTGGGACAGTCTCAGGACTGTAGAACCATCCATGTGCACCCAAGTCTGATGCAGTAATTGAGCATCTTTGTTATGTCCTAGGTCTGTCCCAGGATACGTCAGTGACACAGCATTGGGGACAGGACAGTCAGCTGCTGTTGCAAACTCAGTGGTGGGGGACTGCCTAGGGCACTGGCAGTAGATGCCCCCATAATGTCCATTCCAAGTCCTGTCAGAGGTGGCAGGCTCCAAACCCCAACACCTGCATGCTGCACTCCTTCCCCAAGCCCAGCATGTTTCCCTCAGGCATATATGGTACTTCTTTGTTTGGTTTTCCAAGGACACTCCAGTCCCATGCTGTTCCACACCACAGTACCTGAACATCTGTGGCTCATGGCCATGTCTGCTGTAGGGTATGTGAACTTAAGCAGTGGCTGTTAGACCAGCCCTGGCAGGTCTTAGCACTGTTGGCACCTGCAGGTCTCCAGAATCCCGAAAAGGGGATGAAGCCACCATGTGGGGGCACCTCCCATTTCCACCATGGTGCAGCCTATACCCCAGTGCAGGCCCCACACATGGCAATCTAGTGCAGGAGATCCCACTTGTGCAACAAGCACCATTTCAGAATCAAGAATTATGCAATTTGCATGCAGTGTGCCCCTTGCATCCTATCATGTTGATGCAAGCACCTTGTATTATTCTCCAAACCTTTGAAAATCAAGCCCCATGAGTTCAGTTGAGTTATTAACAATCTCCAGAATTATCTGATATATTAGGGGTAGTGGAGACCTTATCTAGGATATTCTCTGTTTATGTGGGGGGTAATGTTAGATCTGGCCAGCTAACTCTCTCAGTTTATTATGTAGCTGTAAGTAGTTGTGGAATTCTTATCAGATTTCTGATCAGCATATTTTTATTGCCTCTGTCATTTACAAACAAGTTTTTTATTACCGATTTTGGTGACTAGTGATGCAAGTTAATAAATATGATAACATGTCTTCCCTTGAGGATATGTTTTGACTATATGAATTGTATACTGTGGGTGCTTAAAGATGAAATATAGAAACACAGAATTTTATGGCAGATAAGGACCGCTTGGCCCACCAATCTGCACATTTTTCCCCTGCTTATATTGTCACCACAGACCCTACTTGATCTCTGCCCCACGTGCTACCCGTTAAGAATCCCTTGTGCCATACATGCTTAAAGCCTTCAGTGTTTTTAACCCACCTCTTCTTCATGAAGACTATTCCAGGCATCCCCCACTCTATCAGAAGTACTACCTCACATTTCTCTTGAATGTCTCCCTTCTATCATCATTGCATGCCCCATTGTTCTCTTTCTTATTTTCCTTTTTAAAAAGAATTCCCTGCTTTATCTTTTTTTATCCCTATGATTTAGTATTGGTTTTATATTATATCCCCACCCCAACACTCTTCTTTCTTCCAGGGTGTACATTTTGAGGTCCTTCAATCTCTCCTCAAAGGACTTTGAAAACAGAACCTGCACCATTTTATTCACCTTCCTCTGGACTATCTCCACCCTGTCTATGTCTGTCCTGAGATGTGGTCTCCAGAACTGGACACAGTACTGCAAGTGGGGTCTTACCAGCAATCTATACAATGGCAACACCACCACCATCCTTCTGTTGGTGATACCTCTTCCTGTGCACATCTACATCCCAATGGCTCTACCCATTGCCTTTCCACACTAACTCAGCACCTTCCTTGAAATCATCAGATATGATTAGTCCTAGTTCCTATTCCTGTTTTGTTACTGGCAATACCTCTTCCCCCATATTGTGTTCTGCCTCTGGGTTTCAGTTCCCTAACTACATGATTTTGATTTTTTTTCACTTGACACCAAGCTGCCATGCCCTTGATAACTCCTCCAATTTTCTCAGGTCTCTGCATATTCTCTTCACCCCCTCTAGCATTTCCACCCAATTGCAGATTTTGGTGCCATCCACAAAGAGGAAGATCTTTCCTTCCAGCTCATCTGCAGTATCACTTCTGGTGATGGTGACAGAACATGTTTCTGATAGCAAAGAACAAAGCACAAGACATTCAGTTTTTTCATAGTAGATGAGACAATAGAGTAGGAGCTTTTAAAAACTTCCAAGCAGCACATGCATTGTGGCAAAATGGCACTGTTGATTACCAATAACAGCTAGAGATGTCACTTTTATTGTAGCATAAAAGTGTGGAATAAGCTCTCTCTTAAATCAAAGCAAACTACAGTTACTAATTTGTTTAATCAAAGGCTTAAAAAAGAAATATTTAGGGCTCATTTTGTGAGTACTGTACATATTACAGTTAAGTGGACATTTTTATAGAATAGGTAATTTTCAGAATGCTTCAAATATTAATATTTAAAGCTAAATTTCAAAAAGAGACTGCCAACTATTACCTTGAGCTGTACAAAATTGTCATGTTCCACATTTAGTAAGGTATGTGTAATGCAGAAAGTATCCAGAAAAATTACTGTTTTTATAGATTTTTCTATGAAAGGCTGCCAAAACCCAAAAAGAACATACAAAAAACAGTCTGTAAGAATATAGCAACAAACCACACACTTGAAAAATATCCTCTCACTGTTTTTTTTAATGGAACTAGGATTTTTCTGTTTTCGTATTTATCTGCAAACAGTAATAAAAAACCATGACAACTGATAAGACATTTTTTTTCACATCAAAAGTCATTTATGCACCAATGATTTGTGTAACACTTTCATCAGATATACATAGGATCACACAGATACAGAAAAATGAACACTCCATGAGATTTGCATTTGGAAAGAAAATCCTCACAACCGATTACTGTTGCATAGAAACATAGACAATGTTGCTGAAGAAAGCCAAGCTCTCCCAACCCTGTAGAATACATTCCAATGCTCCCTGAAACTGACAGAAATCTGAAGGTTGCAGACCTTCAAATTCCTGTAAGTCCATGTCCTGCATGAGACCTGCCAGTGTTTCTTTTAAGCTGAATACTGCCCACTATGCATGATCTGTTCTGTGTTGCATTGCCCACATAGCACTTGAAATGACATACCATTGCTGTTGTCAGTTATGTACAGTTATATCTCTCCTCTTACCATCCAATTGTTATGTATGCTGTATATTAGAATGGGCAAAGCATTGACATCCAATTTCTAACTGTGTTCAGTTGTACTACATCAAACTTCCTACAAATTTCACCATAAATGTTACTGTTACTGTACAATATGATATGTAGCATGTGTCCATCCAGGACCACCTTGAAAATTAGCTTGCTCAATGGCGCTATTCCTGGTAAAATAAAAATGATTGATTGATTGAAGAAGACAAATGGTCACTCCAGTCTGCCCATAACACCTTATCATACCCTGGGGCCTACTGCTCAGACAGGGATCTAGCCCACAGCATCCACCCCATGCTTCCTGCCCTACTGCTACTGTCTTGAGGAACCATTAAGTCCCTCAATCTGTGCTAACATGCTTGAAACAATTAATGGTTTTGATACTCACCACTTCCACTGGCTGATTATACCATGGCTCAACCACTCTCATGGTAAAATAAATCTTTCACATGTGCCATTTGAACCTTTCCTGAACAATTCACACTCATACTGCCCATGCTCATGATCTGCTAATAATGCTTAATATTTCCCCACAATCTACATTCGTTATTCCTTTCATAAGCATCATAGTCTCTTTCATATCACTTATCTCTCATCTAATCTCCAAGAAATACATGCTCAATGCCTTGAGCCTAATCCTCATAGGATCTGCCCTGTTGTCCACACAATCCTTTAGTCACCCTATATTGCACTGTCTTCAGCATGCCCTTATCTTTCCTCAGGTGAGGACATCTGAACTGTGCACAGTACTCCAAGGTCAGTCTCACCAGTAATCTACTGGTTAAAATTCATCCAGTCAGGTTTTTGTAGGAGTGGTGATGTCAACATTCTTCATGTGCCAATGCCATTACTGACTGTGTGCTAAACAGAGCAGACAGTCTGCACTAGGGGGCCATTCTTTTATTACAGGGTGCAATTTCCTTGGCACTGGTGGGGGAAGGGTGTGGTGCCGGGGGGTTGAGTGGTTGGTGTTATGATGACTAACATACCTGGTGGTGGGGCAGGGGAGGCTGGTGGAATGTGTTCAATTTGTGGTAGTGGAAAATGTGTACTAAAATTACAGTATGTGCTTGTTTTTATATTAGTTGTATTACTTTGAGTTGAAATTCACCAGGGATGAGGGAAAGGAATAAGGCTGCTAGTGAGGGATAGTAGGAGATTATTTATGACTAAAAAGTTATTGGTAGGTGGTAGGGAGGTATTCCAGCACAGTGAGTGGAGGAAGTTTTTTATTACATGTTGTGGGGTTGTTAAAAAAATTGTAATTCACATGTGAAGTTGCTGTTGTCAATTGAATATTTGCCAAATTCGCTAAGCACAAATTTCTACAAATTAGCACTGACTTCTGATGAACTAAAAATTCACTTCAACTCAGTTTCACACATTGTTTATGCTGAAAACATTTTAAACAAATACAATTATTACAAGGCACATACTATTGCATATAATAACCAGCAAAATATTTAAACTTTTAGTATTTTTCCTATACACAACTGTCTGAAAAAGCAGAAATAAATGTTTATTCCCTTCAAATTTCTGATATTATTCCAGTAATAGGTTCAAAGATTTGAGTCAGTTTTCAGGGTACAGCTTTCATAGTTCTTTAGAAATGCACCAGATTCTGAGCCCAGCTGTAACTGTGAGCAAATGAAGATCTCTAAAAATAAAATATGATTTGCAAGAATGCATTTTGGGCTTGTCTGGAACAGAAGGTAATGTTCAATAATGCTTTTGTATGGAAGCTGTTTCTCATCCAAATCCTCTTCACATTTACAGGTAGCCAACTGAAGAATAGATCAGACAGGATGCAACACAAAGGACTGAGATGGTACAAAGGAGAGTGAACAGCATAGCTGGAGGCTTGAAAAACATCATATATGAGGACCAGCTGAGAGAATTGGGACAGTTATTAAGGGGAGACATGATATAGACATTCAAATAGCTACAAAGGATAATACCATCTGAAAATGTGCTGATTGTTAGCATGTACAAGGATGAAAGGGCACACCAACTGGGATTACAAGTTGGTATGTACTATACAACACCATGTCATGTTATAATAAGCGTTTATATGTAGACAGATTTTTAATACTCTACTGATTTTCAGAATTAACATGTGGGCTTTACATATAATTATGAATAAATTAGTCATCATATAACTAATATAACATTGAAAGACTATTTTTATATACAAATTAATTAGGTACATGAAAATCCAGTTGTAGAAATGAAAGGAAAAGTGTGGCTCCTATCGGGTCTCAAACCCAGGGATCTTGCCATTTCATGGCATGATCTTAACCACATGAGCTATAGAAGTCTCAACTTATTAAGCTTCCTGAGTTTTCCCTTGAAAACACACACCTTCTTTTCATGGTGTTGCAGAAAAGCAACTAGCCAATCACTCAAAAACTAAAATCACTTCCTATTTATTTCTCTCCATTCAGTTAGTTAGCCACTGTAAGGCAATTTTGAAAATCCAATTGTAGAAATGAAAGGAAAAGTGTGACTTCTACTGGGATTCAGACCCAGGGACCTTGTCTTTCTGTGGTATGGTCTTAACCACATGAGCTATAGGAGCCTCAATAAGCCTCAATAAGCTTCCTTAGTTTCCCCTTGAAACACACACATTCCTTTCATGGTGTTGCAAAACAGCAGCTTAGTCTCTCAAAGACTCCAATTACTTCCTATTTCTTTTTCTCTGTACAGTTAGTTAGCCACTGTGAGGCAATTTTGAAAATCTAATTGTAGAAATGAAAGAATAAGTTTGACTTCTACCAGGACAATGAAGAAATTGGTTCTGAAAGTACACTACCTGATTCTATTAAGACAGAAATTGAATCAAAAGTGTTCTGAAGAATCAGACTCTTTGTACAATATGTTCAGTACTTTCATTCATGCCAGTGAATGCCAGGAAATCAGTGCTACTTTGCCCAACAGTAACAGCTGGATTATTGCTACACTAGAATTGACAGTTGTATTAATTGAAATAAAATAAATCAATGCCATTCAGGAAGTAACTTTTACGTATGATTCAACAGTTCAGAGTGCTGACCACATTAACTCTCTTTTAAAAATGTAGTTTAAGAAATTCCCTATTTTAACAGAGAATTAACAACTTAGGAGCATCTTAAAAATATTTTTTTTTCAGGTTTTAGATACATAGATTATAGTCTCATGTCCCTGACTGTATGGAATTCACTACCTCTTCAGGAGTTAGAATCCCTTACTGTCCCAAGTTTTAAAGCTGCCCTAAAAACTCATTTATTTAGCCTAGCCTAACCTGATTTTTAATGTTCTATTGTTGATTGTTTTTAAATTAATTGTTTTCATCTCCTGGTGTATTTTAATTATTTATTGCTGTACAAGCACTTTGGTTTTTAGAAAGGCACTTTTTATCAATAAAGATTGTTGTTGTTGTTGTTTATTGATCCTTTATACAGTCAGGTAGCACTCAACTGAATATAGCATCCTAAGACCGTTGGTAATTACAAAGTGCAGCACAAACATTTGCGCTATGGTTTGTGTCTTTCTGAATATCAGGTCCCTTGTTTTGTGGGCATTTCTTCATCAATAAATAATGGACAGGCAAAATTAATAGAAGATATATGAAATATGCACAATTTAAACTGTGTTTTGCTTGTGTTATTTTTACAAAGTGTTTCCAAATGTGTCATTTGCTCTTTAAAATGGTATTTATAGTAGCAACAATGTAAGCATCAGTTTACTAAAAGGCCAGTTATTATTGAACACCACCAGAAATGTACATTTATTTAAAAATAAGCTTTCAACAGGATAAACAGCATTTCGTGCCTTGGTTATAGCCAATTTAAAATATTCATCAGTGAGCTTCTTCAGTCTCCTTTTTAGACACACAGGTAATAGATATTTTCAGTGAGGTGGAGCCAGAAAAGGTATTAGATACAAGTAAACTTAGTGTCCACTTATAGGGCACACCAACATAGAAAGTATAAGCAGAGGTCTACTTGAATTGCAAGAGGTATCCATTTAAAGTAAAATACAAAATTGTTGTTCTCAATCTTAAATTTATAAAATGTTTACCACTTTTGAATGTGAAGTGGGGCAAAAGGAGATTTTTTCTGAGAGTCATGAGGGCACCACAAACAATTTCTGTTGCCATGTGAGTTCCCCAGGGCCCATGCGCACCTCCACTTCACATAGGTGGCACTTGACCACACTGCTCTCCCCGATACAGTCAAAAAACTGCCAAACAATGGAGGTGTGAGGAGGACCAGGCAGAGGCAGGGAACTGGCAGCTGACTGATCATGATGCTAAACAGGGAAGGGATCCACACCTGGACCCAGGGAAACAGGCACATCCTGCTATAGACGACTTGGTGCTGGTGGTGGTGGTTCATCTGCCTTAAAGTCAGAACAGGAGGCGGTGCTCATCCTGCTTCTGGGGGGGACACTCACAGGTTTTGAGCAGTCCAACAGGAATGGATGCCCATGACCTCCACACATGTGCCGGTATGAAGCTTACCACTACCACACTCTCCCAGAGCTGTTCCCACCCCAGACATTCCCTCACCCATCCATCTCTTCTACTGAGCTCCCTCAGTCCAAGCAATCACTACTCACACTGCCACACAGCACACCCACACAGTCACACAGATACAGAAAAACAGCTAACTACTTCTAAAGGTAAGAAAATTAAATTTACAGAAAGAACAAATTAAGTAAAAAAAGTACAGAAAAGACAAAAAAATGTAGCTGTTAAAAAAGCTGTTGTGTCTAAATCAAAGTTTAAATCTCCTCCTCGCTCTGATCTCAAAGTATCAGCTGTCACAAAACACACTACTCTCTCTCCGTCTGTACAGGGGAAAGTAAAAGTGTCTGCTTGTATGACTCACTTTCTTCCTGCCCAGCTAAAAAGCATGTGACTTACAGTACTGTTAGCCATGTGATGTGTGGGGGGGCTGCCAAATCTGAAACACCAAGTGGCTCACTTAGAATCATAATGATGAACTCAAAGTCCATTAAAAACAATGACTTCGCCTTACTTCACATTGCCATTCCGCCTTAACATGAAGTGGTAATGACAAGGTGGAGTGAGCACTTAGTGGAGTGGCAATGTGAAGTGCCCACTTGCGGTTCACTTTGGCCGGGTATTTAAATTTGCTGCATCTCTAGTAGGCATCAGACTCCATACAGTTGTTGAGCCTCTGGTAGTTGACACTGAATCATGTGGTACCATTCTTCTTGGGGATCAGGACCATGGGGTGAGGTCCAGGATCTTCTGGACTCCTGGATCACTCCAAGGGCCAGCATCTCCTGAGTCTTCAGTATGGTCTTCTTAACCCCTAGGTTACACTGTATGGTGACTGCCTCAGCAGAACTTGGGCCCTAGTGTCCACATGGTGATCTGCCATTGTGGTATACCCCAGATTCCCATGAACATGTCTCCAAATTTCACACCACTCCCTCATCTCCTCAGTCTTGGTTGGTGTCTGCCACCCTGAGAGGGTGAGGTTATTTAATGAGAATCACTCCTGGGCTTCATCAAGGAGGTCCACCAGAGAATCAGCTTTGTTCCCCTCCTCTGGCACTGCACACAGTGAAGATAATTCCTCCCTATCATATTAGGGCTTCATCACGTTCACATGATATATCCTCTGTCTGCAGCTTTTGTCAGGCAACATCACTTATTTTCCTGATTATGGAGAATGGACCCTCCCATGCTGCCTGCAGCTTATTGTGTCTGACTGAGACAAGCGTATATGTACAGTTTTGAATGTAAATGCATTTTAAATGGCAATGCCAGAGAAGGACATTGTGATTAAAATATTCTCTCTTGGAGGCAATTTATTGATGATGTACTCTGTTGTGGCAGGGAGATGAAAACCGATTGCAAATACAGTATTTCTACAATATTTAAATAAGTGTGATCAAATTTGAAATTTATGGAAAATTGTAATTTGCAGAGTAAAGTTTTTAAATAAGATTAATGGTAAATTAGAAATGAAGATTTACCAGAAACCCACAGATGGAAACACTACCCTCCAGAACAAAAGTTTTCATCCAATAAAACTGAATGAAAGTATTCCTTTTCACAGTTACTTAGAACAAAGTGTAACTGTACTATGGACCATCCAAAAGAAGAATGAACAACTATGAATAGATTCAAATCGAGGGATATTCAGCAGAAACTATTAAGGGGAGACAGTAAGGTAGTGAAAATACCTAGAGAAGCATTATTAGAAGAGAAATGAAGAATAGCACATCAGCACAGGGTAAACAAATAACATTCAGTACCACATACTGTGTAGAGATGCTCAAAATCAGGCACATTATCTTACAGCATTGGAGCATTCTACAGAATGCCCTGAAAACATGCCAGATATTCAGAAACAAGCTGTTTGTGGCATCTAAGATAGCACCAAATTTCAGGAATAAATTAGTCAGGGCTGTACATACAGTACATGCAGGGAACCAACATTTGGACAATTGTTACCTGGCCCATTAAAAAGTGATATGATCCTATGAAATAAATGTATTGCATGTGGGAACACCTATAAAAAAGAAATGTTTAAGCATCCACATATGGGAGAGACATATACCATTAAATAGCACATAGACTGCAACTCTGTAGGGCTCATCTATGTGCTGCAGTGCCCATGCGACAGACTGTATGTGGGCCAGACATCTAGAGAGCTTAAAAGATGCATATCTGAACATAAAAGCAATATTAGATCAAAAATGAAAGCTCTTCAGTGGCCAAGCACTTCAATGAGAGAGGTCATACTGTTATGCAGTTAAGGTTTTGGGGACTAGAGAAAGTTCAGAGATCTGAGAAAGGGAGTGATTATCAAAAAACTCTTGAAAGAAAAGAAACAAGATGGATATATGAACTTGGCACTTACTATAGGGATTAGGGATTGAATGAAGAAATCAAACGGCAGGCATGCTGGTAGAAGTCATGTTCTACATTAAGAAAAATATGTATTAAAAGGTGGATATACTAGAATAAAATTATTACAACTGGATGTAATTGTTTGAAAATGACACATGCCTCCCCCTCCTCCTCTCTACTCCTTTCTGATATTACCTCCACTTTTCCTCCTATTTATTTATTTTATTCCTTTCCCCTTCCCTTTCCCCTCTTCTAAATTGCTGACATGTGAATGTGTAGAAAAAAATATTTCAGAATAAGGAGCAGTGATATTTCTCTCGTGAACCAGATGTGGGCACGTTTAAACTGTGAAATGTATTTTGAAGAAGTATAGAATGTATTTGGAGAAAGGCAATTCATTGCATTTATTCCTTGTATACCCACGTGAGAAGAGTTTTGCTGTAGTAACCTAGTTGCTAGGCAACTACACCATGTGAGCTGGTTAATGCCATCACGGCAGTCTCCACACAGGTATGGGTTAAGAAGGCCAACGCTAAGCCTCTTGCTGCCACTAAAACTTTACAAGCTGCATTGAGCTAACCTGGAGTAAGTAACTTATTCTGAATATGAAATGCATTCATTCTTTCAAAGGATACTGAATGTGGGGTTAAGTCTGTCAATGTGGTTGTATGTAATACTTGTTATGCTTAAATACAGAAGATAGCTAGTGAAAATGTATGGAGTGTTGTAAAATTGTCTCAATAATATACTGCTCTGCAATTAAAACTCAAAATGTGTATTTCAGATCTAGAGCAGCCATCTCTAAATAAGTCGATAAAAATGGAGGCGTATAAGAAATGGAAAATAATTTAACAGGTAATTTAAACTTTTAAAATAATTCTGGAGCAACTATTGTTATGCTTGGATTGCTAGCTAATAATGGATAATATGTTCTCTTTAAAAAAAAGTACTGTGTGTATGAACACAGAAAATTGCTGTATGAAAAGCAAGTTGCGAATAAAACACGTAAATGGATATTATTAATGTTTGAACATTTTGTGTGATTTACAGGCAGTGTCCCATTGATTTGGTTTTCTTATAAATATTAGAATAGGAGTATTCTTGTAAGAACAAAGTAAAGCATAGCTTGTATAATTCATAATTATACAAGAATTGGCATATAGAGGCAGTCAATGACCGTGATTTGTTAGGTAGCCATTTGGGCTAGTGAAGACAAGTATGGCACAGATGTTTTATAATGATTGAATTAATTTACAGCATGTTACACTGTATTTAAAGATGTGAACTAAACAAGAATATCATGGTGGTATCAGTAAAATTGTATAGATAAAATAGCACTGAAAAATGAATTATAAAAATATGAGACTAAAAATTATTTTATTCTTTTTATTTTATTTAACAGTCCCCAGAAGAAGCCAAATGTTGGTGAAATGTTGGGGAACAACTACAAACATTTTGAAATAAAGATAAAGATATTCAAACATTATTATCATATGGATTTTACCTCAGATGGAAAACTTTCTACAGAATGGGACAAGTACCATCACTTGCTGTACAACTTGTACTCCCAGAGTCTTGCCCTATGGTCATACCAGGCTTTCTGTTGCTATTGTGCAGTGGCTAAGTGCTCCTAGACAAGCAACATGAGCTCCTTAAGCCTGACCCTAAAATTTGGAATGTACTACACAAAAGACTCCATTGGGAGGCATGGTTACCTTTTTATTCATCCCTGACTAAATCTAGTGGTCCCTCACCCTCTTGCCAAACAGAAGCTAGAAGGGTGAGAACTCTGTGGACTCCTGTGGAACTTCCTTGTACGCAAACAGGAGGTTGACAAAATATTTGTCCACTCTATTTTGTGCTGGTCAGAAAATACCCTGAGCACAGTTGTAGTGGTACCATTGAAGTGCTAACCAGGTCATTTCACTTGGGGTGATAGAGCAAAGCTCAAGGCGATTTCACCCAGCACTTCTTCCACAAATTGGTCATTCACTGGTCCTGCTACTGGCTTGGTGGGAGATTGTACAGAAAATGATACTCCCTATCTTTTACTATGGCAACACAGTAAATTGTGCTGCTCCCAAGACTACCTTAACCAGACTGGACACCTTGTTCTACTCCTGTAATTTCACCCTTGACTGTCTCCACAGTACATACCGCTGTTCTCTCTATCAGAACTTACACCTCCCCTCTCTGCAGTATAGGAGGCTGTCTCATTGTGCCACACTCACAGCCAAGTTCTGTACCAAGCCCCTGCCACCGTATCTCTCTAGTGTCCTGTCCACTCCTCCTCCTCCTTTGCACTTTCTCATAAACACTGAATCCTGTTCCTTAAGCATCTCAAACAGGGCCACCACTTCAGGACATGCTGCTTTTTCATATTGTATGCCTAAACTATAGAATTCTCTCCCACTGGCCATTATACAAGCCAGTTATGCCAACCAGCTCAACTCCCTCCTTAAACCCCTTTCTGCATCTCATGTGCAAGTACCTAGCCCACTTACACAATACCTTGGAGAGTCTGAGACCCCAATCTGGGATTGCTGTCACCACACCGATGCGGGGCCTCTGACTACCTCACTTTTGATGAAAGCTGGCAAATTTCCCAACTGACTTTGGGTAGGTCAGGTTATTTAAAGTTCAAATCCAGCAGTATCACTGGGCAAAATGTGTTGTACTTTAACTCTTGCCGCTCTGCTTATATACTGTTGCTTATTGCCTGTGTAACTCTATTGTTGTTGTGCCAATATTGTACAGCTAGATATCCAATTTCTACAACCTAACTGCTGTCTGTATCTAAGTTTCACCTGTATTTCTGTTACTTAATATGTCCTGTACCTATGCATTTGCTGTTTGTACTCCTATGCTGTCATTGTCTTTATATGCTGTGTATATTCCCTTGTTACTTACCCCACAGGTCACATCTGGAATCGAGTGGTAGTCTGCTCAGGACGCCACCTTGTAAAACTTTTAAATAAAAACAAATAAATAAATAATTTCTAATGACATGAATTTGCCCTTGGTCTGATAAAATCTCCTGGGAAATTCCACTAAGCTCAAGATTCCCAGGAGCTCATCAGCCACCTTTTCTGCCTCAGTGGAGGACATTGCCACTGCCTCAGGGTACCTGGTTGTGTTATCCACCACAACCAGTATGTTTCATTTACCCATGCCACTTGGAATGCATAGGGACCCCACTACATCCACAGCTACATTCTTAAAGGGTTCATCGATAATAGGCAGGGGCAACAAAGCTGCCTTAGCCTTGTCCCCAACCTTTCTAACCTGCTGGCACTGTGGAGAAGTCTGACAGTAATTTTTCACATCTGTGTACATGGTTGGCCAAAGGAAATTGTTGGCAAGCCACTTTTTTGTTCAGCTAATATTCAGGTGGTCTGAAAAAGGAGTGTCATGGGCTAGAAGCTGCTTTCATCAGTCCTTGGGGACTACCTGCTACTGGAGTACTTCTCCTTCTAGCTCCCTCTGTGCTGTACACTCCCTGTACACCTGCCAATTCTCCCAATAAACTGACTTTTTACTCCCTTGAGAGGCCACAGCACTATCTGCTATCTCCTTCAGTTTTTGGCTGGTAGAATAAGCTTGATGTGCCTTGCCCAGCCCTTCTGTCTGACCCTCCCCAGTTCCCCTTCAGGAGGAAAGCTTCCCCTGGTGGCCACCTCCTCTTCTTGCAGCTGAGGCTCAGGGCTGCTACACTCTAGCTAGCCCCTCACCTACGCTATCCACTTCCTCAGCTGCTGAGGGATGGATCTGCACAGGCTGTCGCCCCCTCCTCACCCTCAGAAGCGTGCCCTTTTGCCTGGCTACGGGTAATAACACATGGCAGGTTTACCCTGTGGTCAAACTCATTCCCCATGACCACACCCACAGGCAGATCAGGTATAACTCCCACCTCCTGTACTCCATGGCCACCCCCCCAGCTCAGGAAGACCCGAGCCATTGGCACTTGGACCACTGGGCCCGTAACTCCCTGAATCTTGGAGAATTCTCCGGCAGGATCTGCTCCACCTGGATCAGATCTTGCCTTACCCAGGAGATGGAGGCACCAGTGTCCCTAAATCCCAGTGTTACTGTTCCACTGACTAGAATAGGGTGCATATGTTTGGAGGAGTTTGACGGCACTACAGTGTTTACGCAGTTTATTAACTGTGATGTACTGTCTTTGGCATCCCCTCCACCCAGCTTTTGCCCTTTACTCCAGTTTTTAGGTCAGTAATAGGGTAGATGCCCCACTTTCAGAATTCCTTTGCCCCCAGCTCCTTGTTCCACTTAGAACTAGTGGGTTCTGTTTAGGGCTTTGGTGCAGGCTGGTTTTCTTTATTCTGCCCTCCTGGGTCTCCTTAAACCATGTGCTGCCTACCCCAATAGTTCCTGTGCTGCAATGTTGTCTGTTGGCAAGGAACATTTTAAGAAACTGTTCCTTACTGTTACATCTTTAATTTGTTCTACATTCCTTGCCTTTGCCCCATCTACTCAATGGTGTAAATAAGCACACATCTGGACATGCAGTCCTAGAAAGGTGTCTCCTGGGCCTTTACTTAATTCTCTAAACTTCCATCTATAAGCATCAGGAGTTAGTTGAAAATATTTTAATGACATTATTTTAACTTTGTCATAGCTCATACAATCATTATCGTCCATTCGAGCAAATGCATGCAAAGCACAGCAAGTAAGCAATGGGGTCAGGTGGATCATCTAAGAAGCCCTGTCTAGATTAAATTAAACAAACCCTTTCAAATGATTTAAAAAACAAATCCAGATCTTCCCCGTCTCGGTATTGTGGGAACATTTTAAAATTAATTGTGGCTTCATAGGTTGAACCCCCTTTGCCATTACTAATGGTTTGCCACGGTGTTTGCTGGTACAGTTTCTCCATCTTGATCTCTTGTAGTCATTCTCTCTCTCTGTCTGCTCATTGTCTCTCTCTCTCTCTTGGTCTGTTCTTTATCTCTCTCTCTCTCTCACATAAGGATCTTATGCTAGCGAATCTTCTCCCTTCCTCTCAAAAGGATCTCATGCTGGCAAATCTTTTCTCTTTCCACTCGCATAAGGATCTCATACTGGTGAATCTTATCTCTTTCCTGTACCTCCAGCCTTATTTTCTACCTTTCAGCCTCCAGCATTGCTCTCTGAAGTTCAGCATCCTGCAGTGCAAGCTCTGCCTTCAGGATCTCAAGCTGAGGTTGATTGAGCTGCACAGTTGCCCCAGCTTGTGCCACAAGGTGCCCCCTTGCTCAGCCACTGTGACATCAGTCTCTCTATCTGAGTCACTATCCTCGCTGACTGCCTGCTGATTAAGTATTAGGCCATGCCCACTTGAGACCATCTGCCACTCCTGCAACCAGTCATGTGCCAATGGGACTTCCATGAGTACACTCCTGGTCATTCTCTCATCTCACAGACAATCCCCCTCTCTGCACACAGCTCACAAAGCTGCTGTACATGAAATTTGACATAGCTTGAGGAGCTCATATTCTCTAGCTATGCTGCACTAAGCTGCCTAGAAATAAAAAAAACAGTACTAAACAATGCAACCTTTTGAAATCCTGTTTCATGACTGTTAAGGTATATTTCTGCTGGCACTCCATCACCAATGTGCTAACTCTCTCTCTCAGAGTTCCTGTCTCACAGAAAAACACACTGTCCATTGCTTTGCATTGCACTGGTTCCAGTTGCTACACTGATCCCATCCTGCCACCAATGTGATGAAAATCTCACACATGTACTTCAATTTCACCACCACCACCATGGAGTTTTACCAACAGGACACAGGGAAACCTGTTTTTTGCTGCCTCCTTTTCACAAGGACATGAAGGTCAAACACAATAACTGTGAGTAGAGTGCCTCTTCAGAGAGAGAGAAAGAGAGAGCGAGAGAGAGAGACAGCAAACAGAGTCCAGCAGAAATAGTAGAATTACCCTTTTAAACAAAATTAGCAGTTGCTGAGTCTATAAAAATTGGAGGTTTGTAAACAGACAAGTATTTACAAATGGATTTATGTACAGTCAGACAAAAGGATTACAGTTTACTAAAACTTAAAATAAATGGCAGTTATACAAGACAGGTTGCAGACAGAAGAATCTGAGCTATTCTCACTTTATAAACCTATTCATTTGCCTGCTTCTGTCAGAAGAAAACATTATTACTTAAGCTGTCTTTCTTACTAGACCTCTAGCTGCAGGGCTCTGGCAAGTCCAAGAGGAAGAGCCTTTCTACAGCCCTCAATTTCTTTCTTTCTCCTGTGGGGAGGGGTCTCATTCGCTTTGAGTGACAGTTCCATGGTTTCCCAGCTCCCTTTGAGTGTGTGTGTGTGTGTGTTTGTGTGTGAGTACCCTTCAGTACCTCACTGCTAAAATTATGACATGTGCATGGGCCCTTTGTCCAACATAGGAACATCTCCAGGAAGGACTCCTCTCTGGGGTTATTACTTTCTTGTCTCCTTCCTAGTCTTCCTAGTCTTCCTATTGGCTTTCCCACGAGAACATCAGTCCCTCCAGCCATGTGGACATACCTGAAGCAGATTCATATTCAAAAAAGAATGAATGAATCAAAGAATACATAGTTCTGGTCCCCTTTTTTTAATTCTGTTTTCACTGTCCCATCACAAGCAGAACAAGTCCTCAAGTTTCCATAGGAAGTCCTTTGTGTGAATGAGATGGCACAAGGTAGGGGTTTGACAGAGGCTGCTAGCCCTGGCAACCAAAATATTACAGGACAGAAATATAGTTGTTCACAATGCCAACTTGAAGGTTAGCCATAGGAACAGGTGTCCATGTGGGTAAGCAACTTTGCCCTCCTGGTCCACAGCCCTGTAAAGGCTGTCTGCATTGGTGTCAATCATGAGGCCACCTCAACAGCTGCTTCACCAGGCATAGATCCCCCCAGTCCCACTCCAGCAATTATAACTGGACAAAATGGTTTGGTGGTGCAGCTCCAATCTACTGCAGGCAGATGACATGGTTTGTACAGGGTCCCAGGATTAGTACTGTATGGGAGAACCACCCTCCTTCTGGCATTACCCAATAGTGCCACAGATTTGGCCAGTGTCAGCAGCCAACTGAAGTGTCTTTGGTAATAGACAGAGCTCATACACACCACTGCTTGCCACCACCCACACATCCTGACAGACCCATTGGACAGTATAGCCTCTCCTGGTGGATGGCAAGGTTGCCTGGTAACCCTGGCAACAGTGGTGTGCATCATCCATGAGTGGGCAGCATACCATAACTTGGGACAGTCTCGAGACTGTAGAACCAGCCATGTGCACCCATGTTCCAGGCAGTAATTGAGTACATTTGTTATGTCCCAGGTCTGTCCCAGGATACATCAGTGACACAGCATTGAGGACAGGACAGTCAGCTGCTGTGGCACACTCAGTGGTGGGGGGACTGCCTAGGGCACTGGCAGTAGATGCCCCATAATGTCCATTCCAAGTCTTGTCAGAGGTGGCAGACTCCAAACCCCAACACCTGCATGCTGCACTCCTTTCCCCAGCCCAGCATATTGCCCTCAAGCATGTATGGCACTTCTTTGTTTGGTTTTCTGAGGACACTCCAATCCCATGCTCCTACACACCACAGTACCTGAACATCTGCAGCTAATGGCCATGTCTGCCATGGGGTACATGGACTTAAGCAGTGGCTGTTAGACCAGCCCTGGCAGGTCTTAGCACTGTTGGGACCTGCAGGCCTCCAGAATTCCCAAAAGGGGATGAAGCCACCATGTGGTGGCACCTCCCATTTCCACCATGGTGCAGCCTATACCCCAGTGCAGGCCCCACACATGGCAGTCTAGTGCAGGAGATCCCACTTGTGCAACAAGCACCATTTCAGAATCAAGAATTATTCAAGGTGCATGCAGCGTGTCCCTTGCATCCTATCTTTTTGATGCAAGCACCTTGTATTAATCCCAAACCTTTGAAAATCAAGCCCCATGAGTTCAGTAGAGTTATTAACAATCTCCAGAATTATCTGATATATTAGGGGTAGTGCAGACCTTATCTAGGTTATTCTGTGTGTGTGTTTTTAGGGGGGGGATATTAGATCTGGCCAGCTAACTCTCTCAGTTTATTATGTAGCTGTAAGTAGTTGTGGAATTCTTATCAGATTTCTGATCAGCATATTTGTATTGCCTGTGTCATTTACAAACAAGTTTTTTATTACCGATTTTGTGACTAGTGATGCAAGTTAATAAATATGATAACATGTCTTCCCTTGAGGACATGTTTTGACTATATGAATTGTATACTGTGGGTGCTTAAAGATGAAATATAGAAACACAGAATTTTATGGCAGATAAGGACCGCTTGGCCCACCAATCTGCAGTTTTTTCCCTGCTTATATTGTCACCACAGACCCTACTTGAACTCTGCCCTACGTGCTACCCATTAAGATTCCCTTGTGCCATGCATGCTTAAAGCCATCACTGTTTTTACCCCACCTCTTCTTTATGAAGACTATTCCTAGCATCTCCCACTCTTTCAGAAGTGCTACCTCACATTTCTCTTGAATGTCTCCCTTCTATCATCATTGCATGCCCCAGTGTTCTCTTTCTTATTTTCCTCTTTAAAAAGAATCCCATGCTACATCTTTTTTATCCCTATGATGTATTATTGGGTTTATATTATATCCCCACCCCAACACTCTTCTTTCTTCCAGGGTGTACATTTTGAGGTCCTTCAATCTCTCCTCAAAGGACTTTGAATGCAGACCCTGCACCATTTTATTCACCTTCCTCTGGACTATATCCACCCTGTCTATGTCTGTCCTGAGATGAGGTCTCCAGAACCGGACACAGTACTGCAAGTGGGGTCTTACCAGCAATCTATACAATGACAACACCACCTCCATCCTTCTGTTGGTGATACCCCTCCCTGTGCACATCTACATCCCAATGGCTCTACCCATTGCCTTTCCACACTAACTCAGCACCTTCCTTGAAATCATCAGATATGATTAGTCCTAGTTCCTATTCCTGTTTTGTTACTGGCAATACCTCTTCCCCCATATTGTGTTCTGCCTCTGGGTTTCAGTTCCCTAACTACATGGTTTTGATTTTTTTTTTCACTTGACACCCAGCTGCCATGCCCTTGATAACTCCTCCAATTTTCTCATAATATTTAATTTTTAATATTTAAAGCTAAATTTCAAAAAGGGACTGCCAACTATTACATTGAGTTGTACAAAACTGTCATGTTCCACATTTAATAAGGTATGTGTAATGTAGACAGTATCAAGACAAATTACTGTTTTTATAGATTTTTCTACAAAAGGCTGCCAAACCCCCAAAAGAACATAAAAAAAACAGTCTGTAGGAATATTGCAACAAACCACAAACTTGAAAAATATCCTCTCACTGTTTTTTTTTAATGGAATTAGGACTTTTCTGTTTTTGTATTTATCTGCAAACAGTTATAAAAACCATGACAAGTGATAAGACATTTTTGTTCACATCAAAAGCCATTTATGCACCAATGAGTTGTGTAACACTTTCATCGGATGTACTTAGGATCACACAGATACAGAAAAATGAACACTCCATGAGATTTGCATTTGGAAAGAAAATCCTCACCACCAATTACTGTTACATAGAAACACAGACAATGATGCAGAAGAGAGCCATGCTCTCCCAACCCAGTAGAATACCCTCCAATGCTCCCTGAAACTGACAGAAATCTTAGGGCTGCGGACCTTCAAATTCCTATAAGTCCATCTCCTGCATTAGATCTGCCAATATTTCTCTTAAGCAGAATACTGCCCACTATGCATGATCTGTTCTGAGTTGCATTGTCCACATAGCACTTGAAATGACATACCATTGTTGTTGTCAGTTATGTATGGTTATATATCTCCTCTTACCTTCAAATTGTTATGTATGTTGTATACTAGAATGGGCAAAGCATTGACATCCAATTTGTAACTGTGCTTCAGTTGTACTACATCAAACCTCCTACAAATTGCACCATAAATGTTACTGTTACTGTACAATATGGTATGATGCTTGTGTCCATCCAGGACCACCTTGAAAATGAGCTTGCTCAAATGGTGCTATTCCTGGTAAAATTAAAATGATTGATCGATTGAAGAAGACAAATGGTCACTCCAATCTGCCCATAACACCTTATCATACCTTGAGACCTATTGCTCAGAAAGGGATCTAGCCAACAGAATCCACCCCATGCTTCTTGCCCTACTGCTACTGTCTTGAGGAACCATTAAGTCCCTCAATCTGTGCTAGCATGCTTGAAACAAGTAATGGTTTTGGTACCCACCACTTCCACTGGCAGATTATTCCATGGCTCAGCCACTCTCATGGTAAAATAAATCTTTCACAAATGCCATTTGAACCTTTCCTCAACAGTTCCCACTCATACTGCCCATGTTCATGATCTGCTAAAAATGCTTAATAGTTCCCCACAATCTACCTTCGTTATTCCTATCATGAGCATCATAGTCTCTTTCATATCACCAATCTCTCATCTGACCTCCAAGAAACACATGTTCAGTGCCTTGAGCCTAATCCTCATAGGATTTGCCCTGTTGTCCACACAATCCTTTAGTCACCCTATGTTGCACTATCTTCAGTATGCCCTTATCTTTCCTCAGGTGAGGACTTCTGAACTGTGCACAGTACTCCAAGTCCAGTCTCACCAGGAACCTACTGGTTAAAAGTTCAGCCAGTCTGGGTTTTGTAGGAGTGGTGATGTCAACATTCTTCACGTGCCAATGCCATTATTGACTGTGTGCTAAACAGAGCAGACAGTCTGCACTAGGGGGCCATTCTTTTATTACAGGGTGTAATTTCATGGGCACTGGTGGGGGAAGGGTGGGGTGCAGGGGGGTTGAGTGGTTGGTGTTATGATGACTAACATACCTGGTGGTGGGGCAGGGGAGGCTGGTGGAATGTGTTTGATTTGTGGAGGTGGAAAGGGTGTACTACAATTACAGTATGTGCTTGTTTTTACATAAGTTGTATTATTTTGAGTTGAAATTCACCAGGGATGAGGGGAAAGGGAGAAGGGTGCCAGTGAGGGATAGGAGGAGATTATTTATGACTTAAAAGTCATTGGTAGGTGGTAGGGAGGTATTCCAGCACAGTAAGTGGAGGAAGTTTTTTATTACATGTTGTGGGGTTGTTAAAAAAAATTGTAATTCACAAGGTGAAGTTGCTGTTGTCAATGGAATATTTGCCAAATTCGCTAAGCACAAATTTATACAAATTAGCACTGACTTCGCCGATGAACTAAAAATTCACTTCATCTCAGTTTCACACATTGTTTATGCTGAAACATTTTAAACAAATACAATTATTACAAGGAGCATACTATAGCATATAATAACCAGCAAAATATTAAAACTTTTAGTATTGGTCCTATACACAACTGTCTGAAAAAACAAAAATAAATGTTTATTCCCTTCAGATATTTGATATGATTCCAGTAATAGGTTCAAATACTTGAGTTAGTTTTCAGGGTACAGCTTTCATAGTTCTTTAGAAATGCACCAGATTCTGAGTCCAGCTGTAACTGTGAGTAAATGAAGATCTCTAAAAATTAAATATGACTAGCAAGAATGCATTTGGGGCTTGTCTGGAACAGAAGGTAATGTTCAATAATGCTTTTGTATGGAAGCTGTTTCTCATCCAAATCCTCTTCACGTTTACAGGTTGCCAACTGTAGTATAGATCAGACAGAATGCAACATAGAGGACTGAAATGGTACAAAGGAGAGTGAACAGCATAGCTGGAGGCTTGAAAAACATAATATATGAGGACCAGCTGAGAGAACTGGAGCTGTTATTCAGGGGATCATGTTATAGACACTCAAATAGCTACAAAGGATAATACCATCTGAAAATGTAATGATTGTTAGCATGTACGTTTTAAACTCTGCTGATTTTCAGAATTAACGTGGACTTTACATATAATTATGAATAAATTAGTCATCATATAACTAATATAACATTGAAAGGCTATTTTTATATACAGCTTAATTAGGTACATGAAAATCCAGTTGTAGAACTGAAAGGAAAAGTGTGGCTCCTATCAGATCTCAAACCCATGGATCTTGCCATTTCATGGCATGATCTTAACCACATGAGCTATAGCAGTCTCAACTCATTAAGCTTCCTGAGTTTCCCCTTGAAATACACACCTTATTTTCATGGTGTTGCAGAAAAGCAACTTAGCCAATCCCTCAAAAAGTAAAATTATTTTTTTTATTGAAACCACTTATAGGCTGGGAGGGGAGTTGCTAGCAGTCACAAAGGAAGAAAGAGACTTGGGCATCATCATCACTGATGACCTAAAATCATCCAAGCAGACCTCTAAAGCAGTAGGTAAGGCCAGGGTGTTAGGAGTATTAGTAGGGTATCACAAGTCGTAAGAGGGAGGTAATAATCCCTCTGTACAAGACATTAGTTAGGCCCCATCTGAGTACTGCGGCAGTATTGGAGGCCACACCTTCACAAGGACATTAACCAAATTGAGGCAGTCCAGAGAAGGGCAACCAAAATGGTGCAGGGACTGCATCAGAAGACATATGAGGACAGATTAACAGAGCTCAATATGTATACCCTTGAGTAAAGGAGGGAGAGAGGTGATATGATCGAGGCATTCAAACACCTTAAGGGCAAAAACAAGGTGAAAGAGTCTAACATGTTTAAATATAAGAAAAATAGCAGGACAAGAGGACACAGCATGAGATTATAGGGAGGCCGATTAAGGGGGAATGTGAGGAAATTCTTTTTCACAGAAAGGGTGGTAGATGCATGGAATGGCTTACCACAAGAAGTGGTGGCTATGAATACAGTGCAGGGCTTCAAACAGGCATGGGATAGGCATAAGGGAGCAATACAAATGACTATGAATAGATAGGTCACTGACAGAGCAAAGGCCGATGGCACATTTATAAGGTAGAAAAATAAATGGGCAGACTGGATGGGCCTTGCGGTCCTTATCTGCCATCAACTTCTATTTTTCTATGTTTCTATGTTTCTATGATATTTAGTTGTTTAACCAGGTATAGCACACTAAGCTGAAAGCTTTTTTACAGGAGCAACAGGAGCAAATCACTTCCTATTTCTTTCTCTCTAATCAGTTAGTTAGCCACTGTAAGGCAATTTTGAAAATCCAATTGTAGAAATGAACGGAAAAGTGTGACTTCTACTGGGATTCAAACCCAGGGACCTTGCCATTCTGTGGTATGGTGTTAACTACTGAGCTATAGGAGCCTCAATAAGCCTCAATAAGCTTCCTTAGTTTCCCCTTGAAACACACACATTCCTTTCATGGTGTTGCAAAACAGCAACTTAGTCTCTCAAAGACTCCAATGACTTCCTATTTCTTTTTCTCCATACAGTTAGTTAGCCACTGTGAGGCAATTTTGAAAATCTAATTGTAGAAATGAAAGAATAAGTTTGACTCCTACCAGGACAATGAAGAAATTGGTTCTGAAAGTACACTACCTGATTCCATTAAGACAGAAATTGAATCAAAAGTGTTCTGAAGAATCATTCTCTTTGTACAATATGTTTAGTACTTTCATTCATGCCAGTGAATGCCAGGAAATCAATGCTACTTTGCTCAACTGTAACAGCTGGATTATTGCTACACTAGAATTGACATTTGTATTAATTGGAATAAAATAAATCAATGCCATTCAGGAAGTAGCTTTAATGTAGGATTCAACAGTTCAGAGTAATGACCACATTAACTCTTATTTAAAAATGTAGTTTAAGAAATACCCTATTTTAACAGAGAATTAACAACTTAGGAGCATCTTCAAAATATTTTTTTTTTCAGGTTTTAGATACATAGATTATAGTCTCATGTCCCTGACCATGTGGAATTTTCAGGTGTGAGAATCCCTTACTGTCCCAAGTTTTAAAGCTGCCCTGAAAACTCATTTATCTAGCCTAGCCAACCCTGATTTTTAATGTTCTATTGTTGATTGGTTTTAATTAATTGTTTTCATCTCTTGGTGTATTTTAATTATTTATTGCTGTACAAGCACCTTGGTTTTAGAAAGGCACTTTTTTATAAACAAAGATTGTTGTTGTTATTTATTGGTCCTTTATACAGTCAGTTAGCACTCAACTGAATATAGCATCCTAGGACCCTTGGATAATTACAAAGTGCAGCACAAACATTTGCGCTACACTTTATGTCTTTCTGAATATCATGTCCCTTGTTTTGTGGGCATTTCTTCATCAATAAATAATGGACAGGCAAAATTAATAGAAGATATATGAAATATGCACAATTTAAACTGTGTTTTGCTTGTGTTATGTTTTACAAAGGGCTTCCAAATGAGTCATTTGCTCTTTAAAATGGTATTTATAGTAGCAAAAATGTAAGTATCAGTTTACTAAAAGGCCAGTTATTATTGAACACCACCAGAAATGTACATTTATTTAGAAATAAGCTTTCAACAGGATAAACAGCATTTCTTGCCTTGATTATAGCCATTTTAAAATATTCATCAGTGAGCTTCTTCAGTCTCCTTTTCAGACACACAGGTAATAGATATTTTCAGTGAGGTGGAGCCAGAAAGGGTATTAGGTACAAGTAAACTAAGTGTCCACTTATGGGGCACACCAACACAGAAAGTATAAGCAGAGGTCAACTTGAATTGCAAGAAGTATCCATTTAAAGTAAAATCCAAAATTGTTGTTTTCAATCTTGAATTTATAAAATGTCTACCACTTTTTGAATCTGAAATGGGGCAAAAAGGAGATGGGGGGTTTTCTGGGAGTAATGAGGGGCACCACAACAATTTCTGTTAGGGTTGCCATTATGTGAAAAAACAGTTCTTGGTGGAGCAGTTCCTAGCAAGGAGCTTGTATGCAGTTGTCAATATGTTTGCAGAAAACTGGAAAATCACTTTAAGAAATAAGCACACATTCTGCAATTCTTGAAGTAAAGCAAAACAACTTGATAGGTATGACACAACCTGTAAAACATTTCGGGACTTCCATCAGTCATCCTACAAAAAAGGATCTACACTTATGCTAGATTAAGTAGATTGAGGTGCATTTATTCTACACTGGATAGAATGACATGCAGCTGTGCTATACCAGGTAGAATCAGGTGCACCTATGCTGCACCAGTTAGAATCAGGGTCATCTGTGCTAAGTCTACTAGAAAAAGGTGCTCCAGTGCTGCACCAAATAAAAAAGAGTTGCACCTGTGGTGCACCAACTAGAATAAGGTGCACAAGTACTGCACCAGGTAGAAAGAGGAGCATCTGTGATACACCAAGTAGAATGATGTGCACCTGTGTTCTGCCAACTAGCATGAGGTGTACCTCTGCTACATCAAGTAGAATGAGATGCACCTGTGCTATACCAGGTAGAAAGAGGAGCACCTGTGCTACACCAAATAGAATGAGATGTATTTGTGATGCACCAGATTGAATGAGGTGTAGCTATGCTACACCAATTAGAATGAGGTACACCTGTGCAATACACTCTAAGAAATGAAGTGTTACTTTTTTTACACTGTGAATGTGTAAATCACTGTTTAACACAGAGTGTGTAACATTAACTCACAGTTGTGTCGTATTTATGAAAACAGTGATTTACACAATTACAGAGTAAAAAAATGACACTTTGTAAGTGTTATTTTTTACACTGTGTGTAAATAACAGTTTAACACAGTGTGTATAATATTAACTCATAAATGTGTTAACAAAATAACACTTAATTTAGCTGATCAACTTTACCCATAAATTATATTGTGCTGTATTACAGTAATTAATTAAAATGTTTTTGCAAGCAATATTGTGATATTTATTTTATTGTTCAGCTTTAACAATGTTTCTATACAAGTTAAAATCTATACTTTTTTAGAGTTGAACCAGTGTAAATTCCTTCATGTCAATTTGCATATACTTCCCATGATGCTTTGCTTAATTTGGTGTTTGCAATTGTGTTTTACTTTCAAATTTGGCTGCATGGTCAATACCTTTCCAAGGCAACCTTTGTCCCAGACAATTTGCTCAGGGGTTCTTTTCTTTTGTAGCTATTTTATTCTCTACTATGGGCTCCCCATAACATTAAAAAGTAAGACCCTCATCGTACACCCGGGGCTCCCAAGCACTAGGTCCTGATGCAAATACAGTACTTTGATGAGCTCTAACAAGGGCATGTTATCTGTGTACGTTTGTTGTACATTTGGCTTTTTATATATATGATGAGGCCTGTAAACACTAAGTTAAAATTAATTCACAATGATTTGTGAGTTTTTTGATTAGCAATGATATTTTCCATTCAATGCAAGATTAAAATACTTCAGAATTCAACACACATATGTGTTGAAATAACAACAATCAATATGGACATTACAACACATAAATGTGTTACAAATTCAACACACTTATGTGTTGAAATAACAACAATCAATATGGACATTGTAACACATAAATGTGTTAAAAATTCAGCACACAAGTGTTAGTAAAAGCTACACATTTGTGTGTTGAACAATTTACACACCACTGTGTTAAATTTATTTAACACATTGCATGTGTTAAATTTAACACACACTGTGTTTTCCCTAACCACACTAACTGCTGTATTAAAAATTAACTAATTTGTAGTCAAATTTAACACTTCCTTTCTAAGAGTGCATGATGTCGACTAAGGTGCACCTATGCTGCACCAGTTAGAATCAGATACACATGCGCTACAGTATATAATCTAGAATGAGATCCACCTGTGCTACACCAGGTAGAAAGAGAAGCACCAGTGTTACAACAGGTAGAATGAGATGTGTTACACCAGACAAAATAAAGTGCGCCTGTGCTACACCAGATAGAATGAGATTCACCTGTGCAACAACAGGTAGAATGAGGCACAACTGTTATGCCAGTTAGAATGAGATACACCTGTGCTACAGCAGGTAGAATGACATGCACTTGTGCTACACTATGTTAGGTAGAAAGAGTTGTGCCTGGGGTATGCCAGGTAGAATGAGATGTAACTCAGTAACCCATAAAAATCTGTTTGAGAGTAAGGCACAGATAGGCGACTGTCAGACAATCCTGCTATTGTGTTGTGGGATCTTGCTAGATATAGTGCAGTTTTAATGTCTGTTACTATGTCTGTGTATACATATTTAATTGCAACAGGTCAAGCTGGTATGGTTTTGGGTAGCACTGGTTGGAATAAGGTCACTGCTGGCCTGGCCACAGGCAGGGCAGGTCAGTCTGTAGCCACTGGTAGTAGGGTACTAGGATCTAGCTGTATAAGTACTCGAGCATTTGGCGAATAATGTATTAAAAAACAGGACGAGAATCATTGGTAAAGTTAAATAATAGTGATCCTAAACGAATCTTGACTCTATTTCTTAAGGAAGGACTTCTAGACTCCTTGTACAATAAACAATAATGGGTCCTTTGAGGAAGATCGGTCATGAACCTTAAGAGACTATTATTTGTTGAATGTAATTTGGAAAATGTCCTTTTGCTAGCAACAGTATACATTGCTAATCCATAGTCAAGTAATCCAAAAATGAAGCTATGAGTAAGTATCCTTTTCCAGTCTTCGGTCGGGAACTGTTTAATCCTAAACATACAACCCAGCCTCTGATGCAGAACTTTAATAATGTTGATTATGTGGGTCTCAAAAGTAAGACCTGAATCCAGCGTAATACCCACATATTAGAAATTATTGACTAAGTCAATAGGTTCACCATGAATATCAACTAAAGGGGTCACTAAATCCTTTTCCTTTTCCTTTTTAGAGCTGAAAAAAATCATATGTTTAGTTTTCAAAGTTTTTATTATAGTTTTTTTAGATAATAACCATGACTGAAAAAGAAGAAAATTTTTTTGAACCTTGCTGACCACATCCTGTGAATTATTGCTCGAACTAAAATGACAGCATCATCAGCATGCAAAACAATAGAATTTGTTTGCATGCATGAGGACTGAGTTGAGGTTGAGTAAAAATATCAGGGGCCCAGGATGGAACCCTTGGGTGCCCCGCAAATAGCAGCTCTGCAACCAGACCTTATTCCATGAATTACAGTGATGTGCTTTCTATTTTGCAAATAATTTGCAAACCGATTTATAACCATCCCTGAAAAATTAAAACTAGGTAATGAACAACTCATGATCAACAAGATTGAAGGCCTTGGTGAGGCCCACAAATACAGCTGCCACGGAGTCCCCTTCATCAAGGGAACCCTATATGCAGCTGGTGAACCTCACCAAGGTTGTCTCTGTTCTATATTTAGCTTTAACCCCATGCATGCTGACATTGGGAGAGAAAACCATTTCTGTCAAGAAAACCTATAGACTGTTTAAAGATTATCCACTCTAGAACCTTAGTCAATGGTGACAATAAAGCAATAGGTCTGACATTTGCCACTTCAGCTTCTTCTCATTCTAAAAAAATCAGTTTAATAATGGCAGTTTATCAAAGACTGTGAAAAATACCTGAGTAGAGGGAAAGATTAAATACAAGAGATATCGGGTAGGTCAGTGAATCAATACCTAATTTAAGGAATCTAAAATCATTTTGTGGCTTGCTGTCTTCTTTTGTTTGCACATAGAATACTGTATGGAACCATTTGCTTTGAAGTCATTGCTGTGCACAATTTTCCATGCCTTCAAAAAATCATGCTACTTAGACTACAAATTGCAAGTTGTAAGTTGTAAACATTAGTCATTGCAATTTCCAGTCTGCTGTTTTGATTATGAAACTAGTTTTTTTATTCTGTATTTGAATTCATATTTAAACAAAGATTAACATAGGAAACCCTATTTTTATTTGCTGGAATACTCCAGTTCCATTTCCATTTTAAGCCTTTTCCTTATGTGTCCCCTTTCCCATTAAATATTCCTTTGTATTCATGTCAGGCCTCAGTAAAATGATGTAACACTTTGGAAAAAAGATGCAGGTCATCAAACTAGCGCTAGAGGAAATAATAGCAAATATCTCCACTGCCACCATATATTTGCCCTGAGTACTTAGGTAGGCTGGGATAAAGGAGAGCCACACAGTGACAAAAACAAGCATGCTAAAGGTGATGAACTTGGCTTCATTAAAGCTATCAGGCAGGTTCCTGGAGAGGAAAGCTACAACAAAACTAACACAGGACAGCAGGCCCATGTATCCCTGCATGCACCAGAATGCAACAGGTGTTCCTTCATTGCACTGAATAATTATTTTGCTAACTTGGGATTTGGCATTGGTTTCTGGAAATGAAGGTGCCCAAGCGATCCAGTTAGTACAAATAACCCCTTGAACAAGGGTGCAGAGAAAAACTATAGCATAGGACAGCTGGGATCCCACCCATTTTTTTAACTTACTGTTGGGTTTTGTAGCATTGAAGGCTATGACTACAATAATGGTTTTAGCCAACACACAGGAGAGACACAAAACAAAAATCACCCCAAAGATAGCTTGGAGGACCAGACATGTCACTGTTTTAGGGGGTCCAATAAAAATAAAAGAGCAAAGAATGCACAGAGAAAGGGCAACAAGGAGAAGGTAGCTGAGGTTGTGGTTGTTGGCTTTAACAACAGGTATTTCAGCATATTTAACAAAGATAATCAAGATGGCAACACACAAGAGTGAGCCAACAGTACTGATGGTGGCCAGAGCTGCACCTAGGAGGTCACTAAAGGAAGGGAACTCGACAGGTTTTGGGATGCACTTGTCCATTCTCTCATTGGGCCAGTCATTATCTGAACATGGCAGACACTCTGTGGAATCTGAAAAACAAAAAATAAAGGACACATGAAGCACCTGAGGAAGTTTACATTTAATCAACAATGTACAACAGGGCATGTTTTACCGTATGATTTGCTCATGCCTATTATGGTCTGTCATGAGGAGCAGCTGAATGACTTTAACAACACAAGAAATGGGTAAACTATTACACATGCCCTAAAGTGCATTACTGTCATTATAAAATAGACATGAACAAAAGAAAAAAACTAAAACTACATTCACACAAATTAAACATTTTTAGAAGTTGGTCAGCTGGAAATTGTCCCATTATGTGTAGCAAGATTTATCTAGACGTAAAGAGCCATACTGATCATTCATCTTCCAGTATATTTCTTATCCATTTTATATTTAAGGAAAAGTACATAGCAGGGTGTGGTATTACATGGGATACTGACACACCATAGGTAACTTAGGTAACATAGGAATTAATTGAAGAGTCCATATTCCGTGAGGGATTGATTGATGATATGCAGCATTGATTTACTAGAGGTAGATCTTGCCTAACAAATTTGATAAAATCTTATGAATCACTCTCTAATGTTTTTTATTTTAGTTGTTAAACCAGGTATAGCACACTAAGCTGGAAGCTTTTTTACAAGAGTGACCTGGGAGCACAAGGAGGTTAAGTGACTTGCTCAGGGTCACACAGTATGCAAGTGGAAGCTGTGGGATTCAAACTCCAGGTCTGGTCTGCTGGATGTCACCAGATTTGCAGCTCAAAGCCTTAGACCACTGCGCTATACCTCCTTGGATACGGGATATCTGGTGGAAGTCATTTATATGGACTTGTCAAAGACTTTCGACAAGGTTCCACAAGATAAATTAATAGAGGTCCTTAGAGAACTTGGGCTGAATAAAAGGATAGTGAATTAGATAATGGCTTGGTGCCATTATCCATTAGCCTAGTGCCAGAGTAAAGGTGAACATTTTTAAACTCATAAGCTGGGCTTTGTTCTTTGTCTTTAAGTTTTGCTCAGGATCACCAGCACGGAGGATCATTGGAGGTTGAGGGAGTCCCAAAGCAGGGGATTGGCACCATCCCACTGCACAGACTAGCTTAATTTCTTGAATTTTTGCTACAAAAGTAACAATAATTAATTTAACTTGGCTCTGCCTAGGTTGCAGGACATGTCAACAATTAATCAGAGAATCTGATACTGGGAGAGTTCGGATCATAGGAGGGACAGAACAAAAACTTTAAAAATCACAAATAAGCTATGAATCTGCTTAAGAATTCAAGTACCTTTGCTACCTGGTAGAGGGGAATTTTTCCCACCTAACTGCCCCTCCTCCTCCACTGTTAAATGGGCTTTCAGACATGGCCAGGATACTCCACACCATGCTAACTTACCAATGGAGCTATTAACCTGCTGTTAGAACATACATTAGTACTGACCTGAAGGAAAACTGACATTTCTTAAAGCATTCTATTACTAGTTTATTGGATTAGCCAGCATATAAGGAGGGGTCTGTCTTTTTTTTATCATTCTATTTATTACTCCTTAGCACCAGAACTCTCTAGGGTCACTACACTCACCATCTCGCTCTACCACCAGCTGTGTTCCCTGCCATCTTCAAAGTCATAATGATTCCTCCCTATGCCTGGGCAGCTATGGCCCAGGAAGACTGAAGGGGCAGTGGCAGGGAGCTTGCATTGGGTGTGTAGTGGAGGCACTGGAAGGACCATTTCCTATCTGGGCTGAGAGGTTTTTCCTTGTGTAGTCACTAAAAGCCCTCCCCATCTCACCCCCTGAGCATTGTGCCCTCTTGACACTGTGGCACAAGGCAACCCTGCCTGTGTCTGCTATGCAGTGTATGTGTGGTCCAGTGTCACTGCAGCTCCCCTGATCTCCACTGGGGGTTGCTAGAGCACTGGACAACCCAAAGCTCTCTCCCAGGACAGGATAGCAGCCCAGTGAGTGATCCATCCTCTCACTCTCCTGTTGACCCCCAGCACCCAAGCTCACTTTCGAACTCAGGTTGTTGGCATGGCGTGAGGTGAGGCATCTAGCACTTCAATCCTCAGTGCCACTGGGTTGGTGGGATTGTCTTCTTAATATTTAGCAGATAATAATAGTGCAGCGATTGTGTTCTTCACATTTTTCTGTTATTGGATGCAATTAAATGTTATTAGAGAAGCCAGCAAAACAAAAAAAAGTGGGGCTTCAGCAGAGTAAGGATTGTGTTTCTTCACATTCTTCTGGTAACAATAGAGAAGAAAGTTGTTTTAAAGTATGAGGACAACACTGTACATTGGAACTCAGTAGTAACAGGGACAGTATATTGAATTCTATCACACCTGTAAATTAGAGCCCATTGTGTAGGCATTTAGGAAAGGTTTAGCATGCAGTTTGGAGGTGGAAATAGTTGCAGTTGAGAAGGTAGTTTGGGGTCTGGTCAGGGGCATGGCAGCTGGGGAGGATGCGGGGATACAGGACATGGCCAGAGTCCAAGGAGGAGGACAGCTAGATCAAGGAGCATAGCAGGGAGTATTGGATATAGAGCAGCAGTTTATATGAACATGCTGTGGAGAAAGGTGTTATGCCCAATATGAAGAAGACAGACACAGAAGGAGGCAGAAGTTGTTAGACTGAGGAGGGAGTGGGAGAGCAGGGGCATTAAAGAATGGGCAGTGATCACAGCACATGGGCTAACAACAGGAAGAAGGAGGAGGTATGGTTAAATGGGGGTGTGGCAAGTTTGAATAAGTCCCTGCCCCATTTGTTATGTAGAAAGAGTTTAAATGCAAGGTTCTGTTCTATCTGCTCCTTTTCTGTCCCTTGTCTGTCTGGTTGTACAACCACATTTTTTTGTAAGACCTAGGAACTGATCACGTCAATGTTTCACAGTTCTCTGCCTCTTGTTATCTTTCCACATTACCTTGCTATTTTTGTCTTTTCTTCCCCTTTTCATATCTGTGGGTATAAAAATACATGTGAATTGTTATGTGGAAATGTCACTGATATTGCTTAAAACTGTATATAATTATACTGTTGAAATTATTGCAAAAAGCTATTTGGAACTCAAGAGGTTAACCTGAGGGGCAGTTTGTAAGCCTTTTGCAGAACTATAAACAGGAAGTCAGTTCTGGGTCATTGAGTTCTTTTTGCTGCACCTGCATCGAAACTGACAAGAACATTGTGTAAACTTGCAGCAACATTTTATGAGATGCAGGCTGTCTTAATGAGTTCCCAAGCAAAGACTTATAAAAAGAGCAACAATGCTTTTGCTTAAGAGACAAGGAGCATGAGAAACTGAGAGAGTGAAACTTGGAATTAGAGATATCCCAAGATGAATGTTTTTGTTTTCTGTGTTTGTACTGACTTTGTAAATAGTTATACTGAAAAACTGTATTTTTTTATTTTCTGTTACTAATAATAATATAACATTCATTACAAGTTTTGAAACTGCTCCTGGTTTTCACATGCTTCCTCACCTGTGCCTAGATGACAGATAGTGTCAGCTTAGGTGAAATTTATGCTGTGCATACTGTAAGCCAGGAGTTTTGTAGGTGGGTACTAGACCCAGTACCAGGAAAGCATAGAAGAAAGGTATGGATTCTGCAGCAGCACATCCAGGACTGATTACCAGAAGAATGGCAGCATAATTAGAAGCAGAAACAAAAGTCCAAATTGAGACTGTACAGCCAGCACCAGTCAGGGATAAAAGAAAGAGCAGACAGTGGCATAACCTGAAAATCTGACTTCTTTTTTCAAACAGTGGGCTATACAACAGCAAGAGATGGAGAAACTGAGAAAAGAAGAAATGCAGCGAATGGAGCAGTGATGGCTAGATGCCTTGCAGGCTATTAAAGCGGGAGGATCTGGCACAATTCCAGCAGAGCAACAAAACACCAGCAACTTAAAGACCTTAAACTTAATAAGTTGTGTCCCTCAGATGATATCGAAGCATACCCGACAACTTTTGAATAGGCTGCTGCAGCCTGCCAGTGGCTAAAGCAGCAATGGGCAATCAGATTGGTACCTTACCTGACATGGAAAGCCCAACCTACTTACAGCAATATGGGCACTGCCCAGTCAGAAAACTATCACCTAGTGGAAAGAGAGCTCCTGAAAAGGTATGACATCTCAGGAGTAACCTACAATCAGAGATTTTGGTCTCTGAAGTACAACTCAGTTGACAATCCTCAAGAAGCCTTCACCCAGCTCAAAGAGCTCCTTATGATATGGCTCCAACCAGAGGGCAAAACACTCCCACAGATCATCAAAACATGTGCAATGGAATAGTTCATCAACATCCTATCCACAGACATACAGCTTTGGGCAAAAGAACACCAACCAGAAAGTGGGGACAAGGCTGTTTATTTTGCTAAAGACTACCAAACGGCCAGGCAGATGCCACAGCAGCAAGGTAACAGCCAAGCACTAGTAAGACACTCTTTTTCCCATATAAACTCCAAATCTGATAATAACTCTGATGGGGGTAACAAATCTGCACCCTAGGACTTAATCTGCTATAACTGCAATGAGCCAGGTCATATTGCAAGAAATTGCCATATTAAGAAGAATGACACTGAAGTAGATGTGTCCTTAGCAAACTGGGTAAGTACTTGACATATGTCAATGTGGGAGATAAGACTTTGAAGGGAATTATAGATTTGGGAAGCAGATAGACCCTAGTGCATATTGAAGTGCTGAGAAAACAATGTCCAAAAGGACAAGGTACCAGTGTCACCTGTATCCGTGGGGACACTCGATACTATCCCATCATCCAAATGACTCTGACTTTTAATGGGGTGTCATACCAAATGAAAGTGGGGGTAGTACCTAGGTTGCCTGTGCCTGTGATTATTGGAGATGACTTTCCAGGATTTATTGAGTTAATCAAAGAGGAAGTAAATCCCGATGTTTCAGCAGCTGTGGTGACAAGAACTCAGGCACAAAATATTTCAGATGGTGGGGACTATTTTCCTTTCATTGATTTTGATATGGACTTGTTTGAGCACAGCTCCAAGATCCAGAAATCCAGGAAAGAATTACAATGCCTGAAGAAACAGTGGCAACAAAAGAATGATAGACATAAAAGGTTAACATAAGAAAATGTCAAAGTTAAACTGATTATTGATTGTAATTTTCTTTCAGAACAAGCTAACAATGTTTCTCTCCATGATTATTTTAAACAGCTGGGAATGAAACCAAAACTGGGTGAATCTATGTTTAAAAAATATAATGAGCTAATGTACAGAGTTTGGGTTAAACCTCAGACACAGGACCAGATATAACAATTGGTTATACCACAAAATTATAGATCTGAGTTGTTACAGACAGCACGTGATAGTCCTATGGCTGGTCAAGTAGGGAAGGACCGCATCCTTGCAAGATTACAGTAAAGATTTTACTGACCAGGAATTCATGAAGATGATGCTACCTATTGCAGGTCTTTTTCTTAGTGTCAGAAAGTATCCCCAGTGACTTAAAAAGACACAGTGCCCCTGGTGCACCTACCCTTGACAGATGTGCCTTTTGAGAGAATGGCAATAGATGTGGTTGGCCCCTCAGACAAAAGTAAACTGGTAATTGATTCATTTTGCTAGTATTTGACTATGCTACTTGATACCCAGAGATGGTTCCTATGCACACTGTCACAGACCCAAAAGTAGCAGCAGAGCTTGCCAAACTTTTCAGCAGGGAGGGCATACCTAAAGAGATTACTGATCAGGGTAATAATTTTGGTGCTGCATTACTGAAGAAACTGTAAAGACTACTAGGTATCACTGCATAAGAACCTTCCCTTATCACCCTCAGACAGACGGTCTTGTTGAGCATTTTAATCAAACCCTAAAATGCATGTTAAAAAGGATTGTAAAAGGGGAAGGGAAATACTGGGACCACTACTTACCTTACCTGCTTTTTGCTTACTGAAAAGTGCCACAAGCCTCAACAAGTTTTTACCATTTGAAATGCTGCATGGTAGACAATCTAGAGGGTCACTAGCTTAATGAAAGAAACATGGGAATATAACCCCCATCAGAAATAGTCTAGTATATCTTATTCATGTGCCCTGAGGAAGAAGCCTGAAAAATATGTTGAAATTGCCCATAGTAATCAGGAAGAGGCCAAAAACTAGCAGAAGGTGTATCATGAGCTTAAGGTTAAAGAAAAAGTTTTTGAGCCAGGTGAAAAGGTCTTGCTACTGTTACCAACTACAGAAAATAAACTGTTAATGAAGTGGCAAGGGCCTTTTAAAGTGTTTAGATGTACTGGCCCAGTTTTTGTATGAGATTAAAACCCTTGAAAGAAAACATCCTATTAAGATATGCCATGCTTACCTCCTCAAGAAATGGGTTGAAAAAAAACACCAAAAGCTGTTTTGTTGGTTTTACCAGAAACTGATAAAGAAGATATTAATGTAGCTTATGACAGACTGGAACAAACTGAAACTGCTGATACTGTGAAGGTGCATGTTTCCTTAACCTCTGAACAAACCTTAGAAATCTGTAACTTGCTAAAGGCATTTACCAGTACTTTTACCACAGTACCAGGCTGAGCAAAAGGGGCTGAGCACGTAATAATGACAAGGAATGCTTACCCTATTAGACAAAAAAAATATAGATTACCAGAGCGGTTAAGAGCAGATGTGTTAAGGAAATAGAAAAAATGAAAGAAATGGGTATCCCAGAAGAGTTGATAAGTATTTGGTCATTACCATTGAAGACTATAAACAAAAAAAGAAGGTGGTGCAATAATCTGCCTTGATTTTAGGAAACTTAATCAAGTGACCAAATTTGACAGTTATCCAATGCCCAGAAAAGATGATTTGGTGGACAGACTTGGGAATGCCAAGTATATCAGTACCTTCAATCTCACCAAGGGTTACTGGCAAATCTCTCCAGCGAAAGAATCCAGGGACAAAACTGCATTTGCCACCCCTATTGGATTCTATCATTTCACCATCATGCCATTTGGTTTACATGGTGCACCTGCTACATTCCTGTGGTACATGGATATAATTTTATCCCCTCTCACTGGTTATTGTGCTGTGTACCAGGATGATGTGGTGTACAGTCCAGATTGGAAAAGCCACTTGGAACACCTAAAAGTAGTTTTCCAATAGATCAAAAAGACAGTTCTGACAATTAATCTTAGGTGTACATTGAGAATGTAGGAAACCACAGATGTGGGCTTTGTCTTGGGAAATAAAGACAACAAGCAAGAGGTTTCCAAGAGAGGAGCTGTAGCTAATAGCCCTGTCCCCAAAACCAAGAAACATGTCAGGTTATTTTAGGGCTGGACGGTTATCATCAGAGATTTGTTCCTAGCTTTGACAAGTTAGCTAATCCCCTCAATGAACTCACAAAGAAATAGTTCCTGAATAATGTGAAATGGATCCCAGAGTGTGAAGAGGCTTTTTTGACCACTAAGGCTGTATTATGTCCAGACCCTGTTTTAAGAAGCCCAGACATTGAGAAACAATTCTGTTACAGACTGGTGCATCAGAGGTAGGTCTAGGAGAAGTCTTGAATCAGCATATAGATGGAAAATAACATCTTATTCTATACATAAGAAGGAAATTTCATGACAGAGAGAAAATGTACTCCACCATTTAAAAGGATTGTCTGGTGGCAAAGTGGGCCACAGAGTCCCTTAAGTTTTTAATTTCTAGGAGCTAATCTTGTAACAGATCACAATCCCGTCTATTTTCCTAACCAAATGAAGTTTGCAAGTTCTAGAATCACACAGTGGTACCTGGCACCACAGCCATTTAAATTTAAAGTGATTCACCAGTCTGGAAAAGAGAATGTCAGTGCTGATTTTCTGTCAAAATATGGATTAGGAATTGAGAATTCAGAAGGTCAAAGACATACGATTTGAAACTACTCTGTTTGCTATCCTGCATTTGCACTGAACTGTAAAGGTTATAAGCTTATGTTAGGCAGGAATTTAATACAACATTTTGGAAACCTATTTTTGTAAACCATGTTCCCTCTTAAAGAGGGGTATGTGGTGGATGAATAAGGCCCTGCTCCCATTTGCTATGCAGAAAGAGTTTAAATGCAAGATTCTGTTCTAGTGGTTCCTGTCTCTTCTCTGTTTGGGTGTGCAAACAAATGTTCTTGAGAGACCTAGAAACTGATTACTCTAATGGTTTCACAGTTCTCCACCTTTCACTATTTCACTACCTGCCCTTACTATTTCTGTCTTTTCTTTAACCTTGCCTATCTGTGCATGTAAAAACATACATGAATTTTTCGGTAGAAATATCACTATTACTGGGATCCCTTTGTTTAAAACTGTGTATAGTTATACTGTTGAAATGATAGCAAAAAGCTATTTGGAACTCAAGGGATTAACACTAGGTGCAGTTTTTAAGCCTTTTGCACAGCTGTAAGTAAGAGGTCAGTTTTGGGTCACTGTGTTCTTTTTGCTGCACCTGCATTGAAACTGACAAGAACATTTTGTAATCTTACAAGCACATTCTGTGAGAAGCAGGCTGTCTTAACGAGTTCCTGAACACTTATAAAAAGATCAACAATGCTTTTGCTAGAGAGACAAGTACAGTGAGAGACTTGAGAATTAGAGATATATTCAGATGATGGCCTTTGTTTTCTGTGTTTGTGCTGCCTTTGTAAATAGTTATACTGAAAAATTTTATTTTTTATTTTGCTATCACTAATAAATCACTCATTGTGAATTTTGAACTTGCTCCTGCTTTTCCTATGTTTCCTTACCTGTGCCTCGACAACAGATGGTATATGGAGAACACTTAAAGGGTAGGAAGTGGTCCAGTTTAGATGGGAAACAGGGGAGATCAGAAGTGGGACAGGGTAAGGGGGAAGGAGAGTATGCAGAAGGAACTAAGAAATGGGAGAAGGCAGGAGAAAACCAGTACTGTGAATAGAGGTAACAATATAGGGGTTGCTTATCTCAATGGGGGTGGGGTTAGACTGAGTAGCAGGTATACATCCTTAAGGAACCTGAGACATAAAGACAATTAGGAAGGGGAAGGAGACATGGTGGCTAGGGAAGGGGAAGGGAGGTGTGAGGAGCTGATGGGGGAGATAGGGTGCTGGAGCAGGGAGAGAGAGAGAGAGAAAGGTAGGAGAGGCAAGGAGGGGGGCTAAGACAAATAAACCAGAGCTTCTGGGAGAGGACATGGTTGGGAAATGACTGGGTAAGGATAGTAGGCATATAAAGCAAGGAGACAAGGGGACAGTGGAAAGAGATTGTCTTGGAGGGTGTGATAGAAAAGGGGAGTGAGAAATTGTTAGGATGGAGGAGGGGCAGTGGGGTGGGAGGCAAGGTTGACAAACACTGATGGTGACATCAGGAGTGGTAGGAGGAGATGAAGTCCAGGGTGAGGGTAGAACTCAGATGCAGGAGAAGAAATGGAGAAAAAAGGGGAATGAGGAGGAAAAAGGGATGCAGGGCAAGAGGGCTGAACTGGAAAACCAAAAGTACAAGCAGAGGGGAAGGGGTAGTAGGGTCTTGCTAATAGAGGACTTAATTAAGGGAATCGGATGGAGTGGCAGAGGGATAGGAGTAGTGCAATTTGGGTTGAGTGCATGCTGGGAATGATGGCACTTGAGGTGAGGAACAACATTCCCTGTGACAAATGGCATAGTTGGAGGCCTTACTTGGTGCTGCACCTGGACACCAATGATCTGCAGTGGAATAGTTTGAAGGAGGTGCAGGCAAGCTTCAGGTACTTGCCAGGTTTTGTAATAGGGAGTTCCAATCTATTGCTTTTTTTGGAGGTACTGCCAGTGCCAAGATCAAGCACATCAAGGAAGCAGAGGATTGAGGAATTCAATCAATGGGTGGTGTTTTGTTCCAGGCAGATGGGGTTTGGGTTGATGGGAGACTGAGGGGGTCAGTGGTCAATGGAGGAATTTCAACAGGCCCTTAATACCCACTTGTGGCATCAAGTTTACTCTACCTGATGGTATTTTACTCTGAATTTTATGAAACCCTGTATTTATCGCTTTTACTGCATTCTGCTGTATTCTCTTTGTATTTTATTGTCAAGGCGCCTTGATTTTAGAAAGGTGTAGTAAAAATAATATATATTATTATTGCTATTATTAATGTGGGGGGATGAAAGCCAATACACCCCTAATAAACTGCACCTAAACAAGGAGGGATCAGCAGTACTAAAGAAGAAGCTAGGGGAGTTTATTGAAAGAACGTATAATTTAAACTGAATTCGGGGGGGGGCTTAAGCAAAGTTGACTCAAAGATGCAAAAGAAATGGAAGGCATTCGACCTTCCTGCCTCCCTTCCTCCCATAATGGCAATTCTGAGCTAGAGAATAGCATGACCATGGGAAGGGTAGAAGGGGAGGGCAAGAGGGTAGGAAGTATATAGTGGAAAGACCTATCCACAAATACCAGGAGTTTGGGGAACAAAATGGTGGATTTGGAGGTCATTATGGTGGCTGAGGGACTGGACATCGTGGCAATAACTGAGACCAGGAGGTCAGTACATCATACTTGGGAGACAGGGATGCTGGGGAATAGGCATTTTAGGAAGGACAGGACTGGAAGAATGGGAGGTGGCATTGTACATCAAGGACAACAATATGGGCAATGGAAGGGCAGGAGGAGTAAGGGGAGATGGTGATCCTGTGGATCACACTGGATAAACAGACTGCAGCATAATTAAGGCTAGGGGTGATATACAAACCTCCTATGCGGGGAGAGGAAGGGGATAGGCAGCTGATGCAGCTGGTCAAATGGATGGCTCTGAAGGGAGAGCTTCTGCTAGTGGGGGACCTAAACCTCCCCAATGTTGACTGGGAGACCCCAGCAGCAGCAGCAGCCAGGAATAGAATGATTCTAGAGTTGCTACAAGGTGCTTTCATGCAGCAGATGGTTAGGGAGCCAACTCAGTGCAATGACGTATTGGATGTGGTCCTCACCAGTGGGGAAAGTGTGAAAGAGGTAGTGGTGGGAAACTGCCTGGGTACAAGTGATCACAGGACAGTGAGATTCAGAGTGAAGATGGGGAAGGAGTCATCAGGAAGACATTTAGGGAAGAAATGATGGGGAAGGGGAATATAGAGGACATTGAGGAATTATGTGAATCTAATAAAGAGGGGTTACTGAAAGCCACTGAAGTTTGCATTAAGAAGGTAAGAAAGAGCAAAAAGAGATGAAGGCTACTCTGGTTTACTAGGGAGATGTCGGGGCAATTAGGCAAAGGAAAAGGCCATTCAAAACATACAAGAATACCCAGAGGAAGGAGGGCAAGGAGGCTTACAGGTGGAAGAGCAGAAGTTAAGGAGGACTAAAGCTGTCACTGAGGAAAAAATTGCTAGGCAGGCCAAAAGAGGGGCTATAACTTTATTTAGGTATGTGGGGGAAAGGAAGAAGGTAAGGCAGGGGATAGTAAGATTGAGGGGAGGGGGGAAGGGGGAATAAAAACTGGAAGGGGACTTTGAGAAAGCAGAGGTGCTTAATAGCCACTTCTGCTCAGTCTTCATGGTGAAGGGGGAAGGTAGGAGACCCGACTTGAGCTGGAGGAGAATGAAAGATAAACGGCTGGATCCTAACCTGTTCAGTGAAGACAGGGTTAGAGAAGAACTAGGTAGGTTAAAGGTGGACGAGACAATGGGGCTGGACAGCTTGCACCTGTGGATACTCAGGGAATTGAAGGAGGAGTTGGCAGTACCACTGATAAGGTTGTTTCACTTGTCCCTTGATCCCTGGATGCACGGTGTGTTTCAAGCAACTGGAAGAAGGCTGATGTGGTGCCACTGCATAAGGGGGGGCAGCAAGGAGGAGGCAGAGAATTATCATCTGGTCAGCCTCACCTTAGAGGTGAGTAAGGTGATATAGGCACTAACAAAGGAACAGGTGGTAAGCTACCTGGTGGACAGCGGCCTGCAGCATGACAGGCAACATGGCTTCACAAATGGGAGGTCATGACAGATGACCCTAATAGAGTTCTTTGATTGGGTGATGAAGATGGTTGATCAGGGAGAGGGCAGTGGATGTGGCCCATCTGGACAGTAATGCCTTCAACCCCATCCCTAAAAGAAGGCTGGCAAATAAGCTGGAAAATGTAGAGGTGGGATTGCAAACAATTAGGTGGGTAGAAAACTGGTTGAAGAACAGAAACCAGAGGGTGGTGGTTAATGGGGTAGACTCCAGGCAGATGGGGGTGACAAATGGGATGCCTGACTGGTCAGAACTGGGACCTCTTCTTTTTAATATCTATATCACTGATATAGCAGATGGGCTGAAAGGGAGGTTGTACCTGCTTGCAGATGATTCAAAGATCTGCAATAGGATAGACACCACAGGGTGGGAGGGGTAGAGGCCATAAGGGAGGACCCAAAGATTCTGGAAGGGTGGCTGGAAATTTGGCAGCTGAAATTAAATGCCAAAAAGTGTACAGTGATGCACATAGGATATAAAAACCCACAAGTCACTTAAGCTCTGGGGGGTAATTAAGACAAATGAGCAGGAGATAGATTTGGGTATTATAATATAAAGCAACCTTAAGGTAGGTAACCAATGAAGCAAGCAGCAGGAAAGGCAAATAGAATGTTGGCATGCATTAGGAGGGGCATAACTAACAGAAGGAGGGAGGTACTAATGCCTCTTTATAAAATGATGGTGAGGCCTCACCTTGAGTATGGAATCCAGTTCTGGAGACCACACCTAGATGAGGACATAGATGGGATTAAGAGGGTTCAGAGAAGGGCAACTGAGATAGTGCACAGTATGCAGGGACGTGATAGGAGGAGAAGTGGAGGGAACTGAATCTGTACACATTGGAGACTAGAAGGGAGAGGGGGAACATGATAGAAACATTTAATTATGTGAAGGGGAATAATAAGGTGAGGAGGGAGCTTATTTACAAGGAAAATAGGGCTAAAACTAGAGGGCATAGTCTGAGATTAGTAGGAGGAAGATTTTAGGCAATGTGAGGGATCGTTACTTCATGGATAGGGTGGTAGTTGTCTGGAATAAATTGCTGGATGAAGTGGTGGGGCTAAAATGGTGTAGGAATTCATGAGGGTATGGGACAGACATAAGGAGTTGGCAAGCAGAGGGAAGTAGAGATCCCTTGACATAGCTGATGAGTGGGGGGGGGGAGAGACCAAGAGGCAGGCTCAATGGGCCAAAGTGGTCCTTTTCTGCTGTCAGATTTTTATGAATCAATGATTCTGGTTGGAAAAAGCCAGAAGGGGAAGGAAACATATTCAATTCAGTGCTTTACAGTAACTGGTAATTGCTATTTTTCCTTTAAACTTAGATTGTGGGCTTTTAGTGACACTGTAATTTCTTTGCTGTCCTAACTTAGAATTGTTTTTGGGCTGTTGAACATTTAAAACGTAGTGGTGGTGTATTTCTTTGCTGTCTTTAATTGCTGCAAATTTAGTCTTGGCTTGTCTGACTTCCCCTGTAGTTTGGGTTAGGGGTGTTAATTGTCTGGCCTCTGACCTCAGCTATGTGATAACTGGAGGTGGGGCTTAGTCAGAGTTGAGGTAGTAAGTGAGTTTTGTTTTATCAGAAGAAGCCATAAGGGGAAGGAAATTTATTCAATTCAGTGCTTAACAGTAACAGGTAATTGCTATTTTTCTTTTAAACTTAGATTGTGGGTTTTTAGTGACACTGTAATTTCTTTGCTGTTTTTACTTAGAATTGTTTTTGGGCTGTTGAAAATTTAAAACGTGGTGGTGGTGTATTTCTTTGCTGTCTTTAATTGCTGCAAATTTTTGCTGCCCCTCCCTCCCATTCCCCCAACTCTTAATTATATGCCTTGTTAAATCTGATTGACAGGAGCTAAACACAGGGATAGTAAGGGTGTGGGGTAGATGGGGCATAAGGGGGAAGAAGCCCACCCTCAGCATGACAAGTGTTTTGACTCATTTATTTATTTATTGGTTTATTTTCTTTTTTTAAAAACAAAAGTATCTGAGGATCAGTGGCAGGATTTTTAGGACAGTTAATTAATAAAAAGGGAACTAGGAGAGCTTCAGTAACAGACAAGTAGTGGAATATCAGTATAATTGCAGTATAATGTGGGGAGTGGTGCAATGCAGTGGCTGTGGGGCAGCCATATTCAAGTAGACCTTCTGGACACTGAGGTGCTGCCCTACCTGCATACATCTCTCTTGACTATGGGATGAGGTAGCCAGACTCAGAACAGAAGTAAACAGGGTCAGGAGTACCATCACACCTATACAGAGACCACCCAGTCCAATGCAACTGCTTCAAAGGATGCTGAGAACGAGGGACACTTGGATGACAGTGGGCTCAGGGAGGGGTAGAACAGTCAGGCAGAGGCACATTCTAGATCCTATTCCATTCAAGAACTCATATGCCACACTGGCAAACAGGGACAACCAAATAGAGGTACCCAGAGAAGTGGAAGGAAAGGATGTGGAGGTTAGCCAAGGAGGTGACCTCAGCAGGGAGAGCAGTGGACCCCAGAGGAGGAGGAAGTGAATCCTGGTGGGGGACTCCATCATAAGAGGGATCCAGCTAGGAACACAGGAGGGGGAGAACAGGGAGGTGAGGTGCCTACCAGGTGCCACAACATGGAGGGATGGAAGGAAGATTCAGGGGATCACTGGGAAGGCAAGACGGGAGGGTGAGCTGGATGTCATTATCCACCTGGGTACTAATGACCTGGCAAATGGTGAGCCAAAGGAACTTCGGAAAGAGTTTAGGAAATTGGGGAGGGGTCTCAAGAAATTAGCTACTTCTGTCACTTTCTCAGAAGTACTACCTGCAAGAGGCAAGGGAGAGCACGGGGTGCATGCACCAAGAACTTTAACTCATGGTTGAAGAACTGGTGCTGTGAGGAAGGGTTTGGATTCATTGGTGACTGGGAACCCACCTGGAGGGATGGAGGTTTGTTCAGGCCTGACAGCCTGCATCCATCCTGGAGGGGAATCCAAGCACTTTATGATAAGTTTAAATGCTACATTGACAAGCATTTAAACTAGCAAAGAGGGTCATAAGCCAGCAAGGAGGATACCTACTTGCTCACTCCCCACAGCTAGCAGTGGAACCAGTTGACCGGAGGAGTGGCTATCTCTACAAAGCAGTGTGCAAAAGATGGAGATTAGTGCCCAAGAGGTGGATAGGCAGAAAAGGGGCCAAATTCAGCAGAAGGGCAGACAGCAAGGAGAACCAGGGATAAAGGACAACCAAGGAAGTGGCTGGAGTCGAACAGCGAAAACAGTCTAGGGAGGTCAAATCATGGAAAGCCATTTGTGCCAATGCCAGGAGCCTTAGCAACAAGATGGAAGATCTGGAGGATGTCATGGTGCAGTCAGACCTGGACATTGTGGCCATCACTGAAACCTGGTGTAATGATAACCACGACTAGGAGATGGTCATACCTGGCTACAACATATTCAGAAGAGACAGGGCAGGTAGGAAGGGAGGAGGAGTGGCACTGTATGTGAAAAATGACATAAGGGCCACAGAGATCCAGGAGGAACAAAATGGGGGAGAGATACTGTGGGTTAAGCTGGAAAGGAAAATGAGACCAGCCATCTGCACTGGTGTGGTCTATTGGCCACCAGCCCAGGAGGAAGAAACAGATTGGGAGTTGATGCTAGCCATCCAAAGGATGATAGACAAGGGTGAGGTAGTACTGGTTGAAGACTTCAATATTCCAGATGTGGACTGGAGCATCCCAGCAGCAGCATCAACTAGGAGCAGATTTATCCTGGACTCCCTTCAGGGTGCCTTCCTCAAGCAACTGGTCATGGAACCAACTCGGCAAAAGGCAAAACTGGACCTTGTGCTCACAAAACAGAGACAGTGTGATGGGGGTTACAGTAGGGGAGCACCTGGGGAACAGTGTCCACCAGTCATTGTGGTTTGAAATCACAGAAAGAGCAGAACCTAACCACACAAAAACACGTATCCTGGATTTTAGGGTGGCAGACTTTGGGAAAATGGGGAGATACTTGAAAGAGGCATTAAGGGGAATGGGGCAGGAATCAGTGGTTGAGGAACAGTGGGCAGTATTTAAAATGGGGATTACAAGAGCAACAGAATTATGCATTAAGCAGGTTAGCAAGAGGAAATGGAAGACGAAACCATTATGTTTTTCCAAAGAGGTAGCAAAGAAAGTGAAAGCCAGAAAGATTGCATTCAGGCAATACAAAAAGACACAAGCAGAAGGGGATAGGGAGAAGTACCAGTAGAAGCAAAGGGAGGCAGGGAGGTCAGTAATGGAAGCCAGATCTCAGACAGAAGAACACATTGCAAAATCAGTGGGTAGAGGAGACAAAACATTTTACAGGTACATAAGTGAAAAAAGAAAGGCAAAGGGAGGGATAGTGAGACTGAAGGGGGAGGATGGGGGCTGCATGGAGGATGACAACAGTAAAGCTGACATACTGAACAGGTAGTTCTGCTCAGTCTTTACTGAGGAAGAGGAGGGTAATGGGTCTGAAGGGAGTACAAGGGGTGAGAATGGTGCAGAAATGGACACAAGTCCCTTTACACGAGAAAGGGTCCTGAAGGAACTGGAAACAATAAGAGTTGATAAAGCAATGAAGCCAGATGGGATACACCCCAAGGCCCTTAAAGAACTAAGAGAGGTAGTGGCTGAACCTCTGGCTATCCTGTCTAACCAATCACTGGAAACAGGGGAGGTACCTAAAGACTGGAGGACACAGATGTAGTACCCTTATACAAAAGTGGGAACAAAGAGGAAGCAGGAATCTACAGACCAGTCAGCCTCACCTTGGTAGTGGGGAAGATCATGGAAGCACTACTGAAGGAGATATTGGTGGCACATCTGGTTTTCAATGGACTACAGGACCCAAGGCAGCATGGTTTCACCACGGGGAGGTCATGTCAGACCAACTTCATTGAATTTTTTGACTGAGTGACTAGGGAGGTGGATCAGGGGAGGGCAGTGGACATGGCCTATCTGGACTTCAGCAAGGCCTTTGACCCTGTGCCACATAGAAGACTATTACACAAACTGAGGAATATGGGTGTGGGCAGGACAGTAGTGTAGTGGGTAGGTAACTGGCTGGGTGGCAGGATACAGAGGGTGGAGGTAAATGGCTGTCACCCATAGTGGAAGAGTGACTAGTGGAGTACCACAGGATCAGTGCTGGGACCAGTCCTATTCAACATCTTCATCAGTGACATTGCACAGGACCTAGAAGGCAGAATTTCACTGCTTGCTGATGACACAAAGCTCTGTAACAGAATAGACACACTAGAGGGTGTAGACAGAATGAGAAGGGACCTGCAGACACTTGAAGAATGGTCAGGGGTTTGGCAGTTGAAATTCAATGCAAAGAAGTGCAAGATAATGCATATGGGGCACAAAAACCCTGGCACAACATATCAGTTGGGGAGTGAGGATATAGCATGCACCAAGCAGAAAAGGGATCTTGGGGTTATCATCTCTGATGACCTCAAGGTAGGGAAACAGTGTGACAAGGCAGCAGGTAAAGCAAATAGGATGCTGGGATGCATAGGCAGGGGCATCACTAACAGGAAAAGGGAGGTCATACTTCCATTACACAAGACACTTGTGAGGCCTCACCTGGAGTACAGAATACAGTTCTGGAGATCTTACCTACGTAAGGACATAGACAGGGTAGAGAAGGTTCAGAGGAGGGCAACAAAGATGGTACATGGATTGTGTCACAAGTCCTATGAGGACAGGTTGAAGGAACTGAATATGTACTCCCTGGAGGAGAGGAGGGAGAGAGGGGACATGATAGAGACATACAAGTATCTTACAGGGAGGAACAGGGTGTAGGAATACACTATTTTTAAGCGAAAAAGATGCTCCAGGACTAGAGGGCATGTGATGAAGTTGGAGGGATGACAATTCAGAGGAAACGTGAGGAAGAATTTCTTCACAGACTGGGTGGTGGACAAGTGGAACACCCTGCCAGAAGAAGTTGTGGGGGCTGAAACCATCACGGGATTTAAGAATGCATGGGATAGACATAAAGGAATTCTGGAGGTCAGAGGTAAGGGGCAACAGACTTCTAGGAAAACATAAACTGAACTTACAAGCTCAAATGGGCAGACTGTGTGGGCCATAGGCCCTTTTCTGCCAACACTGTCTATGTATCTATGTAAAATAGTAGGTAGAGGGTCAACATCAGAGGAATAATGTCAGAATCGGCAGCTGTATCTAGTGGAGTACTGCAAGGGCCTGTTTTGGGTCCGTGTTTAATATATAGGGGATACATGATGGTCAGGAGTGGAATATGGAAAATATTTTCTTACTCCTGCAGAGTGAGCTGTGTATTCTCATGAGTGCTGAAGGCACAAGTAAAAATACACAGCTCATGAGGCAGAATTGAGAATATTTTCCATATGCCATGATCTGCCCATCATGTGTGCGAATTATACCACAGGGGTGAGAGCTGCAGGAACATTTTTTCTGAGTCTGTGTGTTTCCTGCTCATTCTGTGTGTGCTGTCACTGTGTGTGTGTGTGTATGTATGTGTGTGTGTATGTGTGTGTGTGTATTCTGAATGGACTGGGAGTCAGAAACACAGCTGAGTGTGTTTTGCAAAGCTACTTGAGTGAGTCAGAGGCACACTGAGAAAGACAAACTGCTGCAGGTAGCACTGAGAAATAGAACCTGCTTTGTAAAAGACTTTCATTAAGAATTCAGGTTGTTTTGAAGCTGAGATCAGCAAAGTAATGGGCTGGCAATGTTAGAAACACAATGGGGCATAGGTGAGAGTCTTTTGCAAAGCTAATTTAGTAAGTTGCAGCTTCAGTGAGAAAGAGAAACATTTTCTGAAGCAGTTTCCTTTAGAATGCAAGCTGTAGTCCATTTATCCTCACTCAGGTGACATCAGCAGAGTATGGATAAATGTCGACATCCTCACTCTGCTGATGTCATCAGGATTTATCCTCACTGGAGTGGAAATAACACCGGTTATCCTACTGAGAAAGGTCTCGCCCCCGTGGTGTGTGTGTGTATATATATATATATGAATATGCGATATATAATGGTGAGCTGTCAGATAAATGATTTACCTACACAAGTACTGCTTGACCTCAGGTAATTTCACGAGTGACGTAAGTCACGAGTGAGGTGTCCGAGGTCAAACAGCACAAGTGTAGATAAATCATTTATCTGACAGCTCACCATTGTACATTTCATTTATGCAATAGAGATGCTTCTTATCAGTGCAGGAACATTATTTTTGACTGTTTATCTTTTTGTTTTAAACTGATAATTTCTGGGACTTTCTGTTAACTTTCCTAATGTATGTCTGCCTAGCGTGGTAGTTGCTTTTAAATGAAACATCACTCATTTTATAGACAACTTCTTGCTGAACAAATGTCATGGTCACAGAATCATGCTGCCTTTTTTGTTTTAAAGTTATTCACATTTGTTTGTCAAAAAAGTGAAACAAAAATTGAATGTTATGCTGTTTTTTGCTAAATATAAAAAAAAAACTAAAAGGTATTTATTAAAGAACCACCACTCATTTTGTAGATATTTTTGTGCTGTACATTTGTCATGCTCACGGTACCATGCTATCATTTTTAGTTTTAAAGTGATTCACATTTGTTTGTTGAAAAAGTAAAAAGAAAATTGAATTGTATGCTGTTTTTTTGCTAATTAGAAAAACACTAAAAGGTATCTATGAATGAAACACCACTCATTTTGTAGATATTTTTGTGCTGAACATTTTTCGTGCTCACAGTACCATGCTATCATTTTTCATTTTCAAGTTATTCACATTTGTTTGTTGGAAAAGTGAAAAGGAAAATGGATTTTATGCTGTTCTTTGCTAATTATAAAAAAAATAAAAGTTATCTATGAATGAAACACCACTCATTTTGTAGATATTTATGTCCTGAACATTTTTCTTGCTCACAGTACTATGCTATCATTTTTTGATTTAAAGTTATTTACATTTGTTTGCCAAAAAAGTGAACAAAAAAGCTTTGATTGACAGTTTGCATTTATCCCACATATGTGGGATAAATCTAGGGTGGTTAGATTTATCCCACATATGTGGAGATAAATAAATGTATGCAATGGATGTTGGCTCCACACCTATTGCGTAAATAAATAAATATATATATATATATATATATATTCACGTATATAAAATAAACATGATGTTTACCCTCTGCTTCTGTTTTCTAACCAGAATAGACAGACAGACAGACAGACAGACAGATAGATAGATAGATAGATAGATAGATAGATAGATAGATAGATAGATATAGCACAAGTGCCTGAAGTAATAGGAGTATGGCATTCTAAATTTACAGATGACACTAAACTAAGGTCAGTTATATGTTAGATAGCCAACATTCAGACACTACAAGAATCATTTCTAAAGTTGTAAGCATGGGCAAGTCAATATAGGGGGGTTAACATGAATAAATGTGTTACTCTTTTTTGCAGAAATAATCTTAAACAGCACTACATGCTTAATGGTCAAGCACTTAGTGTAGTACATAAAGAAAGGGACTCGGACATCCTGATGCCAGATGACCTAAGTTTTAAAAATCATTGTTACACAGTAATTAAAAATGCAAATGGGATTTTGGGTGGCATACAGAGGCATATACATAGCAGGGATGGGGGGGGGTGATATCCCCACTGTATATCACATTGTCTAGGCCCAGGCTGGAGTATTTTGTGCAGTTGTGGTCACCTTATAAAAGGATACAAATAAAGGTGCTTGAAGGGGTACAGCATAGAGCGACTAAACTTGAAACAAGGATTAAGAACCAGTCATATGAGGACAGGCTTCGGGCCTTGACTATGTACTCCTGGAGTACAGGTGCATGAAGGGTGACCTGTGTTGGTTGTACAAGGCATTAGATGATGATAAATTGTTGAAGTGTTTTGGACTCGAATTGAGCCAAACTCATTGAACTAGAGCACATGCATTTCAGCTAAAAGGTGACAGACGTAATACAAAAAAAAGGTGTGCATGATTCCCCCAATGGACAGTAACATTATGGAATCCTCTTCCACATGAGGCAGTAGGTAGTAGCACAATGAATGAGTTCAAATCCAAATTAGACAAACATTGAAAGGTTAACAATATTATGAGCTGTCATTATTAAGATTGGGTGAACAGTCATGGGCTTTCACTTCTGTGATCATATGCCACTTACTGCATGTTACCTATGTCTTATCCTTATATGTGCTATATAAAATAGAGGATAGTGGATGAGCAACAGTGAACAACAACACCGTTGTTCACTTTGAGAGGTTGTCATGACAACCAAGTAAACCTCAAGAGCGAACCTCGACAGGTTTTCGGTTGTCATGAAACCTCGAGAAGTTACAACAGTGTTGTTTACTGTTGCCCATACACTGTCTTTCATACAGTATGGGCAAAAGTAAATCATGAACAGCAGAAATGCAGAAAGTATCCAGAAAATTACTGTTTTTATAGATTTTTCTACAAAAGGCTGCCAAACCCCAAAAAGAACATAAAAAAATAAATAGTCTGTAAGAATATTGCAACAAACCACAAACTTAAAAAATATCCTCTTACTGTTTTTTTAATGGAACTAGGACTTTTCTGTTTTTGTATTTATCTGCAAACTGTGATAAAAAACCATGACAAGTGATAAGACATTTTTTTTCACATCAAAAGCCATTTATGCACCAATGATTTGTGTAACACTTTCATCAGATATACGAAGGATCACACAGATACAGAAAAATGAACACTCCATGAGATTTGCATTTAGAAAGAAAATCCTCACAGCCAATTACTGTTGCATAGAAACATAGATAATGTTGCTGAAGAGAGCCAAGCTCTCCCAACCCTGTAGAATACCCTCCAGTGCTCCCTGAAACTGACAGATATCTGAGGGCTGCGGACCTTCAAATTCCTATTAGTCCATGTCCTGCATGAGACATGCCAATGTTTCTCTTAAGCTGAATACTGCCCACTATGCATGATCTGTTCTGAGTTGCATTGCTCACATAGCACTTGAAATGACATACCATTGTTGTTGTCAGTTATGTACGGCAATATCTCTCCTCTTACCATCAAATTGTTATGTATGTTGTATATTAGAATGGGCAAAGCATTGACATCCAATTTGTAACTGTGCTTCAGTTGTACTACATCAAACCTCCTACAAATTGCAACATAAATGTTACTGCTACTGCACAATATGGTATGTAGCATATGTCCGTCCAGGACCACCTTGAAAATGAGCTTGCTCAATGGCTCTATTCCAGGTAAAATAAAAATGATTGATTGTTTGAAGAAGACTAATGGTCACTCCAATCTGCCCATAACACCTTATCATACCCTGGGGCCTATTGCTCAGACAGAGATCTAGCCCACAGCATCCACCCCATGCTTCCTGCCCTACTGCTACTGCCTTAAGGATCCATTAAGTCCCTCAATCTGTGCTAGCATGCTTGAAACAAGTAATGGTTTTGGTACTTACCACTTCCACTGGCAGATTATTCCATGGCTCAACCACTCTCATGGTAAAATAAATCTTTCACATGTGCCATTTGAACCATTCCTCAAAAATTCACACTCATGCTGCCCATGTTCATGATCTGCTAATAATGCTTAATAGTTCCCCACAGTGTGCCTTTGTTATTCCTTTCATGAGCATCATAGTCTCTTTCATATCTCTTATCTCTCATCTAATCTCCAAGAAACACATGCTCAGTGCCTTGAGACTAATCCTCATAGGATCTGCCCTGTTGTCCACAAAATCCTTTGGTCACCCTATGTTGCACTATCTTCAGCATGCCCTTATCTTTCCTTAGGTGAGGACTCCTGAACTGTGCACAGTACTCCAGGTTCAGTCTCACCAATAAGCTACTGGTTAAAAATTCAGCCAGTCAGGTTTTTGTAGGAGTGGTGATGTCAACATTCTTCATGTGACAATGCCATTACTGACTGCATGCTAAACAGAACAGACAGTCTGCACTGGGGAGCCATTCTTTTATTACAGGGAGCAATTTCCTGGGCACTGGTGGGGGGAGGGTTGGGTGCTGGGGGGGTTGAGCAGTTGGTGTTATGATGACTAACATACCTGTTGGTGAGGCAGGGGAGGCTGGTGGAATGCTTTTGATTTGTGTTGGTGGCAAAGGTGTACTACAATTACAGTATGTGCTTGTTTTTATATAAGCTGTATTACTTTGAGTTGAAATCCACCAGGGATGAGGGGAAAGGAAGAAGGGTGCCAGTGAGGGATAGGAGGAGATTATTTATGACTAAAAAGTTATTGGTAGGTGGTAGGGAAGTATTCCAGCACAGTGAGTGGAGGAGGTTTTTTATTACATGTTGTAGGGTTGTTAAAAAAATTGCAATTCACAAGGTGAAATTGCTGTTGTCAATGGAATATTTGCCAAATTCACTAAGCACAAATTTCCACAAATTAACAATGACTTCACCGATGAACTAAAAATTCACTTAATCTCAGTTTCACACATAGCTTATGCTGAAAACATTTTAAACAAATACAACTATTACAAGGAGCATACTATAGAATATAATAACCAGCCAAATATTTAACCTTTTATTATTGTTCCTATATGCAACTGTCTGAAAAGGGAGAAATAAATGTGTATTCCCTTCAAATTTCTGATATGATTCCAGTAATAAGTTCAATGACTTGAGTCAGTTTTCAGGGTACAGCTTTCATAGTTCTTTAGAAATGCACCAGATTATGAGTCCAGCTGTAACTGTGAGCAAATGAAGATCTCTAAAAATGAAATATGATTTGCAAGACTGCATTTTGGACTTGTCTGGAACAGAAGGTAATGTTCAATAATGCTTTTGTATGGAAGCTGTTTCTCATCCAAATCCTCTTCAGGTTTACAGGTAGCCAGCTGAAGTATAGATCAGACAGAATGCAACATAGAGGACTGAGGTGGTACAAAGGAGAGTGAACAGCATAGCTGGAGGCTTGGAAAACATTTTATATGAGGACCAGCAGAGAGAACTGGAACAGTTATTCAGGGGAGACATGATATAGACATTCAAATAGCTACAAAGGATAATACATCTGAAAATGTGCGGATTGTTAGCATGTACAAGGATGAAAAGGCACACTGACTGGGATTACAAGTTGGTATGTTCTACGCAACACCATGTCATGTTATAATACAGAGTTTATATGTTGACACATTTTTAATACTCTACTGATTTTCAGAATTAACATATGGATTTTACATATAATTATGAATAAATTAGTCATCATATAACTAATATAACATTGAAAAGCTATTTTATATACAAATTAATTAGGTACATGAAAATCCAGTAGTAGAAATGAAAGGAAAAGTGTGGCTCTTATCGGATCGCAAACCCAGGGATCTTGCCAATTCGTGCCATGATCTTAACCACATGAGCTATAGCAGTCTCATCTCATTAAGCTTCCTGAGTTTTCCCTTGAAACACACACCTTCTTTTCATGGTGTTGCAGAAAAGCAACTTAGCCAATCCCTCAAAAACTAAAATTACTTCCTATTTCTTTCTCTGCATTCAGTTAGTTAGCCACTGTAAGACAATTTTGAAAATCCAATTGTAGAAATGAAAGGAAAAGTGTGACTTCTACTGGGATTCGAACCCAGGGACCTTGCTATTCTGTGGTATGGTCTTAACCACATGAGCTATAGGAGCCTCAATAAGCTTCCTTAGTTTCCCCTCGAAACACACACATTCCTTTCATGGTGTTGCAAAACAGCAACTTAGTCTCTCAAAGACTCCAATGACTTCCTATTTCTTTTTCTCCATACAGTTAGTTAGCCACTGTGAGGCAATTTTGAAAATCTAATTGTAAAAATGAAAGAATAAGTTTGACTCCTACCAGGGCAATGAAGAAATTGGTTCTGAAAGTACACTACCTGATTCCATGAAGACAGTAATTCAATCAAAATTGTTCTGAAGAATCAGAGTCTTTGTACAATATGTTCAGTACTTTCATTCATGCCAGTGAATGCCAGGAAATCAATGCTACTTTGCCCAACAGCAACAGCTGGATTATTGCCACACTAGAATTGACAGTTGTATTAATTGGGATAAAATAAATCAGTGCCATTCAGGAAGAAGTTTTCATGTAGGATTCAATGGTTCAGAGTGCTGATCACATTAACTCTCTTTTAAAAATGTAGTTTAAGAAATACCTTATTTAAACAGAGAATTAACAATTTAGGAGCATCTTAAAATTTTTTTTTCAGGTTTTAGATACATAGATTGTAGTCTTAGCAGATAACAGTCCTGGTTTATGTTAATAAAGTTGCTGACCCTTCAGTAACAGCATGTTCCATGATCTGAGTGTTTACTGCTATTAAGCTTGTCAAATCTGGGATCTCTGAGTTATCAGAAAATAATGTATCATGTATTATTATTTTCATGAATAAATGTTCCACATGGTGTGTAGCCAAAACATTTGTGTTGCCATGTAATTGAATTGTGCAGTTGGTAGACGTAATGAAAGATAATTGTACTGCACTTATAAATTACCTTGTTTCCTGCAGAAGCTGTGTTTCCATTACTCATTCACATTATGTATTGGTCCATCTTTGTTGACCTTTCATTTGTTAAGTGGCTGTTGCTAACTGGTTACCCACCCGACAGTGACAGTTCATTAGCAAGGTCCCCAACAGGGAACCCGGTGGAACCTGGCACTGTTGTAGGTCCTGCACCCCCCAATCAGCTCCAACTCAGAGTTGATAATCCTAAAGTAGGGGTGGTGGGGGTGCAGCCTCCCATGTGGGGCATTTGGGGGATGAAGCCCCCTAAGAAAACACATGCAGCCACTGGGAACTGGCTGCTGACTACAGAATGCGGTCGACCTGCCACTTTCACTGATGGGGCATTCAACAAATATTTTGTTGAACACCCATCGTAGATCCATTGGTAACTTACACAAAAGTGGTACAGAGCATTTTAGAACTATATGATGTAATTTAAGTCCCATTCTTAAGCTCTCATTTTGGGGGCTATGCAATATTGCAGGCTAGGTGTACACAATTCATGCATAACCAACCCATGTATCTATGCACCTGTGGGCAGGTGCAGGGTGTGCAGTATACACAACTGTGTGCTTCTGCAGGGCACCTGTCCACAGCCCCATCTCTTGACATGCAGCAATGTGGGGGGGGGGAGTTCAAGGGACACAGGTAATCATTCAGTCAAATGCTGTCCTGGTTTCAAAGTAGATCCCCTGCTCCTCATGAGCAAGGGATTCTAGGAAGGTGAAGAACCAGACAATTTACAAAGTATTAGTGAATGCCCAATTGACTGTACCCAGCACTCCCTGTTAGGCTGCTGGACTCAGACAGCGCAATGAGGGATTCCCTGTCATGCCACAGCTGGTGGATGTCATTGAGAGGGCATGCAAAATATACAGCAGAGTCCCAGTTGCCTAATCCTGTGCACCCTTTGAGCCTACATGAATGGCATGGAGTGTGGGCACACCCCCAGACATGTCCATGGACCAGCCACAAACATAGCTGTGTGACTGAGTGGGGAATCTGGTGTGAAAGTGCTGCATGTCTCTTCCATGAATGTGTGCAGGGGTCCATGTGATCCCCGGTGTGCAACACTGTCATTTAAGATTACCTATGCACCACAGACCCCATGGACAGGTGTGTATTCAATCAGCACCTATTAGCATAGACCCCATTGTAGTTGTTACATTTTGTGGGGTTGTTAAAAAATGTAATTCACATGGCAAAATTGCTATTGACACTGGAAAATTTGCCAAATTTGCTGAGCGCAAATTTACACAAATTAGCATTGACTTCATTTGTGAATAGTGGGACTAGAAGAAGAAGAAGGAAGCAGTTCATTTCAGGGAAGTGACTGTTGATTTTTGCTGATTTTTGACGTTGTTATTGTTTCTTTTGCAGTTTACTGTTACTTTCAGTTGGTACCAGGTTGTTTTCTGGATTCATTTGGAAGATTACATGTTTGGGGGATTTTGTAGGTGCAGCTAAGTGTTTCTGTGGGACTTTACTGGTGTGTCTTATTGTCTCTGGTGGTCAGGAGGGAATACTCAGTTTTGGTTCAGTGCAGAACCTTCTCATTGCTGGTTTTATTTCTTTTGTACTTCTTATTTCGTTTGGGAAACAGTTCTGCTTATCTTGCATTTTTTTGTTAAGCCATTAACTCTCTAGGCAGGAACTGATTTTTGTCTAGCCCTGTAGCTTGGGGGAGGGGTGCTAATTGTCTGGCCTACCTCCTCATCAGAGCTACTGCTAACTGCTACCTGGAGGTGGGGCTGATTCAAAGTGGTATAGCTGCATAGCTGTTGGAGTCTCATAAGGGGATAGAAGACGAAGGCAGCAGTTCATTTCAGGGAATGACTGTTGATTTTTGCTTTTGTTATTGTTTCTTTAGCAGTTTATTTATTTAAGATTCAGATTAATACCTTTGAGACAGAGTCTCATTTACAAAGGTTCCAAGTCAGGTGACACAATACAGAGCCATTGAGTTACATCAGTGAAAACATTGTACAGAGAGAGGAACAAGGGTGACACTAGACAACAATAAACATACGAAAGTGAAGCAGCTGGTGGCTACATAACAAAAAATATAGGTTACTATGTGCAATGAACAGGTTTCTAAGTGCAATTTGGCAGAAACAGGAAGAACAATTAGAGAGTGCATGGCAAAGCAACCACTTGTCCGCAGTAGTGAGGAATTGCCACAAAGGGGAATTAGAGGGTCTAGACCGATCCAGGACAATGACGATATAAGTTGAGGGGGTGCAGCCAGGAAGGTATTGTCAGATGGATGAGGTGGGTGTGAGAAGGGGTAGGGGGAGCTGTTCAGGGTAGTATGGGATGATGTGGAATGTGGAAGGCCATCAGGTGGCATTGATAAGGGCTAACGGTTGCAAGTGGTCTCATGTGCCAGCTGGTTGCAGAGTCTAGATTTGAAATGGCTGATTTTGCTGGGCCCAAGGAGTTCAGTAGGTAGGTCATTAAGCCATTTATATCCCCTGTAGGAGAGGGATCATTGCATGAGAGTAGTATGCTTAAGGCACAAGGAACGCTCATTTGGAAGCACTTCTGGTGTTCACAGTTGATTTAAAGTAGTTGTATAGTTTGGAGGTGGACTCAAGCATAAGGCCAAGCAATGCTTTTTTCCACAAGTAGGCAAGTCTGGTATTTGATGCTGTGATGGAGGGGAAGTCAACCAGTGTCCAAATACAAGATGCGTGTATGCATCTGATAGCCAGCACCCAGGACCAGATGGCAGGCCTTGTTGAAGAGGGTAATGATCCTCTTCAGGGCAGTGTGACAGCCAGCACCATAGATCACTAGACCATAGTCAATGGTAGATAACAGAGCTGCATTTAACCAGTTTAAGAGCTTCCAGGGGCATAGAGTGTCTATGTTGGTAGAGAACTCTCAGTTTGGTGTGTGCTGTTTTGACAATGTGTTCAAAATGTGTTGTGAAGGACAGCATGTCATCAAGGTATACTCCAAGATATTTGAAGGTGCTGACCTGTTCAGGCAGCTCCCTTTTTTGACTTATTATGTGTAGGGGCCCATGCTTTTCCTGTTTTGTGGCACCGTGAAGAGCATACACTTGCTTTTTTTGTAGTTGAGTAACAGCTTATGGTGGGAGAACCATAATTCTAGCCATTTAAAACCAGCCTGTAGGACAATGGTTATAGTGGTGATGTCCCTACTAGATGCAGAAATGACTGCATCATCCACATAAAGCACCATTTTTGCTGGGAAGGCAACAGGTAGTGAGTTTATGAATAGACTAAATAAGAGTGGACCCAGTATGGAGCCTTAGGGGACTCCAAGGCTAACCTCCATAGGCTCAGAGAGAATGTTAAGGATCTTCACACATTGTGTTCTATGTGAGAGGTAGCTTTCGAAACAGGTAACAGTGCTAGATGAAAGACCTATGGAGAGGAGACTCCGTAGTAGGAGTTGGTGGCTAACAGTGTTGAATGCCTTTGTGAGGTCAATGAATATAAATACTACTGCCCTTCCATTATCCATAGCCTCAAATATCTGTGTAGTGCAGTCTATCAGGGCTGTTTGGGTGGAGTGATGTTTATGGAAACCATGCTGCTGCGTACTTAGCAGGTTGTATTTCTCTAAACGCTCAGTGAATTGGTCAGATACTGCATGTTCCATGGCTTTGGAGAGAGGTGTTAAAATGGAGTTGGGGTGATAGTTAGAGAGGCAAGCTCAGTCTCCACGTTTGTGGACCAGCGTGATGTGCACTGCCTTCCACTTGTCTAGGAATACGCACATTCTTAGGGGTGTGTTAGAGATTTTTGTAAGCAGTCCAGCTAGCTCATTTAATGTTAGGGCTACTAGCTTCATGTCGCTGGCATCACTCCCCATCCTGGTCTTACCCAGTACCTGCTTGACATACAATTTGGTCTCAGCCTTGGAGAGGTATCTGAAGTAGAAAGATGATGGGCTGTTGGGTTTAGTCGGAGGTGGGCTCAAGTTAGGGGGCTGTCCAGACTGGGGGGAAGGGAGGTATTCCCTGGGGACCACAGCACTTAGGTCCATGAAAGCAGTATTAAATGCATTTACAATGTCACTTGGATCCCGGAGTGACCCTGAAAGAGTTTATTGTTGTTTTCAGTTGGTACCAGGTACTGTAACTTGCTGGATTCTTTTGGAAAGTTACCTGTTTGGGGGATTTATTAGGTGCAGCTAAATGTTTCTGTGGGGGTTTGATGGTGTGGCTGATTGTCTCTAGTGGTCAGAAGGGTCACACCCCACCCACCTCTAGCACATCACTTCCTTTATACCATTAACCTGTGACATCATAAGGTACCAGCTGACTGCATACATACACTGTTAACCATCTTTTTTCAGTACCCGACATAAGCACACACCACACTCTAACATTAATCTACCTTCCTTCATACATTATACCACTTAAGAGTATTGACAGTGCAAATATATATAGCTGGGCAATGGACATGGTGTTGAAGAAATGAGCAGCAGAGGGTACAGGGCAATAAGGAGCATTTAGGGCATGGATAGTTGAAGGAAGATGATAGGTGTGGTGCTTTGCAGAGGATGTGGGGCAGCAGTGTTCAGAAAGACCTTGTGGACACTGTGGTGCTGCCCTATCTGCAGGCACCTTTCTGTACTGAGGCAGGAGGCAGCTGGACTCTGAGCAGAGTTGGTGAGGATACAGGTGACCTTCCCCCCATACAGAGACCACCACTCTCTTAGAGAGTGCCAAGAAGGAGGGATGGTTTGACTATGATAGACTTGAGGAGGGTGCTAGAGGCAGCACAGAGGCATATCCCCCAGTTAGTGGCACTTCACAACTCATATGCCATCCTGGCAGGGTATAGAGATTGTGCAGCATCTCAGGAAGTGAACACCATGGGGGTTGAGGGGGACATCCAGAATGGAACCCCAAGGGCAGATGCAAGGAGAACACACAGGAGGATAAGGAAGCAAATCCTGGTTGGGGACTCCATTGTTGGCGGGATTGAGCTGGGTTTAGGTAGCAATGGTGAAATGGAAGTAATGTGCCTACCTGGAGGCACAGTTTGGAAGGAGGACAAGTGAATCCTTAGTACTGCAAGTGCAGTAGAAAGGAGGGGGCAGCTGGACATCATTATTCACTTGGGGAACAATGACCTGACTAGAGAGGGTCTAGATGTAGAAAGAGTACAGGAAGAGTTCAGGGAGCTGGGGAGGAGTCTTGGGCAAGGAGCGCACTCTGTCAACTTCTCAGAGGTGCTATCTGTCTACTGCAAAGGGGAAGGGAGGGACATCCACATACTTGAATTCAACAAATGGTTGAAGAAATGGTGTGGAGAGGTGGGGTATGGCTTCACTGGGGACTGGAACCTCACCTGGAGGGATGAAGGACTACAGTATATTCATCAGAAGGCTTCCATCTATCCAGGGGAGCTAAATGTATCCTCTCTGAGATGTTTAAGAGAATCCTTAGTGATCATTTAAACTTGCCAAGGGGGCGGCATAGACAGTCAAGAGAATAATCATAGCCACCCCCCAACCCTGCAGGACATAACTAAAAGTAGTGAGGAACTAATAACTAACATAATATATAACCATAAAACTAGCATGGTTACAAAAGGGGAGAGAACAGAAGGTTCATCACTAATGCCATGCAGGGCAAAGACCAATAAACAGGGAACATTAAGGGGGTACACAGAGTGGAAGGTCATGTGCACAAACGCCCACAGTCTTGGAAACAAAATCCCAGACCTAATGGCACTGATGGCAGACACAGACCTGTACATTGCAACTATTACGGAGATATGTGATGCAGGAAACCACAACTGGGAAAGAATAGGGAGGGGAAGAGGGAGGAGGGAGGAGGGGAAGAGGGGAGGAGGGGAGGAGGGAAGAGGGGAGGAGGGGAGAGGGAGGAGGAGGAGGGAAGAGGGGAGGAGGAAGAGGGGAAGAGGGAAGAGGGGAAGAGGGGTTGCTATGTATGTAAAGAAAGGGAGTAAAGCTACGGAGGCTCAGAGATCCAGAGAAGAAGCAAAGGCATTGTGGGTTACTCTAGAGTCAGGGAACAAAACAACGATCCATGCAAGAGTAGTTTACAGGCCTCCCATGCAGGGGGAGGATATAGATTTAGTATTAGTGAAAGCCATCCGTAATATGGCAGCCAAAGGGGAAGTACTACTAATGGGTGACTTCAACAAGTCGAATGCTGAATGGAATACCCAGATTGCAAATACATCAAGGGGCAGGACTCTCATGTCTGCCATGTATGGGGCAAACTTCAGGGAGCTGGTGGTTGAGCCCACCAGGGAGGGGGTTGTACTGGACTTAGTGCTGACAAACAAGGACAGAATCATGGATGTGGACGTGGGCAGTCCCCTTGGTACCAGTGACCACAAAACTGTGTGGTTTAGAGTTAACACTTTGGCAGAAGAAAGCCATTCAAAGATTAAGATCCTAGATTACTGGAAAGCCAACTTCATGGAGATGGGGGAATAGCTCAAAATTGCCCTGTCAGCAGAAGATACAGGGGGAAGGGTAGAAGAACAGTGGATTAGGTTCAAGAGATCCATACTAGGAGTGACAAGTCAATGTGTCAGATTGCTTAGAAAAATCAAAACAAAGAAGCGGCCTCTGTGGTTCTCCAAGTCAGTAGCCGAGAAAGTGCAAGAAAAAAGGAAGGCATTCAGGAAATACAAAGAGATGCAGAAAGAAGAAGATAGACTGAAATATCTGGAGAAGCAGAGAGAAGCTGAGAAAGCAGTCACAGGGGCTAAAGCAGGAATGGAGGCAGGAATAGCACAAGCTATTAAAAAGGAAGACAAGACCTTCTTCTGTCGTGATAGGATTAGTGAGAGGAAGAAGACCAGAAATGGTATTGTTAGGCTAAAGAAAGGGGGGGGGGGTGGATGGAGAATGACCTTGAAAAAGCTGAGGTACTGAACAAATATTTTTGCTCAGCATTTATCAAGAAACAGCCAGGGGAGAGGCCAAGACTTATGAGGAATGATGTACGGGGGTAGAGGTGGACAACAGCCCATTTACAGTGGATAGACTCTTGGAGGAACTAGGAAAAGTAAAGACAGACAGGGCAATGGGGCCAGACAGGATTCACCCTAGAGTGTTGAAGGAACTCAGGGAAGTCCTAGCAGGTCCGCTGACAACAATCTTCAACCAATCACTAGAGATGGGGGAGGTAACTGGGGACTGGTGGAGAGCAGAGGTGGTCCTCTTGCATAAGACTGGAAGTAGGGAGGAGACAGGTAATTACAGACCTGTAAGCCTGACCTCAGTGTTGGGGAAGCTGATGATGTCCCTGCTTAAGGAGAGGGTAATGAAGTTCCGGGAGACAAGCAGTGTAAAAGACCCAAGGCAGCATGGATTCACTGAGGGTAGGTCATGTCAGACTAATCTTATTGATTTCTTTGACTGGGTGACCAGAGTGGTAGATCAGGGAGAGGCGGTGGATGTGGCCTACCTGGATTTTCATAAGGTCTTCAACACTGGTCTTCATAGAATGTTGCTTAACAAATTGGGGAATCTGAATGTGGAATCTAAAGTGCTAAAATCGGTTGGTAACTGGCTAAAAGGCAGGACCCAGACAGTGGTAGTAAATGGCATAAAATCAGAAGAGGGGGAGGTGACTAGTGGGGTTCCACAGGGATTGGTGCTGGGTCCAGTTCTATTAATCACTTCATAAGTGACATTACAGAGTGACTGGAGGGGAAAGTATTCCTGTTCACAGATGACACCAATATTTGCAACAGAGTCGACACACAGAATGGTCTAGATGAAATGAGAAATTACCTTAGACTACTTGAGGAATGGTGAAGGGTTTGGCAGTTGGGTTTTAATGCTAAGAAGTGCAAGATAATACACCTGGAACACAGAAACCCAAGAGAGGACTATAGGATTTGGGGGACAGGTTCTAGCCACTACAAGTCAGGAGAAAGACCTGGGGTTTATCATATCCAATTACCTGAAGTCAGCCAAACAATGCAAAAAAGCAGTGAGGAAGGCAAATAGAATGCTAGGGGTGCATAGGAAGGGGCGTAATCAGTAGGAGGAGAGAAGTGGTGATGCCACTGTATAGATCACTGGTGAGGCCTCATCTGGAATACTGTGTTCAATTCTGGAGACCGCAACTCAGGAAAGACATAGACAGAATGGAAGCAGTCCAGAGAAGAGCAACAAAAATGATACATGAACTGCACCATAAGCCTTGTGAGGAAAGACTCAACAAACTAAACATTTATTCACTGGAAGAGAGAAGGAGAAATGGGCCACAACAGAGAGATTTTCAAATGCCTTAGAGGAATAAATAGGTATAGAAGGGAGCATATTTCAGAGATGAAAGTGCATGAGGACAAGGCTGAGGGAGGCTTTGGGGAATGCTAGGAAGTTTTTTCACAGAGAGGGTGGTGGATCTGTGGAACAGTCTAACAGCTGAGGTGGTGGAAGTGAAAACAGTACAGGGATCCAAAAGTGCATGGGATAAGCATAAAGGCTCTCTGTTGTACAGCAGAGCAGGGAAAAGGCAGTCCAGATAAGAGTAGGGACTGCCAAATCAAATAAGGAAATGGGCAGACTAGGAGGGCTGTATGGTCCTTATCTGCTGACAGATTCTGTGTTTCTATGTTTATAATTAATTCTTAGCTTCATCTCAATTTCACACATAGCTTATGTTGCAAACGTTTTAAATAAATGCTGTGATTACAAGGATCATACTATGGCATATAACAACCAGCAAAATATTTAAACTCTTATTATAGTTCCTATATGCATCTGCCTGAAAAAGCAGAAATAAATGTTCCATCCCTTCAAATTTCTGACATGAGTCCTGTAATAGATTCAAAGACAGTAGTAAGTTTTCAGGATACAGCTTTCATAGTTCTTTAGAAATGCACCAAATTCTGAGTCCAGCTGTAACTGTGAACACATGGAGGTCTCTAAAACTAAAATTTGATTTTCAAGAATGCATTTCAGATTTGTCTGGAACAGAAGGTAATGTTCAATAATGCTTTTGGAAGGAATTTGTTTCACATCCAAATCCTCTTCAGGTTTATAGGTAGCCAACTGGAGCATAGATCAGAGAGAATGCAACATAGAGGACTCAAATGGTGCAGAGGAGAGAGACCAGCGTAGCTGAAAGTCTGGAAAACATCATCTGTGAGGATCAACTGAGAGAACTGGAACAGTTATTCATGGAAAAGAAAAGAGTCAGGGGAGACATGATAAAGGCATTCAAATAGCTACAAAGGATAACACCATCTGACAAAGTTCTAATCTTTAGCATGTACAAGGATGAAGGACACAATGGCTGGGATTACAAGTAGGTATACACAAACTATGCCATGCTACAATACCGAGTTTATATGTATTTGACACATTTTTAATACTCCATTGACTTTCAAAATTAACATCCTGTATGCAGATAACATATAATGATGAATACAGTAGTCATCATGTAACTACTATAAAATTAACAAGCAATTTTTACATAAAAATAAAGTATGCGCATAAAGACACTGGTATGGACAGTACACTACCCAAATTCATTAAAACAAATTCAATCAAAAGTGTTCTGATGACTCAGACTCTGTACAACGTGTGCATTACTTTCATACGTCAATGAATGCTGAGAAATCAATTTGCATATGCTATTTTGTTTAACAATGACAACCGATCTAGTATTATACTAAAACTGACAATTGTATGGATTGGGATAAAATAAGTCAATGCCATTCAGGAAGTAGCCTTCATGTAGGATTAAAACATTCAGAGTAATGATCAAATTAACTTTCTTTTAAAACTGTATTATACAAAATACCCTAATTAAACAGAGAATTAACACCTTAAAAGTATCTTAGAAATTACTCAGTTATTTCTTTTTTCGTTTTTAGATACATAAAGTAAAGTCTTTACAGAGAACAGTCCAGATTTCTGTAAATAAAATTGCTGACCCTTTAATAATAGAATGTTCCATGATTGGAGTGTTTGCTGCTATTGAGCATCTCAAATCTGATATATCTGAGTTATCAGAAATGATGTCTGATATATTTGATTTTCATGCATTAAAATTCCACAAGGTGTGTAGGAAAAATATTTATGTTGCCATGTAACTGAATTGTGCAATTGGCAGGCTTAATAGTGAAGACCAGCACTGCACTAGAAATGCTAGAAACACATGTACCCAGAAAATCTGCAGGGCCAAAATTGCCCACTTTCAAAATGAGCTCTCAAGCTCTTGGGGCAACAGCTGGAATTTCTGGTAAAAAAATTAAGGACCTTACTGGGAAGCCAAGTAAGACAGCAACCACTGTGTTAGTTGTTAATGACATCCTTGTTCAAGACTCTAATTCTATCACTGATGCTTTCGATGTAGCGTTTTAGATATCAGTCAGGTACTTCCATCTAACTTCTTTGAAGAATCCAACTCTAGTGGCCCCCTTGACACTGCTGCCCCCCTTCTACTTCATGAGAATCACTCTTGTTGAGGCCAAAAAATTTCTACTTAGGGTTCTAGGTAAAACAAGATACAGCAGTGACACACTTGATATGAAACTACTACATCACTTATTAAATGCAATGCTAAAGCCCCTTACCACCATTCAATCCCATCTGAATATGATGAATATGATGACTAACCAACAGTGAATGCAAGAACAGTGATGGCAAGTCACCAACTGTTAAAATGGCAATGAGAAATTATGGCTACCGCAGAAATGGTGACAATTGTATATTTGCAGGGTCTTTGACCCCACACCCACCCACTGTGAGGGGCAACCCACTTACTAATATAATCAACTCCAAGTTTTAGCACCTCACGGCAGGGGGAGAATCCATTGTGGCTATTACTGCAGTAGCCATAATTTCTCATTGCCAGTTTAACAGTCATTGGAATTGCCATCTCTGTTCTTGCATTCACTGCTCTTTAGTCACCGTACTAATATGCTATGTCACGATTCTGAACCTGTCACTATCCCTAAGACAGTTCCCCCAAACAGTGGAAGGCTGCTGTTGTCACACATGTACACACAAGTAGGGACAGATCACTAGTTTTCTACTACCACCCAGTCTTGATTCACCCACCTTTATCCAAAGTCCTAGAGTGAGTAGTTGTTGACCAGCTGACCGGATGCCTTATCAAATACATCATTCAATGCCCTCAGCAGCATGGTTTCTGTCAGGCTCATAGTACCACCACAGTCCTATTGGATTTAACACATAATCACAAAACCTTGGACCATGGTAACATAGTTGGGTCAATTTACATTGACCTGACAAAGGCTTTTGATACAGTTAATCACTCCCTTCCCCTAAACTCCTTCTTTTCCTTTGGTCTCTCCTCTGCCATAGCTAGTTGGTTCAAAAGCTACCTTGAAACCAGAACACAACAGGTTAAAATAAATGATTCCTTATTGAGTAGTCTCTGAGTCCACTCTGGAGTCCCACAAGAATCCATCCTTGGGTCCTTACTTTTCAGCAACTTAGTCCTTTACGCTGACCATTCCGTTCTCTTCTCCAGCTACACTCACCTCCTCCCCCTCACCAATGATCTTCAACTTAACTTACGAAAAGCTGAATTTTGGTTTGCCAATTACAAACTATTACAATAACAATAACAGCAGAGGTCATAAATATATAGTTAGGGCTGGTGATGGGAGGATGGGGGACCTATAGCATCAGGGATTACAATTTTCAATTGGGACTGGTGATCAGAGGGTGGAGGGACCACTAGCATCAAGGTTTATTACTCTAAAGTTGAGGCTGGCAATGGGGGAACCACTAACACAAGGGATTACTATGTTCACATTGGGGCTGGTAATGGGAGGATAGGGGGAAGCACTAACACCAGAGGTAGCTAAGGCCATCCTGGCCTCTGGGTTGGCACCATGTAACCTGGCTCTGCTATCCATGCAAATGGGTTCATAAAGGGCATGCAAATGGCCCCATAGTGCCTTACATGCCCAGTGGACCTTGGAAAATTGTAGATAGTGGTCTGGTACTATCAATTGTTGGGGCAAACTTCAGGAGCCACATTAAGGTGTTGCCCCCCTGACTTAGCACTACCCTGGTGGTGGAACCAGTCAGGTGGTCTAACCATCATACAATTGGGTTCAGTTTTGTGGCCCCTCCAGTAGGTCAGCCCCTACAGAGATGGTCCAGTACTGCCCTTTTGAGCGGTGTTTCACCAGATGGCCTAATGGCAGTTCTGGACCTATCGGGTCTACCGAGTGAATGCATGGATCTCAGGGACCTTGCACTTGCCCATAGCAAGATGGTGGTAGGGGCATTGAATTCCATTGCTCCTGCTCGTATCTTTCTCCTTAGTCTTCTCCCTAGGTCTCCTTGATTTGATGAAACCATGAGGGAGTTGAGGAGACTAGGATGAAGGTTAGAGAGATGCTGGCAGAAGTCAGGCCTGGAGTGTGACAGACTTAGTTTGATGGACCACTATGCTGTCTATCAATCAGCAATTACCCATGAAAAGGCAGAATTCCTGTCCGGGGAAATGGATGCTCCACCAAATCAATCAGCTCAGCTCTTCTGGACTGTGGACAGATCATGCAATCCAATCTGTCTTCAGCCCAGAAGTATTTTTTCACAAGAACGGTGTAAGGAGTTTGCTCAATTCTTCTTGCATAAGGTTGCTGCAATCAGGTCCAATCTCCTCCTGACTTTCTCTAATGGGAGTTGTGGTGGTTGGCAGGAAATGTTGAACACCCAGTTTGTGTGGTGTGATTTTGGCCTGCCCACAATCAATGACATTGTGATGGTCGTCCAGTCACTGCAACCAACCAACTGTAGTTTGGACCTGAGCCTCACATGCATTTTAGTAGGCTGTATGGATAAAATCAGCCTGGTCCTTGCCAAGATAGTCTGGTTGTCTTTGGAGAGGAAGATTTTTCCTGATCCCCTGAAGGAGGCTGTGGCGCTTCCTCTTCTTAAAAAGCCCTCCTTAGACCTGGACTGTCTGGCTAACTACAAACCTGTCTCTAACCTACCCTTTGTGGGTAAGGTTATTGAGAAGGTGGTTGTGTCGCAGCTCAATGATCATTTGACCAGCCACAATGTCTATGATTCTCTTCAGTCCAGATTTAGGAAGAGAAGTAGTACCGAGACAGCCCTCGTCCAGGTACTAAATTACCTCCTAATAATGAGAGATCAAAAGACCTGTCCCATCTTTGTCCTTCTAGACCTCTCTGCAACATTTGACACCATGGATCATGGTGTGTTATTGGAGTGCCTGTGGCTCACCTGTGAACTGTCTGGTACAGTCCTCAGATGGTTTCAATCTTTCCTTGAGGGTAGGAATCAGAGGGTGGTGACTAGGACTTTTTCCTCGGCACCACTCCCCCTGTCCTGTGGGGTGCCATGGGACTCCATCTTGGCACCCATGTTGTTTGTGGTGTATATGCTGCCACTGGAAGCAATTATTAGGTGGTATGGCTTGACTTTTCACTGCTATGCAGATGATACTCAGCTGTATAAGTCCTTTGTACCTGGCCTGGGTGATGCTGTCTCAGTCTTTAACAACTGTCACACCGAGATCCAGGATTGGATGAGTGTGAGCTGGCTGTGGTTAAACCAGAAAAAAGCTGAAGTGTTGGTTGTGAATCCAGGTCATCAGGAGGTGGGCTGTTGGCAGGATCACCTTTGGGTCTTTAACTTGGGGGTGTTAAGCTAACAACCTTAGACCAGGTGCAGAACCTGGGCGTTATGTTTTATGACTGACTGACCCTTAAATCACAGGTGTCAGAAGTTGTCAAAACCTCTTTTTATTATCTGAGGAATATCACCCAGGTGAAGCATCTGGTTCCTTCTGATGATCTTTAAACTCTGGTCCATGCCTTCATTACCTTCCACCTTAACTACTGCAATGTCCTTTATCTAGGGCTACCAGGGGTTGATATCCACTGTCTGCAGCTAATGCATAATGTGGTGGCCAGGCTAATGACTGGTACCCCTAGGACCAGTCATATAATGTTTGTCCTCCGTGGACTGCACTGGCTGCCAGTACAGTGGTGGATCACCTTCAAGGTTGGTTTGCTGACCTATAAGGCCCTACATGACCAGGGATCTAGTTACCTGCAAGATCTTTTTTTTTGTTGACCGGGTAAGTGCACTAGGCAAATCCTGCCTATTTTCAGGCACGACCAGGGGAGAAGGGGGATACAGATGAATGCCAACTGACCTTGAACCAGATTCAGCTGTTGGTGATATTTTTAGTGAATGAGGGAAATTTGGCCAGGACATCAGGGAAATTCCCCTACTCTTTTCGATAAGTGCCATGGGATCTTTAACTTCCACCTGAACTACCACCAATCCAGGCAGATGGTACCTCAGTTTTAATGCCTCATCTGAAAGATGGCACCTCAGAAGTGCAGCACTCCTCTCATGCTGCACTACAGTGTCAGTACTGGGATATTAACCCAAGTGCCAGGTGTGGGAACAGAGCCCACAGCCCTCTGATCTCCAGGCCTCAGAGGCGAGTGTGCTACCTAATGAGCCACTGACACTGCACGCCTTCACCCCTACTGTCCCCCCACCCTCTCCGATCGACTGACGAGGGATTGCTAGAGATTTCCAGGGTCCGTTGAAGACATCTGGGGCTAGGTTATTTAGTATCATGTCCCTGACCATGTGGAATTCGTTACCTCATCAGGTGTGAGGATCCCTTACTGTCCGAAGTTTTAAAGCTGCCCTAAAAACTCATTTATTTAGCCTAGCCTACCCTGATTTTTAATGTTCTATTGTTGATTGGTTTTAATTAATTGTTTTTATCTCATGGTGTATTTTAATTATTTATTGCTGTACAAGCACCTTGGTTTTAGAAAGGCACTTTTTTATAAATAAAGATTGTTGTTGTTGTTGATATGGTCATTTATACAGTCAGGTAGCACTCAACTGAATATAGCATCCTAGGACCCTTGGGTAATTACAAAGTGCAACACAAACATTTGCGCTATGCTTTGTGTCTTTCTGAATATCAGGTCCCTTGTTTTGTGGGCATTTCTTCATCAATAAATAATTGACAGGCAAAAGTAATAGAAGTTAAATGAAATATGCACAATTTAAAATGTGTTTTGCTTGTGTTATGTTTTACAAAGGGTTTCCAAATGTGTCATTTGATCTTTAAAATGGTATTTATAGTAGCAACAATGTAAGCAACAGTTTACTAAAAGGCCAGTTATTATTGAACAACACAAGAAATGTACATTTATTTAAAAATAAGCTTTCAACAGGATAAACAGCATTTCTTGCCTGGATTATAGCCAATTTAAAATATTAATCAGTGAGCTTCTTCAGTCTCCTTTTCAGACACACAGGTAATAGATTTTTTCAGCGAGGTGGAGCCAGAAAGGGTATTGGTACAAGTAAACTAAGTGTCTACTTAGGGCCCCAGCACATATGGGGCACACCAACATAGAAAGTATAAGCAAAGATCAACTTGAATTGCAAGAAGTATCCATTTAAAGTAAAAACCAAAATTGTTGTTCTCAATCCTGGATTTAAAAAATGTCTACCACTTTTTGAATCTGAAGTGGGGCAAAAAGGAGATGAGGGTTTTTCTGGGAGTCATGAGGGGGCACCACAACAATTTCTGCTAGGGTTGCCATCAGGTGAAAAAACAGTTCTTGGTGGAGCAGTTCCTAGTAAGGGGCTTGTATGCAGCTGTCAATATGTTAGCAGAAAACTGGAAAATCACTTTAAGAAATGAGCATACATTCTGCAATTCTTGAAGTAAAGCAAAACAACTTGATAGGTAACACAAACTGTAAAACATTTTGGGAGCTCCATCAGTCATCATACAAAAAAGGATCTACACTTGTGCTAGATTAAATAGAATGAGGTGCATTTGTTCTACACTGGATAGAATGACGTGCACCTGTGCTATACCAGGTAGAATCAGGTGCACCTATGCTGCACCAGTTAGAATCAGGGTCATCTGTGCTAAGTCAACTAGAAATAGGTGCACCAGTGCTGCACCAAATAAAAAAGAGTTGCACCTGTGGTACACCAATTAGAATAAGGTGCACAAGTGCTACACCAGGTAGAAAGAGGAGCATCTGTGCTACACCAAGTAGAATGACGTACACCTGTGTTCTGCCAACTAGCATGAGGTGTACCTCTGCTACATCATGTAGAATGAGATGCACCTGTGCTATACCAGGTAGAAAGAGGAGCACCTGTGCTACACCAAATAGAATGAGGTGTATCTGTGATACACCAGATTGACTATAGTGTAGCTATGCTACACCAATTAGAATGAGGTACACCTGTGCAATATGATGTAGAATCAGGTGCACCTGTGCTGCACCAGTTAGAATCAGATACACCTGTGCTACAGTATATAATCTAGAATGAGATCCACATGTGCTACACTAGGTAGAAAGAGAAGCACCAGTGTTACAACAGGTAGAATGAGATGTGTTACACCAGACACAATGAAGTGTACCTGTGCTACACCAGATAAAATGAGATTCACCTGTGTTACAACAGGTAGAATGAGGCACACCTGTTATGCCAGTAAGAATGAGATACACCTGTGCTACAGCAGGTAGAATGAGATGCACTTGTGCTTCAGCAGGTAGAATAAGATGCACTTGTGCTACACTATGTTAGGTAGAAAGAGTTGCACCTGGGGTATGCCAGGTAGAATGAGACGTAACTCAGTAACCCACAAAAATCTGTTGCAAGTAAGGCACAGATAGGTGACTGTCAGACAATCCTGCTACTGTGTTGTGGGATCTTGCTTGACATACTGCAGTTTTAATGTCTGTTACTATGTCTGTGTATACATATTTAATTGCAACAGGTCAGGCTGGTATGGCTTTGGGTAGTGCTGGCTGGAATAAGGACACTGCTGGCCTGGCCACAGGCAGAGCAGGTCAGTCTGTAGCCACTGGTAGTAGGGCTGCTCTGCCTCTGACCTGGATGTGGCTGATGCTGTTCCTCTGGAAGTGCAGGGTGGTCACACTTGGCCTGCCATTACATGGTATGGAAAATGGGTTCCATATTATTTCAGTTAAATGTGTTCTCTATCTGAGTGTGGCTTTCATAAGTCTGCAGTGAAAAGTTTCTGCAGTTTTGCAACTATACATGGGAAACTTCCACATATGGATGCATGCACACATTTCATTTTTATTTTTATACTTGAACGTGAGATGAGCGCTAGTGCTCTTTTTCACAAGCGTCAGCTGTAGAAAAAAAAACCTCTTAAATAGACAAGACATAATTCAATAATACACATACCAGACCATACAATAAACAGTTATTAAGAATTGCATGAACAATTATTATAGGAATCCAAATATAATTGAAGTCAAAATTTAAAAGTATGAGTTGTATTACAATTCAATAGATCATTTTGAATAGAATTAAAAAAGTGGTGAACACAAAATAATAATGATCTTTAACCATAGGATTTTTTACACAGTGGGAGCTGGAAAACATATCTACACTAGGATCTAGTTGTACGAGTACTAGAGCGTTTGGAGAAAAATGTATTTAAAAAAACAGGGTGAGAGTCATCGGTAACATTAAATAACAGTTATCCTAAATTAATCTTGACTCTATTTCTTAAGGAAGGACTACTAGACTCCTTGTACAATAAACAATGATGGGTCCTTTGAGGAAGATCGGTCATGAACCTTAAGGAACTAATATATGTTGAATGTAATTTGGAAAATGCCCTTTTGCTAGCAGCAGTATACATTGCTAATCTATAGTCAAGTAATCCAAAAATGAAGCTATGAGTAAGTATTCTTTTCCAGTCTTCAGTCGGGAGCTGTTTAATCCTAAACATACAAATCAGCCTCTGATGCAGAACTTTAATAATGTTGATTATTTGGGTCTCAAAAGTAAAACCTGAATCCAGGGTAATACCCAGATATTTGAAATTACTGACTAAGTCAATAGGTTCTCCACGAATATCAACTAAAGGGGTCACTAAATCCTTTTCCTTTTTAGAGCTGGAAAAAAATCATATGTTTAGTTTTCATAGTTTTTATTATAGTTTTTTAAGATAATAACCATGACTGAAAAAGAAGAAAACCTTTTTGAACTTTGCTGACCACATCCTGTGAATTATTGCTCAAACTAAATGACAGCATCATCAGCATGCAAAGCAATAGAATTTGTTTGCATGCATGAGGACTGAGTTGAGGTTGAGGGAAAATATCAGAGGCCCAGGATGGAATACTTGGGTGCCCCGCAAATAGCAGCTCTGCAACCAGACCTTATTCCATGAATTACAGTGATGTGCTTTCTATTTTGCAAATAATTTGCAAACCGATTTATAACCATCCCTGAAAAATTAAAACTAGGCAATGAACAGCTCATGATCAAGAAGATTGAAGGCCTTGGTGAGGTCCACAAATACAGCTGCCACAGAGTCCCCTTCATCAAGGGAACCCTGTATGCAGCTGGTGAACCCCACCAAGGTTGTCTCTGTTCTATATTTAGCTTTAACCCCAGGCATGCTGACATTGGGAGAGAAAACCATTTCTGTCAAGAAAACCAAAGATTATCCGCTCTAGAACCTTACTCAATGGTGACAATAAAGCAATAGGTCTGAAATTAGCCACTTCAGCTTCTTCTCGTTCTTAAAAATCAGTTTAATAATGGCAGTTTATCAAAGACTGTGAAAAATACCTGAGTAGAGGGAAAGATTAAATACAAGAGATATCGGGTAGGTCAGTGAATCAATACCTAATTTAAGGAATCTAAAATCATTTTGTGGCTTGCTGTCTTCTTTTGTTTGCACATAGAATACTGTATGGAACCATTTGCTTTGAAGTCATTGCTGTGCACAATTTTCCATGCCTTCAAAAAATCAAGCTACTTAGACTACAAATTGCAAGTTGTAAGTTGTAAACATTAGTCATTGCAATTTCCAGTCTGCTGTTTTGATTATGAAACTATTTTTTTTATTCTGTATTTGAATTCATATTTAAACAAAGATTAACATAGGAAACCCTATTTTTATTTGCTGAAATGCTCCAGTTCCATTTGCACTTTAAGCCTTTTCCTTATATGTCCCCTTTCCCATTAAATATTCCTTTGTATTCATGTCAGGCCTCAGTAAAATGATGTAACACTTTGGAAAAAATATGCAGGTCAGCAAACTAGCGCTAGAGGAAATAATAGCAAATATCTCCACTGCCACCATATATTTGCCCTGAGTACTTAGGTAGGCTGGGATAAAGGAGAGCCACACAGTGACAAAAACAAGCATGCTAAAGGTGATGAACTTGGCTTCATTAAAGCTATCAGGCAGGTTCCTGGACAGGAAAGCTACTACAAAACTAACACAGGACAGCAGGCCCATGTATCCCAGCATGCACCAGAATGCAACAGGTGTTCCTTCATTGCACTGAATAATTATTTTGCTGACTTGGGATTTGGCATTGGTTTCTGGAAATGGAGGTGCCCAAGCAATCCAGTTAGTACAAATAACCCCTTGAACAAGGGTGCACAGAAAAACTATAGCATAGGATAGCTGGGATCCCACCCATTTTTTTAACTTACTGTTGGGTTTTGTAGCATTGAAGGCTATGACTACAATAATGGTTTTAGCCAACACACAGGAGAGACACAAAACAAAAATCACCCCAAAGATAGCTTGGCGGACCAGACATGTCACTGTTTTAGGGTGTCCAATAAAAATAAAAGAGCAAAGAAAGCAGAATGAAAGGGCAAAAAGGAGTAAGTAGCTGAGATTGCGGTTGTTGGCTTTAACAACAGGGGTGTCAGCAAATTTAACAAAGATAATCAAGATGGCAACACACAAGAGTGAGCCAAAAGTACTGACGGTGGCCAGAGCTGCACCAAGGAGATCACTAAAGAAAGGAACTTGACATGTTTTGGAATGCACTTGTCCATTCTCTCATTGGGCCAGTCATTATCTGAACATGGAAGGCAGTCTGTGGAATCTGAAAAACAAAAAATAAAGGGCACATGAAGTACCTGAGGAAGTTTACATTTAAGCAACAATGTACAACAGGGCATGTTTTACTGTGTGATTTGCTCATGCCTATTACGGTCTGTCATGAGGAGCAGCTGAATGACTTTAACAACACAAGGAATGGATACACTATTACACATGCCCTAAAGTGGATTACTGTCATTATAAAATAGACATAAACAAAACAAAGTAATACAAAAAACTACATTCACACAAATTAAACATTTTTAGAAGTTGGTCAGCTGGAAATTTTCCCATTATGTGTAGCAATATTTATCTAGAGGTAAAGATCCATACTGATCATTCATCTTCCAGTATATTTCTTATCCATTTTATATTTAAGCAAAAGTACATAGCAGGGTGTGGTGTAACATGGGATACTGACACACCTTAGGTAACTTAGGTAACATAGGAATTAATTGAAGAGTCCATATTCTGTGAGGGATTGATTGATGATATACAACATTGATTTACTAGAGGTAGATTTTGCCTAACAAATTTGCTAAAATCTTATGAACCAGTCTTTAATGCCTTGGATAAGGGATATCTAGTGGATGTAATTTATCTGGACTTGTCCAAGACTTTCGACAAGGTTCCACATGATAAATTAATAGAGGTCCTTAGAGAACTTGGGCTAAATAAAAGGATAGTGAACTGGATAATGGCCTGGTGCCATTATCCATTAGCCTAGTGCAAGAGTAAAGGTGAACATTTTTAAACTCATAAGCTGGGCTTTGTTCTTTGTCTTTAAGTTTTGTTCAGGATCACCAGCATGGAGGATCATTGGAGGTTGAGGGAGTCCCAAGGCAGGGGATTGGCACCTTCCCAATGCACAGACTAGCTTAATTTTTTGAATTTTTGCTACAAAAGTAACAATAATTAATTTAACTTGGCTCTGCTTAGGTTGCAGGACATGTCAACAATCAGAGAATCTGATACTGGGAGGGTTCAGATCATAGGAGGCACAGAACAAAAACTTTAAAAATCACAAATAAGCTAAGAATCTGCTTAAGAATTCAAGTACCTTTGCTACCTGGTAGAGGGGATTTTTCCCACCTAACTACCCCCTCCTCCTCTTCCACTGTTAAATGGGCTTTCAGACATGGCCAGGATACTCCACACCATGCTAACTTACCAATAGAGCTATTAACCTGCTGGTAGAACACACATTAGTACTGGCCTGAAGGAAAACTGACATTTCTTAAAGTATTCTATTTTACTGGATTAGCCAGCATATAAGGAGGGGTTTGTCTTTTTTTATCATTCTATTTATTACTCCTTAGCACCAGAACTCTCTAGGGTCACTACACTCACCATCTTGCTCTACCACCAGCTGTGTTTCCTACCATCTTCAAAGTCATAATGATTCCTCCCTATGCCTGGGCAGCTATGGCCCAGGAAGACTGAAGGGGCAGTGTCAGAGAGCTGGCATTGGTTGTGTAGTGGAGGCACTGGAAAGACCATTTCCTATCTGGGCTGAGAAATTTTTCTTGTGTAGTCCCCGAAAGCCCTCCCCATCTCACCCCCCTGATCATTGTACACTCCTGACACTGTGGCACAAGGCAACCCTGCCTGTGTCTGATATGCAGTGAATGTGTGGTCCAGTGCCACTGCAGCTCCCCTGGTCTCCACTGGGGGTTGCTAGAGCACTGGACAACCCAAAGCTCTCCCCCAGGACAGGATAGCAGCCCAGTGAGTGATCCATCCTCTCACTCTCCTGCTGACCCCTGGCACCCAAGCTCACTCCCGAACTTAGTTCATTGGCATGGCGTGAGGTGTGGTGTCTAGCGCTTCAACCCTCAGTGCCACTGGATTGGCGGGATTGTCTTCTTAATATGTAGTAGATAATAATAGTGCAGTGATTGTGTTCTTCACATTTTTTCTGTTATTGGATGCAATTAGATGTTATTAGAGAAGCCAGCAAAACAAAAAAAAAGTGGGGCTACGGCAGAGTAAGGATTGTGTTTCTTCACATTCTTTTGGTAACAATAGAGAAGAAGGTTGTTTTAAAGTATGAGGACAACACTGTACATTGGAGCTCAGTAGTAACAGGGACAGTATATTGAATTCTATCACACCTGTAAATTAGAGCCCATTTTGTAGGCATTTAGGAAAGGTTTAGCATGCAGTTTGGAGGGGGAAATAGTTGCAGTTGATAAGGTGGTTTGGGGTCTGGGCAGGGGCATGGCAGCTGGGGAGGATGGGGAGATACAGGACATGGGTAGGGTTCAAGGAGGGGGACAGCTAGATCAAGGAGCATAGCAGGGCATATTGGATATATGGCTGCAGTTTATATGAACATGCTGTGGAGAAAGGGGGTTTGCCCAATACGAAGAAGACAGACACAGAAGGAGGCAGAAGTTGTTAGACTGAGGATGGAGTGGGAGAGCAGGGGCATAGAAGAACAGGCAGTGATCACAGCACATGGGCTAACAACAGGAAGAAGGAGGAGGTTTGGTTAAATGGGTGTGTGACAAGTTTGAATAAGTCCCTGCCCCATTTGTTATGTAGAAAGAGTTTAAATGCAAGGTTCTGTTCCATCTGCTTCTTTTCTGTCTCTTGTCTGTCTGGTTGCACAACCACATTTTCTTGTGAGATCTAAGAAATGATCACATCATCGTTTCACAGTTCTCTGCCTCTTGTGATCTTTTCACATTACCTTGCTATTTTTGTCTTTTCTTCTCCCTTTCATATCTGCAGGTATAAAAATACATATAAATTGTTATGTGGAAATGTCACTGATACTGGGATCCGCTTGTTTAAAACTGTATATAATTATACTGTTGAAATTATTGCATAAAGCTATTTGGAACTCAAGAGGTTAACCTGAGGGGCATTTTGTAAGCCTTTTGCAGAACTGTAAACAAGAATTCAGTTCTGGGTCATTGTTTTGTTTTTTTTGCTGCACCTGCATCGGAACTGACAAGAACATTCTGTAAACTTTCAGCAACATTCTATGAGATGCAGGCTGTCTTAATGAGTTCCCAAGCAAAGACTTATAAAAAGAACAGCAATGCTTTTGCTTAAGAGACAAGAAGCATGAGAAACTGAGAGACTGAAACTTGGAATTAGAGATATACTAAGATGAAGGTTTCTGTTTTCTGTGTTTGTATTGACTTTGTAAATAGTTATACTGAAAAACTGTATTTTTTATTTTGCGGTTACTAACAATAATAATATAACATTCATTGCAGATTTTGAAACTGCTCTTGGCTTTCATATGCTTCCTCACCTGTGGTTTGATGACAGATAGTGTCAGCTTAGGTGGAATTTATGCTGTGCATACTCTAAGCCAGGAGTTTGGTAGGTGGGAACTAGACCCAGTACCAGGAAAGCATGGAAGAAAGGTATGGATTCTGCAGCAGCGCATCCAGGACTGATTACCAGATCGGCAGCATAACTAGAAGCAGAAACAAAAGTCCAAATTGAGACTGTACAGCCAGTACCAGTCAGGGATAAAAAAAAGAGCAGACAGTGGCATAACCTGAAAATCTGACTGCCTTTTTCATATAGTGGGCTATACAACAGCAAGAGATGGAGAAACAGAGAAAAGAGGAAATGCAGCGACTGGAACAGTGATGGCTAGATGCCTTGCAAGCTATTAAAGCAGGAGGATCTGGCACAGCTCCAGCAGAGCAACAAAACACCAACAACTTAAAGACTTTAAACTTAATAAGTTGTGTCCCTCAGATGATATCGAAGCATACCTGACAACTTTTGAATGGGCTGCTGCAGCCTGCCAGTGGCTAAAGCAGCAATGGGCAATCAGACTGGTACTTTACCTGACAGGGAAAGCCCAACCTGCTTACAGCAATATGGGCACTGCCCAGTCAGAAAACTATGACCTGGTGGAAAGAGAGCTCCTGAAAAGGTATGACATCTCAGGAGAAACCTACAATCAGAGATTTTGGTCTCTGAAGTACAACTCTGTTGACTTTCCTCAAGAAGCCATCACCCAACTCAGAGACCTCCTTATGATATGGCTCCAACCAGAGGGAAAAATACTCTGACAGATCATGGAAACATTTGCGATGGAATAGTTCATCAACATCCTACCCACAGATGTACAGCTTTGGGCAAAAGAACACCAACCAGAAAGTGGGGAAAAGGCTGTTTCTTTTGCTAAAGACTACCAAACAGCCAGACAGATGCCTCAGCAGCAAAGTAACAGCCAAGCACCAGCATGACACTCTTCTTCCCATATAAACTCCAATTCTGATAAGAACGCTGATGGGGGTAACAAATCTGCACCCAAGGACTTCATTTTCTATAACTGCAATGAGGCAGGTCATATTGCAAGAAATTGCCATATTAAGAAGAATGACACTAAAGTAGATTTGTCCTTAGCAAACTGGGGTAAGTACTTGACAGATGTCAATGCAGGAGATAAGACTTTGAAGGGAATTATAGATTTTGGAAGCAGACAGACCCTAGTGCATATTGAAGTACTGAGAAAACAATGTCCAAAAGGACAAGGTACTAGTGTCATCTGTATCCATGGGGACACTCGATCCTATCCTATTATCCAAATGACTCTGACTTTTAATGGGGTGTCGTACCAAATGAAAGCGGGGGTAGTACCTAGGTTGCCTGTGCCTGTGATTATTGGAAATGACTTTTCAGGATTTATTGAGTTAATCAAAGAGGGAGTAAATCCCAATGTTTCAGCAGCTGTGGTGACAAGAACTCAGGCACAAAACATTTCAGATGGTGGGGACTATTTTCCTTTCGTTGATTTTGATATGGACTTGTTTGAGCACAGCTCCAAGATCCAGAAATCCAGGAAAGAAAGACAATGCCTGAAGAAACAGTGGCAACAAAAGAATGATAGACATAAGAGGTTAACATAAAATGTTAAAGCTAAACTGATTACTGATTGTAATTTTCTTTCAGAACAAGCTAACAATGTTTCTCTCCAGTGTTATTTTAAGCAGCTAGGAATGAAACCAAAACTGGGTGAATCTATGTTTAAAAACTATAATGAGCTACTGTACAGAGCTTGGGTTAAACCTCAGACACGGGACCAGATATAACAATTGGTTATACCACAACATTATTGATCTGAGTTGTTACAGACAGCACGTGATAGTCCTATGGCTGATCAAGTAGGGAAGGACTGCATCCTTGCAAGGTTACAGTAAAGATTCTACTGGCCTGGAATTCATGAAGATGATGCTACCTATTGCAGGTCTTTTTCTTAGTGTCAGAAAGTATTCCCAGTGACTTAAAAAGACAGGGTGCCCCTGGTGCTCCTACCCTTGATAGATGTGCCTTTCGAGAGAATAGCAATGGGTGTGGTTGGCCCCTCAGACAAAAGTAAACTCATAATTGATTCATTTTGCTGGTATTTAACTATGCTAATTGATACCCAAAGATGGTTCCGATGCATACTGTCACAGACCCAAAAGTAGCAGCAGAGTGTAAGAGGTCTAAACCTCGCTTTCAGATTCCTGACAGTATTGGGAATGCAAATAATCACAAACAAGTTGCTTTCTTTCTTTCTTTCTTTCTTTCTTTCTTTCTTTCTTTCTTTCTTTCTTTCTTTCTTTCTTTCTTTCTTTCTATCTATCTATCGATCTATCTACCTATCTTTCTATCTGTCTGCCAAATATGTCTGCCAATCATTCTGCCTGTCTCTCTCTCTCTCTCTCTCCCTCTCTATCCATTTATCTAGCTCTCTATCTGTCTGTCTGTCTGTCTATCTATCTATCTATCTATCTATCTAATCTATAGCATGTACTATGTCTTAGGTTTGAGTGCTACGTTAAACACATATATTTCAACCTTAATAACTTTTAAACCATTCAAAAGATTTGCACAGAATTAGACATGCATAATTATATGGATAGTTCTCTTAATGCACCAAATTTTGTGTGAATCTGTTTTATGGTTTTTGAGATACAGAGCATCACAAAATCCTAAATTTACCACTTTGTCACCATTTTTTTGTCCACCTGTATCCCAGAAATGGCTCTAGGTTGTGGTCTGACATTTTCAGGAAAGAAAGCCTTTGCCTCACAGATGTGCCTTTTGAAGGTTTAGTGAAAAATTATGAATTTATTAATTGTTTATGTTTGCTTGTGTGCATACGCAAGAAACATTATGTGACAGCTTAGGAGAGAGAAGTGGGTTTGGGAGGCATGGCAGCGTGTCCGCAAATGGAGGCATTGCATTTGGGGGCTTGGCCAGTGTGCACCTATGGAGGCACAGTGTGCTGATGACACTGGCTTCCAGAAATGCCACCAACTTGTCACGTATTCACTGCAGCAATCACGGGCTACCTCATCGTTGCAGCATCAGCAATTCACTGCAATGAGGGAGCAACCATCATTGCTGGGCGGAACGTTGCTAGTGTAATATTGTTTGTGAACATGGCATGGTTTCCAAACAATATTAATCCTGCCCTAGTTCCCAGGGGGTGCCCATTCCCCCATAGCAATATGTGCCCCTCCTCACAGCAGCGTATCTAGCCAACAAGGGCCCCAATCCCCGTCGGCTTCCATCCCGGTGCTAATTTGACTTGCTGATGGGGGAGCCTAATCCTCATCAACATTATGTGCCCACTCCCTGTTAAATGTGATGATGGGGGATCCCACTCCCCCTGAGCATCAACTCTCCCAAAGAGTAGCGAGAGTTGTGCTAAGCGGGTGCCCAATCCCTCTTGGCTCTTGCACAGCCCAGCTGTTGTGCTGACTGGGGTGCTCAATTCCCCATCGGCTACACCCCCCCAAAACATTCAGGTGACATGCTGGGAGCCCACCCCAGCATGTCCAATGTCCCTTAAAATCCCTCAATGTTTTTTTTTAAACCTGTGGGAAAAAAACGGTCCCTCACAGTCTCTCTGCCCCCCAACCCACACACCCACCCACTGTGCACCCTGCACCCCATACCCCACCCCATACTTACCTCCAGAGTCCAGCCCAATGATCTTCGGTTTACTGGGAACACATCTGCACTCTTCAAAGCCGACCGTGAACTGAGGAAATGCCGATAAACTGTATAATGGAATAAATAGTTTTTTTCAACTTTGACACATATCTCAGTCATTTTTTAGAATTTGTGCATCAAGTTTTCAATATCAGATTTTTGGGACCCCTCCTCATGAATACTGCCACTGTCATGGCGTTAATCATTCCCAAAAGGTGATTTTGCAGTAATTACGTGGAATCACCTTTCAGAACCGATTAACTAAATGACAGTGCCAGTGTTCATGATGTGGGCTCTCAAAAAGTGTATGTTGCAAATTTGGTGGAAAAAATCCAAACAAAGTGACTGTTTTACAAGCGTGGGTTGTACAGTTGCTATGCACATTTAACTTCCGTTGTTCCACAGCCAGTCCAGATTTCAACACTGCCATTTTTCTGCACCTTCATATGAACAGTACAGCTGTCATTTTTTACATCCTGGGCAAAATGTGTTTTTGCACTTTCGGCACAGAATAGTGCAGTCTCTGTGGGAAATCAGTGTTCAGGATGCTTGCAGAAATCACAGTGACACCGTTCATTAGTAGAGGTGCTAAAATGTCTATGTTGAACATTTGGTGACAAAAGTCTATAAAATGACTGTGTTACAAGCGTGTATTGTGCAATGTCCATGCACGCTTATAACTTTGCAAATTTACAATATTTTCACTCCAGATTTTCAACATTGCCATTTTTCTGCACCTTCTTATGAACAGTACAGCTGTTATTTTTCACATCCCAGCCAAAATCTGTTTTTGCACTTGCAGCATAGAATAGTGTGGTCACTGTGGGAAATCAGTGTTGAGGCACATTAAGAAAATCACAGTGACACTGTTCATTAGCAGATGCCATAAAATGCCTATGTTGAAAATTTGGTGACAAAACTCCATAAAATGACTGTGTTATGAATGTGCATTGCACAGTTTCCAGTCACTCTCATAACTTTGTACATTTCTAATATGTTAACTCCAGCTTTTCAATATTGCCATTTTTCTGCACCACCTTGTGAACAGTACAACTGTCATTTTTCATATCCTGGCCGAAATATGTTTTTGCACATCTGGCACAGAATAGTGTGGTTGCTATTGGAAATGAGTCTTCTGGACACAGTAAGAAAATCACAGTGACACTGTTCATGAAAAGAGGTCCTACAATGCCTATGTTGAAAATTTGGTGACGAACGTCCATAAAATGACTGTGTAATGCGCATGCGTTGCGCAGTTTCCACGTACTGTATGCTCGGATGTGTAAGCATTTTTAATATTCCCAGTACAGATTTTCAACATTGCCATCTCTTCACACCTTCTTGTGGATGATACAGCTGTAATTCTTCACATCTTGCCCAATCTGTGTTTTCATTCATGTGGCACAGAATGGCACTGTCGCTGTTGGAAGCCAATGTTCAGGACACATTGACATAATCACACTGCCACTCTTCATAAGAAGACATCCCACATGATTTTATGAGGTAGGTCACAAAAAAGGCCATTTTGAAAATCTGTAGTGTAAATATGAACAAATTCCCAAGGCGTTAGGGTTTCTAACCATAACGTCCTACCCTGTACAGACTGGCAGGCATCGGTGTGTGCCTTTGAATTGCCGACTGTACTGTTCATGCCATCCCACCCCCACCTCCAGCCACTGACAGGCATCAAGGGTGTACCTTGGACTCTTTGGCCAAACTCTCAACCAATTCCCCTATACCTCAGCTTCTACACACATCTAATGGGGTGAGAGTTAGGGCCAGCAACCCTAACGCACACCCCGATGCCAGTTGGGGGTGTGGGTGGGGGAGGGACAAGGGGGTTTTCAACCCTAATACCAAATTTCCTCACTTTTGTCACTGTGGAATAACCCTAACTGATGCAATAAATGGATTTTGCTCTATATATATATATATATATATATATATACACACACACATATACACATATATATACTGTATATATATCTATTTATACAACGTATGTTGTCAGATAAATGACAGTATAAAACATGATATCTCACATGGGCTGTGAAGATAACATTGCTATCTTCATGTTCCTATACGTCATATGTTACCTCCACGTTCCTATACGTCATATCGAAACTTATCTGGTTGATCCTGCCACTCTGATTACTTTCACTTTCCCTACAATTGTAGCGTGACCAAGCGCTATAGACAGTGACGATTTGTAGATTGCCAAATGTTTTTTAGAATGTGCCCTGAGTTCAGTAAGTTAGAATACAACAGATGCTCGCGCTTCATTTTACTGTTGAAAAGCCACCGGCTCGGTCACTGCTGCACTCTGTGTGCAGTTTGAAGCTTTTTTACAATGAAATACAGAAAAATTACAGCGTATTCTAACTTACTGAACTCGGGGCACATTCTAAAAAACATTTGGCAATCTACAAATCGTCACTGTCTATAGCGCTCGGTCACGCTACAATTGTAGGGAAAGTGAAAGTACTCAGAGTGGCAGAATCAACCAGATAACCATTTAAAATGTCACTTTTTCCCAAAATAATAGCAGGATCAACCAGATATTTTTACTAACTTTAAACTGACAGGATCAACCAGATATTTAAAAACCCTACATAATCTATTATGTTGGGGAAGCATGTGGAGCCCTGTGTCTGTGTGTGTGTGTGGGGGGGGGCATGGCATGATAAACCAGATAATGCTTCTTAAAACTAACCATAAATAGCAGAATCCACCAAATATTTCTTAAGCAATAAATGACATCTGCTGTTTGGCAGCTGTCTGTAAGGGGGGTTGTATTGCTAGGGCCATCACCTTTATGTCACCCATTGCATTGAGAGGGGCACGTGGTGAGTTGTGTTGGGGGCAGGGGCAAAGCATACATTGTATAAACCGAATATGACATGGCCCGACTGAAGATATCATATTTATCTTCACTCGAGGCCAGTGACATCAAGATATCTCACTCGTGGCTTCGCCACTCGTGAGATATCATGATATCACTGGCCTCTCGTGAAGATAAATATGATATCTTCAGTCGGGCCATGTCATATCCCCTATATATATATATATATATATATATATATATATATACACATACACACACATATTGGGGTGAATGCTATTTCAGTGCAATAAACTGAAATATTCTCACTTCAGTGAGATAAATGCTGATGACATCAGTGGAGTGAGATATATTCCGTTTATCCATACTCTGCTGATGTCATCACTCACTCACACACTCACTCAAGCTAGCATTCTAAATGAAAGTGCTTCAAAAATCAGCTTCTGTCTCACTGAAGCCTGCAAATCACTCAAATAGCATTGCAAAACACTTACCTATGCCTCAAAGTTTCCAACACTTCTAGACCATTTCTATGCTAATCTCAGCATAAAAGCTACCTGAATTCATATGAAACTCATTTACAAAGTAGTTTCTTTCTCACTGCAAGCTGCAACTAACACAAATAGCATAGAAAAACACGTGTACATGTGTTCCAAAATTTCCAACACTCCTAGCCCAAGTCTGTGCTAATCTCAACATAAAAGCAACCTGAATTCAAATGAAACTCATTTACAAAGCAGTTTCTTTTTCTCACTCACTGCAAGCTGCAATTTACACAATTAGCACAGCCAAGCACAATCACCTGTGTTCCACAGTGCTTCTAACAATCCCAGCTCATTCAGCAACATTCCCACACTCTCAGATCACAGACGAACAGTGCTTTCACTATAGTCTAGAGCTTGGAGTAATGAGCACTGAACAAGCTTGGTACAGCCAGCAGATCTGGGTTTCAGTCTCACAACCTCCACTTGCATATTGTATAAATCTGAACAAGTCACTTAACTGCCCGATAGAAACATAGAATTTGACGGCAGATAAGGACCACTTGGCCTACCTAGTTTGCCCATTTTCCTACCTAACAGATAAGCTGCAGATCCTAGTTAACAATTGCTTACTTCCTCCTTCCCCCCACTAGCACTGCCTTATGTCTATCCCATGCATTCTTGAATTCCCCCACTGTTCTTGACTCCATGACCTCCTCATGGAGTCTGTTCCATGCATCCACAAGCCTCTCCATGAAAAAATACTTCCTCACATTACCTCTGACTTGTCCCCCCTCTATCTTTAAATTGTGTCCTCTTGTAGTTGCACATCTCTTTTTCTGAAAGGTACTACCCGCTTGGACTTTGTTGATTCCCTTGAGGCACTTGAATGTTTCTATCATGTCCCCTCTCTCCCTTCTTTCCTCAAGGGTATACATATTAAGCTCCTTTAGTCTTTCTTCATATGTTTTCTGGTGCAGATCCTGCACCATTTTGGTTGCCTCCTCTGGACAGCCTCCACTCTGTCTATGCCTTTGCAGAGATGGGGTCTTCAGAACTGCACAAAGTACTCCAGATGGGATCTCACCAACTGTCTGTACAGAGGGAAAACAACTTTCTGTTTTCTACTATTGATGCCTCTTCCTATGCATCCCAGTATCCCACAAGCCTTCCTTACTGCCTTCTCACATTGCTTGCCCACATTTAGGTCATCTGATATAATTACCCACAGGTCCCTTTCCATTTTTAATGTTGTCAGTATCTCACCCCCACAGTGTACTTTTTCCTCTGTGTTTTTTGTTTCCCAGGTGCATTACCTTGCACTTCTTAGCATTGAATCTAAGCTGCCATTTATTTGACCATTCCTCCAACCTTGCCAAGTCACTTCTCATCCTTTCCACTCCATCTTGTGTATCAACCCTGTTGCAGATCTTTGTGTCGTCTGCAATGAGACATACTTTTCCTTCCAGTTCCTCTGTAATGTCACTTATAAAGACATTAAAAATGACTAGTCCCAGTACTGAACCCTGTGGTACCCCACTAGTAACCCTCCTTTCTTCACTGTGGACTCTGTTTACTACTACTTTTTGTGTCCTGTTGTCCGTCCAATTTTTTATCCAGGCTACCACCTTGGGACCTATTCCAAGGTTGGCTAACTTGTATATTAATCTTTTGTGTGGGACTGTATCAAATGCCTTGCTAAAATCTAGGTAGGCCATGTACACAGCCTCTCCCTGGTCTACTACTTTGGTCACTCAGTCAAAGAAATCTATTAGATTTATCTGTCACAACCTTCCCATTGAGAATCCATGCTTCCTTAGGTCCTGTGACCAACTAGCCTCTAGGTACTCAACAATTCTTTCCTTCAGAAGTGATTCCATCATTTCGCTATCACTGAGATCAAACTAACTGGTCTGTAGTTTCTTGCCTCTGTCCTGCTCCTACTTTTGTGAAGAGGAATCACATCCTTCTTCTTCCAGTCCTCAGGTACCACCCCATCCTCCCGTGATGTATTAAAGAAAGTAGTCAGTGGTGTCACTAGTTCTACCCTTAGTTCTTTTAGAATTCTTGGGTGAATCTCATCAGGTCCCATTGCTTTGTCCACCTTCAACTTTATTAGTTCATTCAGAACCCTTTCTTCTGTAAATGGACAGGTATCAACCTCAGTCTTCAGAGTGTTTCTCTTGTTTGGTTTAGGTTCCTCCACCTCCTCTTCTGTTGTGAATAATGAGCAGAAATATTTGTTCAGTAGCCCTGCTTTTTCACTGTCACCCTATGCCCACATTCCCTCCCCTTAGTTAAGCCTCAGTATCCCTCCTTTGGTCTTTCTTCTCTCCCTAATGTACCTATAAAAGGTCTTATCCCCCTTCTTAACAGAGTTGGATATCCTTTCCTTGGGTTGGGCCTTTGCTATTCTGACTGCCTTCCCTGCCTCTTTCTGATTTAACTGATAAAGTTCTCTGTCCTGCTCCTTCTGTGTTTCCTTATATTTCCTGAATGCTATTCTTTTCTTCTTAACCTTCCCTGTCACCTCTTTTGAGAACCCTAGTGTTTTTTTTTCTTCATTGTGTTTTGTTGATTTGCTTTACACAAAGGCTTGTTGCCTCTGTGATGGCTGTTTTGATTACTCCCCATTGTTCCTCCACCTCTCCTTCTTGCCTGTTTGCTAGTGCTTTTCTGAGGCACTCTCTCATTTTCCCAAAGTCAGCCCTCTTGAAGTTCAATACTCTTGCTTTTGTATGGCTTGATTGTATGGCTGTGTTATCGTGAACCACACTGTTTGGTGGTTGCTTGTTCCCATATGGCTACCCGTTTCTAAATCTGAGATTCTTTCTCCATCCCCATCTGAGAGTACCAGTTCTAAGTTTGCTCCCTCCTAAGAGGTTCCAATACTAGCTGTCTGAGGCATACCCCTTGTAGGGCATCATGAATGACCCTGCTCTTGGATGTGCCTGCAGCAAAGGTGCTCCAGTTAACATTTGGCATATTCAGGTCCCCCATCAACAATATCTCCCCTTTTTCTGCCATTCTAAGGATGCCTTCTATCATTTCCTTGTCCATTCCCTCCCCCTGAGATGGGGGTCTGTATCCAAACCCCATGCAGATTGTGGTGCCATTTCCTGTCTCCAGGGTGACCCAAGGTGCCTCATCTGCTCCCTGTTTGCTCTTTAGTTCTGTTGCATTGATTCCTTCCTTTACATAGAGAGTGACTCCTCCTCCTCTTTTACCCTCCCTGTCCCTCCTGTAGATTGTGTACCCTGGTATGCTGACATCCCAGTCATGGTTCTTTGAATACCATTTTTCTGTGACTGCCACAATATCCAGGCAACCCTCTTCTATCAAGGCCACTAGTTCAGGCAGCTTGTTACACAAACTGTGGGCACTGGTACTCATCACCCTCCACTTTTTGATGGCCTTACCCCTTTTTAGCCCCATTCCTGTCCTTACTACCTTTGCCTTTTTTTACATTTACCTCTATCCTGCTCCCTAATGACTTCTCTACCTTGGTGTTTACCTCCCTAATTACTGTGTTTTGTGGGGGGAAGCTGGGATTTCCCTGCTTCTTTTCAGTGCCTACCTCCTTGGCTAGTTTAAATGCTTGCCAATGAAGCATTTAAACCTCTCACCTAGGATCCTGGTCCCTCCTGGACAGATGCAGACCATCGCACCAGTACAGGTCTACATCCCTCCAAGTGGCTCCCCAGTTCCCACTGAAGTCAAAATCCTGAGCTCCACACCAGTTTTACAACCATTCATTGAATTCCCTGGTGAGGAGTACCCTAGCATCACCCTTGCCCTAGACAGACAGCACCTCTGAGAAGGTTACTGTATGCACTACTTGTCTAAGGCCCCTCCCCAACTCTACAAACTTCTCTTGCACTGCTCTGATCTCATTCCTTGCCAGGTCATTTATCCCTAAGTGGACAATGACATCCATTTCCCTCCCTCGTGAGCTGCTTCCTTGATCCTGAGGATTCACTTCCTGTCCCTCCATGCCGTGACTCCAGGCAGGCACCTTACCTCCCTCTCCCCTTCCTCCCACATTTCTACCCCCCAATGATTGAGTCCTCCACCAGGAGTTGTTTTTTTTCCCATGTGGGGTCCCATGCCACCCTCCTGTTGGTCTCCTTTGTGAAGGTTCTCCGCATCCTCCTTGGTCTCCACTGCAGGTGCCTCCATAAAGGAGCCACTATCCACCAGAATGGCATATGAATTGTGGAGCGGTACAGCTGGAGAGATGAAAATTCTGTTCCACCAACCTCTCCCTCACTGACCCCACCCTCATACATCTCAACCTCTTGCCTCATGAATCAGGGACAAGGCTTAAAAAAATCAGGGACAAAGACCCAAAATCAGGGACACATCTTAAAAATTGGTACTATTCACTCAGAAAGCTGATATAATAAAGGGATATGTGTTAAGATGCATTTTCTGAAGAAGAACAAGTCTATAAACTTTAATGTTTGACATTATTTTGTGATTTTAGTCCAATGGTTCTGTCACAAAAATGCAAATTTTATGAGGGACAAAGGAAAATTTTGAAGCAAAATCAGGGACGTCCCTGAAAATCAGGGACAGTTGAGAGGTATGCCCACCCTGGTCCAGCCAATCCTCTGTGTTGGCAACCTCTGAGGTAGTGGCATTGACCATGGTGGTCCCTGGGTGGGGGAGGAGGTTTCAAGAATCCTAGCCAGGTCAGCCTGGAGACATGCAACCTCCTCCCTCAGACCAGAGAGGTGTCAAGTACTCCTAATAAACTCACCTGCTCACCAAAAATTAGTTACTAAATACTAAAACTTAAACAAAGAAAAAGCACATACAGGAAAACAGACACAGCCAAACATGTCACTTCATACAGTCTCACCCCATTTGTATAAATAGCATACATGATGTGCATGTCATTAGATATGGGACATATTATCCCTCCCACAGAGTGAGCTGTGCATTCTCACTCTGCAGGAGTGAGAATATTTCCCATATCTCACTCCTGCCCATCGTGTATCCAATATCTATCTATCTATCTATCTATATAATATATATATATATATATATATATATATATATGTAAAATAGTAGCATGGTAGTGCTACCATAGTTAGGATTGAGGAGTCATTTACATGTTGAACCTAAAATTTTGCACCTTAATAACTTTGCAACCATTCAATGATTTGCCTGAAATTTGGAATACGTAATCAAGAACTATATATCTTGGAATCTGTCAACTTTTGTACTGCTCAAATAGACAACTGTGGAGTTATTAAGAGTGATCTGTGAGCGCATTTACGCTTTTTTGAATTCTTTGCTCATCCCTACAGGTCACACAGTTTATGTGATCAGTACAAAAACTTTGGGGAATGTGCGGCCAGGGTCCTCGATGTGCCTTTTGAAGATTTCGTGAAAAAATATTAAACGGTTCAAAAGTTATTCAGAAAAGAATTTCCCATTATAAGTCAATGGGAAAAGTTAACAAAAAGTTCGACATTGGCGCAAATGCACTTTTTAGTGTTGCAAATGGCCCTAGTAGTGTCACAAATCAGCCATTTTGTTTTCTGTTGGTGATCAGAATAATGCTTGACTTTTAAATTTGGGACCCTCTAGCAACACAATTCTTTTTGTGTTTACCTAGTTGGACCCTGAGGGTGCTAGGCATGTCTTTATTTTGAGGTTAAACACCCTAGAAATATGTTTTTCTAATTTTTGGAAAAAGTAGTGTCACAAAGTAGTGTTGCACTCATGAAAGCATCGCAAATTTTTGTGAAAGCTTTTGCAAATCACGACAGTACTTTGTGACACTATGCCCAAAATAACAAGAATTATTTGCCATCCTGCTGCAAAATAACAGTTTGGTCTTTTACACTGAAATTTGGAGGGAAGAAAGCCAACATCCCACAGATGTACCTTTTGGTGGTTTGGTGAAAAACTATTACAGGGTGGCAAAGTTATGGCACTCTGAACTTCTCTTTTTCCCCATAGGATAACATTATGGCATTCGTCGAGCCTTTCAGGGCCCGTGTCTCAGAAACTGTACGAGATACAGACTTTTCATCAGAAAAATCCTTAGCCCCCTCCTAGGGGTTAAGTACAAAACTAGTCAGGAAAGTCATAAATCACATGATTTTTAAATTGTTTTTCTATGTCATATGGTTCCTGAGATATAAGCAATTTAGTATTCCAACTCCTCATTTCTGCGTCGAGACCCATTATTATGCATACATTCTTTGTACTCACTGTCTTTCTCTATGCAGCTTTTGTGGAAAACTAGCCCGTGCACTTACATTAATGTTACCCTTACCACCTCTGCTTGTGGTTCCATACCCATTTCACTTACCGTTCACGTCTACGTCACCATGTGCGTTACCCTTTGCGCTTGTGTTTGCATTATTTTTACCATTTGTGTCTACAGTACTGTTTCTCTTTCTGTTTTGCTTTGTGTCACCGTGAGCATTACCATTTGACAAGAAATCACGTGGCGGGCTGTCGCATTACATTCACTATGTCTTATTATCATTCTCAAAAATAAGGGAAATTAGTGGCAAAAATTCCATTTAATGCATCAGTTAGGGTTGTTCCACAGTGACAAAAGTGAGGAAATTCCATGTTAGGGTTAAAACCCGCCTTGCACCCCTTCAGTCCATCACCTCAACTGGCTTTGGGGTGCACATTGGGGTCCTCGGTCCTAACTCTCACCCCATTCTCCTATTCCTCAGCATCTTTCCACATGTGATGGGATGAGGTTGGGGCAGCGACCCCAATGTGCCTCGATACTCCAGTTAGCTGAAGGGGTGCTGTAAGACTTTCAGCTGTAACATTGAATTTCCTCACTTTTGTCACTGTGGAACAACCCTAACTGATGCATTAAACAGAGTTTTTTGCCTCTAATATGTGTATATGTATCTATATATAATGTTTGCCTGGATAAAGATTTGATTGATTGATTGGTTATAGCAAGGTAGTGCTACCAGGGTTGAGGAGCCATTTACATGTTAAACCTAAAATTTTGTATGTTAATGACTTTGCAACCATTCAACGGATTTGCCTGAAATTTGGAATACATGATCAAGACCCATATGCTTTGGGATATGTTAAGTTTCGTACAGGTTGGATATATGGCTGCGGAGTTATTAAATGTGATCTGCTCATGTGTTTATGCTTTTATTTGTAATTCTATGATCATGCCTACAGGTCACACGGTTTGCGTGACCACTCCAAAATCTTCATGGAATATGTGGCCAGGGTCCCCAATTTGTCTTTTGAAGATCTTGTGAAAAAATATTAAACGGTTCAAAAGTTATTACAAGTATCCATTGTAAGTCAATGGGAAAAGTTTACAAAAAGTTTGACAGTGTCGGAAATGTAGTTTTTACTTTCGCAAATGGCCCTTTTACTGTCGCAAATCTGCCATTTTGTTTTCAGTTGGTGATCAGAAAAATGCTTGGTATTTAAATTTGGGACCCTCTAGCAACCTAATTATTTTTGTATTTACCTAGTTGGACCCTGAGGATGCTAGCCATGCCTTTATTTTGGAGTAAAACACCCCAGAAATATGTTTTCCACATTTCTGGAAAAAGTACTTTCGCAAAGTACTTTCGCACTTGCGACACTGTCAAATGAATTTTCAAAAGCTTTTGCAAGCTGCGACAGTACTTTTCTAGGCTGAGGGAAAATTACAGCAAATCTTTGGCACCCCACTGCAAAAGAATGGTTTGGTGTTTTGGGCTACAATTTGGAGAGAATGCAGCTGACATCTCACAGATGTGCCTTTCAGTGTTTTGTTGAAAAAAATATTACACAGCAGCAAAGTTACAGCACTCCAAATGTTAAGCTTTTTCCCATTGGATAACATTACAGCATCTGACGCATTGCAGCAATCCATTGGCACCCTGCTGTAAAATAACAGTGTGGTCTTTCAGGCTGAAATTTGGAGGGGAGACAGCCAACATCCCTCAGAAGTGCTCTTTAGTGGTTTGCAGGGAGTCAAAGTTATGACACTCTGAACTTCTCTTTTTTTCCCATAGGATAACATTACAGCATTCACCACGCCTTTCAGGGACCGTATCTCGGAAACAGTGCAAGATACTGACTTTTCGTCAGAAAAACACTTATCCCCTGACAGAGGCTAAGTACAAAACTAGCCAGGAAATTCATAAATCATGACTTTTAATTTTTTTTTCTATGTTGTATGGTTCCTAAGATATAAGCAATTTAGTATTCCAACTCATTTTCTGCTCCAAGACCCATTATTATGCATACATTCTTTGTACTCACTGTCTTTCTCTATGAAGCTTTTGGGGAAAACCAGCCTGTGCGCTTACATTACTGTTACCGTTGCCCTTTCTGCTTGCGGTTCCGTACCCATTTCACTTACTGTTCACGTCCACGCCACCATGTACCTTATCCTTTGTGTTTTCATTTGTGCTTGTGTTTCTGTTATTTTTTACCATTTGTGTCTACAGAACTGTTTCTCTTTCTGTTTCACTTTGTGTCACCATGCCAATTACCATTTGGGTTTGCCAGCACCATGTTACTATGTGACAAGACATCATGTGGCAGACCATTCCCGTCAATGCCACCGTGTGCATTACCCTTTCTGTTCTCATTCACGCTTGCATTACCATGTGCACCACTGTTAGCACTTCTGTTTGTTTTGCTGTTCCTGTTACTATGTCACAAGACATCATGTGGCGGGAGCGCGGGGCCCTTTCCCGCCGCCACATCACATTCACTATTTCTTGTTATCATTCTCAAAAAGAAAGGAAATTAGAGGCAAAACACTCCATTTAATGCATCAGTTAGGGTTGTTCCACAGTGACAAAAGTGAGGAAATTCTGTGTTAGGGTTGAAAACCCACCTTGGATCCCCAGCCCACCACCCAACCAGCATTGGGGTGTGCATTGGGTCTTCAGTCCCAACTCTCACCCCATTCTCCTATACTTCGCTTCTTTACACATGTGATGGGGTGAGATTTAGGGCCAATGACCCCAATGCGCACCCCAAAGCTGGTTGGGGTGGTGGGCTGGGGGTCCAAGGGGGGTTTTCAACCCTAACATCAAATTTCCTCACTTTTGTCACTGTGAAACAACCCTAACTGATGCATTAAACTGAGTTTTTTGCCTCTAATATGTATATATATGTACACACACACACACAGATACACATATGTAGCTAGGGTTAAGTGCTCACTTCTATGTTAAAACCACATGTTTGCATCTTAATAACTTTGCAGCCATTCAACAGATTTGCATGAAATTTACATGCTTAATCTCTTGGAGTATGTCTCTTGACATTGTACATTTTGTGACAGTCCATTGTGTGGTTTCCAAGATACAGAGTTTCAACAATCCCTAATTTACATGTTTTTTTTCAATTCCTTTGTCCACCTGTATCTCAGAAACTGTTTTAGGTTGAGACCTGAAATTTTCAGGGTAGAAATAATTTGGCTCACACATGTACCTTTTAAAGGTTTGATGAAAAAATATTAATCCAACAAAAGTTTTTAAATCTTAGATTTTCCAATTTTTTTTCAAATGGAAAAAGTTACATTTTCCACATGAAAATACTTTTGTTTTCATAGGAGCTACTGTATTTCCACAGAAAGGGTCTTGTGGTGTCTCAGGGAGCCTTATAAGTTTTTACAAAGTGGTCCTGTGTCCACCATCTTGTTTTTCAGTTAGCAAGAGACAGAAAGTAAAGAAAACATGTAAAAATCAATGGAGTAGAAAAAACAAACATATGGAATAAACAAAACAGGACAAGTTTAGCTACATGCTGATGATAATTGTTTCACATTCAGGCAAGAAACAGCTTTTCCAGGCATCCAAAATTCCAGGTGACCAGTTTAGCAAGATGAGTGCTTTCCCCTGTAAAAGAATAGCTGGGTTTTCTTGAAATCTGCAGCTGCAGCTCAACTTATGTTGCTAGCTGCAGTGACAGAGTGAGTCATCCTTTACCCTGGTGTCTAGTGGCACCCCCTTCCCTGATGTTTGATCAATGTAACAATAATGAAAAAACATACCTGGTAGTCTAGTGGTCTTTCACCCCTCTCCAGTGCCCAATCCTTGTGTGTTTAAAAAAGAAAGACCCTGGTAGTCTAGTGGTCTCTCCCCTCCCTTTTTCCCGATGTGACATGCCAGTCCCAATATAAAATGAAAAATTCCCTTGTAAGCTAGTGGTCCTGCCCTGCTACTTGATCCCCCTCCCATGTCAGCAAAATCATTCTCATGGGGTCTAGTGGCCCCCATCCCTTCACCATGTTAGATAAGCACCCACCACCCCTCTCCCCTGTATTGTGATTGGCAGTCTGCAACCACAACAGTCCTCCTCTCACCTCCCTAGATGGACGGAGTGTGGTATGAATAAAATGTGGCACACAATCTGAACTGAATGAGCTTATTCAGATTGCATTGTGCAGTACTGCTATTACTAGTGGAGTTTGGAGCATTGCATGGAAGTGAGAGCAGGGCTGTGGTTGTTGCAGACTGCCAATGGGGATGGTGAGCAGGAAGTGGGATGTAACAGGGTGGGGGCCACTAGGTCAGCAGTAAATGTATTGCTTTCATGGAAGGGTGACCATGGAGATGGAAGGGAACACTAAACTACCAGGTAATTTGCCATTTTAGGATATCAGGACTAGGATAGGACATTGAGGGAGGGGGGAGTGACCACTTCACTGTCAGGGTCTTTTTTCCTTATACAGAAGGGGATCAGGCATCTGGGAGAATAGAGACACCAGTTGACTACCAGGGTGTTTTTTATTTTTGTAAAGAGATAGACATTGGGCATCAAAGAGGGACCAGATGTGCAAATGGATATGCTACTAAATATAGGGCCCAATTCTCATAACCTGGCACAAACCTCACTGAAGGTGGCTTGCATCAATCACACGTGCACTACAGACCCTGCACTGGAATCTCTATTGGGCTGGGTCCCAGTGGCCAATTCTCACAGCTTGTGGGACCCCTAGCAGTGCACCTTTCAGAGGGCACACCCCAACAGGGTGCCTCAAGCCTATGTCACTATGTGGCAGTGTATGGATGCACCCCCATCTTTGATCCTTTTGCAAAACATAGTACTAGTAGCTCCCATTTCCCTGGTACTCTAGTGCCCCCCTAATCATTGTAAAATAAAGTTGTAACACCCCTGTTTCCCTGGTAGCTTAGGGCCCCCATCCCAATGACCCCAACAGTACTGTAATAAGTACCACCTTGGCGGTCTAGTGGCCCCACACCCTCCGCAGTAGTGTCCGACAGCTCCATTTCCCCCCAACCTGTATGGGCACCAGTGACTAGTACAGCTCATCTCACCACCACAGTTAGCCATAACTGGGCACTGAATGAGCACGTACAGTATATAAGCATGTGTTCAATGACTTACAGCATCTGTCAATCACTGAGTGAGTACTATATACAGTAGGCACTCATTCAGAGCTCATTTGGTGGCTAGCCTTGTTTGTGAGAGGTGGGCTGTCCCTATCATTGGCTACCATACAGTTTGGGGGAGTGGGGTGGTTGGGTACTACTGTGTGGAGGGTGGAGGGCCACTAGACTACCAGGTGGTACTTATTACAGTACTGTTGGGGTCATCAGGATGGGGGGCCCTAGACTAGCAGGGAAATGGGGATGTTACAGCTTTATTTTACAATGCTGGGAGTGGCCAGAGTAGCAGGGAAACAGGAGTAATGTGTATTGTGTATTCCAGCCATGGGTTCTGGAATGGGGGGCCATGGCACATTGCCACTACCTGGTGATCTCCCCAGTGGTAGCATGTCTAAGTACCCTTAGACCAGCCAATAGCTGGTCTAAGGGTACTTAGACTTATGACCACCTCCAGTGTTTTATGAATAATGATTACAGAGATTCAGCAGCCTGGGTCTGCTGCAAGCCCTTTGCCCTATGCCCAAGCCCAATGTTAGGCACACGGGAGGTGCAAGCCCTTTTTGGGGTGGGCAGCCTGCAATTGGTGCAGGCTGCCTATGGGAATATCTTGGCATGCAGGTTCTGGTGCATGGTGCCACTTGTGCCATTTCTGCTTGGTGCGGGCACCTTGTGTCCAATGTAGACCTTTGAGAATTTGCCCCATAGTGTCACATGACTTAGTCAATTTGTGCAAATGGCTTATCCTGTTTTACATGTGGAAATCCTGTTGCAATCTGCCTGCATGAAAAAAGACCCTGGTAGTATAGTGGTCTCTCCCCCTCCCCAGTGCCCAATCCCCTTCTGTATAAGGAAAAAAAGACCCCAGTAGCATAGGGATCCCTCCCCCTTCCCTGATGTCCCTTTCCAGTCTCTATATTAAAAAATAACATATTAGTTGGTAGTCTAGCGGTCCCTCCCCTTTTCCCAAACCCCATCCTGTGAAAGCAATAAAGTTTCTGGTGATCTAGTGGCTCCCCACCCTCCATCTTGTTAGGTATGGACCCATCACCCAACTCCCCCATGCATCCCTACTGGCAGTCTACAAACACCACAGCCCTCCTCTCACCTCCACAGATGGCCTCAGACTGCACTAGGAATAAGGTGTGTCACACAATGTGACCTAAAAAATATTTTTTTATCTGAAAGAAGAAAATGGTCCCTTGTCATCCCCGCCATGCCCTTACCCCATCCTATCCCTCCCACTGAGCACCAACCACCTCCCTTTACCCTATACGTACCTCTAGAAGTCATAGACTGTCATTTCATGTGGACTGAGGCAACTCTGCACTTTTCAAACCTGAACTGTAAACTGAGGAATCAAGGTTAGTGCCAAATAATGTATTTCATTGCCATTTTGAATTTCTATTCATGACTTAACCATATTTAGGAATTGTTTCACCAAATTTTCAACAGGGTCTTTTTGGGACCCCACCTCATGAACACTGCAACTGTCATTAAATTAATCAGGGACAGAAGATGATTTTGCAGTCACTGAGTAGAATCACCTTTTGAGACTGAATAACAAAATTTCACTGCCAATGTTCATGAGATGGAGTCCCATAAAGGCTAATGTTGAGACCATGGTGAACAATTTCAAAAAAATGGCCGAGTTTTGAGCATTCATTGACACTTTTCTACACATGTGCGTAACTTTAGTAATTTTCAATATTTTGAGGCCAGATTTTCAACATAGCCATTTTTTTCATGTCTCCTCATCAACAGAACAGCTGCCATTTTTCACATCCTGTCCAAAGCATGTTTTCACACCTGTGGCATGGAATGGCATTTTGGCATGAATTTGAAACTGTTCACCTATAGGGTTTCTGAGATGGGGTCATAAGAAGACTTTGCTTAAAATGTGTGGTCAAAATAATAAAAAATGCCAAAGTTATGCCCATTCACTGCAATTTCGGTTTGTCCGTTCGTAACGTCAGATATTTTAAATATTTTGACCCCAGATTTTCAAAATAGCCTTCTTACTACCTGACTTCATGCATAGTATGTCATAGCTGTGATTTTTTTGAAATCCTGTCCAAAATGTGTTTTGACACTTGTAGTGCGGATTTTGTTGCAGTTATGCAGAATTACATTTTGGCCAGGATTTGAACATTTTCTGTACTGGGATACCTGAGGTGGGGTAATAAGATGGCTATGCTGATATTTTGGTCACTGTTGTCCTATAAACAGAAGCACAGGGAGTCAAGAGCCCTGTGCTTCCACGGCTTCATGCATATACACATCTATGGAAAGATGGGAGTGCAGGGCCGAGGGTCCTGCACTCCCACACACAAAGATATGGCTATACTATTTGAAAAATGAAGGAAATTCATTGCAAAAAATAAATTGTTAATGCATCAGTTAGGATAATTGCTAAAGTGACAAAAGCAGGGAAATGTGATGTTAGGGTTTCCAACCCTAACACCCCACCCCCACCCTGCAGACACTAACAGGCATTGGTGATGTTCCTTGGGTCATCAGCCCTAATGCTCATCCCATTCTCCTACACTGTACCCATCTCAGCTTGTCTACTTATGGAACGGGGTGAGCATTAGGGTTAAGGAACCCAAGGCACATCCCAACACTTGTCTGTATTTGCAGGGTGGGGGTGGGGTATTAGGGTTGGAAACCCTTACACCACATTTCCCTGCTTTTGTTGCTTTAGTAACAACCCTAACAGATTCATTAATGAAGGTTTTGTTTTTGCAATGAATATATCTATATCTATATCTATATATTTATTATTTATTTATATTTTATATTTATCTATATATTTATACAATAGGGGTGGTTGATAAATGTTGCAGATAAAAACATGTATTCTCACTAGAGTGAGATAAATGTTGCTGACATAGGAACTGTGGTAGATATGCAGATTTACACACACAGTTCCTATGTCAGCAAGTGATATTCTCACAGTAGCTGTGTCATCAGGAAAGATGTGTAGACATTACAGTGTCCTAGCAACTGAAGCAAATCACATTCACCTGTTACAATAGTTAAAATGTTAAAGCAGCTCAAGATTCCCATGTTACTGACTTCACTGCTGTTTCTAGTTATACACATTTAACAGTAAAAAAGTGTGGTGCTCAGTTACAAAAATACAACCGTGAATGCAGGACAGGTTTATCAAACATGCAAACCATGAAAACAACAGCCCACCTCACAAGAAAGCAAAGCACATTTTCTCTGATAGCAATGCAAAATAATAACAAATACCTGAAATGCAGCAGCCGTGGCAAAACTCCGAACTCTGAAGCCGTGAACAAGTCCATTCACAAACTGAAAAGAAACTCACATAAGCACCCCATTTAAAAAAATAAAGTCGTAGAACGCATACATAAGGTGTAAAATTAAATAAATACACTTATTTACAATCTCTTTACAGTAAACCGAGACAGTGAAACACGGAAGTCTTCTTCAAAAGAAAGACACGCCCAGTCTCATTCACAAACCAATCAAAACACAACTCCCACTATCAATCACTACTACCGACCAATGGTACAACACAAATAGCAACCAATAGGATACGTTTTGACACAAAATCACATGCAGACACCAATGAAAAACCACTACCATGCAACAATAGCCAATCCAACAACAGACAACAGACTCATTCATAAAAAACAGCACTCCCCATTTCCAACACAGCCTCATCGCAGTGCAGTAACACTTAGAAATAAAATAACACACATTTTCATACCTTCTACACACAAATAGCCATCAAATACCCTATTGTATAAATCGAACACATGATGAGCACGAGTGGGATATGTAAAATATTCTCACTCCTGCATCGTGAGGCATAGATATCTCACTCTGCAGGAGTGAGAATATTTTACATATCCCACTCGTGCTCATCATGTGTTTGATTTATACAACTGGGTGAGACATATTCCAGTGAAATAAAACATGTTATTTTCACTGCAGTGAAATAAATCCTGACAACATCAGCAGAGTTAAAAGAAATACTGTTTAATACACCCCCAAAACCCATGCAAAGCTACACAATCATACAAAGCTGGCCATACAAAGGTGCGCTAACCCCGTGCAAACCATGCAAATTGTACATTTTACAACAGTGAGGCCGCTTTGTATAAATAGGACACATGATGTGCACATTGTGGAATATGAAAAATATTTTTACTCCTGCCTCATGAGCACTGTATATTTCACTTGTGCCTTCGGCACTCATGAAATATTTAGGCTCACTCTGCAGGAGTGAAAATATTTTCCATATTCCACTCATGCCCATCATGTATCATATATATATATATATATATATATATATATATTATATATATATATTCATGTTAAAAATCTTCATTTAATGCATCAGTTAGCTTTATTCCACAGTGACAAAAGCAAGAAAATTTGAAGTTAGGGTTAAAACCCTAACTCTGCATTCACCCCAGTACCACATACACACACACACACAGACTCACACACGCACATGCAAGTAGTGGGCGAGGACCAAGACAAGACAACCAGTCACAGACAACCAGCAGCAGGTAACAGAAATAACATACAACTGTCTAAATGTACTACAAGGCACATCCATCATCATGGTCCACCAACTGTAAGACTTCTGCTGACATCCCAGTGACTCAGTGACTTGGGGCATACAAGCATACTGGTCATGAGCTGTTGTTGGACCACATTAAACAGTTTTGTATTACCAATACATTTGTATCTCTTCTGAATGAGAGTGTATTGATAATGCATAAGTCTAACACATGTTACATCAGGCAATGGTTTTGGAGACCTCTGTTCACTGTTAATCTCTTTTGATGTTACCCCACTATAAGTCAATGATGCATCAGTACACTATTATCTGCATAGTCCTGCTGCACCATTATCTTACATTGTACAGGTGCAGATCTCTGCAGGATTCTCAGACACAAAAGGCACATGGTCACAATACACTATATCTGAATTGTGGACAGTTCCACATTTGAAGCAGTTGACTGTTTTCTCTTCTAAGTAATATGTTGCTGACAGTAAGCAGGTTACAGTGCCTCATGCTCACACTTTTCTGTTTCTGAGTGTGTAGTCACAGAGGATTTTCAACACCCTTTCATGTGTGTTAATACCTCCTGATCTTAGCCTGGCACAAGGAAATAATGGATTAGTACAGTATTATGTGAATACATCTTCTGCACCGTTCTCTGAACTTGTGCAGCAGCACGGGCTGTGTGAGACTGTGACCCAAGGTCTTCCACAGTACCATCTCACTCTCTTTGCCCTGTTAACAGATTCTCAGTTCAAACACATGTCTCTGTTTCTATATAAATTCCTACATTGGTAGTTTCAGAGGGGTGGAAAAGAGCCCATGCTACTACTTTTGTAGCTATGAATGCATAATATGAAACTGCATTTTCGCTAGTCTTTCATGTGTGTTAATGGTTGCTCATGCTATAGTGACATTAGTAAATTATATATCAGGACACAATTATAAGCAGAGTGTTGCTGCACTGTGATCTGATCCTGTATGATTGGGCAGCTTTATGAGACACTAAGTGTTTAATATCATCATGGCCCATGCTTGACATTGTTATAGGGATGGTTTGAGATATTTAAAACAACAATATCTTAGGTATTTTGTGGAGAGTACTCCTGTTCTGGTATCTTATCTGTGCAAATCGCCATCATGGGTGTATACCCACATGACAGTAGAAGTCCTACTGTTGGTGGACCATGATGATGGATGTGTCTTGCAGTACATTTAGACAGTTGTATGTTATTTCTGTTACCTGCTGCTGGTTGTCTTTGATTGGTTGTGTTGCCTTTGTCCTCCCCAAATATTTGCATATGTGTGTGTATGTGTGTGTGTGTGTGTGGTGCTGAGGGGGAATGTGGAGCTAGGGTTTTAACCCTAACATTGCATTTCCTCATTTTTGTCACTGTAGAACAACCCTAACTGATGCATTAAACAGAGTTTTTTTGCCATGAATTTCCTTTCTTTTTGAAAATGTATACTATAAATAGTCAATAGAATGTGGTGGTGGGAGCATGGGACCCTTGGGGCCCCACACTCCCACCATGTTAATTTATGTCACTTTGCTGCGTTAAAACTGAATGACTGACTAAAATGAAAATTGGTAAATGAAGACTTGTACCATACCATAACATGTATAACAAATGTTATCTGAATCTGTTCAACAGTTGCACAGCGTCACGTTGGGAAAACTGTGCAGAAGTGGAGAAAAGTACATTTTTACCACTTTGCTACACAAGAACCATATGCCCAATGGAACCAAAAATTGTAGAAAGAAGACATGCACCATAGCACACCATGTGTCCATAATCCTGTGTATATCCATTCAACAGTCGCACAACACCATGAGACAACAATGTAACATGCACAGTTCAGCAACCATAAGTGCCAGTGACCCTGAAATTGGCACAGTGAAAGATGAGTAAAAAGTATTTGTACATTCCAAATGCCAGGCAAATCGGGCACATGGCTCAGATGTTATTGAAGTGGAATTAACCACATTTTCAATCATTGGAGTGGCATAATTCTACACCTGTTAATGTTTTACATACCAAACCACTGCAAGGTACTTCTGTGCCACTAGGGCTATCTGTGCTACAAATTTCAAGCCAGTAGCACCATGCAGAATGCTATGCATAAAATGTTAACTGCGTCACACACTGTCTCCAGAGCAAATTACTTTTCAAACATGTAAATAGCGTAATTCACATCTTCAGGACACCCATGCAACACCCTCCAAATTTCATGTGAAAAAAACAAACCATTCCAGAGATATTACATTTTTTTTCTGCACCTTTAAGAAGTCTTACACCACAAAATGGTGGAAATCGCATCCAAAAATGCACTAAAATGGCAGACCTGGTAGCTGAAACAACAGCAACTGTGAAGTGGGCCAACTTCAAATGGCCATAACTCTGAAACAGAACAACATTTTTCACCAAACAAAAACTGGCAGAATCCTTGAATAAAGGATTTTCTTCCTGCTAAGTTTTGGACCAATCAACAACACACTGCCTGTGCTATGTGTTGCAGAAGACAGTGCAGTAAAATAGCAAAAACATAATGTTTTGCACTGCATTGTGCAAATACAGAATCACAAATGGTAATGTTAACACAAATGGTAATGGAAACAGTGAGGTAAAATAAAATAGTAATGCTAATGGTAATGCAAATGCAAGAGCAAATGGTAACAAACATGGTTACACAAATGTAAAAGATAACACAAACGGTAAGAGAAATGCAAGCACAAATGTAAATGAAAACAGAAATGGTAATGCAAATGGAAAAGCAAACACTAACGGCAACAAAAATGCAAACGTTAACAAAAACAGTAATGTAAATGCTAAAGGCAATGAAAACGCAAACAGTAATGAAAATACAAATGATAATACAAATGCAAACAGAAACAAAAATGGTAAGGGCAAAGGTGATGAAGAAGGACACAGTAACACAATCGACAACAGAAATGCTACCGAAAATGCAAATGCTAAGGCAAACAGAAATGCAAACAGTGACGGACACATAAACAATAACGGTAATGAAATTGGAAATGCAAACAGGTATGGTAACACCAACAATGATGCAAAAGGAAACACTAACACAAATGGAAATGCAAATGCAAGCACATATGCAAATGGCAAACGGTAATGCACACGGTCATGGTAACACAATTGGAAATGCAAGCACTTATGGTAACACCAATGATGATGTCAAAGAAAACACAAATGCACACGGAAATGAAAACACATATGCAAACACAGATGGTACTGTACATGGTCACACAAAAATAATGCAAACAAAAACAGTAATGGAAATGCAAATGGTAACAGTAATGCAAATGAAAGTGCAAATGCAAATGCAAAGGGTAATGCACACAGTGATTTAAATGGAAACGCTAACGAAAATGGTTATAGAAACTCAAGCAGAAACCCTAACTCTAGCAGTAATGCAAATGCACACACTTTTTTTTCACAAAAAGGTGCATTCAGAAGCACAGTGACTACAAAGAAATGTATGCATAATAATGGCCCTCAGAGCAGAAAATGGAAACTTGGAATACTAAATTGCTTATATCTCAGGAACCATTTGATGCAGAAAACGTTTTTAAATCTTATAGTATGTGTGACTTTCCAGGCTAGTTTTGCACTTAGCCCCCCAGGATGGAGCTAAGCATTTTTCCAACAAAAAGTCGGTATCTCGAACCATTTTCAAGATACGTGCCCCGAAAGATGCAGCGGATGCCGTAATGTTATCCTATGGACAAATTATGAACTTCGGAGTGCTGTAACTTTGCATCCCTCTGATATTTTGTCACCAAACCACCAAAAGGCACATCTGTGGTATCTTGGCTTTCTTCCCTTCAAATTTCAATGCAAAAGACCAAACCCTTCTTTTACAACTGGGTGGCAAAGATTCCCTATTGTTTTGGTCATAGTGACGCAAAGTATTTTTGCAAATCACAACACTTTTGCAAATAAAATCATGAAAGTGTGGCATATGCAACATTGCTTTGTGACACTACTTTTTACAAAAATTTAAAAAACATATTTCTGATGTTTTACCCCCCAAAAAAGTAATGGTTAGCATCCTCAGGGCTCACTAGGTGAACACAATAAGAACTGTGTCCCTAGAGAGTCCCAAATGTAAATGCCAAGCATTTCTATAACCTCCAACTGAAAACAAGATAGCTTATTTGCGACACTACAAGGGTCATTTGTGACACTAAAAACTGCATTTGTGACACTTTTGTAAATTTTGTTAACTTTTCACATAGACTGTAATGAGATTTTGTTTTTTTTGAATAACTTTTGAACTGTTTAATATTTGTTCACAAAATCTTTGAAAGGCACATCAGGGACCCCAGCTGCATGTTCCATGAAGTTTTTGGACTAACCGTGCAAAATGTGCTAGCTGTAGGGAAAGAAACACACAAAAATAACCCATAATTTCTAATTTTTTGACACTCTAGCTCAGCAACCATACATCCGATTGTAACACAACTTAGCAGGCCCAAAGATCTATGGTACCAGACCTTGCATTCCAAATTCCAGCCAAATCTGTTACACAGGGTAACGTTATTAAAGTTAGTTACTGACTAACAAAGAAGGGATCACAGATCTCCAGGTAGAAGGTCACCTGGGGGCCAGTGACCATCACATGGTATGGTTCAATTTGGCTACTACATCTAAATCATCCCATTCCAAGGCAAAAATATGGGACTTCAGAGGAGCTGACTTTGATAAGATGGCCAACAGAGTTAAGCTAGCCCTGGCAAAAGAAACACAGTGAGGGGTACAGGCAAAGTAGGCAAGCATTAAGGATGCAATACTTGAAGCAACATCCCATTGTGTTAGACAGAAAAGGAAGTGCAAAAGAAGAAGGAAACCACTTTGGTTCTCAAATACAGTAGCAGAAAAGGTCAGAGCCAAAAGGCTGGCCTTCAGGAAATATAAGGGAACACAGCGGGATGAAGATAGGGAGGCATACCAAACTGCCCTAAGGGAAGCAGGTAAGGCAGTAAGGCAGGCAAAGTCCCAAACTGAGGAAACACTAGCACGAAAAGTAAAGAGAGACAAGACTTTCTATAGATACATTAGTGAAAGGAGAAAGTCCAGAGGGGTATTGCTAAGCTTAATGGAGAAAAGGGAGCATGGGAGGAGGGACCTGTAAAGGCATCTATCCTAAATAGATACTTTTGCTCAGTATTTACTGAAGAGAAGGTAGGGCAGGGCCCACAGCTCAGCATCATGGACACAGGGGAGGTGAGCACTACTCCCTTCACAAAAGAAAGGGTCCTACAAGAGCTTGCTAAGCTCAGGGTGGATAAGGCAATGGGACCTGATGGCATACATCCCAGGGTACTTAATGAGCAAAGGAGGAACTAGCAGAGCCATTAGCAGAATTGTTTAGTGAATCTCTGAGCACAGGAGAGGTCCCAGAAGACTGGAGAAGGGCTCATGTGATCCCGCTCCACAAGAGTGGTAGCAGGGAGGAGGCGGGAACTACAGACGGTCAGTCTTACCTCAGTAGTGGGCAAGATTATGGAGGCACTTCTTAAGGAAAGGATAGTGCAACACCTGGAATCCATAGGGGCACAGGATCCAAGACAGCATGGGTTTACAAAGGAAGGTCCTGTCAAACTAATCTCATAGATTTCTTTGACTGGGTAACCAGAGTGGTGGACCAAGGGGAGCAGTTGATGTCACCTACCTTGACTTCACAAAGCTTTGACACTGTTCCACATAGAAGATTGATAAAAAGCTGGGTAGGCCTGTGGTCAGGAAGTTGGTCAACTGGTGGCAAACTGGTTGACGGGCAGAAAACAGAGAGTGGTGGTAAATGGTATACAGTCAGAAGAGATGCAAGTCACAAGTGGGGTACCTCAGGGATCAGTCCTGGGCAAGTCCTCTTCAACATCTTCATTAGTGACCTTGCAGATGGACTAGAGGGTAAGGCTTGTCTGTTTGCAGATGACACCAAGATCTGCAACAGAGTAGATGATCCAGATGGGATGGGCAGAATGAGAAGAGATCTGGATAAACTAGCAGAATGGTCAGAAGAGTGGCAACTGGGATTTAATGCAAAGTGCAAAATCATGCACATAGGGAAGAGAAACCCTGAAGCTACCTATAGGCTGGGAGGAGAGTTGCTAGCAGTCACAAAGAAAGAAAGAGACTTGGGCATCATCATCACTGATGACCTAAAATCATCCAAGCAGACCTCTAAAGCAGTAGGTAAGGCTAGGGGGTGTAGGTGTATTAGTAGGGTATCACAAGTCGCAAGAGGGAGGTAATAATCCCTCTGTACAAGATACTGGTTAGGCCCCATCTGGAGTACTGCATGCAGTATTGGAGGCCACACCTTCACAAGGACATTAACCAAATTGAGGCAGTCCAGAGAAGGGCAACCAAAATGGTGCAGGGACTGCATCAGAAGACATATGAGGACAGATTAACGGAGCTCAATATGATACCCTTGAGCAAAGGAGGGAGAGAGGTGATATGATCGAGGCATTCAAACACCTTAAGGGCATAAACAAGGTGAAAGAGTCTAACATGTTTAAATATAAGAAAATAGCAGGACAAGAGGACACAGCATGAGATTAGAGGAGGCCGATTAAGGGGAATGTGAGGAAATTCTTTTTCACAGAAAGGTGGTGGATGCATGGAATGGCTTACCACAAGAAGTGGTGGCTATGAATACAGTGCAGGCCTTCAAACAGGCATGGGATAGGCATAAGGGAGCAATACAAATGACTATGAATAGATAGGTCACTGACAGAGCAAAGGCCAATGGCACATTTATAAGGTAGAAAAAGAAATGGGCAGACTGGATGGGCCTTGCGGTCCTTATCTGCCATCAACTTCTGTGTTTCTATGTTTCTATTAAGCTGCCAAATTTCAGATTTAACCCTAAATGGGACACTCAAACCTAACTATAGTGGCATATTAGAGGCAAAAAACTCTGTTTAATGCATCAGTTAGGGTTGTTCCACAGTGACAAAAGTGAGGAAATTCAGTGTTAGGGTTGAAAGCCCCCCTTGGACCCCTCCAGCCCATCCCCCTAACTGGCATCAGGGTGAGTGTTGGGGTCATTGGCCCTAACTCTCATCCCATCGCATGTGTAAAGAAGCTAAGGAATAGGAGAATGGGGTGAGAGAACTGACTGTGCGTGCACCCCAATGCCGTTGGGGGTAGACTGAGGGTCCAAGGTGGGCTTTCAACCCTAACACCAAATTTACTTGATTTGTCACTGTGGAACAACCATAACTGATGCATTAAATGGATTTTTTTGCCTCTAATTTCCCTTCCTTTTGAGAATGATGACAAGGAATAGTGAATGTAATGCAGCACACGTTCCTGCCACGTGATGTCTTGTGACATAGTAACAGGAACAGCAACGCAAACAGAAGCACCAACAGTGGCATACATGGCAACACAAACATAAATGGTAAAGGAAACGTTAATAGAAACGCAGGCGTAATGTGACGCCGAAGTGAACAGTGACACAAACGGACATTGAAGTGTGTACAAAAACGCAACTGGTAATACGAACAGTGATGGCAGTGGTATTTTAAATGGAAATGTTAAGTGTCACAGCAAAAAGAACGCGAAAGAGAACAGAAATGGAAACATGAATGCAAGTGCACACGTAAACGCAAACTTTAACCAGCGCAGGCATGGTACCGCAATTCTAAATGCAAATGGTAAAGTTAACATGAAGAATAACGCCAAAGAAAAGAGAAATGGGAACAGAAGCACATACGGAAACACAAACTGAAATGCGCATGGGCACAGTACCGTAATTGTAATCTTAAATGGTAACAGTAACAGCAAGGAAGACACAAAATGAAAGAGAAACAGAAACAAAAATGAAAGGGCTGCTGTAAACGCAAATGGCAATGCACACCTTGACGCAACAAAAATGCAAATAGAAACAATAGTGGAAATGCAAATGGTAACAGTAACAAAAAGCAAGCGTAAATGACAACACAAATGGTAACACACATGGTGGCGTACACAGGAACGGCAACACAAACAGGGACATAAACGCAAGTGGAAATAGTAACTGTAACAGAAACAGAAGTGCATACCCTGTTTTTGCTGAACAGTTGCATAGAGAAACACAGGGGCCCAGATATTCAAACTGCACCACAAAGTAGTGCAACAGCAGGAGCAGGCACAAGTCCAGTGTGCCCATGTGCAACACACGCGCTATTCAAACATTGCACAGGCCAAGGTGCACCTGTGCCACACAACTGAATGTCACACCAACTGCACTATGGTGCAACCAGGGATGTGCAGTGGCACAGGTCTGATGTACAATAGCACAACCAGGGATGCACAGTGAAGCAGGGTAGCAGTGCATAAGCATAACCAGGGATGTGCAGGGACAGGATGCAGGGATCCACCACCCATAGAAGATATGGGCAGAGGAGCACACAGCAGAACAGACATTGCCCCCCACTCCCCAAGCACCGCACAGCCTGAGGAGAGCTGGAAGAACCACCAGCCCATGGACACCAGCAACAATCCCACAGCTGGGGCATGGTGCCCCAGAACACCCCATGGCAAGGTGTGACCGGTACACAAGGATATCCAACCACCCCATGCCACACCATCCCACCAATGCAGAGCATACCCTGCACTGTGATCCCCAGACACCCTGCCCAGAAGTAGTGCCCAACATTGCAGGACACCCCATGCATGCCACCACCCCCACTGTGACAATGCGACCCTGTGCACCACGGAAACATACAAGGCAGCCCCACCATGAGAACTCTGCATCGGGTGATATCAGACACTGATGCAACAACTGCATACACAGTGCCACCCTGCACATCCCCCCTGAGGTACAGCTGAGAGACCAACCATGCATCGGCACATGAGGTACTCCACATGCGACAGGGCATGCCCCAGACTCCACCACCAGTGGTACAGCACCCTGCACACCCTCCCAAGGACACACCCCATCCCAGCACTGGCCACAACAGGCAGCACAGATACCCACAGTGGTGCAGGGAAGCATGCGCCACACAGGATGCAACACAGTGCATGGACAAACACCCACTCATACCCAAGAGCACACCAACACTGGGACACAGTAGCGGGTCAGCAAAGCCACTGGCATGTGGCCACAGCAGCCGTGTCCACACGGCCAGCACCCCTCCATGGTACAGGTGTGCCAGTGACCCTACGCAGGCACCATGAAGCTGTACATCACCATCATGCGGCCGGAGCACAAGTGACAGACAGTGGAGCACATCCCCTGCAACAGACACAAGCAGCAGCATGGAGGGGGACAACAACAGCAGAGGTCACAGTGCCACCTGAGTCAGACATGCACCATGCCGATGACAGGAGGCAACCCGGCCTTGTGCCAGGTAGAAGTGCTTGTCCAGCAGGGACAGCCACTGCTGACATGCCAGCAGACCATGCAGATCACAGATATGCAACGGTGTCAGTTGCACAGGCCATGGATGGTCTGACAGGGGCACCATGGACACAGTACATGCACCATGAAACACTGCACACAGTCATCCAGTGCACAATGAACAACACATAAACCACAGACAGTGACTGATACCCATGCCCACTCTATAGGCAGTTTCCTTTCCGGACACACACATGCCCATGCCTGTACCACCCCTGACGCCATGCACACCACTGCAGCTGAGCAACTGTAGCCCACTGCAAATCAGAGACCACCACAGTTGGCATAACAAAACAAATGTTTTATAGAAAGGTCAAAAAAACTATTTACAATTATTTACATTGGGGGGAAGGTCACATACCAGGTGGGGGTGGGTAAGTGGCAGGGGTGAACAAATAGGAGAGGGAAGAAGGGGTGTGAGGGTGGGTCCAGGGGATAGGGTGAATCTGGGGACATGGAGGGCCTAGTGTCTTCCCTGCCCCCCTGTGCCAGTGGTGCCTCCTTGTCCTCTGCCTCTGAACTCCATGCTGCTCCAAGCACTGGAGTATCTCCATAGATGCCCTCATGATCTGCTGGAGCTCCTACATGGCCCTCTTGAGCTGCATCAGCTGCCCTCCACCTAGGACAAGGAAGCAGAGTCAGTATGTGTGAATGTCCATCCTTCTGCAGCCCACCCATTGTGCATGGCATACAGCTGTGGGCCACACCTTGTGATGGTGTTCGACCATCCACAGTGATCGTGTCCATAAGACTTGCCTACCCAGGTGCACAAAGCCATGCAGACCGCTGCATACACCCAGTGCCCAAGTCCCACACAGCACCACAGTGGCTGTACAGTGACATGGCTATGTGGTGCGAAGGCAGTGGCACAGCCATGTACCCGGTGGACACATGGACCACCAGCGATGCACACCCACACATGCAGTACCACAGGACAGTGCTGAGTGTACCATGTGGCATGCACGTCAGTGGTGTCAATGGATGGTGGCCATGCCCGGCCACCTTCCCCACAACACAGCATGCACAGAATATCCTGGAAGAAAAGCACTCACCTGCATTGACTGGATCTGAGCGCTGTTGCTGGATGGGCCCAGCAGCCTGTGGCTGTTGCCCTGCATCCATTGCCTCTCTGCATTGCCGTGCCTCCCTGGCTTGTTGCCGCTCCTCAGGGCCTAGGATGCAAACATGGAGAGGGGAACATCAGCACAAACCAGTAGCAAAGCTCCCCCCGAGTGTGTGTGATCCCACACAGCCCAGCCATGCCTCAACCCCACCACCAACTCCACCATCACTGCCCACACTGGACAGCCCCTCCGGGTGGTGGACACATTCCCACTGCAATACCGGTATGGACGCTACCAGTATATGGATGGAGCACCTACCTGGTTGTGGCACAGCACCTTGCCTGGTGCGTGCCTGTAGATGGGCAAGCCTGTCTGGGTCCCTCCGCTGAAGGTCTCCATAGGGGTGGTGACACTGCTTAGCTGTTCAGCTGATCCCTGTGGCTTCTTCTAGTGCCACTGCCACCTCCTCCTGAACTGCACTCCTTGCCCTGTTCAGGGGGGTCACCCCCAAACAGGGCCCCAGGATGGGGCTCTACAATGGCCACCAAATTGGCCAGCTCCAGTGGGCTCCATACAGCAGCTCTCCTCCTTGCCATCACTGCTTCAGGTAGGATCACAAAATGGCACTCTGTAGCACACGTCCGCCATGTGCAGATGCTGTGCAGTACAGCGCTGCCATTCCTTATTGCGCTGTCACCGAACAGCACGATAGGGGTACACCCATGCGGACGCATGGTGCCTAGGGGACAAAGGTCGACCACAGGGCAAGGGTCTCTCATGCACAGACTGCCACAATGTGATTGGGACTTCCAGTGTGTAGTGTGGTTGAGTGCCTGTGTGAGAAGCCCTGCAGTGGCCAACCGAGCTGTGGCACCATGGCACCTATGGTGCTCTAGGGGCACGAGCACCATACATGTAAACAGCACACTAGCACCACTGGCACAGTGGTGGCCATGCCCTGCACTGCCTCCCACACTCAGCACATCAGCAGTGTGGCAGGCATCAGTGTCAGCACCCCAGGCATGCACCGTGTGGTGCCTACTGCACACAACACAATTGTACAAGGTGAAACAGTGTGATATTCAGCCAGAATATGCAAATCAGCCCATCAGCAATTCCATGGTGCAGCTACTGCATTAGCATCCACTTAAAGTTGCTCCTCACCTCATTTGCATGTCTTGCACCATATAAATGTGACATGGGGCTGCAGGGGCCATAGTTTGGTATTGCAGTCTACTGTGGTGGGTTGCATGCTGTTTGGAAGTGTGGACTGTGGTGTATGGGAGATGCATGGGACTGCACAATGAAAGGTAACACCTGTCATTCCCACAGGCTCTATAATGACCGAACGTGAGGAAGAAGAGGAACAGGGATGTTGGAGAAAGAGGAGGCCCAATTTCACATGGGCAGAAACAGATGCCCTGTTCGAGGCATACCTTGGCAGGGAACCGCTGCTCAGCGGACAGTGGGAAACACCACAGACCCATGCTGCAGCATGGGGTGAGGTTGTGCATGCCATGAACCAGCATGGCAGCCACCAGTGGTCCATGCAGGAATGTAAAAAGAAGGTTGGCAGGGACAGGAGGAGAATTAAGGACAAGGTGGCTGCCATCAGGGCAGCACATGCTACAACCGGTGGTGGACAGCCAGATGTGTCATGCCTGACACCACAGGAGGAGCAGGTGACCGGCAGCATGTGGCGTTGTGCCATAGAGGGAGTTCCAGGTGATGACTTCCAGATGGGTGGCAGCCCGTCACTGCATGGTTGGCCCTGTGCTGTCACTGTGTGGGAGGTGGGGGGAATGGCACAGGATAGGGTGGAGACATTAATGCTACCGTGTTCCCTAACAGCTCCTGAGTGTCTACATGGGTCAGCAGTAGTGGGTGTGTCCACTGTGGGTGAGGTCCTGGACATGGAGGAGCACCCATCCACATCCTCAGGTGTCCGAGGGTCAGTACTACCACATACCTGTCTGTCTGTCCAGGTTGAACATGGTGGTGCTGGTGCAGACGAGGTCCCACCTGTGTCCCAGCATGACAGTGGCCACAGACTCCAGCATGCTGGGACATGGACTGGTGCTGGACCAGGCACTGATGATGATGGATCACACATCCCGGAAAGTGATACATGTGGGACGCAGGATGGTCCCACAGCAGGGAAAGGCATGGGCGTAGCCTTGGGTGGTGCCACCATGGAGGCCTGTGTGACATCACAGTCCTAGCCAGTGCCTGTATGCCCCAGTATGACAGCACTGATGTGCATCCAGGCCGGTGGGGCTGCTGCTGCTGCTGCATGGCACTGGTGATCCCTGGCGATTGGCAGCGGAGAGGCAGTGCCAGCAGTCGGCAAATGGGGATGGGAGGACAGTGTCGGGGTGGCGTCAGTGCACCACGTGTGGACATGCCCAGGCATGGCTTTGGTGTGCAGCACCCAACTTCAAGGGGTGCTGCCCGGCACGGCCAGGAACACCATGAGGGACAGCATGCCAATCAGGTGGATGACCTCTTTGATGAGCACAGCCTCATACTCCAGGATTCAGTGGATCAGCAGTTGAGGCTTGTGACGGTGGTGGATGCACTCAGTGCAGTTCTGTGCCAAGCAGAGGATCAGCACAACAGGGACCACGGTCTGGTCCTGGCAGGGATGGACCAGCTGTGGGAGGATGTGATTGCTGCCATTGACAAGCAGACACATGCATTCACAGCTGTCATGGCCACATTGGGCACCCAGTTCATTGCCCGTACGCTGCAGACACCATGCAGTGTCATGTCCACCGCCGTTCCAAGCGTTGTGTGACACCTTCCATGTCAACACAGGATTTGGCAGTCAGCATGCTGAGCATGGCTGGCATGGGCATGTTCAGTGAGCTGCATACCCCTGCACGAACACGGTCACATTCCCACAGCATCACCCCTGGGGGACCGTTAGTGCCACCCCATGAGGCAAATGGTCAGCCTGGCATGGCAGGCAGGTCTCGACTAGGCTGCCCATGCATCTGTGGCGGCCATGGCACTGTGCCACATGACTGACTTGTCTCCCATCATGGCCACTGTCTGCTGCTGACCTGTGTACAGTGTATTGTGCACCGTATGATGCATGGGTGGAGTACCTGGCCCTGCACACACACAGTCCATGTGCACACCCTCCCGGCTGCTGGCCAGTGTGGTGTGTGCATGATGATGCCTGTGTTGTGCTGTCCGCCAATGTGCAATGGTGCCCAGCATCTGAGACACACACAGTGACAGCCACTGGCCGTGGTCATGTGTGGACCTGTGTGTGGCTAGGGGTTGCAGTTTGGGTCGGCATGCCTTCTACCCCTTGTGCATGTCTTGTGGTATGTGTGTGTGTGTGTGTGTGTGTGTGTGTGTGTGTGTGTGTGTGTGTGTGTGTGTGTGAGTGAGCATGTGTCATGTTTCATGCCCATCCCTGACAGCATGTGCGTATCCATGCTCAGTCCCATTAACTTGCCGCCATCGACCCCTGGGGTCCGTCCATGCCTGTCTGTGGGTTGTGCCCTTGCCATTGGTGGTTGCACATGGCCCCATGACCTATCTATGTTGGCCGAAGTGCTCCTCTGTGATGGTGTTCTGGTGCAGTTGCACCAGCCTGAACAGGCGAGGGTCCCTTCGCCCAGGGGGTGGCTTTCCATCACTGTCTGGACTGGCGTCCTCATCATCCCTATCGCTGTCCCCCTCTTCAACCTTTATGACTATCCCACAGTCATTGGCCATGTTGTGCAGGATGCAACAGGCCAGGAATAGCCTGCAGGCCTTTGTGGGGCTGTACTGTAGGGCACCACCAGACTTGTCCAGGCACCGGAAAAGTGACTTCAGCATCCCGCACACCCACTTGATGACATTACGTGTGGTGGCATGTGCCTCATTGTACCATTGTTGTGATGGGATCCAGGGGCACCGGTATGGTGTGAGCAGCCAGGGACGGAGTGGGTAGCCACTGTCACCTGTGTATAGAGGGTGTACATTAGTAAGGTGGTCTGCATCACTCTGCCATAGGCTGTCAAGGCCGGTACTCATGGCACCTCTGACTATGCCTCCCCCCTACTTCTGCCCATGTCATCTTGCGTGATGTGCATACTCACCCACTAGGTGGCCAGTTGGGATGTCCCCACTCTCAAACCAGTGGCACAGTTCAGACTGGTGCCAGATGAAGGCATCATGTGCTCCCCCAGGGTGCATAGCACAGACATTGGTTATGCAGCCCCTGGCATCGCACACCACCTGGCAGTTGATGCTGGCGAAACCCATAAGGTTGATGTAAGCTACACCATCCGGGCCAGGTGGTGTGTGGATGGCCACATGGGTGTAGTCAATGGCCCTGAGCATTCCAGGCATACGTGCTACCCTGTGGAACTGTTGTATGTTTGCTGTGCGCTTCGCCTGTGTGTTGGGGAAATGGATGTACTCCACAGCATGTGGCAGCAGTGTGCTGAGGAATTGTGTGAGTAGGTGTGATGCAGCCGACTGGGTTATGCCTGCTGTGTCCTCTGTTGGTCCCTGGAAAGTGCCCGTGGTGAGCAGGCACATGACAGCTATCACCTTTGTCTCCACTGACAGATCATGGCTCCAGCATTTGGGTGCCTCCATCTCATCACTGCACAGCTCACAGAGTCACCTCAGGATCACCAAGTTCAGGCAGTACCTGCCCACAATCTCTGTATTGGTGTACTGCTTGAAGGTGATGCAGGCTCTGTACCACCTGTTGGGGGCATACCACTAACAGACCCTTCTACGGCCGTGCCCCCCTGCTGCTTGCCTTCTCACACCCCTCATTACCTCGTCCATCTGGATGGTAGCACTGGCCATGTCTCTGGCTAGTGTTCCCCCTGGCAGATGTTATCCCATTCCCCCCATTGTCCTCTGTGATGCTCCTCATGCACCAGGTACACCTCTGCCTTCGGCTGTCCTGCCTACTGCTACTGCCCTCACTACTCTGCATCACTATCCTGTCTGTCCTGCATGACTGTCTCAGGCTCCCTACTTCTGTCCTGTGTGGTCACAGGTATGCCCTGTCCTGCTTCTTCAGTGTCCCACTCACTGCTGCCCTTTTTGGTTTTGCTGCCAGCTCACCCCCACCTCTAGCTTCCCTGTAGCGTTCTTGTGCTTCTGTCTTATTCCTTTTTATTTTTGTTTCATTTCTGCTATTGCACAACTTCTGCTAACTCCCCTATTGTGCATGGTGCATGCTGATGAATATTGCACTGCACCATTTATTTATGGTTCCTCCCCTTATGGTTGCGCATGCATTAATTACCATTGCACTCTTGCGCATTGCAACTTGAGAAGCACAGCTACCTCCCACTGAATATCACATAATGGTACAATTTCATACTTGCGCTAGTGCATCTCTGTTGCACATGGTGCAACCCTTTTGAATATCTGGTCCAGTGTGTACAAAGAACGTATGCATTGTAATGGGCATCGAAGCTTAAAACGTGCATTGAAAGTACTTAATTGCTAATATCTCCGCAACCGCACGACATGGACAAAATATTTAAATTTCACAGAAATCATGATTTTCCTGGCTAGGCTTTTGTTGTTATATAGCCCATGGGGCTATGTAATTCTCAACAAAAAAATCTGTATCTCACATCATTTTCTAGATATGACCCATGAAAGGAGCAGCTTACGCCATCATGTTAGTCTATGGGGAAAAACACCAACTTTGGAGTACCATAACTTTGAAGCCATACAATATTTTTTCACCAATCTATGAAAAGGCACATCTGTGAGATGTTGGCTGTGTCCCCCTCACATTTCACCTCAAAAGACCAAATCGTTCTTTTGCAGCAGGGTGGCAAAGGACTTCTGACATTTTGGCCATAGTCTGAAATAGTAGTGTCATGATTTGCGAAAGCTTTTGCAAACATTTGTGAAAGTGTCGTGAGTGTGACACTACTTTGTGATACTACTTTTTCAAGAAATTTGAAAAACATATTTCTAGGGTGTTTAACCCCAAAATAAAGTCATGTCTAGCATCCTCTGAACTCAACTAGGTAAACATAAAAATAATAGTGTCTCTAGATTGTCCCAATTTTAAATGCCAAGCATTTTTCTGATCACCAGCTGAAAGCAAAATGGCAGATTTGCAACACTACTTAGGCCATTTGCGACACTAAAAAGTGCATTTGCGACACTGTCAAACTTTTTGTTAACTTTTCCTATTGGCTTATAATGGGAACTTGTTTTTTGAATAACTTGTGAACCGTTTAATATTTTTTCCTGAAACCTTCAAAAGGCACATCGGGGACCACGGCCACATGTTCTCTGAAGTTTTTGGACTGTTCACACAAACTGTGCGCCCTGTAGACATGAGCAAAGAATTTGTCAGAAACTGTAAACGCACGTGCAGATCACACTTAATAACTCTGCAGCTGTATATCTGACCAGTACAAAAGTTGGCAGATCCCAAGACATATGGTTCTTGATTATGCATTCCAAATTTTAGGAAAATCCATTAAACGGTGGAAAAGTTTATTAAGGTGCAAAGTTTGACCCTTTAACCTTAAAAGTGCTACTCAACCCTAACTATGGTAGCACCATAATATATATATATATATATATATATATATATATATATATATATACATATACACATATATATATATATATATATATATATATATATATATATACACACACATTATAGTGCCACAGTAGTGGCTTTATAGTTAGGGTTGAGTAGCCACTTTAAGGTTAAGTCTCAAATTTTGGACCTTATTAACTTTGCAACCATGTGATGCATTTGCCTGACATTTTGCAAGTGTCGTCTGGTACCATAGATCTCTGTATCTGGCAAGTTGTGTTATGGTCAGATGTATAGTTAGTGAGCTACAGAGCACCAAAATAAAGACTTTGCGCATTTCTTTGCTCATACATACAGACTGCACTATTTGCACATTCGGTCCAAACACATTAGGGGTATCAATGTAAAGACTTATTCTGTATAGTTCTGTCTCAATTATGTGTAAAAACTTGTAATAAACTTTAAATTACAAAAATGTTAGGGAACATGCAGTCTGTGTTCCCTATATGCCTTTTGAAAATTTTGTGAAAAAATATTAAACAGTTCAAAAGTTATTCAAAAAACAAGGTTCCTCATTATAGTCAATGGGAAAAGTCAAGAGATGTGAAAGTTTCACAAACAGCCCTTTTTACTGTTGAAAATTGCCCTTTTACTTTCATGATCCAGTCATTTTGTTTCAGTTACAACTCAGAAAAATAGCTGGCATTTAAAATTTGGACACTCTAGGAACACAATTATTGTTGTGTTCACCTAGTCGAGTCCTGAGAATGCTAGCCATTGCTTTAAACTTCCCAGAAATATGTTTTTTTTAAGTGTTTGTAAAAAATACTTTTGCAAATGCAAAAGTTTTGTGACTTTTTTTGAGAAACTTTAGTGATTTGCGAAAGTAATTTACAAAAGTATGGCCAAAACAACTGGACATTTTTGACACCCTTCTGCAAAACAACAGTATGTTTTTTTGGGCTGCAATTGGCAGGGAAGAAAGCCAATATCCCACTGATCTGCCTTTTTGTGGTTTGGTGCCAAAATATTACAGTCATCTAAAGTTATTGCACTCCAAAGTTGATGATTTTTCACATTGGATAACATTATGGCATCTGCCACGCCTTTTGGGTCCCGTATCTTGAAAATGGTTTGAGATACGGACTTTTTGTTATGCAAATTCTTAGTCCCACACTGGGGGGCTAAGTACACAACTAGCCTGGAAATCCCTAAATAATGTGAAATTTTAATTTTTTTCCTACCTCTTATAGTTTCTGAGATATAAGCAATTTAGTGTTCCAAGGGCTCATTTTCCCATCTGAGTCCAACTATTATGCCCACATTCTTAGTATTCACTGTGCTTCGTGATGCACCTCTTTCAGACACAATGCATGTGCGTTAGTGTTACTACTAGCATTTCAATTTGCGTTTGTGTCAACATTAGCGTTACAGTTAGCATTTGGATTTGTGCTTGCATTTCCATTACCGTTTGCATTATCATTTCATTTACGTCACTGTTAGTATTGCCATTACCATTACCGTATGCATTTGAGTTTGCACTAGCATTTGTGTTGCCATTTGCATTTACATTTGAGTCACCATGACCATTACCGTTAGCATTTGCATTTACGTTACTGTTACTATTACTGTTTGCTTTTGCATCACCATTACTGTTTACGTTTGTATTACCATTTGCATTAATATTTGCATTTGCATTACTGTAACCATTAGTGTTTATATTTGTATTCACCTTTGTGTTGGTATTACTGTAGCCATTACTATTTACGTTTACTTCACCATTAGCATTACCATTAGCGTTTGAGTTTCTTTTATGGTTACCATTACCGTTTGCTTTTGTGTTTGCATCACCTTTACTGTTAGCATTTGCATTTGTGTTATGGTTTGCATTTCCCTTTGCATTTCTGTTTGAGTTTGCATTACCATAACCATTAGCATTTGTGTTTGTATTTGCATTAGTGTTACCATTAGCGTTGGCATTTGCATTTGTGCCACCTTTACTATTTGCATTGCTGGTACTGTTACCGCTACCGTTAGCATTACCGTTACTGGTACCGTTAGTGTTTGCATTTGTGTTATTGTCTGCATTTCTGTTTGCATTTGCATTTCCATAACTGTAAACATTTGTTTTTATGTTTGCATTAGCATTGCCAATAGCATTTGCATTTGCGTTTGTGCCACCTTAGCAGTACCGTTTGTGTTTGTGATACCATTACTATTAGCATTCATGTTTGCATTTGCATTTGTGTCTCCATTATCATTAGCATTACTGTAAGAATTACTGTCAGTGTGCGCATTACCATTTGCATTAGCATTTCTGTTAGCATTACCATTAGAGTGTGCATTACTGTTCACATTTATTTTGCATTTGTATTTGTGTTTACGTTTGTGTTATCATTTTTGTAACCGTTTGCGTTACCATTTGCACTTGCATTTGCATTTATGTTACTATTACTATTAACGTTAATGATAGCATTACCATCACTGTTTATGTCACCATTAGCATTTGCATTTCTGTTTGCATTACCATTGCCATTTGTGTTTGCATTTAAGTTTCTAATAGTGTTACCGTTAGCATTACCATTACTGTTAGAGTTACCTTTACTATTTGCATTACTGTTACCATTACCGCTACCATCAGTGTTACCATTACTGGTACCATTAGTGTTTCCATTTGTGTTAACATTTCTGTAACTGTTCATGTTTGTGTTTGCATTACTGTTCATGTTACCATTTGTGTTTGGATTTCTACTTGCATTTGCATTACCATTTGCGTTACCATTAACGTTTGGATTTGCATTATCATTTGCATTTCCGTTTGCTTTTCCATTTGCATTACCATTGCTATTATAGTTAGCATTACCGTTACAGTTTGCATTACCACTGCCATTAGCATTACCGTTACCACTACCATTACCATTACTGTTACCATTTGCATTATCATTACTGTTAACATTACTGTTAGCGTTAGTGTTAGCATTATCAATACTGTTACTGTCACCCTTAGCATGGCAAATCACTGTTACAAGGTTTTCTTACACTACAGAGCTGCACTATGGCATTCTAATTCTGTGTACATGGAAGCACAGGGCCTGGAGGGCCTGCACTCCCACAAACACATGTGATCATGAAGGAACGGGCAGCTCAGTGAGTGGGCCCCTGAGCTTCTACCAATACATATCATTCACTATTCATAGTTCACATTCTCAAAGAGAAGGGAAATTCATGTCAAAAAACTCTGTTAATGCATTAGTTAGGGTTGTTACACAGCAACAAAAGCAGAGAAATTCAGTGTTAGGGTTCAAAACCCCAACTCTGCATCCCCCCCCCACACACACATATATACATGCAAGTTGGGGAAGGAACAAGGCAAAATCAATGTGTTTATCTTTGAAATTTTAATATTATTCATTTTATAACTATTCCTTAGAAACACTCACAACATGAACTTCCTGCAACATTATAATAAATACTCCTTCAGTACTTTGTCCCTAAAAACACAATTTGAGTGCTATATACGGTTTGCAAGTTTTTAATCTTGACTGTATTAGCAGCAGTATTTTGATTATATATTCATGGTGGTGCTGAAACCTCATTCATGCACTTTTGCTCAAATGGAGAGTACAGACCAACCTTTACATTTCTGTTTATATGTTTATTCAGAGGTGTGGCATAACCTCAAGGGATGTTGCTCAAATGTAACAAAGACTAGTTCATTTGCTGTTGCTGCTTTAAAATAAATTGTCAGTCAGGATTCACAGTTTAAATCCCAAGAGATCAACTATTTTAAAGCACAAACAAAAAAGGAGTCTTTACTGCCCTTTGAGCAACAACACTTGAGGTTTCAAAGCTACCTTGAATATACAGTATAAACACAAAATGCCAAAGATACCCTTTACTGTCTTTTTCAGTAACAGTGCATGAGGTTTTAATGTTTTCTTGAATGTGTAATCAACATACTGCTGCTAACATACTCAGGATTAGAAATTTTACTTCAAGATCATAAAATTACAAAAAGTGCAATATTTCATGGTTAAAACAAAATAGAGGTAATCATGAAATGAAACAGTATTGTGTTTTGAAATATCTTATTTTTTCATAAAAAGGAAACATTGGTTTGTATTTGCTTCAGAAAAACAAATGTTCATTTTAAATGCAGAAATCTGACATTGTATGAAACACAACTTGTAAATGCAGTGGGAAAGTGGGAAGACTAGGTGGGCCAAACGGTCCTTATCTGCAGTCCATTTCCATGTTGCTACATTATATTAAGGAAGGTGTGCCAAAGGATTAGTTACTAAAATTGCTGCAAGATGTTCATGGCAATAAACATATTAATACTATTTTTGATTAGATTTGATTTTTGATGTTAAACTAGACTAACAAACAAAATTAACACTCCATGTGCAAAATGTTCTGGCATGAGCCATCCTAACTGCAATGCAGAATATTATATTTGGACTGTGTGACAGTGTAAATACTAGACTGGGAAACAAGAGGTTAACACCTTGGCTGAGGATGAGGAAATGCAAGGGAATACAACATGAACAGGCAAGGGGGGTGCCTCCCCAGGTGTTGCTGATTGAGATTGCTGAAAGGTGTTAAATCCAGCGTTTCATCAGTTGAAGCTGGAAGCTGCCTCAGGGAAGAGATACTCCTAGGCAGAGAACTCTGCAATATGAAGGGTGGAATGTAAGACAGTAACCAGAGCAGAAAGCCAAGGAGAAGGCTTAATTGCTAGAGAGAGCATTTGGGGAAAAAGTAGAAACCTGCTGCTGAGAAAGAGACCATTTCTAGACCAGAGACTCCTGAGGTGAAGGATCAGCCTAGCCAGCTGGGGCCAAACACAGTGAATGGAATGTACTGCTAATAACAGCCTGCAAATAAGGCTAAAGGGAAAACTGTTTGTGTTTTATTTGAGACTGTGCATTCAAAATCTGCTGGCTCACAAACTGTTTATGTTTTGTTTGAGACTGTATCTTTAGAAACTACTGGCCCACATAAGTGGTTTAAAGATTCCTTTTGTCAAGTCAGGCTGAAAGAACTGTTTTGTGTTAACCTTTATGTTCCCTGACCAGGCTGGATAAGTTGAACTGACTGGGTATGCTTTTCTGGAGCACTAATGGACATTTGGAGCAATAAAATTACATTTTTTTTCTGTGAACTTTAAACCCAATTTGTTGCCTCTCCATCTCCCCTAGGCCGGCTTGTTACACATGGTGTCAGATGTGGGATTTGGGCCCCTGCTGGAGTGAACAGGATTAGTTACATTCTGGGAAAATGTAAATGTAGAAATTGCTGAAGTTCCTCACTGAACAGCAATAGGCTTTCATGCAGCTGGCACAGCAGCAGCAGGAGGTGCAACAGTGAGTGCAACAAGCACAACAGGCTCAGCAACACCAGGTTCTCACCCAGCTGGCTCAGCAGCAGCAGAAGGCAAAACAGCAGGCCCAACAAGCACAGCAAGCCCAACAGGAGGCACAACAGCAATTTCTTGTATAGCTGGGGCAACAACTACAGCAGCTCCTGCAGTCCCTGGTGAAACAACTGCAACAGCATCCTACTGGTGAAGCTGGTTCAGCTATCGTGGGGCCAGGAGTTCCTAGGATGAATACCATGCTGACCAAAATGACATCTGAGGATGATCCCGAGGCCTTCTTGTTAAATTTTGAGTGAGTGGAAGAAGCTGCTGGATGGCCCAGACCCCAGTGGGCTGTCTGCCTTGTGGGCTGTCTGCCTTACTCCCTGTCTGACCGAGAAAGTGTGAACAGCCTATTAAGCTATGGACAGCCATGGAGTACACAAAGGTGAAAGTGGCATTCCTGGACTGCCTAGGCATCAACTCAGAAAGTTATCGATGGAGGTTCCAGAGCTTCATATTTGCAGCAGGTGCATGACCTAGAGCAGTGGGATAAGAATTACGGGACCTGTGTCGGTATTGGCTAAAACCCGAAGGATGCAGTGGCCCTGAGGTGACTGAGTTAATCATCTTGGAATAATTTCTGAACATCCCGCCCCAGGGAATTCATAGCTGGGTCCACAAACAGAAGACCTCCATGCTAGCAGAGGCCAAGCAGATCTCAGAAAAAGTGCTGGATGCTGAACTCTCCTCCTGCCCCATGACCCAGCTTACAAGGCCACCTGGGAAGATGGAGAATCATCCTGGGAGCCAGACTTGAAGGAATATTGGCTGAAACTGTGAAGCATCCTTGGACATGTAGGGAGGGGGATATGGGCCAAATAAGGGTCCAACTCTGTGAAAGACAGTAATCCAGCAACCAGGGAGACATTCTCTGAGGGCCGGCTGCCTAAACTTGGAGGCTCACTCCATAGCCAAGACTCAGGGGCATGTTTCTCATGTGGACAGAAGGGTCACTTTGCAAAGAACTGCACCCACTTGGACTGTACTTTCACAGACTACATGTTTACAGATGTGTATTCACTATACAGTGGGGTTGGGGGTTCTGAGTCCTGAGATTTTGTGGTCTCTGTAAAGGTAGAAGGGATACTGACAGAGGCTCTGGTGAAATCAGAAAACTGCCAGACCCTAGTCAGGGTGGCCCTTGTGAACCCGTGACACTTGCAGGACCAAAACCCCATCCCTATCCAATGTGTGCATGGAGATGCAAAGACTTAGCCATGAGCTATAGTTACACTTACTCTGGCAGGCCAAACAGAGACTATAAACATGGGGGTTGCCCTGGGGTTACGCTGCCCGGTGTTACTGGGGAGAAATTGAAAATTGTTTGATGACTTATGAAAAGCAGATTTATCTTTGGCAATTACCCAGTCTCAGGGTTGTAAAGAGAGGGAAGCCAGTCACCTGCAGCTGGGGGATGTTTCTCCCTTCCAGGACCCAGGGAATTTTAACCCCTAGATGAGAACCTACAAATGTAAGTGAGAACATAGGGCAGCAAAGGAAAGGAGTCCCAAAGGGGCAGGTGCACAGAAGGGAGGTGAAGCAAAGGGAAAGAAGGGTCCAGACCCTGACCCTAACACTGACCTACCTAACCAAAGTCCCAGCGGGCCATCCTATTAGAGCAAAATGTGTTAAAATACTGCTCAGACATCACCAAAGAACAACAGGCTGATGGTATACTCAGCTGCGTATGCACCCAGTTGGCTGTCAGGGAAGGGGAAGTGGTAGATGAGAATCAGGCAGCATGCTTTCCTCATTTTAAGTTACAAGGGAGTATCCTGTATCAAGTTAGCAAGGAGGCCCAGACAGGGGATACCCAACATCAGTTGCTAATCCCTCAAGTCTTTCAGGGGAAATTACTATGCCTTGCCCACTCTATTCCAGTGGCAGGGCACTGTGGGGTAGAGAATACACTAGCCTAACTGTTACCCCAATTCTTTTGGCTGGGCATCTATCAACATGTTAAAGACTATTGTACATCTTGTCCTGAGTGCCACTTTAAAGCTCCAATGAATAGTCCAAGGGCCCCATTAGTGCCCTTACCTATTATGGATGCACCATTTGACTGGATCAGGGTTGATATAATGGGACCCCTTGAAAAATGTGTGAGGGGGAAACAATCCATTCTGGTGATTGTAGACTATGCTACCCAATACCCCAAGGCTATCCTGTTATGAACCATTTCAGCCAAAATTGTAGCCGGAGAACTATTAAAGGTCTTTAGTCATATTGCAATACTGTTGATTGACCAGGGAACTAACTTCATGTCCCGCCTGACTCAGGAGTTTTGTACTTTACTGGAATCAACTCCATAAGGACCTCAATCTACCATCCCCAGACAGATGGCCTCATGGAACAATATAACAAAACCTTAAAATAATGTTTCAAAAGTTCATAACCACTGAGGTCAGGGACTGGGACAAGTTACTTCCCTAACTGATGTTCGCAGTGAAGGAGGTCCCTCAAGCTTCTACAGGGTTTGCTTCTTTTGAACTCCTCTATGAGTGCCACCAACAAGGTGTTCTTGATGTGGTAAAGCAGAAGTGGGAGAAATCCAACCCCAAGACTGAAAATGTGGTGAAATATGTCCTGCAATTGAGGGAAAAATTAGATCAGGTGGTGAAATTTGCCCAAGCGAATCTGGTGATGCCTCAACAAAGACAAGAGTTCTACTATAATCAGGGAGCCCAGTAGAGAGAATATAAACAAGGGGAGCAGGTGCTAGTTTTGTTGCCGATCAGCCAGAATAAGCTTCTAGCCAAATGGAAGGGGTCTGATGAAGTTACCCAGTGGGTGGGACCAGTTGACTATGAAGTTTACCAGCCAGAGAGGTGAAAAGAGACCCAGATCTACCATGTCAATTTACTGAAATTCTGGAACCAGAAGGATAGCTTTTTGATTTCCCCTGAACCAGATATAGTGAATCTGGGATCCCAAGTGTCAGATAAGAATCAGGGCATACAAGTCCTTGTAGAAGAATAGCCATTTCATAAACAGAAAAAGCAACTAGAAGAGTTGCTAAGCCAGTTTTGGGATGTTTTCTCCTTTCTCCTGGGGAAAGCCCAGATGATAGCTCATTACATAGAAACAGAGCCAGGGGAAAAGATGCATCAGGGACCGTATCACTTGCCAGAAGCTGTACGCGACACTGTTAAGAAGGTGTTAAAGGACATGCCAGAGTTGGGTGTGATTTAGGAATCCAGCAGTGATTGGTGTAGCCCCATAGTGTTAGTATCAAAAGAAGGTGGGGTTTCCCACTTCTGTATTGATTTTCGCAGGGACAATGCCATCTTGAAGTTCGATGCCTACCCCATGCCTCTGGTAGATGAACTGTTGGATAGGCTAGGGGAAGCCAAGTACATCACAACTTTGGACATAACAAAAGGGTACTGGCAAATCCCTTTGACCTTGGAGTCTCGGGAAGAGACAGCATTTGCTACCCCCTTTGGGCTATACCAGTTTTGTACCATACCTTTTGGCTTACAAGGAGCAATTTCAACCTTTCAAAGGCTCATGAATTGTTGCTGTGACCCCATGCCCACTATACAGCTGCTTATCTAGATGATGTGGTAATCCACAGCACTGATTGGGAGTCCCATGTATCCAAGGTGGCAGTGGTATGATAGTTCTTATGGGAAGCAGGGCTGACGGCCAATCAAGTGAAGTGTGTTTTGGCCAAAGCTGAAACAAAGTACTTAGGGTACTGTATAGGCAATGGATAGGTAAGACCCTTGGTCAGTAAGGTCCAAGCTGTAGCTGAGTGGCCGATACCCACCACAAAAACCCCGGTGAGGGCCTTCTTAGGATTGGCAGAGTATTACCACAGATTTAAACTGCACTTCTCCACCCTTGCCAGCCCCCTTAGAGACCTCACCCAGAAATCTGCCCCCAGTAAGGTCCAATGGCCAGAGAAGTGTGACCAGGCCTTCACACAACTCAAAGTGACACTGTGCAAAGATCCAGTGTTATACAGTCCTGATTTCAACAGGATCTTTATCCTGCAGACAGATGTCTCTGAAGTAAATCTAGGAGCCATACTTTCCCAGGATTTTGAGGGAGAGGAACATCCTATCCTCTACCTTAGTTGGAAACTCTTTCCCTTGGAGAAAAACTATGCAGTGATAGAGAAAGAGTGTATTGCAGTCAAGTGGGCTGTGAATTCCCTCCACTACTACCTACATGACTGGCAGTTTATTCTTGTCACAGATCATGCCCCTCTAAGGTGGCTACAGGTGATGAAAGATGACAACTCCTGCATCATGAGGTGGTACTTGGCCCTCCAGCCATTTTCCTTTATGGTGCACCACTGGGCTGGGACCCAGAATGGAAACCTGGACTTCCTGTCCCAGAAAGGGGATGGACAGGGGCTGACCAACTGTGCCTTCACAGAAAGAGGAGAGGTACTTGACAGTGGAAACACTACACTGGGAAACAAGAGGTTAACACCTTGACTGAGGATGAGGAAATGCAAGGAATGCAACATGAACAGGCAAGGGGGGTGCCTCCCCAGGTGTTGCTGATTAAAGGGATTGCTGAAAGGCAGAGAGAATTCAGTAAGGAGTCAGTTGGAAGCTGGAAGCTGCTGCAGGGAGGAGATACCCTTAGGCAGAGAACTCTGCAAGAAGGAGGGTGGAATGTAAGACAGTAACCAGAGCAGAAAGCCAAGGAGAAGGCTTAATTGCTGGAGAGAGCATTTGGAGAAAAAAAGTGGAAACCTGCTGCTGAGAAAGAGACCATTTCTAGAGCAGAGAATCCTGAGGTGAAGGATCAGCCTAGTCAGCTGGGGCCAAACACAGAGAGTGGAATATACTGCTAATAACAGCATGCAAATAAGGCTAACTGGGAAACTGTTTGTGTTTTATTTTAGACTGTGCATTCAAAACCTGCTGGCCCACAAACTGTTTATGTTTTGTTTGAGACTGTACCTTTAGAAACTACTGGCCCACATAGGCAGTTCAAAGATTCTTTTTGTCAAGTCAGCCTGAGAAAACTGTTTTGTGTTAACCTTTATGCTTCCTGACCAGGCTGGAGAAGTTGAACTGATAGTTTATGCTTTTTTGGAACAATAACAGACATTTGGAGCAATAAAATAAGATTTTCTTCTGTGAACTTTAAACCCAGCACATTGCCTCTCCAGATACCTTAGGCTAGCTGGTCACAGACTGACTATCCTTTATTACCTCATCCAATATTTATGTAATATTTGTTTTAATTTGGACCCTGCTGCCTTGAGGAAACTGGTCCTGCTGGCAAATCATTCACACAGTTATGTACTGTAGGTCAGGCACAATAAATAAAACCACTACAATATATACTAGCATACTAACATACTAAAATGCCAGCAGAATAGGCCTAATGGTCTTTCATGTCTGCTCGTTTGGTCAGCCCCCACCCTGGGTGCTGACCTTGCTGTCCCCCTCGCCTTCTCTGGCTTCTCCCTTCCCAGTTCCGGATATTCTTGCTGCATTGGATTTTGCTTCCTGAACCCTTCCCCTGTACCTGTATATGTATGTGTATGTATGCCTTGAGAAGGCAATCTTTCCTACTGGTTCTGGCTTTACTAAGGATACTGTGGGAATTGGTCTCCTTGCATTGCTTTTTACCTTACAGGTCGGGCAGTCAGGAGGGCAGCAATAGATGATCTTAAACTTACATCCCCTACATATAATCAGACTTGTAGCATAATAATTCATGAGTTATGGCTCTTATCTTTACATCCCTTACATAAAACACACTTGTAGCTTTACTGTTCGTGCATTGTGGGTCTTATCCTAACATTCTCTAAATAGATACACACTTGAAACTTTATCATTCATGAATGTTGGGTCTAATCCTTGCATACCCTTTATAAAGGCACATATGTTTACCATTTGTAAGTTATGGGTCTTATTCTCACACCCTCTGCATAACAAACAGTTGCAGCTTGCTGGTTCATGTGTTATAGGTCTTATCCTCACATTCCTTCCAATTACAGGAAAACACATGGCCACATATTTCCTGAAACTTCTGTGAGCTTTCTAGAGAAATTCCCTTCCTGCCTGCAGTACCACAGTAGGGCCACCACAGAGACTCTCTTCAGAAATATCACAAAATACCTGGAAATACTGGCAATATATTTTGATGCAATGGTACACAAAGACACACTTGTAGTTTTACCATGTATGATGGGTCATATCCTCACATCCCCTAGATAAAAACACTTGTAGCTTTATTTTCCATTAGTTATCAGACTTTTATTTATTTATTTATTTGTAAAATCAGTTTACAACCTTTGAGCCAGAGGCTCATTTCCAAAGGTACTTCATCACATTAAAGACATACATAGTGTTTTTGGTTACATAGCATAGGTTTGCAAAACAATAGGCATTCAACAGAGGCGCCACGTCACAATGAGGTCAAACAAATACATTTAGGTTACAGGGTACATGTAATTGAGAACAGGTGTTACAAAGTTGGTATCAAAATTGAGCAGTCTAGTAGGTAAACACTGAAACAGCTGGCACTAGCCAGGTTAGACATAGGCACGGTGTACCGGGAAGCAGTGGTGGGGATGGCTAGGTGGAGAGCCACCCGGAGGGCATTGTCATGAGAAGTAGAGGTGGAGGCTACTTTCAGAGATGGGAGTTACGAGTGTTGACGACTTGGTTTCGAATGGTGGTTTTGAACTTAGAGATGGTGGTGGCATTGGTGATGGGGGCAGGGAGAGAGTTAAACCAGGATGGTGCTCTATAGCAGAAGGACCTCTGGCCACAGCTGGTTCTTGATCTGGGGACCATTAGAGTGGTCTTGTTGGATAACCATGTTGCAATAGTGGGAGGACTCTGGTGGATGGATGCCATTACCCCAGTGGGGGAGAGCCCAAGTAAGATTTTTTTTGTGAGGAGACACGTTTGATATCGGAGCCATTCATCCAGGGTAAGAAGTTTAGCCTCGACATATAGCTGACAGGTGTGTATGAGCCTCGGGGCACCAGTAATCAATCTGCGGGCTTTATTCAGGGTTAAGTGAATTTTTTTGACTGCAGTGGTGTCGGCAGCACCATAGACTGGTAGACCATAGTCTACAAGGGACAAAACGGATGACGTAACAGCTAGCCAGAGTGCATTTGGGGGAAGGCAGGTTCTATGGTGGAAGAGGATGCCAAGCCGTGTGTTAGTGGTGGATGTTAGGGCATCGATGTGGTTGTGAAATGTGAGGGCTGAGTGAAGGTAACCCAAGGTATTTGTAAAAGCAGACTTGTTCCAGTGGCTGATTGGTACTAGGAAGGATATAGAGTGGGTGGTTGCTAGCTTTGTTTTGGGGGTGGGAAAAGAGCATAGCTTTGGTCTTTTTAAGATTGATGATGAGTCTGCGCTCCTTAAACCAGGCTTCGGCACTGTTGAAAGACTGCTGTAGGGTGTCCTGGAGGGAGATGGGATTGCGGTGGGTGGCAAAAAGGACAGCATCATCTGCATACTGGAGAATTTTGCCAGGGCATGCACTGGGCAGGGTGTTCAGATAGAGCGAGAAGAGAAGGGGGCCCAGGATGGAGCCTTGGAGGACTGCAGAGTGAATGGGACAGGTATCAGAGAGTGTCCCATTGATTTTTACACTCTGTGATCGAGTGGCAAGATAGCTTGTGCACCATGCTAGAGGGCCAGCCGAGAGACCAGTGTGGCAGAGGGCATTCAGCAGAAGTGGATGGGAGACAGTGTCAAAAGCTTTTGAGAGGTCGATGAACACTGCACCAGCTAGGGATCTGATATCCAAGGAGGAGTGCAGGAAGTTGGAGAATTCAATTAGGGCAGTGCTGGTACTGTGACCAGCATGGAAGCCATGTTGCTCTGGACATAAGGTGTTATGCTTAGCCAGATAATCAGTGAGTTGAATGGCCACCACTTTCTCCAGGGCTTTAGAGATGGGAGGGAGGATGGAGATTGGCCGGTAGTTGTTGGCCGATGACCTGTCACCCCCTTTATGAATTGGTGAGATTATGGCTGTTTTCCAAGCCATGGGAAATTGTCCCAGGCAGAGTGATTGGTTAATTAGGCTGGTGAGTGGGGCAAGGACTTCATCTAGCACCAGCCTGAGGATACTGGAGTCCAGTGAGTCACTGCCGGGACTGTTGCTATTCAAAGCTTTGATAAGGATGGGTCTGGCTTCGCGGGTGGAAATCTTGCGAAGGTGGAAGCTGAGGTGCTGGAGGACAGGGGGAGGTTGGTTGGGGGGAGGGTCAAAGAAATTACTAGGGAGGACTGAGCTAAGGTCAGTGAAAGCGGTGTTGAGCCATTTAGCTATGGTGGCAGGCTCGGTGGTGGTAGTGCCATTTCTAGTGAGCTGGGATGGGGCAGGGGAGCGAGCTTTTCCATTAAGTTGTTTAATATTATCCCAGAAAGTCTGGACCGAGCCCCAGGAGTAGGTAAGGGTGGCCTGGTAATGGTCGGCCTTGGCTTTCCGGATGGCCCAAGAGCACTTATTCCGGGCTGCATTGTAAGTGTGCCTATCAGACAGACGACCCATTTCAGTGGCAAGGTGCCAGAGGTTATTCCAATTTCTTAGTAATTGTAGAAGGGCAGGGCTAACCCAGGGTGCATTCTGCTTTTTGGACCAGATTTTGGTGAAGGGTGCAAAGAGATCACAGGCCATGTTGAAGGTGTGAGTGAAGAAAGGCAAGGGCAGTGTCAATGTTGGTTGCACGACTGAATGGGGACCAGTTTATCTGGGTGAGGAATACTTTAAGTTTTTTCAGCCCACCAGGGTGGAGGCACCTGCGGTGGGTGGTCTGGGCTTTGGGTTTGGGATTGGGGACTGCCCAATGAAATAGGATAAGGGTGTGGTCACTTAGGGAGTCTGGTAGGACCTGGATGTTTTGGGTTTTATGGGGTCGGTTAGTTATAATAACATCCAGAAGGGTGCTGGTACCTCACTTAGGGTTTAATCTCGTGGGCTGGGTGACGAGTTGCTTCAGGTCTTGGGTGGCAAATGAGTCTCTGATCACAGATGAGGAGGTGCTGAGCCAATTTACATTAAGGTCCCCAACTAGGATTTGTTCTGCCTTATGGTGGAGGGTGGCCAGGTAGTCGGTTAAAGATACCAGGGCTGGGTGCTGGTTCTTTGGGGGAACGTAGGCTGTTGTGAGATAGAGAGGGCTCCTAGAGGGGTCCGGGGTGAGTTTGAGGGTAAGAGCCTGGGCCCCATTTACTAGGGCAGGAGTGGGGAGTGCGTGTCCAAGTATTGTGTCCCTAGTGTAGATTGCACAGCCTCCCCCTCGTTTGCCTACTCAGTCCTCCCGGTATAAGGTATAGCCTGAGAGGGAGACAAATGAGTCAGGGGTGGATTTGGACAGCCAGGTTTCAACCAGGGCTATGATGTCTGGTTGATGAGCCAAGGCCCAGCACTGTAGGGGTCAAATTTTTCAGCAGGCTGCATATGTTCATGGAGGCAACTTGAAGACCAGTGGGCTGGGTGGGTGGGTGGGTGGGAGGGGCAGGGCCTGGGCTGGGATGTATGTTCCCTGTTAGGAGTAGAAGGAGGAGAAGTGCTCTGGTCAGAGGGTGACAGATGGAGAGTTTACGCCGGGAGCGATAGGATGAGGAAGGGGGTTTTGTAGCACAGGGGGTGGGTAGGGCAGCACAGGCAGAGAAGACTTGCATGATCAGAGGCACAAGGGAGCCAGGGGGGAGGAAAGGTAATGTCTGGATGGTGGGTGAGGTGGAGAGGAGCATATGGGGTGTGTGGAGGAGGAGGGAGGGGGAGGAGCAGTGGTAAAGGAGGAGGGGAGGACAGGAGGGTAGGTAGGAACACTGGAGTAGTGAGGCCGAGGGTTAATCAGGACAATAGGGTTGGTGGAAGGCAAAAGAAGGAGGAAGAGGAGAAGAGAGAGGCTGGTGAGCAGGGGGTGCACATGCATAGTTGGTAAGGGTGGGGGAGCTGAGGTGAAGAAAGAATGGGGAACTAGGATGACAGAGGGGAGATAGTAGTGAGAGGTCACCTCTAAGCATAGCTGCCGCTTTGGTATAGTGGCAGAGCTGGTGCCTGAGGTGCACAGGGCACTAGATTCAAGTCTTGCCCAGGGTAGGAGGAAGGAGCCCAGCCAGTGGCTATAGCAGCAGGGAGTTGGGTCAGCGTCTGCAGAAACAATTAGATAACACTTTAGCAGTGTCTGAGGGTTGGAGTGTTTTTTAGAGTTTTGAAATCCTGCAGAAATAATAGACAGGTGTGCTAGCTGAGTGGTGGAACTGCTGACCTTGACAGTGAGGGTGCAGGGTTCAAAGGTAGTAAAATAGAAGTGGTAAACTTATATTTTGGCAGGTGGGGGGTAAGAGACTAAAAGGCATAGAAAGTAGGAATAAAATAGGTAGACAATGTGGTTAAGAGGTAGAGTTGCTGACTCTGACTCCAAAGGTATTGGGTTTGAGCACAGCTTAGGGACAGAGTGTAGAAAGTTTTTTTTTTAATTCAGAAAAGAAGGGAGGAAAGGTTAAGAGTTTAAAAGTAGAGGAAGATGTTGGCCTGGTTCATTGGCTTAGAGGTTAGTCAGTAGACTTTGGAAAAAAGGGTACCAGGTTTGATGCTGCCAGGTGCTTAGTGGTAGGCTGATGGGAGGAGTGAGGAAAATAGGTGGCAGAAAGGATTCAAAGGGAACTGCAGTGACCTCGAGTGGGTAGGTTTGCAAACAATTGCTAGGAAGGGGTAGAGAGTTGAAAGAGGAGCTAGAGTGGAGAATACAGCAACCCCTAGTGGTTGGTGTCTATAAGCTGCAAATGGAAAAGTAGACACTTAGTAAAAAGAAGGGTAGGTCATGTGATATGACACATGACCTGAAGGGTAGATCATGTGATGTGACATGTGACCTGCCAGCAGCAATAAATGAAGTGCTGACCCTGGTTGGGGTGGGTGGGAAGTGCCTCACAACAGTCAGGCTGTAGTGCAGGACACTTTACCTCTTACAGGCTCTGGCAATCCCCGAGTTCAGTCTCCGCTGCTGGGCAGACACATCCCCTACATGACAACTTACATGTCACTTTACCATTCATGAGTTATAGATTTTATTCGTCACACACAAACACACACACACACACACACACACACTTGCAAATTTACAATCCATGAGTTATCAGTCTTTTTTAACATCAACATTTAACATATGCTTAGAGTGTACCATTCATGAGGGTCATATTTATAGGATCTTAGTTTTGGGGGGTTAATAATTAGCATTATGCATAGTGGGCTGTCCCATTCTCTTGCCACAGTTTTCTAACCAGTGAACATTGTCTACCCTTTAAGATTAAGTGAAGATGCCCTGCTGGCCATCCCTAAGATTAGAACATGCACTGGTGGACCGTCCAGTGCCCATGCAGACCCTAACCTATGGAACTCCATATTACCTGAAATTCATCTCTGTCAATGTCTACTTTTTGTCTTAGGTACCATATTTGTCTCCTTAGCTTAGGATGCTGCTCTTTCCACTGAATCTAAGCACTCTCTGTATGGCACTTATATATGATTATGTGTAATAACTGTTGATCTGTTGTCATGGTACTTATAGATCCTTTGTGTATCATGATACTTATACAGCCTTTGTACAGCTCTACATGAATGGATACTGTTTCCTAAATCTTTCCCTTCCTATGACACAATGTTTATTTAATAAATTTCTTCCTTTCCTTGTTCATTGTACTACAAAGTAACATTAAATGTTTCTCCACTTAGCAAAACTCTTCACATACTCTAGATTATGTACCTTTTACTGTATTGATAAATTTGATTAATTGCCTCACTTTGTATGTATTCCCCTTCCATAAAGTAAAGTCATGTTTCATGGTTCCTCCCCTTACTGCCTATTGTATTACAATATATTCTACTGTATTTATTCACCTTTTATATAATTTCTTATGTAATCTCCCAAGTCATATTTGAAAATAGGCCTTGATTGCCTAGTGTGCTTACCTAAAAAAAAAAACGAAAGAAAGAAATCTCACATTCCCTGCATGAAAACATATATGTAGCTTTGCTGTTCATGACCCATGTGTCTAATCTTCATATCCCCTACAAATGTTACACTTCCTGCTGTTGTTCTTTGTTTTGTCCCATGGGATATTCTGGAAAAGAAAGTATACCTAAGCAAGGTTATACTGGTATAGAAACAATTAACTAAAACCAGTCACATACCACTTTGGTTAGCAATCTCCCCTTCAGAACAAGCAATGCAATCAAAACAGCAGATCGGTTTTTCCTGTTGCTGGGCCTTTCTAAACCCAGGGAGGCAACTTTTGCTGCAAACGGATGCTGGGGCCTGCAGAAAAAAATCAAAAAGAAGAATTGAAACCATAAAGGGGAGTCTGTCTTCAAATGTAAAACATCAGTGCTCTTTTCTACAGCATTGAAATTAGATCACTTTATTAGACAGTGTTATAATAACATAATATAGTGATAACAGAAGGGACTTGGGGTTCATATTGTCCACAACTCATGCAGTCTGGCAGTGACTACACCCAATCTGAGTATGGACACACGTCCACATTTAATAGCAAGAATGTTACCCCAGTTCATGCTGTGAGTATGTGTAACCCTCAGTGCCATTCCCCCTTGGGAATCTGTTCCATCTGGATCTGAAAGCTTGAACAGGGCTTTCAGTAACCTCACTGGGTAGGCTATTTCACATGTTATCCACTTACTGAGTGAAGCAGTGTTTTTTAATTCCCATTTGTTCTGTTCCCTTCCAAATTATGGAATGGCCTTTAGTTCTACTTGCATTCTCCAAATCAAACATCTTGCACTGACTGTCTGAGATGTTTAGTAATTTGTATCAGGTACCTCCTCATAAATGAGAATGCTCAATGGAAGCTATCCCTACACAATAGACTGAACTGTACTGAACTGAAATGTCAGCGGGGGTGGCTCAGAGTTAATTTAAGGAAGTATTTTTTCACAGAGAGGGTTGTGGATGCATGGAACGGCCTTCCAGAGGAGGTTGTGGAGTCAAAAACAGTGGTGGAATTCAAGCATTCATGGGACAGTCATAAGGCAATTCTAGGGGCAGGGGGTAGAAAGAAATAGGCTGCTGGTTAACTAGGATCTGCAGCTTATCCATTAGGTAGGGAAATGGGCAGACTGGGTGGGCCAAGCGGTCCTTATCTACTGTCAAATTCTATGTTTCTATGTTTCTGTGTATACACCACCCTGTCTATAGCCCCTTTAGTAGTCAGAAATCTGTGATCTTGTTCTCTCACAGCCTTTTCTTTTCTTCTCTTCTCTAAATAATTTGAGCATGTCCATTCTCTACTCACAGCTCTTGCCTCCTAAGCCATTAATCAGCTGGGGTACTCCATGCTAAATGGTTCTGATCACTTCAATGTTTTATACTGCAATGAGCAGAACAGTACAGAGAACTCTGGCTACGGCAGAAGGAAGATCCTGTACAGTGACATCACCTCCTTTCACTTGATCCTTACCCTCCCCTCATAGCGCAGCCCAGCTATTGAGTTTGCTTTCTTGATTTCAGCAGCATACTGTCTGTCTGGCTTTAGCTTATGGTTCACAATTACCCCCATATCTTCTGCCTCAGTTATGCTGTTCACTAGTGAAACACACAGGGTATACACTCAATTCAGATTTCTTGCCTCAAAGTTAGTATTGTAACCTGCAGTCCCCATTTCTCTGTCTAAACCGCCACTGTTTTTAGGTCCTCCTGTAGTTTATGTACTTCTGCTGTTTCCACATGTCTTACTATTTAATGCCTTCCATAATGTCTGCATCCTAATGCTGAGCCCCTTCATTCAAATTATTAATTAATATTTTAAAAATCAATGGTTCCAGCAGCAGCTCCTGAGGTACTCCACTCAACACATTCCTCCACTCTAAATTGTGACAAACCACATCAACCCTCTGTTCCATCCAGTCAGCTAATTTGCTCCCCTTCTCTTCTACACAATGTGGACTCCCCAATTTGCTACATTCTCATTGAGTTTTTTCATGTGATACACTATCAAAGACCTTACTGAGGCATCAGGTATCTGAACTGACTGCTAAGCCTTCTGATTGCTCAGCTGGGAATGCAGTTCTCGGGGTTCAAACCACGGTCCATCAACAGGCAAGCAGAAAATTTATATATTGGCTAAACAGTAAAGCCCTAACTTTTTTCTTAGAAGTCATTCATGGCCACCCTCCCAACAGCATTGTTTCCATCTTCAGGAGCCCCTTCAATGCTCATAACAAGACTTAGCTCTACTCAATTCTTCTCAGTCCCTTTCTGCCACACTACTCAAGGTCAGCACTCCCTATCCTTCAGGGGTGCAAAACTGTTCAATAGTATCCCCTGCCCCTTGGTTCAGTGTCTCTCCCTTGGTTTATTTAAACTCAGGATTAAACAATACCTCCTGGACAGAGCTGGGTGTGATTACACTTAATAAATGTTATGCACCCTTGACAATTCAGGTGTTATTTCACTTATCAATGTTATTGTAACCTTGACTGTTTACTTGTGAAACCCTGATCTGTTTCCTCATTGGTCTGAATAATGTCTACCCCTTTTATACTTTGTTTTTTATGTCTCTGGACATTTATGAAAATAGGCAGTTTTGCTCAAATGCCTTTCCAGTATAAAAAATTAAAATGAAAATGAAAAACCTTACTGAAGTTCAGATAGACTACATTAATCACCACACCTCTAGCCACCTCCTATTAGCACCATCAAATAAGGTAACTTGAGTTTGTCAGAGTCTAGAGTACATTTTTAAAGCCATGCTGTGTGAAAAGGATCAGATCTTTTCCATCCCATGTGTTCAGCTTCAGTTTCCCAGATTGACTCAAACCCTTTGCCAAACACTGAGATATGACTCACAGGTCTGTAGTTACCTGTGTCTGACCTTGCTTCCTTTTTAGGTATGGGGCTAACTGCTTTCCAGAGTCTTATGATCATGGCCACTGATTTTCGGTTTTTACTGGAAAACTCGGTAAAATTCCGGAATCAGAGCTGCCTGAACACTGGTAAAAATAAAGATTTCATGGAATCTGGCATGTTATATCAGATCAGTAAATTTACAAAAACTTGTATTTTTCTTATAATCCCTTCCTGTACTATTTTCAGTTTGCTTTATTGTATGCTATATATATATATATATATATATATATATAAATCTTCTTTTATTCTGATTATTTATGCATATACTAAAAGAATGATAACAGAATCCTGGTAAAATCTGGAAATTAGAGTAACAATCACCAGTGCAATTCTGGAATCTGAAGGCTTGAAAATGGAATTTCATTGTTTTAATCATCGTAAATCAGTGGCCTTGCTTATGATGCTTCCTGTATATAAGGAGTCCTAAAAGATATCAGTGAGAAGCCTAGTCATAACCCCCTTGGAACTCCAGTATTACCCTTGGGTGGATGTCATTGAAAGGCATGAATTTGTCCAAGTTGGCACCATCCAAACTCTTACAATGACATTTGGTGTGATTAGTATTACATTTTGCTTCACCTACATCTATCAACAAGCCCAAGTTGGCTGAATACAGTAATAAAGGCTATAGAATCCTATATAGCAACATAGCAATTTAAGGTTGGAGGAAACTTTAAGTACATCAAGATCATCCTTGCCCAAGCTGTATATGTAGGGGTCAACCAGTATTCTGTACACACATATTCTGACTCATAGGGCTTTACCACCTTCTCTACTGTTAAGGGTACCCTGCAAATCACTTGTTAAGGGGAAATTTGTCCAGGCCTACCTGTAAAGCCTCTAGTGTCATCATGTACACTGTCTCTGCTAGCACAGATTCACATGTTTATCACACTCTGTAAGACATGTCTAAAAGCTTTTACCCCTATATGTTCCACCACTGAGCTTTAGGGCATGTGCCCACATCCTGATGAAAGGCACCATATCACATATCTCCATCTATCCTTTAGTATGCAGGAGCCTGAGATCATATGTCCCTCAGCATCCTTTTCTGTAGGGTGAATATGTTAAGGACCACAATACAATACTCATTACTTTTTTCCTATATATCCCATATCATGTAGCCCTATAGTGCACTCTCTCAGCTGCCTAAATGTACTTTTCATAATGGGGAGTCCAGATCTACATTCAGCACCCCAACTGAGGACTGGCCAGTGACTTGAAAATTGGCATGACTACTTCCTCTGCTCTGCTGGTCCCATTCTTTGATGCATCCTAGCATTCTGCTTGCATTTCTGACAGCAGCTTTTTATACTTTAGCTCTTTTCTATTATGATTCCCAGGACCTTTCTCTCATTATGCCTTCTGGGAGTTGCAACATAAAAGTGTCCTCCCAGGAACTCTAAACTTTCTTGGGGGTTATGCCCCCCACACCCACCAAACATGAATATAATATTCTCTAGGATGGGCATGCCCTTGAGGGTCAGAAAGTGTGTATGCTGCAAATGACAGCATGAGAGAGGGTCAATCTAAAATCAAGATTGCCCCTGTCACTCTTGCCCTTGTTGCAGTGTGCTAATTGTTGCAGCAAAATTAATTCACAATGTTAATGACATATGCGTGCCACTGTGCACTAACAGTAACTCCCACTGTGCCTAGAGTCTACATCTGTTTTGCTCCCCAAGTATAGCACCTTGCAATTAGCTGTGTAGAATCAAAAACTCCATGTTCAGCCACTCAGACCAACTGTGGTATAATCCATTAACACTTACTGTACTGGATCATGCCTCTGCATTCATAGCGCAGTAAGAATCAAGGGTGAAAAATCTTGAATAGCAACCGATGGCAATGAACATTATGACTGCTGAGGGTGTGCTGATATTGATAACCAGAAGGGTTCCTTTGGCTAGTGGCAGTACTAAAAGGTAATGCAAGCAGGTGGTCTCCCACAACCTAACTCTGCCAAGATACACAAAGTTAAAAAAAATGATGAGTAGCAAAGTTTAGTTAGCAAGTCTGTCAGGACTGCCAGTTCAACAAAACAATATTCTTGTGTTTTAAAATATTTATTTATTTAGTTAGTTTTTATTCACTAGGCAAAGCATAGCAGACAAGCATTTTTCTATTTTAAGGCAAGACCTGGGTGAAATACAATCAAAACCATACAGTTGGTGACAATGACAGATATATTCAATTCATGACAGATTCCAAGGTACTAAGTCTGCTTGCAGTAAGAAAATACTTAGCAATGAGAAATTAAGACATTTAAATATGCATTCTTCATATATTGTAGAATGTATACTTTGAGACCTCCCTTTAAAAATTTTAGGGGGCACAATTTGAAGATAGAAAGGGGGCGGCTCAGAGGTAATTTAAGGAAGCATTTTTTCACAGAGAGGGTTGTGGATGTATGGAATGGCCTTCCAGAGGAGGTTGTAGAGTCAAAAACAGTGGTGGAATTCAAGCATGCATGGGACAGTCATAAGGCAATTCTAGGGGGTTGGGGGTAGGAAGAAGTAGGCTGTTGGTTAACTAGGATCTGCAACTTATCCATCAGGTAGGGAAATGGGCAGACTGGGTGGGCCAAGCGGTCCTTATCTGCCATCAAATTCTATGTTTCTATGTTTCTATGTAGGGGATTATGGAAGAATTAAGTTTTTCAAGTTTTTTTTCTGGTTAGATAAGTGTCAGTAGATGGACTGGAGGTTATTTGAGAGTGGAAGGAGATGCTGCTAGATGGGAGAGGTATGAGTGGTAGCCAAAGAGAGGGTATGTTATCTTTAGGGAGGAGGATGTGTTGGTTGATGGAGAAATGGGGATCCTGTGGGAGGTTCTGTATCAGCAAATAAACAGTTGGAGTTTTTAACATAAAGAGGAGTCTGTTCTCAAATGGAGGATTGTCATGTTTCTACTTGATAGTTGTCCATAGATAAAGGTTAAGGTTTCTGGAAAGAAAATTGTCAACAGAAGATGTCTATTATTGTGTTCTTAGAATGAGGGGATGTTCCTTGAACATTTAGTCTTCAGAATCTCCAAAATAAAAGTTATGATGTATATGCTGAGGTGTTTTTCTTCAAGGATGATTAAGTTTGAAAGTTAACAAAAAACGAAAACAAAAACAAAATAAAAGCAATGTATGGTGAGGCTGTGCAGACTACCAAAGGTTGTTTCTTATCTTTCTCATTGGTAATGAGTAGGGATCACTGTAGTATATATGACCTTACAGAGCCTAGCCATCAGCATCACAGAGTTTTCTATTATTCTGAGGCTTATGATACCTGGACTTATCTGTTGTACCCATCTGTGCAACTTGTAAATTTGACTGTGTACTGTTTGTACTGTGTATTATGTTTGAATGGATGACTTAAGTTTATTGTAGTTATTGTACTGATTTTTTTTAAATATTGTTGTTTGATAACATTCTTTGCTACCATGTCATCACTAAAAATTGGTACTTGTACTCAAAGAACTTTCCAGGTTAACAAAAATAAACAAACTTCTTAAACCATGTTATCATCCAAATAGGAGAATATTTATAATTATGGTAAATATAACTTTTCCAGATAATACGATAGCCTTATTTAGCTTAATATAATTTAATACATTTAATTATAGTATGAATGGTCTCCATCTAGGTTAAGAACATGCCATGCTCAAATTCAAGATTGTGTACTACAGGTTAAAATACAGTATTTGACTCATAGTATAAGAAATCACCTGGAACATGTTACTGGTTCATCAGGATTATATTTGGATTTTGTTTGGTTTAGTGATGCTGTTTCTTATTATAAATTGTATGTTTTATTTAATAAAAGATGGCAGGAGTTAATAAGTAAATATTACCTTTTGTAATGTGATAGGTCTTGGATCCCCAATGAAGTGGAAAAGGTCCTATTCATTTGTGGCAGATAAACCCTGACATTGCATTACTCTAAAAGATGAATTTCATACCATCTGAGATGGACACATTTTAAAAAAGGTGGGTACAGTTATTTTTTTAATAATTCCATTAAGAAAAAAAAATGAATGGGATTGCTGTACTGTAAGTTTATAAGGCCTCCAAAAGATGATGGTTTTGGTGTCAATCAATCAATCAATCAATCAAAACTTTATTTAATCAGGCATTTCATCATTGAGCAGGCTAATTTTCAAAGTGGTCCTGGGCAGTAAGGACAAATACACAATAAAACAAAGGATAATACACAAAAATCAATGAATAAAATGTAAGCACATCAACTATAATATCATTAGAACTCAACAAACTAGAATCATGAACATACCTGGTACAATAAAACACGTGGATAATTAAGTCTACAAAGGCCTCAGTTATGTTCCCTGGAAAGATCACATACACAACAACCCACATCCAAAATGCTCAGCAGAACCCTCTAGTTAAGAAGAGTATTTAGGAGTAGTGGATGGAGCAGGGGGTAGCTAATAAAGCCACAGTAAGGGAAGAAGAGTAAAGGAAAGAGGAGTTGCAGAAAAGGAAAAGTGCTAGTCATGTAATAGGAGGCATTAGGATTAATAAATAAATGTTATTGATTTGTTATTATATATTTTTTTGAAGGGTGAAGGGTTCTTTAACTAATGTCTTCTCTGTAAATGTGTTTTTTCTCCATATGCTTTAAATTTAATTGATACGGGTGTTAATTAATTATTATATTTAAGGGATGTTTTCCTTGACTAGCATTACCCCTTGATGAAGACTTGTTAAGAGTCGAAGCGCTGGGCGTTTAGTCGATGTTTGTACTACTGCTGTCTGTAATTTCCATTTGCACAGTAAATTTATTTTATATGAAACTTGCTGGTGCTGCTTCGTTTGTGCTTTTTGATATATGTGTGACTGGCTGCCTTTTTGAAGTTCAGCACTACACCCGATTAAGCTGTGTCGCTTGAATTTGTGTTTGTACAGACCCAATAAGCAATGAGTAATTAACAGAAGGTCACCTGTAGCAATTGCAGGATTCCCTCAAATAACCTACAATAAGAGCTTTAAAGGTGAAGGGGCCCAAAATAGTGGCAACCCTTAGTGTTCTTTGCTTGGTATTCCATATGGCGGGGAGACAGAAGTTAATTGTGGCTAAAAATGCCACGTCTTTATCTTAGGTACTTTATAGGTAATTAATTTGAAGTATCTCAGATTGTATAACTCCTTTGCATGCACAAATAGCCCAGCGATATAGGCTGGCAGTTTATCAGTCAGTGCCCTGTAGAAGCAGAGAAGTGCATTTCTTTGCCTCATCTGGGTAAAGGAAGACCAGTCCAATGCATCATAAAGAAGACAGTGATGGGTGCACAGAGGTGAATTCAGGATAAACCTCAAGGATCAATGATATAAGGTGTCAAGTTTGCTTAGTATTGAGTTAGGGCAGTGGCTGCAAAGAAAGTTGGTGGAGTCAAGCAATGGCAAAAAGGTTGTTTGGACTAGCATCTTCCTGGCTTCTAGGGTAAGAAGATGCCTAATGTGGAAGTAAACACCTAGGCGTTGTGATAATATTTTGGTCAATTCTTTCAAATGAACTGTAAAATTAAATTTGTCATCCAGCCAGAATCCCTGATATGTGAAATTATTCTCATTTTCCAGTGCCTCACCAAGTAAGGTGTGGATCTGGAAACTACTTGATAATCCTTGAACAGAGAAGGCATGTGGAGAGATAATCATAGCTTTTGTCTTCTCAGTATTAAGAAGGAGCTTTAGTGTTAATACCTTATTATACTGCAGGATGACAAAATCATGCTGTAGGTCATTAAGGGCTAATTCTAGTGAGGTGTTAATGGTGTAAAGGACCATGTCATCTGCAGATAGGTGTACATTAGCAGTGGGTATGTATGAATCAATATTATTGATGTAAACTGCAAAGAGTAAAGGTCCCAACATGGAGCCTTGTGGTACACCACAAGATAAGGCTTTTAGCACTGACAGATCCCCTTGGACTTAATTAGCTGCATTCTGTTGGTGAGATAACATTTAAACCACTCTAGGGCAATACTGTCCAGGCCAAGGTTATTCAAGGCATCCAGCAAAAGGGTATGATCCACAGTATTAAAGGCCTTGGAGAAGAGTACACAATGGAGGGTGAGATACTGACAACAAAAATGGAAAGAGACCTGGGGTGGTTATATCAGATGACTTAAAGATGGGCAAGTAATGTGAGAAGGCAGTAAGGATGGGTAGGGGGATACTGGGATGCATAGGGAGAGGCATCACCAGTAGAACACAGGAAGTTGTTATCCTTCTTTACAGACAGTTGGTGAGACCCCATCTGGAGTACTGTGTGCAGTTCTGGAGACCCCATCTTCACAAAGACATAGATGGTATGGAGGCTGTCCAGAGGAGGGCAACCAAAATAGTGCAGGATCTAAACCAGAAGCCATATGAAGAGAGACTAAAGGAGCTTAATTTGTATACCTTTGAGGAAAGGAGGGAGGGGGACATGATAGAAACTTTCAAGTACCTCAAGGGAATCAACAAAGTCCAAGAGGACAGCATCTTTCAGAAAAAGAAATGTGCAAAAACAAGGGGCCACTATTTGAAGATAGAGGGGGGATGGCTCAGAAGTAATGTGAGGAAGTATGTTTTCATTGGGAGGTTTGTGGATACATGGAACAGCCTTCCTGAGGAGGATGTGGAGTCAAAAACAGTGGGGGAATTCAAGAATGCATGGGACAAACATAAGACAATTCAAGTAGGGGGGGTAGGAGGAAGTAGGCCATTTGTTAATTAGGATCTGCAGCTTATCCATTAGGTAGGGAAATGGGCAGACTAGATGGGCCAAGTGGTCTTTATCTGCCATCAAATTCTATGTTTCTATGTAAGGTCCAGGAAGAGCGCATACACATTTTTTTTACATCTAGAGCATTTTGCCAATCTATAGACACTTTAACTAGTGCAGATACCATGTTGAGTTTGGGCCTAAACCCTGATTGGGCTGGGTTTAAAAGGTTTTCAGATTCAAGGTACTCGCTGAATTGGGAGTTCACAATTATTTCCAGAAGTTTTGAAAGGTTGGGAGTAGAGAAATTGGCTGGTAATTATTAAGGTCACCAGGATCACCAAACTTGAAAAGAGGGATAATGTGCACAATTTCCCAAACAGCGATGGTAACACACCTTGTTCCAGAGAGGAATTGAATAGATGGGTGATGGGGGCAGTCAGGTAATGACAACCTATTTTCAGGAAGAATGGATCAAGATGGTCTGCTCCAGCACTCTTTTTGGTATCAAGTGACTAATGGAGGTCCTCCACTTGCTTAAAGGTTACTGGGCAAAAGCTGAAGGAAGAGGACTTGGACTTGCAGTCATGGTTAGAGCTTGTTCAATCACTAACATCACCTTAAGGACTTAGCTTGCTGACAGAGGATGCATTAAATGCAAGGCCTGCTGTAGCAAAATGGTTGTTGGGTTGCTCTAGGATGTCTGCCCTATCCCTGTATGTAGCATCTCCGGTCACTATCTTTTTGGGCAGAGGAGAAGTAGATGAATAGAATTCTACCTCTCTGAGGATATTCCAGAACTTGGCAGCACAATTTTTTTTTTTGTCAAGGGCTGTTTGAAAATAATATGATTTTTCTGTCCTAACTAGTTTAGTACAAGGTTTCCTAGCAACCTAAAAAATAAGCCAGTCAGCATCCCACTTAGACTTCCATGCCCTTATTTATTTATTGATGACTTTGGTAACCAGGTAGGTGCAATGATCCCAGGGACCATATTCAGGCATGACCTGAGCCACATACAGTGGCACAGAATAGAACACAAACAACAATGCATAGAACAGTAGACAGTCTGACAAATAATAAAAGGATACAATAGTACACAAGATTGTAAGATAGCAAAATACATAAATCCATGTGATATGAGGTGATATAGTATATAAATCCCATGTGCATATACATAAAGAGAAATATATATATATATATGTAATAGATATACCACTCTGAGGTGTGCGATCGCGCTCTGATATCACATGCGCCTTGGTGTGTGTGTGTGCATGAGGCCGCGGGCAGAGTGCTTCAACCGCACAAGGCGCAGTATATATCAGAGCGCCACCGACAATTTTAGAGTGGTATATCTATCTTATAAAATGGCTATAGATTTTTTTGGGGAAGTAGTCCTTCTGTGTAGTTGGTAATTAAATGATATGTTGGCAGAGGTGACACTTTTTGTGTGAAAAACTGTATTTGTAAATGAATTTAACTTTTAGTAGTCCTTTTGGTGTGAAAAAGTATGTCTGTAAGGACTGTCACTTTAATTGCCCAAATGTAAGCGTGACCGACGGTGCTCATTTTAGAAAGTGAGAAGCTGTTACGTGGTGAAAGTAAGGCGTACTGTGTTTAAAAATCAGAAAAGTGACTGCCTTTTATTAGTTTCTCTCGGTTTTCCTAATAGTAGTTCCATATTGTATGTGGAAGCTAGCGAGGATAGATCGGTGGTCGGTAATTTTAGAACGTGACGGAAGCCAGAGCGCAGTGTTGCTATGGCAACACTCGCTTCTGGCTTCCGCCACGCTTCTAAAATTACCGACTCGCCGCTTTCCATCGTCGCCCATTCCGCATCGCATATGGAGCTACTATTATGGAAAACAAAGAGAAACTAATAAAAGGGCAGTCACTTTTCTGATTTTTAAACAGAGCATCGCTCATTTTGACCTCGTGAATAGCCTCTCACTTTCTAAAATGAGCACCGCCGGTCACGCCTACATTGCCTATTGAAAGTGAAAGAACTGTCTGCAGGATCACGGTATTGTCAGTGGAAAGGCATCTTTTTAAAGAAATGAAGAGAAGACTACAAAGAATGTATGTTATAGTTTTATATATACAGTTAGGTTTCTGTTAATCAGACTGGTCACAGTGGTTACAGTAATAAAAGTGGTTGTACACTGTGACACTGTGAACATGGCAGGCAGGATTTGATTTTTAAATTAAATTTTCAGTAAACATTAATGGTAGGATGAAGAGATCTGTTTCTACAGTGTGGGGCTACTACTGGTATATTTACTTATGGGTGTGGGTGTCAGTTGCACATGTGTGTTAGTGTGGGTGTCTAGCTGCACCAGGTGTGAGTGGTCTTGCTGCTGGTGAAAAGGTTTTGAGGACTGGAAAGTAGTTCAGGCGTGCGGTCATAGTGGAAGGTGTGCGGTCATTGGGAAATAATGCACGGTCATGTGACGTGTTTTGGCCAATTGTATCACTGGGATTTTTATGATTTTTACCACACCATTTTATAAAGATATATATATATATATATATATACACACTCATGAATTGATCTACATCAAGTTGCACAGGAGATAATGTTCCTCAGGAGGAGCATGAAAAAGATAAAGAAAGTGAGGCTAGTAGAGGGAAGATGGGGGGAAGGGTATGAGAGGAATGGGAATTGGAGGATTTACAAAGGGAGTTGCATAGGCAAGACACTCTTGTGATAAGAGCAGGTGGGAAATGAAGAACTACCCAGGAAATCAGTGACAGTGGGAAGTCTCCAGGAACCAATCTTTGAGGCAAGATTTGAACTGGCAGTAGGTGTGAATGAAGTGGAGCTTGGCAGACAGTTTATTCCAGAGCATAGAGGCTGCCACTGACAAGGCTCTAATGTCTATATTGGTGGATACCCTGGGAACATTCAGAGGAGAAATGCTGTTTAAGGGGAGGCCACGGTGTAAAGTTTGGACCTTGAGGAGGGCTGCAAGGGAAGATTCCTGGCCAATACAGATGGCAGAATCCACCGTGCAGCAAAGGGCAATGTTGAAGTGGCCATCCTAGTGAACTTTAAAGGACACAGTGATGTGTAGTGAAAGGGGCCAACAAGGCAGAATGACAGGTACAGTTGTAGGCAGAAGAGAGCTTGGCTATAAGGGTTGTAGATGTCCTTGCATAGATGGGGGAGCAGTAGTCCAAGATTTGGAGTAGATTCCACTGGACAATTGCAAGTTGGGCCTCTGGGGTCAGCTATTGTTGGAATCTGTAGGCAGCACCTAATTTGTGGAGAAACCTTCGAACTAATGAGTTGATGTGCTCTGAGAAAGAGAGGGATGGGTTCAGTAGAACACCTAGGTATCTGAAAGTATTGACATATTCTCCATAATACATCTGTATCCCTAAGGGCTTATTTTTAAGGCAGAAAAGAACCAGTCAGGAGACCTTTTCCTAGTTTTGATCTTCCTAACTGGGGCATGCTTATCAATCAGACCCAATACTAGTCTATGGAATATGGTGAATGCCTCTGAGACAGAAGAGGCCACGTAGAAGTCCTGCCAAATAAGATTGCCAAGGTCTACCAAAAAAAGCAGTCTGGTAGAAGTTTTCAAATATCTTTTTAATTTAAAGGTAGAAGATGAAGAAAGGTGAGGAGAGTGCCAAATACAGGCTGTAGTGCAGTGATCACTTAGGTCATTATGAAAGGCTCCTGCGTGGGTAATATTATGCGGCTTGTTAACAAGCATAAGGTCCAGGAGAGTGCTACGGTCCAGGTTTTTTTTTTTTATTTATTGTACACATGAGAACAAATAGAGTCCAGTACGCAGTCAGGATGTAGAAAATTCAAAATAAAATTTATTCTTTAAAGAGGAAAAAATAAAATGGACTTGTAGCAGAAAATAAGTGCTGTATACAGATAAACATAAATTACAATATTTCAACAGTTAGCAACAGTGAAGAAACAATACCTAGAATCAGGCTAGGCATCTGGCAGGATCACCTTCCTACCACACACTGGTTAAATTCACTCCATAGGCTCTCTGTTATACAGAATATAGATCACAAGACAAGTTTAGACTCCACCCTAACAGAAGATAAACTAGTATATCTTGTTTATACAGCTTTAAATGAAAATTCAGGATTAATTTAGACATTCTTTAGTAGTTTGTATTATAACCAGCTGCAAAACAACAAAAAATACCATTATTTCTTTTATTTTCAAGATTTCTGAGTATCCTAGGCTCCTACCAACAGCATTAATTGTAATAAGGGTGTAGAGTGGGCCAGCCGGCTCTATAGAAGAGGTGGAGAGCTGAGAGAAGGGTCTGGGAAACTGCTGAACACATAACTGTTGTGAAGTAAGTTTTATCTTTCACATATAAACCCAACAGTAACATTATCTTCAAAAATATTTCAGCAATACAAACTTTTAAACCATTGCTGCAGCAACTATAATGAGAGAATGTGAGTTATATGTGTTAAACTGAGCTGTAATTACCAAATGTTTCTACTTGTAACCCTGTCTAAGCAGCTGGACATAATGGCTGCACTTAACATAGCAAGATTCTGCCTTACTCTGTAGTTCATGAGTAAGGCTTACAAATGCAGTCATTTTATTTTCAGCCTTCTAATAATGAAATTAAAGTGTTTTTCTTTCCAAAACAGCAAGTGCTAGCTAGAAAAAGCAAGAACTGCTTAAATCGCTTCATTTTAGCCGAATGTAGCACTATGTTGTAAATTTACGCTTGTGCACACATCCGCACAGTAGCACACTCGCACGGTCACACAGTCTCACAGTCGCACATTCGCACGGTCACACAGTCGCACAATCGCACGGTGCGAACGTATACACGATCGTGCAGTTTACTGAAAAATGGCTTTTCCTTGACAAAACAGAGCTTCTTAATGATATGGGGCATAAAACATAAAAGGAAAAATATGAAAAAGAGAACTAGCAATAGAAAGACTACACATAGGAGGTCACCCTATCGGTAGGGGAAAAAAGAATAAAAGTAGTAACAGAGAGAGATGGTACAGATAAAGAGGAAATGAAGGATTACTGTTGCAACAGATTTTAGGAATGTACTTACATCACAATTATCAAAAAGAAATCTCAGCATACCAAACCAACACTTCTCCAGGATTTAAACAATATCCAGGAGCACAGATAACATTAAGTGAGGGGGGGTCACAGTCCCTACTACAGTTCTCCCCACTTAGGCGAAAACCATAGGTTTTCCTTTCCTTTTTCTACCTTTGGACAGGATAAATAAATCTCTCACAAAAGGAGAGATGGAGCTTCAGCCCACCCACTCCCTAAGCTCCACCTTGGGGTCCCTAAAATAAAGATATTTACAGTAATTACTGTAGACATTTTATGTCCTAAACTATCATTCCTATTCAATTACCCCAAGGTCTATTCCTGTCTTTAACATTGTGTCAGCACCAAAGCGAGACAGAAAATCAGCATTACAGTTAGTGGATCCTGCTCTGTGCTTAACAGTCAACTTATATGGCTGAAGTGTTAAGTACCATCGCATGACTTGAGGATTATTATCTTTCATATTTTGAATCCAGCAAAGGGGGATTATGATCAGGCCACAGCTCAAATTGATTTCCCCATAGACAATAACGCAGGGACTCTATGGCCCACTTCAATGTCAAGCACTCTTTTTTCTATTGTGGAGTACTTACATTCTCTGGTATGAAGCTTCCTACTAATAAAAAGTATGGGGTGTTCTTCTCCTTCCTGAATTTGAGACAATGCTGCTCCTATGTCAACATTAGAAGCATCCATCTGGACAATGAAAGGCTTAGAAAAATCAGGCATTTTCAACACTGGAGCTGAACAAAGGGCAGCCTTTATTGCACAAAAGGACTCTTCACAATCTGGGATCCAATTTACTTTAGAAGGTTTGTTTTTCTTAGTTAATTCAATTAATGGGCTGGCTAAAGTGGTGAACTGGGGTACGAAATGCCTATAGTACCCTACCAAGTCCCATAAATGAACATACATGCTTTTTTGTGATGGGTCGGGGGCTCTTAGCTACTGCATCAATTTTTCCTATTTCAGGTTTTACGTGCCCCCCACCTATTATGAACCCAAAATATCATGCTTCCTTCACACCCAGGGAACATTTAGATGGGTTTATGGGAAGGCCTGCCTGACTGATAGTTTCCAATACCTGCTTGAGATGTTGAATTTGGTCTTTCCATGAGGGGCTATAAACGATCACATCATCAAGATATGCTGCACAATAACCTAAATGTGGCCTTAATAGTTTGTCCATGAGTCTTTGGAATGTGGCTGGGGTGCAATGCAGTCCAAAGGGCATCATAGTGAACTGGTAGGCTCCTAAAGGAGTACTGAAGGCCGTTTTGTCATTGGCTTTCTCTTCCAGTAGTATCTGCCAGTAACCTTTTGTCAAGTCAAGAGTGCTGACATACTGGGCTTGCCCCACCTGATCTATGATGTCATCCACTCTAGGCATGGGGTACCCATCAGACTTGGAAATTGCATTCAGTTTCCGAAAATCTAAACAAAGGCGAATGCCACTCTCTTTTTTAGGTACGACTATCATTGGGAATCCCCACTCACTGTTTGCTTCTTCTATAACTCCTGTGTTTTTCATCTTCTCCAATTCCCTTATAACCTCTGTTTTTTTTCTTTTTCCGGTATGTGATAAGGTTTTACCCCAATAGGTACAGTCTGGGAAACTTGAATTTGATGGGCAATTGCAGTGGTCTTACCAGGTATGGGAGTGAATGTGGTGTTAAACTGACTTAAGAGTTGAGATAGCTCCTGTTTTTGGGCTTCATCCAACAAAGTATTTACTGTTATCTCATTGGGGACCTGTTTGCTGTCTAACCGTTCATATGCCATATTCAGCTCATCATCCATTGGACTGGAAAATACATATAGACTTTCACTGGGTCTTTCATTCCATTTTTGTAACAAGTTTGCATGATATATTTTAAGCTTATTTCTCCTATCTGGTACTTCCACCATATAGGTGACAGAACCAGTTTGTTTCTGTAGGATATAAGGTCCCTGCCATTTCATAGTCAGTTTATTATCTGTTGATGGAAGTAACAGTTAAACCCGGCCTAAAACATTAAAAGATTTATCACCAACCTCTGCATCATATTGTTCTTTTTGATAATTCTGTTTAACCTGATTTTGACCCTGAGCCAACTGGGCATATCTTGCCACCCTTTGGTGTAGCTGAGTTACATACTCCAGGGTGGCTGGATTTTTACATTCAGTAGTATCCTCCCACTGTACCTTTACCACATCTAATAGGCCTCTGGGGTTCTTACCATATAATAGCTCAAATGGTGAGAATCCCGTTGAAGCCTGGGGGACCTCCCAATAGGTGAAGAACAACAATGGTAAGTACCTGTTCCAGCATTTCCCCTCAACTTCCACATACTTTTGGATCATTTTCTTAAGTGTTATATTGAAATGTTCAACTAGGCCATCCATCTGGGGATGACACAAAGAGGTGTATATAGCTGCCACCCCCAGAGCCTGGTAGAGATGTTTCAATGATGCAAAGCAAAAAATAGTCCCTTTATATGTTAAAATAACCTTAGGGATACCCACTCAACTAAAGATTTTCATCAATTCTTCAGCTATCTTGTCAGCTGTGACAGTTCTCAAAGGGATGACTTCTGGATATTTTGTTGTGTAGTCACATATAACCAAAGCAAATCTATTCCCTTTCAAACTTTTTGCTAGGGGTCCTATGATATCCATCGCCATATGCTCAAAGGGCACTGTTTCCAAAGGTAATGGTTGCAGGGGAACTTTGGCTTTTCTGGTGACTGAAGATATAATTTGACATTTTTCACAACTCCTACAATATTCTGCTACCTGAGTATGTATACCAGGCCAGTAAAATCTGTACTGGAATCTTTGTAACATTCTGTTTCTCCCAGCATGATCTCTGCAAGGAACATCGTGTGTGAAAACATCAGTTTCTCTCTATACTGTTTGGACATCACTAACTGGTCTACCGTTTCCCCAGTTTGGGGGTTTACACAAACCCTATATAACTTTTCTTGTTGCATTTTAACCATAGGGGAGGTATTCTCAGTCTCCTCCTGGGTAATCTGTAAAAAACAAGGGGGTTAGTATCTCATCTAATTTTTGGTCATTTGCAAAAGACTATAACATAGAAGTTTTCAGCATCATCTCATCTACACATGAGTCTTCTTTCTTGTTCCATAACCACTTTTCCTTTTTCTTCTGCTTTTTGGATTTGAAGGGTTTACCAGGGTTATAGAACAAGGTATCATCAAAGGGGAACAGTTTGGCCTCAGTCTGTTCTTGTCTTGCCTGAGCCCTAGTAGTGGCTGCACAAACAGATGTATTGTCAGTCAACAGTTTATGAAACACTGGAAAGTCATGCCCTAAGATGACAGGCAGAGGCAGCCTAGGCATCACCCCTACTTTTATCTGATGTGCAGTACCTTGTGTAGTTATAGTGGCATCTTGTAAAGGATAACTGTGTGTATCCCCATGTACACAAGTGACACTAGTTTGTTCAGAAGACACAATATGGGGGAGTTCCACACAGTACATCAGCATGCACCAGTGTCTGCCTACTGCCTGAATCAGTTAGTGCTTTCACATCATTACCTTCAATGTTCACAGTTACTATTGTCCCCAGTTTGCCAAAGCCAAGTGAGAAGGGCTGGATTTCTTTTTGGGACAGAATCTGGCAGTACTTGCGGTAGTATTTTAATAAACTGTTCCAACACTATAGATTCTACCACTTGATCCATAGTCTATATGGCTGGTTGCAACCATTTTGTGCATAAGTCTTGTAATCCAACATAGGCCTTCTGTGGGGAGTCTGCAGTCTGGTATCGGAATGTCCTAAATCTTTGCTGGTATGTTTCTGTACTTATGCCATACCTTTTCAGTATTATTTGTTTAACATGGTCACAATTAGTAGCATTCTGGGTCTCCACGTGACTGTATGCTAGTTGTGCCTTGCCAGTAAGATAGGGGGCCAAATGGATAACCCATTGCTCCCTGGGCCAACCACAGGTGGTTGCTACCCTCTCAAATGTAGTGATGTAGGCTTCAATATCATCACTGTCCAACAATCTTGATAATTTAATGTCCCTGGGCCATCACTAGGTGGGTTGAGTCTGGCAGCCCCCATAATCTGAATGGCATTAAGGGTTTCCACCCATCTGGTCTCATTCTGAAGTCATTCTCTTTCTCTTTGCTTCTCCAGATCAATCTGTTTTAAGCATAGACATCTAAGCAGATCTTGTATATCAGAGGGGGGTACTTCTTCTTCCTCTTCTAAGAAACTAGTGTCTCCACCCCCAGTAGCTCCTTTTGCTTTCATCTGTCTTTCAGTCTCCTTCCACCTGGTATCACCCAAACCAGTAGCTAGGGGAAACTGTAACTTATCGACCATGGTTCGAGTCCAAGCCCCCTCAGGAATGGGTGTGTCCGACTTCCCCTGTTTCTTCTCCTCTTCCATGCTATAACTGGACAATATCCACCAGAAGGTCATCTTGCCTCTGAATATCCCACTTCTACACCAAATGTACACGTGGGAACAGATGGAGTCCATTACACAGTCAGGATGTAGAAAATTCAAAATAAAATGCATTCTTTAAAGAGGAAAAAATAAAACGGACTTGTAGCAGAAAATAAAAGTGCTGTATACAAATAAACATAAATTATGATATTTCAACAGTTAGCAACAGTGAAGAAACAGTACCTAGAATCAGGCTAGGCATCTGGCAGGATCACCTTCCTACCACACACTGGTTAAATTCACTTCATAGGCTCTCTGTTATACAGAATATAGATCACAAGACAAGTTTAGGCTCCACCCTAACAGAAGATAAACTAGTATATCTTGTGTGTACAGCTTTAAATGAAAATTCAGGATTAATTTAGACATTCTTTAGTTGTTTGTATTATAACCAGCTGCGAAACAAACAAAAAATACCATTATTTCTTTTATTTTCAAGATTTCTGAGTATCCTAGGCTCCTCCCATCAGCATTAATTCTAATAAGGGTGTAGAGGGGGCCAGCCGGCTCTATAGCAGAGGTGGAGAGCTGAGAGAAGGGTCTGGGAAACTACTGAAGACATAACTGTTGTGAAGTAAGTTTTATCTTTTTACATATAAACCCAACAGTAACATTATCTTCAAAAATAATTCAGCAATACAAACATTTAAACCATTACTGCAGCAACTATAATGAGAGAATGTGAGTTACAAGTGTTAAACTGTAATTACCAAGTGTTTCTATTTGTAACCCTGTCTAAGCAGCTGGACATAATGGCTGCACTTAAAATAGCAAGATGCCGCCTTGCTCTGTAGTTCATGAATAAGGCTTACAAATGCAGTCATTTTATTTTCAGCATTCTAATAATGAAGTGAAAGTGTTTTCTTTCCAAAACAACAAGTGCTAGCTGTAAGAAGCAAGAACTGCTTAAATCTCTTCATTTTAGCCGACTGTAGTGCTATGTTGTAAATTTACGCGTATGCGCACAGTTGCACATTCGCACAGTGCGAACGTGCACATGATTGTGCGGTTTACCACAAAATGGATTTTCCTTGACAAAACGGAGCTTCTTAATGACATGGGGCATAAAACACAAGAGGAAAAACACAAGAAAGAGAACTAGCATAGAAAGTCTACACATAGAAGGCCACGCTATGGGTAGGGGAAAAAAAGAATAAAAGAAGTGACAGAGAGAGAGAAAGAGTGCAGATAAAGAGGAAAGGAAGGATTACTGTTGCAACAGATTTTAGAAATGTACTTACAGCACAATTATCAAAAAGAAATCTCAGCATACCAAACCAATACTTATCCATGATTTAAACAATATCCAGGAGCACATATAACATTAAAGGGGGGATCACAGTCCCTTCTACTTTTATTTATTATTTTTATTTAAAGTTTGATAACTGAGTATGCCTGCTGAGACACACAAGTCCCTTTTTCAGGGGCAACCCAGGGAATACACACATTCTAAGCATGGTGAGCAAAGACAGCATTGTACAGAGGCATATTTACAGGAAATAAATATACAGCATATATAGAAGAAGTCAGGAGCAAGCCATGATTATAGCTGGAGCTGGCCATGCTTACAGGTGGAAATTGCATAAATAATTGTCCATGATCAGGCAGTAAGTTCAAGGGTAATTTTGAAACCATGATGAGTGTCAGGAACAGACAATCTTTACAGTTAGTATAAGGGAGGTCAATTATTACAGGAACAGTGATAAATGATTGGGTAGTAAGTATAGTGATGTGAACAAGCCTTGTAGAAACTAACAGCCTGAACAACATAGAATTTTATTTACAGTGACACCAACATACTTGTTCAATATTATATGTACAGAAAAACACTACATATGATACAGATAACTAAATAGAGAACATCCAAGGATGCTTGGATTAGAGATCAGGGGAGTGGGAGAGAGAAGGTGCAAGGGGAGCTTTTTATTAGGGTGGGTAATCTCAGGAGTAATCTGAAATAGCCCATACATGTCACATAATTCTTTCAGTGTTTTGTAACACTCTTCTTTCCAGTTTAGATTGACGGCACCAATTATTATGCCTCAGAGCTCACTTTCTCTAGCAAATCATGGAGGTGAGGTAGTATGCTGTGCCCAGCAGAGGGCAGTCTATAACACACAGATATTGAGAAGGCTAATTCAGGTGATAGTGCTACCTTTAAGGCAATGCATTCAAATTCTTTGGGGATGGAGGTACAATCAATAACTGTGACTTCAAGTTTGCTCTTGACATAGATTGCAACCCCCCCAACCCCCTCCTGGTTGATCTGTCACACCTAAAAACACTATAGCCAGGGATATTTATGAATTTGTCTGGTGTTGTTAGACAGCCAGGTCTCCAATATCATAAAGATGTCAGGGGACATGTGTAATGCCCATTCTTGGATCATGTCTAGATTCATGAGTAAGCTGCAGAAATTCAGGTGCAGAAAACTGATGCTCTTGAAAAAGAGAGGTCTGATGGGCCATCTAGAGCAACTGGAGGGCCAGGGTTTAGCTCAACATTACCTGAATAGAGCAAAAGAAGGACCAACAGTTTCCTGAGGCAATCTATACCCATTTTGAGAATGTGTGTATTGTGCATCTTAGAATATAATGGTTTATGGGTGGACAGGCTAAGGATAACAAGGTGACAGATGTGAGACAGTGTATATAATATCACTCTTACCGGTATGAGGATAGGCTGTTTTAAGTAGTATGATCACTTAGGCTGATGTGTACACATATAAAATGTGTAGGGGTCACTGCCCTCAGAGTGAGCCACGGTCCTGTTTTGGTCAAGCCCCAGCTGCGACAGAACCATATATTTGGATTAATCCTTATATAAAGCAGCAATTGCCTTGTTGCTGGGAGTGTAAGTTGATAAGAAAAAGCAGCTGAGGAAAACAGCAACTTCCAGAAATGCCATTGCATGCATCACAGCTTGCAAATTAAGCGAAATGGGCTTGGACATGAGTGTAGAGCCAGATATGCCAGGCCTAAGTTGTTTAAGAGGAGAGTTCCTTAAGAGGGTGGCAACCTGAACTGTGGACAATAACTGAAGAAGGGGATGAGTATGATCACCCAAAGAGCATTTAATAACAGCCAGGGTTGGGGGAGGTGGGTGGGAAAAATTATATATCCTCAGAATTCGAGCTGCAAAAGCGAGCTAGTGGGAAAGGAAATGTTGTCCAATCCCTGCAAAATCAATAAAAGACAGGAGCCTATCAGGTTAAATTCAGCAGTTCATCGGCCAATCACAGCCCCAATAGTGCAGTACCAGTGCAGATAGAAGGCTTACCCAGACAAGGAGCTTGTGGGTCAGTGCAGAAAAAAGTGCAGCTAGCTGGCTTCTCCAGGCACGGACACTCTTTGGCAACAGTTGTCCATTCAGACAAGGGCACCAGAAGAGAAAGAGGAGAGCCAGGTGTTAGCTTAAATGGGGCCAAAACAAAAGCATAGCCAAGGGGCTAAACCATGAGGCAGGTAGGTGTACAAGAAAGACAAAATAGTGCAGAAATAGAAAGGAACAAGACAGGGAGGAGGGCAGGCATCAGACAGCTAGGAGTTTAGGTCTGGCACCATGAAGGAAGCACAGATGAGAGTAGCCAACAGAAAAGAGAAAAAAAAAGAACAAGAAAAAATCAGAGAAGGAGAGGGACAGGCACAAAAATAATTAGAAGGCCTGGGCAGAAAATGGACACACAACTGCAGATATTACTCATTTAAAAATCTCTTAACACATTTTAAGCATTCTAACACCCCAGCTAAACATTATAACAATTCAGTTCTAGTCTTGAATTAAAACTAACATAAACCCAGAATTATACAGCCTCAGAATTTGAGCTGAGAAAGCGAGTTAGTGGTAGAGGAATTGCTATCCAATCCCTGCAAAAGCCATAAAAGGCAGGAGCCTATCAGGTTAAATTCAGCAGTTTGTCAACCAATTAGAGCCCCAGTAGTGCAGCCCTGGTGCAGATGGAAGCTTATCCAGGCAGGAGGGCTTGTGGGTGGGTGGGTGGGAAAAAGGTGCAACCAGCTGGCTTCTCCCGGCATGACCGCTCTTTGGCGACAGTTGTCCGTTTGGAAAAGGGCTCCTATGAGACTCCAAGCATGAGGTCAGAGCAAGAGGGACATGATGTGAAGCTGATAAGTTCTGTCTGCCAAAACCTTTAGAGAAGAGACCCATACACAGGAATCCTACTTTTCTGCGGCACAGTAGGACCAAGTTTTGCGGCAAGACTTCCAATTGCCGCAGAACTTCTTCGGCGGTGGTTTGTAATTTCTGCTGAAGTTCTGTGGCACTAACAAACTACCACATCACAGTGTCAGCTTGTCATCCTGACTTCACTTTCATGGCAGTGGTTATAGCAATCAGGATGATGGAAAGCACAGTAACACTAGTTCAAAAAATAACAGACTTATAAAAATAATTTTATGCCCAAAAAAGCAAAACAAATGTCTCTCCCTTAAGGTCCTAGCCTGTTTCATAAATGATATATGCAGAGGGGATCTTATGTGATAAATAAGGTATTTCTATATGCATGCTATCTATCCTACTAATGAGGTTTCCACTGTCTATCACTTATATATTTGTATGTGCTTTCGACACCACTCATGAGGTTTCCACTGTGTATCACTTATATATTTATATGCAATCTGTAACATACATACAAATGTGTGTGTGTGTGTGTGTGTGTGTGTGTGGTGAGATTGAGATACTGTATGTGTGTGTGTGTGTGTGTGTGTATATATATATATATATATATATATATATTTATTTATTTATTTATTTTTAATTTCCATGAACTTGCATCCTCATTCGTACAGGTCCCATAGGAAATGGAATAGAGGAGTTACTGCAAAACTCATTTTTCATGTCAACCTGCTTACCCTGACACACTGCGTAACATTATCATGCCATGACATGTATGTGAAACAATTGTGACATTGAGCTCTCCAGCCCACCTCAATGTGTCCACCATGTGACAGAACACTGCACCATACCTTCCCAGGCTCTGAGCAGTGATGTGTTCTACCAATCCTTGTGCTGCCCAGCCAGCTCCCAGAGCTAATCTCTGAACCTGAGTTGTCTGCATGGAAACACAGCATGCTACCCTCTGGCCCAATAGCTGTCCCTGCACACAACATTTCTCCATAATTTTTAGGTGATTCTATCAACCAATGACAATATATAATCAATAACCCTGGCAAAAATGTGTACAGTACAATTATTTATTTAACAGGTCTAGTCTTTCAAAAGGTCTACACATTATTATATTCCACTTTTCTGGGCATAATTATTTTATTTTTCTTAAAAATGACAGTTAAATTCATTTTATCAGTTATTCATTTCAGGTGGCATCTCTATACCTTACAGGCCCAAATAGGTTTGTACGAAGTGAGGAATGGACTTAAGTCTATGCTATCAACAAGGTTTTGTTTAAGTTGGCCCTAGCACAATAATGTAAGACTGAAAATTGTATTAGGCTGTAGTGCAGGTTGAGCAAATATCACCATGCATGATGTGCTGTGCCACCATCCCTGGCAGTTGGAGTTGTGGTAGATATGTGACTATTCATTTCTGTTGCAGAATGCAGCCATTTTGTTAGCTAATTTATGATGTTATAGCAATGATAACATCACATTCTGAGCATATAGGGGGGTTTTGGATATAAAAAGAGGGGAAGGGAACCAGATTCCATGGATAAACACAAAAATATTAATAAAAATCACCAAGAAGAGTGAATTCTACAGCACCACAGAAGTTCTGCAGTAGATTGCAAGTTCTGCACAAAATTCTGTGGCTGCAGAATTCTAGGGGCCTTGCCCATATACCATAAAAGACATCCCTCAGCAGCCCTACTGTCTTATTATATATCACTTGAGATTAGCTTGCATGATTTATCATATGCTTAGAAAATGTTATTTTTTTATTTTAGTTTGCCATCCTTCCCCCTGACACTGAAGTGGGGCGCTCCCTTCTGATGTTTGTGCATGAGAGCACACTGGTTTGTATTCTGTCTTTGTCCTTTTTTTTTAATTGATAGCTTATTGAAATGTTTTTAATATAAAAGTTCAACATTCTACAAAGTTTTACACCATCTCTGAACCTGGCCAAAGCAGATACCTGCTCCTCAGATTACAGACTAATGAAGCATGCTGAGATTACTGCACAGGTACACAAAGAGTCATGTTATACTCTAACATAGGATCCATAATTATAGCATGCCACTATTCATATAACATTAACAATACAGCTGTGCAGAGATAAATGAGCATGCAGGATATTCAAAATCATCCACCAAATGATAATCTCTCACTTGGAAGAGGTGAGGGAGGCAGGGAAAAGATAGGTTCATAATGGGCAGTAATATTACCCTCAACAGGAAGGCTGAAGTCAGTCCAACCAAAGTACTGCTCCTGACATTAGGATCATAGAGACATTTGGGGGGGTCCCAGCCATACCTGATATAGTTGAAAGCACAAATATAGTCAAAAAGGGGTCCCACACTTGTTAAAATCAGTGGTTCTTACCCACCACTAAGTACGTTAACTTTTCATAACTGGCAAGAAAGAACATACTATCTATCAATTCCTCAACAGAGGGGATATCCTTGGTGCACCATCACTGAAGTAAAAGCCTCTCTGCTTCTGCAATAGTGGCCATAATCCAGCTACGATGCAGTTTGTAATGGGTAGGATGTCTCAGGGTATTCCTCAATACAATCAAATATGTATCATAAGGAATGGAAATAAAACCCCATAGTTTTCTCCATAAGAGAAAGCACATTTTCCCACCGGTTATTTATTTTGGGACATTTCCCAGGGGGTAGAGAAGTATGCTGTCAGCACCTTTATGTCACCAGCACTCAGAACTATGGGTCAACTGCATTTTATGTAAAAGAGCTGGGGTGCAAAACCAGAGATGCAGAGTTTTAGGCTGTACCAATCTACCATCCATATTCTTATAGGCTCCATAAGCACAGGCCCATGCCCTTTTCTACTATTCTTCTGTGAGGTCATGGCCCAATAGCATCCCCCAATGTACTTTTAGATAAGTGGTGTCAGGGGGGATATTCCTTAAGGACAGCTTTATAAATGAAGTTACATTTGAAGAGGTAGCATAGTGACCCCCACTAGTAAACCCTCCCAGGATTTCCTCCCATTTACCTCTATCAGACAGCTGTAGTTGTGATCCTACAATCGAAGAGAGTAAGTGGTGAAGCTACAAATATCACCAGTGATAAGTTACAAGAAGGGATGCTTCTATTTGCATTATGGAGAAGGACAATAAATATTTAGTTATGGGGGTGGAAGATCCCTAACTCATCACAAGCCACCTGTCTTCCAAGTAGACCAGAATAGTGAGAAGCCTCCAACTTTCAACCCTGTGTTTTGAAACAAGGGCTAATATGGCATGGGTACATCTCAAGTTTGTCCTAAAATAATCCTGACCTGTTTCCAGACATGTAGATTGGAGTGTAGTGCATCCTCTGTATCATATCCCAAAGGACTCCTTCTGGTGGGGATTCCCTTCTCATATCTGCTTGCAAATCTTACCAACAGGCCACTGCCTAAACTCTTTCAGCACTGAACTACATCCAGATTTGCTTCAAACCAGAAGCAAGTAGTATCCTTTAAACCATGGAACCCGATAACTGCCCTTGGGTATGTGAGGCAGTCATTCTCAATGCAGAAAAGTGAGCTTTCCCACCTCCAGCAAAAAGTCTGAAATGGTAATAGACAACGGTTTCTGAACAGACTCGTGTATCTTAAGGGGTAAATAATGAATAACATTAAGCAGTTTGTGACGAACCATCATTTGTAATGTTTGCACCTTCCCTCAAAGGGACAGATGGAGGACTTTCCATGAAAGGATATCTTCCATGAGTTTTTTATGTCCAAGATGCACAAAATTCCCTAACCCAATCTCTTGTATTTTCTATTAAAATTAGCAACAGATTAACAGTATCACCTAATCAGGAAGTCTGACTATCCAAGGGTCTTAATACTGGGGAAGATGACAATAGTTTGCATAATAATATAGAAACAACTTAAAAATTCTCATTAATATTGTGGAATATACTGTAGTTGATCTGATAACAAAATGTGTGGACCTGGACTGGTGCAGCTTTGTGAGAAAATTTAACAGTGTTTATTTCCAGAAAACATGGCACAATTAGGAAATTGATGTAACTTTTAGCAGAAACTGATGTTATCCCATCCCCCATAGGATTCCCTGACAAACAGGTCAAATGTCGTTTTACTTCAACTGAGGGAACTTTATTTCACAACTACATCATCTAAAAGGAACAAAGCCCCTTGGTTTGATCTAATTCCCCCAGAGGTCTTTCTGCTGGCTCCATCTCTTTGATCTGAGGTCTTACTTCCCTTCATTAACCCATGTATTCTGCATAGATCAATTCCCCATGCATGAAAAGGTGCCAGCATCATATCTATTTACAAAAAAGGAGATAAAAACAATTCAAAGATGTATAGATTTATCTCTCTTTTAGATATGGCTGGCAAAATATTTGCCCAAACTATTCTGTCCAGATAACCAGATTATTAGACCAAATAAGTTTACTGGGAGGACTTTTGGAATTACAGGCTGGGTTTAGAGTGGGCTGTTGTACAACTGATAACTGTTTCATCATGAATCATCTGTATGATAATATGCAGCACTGAGGAAACAAAAGCTATATGTGGCATAGATATGGCAAAGTAATAAAGGTCAGCTCTTTGCCATTGTTCTGACTAATATGGGTCTGCATGAGCGGTGTTTACTAGCACCCACTCTTTTCTGTATATTCAGTAATAAATTACTTTTTACAGTTAAAAGAGAGAGTGAGCAACAAACTCTCCAAAAATGGTAGTACCAATTGTCTGACGCTCGAGTATGCTGATGATTTGGCTTTATTTTCATTGACAAAACATGGCTTACAGAAAATACTAAATATATTAATCTCTTATGCAGAGAAATAGCAACTTAAAATTAAGGAAAATAAAAGTCAAGTTATGGTTTTTGGATCAAACAAATTAAGCAACAGTAGGAAATTAAGAACAAAGGAAATAAAGGCAGTGAATACTTACACTTACTTAGGATTTAGCTTTGCAACAAATAGCTTTTGGTCTAATCATATGAGAGACCTCTCCATTGAATTATATCAAACAGCAGGAGCTGTCTCTCTAGATTCAAAAGTCAATTTGAAGGTAATACCATTAACTCCTTATAGGAAGCATCGAGAGCTAAATATATCTCTCTGACACCTCATCAAATCAAACTATGGATTCCTCCTAATTATGACCTTCTAGAGGTTCCAATAAACAAACTATATAGATTTACCATGGGTGTGGATAATATGTCCCAGGCTCATCTTTTGAGGGCAAATCTACATACAACTAGTCTAGTGGGATAAGCAGCAATAAATCAATTACATTTCTGGATTAGATTTTCCAGATTATCATCTCATTGTCTTCCCTGTAAATGTCCAGCTAAAAGGAATAGCTGGCTATAACTGGTCTGTAGACAGCCAAATTGATTAAGGAGAATAAATAAGGATCTTAGGCTCCCATTTTCCAAGGTGGCTGGATGCATGGTGCATCTACATGCGCTGCCCAAAAAAATGCACTGGTGCACCCTGATGAGATAGTCAAACAGGATGCACAATCACAAGAGATGGTGCATCCTGTTTGAATATCAGAGATTAGATGGGTGGCACAAAAGGGGGCAGCCACCAATGTGCCCAGAACAGCCAGAGTCTAGGTTGAAAACCACCAATGGTGGATACACCACACATCCCAGATGTGCTGCACCCCAAAGGGTGATGTTCAGCAGAAATATGCAAATTAAGTCATTTGACATGCATGGAGTAAACAGGCTTCATGCATGCTCATTATTGGGCTCATTTGCATGGCTGCACCCCAGGAGGATGTGCCAGGCCAGCCTGTCCCCAGACCAATTCCCTGATGCTCATAAATGTAATAAAAACACTTTTCTATAGTGTAGAGTCCTTCATCCCAGCCCCATTCCCTGATTCCCATATAAGTAATTTAAACCCCAATTTTCCATAGTGTATGGTTCACCCTCACAGCCTCCTACCCCAATGCTCATACAAATAATAAAAAAACATGTTCCCATAGTATAATGGAGCCCCCACCTCATCCCTGATTGTACCACACAGACAGTCAGCCTGATCCAAGATCCCCAATATTATTATAATCCTGTGTTACACCCATTTCAATAGTGTAGTGGCCCCCCACCCCAGAAGGATTGACACCTTTCCTGTACCCCCACAACTTGACCCATGCTGGAGACTGGCACTGCCTTCCACACCCTGCCATGGCCATCTGCCAACTGATAGGGTCGTGAGCTCCTATTGTACATAGTATGAGCTCATTGGATGTGTTCATACTATGTACAGTAGAAGCTTGTGACCCAATCATTCAGCAGCTGGCCATGGTGGGGTGTGAAGGGCTATGCCAGTCACTGGCATGGGTCACATTGAGGGAGTGCAGGGAGGGGGTCCTGCCTACCGGAGTGGGGGGCCACTACACTGTTGAAATCAATGTGACATGGGATTATAATACAACTTGGGATCTTGGAACATGACCACACATCTGTGTGGTGCAGCCATGGACAGGGGATCAGGCATGGGGTGTGGGTTCCACTCCACTATGGAACTGTTGGTTTTTTATTACTTGTATGAGCATCTGTGTATGGGGCTGGGGGGACCCTACACTATGGAAAAGTGGGGTTTTAATTGCTTATATGAGCATTGGGGAACAGGGCTGGAGGGGACCATACAGTATGGAAATGTCCATCGGTATGCTGGGGTGCATAGGCAGCAGAGGTATCACTAGCAGGAGGTGGGAGGTGGTGATGCCATTGTATAAAATATTGGTAAGGCCTCACCTGGAGTACTGCATGCAGTTCTGGAGACCACACTTGTGCAAGGACATAGATAAGGTGGAGACTATCCAGAGAAGGGTAACAAAGATTGTGCAGGGCTTACACCACAAAACATATGAGGACAGACTAAGGGACCTCAATATGTACTCATTGGAGGAGAGGAGACAGCGGAGAGGGCATGATTGAAACTTTCAAGTACCTTAAGGGCATAAATAAGGTGCAGGCAGGGGAGCTTTTCCAATGTAGAAAAAGTACTAGAACAAGGGGGCACAATATGAAATTGGAGGGGGTAGATTAAGAGGTAATGTGAGGAAGTTTTTCTACACAGAAAGGGTAGTCAACACATGGAATAGTCTGCCATAGGAGGTAGTGGGGTCAAGCACAGTGGAGGGGTTTAAGCATGCTTGGGACAGGCACAAGGGAAAATTGAGTGGGGAGGGAGTGATGACAAGTCATTGATCACATAGGATCAGTGGCCACATACAATGCATAGGGCCTACGGGCAGACTGGATAGGCATAGCAGTCCTTATCTGCCAAACAATTTATATGTTTCTATGTTAAATGTGGGGTTTTAATTACGTATATGAACATAGGAGAATGAAGCTGGTAGGAAGGACCCTATACTACGGAAATGTGGTGTTTTAAATAATGTTCTGGGCATTGGGGACAGGGCTGAGGAGTGTCACTGGGCTATGAGGGCTAGCAGGTTGTTATGCTCCTGTCTGCACTACCACCGCCTGCCTGTGGGTAGCCAGCAGTTTAGGCATGCTTTTTCCATGCCTAACTTTGCACCGCTCATTTCATACACTTGGGTGGCCCATCTTTTCTGAATATTCGGTTAGGCTTAGGCAAAATATTCATGGACAAGCCCCCCTCTACTTGGGCAGTATACATTATTTTTGGTCTGTGGCCCAAGTCAATTTGGGCAGCCCATCTGCCCCTTCTGAAAATAGCAGTCTAAGGCATTTTTTGAGATGGGCAGCACATCTCTGTTTTTTCCAAGATGCGCCACCCATCTCCTTTGAAAATGTGGGCCTTAAACTTTATGGTCTGGATTTTTTTGATAAATATGCAAGACAGGGCATTTTACTCAGCCCTAAATGTAAAGACTATATAAAGAAAAAGACAGTGAATATCAGCTGCACTTATGATATGGAATAGATAACCAGGCTCAAAATTTCTCCCTGGCTAGTAGGGAATGACAGACACTTTTATAGATACTACTTAGATGTAATAACAGATCCTGTTAAAAGAAGGCTGTATACAACATACCAGATGGAACTTTTCAATAGTAATATCTTAAGAACTAGATATAAGAAGTTAATATACCAATCTGAAATATAATGTGATTGAAATCACCCAGAATAAGAAAATTGACATGTCATATTTAATTGCATTTGTTGTTCTAGGCCTAGACAGATATGGTTATCACCATGATGGGGAAAAAAATCTGGACCCAAGACAAGGATACATTTTTTTGTTGTAATTTTTTTTATTTTTCTCAAAAATTAACTACAGTACATGTCAATATAAAAACTGGGTATTTAGCTTTGTTACAAAAAGGGGAAGGAATAGGAGGGTGGGAGGGAGGGGAAATATGGGAGAGAAAAGGAAAGCATTACTTGACACAGCATACCCATAGTTATATGAATGTAGACTGTGTAACTCTACTCTAACGTTATACTATAAGGATAGACATCTGGCTCCTGCAACATTAAATTATTACTATGGTCCTTGCTACCAAAATGGGCTTGTCTGTTTGGTATTTCCAATTTTAATCAGTAACCAGGTAGACAATCAGGGGTGGCAAGGGTAATATGGTAGGTTTAGAGAAAGGCTATAATCTAAAGTGTAAGCAGACAGGCTACTCACCGAGCTAGGATCCTTACCAATTTATGGATATGGAAGTCTAGTCCCATGTCTGTCATCCTCAGAGTACAGCACTCAGTTGTAATTCTCAGGAGGTCATTTGAGCATAGGTCCATATAACAACTAATAAGGATATGTCCCCTAAAACAGAGCAGAGGTATACTCAAAGAATCTGAAGTCGGTATACTACTGTGCTACTATACCTGTGGCAGAACAAGGGGGTTAAGAGAGAGGACCCTCGTAGCCCAATACCTTATATTGTGGAAATCCAAACCCATCAGCAGTATAAAAACAGGAGATGTGCTCAAGAGGGGAGTGGAGATTACCTGTCAGGGGTCAATGTCCCATAGTAGCAGAATGAACCACCATACTTCTATCAAAGCATTTACAGAAGGAGAGTGAGGATGGTGATCCGGCTAGGTCCAGCCATCTGGGTATGGTTCATCCTACTCCTATAGAGGGGTTGGCATATTGTAGGTAAGGGGCCCAGCATCTCTGGAATTTGGCCAAATGATAGAGCTGAAGATGGGTGAGCCTGTCTAGTATGGCCAGGGTGGAGAGAGAGAGAGAGACCATCACCTCAGCAAGGGTTTGAATGGAAGATGTGCGTCATTTACACAGAAGGGCCAGTTTGGTTTGTAGAGATAGTAGTGCTAACCATCTGTGTTCAAGCTGGGTCCATAGTGGCATGTCTACTCTGATTCCCAGAAGTAAGAACTTGAGCCATTGATAAATTGGTTCCTGTAGCACCATTCAGGCCATCAAACACACTCTTTTCCACAATCTCTGTATCTTCAGGAAGGACCAAAGTATATGGGCCAAATCTGGCTCCCTCCCTTGACATCTCCAACAGTTGTCTGACACAGTGAGTTTGGCTTTACATAGAACATTGGGGGTCCTGTACCACAAGTGGGAAATTTTATTTTGAATTAGCCGAGACCTATCGTCCTGTACCATCTGTGACTATCCTTCCAGGACAGGGCCCATTGTTTGGTGGATATGGAGCACTTAAGCATTTTCTCCTATTTAGTCTTGGAGTCATCAAACTGAGAGGGAAGAGTATCTATCCCTTACTTGAGCATCTACTCTGCCTGCAAGGCCCTTAGGCTTGTCTATCCAGGACTGAAGGACATCAGGGTTAGCACTGTCTCTAGGAGTTTCCAGGAGAGGTTTAACAGCTGCTCTCATCTGGAAATAGCTCCAAAAATCTTATTGAGATAGATTCAGTTTCTCTTGTAATGTTTGAAAAGTGGCAGCTCTATCTAGGGTAGGGTGACAGAAATCCCCTACAGTATGAATGCCCTTATTATGCCACTGCTTCCAAAGCACCATCAATCAATCAATAGTGATATTCAGGTTCTGCCACAGAGGGAACTTTGAGAGAGGAAGTGGATCAAGGGCTAGTCTATTATGCACACGTTACCGGCTTTTCCTGGATGCCTCTATTTATTTTAATTATTTTTATTTAGTTTTTGTTTACCCGGTTGGTGCACTAGCCATAAGCATGACTATTTTCAGGCATGACCTAGGAGGTTACAGTACAATACAACAACAAAACATATCAGTTTACAAAAATATCTTTGGGGAAGATAGTGCTTCAGGAGGTGAGGCTATGTGAGAGGAACTGGGCTCTTCAGGTGGAAAAAGTATGGAGGGAGGGTATAACATTTTTGTCATATGTTGGTCAATGTAGACCCACTGTGGGTTGAGAAGGGAGTCAGTGTGGAACCAATGTACCATTTGCACCACTTAAAATGCCCATTTGTATCCTTCCAGCCAAAGGAGGTTCCAACCTCCAATGCCCCAGTGGGCTCTTAGATTAGAGCACCTGAATCTGGGTTTGGCCCCTTCCCAGAGGAAGTCTCCAGTCAGTGTATCAATTGATGGGAAAAACTTCTTGGGGAGAGAAATAGGTATATGAGCCAGGAGGTAATGGAACCTGGGAGTGGAAAGCATCTTTATAGCCACAATCTTCCCTGCAAGGGTAAGTTTGAGCATCCTCAACCTCTTGAATTTGGCCTTGGTGGACAGCAGTAAGGGGTGTATATTGGAGTTCCAGAAGTTCTCTAGTTTAGGGGTGATTTTGATGCCCAGGTAGGTTATGCCAGAAGGGGCCCAGAGCAGTCCAGAGGTCTGTGCTACATGCTGAGGGAAGCAGTCATTGAAAGGAAGCATTTCAGTCTTGGACTGATTGAGCTTCAGGCCTGAGTATTAAGGAAAAGTGGGTAGCAGGGTTAATTGGTGGGGCACAGCTGACTGTGCATCCAAAGATACATTTTTAATTATCATGTTCATCACAGAAGATGAACAGACAATAAACACAGTGTCTGATTATCTCTTAATTATAAATAAAAATACATTTCAAACACTGTGTTAGGAGCTCTTTCAACTGTACTATGCATATCTGTTAAGGAAATCCTAGTTCTTAGGTCTTGGGAACTATTCTAAATTCTCTTTATTCTTGTTATGATGTTTTGTTATTATCTGTTACTATAATGTTTAATAAACTGCTACACTATGAATTTATTTTTCATAATTGCACTTATTGTTGCACTCATTTTGATTCATTGTTTTTAAAATATTACATTATATTAGTATGAATGGGCAGTGATGGGGAATTTCTCCCCTTCCCCCAATGCCCTTGCCATGTGGAATGCCCCAGAGCTCAATCTTGTTGCAAATGTTGTTTGCAGTGTACATGCTGCCCCAGGTATTGTCATAATAATAGGTTGTAATATCACTTTTATAATATAGCACTTGGATTTACCCCAGGCTGTACCCCAAAAATGTTTTCAAAATTACCATAAATAATTATAAAATTAAAATATGATATTATCCCTATCTTCCCAGTTCTATATAATGGTGAAAACTGTTTCTGCCACATTTAGAAACATGAAAAACAAATGTTCTATAATTTGCATAAATATAAAGCATGGTAAAATTAATAAACACTGTACAAATAAGCAACAAAGGTTTCAGAAAATCAAATGGCACACAAAGAAATAAATAAACAAAACCATTTTCAGAAAATGCACTTATCGTGTCGCACCTTGCTCATTCACAACAAATGAATCAGCAAGGTTTAACACAATAATTGGTATTGGCTATATACAATGCCTTTAGCATGCTTTGAAATTAGCATAACTTTAATTTGTATAAGAACATGCAAACTCATGAGATTAGTGTTTCAGATTATATTTCTGTAGAAGACATATTTTCATTCTTCATAGCATGCAAAAAATGTATTCCTTTTGTTTAAATTTAAGCTTAACTATATACCCAGAGATCTGTAGTTAAAAGTTAAGTTAAACTGTTACATATTTTGCCCCCCAGATAAGTCAAATTAAAATATTAAGATTAAATAGAATAATTAACATAAAACTTGCATTTCTGGTTAATTGTAGAGGTGGGCCTTCTTTTATTTTTAACTTTGAAAATCTTGGTAAGAAATGCTTCTTCTGGATGATAAATGTTCTGTGGTATCAGGCTTTACTGTAGTGCTTTGTCTTTTCTCCCCTCGAACCTGGAACCGTGGATTCTTCTGACATAAGTTCAGAAGTACAAACAGGCTTCTACTTGCCTGACATCATGAATCATCAAAATGTCACTTATCTTGATTTTGGCAGGAACATCAAACAGTAAGGGAGGTACTCAAAGACTGGAGGACAGCAGATGTAGTCCCCCTATACAAAAGTGGGAACACAGAGGAAGTGGGGAACTGCAGACCAGTCATCCTGACCTCAGTAGTGAGGAAGGTCATGGAAGCACTGCTAAAGGAGAGATTGGTTGAACATCTGGTTGCCAGCAGACTACAGGACTCACTGAAGCATGGTTTCACCAGGGGGGAGGTCATGCCAGACCAACCTCATTGAATTTTCAAATTGGGTGACAAGGGAGGTAGATCAGGGAGGACAGTGGACATGGTCTATCTGGACTTCAGCAAGGCCTTTGACACTGTGATATATAGAAGGCTACTAAACAAACTAGGCATATGGGAGTGATAAGGACAATAGTGTGGTGGGTAGGTAACTGGCTGGGTGGCAGGACACACATACCAGGTCATAATGTTGCATGCTTAATGGTGTACAGCATTATGTCAAAACCTGGACCTGTGCGATCTCTGAGTTGGACCCCTCTGGAGTTTGAATCCTTAGTGGGAGCAGGTTCGAGGGGCACAACCCCCCATAAAGAGGGGGTGTAGGGAACAGAACCCCACACTGAACAAAAGTTATGGGGAAATTGCTCAACATGATTATGTCGCACAGCATTCTGCCATGTGACATTATGACCCTGTGCCCAGGACACAGACGGTGGTGATAAATGGCTGTCATTCCACAGAGGGAAGAGTGACCAGTGGGGTACCACAAGGATCAGTGCTGGGACCAGTCCTATTCAATGTCTTCATCAGTGACACTGCACAGGACCTAGAAGGCAGAATTTCCATGTTCGCTGATGACACTGTGTTCTGTAACAGAGTGGACATGTCAGAGGATGTAGTTAGAATAAGGAGGGATCTGCAGAAGCTTGATGAATGGTCAAAGGTTTGGCAGTTGAAATTCAATGCAAAGAAGTGCAAGATAATGCATATGGGGCACCAAAACCCTGGAACAACATATCAGTTGGGGAGGTGAGGATATAGTATGCACAAAGCAGGTAAGGGACCTTGGGGTTATCATCTCTGATGAAATCAAGGTAGAGAAACAGTGCAACAAGGCAGCAGGTAAAGCAAATAGAATGATGGACTACATAAGCAGGGGCATCACCAGCAGGAAAAGGGAGGTCATAATTCCACTATACAAGACACTAGTGAGGCCCCACCTTGAGTACAGTGTACAGTTCTGAAGACCTTACCTATAAAAGGACATAGACAGGGTGGAAAGGTTCAGAGGAGGGCAACAAAGATGGTGCAGGGATTGCATCACAAGTCCTATGAGGACAGGCTGAAGGACTTGAATATTTACTCCCTGGAGCAGAGGAGGGAGAGAGGGGATATGATAGAGACATACAAGTACCTTACAAAGAGAAAAATGGTGCAGGAATACACTATTTTCCACTGAAAAAGATGTTCCAGGACTAGAGGGCATGGAATGAAATTGGAGGGAGGGCTTTTCGGAGGAAATGTAAGGAAGAATTTCTTCACAGAAAGGATGGTGGATAAGTGGAACACACTGCCAGAGTGGAAGTGGTGGGGGCTGAAACAATCATGGGATTTAAGTATGCGTGGGATAGACATAAGAGAAACCTGGAGATCAGGGGTAAGGAGCAACAGACCTTGAAAAACAGAAAGGGAACTTACAAGCTCAGATGGACAGACTGGGTAAGCCATAGGCCCTTATCTGCTGACAGTGTCTATATATCTATGTATTTAGGGTACTTGCAATTCAAGGTACGATGATTAGCTTGTTCCCAACCGCAGCTGTTTGCAGAAATAGTTTCCCTCATGGATGACAAAGTTCCTGGTTGGTAACTGGATGTATGACTTTTTATGTTTCAATTCATTTCCACTTGGGCCTCAGAATGTTGACTTGAGCAGTAGTTCAAAACTTTACTTCAGTCTGGATGTCCAGTGCAAACCATATTATTTTCTTCATCCAATATTAGAAAATGTCCTTCGGTAATAAGCAGCTCTTGAAGCTGGACCTCGCTGACATTTTGTCAGTTTACAGGCTTGACCTCAGCACCACTGATGGTTATAGCAAGGATTAACCAAGAAATGGTCTCAAGCATCCAAGGCATGGTTTCATGCTTTTGACCTAGCAAAAAGTCTTAAAAAGAACCAAAATTGCTAAGATATGCAACATAGGTCCTCACACATTGAAGAATCAAGCAGTTCTACCATTAGCCTGGCCAAATTTGCATATATATTCTCAGGTAGAGTGACATCATCACCAAATTCTGACTTTTTGGTGTAGACTATGGAGGTGTGACTTTACATACCTCCTTGTGGACTTCCCACTTTCTCAAAGTCCACTTTTAATACAAAATGATTTTTCTTTTATAACTAATTTATGTAAGACCATGTAATTTTCAAACAAACATTTTTTGCATTTCTCTCATTGAATGGAATATTTTAAAACATTTCTCATGTTTCTAGGATCAGTATTTCCTGAATTAAGCTAATAAGGGCTAGAACTTCATTTCCTTAGCAAAGTTTATCATAACAAAATTATAGTATTGTTGCACATTTTCTAGGCTTTAGAATAATATAAGATTTGTCGATAACATTCTTCAGGACTGTCTTTATAACGTTAGATTTCTTTACAAGCACATGGTTTCTTTGTTCTTTGGAGCTAGCTGCATGGCACATAAATCTCAACACTGCCAAACATGTTTACCAAAGATTCTTTAGACAATGTTTCTCCTTCTGGCAACACATTGCATTCACAGAAATTATATACTTGGATTAGTTAGTACTGTATGTTAGCTTTCATTTGAGACAAGAGATGAAAAGTCTCTTTTAAAGAATATTGTTCTAAAATGTATATATATTATGGCAGCACGGTAGTGCTACCATAGTAAGGGTTGAGGAGCCCTTTTAAGGTTAAAGGGTCAAACTTTGCACCTTAATAACTTTGCCACTGTTCAACGGATTTGCCTGAAATCTAGAATGCGTGATCAAGAACTGTACATCTTGGAACTGCCAACTTTCATACCAGTTGGATGTATAACTGTGGAGTTATTAAGCATGATCTGCGCACGCATTTACGCTTTTGGGTGAATTCTTTGCTAGTGCCTACAGGTTGCAGAGTTTATGCAAGTAGTCCAAAAACTTCAGGGTACGTGCAGCCAGGGTGCCCAGTGTGCCTTTCAAAGATTTTGTGAAAAAATATTAAACAGTTCAAAAGTTATTCAAAAAACAAGTTCCCATTATGTCAATGGGAAAAGTTAATAAAAAGTTCAAAAGTGTCACAAATGCAGTTTTTACTTTCACAAATGACCCTTTTACTTTCACAAATCTGCCATTTTGTTTTCAGTTGGTGATCATAAAAATGCTTGGCATTTAAATTTGGGACCCTCTAGCAACCAAATTCTTTTTGTATTCTCCTAGTCGGACCCTGAGGATGCTATGCATGTCTTTATTTTGGGGTAAAACACCCCAGAAATATGATTTTCAAATTTCTGGAAAACGTACTTTCGCAAAGTACTTTCGCATTTGCGACACTGTCGAATGAATTTGCGAAAGCTTTTGCAAAGTTTGACAGTACTTTCCAGGCTATGTTAAAATGACAGCAATTCTTTGCCTCCCCACTGCAAAAGAACGGTTTGGTCTTTTGGCCTGAAATTTGGAGGGAAGGCAGCCAACATCTCACAGATGTGCCTTTCACTGTTTTGGTGAAAAAATATTACAGGGCAGCAAAGTCACAGCACTCCAAATTTGATACTTTTTCCCACAGGATAACATTACGTCATCCGCCGCATTACAGGAATGCTTTGTTGTCACGGCTGCAAAATAACGGTTTGGTCTTTTGGGCTGAAATTTGGAGGGAAGAAAGCCAACATGCCACTGATGTGCATTTTGGTGGTTTGCCAAAAAAATATTACAGGGCGGCACAGTGACAGCACTCCTAAGTTGATGCTTTTTCCCATTGGATAACATTACAGAGTCCGTTGTACCTTTCGGGGCCCGTATCTCGGAAATGGTGCGAGATACAGACTTTTCGTCACAAAAATGCTTAGCCCCCAAAAAGGAGGCTAAGTCCAAAAGAACCCAGGAAAGTCATAATTCATATGAAATGTACATTTTTTTTCTATGTCATACGGTTCCTGAGATATAAGCAATTTAATATTCCAAGTCTTAATTTTCTGCTCCAAGGCCCATTGTTATGTATACATTCTTTGTTTTCACTGTGTTTTCCAATGCATTTTGGGGGAAAAGAAGGGTGTGCCCTTTTGTTACTGTGCTAGTTAACATTTCCAGTTGCGTTTCCATTACCGTTTGTGGCACAGTTACCGTCTACGCCACCGTGTGCGTTACGGTTTGCATTTTCTCTTGTGCTTGCATTTACGTTTCTGTATCATTTGGCATTATTGTTGCTGTTACCATTACCTGTTTCAATTGAAATTGTGGTACCGTGCACGTGAGTTACGGTTTGCATTTCCATAAGCGCATGCGTTTCTGTTTCATTTCTGTTTCCTTTCACATTATTTTTTCTGTTACTGTTACCATTTGCATTTACAATTGTGGAACCATGACCGTGCACATACGATTTGCATTTCTGTACTCACTTGCATTTGCATTTCTCTTTCCTGTGGCATTACTGTTGCTGTTACCATTACCATTTGTGTTAACAATTGTGGTACTGTGCCAGTGCATGTTTCGGTTTGCGTTTCCATATGTGCTTCTGTTCCCATTTCCATTTCTCTTTCCTTTGGTGTTATTCTTCAAAATAACTTTACCATTTGCATTTACAATTGTAGTACCATGCCTGTGCACATTACGGTTTGCGTTTACGTGTGTGCTTGCGTTCGCGTTTCCATTTCCGTTTCCTTTCACATTTTTTTTGCTGTAACACTTAACATTTCCATTTAAAATACTACTGCCATCACTATTCACGTTACCAGTTGCATTTTCGTATGCACTTTAATGTCCGTTTGCATCACTGTTCGCTTCGGCATCACTTTGCACTTACGTTCTATTAACGTTTCCTTTACCATTTACATTTGCATTACCATGTGCGCACTGTTCACGCTTCTGTTTGCATTGCTGTTCCTTTTCCTATGTCACAAGACACCCGCCACCACATTACATTCACTATTTCTCATCATGATTCTCAAAAAGAAGGGAATTAAGAGGCAAAAAACTGCATTTAATGCATTAGTTAGGGCTGTTCACAGTGACAAAAGTGGGAATTTGGTGTTAGGGTTGAAAGCCCCCTGACCCTCCCAGCCCACCCCTCAACTGGCATCGGGGTGCACATTGGGGTCCTCAGTCTTAACTCTCACCCCATTCTCCTGTATCTCTGCTTCTTCACACATGTGATTAGGTAACAGTTAGCCAATGACTCTCAACGTGCACCCTGATGCCAGTTGGGGGTGGGCTGGGGTGTCCAAGGGGGCTTTCAACCCTAACACCAAATTCTCACTTTTGTTGCTGTGGAACAACCCTAACTAATACATTAAATGGAGTTTTTGTCTCAATATATATATATATATATATATATATATATATATATATATATATATTATGGTAGCACGGTAGTGCTACCATAGTTAGGGTTGAGGAGCCCTTTTAAGGTTGAAGGGTCAAACTTTGCACCTTAATAACTTTGCCACCATTCAATGGATTTGCCTGAAATTTGAAATGCTTAATCAAGAATTATACATCTTGGGATCTGCCAACTTTTGTATCAGTCGGATATACAGCTGCAGAGTTATTAAGCATGATCTGTGTGCGCTTTTATGCTTTCTGGTGAATTCTTTGCTCATGCCTACAGGTCACATGGTTTGCATGACCAGTCTGAAAACTTTAGGGATAGTGCAGCTGGGGACCCTGATGTGCCTTTTGAAGATTTTATGAAAAAATATTAAACGGTTCAAAAGTTATTCAACAAACAAGTTCCCATTATAAGTCAATGGAAAAAGTTAACAAAAAGTGTGACACTTTTGCAAATGCACTTTTTAGTGTCGCAAATGGCCCTAGTAGTGTCGCAAAATCTGCCATTTTGTTTTCAGTTAGCAATCAGAAAAATGCTTGCCATTTAAATGTAGGACCCTCTAGCAACACAATTCTTTTTGTGTTTACCTAGTCGGACTCTGAGGATGCTAGCCATGTCTTTATTTTGGGGTGAAACACCCCAGAGATATGTTTTTCAAATTTCTGGAAAAAGTAGTGTCCCAAAGTAATGTCGCACTCATGACACTTTTGCAAATGCTTGGGAAGGCTTTTGCAAATCTCAACACTACTTTTTCAAAATATGATCAAAATGACAGCAGTTCTTTGCCACCCTGCTGCAAAAGAATGGTTTGGTCTTTTGAGCTGAAATTTGGAGGGAATGCAGCCAACATCTCACATATGTGCCTTTTGGTGGATTGGTGAAAACATATTGCATGGCTGCAAAGTTACAGTACTCCGAATTTGGTGTTTTTTTCTCATAGAATAACATGATGGCATATGCCACGCATTTTGAGGCTCTTATCTCGAAAACGATGTGAGATACAGATTTTTTGTTGCAAAATAGTAAAAACCTAACCAGGAAAATCATGATTTTCATGACATTTAAATTTTTTTTTCTAAGTCATGCGGTTGCTGAGATATTAGCAATTAAGTACTTCCAATGCTCATTTTAAGCTTCGATGCTCATTACAATGCATACATTCTTTGTGTTTCTCTATGCAGCTCTTTGGCAAAAACAGGGTATGTGCTTCCGTTACTGTTACAGTTACTGTTACTGTTTCCACTTGCATTTATCTCCCCATTTGCATTACCATTCCTGTGTACACCACCGTGTCTGTTACCATTTGCGTTGTCATTTGCACTTGTGTTTCCTTTTGCGTTTCTGTTTCCTTTGCTGTTACTGTTGCTGTTACCATTACCATTTGCATTTACAATTGCAGTACTGTGCCTGTGCGTGTTTCAGTTTGAGTTTCCGTATGTACTTCTGTTCCCGTTTCCATTTCTGTTTCCTTTGGCATCATTCTTCATGTTAACTTTACTATCTGCAGTTACTATTGCGGTACCATGCCTGTGCGCGTTACAGTTTGCCTTTACATGTGCGCTTGCATTCACATTTCCATTTCTGTTCCCTTTCATGTTCTTTTTGCTGTGACACTTAACATTTCCATTTAAAATACTGCTGCCATCACTGTTCACTTTACCAGTTGTATTTTTGTATGCACTTCAATTTCTGTTTGCGTAACTGTTTGCCTCAGTGTCACTTTGAGCTTACATTTCTATTAACGTTTCCTTTATCATTTACGTTTGCGTTACCATGTGCACCACTATCGGTGCTTCTGTTTGCATTGCTGTTCCTGTTACTATGTCACAAGACATCATGTGGTGGGAGCGCAGGGCCCTGGGTCCCACATTCCCGCCGCCACATTACATTCACTATTTCTCATCATCATTCTCAAAGATAAGGGAAATTAGAGGCAAAAAACTCTGTTTAATACATCAGTTAGGGTTGTTCCACAGTGACAAAAGTGAGGAATTCAGTGTTAGGGTTGAAACCACCCTTGGACCCCTCCATCCCACCCCCCCAACTGGCATTGGGGTGCCCATTAAGGTCATCAGTCCTAACTTGCACCCCATTCTCCTACTCCTCAGCTTCTTTACTCATGTGATGGGGTGATAGTTAGGGCTGATGACCCCAACGCGCACCCTGATGCCATTTGGGGGGGTGGACTGGAGGGGTCCAAGTGGGGTTTCAACCCTAACACCAAATTCCTCACTTTTGTCACTGTGGAACAACCCTAACTGATTAACTGATGCATTAAACAGAGTGTTTTGCCTCTAATATATATATATATATATATATATATATATATATATATATATATATATATATATATATATCTATATATGATACATGATAGGAAGGAGTGCAATATGGAAAATATTTTCACTCCTGCAGAGTGAGCCTGGATTTTTCAAGAGTGCTGAAGGTACAAGTGAAATATACACTGTTCATGATGCAGGAATGAAAATATTTTCCATATTCCACGATGTGCACATCATGTGTCATATTTATACCATGGGGGTGAAGCCAATTCCAGTGAGAGAGGTATGTTTGCTGTTGTGAGGTTCATGTCAGTTTAAATCATGCTGGTGCTATGGTAGTGTATGTGTGAGGTTTTATGAATGGGTTCTTGTAGTAAGGTGTTAATGGTTGGTGTGTGTGTGTGTGTGTGTGTATGAGTGTGTGTTGATTGGGTGTGCTGTGTTTTCGTGATTGGTTGGTTAAAGGAGGAGGTTATTTTGTGTGCCGGTGAGAAAGATGGTAGTAATTTCCTTGGCAGGCTTGTGTCTTTCTATTTTGGATGTTTAAGATTTATTTCCAGATTTTAGGTTTCATTTGTTTGGATGCATGATGCAGATTTTTGATTTGTTGTGCTGCTCGTTGTCTCTTATTTTCACAGGAGCATTTAGTATAGTAGTTTTGGCATTCCATGAGAATTTCACGTTTATTTTACTATTGCTGGAAGAAGTGTGTGAAATTAAAGCAACTGCTTATTTTGGAGTTCAAGTGTTTGAAGGTAAATGTAATGCGAAATATGATGTTGTAAGTCTGCAGATACTAGTTACATGATTGTTGGTGTTCACCGCCATCATATGCCTGAATGTGAATTAGAATGTGATCATGTTACTGTTTGGTTTGCTTTTTGATGGTCAGTTTCTTGCTCTGTGGCATGATTGTAGCACTCTTCTGATAAACTGAAAGCTTCATGTTTGCAATATGCTGCTCATTCTGTGTTTGTTTCATACATCGATATCTAGGAATGCAGGATTCAGTCATGTAGTGAATGCAGGTTTTGAAATGCAGCACAAGAGATGTGTAGGTTGGTACATTTACAAGCACTGCTGCAGGTGACTTTGATGTATGTTAAGTGTGTTCATTTGAATGTAGGGAGTGTTTTAGAAGTCAGTAAATTACAGGGGTCATTCTTAATGTTTTCACATGCAGGTGGCTGATGTCAGCAGAGTAGGTATAAACAGTATGTATTTTAACTCTGCTGACGTCAGGAGGATTTAGTCCACTGCGATGAAAATAACATGATTTATCTCACTGGAATTGGTCTCACCCCCATGGTGTCTATATCTGCCCCCTCATGTCAATCGTAGGAAAACCTCTCACCATCTCCCAGCCAGGATGTTAGTCATGCTACTATTCTTGTCAGGGAACATTCATCCAAACCCTGGCCCAGTTCCCAGAAGCTCCCTGACTAGCACCACAGGCCTATGCATGGTCTCCATGAATATCTGTAGCCTCCTAAAAAAGTTTGACTCACTACAATGCCTGGTCACATCAATTAACCCTGATGTCATCACTCTGGTTGAGACTTGGCTGTTGAAATCCTCCCCTGACTCCCTAGTCTCCCTTCCTGGTTTCACTCTCTTCTGGTCCGACTGTGTTGGAAGATGGGGCAGCGGCTGCGCTATTTATGTCAAGGAATCTCTCCCTGTACTAGCCCTGCCCACTTCCATCCTTGACTCCAGGGCCCAGGTGCTTACGCTGAAACTAACCACTGACCTTTAAAGGGACCCCTTTATCTGACTACTGCATACGTGCCCCCCTGGGACCAAACACAGGCCATTGCCTCTCTTACAGAATACCTTTCCTCACTACCTCCTTCTGATGATCAAATTCTGGTGTGTGACTTAAATGTCAACTGGCTCAGCCCCTCCTCCTTCTCTACCCATGATTCCTTTTCTGCAATAGACCTAACGCAACTAGTTACTCACCCTACCAGGACTAACCCCAAGAGAGGCTCCAGTATTCTGCTTGATGTGGTACTCACCAACTGCCCTAATCGGATCCCCAATGTACAAGTCCTCCCAGACTCTCTCAGTGATCACTCCCCCATTCTATTCCACTGGTCATCTTCAGTCCCCAAACCCATAGCACAGTCCACATGTCATCGGCGTCTAATACCTGGTGGACCGATAAAACTTAAGGAACTTCTGTCCCTAATTGACTGGTCTCCTATACAGGCAACTTCTGACATCGACACAGCTCTCTCCTTCTTTACCCAAACTTTTAATAATGCCTGTGATATCTTTGCCCCAATGTTGACCCACCGTTCTAAAAGACAGAATGCCTCCTGGGTAACCCCAGCTTTGATCGACCAACTCAAACATAGGGACAACCTATGGCAGTGTGCCATTGAGACTGGCTGGCCCAGTGACAGGCAGTTATATGCTGCCGCCTGAAACAAGTGCACTTGGGCCATCAGAAAGGCCAAGTCTGAGCACTATCGGTCCTCACTCACTGCCTCATGGAGGAACCCCAGAACCTTCTGGGATAACATTAAACAGTTAAATGGGAGTGCACAATCCCCCACCCACCCAGATCAACATTATGGCGTGATCTCCTCAGACCCAGCCATCATAGCCAACCACATCAACACCTCATTCACTGACCTTAGCCCTATCCTCCCTACAAATTGTTTTGACCCTCCTCCCCCAGCACCTGCCATAAATCTCTCTTGCCCTTATTTTCTCCTCTGCTGTGTTTCTGCCCAAGAACTTAGGCCGCACCTTGTCACTGCCCTCAAGAGTAATAGTACGGGCAGTGACACCCTGGATCCGTGTATCCTATGGCTGGTCTTAGACACAGTCCTTACCCCGATCATGTGCCTCATCAACCACTCTCTTTGCCTGGGGAAGGTTCCAACTGCCTGGAAAGTCATCACTGTCACCCCTATCTTTAAAGGTGGTGATAGGACTGTGGCTGGAAACTATCGGCCAATCTCCATTCTCTCTCCTCTCTCCTCTCTCCAAGGCCTTGGAAAAAGTGGTAGCCTCTCAAATCTCTGACTACCTCTCCACCTACTATGTCCTATGTCCTGAGCAGCATGGCTTCTGAGCGGGCCACAGTACCAACACAGCCCTCCTAGAGTTCTTCAACTTTCTCCACTCCTCCTTAAACACTGGTTCTCTGGCTGGTGCTGTCTTCATTGACCTCTCAAAAGCTTTCAACACTGTCTCCCAACCCCTCCTTCTTGATGCCCTTAGTCTCTCTGGTTTTGCTGCAGGGCCTATCTCCTGGTGCACCAGTTATCTGTCTGACTGCTCACAGCGTGTAAAAATTAATGGGACCTACTCAGACATCTGTCCCATCTTTTCTGGGGTTCCCCGGGGCTCCATTCTGGGCCCCTTACTATTCTCCCTTTACCTTAACACCCTTCCACACTTTTGCTCAGGGAACATTCTATTGTACGCTAATGATGCAGTCATCTTTGCCTCAAGTCATAACCCTATTGCCCTCCAGGACTCGCTGCAGAAGTCCTTCATCAAAGCTGAGGGCTGGTTCAAGGAACCTAGATTGGTGATAAATCTTAAAAAAACAAAAACCATGTTCTTCACTCATCCTCAAAACAAGCCCTGCAACTTCAAACTCCTCATTCACTCTGGGTCCTCTTTCCCACTCAAACAAGTTTGCTCCTATAAATACCTAGGGATCCATTTTGACTTCCCCTCTCCTTCCATGGACACATCGCTGCCCTAGCCACTGCCACTGATATTCGATTGGGCATCTTACATCGGTATCAATCAATCAATCAATCAATCAATCAATCAATCAAATCTTTATTTATCCAGGTGAACACCATTGAGCAAGCTCATTTACAAGGTGAACCTGCTGTTTGTCAAGGATAGATATACATACATAGATTAGCTGTGCACTACACAAAATGTTTAAGTAAGAAACAGACTTACAATTGAAAGGTACAGTGTATACATTCAATTACACTTGTGGGAACAGATAAACAACACAAGACATTATTGTGGCATGTTCAATCCTTCTTATACATGTAAGTTAAGTGTCACTTTATACAGGTCTCAGACAAAGTGTACAAATTATGACCATTTCATCCCTCAGTAACTAATTCTAGCTTTGACGGTGGCCACTAGCTTGGACCATGGCCATGGCTTAAATAGGGCCCATGTTTACAACTGAACAACTATTAGGGTGGCATGTAGGAGTAGGTAATGAAAAAGTGCCAAGGGTTCCAAGGGCCAACAAGGCAGCTGGCTACTGAATGGGTTAGGGAGGGAATAGAGGGTTAAGTTCATGGCTGTGTGTGGTAGAATTAGAAATGGAAGCCACTAATAACAACCACTAGGAGCTATGGTAACATTACAAATTTCAGCAAATGCTTTTGTCATAAAAATTCCTAAACATCGCAATACTGACAGAAGAGCTAAGTTTCAGTGAGCTTTGAATCTTTTTCCATAGTGAGGGCAGAGCGTGACTTATGGCTGCCCTACCAAAGTGGTTACAGATCCTGGGAATTTTTAGGGAAATTAGTGAGTGGCTTCTTATGTCATAGCTACTGGGTGGACTTAGCGGAAGGCAGGCAGCAATGTAATCGGTGAGTTTGTTGGTGAGAGCTCGAAATGTCCAAATAGCTGCATTTCTATGCCATCTGAATTGTAGAGAAGGCCACCCTACTGCAGTGTATAGCGAGCAGTGGTGCATGGAGGACACTGCCTCCCCCCAGAGGCTCTTCAACTTGCAGTCACCTCCTCTGTCCTGTACCTAGTGGACTATGGACTGCCGGTGTATGGTGCTGCTGATCAGACTGCACTCCATAAAATTCGCACTACTCTGAATAAGGCCTGCAGGTTAATTATTGGGGCACCTAGGCTAACACACACCTGTCTACTGTATGTTAAAGCGCTGGTACTTGATCTTGACGAGTGCCTCAAATATCTGACCTGTACCGTTACAAAAAGACCCTCCTTGGGCTACCTCCACCAGGATTGACCACCACCATCCGACGCTCTGTCCCACTAGTTCATACTTGGACCTCTGGGAAAGCCTCTCTTGTTATCCCTAGAGCTAGGACCTCTCACAGCCAAAGAGCCTTCAGCTTTAGGGCCCCTCCTGGTTCAATACACTGCCCCCTCCATCTCCAAAGCTCTAACTATATCGTGCTTCAAAACTTCCTTACGGAACCACCTTGCTAACATCCGAAGCTGTAATTGCCACTAGTCAAAGCCATACTCAATACTTATGACAAAGCTTACTACTAAGCTGCTAAGGACAACATAACTCTTGTATTGTTTGCATCAATCCTACCTGTACCAGCTTGTTTGTATCTATGTCTTAAGTTACTGTTATGCTGTGTTATACTGTTATACTGTGTATTTTCATTTGTCTTACTGTGACAAGGTACCTTTGTAAATGAGCCTATGGCTCAAAGATTTTCCAAACTGCTGTCTAAATAAATAAATAAATATATATAAAGGAAAGGTATGCCTCTTTGCAGATGCCACAAAGATTTGTAACAGAGTTGATACACAATGGGGGGTAGAAAGAATGAGAAGGGACTTGGCAAGGTTGGAGGAATGGTCAGACATATGGCAACTTAGATTCAATGCAAAAAAGTGCAAAGTAATGCACCTGGGAAACAAAAAAACAGGAGAAGAGTACACAATAGCAGGGGAGGTACGAACAACAACAAAAATGGAAAGGGACTTTGGGATAGTCATATCAGATGACCTAAAGGTGGATAAGCAATGTGAGAAGTCAGTAAGGAGAGCCAGGGGGATACTGGGATGCACAGGAGAGGCATCATAAGTAGAAAAAGGGAAGTGGTTATCCCTCTGTACAGCCAGTTGGTGAGACCCCACCTGGAATACTGTGTGCAGTTTTGGAGACCCCCATCTATGCAAGGACATAGACAGGATGGAAGCAGTCCAGAGGAGGGCAACTAAAATGATGCAGGGTCTGCATCTGAAACCATATGAAGAGAGACTGAGAGAGCTTAATATGTATACCCTTGATGAAAGGAGGGACAGGGGGGACATGATAGAAATGTTCAAGTACCTCAAGGGAATCAACAAAATCCAGGAGGGTAGCATCTTTCAGAAAAAGAGATGAGTAAGAACAAGGGGGCACAACTTAAAGGTAGAAGGGGGAAGGCTCAGGGGTAATGTGAGGAAATTTTTTTTTTCACGGAGAGAGTGGTGGATGCATGGAACCACCTTCCTGGAGAGGTTGTTGGGTCTAAAACAGTGGGGGAATTCAAACATGCATGGGACAGACATAAGGCAAGGTAGTGGGAGGTTGCAGGAAGCAAGCTGTTGGTTACCTAGAATCTGCAGCTTATCCAATAGGTAGGGAAATGGGCAGACTGAGTGGGTCAAGTGGTCCTTATCTGCCGTCAAAGTCTCTGTTTTTATGTTATATATATATATATGATCTTGCACAGTACTGGAGAGACTGGCATCATGTGTACTTTGACACCTTGTAACTTTAAAAAAAAAATGACATTTCATTCATTTTATGTCTCTTCTGTAGCTTTATAATAAAATATTTAATATACATAACATAATAATTTTTGGTATTTGTGTATTTTTTAATGGACCTTCCAGTGCCTTCTGACCCTCCTAAACAGGGCTTCATTTTGTGACATGAATGTGAATGTGGCAAAGAAATGGAAATAAAGTATCCACACTAAGCATTTCATAAGCAACTGTAGTGCATTTGGCTCTTAAATCCTATAAATAAGCCCTTTGATACATTGGTATAATCTAAAATAATTTGTATTTTTAATTATTTACATTTATGTGCCACCTTATGTTCAGTGTGTCTGGTGTCCCTTTTTGCACTGCTTAAATATAATGCTTTCTCCTGTTTCCATATCACTAAACATCCAATGTAGCCCCCTAAATTGATACTTTATCTGGTATCCTTTATTTGCCACCCTGTAGTTTCTAGATACTTTTTCTCTGTTATGAAATGTTTTAACTTTGATCTACACCACCTCCCTTGTTTCCAAAATGTATGCATGTAAGGTGGGGTTCTTCTACTAGTCCCAAAAGCCAAGAAACAGAGGTGAAGCTGAGCACCCCGTTTCATCACCATCAGGGGGTGTAGATCTGTGGGGATCGTGGGCAAGAGCCCCTTTCCCTAACCAATGTTCCAAGGTGAATTCATATCATCTGCTAGTATTGCGGGGTAGTGAAAGTGAACTCTGTCGAGATTCAGCATTTACGCTCCAAACTGTGAATTGCCTGCATTTAGGACGATTGCACAACATCGGGATTTTGTTTTCGACAAAGAAGGTAATTACTCAACATTCTTTGGTGAAAAAGATAATGACTCTTTTGGGCTTGAAGGGCATAAAGGTGGTGGCTACTGTATGATTAAAGGGCATAAAGATGGTGGCCACTGTATGATTAAAGGGCATAAAGGTGGTGGCCACTGTACAATTAAAGGGTATAAAGGTGGTGGCTGCTGTATGATTAAAGGGCATAAAGGTGGTGGCCACTGTATGATTAAAGGGCATACAGGTGGTGGCCACTGTATGATTAAATAAATATAGAAATACTCCATTTTATCTGAAGTCTATGGTGCTTACAGGGCATGAAGGTGGTGGGCACTGGATAATCAAATACATTTCTCTGAAATCTGTGGTGCTTGCAGGCATAAAGATAAATGATAAAATAAGTGTAGAAATCCTGTTTTTGTGTTTTGTTTAGCTTGTGGGGTACAGTATATTTTGCACACATGTTTGGAGCTGTACATAAAGCCATATCCAGAAGTAGCATACAACATTTCTGAAGAGTCCAACATTTGGATTTATAAATAACTGGGGCTTGCGTTGCTATAATATGGGTAGTACTTGAGGATAAAATAAATGTGTAAATCCTGTGGAGTCTTTTTTAACTAATAGGGTTCACTGCATAAAGTCACATCAGTACAACAGTGGCAGCCTACAGTTCTGAAGAAGGTACAAATTTACAGTGGCCAACATTCTCTTTGATAAATAAGGACCAAATCATGATTTTGTTTTTTTAATTAGTGAAAAAAAATTAACAGAGTGGGGGGGTGTTGCTGCAAAAGAGAAAGTAGCTGCTTATTCAAAGGGGGCATCTTGAAACTAAAATGTGACTTTAAAATTATGTTCAGTGTTCTCAGAAGGGGAGGGGGATGAGTTGCAAGGTACAGTATGGGATGTTTGAGAATGCAAAAAGAAATGAAGAACCTGTAGTATGTTTACCAAAGTGGGTGTGATTTGTGGATTTTTAAAAAGGCATACAAAGAGGGAGTGTGGCCTGTCCAGGCAGAAGATGGTAGCATAGTTCAGAATCTCTGCAGGAATGACTGCAATCTAACCTCATCCAGCCTTCACCAGTCCTTTCTTCGGTACCAACTCCTGTGACCATCCCGTAATCTTACTGCCTGCCATAGTTTGTAAGTCATTTTTGATCCGTCATCTACTTCAATTATTCTACACTGTACTGCAGCATACTAGGCCTCATCCTTCAACACCATGGCAGATCTCCAAGCACAGCAAAGCTCACTTGCTAGAGTGGAAGTAATGTTTTCTAAACTGATGGCTGAGATTAATGATCTAAAAACCTCCATCTAACAGAATGCGACCACTCTTGAAACTTTCAGCCAGAAAATTGCATTTAATGAGAAAGCAACAGCCTGTAACACCACTACTATTCATGACCTCCAGGCTACTGTCCGCAATCAAGATCGAACTATTAAATCCCCACAAGCCAAAATTGACGATATTGAAAATCATTATCGTTGCAACAATTTACAATTTTTTGGCTTCCCTGAAGGTGTAGAATTAGGAGACACTACAGCGCTTTTATTACATGTGTTGCCTGCAATGCTTAAACTGCCTTCTGACCTAATGTTAATTATTGAGCAGTCTCACCACACTCTGGGTCCCAGGCCAACATCAGACCAGCGACCAAGGCCCATCATTGCTCACTTCTTGAACTATTCCCATACAGAATTAATATTGAAACAAGCCAGAGCAATGGGGAAACTTCAGGGGCAAGAGTTTAATATGTTCATCTACAGAGGCTTTTCAAAAGATTTAACTGTCAGAAGGAAGGCCTACAATCCACTTAAACAAATCCTCCACCAAAGAAGCATTAAATTTGCTCTACATTACCCCGCAACACTATGCCTTTTTTCAGGCTCTTCCTTCAAGGATTTTGAAACCCCTGACACCTTATCCAACTATCTGGAGGTCTCTCCATGTAATCTTACCCTGGGAGGTTCAACAGCAATTGGCAACCCGAACACTGCTTTGGTATCCGCATGGAGGGTAGATGATGAGGTATAGGAATGTGGGGAAAGTGTTGCAGAACTTGCAGCCCCAAGCAGCAACGCCGCCACTGATTTCACCCCAAGGCAATCGACATGGCTGCAAGAGATACTTCTGTCAGAGCATTATTCTTCAAGACTTTCATGCTGTTCTAGCAAGGTTTCACCCGAAACACCCCAAGCTGCAGCCTCTCACCTTCAAATCAACCTCTCTATTCCCTCGAGCAATAAGTTTGCTCTCTTGGAGGATGACATGCACTCCACACAGGAGGAGAAGGAGGATCTTTCCTAGCAACTTTCAGATGAACATCCCTTTAATTTGGGCCCTGTGCCTCAGGGATGTATTTCTGCTGATAATTCAGGGGCAGAAGTTGTTGCAAGTTCCCCCCTCAAATCTTTAGAGCCACCCAAAAAGAAATGTAAGGCAAAGACCAAAAGAAAGAACATCAATAGTCACAATCCTGCTAACAAATCTAAGGTGTCATGAGCTTATATGGTCAGTAATATGGTCACAGTTGCTATATCTTGGAAGGTTTTGCTTCCAGGATACTTAAAGGGAGTGCCTGTACACTTTTGCTGCCTAGCCACCTGCTCTACAGTCTATGCTACCTGGTTGCTTTCACTCCCAGCGGGTGCAGAAAGCAAAGGCTGTACATCTCGATGCGGTCAATTTACTTTTTGTTGCAGTGTTTAAATGAGCAGCTTAAAGGTCTTCAAGGGAACTTTGGTATATCAACAATGCTTTTCTAATCCATTATTTCAGTCTTATACATTACATCACTAAACAGGCTCTCTGTATCTAGCCTTTTACTCTCCAGTTTAGCAGTGCATCAGGTTTATAGTCTTTTGGCTGTTCAATTGCATATCTTCAGTCAGTATGCATGCTGATTATTCCCTTTTCTTTTTTCATATGTGAATTATTATGTATTACAAGGCAATTTACCCCTTCCCTCTCCTGATGACAGGTTCTTAAGTATTATTGGCGACTACATTTAATCTATCTCCTTCCCTACGCTCCATTATTCTTACTGCCTCCTGTTTACAATATGGAACTATCATTAGCACTCAAAGAGGTGGGCTATGTTTGGCATACTGTTGCAAAGGATTGTCAATCTACATCTTCCTTATGCTCCTTATTTCACTCGAAGCCTACAGATATTACAGTAATCCACTGCTGTGTGGTCACTCCTGTTTTGGGGCTCACTGGGCCTAATCTTCTAGACCTAGTCACCCCATATAACACCTATTTAGGCAATTTTCAAGTAATCGGAGCTGGTCTTTACAATGACTATCTCTTCTGTCTACAGTTATCACCAAAGCCTGTACCACTCCACATAATCCTGATTTGCATTTAGCTTAGGGTGTAAGGTCTTAAATTGACCTCCCCTTTCTTATTTCCCCCTCAATATTGTATTTATTATGTAATTATTTTGTTGAACTGCAAAGTATACTCAGAGTCACTCCAGTGTGGTAATGATCTACTTTTCATTTTATATTTGTTCATTTGCATTCCACCTGGCTCCCTAAATTCCTTGCTCTATGTCTAGGCTGTACTGGCATCTCATATATGGTTCTTTAATTTACTCTTATTTTGAGTTGGTATATCTTGTACTATTACTACTAATGTTTATAAATAAGTTCTGGTGTTTAGCTTTATCCTTATACCTTGTCCTGTTAGCTTAGAATTAAGCTGAGGTTATTACAGTCCCCTACCTTTCTTGGTATTATTCCCTTTCAGTTTAGCTTATCAGGAATACTTACTTTATTATATTACTGGGATCAGACTTGGGTTTGGGCTGATATTTATAACCGGTCCTCCCTAGTCTCCTCCCTACATCGATGCCCCAGAGTGTGGTGAGACACTCTCTTAGCCAGTTGGCTAACTCATATCTCCTCACACCCATAAAATGTTTTCTTTGTTATTTAGCAATTGTTGTTGTTGTTATTGACTTTTCTCCTTCCCCATCTGTATTCTAAATTTAATAAGATATCTGTGCCACTCATGTATCATATATCTCACTTTCTGGCTTTAATGTTCCTGCCACTCTCTGCATATACGTAAGCTCTCTATATTGTATTCTAATCATCCTCTGCCTCATTTATTTGTCCCTTCACACTCCAGTGATTATTCCCTTTCTTTAACACAAACAATATGAGTGACATATTTTGTTATACTAGAATGTGAAGGACTAATTCTCCTTATGAGCAGAAGCAAATTCTTTCACATCTCAAAAAACATAAAACACAAATTGCTTTCTTTCAAGAAACAAAATTATTAGCAGAGGATGTTCATAGACTTAAAAAAAAAGATTGGGTCGATCAGATCTATGAATCATCCTATACCTCAAAAAAAGAAGGGTTGCTATTCTTATTCATATTCTTATTCATACGAGTCTCAAATGGTCCCTTGTAAACTCTGTTTCTGTTACTGATGGCAGATGGAAGGCTAGGTTTGCTGGCCAATGCACCTAGCTTCACCTGAGCTCTTTCCTTCTAGCTTGCTTGAAAAGACAGAACTAAGAACCTTAACAGAGTAAGGGAAAGGATTAAGACTTTTGGCTAGGCAGATTTACTGTGTGTTGTTGTTTTTATTTTGTACTCACAGAGATTGTTACTGTTTGTTGCTAACATTTTATTGTTTTATTTTTTTTCTGATTCACATTGCTGTTGCTGGGTATACCTTCTGCTGCATTATTACAAGGTGTGCCTACAGGTGTGTGCTAACAGATTACTGCTGTAATCTTCTGATTCAAATTGTCTTTTGCAAGATATCTTTTCTGTTACTGCTTTATTTTTCCCTGTAGCAAAATGTTTCTTACAGGGTATATCTTTTATGAAATTATTACAGATGGTGCTTACATTTTTGTGACTTTTTATCATTAAGCTAAGCAAAATTTCTGTTTGCCCTTATGTTATTTCTTTTTTGCTGAAAAGGGTTTTTTTGTCTCAGAGGTGATGCAGTCTCCTTCTCACATTGAAGAAGCAAATTGTTTTCCTCCCACAGCTCTTCAAGGGGATTAGGTGTGTATCTGGGGTGGAGCTGGCAAACTGCTCACAAACAGGGACGGTGTGATGGGGGTAACAGTGGGGGAGCACTTGGGAAACAGTGACCACCAGTCATTATGGTTTGCAATCACAGAAAGAGCAAAACCAAACCACACAAAAACATGTATCCTGGATTTTAAAGGGGCAGACTTTGGGAAAATGGGGAGATACTTGAAAGAGGCATTACGGGGAATGGGACAGGAATCAGGGGTTGAGGAACAGTAGGCAGTATTTAAAATGGGGATTACAAGAACAACAGAATTATGTATTAAGCAGGTTAGCAAGAGGAAAAGGAAGAGGAGACCATTATGGTTTTCCAAAGAGGTAGCAAAGAAAGTGAAAGCCAAAAGATTGAATTCAGGCAATACAAAAGACACAGACAGAAGGGATAGGGAGAAGTACCAGGAGAAGCAAAGGGAGGCAGGGAGGTCAGTAAGGAAGCCAAAGCTCAGACAGAAGAAACATTGCAAAATCAGTGGGTGAGGGGACAAAACCTTTTACAGGTACATAAGTGAAAAAAGAAAGACAAAGGGAGGGATAGTGAGACTGAAGGGGAGGATGGGGACCACGTGGAGGATGACAACAGTAAAGCTGACATACTGAACAGGTATTTCTACTCAGTCTTTACTGAGGAAGAGGAGGGTAATGGGTCTGAAGGGAGTACAAGGGGTGAGAATGGTGCAGAAATGGACACAAGTCCCTTTACACGAGAAAGGGTCCTGAAGGAACTGGAAGTAATAAGAGTTGATAAAGCAATGGGGCCAGATGGGATGCACCCCATAGACCTTAAAGAACTAAGAGAGGTGGTGGCTGAATCTCTGATTATCCTGTTTAGCTGATCACTGGAAACAGGGGAGGTACCCAAAGACTGTAGGATAGATGTAGTCCCCTTATACAAAAGTGGGAACAAAGAGGAAGCAGGGAACTACAGACCAGTCAGCCTCACCTCGGTAGTGGGGAAGATCATGGAAGCACTACTGAAGGAGAGTTGTGGAACATCTGGTTGTCAATGGACTACAGGACCCAAGGCAGCATGGTTTCACCAAGGGAGGTCATGTCAGACCAACCTCAGTGAATTTTTGACTGGGTGACTAGGAGGTGGATCAGGAGGGGCAGTGGACATGGCCCATCTGGACTTCAGCAAGGCCTTTGACACTGTGCCATAGAAGACTATTACACAAACTGGGGAATATGGGTGTGGGCAGGAGAGTAGTGTGGTGGGTAGGTAACTGGCTGGGCGGCAGGACACAGAGGGTGGTGATAAATGGCTGTCACCCACAGAGGAAGATGACATCAGGGTACCATAGGGATCAGTGCTGGGACCGGTCCTATTCAACATCTTCGTCAGTGACATGGCGAGGACCTAGAAGGCAGAATTTCACTGTTGCTGATGGCACAAAGCTCTGTAACAGAGTAGACACACCAGAGGGTGTAGACAGAATGAGAAATGACCTACAGAAACTTGAAGAATGGTCAGGGGTTTGGCAGTTGAAATTCAATGCAAAGAAGTGAAGATAATGCATATGGGGCACAAAACCCTGGCACAATATATCAGTTGGGGGTGAGGATATAGCATGCACCAAGCAGGAAGGGATCTTGGGGTTATCATCTCTGATGACCTCAAGTAGAAACAGTGTGACAAGGCAGCAGGTAAAGCAAATAGGATGCTGATGTATAGGCAGGGGCATTACCAGCAGGAAAAAGAGAGGTCATAATTCTGCTATACAAGACTCTAGTGAGGCCCCACCTGGAGTACAGTGTACAGTTCTGGAGAACATACCTACGTAAGGACATGAACAGGAGTAGAGAAAGGTTCAGAGAGGGCAACAAAGATGGTGCATGGATTGCATCACAAGTCCTGAAGACAGGTTGAAGGAACTGAACATGTACTCCCTGGAGGAGAGGAGGGAGAGAGAGGAGAGGATATGATAGAGACATACAAGTATCTTACAGGGAGGAACAGGGTGCAGGAAAACACTATTTTTAAGTGAAAAGAGTTCCAGGACTAGAGGGCATGGGATGAAGTTGGAGGAGGACGATTCAGAGAAACATGAGAAAGAATTTCTTCACAGAATGGGTGGTGGACAAGTGGAACACCCTGCCAGAGGAAGTGGTGGGAGCTTAAACAATCATGGGATTTAAGAATGCATGGGATAGACATAAAGGAATTCTGGAGGTCAGGGGTAAGGTGCAACAGACTTCTAGGAAAACAAACTGAACTTACAAGCTCAAATGGGCAGACTGGGTGGGCCATAGGCCATTATCTGCCGACACTGTCTATGTATCTATGTATCTATGTAACTTCCAACAAAAAGAAAGGTTAAAAGGTCATGTTAGTTGATATCTTGGAGGTGGAAGGCTAGGTTTGCTGGCCAAGGTACCTAACTTCACCTGAGATCTTTCCTTCTAGCTTGCTTAAAAGGACAGCACTAAGAACCCTATCAGAGTAAGGGAAAGGTTTAAGACTTTTGGCTAGACAGATTTACTGTGTGTTGTTGTTTTTATTTTGTACTCACAGGGATTGTTACTGTATGTTGCTAACATTTTATTGCTTTATTTTTCTCTGATTCACATTGCTGTTGCTGGGTATACCTTCTGCTGCATTATTACAAGGTGTGCCTACAGGTGTGTGCTAACAATTTACTGACGTAATCTTCTGATTCAAATTGTCTTTTGCAAGGTATAGCTTCTGTTATTGCTTTATTTTTCTCTGTAGCAAAGTGTTTCTTACACGATATATCTTCTGAGAAATTATTACAGGTGGTGCTTAAATTTTTGTGACTTTATATCATTAGGCTAAGCAACATTACTGTTTGCCCCTATTTTTTTTTTTTGCTGAAAAGGTCTTTTTGTCTGAGATTTGTTGCAGTCTCTTTTTCACACTGAGGACGGGGAGAGTGAGAAAGCAGTCACAGCTTCCTTGAATCAAGGAGGTTATTTTCTAGACTACACTGAATTGAATCATTACTTTTTGGACCTGTGTAAGTAATTAGTATTGATTCTGTTTTTGGGGTGGACTTTTCTTACTTTTAATTTTAATTTGCCTTGGAGGAACTGTAGCTGGGAGATATTTGCAGTCAGTTGTGACTAGACCTGTTACTTAACCTTTGTGAAATAGGTGTCTGAAAGGAAGGAAGGCACTCCCTGGGGTGGAGGGTAAGAATTGTAGGTGATTATTTCTGGACAGCATAGGTTTACTCACACCACCCTTCCCTCACCCCACCTGCCCCAAGCGCATAACTTCCTTTATAGCAGGGGCTCTGACATCACTTCCTCAAAACTACTAACAACATATATCTGTTCATATTCTTAAAGGCACAGCACACTGAATGGGGTAGAGATGCTCACAAGCTTGCACTTGCTAAAACAAGAACAAAAAACCAAAAATCATCTGTAACTGGAAGGGACACAGACATGTGGGGAGTGGTGCAATGCACTGGCTATGAAGCAGCAGTCTTCCAGTAAACATTCTACAAACTACATTGCTGCCCTATTTGAAAGCACCTCTCTGGTCTGAGGGAGGAGGTTGTTCATCTCCATGCTGACCTGGCAAGGATTCGAAAAACCTACTCCCCCACCTAGGGACCACCCAGGCCACTGCCACTACCTCAGAGGTTGCCAAGAAAGAGGAGTGGTTGAACCACAGTGGGCTTAGGGAGGGTGAGGGTGGTGAAACAGAGACACATCCCTCCAGTTGTGCTTCTCCACAATTCATTCGCCACTCTGGTGAAGCATGGTTCCTCCATGGAGGCACCTGCATGGAGACCAAGGAGGATGCTGGGACCCTCTACAATGGAGACCCACAGGAGGGTGGCCCAGGACCCCACAGGGGAAGGAAACAACTCCTGGTGAGGCACTCAACTGTTAGGAGGTAGAACTGGGGGAGGGAGGGAGAGGAAAGGGCAGTAAGGTGCCTGCCTGGTGCCAAGGCTTGGAGGGACAGGAGATGAATCCTCAGGATCGTGGGAGCAGCAGCAAGGGGGGAGGGTGCTGGATGTCATTATCCACCTAGGGACGAATGACCTGGCTGAGAATGGGATCAGAGCAGTGCAGCAGGAGTTTGTGGAGTTGGGGAGGGGCCTTAGACAAGTAGCACACATGGTAACTTTCTTGAAAGTGCTACCTGTCTATGGCATGGATGAGGCTAGGGTACTCTGTACTATGGGATTCAATGACTGGTTGAAAAGCTGGTGCAGAACTCAAGGATTTGGCTCATTGGGGACTGGGGCTCCACCTGGAGGACTGGATACAGGTGTGATGGTCTGCATCTATCCTGGAGAGGGAACCAGATCCTAGGTGATAGGTTTAAATGCTTCAATGGCAAGCATTTAACTAGCCAAGGGGAGGCACTGAAGAGAAAAGGAAATACTAGCCTCCAAGAAATAAGGGTAATTAGTGAGGTAAACACCAAGATAAAGCAGTCAATAGGAGAAGGGCAGGGTAAATGGAGAAAAAGACAAAGGCAGTAGGGACAGGGATGGGGCAAAAAGAAATAAAGCCATAAAAAATGGAGGGTAATGAGTACCAATGCCTGTAGTCAAGGAAAAAAGCTCCCTGAAGTGGTGGCCTTGATGGAAGAGGGATGCCTGGATAATGTGGCAGTCACAGAAACATGGTACACTGAGAACCATGACTGGGATGTCAACATATCAGGGTACACAATCTACAGAAGGGACAAGGCAGTAAGAGAGAGCTCTCTATGTAAGGGAAGGATCAAAGCAACAGAACTAAAGGATAAACAGGGAGGAGAGGAGGTACTGTGGGTCACCCTGGAGACTAGAAATGGCTCCACAATCCACACAGGGTTGTATACAGACTCTGTCTCAGGGGAGGAAATGGACAAGAAATGATAGAAGACATCCTTGGGATGGCAGAGAAAGAAGATATGGCTGATGGGGACCTGAATATGCCAGATGCTGATGGCGCACATATGCTGCAGCCATATCAGAGCAAGGCTATTCTTGATGCCCTATAGGGGCATGCCCAGAGAGCTAGTTTTGGAACCACTTGGGAGAGAGCAATCTTAGACATGGTACTCTCAAATGGGATGGACAGGGATCTCTGGCCTTAAAGTGGTAGCCATCTGGGAACAAGTACCACCAATCAGTGTGGTTCACGATAAACTTAGCTATTAGAGTCAAGCCACCAAAAGGGAAGGTACAGGACTTCAGGAGGGCTGATTTTGACAAAATGGGAGAGTCCTCAGAAAAGCACTAGCAACAGGCAAGAAGGTGGGGTGGAGCAACAATGGGAAACATCAAAACACCCATCAGCCTATGAAGTAAATAAACAAATCAAAATAAAAGAAATTAACACTTGTGTTGTCCAAAGAAATGGCGGGAAGGTAAGGAAAAAAGAAACCATTCAGGAAGTATAGGAAACAAGAAGGAGCAGGACACAGACCTGTACCAGATAAAGCAGAAGGAAGCAGGTAAGGCAGTCAAAGTAGCAAAGGCCCAAACTGAGGAAAAGATGGCCAACTTGGTTAAGAAGGATGATAAAACTTTTTATAGGTACATTAGGGAGCAAAGAAAGACTAAGGCAGGGATACTGAGGCTGAACAAAGAGGAAGGTGGTTGGGCAGAAAGCAATAGTGAAAAAGCAGCGATACTGACCGAATACATCTGCTCAATATTCACAATGGAAAAGCAAGGGGAATATCTAATCTGGTCAATAGAAGCACTCTGGATAGGGGGGTTGATATTAGTCCTTTCACAGAAGAAAGGGTTCTGAAAGAACTCTTAAAACTGAAAGTGGATATAGCAATGGGCCTGATGGGATTCACCCAGAATTCTAAAATAACTGAGGGAAGAACTAGTAACACCACTGACTACCATTTAATAAATCATGGGAGGATGGTGTGGTACCTGAGGACTGGAGGAGGTGAGATGTGATTCCCTTCACAAAAGTGGAGCAAGACAGTGGCAGGAAACTACAGACCTGTCAGTTTGACCTCAGTGGTAGGAAAATGATGGAATCACTTCTGAAGGAAAGAATTGTTGAGTAGCTAGAGGCCAGTGGGCACAGGACCCAAGGCAGCATGGATTCAGATGGGAAGGTCATGTCAGACAAATCTAAATGATTTCTTTGACTGGGTGACCAAAGCAGTAGACCAGGGAGGGGCTGTGGGCATGGCCTACCTAGACTTTAGCAAGGCATCTGACACAGTCCCACACAAAAGATTAATAAACAAATTAGCCAGCCTGGGAGTGGATCTCAGAGTGGTAGCCAGGGTAAAACTCTATCTGGACAACAGGACACAGCAGGTAATAGTAAATGGAGTCCACAATGAAGAAAGGAGGATTACTAGTGGGGTATCACAGGGTTCAGTACTGGGGCTGGTCCTTTTTAATGTCTTTATAAGTGACATTGCAGTGGGACTGGAAGGGAAAGTATGTCTCTTTGCAGATGACACAAAGATCTGCAACAGGGTTGATACAGAAGGTGGGGTGGAAAGGATGAAATGGGACTTAGCAAGGTTGGAGGAATGGTCAAATGTATGGCAGCCTAGATTCAATGCCAAGAAGTGCAAAGTAATGCACCTGGGAAAAAAATACCCAGGGGAAGAGTACACAATGGGGGCTGAGATACTGACAACAACAAAATGGAAAGGAACCTGGAGGTAGTCATGTCAGATGATGCAAAGGTGTGCCAGCAATGTGAGAAGGTAGTAAGGAGAGCTGGGGATAATGGGATGCATAGGAAGAGGCATCACCAGTGGAAAAAAGGCCCTCTGTACAGGCAGTTGGTAAGACCACAACTGGAGTAGTGTGTACAGTTCTGAAGACCCCATCTCCACAAAGACATAGGTGGAGACTGTCCAGAGGAGGGCAACCAAAATGATGCAGGGTCTGCATCAGAAGACAAATGAAGAAAGACTAAAGGAACTAAAGATGTATAGCCTCGAGGAAAGGAGGGAGGGGAAGGGACATGATAGAAACTTTCAAATACCTCAAGGGAATCAACAAAGTCCAAGAGGGTAGCATCTTTGAGAAAAAGAGATGTGCAAAACAAGGGGCACAATTTGAAGAAGAGGGGGACGGCTCAGAGGTAATGTGAGGAAGTATTTCTTCACAGAGAAGTTGTGGATACATGGAACAGCCTTCCTGAGGAGGTCGTAGAGTCAAAAACAGTGGGGGAATTCAATAATGCATGGGACAGACATAAGGCAATTCTAGTGGGGGTAGGAGGAAGTAGGCTGTTGCTTAACTAGGATTTGCAGCTTATCCGTTAGGCAGGGAATTGGGCAGACTAGCTTGGCCAAGCGGTCCTTATCTGCTGTCAAATTCTATGTTTCTACGTTTCTATGATGGTCAAACTGAATACCAACTCTGGTCCTCTTCTGCTTGTTAATGTCTATGCACCCAACTCAGATTCCCCAGAGTTTTTTCATAATTTAGCTCAGCAGAATCTCTCCTTCAACACTGATAATACTGTACACCAGTTATTCTTGGAGGGATCTTAACTTAACTTTAGAAGCCAATATTGACAGAAGTAACCCCTCTACAGAGGCCCACCCTAGTAGTATTAAAGCCCTCTCATTACTAATGCAAGATGTTTGATTAGCTAATGTATGGTGCCTCCTTCACCCCCGTGATTGAGAATTTACTTTTTACTCCTCTCTACATAAGACATACAGTAAAATTGACTAAGGGTTAGCCTCTCCTGTTATAATGGAAAAAAATATTGGTTCATCCATCTCTTCTGTCATAATCTAGGACCATTCCCCTGTCAGATTGCAACTTTTGTGGGGCCCATTAGCACCTAAATCTTCTTACTGGTGGCTGGACCCTCTACTTCTCAAGGATCCCAATTTCTTACCCATGATCAAAGCACAAATTCAGGACTTCCTCTTTCACAATACCCCAACTGAATCGTCTATGTCCTCTGTATGAGAAGGTCTTAAAGCTACAATTCGAGGGAAAATTATCAGTTATGCTGCACATAGGAAAACAGTAAGGAACAACAGCTGACTTGGAAAAATCTCTTAAGGTTAAAGAGAATTTATACTTTTCTGCTAATAAGCACTGTCCTGATTCTCAACTTCATCGTGAAATTCTTCAACCCAGAGTTAAAATTAACAAATTAATTTCTCATAAAACCGAACTGGCCTCGTTTAAATTTAAATATAAGCTTTGGAAACATGGTGATAAAAATGGGAAACTCCTCTCTTACCAGCTCAAAGCACAACAAATGGAACAACATATCCTAAGCCTAAAAGATGAACAGGGTACAATTCACTCCGACAACCCCTCTATAAACCATATCATGAAAACCTTTTCTCAAAAATTATACTCTAACACAAATCCTCCATCTACTTTACAAATTCAACAGTTCCTTAAATTGTTACATCTTCCTCATCATTCTACTCTTGAAACAAATTCTTTAGATGAACCCTTCTCGTTTCAGGAAATCCAGAAAGCTTTGTCTTCCTTGAAATCTGGCAAATCCCCTGAGGATGATGTATTCCCTGTCGATTTCTATAAAATGTTTCCGACATCCAATGTCCCCTTCTTCTTAATGTTTCTCAAGAAGCTCCCAATACTGGCAAGCTTCCCTCATCTTGCACCAAAGCAATCATAACCCTAATCCCTAAGGAAGAAAAAAGACCATACTCACCCCACAAGTTACAGGCCCATCTCGTTATTAAACATGGATGGGAAGATATTTGCAAAACTACTAACTTCTCGACTTGAATTCTTGATTCTCAAGCTAACTCATTGTTCGCAAGCTGGGTTTATTAAACATAGATCTGGTTCTGATCACCTGCATTCCTTATTTAATTTAATTCACAAATCCAAATCCTTCAAGACACCAGCTGCAGCCATAGCTATTGATTTCTTGCACCATGTGCTCAGGCACGTAATGCCCTGCACGTTCTGATGGCGGAAATAGATGTACCTTTCTAGTGTAAAGTTTCATTTTCTTAATGCATTTTGGAGAACATTCTGGTACTTTTGAGTAATTGTTTGGTGCCCATTGTTACTTTTGATGCTAGTGTTTTTTCACATTTTTCTGGCTTTTTTGTAACATTTGAGCTGTGTGGTTGTTTCAGTCGATGTTCAGTACAGGAGAAACTAAAATGTCTGGTTCCTTTGTTCTGAACATAAGCTTGGGTCAACTTACAGCTGTAAATGCTTAATGTAAATCTCTTTTCCCCAGATGCCTGCCGAGGTCTTACAAGTTTGTCTGTAAGCACCTTTCTATTGCAAAGTTTGATTTTTTAATACATTTTGGAGCACATTCTGGTACTTTTGAGTACTTGTTTGGTGTATCATGTGCTGAAAGTGAGGTCCTGCATGGCATTTTCTAGCAAAAACAAATGTAATATAAGGTTTTATAACAGGGGCCAGTTCTGGCGTATAATTGGTCCATAGTTTCCTTCCATGCTGGTGTTTTTTCACATTTCTCTGGCTTTTTTATAAAATTTGTGCTCAATGGTTGTTTCAGTCAATGTTCAGTACAGGAGAAATTAAAATGACTGGTTCCTTTGTACTGAACATAAACATGGGCCAACTCACAGCTGTAAATGCTTAATTTACATCTCTTTTCACCAGATGCCTCCAGACGTGTTACAAGTTTGTCTGTATGCACCTTTTTATTGCAAAGTTAGAATTTTTTTCTTTATTTCAGAACAAAGGATGATGCTTCACAGTTATATGTTATGTACCATGTGCTGCATGTGTGGCCTGGCATAGCTTTCTGTTGGGAATACAGATTTTAAAATAATTGTTTGGAGCATGGCCCAAGACTGTCTTTTTATGTGTGCATGATAGTGTGCCAGACCATCATAAAATGGATAACTTTCATCAGCAGTTTCAAAGCACATTCTTGTGCATGATTTGAAGAGCCATCAAAGTCATCCAACCTTTGAATCAAATCCTATTTGTTTATTCTTTGGTAACTGGAAGAAGCCCACTAGGCACATATGCGTGTTTTCAGGTGTGACCTGGGAGCATTGGGAATGTTAAATGACTTGCTTAGTATCACAATGTAATGCAAGTTGAGGCTGTGGGAATAAGACACAGGTCTGCTGGCTGTACCAAGCTAGTTCACGGCTCTTTACTCTAACCTCTATGCAATATTTCCAGTCCCATTCAGATTGAAAGAATGTTTTGACAGGAAGTTACTTAGCATACTCTGCATTTAATGCTTCATTTAGCTAAATGGTACAAATCACACCTTTTCTCATGCCTATTGTTTCAGGCTTAGGGCAGAAAAAATGTTTCTGATAGTCTGTCCAACACAGACTGAGTACTTAAAGCAGCAGTAATAGTCAACTATCATTTAAATCACAGTTAGGCAGTTAGGAGAAACTAAAACATCAAGATATATGACTTTCTTTTTTGCTTTATTTCACTTCCAAGGCAAGAAAAATTATTTTTAAGTTCTTAAAAGTTGATGGTCTTTTGCCATTTCAGCAGTCATGGATGTAAGCAAATCAAGGTGTTGTGCTGCTAGTCCTCAGAAACATGTGCAGACAACACTGTGACATATTTGCATTATACATACAGTGGGCCAGATATTCAAAAGTTAGCGTGGGGCGCAAATCCATTGTGCTGGACTAGCACTGAATTTTCCCCCAACTGCTACATTGAAAAGCACATTTAGCACCAGCGCTAGGTGTTAGTGCCGACGCTAAATTATAATGTATGCAAGGGAGGGATTTAGGGGAGGGGCCCTGAATGCTGGCACACCAGCATATTCCAAAGTATAGCTCTGCGCTACAGACATTAGCGCGACCTGTAGCATGGTGCTAAATACCGCTGGCAAAAAGCTGGTGGTAATGCTGCGGTGTCAACCCCCCATCATGATCCCCGACCCTCGGTAGCACCGAATAACATGGAATGCTATGATGGTGCAGTGGCCCCCACCATCCTGCATGTATCCCGACCCCCATCTAAAATAAAGATAGATCTATTGCCCTGGTAGTCTAGTGGTCCCCCCCCACCCCCCAGCACGTATCCACCACCGTTTAAAATAAACTTAGATCCATTTCCCTGGTAGTCTAGTGGTCCCCCCACCCCAGCATGCATCACGACCCCATTTGAAATAAAAACAGTCAGTTTCCCTGGTAGTCTAGTGGTCCACCCACCCTTAGCATGTATCTCGACCCCCATTAGAAATCAAATTAGATCTGTTTCCCTGGTAGTCTAGTGGCTCCCCACCTGGCAGTGACACCCTGACCATCCAAATGTCTTCCTAGAATGGAACCAGTGACTGGCTCAGCCCTCCTCTCATCACCACAGCCGGCTGCCAACTGAGGTAGGAAGGAGCGCTCCTTCCACGCTTAGTGAGTCAGCCGTGGAGGTGAGAGGAGGTTAAAAATCAGGCTCCCAGGGAAGAAAACTGATTGGTTGGTGTCACTGCCAGATGAACAAACTACCAGAAGCTGAATCCTTCATTCTAATGAAGTCAAGATACACTACTGGGAGGAATGGACCACTAATTCAGAAACTGACGTGTATTTCAGGCTGAGCTCAGGATATGTGGGGAGGTGGAAGGACCACTAGACCTGAACAAACTGTTATTTTATTTCAAACGGGGTCGGGATTGTGATAAGGGGTAAGGTTCACTCGACACCAGGGAAACTATTATTTATTGCAAATGGGGATCAGGATAATGCTGTGAGTGAGGAACCACTAGACTACCAGGGGAAACTGATGTTATTTTATTTCAAATGGGGGTTGGGATGCATGCTGGGTGATGGGGGGACCACTAGACTACCAGTGAAATTACTCATATTGTAAGAGCAAACAGGTCAGGAGTCGTGCAGGTGGGTGGGGAGACCACTAGACTACCAGGGAAACTAATGATTTTTTCATTTGAAACTGGGGTCAGTATACATGCTTGGGGGGGTGCAACCACTAGATTACCAGGGAGTGAAACTCACACATGTGGGAACAGGGACCATGATGGCTGAGAAGGGCTGCCTGGCCTAGCCTGACTGTCCAGGTCCCTATATACTGGATGGCTGCACTGCACAGCCTAGTGACCCTACAATTGACATCCCCCCACCCTCAGTAGGTTTGCCTTATGCCTGCCTCATGCATTGCGTCCCCCCACTGTGTTTCACCCACTACTGCAGTGGGGTACCTGTGTTGTTGGGGAGGCATCCTCCAGGGCATGTATGGCCATGGGCAGAGTGTCTGTTTAGCTATCATCGATCTATATATATATATATATATATATATATATATATATATATATATATATACACACCCACCACACACACACACACACACACATATATATTCATATACACACACATATATATATACATATATACACACTCACACATATCTCTCTCTCTCTCTCTCTCTCTCTCTATATATATATATATATATATATCACACACACACACACACACACAAAAACATGTAAATAGGTTCTGCTTGCACAGCTGAATGGGTGTGTTGTATGCACTGACTGTGCCTACCAGCACACAGTTCCTGCTGCTTCCAGCTTGTACTTCCATTCCGACCAACAGGGGATGCTGCGGGCATACCTTGGCCTGCAGCATCCAGCCTGTACTTCCATTCTGACCAAAAGGGGGAGCTTTTTGCTCCATGCAGTAGCACCGGGCAAACTGCATGGTAATGTATGCTAAACAGCAATTAATGAGATGCAAATGTACTTGTTTGCCCATGGATTACTTAAGTAGGCTCATTTGCATGGGAGCTTTGAATATAGCTCCTGTTTGCCCAGGATAACCAGTTTGCTGGGATGATATTAATTCTGTTCATTGTCAGTATAGCCCGGTGCAAACCTCACTTATAACACATTAAGCACAGTTCTGCAGTGTGTTGGCTAATTATTGTTGTTTAAAGTCATACCTCCTCAACTGTCCCTGATTTTCAGGGACGTCTTTGAGGTTACCTCAAACTTTTACTCTGTCCCTCCTACAAATTGTGTTTCCATGACCAAACAGTGGGGGTTGTAGGCATAACATAATGTCAGACATTAATGTTTCAGACGTGTTCTTCCTTAAACAATGCGTTTTACACTACACCACTTATTCTACCAGCTTCCTGAGTGGATATCACCAATTTTTAAGGTGTGTCCCTGATTTTAAACCTTTGTCCCTGATTGGTTTAAGCCTTGTCCCTGATTTATGAGGCAGGAGGTTGAGAGGTGTGTTTGCAGTAGATGTGAGACATCTCTGTGCAATCACACACAACGTTCTCCATCTGCAACACTGGCTTGCTACAGAGTCTAATGAGCTGCAGTTGCAGTTTGCACTTCCCTGTTGCTATATTCAGTGCTGTCTTATTCCCGGGCTATTTTTGTCCTGCACTCCCAGACAAGTTTGCCCGGCTTCCTTAGACTGCTATATTCAGCAGGATTAGTACCGGGCTATTTCCTTTTGAATATAGCTTGCTTTGTGCTCCAGGTTAAGTTTGCCTGCCAGGCAGTGCTAATTTAGCCCCAGGGCAAAGTTTTGAATATCTGGCCCAGTGAGTGCTGTTAGTGTGTGCTTGCTGGGGAGAACATTTTGTAAGTTACTGGTGGCTGAAAACCTTTATTTTCCATTTATAATTTATTGATCAGTGATTGCCATTTCATAAAAGTTTCCATACAATACAAAATTGCATACAGTACTTAGTACATCTCATTAATTATACATATAACTCAACACACATATATGACAATCGAATACTCACATAGACTCCAAAACTATAAACTGTTTTTCCACTTTATCCAAGGGTTTAACAACAGTTATATACTTAAAATCCATACCCCTGACAGACCAGAACAGGGATCAAGCACAACCATTGCATATCCTGATAGCATAAAATAACATAGTTCGATTTATACAGAAGGGTACACTTCTGTACCATCAACATCTCAGGTAACCATCACAGCTATTCTTTTCTTCCAGATTTTAGCAAATGAGTCTCTGACTCAAAGGTTTGTAATTCCAATACTGTTTAAATAAATAAAATAAATAGTGATCTATACAGTGGAAGATCACCGCTCCCCTCCTCGAGGATATACCCCTTACAATTCAACCAAGCATTTTGCTGGCCTTTGCAGCTTCCTCCCTACAATGTGTAGAGTTGTTCATTGATCCAGTAATGAGCACCCCTAGACCCTTCTCCTCTGTCTCAGCTAGCTGCACTCCCCTCCCCAACTGGTTACTCCTCCTTGCCATTTTTGGCCCCCAAAATGCAGCACCTTAATGCAGCACCTTGCACTTTTTTGCATTGAACCTCAGTTGACAGGTGTTCTACCAGGTTTCCAGCCTTGCCAGATCATTCTACAATCCTTGCCTTCCCCCAAAGTCATCCACCACTGCTCCCATCTTGGTGCTGTCTGCAAACAGGCTGATCTTGCTTTTGATGCCCTATGATATGTCTGCAATGAATATCCCAAACAACACAAGTCCCATCACTGATCACTGCAGAGCACCACTTTTCACTGTCTTTAGGGATGAGAGCTCCTCACCGACCTTTACCACCCTCTGTTGCCTTCCCTGATGCCAGTTCACTACCCATCTCACCAGTCCTGCACCCACCCATGTGCCTTCTCACTTACTTTCAGCCTCCCATGTGGCACCAAGTCAAATGCCTTACTGAAGTCCAGGTACAGGACATCCACTGCATGGCCCCTGTCCAACTGCCTACAGTAGTTACCCAATCATGATACTCCACCAGGCTGGTTTGGCAGGATCTGCCACTTATGAAGCCATGCTATCTGCTGTCCTGTGGCACTTTTGCCTCCAGGAGGGACACCAGCCTCTCCTTCAGGATACTCTCCATCAGCTTGCCCATGATGGATGTGAGGCACACCGGTCTGTCATTCCCTGGTTCATCCTTGAGGCCACTCTTGTGGAGGGGCACCACGTGAGTCATCCTCCAATCCTGAGGTACACACCCTGAGTGTAGTGAGGCATTGAATCAGTCAGACAAAAGTCCCAGCAGGACCTCTGACAGCTCCTTCAGAACCCTGGGGTGGATGCCATATGACCTGGGTGCCTTGTTCACACTCAGTGCTCTAAAACCCTCCAGAACACTGCCCTGTTATTTCCACATCTGTCACCCCCTCCCTCACCATCCTTTACTCCAGGGTATACATGTTGAGGTCTTTGAGCCTCTCCTCAAATGTCAAATGACTGAGTCATCGCACCATTTTAATTGCTCTTCTCTGGACCCTTTCTACTCTCTCCACATCTCTCCTGGGGTACATTCTCCTGAACTGGACACCGCTATTGAGGATATCTGCCTCCTCCTGATCCCCCTCCTCAATCTCCCCACCCATATCTCACAGCCAAACTATCCCACCCTTTGTCTTACTCCATTTGCTTTCTCTACATACCGGTAGAAGGTTTTATCTGATTGGACTATATTGTCTGCTGTCCTTGCCTTTGCTCTCCTGACCTAAATTCCAGCCTGTTTTTGCCATTCCATGTAAGCTTCTCTGTGTTCCTCCCTCTGTATCTTTTTTTTTACTCTTCTGAGCATTTCTCTTTACCCGGACCTTTTTTGTAACCACCCTACTGAATCATAGCGGTTTCCTTTTTTTGTTGTTTGTTTTTACTGACCTATCTGATGCAGAGCTTAACGGCATCTGCTATAGCCCTCTTTATTTTACCACATTGTTCTCTCATCCCCTCCAGATCCCCCACCACCTACAAAAGTTTTCTTGAGCCAGTCTCCCATACTCATAAATTCTACTCACCTGAAATCTTGGACATTTACCTTTGAGTGTTTCATTTCTGGGGCTGTCCTTAGTGTGAACAATACTGTATTATGGTTTATTGTGCCTAGTTAGGGATCATACCATGCTGACCATGATCCCTGATATGTTTTCACTAACTCAGACATGGTTGGTGCTGTTCATGTTGGGGGGGGGGTTACTGGGGAAAAGTCACTATAACACAGTTTTGTGAGAGATGGCCACTTCATCCCCATTCCTTAGCTATCCAGTCTGCAGGTAGCCAGATTTATTACCACCATTGTGCAGTCTAATACCACCTAGAACCACCCTGGTCAGTGTGATTAGTTGTTTTTTTGTGGTGGTTGAGTGGGGCTGATTATGCAGGTCCTCTATTCTGGCAATTGTCTCTTGTGTCCCTGATAGTGTCTTGTGGTCACATAAAGGTCTGGATAAATAGGGAACCTTGTCACCAGTATCATCCAATTTCTCCAGTACAGAGCTGCATGGAACATACCGCCATACAGGATGCTTGCTAGACTGCATCTGGAAGCCTGCGTACAGTTTAAAAGCAAACATCTAGAAAAGGATGGAGACCTGGAACTGCCTCAGGTCACTATGTTTAGCTTTTTTTCTGCTGACAGAGTTGGAATGATTACGCAGGCCCTCTACTTTGGTAATTGTTTCTTGTGTCCCTGATAGGGTCTTGTGGTCACATAAAGGTCTAAATATGGCAGCTTGTCTAGTGCTAGTTGTCACTGATGATGGAGGATGCTGTGTTTAATGGATAGATCCATTATTTTTAGCCACCAGTATCATCCAACTTCTCCAATACAGAGCAGCATGGAACATACCACTGTACAGGATGCTTTTTAGATTGCATCTGAAAGCCTCCGTACAGTTGGAAAGCAAACATCTAAAAAAGATGGAGACCTGGAAGTGCCCCGGGCCATTATGTTAAGCTTTTTTTCTGCTGGAAGAGTTGGACTGATTGCACAGGCCTTCTAATTTGGCAATTGTCTCTTGTGTCCCTGATAGTGTCTTGTGGTCACATAAAGGTCTGGATAAATAGGATGGCTTGTCTGGTACTATTTATTTTTAACCAGGTATAGCACACTAAGCTGAAAGCTTTTTTACAGGAGTGACCTGGGAGCAAAAGGAGGTTAAGTGACTTGCTCAGGGTCACACGGTATGCAAGTGGAAGCTGTGGGATTAAAACCCAGGTCTGGTCTGCTGGATGTCACCAGATTTGCAGCTCAGAGCCTTAGACCACTGGGCTATACTGCCTCCTATTTGTCATTGTTGATAGAGGATGTTGTGTTTAGTAGATAGATCAATTTTATTTGCACCATGCCATGGCCATGTTGCACTGTAGATAGTGTATGTCATGTGGATTTGCAGAACCAGGGTACTTTCCCCACTGTCATGCTACTGTTATGCTAGTGAGAGTACTAGTAGAATATCATTAACAGTTTGGAAGTCCATATATGAAAAAAGACAGAGACCCACTGAAATATTTATGATGGCTGGAAACACAAAGCAAATGTTTAACTTCATGATGAGTATTAGAGTGGATAAAATAAAAATGTTTTTACAGTAGTAGTCTGGAATCTCGATCAAGCCAGGCACTTAGCCAACTAGATGGGCCTGCTGTCTTGTTATTTCCATTACACTTTTTCATCTAGTGCTCCCTTGATTGTGTCAACATACTTGGCATTTGGGAGAATTCTGTTCCCAAAAAAGTACAACCTTTAAAGTTGTCTTCTGGATTTTCTGTTTCTGCAATTTGTAGATGGAATTCTTGAGAAAAAACCTGAGACAGCATCAACCATGGCATGACATTGTTGCATCCACATCTTGCTGTGGTGGTGGTGAGACTACTTGCCCAGATTCAGTGAATACAATGAGTGGTCAGAAGGCACAACCAAGAACCCCAAAAGAATATATGACAGAGTACATGCAAAAATGAAAAATTTCCTTGAAAAATTCAAAGCTCATTGCCAGAAAGAAACAGAGTGAGTAAAACAGTATAAAATGTCAATGCCTGAAGAGACAAAAGTACAGTACAAGGAAAAAGCTAGGCTTTGGATGCAAAGGTATGGACAAAATAAAAAGGCAAGTCAAGTAGCTGAAGGCACAGAAAAGAAAAAAATGTACAAGATCGGAAATAGAGAAGATGAGAGCATTGTGGCAGTAAAATAAAAAAAATCAGAGAGTAAAAATGACAGCGCAAAAAAGAAGGCAAATTAATGAATGCAGACAGTTTCTGTATGCTCAGAGAAATGTGCCAGATTGTAGGCTATTGCTGCAGAATCAATTGCACACAACTTGGATGCTACTGAAATACAGCATGGCCTCAGATGCTCCACCTTTGGCTAACCTGCAAATAGACAGTTCACAGTCAAGCATACCACAGACTCCATTTAACAGTGATGCTGCCAAAAGAAAAGCCATCTCATGATCACTAAAAGCAATGCCAAAAAGCCCAAATACATTTGCTGATGTTACCTCTGTGATGCTACTGAAGTCAACACCATAGAAGCACAAAGCTAGTGAGGAAAAATCTATATTAATGCCACCTAAAAAAAAGGTTGGATTTTCATGAGGAAACAAGCTTGAAAGTCACACTGGAAACAATTAAACACGCAAGATGAAAATATTATATTCAACTCCATCCCTTACTGCACAAGTCACTGTTGGTGAAGAGAAAATTCAGAAAATTAGACTTATACAGTGAACTGGGATTTAGCTGGCAATTTGTGTGTGCGTACGCGGTATATAGCGATGACTACATCAAGCGGTGTAAGAAGAGGAAGGATGCTTTGCCAGAATCAATAATTCAGAAGATACAGGATTTCTACAGCATGGGGATATCTCTCAAGAACTGCTCATTATAAAAATAATTAGGAAATGACAACTTTTATTGAAAACAACACTGGAATCATCGGTCCTAACTACATGGGAACAGTTCAAGGAAGAAGACACAGATGTACAGATTAGTTATAGTAAATCTGTAAAACTTCACCCTAGAAAAGTCTGTGTCATGTCCAGACATAAGCTTTTGCAGTGCCTATGTGAATACTGCCTGAACACAGACCTTAAATTGAACAGCTTTGCTTTACAATGCGCACAGTTAAAAATACCAGACAGTGCCATAAGGCACAATTATGAGGCTTTGACCCTTACAATGTGCCACAGAGTTGATGAATTTCACAACAAAAGATACATTGACAGGGAATGCTTGCAGCGTGTGGCAGCAAAGGTATAGAGACAAAACTGATGCCACTTTTAAATGAACACTTGACTTCTCCAGTCACCTGGAAAAAATGGCAATATAATGATGTCACCATGAGAAGGGAAGGGAAAGTGACACATCCAAAGCAAACGAGAATGTGAAACAAGACTGGAGTCGTAAGAGACCTAATAAAAGATCTGCAGGAAGGGCTGGAGCCAGATGCTAAGCACTTTGCAAATGCAGAGTGGCAGTCACAACAATTTGATACGCTTAGAAAAAATTTACCAAATAACTGGGTTGTGTTCTGTCTGGACTTTGGAGAAAACTATAAATGCCACTATCAAGATGAAGCACAGAGTGCACATTGGGCATACAACCAAGTAACAATCCACATTGTTGTGGCCTATTATAGATGCCCTAAACCAAACTGTGGCATAAACATGTATAACACACTTATTTTTATTACTGATGACCGAAAGCATGACTTCCATGCCGTTCACCACTTTACAAATATGGCAACCAAATATTTGAAGGAACGGGGGTTACCATGGTGGCACAAATTCATTTTTCTGATGGGGGCACCAACACAGTACAAGAGCAAGGGCAACTTTGCTGATGCATCAGTTGGTGTGATGGATTGTGATTTCTCCATTGAAAAACACTTCTTTGGCAGTCAACATGGCAAAGGACTATGTGATGGAGAAGTGAGCATCTTGAAAAAGAATGCATTACTAGCTGAAAAATCATGAAAAGCCATCATAGACAGTGCCTTTAAACTGTACCAATATGGCAAAAAATACCTGACATCCCAGAAATGAGGAGGATCATGTGCACATGACATGCATTTTCTTTTTCATCAAGGAGGGCAAAATAAACAGGTGAAGATTTACCAGAACAAATGTGAAAACATTGTCAAACACATGATTGGTACACTGTGTGAAAGGAATAGATTCACGTATCGTATCTGTTAAAGAGGGAAGCTGCTTCTGCCAACCATGTGTTATAAATGAAGGCCAGTGCCCTAATATATTATTCACAGGATATTGGAGAACGTGTTCTTTGAAATATGGGACAGAGGTGACTCCACCACCTTTGACACAGTCTCCAATGCCACCAACAGCAGCCCTACAGTTAAGGTTGCCATCACCAACAACATGGTCTCCAGCTCCACCACAGTCAAGGACTCCATCTCCACCACCACCACCACCAGCTTCAGTGCATGAATGGTCTCCATCTACACCACCAGCATCAATGCAGGAAAGGTCTCCTTCTACACCACCAGCAACACTATAGGAATGGTCTTCTTCTCTGCCGGAACCAGATTCACTGCAAGAAAAATCTACTTCTTCACCACATCTAGCAGCATCAACAGAGACAAGGTCTCCATCTCCACTATCACCAATATCATCACCTCAGGTAATGTCTCCATCTCCAACACCACCACCTCCAGTACCACAGGCAAGGTCTCCATCTCCAACACCACCAACACCAGTGCCACAGGCAAGGTCTCCATCTCAGTCACCATCACTACCACCAACAAGGTCTCCACCATCAAAGGACACATCACCCTCAGTGTAATTACCCATGTGATTTACATTTTGTTATAGCCACCTACTGTCCTCATCACCTTATCCATACAGTTTCTGGTGTGCAAGACAGCACACAATGCTAAAGTAATAATGTCACTTACTAGAGGAGATGGGTGTTTTAATCCCTGAATATGTGTTCATGCATGCATTCATTTGTGTGCTACTGCATGTACACAATTAGAATAAAACCTCCCTCATGCCAAATACCTGAACATATCACCCAGGTCCACTATGGTGGCAGTTAATTTTGGAGTCACTTACTATAGAGGCCATTTTATTGTCCTTATGTAGTGTTTTGCCATTGGATGAATTTTAGCTATATAGATTACTGAGTAAGGATATGCCATTCCTCATTATTCCTCCCCCAACAGATTTCAGGTATCTTGACAAGCAAAATGCTCAACAGGATGATTTATTCATTTTATACTTTTTGCAGTGCTCTCCAGGAAGGTGATTTTGTGGCTGTCCTGTTCCATACCAGGAGAAAGAATATGACCTACATATACTTGGCAGAGGTTGTTTCATCCATGATGAGGAAGAAAGTGTAAAATATCTGGTCAGGAACAAAAACTGTATTTACCAGTGTCCAGATGAAGACATGGCTGAATACTCTACCCAGCCAATCATGGACATTGTTTCCAAATTTACTGAACCTCTGCAAACAAAGTACAATAAAGAGTTGCCCTTTGCTCCAGATGGATTTGAGAAAATAAGAAATGCCTTTGCTGGCCTTCAAGTAATTTTAAAATTATTTTACCAAAATCCTTAGCTGTGCCTTGTGCCTAAAACCTGACAGTCTTTTTATCACACCAATATTCTCATGGTTATAGGTTATTCATTTAGTACATTGGATTCCATCACTCTTTTTCTGGGTTTGGGACCAGCTCGTATGAGAACAGCTGAGACATACCAGGCATGATTAAGTACCTTGTACATAGTGTAATCAAGTGTAAATAGTTTTTGCAAGCAGCTTAAATGTGTGTGTGTGTGTGTGTGTGTGTGTGTGTCAGTATGACATTGTTTCATTAACAAGTACTAGTTAGCAGTAATGTGTATGGTAAGACAGTATCACGGTGAAATTGTGGTGTCCCTGTAACACACATTAACTTTGAAAAAGACAGTTAAAAAATAAAATACATTTTTTTAACCAGGAGATGCAGAGTTGGCTGGCTTAAATACTAATGTGTAGAAAGCTGCACAGCATGGTTGCTCAGGGCTATCAGAAATATTCAGGTCATGATTAAGCTGTTACATTACAAAGTTTAGCATACAATGGTGTCCTGTGAAAGATGGTTGCATAAGACCACTCCCAGGATGAATAACACAGAAACAATGAAAGATCCATACTACAGCCCATAAATAGAAGCAGCAGTCATGGTATTATAAGAAACATATTTAATTTATATGATCAGAAATTAAACAAGTAGGACACCATGTTACCAACGTAAGAGTTTTCATATTCAAGCTTTCAATAAATTTTTCCATAACTTATACTTCATGAACTATCTTTATATTTGGGATAGTAACAGTATCATATATATGCATCATAACAGAGACATAGTCATGAGAAACAGACTTTCTTTGCCTAGATTGTCACAATAGGTCTCTCCAGTAGCAGATTTGTGTCTGTCTGTCTGTCTGTCTATCTATCTATCTATCTATCTATCTATCTATCTATCTATCTATCTATCTATCTGTCTATCTATTTATCTATTACAGAGGCACGATAGTTCCACTAAAGTTAGTGTTGAGTAGCCACTTTGATGCCAAACCTCAACTTTTGTACTTTAATACCTTTTCCACTGTACAATGAATTTGCATGCAATTTTGCAGGTACACTCTGGTACCATGGATCTCTGGATCTGTCAAGTTTAGTTATGGTCAAATGTACAGCTGCAGAGCTACAGAACTCCAAAAAACACAAAGAAACTGAATTTTTGCGAGTTTCTTTGTTCACGCCCACAGCCTGCATACTTTGTCCATTTGGTCAGAAATCTTCAGGGAAGATGCAGTCTTGGTCACCAATGTGCTTTTCAAAGATTTGGTTAAAAAATATTAAACCATTAAAAAGTTATTCAAAAAACAAATTTCCCATTATAGACAATGGGAAAAGTTAACAAAAATCACAAAACTTTCATTAGTGGCTGTTTATTACTGTCACAAATGGCCCTTTTACTTTCATGAGTCAGACATCTTGTTTACAGTTATGAACACAGAAAAATGCCTTGCATTTAAAATTGGGACCCTCTAGGTAAACACTGATTATTGTATTTATTTAGTCAGATCCTGAGGATGCTAGCCATAACTTTTTTCGGAGATTAAACCCCAGAAATACATTTTTTAACTTCTTCCAAAAAAATACTTCCACAAAATACTTTCACAAGTGTGAATGTTTCATGGTTTATTTGGCAACATTTTCATGATTTGCAGAAGTATTTTGTGAAAGTATGCTCAAAATAACTTCAAATTTTGCCAGCCTCCTTCAACAAAAAAGTTTGGTTTTTTGGGCTGCAATTTACAGGGTGGCAAGTTCTGGTCCCACAGATGTGCCCTTTTGTGGTTTGGGTCCAAAACATTACAGGGACCCAGGGTTACAGCACACTGAAGTTCTGATATTTTCCCATAGGATAATACTGCGGCATCCATGAAGTCTTTCAGAGCCCATATCTCAAAAACGGTTTGAGATAAGTGCTTTTCATTACAAAACTTCTTAGTCCCCCATAAAAAGTTCAAGTTTATTGCAGGAAAACTCCATTGAGCAAGCTCATTCACAAGGAGGTCCTGTGACATAAACACTTAAACTACAAACACAGATAGGTAATAACAGTATATACATGAAATACGCGTTACATGATGCAGGCTGGATATACATACAAGGGTACCACATAGGGTGACCGCAGGTGGTAAACATTGATATGAGACAGGGAAGCCACTTATAGGTCGCATACTGATAAATGAAACATGATGACTGGTGTGATATGATTTAATCAAATCAAATCAAATCAAATATACAGTATTTTGGAAGCTAGGACAAACAACAGTCTACAACTGATATGGGAGGGAGGAGAGATTTGATAGAGTAGCAATGGAGCGTAAGCAAAGATAAAGCCAGGAGTAGAAGGGGAAGGGAAAGCAGTTAATATGACTAATCAATTATACCTTACCAGTGGATAAATATGGCACACATGGGGAAGGAAGAGACTTAATGACAGTTACAGGTGTCTTTTATTTTGGCTGAACTTAGCGATTTGTAGAAGTTTATTGAAACTGTGCTAGTTAGTTTCAATCGGTTTGTAATTGGTTCCAAATGGAGAGAAGGGCATATGCAATATACGTTTACCAAAGGAAGTCCAGCGTCCTTGGTATGTCAAGTATAATAAAGTCAGATTTTCTTAACGAGTATGCACTATGTGAGATACTAATAAGGGAAGAGAGATAGCTTGGCAATTTCTGCAGGAGCAGTTTAAGAGTCCATAGCCCAGCATGGAGCAGGTGTCTAGTAGTAAGGGATGTCCAACCAACAGCTGCATGTAAGTCACAGTGGTGCGAACGGTAAGGGGAGTTGGTAATGAACCATAATGCACGGTGATAAAGGATGTCCAGTTTACTTAGATTTGCAAGAGTGGTGGAGGGATAGATTACATCGCCATAGTTGAGTAGGGGGAGAAAAGTGGCCTGTACAAGCTTGTTTTGAGTTTCAAGGGGAAAAAGGGGCCCATTTCTGTAGAAGAAACCTAACCTTGCTTTTAACCTTCTAGAGACATCTTCGATGTGGTCACTGAAAGATAATTTATTGTCGATCCAGATACCTAGATATTTAAATTTGGTTACAACTTCCAGAGGCTCGTTTAGCGTGGTGACAATGAAGTCTTGGGCAAGAGTATTGGGGGGGCCTGAGACAGCACTGCGGGAGAATATCATCACTTTAAAAAACAAGGGACTAAGTTCTGAACTAGGTTAGAAGGTCCTTAAACCCATGAAATCTTAATTTGGTTTTCTTCCTTTTACCGTCCCTGAGATATTAGAGAGTTACTGTTCCATTTGCTCATTTCCATGTCTGAGGACCACTATTACATCCACAGACTTTGTATTCACAGTGCTTTTTGCTGCCCCTCTCTCAGACATAATGCATGATACAGATTTGATTGACTCATGTTGCAGGAACTAGTCACTCTCGTGATTACAACGACACTTTAATTTTTTTACTAGCTGCTATGGTTCCCCAGATTTGGGCAAATTAATATAACAAGGTTTCCTTGCCCTAGAGGGCTGCTGTATAGCTCTGTGCTTATGTGTAAGGGGGGTACAGGGCCCCAGAGGGCCTGTGCTCCCACAAACACATATCATTACACAGAAATGGGCAGCATGGTCAAAGTGTGGGACCTGAAGGGGCCTGCGCTACCACCAACACAGACCATTTATTATTTATATTACACTTTCTCAAAAAGAAGGGAAACTCATTGCAAAAAAACTCTGTTAATACATCAGTTAGGGTTGTTTCCACAGTGAGAAAAGTGTGGAAATGTGATGTTAGGTTACCAGACCGTGAACCCAACCCTTCCACCCCCCCATGCTCCACAGTCCAACAGATGCCGAGGTGTGCCATGGGGTTGTGCAGCCTAACTCTCACCCCATTCTACTTTACTGTAGCATGTCTACTTGTTTACATATAGAATGGGGTGAGAGTTGAGATGCATGACCTCATGGCACACCTCAGCATCTGGTGGCCTGTGGAGGATGGGTTGGTTGGGTGGTTAGGGGTCAGGGTCTGATAACCCTGACATCGCATTTCCACACTTTTGGAGCTGTGGAAACAATCCAAACTAATGCATTAACAGAGTTTTTTTGCAATGACTATATATATTTTCTATGCAAAAAACTTTGTTAATGCATCAGTTAGGGTTCTTCTACAGTGACAAAAACTGAGGAAATTAGCCATTAGGGTTCCCACCAGTTAAAACCCACCCCCACCCCCACCAACAGGCATTGGTGTGTGTGTTGGGGTTGTTGGCCCTAACCCTCACCCCATCCCATGTGTAAACAAGCTGAGGTGGTGCAGTATAGAAGAATGGGGTGAGAGTTAAGGCTAATGACCACAACACACACCCTGATGCCTGTTGGTGGGGGTGGGGTTGGGGTGAGGTTCAACAGGTGGGAACCCTAACAGTGAATGTCCTCATTTTTGTTGCTGTAGAAGAACCCTAACTGATGCATTAACAAATTTATTGCATAGAATGTCCTTACTTTTTAAGAAAGTACAGAAAAGTAGAAAGTTGAACGTGTTTGTGGGAGCACGGGGCCCTTTGGGCCCATGCTCCCACCAACTTGTAAGTGTCGGGCCACATTACACACCCAATGACTGAAATGTACATTGTCAACAGCAAGGCCACCCACCAAACAAATGTTAATCAAGTAGAGCAATATAATAAAATGCTGTCCACAAAACGTAAACTCCGCCACACAATATCGCCGCAAAAAATATATTGTCTGACACATAAACACCGCTATTGATATCTACAGAACATGCTATCAACACTCTCTCTAAATTTCAAGTAAAAAGACAAAGCTGTGTCCAAGATATAACATGTCAAAATTTGAAATGTTCATTCCTCAGAGTGGCACAGTTCTGCACCTGTTGACATTTTACACACACAACAACTGAAAACTACATCCATGACACTAAGGCTAGGCACACTATCAATTTCAAGACACCAGCACAATCCAAAACACTGTCTGCAACACATAAAGTGCATCACGCAATATCTCTGCAAAAAAAAGTTCTCTGACATGTAAGCACCATAATTCACATCTACAGCACATGCCGTAAACATCCTCCAAATGCCATGTAAAAAGACCAAACCGTTTCTGAGATATTCAATCTTAAAGATTGGTAAAATTTCCCTATCTATTCCATTATAAAAAAATCTGGCCATCTTGTCCCCCCCTCACAATCAAAGATGGTGATCAAAGAATCTCATGATCAAAGAATTTGCAGGGTCACAACCAAAGAATAAAAACTGTTCTAATTTAAAATACTCAAAGAATTGCAGTAATTCACCACCATGGTTCATCAGAACGAAGCCCCTCTGAGTAAAACCCACACTCATTTGTCTTTCTAGGGCACCCCTGGGCTAAGAAAATAGTTTTTTCTTATCTGGCAATCTCATTCCTCGCTCGTAATGCACGATCGTAATCAAAGAATCTCATGATCAAAGAATTTGCAGGCTTGTGATGGAAGAATTTGCATGGTCATGACCAAAGAATGAAAATCGTTCTAATTTAAAAAATTCAAATCATAGCAGTAAACCACCACCATTGTTCGTCAGAATGAAACCTCCTGAGTAAAACCCACCCACATTTGTCTTCCTAGGACAGCCCTGGACTGAAAAAATTGATTTTTTAATCTGACCATCTCATCCCTCGCTCGTGATGCACGATCACAATCAAAGAATCTCGCGATCAAAGAATTTGCAGGCTCACGATCAAAGAAATTGCTCGCTCGCAAGCAAAGAGCGAGAGATGAGATGGCCAGATTTAGACATCTATTTTCATAGACCTAGAAAGTTAAATGAGGGTGGGCTTTGCTCAGAGGGCTTCGTTCTGTCCCATCTTAATAAAAGAAATTATGTTTTCAATATCCCTGGTAGTCTAGAGGCCCCCCGATCATAATAAAATAGATAACGATCACTGTATCCCTGGTAGTCTAGTGGCCCCCAAGGTGTATTTTATTAATATTGCCTTTTTATCTCCCTGGTAGTCTAGTGGCCCCCCCATCTGTATTAAATTATTATTATTGTTGATATACCTGGTAGTCTAGTGCCCCTTCCCAATCATGATAAAATAGATTACTGTGTCTGTATGCCTGGATGTCTAGTGGCCCTCCCAATGTGTATTTCATTCATGTTTCTTTTTTATATCCCTGGTAGACTAGTGCCCCCCCGATCTGTATTAAATTGTTATTATTATTCATATCCCTGGTAATCTAGCAGCCCCCATCATAATAAAATAGATAAGCATCTGCAATTTCCTGGTAGTATAGTGTCCCTCCACCCAGCCATGCCAGCCCTGCCAGCACCCCCTCCAATATTCCCCAGCTGGTGACTGGAACAGCCCACCTCTCACCTCCACAGCCATTCACTGACTGTGTGTATTACTTTTTATTCATTTTTTATTATTTTAGTCTTTTGATAACTGGGTAAGGCCCACTAGGCACAAGTGTCTATTTTCTGGGGTGACCTGGGAGCACTGAGTGGTTAAGTGACTTGCTCAGAGTCATATAGTATGCAAGTGGAGGTTGTGAGAATCAAACTCAGGTATGGTTTGCTGGATGTATCAAGCTAGTTCACACCTCATTCCTCTAACCTCTAGGCTATACTGCCAGCCCATTATTATAAGTGCTAATGCAAAGAGGCACTCTGAAATTATTTCTGAGCGCCTCTTTGGATTAGCGCTCGTAATACACACAGTTAGCAGCTGGCCATGGAGGTGAAAGGTGGGCTGTGCCAGTCACTGGCTGGGGAAGGGTGGGGGTGCTGGGTGGTCTGGCACAGCTGGGTGGGGGGCCACTAGACTACCAGGAAATTGCAGATGCTTATCTATTTTATTATGATGGGGGGACACTAGACTACCAGGGATATGAATAATAATAATAATTTAATACAGATCGGGGGGCCACTAGGCTACTAGGGATATAAAAAAGAAATATGAAGGAAATGCACATGGGGGGGCCACTAGATTACCAGGGATACAGACATCATAATCTATTTTATCATGATAGGGGGGCCACTAGACTACCAAAGATATCAACAATAATAATAATTTAATACAGATCGGGGTTCCACTAGACTACCAGGGATATAAGAAAGCACTACTAATAAAATATACATTGTGAGGGCCACTAGTCTACTAGGGATACAGAGATCATTCTCTATTTTATCATGATCGGTGGGGGCCACTAGACTACCAGCGATATTGAAAACATAATTTTTTTTATTCAGATGGGGCAGAACGAAGCCCCCTGAGCAAAACCCACCCTCATTTAGCTTTCTAGGGCACCTCTGGACTGAGAAAATCTATTTTTAAATCTGTCCATCTTGTTCCTCACTCGTGATGCACGATCGCGATCAAAGAATCTTGCAATCAAAGAATTTGCAGGCTCACGATCAAAAATCATTAGCGAGCTGCAAAATAAGATTTTGAAAGCTCAAAACTCTATTTTTTTACTGATTTGGATTAAACCAAAGGCATGGCTCGATAGATCGGAGTTCCCTGAGTAAAATCCATCCAACTTTTACTTCAGAAGTGACCCCTGAGCTGAGATATTTGTGTTTTTCCGATCAGCAAATTGAAAATAAGATGGTGGACCTCGCAATCAAATAATTTTTAAAATACTCGGGGACAAAGATCCTTGAACTGTGAGGCTGAAAATTCTTTGATCCCCGAGGGGGATGAGATGGCCAGAACCCCATTTTTTGTTTGCAAAACATACATATAAATGTTCCCATTGGCTTATAATGGGAACTTAAAAGTGGCATCACTTTTGAATGCCTTAATATTTGTACACCAAATGAAAAGTGGCATGTTCGGCCACCAAAGCTCTTCAAACAAACCATCTAACAGAGTGGCACATAGATACATAGATAGATACATACATAGATACATAGACAGTGTCAGCAGATAAGGGCCTATGGCCCACCCAGTCTGCCCATTTGAGCTTGTAATTTCAGTTTGTTTTCCTAGAAGTCTGTTGCACCTTACCCCTGACCTCCAGAATTCCTTTATGTCTATCCCATGCATTCTTAAATCCTGTGATTGTTTCAGCCCCCACCACTTCCTCTGGCAGGGTGTTCCACTTGTCCACCACCCATTCTGTGAAGAAATTCTTTCTCATGTTTCCTCTGAATTGTCCTCCCCTCCAACTTCATCCCATGCCCTCTAGTCCGGGAACATCTTTTTCGCTTAAAAATAGTGTTTTCCTGCACCCTGTTTCTCCCTGTAAGATACTTGTATGTCTCTATCATATCCCCTCTCTCCCTCCTCTCCTCCAGGGAGTACATGTTCACACAATGGCCTTGCAGTGCCACGTCCAAAATCCCAAAAGCTGCCTCCAAAAATGGATAATTTTGCATTTTTCAGCATTTTCATATGCAAAGACCGTAAGTCCGACCGAAACACAATTTGGCAGATCAAGCCATCTACTGTGCCCCACTATGCATACCACATTTCAGGCAAATCCGTTGAATGGGTCCAAAGTTATTAATGCACAAATGTTTGAGTTTCACATAGAAGTGACCGCTGAACCCTAACTATAGTGGAGTGACCGCACCACTATTATATATATATATATATATATCTCCATAAGATGCACTTACAAAACTTAGACAGCATTGTCATCATTTTTAAGAACTCTAAAAGAGTGATTTTGGCAGATTTTTGCATTTTTAAGTTATAGCCAAAAGTCTTTTCATTTCCATCCAATCTTATGAAAATTTAAATTGATTCTAAACTTTTTTTTTCTTTAAGTTAGCTTGTACCAGGCAATACTTTGGCTGTGCCATCATCAAGGCCTCTTATCTCTGGTTACCAAGGATATAATGACACCTTTGACACTTCAAGAATGTGAGGCCCTCTTTACAGCAGCAAAGTGCTCCTTAATATTGCTCTTTAAAAAGCTAAACTTAAGCATTCCTCATAAGGGGTTGATGCTGTTTTCCCTTTTCAGTGAGACAAAGTGCCCTCAAAATTAAAAGCAGAACTCTTTCTTTTTCCAAACTTTGGAGGAAGCATATTCCCTTTCTAGTGTTCACATAAGCAGTTTTTTTCTTTTTAAAGTTAGAAAAATCATGTAGACATTAATTTTAACCAAAGTTTTATAGTACGCTTTTATAAAGAATATAAAATTGTAATTAATAATGTAAATAATTTTGATAATAAAATATAATAAAATACTTGAATAACTAGTTTTTTTCCCGCAGATCATTCTTCAGTTCAGCGTGAAGATTCACTGCTATGCAGATGATACCCATCTGTATCTGTCAGTTGCGCCTAGAACATCTGATGTCATAGACGTGCTTAACATGTGTCTGGCTAAAATCAAGGATTGGATGTCCTCCAGCTGGTTGTGACTGAACCTGGATAAGATTGAGTTACTGGTGATTGAGCCAGGTAGCGGGTATGATGGGTTGCCACCTGGAGCCTACACAGGCCTTTTTCTGGGATCTGTTCCGCTGGTGGCTTCCTCAAGGGGGTGCAATCTGTGTGTGATTTTGGACAATAGACTGACACTCAAAGATTGGGTATCATCTGTTGTCAAAAGTGATTTTTGCCACTTAAGGAACATCACCAGGATCACACCCCTCATTCAGTCTGAACACCTGCTGACTCTAGTGCATGCCTTTGTTATCTCTAGACTTGACTACTGAACCTCTCTATACATTGGGGTCATGGGAGAGACCCTCCACAGACTGCAGCATGTGCAGAACACAGCAGATCAGTTGCTGATGGGCTGTCCAGGTGCAGTCATGTGACCCAGGTTCGTTGTGCTCTGCACTGGCTGCTGGTCTGGTGGAGGGTTCATTTCAAAATGGGCTTGCTCACCTTTAAGGCCCTTTACAGTCTGGGTCCTAGCTACCTGACTGAGCTCCTTTATTTATTTATTAGTTTTTGGTAACCAGGTAGGTGCATTAGGCAAATGACCTGCCTATTTTCAAGCAGAACCCGAGCAGCTCCTTATACCAGCAACTTCTGCCCACTCCCTCTGCTCCTCTTTGAGGGGCCTCTTGGATATTCCCAGGGTTCAGCTCAAAGCATCTGGTGATCAGACCTTTAGTGTCACTGGGCTGACCCTGTGGACCCCGCTACCATCTGCAGTCCATGAGGCTCCCTCAATTGGGGTGTCCAAGCAGAGGCTAAAGGCCCACATCTTCTAACTGGCCTACCAGGACCAACTTCCCCACATGACCGTATGAGTTTCCCTGATATTATTTATATTTCAAGATTATTTATATTTTCTTCTTTTAAAATTCTGAGTGTAAATTTTATCCATTATTTAATTTGTGTTACTACTAACTGTACTGTCTTATTGTTAGGCACCTACGGCCATCTGGTATTGGGCACTATACAAATAAAACTTTCCTTGCCTTATCTATATTTATACTGTAATGGTCTTTGAATAAACAATAATAAACTTAGACTAAACCAAAACTGAGTTTGTAAAGTAGTGAGGTAATATTTGAGGTTGGCTATTGATTCCAGTTTGGGGAAATATATATTCCCAGGTGTTTAATAGGTTGGGATGCCAGTATAATCCAATACCTGATAGCACAGTATCAGTACAGTGAGAATTTAAGGAGAGGACTTCCATCTTGCTCCAATTGTTGTGGAGTCCAATGAAGGTTCAGAAGTGGCTCATAAGCTGAACTAGGGCTTGGATAGAGGTTGTTGTCTTTTTTATAGTTAGCAAGATGTCATTGGCAAACAGCATAGATTTATATGAGTGGTGGCTGACATCAATACCTTGTATGAGTGAGGTTTCCCATAGCCTCTGAGGCAAAGGCTCAGTAGCCAGCACAAATCACCCTATGACCGAGGATAACCATGCTGAGTGCTTCTGACCAGCTTAAAGGGTGGAGAAAGTCTCCTGTTAGAAAGGACTGCTACATGAGGTGAGGCATAAATGAGCTGAATCCACCAAATAAAAGTATCACCAAAAACAAAATTTATGGAGGACAGCCATAAGATAATGCTGTTCAAGAGGGAAAATAACTTTTCGGTATCCAGGCTTACAGCTGCCACAGCATCCGGCAAGGATGTCAAAGCCTCCATCAGGCAGTCCAGCCTTCTTGATGTGGTTGGACCCATTCGACCCTGCCACAAACTCCACTTGGTCAGGGTGGACCAGAGGTGGTTGAAATTTAGTAAGTCATTTTACAAAAACCTTGGCCATTATTTTGTAGTCCACATTCAGGAGCATGATGGGGCAGTAGTTAAAGCACTGGTAGGGCTCCTTATCTGGTTTGTTGAAGAATGTAATGGTGGCATTATTTGTAGTGGCTGACAATTTTCCCTGCTGCCAGGCATCCTATAAGATTACCGCTGCTGGATTAATTCTTTGGTCATACATTTGAATGATAGGACCTCTGCATCAAGTAAGTGGACTGTGTGGAAGCACAGCTGCTGCACACTATTTTAATTGAGGAGAAGTGGAAGTAGCAGGGAAACTGGAAAGCAACATTGTTACTTAGTGAAGGGTATGACATCATTGACTCAAACTAAGTCTTATCTCTATTTTTCTTTCCAGACCAAATTGTGTGGCTAGTGCACTGTGTTGATTTTCCTGCTGTTGCATTTTTCCCTTCAAGAGCCTGGAGTCGTAACAGTAGTGGAGGAGCCCACCCTCCTGGAACACTGCAAGGAATTCTTTTGAGAGCCGACTGACTGCAGGTGAAGCAGCACAGCAGGATCTGATGTTCTCTGCCAGCAAGGAAACTCATGTCGACTGCACACTTGCACCAAAGGATGAACAGAACCTTCACTTGAATCAAGGGAAGTTATTCCTCTAGTTTGTATTGTGTAGTTTAAGCACACACTGGTGTATGAAGTTTGTTTCCTTTTTACCTTTTATATTTCTTCTGGCTTCCCCATACTGTTTAATTGTCCAGCTTTTGCTGAACTAATTCAGAAGATTAACAAACACAAGGGCTAACATTCCACACCCCTTATTTTTATACAAATGCACATGTTTGTTCATTTTATTTTATACATCTATATACAAGCTTTTTATTTTTTTTATTTTAAATTTTGGTGCTCCTAGACATATGACTCCTGAAAATGAAGTGCATGCACTGGTGTTCCAGAGTTAGATCCGTCATTTCTCCACTTACAGTGCAGTGCCAGAGCCAGAAGTCAGGGGTCAGTCTTAGTCAAATCTAAGGATACTATTAAGAGATTTACTTAATTTTGCTTGTTTGCTCATTGTTGACTTGAGAGTCTCTCTGGAGTCAGTTAGAGTTAGAAGCACATTTAGGAAACACATTTGGTGCATTTATATTCTTCCTTTACTGCCTCAGCTATGCCACGGAGTAAGTAAAATGTAATCAATTTTCTTCAGAAAATTTCTGCTTTCATTTACAAGTGCTTTAAGCACTGGTTGACATTAGGTGACTGAAACCACACAGACAAAACTCTGGGCTTGTTTCATTTAGACACCATACTACTTGTTTTTATATTTGTATTTTTACCATTTCTACTAATAGATTTCTTTGTACTACAAGTTAGAAAGTATACTTGTTCTAGACATACAGTACATCTCAGTATATTTACTGCACATGGTGAGGAACTAAAATAAACAGCCCTTTTTTCCTTTTATACATAATTTTTTTTGGCTTATTTTAAGTTACTACCATTCATCTGCAATACCTGCAACACCTGCAACATTCATTATTTATTGTGAAGACTATATTATGCAAAGCTTATCTCCACCAATTAATAACCATTGATCTGATATTGTGAGGAAACAATTTGGGCAAACATTCCTGTCTCCAAAGGCAACTGGGTAACAGACAAAGTGCAGGCTGCATCCTATATAGGTCCTACATCTTCCTGCAGATTGCAATCATATTTTGAATATTTGAAGGGCCCTATCTTGATACTATTTTCTCCACCTCAGGTTCTAACTTTAAAATAAGCAGTATTCAGTACTCAGCTTACCAAAGGCTGCAAGCTGATTGACCATCTGTAAGAACCAGTTATTGGACACTCTGCAATTAATTGTATTTACAGACTTTTTTCTGCTTTACCCTTGTTTAACATTGTTTTTACTTGTCATTTAAGTATTTCAGTTTATAACTAGTTTATAACAGAAATTGTAATAAATTTTAATATATCTATTTATTTGCTACTACTTCATATGGTTAGCATGAGATTACAGAGGAAAAACCAGGATGACTGATCCCCCGCTATTCAGTGATTCCTTGTTAGATGTTAGAAAGACAAGTAAAAATCAGCAAAAAAACAAAGATAGAGATGATTTACAGTTAATCAATGTATTACAAGTAGACAAGATAACTAAGCTAAGAGCAAGAAATTCATTGTCCACTTTAGATATAAGTCCAATAACTGATTTCAGCTTAGAGAATTTCCTAAACTCACTTATGAGTTAGAAGCAATAAATCTAATTAATTATAGGAAAAGATTATCTGGAGGCACTGTTATGGAGTCTTCATTAGATAACAGTTTTCTAAATCTACCAAGGGCACATGTATGTAATGAGGATGATGATGAAACAAATTAAGATAATCTAGAAAACATGCTACTTGTATGTAGGGTAAAGATTAATGTTGCTGCAGTAGAATTCTAGCAGACCATCATTGGCTTTAAGTTAACCAAAAGCAAATAAGAGGTAACGATTAAAACTAATTATCAATTAAGTTACCAAAGGTTTATGACAATGGAAGGATCAAATTACAGTACCAACCACTATATGGAGGTCTAAGAGTGCATGCAATCTATGTTATGACTCTCTTGTGTCAAGACCACTGTTTTACACATCTACCTCTGTACCTTTCAATGATAGGGGTCTTTCAAGATTTATACCCATCTCTTTAAAGTTAGTCTTCCTGAAATCTAGGACCTTTATCATTTGTATGGCTTACCTTCTCCACTATGATTACCTTATGCCATACTTTCTTGTGGTCATTGGCACTAGTGCACACCTCCACATCTATGATTCTATCCCGATTGGTTAGGACAAAATCCAGTATATCCTCCTCGCAGGTTGGTTCTTCTACAAGATGTCATAAGTTTGCCTCATTTAGGGCAGTCATGAAGTCTCTTCTCCTTGTTGTATTCACAGTCTGAGTGCTCCAGGCTACATCAGACAGGTTGAAGTCACCCATTAGTAACAGTTCCCCTTTGGCTACCATTTTATGGATGGTTTTCATAAGAGCTTCATCAGATTCCTCTCCCTGTGCCGGAGGCCTGTAAATCACTCCAGTGTGAATGGCTGTCCTTTTTCCCACTTCCAGTGTGACCCACAGTGCCTCTGCTCCTTCTTGTAACCCTTAAGCCTCCGTTCCTTTAATCTTCTACTTCACATGCTTAGCTACCCCCCTTCCCTTCTTCCTTCCCTATCCTTCTTAAAAATTGTGTATGCTGGTATGGCTATATCCCAGTCATGATTCCCTGTGTACCATGTTTCTGCAATAGCTACTATGACCAGGTTTGCATCTTCCATTAATGCCACTATGTATGGAATTTTGTTCCCCAGAATGTGGGCATTTGTGCACATTACTTCCCAGCTTATGTGCCCACCCTCCTTTTCCCCTTTTCAGCCCTGTGACATTTTTGGGTTCCATATTCTGTCCTCCCCACAATTTTATCTAATTTATTTATTGGTTTTGATAGTGCCCTTGTACTAAATATATTCTCCCTTATTTCAGATCTATTTTGTAGGGGGGTGGCTACACTTTATCCCCTGACTGCTGTTGCCTTTCCCCTTGGCTAGTTCAAATGCTCATGGAGGAAGCATTTGAACTTCTCTGTGAAGATACCTAAACACCTTTCACCCCCAGATAGATGTAGGCTGTCTGCTGAATACAGTCCTTCATCCCTACAGGTGTGATCCTAGCCCCAGTGAAGCCATACCCTTCCTCTTCACACCATTTTTCAGCCATGTATTGAATTTCATGGTGTGTATGTCTTGACCTTCTCCCTTGCCATAGACAGGTAGAACCTCCAAGAAGGTAAACGAGTGCACTACTTGCCCAGGACACTGCCACAGTTCCCTAAATTCCTTGTGCTCTTTTCCTATGTCTGTTCCCTCACCTTTCAGGTCATTTGTCCTCGTGTGGACAATGATGTCCAGCTCCTTGCCACCACCCTAGTGATCCCTAGGATCCACCTGCCTCCCTCCAATATGTCCTATAAGCAATAATCAGGGCATTAATATTGCCTCAGCCAATAAAGTAATTGACATGGAGAGAAGGGGAAAATGATCTCACAGCATATCTACAAGATACTATTTCAAATGGCATGGTTTTGTGCCTACTGGAGTCAAACAATTCACAGAGCATGAACCTTATATTTAATTCAGATGGATACCTTCTATTCTTAAGGTTTTCCAGGCTAGAATAGTGGCAAATTTTCACACAGGACAATTGGAAAACATATACACTCAATATAAGCAAAACAGACATGGATCTGGATTTCCAAGATAATGATATCCTTGAAGTGAAGAAAAGACTGGATGGAAAGGTAAACACATTAGAAGTTTTCTCTGTTTCTTCTTAGATTACAAACTATGTTCTATACAATGGTACATTTTGCAAAAAGGGAATTTTGGTTCTTTTCCTAATAGACAAGATTTTAATAAACCATCAAAAATTAACTGTGAAATCTTGGAAACGTCAATAACTTTAGGTTTATTTGGAGTGAATCAATTACAAAAAAAGAGCAATTATAGACTGCAAGGTTCTCTCTGTAATCTATTTTGTAACTTCCTGCAGATTTACCTAGGGAAACAAGGCATCATGGTAGCCTGAAGAAGAGAAAATAGTTAATGGCTTGACATACTAGTTGAGAATAGAGGACTGGCTTTGCATTTGTTTTTAAAAAATGAAATTTTGGATTTGATGGGCATCTGTTTTTTTGATTTTTCCATTATTACATTTTCCTTATCCTTCAAAAATGTTGTTGAATATTGGTGAACAGTCACACCAAGATACTTTGTTTACATCATCAAACAGATTCAAGGTGTTGGCATAGTATGATGATTGGTTTAGCTGCATGGAAAATATGTCCATCCAAGAAAGTTGTAATGTTATTAAGCAAGAGAAAGAGGATGGAATAATATTTGTTTTATGGAACATAGCAGGAGTGGAAATCAAATTTGCTGATACAAATTGGTTAGATTATACAACAATAAGTGATGTGATTTGCCTTCAAGAAACGTGGCATGACATGACAAAAATATATTCCTAAATGGCTGTGAAACTACACTAACCAGGCATAAGAGAACACAAGTATGGGAGACTGTCAGGAGGATTAGCTACATATGTCAAAATAAGGAAATTTAAGTCAGTACACCAACTTTATGTGGCACAAAATGTTATTAATACTTTATACCAAAGTCAAATATATAAATGTATATTAATTTATATTAATAAGTAGCTATGTGCTGCAAAATAACTCTAAATATTGGCAGCATAATATCTGGCAGCTTTTAGACAGTTTACTATCAGACATAAATCTGAAATACCCTGAAGTAGACATTCTGCTAAGGGGCAATTAGAACACTGGAACTGGTAATGTTGATGGGTTGACAGATAACAAATTATTGAGTTACACAAACACTCTTTCCTTAATGCCAAACAGAAACACAAAAGATAGAAAAGTAAAAAAAAAAAAAAACAGGTCTGGTTTTAATTAAACTAATTTGCCTATTTTTAGAAGTCCATTTCTTCAGAATATATCAAGTTAAAACTACCCCATTGGGTCAGGGAGACAGATAGACAGAGCTCTAACATTTTACCTGCTCACAGGCTTTAAGACAATGCCCTCCAAAGGGTAAGCCCATTTTATAGGCAACCCATGTGTCACATGATACATTTCAAACTTCTGAAGTACTTCTAGATATAAACACATGTCATATGTATCCCACCACTGTGAATAATACATAGCACTAAATATTACTGCACATACATACACAAAGACTATTTTACACATATTGGACTAGAAGACATATTTAAAATGTCCTTTGCCCTATGTATATTATTAGCTCTTAACCATTGCAAACAGTCTAGAAGGTGCTACAGTTCCTTACCCTCTAAATCAACATATCACAAAGGACATTAAGGAGGGGAACAGAAAGGAAAGTTGTTATGGTTCCAGTCTCTTGAATTTCATTTTTTTCTTATTTCAACCAGAAGCTACCATCATTCTGGAGGAATAGAAATGCAGAAAGTATGTGTTGAAATGCAGTCCACATTTCAGAGAACTTTAAAAAGTGTTGTGGTGAGAAGAAGCAGACACATGAGAGTGGAAAAACAGAGTCAGGATGCAAGGTAAGAAATGTTGAATGCAATTAAGGACAGGGAAAGTAAGGCTTTTTGAAGCTTAGTAGCTAGAAATACGAATAATTGCAAGCAAAAATTGATATTTATATTTCTGAAAGATGATGGGTTACTTTTTTCACAAATATCTTCTATGAACCTAATGTTCAGGACCATTCTAGATCTATATCTAACAAACTCAATGCTTTTAATTCATTTACAAGGGCAGACGTCTACTGTGCAATTAAAATGCTGAAATTAAATAAAGCACCTAACCATATACCAGCAAAAGTTTGCACAGTTAATTTTACATTATGGTGTAAATTTTTGACCATTTTATTTACTAAATATATTGCAGAACAGTTTGAACCACCAATGTGGAAAGAAGCAGAAATCGTACACCTACATAAAAAAGGGAAGTGTATCAGACCCTGCCATGTACAAACCTATAAGCTTGCTTGATGTTAGCTTAAAGATTTTCTCCAAAATTAATGTGAGGAGATTAAGAGCTAGATTCATGAACTGCCTGATATATGGTACCTGCAGATGCAGGAAAAAATGGGTGCAGGTGGGTTGCCATTTGTGACTCTGCAGGTTACCCACAGCTGCAGGTATTCACAAAGGTGGAGTGAGATTACAATTAGCTCCTCAATTTATGTATGACTTGTGGGCAGTGTTGCCCAGGAAACCTCTCCAGCTATGGAGATCTTTTATGGCTGGTCACAATAGCCGTATCTTCTGCCGCAAGTGCTGTGTCTGTGAATCTGAATCTCTGCAGTGGTGGAAATGTGGGTCCACAAGGGACAGTGAGGTGTAGGACTTAGTCCTAAGGGCTTTTTTCAATCCAATCCTAATAGCATAGATACATAGATACATAGATAGTGTCGGCAGATAAGGGCCTATGGCCCACCCAGTCTGCCCAATATGCAGATATAATTAACTCGAGGCTTGATCAAATATTAAGCAGGCTTTAGGAAAAGATATACTGCACAACTATTAACAATTGCTTAATACTCAATCATTTGATCAAAAAATATGCTTTGCTCAGAAGTCAAAAAGTATTTGCTATGCTTCTAGATTTCTCATCAGCTTTTGACATCATCACAAGGAGTACACTATGGAACTTAATGACCAAAAGAAGTATCGACTCTCAATTAGTATATATAATACAAAAAATCTACAAGGACACTTGGGCTAGAGTTCATATTTGAATAAATGGCAACTATCAACAATGTCTCTACAAATGAGAAAATGGCAGGGGTGTGTTCTTGCCCCTACCCTATTCTGCCTCTGTATAGAAGATATGTTAAAAGATAAGGTCATTGCTGACTCGGATTCTCCAGAAATAATGGATCATTATTGCCCAACATTAGCATATGAAGATGATATACTTCTGGGCCTTTCCATAAAAGGACTTCAAAAGAAGTTCAATATTTTAGGTCAAAAAATTAGAGAACTAAAACTAAAAATAAATATTACTAAAACTCAGGTTGTAATCTTTTGCAGCAAAGAAATGAAGATGTACTGGAAAACCGGACGCCATAAATTAGACGTCACTGACTTGCATGTCTATTTAGGTATACATTTTTCATGCAATAGTTCTTGCATAAAACTTATCAATATAATTACAGCCTCAGCTAAAAAAATCTGCCCTTTCCCTTGGAACATTTAAATATCTCTATGGTGGTCTTTAAAGAAAGCTACTTACTGAAGCAATCAGAGTAAAATATTTGTCCCAGATGACCCATGGGACAGAAATCTGACATACAAATACCAAGGACAAATTAATGACACCAATATGTAAAATTCTTAGGGAAGTTACTGTGGTAGGTCATTCCTGCCCACCTTCCTATAAGAGCTTGGCCTGGAAAACATTCAATCAGATATGGACACCAGCAAACTTAATTACTGATTACTGGTTACAAATAGCTAGATGTAAACCAGAAAGATAAAAAAAAATGTCTAGAACAAAAAAAAGGCATTGACAGAGATAATGGCCAGGATATTCAAAGGGGTTGCCCATGGTGCACAGTGCTGCACCTTGTGCAACCCACTGATGCGTCCCGGTGTGATATTCAAAAGGGGATGTTGCACTATGCAAATCCCTATGTGCCAGGATGCACCAGTAATGTATGCAGCACAAGTGTGGGGGGCATGCCCATGCATATTCGGCAAATCCCGATATTCAGCCTGGGATGTGCGGTGCATATGCAGACACACACCCGCCTTGCGCCACACATGGGGGGTGCAAAGATCCACTGAAAAAAATTGGAGCAAGGACTGGCCACTCATAGGTGAGCTGCCGTATTGCAGGGTGCAACACAGAAGCCACCTGCTGTCACTCCTGACCCTACCCCCTCACCTGATCACAGGCGTAGTGACATAAAATCATTCCCTGGTGGTCCAGTAAGCCTGCTCCCCAGCCCGATCATCGGCTTCGTAAAATTAAAAGTATCCATGGTGGTCTAGTGGACTGACTCCAGACCGATCATGGGCTTTGTCACAGAAGAATCCCTGGTGGTACAGTGGCTCCTCCCTCCCTACCTGCCCATGCAGACCCACCACCCCACTCCCTCCATCAGTGGCAGGTGGTAGCTCCCCACCCACAAGCCGCTGACTGCCCAACAACTGACAGCGTGCAGTACAGCTGTACGCCCATTGATCCTCAGCATGGGCCAATGGGCTTGCAGACCGTACTGTACAACATGGTAGCTGGGTGGGGGGTCTGTGTGGGTGGGTGGGGAGAGAGGGCACCACTGGACCATCAGGGATTCTTTGACAAAGCCAGCGATGGGGCTGGATTCGGTCCACTGGACCACCAGGGATACTTTTAATTATACAACGCTGGATTCAGTCCACTGGACCATCAGAGATACTTTTAATTGTACAAAGTCTGCAATCGGGCTGGATTCAGTCCACTGAACCACCAGGGATACTTTTAAGTTTACAAAGCCTGAGATTGGGCTGAGGAGCAGGTCCACTGGACCACTGGGACTGAATTTCTTTCAGTACACCCACAATCGGGTGAGGGTGTAGGGTCCACTGGACCACCAGGGATCTTTTACAATTATAAATGCCACAACTGGGCATTGGGATGCGTTGCCGCTGAGGGGCAGGGGCATCAGTCCCCGACCGCTGCAGCTTGGCAGGGTGCCAGGTGCAAGTCACCGGGGATCAGCATACCTGCATGCAAATGCGGCCATAATGACATGCAAATGGACCCATTTGCACCTTGCATGCCTTTGCATATACAGCACTGAATATCACGGTTCATACACCTAGCACACCCGCACTTGTGCTGGCATGTCCCCCTGCTCCTTTCTAGCCACTTGCGGTGGAGCAGTGCCACTGCGCCATGTGCAATGCAGGTGGCCACAGTGCCATATTCAACGGTGCTGCGCCTTGGCACTGTACCACTGAGTATCACCCAGACCACGCCCTGGTGCATCCCAGTTGTGCTGCACCGAGGCTTGCGCCTCAACCTGGTGTGCTCTGAATATCCCAGCCAATATGTCCAAGTCAGCATTGTACAAAACAATATAAGAGCTTCTAAAGAAATATGATCTACAAATACTGATGAATTACTTAAAAACATTACACTTAGCTTACAAAATAACAAAAATAATACATAAAAACCAAAGTAGAAAATTACTGCATAGAAAATTACCTCCAGTCTATTGAAATCTCAAGATATTACCTTTGGTTTGCATACAATAGTTGTTCCTTTGAATACAGGCATTACCTTAATGTTTTAACTAATCCAGCACTAAGGAAAATATACAGTAAAAACAAACTGGAAATCTCTGAGTGTAACCTTTTACTTATCAAATATAAAAATCCTTTCCTAATGGTCAAAACTGCTATTGCTGACATGGAGGGAAGGAAGAGCTGATGCACGTCTCATAGTGTTGCACATGGTATGAGAAAAGTCACATGTACTGGCCCTTATTTGGCAAACTGGAATGCTATGGGAAAGTCACTCTTAACCAAAATACTGTTTTGTACAGAAGATGACTACACACAATTGAAAGGTTAGCAAATTCCTTTTTAACAATATCTAAGATCAGGAAGATGATTTCTCAAATTGGCACAAAACAATCTTAACTTTATCTAAATGCTGTCAAAATACCACAATGTAGAAACAGGATCATTTCTGATTTGTCTAACAATCCTTAGTTCTACTCTATTTGTCTCTCATGAGCAGATTTTAATTTTTTTTTAACATGTACCCTAGCCCTTTTAATGTAATCTAATGCAATTTAAGGGGTTGATGACTAAGCTGACTAGCGTTGCAAGAATGCTCCATGATTGTACAATGTATTATTAGTGCAGGGTAAAGTAAAGCTATTGAGATCTTTAAATTGAACGATGCTCAGAAAACATGTGCACTTCTGTATAGTTATGAGTTGCAAAGTATACTTCCAGTATAATTTACTGCAAATGAGTTGTTTATGCAGGATCGCATTCACTGTATGTGTCAAGCATTGTATTGTTCAAATGACTACCGTGAAATGTACTGTTTGAAATATTCTTTTTTTAATTGTAAAGACTGAAAAGTTGAACAATAAAGTTAAAGAAGTACCACTACTACTATACAAGGTTACTGCCAGCAAGGTGCTCACACAGGGGCCAGATTTTCAAAACTTAGCCAAGGGGCAAAATTAGCACTGCATAGTGTGCTAAATTAGTCTGGAACCATTAGCATGTAATATTCAAAGCAATAGCCCCAGAGCTAAAGCAGCTGAATATGGCATGCCAATGAAGCCATGCAAGCAGGGCTGGGAGTGCAGTGCAATAATAGACTGGCAAATTAGACAGCTCTGAATAGAGCATCTGGGAAGTGCCAACCACAACAGCAGCCCAGTGAACACAGATGTGGAGGAAGGAGGTAGTATAATGCAGTGGTTTAAGGCTCTGAGCTACAAATCTGGAGACCTGGGCTTGAATCCCACAGCCCCCACTTGCATACTGTGTGACCCTAAACAAGTCACTTAACTACCTTCTGCTCCCAGGTCGCACCTATAAACAAGCTTTCAACTTAGTGTGTCTCTTCTGGTTAAACAAACAAACAAAAAACAAAGAAACAAAAAAAGGTAAAGATGAACTATGTGGACAATGTGTGTGCTAGCAAAGAAGTGGCTCCACTAAAGCTGCAAACAACAGTCCAGGCCAAATACTGCAAAACTGTGATATGGTTCAGACAGGTTTGCATGGCGTTAATACATTTGTGCAGCGTTTGCGCAAGGCTAACATGTTTGCCCACTACTAAGATGTTTGCCCAGGGCAAACATTTACTATATTCAAAAGTGACTTGCAAATGAGCCTACTTAGGCAGTCCATGGGTAAACATCCATATTAGCATCTCAGTATGGCCTGATTTGCTTGCAGGTCACCCAGCATTATTACAGGGTCCCACAGCTCCTCTTGTAGGTCAGTCTGAAAGTACAGAGACAGGCTGGGTCTGCTCACAGCTCCACCTGCAGGTCAGTCTGGAAGTACAGGGGCAGACTGTGTCTCCTCACAGCTCCTGCTGTAGATCTATCTGGAAGAGCGTAGTGGTAGCTGCAGGCTACATTTGTTCACAGCTACATAGACAATTGTGCCCCAGGGGACTACATAGCACAGGCACAGGTGGTGCTGCTGCATGCAGTAGTCAAACTGTAGTTCCTGCTACAGTGAATAGCAGATGCTACAGTAATGAAGTGGCCAGTAATGTGAGGGACACAGCAATACCTATGGTGTGTAGGGCAGCAACGACTTCTGCATTCCACACAGAGACAGGCCCATTTGGCAGGTGTGTTGTGATGATGGATCTTATTATCATGCTATCATGTGACCCACAGATGCTATTCTACTGGCATGAAATATTCACAGTGACATACCCAAGGCTGGCTATGTGTGCTGTAGTGTCTGTACAGATGTGCAGTATGTGGCCCAAGGGGCACATACCATCAGACAGGCACACTGGTATCATGGTATTCCCTATACTGGACCATTTGCACTGTGCTGATGGTTCCAGCATTGTGGCAGCACCCAGTATGTGGTCAGCCTGGCCACCTGAACACCCTCCCCTCAACACCCTCCACACCCCTGTGCTGCATGTGGGTGCTGGATTGTGTTGGTATACCCTAATTGGGTGACTGGAGGTGTGTACTTTATGGAAACACTGCCATGGTGTCCACTGGGTACTGGTTCACCCAATAATGCCTAACATGGGTGGGACTGATGCTAGTTGATGGCAACATAGGAGGTGCTGTCCATGTGCAGCATGTTTCTTCCATATCTGGTTTCTTTCTCTGTTTAATATTTACTGGTTACGGTCAATAAACTACCACTGGCAGACCCTCACAAGAGATCTAAAAAACAAGGTTCTATGTCGCGCAAACTCACGTAAGGCTGTGCAAGATCACGCAAACTCACTTTTGCATAGCGCTAACCAGCAGTAAATATAAAAAGTAAAACAAGGGGAAGTCTGGGAACTTGGATTTTATGCACACCCTCGGTGTATGATGCCCAGAGAATAAACCTCTCAGGCTTTGCCCTCGGGGTTTATGGGGCATCACACACCTCAGCTGTGCATAAAATCCTGGTTAATCACACTTCCCCATGCATTATTCTATATTTTATCACCTTGTTGTCTAGGTAAGCTCACTGGGCTAAGGCACATTGTCAGTAACAACCCAGAGTCAAATCATGTGTGGCTGAGATGATACAGAGTAGACTAAATACATATCATGCATACCATTAACAACACACAATTCACAATGTGCAACATAGTGTCACATTGCAAACCATTTCTGCTGCAGGTGCTGTTTCATCTCAGTTCTATCAATGACAGGGTGGTTGGCTTCCAAGCAATATTACTGCATTGTATTCCACAGATTGGCAGCCTGTTCATATCTTTATTTATTCAATCTCAGAGTAAATACCTCTGCACACACAGCAGCTTATTTACAGAGGTTCCACATCAGTCATATCACATGATATCGTATGGAGTGGCCCATGGTGGCCGACTGGCCACACTGCCTCCTCATTGGCACACCCACTGAGAAAGGCTTAGCTGAACTGCTGTGGTTAGTGTGTGGCTGGCTGGTTGTTTTTCTCCTATGCAGGTCTGTATTTATCTGTTTTCACTGTTTGCACTACTTTGTTAAAAAAGGTTTTTATAGCAGACAAAGCTGTATTTAAATAAATTCCCTGAGATAAAAGCAAAAATGTTTCTTCTGTAGCTTTTTATTTACTTATCTCAAGTCAGGCCTGTTATAGTGCTTACCTTTTATTTGTGGTTTCCACAAAAGGCGACTGAGCCTTATTCCCTATTGCAGCTGTATCCATGCCCTCCATCCTTGGTTTGCCAAGATTTAAAACTACCTTTTCCTGGGCAATAATTTGCACCTCGTAAAGTGTCACACAAAGTCATGCAAACACACTTTGCAGAGCACTAATGCACTGAATGTAGCATAGTGCTTGTATTCATGTACATGCCCCTTCTCTTTGCACATTGCATACATTATACCTTTTCCTGGTGCTAATGCAGTTTGCCCATGCTATTTGGCCTTTTGAATAAAGGGGACCCATACAAACTCGATGCAAACCTGGTGCAAACTGTTTGCACCCAGTACAAAGTTTTGAATATCTGGCTCCATATTCCTTACAGTTTTATAGATCTGTACCTGGAACCTCTCAGGCCTCAGGGCTTTGTCCCCACTGAGTTGACCTATGGCTGTTTGGATTTCATGAGAGGTAATCGGTCCTTCCAGGCCCTGACTCTGTTCATCCATTAACTGAGGGAGAGTAATGGATGCCAAGACCTTGTGTATTTTCCTGGAAGTCTGCAGCTGGCAATTTTGAGGCATAGAGAACAAGATAGAAATTCCTGAACAATTGCTGGTGAAAGACTGCTGGCAAAAAGCACCTAGCTTCACCTGCACTCTTTTCTACTAGGTTTGTTTGAAAGGACAGAGCAAGGAGCAACATTATCAGAGCAAGGAAAAACATTAAGATTTTTTTTTGGCTAAGCAGATTTACTGTTGTGCTACTATTTTGTTTTATGCTTACAGGTTGTATTACTGTTTTTTGCTGACAGATTACTGTCTTATTGTTCTCTAATTCAGATTGTTTTTGCGGGCATATTTTCTGCTAAATTGTTACAACCTGTGCCTACAGGTTTGTTATTGTTTTGTGCTTGCAGATTACTGCTTTATTTTCTCCGATTCAAATTGTTTCTTTGCAGGGTATATTTTCTGCTATATTGTTACAGGTTGTGTCTACATGTTTGTGTTACTGTGTTGTGCTTACAGGCTTTATAGTTTACTGCTTTATTTATTTTTGATTGAAATTATTTTTGCAGAGTATATTTTCTGCTAAATTGTTACAGGATGTGCTTACAAGTTGACACTGATTTGTGTTTACAGATTACTGCTTTATTTTTCTCTGATCCAAAGTGTATTTTGAAAAGTATATTTTCTGCTAAATTGTTACAGGTTGTGCTTACAGGTTTTGATACTTTTGCTTATAGATTACTGCTTTATTTTTCTCCGATTCAAAGTGTTTTTTGGAAGGTATATTTTCTGTTAAATTGTTACAGGTTGTGCTTACAGGTTTTGCTACTTTTTGTGCTTACAGATTACTGCTTTAGTTTCCTCTGATTCAAAGTGCTTTTGCAAGGTATATTTCTGTTAAATTGTTACAGGTTGTGCTTACAGGTTTTGTTACTTTTTGTGCTTACAGGTTTCACAGTTTGATCTATCTTTAGGCTAAGCAAAGTTACTGTTGTGCTACTATTGTATATGTCTCCCAATTCCCCCTTCCCACAAGATGCACCAAGAGATGAGCAACTTGTTGTTCAGTGTACCCTTGCTGGTGGAACTATTAAATAAATAAATACATTACTATTTTGTTCTTACACATCTTTGTTTTGGGCTTAAAGGTGTTGTAGTCTCTTTCTCACACTGAATGATTTAATTGCACTCCTTCCACAGCTCTTCCAGGGGATTAGGAGTGTAATTGGGGGTGGGGCTGACAATGTCTTAGCAATTTTCAACAGAATGAATATTGAAAAGGTCAGGTTAGTTGGTGTTAATGAGGCAGAAGACTAGGTTTGTTGCTTGAAAGGACAGAGCAAGAAGCAAGACAGGGGTAAATGGAGCAAAAGGCAGTAAGGACAGGGAGGGGGCTAAAAAGGGTAAGGTCATCAAAGAATGGAGGGCAATGTGTACCAATGCCCATAGTCTGGGTAATAAACTCCCTGAGCTAGTGGCCTTTATGGAAGAGGGATGCCTGGCTATCGTGGCTGTCACAGAAACATGGTGCACAGAGAACCATGACTGGGATGTCAACATACCAGGGTGCACAATCTACAGGAGTACCAGTAAGGAGAAAAGAGGAGAAGGTGTAGCGCTCTTCATAACAGAAGGGATTAAAGCAATGGCACTAAAGGGTACACAGTGAGGAGAGGAGGCACTGTGGGTCACCCTGGAGACAGGAAATGGCACTACAATCTGCATGGAGGTTGTATACAGACCCCCATCTCAGTGGGAGGAAATGGAAAATGAAATGATTGAAGACATACTTAGAATGGCAGAAAAAGGGGAGATATTGTTGATAGTGACTTAAATATGTCATATTTTAACTGGAAAACCTTGCTGCAGCCATATCCAAGAGCAGGGTCATTCTCGATGCTCTACAGGAGGCATGCCTCAGACAGCTAGCGTTGGACCCCACTTGGGAGGGAGCAGTTTTAGACCTGGTATTCTAAATGTGGATGGAGATATGATCTCAGAATTAGAAGTGGGTAGCCATCAGGGAACAAGCAACAACAAAACAGTATGGTTCATGATAAACACAGCTGTAGAATCAAGCCATACAAAAGTGAGGGTATTGGACTTTAGGAGGGCTAATGTTGGCAAAACTGGAAAGTGCCTCAGAAAAGCATTAGCAAATGGGTAAGAAGGAGGAGTGGAGGAACAATGGTGAAAAATCAAAAATGCCATCACAGAGGCAACACGCATTTGTAGGAAGCACATAAAGCAAAACAAAGAAAAAACACTATGGTTCTGGAAAATGATGGTGGGGAAGGATAGGGAAAAAAGACAGCATTCAGCAAGTATAAGGAAACACAGAAGGAACAGGATAAAGAACTGTACCAGTTAAAGTAGAAGAAAGTGGGGAAGACAGTCAGAATAGCAATGACCCAGACTGAGGAAGAGATAGCCAACTCAGATATGAAGTAGGATAAAACCTTTTATATGTACATTAGGGAACAAAGAAAGACCAAGGGAGAGATAGTGAGACTTAATAAAGGAGGGATGAGACAGAGGGTGACATTGAAAAAGCAAGGATACTGAATAAATACTTCTACTCAGTATTCACAAAACATGAGGAGGGGGAGGTACCTAAACCAATCAATAGAAGTGCTCTGGATAGGGGGGTTAATACAAGCCCATTCACAGATGAAAGGTTCCTGAAAGAACTCCTAAAACTAAAAGTGGACAAGGCAATGGGACCTGATGGGATTCACCCCAGAATTCTAAAAGAACTAAGGTGAGAACTAGTGACACCACTAACTACACTTTTAAGTAAATCATGGGAGGATGGCATGGTGCTTGAAGACTGAAGGAGGGTGGATGTGACTCCCCTTCACAAAAGTGGGAGAAAGGCAGAGGCAGGAAACTACAGACCTCTTAGTGTGACCTCAGTGGTAGGGAAAATGATGGTATCACTTTTGAAAGAAAGAATCATTGAGAATCTACAGGCCAGTGGAGCACAGGACCCAAGGTAGCATGGATTCACAGTGAGAAGGTCATATCAGACAAATCTTATAGATTTGTTTGACTGAGTGACCAAAGTAGTAGACCAGGAAGGGGTTGTTGACATGGCCTTTACTAGACTTTAGCAAGGCATTTGACACAGTCACACACAAAAGATTAATTAAACAAGTTAGCCAGACTGGGAGTGGGTCACAGGGTGGTAGCTTGAGGAAACAATTGACTGGACAACAGGACACAGAAGGCACTAGTAAATGGAGTCAACTCTGAAGAAAGGGTGGTTACTAGTGGGGTACCACTGGGCTCAGTACTGGGATGAGTCCTCTTTATTTGTCAGCATATAATTTCTTGTATTTAATGTCCAAGATTGATGGCACTATCATTCCAGTATCCGTGTCTGCATACAGGCAATTAATTCAATTCAGTGGCTTGTTTTAAATTTAATTCAGTGGCCTCATTAATTCCATGGCTGAACCTGTACTCAGGCACCTCAAGCAGCTTATCCTAAAACCCTTTAATCTTCTGTTAAATAAGTTTCAGGCTTACCTGTATTGAGTACCATACAGCTTAGCTCCATGTAGCTGATATAGTCTATTCATGTTCCAGCATTATTTTATAAATATCTGTATACACACAATGTATCTTATTGTAATTACTGTACATTAATACCAGTCTATGTACTGCTGTGTTACTTTGTCATTTTATTATGTGTTACTCTCTGTTTTATCTGTACCCCCTTCCCCAGGTCATATCTGGAAATGAGCTTCACTCATGGTACCTTTCCTGACATTGCAGAAGGACTGGAAGGAAGAGTATGCCTCTTTGCAGATGAGACAAAGATCTGCAACAGGGTTGATACACAAGAGGGGTGAAAAGGAAGAGAAGGGACTTGGAAAGGTTGGGGTGAATGGTCAGGATTATGGCACCTTAGATTAAATGCAAAGAAGTGCAAAGTAATGCACCTGGGAAACAAAAACCCAGGGAAAGAGTACACAGTGTCTGGGGGTATACTAACTACAACAACAAATGGAAAGGAACCTGGGTGTAGTTATGTCAGATGACCTAAAGATAGCCAAGCAATGTGAGAAGGCAGTAAGGAGGGCTGGAGGGATATTGGGATGCATAGGGAGAGGCATCACCAATAGAAAACAGGAGGTTATTATTCCTCTGTACAGACAGTTGATGAGATGCCATCTGGAGTACTACATGCAGTTCTGGAGACCTCATCACCACAAAGACCTAGATAGGATGAATGCAGTCCAGAGGAGGGCAACTAAAATGGTGCAGAATCTGCACCAGAAGCCATATGAAAAGAGACTAAAGGAGCTTAATAGGTATACCCTTGAGAAAAGGAGGGAGAGGAGGAACATGATAGAAACTTTCAAGGACCTCAAGGGAATCAACAAAGTCCAAGACAGTAGAGTCTTATAGAAAAAGAAATGTGTAAGAACAAAGGAACACAATTTGAAGATAGTGGGGGGACACATCAGGGGCAACTTGAGAAAGTATGTTTTATGGAGAGGATGGTGGATAAAGAGAACAGCTTTCATGAGGAGGCCATAGGGTCAAAAACAGTGGGGGAATACAATAATTCATAGGATAGACATAAGGCAATTCTGATGGGGGTAGGAAGAAGTAGGCTGTTGGTTAACTAGGATCTTCAGCTTTCCCAATAGGTAGGGAAATGGGAAGACTGGGAGGGCCAAGTGGTCCTTATCTGCCATCAAAGTCTATGTTTCTATGTTCTATGTACAGGGTCCATAATGACCTGCCCTCTTGCCTAATGCCTTGTATTTTACTGTCTGCTGCTATTTGCTTAAGGCAATTGGTGAGGAAGCACTCTGCCTTCACTCTCTCTGTCCCAGTATACTTGTTCAGTTTGGTATAGACCAAACTCTTCTTGTTGCATATTCAATGTATAAATCTGATACCTTATTTACCTAAGGGTTTGATGGAGGAAGGTGTTAGCCTGTCCTGCCTTATGTTGCTTTTCTAAGGTTGCCAGCTTCCTTTCTAAAAATTGATGTTTAAGGTAGCTATCTATTTTATGAGCTAAAGTATAGGCTATTAGTGTGCCCCATAGATGGGGTTTGAGACCCTCCCTAACCCATTTCATGGCTATCTCTCTGGCATGATTAAGGGCCAGATAGTCCTGCACTTCCTGCCTAAGCTGTGAGTTACAGTGAGCATCACCCAATAAGTTGACATTACAGTGCCAGCACATTGCCTCTGAGCCTGGTCCCTCCTCAGTAAGATGAATGTAATGGGGGAAGATCCTAAATAAGGACAGATTCAATGATAGAAGCTAATGTCCCCTTACTGATGCCAGAAGAAACCAAAAATATATCTATCCTACTGTGAGACTTATGTAAAGATGAATAGTAAGTATAGTCTCTGCCAGAAGGGTGGTCCAATTGCCATATATCCAGTGATCCATGTTCCCCCATTACCCAACCTAGAGCCTGAGACACAGGTGTGTCCATTTCAATGGACTGGCTACTGTGGTCACATATAGAATATCTGGGACTTCATTTATGTTACCTCCTATAATTAGCTCCCCTCTGCCAATGTCCAAAAGTACTTGGGAGATATAAAGGAAAAAGGGGGTACCATTTTCATTGGATCCATAAACTGAGGCTAAGGTCAGCATGGCACCATCCAGTGTAACTACCAACAAGATCCACTTAGTATCACTGTGTACTAGATGAGTAACCCAACTGACCTTTTTAGTGCAGAGAATCATCACCCATCTTATCTTACTGGTAATTATGTTGTATAAAGATGACCCTTCCATCCCTTGGCTAACTTCTTCACTTACTATTTAGTCAAATGTGTTTCCTGTAAAAATATAAGCTGTCCTCTCCAGATTCTTTATATGTGAAAGGACCTGTTTGCACTTGACCATTCCTCCCCTGAACATTCCAATATTGGACCATGTAAGTCAGGTTGGTAGAGGTCCATTCCCCTTCATCCATCTCCCATCCCCCCACCACCACCAAGGAATGGCAAAACAGTCAACAGGGCTGTGAAATAGTAATATTCAAGCAGGACAACCATAAGTAGCAACATAAACTGAGAGCAGAAAGAAATAACACCATTCTGTAGTCAGTTTGCCATCCATGAAATTTGAGTGGCTGTCCATGAGGCCACTAGACTCGCCCATGTTGATATATATAATAGTGAATAGTTCCATACCCCTTCTACAAAAGGCTACATCACATACAAAATAAACTGAGAGCAGAAAGAAATAACACCATTCTGTTGCCAGCGTGCCGTCCATGAAGTATGAGTGCCTGTGCATGAGGACACTAGGCTCGCCCATGTATATACATATAATAGTGAACAGTTCCATCCCCTTTCCATAAAAGGCTACATCACATACAAAATAACACAAACATAGGTATAACAATATAAAAATCAGCAAACTACTACTTGGGGACCAGCTCATAACAACTTAGCACAGCGCTGAAAGTTGCTTGGCATAAAGAACACTGAACAGATCCTGTTAAAAATATTCATTTGATGTCCCTCCCACGGCAAAAAAGACACAAGTTACAATTATCAAAACAGAGCACACACTCTACTACACAGGCTGACAAAGCCTCCAAACTGCTAATAACTCATACAGCCCATAAAAAGTGGCTAAATGCAGACTCTCCAGGGCAGGCGTAGGAAAACAGCTACCCTCAGCAAATATGGAGTAGAGAACTCAGCATAGCATAAGACAATTGTCAGAGCAAAATAGCACTCATCCCCCTCCACTATTAAAGTCCTTCAGAGGATCTAATTAAAATACAACAAAAAAGCTGACTAGCTTGAAAAGTACATAAACATCTTGTTGTTAGGAGAGATTGCCATTGTATAAAACAAATGCCACCTCCCACGAGGGAAAACAGCAGTTGCAGGCAGTCCACATTACTCCATTATCTCTCCCCCCACCTAAAATGTTCAAAATGCTGACCATCTGGGGGCATTAAAAGGCAATTGCCCAAATTACAAAGGTAGAAGTCTGAATACCAGGGTCACTTAACCAGCCGGCTCTACACAAATAGTCAAAATGAATATACTGTAGTAACAGAGAGCCCAACCAATAACAGTGAATCCACTTTACATACGATCTCAAATGAAAGACTAAGAGACAGACAAGTGAAGCCACTGCATCTGTGTGATTGGTGGTTGAGGCAGGAAAAAAGGATATAACCCAGCTTTGGATAAGAGAACAGAAAGAAAAAACAAATTCCACTTTAAAGACAAATAAACAAGGGCAACAAGGAAAGTTAAAAATCCTCTCCTACCTCCTCATCCACTATCCTCTACTCCACGGTACCTGTGAAAAATATTTCTGCATAACTACACCTTGCAACCAAAGCCAGTGAATGCAGGACAAAGGACTCAGGGGGTTCATTGAACAAAATAATAAAAATGATAGCAGTCCATAGCCGAGATCTATAAAACCCTCAACACAAGCAAACAGAGAAATTCGGGGGGAGGTACTTTAAGTGTGAGAAGAGTCTAAACTGGTGAATAGGAGGTTATTTACTTATTATATGTCTACTACCTATGTATTTGTATGAATACTGTATAGCAGGTTATATTAGTGCCCGTTAAATTTAGAGCGTCTGATATGCAGTACGTGTAAGTGCCCGTTTATATTAGTGGATGGTTCACCAGCAATTACGTTACTGAAATGGGTGTGACAGAAATAGGTGTCACAGACAGACTCAAATGCAGCTCACTAACGGATCAGACACAGAGTGAGGATCTGTTCTGTATTATCTGAGAATTTACCAGTATACTCTGCCTGTTTTCTGCATGATGTCCCTCTTGAAGTGGTTACTGACATCGCAGGTTAAGAGGAAATATCCAATGGACACCTCAGAAATATCGGATGTAGATTTGGTGGACAGCTCAGGTGTTGAACTTGAAGTGACAAACGCTGTTGCTAAGGAGCTTGCTGCATCCCCACCACCAGCTAAGCAAGGACATCGCGACTCCTTTCCCTCTTCACCAGAGACATGATTCCAGCTGGGAAGGTATGCAGTTGAGCATGGCATAATGACCACTGCCCATCACTACCTCAGTACTATGGGCAAAACAGTAAATGAAAGCTCAGTCCATAATTTCAAGGTGGACTACTTAGCATGGCTAAAAAAACTCCAAATCCTACAACTATGACCCCTGTTCTCCCTACAAAACCACAAGGTCGCCCAACTCATTTGGAGGACAACTTGGAGATTCAGCTGAAAAGTATAGTTAGGACTCTCCACACGGAGGGGGCAGTAGTCAATGCTGGAGTACTTCAGTCTATTGCAGTGGGTATTATTAAGGCGAAGTTACCACAGCTACTCACTGAGAATGGGGGGCACCTAACACTAACCTGTAAGTGGACTTGGGGTTTCCTCAACTGGATAGGTTACAGCAAGAGAAAGGGGATGAAAGCTGGCCGTAAGACATCCAGTGATTTCCACTCCCTTAAAGCAGCTTTTCTGGGCTGAATATCAAGAGCTAGTACCCAGGAGCTATTACCCCCCAATTGATTTTGAACTTGGATGAAATGGGGGTCAACATGATTCCTGTTTCAGAGTGGACTATGGAGACAACTTGAGCGAAGCAGGTCTCCGTGACTGGTTTAGGCTATTAAAGACAGATCTCTGTCATACTTGCCTGCACCATGTCAGGCGTGATGTTGCCCCCACAACTGATCTACAAGGGCCAAACTGCAGCGTGCCACCCAAAACATAAATTCCCTAGTGACTGGGATATTACAAATTCTGACAACCACTGGGCAAATGCGGAGACAACTCTACAGCTCATTGACAACATTATTGTGCCACACATTAAGTTTCAAATTAATACCCTTGGTCTGCAGAAGAAGCAAAAAGCACTGGTTGTTCTTGACCTATACCAGGCACACTCAACTGAGGCAGTCTTGCATCATCTGGAGGAGAATCAAATTATCCCTGTTTATATGCCTGCTTCATGTACGGTCATCCTACAACCCCTGGACATATCCGTAAACAAAGTGTTCAAAGATTTCCTAAAAAAGGAATTCACCACATGGTATGTGGGAGTTGTATCAGACAGACTGGCAGCAGGTGGTACAGAAAACCTCACTGCAGATCTTTGACTACAGAACTTAAAGGAACATCACCCTCAATGGCTTGAGAGTGGCTTCAACTGCCTTACACTTCATACTGTGGACATTGTACATGGATTCCAGCAGGCAAGGATACTGCGCGCTCATGACCAGTGTTTGAACGACAACAATGAGAACGTAAGCACAAGTTGTATTGCTTCTGTGTTGTAGTGCAGGTGCAGTTTCCGATTCATTGAAATTCATTGTAATTTCTCTCTGCTTCACAGATACAAAATGCTCTCAATACTGAAGTGTGAAGCAGAAGAGAAGTTGTATGAAACACAATGAAACTAAGGGAAGCAGAGGGAAAGAAATGAGTACCTAGGCTAGGAGTAGCAATACGCACTTTGATTTTGAATTTTTTTTTTCATTGTTTATGGTGTACAATAAACTTTAAACTTTTTTTTAACCTCTCAAAAACATTTAGAAATCCAATTGTCTTCTGCTGTCTTCTGTTCATATTTACTGACACTTTTCAATAAAGTGGGCGTATGAACAGCTGCTTAGTACAATGTTGCTATACCATACAGTAATGCCATATTGGGTAGGTAATATTAGCGATCCAAATATATTAGCGATATTTCCATTTCAGCTAATATCACTAAAATAAAAGGAGCGCTAATATTACCTGCTATACAGTAATTTCTATGTATTTTATGTTCCTCCTATGTAATGTCTGCTGTATCTATAACATGGAATCATTGCAAAGGTGCATCTCCGATTATTTGTAATAAATAATAAATAAAAATAAATACAAAATCTTAGTCTGTTGCTGGGGAATGGCTGAATCTACTACAAAAGCTAATTAACTAAGTGTCCCAGTTGTCACCATCTAAATGCATAACCGAAGGGAGATAGCAGTGAAGTGGGGAGGATGAGCGATCCAAATGCATCTGGTTGCCATCTGCTCCCAAAAATAAGACAAGAAACCCACACAAATTTAGCCAGCCAAGTATGAAAAACTGTAGTACCTAAAACTGTAACTACCCAAAGACACTCACCAAGGAAGCCATAATAAGGCTAGCCTTTTCAATGGAGTAGGCAGTAAACAAATAAGCAACAACTGAAAGGCAAGATATCTGACTCTCCCCTCCAATGACTGAGAGCTAACTAAATTTCAATTAAGTACACCCCTATAAGAAATTACCTGGACGCCCGCATCATAGGAACAGAGAAAACACTAAGCAGGAATGAGTAGGCTCAGTAAGAGCCCCAGTTGCTAACAGATAAATACAGCTATAGTACGAATGAAAAGGGAACAGCTGATCCAAAGTGAGGAAAAGTGGGGAAAAGATTTTTGGGCTGGCAGTATAGCCTAGAGGTTAGAAGAATGAGGTGTGAATGAGCTTTATATATTCAGCAGACCAGACCTGAGTTTGATTCTCAAAACCTCCATTTCCATACTATGTGACTCTGAGCAAGTCACTTAACTGCCCAGTGCTCCCAGGTCACTCTGAAAACAGGCATTTGTGCCTAGTGGGCATTACCTGGTTAGCAAAGATTAAAAAAAAGAAAGAAAACACCTCAGCCCACTGCCACTGGTGAATAGTCCATAGTCTTTGCTGCTGGGGTATGAAGGTGGATTGTTGGCTGACTGTCATTTGTGGTAGTTGCAGGAGATTTGGTCATCATAGCTGGTGGTGTCCACTGTGGCTTTGGTTCTGACTGGCAATGGGCGCCCTCATACAATTCCAAAGATGAGAAGTTAGTACTATCCAGAAGGAATTGCCTGGCTACCTTACGGCAAGAAATAGTTTCAATTCTGTTACCCTTAAAAATTCTCAAGGTGGCAGGGATGCCCAGGAAACATTTCAGTCTTCTCTGTTTCACCAGATCATAAACCCTATCAAAAGACTTTTTCTTCCTAAAGACTCTGTTTGGGTAATTGAGCAGCAGAAAGAGTTTAGCACCTTGCCAAACCAGATCCTTCACTGTTTGTCCATTGGCAAGATTCTGCTCCTGATCTTGATACTAAAGAAGGCAGAACACCATAGGTCAGGGCCGATTAACTGGACAAGATGGTGGTGTTGGTGGTGGCAGGGGCAGCAGGGACCCTGTGGACATGATCTCTTTCAACCAGAGTGTTCCTGGAGTAATAAGCACTGGAGGAAGTCTATAGGCTATCTGCCTTCTGCTCTTCAGGCAAACCAAAAAGTCTAATGTTATTACGCCATTTCCTCGTCTCTCAGGTCATCGATATAGTCCCAGAGTTGGTGAATTTCTTCCTCCACCAAGGCCAGGTGTCACTTCACTCGATGAACTCAGTCTTTGAGCTGGATGAGTCAACTTTCAATTTGTTTAACCCAAGTTCCCAGGGTTTCCATGGAAACTTTAACAGCTGCCAAAGTGACTGTTATGTAATTTCAATCAGAGCAGATCACACTCATGAATTCCTTAATGTCATAAAGCTCATGAGCCAACATTTCTGTCTCTGCTTCTTGCTCATAACACTGCTCAAAATCGTAGATCCAAAGGAAATCTCCATAAAGGTAATCAATATTTCTGTGGAGCTCAATGCGAGGTGCAAAATACAGTCACAAAATTAGAGCTTGTACCAGCTCTGGCACTAAGCCATACACTTACACATATGTTATTTGAAATCAAATTCATTGTTTCTTGATATAAATTCAGATGCTGCAATGTTTTGCCAGAATATGGCTTCTTCTGGGGGACTGAAAGAATTATATATACACATAATTAATTCGAATAAATACAAAAACAAAATCTCAATAATCTCTCTATGACATCATTAAAACTTTTAAAGTTTGAAATTTTAAATCATCACTCAATTGTGCACATTCAACACAGTGTGGTGTTAGACAAGGCTATACAAATGTGAATGGTGCCAAATAAAATTAACAACTACCTGTCTATTAACTGAGCTGAAGCTCACACTCCTCTGCCCTCTTAAATCTTTCACAGATTCTCCAAATCAACTGATAAACAGTTACTAAGATACAAATCCATTACTAGACAAAAATGCATATAGAGCTGTCAAACTGTTATTCCTGACAAGGTGAAACTAATTAAATATCTTCACCAATGTAATAAACCTCCCTAATACTAATACAAAGTTTCTGCAGCTTCTGCTCAAACTTCTAATTTCTAAATCATCTTATAAATAATCAAATCACTAATCACACTGCAACTTCTACTGAAATAGTAAATTCTCTTGTTGAAATAATACATACTAATTATTGACATCTGGTTTGAAATTATATGCACCTTTGTATACCCTTATTGTATTAATATTGTTAATATCAATCTATGCTAAGGTTAAACTAAATTATTTAAATGTTTCTAAGCACAAATTACTTCAATACACGTCAAGCTATAACAGAGTTAAGTTAAAGTTATTCAGCTTGTGTTTTACCTGTGTGTACACAGACTAAACTTGCTCTAATGTTGAAAGAGTTCTCATTGCTGTAAAGTACCTAAAAGGTAAAATTACAGTGTCAAAAACAATACAGAACCTTCATGTGAGAACCGCTGTGCTAATAACTAGCTGAGAAAGTTTGTAAATAACTTAGATTGTGTTTAAAGAAATAATTAAACATTTCATAATACTGTTGCCTGTAAGACACATTTGTGATGTTTACTCACCCTATCCAAACTTTACATAAGGCAAAACTACTTCTTACTGTTACCGAACCCAAACAAAGTGAATCTGAATTCAAATGAATTATGTGTGTGTATGTATATATATATATATATATATATTATGGTAGCATGGTAGTGCTACCATAGTTAGGATTGAGGAGCCATTTCTATGTTAAACCCAAAATTTTGCACCTTAATAACTTTGCAACCATTTGATGGATTTGGCTGAAATTTTGAATACATGATCAAGAACCATAGGCCTTGGGATCTGCCAAGTTTTGTACTGGTCAGATACATGGCTGCGGAGTTATTAAGCATGATCTGTGCACGCATTTATGCTTTTTCTGGAATTCTATGGTCGTGCGTACAGGTCACACAGTTTGCGCAACCAGCCCAAAATCTTCAGGGAACGTGCGGCTGGGGTCCTTGATGTGCCTTTTGAAGATTTGGTGAAGAAATATTAATTGGTTCAAAAGTTATTCAAAAAACAATTTCCCATTATAAGTCAATGGAAAAAGTTAACAAAAAGTTTGACAGTGTCGCAAATGCATTTTTACTTTCGCAAATGGCCCTGTTACTTTCGCAAATCCACCATTTTGTTTTCAGTTGGTGATCAGAAAAATGCTTGGCATTTAAATTTGGGACCCTCTAGCAACCTAATTCTTTTTGTATTTACCTAGTCTGACCCTGAGGATGCTAGCCATGTCTTTATTTTGGGGTAAAACACCCCAGAAATATGTTTTTCAAATTTCTGGAAAAAGTACTTTCAAAAGTACTTTCGTGCTCACGAAAGTGTCGCAAATTTTGTAGAGCTTTTGCAAATGTGACAGTAGTTTTCTAGTCTGTGGGAAAATGACAGCAATTCTTCGGCACTGCACTGCAAAAGAACGGTTGGGTGTTTTGGGCTGAAATTTGGAGGGAACGCAGCCAACATCTCACAGATGTGCCTTTCATTGTTGTCTTGAAAAAATGTTACTCGGTGGCAAAGTTATGACACTCCAAATTTGACAGTTTTTCCCGTAGGATAACATTACGGTGCCCAACACATTATAGGAATCCTTTGGCACCCTGCTGCAAAATAACGGTTTCGCCTTTTTTCCTGAAATTTGGAGAGAAGACAGCCAACAGCCCACAGATGTGCCTTTCAGTGGTTTTGTGAAAAAATATTACAGGAAGGCAAGTAATGGCACTCTAAACTTCTCTTTTTTTCCCATAGGATAACATTATGGCATTCGCCACACCTTTCAGGGCCTGTATCTTGGAAATGGAGTGAGATACAGACTTTTTGTTGGAAAAACACTTAGCCCCCTACTGGGGGCTAAGAGCAAAACCAGCCAGGACAGTCCTAAATCATATGACTTTTAAATTTTTTTTCCACGTTGTACGGTTCCTGAGATATAACCTATTTAGTATTCCAAGTCCTCATTTTCTGCTCCGATACCCATTATTATGCATACATTCTTTGTACTCACTGTCTTTCTCTATGCAGGTTTTAGGAAAAACCGGCCTGTGTCTTACATACCTGTACCATTGCCCTTTCTGCTTGTGGTTCTGTACCGTTTACTTACCATTGCGTCTGCGCCACCATGTGCGTTATCCTTTGCATTTTCATTTGCGCTTGCGTTTCTGTTATTTTTTGCCATTTCTGTCTACAGTACTGTTTATCTTTCTGTTTCACTTTACGTCACCATGCCCATTGACATTTCTGTTTGCAGGCACCATGTTACTATGTGACAACACATCACGTGGCAGACCGTTCCTGTCTACGCCACTGTGTGTGTTACCCTTTCTGTTCTCATTCGCACTTGCATTACCTTGTCCGCCACTGTTAGCACTTCTGTTTGCATTACTGTTCCTGTTACTAGTGCATAAAACATCATTTGGCAGGAGTGCGGGCCTAGAGTCAGCGCCTACGATACATGGCAAGCCTGAGGCCCGGTGTCCTCCTGCGCTCCTGCCGCTACATCTATGCACTATTTATCATTATCATTCTCAAAAGAAGGAGAATTAGAGGCAAAAACTCCATTTAATGCATTAGTTAGGGTTGTTCCACAGTGACACAAGTGAGGAAATTCGGTGTGGTTGAAAACCCCCTTGGACCCACCACCCCAACTGGCATTGGGGGGTGCATTGGGGTCGTCGGTCCTGGAGGGGAAAAGGGGTTCTTCCGGTACATTGGAGAGTGGAGAAAAACTAAGGGCCATCTCGGCAGATTGAGATTAGGAGGGTGGGTGGACCAGGCAGAGGTATTGAACGACTACTTTGCCTCTGTGTTCACTAGGGAGGGGGATGGGATATCTACAAAGCAAGGCATGATGGGGATAGAAGCAGTAGTGAGTGGGATCAAGATAGCAACAGAAAAGGAGCAAGAGGGAGGGAGAGGTAACCCAGGGGTGTCACATCAGTTAAGGATAGAAAGGCCAGTAAGGTGCAGGGGATGGATGATGCTATCTCCACTAAAAAGTTGTGGTTAGCCCTCGAGGCCCTAAAGAAAGATAAATCTCCTGGGCCAGATGGCATTCATTTGAGAGTACTATGGTAATTGGGGGACATACTGGCTGCACCCCTGGCAGAGTTCTTCAACAGGTCACTTGAGACAGGTAGGGTACCTAGGGATTGGCAAGAGGCACATGTGGTGCCAATCCATAAAGGGGGGGTCAAGGGAAGTATCAGGTAACTATAGACCCATCAGTTTGACCTCGGTGGTCTGAAAATTAATGGAGAGTATACTAAAGGAACGATTGAGGGTGTACTTCGAGGAGGTGGGAAGTCTGGATAGTTGGCAACATGGGTTTGTGCCAGGTAGATCATGTCAAACCAATATTGTGGAGTTATACAAATGGGTAACATCAGAACTGGACAGGGAAAAGCCTGTGGATTTATTATCCTTGGACTTCAGCAAGGCGTTTGACTCTGTTCCCCACAATGGTCTGGTGGAGAAACTGACGGGGTTGGGAGTAGGCCCTTTGATGGTCAGATGGATTGAAAACTGGCTAGCTGGATGCACCCAGAGAGTAGTGGTCAATGGGGAGCTCTTGAATCCTAGAGAAGTCGGTAGTGGGTTTCTGCAGGGCTCGGTCCTGGGTCCGATCCTGTTTAATGTATACATATCGGACATCAGGGAGGGCATAGGGTGTGAAATGAGTCTCTTCGCTGATGACTCCAAGATGGGAGCAGTAGTTGAGGGGGAAGAGGGGAGGTTGGCCCTGCAAGGGAACCCGGACATCCTGGAAAGCTGGGCTCACACATGGAAATTAAATTTCAATATCACTAAGTGCAAGGTGTTACATCTTGGGCATGGAAACCCTAAACACAGATATGCTTTGGGAGGGGAGGCCTCAACAGGGGAAAAAGACCTAGGGGTCATGGTGTATGCAAGTATGAATAACTCTGAGCAGTGCAGGAGAGTGGCTAGCAAGGCAAACAGGATGTTGGGAGGTATCATAAGGGGGATCACCTCTAGAAGCAGGGAATTGATTCTGCCGCTGTACAATGGACTGGTTAGACCACACCTTGAGTACTGTGTACAGTACTGGAGACAACACTAGAAGATGGACATACAGCTCCTGGAGAGGGTACAGAGGAGGGCAACTAAGATGATACGAGGACTAGGGGATTTGACATATGAGGACAGACTTGAGGAGCTCTGCCTGTTTTCATTGGAGGAGAAGAGAAGAGAGACGGGGGGACATGATTAAGGTCTTCAAGTAGCTCAAGGGAATAAATAGGGTAAACATGGAGGGGATCTTTAGACTAAAGCAGGGAAGTATCAACAGAGGGCATGGTTTGAAGTTGGAAGGTGGAAGGGTGAGGGGGAAAAGAGGATTTTTCAGAGATCCACAGTGGAGGGCTTCAAGAAAGGGCAGGACAGACACAGAAAGTGGATGTATCAGATGATGACCTGGCCCAGGGGGGTGGGGTTGGATGATAGGGGTTTATGGAACACTGGGGGGGGAGGGCATCAGCACCCAACTAGGGATCTGAGGTTCGAGCAGACTCGATAGACTGTAAGGCCTAATCTGCTGGCAATTAGCATGTTAGTAACTTACAGAGATTTAACCTATCTAAACAACAAAATGAGGTTTTAAAAATTTGGAAATGGATACGGATTTGGTGATTAAACTGGCAGATAAGAAACAGAGCAATAGTTTTGATGGATATAGAACAATACCGGTCAATGTGTTTGTGATTACTTCACAAAGGAGAGCATTATGTGAAGTTGGATAAGGATCCATCAGACAAGATAAAATGTAAAATTCAGACCTTTTTAGAGAAAGCAAGTTTCAAGGGATGGTTGCAAGATTGGGAGCTGAAATTACTTATACAACAGTCACCAAGAATTCCAGTATTCTACTCACTACCAAAGATTCACAAGGACTTGTTTGATCCACCTGGCAGGCCCATAGTGTCAGAGATTGGCTCTCTACTTGAACTGCTTTCAAAGTATGTTGATTTATTTATTCAGGATTTAATCAAACACCAACGTATAAGACACAACACATGTTTTACAGCTCATAGAACAATTTAATTTACAAAATGTTGAACTGGAGAACATTTCTTTAGTCACTATAGATGTTAAGGATTTATATACCTCCATCCCTCATACAAAAGGAGTAGAGGCATTAGGGAAACTTTTAGACACCAGACCAGTTCCACATAGACCAAAAACTGCATTACTTCAGGAATTAGCCAGCCTAGCTCTTAATAACAGTTTCTTTAGGTTTGAAAATACTTTCTTTGGACAACTAAAAGGCACATCCATGGGCAGTACTATGGTGCTGGGTTATTTTATTAATTAATTTATTTATTTATTTTTTATTGAAATCTAGATTACAAATACCTTTGAGCAGGAACTGCTCATTTACAAAGGTTCCACATCAAAGGAATGGGGGGTATACATACATACAAAGGTCAACATAATAATACATAGTTACACAATAACAAGAAGTATGAGACTGAGGCTTAGGAAATTCCAGTAATTCAATATGTGCCAAATGTTAGGTAGCATGACATAACCAGCCAAGGGCAATCTTGGAAATAAGCACTGCAGGTGAGAGGGAAGGGGGTATGCAGGCAGGAAGGCCATTTTCAGAGGGTAGAGGGTGAGGGTAAGAGCTCTAAAGGGGGGAGGGAGAGAGAGAGAGAGAGAGAGGAGGGATAAAAGTCAGGAAATGCCTCAGGGGAAGGAGAGGGCAAGGGGGTAGGCAGGTAGATGGAGGCAAGGTGGGGAGAGAGAGCTTTCAAGACTGAAGTGGAGGGCAGTGAACGGTGGGCCCCTGATTAGGCGAGGCAGTCACAACGACTAGTTGAAATGAGATGAAGTCGGAGTTGTCTCTTAAAAGGGCCAAGAGCAGCAGCAGTAAGAGTTTCTTTGTTGAAAGTATTGTACCACTGTGGTGCTCTGTGGGCAAAGGCACTCTGGCCCATGGTAGTCCGGCATCTGGGGACAAGAAAGGTTAGTTGTTGTGAACTTCTAGTTCTCTGGGTGCTGTGGTGGTCAATAAGTAGCTTTTCAATGCCCGGGGGCATGACTCCGAGGAGGACTTTTTTGGCTAAGAGGCAGGTTTGATACTGTATCCGGCTGATGAGAGGTAGCCATCCTGCCCGAGTGTACAGGTCACAAGTGTGTGTAAGTCAATCAGCCCCAGTTAGCAGGCTGCATGCTTTGTTGAGTGCAACTGTAATTCTGCGGAGGGCAGAGGCGGAGGCAGAGCCATAAATTTCTAGCCCGTAATCGATGATGGAGGTGACAGAGCTGTTGATAGCCAACTGGAGAGTGTCAGGAGTCATGCAGTGTTTGTGCCTGTAGAGCAGGCCTATACGGATGTTGGTGGCTTTGGCGACAGAATCTATGTGCCGATGGTAGGACAGTGAACTGTCCAATGTGACACCTAGGTATTTAAAATCAGGAACGTGTTCAAGTAAGGTCCCTGTTTGGTTTAGGATGGTGAGGTCATGGGATTTGTACTTGCTCCTGGCGCTGTAGAAGGTCATAACCTTTGTTTTGCTGTAGTTCATGACCAGTTTGTGTGACTTGAACCATTCTTGATGCATGAATTCAAGCTGTAATTGTTTCTCAGGAGCTCTGCATTTTGGTGGTTGGTGAACATGACTGCCATCGGCGCACAGCAGTACTTTGGTGACAGACACTGGGAAGGTCATTGAGGAAGAGGCTGAAGAGTAGTGGCCCCAGGATGGACCCCTGTGGGACCCCTGAAAGGACTGGCTTTTCTTCTGAGGTAACACCAGCAATCCTAACCCGCTGGACCCTCTCCCCAAGGTAGCTTGAAAACCAGAGCAGTGCTTCATTGGAGAGCCCAATGTTTGATAATTGCTTGAGTAGGAGTGGGTGGTTCACAGTATCAAAGGCTTTCGTAAGGTCGATGAATACTGCCCCTACACAGTTTCCTTGATCAAGTGTGGTATGGATGAAGCCTGTGAATTCTAATAGTGCAGTGGTGGTACTGTGCCCTTTTCAGAAACCATGTTGCTCAGGACACTGGATGTCGTATTTTTCCAGGTACTTGACTAATTGGTCTGAGGCGATGCACTCCAGGGCCTTAGACAATGGAGGGAGGATGGAGATAGGTCTGTAGTTGGAGTGCAGTGATTTGTCTCCACTTTTGACTACCAGTGTGATGGTCGCCTGTTTCCAGTGAGATGGGAACTGGGACATCCTTAGTGATAGATTGAGGACCTTTGTCAAGGGTTCAAGGACTTCTTCAAGGACAAGTGCTAACAACTTCAGGTCAAGGGAGTCACCGCTGTAGCCTGCATTGTGAATGGCCTTTGAATATAGGTTCTGGCTTCATGTACTGGGATCTCCTTGAAGTAGAATTGTGGGGCAGGGTGTAGGAGCGGAGTAGTTGCAGGAGGGTTACTACCAGAGGGGGCATCAAAGAAATTAGAAGGGAGGACACTATCCAAGTTGGAGAATGCATTGTTAAAGGTGTTGGTGATGGTGTACAGGTCAGTTGTCGGTGTTCCATTTATGTTTAGCATAGTAGGTGGTGACTTAGGGTCCTTGCCTGTAAGGTCTTTCAAGTTACTCAAAATTTTTCCATCACCCCAGGAGTTGGAGAGAGTTTCCTTGAAGTATTTGCTTTTGGCTCTCCTAACTGCCCGCGTGCACTCATTTCTGGCAGCTTTATATTTATGAATATCCCCAGGTTTGGATGTTGCATGGGCACAGTGCCAGAGATGATCCCTATGTTTGAGTAAAGTGATTAGATCGGGGGTTATCCAAGGGTTAGCTCTGCCCCTGACCTTCAGCTTTTTGAGAGGTGCAAAGATATTGTAGGCTGCAGTGAAGTGGCTGATGAAAAGGTCTAAGGCTTGGTTTACATCAATGGCAGAGTCGATTGGTGTCCAGTCCAGGTGGCTTAGGTGTGTCTTTAGTAGCTCAAGGTAGCCCTGCTTTAACACTCTGGTGTGGATTATTTTAGGAGGGGGCTTAATGAATTTGTTTGTCCAGGTACATGTGACCGGTGAGTGGTCACTGATCCCATCAGGGAGCACTGAGACTTTTGAGATTCATTCAGGGTGATTAGTTAGGATCCAGTCCAGAAGTGTTCGTGACCCTGTCCTGTAGTTGCATCTGGTGGGGGTGGTAACAAGCTGGGTGAGGTTCTGTGACATGACAGCATCCTTGTAGTTACTGACCTCCAGTGATAGCCAATTTATGTTGAAGTCACCTAGTACTATGAGTTCAGAGTTATGGTGTAATCCCTGTAGACTTTCCAACATGCTCGCAAATCCATTGTGCTGATCTTTAGGGAGTAGGTACACAGAGGCAATGGTGAGCTCCTTGTTGTGCGCCCCGAGTAGAACTTTAATAGCGAGAACCTGCGAGGGTGGTTTAGGGTTTGAGAATGGGAAGACTTGACCCAGATAGGAATTCCTCAGGTAGATGGCACAGCCCCCACCTCGTTTGGAAACCCTGTCCTGCCTGAATATAGAGTATCCAGGGATGGTGACTGCAGCGTCTGGTATCTTGGGGTTAAGCCATGTTTCAACAACAGAGAGTACATCAGGGCTATGTTGCTGGACCCAGGTTTGCAAGATGTCAAGTTTGTTAAGGAGGCTGCAGACGTTGATTGAGGCTAATGTGAGGGACCCCTTCCTCCTTTTTGTGGCATGGGGTGCTAGGCTGGTAGGCCCTGGATTAAGATGAACATTTCCAGATATCAGAAGTAGCATAAGTAGTATCCTAAGAAGGTACGCTTTAATCATTTTGCAGATTAGTTTTGTTGTAGGGCATCTAGTCTTCTTGGCCTTGCTGGTCTGCATTTGTCCTGTGATACTGCAGAGCACAATATATAAAGCCATGTTCTCAGAGGTGTCACGTGATTGATGAAAAGTAATCAAATCCACAAGAAATGGTGAAATATCTGTGACCAGAAAACTGTTATTGTAGCTCAAAGACCCAGAATGTGATAAATTCCTGAAGGGGTTAAATTCCTGAAGGTGATGAACACTGGCCTGGGGCATATGCAGGATGTAAAAATCCTTTGTTAGTCTCTTCCCTTTGTTCTCTAAAATGGTTTTGAATAGACCTCAAACACTAGTACACATGTTTTAAGACCAAGTCAGACGGAAATGTGGATTCAATGCAGCACTCCACAACTCAGTGCTTGTATAAGAGATTTACTGACCTTACTTTTGGCTTTGATGGCTTCCAAATAAGTTGATTTATAATGAGAATGCCAATACCTAGTGTTGATGTTTTGCAGTTTCTTAGTCCAGGAAATGTTCATAGATGTTATGTCCAAGAATGGTCTAGTTCCTCCAAGCAGAAACACATGAAAATCCACAGAAACTAAACTACTGACAAAAGACAAACACAAACAGCCAGCCACACAGGCTCTATCTTTCAACATAGGCTAGTGCTTAGATGTTTGAATTTGAACAAAACGTTATACTACAGGGGAAAGATACCAATAAAAGATTTACAGAGAACATAATTTTTTGGAAGCGTTTCATAGATGATGTGTTAATGATTTGGCAAGGACATGAACTCTCACTTAAATTATTTTTAGAATACATTAATACTTGTTATCCAAATTTAATATTTACAGCTACATATAGCCTGGAAGCAATTAACTACCTTGATATTACCATCTTCAGATAAGACAATAGATTAGTACATAAGCTTTATTGCAAAGAAACTGACTGGAATACCATGCTACACTATAAAAGCTTTCACCCAGAAGATTTAAAGAATAGCATACCATACTCACAAGTGTTATGTGTTAAACGAAACTGTAGCTTACCTAAGGACTTTGGTCAAGAAGTTAAAAAGACATTTTCCAGATTTAGGTCTAGAGGGTATCCTGATAAAATTCTTGATGAGGTACAAATAATTACTACTCAAGGTACTAGAGAGGCTCTTTTGCAGCCCAAACATGTGGAAACAACAGCAGATGGAAGGACCATACTAACATACTAACATACTAAAATGCCAGCAGAATAGGCCTAATGGTCTTTCGTGTCTGCTCGTTTGGTCAGCCCCCAATCTGGGTGCTGACCTTGCTGTCCCCCTCGCCTTCTCTGGCTTCTCCCTTCCCAGTTCCGGATATTCTTGCTGCATTGGATTTTGCTTCCTGAACCCTTCCCCTGTACCTGTCCCACCCCCTCTTGAACCCCTCCACTGTCTCTGCCTCCACCAGCCCCTAGGTAGTGCATTCCATGGCTCTACCACCTCTCAGTGAAGTAGCACCTCCTCCTTTCTCCCCTAAATCTTCCCCCCTCCAGCTTCCACCCATGCCCTCTAGTGGCCCCTTCCTCCTTCCTTCAAAGCACCCTCACTGTTCCTCCCCTATTTACCCTCTTCATGTACCTGAAGACCTCTATCATGTCCCCCCAGTCCCTTCTCTCTTCCAAAGTGTACATATTTAGCTCTTCGAGCCTCTCCTCATAGGTCCTGTCCCCCAAGCCCCAAATCATTTTGGTTGCCCTCCTCTGGACCCTCTCCAGGAGGTTAATGTCCCTCTTTAAGTGTGGCCTCCAAAACTGCACGCAGTACTCCAGGTGCGGCCTCACCAAGCAGTTATACAGAGGGAGTATCACTTCCCTCCATCTGGAGGTGATCCCCCTAGCGATGCATCCAAGCATCCTGTTGGCCTTGGCTGCTGCCCTCCTACAAGTCTCAGAGTTGTTCATCTTGACATCCACCACCACCCCCAGGTCCCTCTCAGCCATTGAGACTTGTAGTATTCCCCCAGGGTGTACACTTGGCCTGGGTTTCTGGCCCCCAGGTGGAGTACCTTGCATTTCCCTGCATTAAACCTCAGCTTCCACTTTCTAGACCATCTTTCCAGAGCCTCCAGGTCCCCTGCAGGGCCACCCTCCCTCCTCCCCATCCACCACCACCCCCAGTTTCGAGTCATCTGCAAGAGACTCATCTCCTCCTGATTCCTGTCCTTATGTCAGATACGTGAGCGCTGAACAGAAGGGGCCCAAGGACTGATCCCTGTGGGACCCCACTAATGACCCTCCTTGGGGAAGAGATTATCCCACCAACTACGACCCTCTGGGTCCGGTCCTGGAGCCAATTGCCTATCCATCGGATCATCTGGTTTCCCACCCCCATTTCTCCTAGTTTATCCAACAGGCCCACGTGAGGAACAGAGTCAAATGCCTTGCTGAAGTCTAGAAAGAGGACATCCACTGGTCTACCCAGGTCCAAGGCACTTGTCACCCAGTCATAGAACTCCACCAGGTTTGTCTGACACGATTTCCCTGGGATGAATCCATGCTGTCTATCATCCAGGCACCCTGACTTATCCAGGGTCCCCCCCCCAGGCCTCTCCTTGACAATGCCCTCCATCACGCCCACCACTGATGTCAGGCTGACAGGCCTGTAGTTCCCTGCCACCTCCCTTGATCCCCTTTGTGGATAGGCACTACATGCGCCACCTTCCAGTCTTGGGGCACCCACCCTGTCCTCAGAGATGGTGAAAAGCTCTGCCAGGGGTTTCGCCTAGGACATCTGCAAGTTCCTTCAGCACTCTAGGATGTAATTTATCCGGCCCTGGTGCTTTCTCCGTCTTAAGGGGCTGAGGGCTTCCTTCACTCTCTGCTGTGATTTCCACTTCCAGTACCTCTTCTCCTGCTTAGCCTCCCCCACCTGCCAGTGATCCCCCCTCCCCAGACCTGCCGATTGGTAAGGGCCCCCTCCTCATTATCTCTGTCTCCTCCATGTATGATGCAGCATCCCATTTTCCCTGGTGAAAACTGAGGTGAAGTACTCATTTAGTACCTCAGCCTGCTCCTCTGGGTCTTGTGCCCATCTCTCCCTGATTTAATCCTGCTAATCTGCCCCTTCACCCTTCGCTTTCCCCAATGTATCTAAAGAACCCTTTTCCCTCTCCTAATTTCCTGGCCAGGTTCTGCTCCTTCCTTGCCTTAGCCGCCCTCACCACTCTAGTGGCCCTTCTAGCCATCAGCTCATACTCCCCTCGATCCCTTTCACTTCTTGAGCACTTGAATTTTTATAGGCTGCTTTTCCCTGCACCACCTCCTGGACCTCCCTGGTCCACCAACAGGGTTTTTGGCCCACCGCATTTGTCTTACTCTTGCACAGGTGCTGGTAGCATCCTGCACCCCTCTCCTGATGATTTCCCACCTACTATCAGCGTCCATGTCTGACCCAATCCCATCCAAATGCTCCTTAAGGATCCTTCCCATTTCCTTAAATCCACCCCTGAAGTCGGTTACTTCGTCTTTGTGCAGCCTTCACCCTCCTAAGTCCAGGCAGAACCAGACCGTGGCATGGTCACTCCCGCCAATGGGTCCCTTACCTCCAGGCCCCAATTTGGTCACTGTCTGCCAGGACCACATCCAGTACCCGTGCCTCCCTGGTCGGTTCCCTCACCTGCTGAGTTAGGGAGCTCTTGAAAGACATCCAACAACCTCTGTTCCCTGGTCACAGAGGATGTCATAGTCTCCCAGTCTGTTCCTGGCATGTTTAAGTCCCCCAACACCACCACCGTTCCTCTGCCTAGTCTGCAGTGTCTCCTAACATCTGCCACCAGACTGTCCTCCAGCTCCTCCGCCAGGGCAGGGGGTCTATACACCACTCCTATTTTTACTCTCTTGCCCCCCTTGTTATCAAGGTGACCCAAATCGCCTCCACGGTTCCCTCCTCCTCTACTCCCCTATGCCAATGCAGTTTTACTATCATTGCTACCTCCTCCCTTCCCTCCCCTGTCCTTCCTGAACATAGTGTAACCCTCCAGGTTCAGGTCCCAGTCATGTCTTGCAGTGGCCCAAGTCTCAGTGACCGCTGCCACATCCACTGTCCCTCAATTAACATCACCTGGAGCTCAGGCATTTTATTGCCCAAGCTCCTGGCATTTAACAGGACTACCTTCCACCCTTTCCTATAGTTTCATTCCCTGCTGTGTTCCTTGGGATTCTGTTTTCTCCTGGTCTGCACTTTGCCAGTTGGTCTTTCCTGCAATCCTCCTGGTCCCCAGGTGGAGACAGAGTCCTCCTTATCGCATCCCTTGACTGCCTTTTCTCCCATCCCACCCCCCTTCACAAGTTTAAACCCCACTTTCACCAATGAACTCCTCTATTTTCAACTAAGGATTCCTCTCCTCCAAATTGAGATGTAGTCTATCTCTAGCATACAGCTCCTTATCCTCCCAGGTCTCCTCCCAATCCCCATCAACCCATACCCTCTGGCCTCACACCACTCCCTAGAGCCACTGGTTTATCTCCTAATTTTCTTTTGTGTTCCCCACTAGCCCTTGGCACTGGCAGGATTTCTGAGAAGGAAACTGTGCATCCTATGTCATGACAGACCCTGGCAAGCTCCCTGAATCTTGCCTGTATCTCTGGCTCGCTATTTCCTCAATGTCATTTGTGCCCAGGTGGACAAGTATGTCTAGAACCCCACAGTCCTTTGCCAGCTGATATACCTCGCTTAGCCCTGTGCACCGTTAGTCCAGGGAAGCATCTTGTTCTAACTGGCCAGGCTTCTCCTCCTATCCCATTTGATACCCCTGATCATAGAATCCCCAGCAGGAGCACTCTGACCACTCCTTTTCCTCCATTCCCCTTCCATGTCCTCATCCTTTCTACCAGCCCTCCACCCAGCTGGCTCCTTGTTCCTCCCCTATCTGGGTGCCACATGCCACCGCTCCTTTTTACCATGGCCACTCCCTCCCCTCCAATCCTATGCCTCTCCTCCTCCTGAGTATCCTTCTGTACCTTATTAATTCCCCCCTCACTGCTCGCAACTGGTCCTTCTCCCCCATCTGCTAAACTAGCCTGGCTCATCCTCCCTTCCTTCCTGTCTCCATTTAGTTCCTCCTTGCTCATCGTGCTCCCCTGGCCTAACCCCTCAGCTCTCTTTACTGAATCCTCCTTGTACTTCTGGTCCTTCTTTTCCTTTCTTCCCAACTGGTCCTTCTCCTTGCACTTTCCTCCCTCTTCCCCCTGCTCCAATTTACTGCTCCCCCCATTCTCCTGCATTCCAGGTCCCCCCCTGTTCTTCCTGCTATCTGGCCCCTGCCTCCTGCCCCCCACTCCCACACTCTTTCCATCTCTAACCACCTCTGTCATGGCTACATCCCCCCATCCTTGAGCAGAAGAAGAGAATTGAAGCGGTTACTAAGTATAAGGTCTGATCCACCTCCCTGCCTTGCTTCCTTCTGTCCAGCACTGGCTATCCGCCTACTTCCCTGAGAATGTTGTCCCTCCGTCCCCCCTTTGTGATGGTCCCCAGTTACCTGCCTGTTTCCTTGGTAGTGTCTTTTTGGGCCCCCTCTGCCAGGGTCCCTATGTGACCCCTGAGTATTCTCCTGCACTCCTTTCCCTATACCCCCACCCCCAGTGCTTGGTGCAACCCTGTGGGAGATTTCCAGCCCCCTTCCCCAACCATACCACCCCCCTTCCCCAGCTTTCTCCTCATCCCCGCAACCTCCTCCCTAAGCTGTGCTAGCTGGTAGCACTCTGGGAAACCACCAAACTTCCAAGCCCAGTCCAGTATCATGGCTGCTCCACACCCTGTGCACCCCACCACCATCCCAAAGATGCTGGCCCTAATGATGTGTGGTTCCATCCCCTTTCAAATAGTTTTCCTTGGGTGAGCCACCAGGTTCCCCCTATTCCAAGATACCCCTACTGCCTAATCAAGTCACCCACTAATCCTAGAGACAGTCCCACTGTACACCAGTAACTCTGTTACTAGGTGCAGTACAACACATTAAACATGTAAGGAAAATGAACAACTCCTAAGCTCCTCTCTCCCGGCCTTTAAATCCAACCCCAGTGGCTAGAACTACATGAGCTGCACCAGCAGCCTTTTCCTCCAATTGCAGGGCAGGTCTTCCCCCTATAAATTTGCAGACTTCTGGGGAGGGGAGGGCGGGTCTTGGGCAGACACCTGACAAGAGAGAGTGTATCAGCCCTGTGTCTCCCCTCCAAGCCCTGCAGCTAAAGAACCAGGCCCAAGCAAATCCCACCAAACAGGTTTTAAATCAGAAGAAATAGGCCTCTACCAGCTAGCCTGTTACAAAGTGAAACATCCACAAAAGAGCCCCACTTACAGCCACTAAATCAGTTTACAAACATACAGGATCCCCCAGAACAATACCCTGCTAGCCCCTTAGAAGCAAGAAAGAAAAGAACTAACCTACCAAGTAAAATCCACAAGAACCCTGTGAAAACAGCAGCAGCTACTGTCCTGGAACACAACTGATCCTGCCCCCTTCCAGTTCTTTCTCCCAGTAGGATTACGTTTAGCATGCCACACTGTACAGAAATTGTACAAATTAGGAGGATCATTTTGCAACATTGGAACATTCTACAGAATGATCCACACACTAAACATATTTTTAAGGAATTACCCTATATGGTGTCAAAGAAAGCTTCAACCATTAGAGCAGAACATAGTTACACAAATAATCAAGGGCAATTATTGTTAGGCCCTTTAAAACCAGGAATGTTTCCATGTAACATATGTGTATCCTGTGGAAATATATTGGAAAAAAATAATTTTAAGCATCCATATACTGGCAAGGAATATAAGATCAAACAAAATATAGATTGTAGTACTAAAGGGGTAATTTATTTGTTGCAATGCCCTTGTTGTCACCTTTATGTTGGACAGATGACAAGGGAGTTAAACACATGAATCACTGAACATAACAGGAAGATTCGAACTAAAGATGAGCAGTCATCTGTTGCAGGTCATTTTAATGAAAGGGGCCATACTTCGATACAACTGAGATTTTGGGGACTGGAACATATGCAGGTCCCATCTAGAGATGGCAATTATCAGAATTTAATAGATAATAGAGAATCATGGTGGATCTCTGAATTAGGAACTTACTATAACTATTACTACAGGAGGCAGTATAGTGCAGTGGTTTAAGGCTCTGAACTGCAAATCTGGTGACATCCAGCAGACCAGACCTGGATATGAATCCCACAACTTCAACTTGCATACTGTGTGACCCTGAGCAAGTCACTTAACTTCCCTGTGCTCCCAGGTTGCACCTGTAAAAAAGCTTTCAGCTTAGTGTGTCTCATCTGGCTAAACAACTAAAATAAAATAAATAACCACTGGGAACTCAATGAGGAAATTAACTGATTAACATGTTGGTGAAACTTTAACTTAATATACTCTCTATATATTTTTTCCTCATAATTTAATGTTCAACAAGTGTTTCAAAGTTCCTTCTGTACTCTTCAGTTTTCATTTCCTTTGCCCCCATTTCTTAACTTACAATTTTGGATTTTTTTCATTTAAAGTATCAGTATGATAGAATTTTAGTGTTGCCTATCCCTACCCCTCTAGTTTATATATGTCTCAGTGAGTCCATAGTAATGGCAGTGGAACATTTAAGCATACTTTGAAACTAACATTTAAGTTGCAATGCATCAGTAGCTGTATCTATGCCTTACTCTGAGACACAGGCTAATTCACTAGTCTTTTGAAGGCTAATGTCCATGCAGAAGTACTGTTGCTAGGTAACACACGCTGCCTAGTGATGATGAGAATCATCTGTGATGCTCTGACATCAGCACTCTCCCGCATGGACATAAGAGGAGGGGGCGACAGCTCTGAATTCTGCTGACACTATGAATACACATGAGATGAGAACTGCATGTGAGTACCAGTGCTGTGTTTGTTTCAAATTCACTTTGTTGGGTTTCGGTAACAGTAAGAAGTAGTTTCACCTTATGTAAAGTTTGAATAGGGCAAGCCAACATCATGAGTTTGTCTTACTGGCAACAGCATTAGGAAAGTTTTAATCATTTTTTTTAAACACAAACTAAGTTATTTACAAACTTCCTTGGCTAGTTACTAGCACAGCAGTTCTCACATGTTGTTTTTGACACTGTAATTTTACATTTTAGGTACTTTACAAGAATGAGAACTCTTTCAACATTATAGCAAGTTTACTCTGTGTACACACATGTAAAACATAAACTGAATAACTTTAGCTTAACTCTGTTTTAGCCTGACATGTATTGAAGTAATTTGTGCATAGAAACATTTAAATCATTTAGTTTAATCTTGGCATAGTTTGATATTAACAATAGTAATACAATAAAGGTATACAAAGGTGCATATAATTTCAAACCAGATGTAAATAATTATTATATAATATTTGAACAAGAGAATTTACTATTTCAGTAGAAGTTGCAGTGTGATTAGTGATTTCATTGTTTATAAGATGATTAAGGAATTAGAAATTTGAGCAGAAGCTGCAGAAACTGCAGAAACTGTGTATTAGTATAAGGGATGTTTATTAAATTAGTGAAGATATTTAGTTAGTTTAACCATGTCAGGAATTGACAGGAGTTTGACAACTTTATGTGTGTTTTTGTCTCTACTAATGGATTTATATCTTATGTAACTGTTTTTCAGATGACTTGGAGAATCTGTGAAAGATTTAGGAGGGCAGCGGAGTGTGAGCTTTATCTCAGTTAGTAGAGAGGTAGCCGATAATTTTATTTGGTGCCATTCACATCTGTACAGCCTTGTCTAACACCACACTTTGTTGAATGTGCACAATTAAGTGAAGATTTAAAATTTCAAACTTTAAAAGTTTTAATGATGTCATAGAGAGATTATTGAGTTATCATGTATTTATTCAAATTAATTATGAGTATATATATTTCTTACATACCACTGCTTAGCCATCTTGATAGTGTCATTGGAAGAGCCATTAGGAGAAGACAATAATTTATGTTTCTTGGCAGCTAGACTCTCCAATTTGTCAGCCTCAGACATAACAGACTACTGTAATTTCTAAAGTAGGTAGCTGTCGTGTAGTACAAAAAAATGTCATTTGAGAAGCAGAATACCGAAACAGAAACTGTTAGGGCAAAGCCTCAGGAGCCAGATGGATTCTAGCTTGGCTACATCAAGTGACCCTGCTTCTGTCCTTTTTGAGGTGTGATCTCCAGAACTGGAAAGTTTACTCTAGGTGTGGTCTCTCCATGATCGATACAGTGGCAGCACCATCTCCCTCCTTCTACTTATGATATTGCTCCCTATGCACCCCAGCATCCCACTAGCTTTCCCTATTGCATTGCCACACTGCCTTGCTGTGACAGGGAGCTCCTGCCACTCTCGAGGACCAACCTTTTCTTAAATCTGTTGCAACAGTTCTTCTGTTTCTTAGCCTAATCTATCCTTTACAATTTCTAGTGCTTAAGGTTGGCCACCTATGAGCCCCTCCTTCCCTTTCTTGAATATGCTATAGAGTCCTCTTTAAGATCTCTTTTCCCTCTCAGGTCCTTGTTCAGGGAGGTTATTGTGGTGACCTCCAAACATAGGTAAAATAGGTTGTGTTTATTGTTTTTGGATTTATTATGTAATAGTACTATGTCATAAAACACCTTGATGTATGTACCTTATGTTTATGAAACCTGTAAATGTTGAAACTACAGTACCATGGCATTAGGTGTTTTTGATAATGATAAAAAGTACTAGGTGACTATTATAGAAATGTAGTTGTGCTATTTAAAATGCATATACATTGCTGTAAACTGAACAAGTCTGAAATATCATGGTTATTTGCATATTTCCCATGATACTTTGCATTATGGAAGTATGTATAATGTTGTATTCCTTTGAAACTTGATATGTTGCTAATGCCCTTTATGGTAACCCTTATTTCAGTGATTCTGCACTGAGGTTCTTTGTTTTCAGCTTTATTTTTGAGCCTCCACTACCCAAGCAAATGGGGCTCACATAGGGATAAAGGATTTTTACTGAAAAGTGGTTAGATCAGAGATTAGTGTCAGTAGGTGCTGGCTAAGTGCAGAGAAAGGACAAACATAGTCTGTTGCTGCAAACTGATATACTGAGGAAGGAATATGGCACTGCAGAAGCTTATTTCCTGCATTTTGAATAAACATCACAGAGATTGTGTGTTGAACCTGAAGTTCAGTGTCTGGTCCATCTGTTATCCAACTACCCCTCCACACTTGCCACCTTGAGGTCATCAACCATGATTGCACAAGGTCCTTTTCTTGTTTAGTGATCATCAATACCTCCCTTCAAATGCTTAGTTTCTGTGCCAAGGTGCATTAATTTACACTTTTCTTCATTAAAACCCAGCTGCATACATTTGACCATTCTTCAATTTTTTTCAGGTCTCTATTCATTCTCTCCATCCCCTCCAGATTGCCCACCCATATGCAGATATTGGTGCCACCTACAAAGATGAACACCTTCCCTTCAAGTTCCTCTAAATTGACACTCATAAAGACATCAAAGAGAACTGGAACCAGTACCAAGCCCAAAGGAATCCCTGCTGGTCACTCTCCCTTTCCCAAGTAAGAATCATTAACCACCAGCTTCAGTCACCTATCCATCAGCCAATTTTGTACCCAATGTAACACCTTGGTTCCTATCCCTAAGCTTCCCATTTTTTTAAGAGTCTCCTATGTGGCACAGTGGCAAAGGCCTTGCTGAGATCTTAGTAGGCTATGCCTACTGCTCTCCATGATCTATTTCTCTAGTCACCCAGTCAAAGAAATCTGATTTGTCTGACATGATCTCCCTCTCATGAATCCATGTTGCCTTGGGTCCTGTAACCTGCTGGATGCAAAGTAATGTGGCAGTGCATCCTTTAGCAGTCACTCTGTTAGTTTCTCCACTACTGATGTCAGACTGACCAGTTTGCAGTTGCAAGCCTCTTTCTGCTGCCACTATTATGAGGTGAAACTATACCTGCCCTTCTCCAGTCATTTGGGACTGGCCAAGTATCTAGTGAGATATTTATCAGAGCTGACAGAGGAGTGGCCAGGACTTCCCTGATCTCCTGCAGTACCCTTGGATGTACCATATCCTGTCCCATAGTCCTGTCTGCTCTCAGATTCACAAGTTCCTTCAGGACTCCTTAAGGGAGGTCATAATTCCACTATGCAAGACACTAGTGAGACCCCACCTGGAGTACAGTGTACAGTTCTGGAGACCTTACCTATGTAAGGACATAGACAGGGTAGAGAAGGTTCAGAGGAGGGCAACAAAGATGGTGCATGGATTGCATCACAAGTCCTATGAGGACAGATTGAAGGAACTGAACATGTACTCCCTGGAGGAGAGGAGGGAGAGAGGGGATATGATAGAGACATGCAAGTATCTTACAGGGAGGAACAGGGTGCTGGTATATACAATTTTGAAGCAAAAATGATGTTCCAGGACTAGAGGGTATGGGATGAAGTTGGAGGAAGGATGATTCAGAGGAAACGTGAGGAAGAATTTCTTCACAGAATGGGTGGTGGACAAGTGGAACACCCTGCCAGAGGAAGTGGTGGGGGCTGAAACAATCATGGGATTTAAGAATGCATGGGATAGACATAAAGGAATTCTGGAGGTTAGGGGTAAGGGGCAACAGACTTCTAGGAAAACATAAACTGAATTTACAAGCTCAAATGGGCAGACTGGGTGGGCCATAGGCCCTTATCTGCTAACACTGTCTATGTATCTAAGTATCTATGACTCTTTTCTCTTCTATTGGACTTGTGTCTGCTTCTCTCCCTCCAGTGATTCTGCAACCTGCATGTCCCCATTCCTGTCCTCTTCCTCTGTCAAGACAGGGGCAGTAGTAGTTGGCTGGCAGTATAACCTAAAAGTTAGAGTAATGAATTTCTTGTCTATAGGCTCAAATAATTACCAAAATAGGCCGGGATATTCAAAGCAGTTGCACATAGTGCAACTGAGTTGCACCTATGCAAAAGCGGCAATGCATCAAGGAGCAATATTCAGTGGGATCCATTGCACAGCGCAAGTCCCAGTGTGGAGATGTACAATCCTAGATACATCGATACATAGACAGTGTCGGCAGATAAGGGCCTATGGCCCACCCAGTCTGCCCATTTAAGTTTGTAAGTTCAGTCTATGTTTTCCAGGAAGTCTGTTGCCCCTTACCCCTGACCTCCAGAATTCCTTTATGTCTATCCCATGCATTCTTAAATCCCGTGATTGTTTCAGCCCCCACCACTTCCTCTGGCAGGGTGTTCCACTTGTCCACCACCCGTTCTGTGAAGAAATTCTTCCTCACATTTCCTCTGAATCATCCTCCCTCCAGCTTCATCCCATGAATCCTAATGAATGTGTGTGCAACTGCGGGAGGTGTGCACATGAATATGCAGCACAGTGCGATAATCAAGTGCAGAACCATGGCACAAGTGCAGAGCAACTGCCAGTTGTGTCGAGCAGACTTGAGCCTACAAATACAGGGCACAAGCACCCCAAGAGCAGATGCACAAGAAGCAAGGAAGAGGGGGGGAGACAGAGAGAGAGAGAGAGATAGAGAGAGACACACACACACACAGACAGAGAGACAGACTGAGAGAGAGGGAAACAAGAAGGTGTAGGGAAAGGACTGAGGAATGCAGGGGAGACAGAGCCTGACTGCACAGGGAGACCCACACAGGCAGCCACAGGGGTGTGGGTGTGAGATGGCAGTGGAGAGTGTGCCAGGGGCAGTGATAGTTAGAGGGAGAGGCAGGTATGGTGCCAGGCACTGCACCAGGGAACCAGGCAGCACACAGTAGCCGACCACCCAGGGGGTGATCGGACAGCAAGGGCCATGGCCAGCACACCCTTCCTGATGGAGGACATAATGAGGGGTGTGAGGAGGCAGGAGGAACAGTGACATTGCTGTGGGAGTGCCCATCGGTGGTATGCCCAGAACAGGTGGTACCGTGCCCGCACCACCTATGAAAATTACAGTGATGTGGAGATTGTGGGCTGGTATCGCCTGAACCAGGAAATTCTGAAGCAGTTCTGTGAGTTGTGCAGTGAGGAGATGCAGGAACCCACTAAATGGAGCCATGTCAGCAGAGACAAAGGTAACAGCTGTCATGTTCCTGCTCATCACGAGCACCTTCCAGAGACCAACAGGGGACACAACAGGCATAACCCAGCTGGCCATGTCCCAGCTCCTCACACAATTCATCATTGCTCTGCTACCACATGCTTTGGAATATATCCATGTTCCCAGCTCAAAGACGGAGCGTACAACAACAGTGCAAGACTTCCACAGGATAACACACATGTCTAGCATGCTAGAGGCCATTGACTATACTCACGTGGGCATCTGCATGTCGCCTGTCCCAGAGGAGTTGGTATACATGAACAGGAAGAGTGTCCCCAGTACCAAGTGCCAGATGGTGTGCAATTCCCAGGGGCGCATCACCAATGTCTGTGCCACGAACCCTGGGAGTGCACACAATACCTTCATATGGCACAGTAGTGCACTGTGCCACAGTTTTGAGTGTGGGGATATCCCCACAGGCCACTTAGTGGGTGAGTATGGATGGGAAAGGGGCTAGACAGAGCAAGGGATGTGGGAAGGCAGGGAGGATGTGGTGGGGAGTGGGCCAGGGATGGGTACGGGCCACAGCAACACAGGACATAGAACTAACCATGCCGATCTCCACACAAGTGACAGCGGATAACCACTCCAGCCATGGCTGCTCACCCCCTACTGGGACCTGTTGTCCCCAGCAGAATAACAGTACAATGAGGCACATGCCAGCGCAAGGAACATCATAGTAATGTCTAAATGGTAAACTGTCTTGTAAACTGGTTCATCTGATTAGAGAAGATGGCCGCTAGGCTGGGCGCATTGCTGTCGCTTGTGTTTTGAGTCCGTTTTATTTTTAAGTTTCTTTTGGCATGTTGTTAGTTTATTTTTGTGATTTTGTGTTTTTATTTTTTTTCGAGCTCACGGTTTTGTTGGTGGACTGTCATTCGTGGCTGGATTTATTCTGTGGAGGGACGCCGGTCGGGCTCCTTGTTGTTGGCTCTTTCTCCCTCAGTTTCCAGTGCAGAGCCCCAGTGGGGGGAAAGAGGAGTTTTACTGAGCCTTGTGGATGTGAGTTTACACAGCCCTGAGGCTACTTTGGCATAGTGGAGAGAACGAGGAGTTTTATCCTGTCTCGTGGACACCAGGATTTTATAGTCCCAAGTCCTTCTTGGCTGAATTTTGGAATACAGGAGAGCTATGTCTTTTGTACTGAACAGGGCTTGAAGTGCCCCGCTGTTTTGATACATGCAGAATAGTGGAGAGGACGAGGAGTTTTACCCTGTCTCATGAACACTAGGACTTTACAGTCCCGAGACCTTCTTGGCTGAGTTCTGGAATAGAGGAGAGCTACATATCTTGGATTGAACAGGGCTTGAAGTGCCCTGCTGTATTGATACATGCAGAATACTGTGATGGGCTCATTCCAGAGAGTAATGCTGGTTGCCAGAGTCTGCCTATTTTGATTTGTCTGTGGAGCTTCTGGTGTCGGACACTGTTGCTGGATTGCCCCGGTGGGTGTCCACCAGGAGTTTTGCTACACTGCAGGGGGTTTTGGGGTATTTTCTAGTCAGGGAGCTGGCTGGAGTACCTCACTCCCTTGGACCATGAAGACTGCTACATGAGTGGTACTTTTCATGGTTCTTTGGTAAGGGTGGTTTAGACTCTTTTGAAAGGACGCTCTATTAGGGAGCAAAGGGGCAGGAAAGTGGCTGATCTTCTTTGGATTAAGTTTTATGGATCTCTGAATTACCCCAGTTAAATTTCTGTGACTTTTTTCTCTGATCGTTTTTCTCCTTTTGTGCCTTATTCAACTGTTTCCTGCCTGATTTGGATTTAATTTCTGTGAACTCTGGACTTTTTGGACTTTATTTAATTATGTTAAATTTTTAGACCTGCATCGAGCAATTGTTGATTATTGCTCTTGGACACTAGGTGGTGAGAAAGCTTTGTGTCCATAAGTTCTATGTGCTTATTTATTTATTTTATTATATGTTATTTTATTTTTATCATTTGATTTATAATTGTTTTATCTTCTTCCTGGCTGTGAGAAAGAACAAAAACCATCACCCCCTAGTTGTGAGAGAACTTGGGAGGAGTTTTAGTTCTTTGTCCTGTTTATATTCCCCATGATGGCTAGGCAGTGAGAGTGCCTTACCCTCTTTTTCTTCCTGGTGGTGAGAGTAACCTTGGGGTAGGGAATAGTTCGGGTGAAGACTTTTCTTTAATGTTATATTCACTGTGCCTTATTTGTTGGGTGATTGTTAACTTAGTTTGTTGTTTTGGTTTTTGGTGTGTATTGTAGTTAAATAGCGACATGTGCTGGCCTCTAGTCCCCACGGCGGTGCACTATTCATCCTCCTCCTCTCTTCGTGCTCTCCGCCCCTTCATTACTCCTCCTCTTCAATTTGAAACCTACCAGTGCTGTAGAGCGCTGGGTATTATTCATGGGAGAGTGGGGGGGAGGGTTGGTGAACAGGGGAGGATGAACGAGCTGTCTCATTGTATCGGAGTAGTCAGGTCCAGAAGGCGCCCTGAGGCGAAATGGAATCCAGATCGAGGTTTACCTTGCCTGGTATCCATACCGAAGGGCACTACTGATTACAGTAGGAAGACAGGCTCGACAACCCCTGAAGTTTGTCCAACTCGGACGGTGTTATACAATGCCAGGTCTGTTAGGAATAAGACCGCCATTATTGCCGATCTTGTTGGTTCGGCTGACCTGGCTTGCATCACCGAGACCTGGCTGGATGAAAATTCAGGCCTGATATTAGAGGCCATGACTCCGGCTGGGTACTCGGTGATACACCGCCTGAGATTGGACCACAGGGGTGGGGGGGGGTTGCAGTCTGTTTCAAGAATGAACTGGGTCTCACGAATGTAGTAGTAGGTGAGGCTGGGTCCTTTGAGTGCACAGTCGTAGCAGGTGGAGGTGTTTGAATCGTGCTCATCTACCGTCCACCCGGAGATGGGAAATGTTTCTTACTGGAAGTAGCAGACTTCCTCATCGACATGTCGTTTGAGTCACCCAGATTGACGGTTCCAGGTGATTTTAATGCCTGGGTCAACGATGATCTCTCTAATTTTGGTAATCACTTCCTCCAATTGATGTCTTCTTTGGGCCTCACACAGGTGGTTTTCACTGCTACGCATAAATCTGGACACACTTTAGACTTAGTCTCCCTTCTAGGGATCAACGCATCCGACAGGGGGGTCAAACCAGTCACCTGGTCTGATCACTACACTGTGAGGTTAAATTTTTACACTGCCCTGAGAAGACCAGCCCCTGTGGAGATGGTAAGGTACCACCCGTTATGGAATGTTACTCCACAAGGTCTAGCGGCGGTCCTTGACCTATCATCCTTTGTGTCAGTGAGCAGTAGTCCAGAAGCGTTGGTGTTGGCCTATAATAAGATCATCATGACAGCCCTGGATTCTATTGCTCCTGTTCATGAGCACCCTCTATCCCTTCGCCCCAGAGCCCCATGGTTTGAAGGGACCATGAGGGAGATGCGGAGACAGGGGCGAAGGTTAGAGCGTCGCTGGCACAGGTCTGCCCTTGATGTCGACCACTCTAGATTGATAGAACATTATTTTAGATATCAATCTGCAATCACCCATAAGAAGGCAGAATTCCTGTCCAGGGAGATTGCAGTTGCTCAGAACTGACTGGCTCAGCTGTTCCAAACGGTAGACAGACTGTGCAACCCAGCCTACCTGCAAGTTCGGAAAGCTTTTTCGCAAGTAGAGTGCTCTATGCTTTGCAACTAAAGTGGCTGACAGGGCGAACCTGTGTCCAGCAACCTCTAAGGGTGATGCTGTTGAACAGCGTGGGATCACAGTGCCACAATTCTCCTGGAGTACCTTCATCGACTTGAGTTCGTGGACATTATGAGGATCGTCCATATTATGCATCCCACAAGTTGCAGTTTGGATCCCGGACCGACTCCACTTATTTTGGGCTGTTCTGATATCATCGGTCCAGTCCTGGTACAAATAGTCTGGTGCTCCTTGGAGTCAGGTGAGTTTCCTTGCTCCCTGAAAGAGGCAGTGGTGACTCCTCTATTGAAGAAAGCTTCCTTGGACCCAGACTGTTTTTCAAACTACCGGCCTATCTCTAACCTTCCCTTTATTGGGAAGGTTATTGAGAACATCATAGCTGTCCAACTGGATGACCATTTAACCATCCATAATGTCTATGAATCATTCCAGTCTGGCCTCCGGAAAAGACACAGCACTGAGACTGTGCTGGCTTGGGTGTTAAATGTCCTTCTGATGGCAAGGGATCAGAAGAGACATTCCATTCTTGTTCTTCTTGATCTCTCTGCGGCTTTTGACACTGTGGACCACATGGTGTTATTAGCTCGCCTGAGGCAAATTTGTGGAATGTCTGGAACTGTTCTTAAATGGTTCACATCATTCCTCACCGGGAGATCACAAAGAGTTGTGTCAGGTATTTTTTTCCTCTGACCCAATTTCTTTGTTGTGTGGAGTGCCTCAGGGATCTGTGCTATCACCCATGTTGTTTGCAGTGTATATGCTGCCCCTCGGAAGTATCATTAGACGATATGGGCTGAGGTTTCACTGCTACACAGATGATACCCAGCTATATCTGTCTTTTGCACCTGACCAGGATGGAGCTCTCTCTGTGTTTAACAACTGTCTGGGGGAGATCCAAGACTGGATGGATTCTAGTTGGCTAAAGTTGAACTCTGAGAAAACAGAGGGTCTGGTCGTGGACCCAGGTGGTCAGATTGCGAGGCCATGTACTGATGCACCATCTGGAATTTTCCTTGGTGGTGTGTCTCTCCTGTCCTCAGAATGGGTGCATAACCTTGGGTTTATTCTTGATGACAGGCTGACCCTTAAATCTCAGGTGTCAGCCGCTGTCAAGACTTCCTTTTATCACCTTAGAAACATTGTCAGGGTTAAGCACCTTGTTCTGTCTGACTCCCTGCCAACATTGGTCCATGCTTTTGTATCTTTGCGCTTGGACTACTGCAATGCCCTTTACTTTGGGCTTTCTGGGGTTGAAATCTGTCGCCTACAGCTGGTGCAGAATGCTGCAGCCTGGGTGTTGACTGGGACAAGTAGGTCCTGTCATATCACTCCCATGCTGCGCGAATTGCACTGGCTTCCCATACGGTGGCGGATCATCTTTAAAGTCATTTTATTGACTTTCAAAGCCCTTCACGATCAGGGTCCAGCCTATCTGAAAGACCTGGTTCCTTACTGCCCTGACCGATCACTCCGCTCGGCTGACATGGGGTTGTTAGAAATTCCAAGAGTAGGCCTAAAATCTTCTGCTATCAGAGCGTTTTCGTACGCCGCACCCAATCTTTGGAATTCTCTACCATGCCTGTTACGGCAGTGCACCTCCATGGAGTTATTCAAGAAAGATTTAAAAATGCATTTATGGAATATGGCTTTCTTAGATAACTAAGTTATTTGATTATGTGTGGATTTTACTATAAACTTGCTACTATGACGATATGTTGATCTTTTATGGATGTTTTTATGATTTTTATTTAGAGTTTTGAACTTGTTTTTAAAATTGTTCAGCACCTTGATATTTTGAAAGGTGCTATACAAATAAAATTATTATTATTATTATTATAGACAAGGTTCTCAGAATCTCTGCGGCCGCAGAATTTTGTGCAGAACTTCTGAGGTGCCACAGAATTCACTCTTCTTGATGATTTTTTATTAATATTTCTGTTTAGCCATAGAATCTGGTTCCCTTCCTCTCATTTTATATCCAAAACACTCCATATGCTCAGAATATGATGTTATCACTATAACACCATACATTAGCTAATGAAATTGCTGCATTATGCAACAGAAATGAACAGTCACTTGTCTACCACAGCTCCCACTGCCAGAGGCGGTGCCACAACACATCAGGCATGGTGATATTTGCTAGACCTGCACTACAGCCTAATACAATTTTCAGTCTTAACATTATTACATTAAGGCCAACTTAAACAAAACATTATCAATAGCACAGACCTGTTAAGTCCATATCTCACTTTGTACAAACTTATTTGTGCCTTTAAGGTAGAGATGCCATCTGAAATGAATAACTGGTAAAATGAATTTAACTGCCATTTTTTAGAAAAATAAAGTAATTATGCCCAGAAAAGTGGAATATAACAATGTGTAGACCTGTTGAAAGAATAGACCTGTTAAATAAATAATTGCACTGTATGCATTTTTGCCAGGGTTATTGATTACATATTGTCATTGGTTGATAGAATCACCTAAAAGTTATGGAGAAATGCTGTGTGCAGGGACAGCTGTTGGGCCAGAGGGTAGCATGCTGTGTTTCCATGCCGGCAACTCAGATTCAGAGATGAGCTCTGGGAGCTGGCTGGGCAGCACAAGGACTGGTGGAACACATCGCTGCTCGGAGCTTGGGAAGGTATGGTGCAGTGTTCTGTTACATGGTGGACACATTGTGATGGACTGGAGAACTCTGTCTCACAATTGGTTCACATGCATGTCATGGCCTGATGGTGTTACGTTGTGTGTTTGGGGAAGCAGGTTGACATGAAAAATTAGTTTTGCAATAACTCCTTTATTCCATTTATTCCATTCTCAATGGGACCTGTATGAATGAGGATGCAATTTCATGGAAATTAAAAATATATCTATACACACACACACATATAGTGTGTCTCTGTCTCTCTCTCACTATACACACACACATATATACATATTTGTATGTATGTTACAAATTGCATATAAATATATAAGAGATACACAGTGGGAACCTCATGAGTGGTGTAGAAAGCACATACAAATATATAAGAGATAGACAGTGGAGACCTCATTAGTAGGATAGATAGCATGCATATAGAAATACCATATTTATCACATAAGGTCCCTCTGCATATGTCATTTATGCAACAGGCTAGGACCTTAAGGGAGAGACATTTGTTTTGCCTTTTTAGGCATAAAATTATTTCTATAAGTCTGTTATTTTGTGAACTAGTGTTACTGTGCTTTCCACCATCCTGATTGCTATAACCATTGCCATTAAAGTGCAGTCAGGATGACAAGCTGACACTGTGATGTGGTAATTTGTTAGTGCCGCAGAACTTCCACAGAAATTGCAAACCACTGCCGCTGGAGTTCTGATGCAAATGGTAGTTTTGCTACAGAACTTGGTCCCACTGTGCTGCAGAACAGTAGGGGCCTTAATCATAGACTGTGTTTGGAATGCTGAAGGCACAGTTCCATTGCCTAGACAGATCTGGTGATGACCTACAGTACAGCCCTGTGAAAGCCTGTGGGCTATTCCTGGCCTGTTGCATACTGCACAACATGGCCATTGACCATGGGATGGCTTTAGAGGCTAAGGAGGGGGACAGTAGTGTGGATGATGAGAGCAATGGGCCAGAAAGAGGTGGGCAGCCCCCCCTAGGTGGTGGGACCCCCAGCTCTTGCACATGGTGCTCCACCACAGGGACACCATTGCATGGGAGCACTTCAGTGGATGCAGTTAGGAAGAGACACACCCACGCACTGACCACACACAGGGACAGCACACAGGTGGGGGCATGCATGGAAAAGGGCATGCACACACTGGTGTGTGGTGCAGGGGTGGGGGTGATAGTGCCCCACTGCCACGCACAGCAGCAAGTGACCAGCAGGGGCCAGCAACACACAAACACACACAGACACACACACACACATATAAACACACACCAATGTGCCCAGGCACTGGCATGTGGCAGGGATCAGATGCAGTGCACCAGTGCACAGGTGCAAGCAGTGCTGATCCACCCTCATCATGCCCATGCCACATGGGCCAGTGGCCGGGCTTACACCGGCATAGGCTGTGTGTGGCATGACACACAGGAGCCACATTTGTGGACTACACACGCACACACACACACACACACACACACACACACACACACACACACACACACATATACACACATACACAGCTCATGCGTGCACAGGGTGGTGGCAGCGGCCTGCAGGCAGGGCCACATGCACCTTAGGTCTGCCGCACAGTACCATGCCCACCACAGCCACATGGGTGACCATGCTAGGACCAATCAACCATCACAGGCTGCACATCAGTCACAGGGGGTGTCTGTGATAGCCCCCCAAGGGTTGAACAATGGTACTTCGACTGGGTCTGTTCAGGCATGTGTTGGCACCCAAACAGGCCCTCCCCAGGTGTGCCAGGGATGCTGACCACAGAGCCTAGCATTGACATGGAGGGTGTCACATGACGCTGGATCTGTGGGGTGGACAGTGCACATGCAGCATGTTGGATGGCCCATTTCACCCAGTGGTGGCCAGCAGTGCAAGGGCATCCCTGATCACACTGGCAATGTGATCCTGGGATGTGTTCATGTCCTCCTGCAAGAGCTGAATGGCCTTCCAGAGCTGCACAGTGCCTCTCTTGTGCTGCTCTGCCACCTGGCACACCTCAGCATGCATTGCACACACCCCAGCTACCAACTGCACCTGTTGCTCCACAAATGCCAGCAGCAATCGGGAGTGTTAAGCAAATGTGTCAGTGCACAGGGGAACCTGGGTGGCACGCTGGACCACGGGAGGTGTACGGCCGTGCTGCACAGCCCCCCACACAGGTGGATGCTGCACAGTGGGGTCCACTCATGGATGGTCCCTGTCGTGCACCCCAGTGGCAGACACTGTGTACAGCTGCCCCATGTTCAACATATGTAACCAACTTGTATAAGAACTATCTCAAATACCTGTACCCTGTAACTCAACTGTTTTTTTGTTTGACCACAGTGTGGCGAGGCACCTCTGATGAATGCCTATTTGAGATAAACCTGTACTGTGTAATCTAAAATGCTATGTATGTCCTCAATGTGATGAGGTACCTTTGGAAACAAGCCCCTGGCTCAAAGGTTGTAAACTGATTCTCACAAAATAAAAATTAAAAAAATAAATAAATAAATGTCCCCTGCTGTCTGCTGCTGCCACCCCTCCAGCCCCTGTACTTCACCCAGTGACTGTGCGTCTGCACCACCACCTCCACCACATGGCACTACCTTTGCGATGCCCAAGACAGCACCTGCGGTGGTGGCAGGCAGCGGTCTCACCAATGGCAGGCCACTGGGCGTACTACATGAGGTGGTATCTGGTATGGGGTCTCTCCCTCAGCACCATCACTGCTGACCAGGAGCAAGGTCAAGTCATCATCAGTGTCAGATCCTACCCTGATCTGTGTCTCCATACAGAGGACGCCATGGTTGGCATTCTGCTGGAACACAGCCAGGGCCTCATCCAATCCCATGACTGGGACATCAGGCTGGACAGTGGTGGTGTGCTGCAGCTGTTCAGGCCCCTGGATGCCCCTGGAGGTGGAAGGCTGGCACCCTGTCCACTGCATGCTGGTGTGCAGGTGCTGAAAGGGAAAACAGATGTGTTAGTGAAGCATGTCCCCCGACCCAACCCCACCTTCCCTGTAGTGCGTGTGCCCATTATACATACCATGCAGTGAAGGGCTTCCACTGGTCTGGAATCTGCCAACCAGCCAACCTTGACCATGCTATGTTGCATGGTGGCTGCCACCAGCTCCTCCTGTGGTGTGAGCTGCACCACAGCTGCTGGCCCTCCTCCAGTTGCTGTCCAGACTGCTCTTATGATTGCCACCTTCTCCCTAATGCAGTGTTTGTCAGTGCCCACCTTCTTCTGGCACTTCTGCACCGACTGCTGGTGGCTGCCTTGCAGGTTCACACTTGCCACCACCTCCACCCAGGCCACAGCTCTGGCCTGTGGTGTGCCTGTGACCTCACTCAACAGTGGCTCCCTATCCAGGTATGCCTCAAGCAGAGCATCTGCCTCCACCTTGGTGAAATTGGGCCTGCATTTGCAAGCAGGCCCTCACTCCTCAGTCTCATCCAGTTCCATCATTGTGCTACCTGTGGACATGGACATGTGTGTCAGTGGCAGCAGCAGCCTACACCATTCCCCTGCAGTGCTGGCGGGATCCAGCAGCAAGCGCAACTTACCAGATAGGTTGCAATTCTGGTCCATGGCCTGTGCTGCTCTGCAGTGCCTTCATAGCTGAAGACATGCAAGTAAGCTGGAGTGCAACGGTAATGACACGCTAATGCTCTGACTGTGCCATGCATTGGCTGATGATCTCATTTGCATGTGGTGGCTGGATATCCTGCCACTGTACCTTGCACAATGGGATTGCTCTGGAGCAACTCATGATGCAGTTTGCACATGTGCACACTGCGCGGTCCCACAACATGCATGCACAGACCATCGTACTGCTGCCTATTGCACAGCCACTGCACTGTGTGCAACAGGGCACATGGCACAGTCTGCACCATGCCAGCTATTGCACAGCTGTGCACCATGCACTGGGTGCTCCCTGGCCCCATTCAGTGACCTCCACCCCTGGGTGACCCATACCTATGACCCCGGTAGGCCATGCCCAGTTTGATCATCATAGTGCATGTGCAATTGCATTGCATGGTGCATTGCCTTCTGGCCTGTGCATCAGGTGCATGCACAGTTCATGTGGTCTGCATGCTGCCATTTTGTCCTGAGCATTGCTTGCAAGGATGGCACAGCAGCAGTGAGGCCGAACTTGTGTGGCTAACTGGAGCCAGGTGGAGCTGGCCAATCTGATGGTGTGTCCTGCCGCATGCACTCCAGCTGTATGGGCAGGTGACACTGCACCAGGCCAGGGTGGCAGTGTGACAGGCAATTGCAGATACACTGTGACAGCACATGGGGGTCCACAGGTCAGGGGAACAGTGCTGGCACTGCCTTGGGGACCTGCAGCGGAGGGACCCAGAGTGCCTCTGGTGTCTGGAGGTGCATGCCTGGCATGGGGATGTGCCACAGCCAGGTGAATATTCCCACCATGCATGTATACCCTGGTGCTGTACTGTGGTGTTGTCCACGCTGCCTGGTATGTCCTTCAGGGTGGCATGCTGCACAGAGCGCAGTGCACCCTGGCTTCATCCTGCAGCATGCATTGTGCTGCCACCCTGTGGCCCATGTCAGGCGAGGGCTTGCCCTCTGCTTGGGGATGGGGTGGTGTGTGGCTGCTTTGCCTGTTTACTGATGTGTGTCTGTTTCTCTTCCCTTCCCAGGCCATGAGGACAGGCGTCAGGCAGTGCTTGCCACTCACCAGGCCGCAGCTGACTAGGTCAGAGGAGGAATTAGAGGAGGAGGACAGGGACAAGCAGCACCACCACCTGTGGGGCCTCGGCAGGCAGGTAGGCACTGACATCACTCTGCTTGTGGTCTGTTGGGGATGTGGGAGTGGCAGCCTGTGCTGCATGGCAGTGATCTATGTGGCACTGTGGGGGTTTGTCACCACTGTGGTTCTTCCATTGGGCACATGTGCCTGCTGCTTGTGTGGTGGGTGTGCGCACGGCAGCCACTGACTGTGCTGTGGTGTGCGGGAGGCACTATGCCATGCAACCTCTGTCTTGCAGTCAGATGACCACCGTGCAGCATGTACCACTGCTGAGTGCTGTTGTGGTGTGCTGATTCCCAGCAGGCATTGGGCCACACCCCTGTGGGTGGTCTGTATGGGCCCTCCGGGGGGGGTGTATCCCCTGCTTGGTCAGCGCTCTGTGTGGGCAGTGTTCCTTTGGCAGTCGCACTGATCACCTGTTCTGTCCATTGTCCTAGGTGTCATTAGATGTCACTGTCTACCTGTTACTGCCAGCTGCTGAGGCTTCTCATGCTTATTACATCCACCACCATGGAGGTCATGGCCTTAATCTGGAGGCAGGTCCTGGCATTACGGCAGCAACTGAAGTAGCAGAAGGCAGCAGGGCGAGGGCTCTGCTGAATTCTTTGTTTTCCCCTGTATCACCCCCATACCTCACCCTCATGTATCCCTTCCCATTGTATAGTCCCTGTTACCTGTTCCCTTCTCTTGCTATCCTGCCCTTCCCCAACCCCTTGTTTCTGTATCATACGTTCACTTTAATAGATCTCTTTTGCCTTAACTGCCTATGTCTGTGTCTGCTTTGCAGCTGATGTCTGGAGCCAGGCTGCAGTGCCATGGTGTGCATCTGTGTGGTGTGCCTGTGTTACTGTGCGGGCATGCAGTGTGGGGTTCTGTCCCTTGTTCAGTGGATCTGCCTCAGGGTGGCCTTGGGGCAGCTGTGCTACATGTGTGGTAAGTCTGTCCTTGAAATCATGGTCCTGGGTGTGGCTTGCAGGGCCTGGGTGGGTGAGGGTACAGCATGGGGGGTGGGGGCTCCACTGTTAACACTCCATTGGCCATGGTGCCACCCATTGCTTGCTTTGAGTGCCACTGGTGTGTTCCAGGGTGTGTGTGTGTGTGTGTGTGTGTGTGTGTGTGTGTGTGTGTCTGGTGCCTGTGTGTGTCCTGCAGGTGGTGGGAACCTGTGGCCTGTGGCTCTGCATCCCTGGCAATGTCCCCAGGTGTCATCCTGTGCCATGGCCCATGTCTCTCCAGTGCTGCTGTGCTCTCACCTATACTGGGGCTGTTCTGTGTGCACCATGGTGGATGCCTGGCTGTGCCTGACTCTTCCCTGGTTGCTTTTGGGCTGCTATGGTTATGCCTGGGCACAGGTCTGGTTGCACCATGGCACAGGTCTGGTTGCATTGTGGCACAGGTCTGGTTATGCTGTGGTTCAGGCATGGTTGTGCAATGGTGCATCCAGGTGATATTCAGTCATATTGCTCTGGCGCATGTTGCCTTGTGCAATGTTTGAATAGTGCACTCATTGGGCTATGGTGCATTGGGATTGTGCTGTGCCAGACTTGTGTCAGCCTTTGGCGTAGTTTTGAATATTTGACCCATAATATACATAGCATTAGAGGCAAGAGTAAAAGTCCCTATATGTTCTAAAAGGGAATAAACAATTATTTTTCCTTTTTTAAATTACATTTCATATAGCTCCAAACAAAGTGGAAACCAATGTAAAATGAAGACATTTTTTGAAATCACACTCACACCCTACTCAGTTGGAGAGTGACAATGGATAAAGCTTCAAAAGCTCTTAAGTGCCTCTCACTTTCAAGAACTCCTGGAACAGAAGGGTTAGATATTCTATTTCTTACTCAGTGCCACCCATAAAGTATAAAAATGTATGAAGAGTCACATCATATAGGGAAATTACCTGCATCTCTCAGTGAGGCCAGAATCAGTGCTATTCACAATACAGGGAGAGATCTGCTACACACAGCAAACTACAGGTAAAATATCCTTTGTGAATGTAGAATATAACTTTCTAGCTGAAATCATTGCCAATTACAAGTTATAGTTAAATATTTAATAGATAAGGACCAGGTTGGATTAATTTATAAAAAAGACATGGTTATGAGACTATTAGAATATAGTTGTCTGTTGAGTTTGCCAGTAACAGTTGAATTAATCCTGCATTTTTACAAGGACTTAATGCACTGAAGGTATTCAATTTAATTGAATGATGATTCAACACTTGATCCAAACAGATAATTCATTTAATTTTGGATACAGTTTACTTGATGGTTTACTGTATTATGTAAAATATTCTCTGCTAAGTACTTACAAATAAACATTTCTCAGAAATAATTCCCTTGGAATATTATCTCTTGTTTTTTCATGGTAGGTTTAAAAATATTTAAAATGAATGTAGGTCAAATACGGTTACAATCAAATAAATGGACTGCACTGCATTTATCACTTTGGGGAAAGAAAAATGCCTTCAAGTTAATGTCTTGTTGAAAGATGTACATCCAGTCTAAAGGATATACCATATGAGTCCAGGCTACATTGACTGGGTCTTTACTCACTAGAAATGAGGCATATAAGAGGTAACATTTTAGAAATGCTTAAAATGACAGGGGATAGTCAGCAAATGGCTAGTCTTGGTCTAGAAGTGAACAATAGAAACATCAACCTAAGAAGTCATAGCCATCAACTTAAACTGACGTTCTCTAAGATGATCAACAGAAGAAACTTTTTACACAGAGGGTGATAATATTATGGAATACAGGTAGCCTCCCCAATGAAATGATGGATACTGACTCCTTTATAATATTCAAAAATAGGTTAGATAATCTTTTACTATACATGACCCCAACCAAGTGACCCCGCTAATGCAGGGAACGGATTAAATAGGTAGCCTCCTTCTTCTTTCTCAAATACCAAGTATAGTACAAAGTATAGCATCAAGTATGGAATGGCTGAGTATTGTCACCATATATGTAATAACAGCAATAAATCTGGATACTAAAATAAAAATCCTTGGGGAGAATGGGAGAAAGATTTAGTGCATCTTCTAGACCAGGCCTAGTCTTCCCAGTTTTGTAAAAATTAATGTCAGTCAAACAAGGATGTTCAGGGACACGTTATAGAGTTTGAACATTTGTGTAATTGGTATCACATTCCTGAGAAACTATGTAAATTAGGTTTCACTATTAATGATGCGTGCTGGAGATGTGGAGATGTCCAGGAATCCCTGCTCCACACGTTGGGAGAATGCTGTGTTGTTCAACAAGTTTGGAAACAGGTTTGGTCCATTTGTATACCGGTTGTGGGGTTAAACATCGCTTCTGATCCTATGATTTCATCCTTGCAGACCCTTGCCCTTATATCATTTTAATAGAACCAAACAGAAATGGAGTCTCTTGGCTTCTTCTGGAGTGAAAATAATTCTACTAGGTAAACTGAAAGAAAGACATTTTGAGTTCTTGTTTGGATGAGTGGATTAAGTGTGTATCTAAACTAGCCTCAAATGAGCGTGTGAGTTAAATTATTACCAATAATTAAAAAGCGTTTGATTTTATATGGGGTCCAGTTTTCAAAAGGGCAACTAAAATGGTGCAGGGTCTGCACCAGAAGACATATGAAGAGAGACTTAAGGAGCTTAATATGTATAACCTCGAGGAAAGGAGGGCGAGGGGGGACATGATAGAAGCTTTCAAGTACCTCAAGGGAATCAACAAAGTCCAAGAGGGTAGCATCTTTTAAAAAAAGAGGTGTGCAAGAACAAGGGGGCACAATTTGAAGATAGAAGGGGGGGCGGCTCAGAGGTAATTTAAGGAAGTATTTTTTCACAGAGAGGGTTGTGGATTTATGGAATGGCCTTCCAGAGGAGGTTGTGGAGTCAAAAACAGTGGTGGAATTCAAGCATGCATGGGACAGTCATAAGGCAATTCTAGGGGTGGGGGTAGGAAGAAGTAGGCTGCTGGTTAACTAGGATCTGCAACTTATCCATCAGGTAGGGAAATGGGCAGACTGGGTGGGCCAAGCGGTCCTTATCTGTTATCAAATTCTATGTTTCTATGGTTAGACAGAGCTCAGTTATTTTGACGTTTGCTGAGTTAATATGGGAGATTAAATTAATTTGTGATAGATATCACCTGTTTAATAAAGACTGCTCCAAACTTTTCTTATCAATCATAATTTATATTGAAAACACATTCCAAAAATTGGTAACTTGTTTAATGATATATATCCTTAAATGTTTCTTTGTTTTTCTTCTTTGGTTGATAATTGTTCTCATTTTTAGCAATATGTATCTGATATGTATCTAATTTTCATAAAAAATAGAATAAAACGCATTGTTGAAAAAAGGAGGTTATGTTAGTAGTTTGCCTTGGGTTGTGCCTGATATGATGCATTCTATTGTCTAGTGCACTCTCCCTGGTTAATACAAACTAACTAAATAAATAAATAGATGGGAATGTGTGGTTGTCCAAGAAAAGCAATGCTGTGATGGTTAAGGTAGTGGGAAGCAGTTTAGTTATTACACCTATTTAACAAACTACTCATTGTGAAGGCTTTTCTAAGGGTAATTCAGGGTACAGAACTATAGAGATACCTGCAGGTAATGTAGCATTTAAGGCAGGGTAGTTCACATGTCATTTATCCTTAAATCCTATATAATACATTTTGTAAGAATGAGTTTCAATAAATACAAATAATGAACTAGGAATACAGCTCTAACCTGCTTTTGGCCTCCATTCCATATGATGTTGTTGTCATTGATGACAAGTTGTTTACCAGGAGGTGCAGTACCATTGAGCCTACCAATGTTGACAAACTCCACAGAACCATCTGGTGTCACTTGCCAGACTAAAATGTCATACACATCAGGTGTGTTTCCATTCTCATCAAAACAGAGCTCTTCACCCACAGCATTGCAAAAGTGGACACTCTTTAAGTAATGGAAGAGCTATGGGATAAACAGTATATTCTCAGTTAAATCTCATTTTAACTGGACAGTAAAAGATGACATGAAATAATATAACTTTTGCTGGAGGCACTATACCAGGAAAGTTTAAAAGAAGAGTAATGAGTAGTAAATAGTAGTAAATTCCTGTAATGGAAGAGAACTATCTGGTGTCTACGTAATATAGCAATTGAAGAGAACCAGCACCTGCTTTTTAAAACAAAATACTTTTGTCTTTTCCTTATATTAGTGAAGAAATCATTCAAGGAATAATCATATTCGTGGATCTTTATTGAAAAAATACAAAACTCACATAAAAGTGATCACAGCTCCTTCAGAAGATGACCAACAGAGTTCATTTAGTCCATAAAATTCCATGAATATGGAACAGAACGCCAAGTATCCAAAAGGCAGTTTACAGTTCACAGTTCATGCCAAACACTGTTGCTATGAGTCTCCACAACATAGAGCAAGCACTGAGGGTCAGTTCCCAAGGACGTCACCTGATGCATTTCACAAATTGCTTTCTCAAAGGGTGAATTTTATGGACTAAATGAACTCTTTTGGTCATCTTCTGAAGGAGCTGTGATCACTTTTATGAGTTTTGTATTTTTTCAATAAAGATCCACGAATATGATTATTCCTTGAATGATTTCTTCACTGATATAAGGAAAAGACAAAAGTATTGTGTTGTAAAAAGCAGGTGCTGGTTCTCTTCAATTGCTGCATCATATTTAACCGTGCACTGCTTGTTTTCCTAGTGCTGTCCATTCCACTTCTTTTACAAAATGTCTAGGTAACATGCAAAGTATTTACATGTTTCAAAAAGTTAATTTTCTTCTTTATGGGTTTGTATTATATGAACATATGAAGAAGCCAGCAGAAGAAGGCCATTTGGTCTACCAGGTCTGCTCATATTGCGGGTTCACAGCTTGAGCTAATGTCCCTGCCATCCCTCCCCACTCCTCCCATCCTTCCTACCCATGATTCTTATCTCCCCCTTTCCTTTCCCATCCTCTCTTAAAGCTGCTCACTGTCTTTAATGAGATGACCTCTTCTGAAAGCACATTCCAAGTGTCTACCACCCTTTCTGTAAAGAAGTGCTTCCTGACATCCCTCCTAAACCTTCCACCCTCCAACTTAAGACTGTGCCCCCTCGTGATATGATTGCCACTCAGCTTAAAGAGATTTTCCTTATTAACATTATTTACATTACATTATTAACATTATCCCTTTCAAGTATTTGAATGTCCCAATCATGCCCCCCCTCTCCTGTCTTCCAAGGAGTACATGTTCAGTGCCCTCAACCTTTCCTCATATGCCTTGTCCTGCTGACCAGCTATCATCTTTGTAGCCCTCCTCTGAACCTTCTTCAGCAGGTTAATGTCCTTTTTAAGGTGTGGGTGCCAGTTCTGAACTCCATACTCTAGATGTGGCCTTACCAGTGACCTGTGCAAGGGTAGTATAATCTCCTCTCTCCTATTACTGATCCATCTAGCTATGCATCCCAGCATGTTGTTTGCCTTTGCTGCTGCTTTCTTGCACTGCATGGAGTGCTTCAGGTCACTAGTGATCATCACTCCCAGGTCTGTCTCCTCCTCCGATGTAGATACTCGGACCCAGGTAATACTCTGTCCTGGGATTCTTGGCTCCAATATGCATAACTTTGCATTTCTTGGCATTAAAACCAAACTGCCAGATACTGGACCACCTCCTCAGCTTTTCCAGATCTTTCTGTAGGTCCTGTATCCCTTCAGCTGTGTCCACTCTACCACAGAGCTTGATGTCATCTGTGAATAGGCACATTTTGTCTTTAATACCATCCCCAATGTCATTGATGAAGACATTGAACAACATCAACCCCAGCATGGAGCCCTGTGGGACCCCACTGGTTACATCTCTGGTGCCAGATAACTCTCCCCCCACCACCACCCTCTGGGTTCTGTCCCTCAGCCAGTTTTCTACCCATCTGACCATCTTCTCCTTCTCCCCAACTCCTAGGTCCATCAACTTCCTGGTCAACCTTTTGTGTGGCACAGAGTCAAAGGCCTTACTGAAATCAAGATAGAGGATGTCTACTGCTTGGCCCATGTCTACTGTCTTAGTGACACAGTCAAAGAAGTCAATCAGATTTGTTTGACACGATCTGCCCCCCATGAACCCATGCTGCCTCTCATCCTGGAGACCATGCTCCTCTAGATATGCCACCAACCTTTTCTTTAGTATGGTCTCCATTTGCTTGCCCACAATGGAGGTCAGACTGACTGGTCTGTAATTCCCTGGATCATCCTTGGGACTGCTTTTGTGAGGGGCACTACATATGCTGTTCTCCGGGACCTGTGATACCACACCTGACTCTAGTGAACTATTAAATAGTTCTGCTAGTGGCCCTGCCAGCTTATCTGCCAGTTCCTTTCATACTCCTGGATGTACTCTGCCTGGGCCTGGTGATTTGTCCACTTTCAATACCAGCAGACCCTAACTTACTCTATCCTCCTCTATCACTATGTATGTGTTTCCCACCTCCTCCCCTGCTCCTCTTTTCCCTCCTCAAGGCACTGGTCTATCCTCCATGGTGAAGACAGAAGTATTCATTTAGTATCTCTGCTTTTCTTCCATTATTCTCCATCCACTCCAACTCTTTCTTAAGCCTAACAATCCCTTCCTTCTTGTCCCTTTTCTCAGTTATGTAGTGAAAGAAAGCCTTCTCCCCCTTCTTAATTCCTTCAGCAATTTGCAGTTCCTTCTGTGCCTTTGCTTGCTGGACCTCCTTACTTGCCTCACTAGCCAACCTTAGGTAATTTTCCATATTCACCTCTCTCTTGGTCTTCCTGAATTTTCTATAGGCCAACCTCTTTTCCCTTACTGCCTTGGCAACCCCAGAACTGAACCAGCTGGGCGCTTTGGCCCTTGTGTTCTTCACCCTGAGCCTAACACTCTCACCTGTGGCAACCAGTATTCCTTCTTTAATGATAGACCACTTTTGGTCCACCCCCATATCTGCTCTGATGCCCACCTGATGGCTCCTTAGTACCTCACCCATTTTCCTGAAGTGCACCCTCCTGAAATCCAAGATTTTGGCCTTAGCTGGGATGCTTTCCCTGCCCATATCCAAATGGAACTGCACTGTGCAATGGCCACATTTGCCCAGTGGCTCTCTGACCATTATTTCCTGTACATGCTCCCCATTTGCGATCACCAGATCAAGACTTGCCTCAGCTCTTGTTGGTTCAGTGATGCCTTGAGTCAGGAACCCACTTTGCAGTCCTTCATGGATCACCTGACTCTTAGCACATTTTGTGGGTGGTATCCTCAAGTCCACTTTGGGCAGGTTGAAGTCTCCCACAATTACTACCTCTCCTTTCCCCACAGCTCCCAATATTTGTGAGATCAGTACCCTGTCTCTCTCCTCATCTTGACTGGGTGGTCTGTAAACCACCCCAATCTTACCTTTCTCCCTCTATTGGACCTTAACTGAATCCATAATGCCTCCACCTCCCCTTCCTCAGACTCCTCCCTCATGCAAGTTATTCCCTCCCTGATATAAACTGCCACCCCTTCCCCTTCCAGACTACTCTGTCCCTCCTGTATAGTTTATATCCAGGGAAAGCCAGGTCCCAGTCATGGAGTAATGTTGCCTAAGTCTCAGTTACTGCAGCTGTGTCCACCCTACTGTCTGCTAATAGTGCCTGCAGGTCATCCATCTTGTTTCAAAGACTCAGTGCGTTCAGAGACACCACTCTCCACCTAGAATATGACCTTCCTTCTCTTACCTCTTTTCTTCTATTCACATTTATCCCCACTGTGTGGACCCCTCCACATACCCTTGTTATGTGTTCCTCACCCCTTTCACCCTTTGCTAACTGTATATTTTCCCCTCCCACTTTCTCCCTCCAGACCTCTTCCATCACCGTGGAGAGAGGGTTCACTGACCACCTCCTCTTGGAGTCTGTGGGCCTGCTCACCCACTGCCCCCCCAGTAGTTTAAATTAAGTGTTGTGGTTATGTATTGCCCCATTGGTATTGGTAAAGTATTTAGTCCCATATGTGATAACAGTTTTGTAGTGCAAAATGGTGGCATTGACAGGGAACAGGATGGGGCAGGTATGCTAATTAAGTACTTTACTATGCACAGGTACATGTCAGTCACTGTATAGCCATCTACGCATCACAACACCACTGACCTCTATGCAACTGTATGATCAGTTCAACATGGATATTGTAGATCTACAACTCCAGGGAAAGACAGCAAGGAACATGACTCAATCTCCATTCGGTTTAGTTTATTTAAAACACAATTGCAACCAACCAAAATCGAGAGGATGATGTTCAGTACAGTATTTGCATTTATATTACATTATGATGAGAACTAACCCATTTTATGCAACAAGTTAAAAAGCATTTATTAACAATTTCACTAATACATTTCCCAAACCTCACTATCACATATACAAAACATTTAAGTTGCTCTAAATAGCTATTGGCCTCATATATTTCTGTCTTTTCTATCTCAAAATGTTCCTCACTTTTGTACGGTATGTCCAGTGGGAGAGAAATACAAATTCAGTCATGCAAAATTCCTCATTAAGAAGGAATCTTACTCTGTTTTAATTCTAAGAATCTGTCTTTTCCATCTATGCTGCTTTCTTAACCCATACACTGACTCCTTCTACAATGGTAACAAGAAGTTACAAACATACATACATGCATACATACATACAACTGCTGGCAGTTAAGGACTGATATGGCCCACCTTCTCTGCCCTATGATACTCATATCAATTGAGTATCCCCTTGCCCCCTCTGATTGTTGCCTTGTTTCCTACTGACCTCCCCCAGTTAAGTCCACCTTACCCCCTTCCCCTCAGGATCCCCTTGCATCTGTCCCATGCATGCTTTAAACCAGAGACAGTGTCAGCCTATACTACCTCATCCAGCAGCACATTCCAGGTATTCACTACTCTCTCAGTGAAAAGTGCTTTGTTATAGTTCCCCTAAACTTTCCTCCCTCCAGCTTCATGCTATGTCCCCTAGTTGATTAACCAATTTTCTTCTGAAATAAGCTGCTCCCTTGCACCTCATTAACTTCTGTTTAGATATTTGAAGGTTTCAATCATATCCCCCTCTCTCCTTTCCTCCATGGAGTACATATTTAGATTCCACGGTCTGTCATCATATGCCCTGCCTTGCAGACCAGGAATCATTCTGGTGTCCCTCCTTTGGACAGCCTCCACCCTATCAACATCCTTTTTCAGATGCAGTCTCCAGAACTGGATGTTGTACTCAAGGTGGGGCCTGGCCAATATCTTGTACAGGGGCATAATGACCTCCCTCCATCTGCTAGTAATTCCCCACTCAATACATTGCAGCATTCTGTCAGCCTTACCTATCATCTTTTGGCATTGACTTGTCATCTTGAGGTCAGTCGTGATGATGACACTTAGATCTCTCTCCTGATTGGTGACTGCTATTTCTTCCCCCTCAAGCACATATTTTGCCCTAGGGTTCCTATGCCTGAAGTGCATCATTTTATACTTCCCCTCATTAAATTCCAGTCTCCACTCCTTGGAGAACTGCTTCAGCATTTTAAGGTCCTCCCTCATCCTGCCAATACCCTCTTGTGTACCACCCTGAACAAATCTTCATATGATCCACAAACAGGCACACCTTCCCCTCCAGCCTACTGCAATGTCTGCAATGAAGACATTGAATAGGAATGAGCCCAAGACCGACCCCTGTGGTACCCAACTTGTCACCCTCCTCTCATTAGAGAGTACCCCATTAACCATTAAATTCTAGGTCCTGCCAAAGTGTTTGTTTTTTTATTTATTCTTTTTGTGCCCCCTTCTCTCTGCTGCGGCATCTATCTTCAGAGATCCCTAGGCTTGGAGTCCCCTATTCTCACCATAGGGAACTCCCCAAAGGAGCAAATGGACCACCCCCATCCTGCCTTGGTTTGCCCCACTAGGTGGGGAGGGAGGGGGTCCTGGGTCAGCCCATCACAGTCCATTATAGTCTGCATTGGGGTCCATGGTATCCTGTGATGATGGTGACCATGAATGGGCACCTGCCAACAGGGCAACTCAATCATGGCACCTGTGGATGGGGTGATTGGGGAAGCTTGGCATTCAGGTGGTGGGGGCAGGAGAAATAGCGACTGAATGTCACTATATGTCTATGCCTTGGGGGGTAAGCATGCTGAGCATGGGTTGGGAGGAGACAGAGGAGCTGTAGAGGTGGCACTGTGGTGAGCTGCTGAGCTGTGTTGTGGTGTCATGGGTTGGTCTGCTGCTGTGATGGGTATGATGCAAGGTTCGGGTCCTGGCACAGGTGCCTTTTTTTGCACCTGGCCCAAGTTTTTTTTTTACCCCAAGTTGCACCCCCCTGACGTGCACCTCCCTGGAGTTGAGAATCTTTATGCAGGGGGATGCAGTGGGGCCAAGTCCCTCATGGGGGTGGGGGCACAGCTCCCCACATAAACAATAAAAATCCAAGTCCCTGGTGTCATGTTGCTGTGTGCTGGGGAATTTTTTACCACCAAAAAATTTTCAGTGATGTGACTTCACCCTAATGGTGATTGCCCATCGGTGATTGCTATTATACCATAAAACTGTGGTCCATTGGGCACCTCCTTAGGGAGCCCATTTAAAAGATCTGGGGCAGCTGAATCACATCTACAGATGCCACTTTCCTTGTTTTATGGCCCTTATTGAGAGTATCCTAGAGGCAGTCACACTGAGACATGCGACTGCTCTGAATCCCCACCAGTGTCCTCTCTGCCAGGTTTCTGTAGTCCTTCTGTACCTCCACCCATGGTCATCCAGGTGGCAGTAAAGTGGCAGGACCTGTAGCCCACCCTCCCCAGAGGAAGAGAGCAGCCCACTGGGTAGTCAATCCTCCTCCCTCTGGCTGGCCCTAAAGCAACCCAAGGTCACTCCCAACCCCAGGGCTGAGAATGGGATCAGAGCACTGCAACAGGAGTTTGTGGAGCTGGGTATGGGCATTAGACTAGTAGCACACATGATAACTTTCTCAGAAGTGCTATCTGTCTATGGCATGGATGAGGCTAGGGTACTCTGTACTATGGGATTCAATGACTGGTTGAAAAGCTGGTGCAGAACTCAAGGATTTGGCTTCATTGGGGACTGGGGCTCCACCTGGAGGGATGCAGGCCTATACAGGTGTGATGGTCTGCATCTATCCTGGAGGGGAACCAAGATCCTAGGTGATAGGTTAAAATGCTTCAATGGCAAGCATTTAAACTAGCCAAGGGGGGAGGCACTGAAGAGAAGAAGAGAAATCCTAGCCCCCCAAAAATCAGGGTAATTAGTGAGGTAAACACCAAGATAAAGCAGTCAATAGGGAGAAGGGCAGGGGTAAATGGAGAAAAAGACAAATGCAGTAGGGACAGGGATGGGGAAAAAAGAAATAAAGCCATAAAAAAATGGAGGGTAATGAATACCAATGCCCATAGTCTAGGTAAAAAGCTCCCTGTAATGGTGGGCTTGATGGAAGAGGAATGCCTGGATATTGTGGCAGTCACAGAAACATGGTACATGGAGAACCATGACTGGGATGTCAACATATCAGGGTACACAATCTACAGAAGGGACAAGGCAGTAAGAAGAGCTCTCTATGTAAAGGAAGGGATCAAAGCAACAGAACTAAAGGATAAACAGGGAGGAGAGGAGGTACTGTGGGTCACCCTGGAGACTGGAAATGGCTCCACAATCCACACAGGGGTTGTATACAGACTCCCGTCTCAGGGGGAGGAAATGGACAAGGAAATGATAGAAGACATCCTTGGGATGGCAGAGAAAGGGGAGATATGGCTGATGGGGGACCTGAATATGCCAGATGCTGATTGGCGTACATATGCTGCAGCCATATCAGAGAGCAAGGCTATTCTTGATGCCCTATAGGGGGCATGCCCCAGAGAGCTAGTTTTGGAACCCACTTGGGAGAGAGCAATCTTAGACATGGTACTCTCAAATGGGGATGGACAGACGATCTCTGGCCTTGAAGTGGGTAGCCATCTGGGAACAAGTGACCACCAATCAGTGTGGTTCACGATAAACTTAGCTATAGAGTCAAGCCACTCAAAAGGGAAGGTACAGGACTTCAGGAGGGCTGATTTTGTCAAAATTGGAGAGTGCGTCAGAAAAGCACTAGCAAACAGGCAAGAAGTTGGAGTGGAGCAACAATGGGGAAACATCAAAAACACCATCAATAAGCCTTTGTGTGAAGCAAATAAACAAATCAAAATAAAAGAAATTAACACTGGTGTTGTCCAAAGAAATGGCGGGGAAGGTAAGGGAGAAAAAGAAACCATTCAGGAAGTATAAGGAAACACAGAAGGAGCAGGACACAGACCTGTACCAGATAAAGCAGAAGGAAGCAGGTAAGGCAGTCAAAGTAGCAAAGGCCCAAACTGAGGAAAAGATGGCCAACTTGGTTAAGAAGGATGATAAAACTCTTTATAGGTACATTAGGGAGCAAAGAAAGACTAAGGCAGGGATACTGAGGCTGAACAAAGAGGAAGGTGGTTGGGCAGAAAGCAATAGTGAAAAAGCAGCGATACTGACCGAATACATCTGCTCAATATTCACAATGGAAAAGCAAGGGGAATATCTAATCTGGTCAATAGAAGCACTCTGGATAGGGGGGTTGATATTAGTCCTTTCACAGAAGAAAGGGTTCTGAAAGAACTCTTAAAACTGAAGGTGGCTATAGCAATGGGCCTGATGGGATTCACCCCAGAATTCTAAAATAACTGAGGGAAGAACTAGTAACACCACTGACTACCCTTTTTAATAAATCATGGGAGGATGGTGTGGTACCTGAGGAATGGAGGAGGTCAGATGTGATTCCCCTTCACAAAAGTGGGAGCAAGACAGTGGCAGGAAACTACAGACCTGTCAGTTTGACCTCAGGGGTAGGGAAAATGATGGAATAATTTCTGAAGGAAAGAATTGTTGAGTAGCTAGAGGCCAGTGGGACACAGGACCCAAGGCAGCATGGATTCACAGTGGGAAGGTCATGTAAAGCAAATCTAACTGATTTCTTTGACTGGGTGACCAAAGCAGTAGACCAGGGAGGGGCTGTGGGCATGGCCTACCTAGACTTTAGCAAGGCATCTGACACAGTCCCACACAAAAGATTAATAAACAAATTAGCCAGCCTGGGAGTGGATCTCAGAGTGGTAGCCAGGGTAAAACTCTATCTGGACAACAGGACACAGCAGGTAATAGTAAATGGAGTCCACAGTGAAGAAAGGAGGATTTCTAGTGGGGTACCTCAGGATTCAGTACCGGAGCCGGTCCCTTTTCATGTCTTTGTAAGTGACATTGCAGAGGGACTGGAAGGGAAAGTATGTCTCTTTGCAGATGACACAAAGATCAGCAACAGGGTTGCTACACAAGGTGGGGTGGAAAGGATGAAAAGAGGCTTGGTAAGGTTGGAGGAATGGTCAAATATATGGCAGCTTAGATTAAATGTAGAGAAGTGCAAAGTAATGCACCTGGGAAACAAAAACCCAGTTGAAGAGTACACAATGGGGGCTGAGATACTGACAACAACAAAAATGGAAAGGAACCTGGAGGTAGTCATGTCAGATGATGCAAAGGTGTGCCAGCAATGTGAGAAGGTAGTAAGGAGAGCTGGGGGGATAATGGGATGCATAGGAAGAGGCATCACCAGTGGAAAAAAAGGCCCTCTGTACATACAGTTGGTAAGACCACATCTGGAGTACTGTGAACAGTTCTGGAGACCCATCTCCCTAAAGACATAGACAGAGTGGAGGCTGTCCAGAGGTGGGCAACCAAAATGGTGCAGGGTTTGCACCAGAAGACATATGAAGAAAGACTAAAGGAACTAAAGATGTATAGCCTCAAGGAAAGGAGGGAGAGGGGGGACATGATAGAAACTTTCAAATACCTCAAGGGAATCAACAAAGTCCAAGAGGGTAGCATCTTTCAGAAAAAGAGATGTGCAAAACAAGGGGGCACAATTTGAAGAAAGAGGGGGGATGGCTCAGAGGTAATGTGAGGAAGTATTTCTTCACAGAGAGAGTTGTGGATACATGGAACAGCCTTCCTGAGGAGGTCGTAGAGTCAAAAGCAGTGGGGAAATTCAATAATGCATGGGACAGACATAAGGAAATTCTAGTGGGGGGGGTAGGAGGAAGTAGGCTGTTGGTTAACTGGGATCTGCAGCTTATCCATTAGGTAGGGAAGTGGGCAGACTAGGTGGGCCAAGTGGTCCTTATCTGCCATCAAATTCTATGTTTCTATGTTTCTATGATGGTCAAACTGAATACCTACTCTGGTCCTCTTCTGCTTATTAATGTCTATGCACCCAACTCCGATTCCCCAGAGTTTTTTCATAATTTAGCTCAGCAGATTATATCCTTCAACATTGATAATACACCAGTTATTCATGGAGGGATCTTAATTCAGCTTTAGAAGCCAGTATTGACAGAAGAACCCCTTCTACAGAGGCCCACCATAGTAGTATTAAAGCCCTGTCATTACTAATGCAAGATGTTTGATTAGCTAATGTATGGTGCCTCCTTCACCCCCGTGATTGAGAATTTACTTTTTACTCCTCTACATAAGACATACAGTAGAATTGACTACTGGTTAGCCTCTCCTGTTATAACGGAAAAAAGTATTGGTTCTTCCATCTTTTACATCATAATCTAAGACCATTCCCCTGTCAAATTGCAACTTTTGTGGGGCCCATTAGCACCTCAATCTTCTTACTGGTGGCTAGACCCTCTCCTTCTCAAGGATCCCAATTTCTTACCCATGATCAAAGCACAAATTCAGGACTTCCTCTTTCACAATACCACAACTGAATTGTCTATGTCATCTGTATGGGAAGGTCTTAAAGCTACAATTCGAGGGAAAATTATCAGTTATGCTGAACATAGGAAAACAGTAAGGGAACAACAGCTGGCTGACTTGGAAAAATCTCTTAAGGCTAAAGAGAATTTATACTTTTCTGCTAATAAGCACTGTCCTGATTCTCAACTTCATCTTGAAATTCTTCAACTCAGAGTTAAAATTAACAAATTAATTTCTCATAAAACCGAACTGGCCTCATTTAAACTTAAATATAAGCTTTGGAAACATGGCAATAAAAATAGGAAATGCCTCTCTTACCAGCTCAAAGCACAACAAATGGAACGACATATCCTATGCCTAAAAGATGAACAGGGTACGAGTCACTCCAACAACCCCTCTATAAACCATATCATGAAAACCTTTTCTCAAAAATGATACTCTAACACAAATCCTCCATCTACTTTACAAATTGAACAGTTCCTTAAATCATTACATCTTCCTCATCTTTCTACTCTTTAATTCTTTAGATGAACCCTTCTCACTTCAGGAAATCCAGAAAGCCTTGTCTTCCTTGAAATCTAGCAAATCCCCTGGGGATGACGGATTCCCTGTCGATTTTTATAAAATGTTTTCCATCTTATGTCCCCTTCTTCTTAATGTTTCTCAAGAAGCTTCCAATACTGGCAAGCTTCCCTCATCTTGCACCAAGGCAATCATAACCCTAATCCCTAAGAAAGAAAAAGATCATACTAACCCCGCAAGTTACAGGCCCATCTCTTTATTATACACGGATGGGAAGATATTTGCTAAACTACCACCTTCTTGACTTGAATTCTTGATTCCCAAGCTAACTCATTGTTCGCAAGCTGGTTTTATTAAACATAGATCTGGTTCTGATCACCTACATTCCTTATTTAATTTAATTCACAAACCCAAATCCCTCAAGACACCAGCTGCAGCCATAGCTATTGATTTCTTGTGCCATGTGCTCAGGCACGTAACGCTCTGCACGTTCTGATGGTGAAAAGAGATGTACCTTTCTATTGTAAAGTAACATTTTCTTAATGCATTTTGGAGCACATTCTGGTACTTTTGAGTAATTGTTTGGTACCCATGGTTACCTTTGATGCTAGTGTTTTTTCACATTTTTCTGGCTTTTTTGTAACATTTGGGCTGTGTGGTTGTTTCAGTCGATGTTCAGTACAGGGGGAACTAAAATGGCTGGTTCCTTTGTTCTGAACATAAGCTTGGGCCAACTTACAGCTGTAAATGCTTAATGTAAATCTCTTTTCCCCAGATGCCTGCCAAGGTCTTACAAGTTTGACTGTAAGCACCTTTCTATTGCAAAGTTAGATTTTTTAATACATTTTGGAGCACATTCTGGTACTTGTGAGTACTTGTTTGGTGTACCATGTGCTGAAAGTGAGGCCCTGAATGACATTTTCTGGCAAAAAGGAATGTAATATAAGGTTTTATAACAGGGCCAGCTCTGGTGTATAATTGGCCCATAGTTACCTTCGATGCTAATGTTTTTTCACATTTTTATGGCTTTTTTATAACATTTGGGCTGTATGGTTGTTTCAGTCGATGTTCAGTACAGGAGAAACTAAAATGGCTGGTTCCTTTGTTCTGAACATAAGCTTGGGCCAACTTACAGCTGTAAATAGGGGAAAGGGGAAATTGTTTAACCAGAAAAGGCACACTAAGCCGGAGCTTGTTTCCAGGTGCGACCTGGGAGCACAAGGAAGTTAACTGACTTACTCAGGGTCACACAGTATGCAAGTGGAAGCTGTGGGATTCAAACCCAGGTCTGGTCTGCTGGATGTCACCAGATTTGCAGCTCAGAGCCTTAGACCACTGTGCTATACTGCCTCAAAAGGCACAGGACAGCGCCCGCGGTGGGACATGGAGCCCGGGTGCCAAGATTCGAGACCCGAACCCCGAGACTTGAGACCAAATTTGTCGAAGTAACCACTGAGCTATTGGCCCATGCCAAAAATGCTTAATGTAAATCTCTTTTCCCCAGATGCCTGCCGAGGTCTTACAAGTTTGTCTGTAAGCACCTTTCTATTGCAAAGTTTGATTTTTTTAATACATTTTGGAGCACATTCTGGTACTTTTGAGTACTTGTTTGGTGTACCACATGCTGAAAGTGAGGTTCTGCATGGCATTTTCTGGCAAAAAGGAATGTAATATAAGGTTTTGTAACAGGGGCCAGCTCTGGCGTATAATTGGCCCCTAGTTACCTTCGATGCTAGTATTTTTTCATATTTCTCTGGCTTTTTTATAACATTTGGGCTCTATGGTTGTTTCAGTCGATGTTCAGTACAGGGGAAATTAAAATGGCCGGTTCCTTTGTACTGAACATAAATGTGGACCAACTCAAAGTTGCAAATACTTAATTTACATCTCTTTTCACCAGATGCCTCCAGACGTCTTACAAGTTTGTCAGTATGCACCTTTTTATTGCAAAGTTAGAATTTTTTCTTAATTTCAGAACAGAGGATGATGCTTCACAGTTATGTGTTATGTACCATGTGCTGCATGTGTGGCCTGGCATAACTTTCTGTTGGGAATACAGATTTTAAAATAATTGTTTGAAGCATGGCCTAAGACTGTCTTTTTATGTGTGCATGATAGTGTGCCAGACCATCAAGAAATGGATAACTGTCACCAGCAGTTCCAAAGCACATTCTTGTGTATGATTTGAAGAGCCATGAAAGTCATCCGACCTTTGAATCAAATCCCATTTATTTATTCTTTGGTAACTTGGAGAAGCCCACTAGGCACAAATGCGAGCTTTCAGGTATGACCTGGGAGCATTGGGAATGTTAAGTGACTTTTTCAGAATCACAAAGTAATGCAAGTTGAGGCTGTGGGAATAAAACACAGGTCTGCTGGATGTACCAAGCTAGTTCACGGCTCATCACTCTAACCTCTATGCAATATTTCCATTCCCTTTCAGATCGAAAGAATGTTTTTACAGGAAGTTATTTAGCATACTCTGCATTTAATGCTTCATTTAGCTAAATGGTACAAATCACACCTTTTCTCACACCTATTGTTTCAGGCTCAGGGCAGAAAACATGTTTCTGATAGTCTGCCAAACACAGATTGAGTACTTAAAGCAGCAGTAATAGTTAACAATCATTTAAATGACTTGATAGGCAGTTAGGAGAAACTAAAACATCAAGATATATGACTTTCTTTTTTGTTTTATTTCATTTCCAAGGCAAGAAAACTGATTTTTAAGTTCTTAAAAGTTGATGGTCTTTTGCCAAGTCATCAGTCATGGATGTAAGCAAATCATGGTGATGTGCTGCTAGTCCTCAGAAACATGTGCAGAAAACACTGTGACATATTTGCATTACACATACAGTGGGACAAATATTCAAAAGATAGCATGGGGTCGAGGTACTGTGAGGAAGTATTTCTTCACAGAGAGGGTTGTGGATACATGGAACAGCCTTCCTGAGGAAGTCGTACAGTAAAAAACAGTGAGGGAATTCAAGAATGCATGGGACAGACATAAGGCAATTTTAGTGGAGGATAGGGTAGGCTGTTGGTTAACTAGGATCTGCAGCTTATCCGTTAGGTAGGGAAATGGGCAGACTAGGTGGGCCAAGCGGTCCTTATCTGCCATCATATTCTATGTTTCTATGTTTCTCTGCAAAATCTTATAGGTCAAAAGTAGATTACCCCTTCACCTTCTAGTCTCCAGTGTGGACAGTTTTAATTAATTCAATTTTGACCTATAATCCTTTCTTTTTTTGAAACCTTTTAGAGATTTTGTTAGTTTCTTTTGCTTTTTTTCTAATAAATTAATCTCCCTTTTCAAATATGGGCTCCAAATAGGAGAACCATAATCAAAGTGTAGAATGATGTAAGATTTATATAATTTAATTAAACACTCTTTATTCCTAGTTAGGAAGGTTTTATTTATAGTTCTTAGCAGTCTGTTAGTAGTGACTGAGACCAGATGAGAATGATAAACAGAAGTTAACACAGTATTTATCCAAATTCCCAAATCAAGTTCCTTTTAGGACAACGTAAGTGTTTTTCCATTGAGTTTTCTTACTAACTATGCACTTAGATTCATTAATTTCCATTTTATTACATTTCCCCCAAGTTTCAATTTGCTCCAACTCCAGATAAAAATCTAGATAACTCTGTCAGGAATCTACTTCCCATCCAAGCTTGGTATCATCTGCAAATGTTGAGATTACACCATTTATATATTTCCCCATATCACTAATATACAAGGAAAACAACACAGGTTCAAGCATTTATCCCTGCAGTACACCACTGGTAACACACTCCTCTCTGGACAGTACACCATTTATCCTTTCTGACTGTTTGCGATTTGTAATCCAATTTTTAATCCATCTAACAATAAATTTGTTTATTCCAATTTCGTTTAATTTAGATATCAACAAATCATGGAGTATGGTATCAAAGGCTTTTCTTATATCTAGAAGGATTATATCAGTGATATATTTCTATCCAGACAGTCACTTATAAACTCATAAAAAGACAGAAGATTTGTTACACATGATAGTCCTTTATGAAAACCATGTTGTGACTGGTCTATCAGATGTAATACCTCCATCTCACTTCCAATCTTGTTTTTAACTATCCTTTCCATCAGTCTAGAACATATAGAAGTTAGGCTAATTGGCCTATAGTTGGACACACTGGAACAATTTCGTTTTTTATGATTTGGGACCACTACAGCCCTCTTCCAATCATCTGGAACCTCACTGAATGATAACGAAGTATTAATTAACATGGTGAGAGGATGAGAAAGTGGTTTAGCACATTCTTTAAAATTATAGGACTTAGGTTATCAGGACCAGAGGAGGATGTTTTTAGTTTTACTAACTCTTCTAACACTTCTTCTATCTATATTTTAAATGGTTGAATATTATCTAGGGAGAACACAGGACCTGGACTAGTGGATGAATTAAATACAGAGACAAAATACAGATTAAAGCTTTCAGCTATTTCTTCAGCATCTGTAATTGAATTCCCATTATGAACTATTGAGGTAATAGTGTTATGTGTTTGCTTATTTGTATTAATACAGGCATAGAAACTTTTTAAAGCCTTTTTACGTGCCACATTTTGTTCCAATTTTCTTTTTTCCTTCTTTATCAAATTATGTAGTTTAGCTTGTTCCGCTCTATATCAAATCTGATTTTCACTACTAGGATTGGTTTGAAATCTTTTAAATAGCTTGCATTTTCTATGTGTCTGTTTCTTTATTGATTTATTGAACCATAGAGGAATGTTTCCTTTATTATTATATGTTTTCCTCATTGGAATGAATCTATGAATCATTTCATTAAGGATATTGTTAATTTTTTCCCACATTTTCCTAACATTAAGCTCTTTAAAACTTACATCCCAATTAATATTATTTAATACCTCTATTATTTTGTCCCAGTCAGGGTTTTTGTAATCTGGAGTTTCAGTATTAACTTTCATATTTATTTTTGACTTAGAACAGTTAATATAACATTCAACAATATTATGGTCACTAGTAGCCAGGTGTCTCATGACCCTAGTGTGAACAATATGTTCTGCATTATTTGTGATAATAAGGTCCAAAATGTTAGAATCTCTGGTGTGTTCCATTACCAACTCCTCACAGCCACATGAAACAATGGCATCTAATAGATCTTTTTAAAAATTATTTTGACCACATAATGATTCCCAGTTTATACCTGGGGCATTGAAATTCACAACAATACATCAGCTAAGCTAGAAACTGCCTCAATTTCATGCAATATTAAATTATTAATAGATGGTTCTGCTGATGGAGGTCTAAAACAAACACCCAGGATTAACTTGGGAAGGGGAGATAAGTCAAGATTGAGTCACAAAGCTTCTAACAAATAATCATGATGTAATTTTAAATTCAGTTCAGAACAGCAAATCTGATTTGATATATAACAAACACCGACACCTCTTTTACTAGTCAGATTTTTTTTTTGTAAATAGTTGATACCCCAATATGTTATTAGGCCAAGAGTTAGAAATATCCCACCAAGTCTCTGTAACACACACTGGGCCAGATATTCAAAAGGGTTGCGCCATGTACAACAGGGTTGCACATGCACAAGTCTGAAATTGTGCCATTCTGCGATATTCAGCAGGAGGCAGTTGCACCACTGAAAACAGGCTGAGCAACAGCGCAATGCAAATGAATGCATGCTCAACTGGAGGGGGAGGAACCATGCATAAACTGCACAGCTTGCTATTCAGCTGGGCTGTGCAGAGTTGTGCAGGCACAACCCCCAACCTGCGCCTGCAGGACTTTGAGCCAAAAAAAAAGGCTTAAGTTGAGGGCCACCCACAGGTGAGCTGCTGTATTGCAGGGTGCAACACAGCAGCTGCCACCTGTGGCTGGCCCCCAACTCAGTCCCTGTGCCCCCCGCAGCCCGATCGTGGGCATAGTGTACTCCCCACCAGCCCGATTGCAGGCATCACGTGGCTCCCCCCCTCCTCCCGTTCACATCCCTGGTGGTCCAGTGGACCGAAAGTATGTTTAATAAATCCCCTCCATTCACATCCTTGGTGGTCCAGTGGACTGAAATGCCTGATCATGGGCAGAAAGTAAACTGAACCCCGCTGAACATCTCCCTGGAGCCCAATCGTGGGCAGAAAGTAAACTGAACCCCCCGAACATCTCCCTGGTGCCTGATTGCGGGCAGAAAGTAAACTGAACCCCCCCAAACATCTTCCTGGTGCCTGATCGTGGGCAGTAAGTAAATCGAACCCCCCCGAACATCTCCCTGGTGGTCCAGTGGACCGAAATGCCCGATCGCGAGCAGTAAGTAAGTGAAACCCCAAACATCTCCTGGTGGCTGGTGTCCTCCCCACCCATCCACGAAGCCCCACCACTCAGCTCCCCGGCAGCCAGCGGCAGCAGCATCCCACCTGCCTGCCGCCCCGCTGCCTCGCCGACTGACTGCCGGTGGGAGCTGCATGCCTATTGGTGCGAGATTTAGAGCCAATGGGCATGCAGCCCATAATACATGATAGTCCAGATTTGTGAATGAATGTTCATTCACAAATCTGGACTGTCATCGTACGTGTGGGCTGCATGCCCATTGGCTCTTGCCTCTGCACCACGGGCGGCAGCCCTCATCGGGGAGTCAGTTGGTGGGGCAGGTGGCAGGTGGGTGGATGCTGCCACCCGCTGGCTGCCGGGGAGCAGGGTGGTGGGGCTTCGTGGGTGGTGGGTGGGGACACTAGCCACCAGGAGATGTTTGGGGGTTTCACTTACTTGCTGCCCGCGATCGGGCATTTTGGTCCACTGGACCACCAGGAGATGTTGGGGGTTCAATTTACTTACTGCCCGCGATCAGGCATTTTGGTCCACTGGACCACCAGGGAGATGTTCGGGAGGAGGGGGGCCACATTGCTGCCCATGATCGGGCTGGTGGGGGGGAGGGAGTGCACTATGCCCACAATCAGGCTGCAGGTGGTGTTGGTCCCCGACGGCTGCTGCCTGGCAGGGTGCCAGGCACAAGTCCTCGGGGATCGGCGCACCTACATGCTAATGGCATGCAAATGGGGCCATAATCAGATGCAAATGGCCCCCCTGCACCTTGCATGAATTATGGCCCCATTTGCATGTCACCTTTTGAATATCGTGATTTTGCGCATGGCGCAATGGTATACACCACGCAGGTTAGATGCTCCACTCTGACAACTTGCAGTGGCGCAAGGTTCCACTACACCATGCACAGTGACTGTGGCTGGGGGTGATATTCCAAAGGTTGCTCAATGGTGCAACTCCTTTGAGTCTCCTTGACCACACCCTCGCAACTATCTTGCATGGCGCAAGAGCTTGCGTTTCAGAATGGTGCAGTTTGAATATCCAGCCCCCTATATCTATTTTCTTAGTTTCCAATAATAATCTTAATTCCATTAGTTTGTTGGCATTTAAACTTTGAGCATTTACATTTAGTACTTTAAATTTAGATCTAGAGGTTACTTTACCATTTATTTTAGTACCACCTTTGTCCCCCTTTTTAGCTAGTTAAAATTACAACCAATAATATCTTCAAAGGTTCTTCCTAATTTGTAGGCACCACATTTGCTTAAATGTAAGCCATCCCAACAATAAAAGGAGTTGTTACTATTAAAGGTTTCCCAGTGAGCCACACATATATATTCCATTTGCAAGGTCCACTTTCTAAGCCATTGATTTATTCATTTTATCTTTTTTTCTTTTTGTAATCCTGCACTTGGAACTGGTAAAATTTCAGAAAAATAGATTTCACAGTTTGAGTTTTGTAAAGTATTTGCCAGTTCTATATATTCCTGCTTTATTTCTTCAAACGTAGATTTATTCAAATCATTTGTTCCTGCATGAATAATCACAAGTGGATTTGTGCCAGAATTACTAAGAATACTACTGATCATATACAAAGTTGGACCAGCATAACATTCTGTGGTGATTTGCATATGCAGCCCATGATGCTTTGCATTGTGGCAGCATGTGTAATATTGTATATTATGTATATATCTTATTCCAGCCCCTCTAAATGTAGAGCATGTTATGTTATGCGTATCCTGTCTACAAACAAACTTATCAATGTATTTGATTAATGAGTCTCCCAACACATAGTATTGTCTTGCCACAGGTGTAATTGCTATCGAAAGTACTAGATTCAGAAATATCATTAGTTACTGTCACAGTTATTTGAGGTTGTCTACTTGGAACAATTTCTATCATATTAGTTTCGGCAGTACAGGCTTGATTTGATATAAGAAACTTAGATTTGGCTTGAATGAATTGAATTCCCTTATCCATTTTATTAATGGTAATTCCAGAACAAGTATCAGAGGGGCCAGGATTAGTAGTAACACCCTGGTTTTCATCAGTTTGTATCAAGGGAGAGTCAGAACCTATTGTCAGAATACTAGTAGCAGTCATATTAGGCAAGGTATCAGTATTTAATGCATTGTTTATTTCACCCTCTGATGGTATAGGGGGAAGGCAATCATTAACTAATTTAAGTAGAATAGTGTTTTCTAAGTTAGTATTGCTAGGACTACAGTTTACATCTAGTGCCTCCATATCATCATTACTTGATAAATTAATTAGTAGCTGAAATCTATTTTGTGCAACAATTTGATTTCCCAAGGTCCTATGTCTTACTTTTGATTTATGCCCATGTTGTATCAACATCCAGTCCCCAAAATCAATATCAGAAGTCCCTTCATCTTCCTGATTACACTTCCTTTTAACATTAGCATGAACAGTCCCTGAATTGTCCACATTCGTTCCGATGTCAAATCAATTAGAGTATGCAGCCTCATCATGTATGGTGCCACTACTTGGGCCATCATTTTGTTCTTTTATTACCTGGGCCATTTTGGTCTGTTGATTTTCAGTTCAGTCAAGTTTAGCATAAAATGCTGTAATGTCTTCCCTTAGTACTCTATTATCAAGACATTTCTTGCATATATAAATAGTGCATTCAGATATCTTATCAACTAGGCAATACATATAGCAACTTGTGCGTTTTAGTCCAGTTTCTCCATCAAGTGTTGTTATAGTCTCAGGTAATAGTTTATTGATAACCGGGCACTGGACAGTGGGACTGGGGTAGGATCAAGGGTACACATTTCTCCCATTTTTACAGAGAGCTACAAAGTGCTTAATACTTTTTAAGCTATAAGGCACAATATACAAATAAACTATAATATCACTAACGTGTGACTATCACCACAGTTAGTACTCACGTAAATGGAGAAAAAACATTCTAAGTACCCCTGCACCCCACTAACCCTGCTGGAGATGATAGACATGTGCAAAGATGTGATTATCTCTGCACACGTCTCTGTGCACACACCTGGCACACACTCACCTGGCTTGGTTGGGCAAGTGCTTAAATAGTCCGTGTACCCGGAAGTCACTCAGTGGTCACGTGACCAATCTCTGAGACTGCAGGAGTCACATTAAAACAAAAGGATTTAAAACAAAAGTCCTGGTGAACTATCCAGTGACAATGCACTGAATAGCAGTCCAAAGCTATACAGTATCACACTGTTATTTATACAATCAGTCACTGTTCCCTAAGTTACATTTAAATAAAATCATTTAGGTATTTCAGGTGCTATAGCAACTGCTGTGTTTCACAAAAACTGCAACTAGTAACAGAGCTTACTTGATTCTACAATGAGCACACTGAGCAGCTCTGAGCTGGACATCTTTTCTCTCATGAATTGACATACAGCCAGTCAAAAGCATAGAGAAAGGTAAGGAAGGATTCAGAAAGTAGGCTGACAGGAGCAGGAGGAGGAGATGTTTCTGCTGGCTTCTAATGGAGGGAATGGAGTGGGAGAGGGAAAGGAAGGAGGGTAACTGATTCCATAGGGAGGGGAGCCAGTGAGAGAAATCAATTTCCTAGTTGAGGAGTGTGGGGGAAGAAAGTGCTCAGTTCCCTAGGACACAGGGAATAGTAGGATGCAGTGATGAGAGGAGATGGGATATGTATGGGGGGGGACCCAAACTAGTATTTAGAGATGAAGAAGGCACAGTGAGACTGGCAACATGAGGGGTGAGGGAGGATGGATAGGGAGGAGTAACAGGAGAAGTGGTGGATACAAGATGGTGAGCTGGAAGCAAAGTGGTAGAAGACAATGCAGAGGGTGTTCAGCCTGGCAAGGGTGGTGGTGGGGGGGGGGCAGTGTCATAAGTTACTTCCACATAGTCTGAAACTGGAAGAACAATTCTGGTGACCACCTCCCAAGTGGACCAAGTGGGGAGAAAGGCAGTCCATATTGTGGTACAGGGCACTAAGTGCTTGGTGGACTTTGGCATGGATGACATCTATATGGCCACAGAAGTCAAGTCTGCTATTTAACCACACACCAAAGTGCTTGACAGTTGTTACTACTTCAAGCAGTGTACCATCCGATGTGAAGAAGATAAGGAGGAGGAGGGTTAGCTGTGACAGCTTCTGGCTAGTAGCAAAGGTCATGGACACAGTTTTTTTTGTGTGTTGACCCAAATTTGGGTTGGACTGGAACTACCGCACAGCATTGTGAAAGTTTTGCTGGAGAAAGTAAGATATATTATTACAAGTATTAAATGGCATCTGCATTTGATTTTTTGAACATTGCATGTTTCTGTGACTACATTTAATTAAGTAGCAAAATATATATTGCACAACATCTAGGGCCAGATATTTGAAGTCTTGCACTGGGCACAAAGTGGTAGCACTGGATTTAGCTGCATTTGATCCCAGCTGCAATATTCAAAAACACTGGTGAAATGTGTTAGCACAAGCACTAAAAAATAATGTATGCTGGGGAGTAAGAGGGGGCAGGACATGTATATGGGGTGCAGTGCTATACTGAAAAGAATAGGACCACATAACCATCATTAGCACCACCTGTAGTGCAACACAAAATACCATATCTGAAAAGGTGGTGGTAATTCTGTGCAAATATGGTCCTGTGGAGCTTTCTGACCCTTGAACCCCCACACAGTGTGTAATGTTAACACACATATTCCCTGGTAGTCTAGTACCCCCATCCATCATCCATGATCCCCCGGACTTGTACAAGTAGTATACAGTAAATCATATTCCCTGGTAGTCTAGTGCCTCCCCAACCGTGATCTCTGATTGTAGACACAAGTGCTAATTATTACAGTCACGTACATTCCCTGGTGGTCCAGCAATCCCCTTTAACCCCAATCCTTGTTTGCCAACACATATCACACTTACAATCCTTCTGTGGTGTGGCAGTCTACTCCCAACCCCACCCCAATCCCCCACAATACTAAGTCAGATTTCCCAGGTGGTCCAGTGGATAACTCCAGCCCTGATCACCTGTAATTACAATTCCTGAATACCTGGTGGTCTAGTGGTCCCTCCACTCCACAGTGCCTACCACCTTACTCTCCCCTCCCATAAGCAACCCGGCAACTGGCTCACCTGACCGCACACCTCCATGGCCACTTACCGATGGAGCTCTGCATGAGTGCATAATTCAGTACTTGCTCATTATAACCTGTAGGTTCAAACACCTTTGTAATTCTCATGCCCTTTCATCTGTACACCTTTTTGAGTACTGGCTTGGTTTTGTCTAATCAGGTCCTTGCCATGATCACCATTTGATGGGCTTGGCAGGATTTTAAATCTGATGGCAAAGCATGAAACAGAAGACAGATATAACAGAATAAAGTTTTATTCCCCAAATACAGTGGTTGTTATAAATAAGTTTCCTAGTACCAAAATGTACCAAGGAAGATGCAACATTCTCATCGGTATACCGAGTGGCACTGATCATAGCGTCAGTGCCACAGTGAGTATGTGTTAATATATGCAAAACTCATAATTAATTGACCCTCACAAACAGCAGGTTAAATGTGCCAGATGGCCCTATGACAAGTACAAATTAACTCTGTAAGTTGCGATCTTCCTCTAAGTGTCCCCATAGTCTACATCTACTTTTCACAAAAAATTGGCACCACAGGGCTGTCAAAATTACACCAGAGGTTTTTCCTTCTAAATTAAAAAATAAATTATTTAAAGTGGGTTGCTTGTTGATTAATTTGTTAAGTGTGTAGTGCTTTAGCTATTTATGTTTTAGAGAACTGATTTTAGGTGTGATAGTAAAATGAAAGGGAAAAGCGTAAATGCTGAAACAGAGTGAGTGAGACCCTGCTTTTCTCCTCACTCTCCTGGGCCAACTGAAAAGTTCAACAAGCACTTTAATTTCATCAAGGTTCTTTGGGGAAACAAAAAAGAAAACAAAATAATTACAGCATTAAGAAACACATCTGTTGATAAATACGGTATACAGTACAATCAGTGGTGTGGTGGCACACAGTCCACATTCCCCCCCCCCGACCCCTGATCAGTGGCAGATTTTTGTTTCCTTTCTATCATCATGCTTCTTGTCTTTAAATTGATTTAAGTATGCAATAGCAATGTGGAATCCACCATTAAAGCCTGACCAAGCTTTCTGTCTTTTTGGTGGCCATGTCTCTTTTAAAATGTAATACTTAATGAGACCAGACTGTAGTTAGCAATTGTGGGTGTCTTTGGCTCATACGAGAGGAGCTGATTGAAAATGTGTCCCTGGATGATTGATGTGTCAACTTAGATTTTTTTTTCTGCCCCCATATTTTTTTAACATTGTGACATTTCTAATTTCTTATTCCTCAGTCTGCTATCACATCTGGGCTCCAGTTACACTTTAAGTTGCCACACTTTATTGCTGTTGCAAAAATAACGTAACATTATTTAATAAAAATGGTAGCAACCTCCTGTTAATTTACACCCAGCAGGCAAATATGTTAGGGCTAGACTTCACAGCTATACAAACTGGAGCATGGTCATTACTTGTCATGCTTGTCCATGGAGTCCATGCAACTAATGTTTACAAATATTTTCTGTAGTTTGGCTGTAACCTTTGCACATTGTACTGGTATCACATGCAAACAGTGCACAAACTGACAGCCGAATCTCTCACAAAGTCCAGCTTACCTGGCAAACTTAAATGCATGCCTGGAGTGGATGGGTAGCACCATGTCAGGTTGTGCCCCTGCACCAAAAATGATGAGGAGTGTCTTAACATCAGCATCTGACTGGATAATTACGTGCAACTCAAGAGAAAAAAAGATAGTTTAGCCACATTGTCTATGTTTTAAAACTGATAAACCGATCAAGGCAGGCAACACTAGAATAGAACTGGCAGAACTGCAAAAAACAGTAAGCCCCTTGCAGCCATCATAGTAAAAGGACATGCCATGATGGCAGAAACAGCACTGAGTGCTACAGTTGTGATAGCAACATACTATATTACATACAAACATACAAAATACAAAGAAGCCAGCAGAAGAAGGCCATTTGGTCTATCAAGTCTGCTCATATTGCAGGGTCCACAGCTTGAGCTAATGTCCCTGCCCTTCCTCCCCCACTCCTTTCATCCTCCCTACCCATGATTCTTATCTACCAATTATTAATTTTTATTATTATTATTATTAATTATTGATTTCCAATATTAATTTGCTTCAGGTTTATCGTCAGTCTTGGAGTTCATGCCAATAAAAACTAGGGCACTGACCACATTTGCTATACATGTCAATGTGGTTCATTAAACTTATGTGCAAAACTCCATAGTTTTTCTATTGCATTTGCACTTTAGACAAGTAAAATTTAAAAGCAGGGCAAACACAGGATGAATGCATTATCACTTCTGAAGTCCAGCACATAGTACTTGTCAATGTTCAGTTCTTGCATGGGGTGACTGGGGAGAACAATATCAGGTCGTGCCCCCGAGTCCTACAGTATGCGACCAGGGTGGCCATAACATCATGACAGCATCTAGATGAAAAACTAACTTTCAATCAGAGAAAAAAAACATCATAATCTAGAGAATACACCAAGTGAAAATATTTTAAATCCTATACCCCGGTCACGTTAGCAACACTGAAACATTTAACCACCAGGTGCACACAGACAACTCATGGTTTTACCATGACAGATTTGTATATTGTTGGGCACAGTATTTTATTCCTACTACATACAGTACTATTAGATACAGGTATAAATTGCTACTATACAAAAGAGGTGTGGTGCGTGTTGATGCTCACAGTGTATGCAAAATCTGTGCCTGGTTACCTAGAGCCGCTTTTCACTTGGTGCCTACTGTAGCTGTGTGTGACTTACACTACAAAGGGACACTGAATCTTTTTTATAAATGCTTTGAAAATCTGTAAATGCCCTTAACATCTGAGGATTAGAAGTGTATCAGATTGGCATGGCATTGTACTGGCTTCCTGTAAAAAAGGATAGTATGCCCTAGCAAGTTTACTTAGTCAAAAGGTACTAACCAACCAAGTAAGACTGGCAAAAAGCTAGAATTCTTTAGTACAATCAGATTTAGAACAAATTTCAGAAAACAGTTTTTTTGCGGTTGCTGGTGACAATCTGACATGCTTCCAATCCTCAGTGAGGTTAAGGGCAATTACAGGAGGTAAAGACATTTTTATAAAAATGCTGTGATGCCCATTACTAGCAGAAGTTGGACACAGCTCTGTACCGACTGAAGAGTGGCTCCAAGTAACTGGGGCAGATTTTGCATAGACTGTATCTATGCACAAAACAAAACGTGCACAGCTTTTTTATCACTCAGTTGTGAAACAAAAAGTCTTATGAGATAATGAGCTCTGATGCAAGGCAGAATGAACAAGATACTGGCTCAATCAACCACAAGGGTTTCTATACAGTACATAATTTCCCTCAGTTTACAGCAGTAATTCAAATAAATAAGTTCCCTCCTGAACACTGGAGTGTTTTCCCATTTCCATCATCTTTAAGAGGAACTGTGTCCAGTAGTGGCTGATTTTTTTTTAGATGCCCACTCCAATTTGAACAAAGCCTAACATAGAAACATAGAAACATAGAATTTGACTGCAGATAAGGACCACTTGGCCCACCTCATCTAACCATTTCCCTACCTAATGGATAAGCTGCAGATCCTAGTTAACCAAAAGTCTACTTCCTTTTACCCCAACTAGAATTGCCTCATGTCTGTTCCATGCATTCTTGAATTCTCCTACTGTTTTTGACTCTATAACCTCCTCAGGAAGACTGTTTCATGGATCTACAACCCTCTCTTGAAGAAATACTTCCTCACATTACTTCTGAGCTGTCCCCCCTCTATCTTCAAATTGTTCCCCCTTGTTCTTGCACACCTCTTTTTCTGAAAGATGCTACCCTCTTGGACTTTGTTGATTCCCTTGAGGTATTTTAAAGTTTCTATCATGCCCCCCATTTCCTCGAGGCTACACATCTTAAGCTCCTTTAATCTTTCTACATATGTCTTCTGGTGCAGATCCTGCACCATTTTAGTTGCCCTCCTCTGGATAGTCTCCACCCTGTCCATGTATTTGCAGAGATGGGGTCTCCAGAACTGCACACAGTATTCCAGATGTGGTCTAAACAACTGTCTTCACAGAGGGCCAATAACTTCCTGTTTTCTACTGATGATGCCGCTCCCTGTGCATCCCAATATCCCCCCAGCTCTCCTTACTGCCTTCACACATTGCTGGCCCATCTTTAGGTCATCTGATATGACTACCCCTGTCCTTTTCCATTTTTGTTGTCAGTATTTCACCCCCCATTGTGTACTCTTGTCCTGGGTTTTTGTTTCCCAGGAGCATTACTTTGTACTTCTTTGCATTGAATCTAAGCTGCCATACATTTGACCAGTCCTCCAACCTTGCCAAGTCCTTTTCATCTTTGCCACCCCACCTTGTGTATCAATCCTGTTGCAGATCTTTGTGTCATCTGCAAATGGACATACTTTCCCTTCTGGTCCCTCTGCAATGTCACTTATAAAGACATTAAAAAGGACTGGTCCCTGTACTGAACCCTGCAGTATCCCACTAGTAACTCTCCTTTCTTCACTGTGGACTCCATTTACTATTACCCTCTGTGTCCTGTTGTCCAGCCAGTGTTTTACCTAGGCTACCACCCTAGAACCCACTCCCAGGCTGGTGAATTTGTTTATTACTCTTTTGTGTGGGACTGTGTCAAATGCCTTGCTAAAGTCTAGGCAGACCATGTCCACTGCTCCTCCCTGGTCTACTACTTTGGTCACCCAGTCAGTGAAATCAATTAGATTCTTCTGACATGACCTTCCCACAGTGAATCCATGCTGCCTTGGGTCCTGTGCCCCACTGGCATCTAAGTATTCAGTTCTTTCCTTCAGAAGTGATTCCATCATTTTCCCTACCACAGAGGTCAAACTGACAGGTCTGTAGTTTCCTGCCTCTGTCTTGCTCCCACTTTTGTGAAGAGGAATCACATCTGCCTAAGAAGGGCATATACAAATTTAACATGCCTGGTTGGTGTAGGGCTGAGGCCAGTTTTGTCTAGCATTACACAGTATGGTATACAGTATATAGACAAAAGTAGTGACATTGTAGTAGTGTGTATTGCCATCTTCAAAGGGGTTGCATAATGTACCTTGCAGTTACGTTATTATTCACTGCTACAAAGTTGCAAAAAATACCAAAACAAAACAAAGATGCTGTCTAATATAGAAATACAGGAAACTAGGAACCAATTGTCTTGTTTACAAGGTCCCAGTTTGGTCAGTGTTCTAAATAAGCCATAATGTGAGTTGAGGGAGGATGAGAGGTTATGAGGGAGGCCCATACCTGCATGCTGTGTGACACTGAACAAGTCCCTAGTGTGAGAGAACTGTGTTATTTGGCCTCCTTTCACTGCCCAGGTGTTAAGTTTCCTCATTCCTATGTGCAAGTTCTGTGTCTGGAGACAGTGCTAAATTACTGCCTTTGTCACAGTTAAAGTTCTCTGATGCTAGCTTCCCCTCTCCCACAATGCCTGCTGTGTCAGTTCGTTTGTTTCCTAACAATGATGTGTCATTGCATTAACGTTGGCCACTTTGGAACTATTACTTGCAAACTCATACCAGCTGCAGTAGGAAAGGAAACAGTGCACATAACAGCAGTATAATTAATGGGTCGTGTTTTTTAGGAAAAAGTGTGCATACATTGGCAATATAAAGGAGCATTTATAATGCCAATCACACACCACCTTCCTACAGTAAAAAAACATGAGTCAGATGAGTGTCTCATGCTCACTGAAGTCATCTCTCCCCTGTCCCACACAGTGGAAGAAAGCACTCACCATGGACCAAATTCACCTCACAATTCTCTCACTGAACGCGGGCATCTTGCATTTACTAATTCAAAGCTGCCTAAATATTTTAAAAAGAGCAGAGCAGCACCTCTCATTTTATTCCTCCTCCACCATCCCTCCACAGGTCACCTGACATGCACTCACCATGGAAACCAGAACCTCCTAGACAACAAGCATAGCAACAGTGTCTGAGTTTCAATTTCACTTTCAAGGTTGTTTTCTTCTTTTAAAACATTACAGTCAAGTTAACTAAATGTTTTTATTGGAAGGAGAGAGAGAAAAAGACAAGATAAAAAAAAACTTGCACTGGATAAACAGGAAGATAGACAGACATGAGGGGAGTAGTGCAATGTACTGGCAGTGGAGCAGCAAAATTCCGGGATCTTTCTGGAGGCTCAGATGCTGCCCTATTTGCATGCAACTCTCTGCTCTGAGGGAGGAGATTACCCATCTTCAGGCCATACTGGACAGTAGTAAGGGAACCTCTCCCACCCAGGAAGCACAAAGGCCACCACCACTGCCTCAGAGACTGCCAAGAAAGTGCAGCAGTTAGACCACAATGGGCTCAAGAATGGTGAAGTTGGTGGAACAGAGGCACACCCAGTCAGGTGTACCACTCCACAATCCATACACCATTCTGGGGGAGCATAGTTCCCCTACGGATGCACCTGCAGAGTAGACTAAGGAGGTTGCGGTCAACTGTCACAAGGGAGGCCCACAGGAAGGAGGCAGAGGACACCACAAGGAAAGGAAGCTGCTCCTGGTGGGAGAACTCAATTACTAGTGGTATAAAACTGGGAGGAACAGGGAAAACTGAAGTAAGGTGCCTGCCAGGCACCATGGCTTGGAGGGATAGGAAGCGCATCCTCAGCACTGCGAGAACAGCTGCACAGAAGACTGAGCTGGATGTCATTGTCCACCTAGGGACAAATGACTTGGCTCAATATGAGATTAGAGAAGTGCAGGAGGACTTTGTGGAGTTGGGGAAGGGTCTAAGACAAGTAGCACACACAGCATCCTTCTCAGAGGTGCTGCCTGTCTATGGCATGGGTGAGGCAAGGGTACTTCGCACCAAGTAATTCAATGAATGGTTGAAAAAATGGTGTGGAGCACAGGAGTTTGGCTTCATTGGGGACTGGAGTTCCACCTTCAGAGATACCAGCCTATACTGGCAGGGTGGTATGTATCTGTCTAGGAAGGGAACAAGTATTTTGGGCAATCAGTTTAGATGCTTAATTGGCAAGCTTTTAGACTAGTCAAGGGGGAGGCACTGATAAGCAGCAGGGAATTCCCAGCCTCCACTACAAAACAGGGTACTAAATGAGGAAAATACCAAGGTAGAAAGGTCAGTGGGGGAAGTTGCTACAAGTGGTAAAGCCATAATAAAATGGAGAGCAATGAGTACCAATGTCCATAGTCTGGGTATCAAGCTTTCTGAATTAGTGGCCTTGATGGAGGAGGAACATCTGGATATTGTGGCAGCCACAGAAACATGGTATACACAGAACCATGATTGTGATGTAAATATGCCAGGATACACTATCTACAGGAGGGACAGGGAGGGTAAAAGAGGAGAAAGAGTAGCGCTCTACATAAGGGAAGGAATCAAAGCAACAGAACAAAAAGGTAAACAGGCAGGAAAGGATGCACTGTGGGTCAATTTGAAGAAAGGCAATGGCACCACAATTCGCACAGGGGTTGTATACAGACCCCCCTCCCAGAGGGAGGAAATGAATAAGGAAACGATAGAAAGTATTCTCAGAATGGCATTAAAAGGGGATATATTGCTGATGGGGGATCTTAATAAGCCAGATGTTAACTGGAGTGCAGTTGCAGCAGCCACTTTGAAGAATGAGGCTATTCTAGATGCCCTACAGAGGGCATGCCTTAGACAACTAGTACTGGAACCCATTCGAGAGGGAGCAATCTTAGACCTGGTTCTCTCAAATGGAGATGGAGAGAGGATCACAGATGCAGAAGTGGGCAGCCATCTGGGAATTTGCGACCATTGAACAGTATGGTTCACGATGAACACAGCAATAGAGTCAAGCCATACAAAGGCAAAAGTACTGGTCTTTAGGAGGGTTGACTTTGCCAAAATGGGTGAGTGCCTAAGGAATGCACTAGCAAATGGGAAGGAAGGAGGGGTGGAAGAACAATGGGGAATAATCAAGACTGCCATCACAGAGGCAACAAGTCTTTGTGTGAAGCAAATAAACAAAGCAAAATTATGTAAGAAACCACTATGTTCTCAAAGGATGTGGCAGAGAAGGTTAAAGAGAAAAAGAAAAAATTCAGGAAGTAAAAGGAATCACGGAAGGAGCAGGGCAGGGAATTGTATCAGTTAAAGCAAAAGGAAGCTGGAAAGGCAGTCAGAACAGCAAAGGCCCAAACCGAGGAAAAGATAGCCAACTCAGTTAAGAAGGGGGATAAAACCTTTTACAGGTACTTCAGGGAGTGAAGAAAAACCAAGGGAGGAATAGTGAGTCTTAATAAAGGGGAAGGGGGTTGGCAGAGGGTGACTGTGAAAAGGCAGAGATACTAAACAAATATTTTTGCTCAGTATTCACAAATGAAAAAGAGGAGGTGCCTAAACCAAACTATAGAAACACTCTGGATATAGGAGTTAATACCAGCCCATTTACAGAAGAAAGGGTTCTGAAAGAACTCTTAAAACTGAAGGTGGACAAAGCAATGGGGCCTGATGGGATTCATCCTAGAATTCTAAAAGAACTAAGGGTAGAACTAGTGACATCACAACTACTCTCTTTAACAAATCATGGGAGGATAGGAGTGGTACCTGAGGACTGGAGGAGGGCAGATGTGATTCCACTTCACAAAAGTAGGAGCAGGGCAAAAGCAGGAAACTACAGACCTGTTAGTTTAACCTCAGTGATAGGGAAAATGATGGAATCACTTCTGAAGGAATAATTGTCATGTACCTAGAGGCCAGAGGGGCACAGGACCTAAGTCAGCATGGATTCACAGCAGAAAGGTCATGTCAGATTAATCTAATAGATTTCTTTGACTGGGTGACCGAAGTAGTCATATCAGATGACCTAAAGGTAGGCAGGCAATGTGAGAGGGCAGTAAGGAGGGCTGGGGGATACTGGGATGAATAGGGAGAGGCTTCACCAGTAGAAAACAGGAAGTTGTTATCCCTTTGTACAGACAGCTGGTGAGACCCCATCTGGAGTACTGTGGAGGGTCTGCACTGGAAGACAAATGAAGAGAGACTTAAAGCCTTGAAGAAAGGAGGGAGTGGGGGGACATGATAGAAACTCTCAAGTACCTCAAGGGAATCAACAACGTCCAAGATAGTAGCATCTTTCAGAAGAAGAAGTGTGCAAGAACAAGGGGGAACAATTTGAAGATAGAGGGAGGCAGTTCAGAGGTAATGTAAGGAAGTATTATTTCCATAGAGAGGGTTATGGATGCATGGAACAGCCTTCTGGAGGAGGCTGTGGAGTCAAAAACAGTGGTGGAATTCAAGAATGCATGGGACAGTCATAAGGCAATTCTAGGAGGTGGGGGTAGGAAGAAGTAGGCTGTTGGCTAACTCAGATCTGCAGCTTATCCATTCGGTAGGGAAATGGGAAGACTATGTGGGCCAAGCGGATGGTCCTTATCTGCCATCAAATTCTATGTTTCTATGTTTAAGTGTCTCTGCCTTCAAATAAAAAAATAAAGCTTCAGAACGTTAAGGCTACCTTGTGTTCTTCATGATCAAGGGAACAGTCAGCAAGGCACATTTTATATAATTATTGAGGCAAAAAAACCCAACCCAACAATTATATAAAGTGAAACAATGGGTTGGTGTGTGTAAACTTGAAGTTTACACACACCCTTGGGGTTAGATGCTTTACATAAACCCCTCGAGCATTGCTCTTGGGGTTCTTGTAGCATGTAATCCCTCTGGTGTGTGTAAACCGCTTGTTACACACACACCGACCCATACTTTATTCTATTTATTGCAGATACTAGTAGTTGGAGCTTGGCAGAGGTCTGTCAGCACTATATACCAACAGGCATTTGTTGATGTATTCAAATATATAAAAGAAAAACAGTACTGTTGTTTTTTATGTTTTTGATTTAAATTTGTGACAAACCTTTTTTTTTTTTTTTTTTAGATGGAAGATACTACATCCTGCTGTAGTTCAAACTTGACCCAGGGCTAAAAAAAAAAAAAAAAGCATTTCCTACTAAAGTCCCCATTTGATCATACTAAAGTCTTTCTTTCTGTCCTTTCTTTCTTTTTTCTTTCTTTAAACCTGGTCATTTAGTAGTGCTCACAGTTTGTCTGTGTAAGTAAAATGTGAACCTGCATGCGTCAGAGGTTTAATCTTAGACGGTTACATTATTACACAATTACATTATATTAATGTGCTGAGTTTAGGGGAAAAGTAAACAACTCTGGGCTCATGCTGTGTGTATGAGGAAGGTCTGACTCTCAGTTTCTTTTGTGTTCTGCATCTATGCTATTAGATGTCAGACACTTCAGTATAACTATTTGATTGTGCTATCTGTGGTTGAGTGCACTGTGTTTGTGGTAAATGTCCCACTGGGTTATAAAAAGTCTCAGTATTTCCAGGGATAGATGTAGTTGATGGAGGCAAGTGATGTTGCATATTGTCCACGTAGAGTGAGATCTTAAACAAATTTTCACCAACTTTAATACCTCTAATCCCTGCCGAGTCTTGAAGAGTTCTAAATGAATACTAAAAAGTACAAGAAAGTGTGGGCAACCTTGACTAATACCTGAAACAAGTAAAGTATGAACCTGGAATAAATAAGACAAATACATTTAAGAGATACCCCAGGATTTTGATAAAGAGCCTGTACCTACATAATTAATAAAACTATATGGAAAACCATATTTCATTAAAAAAGGAGAACAAGAATTCCCCATCTTAGTTCATCTAATGTTTTTTTCTGTATCTACTAGCAAACATAAATACCAGTTCTGTGATCACTCTTGTCCATGAGAAGATGTGAACTTTTCTTAGATTATCAACAGCCAATCTTCATTTCAGAAATGTACCTAACCACAAAAAAAAATCACAGCACAACCATTTCTAGACTGCTAGTAAAGACTTTTAGTACAGTTAGAAATCTTATGCCTCTTTATTTTTACATCACAGCCTTGGTCTGTCTTGGTACATAGAAACATAGATTTTGACAGCAGATAAGGACCGCTTGGCCCACCCAGTCTGCCCATTTCCCTACCCAGGGCCGGTTTTAGGACTTTGGAGGCCTCCAGCAAACTATGACTGGGGGTCCACAGACAGGGCTGGGGCCCCCCTTCCCAGTAATCTTTCTACATAGTATTTTTAATTTCATACAATGTGCCAATGCATACTTACAGGCTATCACATTTGGAAGACTAGAAACAAGCCCACCATATTTCTAAAACTGACAAATTGTTCTCAAACTTGAAACAAAATGAACTTAATATGCTTACTTGTTGTAAGTTGTTGGGGTTCTTAGTCTCATCATCCAGCTGAATTATGATTAAGCCCAACCACTACAGCAAAGTGACCACCTCCATCGGTCAAGGAAAAACTATTCTTGTTAAAAATTGGAGAGGTTCTTAGTCTCATAATTCAGCTGAATTATGATTAAGCCTGACCATTACGACAAAGTGACCACCTCCATTAGTCAGGAAAAACTTTTTTTTTGTTTTATATCTTGCCCTTCAGAGATGATGTTCTCCTGCTTTTAGTATTCTGGGTAAACCACTCAGACTTTACTATATAGGTAGTGTGCTCCAGCCAAAAAGAGGCTCACATGGTTTTAGTTGGGAGCTCACCAATTTGAAGAAGGCTACAATTCTCCTGCATTCCAAACTGTACAAGGGCCTTGACAAGCTCAACACCTATATTTGTAATGAAATTGTGCATACGACTTTTAAAGCTTCAAAGGGACTTCCCAGACTTTTTTGTTGACAAATTCATCGATAAGGTGACTATAAGGGAGACTTTTGCCAACTTCATGCTCAATAGACAGCACTGCTAGCCCAGATTGTCTTTCTTGGCTCATTGATGACCTCAGATAGGTTTTTATCAACTTAAGTTTTGAAAAACTGCGTTCTGCTGTTGCGACAGTTACAGGTACTGTCAAAAAAATGCGCAACACGGCAAAGACATTCACATACATGTCATGTAGCCGGTTTTGAAGGAGAAAATTTAATACCTGTATTGGTGCCGTATCAGTCTTAAGCATTCCTGCCAGGTTCCTGAGTTCATGTGCAAGTTCATGAGCATCAAAGTCAGAGTGGTTAGTGGTTCTGTCTGTTAATTTTTCTTTGAGGACCTCACATTGCTGCATCAGGTCTTCTATGGAAACACCATTTAGGCTTTTATGTTACACAGAAACTAAATGTTTAGCAAACTTGGAAATTTGCTGAAAGTGCTCGCTAAAGGACATGAGTGTGGTGTCCAGCAATGTGTTGAAAAACTCAACTTGAATACTGTGTTCTGGGTCCTGCACTGTCTCATCCTGTCCTTCATAATCAAATAGTCGCTTTACCTTTCTGTGCCTTGCCTGACGGAATCCAGCTGGGGCATCCAGTTCTGCAGCAATCTTAGAGCCCTGTACCAATGCCTGTTCAAACCCACTCTCTCTGTACTTTTAAGTATGTCAGTGGTTGAAGCAAGCACCTTCCACAGGTCGATATGTCAACTGATGCACTCTGTAATATCTTGCTTGCACGGTTGACTTCAAGCAGGACATCATACCAGATGACAAGACATACAATGAATTTGTATGACAGGAGTTCGCACAAAGTGACGCTGTTTCTGCATATGCTGCAGCATCCTTGGTCCTTACAGACTCTGCAATCTCTGCAAAGCACTCCTAATTTCCTTGAGCTGATAGCGAGTGCTTTTACAGACTCTATTCACACTCCCACCGAGTCTCAGAAAGTGGCTTTGGAGTGATCCAACATGTTTTTTCAGTATTTGCCAGCGGCCTGTTGATGCTGAGCAAAGATTGTAGACCTTCTGCAGGCAGCCAAAGAAAGAGACAGCATGCCTTGATGAATGGGCTCCATCGCTGATGATGAGATTCAGGCAGTGGCAGGCACATGGCACATAAAACGCTCTGCGGTTTAATTCTTTTATGCGAGCCTGCACACCAGCTCGTTTCCCTTTCATGTTGCTCCCATTATCATATCCTTGCCCCCGACAGTTGCTGATGTCCAGATTATGTTGCTGTAAAGTCTGAAGAAAGGATTCAGTTAGTCCTTCTCCAGTTGTGTCATTTACAGGTATGAACCCCAAAAAATGTTCCTCGATGGTGGCGACATTCTTCGAAACATCCACATGTCTAACAACAAGTGTCATCTGCTCTTGGTGGCTAATGTCAGGAGTACAGTCCAGGATAACTGCAAAATATCTTGATTGTTGTATCTTGATACAATGACCCTACAATTGCACCTGAAATTAGTTTAATTATTTCATTTTGAATGTCCTGCCCAAATAGTGGTCCATTATTTCTTTGTTCTGAATCCGCGATATGTTCAGCCATGAGAGGTCAAACTTTGACAGAAATTCAACCTGACCCAAGAAATTTCCATTGCCTTGGGTGAAGCACATCACTTGTGCCACGGAAAGCCATGTTCCTCTCAGCCAAGAACTGAATAGTTGCTATGATCCGTTCCAAGACCTACGCCAGTGTTTTATCTCTTTCTATCAGCAGCTGTCTCTTTTATCCAGTGTCTGTCCACTCTTCAACCTGGTCTCCAGTTCCTTCCACTGTAACATGCTTAGCACATGTTCTGGTGCACGTCATGGGCACTCAAAGCCTTTGACATTTCTTGCCATGCTCGATAACCTCCAGTCCGAAGAAGATTGTTTGAGTGTCCAAATAATTTGCAGGCAAAGCAGAACAGTGCATCCTTAGACACAGAGTATGTCAGCCAAGTGCGCTTGACTCTCTCACCATGGGACAGAGTCAAGAAAATAATTTTCTGCAGTAAATCTTCTTCTTCTCATTTACTGGGAATTGTGGCAGTATGACTTGCACAGGTCCATGTTTCACAGATGACACTCTTACTTCATCCCTTAGTGTGTGTGGCCAGGTTCCAAGATCCTCAAATGAAATTTCAGAAGATCCTGCTAAATCACAAGTGAGGTAGTCTATGCAGGTGGGCACAGTGTGGACAGTGGCAGGTGTGTTACTGGTCTCCTGAAGGCAGTACTCCTGGGACTCTATTTTCGCAGGTGGTGGCAGGTACTGTATAGACAGTGGCCAGTGCATTCCTGGTCTCCTCTAATGTTAGAACTCCGGGGGTGATAGTTTCACAGGTGGACACCATGTCTTCCATTACAGCAGTTGCAGGAATATGTGCTTCAGGTTCAGTTGGTCTTTCAAGATCAGCTCCACTTCCTAGGCTTTGACTTGAGTGTGATGGGGTAGTAACAAAAATTTCTCAATAGCACCTCTTTGCCGCTTTGTGTCTTCATTTCTCTGCTGCTGTAACTTTCTCTTTGCAGCCCACAAATATAAAGTGCGATTCATTTCTTAAACTGAATGAGGAAAAAAAAGAAATTTCTGTGGCAGAATTTGCAGATTTGCTCAAGAGCATTTTTCACTTTTCCTTCCATTTCAGTGAAAGGTGACTACATCGGCATTTTAATATTTCGCTTTGTGGATTCAGCAACACTTGCATGGACCTGCTCTGTGTAAAGGTTGACATATAGATACTTCAGGCCCTATGCCATACACCGAGATGGGGCAGGCACAAACAACTCACTGTGATAGAACACCCCCACACACACACACACACACATACACACACATACACACACACACACACACACACACACACACACACACACACACTATAAGGATCATGACACCAAAACACAGCAGACCGCCAGACAGAGACAGGCAGGACAGACCAGACCAACCGACCAACCAGACCAACCAACCGACCAGACCAACACTGGGAGTCCTTGGCCCCACACTGGGATGGCCATGAACCCTTACTGGTATACTACACTGAGAGAGTACGGGTTCTCGCACCCCAGGCTAGGATAATCAGCCTCCCATCTCCCCAAAGGAGCTGGAGGCTTTGCTGGATATTTTAATTTTGGTGGAAATGTGTTGATTGTGCTGGATACTACAGGTACAGGAAGGCATGTATACCAGTGTGAGTGCAGGGGTCTGTGTGCATGTCTGTGTGAGAGACATCAATCAAAGCTTTATTTTAAAGAGCATCTTTCCAAAACCAAAGCACTTTTACACTAAATATATACAGTAAAATTAAAAGATCCTAAAATCATGATATGTACTGTGTATTTATGTAAATAAAAACAATTCTGAAAACCAATATGTGTGGCTGTTCTTTCACCAACTACACACACCACAACTCAAAATAACCACACAACACATCAGTAATCTTTGAAGGAAGCAGCAAGTCAGGCCTTAGAATGCATGCAGTCCTTAGATTATGCTTAAACACTCAGGAAAGTGGTGCGCTCAGGTTTGGTGGTGCCATCTCAATGCTGCCAGCCCAGCTGCAAAAAGACAGCACTCACCGTGGATTTTATAAGATGCTCAGTGCATGTTTTAATCAGAACAGGTCCTTCGCAAAATCAGTTGTGCTAGCCAACCTTCAGCGTCCTTCAGAAGCAGATGATGTCTCTGGAAGGCCCACTGAAAGGTTGAGGCACAGGCTGATTTTTTGAGAGGCACCTGCTCTGATTAAAACATGCACTGAGCAGCTAAAAAAAAAAAAAAAGAATGTGAAAATATATTGAAAACAGCTTCTAACATAGTAAAAGCCAGCACATTACAACTACTTGCAATACTCAAGGTGGTAAACTGAGAAACATTACTTTAGATTCAGTGCAGTTCTCCTTTAACCCATTTAATGTTCACCTGGTGTGTGTGATGTCTGTACCTAGTGTATACCAAGCAGCTGCAAACGAGTTCTAATAGAGCCTTAAACTATCTGCATCTTGTCCATTGTCCTACAGATTATACCAGGTGCACATAGCAAGAGCTGCAAATGAGCCCACAGCCACATGCAGTATTTTCACATTGTCCTAGTAAGGCCATCAGGATCACATAAAGAGCTGCTAACGAGTGATTAGTTGGCTGCCTCACATTTCATTGTAAAAGTACACTAGGTCTGAAAACTCTAGAAACAAAGTGCCTCCGGACCATGCAACAATACATTTTCAGCTTGGATTGGCATTGCAACTTACTAATTTGTTTTAGAAGGAGTGGGTGTTAGGGTCTGCTGTGATGTCCCATCAGCTTGGTCCCCATGGCAAACTATATCTGCCTCAAATGCCTTACCGTCATATAGGCAACAGTAGTCCAAAATAGACCCAAGGTGGCAAGGTGTAGTCAACCACCAGTGTGTAGGTAATGGGAAAACCATACATCTTGCTTTTCAGACCTTATCCAATGTTAACTGCTCTGAGTCATACTTGCTCAGTCACAAAACCATAAACTGTGTGCACCCCCCCCCAAGAGTGGTAAGCCTTTAGCCTAGTCATTGAAACACAGCATGAGATAGCCAGACAAATAAAACCCGCATGCATATATTGGTAAAAACAGTGCCCACAGGGGTGGGCTTTGACGTAGCGGCACTGCTTTTCACCAACGCTCCCCTACCCATCCGCAGGACCTGACCGAGGAGTTACCTCTCATCGGCCATGACACTTACATGCAACATACCCTCTTTTTAGATATAATATGGTGCAGTATTTAACATGAACACACACACACACACACACACGCACCCACAAGCACAGCAGACCATACTAAACAATCATATACTGCATCTGCTTCAATGTAGGACCATTGATGGTGTAGCGGGCACTTGATATACTCAAGCAACGATCAAATACAGTATATATCAGAATAAAAAAATCACTTTCTTAACTGGTTGAGGCGCAACAAGTTGTTACACAATCTATCATTTTCCCCAGACTGAGTCAAAATTACTGGAAGAGCAAGAAACAAACTATTCATTCATTATTGATAATGTATTACAACAAAAATAGCTCCTACTGATCATTATTGTTCTATTCTGCTTCTTTATTATGCTGTTGTCTCCTTTCTATGTGTGCCCTATATATTATAGTAGCAGAGCCTAAATTAATTCACCTGAATTAATTTAGCCTCTGGTGATGGCTACAGATAAGATTCGCGCATATAGAGAGGAGACAGCAGCAAATAGAGGAGAAAAGACAGAACAATAATGGATCAGATTCAGTACGAACTTTCTTGTAATTCCAGATAGACAGACTGCAAGACAATAGGATAGACACCACCTTATCTGGCTAGCACAGTGACCCTCACTATAATGAACATGCTATAATGAACAACTGATTGTTCTGAAGGATGTTTTATTTCCAGTCTACAGTGAGCCACGAAATACAATAAAACTAAAAAGTTAATTACACATATTCCTTTGCTTTCCCAACAAGGCAGCCACACTTGACTGTCAATAAAACAAAGTAAACTTCCTTTGCTTTTCCAACCATGCACCTGCACATTTGATTCGCAATAAAAGAAAAAGTGAACTTAGTAAGTTGCCTTTAGTGACACCACACTTTGCCTAGCATGCCACTGACCAGTCTATCCAAAATGAAGCTTTCTTCCAGCACCTAGGCAAGGCAAGGTAAGCGGTGGCACTAATGGCAGCTTGTCACTATAATAACCCACCTCTGAAGTCTGTCCCAGTCAATGCCTCGAGAACAGCTTCTGCACTGCAGGATACCCAATGTATGTCTCCAGCAAGGCTGCATTGCTCTGGTAACCCACCCAGTCTGTTCAATTCACACTTTTATTTCTTCAGCACCTACATGTTTCCAGGAGACCTAATGCCTTCGGCTGCTAGTACTAGTAAAGGGGTAGTAAACAATAAACATGCAAAGCAGATACTGTCAGAAGCACTGAAAACTAAGATCAACAACCAGAAAATATTTAAGTTCAGTACAAAGTAGTAGGACTTTGCAACAGGTATGAGTTTGCTTTAATTATTGATTCATCTTTATTGCCTCCTCACGTTTTGCTGTCTCCAGCTTGTTCACGGGTTTTAATATCTAAACAAATATAAATATAACATTATAAATTACAATTTTCCCAAGAACAGTTTGTAAAAATGTTATTTTATATTTGTTTAGATGGCAATAAAGATTAATCCAATAATTGAAGCAGACTCCTTTGATTTTCTGTTGTAAAGAAACAGTATATGTATTGTTCATTTGATATACAGCCTCCCATGCAGAGCTTCACCACACAAATTCACTGCATTATTACCTGCACGAAAAGGAAGAGAAGGCACTAGGCAAGGCACTGCTGGTCTCCTGAATTCTTGCTGTTCTAACCGCGCCACGTCACCACTGTCTGCAGGCAGGGGTCACCTAGTCGGCAGGCACGATGGTTGTGTAGCAGTCCAGTCTCTCAGGCTAAACTACTGTCTGTGCTGCTGTTCTTTTTCTTAAAAAAGAAAAAAGTGAATTTAATTTACAGCTCAAGTTAGCAGCACTGGCAGAAGTACAGAGGGGACCCTGTATCAGTGGTGGTGGGTGGGTGCTGGCTGGGTGGGCCTGGATAAACTGCTGTCCTGTCCTGTCCTGTCCTCTCCTCTCCTCTGCTCCTCAGAATAGTGACTGGCTGCAGCAACAATACGCTCTTCCACAGGTCAGAATCCACAGGTCTGAGGTCTCCTCGACGTTCTGGAACCAGTCCTGACTCCTCCTGATCCTTGACTCAATTGCTGCGAGTGATAGTGCACACTGTGGTTTAATCCATTTTTATGCTGCAGCTATGGACCTGAGTGGGAACCAAAATGTTCAGGTCCCAGTGGGCGGAGGTGTGATTTCAGGAGCGGACAGAGTTGACCCCTGTGATTGGTTCACCACACCATGTCCGTCCCACGTCAATGTGCAGCTCAATAAGGGGATGTAGGCAAACAAGGTGGGCAGGGAACAGTCCATGGATGTCTCAGTGGGTGAATGAGTTGAGATCGCACACACACAGATCGGAATGGTCGGACCGTCGGACGCACGGAAGACGAGTCGACAGGAGGCAGGAGCACAGCACAGCACAGGACAAACAGCTGCCGCCCGCCACCGGGATTCAGGATCGGGAATCCAGTCTGCCAGCCAGGTGGGAAATTGAGTTCGGGCCATCGGGTACCTACTCTGCCTCTTGTCTGCCTGTGCTAAGTTGCTGTAGGCTATAGCCTGTCTCTGCACTGCAGTGTTGCTCGCTTCTTTCCGCCGGTTCCGGGGCTTCGGTGGTGACTGCACTGCAGACAGTGCTTCTTCTTGACTCTCTGGCTGCTTGCGAATCCTCCTGACCTCCTTGCTGACTGACTGACACAGAGGCCCGCAGTGAGTGACAGTGTGACACACTGATTAATTTAAATTGTTGCCTTTAGTTTTGTATTGTTGTACAGTGGTTGTTTTAACTTTTGAGCACTGTCCCAACTCCCAGGCTGCTCGTCGCCCGCATCAGCGCCTATTTGGGGCCTCCCATGGCCGCGGGGTTCACGGGTGCTTAACGCCGGCCCTGTCCCTACCTAATGGATAAGCTGCAGATCCTAGATAAACAGCAGCCTACTTCTTTCTACCAACCCCCTAAAATTGCCTTATGACTGTCCCATGCATGCTTGAATTCCACCACTGTTTTTGACTCCACAACCTCCTACAGAAGGCTATTCCATGCATCCACAACCCTTTCTGTGAAAAAATACTTCCTTAAATTACCTCTGAGCCACCCCTCCTTGTATCTTCAAATTGTGCCCCCTTGTTCTTGCACACCTCTTTTTTTGAAAGATGCTACCCTCTTGGACTTTGTTGATTCCCTTGAGATACTTGAAAGTTTCTATCATGTCCCCCCTCTCCCTCCTTTCCTCGAGGCTATACATATTCAGCTCCTTAAGTCTCTCTTCATATGTCTACCGGTGCAGACCCTGCACCATTTGAGTTGCCCTCCTCTGGACAGCCTCCATCCTGTCTATGTCTTTGTGGAGATTGGGTCTCCAGAACTGCATGCAGTACTCCAGATGGGGTCTCACCAACTGCCTGTACAGAGGGATAATAACTTCCTGTTTTCTACTGGTGATGCCTCTCCCATGCATCCCAGTATCCCCAGCCCTCCTTGCCCCTGTCACATTGCTTGCCCACCTTTAGGTCATCTGATATGACTACCCCCAGGTCCCTTTCCATTTTTGTTGTTGTTAGTATCTCACCCCCCATTGTGTACTCTTCCCCTGGGTTTTTGTTTCCCAGGTGCATTACCTTGCACATCTTAGCATTGAATCTAAGCTGTCGTACATTTGACCATTCCTGTAACCTTGCCAAGTCCCTTCTCATCCTTTCCACCCCACCTTGTGCATCAACTCTGTTGCAGATCTTTGTGTCATCTGCAAAGAGACATACTGTTCCTTCCTGTCCCTCTGCAATGTCGCTTATAAAGACATTGAAGAGGACCGGTCCTAATACTGAACCCTGCAGTACCCCACTAGTAACCCCCTTTCTTCAGAGTGGACTCCATTTACTATTACTCTCTGTGTCCTATTCTCCAGCCAATTCTTTAACCAGGTTGCCATCTTGGGACCCACTCCCAGGCTGGCTAACTTGTATATTAATCTTTTGTGTGGGACTGTGTCAAATGCCTTGCTAAAGTCTAGGTAGGTCATGTCCACAGCCCCTCCCTGATCTATTACTTTGGTCACCCAGTCAAAGAAATCTATCAGATTTGTCTGGCATGACCTTCCCACTGTGAATCCATGCTGCCTTGGGTCGTGAGCCCTCTGGTCTCTAGATACTCAACAATTCTTTCCTTCAGAAGTGATTCCATCATTTTCCTACCACTGAGGTTAAACTAACAGATCTGTAGTTTTCTGCTTCTGCTTTGCTTCCACTTTTGTGAGGGAATCACATCTGCCTTCTCCAACCTCGGTACCACCCATCCTCCCATGATTTGTTAAAGAGGGTAGTCAGTGGTGTCACTAGTTCTACCCTTAGTTCTTTTAGAATTCTGGGATGAACTCCATCAGGCCCCATTGCTTTGTCCACCTTCAGTTTTAAGAGTGATTTCAGAACCCTTCTTCTGTAAATGGGCTGGTATCAACTTCTGTATCCAGAGTGTTTCTACTGTTTGTTTTAGCTACCTCCCCCAGTTCCTTTGTAAATACTGAGCAAAAATATTTGTTTAGTATCTCTGCCTTTTAACAGTCACCCTCTGCCCACCCTCCCTCCTCTTTATTAAGCCTCACTAGCCCTCCCTTGGTCTTCCTTCACTCCCTGATGTACCTATAAAAGGTTTTATCCCCCTTCTTAACTGAGTTGGCTATCTTTTCCTCGGTTGAGGCCTTTACTGTTCTGACTGCCTTCCCAGCTTCCTTTTGCTTTAACTGATACAGTTCCTATCCTGCTCCTTCTGTGATTCCTTGTACTTCCTGAATGCTTTCTTTTTCCCTTGAACCTTCACTACCACTTCCTTTGAGAACCATAGTGGTTTCTTACATCATTTCATTTTGTTAATTTGTTTCCACAAAGGCTTGTTACCTCTGTGATGGCAGTTTTTATTATTCCCCATTGTTCTTCCACCCCTCCTTCCTGCCCATTTGCTAGTGCATTCCTTAGCACTCACCATTTTTAGCAAAGTCAGCCTCCTAAAGTCCAGTACTTTTGCCTTTGTATGGCTTGACTCTATTGCTGTGTTTATTGTGAACCATACTGTTCGATGGTCGCCAGTTCCCAGATGGCTACCCACTTCTACATCTGTGATCATCTCTTCATCTCCATTTGAGAGAACCAGGTCTAAGATTGCTCCCTCTTGAGTGGGCTCCAATGCTAGTTGTCTAAGGCATGCCCCTTGTAGGGCATCTAGAATAACCCCACTCTTTGAGGTGGCTGCTATATCTGCACTCCAGTTAACATCTGGCATATTCAGATCACCCATCAGCAACATCTCCCCTTTTTCTGCCATTCTAAGTATTCTTTCTATCATTTCCTTGTCCATTTCCTCCCCCCTGAGAAGGGGGTCAGTATACAACCCCTGTGCAGATTGTGGTGCCATTGACGGTCTCCAAATTTACCCACAGTGCTTCTTCTCCTCCCTGTTTTCCCTTTTGTTCTGTTGCTTTGATTCCTTCCCTTGTGTAAAAAGCTACTCCTCCTCCTTTTTTACCCTCCCTGTCCCTCCTATAGATAGTGTATCCTAGTATGTTTTTGTCCCAGTCATGGTATTGTGTGTACCATGTTTCTGTGACTGCCACGATATCCAGATGTCCCTCCTCTATCAAGGTCACTAATTCAGGAAGCTTGTTACTCAGACTAAGGGCATTGGTACTCATTGATCTCCATTTTTTGATGGCTTTACCTTCTTTTGCAGCATCTCCCACTGACTTGTCTACCTCAGTCTTTGTCTCATTTAGTACCCTGTTTTGTAGGGAGAGGCTGGGATTTTCCTGCTGCTTATCAGTGCCCCCCCATTGACTAGTTTAAAAGCTTGCCAATGAAGCATTTAAACCAATTGCTCAAAAGACTTGTTCCCTTCCTGGACAGATGCAGACCATCCTGCCAGTATAGGCTGGTGTTCTCCAGGGGAACCCCAGTCCCCAATGAAGCCAAACCCCTGTGCTCCACACCATTTTTTCAACCATTCATTAAACTGCATGGTGCAAAGTACCCTCGCCTCATTCATGCCATTGACAGGGAGCACCTCAGAGAAGGATATTGTGTGTGCTACTTGTCTTAGGCCCCTCCCCAATTCTACAAAGTCCTTCTGCACTGCTCTAATCTCATGATCTCCTGGTACTTACCAGGTTAACTTGTAAAGGCAACTAGTGATCAAGACACTATTGTTACAAGGGTAGAAGCCATGATTATGAACCTTAAATTGTAGCAAAATCTACTAGTAGTATCTTAAAGATGTGCTGGAAAGAGGCTTGACATAACCAGTTAGGAAAAGAAGTTCAATACATTAACAATAGGTTGAAAAAAATGGTCTTCCTTCAATCTTTGATCCAAAAAGGATTTTAGACTGAAATGTATTTAGTAATGTTGCAAAGGAAAAATGGTACAGCATAGCCATGTGACAAGGCTAAAAAGTTCTTTATGACTTTGTGAAAATACATTGCATATGAAAACAGTAGCAAGTTCAAGATTAAATATACATTTCTGGTATGAAACTGTTTCTATTAAGTCTTGTCTGGGTGGTCATAAGACAAGTAAATTCAGTATGTTTTTGAATATGCAATATGTTTTGGCTGTACACTTTTTATCAGTGAACTAAAACTACCTTACAGACTACAGAGCTAAACTTGCTGTAAATTTAGCCCCACCCCTAGCCAGGGGAAGGCAGTCATTCTTAGCAATTTACATGATTCATACATGCTACTTCAAGTAACTTTACTGTCTGTATCAACCCATCTACCCTGCTGTGCTGCTAGATTCAATCCACAATGCCCGCTGCTAATTAAAAGGCAGTCTGTCACCCACCCCCACTCAATCAAAGGAACAGAATGAAGTGCCTCAACTTCCCTTTCAAGCAGATGAACAGTTTGGGGGGAGGGTGGCTGTAGGAACTTCAAGTACTGTAGTCCACACCCTGGCACTTTGGTTGACCACAGTACATATAGTTAAGGTATGCACCTTCACCTTTGGTTGAGATGTTTCTGTGGACAATTGTAGTGTCAAAGAAAGGTTCATTTTCAGTGTCTTGTTAAATGATATATAAAAAAAAACTCTGTCACTTCAAAGAATGCCCTGTGCTAATCTATTGCATCCTCCCTTTGTCCGGGGATAGAGTTACAAAGTTTGAAAATTGATAAAGTTAAACATCAATAACGGTGCACAAATTATCATTTGATATTCACAAATAATCCCTTCATGAAAATTAAGGACAATATGTACTAATTGCCAGAAGATTAGGCCTTATGGTCTATTGAGTCTTCTCGAACCTCAGATCCCTAGTTGGGTGCCAAGGCCCTCCCCCTCTGTGTGTTCCAGAAACCCCTACCATCCATCACAACTCCCCCGGGCCAGGCCATCAACTGATACATCCACTTTCTGTATCTGTCCCACCCTCTCTTGAAGCCCTCCACAGTGGATCTTTGAACCAGCTCGCCAGGCAGTGCATTCCATTGGTTCACCACCCTCTCAGTGAAAAACCTCCTCTTTTTCCCCTCACCCTTCCACCTTCCATCTTCAAACCTTGCCCTCTGGTGATACCTCCCTGCTTTAGTCTAAAGATCCCCTCCATGTTTACCCTATTTATTCCCTTGAGGTACTTGGAGACCTCAGTCATGTCCCCCTTGTCTCTCTTCTCCTTTCCTCCAATGAAAACAGGCAGAGCTCCTCAAGTCAGTCCTCATACATCAAAACTCCTAGTCCTCGTATCATCTTAGTTGCCCTCCTCTGTACCCTCTCCAGGAGCTGTATGTCCCTCTTCAAGTGTGGTCTCCAGTACTGTACACAGTACTCAAGGTGTGGTCTAACCAGTCCATTGTACAGTGGCAGAATCACTTCCCTGCTACTAGAAGTGATCCCCCTTATGATGCATCCCAACATCATGTTTGCCCTGCTAGCTGTCTCCTGCACTGCTCAGAGTTATTCATACATGCATCCACTATGACCCCTGGGTCTTTTCCCTGTTGAGGCCTCCAGCGCCTCCTCTCATAGGGTGTACCTGTGTTTAGGGTTTCCCTGCCCAAGATGTAACACCTTGCACTTGGTGATATTGAAATTTAATTTCCATGGGTGAGCCCAGCTTTCCAGGGTGTCCAGGTCCCCTTGCATGGCCAACTTCCCCTCTTCTGCCTCAACTACTGCTCCCATCTTGGAGTCAATAGTGAAGAGACTCATTTCACACCCTATACCCTCCCTGATGTCCGATATGTATGCATTAAATAGGATCGGACCCAGGACTGAGCCCTGTGGTACCCCACTACCAACCTCTCTATGGTTTGAGAGCTCCGCACTGACCACTACTCTCTGGGTGCATCCAGCTAGCCAGTTTTCAATCCATCTGACCATCAAAGGGCCTACTCCCAACCCTGTCAGTTTCTCCACCAGACCATTGTGTGGGACAGAGTCAAACGCCTTGCTGAAGTCCAAGAATAATACATCCACAGGCTTTCCCCTGTCCAGTTCTGATGTTACCCATTCATAGAACTCCACAAGATTGGTTTGACATGATATACCTGGCACAAACCCATGTTGCCAACTATCCAGACTTCCCACCTCCTCCAAGTACACCCTCAATCGTTCCTTTAGTATACTCTCCATTAATTTTCCCACCACCAAGGTCAAACTGATGGGTCTATAGTTATCTGGTACTTCCCTTGACGCCCCCCCTTTATGGATTGGCACCACATGTGTCTCTTCAATCCCTAGGTACCCTCCCTGTCTCAAGCGACCTGTTGAAGAGCTCACCAGGGGTGCAGCCAGTATGTCCACCAATTCCCATAGTACTCTTGGATGAATGCCATACGGCCCAGGAGATTTATCTTTCTTAAGGGCCTTGAGGGCTAGTCACACCCTTTCAGTGGAGATAGCATCATCTGTCCCCTCCACCTTACTGACCTTTTTATCCTTATCCTGATGTGACACCCCTGGGGTACCTCTCCCTCCCTCTTGCTCCATTTCTATTGCTCCCCTGATCCCACTCACTACCACTTCTATCCCCATCATGCCTTGATTTGTAGAGATCCCATCCCCCTCCCTAGTGAACATAGAGGTGAAGTATTCATTTAATACCTCTGCCTGGCCCCTCGCCTCTTTCACCCACCCTCCTTCTGATCTCAATCTGCCGCAATGGCCCTTATTTTTTCTCCACTCCCCAATGTACCGGAAGAACCCCTTTTCCCCTCCATGTATCCCCTGTGCCAGCCACTGCTCTTTACTGGACTTTTCCCCTCTCACCATCTGGCAGACTTTTCTAGATGCAAGATGGTACATTTCCTTTTCCCTATCCCGTCTTGTTGTTTTATATTTTTTGTAGGCCACCTTCTTTTCTCTGACCACTACCTGAACCTCACTGGACCACCAGCATGGTTTATGTGACCTTGCTTCCTGATGTTTCACCTTAGCACAGGTCCTGACTGCCTCATGAAGACCCCATTTTATGACCTCCCATCTCTTTTCCACATTTGTCATTGATGTAATCCCCTTCAAGTGATCCTTGAGAATATTTCCCATGCCCACAAAGTCTGTTCCCCTGAAGTCCACTGCCAGTGTCTTAGATCTCTCCCTCCTCCCCCATGCTTATTTGGAACCAGACAGTATTAAGGTCACTCCCAGTCAGGGAATCCTCTACAACCAGGTCTCTTACCAGATCCCTATCTGCCAGAACCATGTCCAGAACATGCCCCTCCCTTGTGGTCTCCATCACATGCTGTGTTAAGAACACATCCTGCAAGCTGTCCAGCAGCATCTGCTCCTTGGCCACCTTAGAGGATATGGTTCTCCAGTTTGTAACTGGCATAATAAGGTACTTAAGTACCTTTATACATTAATTCCCCCTTATCACTCCAAAACACAATATCCTTGTTCTTTGTCAGATGTTTTAACAAAAGTTCAGCGTTGGTTTTAGACCGATGAGAAACACTACTTAAAATGTCTTTTTCCATAGTACTAGGTACAGAAGCTGTCTCTGCCGTGTCCACAGAGGGGTCAGAAATTTATTCATTTTCAGGCATCAATAACATTAAACTGGTTTTAGCTTGTTCTCCTTGTCTTACCAAAGTCAGATAACACTGTAACACAGCAGAGTACATTTTGGCTTGGTCATAGTCTGATAAATCAGTCCGGGACAGTATAGCTCTCATGTCAGTGTCCAAACTGTTAGTTGCAACTTTTCTCATATCCTGATCAGGGTAATTAGTTTTAATGTGATCCATCTGTTGCTGAGGCATCAAATACATTTTATGAGTAAAATCCATTATCTGTTAGCCAGCAGAGCAGTGATCAAAGGGATGGCAATTCCTAACAGTGTCCCTATAAAGCCACCTGTCTGGTTAACTATTTTCTTTTTCCTTTTTAAGGTTATTTGTTTATCGCTTAAAGTTTTAATGACTCTCCGTTTTCTTTCACCAAACCTAACTGTTTTGCTGACAGTGGAATATTTCCTTTGAGAGTGTTTAAGGCTATCTCAACTATTGCTGATATCAGATCATCAGAGGCTGAACATAAAATAGCTTCACTTAAGCTCGGAGACCCTTTTACTAATAACTTTAAAACAAACAGATTTCTCTGCAGTCTTTTAGACTTAATGAAAATACAATATCAAATATTTTTAGAAGCAGAATGTGTTTTTTTCATGACATATGCCACAGGCCAGTCAGGGGAAAACAACCCACTATGCAGTCTATATTCTTCTGGTGTATTGGATCTTAAATCAACCAGTAAATAGCCATGAGGCTTTCTTGTGGCATCTTCAAAAGCTTCTAAGAAAAATTTTGTCTGACCAGGATACATCTGCCTAGCCAAAGTTATGAATGGCAGCTTGTCTCTGGGGTTTTTAAACAAAACCATGTATTTGGTATTTAGTATGATGGCCCTGCTTTTTATTTACCTTGACAGAATACATTCTGGACAATTAAACATATTATCAACTGTTTATGATGACTGTACTTGGTAAACCCATACTCGACTTCACTATTTTGACAGGCAGAGTCCATTAAATTATCTATAACAACAAAATGTACCTTTTCAGGGGTAAGAGATCATTGTCAGCTAGTGACATCAGTGGCCCCACCACAAATTTAATCTGTGGGAACTTTAACAACAATTCAATATACAAAGGTTGCCAACAGCTGTAGAACCAGACAATATGTTCAGGCTTGTGTGATAAAGTGGCATCAGTATGATCCAACAACTGTTTTATTAAGAAGCTCTTCCCACTATTAGAGGGGCCAGCCAACAGACAACTAAAGGGATGCTGCAACCTGATATCCATTTTTTACAATCAGTATCTGTAAGGAAGTGTTTTAAAATTGTCTTGTAAAACCTATTTGTTATAAACTACTCTCTGGGACTTGGACAGTGTTTTCTTTCAAGGGACCACTGCTTTTTATTCCTAACAATGCTGGGTTAATGCATGGTAATTTCTTTAGAGATCAGTGACCCCGTATAATCAAAGACCAGGTCCTTCAGAATTTCAAAATTAATGTGTTTACTGTTGGCTACATTAAGGGTAAACCCTTTCACTTTAAGAACAACCTCGACACTGGACATCCGGTAGCCATAAGTTTTTGGGCCTCTAGAAATGAACTCTGTAATGTGTTCATCTGCAGGAACTTCACTGGTTAGCTCTCCTAAATAATCACCTGGTCTGGACACAAAAATGACAGAGTCGGTGTTGTGGTAAAGGCACCTGTCCTGTAACCTATCTAGCAGGCTGTAGAGTTCCACTCTGGCATATGATGTTGTAAAACTAGCTATAAATATGTTGATATTATTAGAATTTGGGTAATGATCTCTTGTGTATTTCCAGCTTAAACAAGCTGTTTCATCATCGATGAAAAAGCATGAGGCTATATCGTAGTAAGGGGCAAACACATACTGAAAAAGCTTGTCAGGGTCTGTTATTATGCTCGTAGTAGGCAAATTAGCTCTCTGCCCAAATTTGCCCCAAAGAGAATTTAAAAACAGTTCAGATATATGTCTCCTTGTGGGGTTAACAGCTATGGCTGCAGAGTTCAAATGTATATTTTACCTTTCAAAATACTGCTGTATGTACCTGACTTTATCCGCTTCATTTTTTACCCATGAAGGGAAACCAGACACCCCTTGCTTGCCTTTTAGATGCACCTTGATGTAGTCTGCAAAAAGCTCTGTGCATGACTCTTTAAAATGCCAAACTTCATAAATGTTAATGATTTTGTAACCTTTTCCCAGTGCCAGGTTTAGTTCTACAGTAAGTACCTGTAAGTGACCTTTTCTCATCATTGTGTGCGCACAATGTTGTTTGAAGTCTGTTTTCAGAGCAAGCACTACATAATGCGAACACAAGTTTTTTACCAATCCTGGATGGCAGCACTAGTAAAAAAAAGGCCTCTAGAGGGTAAGACTTTTACTTTTGATAAACCAAAGTAGTGAGTGAGGTCATCAAAATTGTCATAAATGATGTCAGGATGACCGACCGGATACTGTTTTGTTTTGTTAATAAAAGGGTAGAGGCTGGTAAAATCATAATAGTGTATTTTCTCATCAGGCTGCATCTTATAGTACAGACAAATGACATTTGTTCTCCCCCCAAACAGTGACTGCCTAGGTTTGAGTGGCTGTGGTAGCTGTCTGTTCCTCAAGATATTATTCAAACCCTAATCTGTAGCCAGCATTGCTTTCCATTCATGTTCCCACAATACTCTAACAGCAAAACCCTTGCTTTTTAGAAAATAAAATTTGTGGATGGTCCTATTGAATAACTGTCCAAAACTAGTCCCTGTCATGTGGTTTCTACCTTTCTCACAGTAACAGATGTTGCAGCCATGAAAAAAACAACCATTAAATTCAAATGCTGTGGGTATTCCATTTATGACAGAATAGCCATCCAAAAAGTACAGACCCACCTTAAATTCACCACCCCATAGTGTGTGTTGAATAGAAATGTTTTCTTTCTCGGATATGTACATAAGCCACTGAATAGCAGGTGTGTAGTTTCTCTTTAATTGTCTGTGGTAGTCATCTGGGGTAGAACAGTGACAGTGCATGCTTTCAAAAATAAAAATCTGTACATGGCCATGCAGACTGAGGCTATCGTGACATACTGGAAGGGGTCTAAGGATAGTGTTTCATACTCTACTGTATCACCATCTGACTGTTTTAAAACACTTTTGGCTGTCATGTTCATCACTTCTTTCCTAAATTTGCACAGGTTTTTCAAAGAATTTCAACACCTAACTGACAATAGTAGTGAAGATCTCTTTTCAGATCAAATTCTCTATGTCGGTTAGCTATGTACCATTGCAAAAACTCTTGCTTTTCAGCAGGCAGTATATATTCAGAACCATAAAACTGAGCATCGGGCAGGGGGCCTATATAATTTTCATTAGCCTTGGTGTAAAAAAATGGGGAAAGTAACCTTTAGCAACCTCATTCTCAAATCCAAGGGCTGCAGGGATTTTTGCTAGTTTAAAAGGAAGAAAACAATGGCTGTCAATAAATCTGTTGTGTAAGGATGTCACTGTGACACTGAGTAATTTTCCTCCTTGTATGAGCAATTTAATATCAATTCTTTCCTTGACTAGCTGGCTAATGATAAAATAACAGTCATAGCCTTTGACATTGTGTGCTATAAATGTGTAGTGTCTAAATGGTGCATCAATAAAATGTCCAAAAAAATCTTTTATACAATCTTCCCCTTCAAATTCCCAGGACCTCTCCCCATCTAATTGCTTAGCAAACACAAAATTTGGTATGTGCTCTCCCGTTTCTTGTGTGGCTTCAACATCAAACACTATATATTTCTCAGAGATTTTTACATCTGTGAGTGGTGACATGTAAAACAGATGCTTGTCTGCGGTCATAAAAGAACCACATCTGTTACACTGAATCAATTTACATGTTTGAGATCCCTTGTAAAAGAAAAAATATTGTTCACACAGTTTCATGGATTTACAAGACCCTGTACTCCCATCAGCTCTAGCTAAATGCCTTTCTAGGCATGCTAAAGACCTACAAATCTTTTTACAGTAGGGGAAGGATGCAGTGTCAGTTTCCTGTTCAAGACAATTGGGGTCAAAGCAAACTTTGCACTGTTGTGCACAGATATGATTTCCCTTATGGCTATAGGCTACGTCACAATATTTGCATAGGTACCTAGCCCCGATGAATTTTTTTACATTTGTTATAAAAAATAATGGTTGTCATGCAGTAATACAAACAGTGTTTTAGGAAGTCTTTCTGGCCCTGTTGAAAATGTTTGCCAGTTTCCTTCATTATGATATAAAATCTTAATTTTGACTCCTAAAAAACATTCATACTGGGGCACATCACTGAAAGTGACAGAGGTTTGGTCTGACAAACCTAGCTCAGCATGCAATATTTTAGCCTTATTCAACAACTGACTGTCACTCATATGTGGATTTAGGAGTGCGAGAATGGAGCCACTGAAACACAAATTATTCTCTCTGTTATTTAAATCAATCAAGTATCATCTCTATTTTTGTAAAATCCTACTATGCAAGATGGAGCTCAGTGTCCATCTCCCCCCACCCCCGAACCCTGGTGATTCCTGGTAGTAGTCACCACGAGATGTATAGTGTCATCAGTAATGATTTCCATATTGTTCTGTAGCATATCATCTAGCTGATCTAAGAAGGTGGCAGTATTTAACTCATTAGAGCGTATTTGCCTTGAGAACAAGGGTTGATTTAAAGAAGCAGCATTTAATCTTAACTGTATAAAGTCTCCACAGCGTGTTTGTCTCGTCACCCTGTCCAGCAATTTTTGTATAGCCTGGTGCATTGCAGCAATGGCCTCTGTCAAAGATTTTATTTTATCTAGATTTATAAACTTATATTGTTGATGGAATTCTATAGCAATAATTTTTTTTTAAACACGTTCATATTGCTGCACAGATACTAAAAATACTGCAGGGGGTGACCTGTTTGCCAGTTCTTCATCATCTTGCATATGTGCTGCAACCTGGTTTTCTAATTCACCAGATTGATGAACATTAGCAACATGCTGTAATAACCTACATTATAATATTTTCCTGGCACTCTTTACTCTTCTTTTCAAATTTTCTCCAAATGTTTTATTTTTTACCCAGATTTTTCTTGATACCATTTGTTATTTTTTTTTCATTTTGTTAGTGCTGCCATGCTTTGTACTCAGCTTGTGAGAGCTTCTGTGCTTTCACTTTGTAATTTTATTTTTGTATTTGGACACCGTTTCCTCCCTTCTCCTGTACTTTTCAACATGTGGGCCACATTTGCCATCTGTTTCAGCTCTGAGTATGAGAACTTGGTTGCACATAATAAGGAAAATACACTGCTTAGTAAAGCACCTTTACAAAACTCAGATTTAAACATCTGATGATCGTAGTCCTCACTAGATAATCTGCTCTCAATTACCAAGCCATTAAACAAACAATCAAATGCTTTACGAATACAGGCTTTCCCAGCATCGATCATGTCAATGTCCCTTTCTTGAAACCTTGGGTGCAATAACTCTTTGTCAGAAACCCTTGTGCTACTGCTCGTACATGGCTGTACATCATCATTCAGATTCACACAAGGTCTATTTTGCTCATTACTCACACCAGCAGAAACTTTTGAGCAGCTTTGAAAAGCATTGCATTCAAGTAATTATCTCTTTCTCCCTCTCTGTCCTGCAGGGGTTCACTGTGCTGCAGGTAAAAACAGAAAATACACCCCTGTCATTACTCTTGTATTTTCAACATTATACTGTAAGACAAAATTTAAACTCTAAAAACTTACAGCATTTTTAACCCCCCTCAGTCTCCCATTTTCAGCATTATACTGTAAAACAAATTTCAAATCTGAAACCTGCAGCATTTTTCCTTAACCCCTCCCCCCCAAAAAAAAACCTGCAGCATCTACTATTCCTAGTTAAAAATAAAAATACACACCTTCTGTAGTGGTAAATGGTGCAATATTCAGCTCTTCAATTGATTGGAAAAGGGATTCATTTCCACCCCATGACTCCATTATTGCTTGTTAAATGTTTTTAAAAATTATTTTAGCTCAAGATGTATTTTTGGCAGTCTTGCTCTGTTCTTTTGTCTTTAGCTCTCAGTGTCTTGAAATGCTTATATAAAATGTGTGAAACCACACCCCAAATACGTGGTTAATACTGAAAAAATTTCTGAACATCTGGTACTGTCCATCAAAACCCCCCCTACCCCTTCTCCATGGGGAAATATATAAGTCCTAGACTACTCAATGTAGGCTTTGTTTTTCACTTCCTGCGACAGCTGAAGGGCATCTCTCTAATGCCTTTCTGCTAAAACTTTGGTCACAGTCTAATTAAAAGGTATGCAGACTGCTTCTTTAAGTGCAAATAAGCTTTATGGCTTAGTTAGTTTTTAAAATGTATAATGAAAATCTTGTCTTTTTTTAAACAGCTGTGTCCTTTAAATTAGTAATTCAGTAAAACAGCTTACATACCACTAATCAGAAGATAAAACTTATTTTATCTTTTCTAAAAAGTTAATCATGAGAATCACCTGTTTTTCTCTTTTACACAGTAGGGGTTCTAGCAAGACTAATGATTCTCTGTGTAAACGAAAAACAGATGTTTTTTCTCAATCTTAAAACACAAAGGGGCACAGTTTATAATAACGGCAGTTGAATGTCAGCTCAAATTATGTTTTTAAAAGTCAAAATAGAAATTCTGTCTTTTTTTCTAAAACAGCTGCAACCTTTAAATCAGTACTTTAGTGTAACACAGCACACACACACACACACAAAGCGTGTATTCTTTTGCACCAACTCTAAGCAAAGCTGTAGATACATTTTAAGAAGACTGTGTGCTTTGAAATGATTCTGAGAGAGAAACATTATCATTTTACATTCTGTCTTTTCTTTGTAACATATTATTTATTTTCTTATTTAGTTAGGCTTCAGATTAATACCTTTGAGCCATGAACTCTTTTACAAAGGTTCCAAGTCAGACAAATTACAGAAACATTATGCAGGTAATGGTTAGAAACCTACTACATGACTTTTAATTGTTTTATAGTGTAACTATAGACATTTATTTAGTAACAAAAGCATAAAGCTACATTTTTTACAGATGCTATCCAGAGAAAACTGTTGAACCATCTTATTTACACACAGGTCCCAGTTTTAGCTTATTAATGTTACATGCATATGCATAAAGGTATCCTTTTGGTACAAGTTTTACACATTTTATAACTTGTGATAAAACAGAAAAAAGGGTACTCACACAGGCAGATGGATTTCCTTCAGGGGGGTCTCCAAACAGATCTGTGAAACCTCTGCATGATCAGGTTGCCTCCTAGATACTTCTTTCTGAAAATATCCTAATCAAAAAACACACACATGCCCCTGCAGTTATGCACCCAAGCCGACAGGGGGCACATAACACTACATAAACCCTAACTTATTTTTTTGGGGTGGGTGGGGACACGGTGGCAAAGACGGACAGGGGGTTGAGCCAGGATGGTGGGGAGCAGGAGAAAGGAGGGGGACAGGAGTTTAAGCTAGCACAGTGGTGCTCAGGTTCCAGCCAGGATGGTGTGGCAGGGGTTCGAGGAGCGTATGAGAAGGAGGGGCATAGGATGCTTACAAAATGGTGAGTAGCAGGGGTTCAAGGAGTGTATAAGAAGGAGGGGCACAGGACGCTTACAAAATGGTGGGTGGCAGGGGTTTGAGGAGTGTATGAGAACGAGGGGCTTAGGACGCTTACAAAATGGTGGTGTTATGTCACTTCCAGGGTTTCAGTGTGGGTAATTTCCTGCGAAAGTGGGTGGGACATGGGTTTGAACGCATGCCATTTCCTATGCAAGGGGCAGGACATGGGTTCGAGCTTACATCTCTTCCGCTGGAAGCGGGTGGTGCTAGCGCATTTTAGGGAGGGACTTCCGGTTTAACAAGGTACGATTATGATTGGTCCATTTTAGGCCATGCCCACCTGTCAAATGATGTGGCACGTGATGATTTGCTGAAATATAACATTTGACGAGATATATGAACTTATACTACTATTAATTTCTCCAGTTATGGGGCTCTGTGGCCCAACAGTAGCAGGTCCAGTATGTTCTAGGCTATTAGTGAGTTGAGGTATTAGTTTTGTGTTTCATAGAAACATAGACTTTGATGGCAGATAAGGACTGCTTGGCCCACCCAGACTGCCAATTTCCCTACTTATTGGATTAGCTGCAGATCCTAGTTAACCAACAGCCTACTTCCTCCTACCCCCCTACTATAATTGTCTTATGTTTATCCCATGCATTCTTGAATTCCCCCAATGTTTTTGACCCCACAACCTCCTCAGGAAGGCTGTTCCTTGCATTCACCACCCTTTATGTGAAAAAATACTTCATCACTTTGCCCCAAGCCGTCTGCCCTCTATCTTCAAATTATCCTCTTGTTCTTACACATATCTTTTTCTGAAAGATGCTAACGCTCTTTGACTTTGTTGATTTCCTTGAGGAATTTGAAAGTTTCTATCACGTCCACCCTCTCCCTCCTTTCCTCAAGGGTATACATATTAAGCTCCTTTAGTCTCTCTTCATATGATTTCTGATGCAAACACTGCACCATTTTAGTTGCCTTCCTCTGCCTTGTGGAGATGATGTCTCCAAAATTGCACACAGTACTCCAGATGGGGACTCACCAACTGCCTGTACATAAGGGATGACAACTTCCTGTTTTCTACTGGTGATGCATCTCCCTCGGCATCCCATTATCCCCCAGCTCTTCTTACTACCCTTTCACATTGCCTCCCTACCAATAGGGCATCTGATATGACTACCCCAGGTCCCTTTTCATTTTTATTGTTGTTAGTACCCCCCATTTTGTACTCTTCCCCTGGGTTTTTGTTTCCCAGGTGCATTACTTTGCACTTCTTTGCATTGAATCTAAACTGCCATATTTTTGACCATTCCTCCAACCTTGGCAAGTCCCTTCTCATCCTTTCCACCACCCCCATGTAGCATGTATCAACCCTGTTGAAGATCTTTGTGTCATCTGCAAAGAGGCATACTTTTCCTTCCAGTCCCTCTGCAATGTCACTTTTAAAGATATTGAAGAGGACCAGCCCCAGGACTGAAACCTGTGGTACCTTGCTAGTAACTTCCCTTTCTTCAGAGTGGACTCTGTTTACTATTACCCTATGTGCCCTGTTGTCCAGCCAATTTCTTACCTATGCCAGCACACTGGGACCCAATCCCAGGCTGGCTAACATAGAAACATAGAAACATAGACTTTGATGGCAGATAAGGACTGCTAGGCCCATCTAGTCTGCCCATTTCCCTACCTACAGGATAGGCTACAGATCCTAGTTAACCAACAACCTATTTCTTCCTACCCCCCACAAGAATTGCCTTATGTCTGTCCTATGCATTCTTGAATTGTCCCACAGTTTTAGACCCCACAACCTCCTCAGGAAGGCTGTTCCATGCATCTACTACCCTCTCTGTGAAATAATACTTCCTCACATTGCCCCTGAACTGCCCTCCTTCCATCTTTAAATTGTGTCCCCTTGTTCTTGCAAGTCTCTTTTTCTGAAAAATGCTACTCTCTTGGACTTTGTTGATTCCACTGAGGTACTTAAAAGTTACTATCATGTCCCCCCTCTCCCTTGATTCCTCAAGGGTATACATATTAAGCTCCTTTAGTCTCTCCTCATACGGCTTCTCTTCCAGACCCTGCACCATTTTAGTTGCCCTCCTCTGGACTGCCTCTATCCTGTCTATGTCCTTGCGGAGATGGGGTCTCCAGAACTGGACACAGTACTCCAGATGGGGTCTCACCAACTGTCTGTACAGAGGGATAACAACTTCCTGTTTTCTGCTGCTGATGCCTCTCCCTAGACATCCCAGTATACCCCCAGCCCTCCCTACTGCCTTCTCACGTTGCTTGCTAACCTTAAGGTCATCTGATATGATTACCCCCAGGTCCCTTTCCTTTTTTGTTGTTGTTACTACCTCCCCACCCATTGTGTATTCTTCCCCTGGGTTCTTGTTTCCCAGGTGCATTATTTTGCACTTCTTTGCATTGAATCCTAGCTGTAATACTTCTGACCATTCCTCCAACCTTGCCAAGCCCCTTTTTATCCCTTCCACTCCTCCTTGTGTATCAACCCTGTTGCAGATTTTTGTGTCATCTGCAAAAAGGCATACTTTTCCTTCCAGTCCCTCTGCAATGTCACTGATGAAGACATTAAAAAGGACTGGACCCAATACTGAACCCTGCGGTACCCCACTAGTAACCCCCCTTTCTTCAGAATGGATCCATTTACAATTACCTTATGTGTCCTGCTGTCCAGCCAATGTTTTACCCAGACTACCACCCCGGGTCCCACTCCCAGGCTGGTTAATTTGACTATTAATCTTTTGTGTGGGACTGTGTCAAATGCCTTGCTAAAGTCTAGGTAGGCCATGTCCACAGCCCCTCCCTGGTCTACTACTTTGGTCACCCAGTCAAAGAAATCTATTAGATTCATCTGACATGACCTTTCCACTGTGAACCCATGCTGCCTTGGGTCCTGTGCCCCACTGGCCTCTAGGTACTCGACTATTCTTTCCTTCAGAAGTGACTCCATCACTTTCCTACCACAGAGGTCAGACTGACAGGTCTGTAGTTTCCTGCCTCTGTCTTGGACCCACTTTTGTGAAGGGGTATCACATCTACCTTCCTCCAGTCGTCGGGTACCACACCATCCTCCCATGATTTATTAAAAAGAGTAGTCAGTGGTTTCACTAGTTCCTCCCTTAATTCTTTTAGAATTCTGGGGTGAATTCCATCAGGACCCATTGCTTTGTCCACCTTCAGTTTTAGGAGTTCTTGCAGAACACTTTCTTCTGTGAAAGGACCGGGATCCACCCCCCCTATCAAGAGTGCTTCTGTTAATTGGATTAAGCTCTTCCCCCTCCTCTTTTGAGAATACTGAGCAGAAATATTCGTTCAGTATTCCTGCTTTTTCACTGTCCCCCTCTGCCCGCCCACTGTTCTTTCTATTCAGCCTCACTATCCCTCCTTTGTCTTTCTACCGCTGATGTACCTATAAAATGTTTTATCCCCCTTCTTAACTGAGTTGGCTATCTTTTCCTCAATTCGGGCCTTTGCTATTCTGACTTCCCTCCCTGCTTCCTTCTGCCTTAACTTGTACAGCTCTCTGTCCTGCTCCTTCTGTGTTTCCTTATACTTCCGGAATACTATCTTTTTCTTCCTGACTTTCACAGCCACCTCTTTTGAGAACCATAGTGGCTTTTTCTTTCATTTTGATTTGTTCATTTACTTCACACAAAGGCTTGTTGCCTCTGTGTTGGCAGTTTTGACAATTCCCCATTGTTGATCCACACCTCCTTCTAGCCTGTTTGCTAGTGCTTTTCTGAGGCACTCTCCCATCTTGCCAAAGTCAGCCCTCCTAAAGTCCAGTACCCTCACTTTTGTATGGCTTGACTGTGTAGCTGAGTTTAACATGCACCACACTGTTTGATGGTCACTTGTCCCCAGATGGCAACCCACTTCTAGATCTGAGATCCTCTCACTGCCCCCTTTGAGAGTATGAGGTCTAAGATTGCTCCCTGATGAGTGAGTTTTGAAACTAGCTGTCTAATGCCTGCCACCAGTTGGGCATCAAGAATTGCCCTGCTCTTGGATGTGGCTGCAGCAAATGTGCTCCAGTTAACATCTGGCATATTCAGGTCTCCCATCAACAGTATCTCCCCTTTCTCTGCCGTTCTAAGAATGCCTTCCATCATATCCTTGTCCATTCCTTCCCCCTGACATGGGGGTCTGTACACAACCCCTGTGCAGATTGTGGTGCCCTTTCCAGTCTCCAAGGTGACCCACAGTGCCTCCTCTCCTCCCTGTTTACTCTTTTACTCAGTTGCTTTTATCCCTTCCTTTACATAGAGAGCTACTCCTCCCCCTCTTCTCCCCTGCCTGTCTCTCTTGTAGGTTATGTACCCTGGTATGTTAACATCCCAGTCATGGTTCTCTGTGTACCATGTTTCTGTGACTGCTACGATATCCAGGCATCCCTCTTCCATTAAGGCCATCAGCTCAGGGAGCTAGTTGCCCAGACTACGGGCATTGGTACTCATTACCCTCCATTTCCTGATGGCCTTACTCCCTTTTGCCCCATTCCTAACTTGCTTATTATTCTTTTATATTGGACTACATCAAATGCCTTGCTAAAGTCTAGGTAGGCCACATCCACAGCCCCTCCATGGTCTGCTACTTTGGTCACCCAGTCAAAGAAATCTATTAGATTCATCTGACATGATCTTCCAATTTCAATCTACAATATGTTCTAACTAATTTAACATATAGTATGCACTGATTTATTTCCTAAGCAGAAACAATAGGAAACTAATTTGAACACTGTTGTGATATTATTTCAGCAAATACTCTGATTCTTTCTAAAGTATTCATTTTCATCTGTTAGAGATTTGAGCCTTACTCAGTCAGCACCTTATTGGTGCCACTTCTGCCTCTATCTCTACACAGTCATTTATAGATATAAAGAAAAATTCTTTCAGGTGAACATAGCACACAGAATATATGAGAACTTGTTCTTGTAGTATCATAGCTGCTTCTATCAAGAAACATAGAAACAGAATTTGATGGCAGATAAGGACCGCTTGGCCCACCTAGTCTGCCCATTTTCCTACCTAACAGATAAGCTGCAGATCCTAGTTAACCAACAGCTTACTTCCTCTTACCCCCCACTAGGACTGCCTTATGTCTGTTTCATGCATTCTTGAATTCCCCCACTGTTCTTGACTCCACCACCTCCTCAGGGAGGCTGTTCCATGTATCCACAACCCTCTCTGTGAAAAAATACTTCCTCACATTACCTCTGAGCTGTTCCCCCTCTATCTTCAAATTGTGCCCCCTTGTTCTTGTACATATCTTTTTCTGAAAGCTGCTACCCTCTTGGACTTTGTTGATTCCCTTGAGGTACTTGAAAGTTTCTATCATGTCCCCTCTCTCCCTTCTTTCCTCAAGGGTATACATATTAAGCTCCTTTAGTCTTTCTTCATATGTTTTCTGGTGCAGACCTGCACCATTTTGGTTGCCCTCCTCTGGACAGCCTCCATTCTGTCTATGTCTTTGCGGAGATGGGGTCTCCAGAACTGCACACAGTACTCCAGATGGGGTCTCACCAACTGTCTGTACAGAGGGATAACAACTTCCTGTTTTCTACTATTAATGCCTCTTCCTATGCATCCCAGTATCCCCCAGCCTTCCTTACTGCCTTCTCACATTGCTTGCCCACCTTTAGGTCATCTGATATAATTACCCCCAGGTCCGTTTCCATTTTTACTCTTGTCAGTATCTCACCCCCCATTGTGTATGCTTCCCCGGGTTTTTGTTTCCCATGTGCATTACCTTGCACTTCTATGCATTGAATCTGAGCTGCCATACATTTGACCATTCCTCCAACCTTGCCAAGTCCCTTCTCATCCTTTCCACTCTATCTTGTGTATCAACCCTGTTGCAGATCTTTGTGTCATCTGCAAAGAGACATTCTTTTCCTTCCAGTTACTCTGCAATGTCACTTATAAAGACATTAAAAAGAACCGGTCCCAGTACTGAACCCTGCGGTACCCCACTAGTATCCCTCCTTTCTTCACTGTGTACTCCATTTACTACTACCCTTTGCATCCTGTTGTCTAGCCAATTTTTTATCCAGGCTACCACCTTGGACCCCACTCCAAGGCTGGCTAACTCATGTATTAATCTTTTGTGTGGGACTGTATCAAATGCCTTGCTAAAATCTAGGTAGGCCATGTCCACAGCCCCTCCCTGGTCTACTACTTTGGTCACCCAGTCAAAGAAATCTATTAGATTCATCTGACATGACCTTCCCATTGTGAATCCATGCTGCCTTGGGTCCTGTGCCCCACTGGCCTCTAGGTACTCAACAATTCTTTCCTTCAGAAGTGATTCCATCATTTTCCCGGCCACTGAGGTCAAACTAACTGGTCTGTAGTTTCCTGCCTCTGTCCTGCTCCCACTTTTGTGAAAAGGAATCACATCTGCCTTCCTCCAGTCCTTGGGTACCACATCTTCCTCCCATGATTTGTTAAAGAGAGTAGTCAGCAGTGTCACTAGTTCTGCCCTTAGTTATTTTAGAATCCTTGGGTGAATCCCATCAGGCCCCATTGCTTTGTCCACCTTCAATTTTATTAGCTCTTTCAGAACCCTTTCTTCTGTAAATGGACTGGCATTGAACCCCATCTTCAGAGTGTTTCTCTTGTTTGGTTTAGGTACCTGCCCCTCCTCTTCCTTTGTGAATACCGAGCAGAAATATTCATTCAGTATCCCTGCTTTTTCACTGTCACCCTCTACTCACATTCCCTCACCTTTATTAAGCCTCAGTATCCCTCCTGTGGTCTTTCTTTGCTCCCTAATGTACCTATAAAAGGTATTATCCCCCTTCTTAACAGAATTGGCAATCCTTTCCTCGGTTTGGGCCTTTGCTATTCTGACTGCCTTCCCAGTCTCTTTCTGCTTTAACTGATAAAGTTCTCTGTCCTGCTCCTTCTGTTTCCTTTTATTTCCTGAATGCTATCCTTTTCTTCTTAACCTTCCCTGCTACCTCTTTTGAGAACCATAGCATTTTTTTCCTTCATTCTGTTTTTATTGATTTGCTTTACACAAAGGCTTGTTGCCTCTGTGATGGCTGTTTTGATTGCTCACCATTGTTCCTCCACCCCTCCTTCTTGCCTGTTTGCTAGTGCTTTTCTGAAGCACTCTCTCATTTTCCCAAAGTCAGCCCTCCTAAAGTCCAATACTCTTGCTTTTGTATGGCTTGATTGTATGGCTGTGTTTATCCTGAACCACACTGTTTGGTGGTCGCTTGTTCCCAGATGGCTACCCTCTTCTAAATCTGAGATTCTTTCTCCATCCCCATTTGAGAGCACCAGGTCTAAGATTGCTCCCTCCTGAGTGGGTTCCAATACTAGCTGTCTGAGGCATGCCCCCTGTAGGGCATCAAGAATGACCCTGCTCTTGGATGTGCTTGCAGCAAAGGTGCTCCAGTTAACATTGGCATATTCAGGTCTCCCATCAACAATATCTCCCTTTTCTGCCATTCTTGGAAGCCTTCTATCATTTCCTTGTCCATTCCCTCCCCCTTAGATGGGGGTCTGTATTCAACCCCCATGCAGATTGTGGTGCCATTTCCTGTCTCCAGGGTGACCCAGAGTGTCTCATCTGCTCCCTGTTTACTCTTTAGTTCTGTTGCTTTGATCCCTTCCTTTACATAGAGAGCTACTTCTCCTCCTCTTTTACCCTCCCTGTCCCCCCTGTAGATTATGTATCCTGGTATGTTGACATCCCATTCATGGTTCTCTGTGTACCATGTTTCTGTGACTGCCACAATATCCAGGCAACCCTCTTCTATCAAGGCTACTAGTTCAGGGAGCTTGTTACACAGACTATGGGCATTGGTACTCATCACCCTCCACTTTTTGATAACCTTACCCCTTTTAGCTCCATTCCTGTCCTTACTGCCTTTGCCTTTTTTTACATTTACCTCTGTTCTGCTCCTTAATAACTTCTCTACCTTGGTGTTTACCTCATTAATTACCATGTTTTGTTGGGGTAGGCTGGGATTTCCCTGCTCCTTTTCAGTGCCTCCCCCCTTGGATAGTTTAAATACTTGCCAATGAAGCATTTAAACCTCACACCTAGGATCCTGGTTCCTCCCCGGACAGATGCAGACCATCACACTAGTATAGGTCTACATCCCTCCTGGTGGCTCCCCAGTCCCCAATGAAGCCAAAATCCTGAGCTCCATACCAGTTTTTCAACCACCTATTGAATTCCCTGGTGAGGAGTGCCCTAGCATCACCCTTGCCATAGACAGGCAGTACCTCCGAGAAGGTTACTGTATGCGCTACTTGTCTAAGGCCCCTCCCCAACTCTTTAAACTCCTCTTGCACTGTTCTGATCCCATTCCTAGCCAGGTCATTTGTCCCTAGGTGGACAATGACATCCAGCTCCCTCCCTCGTGCAGCTCCTCCCATGATCCTGAGGATTCGCTTCCTGTCTCTCCAAGCCGTGGTGCCAGGAAGGCACCTTACCTCCCTCTCCCCTTCCTCCCCCATTTCTACCCCTAATGATTGAGTCCCCCACCAGGAGTTGTTTCCTTCCCCTGTGGGGTCCCATGCCACCCTCCTGTGGGTCTCCTTTGTGAAGGTTCCCAGCATCCTCCCTGGTCTCCACTGCAGGTGCCTCCATAGAGGAACCACTATCCACCAGAAGAGTGAATGAATTGTGGTGAGGTACAGCTGGAGGGATGCAACTCTGTTCCACCACCCTCTCCTCCCTGAGCCCACCCTGGTCCAGCCTCTCCTCTTTCTTGGCAACCTCTGAGGTAGTGGCATTGGCCCTGGTGGTCCCTGGGTGGGGGAGGAGGTTTCATAAATCCTAGCCAGGTCAGCCGGGAGATGGGCAACCTCCTCTCTCAGACCAGAGAGGTGCCTGCAAATAGGGCAGCATCGTAGCCTTTAAAATGTCTCCCGGAACACTGCCGCCCCACAGCCATTGCACTGCACCACTTTCTTATATTTCTTGGGGGCGGGGCACCCAGCAGTGGTGCTCTCTCCCCCAGAGGGAGAACCTGTCTGCTGCCACCCTGCCCCAGAATCCTGAGCCCTCCCGCAAGGGCTCCCCGGGCCACTGGAGGGTGGAGTGTGACAAAAGTTTGGCTCGAGGGATGACTTTTAATAGATCGCAGCTTGTTGCTGCTCTGCTACTTACGAAACCCTGACCCAGAATCAGGTTGTCTATGAATGATTTAGCTCCTGGTTCCCAACGAAGATGCAGTGCACTGCTGGAGAGAGGCGGCCCCCTTCTGTCCATGCTCCGACCCAGTAATGAATGGCTCTCCACACTGACCTTGCAGATGGCTATTCCTGGCCAACAGGAGATCCATGACACTATGGTATCATTATGTTTAGGTGGGATTCTGACTTAGAGGCATTCAGTCATAATCCCACAGATGGTAGCTTCGAGCCATTGGCTCCTCAGCCAAGCACATACACCAAATGTCTGAACCTGTGGTTCCTCTTGTACTGAGCAGGATTACTATTGCAACAACACATCATCAGTAGGGTAAAAGTAACCTGTCTACTGTGTTACTTTCTGTAACTTATGTCTACTTTAATTTAAAAAAATACAATTCTATTTAACTTACAGACAGTGCTTAATAGATCTTAGTTTGGCACATGTACACCATAAGGGATGCTGGCAGCTTAATAGTAGCTTATGTTTCTCATTGTAATAAAATGATTTGTGACCTTAAAAAATCCATTTGTTTTCTATTCCAGTTCTGTAGTCCTTTTTTTTCAAAACATAACAATAAAGTATTTTAGTAATGAAACTTTGTCAGTTATTTAGGAGTGGGTTGGAGTGATGGTTGTCTACAGGAGGTAGTAAATGTACACTGGTGTCATGCTGATTGTCTAACTTCATTATAAACTCATGTCCTCGGCAATGTAGTATTTTGAGTAGTTCCTTAACACCCTTTCCCCTTGTATGTCACTGAGAGCTGTAATCAAATTTGATTTTTCTATCCACTCTCACAAATGACTACTGTCTTTTAAAAAAGCCCCTGACCATAAATTGATCTCTACCCGAATTATGTGGTGTATGCCATTAAGGTTTATTTAATTTAAATTACAGTTTTAAAATATAGATAAATTTATTTTCTTATCTTAGTTATGTTCCCCTTCTATGTAGTTCCCTCCATTTTCTTGCCAATTGCTTACCACTAGCTGGTTGGATTGTACATAATCTCATTTGTAGTTTGTGACAGGATCAGCTGAGCAGTAACTGTTATGTCCCTCACAGTTCATTAAGTGGATTTCCTCACTTTGGTTGTGTTTTCAGTATGGTTGTCGGACAGTTATTGCTAGTGGGAAAAAAATGACTCTCACTCATATTCTGGAACATTGTGATATGTCCAGCTACAAGTACAGCTCCACTGGTCAGTGGTGCAGAAAAAAGAACATAAACATAATCCAGCAATATTCATTAACACCTTTTTGCATCTGTAGCAGTGAGTGTAGTTTATTGCAGGACAACACTGTGATATTCAGGGTATAAAATGAAAGGTATTAATTTGTGATCATGTGGGACAGTGGGCCTGTCCTCTCTCACCCTGATACAGTAACTGATGTTTTATGGGTTTTTTTTATTACTTTACAGTTCAGCCACTTTGTTCTCACACTACTCATGATAAATGTGTGGGGGGGGAGAGAAAAAGATGGAGAGAGAGGTCTGTCTCTCCAACCTATGCCACCACCAAGGAGAAACTTTCATTATCACTTATGTCTCCAAGTTATAGAATATGATTTATGGTTTCTTTTTTATTTTAACTAGCGATAACTGACTGGCAACCACAGTGTAAAATGCAACCAGTGTGTAGATATCCTCTTAATGAACTGTGAGGGACATGACAGTTACCACTCAGCTGATCATGTCAGAACCTACCAATGAGGTCATGCACAATCCACTGCAGTTACTGCTCCTTGTCTCATTTTAGATACTATAAATGATGTCTGATGAGTTTCATATACATTTTAAACATAATTAAATTCATGTGTACTAATTGTGCTTATTATTGAACATTATCTTCAATGTTACCCAACCATTGCCAGCCCCTCATCACTTGCTACTTAGTCTGATACTCTGTTTTGCTATGCTTTAAAAAGTACCAGCACACCTCACTTCAGAGTCACTGAGACAGCGTTAGGAGATGGACTTAATTACTGATGATCCGCTAGGTTTTACATTACATTTCTCTAGGTGTACATCAATCTTGGGCAAGACTAACTACCTACTGTAGGATGTGGAAGTACCTAGGCTGTACCTCACTATCTACCTAATGGATTCAGTTATTGAACTATTGCCACGCCCAACCATTGATCATTCTTACTTGGACAGAACAGTGCTGCTTCGTGACCATATACTCTATCTTTGATTTCTGTAATGTCTGTAATCTATAATCTTGGAGCAACCTCTTTGTCCACTAGAGTGCAATACAGAAGATTCTGCCTGCTAGAGCTCAAAGTAGCACCAACAAATGGAAGTTGCACAAGCAAAATTTGCATCACACAAGTTTCTAGTAGAGAATATGACTGTGTCATTGTAATTCAAAGAAAAAACTGTATTTTTACCTCATACAGTGTCTCCTCCTGCCCAACCCCCACCCCATCCAGTTTTGTTGTGGGTACCTTGCAGATTCGATGTTTGACACAACTGCTGTACCTTAACTAGAGAGGTCTCACATGTCACTCATACTTGCATCTGGGCTTCACTTCACTGGATTGCTTAGTAATGTGATGATCCTAATAGTTTCATCCAAAATGCAAGCTGTGCACAGTCTTGCTTTTTTGGTTTGCCCCTTAATGATTCTAATTTCTGTGTAAAGCTGTAGTTTTAAATTGACCAGACTTTTCAGTGTACTGTCTAGCTTTCTAAATTTAAAGCCCAAGCCTTGTCTCTCGCTTTGCCACCTGTCTACCCTCTAACCCACTTTTGTCTCCTCCCTGTTTCTATTACCCACTTTGCAGTTTAGCCTCCTCCTTCCAAACAATAGTGACCACCCTGTTTCTTTGTTTGAGTTAACCACACCTCCCCTGCCTGCCCCTACTTAATCCATCTCCTTTCATCTCCCTCTCAGATGTGCCATGCCCTCCTGGGGCTCTCACCTCGCTGCCAGAGGAAAAGCTACATCCTGCCCTGGGAAGCAACCCATGATTCTGCTACTGCAAATTAGCAGACCCTGAGGCTTTCTTCCCCTGTTGAAACTGCCGCCTGGGGTACTCCAAACTCTGGTTCATTGCAGGGCCCAGAAATCTATAGAAACAGCCAAAAGCCATATACCCCCTCAGGTATGTTGTTATTTGGTGCCTTTGGACATTCTGAATTTTCAGCACCAACACTCTGATTGGAGGATCGCAGCCTCATTGACTTCTTAATGCAGGTCTTCATTTTGCCTGGCTTAATTAGAGACATTTATCAGCACTGCTGACCCTGAGACACTATCCTTTTTCATAAAGCAAGAATTTCATTTTTCTTTTTAAGTGTCTACTTTCTCATTTGCAAATTATACTACATAGCAACTAGAGAGCTACAACAGCTGTCTTTTCTGTTAAAGAGGAAATACATATTTTCTACTTCCTCTTCTGCTCTAGTAGACCTGGGATATCTCTCTTTCTGAGGACCTTCCCCAGGGTTTCTCTGCTTGTTTCTCATGCCAAACCATGCTCATCCACTAAGGCTGCAAGTCTTGAATGCCTGCCCCCACTCCCATTCTGTGCTGGTGGAGAAGGGCCAGAAACAGAAATGAAAGCTACAGACCTATCTTGCCACACTAGATTGCAGCCTTGAACCATCTCCCTGGCTCAGCTGCAAAGAGTTGCTCCACAGGTACGTTCAGTGCTAAAACCGCCTCTCAGCCAACAAAAGGATTTTGAACTTATGACACCTGATCACTGATTGGTCTAGGCTTCTAGTGGTGTTTACTGCCGGTTGTTGTGGCGTTTAGATCTACCATGGGAAAGTACAGGTGGTTCCTCGGTGCATCACTAACTTTACTAGCACTCAGCTCAATTCTTCGGAACCCTCATCCCTCCCTAAAGTGGAAGGACCCTTGTGCTTCTCCCTGTCCTGCATCCAACAGCTCCTTTCAGGTAGCCACTCTGGACTTTTGGGCTTCTCAGCTGTATCTGCCAGGGAGTGGGACATCTCCTGAGCTGCCTCTGCAGATTACTCCCCCATCCAGACTTGAGACTTCCTGCTCATGGCAAATTTCTGCCAGGACACTAGTGGCTGCAACACTAGGCCAGTGTAACACTAGGAGTGGGTACAGGCCTACACATCAACACTGTCTCCACTATCACTCAAAAAATAGTGTTTACAAATTACAGTTTGCTGCCTTAAAAAGAATCCTGCTTCTTTTACTATTGTGCTCAGACAATGTCGAACTCAACCCAGGACCATTAGACACCCTTGCTTCTCCATCAGACCTGGCAGGTATCAAAGGAATGTCTTTTATGCATCTTAATGCCTGTAGTTTGCTGAAAAGGTTCACCATTATCCAGGCTTGGGTGAGCCACACCCTACCTGACATCCTAGTGATCACTGAGACCTGACTTAGGCCAGCCACCCCAGACAATGAAATCAATATCCCAAATTATTTACTCTTCTGAGCGGATAGGCAATCAAGAGGAGGTGGGGTGGAAATTTATGTAAGGGACAAATACTGAGCCACACGCATAGATGCATTGTCCTCCCCAAAGAATTTGAGTACTTGACCCTAAAGATCAAACTTTCTTCTTCCAGCGCACTCTGTGTAATAGGCTGCTATAGGCCCCCTTCTGCCGGGCCTCATCTCCTGTCTCACCTCAGTTCCGTACTGGGGCTCAGTTCCTTGGAAACCATTATTCTTGTTGACCTGAACTATGATTGGCTATCAAGTGCATCAGCTCCCTTGAAATCCTTTTGTGACACTCTAGGGCTGGTGCAACTCATTGGCAAGCCTACTCACCCAAATAAAAAGAACCTTAACAACAGCTTCCTCTTAGATGTAATTTTGGTTTGCAAGCCACACCTGTTCTCTCATGTCAGAACATTTTTCTCAGACATTAGCGATCATTGTATAATCACCACCATTAGATCCATGCACAACCCACAGTTTATGTCAAAGTTCTCTATCAAGAGGTGCAAACACAACTTTGATTTGTTTGCTTATGTTCACAACTTGAAACATTCACCACGATGGCAGGAATTCTTCCTAGCCAAAATGGTTAACAAGGCATATACGATTTTTTTACGATATTTTAAATGAGGCTTTTTAATAAGCATGCACACTTGATTAAGGTGTGGGTCAGGAGCAGCACCTGCCATTGGTTCTCACCTGAGCTCAAAGCTTCCCTGTTAGGAAGGGATACTTCATGGAAAAAAGCCCGAAGAAGCAAGAACAACTCAGATTGGTGTCTTTTTAAGAGAGCACATAACAAGTGCACCAAGTTGGTCAGAGCAGCCAAGGCCACCTACTATCATTCGGAGCAAGCATCTGCCTCAAGAAATCCTTCAAAGTTCTAGAAAACATTAAAAGACATGTCTGGACATGTACCGGGTAATTCCATTCCAGCAAAAATTCAGTCCGGTGGCAGCGTTATCGCTAACTGATCAGAGATATTGGAAGCCCTCAATAACCATTTTGCAATGGCAGGGCTAGCATTTGATACTTCTCCTGCCAATGACCTCTGCACAGCTCAGGGCCCACCAACCCACGAATCCTCCTCTACCAAAGAGGCCTTCTCCCTCCTGCCTGTCTCTCTAAAAGAAGTGGAAGACCTACTGCTGCAACTGGACACCAGGAAGGGAGCAGGCTTCCAACTTCATAGAGCCATACTATCTGAAATGTGCCTACCATGTGCTTGCAGTGCCAATCACCCACCTATGTAACATGTCACTCTCCCAGGGTAGCCCACCCTCAATGGAAAATAGCCCATGTCATCCCTCTATTAAAAGCAGGTGACCCCTCAGTCAATCAATCAATCAATCAAATCTTTATTTATTCAGGTGAGCATCATTGAGCAAGGCTCATTTATAAGATGGACCTGATAAGGTAAAGGTTCAACAGTTGATACACAGCAGATACAACAATACACTTATATAAACAGTTATACATCCAGGGGAAAAAAAAATTTATAAACACACTGATGTACAGTAAAATTCACATGCTAAAATGGGTTATAGGAAAGTTAAGCTAATATTTACAGTATATACAGTATACATATCCCAGTGAAGGTGCCATGGCAAACACACAGCATAATGTAATACTAGGATGGTGGAAGGTATTACTGGGTGCCATAAGATGGGGTGTCTACCTGGGAGGGAGAACTGAAGAACAAAGATTATGCCATATATGGTGAATTTTTGGGAGGGAGATTGTGAGATGACAAAGCTAGCTCTAGCAGTAGCAACTACATTTCTCTGTGAAGAAAACTGTACAATACTGTTTAAAGGATGCAAATGGTATAAGATTGGACAGTTTTAGTGATTTTTGTAGGGTGTTCAATGCTATAGCTAGAGAATAGCCGATTGCTGCCCTCCCTAGCCAGGTGTTGAATTTGGGAAAATTGAACAGGATGATGTTGTTGCTTCTTAGGGCATAGGAGCATAGGAACTAGGAATGGTCTGAGTGAAGCAGTCCAGAATACAGTTTGGAAGTTTTTTTGATAACGCTATGTAAGTCCATAGAGCTGCATTTCTGTTCCTTCTGAGGTGTAGGGAAACCCATCCAACTGCAGCATAAAGAGAGCAATGATGAGTATGAGATGGCAGATCTGTTATGAATCATATTGCTTTATGGTATAAGGTATCCAGCTTGTGTAGGTAGGAGATGGGGCAGTAACTATAAAGGAAGTCTGCATAGTCAGCAACTGAGAGAAAAATGGCCTGGACTAACCTCATCTTTGAATCTCTGTTTAGGAAGGGTTTTAATCTATAGAAAAGGCCAAGCCTTTGGCGATCTAAATAATTACAGACCGATCTCCCTCCTCCCCATCCTGTCTAAATTACTAGAAAAATAGTGTGTGGCCAGCTAGAGGAATACTTAGAATCCAGAAGCCTATTAAACCTGGTTCAGTCTGGGTTCAGAGCAAAGCACAGCACCATAACAGCTCTAGCTAAGGTGACCAATGATTGGCTCCTAGACCTTGACAACAAAAAAGATGTCTGTGCTGTTTTCATGGATCTTAATAAGGCATTCGACACAAGTCAATCACAACCTGCTTCTTTCCTCCCTAAGCACCTTAGGCCTGGACCATAAATCTATGTGCTGGTTTGCAGACTACCTTGGAGAATGGAAACAGCAGGTTAAAGGTAAAGGTGATCTTTCTCCATTAAAACCTATGCCGAGGGGCATGACCCAGAGCTCTATCCTTGGTCCCCTCCTCTTTGCAGTCTACATTAACAACATCAATGACCCCATCAAAAAAGCCAACATCCACTTATTCGCAGATGACACTGTACTGTACTTGAGTAGTCCCATGCCAGAAGCAGCCTGTGAAGACCTCCAAGCTGAATTTAACCTTCTACAATACCAGCTCATAAACAAAAAGCTTTTGCTCAATGTGAAAAAGACAAAAGCCATGCTCTTCTCCCCCTCCTTGCATGCAGCAATTCCTGCTGGGGGGGAGCTATCCCAAAAATTACCACTGTTCTTGGAGAAACACTAGAGTATGTAGCTAAATTCAAATATCTAGGAGTTTGGCTCGATCATAAACTTTCCTTCGCTGACCATCTCAAAGAATTACAGAAGAAACTAAGGCAAAGATTAGAACTATTTTACAGAAGTAACCACCTGCTCACAAAAAAGGCCAAGAGCCAACTGGTTCAAGCTACTTTCCTATCTTTAAAAGATTCCATGGACCTGCTCAACAGCCACTGCACTGCCTCTGCACTGGCTAAGTTGGACACCCTCTACCACAGAGCTATCAGGTTCATTACTGGCCTTCCACTTTCCACACACCACTGCTCCCTGTACTCTCCATTAGGCTAGACTTCCCTTCACTATAGAAGGAATAGAAACACCATCCTATGGGCCTTCAGAGTTGTGACCAACAAGCTCCCCTCATATGTCTCAGATTATATTCCCCAGAGTGTGTTAGGCACTTACACTCTAAGGAGCTATTCCCTAATTACCCTCCAAGTTCCAAGGGTCAAAACCCATTTCGGCAAAGCTGCTCTAAGCTTCTCTTTATCCACACTGTGGAACAGTTTACAAAGGAACTTGAAGCTGAGCTGCCCTGTTAGCCTGAATATCTTCAAGGCACTCTACAATCGCTACATGAAAGCACCTTGCAAATGTTTACCTCACCGCTAGCCCACTAATTCCGCAACTCCCGCTTTCCACCCTGACACTCGCCATGTTTCTACCCCTGGCTCTCACTCTTTCCCTAGTAACTCTTCCTGCTGCACCCACCCTTCTCTGTCTGCTCCAGCCTGGCTAAAGTCCCACCCCATCCATAGTAGTGTCCCAATTATCTACCCCTCCTCCGTCATTATCATAATAAACAAGTACACGACAGCCATCTTCACTTTCTGTGGTTTTAGCTAAATTTTTCCCCCAGTCATCAGCAATATATCCCTCCTCTTCTTTACCTCTCTAACCTGCCACCCCATACATGGCTTCTTTCCACTCTATGTGTAGTTGCCAGCTGTCTCACGCAAAAGATCTCTGCCTATAACCTCTGTATGCCTATGGTTGATGTACATCTGCTGACTTCTTCAATTGTAAAATAATGCTGTTTTTTTATTTATTTATTTCAACCTTGTACTGTACTGTATACACTGTATATACTTTTTCTTCCTAGTATATTATTGCTTTTTGTATATCTGAATCTGTACTGTACTTTGATGTATTCATGACCAGGTCGACTTTACAAATGAGCCTGGCTCAATGGTGCCCACCTGGATAAATAAAGATTTTGATTGATTGATCTCACACAGCTCACAGCAAATTCAGGGTGTGAGTCTATCCCACCACCCCATATGACCACCAATGAGAACTCAATGCTACTTGCTATTCCAAGTACTGTAGCGTGATTTGTTTTTATTTACAGGTGTAAATGGCTAAAAGTAACATTGTATCATCTTATAAGCATGCATAGGATATACATAAAAGTTTAGAAGTACCTAGGGGGAGGGGTTACAATTAGAGATGTAACTGAGGAATAATTATCACAATATCAAGGTATATTATGGAAGTGTAAATGGGAAAAGGTGGCATACGGTTATTAAATCATTATGTAATTATACCACAGAATGTTGCATATCAGTGTGATACAGTGCAGTTCACATCAGCCTGTCATGTGTAGATATGACAAGTCACAATCATAGAAGTATGCAAGCACCTTGAAGTTTGTATTTGAAGCTACCTAATAAAAAAATGGAAGAGAGTTGATTTGAGTAATAGAATGTAAGATCACTGGTTCATCCCACCTTACGGCTACACAAAGTGTTTTGCTGTCCACTGATCAGACTGGATGAACTGGGTTGGAATATGCTTGCACAGATAACAGACTGGTCAGACATCTAATACAAACTAAGCCTCATCTATATCAAGGCATGTTGTGCATAGAGTATTTGTTTGAATTCATTGCTCTGTGTACTTCATTTTTTACCTTTCAACTCATTTGGTACAACTATTTTGATACATAGCAGAATAACATGTTTAAAAATATCTTTCCAACATTGAAAACCAGTCTTAATATGTAGTAGTATGTAGGAGTAGTAACATCAGGTTAAAATGTAAAAGTATAAACATGAGCTTGAATCTAAGACAGATATCAGGTGTACAAAGAAAAATAAAACTTAAAAAAAAATCACATTATAGCACAAAACTAGTGTGTCAGAATCATTGGGTCAAAGTGCAAAAGAGAAAATCATACCCCCCTCCACAGACTCTTACATAGCTGGAGCAACTAAGGGCTGAAATAAGGTGGCTCAGATGAGAGTTGGGAAGCATGGTGTGGGAAGTCGGAGGAGCAGAGCAGTGGAGGGAAAGGCAGAGTGGTGATGCTCAGGGGAGTGAGGTCATCAGGCAGGGGATGGGAGAGGGGAGGAGTATCCGGTATACGAGTGTATCTCTTCCTCAGAGGATTAGGGAGCCCAGAGCTGAGAAATGGCAAGTGGTAAGGGAAAAGGGTTGAAATGTGAGAGTAGCCTCGGGGTGGGAAATTCTAATAGGGTGCCTTTATTGAATACACTTTCACCACAGTCTGGAAGAAGGGAGGGGGCAGCAGGAGGTGAGGTAGGAGGTCAGGCTGAGCCAGAACTGAGAGTAGAGTACAGCGCTGGGGAGAGGGAACTAATCAGAGTGGGCAGAGAAGAGGAGGCAGACAAAAAGGAGTGGAGGATGGGGAGAGGGAGAGAAAAGGAAGGGAAGAGTGGAGTGAAAACTGAAAGCAGATACAGATAGACAGAAGGGAAGGGGAAGAGTGGGAGATGGAAGAACTGTTAAGGGTATAAATTGTGGATGTGGCGATAAGTTCACCAGGGGCAGAGGGAGCAGTTATGTGGGGAAACAGCTAGTACCAAAGGTAAGAAAGGTCGGATGGGGAGCACAGGTGTAAGGGATGGAAGGGTGGCAATCATAGGGGACTCCATAATTAGAAATATTCACTGGAGAAGGAAAGAGGACCCAAATGCAAGCTGGAGGGTGGTTTGTTTGTATGTCAGGGATGACAGCAGGGAAGGTGGGCCCAAGAATAAGGGAACTAGTAAGGGAAGTTGGAGGAAAACCTAATTTAGTTATACATTTGGGAACCAATGACTTAACTAGGGAGGTGGTTGAGGTAGTGCACGGCAGGTTCAAGGAGTTAGGGAAGATCTGCATGGAAGAAGGAAGTTTACTGGCCTTGTCATAGGTGATACCTGTACCAAGGGCCAGCAGAGCCAGGAAAAGAAAAACAGAAGTTTTTAGTGACTGGCTGAAGAAAAGGTGCAGGGAGGAGATGTTTATCTGTATTGGCAACTGGGAGAAGACCTGGTAAAACAAAGTATTCTTTTCACCAGACAGGCTACACCTCAGTAGGGAGAGTTTGAGGGTACTCTGGGACAAACTGGAGGAATACATAAGCTCTACACTTAATTTAAACTATTGAGGGGACAGCAGGCATGCAGGCCCACAGACTCCAAGAGGAAGAGGTTAGTGAACCCCCCCACAGTGATGGAAGAGGTCTGGAGGGAGGAGGTGGAAGGAGCGAGAACACAGCAAAGGGTGAAAGGGGTGAGGAACACATAACAAGGGTATGTGGAGGGATGTACACATGTGGAATAAATGTGACTAGAACAGAGGGAAGAGAAGGAATACTAGATTCTAGGAAGAGGGTGGTGTCTCTGAATGTGAGAACTCTTGGAAACAAGATGGACGACCTGCAGGCACTATTAGCAAACAGGAGGGTGATAGATCCAGGAGGGAGATGAGGAGGCATTTCTTTACAGAGAGGGTGGTGGCAAAGTGAAATGCACTACCGGCTGAGGTGGTGGCATGTAACACAGTGGATTGCTTCAAAAAGGGGTGGGACAGGGCAAAGGGGAGGGCAAAGAGAGGGAAGGGGAGGGGGTGGGGCAGCTGCTGAACAGGAAGCTAGATACAATCTCAGCCAGTCTAGATAGACCAGGATGGCCTTTTGCTGCTGGCAACTTTCATATGTTTGTATGTTCATAGCTGCAGTAACCAAGATTTGGGCAGCATCATACCATGACTGGGACCTTGCAATCCCTGGATATAAATTATACTGTAAGGACAGGGTAGTCAGGAAGGGGGGAAGGGTGGCAGTTTATATTAGGGAAGGGATAACTTGCATGAGGGAGGAGTTGGAGGAAGGGGAGGAGGAGGCATTATGGGTTGACTTAAGGTCCAACAGAGGGAGAAAGGTGAGGTTGGGGTGGTTTACAGACCACTCAATCAGGATGAGGAGAGGGACAGGGAACTGAGCTTTCAAATATTGGATGCTGCAGAGAAAGGGGAGGTGGTAATTGTGAGTGACTTCAACCTGCCCAAGGTGGACTGTACCATATCCTCCACAACATTTGCTAGGAGTCAGGTGATCCTGGAAGGACTGCAGAGTGGGTTCCTGACTCAAGGTGTCACTGAACCAACAAGAGCTGAGGCAATTCTTGATCTGGTGCTTACAAATGGGGAGCATGTGCAAGAAATAATGGTGAGGGAGCCACTACATGGAAGTGACCATTACACAGTGTGGTTTCAGTTGGATATGGGCAGGGAAAGCATCCTGGCTAAGAGCAAAATCTTGAATTTCAGGAGGGCAGACTTCAGAAAAATGGGCAAAGTGCTAAGGAGCCTTCTGGTGGGAATCAGAGCAGATATGGAGGTGGACCAAAGGAGGTGCATCATTAAGGAAGGAATACTGGTTGACACAGATAAGTGTGTTAGGCTCACAGGGAAGAACACAAGGGCAAAAGTGTCAAGCTGACTCAGTTCTGGTGTTGCCCAGGCAGTAAGGGAAAAGAGGTTGGCCTATACAAAATTCAGGAAGCTCAAGAGAGAGGTGGATATGGAAAATTACTTAAGGTTGGCTAGTGAGGCAAGTAAGGAAGTCCAACAAGCAAAGGCACAGAAGGAGCTGCAGATAGCTGAATAAATTAAGAAGAGGGAGAAGGCTTTCTTTTGCTATACAAGTGAGAAAAGGGACAAGAATGAATGGATTGTTATGCTTAAGAAAGGGGTGGAGTGGGTGGAGGATAATGGGAGAAAATACTTCTGTTCCATCTTCATCAGGGAGAAGGGTGGACCACTGCCTTCAGAAGGGAAAAGAGGAGCAGGGGCAGAGGGGAACACAGATGTAGTGATAGAAGAAGATAGAGTGAGGGATGGGCTGCTGGCATTGAAAGTGGAGAAATCACCAGTCCCTGACAGAGTACACCCAAGGATACTAAAGGCATAGTCAGCATTAGGCACCAGTGAACCCTGCAGTTGCGGGGGGCCCCCTGCTAACAAGGGGCCCCAGCCAGATCCAGAGTACCACTTTAATTTCTTTTTAATTATTATTCATGTTGAATGTAAAACAGCACTAAAAGACATCACTAGGCTCTGCAGAGCCTTTTCTTGTGGTGTTATAACATCATGAAATGATTCGCTAAGGTGTGCCCTGTCCACTCAGAGGCTAATGAACAGACATTGATTTAATGGACAGTGGGATCCCAAAAACTAACCTTGCTACCACTCCCTAGAAACACAAATATTACTGGTCGAATTGAAAATAAAATGCATTTTGGACAAAGTAAAATATGAAGTATGTTTGGATTAAGGAAGGGCCCCATGACTTGTCATGCTGGGGCTCCCAAAACTCTAAAGCCAGCCCTGACTAAATGAACTGGCTGAGGAAATGGCAGGGCCACTGGCAGACCTATTTAATTGTTTACTAGAGTCAGGCATAGTACCACAGGACTGGAGAACAGCACATGTAGTGCTCCTCCACAAAACTAATCCTAAGGATGACCCAGGAAATTACAGACCAGTCAGTCTGACCTCCATTGTGAGCAAGCTCATGGAGACCATACTAAAGGAAAAGTTGGTGGAATATCTAGAAGAACATGGTCTCCATGATGCAAGACAACATGGGTTCATGGGGCAGGGGGAGATCATGTCAAACAAATCTGATTGACTTATTTTACTATTTCACTAAGACAGTTGACAAGGGCCAAGTGGACATCCTCTATCTTGATTTCAGCAAGGCCTTTGACTCTGTGCCCCACACAAGGTTGATAAGGAAGTTGGTGGAACTTGGGGTTGGGGAAAAGATGCCCAGATGGGTGGAAAACTGGCTAAGGGACTTAACTAAAAGGGTGGTTGTGGGGGGCCAGTTATCTGGCACCAGCGAGGTAACAAGTGAGGTCCCACAGGGCTTAGTGCTGAGCCAAAGTTGTTCAATGTCTTCATCAATGACACTGAGGATGGCATTAAGAGTACAATGTGCCCATTCACAGATGACACCAAGCTCTGCAGGAGAGTGGATCCAGCTGAAGGAATACAGGACCTATAGGAAGATCTGGAAAAGCTGGAGAGGTGGTCCAGGATCTGGCAACTTGGTTTCAATGCCAATAAATGCAAAGTTATGCATATTGGAGCCAAGATTCCCAAGACAGAGTACTAGCTGGGTGGAGTTTGAGTTTCTGCATCAGAGGAGGAGGAGAAGGACCTGGGAATAATGATCACTAGAGACTTAAAGCACTCCGTGCAGTGCAAGAAAGCAGCAGCAAAAGCAAACAAGATGCTGGGATACATATATAGGGGGATCGGTAGCAGAAGAGAGGAGGTTATACTGCCCTTGTACAGATCACTGGAAAGGCCATATCTAGAGTATGGAGTTCAGTACAGGAATTGTTTAAGTACTGTACAGTATGTGCAGTTGAAATTATTGAGAAACAACAGTGTTTGCAGTTCATCCACCTCCTTCTACACACTCATGTTTCATAGTATCATGTAGTTTTTTTTTTCTGATATTTGTCTTAGGTTCAGGTTTATGTTTATACTTTTACAGTTTGAACGAAAGCACATGACGCATACAGTACAGTTTCTGTAGTTTCTCATCAGAGCAGCATTGCGATACTCACCATGGGCCTTCTGCACTATTGGGGTGAGTAATATGCACCAGAGGCACGTTACCCATCCTAGTGTGAGACAGCTCCATACACTTCATCCCCATCTACATCTACCGCTGTTATATTAGTACTGAATGTGTTCTTCAGACAAACAGAAAAATGATACAATGAAAGGAAACAGAGGCACTATAAAAACACATAAACACAACATTTTGTTTAATGAATCATATTTCAGACTATGACAGGCACCCAATGATGAAGTGAAACAGTAAAGATATGCTTTTTTATAATATTTTTTTATTTCCTTTTGTGGGGAACAGAGTGCATACTGTAGATCAGATATCTGCACTATTGTGCCAGAGGAGCACTGTCATTCATCTGTGACTCGCAGACTAAGCTCTCAGTACATAACTCACTAACTGCCACTGTCTTTCAATAAGTGGCTGTAAAACAGCTAGCATCTAACCAGGAAAGGTGACAGTTATGCCAGTACCATTACATGTTTCAGACAATCCTTGATGCTCAGCTATCAAACAAAGTTATTACTTTATGTCTTTACACAAATCTCGACTGAGAAGGTACCACTGACAGACAGCTGAGACAAAGCTGCTGACACTACAGAGAGCAAGCAAGTCTGTGTATAGCATCTCGAGCAGACATGACAGTGCCTTGTTTGTTCATGTCTCAAACTGTAGCTGTATTTAATGAACACACCTTTATTTTATTTCTTTACTGAAATGTTTCACCAGGAAGGCACACTGAACAACAAGTTGCTCGTCTCCTGGTGCAACCGGGGGGGGGGATGGTACAATTGGATGAAGTCTTAGACATACAGTTTACCATTTAACATATCCCAAAAATTAAACATTCAATTACATTTGTAACAACACATACAGTTAAAAAATATAATCATACAGTCGCATTTGTGACATAACATATAGTTAAATATATCATGCCTGTGGAATATGCATTTAATTACAAAGGGCATGTCTGAGGAACATAGTACAGAAATTTAATGTAACCTTGGAGCCAGAACCTTACAGGAATGGATCACAGTTAAGAAGCCGATAATTTAGCAATTATTGAATGAATGAGGTGCAGTGAGGGGTCATCAAGGAGGGTAGAGGGATAGACAGGGGAAACAAGCTGGGGGAAGGAGAGGATAATGATGGGGGGGGAACATTACCAGAGCAAAGTGAGCAAGAAATCAGTTATGATGGGCAAGTTAACACAGGGCTAGTGCAATCTGGGAGCACCTCAGAAGGAAGAAAAAGTGCAACTTATTAGCTCAAGTAAACTTATTCCTTTGTTTAAGTGCAGGGGGTAGAGAGGGGGGCAGGAGGGTGGTGGGAGTAAGGGGTAGGGTACAGAAGGATGAGTTATACCTGAAAATGGCCCCTTCAGAGTGCAGAGATTGCTACTAGTATGGAATGAGGTGAGGACTGAGAATAAGGGGCAGAAGTAGGCAAGGACAAGTTGGATAGAGATAGTAGAGGGGATGATAAAGGGAAGAAGGAGGAGAGGTGGGAGAAACTTGCCTAAGACTGGGCCTCTTTAGGATGCTGACAACCCTGCCAGAGAGCAGAGTCAGGTGAGGACAAGTTAGGTAGAAAGTATATAGGGGGAAAGGGGAGGGAAGAAAGAGTGATTTCCCGGTGCTGGAACCCCTTCAAGATGTTGAGAACCCTGAAATGGGACAGAACTAGGTGAGGACATGTTTGGAGGAAAGAAAAAAGCTTGAAGGGAAAGGAATGAAGAGGAGAGAAAGCAGAAACTTGTCTAAGACTAGGCCACTTCATGCTGCTGAGAACCCTGCCAGAGCACAGAATCATGTGAGGACTATGGTAGAAAGGATAGATGGGGAGGGGGAGAGAAGGAAGAGTAATTGCCCAGTACTGGGCCTCTCTAGGGTGCAGAGAACCCTGCCAGTGGATAGAATTAGGAGGACAAGTTGGGCAGAGGGAAATGGGGGGATAGAAGAGGAAATGAATAAAAGGAGGTAGGGAAGAAACTTACCTGAGAGTAAACATCACCAGGGTGCTAAGAATCCTGACAGAGGGCAGATTTAGGTGAGGACATGTTGGTTAGAAAGGAAAGAGGGGGAGGGAGGGAGAAGAAGAGGCTTGCCCAGTGCTGGACTTCTTCAGGATGCTGAGAATCCTGCCAGAGGTCAAAACTAAGCAGGGGGCAAGTTGGTAATGGAAGAAGGTTAAAGGTAGGAGTGAGGGGGTAAGTGGTGATGGGAGAGGAGAGAATTCTGAAAAGCAAGCTCAGGTGGGAAGGAAGGTTTAATAGGGGATGTGAGTTATGGAGAGGAGCAGAGGTATAGGAGGACGGTCAAGGAGGGTTAAAGCAGGAGCAGTTAGATGAGAGAAAGTTATGTAAGGCAGAGGCAAGGGAGTAAAAGGAGGAGGAGTGCTGAATTTGTGGGAGGCAAAGAGTTCCAGATTTGTGGGAAACAGTGGGTGAAGCCTGACTGACTGATGAGAGTGGTTCGACGGGGGACCAGCAAAGTGCGAGTGTCAGCAGATCTGAGGGAGTGGGGGGGGGGAGACAGTGATCATGAGATGTAGGAGAAATGTTCTTCTAAGCAAAATTTAGAAGTGAGTTTACACAATGAGTGAGGTGCCTGTTGGCAAGTGGGGAAGGACAGGCCGTGGTAGAGGTCACAGTGATGTGTGAGTGATGGAGTATTAAGGGCAAAATGACAGGAGTTAAAGAGAGTGTCAAAACTGGTTAGGGAGGATTTGGGAGCAGCACCACTGACTACATCACAGTAGTTAAAAATGGTGAGGATCATCTTCTGGACTAGTTCACGCTGCACCAAACGAGGGATGCAGCTACAGTTCCTGAATATGACACCAAGCTTAGGGAGCAGTTTTTTTCAGGATGGCATCAATGTGGCCAGAGAAGTTGAGGTGTTGGTGCAACCAAACCCCAAGGTATCAGAATGAGGAGGTGTCCTCTAGGATTGTCCCATCAAGGATATGGAAAGAAGGTAAAGGGTGGAGCCTAGAGTCACTGCCTAGTGCCAAAGGTCATGGAGACAGTCTTTTTGGAATTTAGGAATAGTTCATGTGAGACAAACCATAGCTGAACTTGGTGCAAGTCACACTGAAGGGTGGTTACAACATTGGCCAGGTATTTGACAAAGGAGAACAGGATGGTGTCATCAGCATACATATGGGTAGAGGAAGCAGGGGAGTATACTGAGGGCAAGTCATTTAGGAAGATGGAGAAGAGAATGGGTCCAAGCACCAAGCCCTGTGGACTCCTGTGGAAATAGGGAGGGGGGAGAGATTGTATCTTGGATCTTGACTGATTGTCTTCTGCCTGAGAGGTAAGCTCTGAACCAGTTTGGAGCAGAAGTAGACAATCCAGCAGCCATAAGGGAGTCAAGAAGTAGGGAATGGGAGACTGTGTCAAAAGCCTTGGTGTGGTCAACAAAGATGGCAGAGGTAATGCCGTTATCCATCCCGGTGAGGATGGAGTCAGTGAGCCTGATTAGGGAGGTGGTAGTGGAGTGGTTCTTCTGAAAGCCAGATTAGAATGGGGTGAAAAAGGAAGAGTCATGGATGAAGAGGTTAGTTGAGAGAGGACCAGTTCTTGGAGCTTAGCAAGGGCAGGGAGGAAGGAGATCAGGTGAAAATTTTCAGGGGAGAAGAGGTCACCATCCTTTGGAAGAGGGAGGACCACTGCATGTTTCCAGGATGAAGGGATAGATGAGGATGAGAAGGAGATTGTTAGGATTAAGGAGAGAGGGTAGGCTATAGCAGAAGCTGAAAGGTAGAGCAGATTAGTGTCAAGGTCATCTGGTGATGAGCCTTTAGAAGGATTAAGAGAGAGAGAAGGGCCATTAGTGTTTCCTTTGGGGAAGACAGCAGAAAAGGAGAAGGAAGGGTGGTGTGTGGAGGAGCTGAGTGCTGGGTGTTAGAGGATGAGAAGGGGATAGGTTAGAGGGGAGGGACTTTGGAAGTACTGTGGGGCACGAGGTATTATAGGAGTTACACCTGGCTGAGGAGCACAAGTGAAATTTACATGTATTCAACATTCTTCTTGTCACATTCACTTGCACTCCTCATTCGTGGTAACTGGCTGACTTGGGAATAGAGGTTTTTCCTGTAGAACCACTGTAATTGTTTTTCTTCTTTATCAGTACATACATTTCTGAGAAAAAAAAGCACCCAGACTTTATATTGAGTCACACTTATGCTTTCAGTCAGTCCGCTTGCTCACTGACAGTCAAATATTATTTTCAACTGGGTTGCAAACAATGAAAGTGGGAAAGTTTGTTTCAGTCATTTTTTTTTAAATAAATCAAGAAAAAAAAGATTCCTGCTGCTGAAAGCAGTCTGCCCTATATAATGACACTTCGGCTTAGTTGTTATTTGGAAGGGGGCATACTGTGGGATCACTGGTGGAGGTGGAGAGATAACTGCTGCAGGTGTGGAGAGTAGCCTTTTTTTAATAAATAAAAAAAAGATTCCTGTTGCTGAAGTTAGTCTGCCCCACAGACTCCTTTGTATATTCTTTAGCGCCCTCTTCATCTGACCCATACTGTACATTTAATCCTGCTTTCTGAGTCTGTAATAATTATAGGGTGTGGGGCAGATCATGGGGTTACAGGTGGAAGTGAAAAAGTTACTACCGCTGGTATGGACGGGAAGCTATTTTAATAAACAAAGGATTCCTGCTCTCCTAACCAATGTCTCGATAAATTCTTCAGACTTCCCTGTCCTGCAACTGACAAGGACAACTAAACTGAGTTCTGTTATTGTTCTTTTTTTTTGTTTTGTTTAGTTGTTTAACCAGGTATAGCACACTAAGCTGAAAGCTTTTTTTTTTACAGGAGCGACCTGGGAGCACAAGGAGGTTAAGTGACTTGCTCAGGGTCACACAGTATACAAGTGGAAGCTGTGGGATTCAAACCCAGGTCTGGTCTGCTGGATGACACCAAATTTGCAGCTCAGAGCCTTAGACCATTATTATTGTAGCAGGGTGCCCATTCTCACTGGATAAATGTATAATAGACTTTAGGTGTACCACCTGGTGGGGTGGGGAGCAGGTTTAAAACATGTCATAGAATCATCATTTTTTTAGTAAATAATAAAACATGGTTTCCTGGAGCCAAGCCAGCTTGAACCCCTCCCAGCTCCTCCACACTATGTTGCCCTAAACATATCAAGGCTAGACAGGAGCTCTACTGTGGCAACAAAGGATTCCTTGTTTCCATTTATTTCACTGGCACAGCTGTCCATTTCAGATGCTGAAAGTTTCAAGTTAATTGTTTAGGTAATTTACTTTTAGTATGACAGGACTGATTTGGCTATCTGAAAAATGATTTGTGATATTTATTTATTGTTTTTTATACATCCAAGCAGACGTCTAAAGCAGTAGCTAAGACTAGGGGGATGTTAGGTTGTATTTGTGGGGGTATCACAATTTGTATGAGAGAGGTAATAATCCCTCTTTACAAGACACTGATTTGGCCCCAGCTGGTGTACTGCAAGCAGTACTGGAGGCCACGCCTTCACAAGGACATTAACCAAACTGAGGCAGTCCAGAGAAGGGAAACCAAAATGATGCAGGGACTGCATCAAAAGACATATGAGGACAGATTAATGGAGATCAATATGTTTACCCTTGAGCAAAGGAGGGAGAGAGGTGATATGATCAAAACATTCAAACACCTTAAGGGTATTAACAAGCAGTAGTGGCTCTAGCTACAAAGGGTTACCAGGGCACAGCTGGGGCACAACAGATGACAGCCAGGGCACTGACATATTATTACTATGGGGAAGCTCTGCCCCATATGGGGCACCAACAGGGGCACAGCATTTCTTTTACTGGGGCTCATGCCCTGGTGGGCCCTGGTGAAGAGCTGACACTGTTAACAAGATGAAAGAGTCTAATGTTTAAATATAAGAACAATAACAGGACAAGAGGACACATTATAAGATTAGAGGGAGGCTGATTAAGGGGGAATGTTAGGAAATTCTTTTTCACAGAAAGAGTGGTGGATGCATGGAAAGGCCTACTTCAGTAAGTTGTGGCTATGAATACAGTGCAGGGCTTCAAACAGGCATGGGATAGGCATAAGGGAGCAATACAGATGAGTATGAATAGATAGGCCACTGACAGAGCAAAGGCCGTTGGCACATTTATAAGGCAGAAAAAGAAATGGTTAGACTGGGTGGGCCTCACAGTCCTTATCTGCTGTCAGCCTCTATGTTTCTATGTTATTTCTTAAAAGGTCTGAGACCACTAAACAGTTAAGAATGTTTACCACGTACTGTAGTTCATTGCCACAGAGAGATCTTGAGTGAAAGTTGTTTTTTTCTAGTGAAAAAGTATTTTTTACTTTTTTTTTACATATTTGGGGTGGCATTGGGGATCGAGGAGGGGGTCTGCTGGAGTTCAAGGAGTACTAATAAAAAGATTACTGTATTTCACCGTTGTCATCGCCACAGCATTGCACCTGTACCTCATAAATCAGTCAACTATTTTACATCCCCCAGCCCTAGTGTGCATGACATTATGGGATGTGAACTGTGAGAACATCTGCCAGAAAAGTGAGAATAAAGATGCAACCACAAACAGTACTTGCAAACAGAGCCACCTGGAACATTTCAAAAGATAATGAGGAGAATTCAATTAATGTAGTGCTTACTGCCTTACCGCTTGCCACAGCACCACAGTTCCACATTAGTGATGCGCTGCTTATGCACCACTCAGTACACCACATACACTGAGGTATACCAAGGTACTGAGCAACTTATCTGTAATCACCACTGTAATTAATATTATAAAGAAACAATAATCGGGGAAGGAGGAGGGACCTCTAGATGATTATGCAACTCCCACCCAAAAACTTGTTTTGTGGTCACTTTGTGACTTCAATTTTCATGTAGGATTTGGACATTTGTTCTGCTCTCATTCTTGAGGTGGTGTCATAAGAAGGCAATGTTGAAAATTTGGGGTCAAAATATGTACAAATGTAAAAGTTATGACCATTCAATGCAATTTCACTATGCATGCTCGTAATTTTGGAAATTATAAATATTTTCGCCCCAGATGTTATACATAGCCTTCATATTATCCATCCTCCTGTATGTATGTCATAGCCGTCAGTTTTTTAAATCTTGGTGAAAATGTGTTTTTCCAGATGTGGAGCAGAATGGCATTGTACTTGTGTAGAATTTTGTTTTGGTGAGGATTTGACCATTTTGTGTGCCGGGTACATGGGGTGGGGTAATAAGATTGCTGTACTGTCAATTTGGTCACTGTTGTCCCAGGGGTCAACCTTAACTTTTTTTGCACTAGCCAGCAGGGCAAGTTGATTCAAAATTGCACTAGCCCGCAGATGGTTGGACTAGCCCTTAGTTATAATGGTAAATATTGCTCACTTATACAGGAAACAATGCAAGCAAAGCCAAGAAATACTCTGATTATTGCACATTTATCCTGCTCCCACATTGCTTCCAGGTCCCGAGCAGAAAAAAAGACTGCAATGCCATCCATCGCAGACAGTGAGCCCCCCCATTGTTTTGTACCATGGCCTCCTCTCTTCCTATTCCCCCCCACACACACACCAAACAGAGTGAGGATATCACAACAGCAAATGTTCAATCAAGCAGTCCTAGCTCTGTGCACACAATATCTGGCATCATCATGCACCTCACCACACTGTCACCCACCACCCACAGGGCAATGAACAGAGTCAGGCAGTGAAAGACACTCTTGGTCCCCACCCTATAGTCAACTGGAGACCTGCTCTTTTGAAAGATTTTGTACAGTCTCAAGTGAACCAGGAGCATATCTAATATTTTTTGGGGTGGGGGCTAGACAAACCTAAGGGACTTGGAAAATAGAAAACTATGACATTTTATTTGTAAAAGCATTGATTTTAATATGCTCTGCCCAAACAATAACAGATTTGTATTTACCATTGTCCTTTCATCAGCCCAGGGAACCAGTACACAGGCATAACACTATACTATTTCTATTTCCATATAGGATGATCTATGCACCCCATGAATGCCTATTTCAATGTTTCAAATTATGTATTTTATCAAGGTTTATTTTTGTACCATACATGACCCAATGCTTTGTTTTTAGGCTGAAAGGACATGCTGAGTGGGATAAGGGTATGTATGGATGGTGATGGCTGGCATGGCCCATTTAGTAGAGCTGAGGACCACCTATACTTGCCAGTAATGGCGGCTATGGATCTATGGATGGTCACTTCAGAGTCTGGTCTGCAGTGGTGTCCAGGGAAAGAACAGAGTTAAGATATTTAGGAGAGGGAAGTAATGGTGAGGCTGGGATAAAACCCACCACTTGCTGGAATGCTGGAGTGATACAAGCCTATACTGGCATGATGGGCTGCATCTGTCCGGGAAGGGAACCAGGATCCTAGGTGATAAGTTTAAATGCTTCATTGGCAAGCTTTTAAACTAGCCAAGGGGGGAGGCACTGGAAAAGAGCAGGAAAATCCTAGCCCCCCCAAATAATCATGGTAGTAAGTGCGGCAAAGACCAACATAGAGGTGTCAATAGGGAGAAGGGCAGGGGTAAATGGAGAAAGTGACAAAGGCAAGAAGTACAGGGATGGGGCAAAAGTGAGTAAGGCCATCAGGAAAAGGAGGATAATGAGTACCAATGCCCGTAGTCTGGGCAACAAGCTCCCTAAGCTGGTGACCTTAATGGAAGAGGGATGCCAGGATATCGTGGCAGTCACAGAAACATGGTACACAGAGAACCATGACTGGGATGTTAACATACCAGGGTACATAACCTACAGGAGAGACAGGGAGGGGAGAAGAGGGGGAGGAGTAGCTCTCTATGTAAGGGAAGGGATAAAAGCAACTGAACAAAAGAGTAAACAGGGAGGAGAGGAGGCACTGTGGGTCACCTTGGAGACTGAAAGGACACCACAATCCGCACGGGTTAGTACAGACCCCATGTCAGGGGAAGGAATGGACAAGGATATGATAGAAGGCATTCTTAGAATGGCAGAGAAAGGAGATACTGTTGATGGAGACCTGAATATGCCAGATGTTAACTGGAGCACATTTGCTGCAGCCACATCCAAAAGCAGGGCCATTCTTGATGCCCTACAGGTGCCAGGCATCAGACAGCTAGTTTTGGAACCCACTCGTGAGGGAGCAATCTTAGACCTTGTACTCTCAAAGGGGGCAGTGAGAGGATCTCAGATCTAGAAGTGGGTTGCCATCTGGGGACAAGTGACCATCAAACAGTGTGGTTCACGTTAAACTCAGCTACACAGTCAAGCCATACAAAAGTGAGGGTACTGGACTTTAGGAGGGCTGACTTTGACAAGATGGGAGAGTGCCTCAGAAAAGCACTAGCAAACAGGCTAGAAGGAGATACGGAGCAACAATGGGGAATTATCAAAACTGCCATCACAGAAGCAACAAGCCTTTGTGTGAAGCAAATAAACAAATCAAAACAACAAAAAAAAAGCCACTATGGTTCTCAAAAGAGGTGGCTGTGAAAGTCAGGAAGAAAAAGATACCATTCCAGAAGTATAAGGAAACACAGAAGGAGCAGGACAGAGAGCTGTACCAGTAAAGGCAGAAGGAAGCAGGGAGGGAAGTCAGAATAGCAAAGGCCCAAACTGAGGAAAAGATAGCCAACTCAGTTAAGAAGGGGGATAAAACCTTTTATAGGTACATCAGCGAGCGTAGAAAGACAAAGGGAGGGATAGTGAGGCTGAATAGAATGAACAGTGGGTGGGCAGAGGGGGACAGTGAAAAAGAAGGAATACTGAATGAATATTTCTGCTCAGTATTCACAAAAGAGGAGGAGGAAGTGCCTAATCCAATTAACAGAAGCACTCTTGATAGGGGGGTCAATCCCAGTCCTTTCACAGAAGAAAGGGTTCTGCAAGAACTCCTAAAACTGAAGGTAGACAAAGCAATGGGTCCTGATGGAATTCACCCTAGAATTCTAAAAGAATTAAGGGAGGAACTAGTGAAACCACTGGCTACTCTTTTTAATAAATCATAGGAGGATGGTGTGGTACCCATGGATTGGAGGAAGGCTTATGTGATTCCCATTCACAAAAGTGGGTCCAAGACAGAGGCAGAAAACTACAGACCTGTCAGTCTGACCTCTGTGGTAGGGAAAGTGATGGAGTCACTTCTGAAGGAAAGAATAATTGAGTACCTAGAGGCCAGTCGAGCACAGGACCCAAGGCAGCATGGATTCACAGTGAGAAGGTCATTTCAGACGAATCTAATAGATTTCTTTGACTGGGTGACCAAAGTAGTAGACTAGGGAGGGGCTGTGGACATGGCCTACCTAGACTTTAGCAAGGCATTTGACACAGTCTCACACAAAATATTAATAGTCAAATTAACCAGCCTGGGAATGGGACCCAGAGAGATAGCCTGGGTAAAATATTGGCTGGACAACAGGACACAAAAGGTAATTGTAAATGGAGTCCACTGTGAAGAAAGGAGGGTTACTAGTGGGGTACCACAGGGTTCAGTATTGGGTCCAGTCCTTTTTAATGTCTTCATCAGTGACATTGCAGAGGGACTGGAAGGAAAAGTATGCCTTTTTGCAGATGATACAAAGATCTGCAACAGAGTTGATACACAAGGAGGCGTGGAAATGATGAAAAGGGACTTGGCAAGGTTGGAGGAATAGTCAGAAGTATGGCAGCTAGAATTCAATGCAAAGAAGTGCAAAATAATGCACCTGGGAAATAAGAACCCAGGGGAAGAATACACAATGGGTGGGGAGGTAGTAACAAGAACAAAAATGGAAAGGGACCTGGGGGTAATCATATCAGATGACCTTAAGGTTGGCAAGCAATGTGAGAAGGCATAGGGAGGGCTGGGGTATACTGGGATGTATAGGGAGAGGCATCATCAGCAGAAAACAGGAAGTTGTTATCCCTCTGTACAGACAGTTGGTGAGACCCCATCTGGAGTACTGCATCCAGTTCTGGAGACCCCATCTCCGCAAGGACATAGGACAGAGGCAGTCCAGAGGAGGGCAACTAAAATGGTGCAGAGTCTGCAAGAGAAGCAGTATGAGGAGAGATTAAAGGAGCTTAATATGTATACCCTTGAGGAAAGAAGGGAGAGGGGGGACATGATAGAAACTTTTAAGTACCTCAGTGGAATCAATAAAGTCTAAGAGTGTAGCATCTTTCAGAAAAAGAGACTTGCAAGAACAAAGGGACACAATTTAAAGATAGAAGGAGGGCGGATCGGGGCAATGTGAGGAAGTATTATTTCACAGAGAGGGTAATGGATGCATGGAACAGCCTTCCTGAGGAGGTTGTGGGGTCTAAAACTGTGGGAGAATTCAAGAATGCATGGGACAGACATAAGGCAATTCTTGTGGGGGTAGAAAGAAATAGTCTGTTGGTTAACTAGGATCTGCGGCCTATCCTGTAGGTAGGGAAATGGGCAGACTAGATGGGCCTAGCGGTCCTTATCTGCCGTCAAAGTCTATGTTTCTATGTTTCACTTGCAGGGCTGATCCTGTATACCTCTTTGCATTTTGTCACTGAAATGTTGGATACAAACACTCAAAATGTAGAGAAATGAGGGACTCTGGTCTTAATAATATTGGACAAATTGTTAGACATAGACACATTCAGAAGATTGAAACCTAGTGACTTAACAGCATTCTACCCTTGTTCACACCCTGGACACTAGTTGAAAGTCTTAACAGTGGAGTGATAATGACTTACATTGAGTCATTTGCGGGATCCCATTCTTGAACTGCCACATAATTGCAGCTCTTAATGAGCTGTTAATCACACCTGGCCAACTGGAACATTGAGAGAGATTAGAATGAAGAATAGAGAATGCTAAAGTAGAGACTTTTTTAACTTCATTAACAGCAATGAAAATCTGCTCTAGGCAAGTAGAGATTTTGCTGCACTAGTCCTGGTCAATTTGCACTAGTGTTTGGGATAGTAAAACAATGTTAAGATTGATCCCTGAGTTGTCCTATATATCAAACAAAAGTCTTTCTACCTGCCAAGTCTCAGATGAATCAACTACACACTGGCTATGCTATGCGTTATGGAAGACAGTGCAGAAAAATAGCAAAATCATAATGTTTTGCACTGCACTACGTAAACATAAAAACACAAATGGGAATGTTAATTCCAACAGTAAAAGAAACAGTGTGGTAAAACAAAATAGTAATGCTAACTTTAATGCAAATACAAGTGCAAATGGTCCCAGATCTTATTCCACTCAAGAACTCATATGCCACACTGGCAAACAAGGACAACCAAATAGAGGTACCCAGAGAAGTGGAAGGAAAGGATGTGGAGGTTAGCCAAGGAGGTGACCTCAGCGGGGAAAGCAGTGGACCCCAGAGGAGGAGGAAGCAAATCCTGGTGGGGGACTCCATCATAAGAGGGATCCAGCTAGGAACACATGAGGGGAGGACAGGAGGTGAGGTGCCTACCAGGTGCCATGGCATGGAGGGATGGAAGGAAGATCCTGGGATCACTGGGAAGGCAAGACGGGAGGGTGAGCTGGATGTCATTATCCACCAGGTACTAAAGACCTGGCAAATGGGGAGCTAAAGGAAGTTCAGGAAGAGTTTAGGAAACTGGGGAGGGTCTCAAGCAAGTAGCTACTTCTGTCACTTTCTGAAGTACTACCTGTGAGAGGCAAGGGAGAGCATAGGAGTGCATGCACCAGGAACTTTAACTCCATGGTTGAAGAACTGGTGCTGTGAGGAAGGGTTTGGATCCATTGGTGACTGGGGACCCACCTGGAGGGATGGAGGTTTGTTCAAGCCTGACAGCCTGCATCCATCCTGGAAGGGAATCTAAGCACTCAATGATAAGTTTAAATGCTACATTGACAAGCATTTAACCTAGCAAAGGGGGCAGGCCAGCAAGGAGAGTACCACTTGCTCAACCCCAGCTAGCAGTGGAACCAGTGAACCAGAGGAGTGGCAATCTCTGCAAAGCAGTGTGCAAAGATGGAGATTAGTGCCCAAGAGGTGGATAAGCAGAAAAGGGCAAAATTCAGCAGAAGGGCAGACAGCAAGGAGAACCAGGGATAAATGACAGCCAAGGAAGGGCCTGGAGTAGAACAGTGAAACAGTCTAGGAGGTCAAATCATGGAAAGCCATGTGTCAAATGCCAGGAGTCTTAGTGACAAGATGGGAGATCTGGAGGCTGTCATGGTACAGTCAGACCTGGACATTGTGGCCATCACTGAAACCTGGTGTAATGATAACCATGACTGGGAGATGGCCATACCTGGCTACAACATATTCAGAAGAGACAGAGCAGGCAGGAAGGGAGGAGTGGCACTGTATGTGAAAAATGACATAAGGGCCACAGAGATCCAGGAGGAACAAAATGGGGAGAGATACTGTGGGTTAAGCTGGAAGGAAAATGGGATAGCCATCCACACAGGTGTGGTCTATAGATCACCAGCCCAGGAGGAAGAAACAGATAGCGAGTTGATGCTAGCCATCCAAAGGATGGCAGACAAGGTGAGGTAGTACTGGTTGGAGACTTCAATATTTCAGACGTGGACTGGAGCATCCCAGCAGCAGCATCAACTGGGAGCAGATTTATCCTGGACTCCTTCAGGGTGCCTTCCCTCAAGCAACTGGTCATGGAACCAACTCGGCAGAAGGCAATACTGGACCTTGTGCTCACAAACAGGGACAGTGTGATGGGGTAACAGTGGGGAGCATCTGGGAAACAGGACCACCAGTCATTGTGGTTTGAAATCACAGAAAGAGCAGAACCAAACCACACAAAACACGTATCCTGGATTTAGGGCCAGACTTTGGGAAAATGGGGAGATACTTGAAAGAGACATTAAGGAGAATGGGACAGGAATCAGGGTTGAGGAACAGTAGGCAGTATTTAAAATGGGGATTACAAGAACAACAGAAATATGCATTAAGCAGGTTAGCAAGAGGAAAAGGAAGAGGAGACCATTATGGTTTTCCAAACAGGTAGCAAAAGAAAGTGAAAGCCAAAAAGATTGCATTCAGGCAATACAAAAGACGAGGCAGAAGGGGATAGGGAGAAGTACCAGGAGAAGCAAAGGAGGCAGGAGGTCAGTAAGGAAGCCAAAGCTCAGACAGAAGAACACATTGCAAAATCAGTGGGTAGAGGGACAAAACCTTTACAGGTACATAAGTGAAAAAGAAAGACAAAGGGAGGGATAGTGAGACTGATGGGGGAGGATGGGGCAATACGTGGAGGATAACAACAGTAAAGCTGACATATTGAACATGTATTTCTGCTCAGTCTTTACTGAGGAAGAAGAGGAGGCTAATGGGTCTGAAGGGAGTACAAGGGGAGGAATGGTGCAGAAATGGACACAAGTCACTTACACAAGAAAGGGTCCGAAGAAACTGGAAGTAATAAAAGTTGATAAAGCAATGGGACCAGAAGGTTCACCCAGGGTGCTTAAAGAACTAAAGAGGTGGTGGCTGAACCTCTGGCTATCCTGTTTAGCCGATCACTGGAAACAGGAGGTACCAAAGACTGGAGGACAGCAGATGTAGTCCCCTTATACAAAAGTGGGAACAAAGAGGAAGCAGGAACTAAAGACCAGTCAGCCTCACCTCGTAGTGGGGAAGATCATGGAAGCACTACTGAAGGAGAGATTGGTGGAACATCTGGTTGTCAATGGACTACAGGATCCAAGGCAGCATGGATTCACCAGGGGAGGCCATGTCAGACCAACCTCATTGAATTTTTGACTGGGTGACTAGGGAGGTGGATCAGGGAGGGCAGTGGACATGGCCTATCTGGACTTCAGCAAGGCCTTTGACACTGTGCCACATAGAAGACTATTACACAAACTGGGGAATATGGTGTGGCCAGGACAGTAGTGTGGTGGGTAGGTAACTGGCTGGGTGGCAGGACACAGAGAGTGGTGGTAAATGGCTGTCACCCACAGAGGGAATAGTGACCAGTGGGATACCCAGGATCAGTGCTGAGACCGGTCCTATTCAACATCTTCATCAGTGACATTGAACAGGACCTAGAAGGCAGAATTTCACTGTTCGCTGATGACACAAAGCTCTGTAACAGAGTAGACACACCAGAGGGTGTAGACAGAATGAGAAGTGACCTGCAGAAACTTGAAGAATGGTCAGGGGTTTGGCAGTTGAAATTATGCAAAGAAGTGCAAGATAATGCATACGGGCACAAAAACCCTTGCACAATATATCAGTTGGGGGTGAGGATATAGCATGCACCAAGCAGGAAAGAGATCTTGGGGTTGTCATCTCTGATGACCCTCATAGGGAAACATGTGACAAGGCAGGTAAAGCAAGTAGGATGCTGGGATGCAGGCAGGGCATCACCAGCAGGAAAAGGGAGGTCATAATTCCGCTATACAAGACACTGGTGAGGCCCCACCTGGAGTACAGTGTACAGTTCTGGAGACCATACCTACGTAAGGACATAGATAGGGTAGAGAAGGTTCAGAGGAGGCAACAAAGATGGTGCATGGATTGCGTCACAAGTCCTATGAAGACAGGTTGAAGGAACTGAACATGTACTCCCTGGAGGAGAGGAGGGAGAGAGGGAATATGATAGAGACATACAAGTATCTTACAGGGAGGAACAGGGTGCAGGAAAACACCATTTTTAAGTGAAAAAGATGTTCCAGGGCAAGAAGGCATGGGATAAAGTTGGAGGGAGGACGATTCAGAGGAAACATGAGAAAGAATTTCTTCACAGAACGGGTGGTGGACAAGTGGAACACCCTGCCAGAGAAAGTGGTAGGGGCTGAAACAATCATGGGATTTAAGAATGCATGGGATAGACATAAAGGAATTCTGGAGGTCAGGGGTAAGGGGCAACAGATTTCTAGGAAACCAAACTGAACTTACAAGCTCAAATGGGCAGACTGCGTGGGCCATAGGCCCTTATCTGCCAACACTGTCTATTTATCTATGGTAATGCACATGGTGATGCAAACATAAACGATAACAAAAACAGTAAGAGAGACACAAACATAAATGAAAACTGGAACGGTAATGCAAATGGTAACGCATATGCTAATGGGAACAGAAATGCAAATGTTAACAAAAACAGTAAAGCAAATCCTAATGGCAACAGAAATGCAACCAGTAACGAAAATGCAAACAGTAACACAAATGCAAACAGAAATGCAAATGGTAATGGCAATGGTGAGGCAGAAGGAAACAGTAATGCAATCGACAATGGAAATTCTACCAAAAATACAAATGCTAAGGACAACAGAAATATAAATGCAAATGGTGATGAACACAGAAACAGTAAAGGCAATGCAATTGGAAATGCAAACGGTTATGTTAACATCAACAATGATGCCAAAGGGAATAGTAACACAAATGAAAATGAAAATGCAAGCACGTATGCAGACTCCAATGGAAATGCACATGGTCACGGTAACATAATTGGAACACAAATGCTTACGGTAACACCAACGAAGATGCTAAAGGAAAGGCAAATGCAAGCAGAAATGGAAATGCAAGCCCTTACACAAATGAAAATAGTAACGGTCACGGTCATGGTAACACAAATGTAAATGCAAACGCTAACAGTAACACCAACAATGACGCCAAAAGAAACACAAACAGAAATGCAAACAGAAGTGAGTACACAAACACATTTGCTAATGCACATGCTGATGCAAAAGGAAATGCAAACAAAACCAGTAATCAAAATGCAAATGGTAACAGTAATGCAACCACAAGCGCAAATGCAAACACAAAGGGTAGCATACATGGCGACATCAATGGAAACACTAACGCAAACGGTAATGGAAACGTAAGTGCAAACGCTAACTGTAAAAGTAATGCAAATGTACACACTTTTTTCCCAGAAAGCTACATTCAGAAGCACAGTGAATACAAAGAATGTATGCATAATAATGGGTCTCAGAGCAGAAAATGAACTCTTGGAATACTAAATTGCTTATATCTCAGGAACCGTACAACATAGAATAAAATAAAAATGTCATATTATTTATGACTTTCCTAGCTAGTTTTGTACTTAGCCCCCATTTTCAAGGGCTAAGCAACTTTTTGATGAAAAGTTTGTATCTCGAAGCGTTTTCAAGATACAAGCCCTGAAAGGCACGGCGGATGCCATAATGTTATCTAATGGGAAAAAGTGTCAAATTCAGAGTGCCATAGCTTTGCAGCCCTCCAATATTTTGTTACCAAACAACAAAAAGGTACATATGTGGGATCTTGGGTTTCTTTCCTCCAAATGTCATCTCAAAAGACCAAAGCGTTCTCTTGCAGCAGGATGGCAAAGATTTCCTACTGTTTTGGGCATTGTGTGGCAAAGTAGTGTCATGATTTGCCACACTTTCGCAAAAACAAATCACAAACATGTTGCCTTTGTGACACTACTGTTTAGAAAAATGTTGAAAACATATTGGCAGAAAACACCAGGACAAGGAGCTGCTGTTGTGATTGGACTTCTCTACTTGGACTAAAGAAGTAGAACTCTACTAATGGGACCTTCAATTTGCTGGGACTAAAGAATCAGAACTCTACTACTAGGATCTTCAATTTAGGGTAAAAAAAGTTAGTGTGTTTCTCTGAACTGGCTGAAGTGAATTGTTATCTGAGCAGTTATCTAGATGTTATTCTCAGGTGGCTTTTAAGCAAGTAAAGAAAGATCTGTTAAGTGTGTGGGGGGGGCTTAGCTAGAAGGAAACCAGGTTAAAGCCATATTTAAACACTGCCCTAAACAGCTTCTGCCAGAGAATTGGCAGAGAACACCAGGACAAATGAGCTACTGTTGTGACTGGACATCTGTACTGGGACTATATTGCCCTCTCCCTCACCCAAAGTCAGTTCTACATTTATAGGCACAGGATTTGACTGACAACAGGAACTTTCTGTTTGGGAGTAGAAAGTGAGTGATCACTGAGCCACTAAAGACTCACCAACCTAGAAGGACAAGAGTAGCTTGCCATACCCCTCAGCTGCTGGAGGTCTGCCTCTGAGCTAGTAAGGGGACTACTAAGAAATATAGGATCTTGTCTCAGAACAGGAAGATCAGGAGCTTAAAGGGCACAGAGGCAGTAAGTAAGTAAAGTAAGTAAGTGTGGAGGAAAAAAAAATTAAGAGAGGAATGAGCAAGGATTCCAAACAACAGTGAAGGGGCTAGAAATAAGATATGATAGGAGTGGTGCAATGCAATGGCTGTGGAGCAGCAGTCTTCTGGGAGACATTCTGGGGGATGTGGTGTTGTCCCATCTGCAGTCATCTCTCTGACCTGAAGGATGAAGTTGCTCATCTCCAGGCAGAGTTGGCCAGGAGTTGTGGGACCTCTTCTCCCATCCAGGGACCACAACGGTATCCACTGCGGTTGCCTCAGAGGCTGCCAAGAAAGAGGAGTGGCAGGACCACAGTGCACTCAGGGAGGGTGAGGGTGGAGGAACAGAAGTGCATCCCTTCAGTTGTACCTCTCCACAATTCATATGCCATTCTGGCAAAGTGTGGTTCCTCTATGGAGGCACCCACAGTGGAGACCAAGGAGGATGCTGGGAACCTCCACAAAGGAGACCCACAGAAGGGTGGCATGGGACCCCACAGGGGAAGGAAACAACTCCTAATGGGGGACTCCATTGTTAGGAAGATAGAACTGGGGGAGGAAGAGGAGAGGAAAGTAAAGTCCTTGACTGGTGCCATGGCTTGGAGGGACAGGGAGTTAATCCTCAGGATCACTGAAGCAGCTGCACTAGGAAGGGAGCTGGATGTCATTGTCCATCTAAGGACTAATGACATTGCTAAGAAAAGGATCAGAGCAGTGCAGGAAGAGTTTGTAGAGTTGAGGAGGGGCCTTAGAAAAGTGGTACACACAGTAGCCTTCTCGGAGGTGCTGTTTGTATATGGCTTATGTGAGGCTAGGGTACTCCACACCATGGGATTCAATCAGTGGTTGAAAAGCTGGTGTGGAGCTAAGGGATTTGGCTTCAAGGGGACTGGGGGTCCACCTGGAGTGATGCAGGCCTTCACTGGTGTGATGATCTGCATCTGTCCAGGAGGGGAACCAGGATCCTAGGTGATAGCTTTAAATGCTTCATTGGCAAGCATTTAAACTAGCCAAGGGAGACGTACTGGAAAGGAGCAGGGAAATCCTAGCCCCCCCCCAAATGTCAGGGAAGTAAGTGTGGTAAACACCAAGTTAGAGATGTCGATAGGGAGAAGGGCAGGGGTAAATGGAGAAAGTGACAAAGACAAAAAGGACAGGGATGGAGCAAAAAGGGGTAAGGCCATCAGGAAATGGAGGGTAATGAGTGCCAATGACCATAGTCTTGGCAACAAGCTCCCTGAACTGGTGGCCTTGATGGAAGAGGGATGCCTGGATATTGTAGCAGTCACAGATACATGGTACACAGAGAATCATGATGGGGATGTTAACATACCAGGGTACACAACCTACAGGAGAGATAGGGAAGGGAGAACAGGGGGAGGAGTAGTTCTCTATGTAAGGGAAGGAATAAAAGCAGCTTCAACAAAAAAGTAAACAGGGAGGAGAGGAGAGGAGGCACTGTGAGTACCTTAGAGACTTGAATTGGCACCACAATCTGCACAGGGGTTGTATACAGACCCCCATGTCAGGTGAAGGGAATGGACAAGGATATGATAGATGTCATTATTAGGATGGCAGAGAAAGGGGAGATACTGTTGATGGGAGACCTGAATATGCCAGATGTTAACTGGAGCACATTTGCTGCAGCCATATCCAAGAGCAGGGCCATTTTCAATGTCCTACAGGTGGCATGCCTCAGACAGCTAGTTTTTGAACCCACTTGTGGGGTTGCAATCTTAGACCTCATGCTCTCAAATGGGGACAGTGAGAGGATCTCAGATCTAGAAGTGGGTAGCCATCTGGGAACATCACCTAACAGTATGGTTCACAATAAACTCATATACAGAGCCAAGCCATACAAAACTGAGGGTACTGGACTTCAGAAGGGCTGACTTTGGCAAGATTGGAGAGTGCATTAGAAAAGCACTATCAAATAGGCTAGAAAGAGGGGTGAAGCAACAATGGGGAAACATCAAAACTGCCATCACAGGGGCAACAAGCCTTTGTGTGAAGCAAATAACCAAATCAAAATAAAAGAAATAGCCACTATGGTTCTCAAAAGAGGTGTCGGGGAAGGTCAGGGTAAACAATATAGCATTCAGGAAGTATAAGGAAACACAAAAGGAGCAGGACAGAGAGCTGTACCAGTTAAGGCAGAAGAAAGCAGGAAGGGAAGTCAGAATAGCAAAGGCCCAAACTGAGGCAAAGATAGCCAACTTGGTTAAGAAGGGGGATAAAACCTTTTATAGGTACATCAGGGGCATAGAAAGACAGAGGGAGGGATAGTGAGGCTGAACAGAATTGACAGTGGGTGGGCAGAAAGGGAGAGTGAAAAAGCAGGGATACTGAATGAATATTTTTGTTCAGTATTCACAAAAGAGGAGAAGGGAGAGGTGCCTAATCCAATTAACAGAAGCGCTCTGGATAGGGGAGTCGATCCCAGTCCTTTCACAGAAGAAAGGGTTCTGAAAGAACTCCTAAAACTGAAGGTGGACAAAGCAATGGGGTCTTACAGAATTCACCCCATTGGCAAGATTGGAGAGTGCATTAGAAAAGCACTATCAAATAGGCTAGAAAGAGGGGTGAAGCAACAATGGGGAAACATCAAAACTGCCATCACAGGGGCAACAAAGAATTTAGGGGAGAACTAGTCAAACCACTGACTACCCTTTTTAACAAATCATGGGAGGATGGTGTGGTTCCTGAGGATTGGAGAATGGTGGATGTGATTTCCCTTCACAAAAGTGGGACCAAGATACAGGCAGGTCAGTTTGACCTCTGTAGTAGGGAAAGTGATGGAATCACTTCTGAAGGAAAGAACTGTTGATTATCTAGAGGCCAGTGGGGCACAGGACTCAAGGCAACATGGGTTCACAGTGGGAAGGTCATGTAAGATGAATCTAATTGATTTATTTGACTAGGTGACCAAAGAAGTAGAACAAGGTGGGGCTGTGGACATGACCTACCTAGACTTTAGCAAGGCATTTGACACAGTACCACACAAAAGATTAACAGCCAAATTAACCAGCTAGGGAGTGGGTCACAGGATGGTAGCCTGGGTAAAACATTGGCTGGACAACAGGACACAGAAGGTAATTGCAAATGGAGTCCACCCTGAATATAGAGGGGTTACAAGTGGGGTACCGCAGGGTTCAGTACTGGGTCCAGTCCTTTTTAATGCATTTATAAGTGACATTGCAGAAGGACTGGATGGAATGTATGCGTCTTTGCAGATGACACAAAGATCTGCAACAGGGTTGATACACAGGAGGTGTGGAAAGGATGAGAAGGTACTTGGCAAGGTTGGAGGAATTTTCAGAAGTATGGCAGCTTGGATTCAATGCAAAGAAGTGCAAAGTAATGCACCTGGGAAATAAAAACCCTGGAGAAGACTACACAATGGGGGGGTAGTAACAACAACAAAAATGGAAAGGGACCTGGGGGTAATCATATCAGATAACCTTAAGGTTAGAAAACAATGTGAAAAGGCAGTAGGGAGGGCTGGGGGGATACTGGGATGTATAGGGAGAGGCATCACCAGCAGAAAACAGGAAGTTGTTATCCCTCTGTACAGACAGTTGGTGAGATTCCATCTGGAGTATAGTGTCCAGTTTTGCAGATCCCATCTCTGCAAGGACAGAGACAGAATAGAGGCAGTCCAGAGGAGGACAACTAAAATGGTGCAGGGTCTGCAAAAGAAGCCATTTGAGGAGAGACTCTAAAGGAGCTTAATATATGCCCTTGAGGAAAGTGGGGGGGGGGCATGATAGAAACTTTTAAGTACCTAGCGTGCCAACTATATTATGTGTGTGTGTGTGTGTGTGTGTATATATATATATATATATATATATAGTGTATATATATATATTTATATATAGATAGATATTCTATGCAAAAAAAACCTGATTTAATGCATCATTTAGGGTTAAATAAAAAAACAAGTCAGAACAGACATTAGGATTGAACTCCTAACTCCCCACACTTAAACCCCACCCTGATCCTCCACAGACTGACAGACTCCAGGGTGTCTCATTGGGGTCATGAGGCCCAAATCTCACCCCCTTTCATATGTGAGCACATTGCCATGCTACAGTAAAGGAGAATGGGGTGAGATTTAGGCCTCATAACCCCCAATGACTCACCCTGGAGTCTGTCAGTCTGTGGAGGATTGTGGTAGGGGTTAGTGGGGGGAGTTAGAGGTTCAACTCTAATCTCCCTTTTCCTGTCTTTTTTTTTATTTAACCTTAAATGATGCATTAATGCAGTTTATTTGTATAGAATGTCCTTACTTTTTGAAAAACTGTAATATAAGTAATAAAAAACACATATCAGTGGAAACACAGGGCCGGCTCCCTCCAAGTTTCCAATTTTTGCACAATAATATGCATCTGGGCCCACGTTCCCACTTATGCCAAGCCATGGAGCAATGCAACAGCCATATGGGGTATCACACCATTGTAACAGGAGTTTGTTTATATCTTGTGAACTGTAAGACCTAGAAAAAAAATTCTAGCATCATCATAATCGTGACAGTGAGTACTGCATGCAACACTGAATGATCACACCTGCATCTCAAATTGTTTCTGAGTAATGAGCACTGAACTGCACTGGATATGCACTCTTTGAACCCTTTTGACAGTAATTTCACAATATCTCATGAACCTTGCCATGTATGAAACAAATTCTACTGCAGGCTTTCTCTGCAATTCCCAATTTTTTCTCAGCAGCATATATCACCTACATGTGATCTAAGCAGCAAGTAGCAGAAGGTCTGTATCTCTCTTCATTTCTGAGATAACGGCACTGAAAGTAATGACACAGGATGCAATGTAATCGTATGAGGAAAACAACAACTTTGTCATGGAATATTTCTGCAACCAATTAATTCTACAACAGTTAAGCAACACAGTTGACATCAGTAGGGCATCACCTCAAAACCCTGAAAACTTCAGAAAAAAGACTAAAGCAACACAATTTAATCCTGTGGAGAAAATGTCAAATTTGTCATAGAATATCTCCGCAACCAAATGCTTTTCCAACACCTACATAAGCTAACTCACTTCTCTAGGACATCCCTTCAAAACCCTGAAATTTTCAAGTAAAAAGACCAAACCGTTTAAGAGTTATTTAGTTCTTTGACCGCAAGGCTGCAAATAAATCAGCCGTGATTGCAGCCGAAAATTCTTCTTTCTCAAATCATACATATCAATTTTCCCATTGACTTATAATAGGAACTTCAAACTTTAATACCTTTTGAATGGATTAATATTTTTTCATTTCACCAAATCAAAAGTGGCAAGTTCTTTGACTCAAGCGCTTTCTACCTCCTAAGCTTTGGACTGGCAGACAACACAGTGGCCGCACAGTGCCACAGACAAATACTGCACAAAAATGGTGAAAAGTGCATTTTGTGGGGCTTTGTTGTATAAAAAACATATATCTGACTGCAACATGACTTGGCAAATCAAGAGCTCCACCATCCCACACCTTTCATACCAAATTTTGTGCAAATCTGTTGAACGTTTAAAAAGTTATTAACACACAGAAAATGAGGTTTAACATTAAAGTGCCTACTCAATCCTAAATATAGGGGCATGGCCACACCTGTATAATTAATTTATATATATATATATATATATATATAGTCTGCTTTTTGCATCTCTGGTGCTGTCAGAATCCCCCAAGCCCCATCATTGACCCATATTGAAAACTTACAGAATAGCCACCATTGCGGCTTGTAGTGTCTACTGGGGATGGTAAGCAAGCTGGGATATTTTCCTCCAGAATTAGTTTCATGCGGTTTCCTCCAGAGCATCAGCTTTCAATGGTACAGACACACATGCACACGTGCATCAGCATGAGAATGTGCCACATCTGCTAATGCCCTGCCCCATCTTACTGTTCCTGCCATTGCTGCCAAATGGCCTCCACCATGTGGTGTGTACATTGTGGGACTTAGAAATCCCCCACTCCAAGGGAACAGAGCTGCCATGGGATGATTTGTCCTCCAAAATGGCTGGTCCCCAGGAAACCTTGGTGCATTCCTGGCATATCTGGTGGGTTGGCATTCAACACCTCAAACATCCATTCCACAGAACTGGCATGACCATAACCATATCTGATCTCTTGCTGACTGGCCTGTAGTTTCCCAGATTTGAACATAGTCACTTTCCTTTCACTGGCACTACTCCTGAATTGTCAAGGCTTTTAAAAGATTATGGGATGCAGCCCCTTCAATTGTTTCTTCAGCTTCTCTATGGTCTTGGGGTATATCCTCTCTGCAACTAACAGGGCAGGCATGATTTTTTCAGGCCACATCATGGCTAACTGGATGCCATGAGCCCTTCCAATGAGTCTCTCCCAAGGGGTCCTTTTGAGATGAACAAGGCAACGTATTTATTCAGCATCTCACTGACAAGGATCATCATATACTGGCAAAATATAAGAAAATGTCATCTCTAAATGTCTGTGTTTCCAAGACTCATTTCAATATTTAAAAAAAATGTTATTAAAATTTGACAGTGTGAATTTGCTTTTCACTAAAGCTGAGGAGTTTCTCCCACAAACTAAGCTTACAGGTCAATTCTAAATGCCTCAATACTAATAGGGTCTAAGAATGTACAGTCCTCACAGATTAGTGAGACACAATTAAGCAGGATGCCAGCTTAGACATGACATCTTGCTAGGAAGAGAATTTTGTCAATGAAAATGGTGCCATTTTTAAAAATTTTATCGGGTTGCCTTTTAGTTCCACTGTTGCTTTAGCAAGATGCCTCTCAGATGATCCACAGCTGATAACAGTGCAATTAGTTACAAACAACTTTGACTTTTCAATTAGGAGTTTGAGATTTACATTAATTAGTGAGACTACTCTCAGTTGAGTCTCCTGTTGTGCAGTAGTGCTGTTCGATCTGTAGAAACCAACTGCTGCCGCAGACATGTTTCTGCCGTACAATGAGCTGTCCTCACCTGACTGTGTAAAAGTCATCAAGGCATTGTAAAACCTCACTAGCTCTCTATCACTAGCTCTCTATCTTGGGTTGCTCTCCAATTTAAGATTTCATAAAGTAAAGCTAGCTTCATCAGTAAAAACAGAGAATAAGTCCTCTCTGACTAGTGTGCCAATTCTGACCTGAGCCGTACAAGGAGGTGAGAGGGGAAAGATTCAGATATAAGAGGATGCCTGTCATTGTCAAATGCAAAAGACCTTGGTGCATACCCAAGGATCTTAAGCTGCTATCTGTAACCTACACCAGTTCTGGGAATGCCTGGATGACAAGTGTGATTTTTCAGGAGTGGCTAATGGTATGGGATAGAGAGCTCATCTGGACAAGTGCTCTACCCACCCCAATAAACTATCAAGAAAACTAAAGTTCATCAAACTTCTCTTCTGTTCCCCCTAACACAACCAGCATTATTCAAGCTGTGGACATGGGTGTGATTAAGAACTTAAAGGGACTTTAAAGGTCATATCTAGCAGACAAAATTTTACAAACAGTAAATAAGGGAAAGACAGCTCATGCAGAGGAGATTGTCTGCAAAATTAACTTCCTGGATGCTATTAGGAGACTGTTAAGCAAGACACAATAGTAAAATGTTATGTGAATACTGGATTCACTGGTAACACTAATACAAGAACCCCCACCACCAACAGTGAGACAGGGCTCAAAGATGTATGGATCCCTGCTTTCATGGATGCTGAAACTTTCTCAGAATGTGTGGAAATTGACAGTGATGTATCAGCTGTAGGAGAGCTAACTGATGATGGGTTTATCAATGCTGTTGCTAATAGGGAGAGATGGAGGACACATCCAAAGCCACTTGGGAAGAGCCAGAAAGATCTGTCTTGACAGCAGAGGCTATAGATCTCAGTGCTGCCACTGAATGGTGCCAACAAAGATGGCACATCACTGAGTGGGAAAGGGCGTTTGAAACTGAAGGCAAGATACAAAGCTGAGCCATAAAGGAGCAAAGCTAGAACTGTATAACCTATTTTTGTTCTCACCTAGAAAACCCACTGAGACCACCTCTGATAGAGCAACACCATCAACATCCATATTTGTCTTCTTTCCATCAGTGGCTGAATTGACAAAGGAACTGATAGACGAAGATGAGCCGAAAACATGTACTGCGTTATAGCCAAGTAAACACAAGCAAAAGCACAAACTAATAAACACAAGAAAAGCAAAAAAAAAAAAAAAACTGAAAAAAGGCCCATACTAACTGACACTCCCCCTTTCCCCTTACCTAATCAGTACAAATCAGTCAATACACTGTACAACTATGCACAAATCACAGTTAGGCCACGCAGCATCTAACATCTATATTGAATCATAGAACTTCACTTATAAGAGATGGCTGCTTAAACAGGATGATTAGCAGTCCACCGAGCCATCCAATTTAAAATACTTGCACTGTATCTTCAGCTTACCTGCCAGGACTCAAAATCTTGACCTTTCACACAAGTTCCATTTAGAAATGGCCCTTCCCCATCTCTGCATGCATACAGGTTCTGTAGGGCATGTGCCACTGTGTACACAGCATTATATGCATTGTATGTATAAAGTAAGCAAGTGACAGCGAAGAAGTTAATCTTAAGTTCAAGCAAATCTTCTGCACCTGTGCATTTATTACCCTCTTCATTTGTTGCATACAGATCAGGCCATCGGCATCCAAATATAATTTCCCAAAATCTTTGAGTAAATATGTCATCTTGGTTATTTGTTGGATGAATATTATAAAGAAAGTCTTTAAATCCTGGAATTTCTGTTGTGTGGACTGAAAACCAGATGGTCCCAAGTAGAGATTCAAAAAACATGTGATTTAAAAAGATTGGAGATTCAGGCCACTCATCACTTCCAAGCCAGACTTTCCCAGTTATATTTTCTTTGGAAACAGCTTCAATCACAGGATAAAAGGTTATGTCATACATCATACTCACAATCACAGTAGCAGACGATTTTGTTATCACTTCCATTAAATGAGGAATTTTCATATAAACATCAACGAATGATATAGTTTCCATGAATTCAATACAGATTCTATTCTTCCCAAACTCTTCCTTTATGATCTGGATACTTTGCTGATTGTAGTCATCATCCTCGAAAAAAATCCCAACCCAGTTCCATGCATGTTTCTTCAGAAGTTGGACAATGCCACTGAACTTAAGGTAACTACTTGGAGTGGTTCGTAAAAAGGATGGAAACTGGTGTTTGTCATTCAGTAACAATGAGGAAGATGCATAACTAACCTAAAATTCAATTGATAGATGATGTTTCTATTACACATAGAGTACAGTAAGGGTTTTAAGGTGATTGCACTGTTTATGTATCATATATTGCATATAAAACACTATGAGCAACATGTTCAACGTTGGAGCAAAGCACAGGGTAATGTCTCCTACTGGTGAACAAAGTTGGCTGACGTGCAGAGTGGTATAATGGAGCAGTTTCAGAACCAAGTTTGACTATCCAAAGGTTATTGCACTGTACCACCATCAAAGTGAAGGAAAATGGAGGAGCAATGTGCATATGATATGAAACCCTCTGTTGGAGTAGGAAAGAGGGACTGCTGGTGGAAAGACTTATGCATGCCATTCTTAGGAGTAGCAAGCATTTGCACAGGACAAAGACATTTATTCCTGAGACACACAGCCACGTAATGGAACCATGATATGCAAATGACCAGTGTACCCATTAATGAGGCAAAGATTGCATTTGCATATCAGCATAATTTCTCCCCTCTCCTCTCCCTTCACCACTATGTACTAGGTACTGTGGTAAACTCAGTTACTGGAGGTGAGGGGGGGTTCCCTGAGTAAGATAGTCAGGGTACAGCTGCAGCTGATTTGGCTGATTGGCTGCAGCTGCACAGACAGGAGAACTTTAAAAACAGGAAGAAAAAGCCAGCAGGCAGTTGTTGCAGGGGTAGTGGACTGACAAGCTGCCTGGATGTGTGTTCCAGATCAGGAGTCAGTCACTTAAGCAACCCTCAGGAGATTGGTCTCCTGAATTAAGCCAAAAAGAAAAAAAAAATATTTTCATTGTGAGTTTTTTGTTTTACTGTTTGTGTTCTTCCAGAAGGTCTAGCCTTCTGGAATAGGGGATTTCTATTTAGGGCCAGGGATTGTTTAGACAGCACTCCCACCCAGAGCTAGGCTTCTTTATTTCTGTTTTTGTTTCATTTTCCCTGGTGGGGCTTAAAAAGAAAAGGGCAGAAGCCCAAAGTTCTGTGTTACCAGCCATATTAAAGAAATAAAAATATACCTGGTTGGTTTGATGTTAACAAAGTGGTTTCCTGAGACTCCTTAACCACCGCAAAGCTGAACCTGAATCCCATAGCCAGGTCATGCCTTGTCACACGTGGTGTAAGAAGTGGGATCCAGGTCAGCACAGAGTTTGTCTGGAATCTGAACCACCCCAGAGTAAAGGAGACCAGGCATGGAGGATGTGGTGAAAACCTTGATCCAGGTTACGGCAGCCCAGCAGGAAGCTACTCGGGCTCAACAAGAGAAGAACCAGTTGCTGCGGACACAGATGGCCCAGGACCGCGTTGTCATCCAGGAAATGGTAAAGCATCTCATCGAGACCATAACAGGAGTAGGTTGCCCAGCAGGGCCTAACTGAGAGGGTTACTGGACTATACGGGCTTTCCACTGTCTGCAGAAAATGACAATGGCTGATGACATTGAAGCATATTTGCCCACCTTTGAAAGGACAGCTACTCATGAGTTTTGGCCTCAGGATCAGTGGCCCAGCATTTTAGCTCCGTTTTTGTGCGTCGAAGCCCACAAGGTGTATTATGATCTGGATGAGGGAGTCACCACCTAATATCCAAGACTAAAGGAAAAGATCTTGGCCCATGCTGGCGTGATTCCAGCCCTTCAAGCCCAGAGGTAACATGGCTGGAGATTCTGGGAGTTGGCGAAGCCTCGGTCGCAGATGTACAACCTCCTTCACTTGGCCAAGAAGTGTCTGCGACCCGAGCTCCATAGTGCTGCCAGAATCATGGAGCTCCGGGTAATGGACCGATTCCTAAGAGGACTACCGCCCAGCCTACGACAATGGGTTGGACAGGCCGACCCTGCTTTCTGTGATGAACTGGTCACCCTGGTGAAGTGGCACTATGCCATAAAGCAACTTTCTCCAGACATTGGGGTCGGCTACCCCCGGGACTTGGAGCGGACTCCAAACCAGAGATATTGACCCCTGAGAGGTTGGACTGGACAGGACCATGGAGAAGGATCACCGAAGACAAGAGCAGTCCGAGGTTGCAAAGAGACTTTCGGGTTCAAAAATAGAGGAGGATATGGCCACCCCTAGAAGCCCAAAGGGTCCAGGATCACCCCGAGAATGCTACCGCTGTTATGGGTGTGGGGAGCAGGGACATGTAATTGCCAACTGCCTGAATGGGGTCAAACCAATGCAGTGCAACTGGGGTGGGTCCCTACAGAGTGACTGCCATTTGATTAATGCAGTGGGGGTGGTCGTCACTTCACACCGATTTACCCGGGTTGTTAAGGTAAACAGACAAGCCATTATGGCCCTTGTTGACTCTGGGAGTGAGGTCACCCTTATAGTTCGCAGTTTGGTGCAACCATCCCAAATTAATTTCCAGAAATGTACTGGGATCTCCTGTGTTCATGGCACAGTGTTTTATTACCCCACGGCACTGGTTACCGTGGAAGCACAGGGGGAGGAGATGCAGATCACGTTAGGGGTCCTCCCTCAATTGGCACATCCTCTCCTGGTGGGTTGAGATTTCCTGGGGTTTGAGACATTACTCCATGAGGGGGAAACCCGGGAGGCCAGGGCCTCAGTAACCGAGGCTATGTTGCTAGGAATCCCCAAGGGGTCAGAGAACTCACCAGATTATTTCCCTTTCAGGCATTGGGACCCCAAGTTGTAAGTGGAGGCAGGAAAGTCATGGAAATCACAAAAGGAAGGCAGGGATTGTAAGAAGTTAGGGACCAAGATACTGGCTGTCAATGGCAGGGCCATGCTGGTGGGAGGTAAAACCCCGCTCCCAGAAGGACAACAGGGTGAGCAGTCTGGTGTTCAAGGGGAGAGTTGTAGGGAGGAAGAGGAGGATCCAGAAGCAGAGACAGAGTTGAATCCCCCTGAATTGAGTACCCTTGGGATAGCCTCCAGGAACTTTGGTCAGGACCAAATAGATGAGCCTCTCTTTCAGAATATCTGGTCAGAGGTTGTGGAGGTTAACCAGGTGCCAGTAGACGGCAAAGCCAAGGGGCCTGGACCATATTTCATGTTAAATAATGACCTCCTATACTGAATGAAGAACATGATGTGGAACAATTGCTGGTCCCCGCCAGCACAGGAAGGCAGTACTGGATTTGGCACACACTCAACTTCTTGGAGGACACCTTGGGGTAGAAAAAAACACTGCGCCACATACTCTGAAGATTCTACTGGCCTGGAATTTATGCTGAACTAAGGAGGTACTGTGCTTCATACCCAGAATGCCAGTTGGCATCCCCGCAGCTGAAGTTAAGAGCCCCTTTGGTGCCCTTGCCAATCATCGATGAACCCTTCACAAGGATTGCGATGGACCTGGTAGGCCACCTACACAGATAAGTCCAGGGTCACCAACACCTCCTAGTCATCATAGACTATGCTTCAAGATATCCAGAAGTGATTCCACTCCATAACACGGCCTCAAAGATGATTGCCCGAGAACTCATTCAAGTCTTTGTGAGGGTCAGATTCCCAAAGGAGATACTGATGGACCTGGGTACTTCCTTTGTCTCATGTCATGTTTAATGAAGGAGCTTTGCAGACTCCTCCAGATCCGAGCCCTGAGGACTTTAGTGTACCACCCCTAGACAGATGGTCTGGTCGAGTAATTTAATCAGACTTTGAAGGGGATGTTACGGAAAGTCATGAGCCGAGACAGAAAGGACTGGGACTTACTCCTTCCCTACTTAATGCTGGCTATCCGAGAGGTCCCGCAGGCATCCACCGGATTCTACCCCTTCAAGTTGTTATATGCCTGCCATCCCAGGGGTATTCTTGATATACTAAAGGAGGACTGGGAAGAGCAACCACCACAAGAAGCCAGTGTGATTGAGTATATCTCCCAAATACAGGAAAGGTTGGCCTGGGTCACTCCTATTGTCTGGGAACACTTAGAAAAGGCCCAAGAGACCTAATGGACTTATTATAACCATCAGGCGAGGATCCGGAAGATCCAGCCGGGGGATCGGGTGATGGCCTGGTTCTCACAGCAGAAAGCAAGCTGCTCAGCAGGTGGCAGGGTCTGTACGAGGTCGTGGAAGCTGTTGGTGATGTGAACTATAAAGTAAGCCAACCCTATCACAGAAAGAAGTTCCAAATATACCATATTAACCTCCTGAAGTTGTGTAAAGACCAGGAGGCCTGCTGGTTCTCGTTGGCCGTGACCCCGGCAGAAGGAAAAATAGAGGGACAAGTCCATATCTCACCCGAGCTGTCTCCCACACAGTACAAATAAGCAGTGGAAATGGTTCACTGAAATGGGGATGTGTTCTCCAAACAACCTGGTTGGACGGTCGCAGCCTACCACGACATTGTGACAGCTCCGGGCGTACAGATAAGGGAAAGACCCTACCATATCCCAGAGGCCAAGAGGAAAAAAATACAAGCCGAAGTCGAGAGGATGTTGAAGCTCGATGTCATAGAAGAGTCCCGTCGTGAATGGTCGATCCCCATCGTCCTCGTGACAAAACCAGATAACACTTGGAGGTTTTGTAATGATTTCAGAAAACTAAACAAGATATCGCAGTTTGATGCATACCCCCTACCTAGGGTCGACGAACTGATCGACCAGTTGGGGAAGGCCAGAAACCTCTCCACCTTGGACCTTACAAAAGGAAACTGGCAGATCCCACTCACAAGGGCAGCCCAGGGGAAGACTGCCTTCATCGCCCCGGGGGGGGGTTATACTACTACAAAGTCCTCCCATTCGGTCTGCATGGAGCACCTGCGACCTTTCAATGCATGGTGGACTGACTGTTGTGCCCACACTCTCACTATGCTGCCGCCTACATCGATGATGTGGTCATCCATAGTACGGACTGGGAAACTCACTTTTGGAAGGTCAAGGCTGTACTAGATATGTTACGAGAAGCCAGGTTGACAGCGAACCCCGCCAAAAGTAAGATTGGCTTGTCAGAAGCAAAATACTTGGACTATGTGGTTGGACGGGGATTGGTGAAACCCCAGGTGAAGAAGGTACAGACAATCCAAAACTGGTCCCAACCAAACAAGAAGAAGCAAGTGAGGGCTTTCCTAGGCTTGGTCAGTTACTACTAGAGGTTCATCCCTCACTTTGCCACTTGGACCACTCCATTAACAGAGTTAACCAGGGCGAGAGCACTGGACATCATGAGGTGGTTGGAGGCAGCGGATGGGGTGTTCACCGACCTCAAGATGGCCCTCTGTTCTGATCTGATACTGGTCTCCCCAGATTTTGATAAAGAATTCATTCTGCAAACAGATGCCTCGGATGTTGGATCGGGGGCAGTACTCTCCCAGGTGGTAGCAGGTGAAGAGAACCCTATCCTGTACCTAAGTAGGAAGTTGTTACCCCATGTACTGCGGTATGCCATAGTGCAAAAGGAGCGCCTTGCAGTGAAGTGGGTGATGCAAACCCTTAGATATTGCTTACTAGGTCGCAAGTTCACTCTGGTGACAGACCATGCTCCACTCAAGTGGATGCAAACCAACAAAGAAAAAAATGCCAGAGTGACAAGATGGTTCCTTCCACTACAACCATACCACTTCATGGTCCACCACAGAGCGGGGACACTGAACAGAAATGCGGATGGACTTTCCTGAAGACCCTACCTTTTGGCACATGCCGCCCAGCCCTATAGTGTTGAGCTGGGGAGGAGGATGTGTGGTAAACTCAGGTACTGGAGGTGAGGGGGTTTCCCTGAGTAAGATAGTCAGAGTACAGCTGCAGCTGATTCGGCTGATTTGCTGCTGCTGCACAGACAGGAGGGCTTTAAAAACAGAAAGAAAAAGCCAGCAAGCAGTTGCTGCCAGGGTAGAGGGCTGACAAGCTGCCTGGATGTGTTCCAGATTAGGAGTCCCTTAAGCAACCCTCAGGAGATTGGTCTCCTGAATTAAGCCAAAAAGGAAAATTTATTTTCATTGTGAGTTTTCCATTTTACTGTTTGTGTTCTTCCAGAAGGTCTAACTTTCTGGAAAAGGGGACTTCTAGTTAGGGCCGGGGATTGTTTAGACAGCGCTCCCACCCGGAGCTAGGCCTCTTTATTTCTGTTTTTTTTTTTATTTTCCCTGGTGGGGCTTAAAAAGAAAAGGGCAGAAGTCCAAAGTTCTGTGCTACCAGCCATATTAAAGAAATAAAAATATACCTGGTTGGTTTGATGTTAAACTGGTCTTCCTGAGACTCCTTAACCACTGCAAAGCTGAACCTGAATCCCGTGACGAGGTCGTGCCATGTCACAGTACATGGTACTATGTTCCTCAGATATGCCACTTGCAATTAAGTGCATATTTCACAGGTATGATATATTTAATTGTATGTTATGTTACAAATGCGACTATGCTTATTTGTGATATTTTGTAACTGTATGCCTTGTTACAAATGTAATTGCATGTTTAATTTCTTGTATATTTAAAATGTTAAACTGTATGTCTAATTCTTCATCCAATTCTACCCCCCCCCCCAGTCACACCGGGAGACGAGCAACTTGTTGTTCAGTGTGCCTTCCTGGTGAAACATTTCAATAAATAAAATAAATAAATAAAATAATTTCATTACAGGATAGGAAACAAATGTTTGCTCTTCCAAACTGGTGATGGTTGAGTGCACCACTGTGTGCCGTATGATTAACAGTGGTCCAACAATGGGCACAGCACACAATACACACAATATTTGTTTTCTTTTATCAAATAAAAAATGTGGTTAGTTCTCCTTAATAGTGATTCCAGATTGTGTGTTTTTTTCCAAGCATTTGTACATCCACCAAGGACAGTCTTGTTCACAAAAATGGACAAACCACATATTTTATTTACGTATTTTTTTTATTTATTTAAAATTGTGATGACCAGGAAAAGCACACTGAGCTGAGGCTCGTTTCCAGGTGCAACCCGGGTACCAAGTGTACAGTGAGAAAACAGGAGTAATCGATGGTGAAGAATGCAATCAGTATGTACAGACATTTTTACATGGAAAGTAATATAATATTTATATTAAAATGAACAGTAAGTGAGCAGAGTAGATGGAATAATTGTGGACAAAGATGAAGGACAGACCAGGGATGACCATGGATGTCCACAGACAACCTTGTTTATCTTTGAAAACATTGAGAACCAGAGAGTGGGGCTGGGCATGTCCCACCCATGTTTGAATCCAGTCACTGTTCTTGAATAGACCACCTTGTCTGGTAATATATTTCACCTGTCCACCACCCCTTTTGACAAAAAAGTACATGCAGTTATCCCTCTGTAATGCAGCTTCAGTGGATTCCTCCTTGTGGGTATGTTTGCAGTTAGGGTATATAGTTTGTCACAGTTTACCTTGCTCTCCCCATGGAGATATTTGTACATTTCTTTCATATCATCCCTCCCTCCTTGTCTCCAGGGTGTACATGATAAGATCCTTCAACCTTTCCTAGTATGTTTTTTTTTCCCATGCTCCAGCACAATTTTGGCTGCCCTCTTGTGTACTGCCGCCACAGAACCTTGTCACAGTCCATCTGCATGTATGTGCTGCAGAACCTCACAGAGATCTTCTGGTTGTGGCAATCAGGGGGCCTATACAGGGCAAGAATCACCTACTTGTTTTACTACTGATCCCTCTTCCTATGCATCCCATCATCATGTTTGCTCTACCCACTGCCCTGGACGCACTATGGAGTAGTTTTCAGACTTTCTGATATTATTCAGGGTGTATATAAGGAGACACTAGATGGTCCAGTGTGATACTTTTCTGCCATCAAATTTCTGTGAATCTGTGAATCTATCACCCCTGTTGCTTTTGTTAGCTGAGCTTCATTGCCACACCCAATCAGGTATTGTGTTTCAGGCTTTTATTCCCCAGAAGCATCACCTCACATTGTCTGACACTGAAACTCAACTGCCATATCCTGGATCACCATTAAATGTTTTCCAAGTCCTTCATATTGTTGTTACACCATCCTCACTGTCCAGCCTCCTGCAGATGTTGTCATTTGCAAAGAGGCAGATCTTCCCTTGCACATCTATCCCTATATAGCAAATAAATGTGTTAAAGGGGTGGATTTATTCTCCTCCAATTTTTATAAGGCCCTAAAAAGTACAGTGGCATCTATCCTCCTAAACATGTTTCAATATTTTCATGGAAATGGTATTTCTGACATGTCTTTAACCCAGGCTACTATTGTGGTCTTACCCAAATCTGGTAAGGAACCTCTTTAAGCACACAACTATAGACCTATTTCACTTATTAATGTGGATCTTAAAATCCTGGCCAAGATACTGGCCTCAAGACTGGGCCGGGTCTGGGACTCCTTAATAAGTGCAGAATGAGTAGGTTTTGTTAAGGGCCGTCATTCATCTGACCACCTCAAGAAGTTGGCCCATCTTTTTTCTGTATCTAAGGATTCTCTCTTCTCAGCTGCCTTAGTTTCCTTGGATCCAGAAAAAAGCCTTTGATAGAGTGTCCTGGGAATATTTATTTTTCCTACTTCCCAAATATGGTATCCCTCAGGAATTTTAACCTGGATAAAAATACTTTACTCCTCTCCTTCAGCACGCGTTCAATGTAATGGGGTGCTTTCCACACCCTTCAGGTTATGACAGGGCACTTGCCAAGGCTGCCCTCTTTCACCATGCTTATTCAACCTTTTCCTAGAACCTCTTATCAGAAAACTCCATTCCTAACCCCTAGTTTCAGGTACCAAAATAGGGAATTCGGAATGTAAACTTTACGCTTATGCAGACGATATCCTATTGCATATTTTATCCCCTTCACTATCTTTCCTGGCAGAACTCACAATAATTTTCCAGTTCAGTACCATCTCCAATTATAAACTTAATCTTGACAAAACAGAAGTATTCCCTCTTAATTAGTGCTTCAAAAAAACCAACATAATTAATCTGGGCCTTCAATGGTGATCAGACAGACTTAAATATTTGGGTATTTTTCTTCACCCCTCCCCCAAGAAAATGAAAAAGCTTAAACTTGACACCACTCTCAGTACTATACAAGACAATATCAAATGCTGGTCTCTCCTACCCCTCTCTTTGTGTGGTCATATAAGTATAGTAAAAATGAATATATTACCCCATATATTATACCCCTTACAAATGTACAACTGGGATTTATCCCATTCCCAGTTTACCCAAGTTCATAAAATAATCAACTCCTTCTTGTGGGTTGGGAAGAAATCAAGAAGAAACTACTGTAAACTTACACATGCAAAACTTGATGGTGGACTACAAGCTCCCAGTTTTTATTTGTATCATCTTGAAATACATTTAACTAGATTGAGGCACTGGATATCCCCTTCTAATTACCCTTCCGACTCCCTTTATTCCCTCTTGTGGTTGGAAATCGAGAAGTCCTTTGTGTCTGATACATGATATGAACCCCAAAACCCTCCTTTTTTTACACAGGAAAAACATTCCAAACAAACTGAAAGAATCCCCGCTAGGCTCTCTCCTGTTCACACAACATCAGCTTAACATCCTTTTTAAGATTACAGGATACAGAGATATAACACAACCTCTTTTTAATAATCCCAATTTGCTAATTCTGGGTAAACCAGTTAGGCCTAATCCTTTTTGGCCTAATATGAGTGTTGAAAGGGTGAATGAGTTAGTTAACAACCACAAACTGATGAGATTCCAGCAGGCCTGTGCACAATACAATTGGTCCTCTACCCATGTATTCAAGTATCTGCAGATTACCCGCATGCTATTGCAGCACTTTAGCACTGGGCTGTGGACTACACCTTTTTTAACTGCCCTGACCCCATATCTCAATTCCCTTCCATCCACCCATTTAATCTCATATACCTATAAATTCTTGCAAACCATGATCGCTGGATTAGAAGGACAAAGAAGCTACTGGTGGGATTTTTCTCTTATAACTACTGTATCCCCCAGATGTTGGCCAAGAATTTGGAAACACTTATATAGATATATCAAATGGGACAGGTATAGATACATGCAGTTACAAATTATCCATAACATGACTATACTCTGATTAAACTATATCAGATGGGGTTCTTGTTGTCTAATCTCTGTGCCAAATGTTCACAAGTCCCGGAGGATCTGCTGCATATGTTATGGACATGTGAGAGGGTTTCCCCATTATGGAATTGTATTAAATCCTGGTTGGACCCATTATTAGCTCTCTCAGATAAGTTTACCCTTGAGATCTGTATTTTAAGGGATTACATGACTCTCCAGGGCCGTACTCACAGGGCCTACATGGTGTTCATTTCTGTATGTACTAAAAAAATACTACTCAGACATTGGGTAGAAATTTTACACCTTCTTACACTGAATGGTATGAAGAAATAATGCTTGCCATTCAAGCAGAACATGTTATTGCTGGGACCACCCATAGAATGGAAAAATATAAACAACTTTGGGATCCTTTTTTTAATTTGCTGTTAATCCAATCCAACACAGTAACACCTAGTGTAAGTTCCCCTTCCTAACTTAGACATCCTTTGTGTTACAGCTTAATTGAGACATTTATTCATAATTAATCAGGCTCTTAATTGTGGTGGAGGGGTAGGAGGGCTGGGGGTTTGGGGAAGGTGATAAGCAGGGAAGGATTAGGGATCAGAGGGTGGGGGGATACAGGCATCCATGTCTATTCTCACTTGACATTTGCTGTACGTTTACGCTATTGGTAATTCTGTTTTTGAGATATGTATCCAGCAATGTATGACCTCTTTGTTTAATGATGCCTGTATGTTGGATATGAAAACTCAATATAATATATTTAATTATTAAAAAAGGGGTGGATTTAAGGACAAAACCCTGTGGGACTCCACTTTTCACCTCCTTCATCTCAAAATGTTCCCCATTTATGGCCATACTCTTTGCCCCATGAGTTAGATTTCTACCCATGTTATTACCTTTTCCCTCTACTCTGAGATCCCTTCGTTTCATGACCAGCTTCCTTTGAGGGACTGAGTCACAGGTCTTACTGAAGTCCAGGTACAGTATGTCTATGGTATGTCCCTTGTTCTCTGTCATTTTTACCAAATTGAAGAATTCAGTCTGGGTAGTCTGACCTCCCCACCTCCACATTGAACAGGTTGCCAGCTGTCCTCAAAATTATTTGCCTCAAGGAAATCCATCAACCTTTCTTTTATAGTAGCATCCACAGACACTGTCAGATATTTCCTGAAATTTCTGTGATATTTCCAGAAATATCTCCTGCTTTCTGCATTTCCGCAGTAGGGGCAGCAGAGAGAAATTCTTCATAAATTTCGAGAAATATCTGTAAATAGCTGGCAATGTCTCTGGTTACTACGGTATATAAGCTTTGTATACTATACTCACTACAGATGTCACACTGAGTGGTTTATAGTTTCTTACATCATCTCTACTGTCGTTTCTGTGTAGAATTTGTGCATCTACTACCCTACAATCCAGAGTACCATCCCAGTGTTTAGTGAGCAGTTGAAGATATCTGCTAGTGGGTCTGCCAACACCTGTGCCACCATCTTTACTACTCTTTGGTGCATCTCTTCCAAATCTATTGACTGTTTCACTTGTAACAATCTAAGACCCTCAAGCACCCTTTCTTCAGTGACAGGAGCATCACTGCAGACTTCAGCAATGGATCTACCTTTTCCCAGGTGAATAATGAATAAAATAATAAATTGGCACTCTTATCTTCATTATCTTTGAAGATAACTCTAAGCTCTGTGGCAGGGAAGACAGTAAGGAGGGTGAAAGGGAGCTGCATATGGACCATCAAATGTAAAAGAGGTGGTCCATGGTCTGGCTTATAAAATTCAATACCAAAAAGTGCAAGGAAATACATAAGGGAACAAGAACTGCAGAAAGGAACACTGGACTGGAGGGGTTATGTTGGCCACTACTTCAGAGGAAAGGGACCCGCAAAACATAATGAGCAACTCCCTAAGACAAACCAGAAAATGTAATAAGTATCCACAAAAAAAGCTGCACACATGTAACTCAGGAGCCACCTCCCATCCGGCTACTACTCCTACCTGCCTACCAAGATGCAGATTGAGGGGCCTGGGTTCAGGTTTAGCTGTTACCAGGGGCTCTATTTTATCAATACTGCCATTAGTGTGGTGCCTCCACCCAGAGAATTATTTAAGTGGGTTAGATGTTAAGCTAGCACAACACTCTGGAAAGTTTTATGTACCCAGAGCTCCACCTAGTCACCTTACACATAAATTACCATAACACACTTTACTTTGTGTTCAATTTACAATTTAGGGAGAGTGCTAATAATATGCTCATGGTGACCACACTTACCAACAGAGTCATGAACTCTTGCATGTATCCTGTACCCCTGCAAAGAAACAGTTTACCAGCAATAATGGTTTACCTTTAAACTAACACAATGACTTGAAACTGAGTAATAAGTTATTTCTTTTTGACTTCTCAGAAGAGGCTAGAAAGGGAAGGAATCAGACTCATTTCAGTGCAGTAACTGATCATTGCTGCTTTCATTACTTCTTCTTACTGTTGATTTCACTGGGTAGCAGGCTGATTTTTTTACTACTTATATGGAGCTATCAGAGAATGGTTTTGTGCTGTTGAAAAATTGAAACATATTTTGGTATGCTTTAAATTGTAGCTATTTCTTTGAATTCAAAACCTATTTCTTCTGATTTCAAACCTATTTTGCTGTGCTTTTAGTGAAGCTGTTATTTCTTTGCTATATTTTCTTGCTGAAAATTTTGCCCACCTTCCCACCCCAACCCCACTCTTTATTAAATGCTCTGTTAAATCTGATTGACAGGAGCCAAGCACAGGGAATAGCAGTGGCTGTAAAGAAGGAGGGGCATAACGGGAAGTAAGCACGCCCTCAGCACAAGTGTTTTGATTCATTTTTTTGTTGTTGTTTTCCTTCTTTTTAAAATTATCTGAGTGATCGGTGGCAAGATTTTCAGAAGAAGGGACTGATAAAAGTTATGTGTCTTTTCCTGCTCTTTGAAATTATCTGATGGATCAGTGACAGGATTTTGACAAAAAGTTGTTCCTGGGTGTATTTCATTGATATTACATGAATTTTAGCACAATTACTCAAAGTAACTAGAGTCCATAATCATAGTAGAGGCCTAGGTAAAGCAATTTTGTGAAAGGGGAAGAGAAAAGAAAAAAAGCTACAGTGTACAAAAGGGAAAAAAGCATCATAGCAAATGGTGGGGGCATAAAAGGATAAAGAACAGAAGATGCAGAAAGGGTAAGGAAATAATAGGCAAAGAAAAATGATGGGTATTGAAACTGGATTGTGAACTGACTGAAGGAAAGGTAGCAAAGAGTGGTGGTGGGGGAATTCTCATCCACAAGAGCTGTAATGAGCAGAGTTCCTTGGGGCTCGGTACTTAGCTCGGTACTGTTTTGGATTTTCATATCTGATATCTCACATGGCATCAGGAATAAGATCAGTTTGTTCACTGATGATACCAAGTTGGGGGTGGTGGTGGACAGCATTGTAAGATGGCAAGGACTACAAGCTGACCTAACTAAACTGGAACAGCGGTTAGAAATGTGGCAGTTGGGGTTCAATGCCAAGAACTGCAAGGAAATGCACTTCTGAGAAAGGAACCCTGGGATGAGCTACCAATTGGGAGGGGCTTGGTTAGGTACCACTGAGAAAGAAAATGATCTAGGGGTGGTTATAATAGGGAATATGACCTACTTAACTCAGCGTAGGAAGGCAGCATATAAAGCCAACAGGATGCTGGGGTGTACTGTGAGGGGAATCTCCTCCAGATGTAAGGAGGTGATCTTGCCTCTGTACAGGTCATTGGTCTGACCACACCTAGAGTACTGCATGCGCTGAGGGATTTCATTATGTACGCACTGAAGGAGAGAAGGGATAGCGGGATATGATTGAGACGTATAAATGCATGTTGGGGATAAACAAGATATGTACAGAAGGAGTACTTAAGTTGAGGAGGAGGAGGATGGACAAGAGAGGGCATGGTCTCAGACTGGAGGGGGAAGATATAGAAGAGAGATGAGGAGACTTATTTTCACAGAGAGGGTGGTGGCTAAGTGGAACACACTGCCCAAAGAGGTGGTATCCTGCAGGACAGTGGGCAGTTTTAAAAGAGGATGGGACAGGGTGACAAAGAGGGTAAATGTGAGGCGGAGGGGCAGCTGCAATGTTGGGGGCTAATTGCACATTCAAGCAGACTTGATCGACCATGAGGCCTGTTTCTGTTGGCAGATTCGTATGTTTGCATGTTGTGCAATGCAGTGGTTGTGGGGCAGCAGTGTTTGGGAAGACCTTCTGGACACTGCAGTGCTTCCTTATCTGAAGGCACTTCTATGTGTTGAGGGCAGAGGTTTCAACACTCTGAGCAGAGTTGACAAGGATCCAGGCAGCTTTCCCCTCCAAACAGGGACCACCATGTCCACCACCACTCCCACAGAGGATGCCAAGACGGAGGGATGGATGAACTATGGTGGACTCAGGAAGAGTGAGGGAGGTGGGATGAATTCACATCATTGACACTTCATAACTCATATGCCATCTTAGCAGAGTAGAGAGATCATACATCATCTCCAGAAGTGGACACCGAGGGGGATGAGGGAGCCATCCATGATGGAGCCCTGAGGGCAACTGGAAGGAGAACACACAGGAGCAGGAAGCAAATCCTGTTTGGGGACTCCAGTAATAGGGGTATAGATCTGTGCATAGGCAGCAGTGGGGAAAGGGGGGTAGTGTGCCTACCTGGAGGCACACTTTGGAAAGAGGGCAAGCAGATCCTAGGGATCACTAAGGCGGTGGCAAAGAGGGGGGGAGCTGGACATCATTATCCACATGGGAACAAAAGACCTGGCAGGAGAGGGGGCAGATGTAGATAAAGTACAGAAGGAATTCAGGGAGCTGGGGAGGAGTCTTGGGCAAGTAGTGCACTCTGTAACCTTCTCAGAGGTTTGACCTGTCCATGACAAGGGAGAGGGCTGAGACTTCCACACTATGGAATTCAACACATGGCTGAAGAAATGGTGTGGAGAGGTGGGATATGGCTTCATTGGGCAGTGGGACCTCATCTGGAGGGATGAAAGACTGTATTCACCAGATGGCCTACATCTATCGGGAGGTTAAAGGTATCCTCACTGAAAAGTTTAAATATTTCCTCAGACAGAATTTAATGTAGCTGAGGGGGAAGGCAAATGCAGTCTGGGCAATTACTGTAGCCCCCCCCCCAACATGACATATCTGGAAATAGGGAGACCCCAATTAGTAGACAGACACAAAAAACAAATACAAGAAAAAAATTGGCCACAATAGGAAAGAAAACAGAAAATATATCTCAAACATGTCACACTGCACAGAACAAAAAATGTGAAAAGGAGGGGTGGTGCACAGGATGGAAGGTTATGTGCATAAATGCCCATAGTTTAGGAAACAAAATGCCAGATCTAATGGTATTGATGGCAGATGCAAACCTGGACATTGAGGATATTACAGAAATGTAGTACACAGGGAACCATGACTGGGATACAACCATACTAGGAAACACACTTTTTAGGAAGGATAGGGAAGGGAAGAGGGGAGGGGGTGGCTATGTTTGTTTTTATTTTATTTATTTATTAGGTCTAGGATTACAACTACCTTTGAGCCCAAGGCTCTTTTACAAAGGTTCCACGTCACATGTTACAAAGGATTACACTGGTTGCAAAAAGGAACATTTTGGTTACATATTAGAGAACACAGCAAGTATGATACATAAGAAGCTGTGAAAGGGAGTGTAGTAGTGGTAGGAGGGGGGTAGGAGGAAAACCAAAGAGAAAGGGGAGCAGTAGTAGGAGTTTAGAAAAGGAGCAGGAGGGAGAAAAAAAGGGTTGGGGTGTGAGGGTGGATAGTGAGGGGGAGGCAAGGAGAGGTGCGATGCAGCCAAGGCTGTGTTGTCAGTGTCACTGGTGCGGGAGAGAAAGGTGACCCTGGAAGGGCAAGTGTAGTGGGTGGGGCCCAGCAAAGGTGAGCACAGGTGGATGGGTGCTGAAATGATTAGCCATGGCAGTCACAGGTGCTGGAGGCAACAAGGATATTACAGAGTCTGGACCTGAAGGCACCAAGTCCACTGGCAGTGGTAGTATCATTGGCAAGACCATTAAACCAGGTGGGGGCTCTGTAGGCAAAAGATCATTGGCTTTGGGTTGTGAGGTAGTGGGGGATTTGGAACAGTTGTGGCTTTGAACCCCTGGTGATTCTTCAGTTGGGTTTTGTTTGAAGAAGGGTGCAGACTCCTGGGGGACAAGCCCCAATTGGATTTTCTTTGTAACTACAAAGGTTTGGTACTTAATTCTATTTTCAAGTTGCAACTAAATTGCTTGTGTATAGAGGTCACAGGTGTGCATGAGCCATTTAGCACCAGTGATGAGTTGACAGGCCTTGTTAAGGGTGGTGGTTAGACTTCTGAGTGTTGTGGCAGTGGCAGTGCCATAGATGACAAGGTCATAGTCAATCTGGGAGATAATGGAGCTTTGGACAGTGGCAGCAAGGGTCTCTTTAGTTAGATGTTGCCGTAGGCGATAGAGTAGGCCCAGTCTGGAGTTCGCAGATTTGGCAACATTAGTTATGTGGGTAGCACAGGACAGGTAGGTGTCTAAGGTGATTCCTAGATACTTGAAGGATTGGGCCTGCTCCAGAGGACTGCCCTGGCTGGTGTTTATGGAGAGTTGGCAAAGTTTATGCTTGTTTTGGTGGCTGGTGAAAGTCATGGTCTTGTTTTTTTTTCTGGTTAAGAATTAACTTATGATTTTTGAACCAGTTCTTGACCGAGGTGAAACCATGTGGAAGGATTAGTTGTAGGTGGCTTGAGCCTAATGGGAGGCAAGGATGACAGCATCATCTGCATAGAGTATAATTTATTGAGGGCAGGAATTGGGGAGAGAGTTGAGGAACAAGCTGAAAAGTAGTAGGCCCAGTATGGAGCCCTGGGGAACCCCAGAGCAAACCTCTTTGGTGCCGGAGAGTGCATCAACTATTTTCACACATTGGGTTCAGTTACCAAGGTAGCTTTTGAACAATGCCACAGATTCAATGGTGAGGCCAGCGTTCAGTAGTTGACCAAGCAGGAGGCGATGGTGGATGGTGTCAAAAGCCTTTGACACGTCTATAAGTATAGCTCCAGTTAGGAGACCGTGGTCTAGGGAGTTGTGGATGGCACCAGTGAACTCAAGAAGTGCAGTAGCAGTACTGTGACCCTTCCTAAAACCATGCTGCTTTTGGCATAGGATGTTATATTTGCCCAGATAGTCAGTGAGCTGGTCCGCTACTATCTGTTCCAGGGCCTTAGATAGGGATGGAAGGATAGAGGTAGGGCTGTAATTCCCATGAGTGGTCTGATCACCACTTTTATGGATTGGAGTGACTGTTGCTGACTTCCTTTTATCAGGGTATTGGCTGAGAGAGAAAGAGAGAGAGAGAGAGAGAGAGAGAGAGATTAAAAATCCTGGTAAGAGGCCCCAGTACTTCCTCCAAAGTGAGAGACAGAAGCTTGAGATCCAGTGCAGGGTTTTATGTAACTCTAAAAATTGATTAGCGTTTTGCTCAGAAAAGTGCCAAAATATTGTGTAAATGCATAGCACTTGCCTCACTGTGTTTAACAAACATCACACTTCTAGAAAACCTATATAAATACTTTCAGTACAGTTAATATTGTCCCAAGAAAAAAACTGCTAATCAATTATTTAAAACCCTGCAGTGTATCAGTGCTTGCTCTGGTGTTGCCGAAGGCTTTGGAGATATATTTCCTGACTGTATTCCTATTTAGTGCTTTGAAGTAGAAGGGGGGGGGCAGTTTTTGGGTGGAGACTGAAGGGTGGGAAGAGGAGTGTCACTACTGTTGAAAAAGTTGGGGGAAGGACTTACTTACTTGGTATAAAAGAACATAAAAAGACCAGAGCCCATCGAGACTGTTCCCCACACTATGTGGGACATTATTTATCTATTATCCCTCAACCAAACATCTAATTTGTTTGTAAAGATAGTGGCACTAGTTTCATCTACCAATTATTGTGGCAAGGTATTCCATACAATGGATGCTGTTATTGGAAAAAAGTTTCCCCTTTTGCTGGTTTTATAAGTTTTTACTTCAAGCTGTTTATTATGCAGTCTCGGAACATGTCTCCTTTTGGAGAGTGTTAGACCACATTTTTTCATTAGATCTGGTGAATTTATTAAATTAAAAACCATACGCATATCACCTCTTAATCTTCTAGTTTGAAGAGAGAAGAGACCAGGAGCTTTTAATCTGTTCTGATCATCAAAGTTTGTTAATCTTGGAATCATTCTAGTTGCTCTCCTTTGAACCTGCTCAAGACTTGCTATGACTTTTTTTTGGTTTGGATTCCAGAAAGGGGAGCCATAGTCTAGATACGGTCTAATTTATGCCTTATACAATGGAATAAGGCATTGTTCAGTGCGATTAACGAAAGTGCGTTTTATTTGCCTCAAAAGTCTGTTGGTCATGCAAGCAGTTCTAACACAATGATCATTTGATGTAAGTTTATTATTAACATATATCCCTAAATCTTTTTCACAATTTGATGAGTGAAGTGGTAGTCCATTTACATGATATATTGCTTCTGGATTATTTACACCGAAATGTACTACTAAACATTTGCCTTGATTAAACTGCATATGATTTTCATTTGCCTAAAGTGTTAATTTTTCCAAATCCTTCTTTAATGCAGAAATATTTTCTTGATTATTAACCTTGCCCCCCAATTTAGTATTGTCTGCAAATTTAACTATGAAGTTATTTGGCCTTGTTTGTAAATCACTGATAAAGAGGTTAAACAATGTTGGTCCCAAGACCGACCCCTGTAGTACACCACTTGTCACACTACCCGAATCAGATAAGATATAATTAATTCTGACTCTCTGAGAACGATTTGTCAACCAATTTAAAGTCCAGTTGACAATATCAGGTGACAAACCTGGATTGTGCATTTTAGTAATGAGTTTTTCATATGAGACTTTATTGAAAGCTCTACTAAAGCCCAAAATAACTACATCAGTAGGGATACCCACATCTAGTAGAGTACTTATATTATTGTAAAAAGATATCAGATTAGTGGTGCAGGAATACCTGGGAGTAAACCCATGCTGATTTTAATCATAAATTCCTAATTTTTTACAATCTTGATCTATTAGAGACTTCATTACTCATTCCATTAATTTACCAGCCACTGAGGTCAGGCTAATTGGACGATAATTTTGCACAGAACCTCTATTGCCTTTTTTTAAATATGGGAGTAACTATTGCTGAATGCCAATCATTTGGTACAATGCTTTCTTGTAAGGATTTATTGAAAATAATTGACAAAGGTATAGAAATATTTATAGAGGTTTTGATCAGAAACCATGGATGAATACCGTCAGGGTCCGGACTAGTATTTTTTTTTTGTTTTTTGATAGCCTGTATAACGTCAGTTGGATATAACCTGTGATAATCTATGTGGTGAACTTTAAATGTACTAATATGTGATTTTTGAGAGACGCTGCTGAGGTCTGTGAAAGCATTGTTGTGAAAGTATTGGCAATAATTTTTTTGGTCCCGTGTAGTACTTCTATTTATCTCAAGAACGGTTGGGAGTGATTTGGACTCCTTCCCAGTGATATCTTTTATGTTATTCCAGAAAGCTCTTCCATTTCCCTATGAGTGAGTGAGTTCTTTCTTATAATAGTCAGATTTCTGTTGGCATATGGATTTGGTACAGTCATTTCTTTCTGTTTTGTATTTTTGGATGTCTGCTTGGTTGATCTGGCCAGTTCCCAGAGATGGTCCCTATGTTTTAACCTCTTTAAGAGGGAGCCCAAGAGCCATGGGTTGCAGAGAGATTTAACTCTGCACTTTTTTAGCGGGGCAAAGGTGTAACAGTCTTTATTGAATATGAGGATGAATAGGTCCAGGGCTGTTATTTGTGCCTATAGCCCAGTCAGTGGGAGACCAATCTTGATTTAGTAGGTGCGGTTTTTAGGCGGGTTAACTATCCATGGGGTAGGACTCTGCTGAGAATGATTTTAGGTTGGGGTTTGCAAAATTTATGTCACCAGGTACAGCTGATGGGAGAGTGATCACTGAGAGAGTCAGGCAGTATGGCGGTTCTTGTGATCCGAATGGGATGACTAGTCAGGATCCAATCCAGTAGGGTGCTGGTTCCAGTTCTATAGTTTTTTCTGGTTGGGGAGTCCAGCATCTGTGTGAGGTTAGTCGATATGACCGAGTCCCAGGCAGCCTCTGCCTCTGCTCCCAGCCAGTTTATGTTGAAGTCACCAAGTTTGATGGTTTCGGAGTCAGATGGAAGTGCTTTGATGTAATCCAGCACTGCATTGAGGCCCGGTCCTTGTTCTTTAGGAGGGATATACATGGTAATGGCCGAGAGGGCTTTATTCTGTGCACCTAGTAAATTTTGACGTGCAGTAGTTGGGTAGTGGGTGTCTGTAGTTCAGTGTGGATGGGGTACCCCACCAGACTGGCTTTTAGATAGAGTGTGCATCCTCCTCCTCTTTTGGATTTACAATCAAGCCTAAAGATATTATAGCCTGTGAGGGAGATTGCTTGATTAGGCACTGAGGGTGTGAGCCATGTATGTGAAGGAGGGGATTAAAGCAACAAAGGCTCAAGAGTTACAGGAAGGAATGAAGGCACTGTGGGTCACCCTAGAGGCAAGAAGTAAGACTGCTATTTACACTGGATTGGTTTACAGGCCTCCTGCACAAGGAGAGGAAACAGATGAAGTTCTGGTGGAGACCATCCTCAAAATAGCAGCCAAAGGGGAACTACTGCTAATGGGAGATTTCAACCTGCCAGATGTATATTGCTGCACTCAGACTGCAGGTATAACAAGGAGCAGGGACTTCTCGACTGCCCTGAAAGGGACAAATGTAAGACAGCTAGTAGTAGAACCCACCAAGAAGGATGCTATACTGGTCTTGGTGCTAACCAATGGGGACAGGATCACAGATGTTGAGGTGGGCAGTCCCCTTGGTTCCAGTGACAACATCACAGTATGGTTTACTGTAACCAGTGGCAGAGGAAAGTTATGCAAGGATTATGGTTCTGTATTTCAGACGGGGCAACTTTGGAGAAATGAGGGGACAGCTTAAAAGTGCTGTAGCAGAAGAAGGTACAGTGGGGATGTGGACAAGCAGTGGTCTAGACTCAAAAGATTCATAACAGAAGTAGTAAAATGCTGTTTTAGAATGCATAGTGAGAGTAAAAGAAAGAAATAGCCACTATGGTTCTTGAAGGAAGTGGCTGAGAAAGTAAGAGAAAAAAGGCCTTTAGGAAATACAAGGAGACTCAAAAGAAAGAGGACAGGAAGAAGTATCTGGAGAAGCAGAAAAAATCTGGGAAATCAATCAGAAGGACTAAGGTACAGACAGAGAAAGCTATAGACAAAAGCTATTAAGAAAGGAGACAAGACCTTCTTCAAATACATTAGGGAGAGGAAAAATACCAGGAGTGGTATTGTTAGGCTGAAGAAGGAAGGAGGAGGGTGGGTAGAAGATGGCATAGAAAAGGCTGAGATACTGGGCAAATACTTTTGCTCAGTGTTCACCAGAGAAGGGGATGGGAGGGTGAGGGACCAAAAACTCATTAGAAAGGGTAGTCACGGGAAGGAGGTTGACACTAGCCCATTCACTGTGGATAGAGTCCTAGGGGGAATGCAGGAAAATAAATACAGACAAATCAATTAGGCCAGATGGGATTCACCCCAGAGAATTAAAGGAACTCAGGGACGTACTGGTAGGTCCACTGACTGAGCTTTTCAACTCATCTCTAGAGGCAGGGGAGGTACCTGAAGACTGAAGGATAGCAGAGGTGGTCCCTCTCTACAAGAGTGGCAGTAGGGAGGAGACAGACAATTACAGACCTGAAAGCCTGACCTCAGAAGTGGGAAAGCTAATGGATTCCCTATGTAAGGAGAGGATTGTGAAATTTCTGGAGACTAGTGGGCACAGGACCCAGGGCAGCATGGATTCTCAGCTGGAAGGTCTTGTCAGACAAATCTAATTGATTTCTTTGACTGGATGACCAGGGTGGGATATCAGAGGGGGCGGTGGATGTGGCCTACCTGGATTTCAGCAATGTGCTGGACACCGTCCCACATAGCAGATTGCTAAATAAATTCTGGAAGTGGGCCCTATGGTAGTAAAATGGGTTGAGAACTCTCTAAGGAACAGGACTCAGATGGTGGTAGTAAATAGCATGAAATCAGAAGAGAGGGAGGTGACCAGCAGGGTGCCATAAGTATCAGTGCTAGTACCAGTCCTGTTCAATGTCTTCATTAGTGACATTGCAGAGCATCAGGAGGGAAAGGTATGCCTGTTTGCAGATGATGCCAAGATCTGCAACAGAGCTGAAGCACTGGAAGGGGTGGAAAGAATGAGAAAGGATCTAAGCTTATTGGAAGAATGGTCAATGTGTATAGCAGTTGAGTTTCAATGCTAAAAAGTGCAAAATTATACTCCTGGGTCACAGGAATCCAACAGAGGAGTACAGGATGGGGGGGGGGTTCTGGCCACCACAAAGCAAGAGATCAACCTGTGGATCATCATATCAGATGACCTAAAGGTGACCAAGCAGTGTGAAAAAGTGGTGGGGAAGGCAAACAGAATGCTGGGATGCATAGGTAGGGGCATAACCAGCAGAAAGAAAGAGGTGGTAATGACACTGTACAGATCACTGGTAAGGCCTCACCTGGAGTATTGCATCCAGTTCTGGAGATAGTATCTCAGGAATGACATAGGATGGAGGCAGTCCAGAGAACGGTGACAGAAATGGTACATGGGCTGCACCAGAAGCTGTATGAAGAAAGACTCAGGGACCTTAATATCTATTCATTGGAGGATAGGAGAGAGAGGGGGATATGATAGAGACATTCAAGTACCTTGGGGTATAAACAGGGTACAGGAGGGAAGCATATTTCAGAGGAAGCATTGCACAAGGAAAAGGAGACATTATATGAGGCTGGATGGAGGAAGGCACAGGGGGAATGTCAGGAAGTATTTTTCACAGAAAGGGTGGTGGATCCATGGAACAGACTTCCAGTGGAGGTGGTGTGGGCTAAAACAATACAGGGGTTCAAGGGCACATGGATAGACATAAGGGTACCTTGGAGATGAGAAGAGAAGGTGTGCCACAGATAAATAGGATCTGGGCTGTCAACACTGAGTAGGGAAATGGACAGACTAAGTGGGCCGTATGGTCCTTATCTGCCATCAGATTCTATGTTTCTAATATTATGCTCATTTGCCAGATTAATTTTCAAACAGTAAATCTGATTTATTTAGGGGTATTGAACAAGTGAGGGGGTGTGAATTGAAATAAACAATTGAATCACTCTTCTTGAGTTTATAGCAGTTTGCCAACATTACATTTGACCCTGTATGAGATAGTTATTTTAGCTGCTGGGTACCCAGAGACTAATTAGCTGCAAACCTGACATGTTGCCATGGGTTGGCCAGCACTGCATCTGATTGGGGCCCTTTAAATAAAATATTGATTATTATTACTTTGATGCACATGCACACTTTATGCCCAAGAAAGCTGTATTTCCTAGGCCTGATGGCCTGCATAGACAGTTTAAACAGAAGCTTGAAATTGATAGGCAAATCAGATGGCAAAACACTTTAAATTGGTTGCAGGGACAGACCCTGTTGTTACTCACTGAACCAAGGACCTCAGGATCTGGGATGATTTTAGAGGAAACGTGAGGAAGAATTTCTTCACGGAACGGGTGGTGGACAAGTGGAACACCCTGTCAGGGGCAGTGGTGGGGTCCGAAACAATCACGGGATTTAAGAATACATGGGATAGACATAAAGGGATTCAGGAGGTCAGAGGTAAGGGGCAACAGACTTCTAACAAAACATTAAGTAAACTTACAACCTCAAATCGGCAGACTGGGTGGGCTGTAGACCCTTATCTGCCGACACTGTTTATGTATCTATGAATCTATGATGTCTAGATTGACGCCCCTCGAGGCAAGATTTGACTGTCTGGCATGTAGTTGCGGGCTGCAGGACTTCATCCTTTCTGGCAAGGACCAAGATTCTTGTACCCTGGCTGGCATGGCTCAATCCCCACAGCTAAGCTTAACCCCTAAGGATGACCACAACCCATGATAATCTCTTGTATTTGCTCTTCTAGCAGCTTTGGTCTCACAGACAGCAAGTTTCTTAAGCACACTACTCGGCATCATAAGCTGAGGTATGTGGTACAGTTCTGATATACAGTAGGCAGCACAGCTTACCCGCTTGTAAGTTGCAGTCCTTGGAATGTAAGCTGACACAGCTGAAGAACTGGTCTCATTTTTTGCAGATGTGCTAGAGCCAATTCTGGTGATCCCAGGCATGTGATTTAGGCCACAGTCTCTGAGGCAAAAACAACTTCTCACCCAAGATGCAGAGAGCCTCTTCACTTTCTGGAAGCCCAAGCCAGACTGACTGTAGACTGGCCATGTCCAAACAGTCACTCTTAAATAAAGGGCAAAGTTCCAACAAACCAATTAGCTGCCCAAGCTGTCAGAAACAGTCTAAATTTTGGGTGCCAATAATTGTACTTTCTTTTTCCCCCAAAAGTCTCTGGCACAGTCCCATGAGTCTCTACTGTAAATCCTGGCGCATGATTGGCTGCAAAGCTGCAAAGATGGCTGCTGTATGTATAGTCTATATGCAGTCCATGCAGTCCCCCACAAATAAAGTCCTTGTGCAGCCAGTCTAAGTCCTTTTTATTCACAAATACCCCATTAATCAATAGCCACTTCTGTGCTCTCATAAACAATCACATTATTTTACATTTATCTTTAGTACTTTTTCTGTCGCTGGTGCCAAAAGTACAGATCCCCCCCCCAGGTTGCAAGCAGCTCCCTTGTTTGTATTCATGAGGACTATTTAATATTCACAAGCCATTTGGCCTAGCACTTATAAGCATTCCTTATTTAAAATGCAAAGAGGCCTTTCAGTGGCCTTGCCCAGGTCTCCGGTCCCCAATCAATTCAACAGGGGCATCAGGACCATGAAACACGTTTTGGTTTGACCGCAAAATCTGCGGTTGGTAAATCATGAGTGCTTAGTGCATGTGCGATCACCGGACAGCCTGAGAAATGCCGGTGGTTACCGATTTTGCTCCGTGAGCCCAGAATGGGCCAAAGAAGCAAGGTGGTTGTTCAGGGTCCATGGGGAATACTTCAGGACTCAGGCCAGGTAGTGAACATCTAGGGATGATACAACGACTCAGAAGAAAATCGAGGCAAAAACGTCAGGCAGCTGGAAGGCTCTTAAGGTAAGCCCCAAATGGGGGGGAGGAGCATTACTCACACACTACCTGAAACATATAAACATGAAGACTTAAAAGGGTAAGTAAGAAATATTTATTTACTTCCTATGAATGCATAAGATGTTACGAGTGCTGGGCATATCACCAAAGAAAATACCTCTGTAGTCTGCAAAAATTACCACATGAAAGTGGCATCTGAAATTCATTTGTTACTTTTGACAAAGTGCTCAGATCAGCAGAAAACAGCATCAGGTAATTTTTGCAGGCTGTTAGGGTACTTTCATTGGTGATATGCCAGCACTCGCAACATCTGATATGTTCTTGTTGTAAGTAAATAAATATTTCTTACTTCACCTTTTGAGTCCTAATATTTGTATATCTTATATAGTGTGTGCGTGTGTGTGAGTGTGACACCTCTCCTAATTTGGTGTACCAATGTAACAAGGCCTACAGCAAAGCAAGCTGAATGTTACCATGTATTGGAAGGGGTTTCAATAACAGGAGGAAAGTGGCAATATACCCTCTGAATGTCGGCGTGTAGTGGAAGGGGTTTCAATAACAGGAGGATAGTGGCAATATACCCTCTGAATGTCGGGCGTGTGGAAGGGGTTTCAATAACAGGAGGATAGTGGCAATATACCTCTAAATGTCGGGCGTAGTATTGGAAGGGGTTTCAATAACAGGAGGAAAGTGGCAATATACCCTCTGAATGTCGGCGTGTATTGGAAGGGGTTTCAATAAAGGAGGAAAGTGGCAATATACCCTCTGAATGTCGGCATGTATTGGAAGGGGTTTCAATAACAGGAGGAAAGTGGCAATATACCCTCTGAATGTCGGCGTGTATTGGAAGGGGTTTCAATAACAGGAGGAAAGTGGCAATATACCCTCTGAATGTCGGTGTGTATTGGAAGGGGTTTCAATAACAGGAGGAAAGTGGCAATATACCCTCTGAATGTCGGCGTGTATTGGAAGGGGTTTCAATAACAGGATAGTGGCAATATACCCTCTGAATGTTGGCGTGTATTGGAAGGGGTTTCAATAACAGGAGGATAGTGGCAATATACCCTCTGAATGTCGGCGTGTATTGGAAGGGGTTTCAATAACAGGAGGAAAGTGGCAATATACCCTCTGAATGTCGGCGTGTATTGGAAGGGGTTTCAATAACAGGAGGATAGTGGCAATA